>JARJIL010000002.1:6636059-9177309 GCA_038502395.1 Dittrichia graveolens | reverse complement strand
TTCTATAACACGTCCCTTTTGTTTCATAGAAATCCCATGAAATTCAAAAATTCTTTAAATGATGGAATGTTCATTCCTTCGCATATAGTGATTGAATTACATCCATTTATTATGGAAAGTGACAAAAATACTATTTTACCTCTATTTTAAACCTAATTCAACTTATCACACATCTAAATAAACTATTTTACCGGTCACCGTCGACGACCTGAGTTGACCGCCGCCATCTATCTTCGACCATCGCTGCCACCGACCGCTGCCACTAACGCCAAACGTCGATGCTGCCAACTACCACCACCTACTATCTCTGTCGCCAACCCTGTCGCCATCGACCGCCACCATCAACACCGACCCAGGCCCCCTACTGCCACCACCGAAGACCACTGCCGATCACCGACTTGCGTCATTTCCACCGACCATTGCCGGCATCATCGGTCGACGGTGTTGCGAACACCAACGGACGACACCCACCGCCACCGAACATCTACGGTCAACGGTGTATATACATATGTATATATACATGTGGTACTAATGTAGTTTTTACGTTAACATTAATAAATGGTATATTAGTCATTTGACATAATACCATTTCAGCTCTTGCGACAAATTTACAAACCAAACTAAATATATGATTGAAATGGAATTGAGTTCAATTCCCCTTTTTTGACAAACAAACCATGGTGCCTTAGGAATTTAATTTCATCGGAATTCAATTCCTTAAAAAATTCAATTCCATTATTTTGAATTCTACGAAATAAACGGGAACTTAGAGCATTCGCAGTTAACTATCATCATTAACTCTCAAGTCAACATCATCAACTCATCAATAACCAGTCGTAGTCATAACTGCTAGGGGTGTGCATATAAACCGAAAAACCGAAACCAATCCGTTAAAACCGAAAAAACCGAACCGATAAAACCGAAACTATTTCAAAACCGACGGTTCGATTTTAAAAACCGATGAGTTCGGTTTGGTTTTAACTAGGAACAACCCTATTAAGAAGCCGGCCCACTAATATTTAATATATAAATATAGAATAATGTTCAATATAGTCAATACTTAATTCATTGTCCTAAGGGACTAATATTAGCTTTTGGATCAATGACATCAATAGTCTAGATTGCATTTTAAAATTTTGGGCGGAGTGACATTTTCGTAATTCAGTGTGATGCTTTTACAAATCACATGTGATTGAACTCAATCGCCTGTGATTGAATATTAAAATTTTATGACTATGTTTTTTACATGGACTTTATTGAACACAACTCTATAAATATATTTTTTAATTTTATAGTTATTAAATAGAACTCAATGAAGCCCATCAAATATTTAAAGATCTAATTACCAGAGTTAATAACTTTTCATTCCCTTTGTCGTTTACCCCTCTTTAACCGACTTATATATTGTGATTATATGATACAAAATACTTTTATATTTTGAATATTTGTGTTGAAAATGGTATTTAGTGCTGAAGTTTGTTATTAGACATTGAATTTAATGCTGAAAATTAGATATTGTTGTTGAAATTTATGTATAATGCTGGTAAAATGAAGGTTAGTGCAGGAAATTATATATTAATGTTGAAAATTAGGTGGGTTCGGTTTTTAAACCGAAACTGAATCGTTAATGACTAGAATCCACTAAAACCGAAACCGATAGTAACCGAAACCATTGTGTTTGAGAATCGTAAAACGGAAATTAGCGGATTGGGTTCGGTTTGAGCTTAAAACCGCCCCATGCATACACCTAATAACTGCTATCATTAGACACACATAAATATTTATCTAAAATATTATTTGTTGACAAAAAATAAAAAATGAAAATTGATTAAGGAACTAATTGCTTGTTACCTCACAATGACCAGCTACAAAGTTAGGAAGCTAAAATGAGCACGTGGCAATGGTATTAACGAGATAGGAGGCTTGGGATGTGGGTGTTTGGAAGGATAACAGACCTCGTTAATTATCCCCCTATTGCAATTGTTCTTATAGGCTATATATATTTCAAGGATTGAGATACATTCAAATTATAGGCCAAACATGTAATGTTCTCTTACCAAACACTCTTGATTTATATCTAAACGGGGTCTAATATTTGGGTCTCATTCTTATGTTTGTGAAAGAACATAATTGTTTATGTCTGGCTATAACATGAAAGGATCACAATTCATATTTCGGTAACTTTTGTTGCTATTACGGATTCTAAACAAAGTTTTAATCGTTATAGGGAGATTCAAGTGCAAATGTACTGATCGGGATTCAAATTCAGCCAACTCAGTTAAACGAGTTTCGTAGCCGTGTAAACGATCTTGGATATGACTATGAAATCGAAAGTGACAATGAAGGATTTCAACTTTTAATGCGTTGAAGAATCATGATAACTGTAACACCACAAAATGGGGCTAGTTGTATTTTTTGTTCGTAAGTTTGTACCTTTGGTAATTAAATAAAAGTTTCAAGTTTATAAGTATTTCTTGTAATATTGCTATTTAACTTGGATATGGATAATAATTATGAAAATGAATAAAAGTTGTAAACTATTAATGGTTTAAAATAATGATTTCGAATATATCCTCGTTGAGATCTATAAATACCATTTGGTTAAGTTGTAAGTCAATTAGGGGAGCGGGATACCGCATTTGAGATAATTACACATAAGAGGTTGCAGCCCCTTTCTTCATTCTTTTCTTTTCTTTCTTTGTTCCTTCTTATTTCTTTTCCATTTTTGTTCCTTCCTTTTCAAAACACACCTACACACACATACATATCAGTTTGACGAAGAAATCAAGATTAGCTTCAAGATCTTAAACCATCATCATCATCCTTGAATTAGTAAGTGTTCTTCTGTTGTAGGTGTTTTTGAAAGATTTTTTTGGGTCAAATGGATTTTGGGACTAATCTTTGATTTTGGTAGTATTAAATTGTATTGTTGATGTTATGAGTTGTTAAAAAGGTCCTAAAGACTTAGAAAGTGTTTGGGAACACTTTGGGGTAGATTAAATGGATTAAATACGAGTTGAATTGAGCTGTAATAAACCTGCGTTGACGTGGTTTTGGTCACGATGAGACCAGGCTTTGTTCATGCACGCTACGCGTCCATGTCTTGGTCGTGACGCATTCGGGTTGCCTGGAAGCTATTTTGCTTTATTTTCATCGTGTTGATGCTTGGGTTGTATTTATAGGTTAATACAAATAAGAGACATCATTAGAAGATAATAACTAGCATCTTGGACCGAGGTGAATACTCAACTTAACCATTAATCGTCATGTAGTACTTATGTATTTGTTGATTGGCGTTAGTTATGTATGAAACATAATTATTAAAAGAATATGGTTGTGACCAAGATAATAATTCTGAGTATGATTATTGGAAAACTAATTTGACCCGTTTATGGGGTGACACGAACATGAACTAGTCTTGAACATTGGTTAACAAATAACCAATAACAAGCAAGATGAATATTAAAGATAAATAAATTATTCTTCCAAAAATAAGGAGCTAATGATACCTATAATGATATGTTATCTAATTGAATGAGCAAATATCAATAATCAAAGAATGTATGCTTAAAGCAATACAAAGCATAGATGCTAACTAAGTGTAGGAAGGTAGTTTATGAGTACTTGGGACTTGTGTATACCAAGATGCCTATGTTGACTAGATTCACAATGATAGTGAACGAATACATATTTATGATTTATACATTGATTTTATGCCATGACAAGGTTGTACTTGTAGGTGCTGTTCATCATGTATGAGTAGAAGTTATTATTGTGTTTATGAATATATGCATGCTATTGGATCCTAATTAGATCATCTATTTGTTTATGATATCTCCGGATATTTATGGACTATTTTACAGTCGTATGGTTGAAGTCAGCCTATGGCTAGATCCCGAGTGACCTTTTGGTCATAGTTCGGGATCAACGGTGACTCAGGGATCATTCCGAGTCATAAGTTCTCTAGGACCACTATTTCTTGATGTAAAGGGCAATCAGCTACCCGTTGAACCCGAGGGAGCCGTTGGCTCTATAACAATGCTTGGTGGACTGCTACGTGCTCATCCACCAACATAGTTGGATGTCTTGATTCCCCAGTTAGGATCGTTGAGCCGGATTTGCAACCCTACGAGATACGGTGCCTACCGATCATATCAGCACACCACAGTGTGATAAGATAACACTATTTGTGTTATCATGTGATGCCTTTGTGCTATGTGATGTTTTTTATTATGTCTATCTTCACTAGATTTTAAAGTTAAACTCCTTCTAGTTTGTATGCTTTTGCATATGTTTTTGTTTGACGGTGCCGAGGGTTGCTTTTGTGGTGCTGGGACAGTTGTTGTTCGTTAACATGTATGATGGTCGGTCGGTTTTGATGTTAGTAATACCCGTTTGTAAAACTAAAAACCCAGCTGAGTTGTTTTAAATAAAGAAAATACTCTAATAAGACTTTTGTTGTTTGTTATCAAACTGATATACCTTTGAATTATAAGTTTAAAAAGTCAAAACTTAACCTGAAAATCATGGTGTTACAGTAACCTAAATAATCCAATTGAAACTGCCATTATGTAGAGTAATAATTAAGATAAGTTTAGGTGGTGATCTTTTACCCTTAAAACCTGCGGTTACTTTAACTCCAATCCTATATTCCGTTTGTAAATTTATTGATTAAATTGGAATGAAATAGTATTAAATGACAAAAATACTCTTTATCAATTTTTACTTAGAAATTTCATTATTACACACACATGTATATATCACACATATGTATACATATGGTTGTTGTGACTATTCTCTTATTTCCTTCATTTCTTTCTTTTTGCAGGAAGGGGATTTGTAACTTGTTCAAGTTAATCTTGATGTTTTTGTTCTCTTTTATTTGTAACAAATAATTGTTGGAGTTTTTTTATTGGGTTTAGTATCTAAAAGTGTATCTAAGTTGTCACTTTTTGCTATTGTGTATACCCGTCTTTCAAAACTACCATTTAATATACTAAAGTTTCAAAAACTACCATTTAATGTATCGTTACCTTTGATAGTAGGTTATGGATGACGTGGAACCAGTTTTGCTGACGTGGCAATGACTTGGATGCTGATGTGTTATTCTCTTATTTAAAAAATAATTCAAAATTAAAAAAAAGCATTTAAATAGTAATAATAATAATAATAATGCTATTGTGTATACCCAACTTTTAAAACTACCATTTAATAATGCTGATGTGTTGTCACTTTTTGCTATTGTGTATACCCAACTTTCAAAACTACCATTTAGTGTATCAAAGTCTCAAAAACTACCGTTTAATGTACCCGGTTACCTGCAAAACAGGTAACCGGTAATTTCTTTTGTTTTTACTTTTTTTTAAATGACAACATTTGCCACCTCATTATTATTGCCACTTCATCAATTCAAAAACATCATATTCTTCCTTCATGAACATAATCTTCCTTCAAGAACATAATCTTCTTCATTCGAACAGAATTGATTCTAACACTCAAGTGAATTGAACAAAAACAAAATCTAACTTAAGATGAGTAAATCCTTGAAAACTCATCTGAACAAAATCAAAATCCAACATGAATCGGTTACACATTTAATCATGATTTAAAACCCTAAATCAAATTAAAACCCTAAATCGAATTAAAACCATCTAAAAAAAATCAAAACCTAACCTGAATGTAATCACAGCCAAGAAACCCAAAATCGAAACCCCAAAATCGAACTAAGAACTCAAATCTGGATTCAAAAATGGAGTAACAACTTAGATCTGGGTTTTAAAATGGAACAAGATTTCAAATAAGGGTTCGAAGATGAAGCCATGAATCAAACACATAAAACAAGAACCCTAAAATCTCAGATTTGGGGTTTTATAATCGAATAGAAATCTGAGTTTGATAATCACACCTTTAAACGCATAATCGAAAATCACACCTTTAAACCTTCATCTTCAATCTTGATATCGTCATGTCCTCCACTCATTGAAACCACGTTTGAAACTTTTGATTGAATCGTAAAATTGCACCGGAAGTTGATGGAGATGAAGCAACATAGTGTCTTCGATCGAAACCCTAAGATGAACCAAGATGAAGATGCCCCAAATCGTAGTCCAAAATCCAAAGTCGGTGGTGGTGGCCGGTTGTGTCGGTCGGAGGTGAGAAGTCGTCGATGGTGAATGCCCAGGGCATTCTTATTCTTATTATTATTATTATTATTATTATTATTATTTAAATGCTTTTTTTAATTTTGAATTATTTTTTAAATAAGAGAATAACACATCAGCATCCAAGTCACTGTCACGTCAGCAAAACCGGTTCTACGTCACAGATAACTATCAAAGGTAATGATACATTAAATGGTAGATTTTGAAACTTCAGTATATTAAATGGTAGTTTTGAAAGATATGTATACATAATAGCAAAAAGTGACAACTTCGATACACTTTTGGATACTAAACCCTAAAAAAAATTACATATTTGAAATTTCAACACTATCTGTAATGCAGAATTATCTAACAATTTAGCTCTTATCTAGACTTTTTCAGATTTTACACTTTACACAAGGGAAATATTCTAGGAGTTTGATACTTCTACTTATAATCCTTTTTTAACCAGCATAAGAAGATTATGATAAATACAAAAGAAATACGAATACCATTATTTATTGAAAAAAACAACTGTGCAAAGAGTATCTTTCAAGATAACAACAGAAATGTAAAAAAAAACTTGTTTTCTGTATAAAACAAACTCACGGAACATTTGGGTAGGGGTGTTCTCGGCGCGGGATGGATAGTGGACTTTTTGTAAACCGTCATTGCGGGACGGGTACCTAATTTTAGGAACCGAAACTGAACCATCAACAACGGGTATCCGAAGGGAGGCGGGTATCCACGTTTCGGGTCATGGTTACCCTAAAATTGAGCTGCTTTTCATTTTTGTAGTTTTTAACAAGTTCAAATTCATAATAAAACAACAAACAATGGTATAAACAAATCAACAATAATGAATACATCACTGGTAGAAATCAAACAAAATCTTCGATTAGAGTACATCTCTCGTAGAAACGAAAAACTGATAGGATTGAAGTTGGCACTGTTGTGCAATTTCACTGTTGTGCAATTTTAGTGTCGCGCGCACACACACACACACACATATAAAGTATGGTACCCGCGTAATGCGGCGGCATCAAAATAATTTTTACTCGATAATTTGTCCGTTTTCGCTATTCACGTAATACGATCACAACGAATAATTTTTCTTTGATAACATGTCTATTTTCTATTATTTTTCTGTTCTCAATCAACTTTTTTATTATTTTTAAAATAAATTTTGAGAACGATAAAATAAGAAAAAAATGTCTCTACTTATATAATATGGTAAATTACATGAAAATATAGAGCGTAAATTAGTAAACTATTGATTATGTTAGTTATTTAAAAAAATTATATATATATATATATATATATAAAAATTCTGGTTATAGGTTATTTAGATTTATGATCAGTTCTACTTATACACATTTTCTAATAATTACATTAAAATATTTATTACATGATAGAATATTTAAATTGAAAGGTTTGGTTATGAAAATATTTTTTCAATTTGGTTATGAAAATATTTTTAAATAATTAAGTCACTACAACAAAGTGGTTGATTATACAAACTTATTATGTCATATTTACGCACTTAGAAGCGCGTGAAAATATAAAGTTCACAGTTACCTCATGCGTGAAGAAATTAGGTGTAGCAAAATTCTTCACACTATTAAGTGTGATGTTATTAGCATAATTCTTCGCGTTTTTAAGTATGAAGAAACAATTAAAAATTTCCACGATTTTAAGTGTGAGGATTATGAGTTATTTCTTCACGCTTTTAAGTATGAAAATGTTTAGACATTTCTTCACGCTTTTAGGTGCGAGATATTGAACTATTTCATCATGCTTTTAAACGTGAGGATATTAAGTTATTAATTTCACGCTTCTAAATGTGTGGTTTTTAAACTCTCTCTTTACAAATAAAGCTTAAAATACGTTGGATACATATTTTGATATACTTATCGGATGCTATTTTGGTGGTAATATGCAGTGTAATAATTTAAACAAACATCCAGTAATTAAATAGCTTCTACATGCACATCCGTGCTTGGCAAAAACCCCACGATAGCACTTGAACAAATTTCCATAATATAAATTGTCAACCTAGCTTTCTACCACATCTATAAATATCAAAACTTATTACATATTTTGAGATCATTATACCTTGTCATAATTTATACTAAAATGGAGTCATATAAAATCTAATATGTCGTCCCAAACTGATCGAACAAACACATTCGACCCGCTTCTCTGTTCAACCTCGATTCATTTTGACCCACATCCATCATTCTAGAGTATACCTGAGAGATGATGAAATTTCAAATTACAAGCACGTAATATTGATCACATTTTATGGATGAAAAAGTGCAAGAGCAAGAAGATTGGTGGAAAAACACACTGTTTTTTCCCTACCAATTATAATATGGAACGCCACCTATATATCTCCCAATGACTTGTTGCATACAGAGCAAGTATAGTAGGAGCAAGTGTATTCCTGGCGGCAGAATAAAAAATGAGAAGTCGTAAGTTTGACCTCGAAGTCAATTGCATTTGTTTTTTTGGGGGACAAGTTATGGCGTTACATAGGCGTAAAAGGATTAAAAGAATCTTCCTTTTATAATATTGTCTACAACAAAAACAATAACACCCTGGCAGGGTATGGGGAAGGTAAGCACGTCTCTTTTTCAGGGGATAATATGTTGAGAAAAACAGTTCTGAGAAGTTTTCATGACAACGTACTAGTTTGTGTTCCCAATTTGAAGCCATATAAATATGCACCAATGCTATATGGGTGTGTTCCTCTGTAGAGCATTTAAGTAACAATGAAATGATGTTGTAGATAGTGACGAGTTCTGTAGCCTAACTTGGTATCAAGCATGTAGAATGATGAGTTCTGTAGCATAACTAGCCACCTTAAATCCTTAATTGTTGCAATGTTCATATATACTATAAAACAAAACCTCTAACTAAAGGGTAGAAATTCTTACTTGAACAGGATCATTCAAAGTCAAACGACCGAAAGAAAAGGCCGCAACAAGAGTCTATACCATAGATAATTTCAGACAAAAACGATATTTCATTTTAATTAGAATATATTACAATTTATAAACGCGAACAATTACAATTTTTTTTGTAGTGAGTTAATTTGTTTTGACTTCGTTTTTTTAAATATGAAATATTTAGTGATTAAAATAAAATATAGGGTTTAGTTCACCAAAATGTATCTAAGTTGTCATGTTTTGCTATTGTGTGTATTAGACTTAAAAAATTTCTATTGTATGTATCGAACTTTTAATTTGTCGCTATTGTGTGTTTTAAACTTTCTATTGTATGTACTAAACTTGTAACTTTTTTATATTTTTATGTAACCAAAATACATACAATAGCAACAAATTTAAAGTTTGATACACACAATAGAAACTTTTAAAGTTTGATACTCACAATAGCAAAACACGACAATTTGGATACATTTTAGTGAACTAAACCCTAAAATATAAGAATCTTATTAACTCTATTTAATAGTTACTTTATTTAATAGTTTCCATTTAGTATATATGAGGGGTAATTTAGTAATTTTAAAACACTTAAAATTTAAGAGTTTAAGCAAAAGGTCTAAATTCTTTATAATATAGTATATATATATATATATGGGCAAATTGGATGAAAATACAACAAATTATGTCAATATTGTCATTGTATGCAACCAACTTTAATTTGTATCTAAAAATACACACAACATAAAAATTTTGCTCATTGTATCAAAGTTACCTATGAGAATAGGTAATTTACCGGTAACCTAGCCAAAAGTAACAGAAATTTGGTACCTAAAAATACAAACAACTTTCAAATTTTGTTCATTGTATACAATCGGCAACCGGTAAGTTGTTTGTATTTTTAGGTACAAAATAAAGTTGGTTGCAAACAATGACAATATTGACATAATTTATTGTATTTCCACGCATTTTACACTATATATATATATATATATGGAAAAGTTCAAACAAGAATTATTTTTCGTACGAGAATTGCGAGAACCAATCTTAGCCGTCTAATTCCCCTCCCTCAATTGGATTGTCCACTCATGAATTCCTTACGTACGTCTTGCCACACTCAATCCTCCATGCTCTTCATCCATGAATTTCACATACCACTTGAATGGCCAAATTGGTTCTTGCAATTCTCGTAAAAAAACATTTATCGTTTGCAATATATCTATTTTCTTTCTCATGTTTTCATTTCTTTTATTTCTCTTTTCTTTATAACTCTTTTATTAATTTAGTAAAACAATAAAATGAGAAACAAAAAGAATAATAAATATATTATAAATTAAACCTTTTGTTTTAATTACACAAGTCATTTAAAAATTTTGGAAATGGCTATAAATTAGATTACATGTTATTTGGTTTATAAGTTCTAGTTATACGTATTTTCTAATACTTAAATTAAAATATGTGTTATATAATAAAGGGTTTAGTATCCGAAAGTGTATCGAATTTGTCACCTTTTGCTATTGTGTATACCCAACTTTCAAAACTATCATTTTGTGTATCCAACTTTCTAAAACTACCATTTTGTGTATCTAACTTGGTATAGGAGGTGACTCGCTGACGTGGCACCGGTTTTGATGACGTGACAATGGACTTGAGTGCTGACATGTAATTTCTTTATTTAAAAATAATTGAAAATATAATAAGAATAAATAAATAAATGTAATATATTTTCTGTTGGTTTGACTGCACCATTGATTTGGATTCAAAGAGATGTTCGACTTGAGTGATTCAAAGAAATCGATTTGGTGTTCTCACGCGATTACATATAATAAGTCTTCATCTTCATCTATCGTATGAAATCGATTCAAAGATTTAGGGTTCTTAGATGATTCAAAGAAATTTGTCTTCGTCTTCATCTGTCTTCATCTTGGGTTCTCGACCGATTACGGTTCATAGGTCTTCATCTTCGCTGATTTACAAGTTCATTTGTCTTCATCTTGGTCGTTTCGATTTGGGGTTTCAACTTGCTTAGAGATCTGGACTTCAAAGATCTAGAGTTCAAAGGTAAGTTTTGATTAATTTAATGTTCGATTTTAGGGTTTTTGTTTTTTTAGTTCAATTTGGTTCAAAGATTTTAGGGTTTTCATTTGAGGTTTCAATCAATTCCGAATTTCAGGGTTCAATCGTTTGAGGTTAAACGAGGTTTAAATTGATTCCATATTTTAGGGTTTATTCGTTTGAGGTTTCAATCGATTCCAGCTTTAAGGTTTCACGAAGGAAGAACATTTGATTGTTTATATTATTCTTCAATATTCGATTTTCTTCTTCATTGGTTGTTCATCGATTGCTTGTTCCCAGATGTGATGTTGAGGTTCATCAATTGTTTGTTCCCACATGTATTGTTGAGATTCATGGTAGTTTTCTTCTTCTTAATTTATGGTTTGCTTCCAGATACATGTTCTTCATCAAGTTCATCATGATAAAAGCTATATTTAGAATTTTTAAATATAATTTGGCATTATTTAATGACATGGCATCATATGTGGAAATAAGTTGCTTAAAAAATAAATAAAAAATAACAAAGTTACCTATAACCTGATTGATAGGTAAAAGAGTTAAATGGTAGCTTTTGAGACTTTGATACACTATATGGTAGTTTTGAATGAGCAAATATCAATAATCAAAAAATGAATCCACCTCGTGTTCAACGAGTACCCTAGTTTTTGGGTTTTTCGGGTTACGGGTTTTTTCAGTTTCGGTTTATATGCGGGGCAAGTCGGTTCTTCGGTTTTTCGTTTTTTTGAACACCCCTACATTTGGGTTTGCCTTTTGGATTGTATTTAAAACTTGCAACATATATGATAATGAGTTTCTTAGAAAAACTTTGTTGACTTTATAAATGTTAAATTAACACGGTTGAGATTTAAAATTACATTGATCTAAGGGCTATAAATCCAAGTTGAGTTTTTATCTTTTGAATCACCGTCGACAATAGATATATAAAATATAAAATACCTAAGGTCAAATCTAATATGTAATCAATTTAGCAATAATTTATTTAGATTTAAAGAATAATATTATAATATATTAACGTTGTTACATTTTGATATTATGTGTAGCAACTAGCAAGCTTTAGTACTTACCATTTTATCCTAAACTTTTGAAAGTTATCATTTAATGTATTATAATCTAATATATATATATGATAGCAAGTTAAACGAGCCAACTTGATTTAAAATATTTAAAACATAAATTAAATATTATTTTAATGATAATAATGTGATAGACATATGGTTCATATTTGCGATCAATCTGGGTTTGGTTCCGATTTCTATTAATCAATTCAATCTAGGTTTGGTTCAATTCCATCTTCATCTTCATAGTCTAGGGTTTGGGTTAAGGTTTTTGTTTATGATAGACACAATATGCATGTGTTTGCCATCAAGCTGTTAACTGATTCAATTGCAGGTTTGATTTAGGTTTCCATTGCAGGCTTCGATTATGGTTTTAAGCTTGATTTTTGTTCCTTCCATCAAGGGTTTGAAACGTTCCAGCGACTTTGGTTTGCAACAGTTCGTTTTCTAGTTCCAACAATTCTGGTTCGTTTTCCGTTTGTAGCTATTATGGTTCCAATGATTCTGCTTGTTTGAAAATCTCATCTTCTCGTTTTCATCTTCATTTTCGATGAAGAACATGTTCATCTTCAGCTAATCAGCTTTAATAATAAATACAAAACTTTAAAGCTAAAACTAATATGAAGTATTTCGCTTATGTAGTAGCTTTTGGCAAGATTTTTTTTAATAAGAAGCATTTTATATCAACATTCTATGCTTCTTTGTTTAATCATAATATATTTTGTATTTGATGATGTTTTTTGTTGATTGTATTCGTAAATTGCACTTTGGTGACATGGTGCACAAAATAGAGTCCACATGGTCAACAGTTATCGTATTTGATTTGTATATAAAACAGCTAAAAAGTAACAAAAACAAATTGGAATACCTTAATATATTAAACATACCTGAGCTGATATGCATATAAAACAACTAAAAAGTAATAAATTGGAATGCCTTAAACATAGCTGAGCAATATCTTGCTTAGTTATTCGGTGGCTGGTTCTTCTGTGTTTAGCTTGATCATCTTTTAATTACTAAAGATGTAGCTCGTCGTTGGACACAAAAACACAAACCATTCTCCAGAGTCTATCCTCCGCTTTATAAAAAACACACAAAAGATGTCATTCATTTCATCTACTTCATCATCTCCCAACGAGGAACCAAAGCTGCGGTATGACATATTGTTTATGAAACATTTGTACGAGCAACATAGTATATCAAAAAATAAATATAAGCGGGAATGTCGTACGTGGTCCACGAAAAACATTGTTTATGAAACATTGTGTGATGAGGCACAACTACCACTCGGGGACTACTTTGGCGATGATTGAGTTTTTTTATGAAGCTTCGGTTAGAAGACGATTTCAAATGTTCAAAGAATTGTTTTTGCGCATCGTGGATGACTTACAAATTGCAACCCCGTCTTTTACATAAAAATATGTCAGCTACAAAAGTGTACCTCCACAATGTGTCAATTAGCTTATGCAACCACACTTGACGGATTTAACGAGTACCTACATATGTCGGAATGAACCTCACATGAAGTGTTACAAAAGTTTTGTAAATGAATGATTACACTTTATAGCAAGGAGTATTTATGGTGCCTTACATTCTACAACTTGTAACAATTATATGAGGATCATGAATCCAAACATAGATTCCCGATGATGTTACTTGAACAGGATCATTCAAAGTCAAACGACCGAAAGAAAAGGCCGCAACAAGAGTCTATACCATAGATAATTTCAGACAAAAACGATATTTCGTTTTAATTAGAATATATTACAATTTATAAACGCGAACAATTACAATTTTTTTTGTAGTGAGTTAATTTGTTTTGACTTCGTTTTTTTAAATATGAAATATTTAGTGATTAAAATAAAATATAGGGTTTAGTTCATCAAAATGTATATAAGTTGTCATGTTTTGCTATTGTGTGTATTAGACTTAAAAAATTTCTATTGTATGTATCGAACTTTTAATTTGTCGCTATTGTGTGTTTTAAACTTTCTATTGTATGTACTAAACTTGTAACTTTTTTACATTTTTATGTAACCAAAATACATACAATAACAACAAATTTAAAGTTTGATACACACAATAGAAACTTTTAAAGTTTGATACTCACAATAGCAAAACACGACAATTTGGATACATTTTAGTGAACTAAACCCTAAAATATAAGAATCTTATTAACTCTATTTAATAGTTACTTTATTTAATAGTTTCCATTTAGTATATATGAGGGGTAATTTAGTAATTTTAAAACACTTAAAATTTAAGAGTTTAAGCAAAAGGTCCAAATTCTTTATAATATAGTATATATATATATATATATATATGGGCAAATTGGATGAAAATACAACAAATTATGTCAATATTGTCATTGTATGCAACCAACTTTATTTTGTACCTAAAAATACACACAACATAAAAATTTTGCTCATTGTATGCAAGTTACCTATGACAATAGGTAATTTACCGGTAATACATGCACGGTGATTACGAACACCCTAACTCTTATGCTCGGAGTAGTTACATCCCAAGATCTATAGATTTGGCATACAAATATGGCTATTATCTTGTGGATGTGATGTATCAAGAATAGGCGACATCTGTCAAAAAAGCACAAGAGTCCACAATGAGGATGTTGAAAGAGTAGTCGGTGCTAGGAGTGTAATCGAGCCGAGCCGAGCCGACACAGTGCCAAGCTCGAGCTCGACTCGGTTCCAAAGCTTGAGGCTCGAAACTCGACTCGAGCTCGGTCGAGCTTTAATTTTCAAGCTCGAGCTCGACTTGAGTAAGTAATCGACACCCTTGAGCTTGACTCGGCTCGACTCGATTAAAATTAATTTAATAAAATTTTGTAGCAACAAATGTTAAAATACATTCCGGAATTCAAATTTCACATTTTCGAACAACAATTAACAACTAGCTACTAAGGGTATAAAAGTAAATGGTGTATATGAAAAAGGGTAAAATGGTAATTTAGTACAAGCTCGATTAGGCTCGCGAGCTTGGCGAGCTGAGTAATTCTGAGCTCGAACTCGGCTCGACACTCTACTCGAGTAGCTCGAGCTCGAGCTCGACTCGGTTCAGCTCGAGTCGATTTCGGTTATTTTTCGAGTCGATCTCGAGTAGCTCGCGAGCTGTCTCGGCTCGATTACACCCCTAGTCGGTGCTCTTAAAGCATGTTGGCAAATATTGCAAAATCTGGCACAACCATGGTTTACAAAAAAGATATGAAACATTATGTACGTGTGTGTAAATATTACACAATATGATATTACAAGACGAGAACCAGACGATTTGTGCATTTGATGAAAGTGATCTATCACCATCCGCGGAGCACTATCAAGATATGATCAAAGTTTCAAACACGACTCTTTATGAACTACGTTGTTGCAAAAGGCATAATAACCAACGTTTAGATTTGGTGGAGTTATAAGCACGCTAGTATCCAACGGCAAGAATGAATAAATTGTGTCTTTGAATATATATATATATATATATATATATATATATATATATATATATATATATATATATATATATATATATATATATATATATATATGGGAGGGTTCATGCGAAAAGTGTCTTATTTGCGAAAAGTGCGAGAAGCAATCCTGACCTCTTATTTGTATTTGATCTAATGGGCTTAGATTAATCTTATTTTTTATTTTTTTTAATTCAAAAGGGTACAATAGTAAACAAAAATATATTCTCTCTCCAATCTATTTCTCTCTCTTATTTTTCTCTCTCCTTCAATTTTTAAATAAAATAAATTAGAAAATAATTTAATAATAAACTAATAAATTTACAGTGTTCAACGATGATCATGAAAAAGTTTACGAGTTTTAAATTATTAAATGTTATGTTCATTACTTTGTTCACTAGTAAACTCTAGTTTTATATTGTTTCAGTTATCTTTTTTGTTTCAAATTAATTCTTTTTTTCTGTTTTGATTTTTTTTACTTATTTTTAAGATCATCTTTGTTCTTTATAAGAAATAGAGGGAATTCTTAGTAGATTGTAATAAACCATAATTAAAATTTAAATTAATAAATGTTTAATAATAAACAAAACCTTGTGCCCAGCTAACAAAA
This sequence comes from Dittrichia graveolens, assembly GCA_038502395.1. Lineage (NCBI taxonomy): Eukaryota > Viridiplantae > Streptophyta > Magnoliopsida > Asterales > Asteraceae > Dittrichia > Dittrichia graveolens. The sequence goes on along the minus strand of JARJIL010000002.1, from coordinate 9,161,002 downwards.
CAAACAATCACTAGTACAAAACTGTGATTTGGTCACACATAGTCGGAATTATATGGACACACATTCGAATATTTATGTAGCTAAAGGTACAAAAATAAAGTTCACATTATTAGTTAGCCACATATGAATTTCGATCGTGTAACCATTCGACAATGTATTGCCACACTTTCGAACATTTATGTGGCTAAAGGTCACTGCTATTTTTTGGCTGATTATTTAGCCACATGAATTTGGAACGTGTGATAAATGAAGAGTAAGTACAAAGCATTAGTCACAATATACATATAAAACGTGACAAATCTATGTCACACACTTGAACACTGTGACCAAATACCATATATGGTCACATAAACTAATTGTTTATGTGTCTAAATCATAGAGTCGAGTTTTGTCACACATGATTTAAGTGTAGCCAAAATCTGGTACATATGGTCACGTAACTTATTATGTGTGTCTAAAGTTTAGCGTATGTTAGCTTGCCAGAAGCTAATGTGTGTAGTCACATTTATTTTGGCACGGTCATGTGACTATATAGCTTTATAATAGCCACACCATATCACAAATGTGTATCTAAATGATGTTTATGGCCACATTTTAGGTGATTATATGTGACCAAATGCCATATATGGCCACATGAAATAATTGTTTATGTGTATGAATCATAGAATCGAGTTTTGGCACACATGATTTAAGTGTAGCCAAAATTTGGTACATATGATCACGTAACTTATTATATGTGTCTAAAGTTTAGCGTATGTTAGCTTTATAGAAGTTAAGGTGTAAAGTCACATTTATTTTGGCACGGTCATGTGACTATATGGCTTTATAATAGGCAATAGCCACACCATATCACAAATGTGTATCTAAATGATGCTTATGGCAACATTTTAGGTGATAATATGTGACCAATATATTTATAACAGTCACGTCGTGAAATATTCATGTGGCTATTATTTAGAGCAACAATGGGCAAAAACGATTATCATTAAATTTGATATTCGTCACACATGATTTCAGTATAGCCAAAAGCTAACGTGTATAATTAAATAATAAGTATTAGGTTTTTAAACCGAAGTAACATTTAGCTCACTGGTCTAACGCATGTTTCTTTGTAGAGATGGATGGGATGAGACTCAAGTTCGAATCCGACTTTCAGCATAAAATTCGATCGTTGTGTAACTAAATATTACAAAACACCACACAAACATACAATTCATGTGACAATTGGATGAATAATAGTTACACAAAGTACACATTTAATTGACTTTAAAAAGCATATGGTCATACTTATTAACACTTTTGGTCACTTTTGGCTTAATTGTATGTGACGAAATCCCAAAAAAAAAAACAATCGTTGTGTGACTAAATCATCGAAGATGCCACATATATTATATATTTATGTGGCCAAATGACGGGCAAAAGATACTCTCAAAAACTGCTCGTGTGACTATAAAGTGTTTACGGTCACTAAAACTGATAAATCCAATATAAACTCGTTCCAATTAGTCACACATTTTATGGTGTTGGTTACTATTTTCAAATGGATACGGCCACTAACGTGCTAATGTAACTGTATGTATCATATAGTCACTCGACCTTTTGTCACACATACACCGAAAACGCAAGTGTGACAATATGCATATCGTCACACTTTTTTGGTGTAACGAAATCACATATTTGTTCTAGTGAATTCTTGAATGTTCAATACATAAAACAAATATGTTTAATAATAAACAAACCCTGGACACAGAAAAAACTGTTGAACACAACTGATAACATCTATATTCAATACTGAACACAATAAAAAAGTTATGAGTTATTTAATCGTTAATACTCTAGTGAACACCGTCAAACATACATTAAAAACGAGTTTGTAATCGTGAACAAACACCAAATATTAACCAACATTTATCTATTCACAAATGAATAGCATAATACAACCAAAATCAAACTGTAACATTAACTCAAATTTCCATATTCACTGATGCACAGTACCAAACAAAAAACCAAAATGTATTTTCAGACAACAAATATTAAAGATTTTGCTTGTACAGTACTGAACAACAACAAAAATAAAAAAAGATGGGGCTGATCATAAAAAAAAACCTCCTGTTTATAAAAAACCCAAACAGGATCACATTTATAAACCCATTTCAAAAGGAAGAACCATATCACAACTAAACTTAAACATTCACAATCAAACCTCCGGTTGATTTATGTCACCGTAGATCCGAACGGCCATATGATTTTTGTCGAGCCCCAGATCATCAAGGTCTCCATTGTTGGAGGCCCATCGTCGCCGGCGGTTCGTGGTGAGATATCAGTGATGGAGTAAAAATCGTGAGACGTCGGCCATAGATCTGCAACAAAACCGCAAAAAAAACCGGAACAAGCGAGGTGATGGTGTCGGTCGGGAAGGTAGTGTCAAGGCCGGGAACCATTAAGAGAAGAAAATCGAATCAGATCTGAAACGATGGTAGTGTTCCTGTGCAGATCAGGAAGACGGGAACCATTAAAGAGAAGCAAATCGAAGACAACAATGGCGGTCTGCCTCGGGGGAGGCGGAGAGCGACAACGGTGGTCGCTAAACTCTAGCCTCCGCCATGCTTTCGTTGAGTCCAGATCTAACGGTTGTGAGGCCGTGCGGTGGGGCCGTTGAAGGAGGCGGCGGTGAAACCAAGGAGGCAGCGGCGAAACCAAGGAGGCAGCGGCGATGGAGCTCAAATGGCGAGGATCGTGGGGTGCGGTGGTCTACCGTTTTTTGCAGAGAGAGAAATGGGGGAGATTAGGGGGAGGCCATTGTTCTCGATGAGGATGATATAATATATATAAATATATATTTTGTTTCTAAAAAATAATTGATTACCTAATTTAAAAGAGATTAGGTTTTGTAAAATCTTATTTTTGTCCCTCCTTAAATTTATTTATAACCATTTAAGTTTAAAGTATTTACAAAAATGCCATAAGTCATATTAGCCATTGATCTGACCATCTAACGGTGTAAATTGCTTCTCGCACTTTTCGCAAATAAGATACTTTTCGCATTAACCCTTCTCTCTCTCTCTCTATATATATATATATATATATATATATTAATTTAATGTAATCTTGAACTTCTTTGGTGATAGTAATGTTTAATTAATCAAATAAATGTTAGTGTATTAATTTCACAATTTGATTAAATTTTATTTAATAAATTCTTTAGTTTAAAAAAATAAAAAAAGTTTGAAGTGTGCGAAACGTGATATTTTATCGGTTTAAATATACTTCAAACATAGAGTGAGTTATGCTAATGTGGCTTGAGCATCTAATGTTTCACCCCATGTAGATTTTGGAGAACTTTGCTTTCATATCTTTAGTTGAAATCATTTTTAATGGACTTCTGTTATGGTTTTAACAAGATAGTATATATATCATCATAGGTAGGAAAAAAAACTCAACTTGAAAAGTAGTGGACATTGACTAAATTAAGTCTATCAAAAGAGCTTGATCATGTTTGGATATCTCTTTGAAAAATAATATTACATACAAGAGTTTTGGAAGTCATGTCGTCATTCCAAAGTTTTGAACTTGGGTTAGTAAAAAATATTTTCTATATATAACTCACCTATATATGATCATATTAGTTAATATAAGATCTTAATAACGAATTTATGTCCCTAACCCGTAACACCCTAAATTTTAGTACAAATTTAAACTTTTTATATTTCAACAAAACATCATTATAAGAGTATTAGTTTACATCGTAGTGCGGAAGCTTGTCGAATTTACAAAAGTGTGGTGTTACTTGTTGACCCGAATACACGACCATTAATTACAGATAAACAAAATGAGAATAATCATGTATTCCAAACATATCCAAAGGCAACAAGCTTCTCCCAAAAGGGTCTACCCGCATCACCGGCATCATACTATTGCTAATCTGCGGATACAAAACATTAACATAATTTTATTAGCAGAAGCTAGTGAGTATGCCAAAATCAGTTAAACAAGTAAACAAGTCATCATAGTTCATAAAACAGTTATGGCATCAGTAGACAGTTCACACAAGATGTGGGGGACAAGTCCACTTATACTTGTATATTCCATAGGGCCAACCATGGTCAACAAGTCCTCGTGGGGGTGTGTCCACATCTCCCGTCAAGGTGGGGGAAGCACAAAGCAGTCCACCATACAATGGTTCTCTGGAGTGTAAGCCCTGTTCACCAAATCCACTCGTGTTACCCGGGTTCGGTGGCTCGTCAGCCCAGTGAACCCACACGGTCATGATGGCTACTGACATACCCCTCCACGCTCTGCACCGATCCCTCAGCCACCTGTACCTCGCGGTTCCCCAATTGTCGAAGCCATAGGAACCTCTGTGTACGTCTCAATGGCTAGGAACCCTATGGTACAGAATTCATATCACAACAGCGGTCCGGACCAAAGCACATACCCCGAAGGGTCACATAATCACAAGCAAGTTATACACACAAGGTCACAACTTGCCATAATCAAGAACAAAGCATAACATGCTTTAAAGCGGGTGTATCACATAATCAATTGCATAAATCCTTATCATAAACATGATAATATCAATAACAGATCACATTGATGCCATACATATACATAAACATGGTTTATAAGAAAACAATTGATGACTTGCACATTAAAAGCAATTTGGGTATCCGCAGGGCACAACTCACCTGATTGAAGTGATGAGGATCACTTCCACTTCAAAACAAGGTTACAAATCACTTGCACAACGATCCTATGATCATAACACAATGTTAACTTAGTTAAGTTAACCATACAATGAGGTTATACACAAGCATAGACTCAAAACACGACTTAAACGCTCATTTCGGGTCTTTCGGACTCCCTAAGACCATTAGAAACAATCCCCAATCAATTACAAGGTCAAATGGGGTCAAAAATAAGTTTTTTGACACTTCAGGGGGTCTCGCGCCACGGAAAAATCTCTTGAAAAGTCACCTTTGCCAAAAATGCCCGTCGCGCGCGACACTAAGGGGGTCGCGCCGCGACGCCCCGTGAACAGTGAACTTGTACTGTACTGACTTTTGAACTTGTACTAACTTTTGAATGACTGCGGTTGTAACCCCGTGGTTTATATTATGAAGAATTCTGTAATCGCCTCTATGGCGAGAACAACTATTTCCATTTATGACTTTTAAGACTTCCGCTGCATGTTTTTGCTATTGATTAAAGGTTTTTATAAATGGTTAATTTTTGAAAAATCATGGGCGTTACAAGTTGGTATCAGAGCCACGTCGTGAGTGAACTGAGTGCTGAGACCGGCATTTAGACTCATGACTAGATTGGCTCGTATAAGAATGAACAAGACTTTGAGTGGGGGGAGGTGTGTGACTGAGTGCTTTAGGGATTAGTTGTCTGTTACCTATAGGACTCTTCTCTCCTCTATTCGATTTAGGATCTCTCGATTTTCACTCGCGCTAACTTTCTGAATTTCAACTCGTCATTGTGATGTCTTGCAGAAGAAATGGTGGGTACTCGTAGAAACAACAACAACGCTATGCCTGAAGTTGGTCAGGGAAGCGGTGGAGCGGGCGGTAGTGCCCCAATTATTGAAGAAATTCCCCATGCTGAGGATACCTCTTCGATTTACCGCTCGAACCACAATTTAGCTGAGAACGAAGGTCACAATGATGAGCCAGAGAGGACCCATAAGAGCCAGCGCAGTAGCGGTAGTATTGCACGCCAGGCGCACTTGGAGGAATAACTACGAGCAAGGGATGCTGAGATTTCTCGATTGCGAAGAGAGGCACGAGGTGGAGGAGAGGACGAAAATGAGGAACGATCGGTGCATAGTGAGGCAGACAGCGTCTCACGCCTCGTGTTAGAGCATGGAAAAGCGGGAGGTAAACGAACCTCGTTTGAAAGTTTTATGAAATGCAAACCGCCAGCATTCAAAGGGGGTGAGGACCCACTAGGATGCCTACGGTGGATCATGAAGATGGAACAAGTGTTTTGCGTTGGAAGTTACACTGATTACCAGCAGGTAAACTATGCGGTCATGCGATTCGAGGGAGAAGCCTTGGAATGGTGGCGAACGGTTAAGCGGACGCTTTCTAAAGCCGTGTTAGACAGTTTGACTTGGGAGATGTTTACTGATAAGATCAAGATGAGATTTTGTAGCTTGGGGGCAAGGGAGAAGGCAAAAAGGGAGTTTTTAGAGTTAACGAAAGGAAACATGATGGTGGCAAAGTACAATGCTGCTTTCACTGATAAGCTGTAGTTTGCTGGTAGCTACTGTATTACTGAGGAAGAACAAATTGGAAGGTATGATGAGGGATTGCCTTTTGATTATCAAGTGGCTGTGAGGATGAGGAGAACTTTGGGGGAGGCAATGGATGAGGCGAGTCGGGTTGAGGATGACTTAACCAAGCGTGAGAAGACTGTGTTCAAAAGGGAGGAGAAACAAAAATGGGAGGGACCATCTGGATCCTCTAAGAAAAAGGATTTCCCTCCAAGGAAGGGTCAGGCAGGGGACAAACCCCGTTACTAAACAACTTGCCACTCTTCTCACAAGGGAGAGTGCAGCAGCCACACTCTGAGTTGCAGGCGATGTGGAAAGACTGGCCATAGGTTTGAGGATTGTAAGAGTACCGAACCTATATGCTACAACTCCAGGGAGATGGGGCACATCAGTACAAATTGCCCAAAACCAAAGGTTCGAGGTGGAGCTCCAGAGAGAAAGCAAGAGGCACCGAAAGCCGAAGGACGTGCCTTCAATATGACTGCGGAGGAGGCCAAGCGCAACGATGAGGTTATTTTCGGAACCTTTCTTATAAATTTTATGCCTGCTAGAGTATTATTTGATTCGGGTGCAAGTAGGTCTATAGTGTCTACTTCTTTTTGCTCTCGTTTTATGTTACCACGAAGTCCGTTAGAGTCGGTGTTAGAAATTGAAGTGGCAGTTGGAAAACCCGTCACTGTCAGGGAAAAATACGAAAATTGTGCGGTTGAAATTAACTAAAATATCTTCCCTCTAACACTGATCCCAATGGATCTCGAAGGATTTGATATGGTTATCGGAATGGATTGGTTATCGTTTAATCGTGCGGAGATCCTTTGTGCCAAGAAAATCGTGCGTGTACCTCTTACAGCGGGTGGTTATGCCATCGCTTACGGGGAGAAATCCTCGGGGACTCTGTCCCTAATCTCGGTTCCATGAAAGTGCTTAGCAAAAGGTTGTTTTACGTTCTTGGCTCACGTAGTCGAGACTTCTAGAAAGAAAGCGGTTTTATCCGAAGTGGAGGTGGTCCGGGATTATGCGGACGTCTTTCCAAATGAGTTACCTGGGTTGCCACCACCACGACAGATAGAGTTTCAGATCGATCTTGTTCCTGGTGCGGCGCCCATTGCTAAAGCACCGTATCGGCTAGCTCCATCGGAGATGAAGGAGATTATGACGCAGCTTCAAGAGCTTCTCGAGAAAGGCTTCATCAGGCCGAGCTCTTCGCCATGCGGAGCCCCGGTCCTGTTCGTTAAGAAGAAAGACGGTTCTATGCGGATGTGCATCGACTACCGAGAGTTGAATAAAGTTACGATCAAGAATAAGTATCCGCTTCCGAGGATTGACGATCTCTTCGATCAACTCCAAGGGGCGAGTTACTTCTCAAAAATCGACTTGCGGTCTGGCTATCACCAAGTGAGGGTGAGAAATCAGGACATTCCTAAGACGGCATTTAGAACTCGCTACGGTCACTATGAGTTCCTTGTGATGCAATTTGGTCTTACCAACGCTCCAGCAATTTTCATGGACTTGATGAATCGAGTTTGTCGTCCATTCTTGGACAAATCGGTTATAGTATTCATTGATGATATTCTCGTATACTCTCGCACTTCAGAAGATCATAGGCGACATTTGCGTGAGGTTCTTGATACTCTTCGAAGGGAGGAGCTCTACGACAAATTCTCCAAGTGTGAATTTTGGTTGCGAGAAGTTTAGTTTCTCGGTCATTTAGTCGGAATGGATGGGATCAAAGTAGATCCTACAAAGATTGAAGCGGTCAAAAAGTGGGAGACCCCGAAAACCCCTACTGAGATTCGGAGTTTCTTAGGTTTGGCGGGTTACTATCGGAGGTTCATTCAGGACTTCTCAAAAATAGCGACGCCTTTGACAAAGTTGACAAGGAAGACAGAGCCGTTTGTGTGGTCGGGTAAGCAAGAGGAAGCGTTCCTAACGCTTAAGAACCTTTTGTGTAAGGCCCCTATTCTTTCCCTACCTGAGGGAAATGAGGACTTTGTTGTGTATAGTGATGCATCTTATTCTGGTTTGGGGTGTGTCCTTATGCAGCGAGGGAAAGTTATCGCATATGCCTCGAGACAGTTAAAGGACGCGGAAAAGAACTACCCTGTTCATGATTTAGAACTAGTAGCGGTGGTTTTTGCTTTGAAGCTTTGGCGACATTACCTTTATGGTACAAGATGTACAATCTACACGGATCATAAGAGTTTGCAACACATTCAAAATCAAAAGGAGCTAAACATGAGGCAACGACGATGGATGGAATTGCTAATTGATTATGACTGCAAAATTAGCTACCATCCGGGTAAAGCAAATGTTGTAGCTGATGCCCTAAGCCGTAAGGAGCCTCGAGCGACTTATCGGCTGAAATCTATGGGATTGGTGTTTATACCTAATATAATCGAGCAGATTCGAGTAGCTCAAAGTGAAGGGTTAAAGGATGAAAACCTAAAGAATGAGGTCATGGTTAAGCAGAAAATGCTGCTTGAAGAGGATAATCGTGGGTTGAGGACTTTCAAGGGACGAGTTTGGATCCCTAAGGTTGGAGGAGTTCGTGACAAGATATTGCGGGATACCCATCGGTCCAAGTATTCTATACATCCGGGCAACGCAAAGATGTTTCGTGACCTGCGACCTAATTATTGGTGGCCGGGAATGAAGTCAGACATAGCAGATTATGTGGCTAAGTGCGTTACTTGTTCGCAAGTGAAGGCGGAGCACCAGAAACCATACGGGGAACTTCAACAACTTGACATCCCCGAATGGAAGTGGGACAAAATCACGATGGATTTTGTTACAAAACTACCAAGAACACAGCGCGGAAACGATATGATTTGGGTAATTATAGATCGTTTGACTAAGAGTGCTCACTTCTTAGCAACGAAGGAAAATGAGAAGCTGGAAAACCTAGCTAAACTTTACGTACGAGAAGTGGTTACGAGGCATGGAGTCCCCGTATCCATTGTCTCTGATCGTGACAGCCGGTTCGCTTCACGATTCTGGCAAAAGTTGCAAGAGGAGATGGGTACCATGGTACACTTGAGTACATCTTATCATCCTCAAACGGACGGACAAAGCGAAAGAACGATTCAAACGCTTGAGGACATGTTGAGGGCCTGCGTGATTGAGTATGGTGGTAGTTGGGATACACACCTACCACTAGTGGAGTTCGCTTACAATAATACCTACCATGCAAGTATCGATATGGCACCATACGAGATGCTTTATGGAAGGAAGTGTCGTACCCCTACTTGTTGGTTGGAACCAGGAGAAAAGAAGTTTGTTGGGCCAAAGATAGTCCAGTTGACAGCAGACAAAGTTGTGGTTGCTCATGAACGGTTACGAGTAGCTCGTGAACGACAGAAAAAGTATTCTAATAAAAAGCATAGGCCAAAGACGTTCGAAGTAGGCGAGAAAGTGATGCTCAAAATTTCGCCATGGAAGGGCATCATTCGGTTCGGGAAGCGTGGTAAACTAGGACCTAGGTTTATTGGTCCATTCTTGGTACTTGAAAGAATTGGAGATCAGGCATACAAGTTAGAGTTGCCAGCGGAATTAGAGGGTATCCATAATGTGTTTCACGTTTGCTATTTACGAAAGTGTCTGGCAGAGGAGCCAAGTTTACTACCTCTTGAGGAACTTCGAATAGATGAACATAAGCGGTTGATTGAAGAACCAGTGGCGATCCTAGATCGTAAAGTTAAGCAATTGAGGAAGAAACGGGTCAAGTTGGTGAAAGTCCAATGGAAGAATAAGCATGGAGGGGACATGACTTGGGAAACCGAAGAGGAGATGAAATCTAGATATCCCCAACTTTTTGTTTAATAGATTCCGAGGACAGAATCCTTTTAAGAAGAGGAAAATTATCAGGAAATGAATATTATTTTCGAAGTTCAACTTGACAATAATAATAATAGGGATATTATTATTTAAAAGAAAAGTAAAAGAAAAGAAAAGTATAAGAAAAGAATAGAAAAGAAGGGAAATTAAATTAAAAAGAAAAAATAAAAATTCTGAAAAATAATAGGTCACGATGCGACGCGTTTAGGGTCGCGACGCGACGCATTTGGGCGGCAAGACACGTGTCGGTTGCGTGTGACAGGCGGTAGCGTGTGTCAGGTACGGTTGCGTGTGTCAGAACGTCGCGACGCGACGCGTCGGCCAGGAGTTGGGTCTATAAATTCAAACACATCTTCATCCGAATTTCACACACACTTTTCTACCATTTCGTTACTCTGCCCAAATTTCAAGAGAAATCAAGTTTAGTGAACGATCAAGGGTGCCGGGTTTCGTTAGAACTCGTATTCGAGGTACGGGGTGAACGGAGATAGCGTTTCGGGCGTAGTTTTGAGCGTGGTTTCGCTTTTGTGACCCCGAAATGTATATTCTTCTAGACTTAAGCTAACATTTCGGTTGTATGGCTTGATATTCTACATGCATGTCGTTCTAGCATGTTTTGATGAACTTTCTAAGTTCACGACGCGTATATCTTTGATCGAAAGTATTATTTTACATATCTAGGTTATTCGAGACGGTTGAGGTCGACTTCTTGACGATCCGAGAGTGTAGTTCGTCGAATCTAGATCGGTGTTTATTTCTGGACTGAGGTGAGTTCAGTAGACTTTTACAAAACCGAGTACATAGACAAAACCTTATTTTCGAAATAAAGATGATTATACATATATCTATATATTGATTGATGATACATGTTATGTGTTCTAAGTTAAATACTCGTTGCATGTATGATCAAACACGAAATACGCATGTTACGATTATTCACGATTTTACTACGATTTACATATGACTGCTTACGAGTTATTGCATGCATGTATTTTGTGGCGGGGGTAGAATACGATATTACCCATATTGCGGATTTGTGGGCCTAGTTGGCATGATTGACCTTCTAGATTTAAAGTGGTAGCCAACAAGAGTCATTTGGTCTTTCTAGACGACTATTTTGACACGTGGTACGCAGACACTTCGGTGTTCAAGTACTGGAGTGATGTAGGCCAAGGAGGCTAGATCATACATCACGTGAGTGTGAGGAGAAGCTGAAATACGATCGGCTTCGTTTGGACTCGTACTAGAACGACAACGCAGTACTTGTACTCGCACCGTCGGAGTAGGGAAAGTGGAGTCTCGGGATTTATGTTCTCGGGTGGGAGTCGCGCCCCGCTTGAAAACATAGGTTGGGCGGGCACGCAAGTAGTGAACCTTGGGTTTTCTAGTGTGGGTTTAGACTCTACAATAGAATCATCCTATTGATATGATGTATGCGATATGATATATACGATTACGATGTGATATGATCTAAGAAATATTATGCGGTATGATTATGGTTATGTGCGATTGACTTCATAAAATAACTTGCGAATATTTGACCCATTTGGTGCTATGTGATCTGCGGGTTCTCGGCACGGGTCAAATACGTTAAGGGTGGGATATGGTATTTATTTACATGTCATATTCTACTTACAAACATGTTTTATGTTTTTTTGATTACAACTCTTATTGACTCACTTAGCGTAAGCTGACACTTGTTTCTTTCGAAATGTGTCTTGTACTCGCGCAAGTGGCTTAGAGGTTGTGGTTCTGCGAGGAGGGTAGTATTAGTTTTGGTTTATATTTTGGTATCAACGAACAATCCGGTTATGTAATAAATTCATAACATTGAACTTGTACTGACTTTTGAATGACTGCGGTCGTAACCCCGTGGCTTATATTATGAAGAATTCTGTAATCGCCTCTATGGCGAGAACAACTATTTCCATTTATGACTTTTAAGACTTCCGCTGCATGTTTTTGCTATTGATTAAAGGTTTTTATAAATGGTGAATTTTTGAAAAATCATGGGCGTTACACATAACACATAAAACCATTATCAAACTCAATTATCAACATCTTTAACCCATTTGAACATACCAAACCCTAACTTCAACAATTTTCCCCACTTTTGACCCATTAAACACAATAAACCCAAAATTAAACCAAGAATCACCAAATACAACTTGTATAACTCAAATCAAACATCATATTAAAGATTTGACTTACTTGATTTGAAACCCAACTTGTTATGTTGCTTCTTTGCCCCAAACCAAGCTGAAATGAAGGTGTAGATACATATATACTTAATATATAACATTTAGTATATATAACATATAAATAACATTTAAATAACATAACATACACCTAATTTACCAATTTCTCATTTAATATTGCATATCTATATTTTTAATAATTTTACAAAATTACGGGTTTTACATAACCACTTAACTATTATTACAAAGACAACTTTAATTGGCGAATTAACAATATTCAATCCTGTCATTGCATGGTATTAGGAAGGTAAAGATGTAGTAGATTGCTTCCTTAAAGACTCTGGCAGCTAAAAAGAGAAAAATAATAAAAAGATAAAAATAAAAAGAATAAACAAATAAAGAATAGAAAGAATAAAATAAAAATAAATATTAAGCAATAAGAATAAATTAAAATGATCAAATAAATAAAATAAAATAAAAAGGTAGAGTGTGTATGTATATAAGTATTACTAGAAATAATATAGATAAATTAGTTACCAAAACGTCTAAAGTTGAGCTAGATATAGTTTAAATTATCAAGTCTGATTATTCATTTATTTAGTTAGATAATTATTAATTTATAAAACCATCTCCTACTTTAACCTAGTTTCCTTTCACTTGCTAACCTTGGATCTTAATTCTCTTTCTTCAAAAAAAAAAAAAAACTTATCTAAGATCATGTCTTCAAAAAGAGAAAGCTCCTGTAAATCTGTCCTCATTCTCTCCTATCACCTCATAAATGGGTGACCACATACGCCTCCTCCTGCCATCGACTAAAATCAATTCCACCCTCCTAATTGGCATTGTCAAATGCCTTCTTTTAATGTAGCCAAACTAACGCAGCCTCCATTCTCACAGCTTGTCGACAATAGACGTCACTCCAAATACTGTTCTGAAAACTCCAACTAGAATTTTATCTAACAAAGTCTTTCTACAGACATAAGCATCCTCATATCGGTCACTACCATCTTATCCACATGCGCCTTTTTCAGAGGCCAACACTGAAACCCATATAACATAGCCGGTCTAACAATAACTTTATAGAATTTTCCTTTCTGCTTTAATGGTACTTTCTTGTCGTATAAAACTCCTGTCGCAAGTATGTGTTTTTACGTTATGATTTTTTATCGTATTTTTCACAAATAAAATTTACCAAAAAATGAATATATTTTATAATTTAGTGTTTTATATAATTTCATTCATAATTCTTAACACTCTCAAAATTAATTTATTTTATATAATTTTGAATTTTACAATCACAAGTAGGGGTATAAACGAGTCGAGCTTTTATTGAGTAACTCGAGCTCGGCTCGTTCGAGTCGAACTTTATCGAGCTCGAGTTCGAGTCCAAAAAACGAGCTCGGATTATATAACGAGTCAAGCTCGAGCTTCAAAGAGCTCGGCTCGAGTTCTTATCAAGCTTTTCAAGCCTAGCTTATATAGTATATTTATATGTATAATATGTATACATGAGAGTCTAATATTAAAATACATTAAAAATAAGTACTTATCGAAACAAATCTACATTGTATACGTACTATTTATAAAAAGTAATTACTAAAAATCATTAATTTCAAATTTTATCTATATTTTAATTAATTTGGTTTTTGAAATTACTTTTTTAATATTATTTCGAGCTTTTTGAGCGAGCTCGAGCTATAATTTTGAAAGCTCGTCGAGCTATTAAGCCGAGCTCAAGCTCAATTCTACTCGTTTACACTCCTAATATTCACAAGAATATACATGTAAATAACGTAAATAGTTATTTAGAATTATATAGATACTCAAAATTTCTTAGATAGTTTTGTTTTTTTCCATTAAGTAGTTTATTTGGTAAGCAGACATTCATTTTGACTAATTTACTATTTTACAAATACAATACATTACTTCATATCATATTTTGTTGACTAAAAACCAAAAAAAAAAAAAAAAAAAAACTGTAGTTGAAGAAATGATATTTTTTGGGATGCCCAAAGTTTTGAAGAACAAAATTACCGAAAGTAAAATAAACTTAACTAGAATCTAATTGTTTTAATACTAAAAAGCCTAAAATTTTTGGTTTAATTCGGTTTTATTGTAAAAACGTATCAGACCAAATTGTACCATCATATCAACTTTTTTTAATTTCTTAATTCAACATTTAACATACTTCAACTCTTAAGTAATCTTAATTTAATTGACTAATATTTGTTATATTTTTTCAAATAATATTTTTGATCTCATTGTATTTCTAAACACATAATTATTATTAACAATCTTTAATATTTAATCTTTAATCTATATTAAAAGAATAGAGCTTTGACATCATCTTTTTTTTATTTTATTCCCATGAGCGTAATTGTGACGTCATAATCCCTTATTCCTTCGCAAAGGCTTTGGGCGCGGATCTTTTTTATATCATTTATCTCTTCTGGCTCGTGACAGTAACTAACCCACCATCTCTCTCAAACCTTAGCAACCAAAATTAACCTAAAATCAAACCTTAATTAACCAACCTATAATTGAATTATTAAATCACACACATTTTCGATGTGCTTAAATCAGGACAAACACACATGCACTTTCAGATTTGTAAACATACTCACACATGCTTTTACAAGTGGAAAAATCAATACGTGTACGCTTTTAAGTCTATAAAAGCAATCAGTAAACAAACATAAAAATAAGAAGAAACATGGATGAAGAAAAAGAAGTCGTGGGAGGGTAGGGAGAGATAGAGAAAGAGAGATTAAGTGTTTTCTTTTCTTTTTGTTTACTTTAAACATTAAAACAAACATGTCACAAAGAATTAAATATTAAGAAAATTGAAATGTTGTTTAGAGGTTGCCAAAATGACTAAAATACTCTAATGTGTAGAGTCTTTAACATAAAAGATAACAAAAGTTAGTATAAAAGATTAATCTCGTAACAAAATATTTCAACTAGTTTATTAGCTTACACATCCAATAGATTAATTTATATTATATTTTGTTGTCCCTATACTTTAAAAAAGAAATTGTAAATGAAGAATCCAGGTCCTAAACCCAAAGTTTTGATATTAAATTAACTTAACTAGGATCTAGTAGTTTTAATACTAAAAATTTTGGTTCTATTCGGCTTCATTGCAAAAACGTACCAAACCAAACTGTGCATAACCTGTTCATTATGAAAATATAATATTTTTTTCCATTTTCATTTCTCTTTTAGTTTTATGAATCTTAATTTATTTTTTTAAAAAGCAAATTCTTAATTTAACTGACTAATATTTGTTATATTTTTCTAAATAATATTTTTGAACTCGTTCTTTTTCTAAACACGTAATTATTATGAACAATATACTTTAATAAATATAGAAAACCTGTTCATTATTTTATTTGAATTAAGCATTTTTACTGATATATTACTTACGTTTGAAAATATAAATCTTTATACAGAAAATAAAAAACCAACAAAATAGTTAAAGATTCAGATTATTTATGAAAATTGTTAGAGATAGACGAAAAAGAAATACCTAAAAGATTTTCTTATGTATAATAACATATGTATTTTTAAAATCTTTATTTGTATAAAAAATGTTGAAATAAAGGAGGCATATGTTAATTAATTAATGAGTAAATTACACCAATCGTCCCTGTGGTTTGTCACTTTTTACACCAATCGTCCTTGAACTTCATTAATTACACCAATCGTCCTTACTATTTGTATTTCGTTGCACATATAGTCCCTAGTCAAGATAAAAAGACTTAAATGCCCTTTTCTTTTCTTAGAAAAAGACTATTATACCCTTAGTTCATTTTTTATTTATTTACATAATTAAGAAATCATTATTATTGTTATTATTATTATATATATCGCCCCTCCCAACCTCCCTCATAATCTCTCTCGGTCTCTCTCTGTTTCTCTCTTAACTCACCACCGTCACCACCACATACCCCCATCACAGGCGACCCTCACCTCCTCCTCGCCGGAGAAGACAACCACTACCTGCCATTTGAAGAACGACCGCCGCCGTAAGCTACTATCTCCCTCGCCAAAGAAGACCCGCAACTGCCGTCAACCACCTCCCACCCCTCTCTCCTTAATCTCTTTCTCGATCCTCTCTCTTAACCTACCGCTGCCACCCACTCTAAGCCGCCCTAGACATCACATAATCATCACCACCGTCGTCCATGGCATCGTCACTGATTCTGTCGTTTGAGGTGATTTTCAGATCTGTATAGAAATCGATTTCTTGTTCTCGATTTGGGTTTGTTCAAGTGATTTTTTTTATCTGTGTAGAAATTAATTTCTTGTTCTTGATTAGGGTTTGTTTAGGTGATCCTCGGTTTTGTGTAGAAATTGATTTCTTGTTCTTGGTAATGGTTTGTTTAGGTCATCTTCAGATCTGTGTATGATTTCTTGTTCTCGATTTGGGTTTGTTTAGGTGATTTTGAGATGAACATGAGATTAGGGTTTGTTCTTGTTCTTGATTGGGGCTAAATTGGTTATTCATACAATGATGCAGTGTGTGGGTTATAGAGATTGTATGTGTGTGTGTTACAGATATGGTGAGTTTTTGTGTGTATTACGGCGAGCTGCCATGTGATGGTGGCGAATGGTGGTGACCTGACGGTGATGGTGCCAGAGTTTGGTGGTGATGGGGATTGACGGGGAGGGTGGCGAAGGGTATCGACAGGGAGGGGGGCTGGGTGTTTTATTTTTTATTTTTAATGATATCTAATTCATAAATAAGAAATAAAATGTAAAAGAAAAATATAAATTAATAAAAAAAATGGTATTGTGGTCTTTTTAGGTGACAAAGGACTGTCTATGCAACGAAATACAAATAGTAAAGACTATTGATGTAATTAATGAAGTTCAGGGACGATTGGTGCAAAAAGTAACATACCACAGGACGATTGGTGTAATTTACTCTTGATTAATTAATTGAGATCGATAATATTATTACGGTATCCGTATCTACTAAACATAGCGTATCTCCGATTTTCAAACGGTAACAATATTAATGGGGAGGATTTGCGTAAATCATTTCCAAATTCCGAATGACCGACTTATAACCACTTCAATCCATTGTTCTTAATATACGATCATCTCTTCATTTTCAACAAAGATCAAATCAATCTTTGTCGATTGTTTTGAGGTTCATCCCCGAAGTATTCCAGAATTTGATACGCCAGTTCAGGTATATCTACTTCCGTACAGTTGTACTTCAACATCGGCAATTCAACGCTAAACCCTGTTCGTTCTAATCAGGTTTTCTAATCGATGTCAGAGATTGTGAATTTCTTCTTTGGGTGATTTTAATCTGATCAATGACTATATGCAGCGATGATTACTTGTTTTTTATGTACATTTACTTGATTATCATCTTCCTATTTCCAATTGTTTTTATCTACATTTACTTGTTCCAGATGAAATGTTTTTATGTACATTTAATTGTTTCAGATTAAAATATGCATCGATGATTGCTTGTTTTCTGTGTTTATTTATGATTACTTGTTAATTTCTTAAAGACTATGAAGCCAACCACACTTAAGAGACTTGATCAAAACCTCCCTGTCTTTGGCTGGTTAGTCAAGCTGTTTCTTTTCTTCTATTAGGTTTCTAGGTTGAATTTTGAGTGTCTGTAAGCTTCTTTTCCACAAATTTAAATAGCTTTATCATATTTTTTTTTTCACGGATTACGATTCAAGAAAAGTCAACTTTTGCTTATAGCTTTACTGTTTTTTTACCAAATCAATTCAAGAATCCTCTATACATCGTCATGTCATCAGTATTTGTTTTTTGGATCGCCGTTTGACTATTTTATAACATTTTGAAAGTCTTTTGACTTCTGATCACACTTTATCGATTTAATTTGTGGACTATTTGATTTCTTTCTTCATCTGCCTTTTTTTTCCCACGGTTTATTCCTTTCTCAACTGTTTTCCGTGTTCATTTACTTGTCTGTTTTATGATTAATTAATGTTTCAGAAAGACTATTATGATGCCAAGCAAACTTGTAAGAGTTTGTTACCTGCCGTTTGAGCCTTTGATGAGAAATAGAGCAGTTAGTGGTTCACCAGAAGCATTTGATCTCTTTGAGGACATCATGTTGATGGCAGAAGGGATGATCGTTTTGTATAAAACTTTTTAAATGGTATGTTTCACATTGTTACAAACCTCTGTTCTCAGTCTGGCCCAATCCACCTGTGTAGGCATTGGTGGGGATCCTTTTAACGGGAAATTTGGTTAAAGAGCTTTGAACTAGGCAACTGAACTCTAGGAAATTTGGTTAAAGATCATCATCCAATCAATTGATCGAAGAGGTTTCTGGGAGATTTCTACTTGAGTTTTTCTTGCAATCCTACATCTATTTTAATTTCTCTGTTTCTCCCCTCTGACTAATTTCATTATAATCATCTATTTCTAATGTTCGTTTTGTTAATTCTTCTGCTAGTAGAGGCTCCGTTGGACGAGGTTTTTGGAGTTTTCTACTTCTGTAAAGAAATTTTTTTTATGTCTAATGTATGGTGTAAGTAATTACCTCTTGTTCTTACTACTTGTTGCTATTTTTATTAACTTTTCTGGTAACCAATGCTATAGATGGACTTTTCCTTTCACAATTGTACCTACAGCACTTGCAACAGCTATGGATTTCAACTTAAGCGATGCATTCCCTGGTTTTTATCACTGTTACATTTGTCACCATGGTTGGCCGTCTTTCTCTATCTACATTTTACAAATGACCACCTCTCAATCGTTTTTTTAGTTTTGATGCAACGCGGGAAGTTAGAATGATTCTTTTTAATCTTTTTCATGTTTTCAGTGCAAATCTGCATCGCCTATATTTCTCTTATTATTTGTTTTTGCATTCAGGTATTGTTTGCTTTCTATTTCCCTTATTGTCTGCTTTCATAAGTCTCATCTATTCATTTATATATTTATGTTCTTTTTGCAATTGCATTTTTCATCTCACTCCATAATTGTTGTTTCTCACATTTCTGAACTTAAAAATATCAATAATGTTTTATGTGGCTTCATTTTGTACATATTGAGCAGGTTGTTGTACTGAATCAAGTGAGTACCAAATACTCAGATGGCTCATTCCAGTTAGCTCGTGCACTCTGTAATTTATATTTCCTCTTGAATATGTAAAATATTTTGTATTTCTTTTTTTTCTGTAAAATTAGTGATTATTGTTGTGTGGATTGTTCAAACTTTTTTAGGGTGATAGCTGATCACCTGCATCACACTATTTTCAACTGAATTTCCTCCGAAAATGGACAAAGGTCTTCCAGACAAGCAGCTTGTTCTACTGATACAGTTTGTGCCTGTTTTTGAAGATTTTGTCTTCTATGAAGTGAAGTACTGATGTAGAGACCAATCTTCAGGGGCTGAAACATAGCTAAGAAGCACATCATGGTATTAAAAATCTTGATAGTGCTTTGGTTGCCGCAGCAGAACTTTCAAGCCGATACTTAACTGGTATATGGTTCTCTTTTTTTGTTCTCTTAGTGATTCAAACTAGTTACTTAATCCTTTTTCACTTCTTACTGATGCTGAATACTAATGGAATTTCTTTTGAGCGGGTTATCTACCTGATAAGGCAATTGACTTGGTAGACGAAGCCTGTGCAAAAGTTGGAGTAAAACTTGATATCCGACCTAAAGAAATTGACGATCTCAAAAGAAAAGAACCCGCTTAAAGTTAGTTTTTCATGCTTTGGAGAAGGAAAAAGACAGCACGCGAAGTACGCTTGCTTGAGGTGATATATATATATATA
The DNA here is from genome assembly GCA_038502395.1 of Dittrichia graveolens. Taxonomy (NCBI): domain Eukaryota; kingdom Viridiplantae; phylum Streptophyta; class Magnoliopsida; order Asterales; family Asteraceae; genus Dittrichia; species Dittrichia graveolens. Next base: position 9,140,910 of record JARJIL010000002.1, on the reverse strand, counting down.
TATAAGTTTATGTTTGTTTATCCTTCACCGTCTTAAATATTGCCACATAAAAATGTCAATTTCTTGATTTTCATAGGTAACAAAAGAACTTAGGGATTCGAGAGTTCAACTCAAGCAACTAATGATCAAGTACGATAAGAAGAAAGAGAAGTGAGAGTACTTTGAGGTGAGTTGGTTTTTCGTGTTCTTTAAGATACTTTAGCCATCATATGTACAGCAAGAAGCTTAGCCAAAGTATTAATTGTTCATCGCTGTTTAGCTTCTCTCTTCTTTAACATTTGTTTGCATTGCAATTTTGTGGCACCAACCTACTGTATTCTTTGACATAAAAGATTATTTATTTATTTATTTTTTTGGTTTTTCGGTGACAAGAACAAAAAGAGTTCATATATTAGAGATTTTATTGGATAAATCTATCCGAACTACCCACTTTTAGTTTCAGCTGTTAGCTATCTATAACCTTCATTTTTTGCTTCTTTTCTTCTGGATATTGTTTCCCATCCTATTTGCTTCCAAATGCAGTTTTGAAATAAAGAAAACATCAATAGAGGATTTTACCAATAAAATACTTCCTAACTCATTATGATGCTCAAGATATGGCTTATTTTGAACTAAAGTGAATCAGCAGCGCTAACGAGGCAGCGGATGCAGTGTGTAATTCTTACATGTTACCCATGCAGGGGCGATTTCACTTTGGATTTTGTGTTGACTAACAGTTTTGACTTTGAATTTCTAGGCAGCTGAGGAGAGGCTAAGGGAGGAGTTTGAGAGGGAAGGCAGACAGCTTCCTCCCAAAAAAGAATCAGAAACTTTTGACTCCAATGTTCTCACCCCCGAGACTGAATTTATTAATTGGCTTGATACCTTTTTATTACCTTTTTTAATTTGTTAAAGATAAAACATCACCCAAATTGACCTTGCACATGGAAATTGCTTTAACTTGTCTTATCGGTTCAACTATTTATTTATATATTTTTAAGGTTATCCTTTTTTATGCTAATGTTCCTGGTTTTGATCGTAACACCCTCCATTCCTTATATCTTTCATCAACTAGAGACTTCATTGAAGTTGAGATAGTAATTTTCTAGGTTAAACTTCTACATTTATTAGTTAAGATATTGGTTTCTAGGTTGAACTTTGTTAACACCATTTTGATGGCAGAATGGATGATCGTTTTATACAAATTTTTAAATGGTATGTTTCACATTGTTACAGGTTTACCAAACCCCTGTTCTTGGTCTGACCCAATCCACCTGTGTAGGCATTGGTGGGGGATCCTTTTAACGGGACCAACTTTGTCTATTGCTTGAAAAAATTCATTGCTCAAACGAAAGGTAACTTAAGTAATGAATAAGTTGAATTGAGTGGCCGGAAGAAAAGTTTCTATTGATATATTTTGCTACCCGAATTGTAGTATATATTTTACACATTAATTATTATATTTCTCATCATGTTCAGTTGAACCAACACATGATGAACTCTTATGTATTTGATTTTCTTCTCTTCATGTATAGTATATTTGATATGGTAAAATATATTTCTTGATTTCTTAGCTTAAATTATTGACTAATGTTCCAGCTTTCAGGCCCTAACTTATGTATATCAATGTGTGGAAATTGCAGCAGATGATGAAGCACCTACACTCTTGATACGTCATCTTCCTAAGGCAATTCTTCATGATACCTTCTATCGACTCTTGTCCCATAATGGTGCTCTTCTGTCGATCCATGCACTAGTGGAAGGTACTTATCTTGGAAACTATCATTCATAGTGTTTGCAAAATGGACGGGTTGGGTAACGGGTGATAATATTGTGAAATCATTAAGTAGTCTTGATTAGATGCTCTTTCTTTTAATTACATTGTCATAAGCTGTATTAATGCATGATGGGATCAAAGACACCTATTTGTGCAACGCTGAAACAGGTCAGCTCATTGATTTGGTTATTCAAGTGACGATCATCAATTCTCAAACAATCCGAAATACTTGAATATGTACTTTTTCTGTAGGCTGTTCTGTTTCTAATTGATATTTCTGAAATCAACAAACTTAGTTATTGGAGAAATGTTGATTGATTAATCATATGGGTCAAATTAAATTCAAAGACAATTTTATAGGTCATGGGCCATCTTTTAGAACGAGCCATGTTGGATTGGGTCAGCTCCGCAAAAACCAGTCAACACCACTGAATGAGTCAAAAGTTACCCAAAATGTAAGGCATTAGGTTTGTTCTTTTCCCTTTTTCCTATTTGATTATGAAGTCGAATGACACCCGAATGATTTTTATTTAACTCTAATATATTTTATATCAGAGTTGGGTGTAGTATGTTTGAGTGTTAACCAATTTAGCATTAGAATTCTAGAGATGGATGTTGGATTCGGCCCAACTACCTCTATGGCATGTGACTTTGACTTTTTGGTTGACTTTCCAAGACTTTAGCTCAAATTAATGTATGTTATTTTCTAGACTGATTTTACGCAGCGAAACCCTTTTACCACTGTTTCAAAGAACTTGGGCAGCAGACAATCTTTGGAGAGAGATGGCCAGATGGGTAATTTATTTTTTATTTTTAATCTGTTTTCAGTTTTACTTTCAGAACTTGGGCAACTCATGGACATGTCCATCAGCTACCTAGACCAATAAAACATGTTGATTGAAGTATACAATATGTGTCAAATTAATTAAAGACAATATTACAGGTCATTATGGGCCATCTTTTAGAACGAGCCATGTCGGATTGTGTCAGCTCTGCAAAAACGGGTCAATAGTTTGAACGAGCCACATATTACACGAAATGTAAGGCATTAAGTTTGTTATTTTTCCTTTTCCCTATTTGATTATGAAGTCAAATGACCCTGAATGATTTTTAATTAACTCTAACATATTTTAAATCACTGTCGGGTGTAGTATGTTTGAGTCTTAACCAATGTAGCATTATAATTCTAGAGATGGATGGTGGATTCAGAGCAAATCCCTCTAAGGCATGTGACTTTGACTTTTTTGTTGACTTTCCAAGACTTTGGCACAAGTTAATGTATGTTATTTTCTAGACTGATTTTACGCAGCAAAACCCTTTTACTACTGTTTCGAAGAACTTGGGCGGACAACTTTTGGAGAGAGAGATGGGTAATTTATTTTATATCTTTAATCGATTTTTAGTTTTTACTATCATAATTTGGGCAACTCATGGACATGTCCATCGACCAATAAAACATGCACCAGGAGGATTTGATGATGCTGTCGTTATTTCTTCCCCCCAAAGTATTCGAAGAGGTGAGTTTTATATGATTGGGGAATAACTTTTCTTCTTTTATCTATTAAATTTTACATTGTCTTTAGGTTAACAACATATCACGAAGAAGTCAAAGGACTTAAGCGATTGATGTGAATGGTGATAAGAATACTACCTTAAACACTATGCTTCATTTTTCATCGACTTCGTTAGCACTTTCTATATCAGTGGAATACAAATATATATTATTCATCCCTGTTTCACCATCGTTATTTCTCTTTTTGTCCAATTTTCAACTTGTATAGGATTCAAGGCAGTATGGATGGCAAGCCAATAAAAAGTGTTGATTTGATTGGAAAAAAACAACAAGGTCTGTCCTATACTTCATTGGGTACTTAGCTTAAGCTTATAATTCGTTTCTACCAATGAAATTTTTAAAAATTTATCCATTTTAGAACAAATTAGAACAAGACCATGACAAGCCACAAATGCATATTTTTCTTAAAGACATGCTGGATAGATGAGTCAGCAGAGCTGAAATGGTTCAACTCATTCGTTTGGTTATTCAAGTGAAAATCATCAATTCTCAAACAATCTGAAATACTTGAATATGTACTTTTCTTGTAGGCCTTTTTGTTTCTAATTGATATTTCTGAAATCAACAAACTTATTTATTGGAGTAATGTTGATTGAATAGTGATATGGGTCAATTTAAATTCAAAGACAATGTTACAGGTCATTATGGACCATGTTGGATTGGGTGAGCTCTGCAAAAACGAGTCAACACTGCTAAACGAATCAAATGGTACCCGAAATGTAAGGCATTAGGTTTTTTTTTCCCTTTTCCCTATTTGATTACGAAGTCGAATGTCTAATAAATTTTATATCAAAGTTGGGTGTAGTATGTTTGAGTGTCAAACAATGTAGCATTATAATTCTAGAGATGGATACTGGATTCAGCCCAACTCCCTCTAAGGCATGTGACTTTGACTTATTGGTTGACTTTCCAAGACTTTAGCTCAAGTTAATCTATGTTATTTTCTAGACTGATTTTATGCAGCAAAACCCTTTTACTACTGTTTCGAAGAACTTGGGCAGCGGACAACCTTTGGAGAGAGATGGGTAGGTTATTTTTTTATCTTTAATCTATTTTTAATTTTACTTTCAGAACTTGGGCAACTCATGGACATGTCCATCTGCTACCTAGACCAATAAAACATGTTGATTGATGTAGACAATATGTGTCAAGTTAATTTCAAAGACAATATTACAGGTCATTATGGGCCATCTTTTAGAACGAGCCATGTTGGATTGGGACAGCTCTGCAAAAACGAGTCAACAGTCTGAACGAGTCAAATGGTACCAGAAATGTAAGGCATTAAGTTTGTTATTTTCCCCTTTTCCTATTTGATATGAAGTCGAATGACACCCGAATGATTTTTAATTAACTCTAATATACTTTTTATCAGAGTCGGGTGTAGTATGTTTGAGTGTTAAACCAATGTAGCGTTATAATTCTAGAGATGGATGCTAGATTCAGCCCAACACCCCACCAAGGCAAGTGACTTTGACTTTTAGGTTGAATTTCCAAGACTTTAGCTCAAGTTAATGTATGTTACTGATTTTACGCAGCAAAACCCTTTGGAGAGAGAGATGGGTAATTTATTTTTTATCTTTAATCTATTTTTACTTTTACTATCAGAACTTGGGCAACTCATGGACATGTCCATCGACCAATAAAACATGCACTAGGAGGATTTTGATGACGCTGTCGTTATTTCTTCTCCCCAAAGTATTTAAAGAGGTCAGTTTTATGATTGGGGAATAGCTTCTTTTATTTATTAAATTTTACATTGTCTTTAGGTTTGAAACATATCACGAAGAAGGCAAAGGACTTATGCAGTTGATGTGGAAGGTGGTAAGAATACTACCTTAAACACGTTGCTTCACCGTGTGAGATAATACTACTGAAGTGTTTATTCAATTGCTTACTTTTTATCTTCCATAATCCAATTTTAGGTAATTTGCTTTTCTGATACAAGATGTCCAATATATGTAAGCTCATTTTTCTAATCATTCTTTGTTATTGTCACTACTAGTTTGCTTTTCTTTTTATACTCACCATTTCCTTCATGAGGAAATTTAGTTAACCGGACATAAAGGAAAAAACAATCCTCATGGAAAACCTAACCCCTTTTATACTAAAAGTAACCATTTCGACCTGTTAGTTAACTTGTCCATTTGCCAACTTGGTTACGAAATCCTTAAATAACTGGTTTTCTTGGTTATTAAACTTTCCTGAACTACACTTTCTCTTAGATTTGCAATACCAAGCACATTTGTGTTTCTTTGTGTTGCAGATCCCAAAGAAAATAACTAGAATTGGCTGTAAATGTTGTTTTTAATTTGTAGGACAGTGGCCCGATAAGTACAGGAGTATTAACCAGATAACTGGCCATAAGGGGACTGAGGTTAACATTCAATGCATGGTGATTGGTAATGTAGGAAACACTTAAGGAATCAGTGCTCTTTACACTATTTTTGCTGTTACGCTCTGATCACTTTATGTGCTGATACTTATTGGTACTACTTTTTCTTCGTTTAATATTATTTTTTACAAATCTAAGCAAACCATGACATGACAAACACAACTGTAATAGCATGGGTGAGCAAGGTTGCAATTTCTGCACCTAATGTTTACCTTAACTATTCTCCTCTACTAAATTCAATTGTTACTGCAATAGTCTGCCTTTCTGATAAAACCTTTTAACATATAACTTTTAGATACCAAATATATATAACCTAAAACTAATATGAAGTATTTCGTTTAAGTAGGTTTTGACAACTGAATTGATTTGTTTTTTTATAAAAAGACTATTATTAGCATTCTACGGTTGCTTGTTTAATGATCTCTTGTGTGTTTGATGCTGTTCCCATTTTTTTGTTGTACTTGTAAAGCGCACTTTGTGAAAGACTTGTCTTTGTATGAACTCAACAGTTATCGTATATGATTTGCATATGAAACAGGTTAAAATAATAAATTTGAATGCCTTAGTAAAGTTGAACTCAACTAATTGTTTGCTGCCCTCATAACATGATAACTTAAAACATATATGAGCAATGTCTTGCTTAGTTATTCGGTGACTTCTGGTTCTTTTGGCTTTAGTTTGATCTTCTAATTATACTACTTAATCGTATTTCTTTTCCGTATTTTCTCTCTATGCTTCACTGTTGTTCATTTTCACTCCTGTCAACTGTGATTTCCTCATCTTTTTGGCATGGTTCCCATGCGCGTAATGGGTGATTTGGTATGTCTTCCATCATCTTCTTTATCCTTGTGTTGCATGCACAACACTATTATCTAAACGTTAATATATATTTTATAATATCTAGCTATCTTATAGAAAGCACCTACACCCTCAAAAATTTCCACGTAGCCATGAATAGGTGCAAACTATTTCCCTGTCGTTTTAACCCCTTCTTGCTCTGTTGTCTTTGCGTGTAACCGAACCCAAAATATCTTCATACCCATCCATCCCCTGCACACTTGCACCATCAAGTGAGATCTACACCCAAACTCTTGTTATCTCTCTTTCTTATACCCATGTTTTGGGTATTTTCATACATTAATGATCTATTTGGCATATATTGAACTTAAGGATCTGAAGAGCAGTTATGGAACCCAAAGAAATGGTGAAATGGGGCTTGCTCTAAATCCATTAACGGTAATCCGGTGAGTAAAAACAATATTTATCTGGTGATATGATGTACCATAGCAAAAAACACTCTCTAAAGAGTGAACGACCAAGTTTTTTTCTATTCATGCTATCAGATGACTCCCAAATGGCTTCAAATATATATACTTTTTCATTAAGTTGATGAAGCTATTTATTTTAACTTGTTCTGTTGTCTTTGCGTGTAACTGAACCCAAAATATCGTCATACTCATCCATCCCCAGCAATGCACCGTTGCACCATCAAGCAAGATCTACACCCAAACTCTTGTTCTCTCTCTTTCTTATACTCATGTTTTGGGTTTTTTCATACGTTGATGATCTGTTTTGCAGATATTGAACTTAGGGATCTAACGAGCAGTTATGGTGAACCCAAAGAAAATGGTGAAATGGGTTTTGTTCGAAATCCATTTTTCGGTAATTTGGTGAGTAAAAATGATACTAATTAGGTGATTTGATGTACAATAGCAAAGAACACTCTCAAAAAAGTTAACGGCCAAGTTTTTTTAATTCATGCTATCATATCACTCCCAGATGGCTTCAAATGTGTAAGTAAGCTTAATTATTCATATATATTTCTTCATTAACTTGATGAAGCTATTTATGTTTAACACTGAAGTACTGCACATTATAGATGATAAATAGGGGATTGTTTATTTGTTTTGATTGTTTGCTTTGTCTTATTCCCCTCTCGATTTTTTGGACTACATCCGTCTCTCCCTCTCAAAGTCCAGTGCCGCCATCTCCACAGCCAACTATTTCCAGGAGAATGTAAATGTTTTGCTCTGTTACCTTCACTTTTATGTTAATTTCTTTTTTGCTTAGATATCTGTTGGTAACGTTTGTGTCACTGTAAATGAGTTTGTAAATTTGAATGTCCCATGGTTTAGCTTCTAATTTTTGGTTATCATCAATGTTTGTAGTGTGTGTGTGTGTGTATCATCCATCAAACTAGAGGATTTGTTGCAGGAATGATATTTTTACATGTTTAAAAAACATAATTCTCTTTCTTTCATCGTTAATTTACAATCGTTTCAGGTTTAGAAGCGTACATTGGGGCAAACCCTGCATTTACATGTGAATCATCCACCACACGTGTAGATACAAAAGTCTCTGATGTATCCGGATCCATTTGTGATTATGAGGATACTGGAGAATTATATGATGCAATTGCTGCTGATTAGATGAGGTGGAAAAAGATGCTGGTGCTGCATTTAGAGCAAGGTTTGTGGCCTTTTCCATTCTTTTTTTTTTTTTTAACTTTTTCAGTATAGCTCATCTCATGATATATATGAATCTGTTTCCCCCCTCTGCTTTCTCATTGTAGTTTCAACTCTTATGGTAGAGGCCTATTTGACTTCATTTGCAATTGGTAATGTATGATATTACGTTCATGGTTGACGAGTTATACAACATTGTTGTTCTCTTTTCTTCATATTCTTATGGGAGACAATAGAAATCAAGCAAACAATTTTAGTTTATGGTTTCTTTGCTTTATTCATACACTACTGGAGATGCCCAGTTTGTTCCTTGGCTTCAAACTCTTTCCTTCTGGAGGTTCTATATATATTCAAACTGTGATGGTATTCCTAACTTGTATCAAAATTTTGAATTTATAATACTGTTTTCTTGAGTTATATGAATAGAGGAGAGTCTTATGAGTTACTCTGCTTTTTTAATCTGTGACTTTGCATGTTGCTTCTTCAGCACGAGTATAAAGATCAGTTGAGTTCATCATTTTGCTCACATGGTTGGAATTGAAGCTGACCTTGATATGAAAAGGTACCATTTGGATTTCTTTTAGTTTGTTGCATATGATCAAGAATTATTCACCACAAATTCTATTATGGTTCCTATTTGAGTGATGAATATAATAATAATCGAGTATAATTTGATACATATATAATTTATATTGGTTTAGTTTATCATTCAAAAGATAACATTATGACAAAAAAACTGATCCCAAACATACTGTTAAGAGGAATTGCAAATAATCAATGTAGGAAAAACCTTTAAGAAGTGATGAGGGTTTAAAGAATGCACTATTTTTTTCCATAATCAGATGTCTTTAAAGTTTTCCTAGAAAAACATAACAAAAAACTTAGAATGCAAATATATAGTAAAGTGGACAGACCTTGAAAGAACTGTTAAAGGCTTAATACTCCATTAGCAAACAGCTCTATATATACATATACAGATACACAGGGGCCTAAAGAAAGGAAATAAGAAACAGAATATTTACTTTCCTAAACTACCAAGAATAAAAATTATAACAAAAAATACAAAGATCTACAATTATCTTATCATCCATAAAATCTGTGTACTGATCTTGTAGAATAATCCTGATTTTGCTACACACCCCCTCAAGCTGGACTGTATATATTGATCAGTCCCAGCTTGCTTGATAAATCAACAAATCCGGGCTTTGGTAGACTTTTTGTCAACACGTCTGCCACCTGCTGCGAGGTTGGTAAGTACACAAAGCATATATTGCCATCTCAAGTTAATGTATCTTGTTGCCTAGACTGATTTTACAAAGCAAAACCCTAATACTACTCTTTCGAAGAACTTGGGCAGCGGACAACCTTTGGAGAGAGAGATGGGTAATCTATTTTTATTTTTACTTTCAGAACTTGGGCAACTCATGGACATGTCCATCAGTTACCTGGACCAATAAAAACATGCACTAAGAGGATTTTGATGACGCCGTCATTATTTCTTCCCCCCAAAGTATTCAAATAGGTCAGTTTTATATGATCGGTGAATAACTTTGCTTCTTTTATTTATTAAATTTTACATTGTCTATAGGTTAAAAACATATTACGTAGAAGGCAAAGGACTTAAGTGGTTGATGTGGAAGTTAAACACTTTGCTTCTTTTATTTTTGATCCAACCATGTGAGCGAATACTACTGAAGTGTTAATCAATTGCTTGCTTTTTCCCTTCCATAATCCAATTTTGGGTAATTTGCTTTTCTGATACAACATGTCGCATATATGTAAGTCTTATTTTAGAAGATACATAATTCTACAGATGGATGATGGATTCAGCCCAGCTTCCTCTAAGGCATGTGTCTTTGACTTTTTCTAGACTGATTAACATTTGGAGAGAGATGAGTTTTTTGTTTTTTGTACATAATCTATTTTTATTTTTACTTTTAAAACTTGGGCAATTCATGGACATGTCCATAAGCTACTGGACCAATAAAACATGCACCATCATAATTTAGAGTATTTTGAGGATGCTGTCATTATTTCTTCCCCTCAAAGTATTAAGAGGTCAGTTTTATATAATCAGGGAATACGTTGGTTCTTTTATTTATCAAATTTTACATTGTCTTTAGGTTAAAAAAATATCACGAAGAAGGCAAAGGACTGAAGTGGTTGATGCGGAAGGTGGTAAGAATACTACCTTAAACACTTTGCTTCTTTTATTTTGATCCAAGCATGTGATAGAATACTACTGAAGTGTTTATTCAATTCCCATCGTTATCATGTTATTTCAGATTTTTGAACTTTGTATATGTGCTGATACAATGTTTGGATTTGCCATGAGGAGAGGAATCTCTGGTGCTCAAAAGAAACGATTGACTACAGGTAGTATATGGTGAAGTTGATTTATTGGATATATATAAATTTACAGACACATAGAAAGTTAACTTCATCTGTTCTTTTCATGGGGGGTGACTATGGGTCCCACAAATGCTTTATTAATGGATGAAATATCAAACAGTCTAGATAGATCGACTACTTATCAGATAATCGGTTGTCTTCAGCAATTGGCACAAATAACTGATGCTGGTGTACTCATTTCACTTCTTCAACCATCACCCAAAGCATTTGATCTCTTTGATGACATCATGTTGATGGAAGAAGGGATGATTGTTTTATACAACTTTTTAAATGGTATGTTCACATTTTTAAAGGTTTACGAAGCCCCTGTTCTCCCTATGGCCCAATCCACCAGTGTAGGCATTGGTGGAGATCCTTTTAACGGGACTAACTTTGTCTATTTCTTGAAAAAATTCTACGCCTAAACAGAAGGTAACTTAAGTAATGAATAAGTTGAAATGAGTGGGGAGAAGAAAAGTTTTTATTGATATATTTTTCTACCCAAAATGTATTATAGTTTTTATACTTCAATTATTCTATTTCTCATCATGTTGCAGTTGAACCAAAACATGATGAACTCTTAAATATTTGATTTTCTTCTCTTCGTTTATAGTATATTTGATTTGGTAAAATATATTTGTTTATTTCTGATATGAATCAAATTGATAATCGAAAATTATTGATAATAGGCACCCTTAATCAGATGCTTGAATAGATAAGCCTTGGAATTCAAGAACCAGGAGGTCTCCCAAGAAAACAAATGACAAAACAAAACAATATTTCTCTCCTTTCAACCCTAATCGGCCCTAGGCCTTTATAGACTTTTAAACCTATAATTTAGGAAACTAAATAAAAGATAAATATGAATCAATAAAAGATTATTAATTCAAATATCCTCATCCAATCCATAATGGGGGAGAGGATGTATCATTACCCCACCCTGAAAAACCACATTGTCCTCAAGGTGGAGGGCTTATAACTACTCAACATGTGGGTGACAGTCTTCCAAATCAGTGTCTTCATCAACAATCAACAGAACATGGAGGGCCTTTGGTGGGCAACGATGTCCAGGTGTAAACTTCCCGTCACAACGGAAACAAAGCCCCTTGGTTGGTTTATTGGGCGAGTTCTGCCTCGGTCATCCGTCCAAGCGGTTGCTTGAGTCCACTCGTATTGGCTAGCGGCACCGTCGAGTTTAGTAGCTCCTGCGTGTACAGTCCTCGTTATGTTGTTCGAGTCGGTGGAATCTTCCCCCATTCTTTCCCTTGTTCTGTCACACTCCCAGATTGGTTCTCATCCACCATGATTGCCAATTTCACTCCTTGACTCAGTCCCTTGAGCTGCAACAATCTGGGCAGCTAGTGTTTCAAACTAGGCAGCTAGTGTTGATAAATGTACCTTCCATGTGTAAACTTCATGTTTTAAGTTGTTGATAAATGTACCTTCCATGACCCTTTAAGGAATACCATCCAACTGGGCAGCTAGTGTTTCAAACTGGCCAACGTATTCCCTAGTTGTGCCTACCTGTTTGACTGCCATAAACTGTTCATATAGGTCCCCCTCCTACGAGGGTTGAAACCTATCCAATATTTTCCCTTTCAGCATCTCCCAATGCCTAAATGAGTCCCGTTTATCGCTCCATCTGTACCAAGCCAAAGCTTGGCCCTCCATACAAAGCACCACAACTCTCAATTTTTCCCCCGTGGTCACAAAACCTTGAATATCAAAGAATTGTTCTATCTTGTATACCATATGCGTCTTCCCCATCAAATACCAGCATTTTAAATTTCCTCAAACGGAAATCCGTACCCGGCACCCACCCCGATCAATACCCAAACCATCAGGAGGCATAGTCATTCCCGGATTTACAAACCCCCCACTCGTGTTTCCCATAGACAGCCCCGAAAAATTTTGAAAAATACCTTGAGACTGGACTGGATGATTTGCGATGGTGGCTGGCACTATTTTCCCCAAGTGTATACATTCCAAAAAAATTCCAAACAGGTCCTATTGGTATCGGGAAGCCTTGTGAATCGAATTGAAGACTAGAAAAGCTGGTATAGGTAGCCGATTGTGGGTGCGATAGGAGGGGGCAGGTTGGCGGCAGCAGTGGGGGGGTGGAACATAGGGGGGCGGCGGTGTTATGGGGTGGTGGGTAGAGGCTTCGAGCCAGTTTGATGGGTCATTGGCAGGGAAGTGGCTGAAGCGTGGTGGTGGCAGCAGCGGTGGTGATGGGCTGTAAGCTTTTTAACAGTTGCAATATGTCAGCGAACTGTCAGTCGGCATTATCTTTGTTCTTCTCCATGGATCCAATCGTTGCTCCAGGTTCTACACTCTCTCTCTCTCTCGCTTCATTGCAGTATTAGGTGAAATCAGTTTCAAGGTTGTAAATCTTAGTCATGGCTGTAATCAATCCAATCGATTGCTAAAAAAAAATTGCGAGCAATTATTCCGGCGTGAACGGTAAAGTCGGATTTTTTTAGCTCAAGATGAACGTGGCTCTGATATGAATCAAACTGATAATCGAAAATTACTGATAATAGTCGCTCTTAATCAGATGCTTGGATAGATAAACCCTGGAATTCGAGAACCAAGAGGTCTCCCAAGAAAACAAATGACAAAACAAAACAATATTTCTCTCCCTTCAACCCTAATCAGCCCTAGGCCTTTATAGACTCCTAATCCTATAATTTAGGAAACTAAATAAAAGATAAATATGACTCAATAAAAGATAATTAATTCAAATATCCTCATCCAATCCATAATGGGGGAGAGGACGTATCAATTTCTTAGCTAAAATTTTTATTTATAACGGCTAACGTTTCCACCTTTTCAGCCACTAGTATATCACAGTGTGGGTGAAATCTCAGCACATAATGAAGCAGCTACACTCTTGATACATCATCTTCCTGAGGCAATTCCTTATGTTACCTTCTATCGACTCTTGCCCCATAATTGTGCTTCTTCTGTCCATCCATGCACTACTGGAAGGTACTTATTAGGGATGTAAACGAGCCGAGCCGAGCTAGACACTTATCGAGCCGGGCTCGTTTAGGCTTTTTTAGGCTCGAGCTTGGCTCGTTTAGAGATTATGATGTTGAGCTCGAGCTCGGCTCGTTTAGGCTCGTTTAAGCTAGGCTCGTTTAGGGTCGGATATTATTTTGATATTTTTATTAAAATGATATATATAATTATTAAAAATAAAATATATAAAATATAAATTATATTATATATGGAGCTCGTTTAGTCTCGTTTAAGCTCGCGAGCCCACTTTTCGGAGCTCGAGCTCGGCTCGTTTATTAAATGAGCTTTAATCTAGGCTCGAGCTCGAGCTCGTTAAGACTCGGCTCGTTTCGAGCTTTTAACGATCCGAGCTTGAGTAGCTCGGCTCATTTACATCCCTAGTACTTATCTTGGAGACTATCATTCATAGAGTTTGCAAAATGGGCAGATTGGGTAACGGGTGATAATATTGTGAAGTTTTTTAGTAGTCTTGATTCAATGTTCTTTGTTTTAATTACGTTCTCATAAGCTGTATTAATGCTGGATGGGATCAAAGACACCTCCTATTTGTGCATACCATGTAATATGTTTTGGAGAAGATACCTCCATGAAAGAATGAACATATCTTGTGAACGAGAAAACTTAGAATCAACTTGAGCTGGTAAGGAGTAAATTTGTTCATAGATTGGATACTATTTAGTTAAATATGTTGAATTATAGCCCCTATATAGTTCTGGCCTTTGTAAGTCATTTTTTAGAAGTTACATATTAGCTGGTGGGTCCATTAATTGAATCATTATTGACATGTTTTCTTCTAAATAAAATTCTATTAGACAGTACAGTCCCCTGTTTTCATGTTTATGTTCACGCTTGAACCCCTTTTATCTGAAAAAGGTTTTGTTTAGTTTTTATTTTTAATTCTAATTGCTACTTCTGAAATCAACAAACTTAGTTAATTAGAGACACGTAAATTGAACAGTCAAATGGGTGAAATACTGAAATGAAAAAACAATGTTACCATTTCCTGTTATTGGACAGGTTCATGATGACAAGCTACTAACGCATATTTTTAAGACATGTTGGATAGCTCTGTGGAATCGAGTCAGCAGCGCTAAAACGGGTCAACTGATTGTTTTGGTTATTCAAGTGACAATTATCGATTCTCAAACAATCCTAAATACTTGACTATGTATTTTTTAAGGCTTTTTTAATTCTAATTGATATTTCTGAAATCAGCAAACTTAGTTATTGGAGACATGTTCATTGAATAGTCATGTGGGTCAAATTAAATTCAAAGACAATGTTACAGGTCATTATGGGCCATCTTTTAGAGCGAACCATGTTGGATTGGATCTGCTCCGCAAAAAGGGGTCAAAAGTGCTGAACAAGTCAAATGATACCCGAAATGCAAGGCATTAAGTTTGTTTTTTTCCCTTTTTCCTATTTGATTTATGAAGTCAGATGACACCTGAATGATTTTTAATTAACTCTAATATATTTTATATCAGAGTTGAGTGTACATGTGGTTCATATGGGAGAAGGAAGAGAACTCATGTTCTTATTTATATTTATAACACCTCAACTGTAGTTCATAGTCTCTTTCTATCAACATGTGGGTCTTTATTATTATTATTACTTTTCACTCACTTGTATATACAAAATACCTTTTTTAAAGGTGTCAAGACATGTGTCTTTGACGGGTTGATTGAAGACTGAAATCAGAACATGGCACAGTGAGACGGCTCAAGGTGATAGCTACGATTAAGCTTGATCGAGGATCGAGTTCAATTCTGGTTCTCTCTTCAGCAGCAATTAAGGTTAGGTTACTCTGTTTTCTCCTACTTGTTCACAATAGTAGCATAGTATTATAACTGAGTTTCTTTCTCTGGTGCATCTCGAGACTTTGTTTAGTATTGACATGTTCAATTTAACTTTGGGTCTGGCCATTTTCCATCAATGTACAAACACGAAGGTTTTCATATTTGAATAAGAATTAGGACCTAAATCATACATATGTTTATTTAACATGGTCTTAGGAGTAGGCACGTGTATGTATTAAAAACAATCAGACGAAGCCGATATCTGAACTTCACTTTTGAATTCATAAATTGATTAACTGTGTTTACTGATTTCAAATAAATATTGAACTACTAGAGTCATACAGGAAATTGGAAACTCTATTTTAAAAGCTGCTGTATGAGTTTTGGTACTACTGTTTTGATTTTCAGCCTTCTTTGAAATCAATTGGGTTTGCTAAGACTAAAATCAGTATTAATGAAATGACTGCGGCCTGATTACATGTTAATAATTATGAGTGAATAACTAAGAGCCTTGAATTACATGGGATGAAATGGTGGCTTAGTTCTAAATACAACTGCCTCTTATTCTTGACACCGGAAATATGATATTAACTGTAAAAAAGACATCTGAATGCATAAGTACAAGCTTTGAAAAGAACTTTTAAACTAGAATATTACTAGAGATGACTGAATTGTTATTAAAAGCTTAAAGTGATATTGTTTCTCTTCTTGCTTAAATCTGTGATTTGTTAACTGTTTTGAAGTGAATAATATCCAAACAAGGTTATGCTTTAATTAGCAAGGTAAAACTATAAGTAGCATACTTGGAACTTAAGTTTGGGTGTATCCTATTTTAAAGTCAAGATAAAACCTTTAGGAACACCCTTTAATAAGTTGTAGAAACTGATTTTTACATGAATAAGTAACTGTAAATTCTACTTATCTTAGAGTAAATTTTATAAAAAAAGTCAGGTTAATATATTGGTAAAACTGAAATGATTAAATCCATATATATAAATAGAAATTTCGATAATTAACATTTTATTTTATATATTTTTTATATAGATTGGGTGGAAAGGATATAGGTAATCAAGGGATGTGCGAACGAGGGCTAGACTTCTGAGCTATCAAGAGAGTAGGTTTATGTCTTAGTTTAATTCCTTTGTTGTCTTTTGGTAGAATTTGTTTATGAGTAGTTTCGATTGTTTCCTTCGGAGTTTTGAGATTTTTTTAGACTTCTTTTGGTATGATTATTATTTGGTATAAATAGCATTTTTGCTACGTTATGTATTGTAAGGGTACCTCTGGGTTTCGTTTTGGAATCGAGATGTTACAATTAGGTTCTGTAGAAACTAAATAGGCAATGACCAGTGTGAGGATTGGGTAACAAAAGAGTTAGTTTCTTATTCAGCAAGCCGTTATCTGTTCAAATTCTATCATCGAAATCTAATCAATCTTTGTTACTTCTTTTAGACGCCTCCTCATGGTAATCCTCAGAGACAGCAAGATGATGAGGATGTAGACCCAACTATGTCAGTAGCCATGACCCGGACTTTATCGACTATGTTACCGACTCTCAAGATTCTGAGACTGTTGCCGCAATTAATAATGTTGGAGATGCGGGTGGAGCAGTTTCCAATAATGCGGGTGGAGTAGCTATTACTACTACACAGCACACATTTGGTTTGAGAAATTCTAGAAACATAAACCGCAATCGTTCAGCTCAGCATCAACCCCAGTTGATGCCAAAAATTGGATTTCTCATGTGGAAAAGATATTTGATGTCTTAGGGTGCCCAGATTTCCTTAAAGTGAAGTTGGCCAATTTCAAACTAAACTAAGCCAAGGAGATGGCCAGCGATGGTGGAAGACCTTAAAGAAAGCCAAACGGGATATCTATGCCGAGACACTATCTTGGACATAATTTCGCGAGGCATTATTTCGTCAATACTTTTCAACTTCGGATAAAGATTTGTTTGTTCTAGAGTATATGGCCATTTGTCAGTGGGATGATGAAACCATTACCGAGTTTATGATCAGACTTAGGCTTGTAGGTTTTGGGTGCCGCTGCAGGGTTCTCGGCCGACCAAGCTAAGAAATTCAAGTTGGCGGTTAATAATAGAATTCAAGTAGATTGATCAACCGCCAAGAATATTGAATTGGAACGCAAGGAGTATCTGGCATTAAAACAAGATGATGGTAGAAAGAGGAACATAGATGGGGGACGCATGCAGCACACATGGCAAAAATCACATGGGTCAACAACAGGGTGAGCATACTAGTTGAAGGAATCAAAAGCAGAAAACAACACAAGGCTAGGGGCAGAATCGGAATTGTTACAACAGGCGTACAGATTAGAAGAACTCCAATTCACTCCGGTCATCTTATGAGTAATTTGTGGGAAACGACATCCGGCAAACACTTTTTATAAAGCTAGTCTTGCATGTTTTATTTGCGGCAAGGTTGGACATTTAGCCAAGGATTGTGAACGCTCGTGGGACCAAGGGAGGGCAGGTACTCAACAAGTGACTGGTTGTAGGTGTTCACGCTAACGCAAACAATGCAACAACAACTCTGTATATTGGTAATTGTGATGTGTTTGTTCTATTTGATACGGGATCTACACACTCTAGTTTCTCAAATGTTTGTTCGACACCTTAAATTTCATAGATCCTCCGATATCTATTTCTACACCTATGGGTAACTATGTCGTCATAACTCATATGTATAAAGATTGTCCCTTGCGTAATGGAGACCTGATTTGTGATGCTACTTTGCTTCCAATGATAATGAGTGATTTTGACATTATTCTGGTTATGGATTGGTTAACTCACCATTGGGCTACGATTGACTACCATACTAGATGGGTCGTTTTGGTGACCATCATTGACCTAATTTTGTTTTGGAGTTCTCAACCGCGCAAAGTGATAAAAATTATATCCGCTTTAAGGCTCAAATGGTTGTGAGGAATTCTTAGCTTCAATTAAGGATACTTCGGTTGATGGACATCATCTTGAGGATTATTTGATAGTTAAGCAATTTTTGGACGTATTCTCGGATGAACTACAAGGGTTACCACTAGAACGTGAGGTAGAATTCACTATTGATCTTATTCTTGGCTCGGAACCTAATTTCTATTTTGTTTTGGTTTGTGGATGGTGGCATAGTGCCCAATACCTCATTCAACAGGGTGCACATGTGGGTCTACAGCTCCTTGTACAAATTTTCTAGGTGCAACACTTGTCTTATTGCGAGTGTTCACTATTTTGGGCTCGGTTTATAACATACCCCATCGATTCCTTTGACTTTGTGGCAGTACTTATTCGTTTCGTTGACTTCAATATTGGATTATTCTTTGTTGGATACTCATATTTATACTTGTATGTATTATTCTTTGTTATCGTTTATTCGTGCACCACACCTTTGGTTCTATCTTATTCAACAAGCGGGGTTATGGGTTCAAATTCTATCATCGAGGTCTAATCAATCTTGGTTACTTCTTTTAGATGCCTCCTCATCGTAATCCTTGAAGACTGCAAGATGATGAGGATGTGGACCTAACTACATTGCTAGCCATGAACCAGACTTTAACGACTTTGTTACCGACTCTCAAGAGTCTCATATTGTTGCCGCAATTAATAATTCTAGAGGTGTGGGTGTGCGGGTGGAGCAACTGCCAGTACTATACGGGATGCACACGTTTGGTTTGAGAAATTCCAGCAAATTAAAACGCACATTTTCAGCTCAACACCAGCCCGATTGATGCCAAAAATTGGATTATTCATGTGCAAAAGATATTTGATGTCTTGGGGTGCTCAGATTCCCTTAAAGCGGAGTTATCCACTTACAAACTAGAGGGGATGGCCGGCAATGGTATAAGGCCTTGGACACAATTTCACGAGGCATTCTTTCGGCAATACTTTGGCTCATATAAAGATTTTTTTGTCAAAAGTATGCGACCATTCGTCAGCGGGATGATGAAACCATTACCGAGTTTATGACTGCTTGTAGGTTTTGTGGGTGCCGCTGCAGGGTCCTTAGCTGAGCAGGCTAAGAAATTCAAGTAGGCGGTAAATAATAGAATTTAGTTAAGATTGATCATCTGATGTGGGAGAAGGTGTTGATGTTGCCAAGAATATTGAATTGGGATGCTAAGAGTATTTGGCCTAAAAATAGGATGATAGTAGAAAGAGGAACATTGATACTGGGTCCACACTTTGTGGTTTCCGGTATGTTTGTTCGGCACCTTAAGGTTCCATCGATACGGTTAGATCCTCCGTCCGATGTCTATTTCTAGACCTATGGGTAACTTTGTCATCTTAACTTTTATACACATATGTATAAAGATTGTCCCTTGCATGTTGGAGACCTGATTTGTGATGCTATATAGAGTTCTTTAACCACGAACTAAAATTTGTTGGACAGGTAAGGGTTATGCTTGATCAAGCGGGAGGCTTTGCAGATGGAGTAGCTGTGAAGGAGGTTGATGTCAAAGTTTTCGCTTATGTAGGGAGTTGATTGAAGGAGTAGTTCGTGTCAACCATAACGCTATCCGTAAATCCATAAAAGTGAGTCAATTCTCTAACTAAAATACTACAGGCACTAATCTTTGCAAGTCAAATGGATAAAAGAAACCAACTTAAGAGGGAATAGAACAAATGAATCAAATATTGACCAAAGTAACTTATTAATGTATACTAGTATCCAAAATTACTTTATTTATATAAAATAAATTTCAAGACAAAATTTGTGTCTAGTTAAGAAATTACTTGTTTTAGCACATTACAACACATCATTCTACTCATCCATTTTGCCACCTCTAGTTTGTGTACCTACATCATCTACTCGGTCCCGTCGATATGAACTAAACGAGTACTTAAACACATCAATTATTAAGGACATGTTTGAGGAAAAAAGGAGCATTCTTGAAGCATATTGTCGATATCACAACCTTAAGACCCTGTTTGTTTCGTGGTATTTACTAGGTATTTGCATTTCAAATCCTCGGAAATCTTGTGTTTGTTTGAAAAAATCAACATGGTATTCTGAGTGATGGGATATCTTTAAAATCCCACCAAATCCTTTGGAGAAGGGATTTTAGAAATATCAGAACCCCAGTAGGATTTTAATTTCCATAAACAAGAAGGCTTAAATGAAAATTTTATAAAACATTACGAATTGTATTATTTATGTATCAACTAACTATGACATAAGGAAATATTCTGAATAAAAAAGTGACTAAGATAGTGTGAAACTAAGTAAATAAATAGTAAATGATAAGCTTTATAAATCTAGTTGACTTGTAAACTTAAATAACACATATATCTACTAATATCTATATTAAAAATGAAATATAGATATTGACATTGGGTAACAATTTGTTATGAGTAGATAATTATCGTATGTGAATACTCATTAATTTGTTAGTATTAATAAACGTGAAAACTAAAATTTGATTTTTTTAAAGTTTTAGGTTTTTTGGTTAACCGTCCGTCTCTAAATTCATGAACCGTAAATAACTGAAATTTTTTTAGGTTAGGTTAACCAAACCGAAAAAATTAAAATATTTGGTTTGGTTAATCTAGATTTCGGTACAGTTTACCGGTTTTTAGGTTGGTTTTTTCAGTTTCGGATATTTTGAACACCCCTACCACACTTTCTCATTTCATTTCATCCACGGCCAGACACATTCCCCACCAGCCTCACTGCTTCCATCTCCGGCAACGATCCCCACGGAGTTGCCATCTCCGGCGACACTCACCTGCGGCAAAGACCCCAGCGAGATCTACTTCTCCTCCGACGACCCTCGTGACTCCGGTAGCTATCAATCTCTTTTCATCCAGCGACATCTGCTTCCCCTCTGGCGAACCTCAACTGTTGCTTTCCTTTTTTTTTTTGGCTTGTTAGCTGTTGATCGTTGTGTTTAGTTGCTACTTATTTTGTTTATGTGAACGAAAATAGGAGCACAAGATAGTTGTTGTTCCTTGTGTTTAGGCTGCTGCTCCTTTTTAGTTTTTCTTTCTTGTTATCAGCAATATTCCTTTTTGTTTCTATCTTATTATCAAAAACTGAATGAGTTTCACTCACCGGGCACTTCTAATAGAATTATTAAATTCACAGTGAAAAAACTATAGGGTACTTGTTTGTTTGATTTATGAAACTATACTTGATTTATGTAAAAGTGTAGATAGAATACTTGTTTCTTGCGGTTAAATTCATGTTATTTATATACTTCTCAAGATAGGGGATTGATTTATATACCTGTTTGTTTTATAAACTTGTTTGATCTATATACTTGTTTAATACTTGGTAGATCAAATAATTAATTAAACAAACAAAATTGTTTAAAATATAATTGAAGGGCAATTCTATCATTTATCATAGAAACAATTCAATTTGTCAACCAGATACGACAGGATTCACAATCCTGCCAAATATAAATCCTACGAAATGCAAATCCTTTGACAGAATGCAAATCCCATGAAAAAAAATTGTGAACCAAACACCCCCTAAGGATGCAAATGTCGTAACCATAACCAATGGAGCCAATATGAACTTTGATAGATTGAGATTAGTAAACGAGCTTGCGGAAGTTGCCTTGGCAGGCAGCAAGAGGCCGTGTGTGATATGGTCATGCCGAATGAGCCAGAAAGCATTTAAGAGCTTCAGAAGCTTGTCAGTAGACTCCCATATTTGAAGCACCATGCCACCATAGTAATTTGGTACTAAAACATGCGTATAGGATGGAATGTGTGACAACAAAGGATTAATTCCAGCTTTTTGGTTTCTTGCACTCTTGGTGAGTTGTTTTACAAATGTTACTAGATCTAATTCCGGTTTAATACTTTCTTGTTTTTAGTATTTGATTGTAGACAAAAGTTCAAACGAGAACTATTTTTCGCGAGGCATTCTTTCAGCAATACTTTGGCTTCATATAAAGATTTTTTTGTCAAAAGTATGCGACCATTCGTCAGCAGGATGATGAAACCATTACGGAGTTTATGACTGCTTGTAGGTTTTGTGGGTGCCGCTGCAGGGTCCTTAGCTGAGCAAGCTAAGAAATTCAAGTAGGCGGTAAATAATAGAATTCAGTTAAGATTGATCATATGTCGTGGGAGAAGGTGTTGATGCTGCCAAGAATATTGAATTGGAATGCAAAGAGTATTTGGCCTCAAAACAGGATGATAGTAGAAAGAGGAACATTGATACTGGGTCCACACTTTGTGGTTTCTGGTATGTTTGTTCGATACCTTAAGGTTCCATCGATACGGTTAGATCCTCTGATGTCTATTTCTAGACCTATGGGTAACTTTGTCATCTTAACTTTTATACACAATATGTATAAAGATTGTCCCTTGCATGTTGGAGACCTGATTTGTGATGCTACTCTCCTCCCTAAGGTAATGATTGATTTTGACATTATTCTAGTCTGTAGATATGGATTGGTGAACTGTCATTGGGCATATATTCGTTTGGTAGATATATAATCATCTTGTGGTTACTTGTTTCAAGTAACAATTTATTTATATAGTGGGAATCGGTTAAGATATTGGGTGCTACAGTTGTTCTTAAGGGGGACTCGTATGATGAAGCACAAGTGTATACAAAAAGAAGGGTGATGGGAATTGAACCTTTGTTCCGCCTTTCAATCACTCGGATGTAATCACAGGTGAGGGAACTATTGGAATGGAGATCTTGCGCCAATTGAATGACCAGATCCATGCCATTTTGTGCTTGTAGGTGGCGGTGGCTTGATAGCCGATGTTGCTGCCTATGTAAAGGGGGTTTCACCTCAGGTGAGCGCTCGAAAGTGTAATCCTTTTGACACATTAATATGGCATATAGAGTTCTTTAACCACGAACTAAAATTTGTTGGGCATGTAAGGGTTATGCTTGATCAAGCGGGAGGCTTTGCAGATGGAGTAGCTGTGAATGGGTTGATGTCAAAGTTTCCGCTTATGTAGGGAGTTGATTGAAGGAGTAGTTCTTGTCAACCATAACGCAATCCGCAAATCCATAAAGTGAGTCAATTCTCTAACTAAGATACTACTGGCACTAATCTTTGCAGGTCAAATGGATAAAAGAAACCAACTTAAGAGGGAATAGAACAAATGAATCGAATATTGACCAAAGTAACTTATTAATGTATACTAGTATCCAAAATTACTTTATTTATATAAAATAAATTTCAAGACAAAATTTGTGTCTAGTTAAGAAATTACTTGTTTTAGCACATTACAACACATCATTCTACTCATCCATTTTGCCACCTCTAGTTTGTGTACCTACATCATCTACATCATTATCACAACCTTAAGACCCTGTTTGTTTCGTGGTATTTACCGGGTATTGGCATTTCAAATCCTCGGAAATCTTGTGTTTGTTTGAAAAAATAAACATGGTATTCTGAGTGATGGGATATCTTTAAAATCCCACCAAATCCTTTGGAGAAGGGATTTTAGAAATATCAGACCCCAGTAAGATTTCAATTTCCATAAACAAGGGATTTAACCATTTTACCATCTTACCCCTTTAACCCTTCTATTAGGGTGTTCATGGATGGTTAACCGGACATAAAGTTAACCAAGAACCGGTTAACCAAAGTATCGGTTCATAATTTTTTTAAACCTAAACCTAAACCGAAAAACTGGTTAACCGATAATCATTTTTAACTACTAAATATATTTCTAACACAAAATGTTTCAAAATTTAAAATTCATATCTCAACTCAAACAAGGCTTAAATGAAAATTTTATAAAACATTAAGAATTGTGTTATTTATGTATCAACTAACTATGACATAAGGAAATATTCTGAATAAAAAAGCTAAGATAGTGTGAAACTAAGTAAATAAATAGTAAATGATAAGCTTTATAAATCTAGTTGACTCGTAAACTTAAATAACACATATATCTACTAATATCTATATTAAAATTGAAATATAGATATCGACATTGAGTAACAATTTGTTATGAGTAGATAATTATCGTATGTGAATACTCATTAATTTGTTAGTATTAATAAACGTGAAAACTAAAATTTGATTTTTTTTAAGTTTTAGGTTTTCGATTAACCGTCCATCTCTAAATTCATGAACCGTAACTGAACTGAATAACTGAAATTTTTTTAGGTTAGGTTAACTAAACCGAAAAAATTAAAATATTTGATTTGGTTAACCTAGATTTCGGTACGATTTACCGGTTTTTAGGTTGGTTTTTTCGGTTTCGGATATTTTGAACACCCCTACCGCACTTTCTCGTTTCATTTCGTCCATAGCCGACACATCCCCCACCAGCCTCATTGCTTCCATCTCCGGCAACGATCCCCACGGAGTTGCCATCTCCGGCGACACTCACCTGCGGCAAAGACCCCAGCGAGATCTACTTCTCCTCCGACGACCCTCGCGACTCCAGTAGCTATCAATCTCTTCTCATCCAGCGACATCTGCTTCCCCTCTGGCGAACCTCAACTGTTGCTTTCCTTTTTTTTTTTGGCTTGTTAGCTGTTGATCGTTGTGTTTAGTTGCTACTTATTTTGTTTATGTGAACGAAAATAGGAGCACAAGATAGTTGTTGTTCCTTGTGTTTAGGCTGCTGCTTCTTTTAGTTTTTCTTTCTTGTTATCAGCAATATTCCTTTTTGTTTCTATCTTATTATCAAAAATTGAATGAGTTTCGCTCACCGGGCACTTTTAATAGAATTATTAAATTCATAGTGAAAAAACTATAGGGTACTTGTTTCTTTGATTTATGAAAGGATACTTGATTTATGTAAAAGTGTAGATAGAATACTTGTTTCTTGGGGTTAAATTCATGTTATTTATATACTTCTCAAGATAGGGGATTGATTTATATACCTGTTTGTTTTATAAACTTGTTTGATCTATATACTTGTTTAATACTTGGTAGATCAAATAATTAATTAAACAAACAAAATTATTTAAAATATAACTGAAGGGCAATTCTATCATTTATCGTAGAAACAATCCAAATTCTTTCACTGAATTACAAAACAAATAGGATTTCAGAAATGCAAATCCTCACGGATTTTATCAACCAAACACCATATAGGAATCCTGCCATTAAATTCTACGAAATACAAATAATTTGATAGAATGCAAATCCTATGAAAAAATTGTGAACCAAACACCCCCTAAGGATGCAAATGTCGTAACCATAACCGGTGGAGCCAATATGAACTTTGACAGATTGCGATTAGTAAACGAGCTTGCGGAAGTTGCCTTGGTAGGCAGCAAGAGGCCGTGTGTGATATGGTCATAGCGAATGAGCCAGAAAGCATTTAAGAGCTTCAGAAGCTTGTCAGTAGACTCCCATATTTGAAGCACCATGCCACCATAGTAATTTGGTACTAAAACATGCGTATAGGATGGAATGTGTGACAACAAAGGATTAATTCCAGCTTTTTGGTGTCTTGCACTCTTGGTGAGTTGTTTTACAAATGTTACTAGATCTAATTCCGGCTTAATACTTTGTTGTTTTTAGTATTTGATTGTAGGCAAAAGTTCAAACGAGAACTATTTTTCGTACGAGAACCGCGAGAACCAATCTTAGCCGTCCAATTCCCCCTCCGGAATTCCTTACATGCACCCTGCCACACTCAATCCCCCCACGCTCTACATCCAAGAATTCCATTATCCAAAATAAAGGGTGAAGATTGGTTCTCGCAGTTCTCGTACGAAAAACAATTATCGTTTGAATCATCCCCTTTGATTGTATTCTTATTGTATTCAACTGTCCATGTTTATTGTATATTTTTGTATGTAATGAACTGCAAAAGGTATTAATGTATATATTAAGCTTTCAAAAGTAATTATTGTATGTATTGAATTGCCTGAAACCTAATTAGTGCTTACGTGGATTTGGTTTTTTCCAAAGTGGATTTAATTTTTATTTTTTTATTGGGTCAAAAAATTTCTTTCTCCAAAACACTTGTGTTGATTTCTTTTAAACGAAGTCCTTACCACATTAGTAATTCATGCTTATGTTCATCTTGAAGTAAACATCAATTAGGAAACGCAGAAATCGAATTCATCAACGGTCACAAATCTGGAAATCGATAATAAACACATTAGAAAACGCAGATCTGGAACTCGCATGTCTTGATGAAGATGAAGATGTAACTGCCATTCAACCCTAGAAAACGATTAGCTGAAGAAATGAAATCAATTAGGAAACACAGGTCTAAAACCCAAATGATGAAGATGAACATACCTACCGATGGACATAAGATATCAATGAATGAAGATCTTTATTTTTGCTGTTCAATAAAAAAATTTCCAGAATCTTCATATGTGTTTCGTTTTTTAATTAATAATTAATAATATAAAAGCAAACTTAAATAATGATGTGACACATGAATGGAGGCGGATGTGAAGCTGATTTGGTTTTTCAATCATTATAATATAACTTTTAAGAATTTCCCAAAATTGATTGTATATAAATTATAATATAACTTTTAAAGTTCGATAAATATAATAGAAATTTGGATGAAGTGGGATATTTTACGTAATCATGTCATTATGGTCCAAAAATGGTTGACCAATCGACCAGACCGAGAGCTACCTCCACAGACATCCAATTCTAGAAAGCCCCTGTCCCAATCTGTTGGTCTCTTACGAAGACCGTTCACTCCTATAATTTGAGGTTATACCACGTAGGCGACGGAAAGAGGTGAAAACTTCGACCAACAAATTCGGAGCATCTTCTATTTCAAACAAGTCAAATGGGATATAAAAAATTTAAGGGTAACGGGTCAAGTGTATTAAAAGTCGTCCTAAACAATTATTGTACTAGTTTTGTTTTCATAAGTACCTTAAGCGTTAATTATATTTTAACGTTCTGAAAAGTAGACAAAAAAATACCTCCACCCAGGTTTTGACGATGTGTAGATGCACAACCTGCTTCCTGACCCTGACTATTCTTCACAGCTTGTGCGTGATTTCAAAATTTGAACTGAATTTGCTATTGGCAAAATAATTTCATTGTCTTCTATAACGAAAATGCGCAAAACAAACAGCAGTTTCAGTAAATAATCGATATGCATCTCTTGATGAATAATTGAATATGATGAATACAACATTGTTTCATCTGTGCCAAAAACTATAAGCAATAGAAACTATTATATACTTACAATTAAACAAAATAATCAACTTGCAAGCTTAAAGGCATCAATGAAGAGACCATAAGTAAAACCCATCTTAAAATTATTAAGCAGAGCAATGGGGAATGTCACCTTAGGTCTGCTGTAGTAGAACCTTGTCACATACTCGTTAAGAAGAACACAAACAACTGCGGCTATTACATCATTCACACCTAAGGCCCCAAACGACAGTGATATTGTTTGTGCAACATAAAACCCACCAAGAAGAGATATACCTCCAAAAAGTGTTCTCCGAGACGGGCTTTTGAAATAGTTTCTTGAAATGTCGGGTACAAGCCGAATGACGTCTATCAGTCGCCTACGTCCTCCTTCACTGTCTTGCACGGCTTTGATTTTGGTCAACTTGAGTGATGATGATCTTGAAGAAATACTTGAAAATCTTGCTTTGGGATTAGAGTTGTATCTAATAAGATCTATAGAGGTAAGACTTGTACAAATCGCCATTTAAGCTCAAACGGGCTTTCCTGAAAGAAAGAAAGAGAGAAAGAAAGAAACAGAATTGGGTTAGTTACTAATATCAAAACGAACCAAGATTGGGCAAAAGCTAAAATAAAAACCTAATCAAAATCTGATCAAACTATTTACGCAAGAATAAAAGTCTACATTCAACCAATCGAAAATGCACAGGTGAAACCTGAACTTGAATCAAAATTCATAAGCATTTTGGGAATACACAGGTAAAAATATATCATGCGTTTGGTTCATAAATTTCAATCCTATGGGATTTGAAATCAAGAGGGATTTAGATTTGAAATCCTATTATGTGTTTCATTGACGGAAAATGATATGAATCTGGGTATTTGAGACCTTGTCATGGACTCATGGGTTTGGTTTATGAATCAATCGAAGGATTTGGAAGTAAATGACATGATTGCCATTTATTATTTCTTTTTTGTTAATTTTGGCTTTTTTCGGATATAACTATTGAAAAGAAAAATCAAGAAGATTAGTATAACAAACAGAGAAATGATCCTAAGAGATGAAGAAGATGAACAGGAAACTGATCGAAATGGCAACCAATTTCTCAACAGATCTAACACCGCGGTCCTGAAACGGAACCCGGAGGCTACACATACAATACATAACTGAGCATGAACAATATTTATCCTGAAATAATAACCTTACTAACAAAAATCTGTATGCCTAAAAACTTCAAATGAAACAAACCTGTCAATAGTCAAACTAAAAGAAATTAAACTACCTATCAAAACCTACTTTCTTGATAGCTCCAAAGTTTAGCCCTTGTTCGCACATCATTTATCCCATAGATTACCTACCGCATAGAAAGAAAATGCGGCTGAGCCAAACGCTCAAGGTTGTAAAACTCACTAGGCTGGGTAACGGGCGGTCGGCGAGGAGTAGCGAGTACTCGGCCTAGCAGGGAGAACTCGATGAGTATTCGGATTGGATTTTTTTATATATAAATTTCAAAATTATATATACTATTTGTTCATAAATAGTCAAATATAAATATAATTGTTCATAGACCTTAAACATATGTTTAGAAACACTAATATAATTGTTCAAGACATTAAATACTAGTTCAAACACAAATTTCATCTACAACCCCTGAACCCAAAAGATTTGAAGCAAATTGTAGATAACACAGCTGATGTAATCAAAACAGAAAACACTAAATCTTTTGGAAAAATGACTCATTTGAGATCAATGACATTTAGTGCTTATTAAATACTAATGTGATAAGCAGCAACATAAAATAAAATTTGAAAACATGTGCTACTGCCTGCTATGCAAGAATCAAAATCCAAGTATCCAACAGCAACATAAAACTTTAAAAAAAAAACTAGAAATCCAACGAGAAACTTTTTTTGATCTAGGTTATATGGGGCTGTCCCATTTTTGCTTTTGATGAAAAAAAGTTGACTTTCGTTGACTGCCTAGCCCCGAGTTTGACATAACCGAGTAATTAGTCCAAGTAGCCATTGTAAGCCAAGGTCCAACCTCGCCTAGCGACTAGTCGCCGAGTACTCGGCCGCCTAGGCCGAATTTTGCAACACTGCAAACGCTCGGTGCGTGGATAAACGATAACAAAGAATAATAGGTTCAACATATATATAAATATCCAGCATAGAGTAATCCAATATAAGAGTCAACGCACGAATAAGTACAACCACAAAGTCAAAGGAATCCGAGGAGTATGTTACAAACCGAGCTCAAAATAGTGAACACTCACTTAATCAATAAGACAAGTGTTTCACCAGAAAATTTGCACAAGGAGCTGAAAACCCACATGTGCACCCCGGTGAATGGGGTATTGGGCATTATGCCACCATCCACAAACCAAAACAAAACAGAAACTAGGGTTAACCCATACGCCCCCTAAACAAAATAGCTCTCGGAGCCAAACCCTGAGGAGATGTCGTGAACTGATCACACTACCACGGAAGTGTCACATCACCGGTGCCACAGTGACGCGTGACGCGCCTATGGTACCCCCATAGGTGGATAATATCATAATAGCTCGCATGCCCGGAGTATAATCAACAAACGCAAAGATAAGAAGGCAACAACAATAAGGCAACATAGAGTTCTATTAGATGTGAATTTATATTATATTGTTCTAGAGGGTTTAGAGTGTAAATATATTTATTATATATACCCTTGTAATTCTCGGTTAATGATATACTATATACACATATTACAATCGTGATTACCAAGTTTAACTTGGTATCAGAGCCAACTTCCTAACCCTAATTTTGTTCGATGGCTGCCCTTTCATCCCCCATCTATTGCCGATATATTCCACAGCTATCGGCTGCCCTCTTTCATCCCCTATCTATCACTGAATTTTTCCAGCATAAACCCTCTCATATTTTTCACCGATCTGCATCTCACACTCCCGCTGAAAAGATTGTCCACAATGGCGCAACTCTGAAAAGACTGTCCACAACTCTCATAAGTTTGGATTTACTCTAAATCCAAACAATTATGGCCACTGGAAAACCATGATACAACCGTTTCTTGTTACAAACAGTCTCTTTGGTTATGTTGATGGCACTATTCCGTGCCCTCCGAACACTGTTGCATCGACTGCTTCTTCCAGCAAAGAAGGAGAGGTGGTGGTTCTACCCAATCCCGATTATACGATCTGGAACTCCAATGATGCTCATGTTCGCATGCTGATCTTGGCTACCATCTCCGAAGCTTCTTTTCAACATGTACAAGGTAATACCTCTGGTGATTTATGGCCGTCTCTTGAGCGTGCTTATGCTCCCCACACCTCATCGTGTGAATACATGCTTAAAACACAGCTATTAAAGCTTACAATGAAGGAGGATGAGTCCTCCTCCGCCTATCTTACCCGAGCTCGGGAATATTCTGATGCTTTAGCCAATATTGGCGAACCAGTAAAAGAAAAGGATCTGGTTATGCTTGTTATATCTGGTCTAAGAGATGAATACAATGGGTTAAAATCCACTCTGCTGACCCAGCAATTTCCAACTGCTTTTGTTGAACTTCAAAAGACATCCACAGCTGTGTCACCAGCCCAAGTATTCACAGCAGCCTCCACTACAGCTCCATCTTCTGCCGGGCAGTCTCTTTCACAAACTGAAGCAATTCAGGCAGTTCAAAGGCTTGCATAGCAGCTAGGATTACAACTTCAGCCTTTGCAATCACAACCAGCACAAGCTTATTCTACCAATCGCTCCGTGAGTAATCGTAACAATCGATCCTTCAACAATCGCAATCGTGGCAACTACAACAA
The DNA here is from genome assembly GCA_038502395.1 of Dittrichia graveolens. Classification (NCBI taxonomy): domain Eukaryota; kingdom Viridiplantae; phylum Streptophyta; class Magnoliopsida; order Asterales; family Asteraceae; genus Dittrichia; species Dittrichia graveolens. Next base: position 9,109,626 of record JARJIL010000002.1, on the reverse strand, counting down.
TCGTCAATAAGAAGGAGGTAATCCAAATTGATTTAGTTGGGCATCTAACCAAAACACTGTTTATGGTACTTGTAACATGTGTGGTATTGGACATGTTCCCTCTCAATGTCCTAACCGTGACCCAGCAACTAGGGATGTAAACGAGCCGAGCTACTCGTGAGCTACTCGAGCTCGGATCGTTAAAAGCTCGAAACGAGCCGAGCCTTAACGAGCTCGAGCCTATATTAAAGCTCATTTAATAAACGAGCCGAGCTCGAGCTCCAAAGAGTGGGCTCGCGAGCTTAAACGAGCCTAAACGAGCTCCATATATAATATAATTTATATTTTATATATTTAAATTTTAATAATTATATATATCATTTTAATAAAAATATCAAAATAATACACGAGCCTAAACGAGCCTAGCTTAAACGAGCCTAGCTTAAACGAGCCTAAACGAGCCGAGCCCGAGCTTTATAAATATTAAACGAGCCGAGCTCGAGCTCAACATCTAAAGCTCTAAACAAGCCGAGCTCGAGCTCGAGCTTAAAGAATCCTAGACGAGCCTGGCTCGATAAGTGTCTGGCTCGGCTCGACTCGGCTCGTTTACATCCCTACCAGCAACCGTACGGCCGTGACAACAGCCATCTGCCAATTTTGCAGATCATCGTTCTCAGACGTCTACAACTTGGCTCCCCGACACTGGTTCTAATTATCATGTGACTCCGGATCTTTCTAGCTTTGAGTCTTTGACTACTCTGAGGCTTATCATGATAATGACAATCTTCATGTTGGCAACGGTAAGGGTTTACCCAAATTAAGTTTAAATAACTAAGACGTTAAACAATTAACCCTTATTATAGATTTTTAACAGACTCAATTAGGAATGGAAATTGAGAAAGATGCCTACCTTTTAAAAACCGAGTTAAATCAATATGTAATTCCTGATTTTTATCAAGTGTACACAGTGAGTTGAGAACATTACATTTGGTTCAATTATGCTGAATTTAGTTAATTCCTGACGGTTTATTTTATCAAACAGCCCTTAAGCCTTTTGTCTAATTAAGAGGTAATTGCCGTTAACATGTTAGCTGTTATATCATGATTCCTTTGTGTCTACTATTCTTTTACTCTAAAACCATGTATCAGCTTTTAATCGTTTAACTCACTAACATGCTTTCATTCAACTACATAAAATCAGTTAACTAAACATACGGTTAAGTAAGAAAAGACTTTGACTACCTTTAAGTTTTTAATTAACAATTTAGGGGTATTCCAATTCAAAAGTTTGACAGAATATGGGCTACTGAAGGAGAATGTGCTTTAGGACTAAACTAACATCTAAAATTTATGAGATATGAACACCTCAATTGGCTAATTCCTAATTCATTAATCTGGTAAGTAAATTCTGTAGGGAATAGGGATACCATGAATAACACCTATTTCAACAAACCCAAGTTGTTAGTTATCACACTACATTCATAGGTCCAAGAGATCAATTGATTCGAATTTTAAAAAGAAGTTACCAGAAACAGAATTCGACAACAAGTTAAGATTTATTTGAAATCCATCAGTGTGATTAACAAAATTCTGATTCTTATCTCAATACAATTTAACAGTCATCGTAGGCTTATCGATTGGATTAAGAACAGTGAAATCAAATTAACAGAGCCATTTAGGAACAACTTATTGCTTGATAATGTGAGACTAGTCTACAAATTTCTTGACTGGAATCATGAAATTGAAGTTATTTATTTCACCTGTGTGTTCGAGTGGGTCATTCCAAGGATCAAGAAACGCAGAAGCTATAGAAACAAAGTAATCAATCGAGTTCCTTTGCTTGACCAGTAGACGAAAACAGAAAAGGAGAAACGAACTAACCTCAATCGTTGCTAAACTCGGATTGATTTCGTTGGCCAAATCAATTAGTAGCCGTCAAGCCTTGAACGGACCTCGATCAGTTTGTTTTTGCCCCTCTCTAATCGTCGACCCTCACTCTCCCTTTCACGTTTTCGATTTTGAGTGTACAGATGGATGGCCTTCGAGAATAGCAGAGTATCATTGGGCTTATGGGTTTGGGCTAATTCAGTTGTGTTTAGGTTTAATGGGCTAAATGAAATGAATAGGTGGGCTTAAATTGCAAGGTTAATTTCCCTGGTCTTTTAAATATTTATAATAATTAAATTTCTTTTTTTCGTTTATTAATTTTATATATATATATATATACTATCTTATAAAGTATTTAGATCATTTATCTTAATCTCTTAATTTTAAGTAAATTGAAATAACTAACTTGCCCTTAATATTAAACTCAATCTTATTTGGTGGAGTTAATGACAATCTTATATACCATTTTAATAACTAAACCTTTCAAAACAAAGGATATTTAAAAAATTAAATCAATACACATTAACTTAATAATTATAAAAATTAATAATTACACCTTTCATATTAAATTAAACTAATAAAAATTATGTATAATTAGAAGTATTAATGTTAAAATAACATATAACCCACATTTATACAAATTTCTGGATTTTTTAAATGGGTAATGTAATTAAAATAGCGTAGAGCTATAATGTCAACACTGCTGTTAAATTTTACTATTCACATGAAACTTTAATGACTATTATAATTTAGACAATAAACATATCACCCTTGTTTTAAAAGCGAACAATTTGTCAAGAAAAATATTTATCCCCGCTACATTGCGCGACTATAATGCTAGTATATATATTAGCGAATGTATTTATGTGTATTATAACAGAAGTCAACTTTCATTTTGTAATACATTACCTAATTCAAGTTACAAAATCAAACAGAAGTGGTATGTACATGTAATATGGATGTTGTTCACTTGCAATAAACATCAAGTCTTCTTTCGAATCTTTTCCCAAATGTAGTTACAAAAAGCAAATACGGCCTTAGGCCCATAATAACATCTAAGTGAAAAGTTCATTTGAAAACCGTTTTTATTACGAGAACCGCGAGAACCAATATTAGCCCTTCTCATAACATCAATTTGCATTTCACACTAAATTTCAACATATTACAAAGTTTTTTTTTCAAGATTCCAGATGACCTTAGACCCTTCGTTATGCTATACTTGAAGACAAGCGGGTACCCTTGGGTACCTTCGGGTGAGCTCGGGAACACCATTTCGGGTGTCTCGGGTACCCCCTTCGGGCTTTCTTACTCGACGAGAACCATGACTTCCCCCACCCACCCATCCCCCTCCATACACACACACACACACACACACACACATATATATATATATATATATATAATATGAAAAAGGTTTGGGTAAGGAAAGAAAAGGTATAACACTTGTTTTGGGTAAGGTAAAGAAAATGAGAGAGTGAATGATGTAGCGTTGATGTGGCGCAGATGTGACATTGGGTAAGGAAAAGGTAAAGGAAAGGTATAACTAAAGGCCTTATGAATAAGAACGATCAAAACAACCGGCGAGTTTGAAAGTCGTGATTCATGAAGAATTTGGATTAGCTGGAGATTTGTTTAAGGGTGAATTATTAATTTAATTAAAAATAATAACCATCCTTTTTTACAAGTTAACAGCCAAACAAGACTTATACGATAACAACTTAACAAGGACTTGAGTTTAAAAAAACATAAGCTCGAGTACTCGTAAATCGTAATCCTCTAAAATCGCTAAGCGAACATATCCATAGAAATCTTTCTAAAGATAAGAAAATATGCTAGCTAACCATAGTTTTACAAACACTAAATTAAGAAAAGAGGATAGCAACACTATATGGACCAAACCAAAGAACTAGATTTGGCAAAATTTCATCAAGTATACAAAGTGGCTTGTATTTCGTCTATCACCATTGTAGTTAAAGCCCTTTCCCAATTGAACACCAAGTTGTTTCGGGATTTTCAAACAAGCGATAAAATAATTCCCCGTTGAACCAACTTCCACAAGCTTATATAAGAGTCTTCTAGAGAAGTACGACGATCCACATTTATATTGCACCATCGAAGCAGCCAATTCCAGTATTTCCACACTTCTTTAATCATCGTGCAGGTATAAAAAAACGCTCTCCTGTCTCCAAATCTAACTCATAAAAAGGACATGTAGCGGAGAACAATAAGATACCCCATAAACAAAGATTCAATCTCGTCAGCAATCTTTTCGACAAAACTCTCCTCATAAAACAGTTAACCTTTAAGGGAATTCATTTATTCCATAACCACTTTTGTAATAAAAGTATAGTAGAGAAAGATTTAATAATATGACGCAACGATTTAAACTAAAAAGAATCACTAACGACAAGTTTGTAGTTTGCATTTGCAATGCCTTACAAAAATAAATAAACAAATAAATAAGGCGCTAAAATATATGCTCCTTGATTGGAATAATGACAAATGCTCACCGTTGCACCAACGTCATTGGTTAATCGTAAATTGTGGCGTAAGAAAAGTCAACAAACTGAAGTCAACGAGGTTTTACTCATGGGTTAAATAAATAGTGGATATTGATTGTATAAATAAATCCAAACAAAAATCTTTAATTTACATGAGCCACGAGATGACTTCGTGTCCGACACGAAGGTCGGGTGTCTCCCTTTCTCCACGTTCGAGTTCAGGTTTAATTGCCTCGCCATTCCCTTATTCATTGTACGGTCAAACTTTTTAAAAGAAAATCATATTATATTTGTTTTATTCCATTGTATTTTAATTATTTATTTATATAAATATGAATGTGTTTATGCATTTAATTTCGTCAACTGCGTACATCAAAAAAACCTTCTGCTCAAGATTGTTTCCGATCAAAGTTTGCAGTTTTACTCAGAGGGTGGATCGTGCACGGCTACCGGTTCGTGTTAAAATTAATAAGAGAATTGTCTTGCATTCTCTGCTCTGCCTGAGATGCTCAAACAATATTGAAAGCGGTAGTCATGCCATCTTTAATCAACTACCCGATTTTGCAAATGGTTTGGTGCAACATAAGTCTCTAATTCAAGGGTGGCAACACGTTTAAGGAAATGGCTACACTTCATCGATCGGGTTCGCTAGCTTCATGGCACTTCAAAATATAGGAATTAGTTATAAGGGTGACTGCATATTACATGTAAAAAAACTAAATTTTAGCAAATTTGTTTAATGGACACCTGTTTTAGCTAGATATTGTAGATGACAATTTCAAGTAATCACAATTTATATAATTTCAAAAAATAAAAGATAAAATTTCATACAAAAAAAAATTTACTCTAAAAGGTAAAAACTTAAATGATTTTTATATTACAAGAAGATTTTAAAAAACCAACATCGTGTCATATGTGATGTTATATTTAATGAGATTCGGAAAGAAAAATCGACACCCCATGTCATATTAAGTTATTATATAACATATGACATCTCATGTATTTTGTCACAAATTAAATACCGAATTACAAAAGTCACTGTTCGAATTTTTCATTAGGATGTGGTTAAAGTGTTTCTCTTTTTTTTACATTGAATATTCAAATCTCATTAAAAGCATAAGTAGATATTAGAAAAACATGTGTTTGTCGTTAAAAAAAGTTTTGTTGCTTAATATGGATGTAAATTAATACATATTTTTTTAAGTACAACCAAAATAAGACAAAAATAAAGAGTTAAAAAAATAAATTGTTAATAACAAAGGCTTGTTTTACGAAAAGTTCGTTAAAGGTTGTTTCAACGTAATTTTTCTCTTTATAGGTTTCATCAGGTAATGGTTTTAATTAGCTTCCGCAGTGTGATTTAAAATGGCTTGTGATTTTTCGGTGTTACACAAATGTTGTTTCACCAAAAACCCAAGAACAGTGAATGAATCTCAACTAAAACCCTTCTATAAACATCTAGAATTTGCTTAGCTACTCACAAAGGATAGAATACAAGTTTTAGAACCATTACCTGATGATTCCTTGATGATTTGGCTTTAAATCCTTGCCTTGTCTTCTTTCTCCTTCTTTTTGGTGGGACTCACGTACACACTCACACACACACACACACACTCTCTCTCTAGGTTGAATGAAGAAGATGAATGAATGGAACAGTAACCTCCCTTAGAGGTTGTGCCTTAATCCCATATATATATACACTCTAGATTGGGCCAAGCCCATTTCTTTATTATTTCTTGGGTCACTCTTAGTTTATCAAGAAATGAGCCAATCCAATAAACCCAAGTATACTCATACATAAATGAACTTCCCAACTCCATATCTTGAAATTGAAGCAACATAATAATACTAATAATAATGACTCGTGAAATTCATATATTCATATATATGTATATATATATACGCCAATAATCGTAAATTACAAATTTACATCATAATAAAACAGGATTCCGAAAATGGATGTTACATAAACCACAGAGTCTTTTGTTTTATTCATGTGCTATTCCTTTGAGGGTGGGTTTGGGTCTTGGGTTAGAGTCATAAAGGGGAGGAAGTAGAGTATGATTGTTACTCAATGTTGTTTGGCTTGGTGTTAATGGTTGGGCACATTCTATAATGCACACATAATTACACTTTGCTTCCTTATTTTGGTAACAATTATAATTAGGTTGGAGGTTTTTCTTCTGGTGCGGAGTTGCACGGTTGATCCGACTTTGGAGTTATAAGGGTGGCTTCTTCTTGATTTGTGATTCTTTGATCAGACCCTTTCTTGAGCCTCAGAGTTTTTTATTGTTTGGTATAAGTTTTGACATTGTTTTGACCTAGGTTGAAGATCACAAAACTATGAAGATTCGAGAGTTTTGATGGTTCTTTTCTTCCAAAAATGATGAGATCTATGGCTATGATTCAAGTTGGCAATTTTTTATCAAGGTTAAAGATGGTTTTGAAAGCTGTATTAACCGATTTGGATGGTAGTGCTCATACCATGTTAGTTTGTTTCAACATGGTCTAATCTAGTATGGGTTTGATAGCTCATATATGTTAGAGAAGATATTATTTTGATTGATTGTATTCTGTTTGCTTCAAAACACTTTTATACAATTTTAGTCTCAACCTTTAAAGCTTTATTAATTAATTTTTACTTTAAAAAAACAAATAGGACAAGGCCTATTAACGTATTTTTATTATTACTTTATTTACTACGCGGTGTATATTAATGAATGAAAACCTTTAATAAATTAAAATAAAAAAATATTATATATAATAATGCCATTATACGTCCGTGTGTAATAAAAGCAATTGTTTGACTGCTTTTGCTTGAGGTTGATCACAATCGCAGTTAATTCATATTCGCGTATTTATGGCGGTGATTGCTAAAAAAATGTACCGCCAACATTACATCATTAATTCATTTCTAGTTTCTAGAAAATAAATAAGAAAAGAGTTGAGAGCCGTTAGCGTGAGGGGCTGTGCCGCTTAAGGCATAAGGGCAACATTTATAAAGTCGAAGTTACCCTTTCCCAAATATCTATAGGAGTATTTACAATCTTTATATCTACTCACGTCCATCATACTGTATTACTATTAGATCAGTTTTTTTTCTCATATCACTTATACCACCACACAACATCGTAATGGTTATTATTCATCACATCAAATTTTAAAAAAGACGGAGTAGGGTATTTTCGCCAACGTGACGAGGCAAAAACGCCGTTTATTTTTAAAATTGCCACTCTATTGCGGCGCGGAGGTGGCTTCGCCGTGGAGATTTCCACTAAAAATAAGGGTGCATGGTGTGTATTTAGGTGTGACCTACAACGTTTTTCTCTTGTACCTTTCCACAAAAATTAGTTAATGTGTGGTGTGTATTTCGTTAATGGGTATTAGAGTGTTTGGTGTGGGAAGGGGTGGGATATGGGTTGGAAAAGGAGTGGGGGTGGTTTTATACCTTGATCGTGTGATGTTTTTGATAATGGTGCAGACCACTTGGCTAATATTCATTAACTAATAAAAATTAAAGAGAGAGAAAGAGGGGTTGAGACGACATGGGTTGGGAGTGAGATGTGGTGTGTATTTAGTTAATGGGTATTAGAGTGTTTGGTGTGGGAAGGGGTGGAAAGGGAGTGGGGGTGGGGGTGGTTCCATACCTTGATCGTGTGTGATGTTTTTGATAATGATGCAGACCACTTGGCTAATATTCATTAACTAATAAAAATTAAAGAGAGAGAAAGAGGGGAACCAATGAACCATGACCCATCACTAATCACCATAATCACCACGCAACTCTACCGCGTGTGGTGTTCACCCCTAAACACTAAAGTGGATGGTGCGGACTATGGGGCGGATGTGGGGTGAAATAACTACTTGAGTGATGTCATTTCAAGGGTTGGGAGTGAGATGTGGTGAAGGTGGAAAGGGGTCGAGACTACATGGGGTGAGAATGTAGTGGGCCCAGGCTGATGACAGTCTAGGGGTGTTCAAAATAATCCGAATCCGTGCATCCAATCCGAACATTTGAAAATCCGATCCGAAATTATCCGAAATTTCGGATATCTGAATTTTCAGATTCGGATAGTGATTTTCTAAGTTTTGGATATCCGATATCCGAAAATTATTTTTTATTTTTATATTTCTTATTTATTTGATTTTTTAAACATACATAGTTTTATATACATGTATTTTTCATTTTGAAGCATTTTTGACCTATTTTTTAATGATTAAAGTTTAAAATATAGTTATCTAGTAATTATATTTAAAAAAAACTATATAAAAAATATATGTTTTTAAATTTTCGGATATTTCAGATACTGAAAGCCAACTATCCGACATTTCGGATATCTGAGGTTTTGAACACCGTAGATGACACTCTCTCCCTCTACCTCTTCTTTTATAATTTTTAGTTTAATAATTAAATATTAAGTGGGTTCTAAAATACATTGTGATAGTGTTTAAGCCAATCACGATAGCCCTAATAAGGTGTATATTGATATAATTTTCATTAATATAATCTTTTTTATTACAATAACAACACTACCCAGTATCATAAGAACAAGAATAATTTTTTTTATTAATACCATCTTATGTAGTATTTAAGACGCCTTTCCTAAAAAATTAGTATTTAAAGAAGAAAAGGATTTAAATAATATGCAATAATAGGGTTTAAATCATTATGATAATTATCATAATAAGTTTATTCCTTTTGAAGATAACCTAATCCAAAGTGACAAAATGAGCAATGTGCCATCTCGATGCCGCTTCCTTTTTCACAAAACTATACGATTAATTGTAACTCCATTGTTTACTTACCATTTAATTACTACCCGTTGTTGTTTAACACCATCGAAAACCATCAAAATTCATAACATCAAACCTTAAATCATAAACAAACGAGAAATGATATATCCTCCTACGTATTTTTTGTTCTTACTTCATTCTCCCACCTATTCAATATTTGACATGTGGAAGACAATAACTCTCTTTCCTCATATTATCCCTTGATTTTGACGTTTATATTGATCTTATAACTAGAAGGATAAGTATAAAACAAAAAGTACGTAGGAGTATATATCATTTCTCTAAACAAACACATGAATGAAGAATTGAAATTGTTCATTTTTTAAAAAAGTTATTGAGCCTACCATCATTCCCCACCACTAACCACATCATCATACCACAACCAACCATCAAACCCTATGGAATCAACCACAAAAAGTAAACAAACATAACTAGAGGTTAGAAAATCAAAACAAACACGACTAAATATAAAACACAAGCAAATTAAAACAACCTAGATAGCACCCAAAATCTAGATCCACACTAATCACAAAACCTAAATAAGGATCTTCATGATCATAGATGAGAAGATATTAGAGGAGGGTGACACTAGGTTAGGGCTTGTGAAGGTCTAGTGGTTGTGGCTAATTTTGTTTTTCACTGGCATTTTTTTGATTTTGATGATGTTATATATTTGTATCTATTAAGTCTCAACCTTTGAGGCTTATGTTCTAATAAAAATTTTTAATTTTCAAAAAAAAGATAGTGAGGGAGTGAGTGGCCATCTAGTGGTTTTGGCAAATGGTGAGTGCACATTTGGAAGTGATGTTGTAATAGTACAATTGTGGTGACTGGTGATAGAGAGATGCAAATGTAATGAAATAATGAGGTTAGTTGGTATCTATTAATTTGTTTTTATCCATATATATATAGTTATGAAAACATAAAATAAGTCCAATATCCAGAGTTGAACTAGAGATTTAGAAATGGAAGTTGGGGGAGGAGTTTTAGAGATGTAAGTTGGAGCTTTTGTATGTATCAATGCATTAAGAAAAGAGTTATATGCACGTAAATGTAAAAAACTACGTTCACTTTAATATTATGGGTAATGAACTAATTTTTTTGAGATTAACACAAAAAAGTCCCCAAGTTTCACATTATATGTAACGTTGTCTACAATCACATGTTAAGCAAATCACTTTTGATTTTTTGATTTTTATTATATTTTTTATGTTTTTATTTACCATTATTATTATGGGAGAATTTCATCTATATCCTTGCAAACTTTCATTATTACTTTAATCTCCTTGAAAACTTTAAAACTACATTTATGTCCTTTTAAAACTATAATGAGATTTTGGATATGGATGTAAATTTTATAGTTTTAAAAGGACATAGATTTAGTTTTAAAGTTTTCAAGGAAATTAAAGTAATAATGAAAGTTTGCAAGGATATAGATGAAATTCTCCCTATTATTATTATTATTATTATAAAGATGGATAAACATTTAGATCAGTCTTTCATTTCCAAACACCTTGATGTGCCATATCTCTCATCCCACTCCCTTAATCTCTCTCCTCAATCATCCCTCACCAAAATCCTCTTTATCTTTGTTGCCTTCGACCACCATCATTAGAAAAGAAGACCACCACAATCATCGAAGAAGAAGGGCACCATCTTCGGAGAAGAAGACCACCATCACAGTTCATTCTTCAATCACTTCCACTGATATTACTAACCAAATAAAATAATTAAGACTTGAATAACTAGGTTTTATAAAAATATTAACTTTATTACTTAAGAAAATCGATTACCAAGTAATAAACATAGAACATAAGATAAAATATACAAAACTTAAACTTTGTAAAATCCAAAACTTGTTTAATTTACTCGAATACTTACAAAAGACCTACAAAGAGGGTTATTTGAAATAGCTTGGTTGCTCAAGCTAAATTCATTTGTCACGAGCTTATTCTAACCGGAACTTGCCAACCTTAACAAACCCTAACTAGGGTTATTGGAATATTTAAGAAAGCAAAAACCAGTGCTCGCGAAGGCTCCCAATTCGTGTGGCTCAAGTAGAGAGAGAATGATGTGTCAAATAATGAAGCCTTTGGTCTCTATCAATACTTGGAGAAAACCCTCAACGTGGCATCAAGGATTAATTATACATCAACCATAAAGAGATTTTTCCACCGAATTCATTTTTCCTTTTTTTTAACTTGGCCGAAAATACTATATATAACTATATATATTTCAGTTATCTTCTAATTTTTTAATATAAATAAAAGACTAATTTGATAAAATTTATTAGACCATCTGAATTATTCATTTAATAAAATATTTAATTTTAATCATTCATTCACCTAAACTCAACAGATCAATTTTGACTTTTTAGAGTCAAAATTATTTGAGATAATTTCATATATGTCCTTATTAAATCATATAAAATCGTATTTGCCCACCTTAATTTACAAATATTATATTTACCCTTTATAATATTTTAAAATATCATAATTAACCAAATTCTTAGTTTTATCATTCTAAAATATTTTACAATCATTTTAAATTCTTTTTAATTATAACCAATAACGGTTAACTTTATTACCATTCATTGTAACAATAATGATTAATGACTTATATAAGAAATACAATCACGTCTATTCGTATCATGATACCACGTTTTTGCCGTCAAGTCTGCCCTCCGACTCCCCTTGATGTTTCTACCGCTGGTTAGAGTGTTGATGCCGTACGTCGTTATTTTTTAAATTTGCATTTAATTCACGTTTTATTATTATTATTTAATACATTTTTATTAATGTTTAATATATATTATCGTTTAAACCAACCTGTGTATTACACGGGCATTTAGTCTAGTTAGTTAATAAACAAATAAATCAAAAACCATTTTCCCAATTTTCGTGTTTAACTAATATAAATTAATTTTCAAAATCAATCAATAAAACACCTAATTAATCACATATATTTATTACACCAATAAATATATATAATTAAACAAAATATTGACCAACTAGGACTTTCCCTAGTGTTATGGAGGGTTTTATTGTGGTCTCGAGTTCGAGCCTTATTGTGGGGGTTTCTGGAAACAATGGAGGAGGGTTTACTCCCTCATGACTCGTGGCTTAGGGCTCGCATACCGCCCCTATATGAATATCACTGCGAACCCAACCCACTAACATTAACTCCACTGTTAAAAAAATTTTGGGTCATAATCTTGTAACTAAAATACTAACTTACATCTATTTCATAATAACCATTACGAAACTATTCCTCAATGATTTATGTCCAACTTAGGGTTGTATTACTACTTGATTTATAGGCACTTACATGTGTGACCCCTAAGTGTCTCATGATATCAAATGTAACATCATAGTGTTGTTTTTTATGACCATTTATAGTTTCCATATACTTTGGATAGTTTCCATATCAAATGAGAACACTTTAAAATGCACGACAGTAAGAACACTTTCCGGCCTTTGATTTCATTAATCGGATGATTTAAAAATTGTCACATTTCTTTTGGACCTTTGATTTCATTGATCAGAATTTTAAAAACTGTCACGTTTTTTGATCATTTGTTTGACTATATACCTGATGAATCAATGCATACAAAATTGTTTGTTCTGATGCATCAATGACAAATCTTTAAATTGTTAATATTATAGAAATAAATTTGATTTTATGATTTAAGATGTAAACTTGACTTTTGAGTAGTTATGGGTGAACACGAAAGTAAAGGAGAAATGTTAAATTACAAGTTATTTAGTTCTCATTATCGTGCATTTTAAAAGGGTTCTCCCTTAAACCTCACTATATATATATATATATATATATATATATATATAATTCTTGTATGTTGGTACATATGTATATGCGTGTATGATGATATAATAAGAAATTTTAATATATTTACCTAAACTTATTTTCTTATATTATAGTTCATTTGTTTTTAACCAGACATTGATTATGAGTTAAATAATTGTCCATGAAATTTGTATTACCAGTTAAGTAAAAAGTAGTTCTCGTTGGTAGAATTTAGTTGTCCGGTTGTGGGAGCAAAATAGTTACATAGATTGTTAATTTAACTATTATAATATTCGACCATTCTACTTCAGTGAACATGTTTTTTTAATAATCTTTTATTTATGATAAAATCCTTTTAAATATATTTTGATTTAAGGTATAGTTTGTTTTACAAAATTTTAAAAAATAAATAAAATAAAGACTATATTCTGTGTTATATTGTGTATGATAAACTTGTTATTGAATATAATCTTATTCTTTGGATTATTTACATTTCCTTAAAAAATGAAAAGTCCATTATATAGGTAAGCTGAATGCAATTTATAATCAATTACATTCCTTCAAATTTTACAAAATAAGCGAGATCTAATAGAATTTTTAACATGACATTGAAGTAAAAAGGAAATTTTACATATCTCCATTGTAATAGTATGATTATTAAAATAAAAGAATGTTCAATATAGTTCATACTTAATTCATATTTCTAAGGGACTAATTTTAGCTTTTGGATCAATGATATCAATGGTTCATATTGCATTTTAAAATTTTGGAAGAAGTGGCATTTTCATAGTTCACATGTGATGCTTTTACAAATCATATTTGATTGTATACTGAATCACATGCGATTGAATATTAAAATTTTAGAAGTATGTTTTTTACATAGACTTTATTGAACATAACTCTATTAAAATATTAATCTTTAAACAATTCAAATAATGTAAAATACTATCGTAGCATTTTTCATAATTTAACCAAATATTTGTAAGTCCATGGGTTATCCAATACCATTCCCGTCATTGGGTTCTATACAACTAACATGTTCCTCCCTTCACCCGAATCTTGCCAACTAGATCCCTCCCTTCACTCTCTTTCTTTTCCTTCCGTCTCTTCTTTCACTCTTTCTAACTTAATTATTAAATTTCATAATATTACAATTTAGTAAATAGTAAAATAAAATAGAAAAGTTTCGTTCTAAGTATTATGAGTTGTGTTCAATATAGTCCATATAAAAAACATAGTCTTAAAATTCAGTTTACAATCACATGTTATTTAGTATATAATCACATGTAATTTGTAAAAGTATCACATTTAATTACGAAAATATTACTCCATTCAAAATTTTAAAATATAATCTAAATCATTATTGCTATTGATTCAAAAACTAAAAGTAATCAATCAGAACTATTAATTAAATATAGACTATATTAAATATATGCCGTTATTATATATCTCACTGAAAACAAAGAGGGGAGAGGGCATAATGGCATTTATGTAATTAAACTCGCACACTTAAAAGCACTAAAAATAGCTAGTAAATCCGATCACTTATCTTTTCAAGCGTCAAATGTCTTGATTACCCAGTTCCACCTCTCCCACTTTATATACTCGAGCGATGAAACCGTCTTCAGTTAGATCCAACGGTAAAGAACGCGAGTGTATGACACGCTCCTATACCGCGCGTGCATAAAAATAAGAGATATAAAAATCAAAGAAATTTATGAGATCATCGGCTAAAGCGTCGAGTGACTTAACTGTAAATAAATGCAAAAAACATATATTTAAAGAAATTAAAAATATTCTGCATGAGCAACTCGAAAACAGAGAGCAAAACAAGAAGACGCTTGGCGTTGTGGCGCAACCGTCTCTCACCACTTGTAATCTTCTTCTGTTTCTAGAGAGAGAAACCTATAGATACACTCATCTATATATAAATATAAGTATATATAGAGAGAGAAAGTATAACTGAGGAAGTTAGCTAGTGTGGTTCTGCTTTTCGGTAAGGTATCATATTCCATAATTGAAATCTGGGGAAGATGAATTTTTAGTGATTTTAAGTTTGATCAACTGGGTTTTTCTACAGAGGAAAAAAACAGGAAATTAATTCATGGGTTCATGGCGGAATTCAAGAACAACATCTACAAGGCTTCTATGGCTGATTTTGCCGTTGATGGCGGTGGCGGTGTTCGTCGGAATAAAAAGATCAAACTGGGTGGAGGGTTCAAAGTATTACCCTTGGGTTTGGAGCTCTGTGATCACTTCTTATTCTTCCTCCGCTATTAAAGACGACGTAACGTTGGCAGCAGAAGGTCCTGTTTCATTTGGACGACGGTCAACGGCGGTGGAAGGCGCCGTTGAGTTGGCGGAAGGGACGTCGGAAGATTTTTCGTTTAATCAGAGTTCTAGTTCTTCTTATCCACCCTTGGCTATGGAAGATGAAATGGACGTTGAGTTGCCTGTAAGTACTTCCAATTTTCAATTTCGTATTTAATTTTACTTTTCTTTAGACATCAACACACACGCTCTATCCTACTCGTGAATTTACACCTTATCTTTACTACGAAAATTGTTATTAGCCTTTTGGAGAATGATTCTTGAAATTTTTACGATTAATACATGTGTCAAAATCAACCGATAATATGTGAAAAGAGAATTAATGGATTTTAAAGTAGAAGAAATAGTCGGAGGATATAATTTTTAAATCTTTGTTCATAGAAACAGTAATAATTAAAGAATTAAAAGGTAAGATGAAGGTCGAATTTATGGGAATCATAAAAAGAATTGGGATATTAATATATAATATCTCAAAAATAGAAATTTGACATTTTATTTAAAGAGAGGTGATAATATTGTTACTAATTTTGATGTGTGAAGTGGTTGGAAGGCAAGTTGTATAACTGTGAAGTTTTAGTTGATTCGATCCTAGTTATTAAACACTTCCATTTCCCTCTTCGGAAGTTCTGAGCACGTACGTGACGTTAATTAGATCGTTAAACCTTTTTTTTGTTTTTTTCATACAATTATGACTTTTTGTTCTTATTAATTTACTATTTTTTATTTTTATCCACAAATTTAGGGTATAATGGTCCAAACGGTTAATTTTTGTTGTATACGACAAAAAGTTGTTACGTATAAATTGTCATTGATGATTCGTGTGCAACAAAAAGTGTTCATATACAATAATTTATGCATTATCTACTTGTTATTAAATGTTTATACCTGTTGTGTATAGATGAATTTTATTGCTTATGAATTAGCTTAAATTTGATATTTATTTTTGTTATTTTAGTTTTAAATATAAGGTGATTTGTTCAAAAATTAAACGTAACGTACAAGATTTTTTTGAATGATTTTAGAGATTGGTCAAAGAGAGGTAACATGTGAGGAAGAAGTTTTCTTTTGAATATCTGTTCCTCATGAGATTTATATATTTTTTTCTTAATATTTTAGTTTTGATTCAAAAATTTTGAAATATTAAATATTTTATCTGTTTTACAAATACTTCAAACATTAAATATGTATACATAAATTGGCAAGTGATTGTCACTATTGTTTTAAGAAAAATGGTATACACTCGTACTTTATCTTCTTACTCATCACAAAATGATATGTGGAATCAACTAATTTTTTTCTCTCATTTTCTTTTTTGTTTTTGACATTTTTGTTAAAGATATATCACTTTCTCTTGTTTTAATGTTACAGATACTTATAAATTATAAGGTCACTCGTATCGGGTAAACAGAAGGTTTCACATAAGGAATCGTTTTAATCGGGTTGGTGGGTCCCTACGCCTTTCTTTCCGGTACCGGTCCGGAAGTGTATTAGTTCATTAAGTACCATGTGATTAGTCATAGATAAACTAACATGTCACATGAATGAACCTATATATATATATATATATCTATTTATGAAGTGGTCATAATATCACTCTTTTTACTGGTTTTGATAGTTTTCAGAGTTACTTAATTACATCTCCTTTAATTATAGTTCCATAGTTAATTTCTAGCAACAATTCCTGCTGTCTTTTTAAAACCAACTTGTAAATTAATATTTTTTTAATTAATGACGATATTTATTTGTTGTTGGAGACTACATCATGGTCAATTCTTAATTTGCTTTGTTTGTATATGGAGGTAGCTCATTGACCGTTCTTGATAGTTTGACCGGTTTATCTCCAACATGTTAGTTTAGAGTATAAGTTGGGTTTTTTTTTTGAATAAATTGTTAGAAGTGATACTATTTTTATTATCATTGTTGTTGTTACGTCCTATTTTTGGAAAATAGGAAATAATTAAATCATATTACGATCAAAATGCAGTGTTTCTTCTGCTTATGGTTAACGAAAAGTACAACACCCTTGAATAAATCAATTTTATAAGTAGAAAAATATCTTGGCTCGAAAGCTCTTAAGACATCACATATTTCATATTAATTACGTGTGGAATTAAAACAGACACGTATTATTGTTAGAGTTTATTAATTAATCGACATCCTTTTCTTTTCCCTTAAATATAATTAATTATATATTAAAATAAGCTAGATGATGGAAGTAATATTTGGCCGGATGAGGATGTTTTAGGACCAGTCACGAAAATATTCTTTGTACGCCAATATTTTTTTGTTTTCAGTCTTTTTCTGTTAATCGGAATCTTTTGCTTCTATTTTTCCACTTTATTTTTGCTATTATTATTAATATTATAAAGTTTTTATAATTTCCAATAAATTTAATTTCCCTAATAATTAAATACTTGAATGCTCAATTAAATTCTTTGGCTATGGATTATTTTAGTTTCACTATCATGTTGTTATTTGATTTCTTAGTTAGGATGTGTGATAGGTTGTGGATTGAGACATCTTGTACATCGTAGTCGATGCTGCAATCGTATGGTACAACTTTCTAGAGCTTATGTACATTTTATTATAGCGTAGTAACGTAGTTGTACTAACTTATGACATTTTGACAGGCTATTGCCAAGGAAGATGACATGAACGCGATTATAAGTGCACCGGACTTGTTTGTTTCTGTCAATCAAACTGTTGGACTTCCTGTTGATGTACGGATCAATAAGAGGTACACTAGTTTGGATAAACTCGAAGCCCGTCTTGGACGGGTTCGAGCTGCAATTAAAGAAGCTGAATTTGGAAATAGAAGTTATGATCCTGATTATGTCCCAAATGGTCCGATATACTGGAAGGCGGCCTCGTTTCATCGGTAACGTACTTTTTTTTAAATGATCTTCATGCTTAAACGACTTCTTTTAGTGTGTCCGTGAATGGTGTGCAACTTGAAAGGGAACTCATGTTTTTACTTTTATAGGAGTTATTTGGAGATGGAGAAGCAATTTAAGGTGTTTGTATACGAAGAAGGAGAACCCCCAATATTTCATAATGGTCCTTGTAAAAACATATACGCAATGGAAGGTAATTTCATTTACCACATGGAAACCACCAAGTTTCGAACCAAAAACCCTGAAAAAGCCCACACGTTTTTTCTACCGATGAGTGCCACGATGATGGTACGCTTTATATTCGAGCGTGACCCTCATGTTGACCATTGGCTTCCCATGAAGCAAACCATCAAAGATTATGTTGATCTAGTCGGTTCCAAGTACCCTTTTTGGAACCGAAGCCTAGGAGCTGATCATTTCACTGTAGCTTGCCATGATTGGGTGAGTAAAGTCTTGGTTTCTTGTTTTATATGTTATTTAGGGGAATAAAAAACGTGTGTTTTCTGTATATGAGCAATTCTCGTATCTTATGTGTAGCATGTGACTGATGTAGGGACCGGAGTTATCAAAAGCCGTACCATACTTGTTCAAGAATTCTATCCGAGCTCTATGTAACGCGAATACGTCAGAAGGGTTTAATCCTTTGAAAGACGTGTCAATCCCGGAAATCTTACTTCCGGATGGAACAACACGAGGGATACTAAATGGGCCATCCCCAAGAAACCGACCCGTTTTGGCGTTCTTTGCTGGTGGGGTCCATGGTCCTATCAGGCCGATACTTTTGGAGCATTGGCAAGACAAGGATCCTGAGATGCAAGTCCACAAGTACCTACCAAAGGGCGTTTCATACATGGGCATGTTGAGACAAAGTAAGTATTGCATTTCCCCTAGCGGGTACGAGGTGGCTAGCCCACGAATGGTTGAAGCACTCTACACCGGTTGCGTGCCTGTGCTAATTAAGGACCACTATGTGGCCCCGTTTAGTGATGTCCTAAACTGGAAATCTTTTGCGGTTATACTGACGGTTGAGGATATCCCGAATCTGAAATCCATCTTAACTAGAATATCCACATCACAATACCTGAGAATGCAAAGAAGGGGTAAACAAGTTCGACGACATTTTGAGGTCAATTTTCCTCCAAAGAGGTACGATGTTTTCCATATGATATTGCACTCGGTTTGGCTACGGAGGTTAAACGTTCAAATTCAAGGTGTTGCTGATTCTTGACGGCCCTGATATATAATAGATGTGATCCCCTATGAGTTGTTTTTTGTTTTTGTTTTTGTTTTTTATTTTCTAATGGGCCAAATAGTGCTTTGTAGGAAAATAGAGGGGTTGTTTGCCACTTTCTGTCGGGTACATGGGTCGGGTTTTTGGATATTTATTTTTGGATTTAGTGTAATTAAATAATAGGCTGCCTGTTTCTTTAGTGTCTTGCAATGACCCCAAATTGTTGGCCCGCATGAGTCTGCACTTGATTCGGCTCAAAATCTCAGATTGGCAAATGGTTGGGCTGACTGATAACTGATGACAGAATGGGCCTATGAAAAACTACTTTTTTTCTTCTTAAAATGTCAGATATATAACTCTAATCTATACTTATTACTTATGTCTATAATAAGACTTCAGCCTGTAACTTCAAGTACATTTTATTTGAAAGGATTTTTTTTTCCCGGTAATGGCTCCTACCAGGGGCACCGAGCCTTTGGCTCAGATGCGGTCTAATCTGTTTTATCCGTGACCGTTTCCTAAGCATCTCCTTGGTCATCCCTAATTGAAACCTGGTGAGAATTAAACGTTTGACCTCCCCTATGAGGTGCAAGTGCTTTACCAACTTGGCCATCAAGTGATAGTTTCAAGTACCTTTTACTTAAGCTGATTAAGGGGCTATTTGTTAAAACAGAATGATTAAGTTCTGAATGATCTAGTGGTCTGAATAATTCAAAGGCTCTGAATGAATCTGCCTCCGAATGTGACACGCTATTTGATAAAGGTTCTGTATGAACAATCTGAATGATGTAAATTATCATTTTAACCTTAATAGTGATATATTATATTATAAGATTATAAGATATGATATGATATGATTGTTTAACAAGACAGCATGTGAAAGAAGGAGACTTAGGGTAAAATACTTTGTGCTTAATGATTCAGAATGCAATTTAAGGTAGAATGACTCAGCAGTAGTATGCTGAATCATTCAGCACAGTCTTCATTTAGAGGCTGCAATCAAACACGCTGAATGCCGAATGATTCAGAATTCAACGGTGAATGGTTCCATTAAGCAGCAAATAAACAGCCCCTAAATCACATCTTGAATACCATTAACCAAATGATTTTTAATGTTTTTGCTAGTTGATTATTAGACAATTAGCGACAAATCGAATGTCTAAAGGTTAAATTAGTGAGTGGATAAATCAACCTAATTGCTAGTTTGATCTTTACTGCATTATGAAGTATTTTAAGACCCTTTTGCTTAAACTCTTAATTTATAACCCCAATTTAATTTAGTACACGGTTGGAGGAAATCTACGCTAATTACCTTACATATCAATTTGCAAAGTAAGCTAAAGTATTACGAGATTTTAGGGGCACTTTGGTAATTACACTAAAAAGACATGAGAAATTGAAAGATGACGAGATATTAGTGGACCGTGGATGTGATGAGTATGAACATGGTTGTTTTATTTTAAATCAATGTTAAAGTCAATGAAGGGCCTAAATTAATAACTCAATTATTCGGCTACTGAAACAGAACATATGAAATCGGTTAACAAAATTTGCATAAACTATTGTGCATAAATGGCTTTGCTAGATACTAGTTTATAGATCCGTGTACGCATGAGTATTAGTCTATTAAAGAAGTAAACTTGAAATTCATTAAAAATTAAACAACAAAATGTAAGTACTTTACATATATAAAATGTTCTAAAAATGTACATAAGAAACCAAATTAATTTTTTTTGAAATACTTTATACATAAGTAAACTTGAAAAATAACATAACTGAATATAAAATGCGTTTCAAGTATATAGATAACGACCAAACTATTAAGATATATACATAAAAAATAAAAAAGTAGATATACAAATTGTTTAAAATATATAGAAAACCACAAAAACACATTAGAAACTTAAGCATGCTCATATCACAGATTCACAGATCATGAAATCTCACGGATAAAATGATAGTTAGTATAAACTGTCAAATCTAAAGAACAACCAAAAGTTTTTCATATTTAGAGAAAATGAAAATCTAAGTTCGCATAACTAATAACTTAGTGACGATTTAAGTGCACATGTTTAAAGGAAAGAAAATATACATACAGATTTGTACACACGAGTATTACATGACTAAACCTGAAACACAACATAATCCAATAGAGAATCGTTTGATAATTTAATGAATCAAATTAGTTGAAGAGGCTCATTTCCGTGCTTACATCTGCTACTAATGACCACGTCTTACCTTTTGAACTGGCTCCATTGCATTTCCACTTCTAAAGCCGAATTTTCGTACACCTTGCAAGTAAATGAAAAAAATAACGATTCACGTGTTAAATATTAAAAAATCAAGAATTGTTTTCTGTCTTGTGTATAAAAAAATAACACTTCTATTTTAGTGTTACCTTTGGCTAACTACCTACACAATAAAATAGTTGTGGGACCATTAAGAACAGTTATCTTTACATCTTTGAATTTAGATTTTTAAATATATAATATATCATATTTTAATGATACATTTTATTTTAAATCATATTTTATAAAATGTTTCATACGTCTTTTTAATAAAATTTAAAATGCTTTAAACTCAATAACTAAACACTTTAAATAGCATACTCAAGTTGACCACTCAGCTTATCACTATAATCCCAAAAAAACTCACTCAGCTAAACAAAAAATTATATATTCACTACTATTAATAGATAACAAAAAATTAAGAATATACTAATATTAAAAAAGTGTCATATTACAATAAAATTTATACCAAAACATAGATAAAAATGAGACGACCGCGAATATATAATTATTTTTTCTCTAAACAAAATATATCACAAGTTACTAAACATAATTTATAAACAACTTATAATAAATTATATTAATATACAATTTTTATATAAACCCCTTCGCATTTTCTTAAAAGGCCCTCACATGCTTCATAAAACTCTTCACAATTTTCATCCAGACCCCTCCCAATTGATTTAAAATTGAAATTGGGCATCTTTCTAAAATTATTTTGTAAAATTATAGAATTGTGAAATTAGATATTTTGATTGATTGATAGATATTGATTATTAAGTATAGATAGAAAGAATGTAACTATAGATTTAAGAAAAAATTAAACTCCCCTAGAAAAATCAATTTTAGACTTTAGAGTACAATATAGATGTTTATAATATAAACCATGTGGTGGGGTATCAACAATTTTTATATCAAGGGGTAGAGAGGCTTTTTGGGTTGAATAGGCAATCACCGAATATTTTGAAAAGGGTATGGGGTTATCCAACAAGCTACCGACCAAATTACTAAATAAAAAATAGCTTCACCTATAATGAAGAAGCGGCAAGGGCTTTCGGTCGTGTTCTAATGCACATTAAGTCTTTGTCACTAGTTCTAAGTGAAGTTGTGCTGGTTCTTCTGCACCTCTGCTTATATGTGATCTACTATGTGATATATGCTACTTTTGTCTTTCTGCAATGAAGTGATTGTTGCTCATGTACACATACATCTACCGATTCACTTGATGATCGATGCTCGGCCATGCTCTGCTACTACAAGGTATTCTCCTTCTTGGTTCCTGTTGAAGCGTGGGGATGCATTACATGCTCGTGATACTACTATATTTCTTTTACCCTCATATGAGGCAATGAAGTTAAAATGCTCAAACTAGAAACCCTAAAATCGAATAATCAATTAGAAGAAGCAGAAGATGAAATCGAACCAAACACAAACACACAGATCTGAAATGAAGCAACACATATGATGGTGTTCTTGAATGGTTCAAACGAAGATGAAGATGAAGCAACACCATCGATTTGAGAATAGGGCAATGGAAGATGAAGATCTGACCTTTTAGTCGTAGAAAACCAAATCGAAGAACATCAGATCTCGACTAAATCGCAGGTTTGATGGAATCACCATCATAAATCTACAGAAACCAGAGGACCTTAATCGAAGAAAACCATCGCAAGTTTGATGGAATCGCCGTCATAAATCGCATATATCAAACAAAACAAGATCTAGGAACCATAAATCGTCATAAGTCACCTAAGAACCCTAATCTGGAACCATGAATCGATGAACAACAAAACCAGATTTAGGAACCATATCGATAAACAATGAACAATTGATTATTAAATCGACAAAATCTGGAACAATCCATGGTGGTGGTGGCAGTGTCATGTCGCCAGAGATGAACAATTGATGGTGGTGGTGTTTTTGAACCTTAATCGAGATCGACGGTGGTGTTCTTGAACCTTAATCGCCGAGGTTGATGGTGGTGTTCTTGAATCTTAATCGCCGGAGGTCGATGGTGGTGGTGCTGCATAATTAATCGCCGGAGTGGTCGATGGCCGGTGGCGGAGGTCGAACAAAATCTGGTATTAAGTTGAAACATATATGCATAAGTTTATTAGATATGAAAATTTGAATGTGTTGAAGTTTATTTATTATTATTATTATTATTAAATAAAAAATTACATGTCAGCACTTAGGTTCAATGCCACGTCATCAAAACCGATGCCACGTCAGCAAAACCTATGCCACATCAGCGTTACCTGTTGAATAGGTAACTGGATACCCTAAATGGTAGTTTTAGATAGTTGGATACACTAAATGGTAGTTTTAAAAGTTGGGTATAAAACTAAGATTTTGGTTAAGTTTGATATTTTAAAATTTGGCAAATTGCATTAAAATACAATAAACTTTGTCTTAGTTACCATTATATACAATTAACTTTATTTTCTTAAAAATAATACAACCAACTTTCATAATCCTCACATTGTATGCAATTTGTTGTATACTATGGAAGTTATTACAAAGTTCATTGTATATAATGGTAACTAAACAACAGACACGTGAAAAAGTTGTTTGCATACAATGAGAGGATTATGAAAGTTAATTGTATTATTTTTAAAAATTTAAAGTTGGTTGTATATAATGGTAACTTAGATAAAATTCATTGTATTTTCATGCACTTTGCCCTTTAAAATTGTATAAATGGTAAATGTAATATACGTAGATTAGGGTTGACGAATACGCCGTTTTAAGATCTAAAAAGGGGATATATGAACTTCTCCCTAATAGTTTTGATTGGAATTAAAATCAAACTAAATCCACTTTTAATCAAAGAAAAGTTAAAATTGATATTTAATTATTACTAGAATAAATAGTTCAGATTTAACAATAATTTGTTTACTAGTTGTGTACTAATAAAATTTATTCATCTTAGTATTTTATTTATATTAATTAAAAAATTATATATATAAAAAATCAAATATGGCATTTTAGGAAACGATCTATATCTCTTATAACTTAGTAAGCTTCCTATCATATGTGGCATGTATGGTTGAGCTTCAAATTTTGAATCCAAGTCAATTAGGATAGGTAGGTAGATGATGTGTCAACATATTAGGAGTTTGAGTTTGAATACAATGTATATTCTCACACAATTATGGCTCCTTAATTCCCTATAGTTGGTACATTAATGCGTATTAAGTAAAATTTTAGTTTCCAAGAAGTATTATGCTACCATCGGTTACCACATGTATTATGAAATTAGTGTATTCTTTTCGGTTATGTCTTAGTAGAGTTATGCAATTTAATTAGTGTATTAAGTGTTTTTTTCGGTTATGTCTTAACATGTATTATGCAATTAGTGTATTAAGTATTATCGGTACCACATGTATTATGCAATTAGTGTATTAAGTATTCTTTTCGGTTATGTCTTATAATTTATAAGGAGAAGTAAATTTGGATAGTAACTATGTAATCCATGTGGCATCCAACATTGATCTTCAATTTGCGAATTTAAGTTAATTAGGATTGGTGCGTAAATGACGTGTCAAGAAATTAGAAGTTTGCTCACCCAATTGCTCTTCCTTAATCCCCTACCGTCGGTTACTAATCCCCTACCATCGGTTACTACTAACAATTTATGCAATTTAAGTAGAAGTAAATGTGAATAGTACTACATTTGAGCTCCAACCAAGGTTTATAAATTCAAAAGCTTCCTTTTTCTCTTCGCTTTAGTTTACGCATACCAAAGTTTCCTTCTTTCTTCACTTTAGTTTACGCATATTATAGTGTTAACACATTTGGTAATTTGTTCAAGGATAGTGACGACATTAGTGAGGTAGTTTGTTTAGTTGGAATGAAGTTCATTATTTGTGTTAAATCTTTTATTCTTTACCTATGAAAATTGACCTTTATGCTTTCCAGGTGAAGAAAGTTATCATTGTTGTTTTCAGCGTTGGTAATGTAAGCTTCTTCTTTCTTCACTTTAGTTTACGCATATTATAGTGTTAACACATTTGGTAATTTGTTCAAGGATAGTGACGACATTAGTGAGGTAGTTTGTTTAGTTGGAATGAAGTTCATTATTTGTGTTAAATCTTTTATTCTTTACCTATGAAAATTGACCTTTATGCTTTCCAGGTGAAGAAAGTTATCATTGTTGTTTTCAGCGTTGGTAATGTAAGCTTCTTCTTTCTTCACTTTAGTTTACGCATATTGTAGTGTTAACATATTTGGTAATTTAATCAAAGATAATGGCAACATTAGTGAGGTAGTTGTTTGGGTTGAATGAAGTTCATTATTTGTGCTAAATCTTTTATTCTTTACCTATGAAAATTAACCTTTACGCTTTCTTGAAAAAAGTTATCATTGTTGTTTTTAGCATTGGTAATGTAATATTCTTTCTTTCTTCGCTTTAGTTTACTCATATTGTAGTGTTAATATATTTGATAATTTGTTCAAAGATAATTGCGACATGAGTGCTGTAGTTTGTTTAGTTGGAATGAAGTTCACTATTTGTGCTAAATCTTTTAATGTATGATGACGATACAGCTAACAAAGTTGTGATTGATAGTGATGATTGTGAAATTGTGACTTCTAAGGTTGGCTCAAAACAACTACCGTTGGTCCATCCGGAAACCGTCTCAATATTGATGACAAAGATGGAATGTAGACGGATCTACTGTTGTGAATAAGAAGCTTGTGTTTATGAAGAAAGAAAAAATTTGAAGGATTTCAGATAGCTACCATTTAGATTAACGTCTTTTGTTTTTGACTTTTATCAAGTAAGTAGATTAATTATTTTTGTTTGGTGGTATTTTCCAACCACTAATCCATTTCACCGTATGATAAGTAGATCATTTGAAAATAATATACTTTGATTTGATTTTTAAAGTATAAGTTTTCATATTTGGAATTATTAAACACTTTGTGTTGTGTGTTAGTATATATGTGTGTATTGTTCAATTAATCTCTACACATAATATGTTTTTGTTTTTGACTTTTATTAATTAAGTAGCTTAATTGTTTATCTTTGGTAGTATTTTCCAAACACTAATCCATTTCACCATATGATATTTAGGTTATTTGGAAATAGTATACTTTGGTTTGGTTTTTAAAATATAAGTTTTCATGTGTTGAATTATTTAACTCTTTGTGTTGTATGTTAGTATTTATATGTATATTGTTCAATTAATCTCTACACATAATATGTTTGTATTTCGGCTCTGTTATACAATGATTTCCTAATTTTAATGTTAGATGACGATACAAACAACAAAGTTGTGATTGATAGATATGATTTTGAAATTATGACTCCTAAAGTTGGGTCAAAAACAAATATCGCGGGTTTATCTAGAAAACGTCGTAATATTGATGACAAAGATGGGGGATATAGAATGATCTACTCTTGTGAATAAGAAACTTAAATTCAATTTATATTATTTACCTATGTCCATGTTTGTTATATATTTTTAATAAATTACTTTTAACTTATATGTTACTAGAATAACCTAAAACTATATATTAAACTATACAAATTTATTATACACTAATGATAATTATTACTATTAAATAGCAATTATTATTTACCATTAGTATATAATCTCTTACGATTTCTCCAACCTTATAAATTATTAATATGCCAGATATATTTACAACCCAGCAAAACTAAATGAATGATTATCTAAATATCAATTATTGAAGGTTAACAATACTTATGTAAGAAATGCAATAATACCATAATGCAATGAGTGAGAATTGTGACTCCTAAAGTTGGGTCCAAAACAAATACCGCGGGTTTATCCGAAAAACGTCGCAATTGATAACAAAGATGGGGATGTATAAGGATATACTCTTGTGAATAAGAAGCTTAAATTCAATTTATATTATTTACCCATGTCTATGTTTATTATATATTTTTGATAAATTATTTGTAACTTAAATGTTACTAAAATTACCTAAGACCATTTATTAAACTACAAAAACTTATTAGATATCGATGATAATTATTACAATTAAATAGCAATTATTATTTACTATTAGTATATACTCTCTTACGACTTATGCAATCTTATAAATTATTAATATGCTAAATATATTTACAACCTTGCAAAAACCAAAAGAATAGTTATTTAAATATCAATTATTGTAGGTTAACAATACTTATGTAAAAAATCCAATAATACCATAATCCAATGAGTGAGAATCAAATATTTCTCATTTATATCAATGTAAGTCTTTATTATTTTATCTACTTTAACATTGTTGTATGTTTATTTATTCTTCTAATTATTAAAATTATTAATGCTATATTTATAATCTAGCAAAAACAAAAGAATGATTATCAAAATATCACTTAGGTTAACAATACTTATGTAACTATCAAAATTTATTACTCACTAATATTAATTATTAATCTTAAATTGCAATTAGGATTTATCATTATTTTATACTCAATTACAATTTCACTAGCTTTGTAAGTTTGTAACATCCCAAATCTATTTACAACTTCATATTCATAAGATTGTATGATAAGATTCTTAAGAAATTTAATAATACCGTAATACAATGAGTATTGTTTCACCTACTTCAATATTGTTGTATGTTTATTTATTCTTCTAATTATTAAAATTGCTAATGGTAAATATATTTACAACCTAGCAAAAACAAAATAATGATTCTCAAAATATCAATTATTGTACGTTAACAGTACTTATATAACTATCAAAATTTATTAGTAAATAAATTTACTATTAACTACACTTATCATGTAAAATTTAAATATAAGCCCGCATTTATGCGGGCCTAAAACCTAGTTTAATAAATAAATTGCTAAGCCCGTGAAATCAAATTAACATTTGCCTATCTCTATATTAAATCAAATTTAATGAACGAGATAAGTTTTTATTAAGTCATAGTTGATCCTTGATATTTATCTCCAAATCAAATTAAGTAATATTAAAAAGGGCAAAATGCGTAAAAATATAATAAACTATGTTAATATTGTCATTATATGTAACCAACTTTATTTTGTTCTTAAAAATATAAATAACTTACCATTTTGATTCATTGTATACAATCGGTGACATGCTAAGTTAATGCTTACTAATTGTATACGATGAATAATATTTGAAAGTTGTTTGTATTTTTAGGTACCAAAGTTCTTTTATTTTTTGGCTAGCTTACTAGTAAGTTACCTATTGTCATAGGAAACTTGCATACAATGAACCAAATTTGTAAGTTGTGTGTATTTTTAGGTACAAAATAAAGTTTGTTGCATACAATGACATATTTAGTTGTATTTTCGTGCAATTTACCTTATTAAAAAATAGGCTTCGATTTAATAAATAATTTCTAAGTATATATAGTTAAATTAATAAAAGTCAAAATATTTTATGTGTGTTAGGTTGTGTTTGTTATGGTGGAATAGGGAAGAGAAAGGAAACCATCATTCATTAGTGATTCCCTTTATTTTAAAGATTTTTATTTCTTAGAAGATGAGTGGTTTTTCCTCATTTATTCGGGAAATGGAACGAATTGCTACAATTTAATATTTTAGATGATTACAAAATATTACACTTAAAAAATAAGAGAGAATTTCTTATATGTACTTCTAAAACTTCTAAATTACTTTTATATCCTTCTAAACTTTTAAAATACTTCTATATCCTCTCAAACTTTTAAAACACTCTCTCTCTCTCACACACACACATATATACATATATATATATATATATATATATCCAATTACCTATTTTAATCTATACTTAACATTCTCCCTCCTCTTAAATTTTAAGACATCTTAAAATTCAATCAATATAAAATTTTGACCCTTCATTTAATCTAAATTAATCTCATCCACTCAATTTTTAACTATTTTATTCTCTCCTAATTTACTTTAACTTTTTATTCAAAATATATTCTCTCATACTAACACAAATTTTCACCCACATCAACATAATTTTTAAAATCTTATTAACTTTTATCTTTATTTCATCAATATAAATCTTTTTTCTTATTTTATTGTCTTTTAGAATTTATTTTTACAATTAATAAAATAGTTAGATGTAAATATCTATACTACTATATAAACCATTTTAACATTCTCTATTCTCTTAAATTTTAAGACTTCTTAAAATTATATACAATATAAAATCTTGACCCTTCATTTAATCTAAATTAATCTTATCCACTCTATTTTTAACTATTTTATTTTCTCCTAACTTACTTTAACTTTTTATTCAAAATATATTCTTAAAAGCGACATATTGTAAACCAAAAACTATCTGTCGTCGCATCATTACGTAAGTATGATGCTAGTATTTATTAAATTATTTAAATATTAATAATCCTTATCATCAAGTTTAACTATATATAAATTACTATATTACCCTTATACTATCTAAACCTAAAAACCTGGTCCTAAATTGAAAAAACCTAGACTTTATGCGTCGTCTCTTTTTTCTCCCCTCTTCAATGAAGCCTTCAATCAAGAGAATCCTCTATCTCTCCCTTCAAATTTAGTAGATAGCAATCGAGATACCAGTGATTGAATGAAGATGATACTCTGGTTTCCCCTTTTATCTCGACAACAAGTATCTCGTTTTCCCCATTTATCTCCACAACAAGTATCTCGTTTTCCCCATTGATCTCCACAACAAGTATCTCGTTTGTGCAGCAGCCTTCAATCGAGAGAACCGGGTATCTCTTTTCCCCCATCGATCTCGACAACAAGTATCTCGTTTGTGCAGCAGCCTTCAATCGAAACCCAGGTATCTCGTTTTTCACACTAATTTGTTGAATCAAGTTGCGATTGAATGAATCTCGGACTATAATCGAATCGACTGTTGTTGTCTCAATTTAAAGTTAGATTGTTTTTATTCAACCAAATATTTTTGAGTTTATGAATTTTGAGTGTCTCGATCATGAACTTCATTTGTTATACATGATCTCTGCTCAAGTTTTTCATTTGCTTGATTTGGTTTATATAATTAGTAGTCTTTTTTGCTCAATTATGGTGGAATCTTTGTGCTAGAATTCTAAAGTCTTGCTCAAAAGTCATGAAAAATAATGCATCAGTGGTCTAGTGCTCGAATTCTCTTTCAAAAATGCTTTTAATTTAGGTGTAGAACTGTAGATAATATAAGGGTAATGTAGTAATTTTATAAATAGTTACACTTGATGATAAGGATTATTGATATTTAAATGATTTAGGGGTGTTTGTTTTAGCTTATTTAGGGCTTATTTTCCGGGCTTATTTTTTATAAGCTAGTTTTTTCCGGCTTATTTTCTAACTTTTGAGCTTATTATGAGTTACAAGAAGAAAATAAGCCGGATTCATGAAAAATAAACCAGAAAAAACGACCTTATAAAAAATAAGCCCGGAAAATAAGCCCAAAATAAGCTAAAACAAACACCCCCTTAATAAACATTAAAATAGGTAACTAGACAGACATGAGAATTTTAAAAGTTTGAAAGAATATAGAAGTAATTTGAAAGTTTAGAAGGATATAGAAGTAATTTAGAATCTCAAAATAAAATTCTTCCTATAAATAAATAACTTAAATAAGTAAATGTGAAAATAACTAGAATTACAAGTTTACAACCAGAAAAGAACGGGAAAGAACATAAGTAGGGTTTCACTGTATCCTGCCTGCGGAATCACCGAATCACCCAACATACCGGTACGTTTTCACTATATCCAAATCAACTTTTACGCCGCCGTTTCGTAGTTATCTTGATCCGTTCATCTTTATTGTTATTATTATTAATTATTAATCTTTACGTTGTACGTGTGCGCAAAAACTCGCGCTTGATTCATTCGCCATTGAACATTTGAACTTCGACACTTTCCGAAATGGTTATTAAGTCATGACATTGTTGAATTTCACTCATTGCTAAGTTGTATTTCAGATTACAAAAGATTTCTGCTTCAAATTTAATCTCTCAGTTTGCTATTAAATTTAGGGTTTCTGGTGCTTAGAATTGGTTGTTAGTTATATCTGTTTTCTTCATAGGTTGCTCTAGAAGCATCCATTATCAGTAAATCTGGCAAAGGTGAGTTGTTTGTTTCGTTCAAATTAAGTCTAGATCCTACAACAGACTTTGGTGCAATTCTTATCTTTAGAATTTTGTGTCTTTTGAAAATGAAATGTAGACCAATTAAGAGTGCTCTATCGCCTTAGTAATGAATTCACTCACATGTATTGTATAGCTTAAATGAGTAGAACTCTTGATGACATACTACACAATTGCCGCCGCATTATGCTTGCATATTTTTTTGAATTCATTGAGACTAAAAAAGCTTGTTACAAAACAAATCTTTAGTTTTACAGGTCACCTTGTTAGCTGCTGAATTTCACTTGCTAGGCTAGGCACATTTTTGCGAGTACAAGCTAGCATGATTTACATTCATCTTCTTCCATGAAACTTGGATCGGAAGGATGAGACGAAGCCATCTCTTTCTCGTGTTCCATAATCATCATCATCATCATCATCATCCACTGCCAAAATCCTTTGATTTCCCCTACAGAACCTGCTACAAGTTGTCTTCACAGTTACCCTCACACAATCATCACCACCAAACCAATCTAATTGACCTTATCTCTTCGAGTAGAACCCCAAAACATATTCTTCAAATCCATTCCCAATTAATAGTCTCAGGCTTCACACATGACAATCACACAAATACCCACCTCATAGAATCTTACTCTTTATTCAAAAAAATCAATCTTGCTCGATTAGTATTTAATGTAACACCAAACCCGAATGTTCTGTTATGGAATTCGATTATTAAAGCGCATATAAGATCAAAACAATATCAAGAAGCAATAATTATGTACAAAAAAATGGTAAATAGTAATTCTTTTACCGTGCAACCTGATAAGTATACATACACATTTGTTCTTAAAGCTTGTACTTTGCTTTTGGATATTGAAGAGGGTTTTTGGCTTCATCAAGAGATTGCTAAGAGAGGGTTGGAATCTGATGTTTTTATTGGGACTGGACTTATTGATATGTACTGCAAATGTGGGAAATTGGTATACGCACAACAAGTGTTTGATAAAATACCTAACAGAGATGTGGCGGTTTGGAATGCAATGGTTGCTGGGTTATCCCAGAGTTCAGATTTTGCTTTGGCAGTTGAGGTTTTTCGGAGTATGCAGCTTGGTGGTAGAATCCAGCCAAATAGTGTCAGCCTGTTGAATTTCTTTCCTGCTATCCATAAGTTATCAAGTGTTAGATTGTGCAAGTGTGTTCATGGGTATGTAATTAGAAGAAAATTTTCAAACACCGTTGTGAATGGACTGATTGATGTTTACTCCAAGTGCAAAAGAGCAGATATTGCTTACCGGGTATTTGAGCAAATGCAAGAACCAGATGATGTTTCATGGGGTACACTAATGTCAGGATTTGCACTTAACGGGTGTTATTATGAAGTCCTGGACTTATTTGATCAGATGAAGAACAATAATCTAAATGTAAATATTGTATCAGTTGTAAGTGCTTTATCTGCAGCTGGTGAAACAAGAGATCTAGAAAAAGGAAAAATGATTCATAAGTGTGTCAAGATAAACAAATTTGATTCTGATATTCGTGTATCTACTCCTCTTATAACAATGTATGCAAAGTGTTGTGAGTTAGAAAAGGCTAGAGATTTATTTCAGAACCTATCTGGGAAAGATATAGTGGCTTGGTCTGCAGTAATTTCAGCATTTGCACAATCTGGTTATCATGAAGAAGCAATTTCTATGTTTCGTGATTTGCAATACACGGGCTTGAAACCAAGTATGATAACAATAGTTGGTGTTCTTCCAGCTTGTTCAGAGTTGTGCTTTAAAAACCTAGGAAAGAGTTTGCATTGTTATTCCATTAAACACTATTTCGCTTCTAATATTTCTATAGAAACTTCTCTAGTGGCCATGTATGCTAAATTTGATGATTTCACTTCAGCAATGATTGTTTTTGACAGAATGTCCCATAAAGAAGTAGTTGCATGGAATGCCTTAATCAATCAATATGCTCAAATTGGTGAGGCGAATCTTGCAATTAAGATGTTTTCCAAATTACAATCGTCAGCGGTGCAGCCTGACCCTGGAACCGTTGTGGGTGTGGTTTCAGCATCAGCTCATATAGGTGATCTTAAACTTGGAACCAGTATTCATGGGCTAGTTATGAAATTTGGGTTTGATTCAGACTGTCATGTGAACAATGCTCTTATTGACATGTATTCTAAAAGCGGAAGCCTTTCCTCTGCTGAACTACTGTTTAGTTTAACAAGAATTAGAGATCAGGTACTATGGAATGTAATGATTAGTGCATATATGAGACATAAGGATGCTCAAAAATCTATTTATATGTTTCACAAAATGAAATCTGAAGATTTACGTCCTAGTTTAGTCACATTTGTGAGTATACTTCCTGCAGTAGCTCATCTGGCAGCCATAAAAGAAGGTACATCGTTGCACGCTGCCATAATCCATTTAGGGTTTATTTCTCGTACAATTATTGGGAACGGCCTTATTGACATGTATTCAAAATGTGGTCGTGTTGATTTAGCAGAGGCCGTTTTTAATGATATTAAAGATAAAGATACTGTTTCTTGGAATGTAATGCTTGCTGGATACTCTTTAAATGGATGTGTGGATTGTGCGTTTTGTTTCTTTTCACATATGCAAGATAATCATGTTG
The DNA here is from genome assembly GCA_038502395.1 of Dittrichia graveolens. NCBI lineage: Eukaryota > Viridiplantae > Streptophyta > Magnoliopsida > Asterales > Asteraceae > Dittrichia > Dittrichia graveolens. The sequence continues at coordinate 9,075,230 of JARJIL010000002.1, read as the reverse complement.
AAATTGACCCCGTGTCATTCCTTAGCTTGTTGTCTGCTTGTAGACATGCAGGTCTAGTCAAAGAGGGTAAGATTTTGTTTAATTCAATGAAAGAAAAACACCAAATTGAACCTAAGTTGGAACACTATGCCTGTATGGTGGATTTGCTTGGGAGGGCGGGTTTGTTTGATGAAACTTTGGGGTTAATCGAGTCGATGCCAATGGAACCTGATGCTGGAGTTTGGGGTGGTTTATTGGGTTCATGTCAAATGCATAGTAATGTGAAGTTAGCTGAGTTAGCATTAGATAATCTTGTGAAGTTAGAGCCAAGAAATCAAGCTCATTATGTGGTTTTATCAAGTATATATGCACAGTTGGGTCGATGGGCTGATGCAAAAAGCTTGCGGATGAAGATGATTGAGTCAGGGGTTAAGAAAAGTCCAGGGTTTAGTTGGGTTAATGTAAAAGGAGATCTAAGTAGGAGGGATGCAAAATGTGGATAACTATGATGATATTGTAAAAGTTAGAGCCAAGAAATCAAGCTCATTATGTGGTTTTATCAAGTATATATGCACAGTTGGGTCGATGGGCTGATGCAAAAAGCTTGCGGATGAAGATGATTGAGTCAGGGGTTAAGAAAACTCCAGGGTTTAGTTGGGTTAATGAAAAAGGAGATCTAAGTAGGAGGGATGCAAAATGTGGATAACTATGATGATATTGTAAAAGTTTAAGTCCTGCTTGTTTTGCAGAATTTGATGGAATCTGACGCTATCGGAATCAGATTCCATTTTGGTAAAAGAACTTGAAAGGAATGTAGTTCCAAGGATTCTAAACATTCTTTTAGTTAATGGAATGTGCATTTCTTAACAAGGGAGGTAGAATTTGATTCCATATATGAAGGAATGTTGCAGAAAGACAAATATACCCTTGTTTTAACCCTTAACCTCGAGTCCTCGACGCATTGATGCAGACATCTCACCATTGCTGCTCATTCCATCGGGGCTCTCACCCGAACCTCACCAATCACCATCACTGCCCATTCCATAGTCGCTCATTCCATCACTATCACCATCACAGGTTTATGTTTCGGAACTCTCCATGGATGCCATTACAGATTCCTTTTTTGGTCTCCCTTGGATCTCGCCTCACGACTTACACTAGCGAATCAGGTAATGGAATTGAAAGCTGAGTCTCACTATCAAGATTTGGATTTGATTATTGGCTCTGTTTTGATTATTTGGGATCTGATTGTGTCTTATGACTTTAGTTGTTGCTAAAGCAGCTTTATATGCATAGTGTATGAAAATTAGGACTGATTCATTTTCCTGTGAAACATTTTGTAGGATCTGTATCTCCCACATTAGATGTTAGAATAATAATCTAAAAAAGTCACGTTCTTTATTATTAATAAAGTCATACAAAGATCAAAAACACATACCTTGCACGGTTTTTATCTGTTGTGGACTAGAGTGCCAAGTGGAAGAATAAAATGTTCTTCCTTCAAGTATCTTTTTAATCAAATAGACATTGGTTTCGTTCTCTCTCTACCTTTTCATTTTTGTTAGTATCTTGTTCTACCTTTTTAGCTCTATGGGAACAGGTCTCCAAGTTATGTTCTTTTTTCTTCTTTACTGTTTCTGTTTTCTGCAATCCAATTAGCAAAACAAAGAGATAAGTCTGTAGTGGACTAATAACCGCTCCATTTTTCATTGATTTCATTTCCTTCTGAAGGCTTTTCAGGTTCTAGCATCTTCTCTAAATCGTCACTAAACGAGCTCAGTTCATTCTCAGTTGTTTCAGTTTCTTTCCCCATACTACTGGTGGCAAATGTTGTTGATTCATTAGTGACTATTTCTGTAGCTAGAGTCCCTATTGCCAGGAACCCTTGAAAGAGTTGCGAAAAAGCAGCAGCTGATTCTTCTGTCTGCAAATCATCCACTCGTATAGTCTCTATGCATGTAAATGGTTTATGAAGTGCATGTCTATTTGTTATTTGCTTAGAGCCTTGCATAGTAGTATGATTTAGGATAGTATTGTAGGTCATCAAGTGAACTGATGGTTGTTCTGCAAGACATGAACAAGAGTTACCTGTTCATCAGTTATTGAATATTTTTTCCTTGAGTCAAGTAATAAGAAAAAGACGGGCGGGTTGAGTAACGGGACATTAAAACGGGTTTGGTGATTAGATCATGATGTGGGATTCTGAAGGTCCTTTCTTTGAGAGTTGAGTGGTTTTGCAAAAACATTCTGAGTTTCTGATGCCACATCCATGATCCTTATCACCAAATCACTTGCTCAACCATGCAATGAGTGTCGACGCTCCTCCGTATCATCGATTCTTAAAGATGGTAGCACCTTCTATAGCAACTCAATTTGATCTTTCTTTTTAAAAATCCATGGACTAATGCAAAATTTTGAAGGATAATTGAAAATGAGCTGCTTCAAAGTTATTTTAGTACACATTTATCATGTATGTATGGAAAAGAACAGTATGAAATATGCGATAAAGATTGTGACTATGAATATGATAGTGAAAATGAGCCTGCCATATGCTATGTGTTAAATGAAATGGAAAATAACCTATGTATGTCTGTTTATGCCCGTGAATCTGAATCTGATTGTCAACATGTAGCTCCAATATATCACTTATGTATATTATTGGACCCATCCCATTTTTATACTTCAATATATTTAAACCATTTAATGAAATGCATCTAAACCATATATGCTTATGTTGGTTATCTGATAAGCTTACGTTGTTTATTTGATGCTTCTTTCAATATGTATCTGTTGTTTGAGATTTGTCTCAATTTTTTTAACATGAGCATGCTATGTCTTGACTTAGTTTAACATGCAAACATATGCAGAAGAGAAGGTGGATAGTATTGCATTTTGGAACCAAGTTTCGGCAATAGTTGCATGGTTTTTTACTACAGTTTGCATGTTGATAGTCAAATACGAAAGTTATACACCACACTTTCGAAGCATTTCATCAAATTTGTTTCGATACTCAGTTTGTTACATGAGTGACACTATGTGCATATTACAACTTGGGATGAATAGTATGTCTTTTACAAAGTTTTATGACATTTTTGAAAGGTTAGGGAGACTACGAGCAAGTAGAAAATCAAATATGAATGTTGACGAGCAAGAATATAGTCATTTATGTCGTTTCGGGAGAAACAATTAGTAGAGTATTTAGTCGAGTTTGCAATGCTGTGATAAGATTGCACCTTATTTGCTTAAGAAAGTTGAATGTGTTCTCAATAACTCACTCTACAAATGCACCGTTCTATGTGGAAAGGATTTAATTTGCAGATGCTACGAACACAATATGCTTCTCAATTTTGTCACAATAACACTATTTCACATATTTTCTTGGTTGCTTCGCAGTTTCAATTCTTTTCGATTGGATTGTTGGATGGGACGCACTTTAATCTACGTATGCTATCCATAAACTTCAGATAACATATCCAATATACAAATTCCATGACCGCATCCGTGAACTTCTGTTTGAGCTCATTGATTCCACCATGGACGGTCCCCTCTCATTCTGGTCACACAAGGAACACATCACCACGAGCAGCAGTTTCTCAGATCAGCAGTGCCCAGTCCAGTTCGTTAGTTCAACAGACCACCATAAGAAGGTACGATCCTACTCACTCAGACATTTTATTGAACATTTTGCCTTCATTATTACCTAATGTTATTTTTCCTTTTTCAATTTGGGTTTTTTTCCAAATCTATCTATCTATATAGATGCAAATGCTATGATATGTTTAAAGAGGCGGTTCCATTTGCTGAGTCATGGTCACTGCAAAAATCTATCGTTGAAGACCGGAAGACACTGATTGATAGCAATGAAGACGATTCTGATACATTGATCGTGCTGCAGCATCAACCTGTTTATACATTGGGTACTGCTAGTGCAGAAAACAATTTAAAGTTTGACATGGAAGATCCCCCTTTTCCATTGTATCAAACAGAACGTGGTGGTGAAGTTACTTACCATGGCCCAGGACAGGTACATTTACTATTCTCTTTGAGCTTGAGTCTTCTCATTATCCAAATTCATATGTAAGACCATAGTCACATAGTTTGCGGATTGCTTCGGTACGGGAACGCGGTTCACTAGGTTGGACGTATCCGGTACGGAGGGGGTAGGTTCATTTCGGTACGCGTCCGGTACGATGTACCTTACGTTTTGGTATGTTGTACCCACTACCAAAAACAGATTTCATAAACCAACCCTTAAATAACATTCTAGTATTAAAAACCAAACCAGAAACATAACAAATAACAGAAATCATAAACAATTAACATGCTTTAATTCATTAAAACAGTGCATAGTTGCACAAAACAGTGCAGAATTGCAAGAATTGAACTGCAGAATTACAGAAGCCAGAAACAGTGCAGAATTGCTGGAAAATTAATACAAAAACATCCAAAACAGAAACAATACATCACTCAGACCCAAACACCAATTTTAGTGAAGAAAAAAAACCCAGTAGCTATATCACAAAATTGAAGCGAGAGAGTATAAGAAATGGAGAGTAGAAGAATATGATATGAAATTGAACATACTAAGTCCAGAAAATAGTAGTTAAAAAGTCAAATTGAACCTTACGACTGTTGAGGAGTGTGCAATTTTGCCAATCGGGACTATTTTTTTCCCGCCGCTGAAATACGTACGTCAACAGGGGCATAATCGATTCAAATTGTGATTTTTTCGTCAATGGATCGTTCCAAATCGCGTTCCAGTAGGCGAATTTAACACTCAATTGATCGATTGGACCATTGATTTGGATCGATTTGACCATCGTTCCAGGTCGCGATCCACCTCGCGACGGGATTGCTTTCGTACCACGATCGGGAACGCAGCGATCAGATCGCAGATCGTGGCTTCCTGAGTGAACTATGTGACTATGTGTAAGACAATATATTATATAGCTGAAACTACAACTTGCTACGATATTCAAGAATGATTGTTAGACAACCAAACAATATGCAATCTCTAAATACAAGTAAAAGACTAATTTGGATAGTCTCTATTATACAATCTTAACCGTTAGTTATTGGTAAAACTAAATCTCAACCATAAATTTACTTTGATTTTGATTTTTAGAAGTCAAAGTTCTTTAATTTGAATCAAAATTGTCATAGAAAATTTTATATATGCCCTTTTTAAACATTAAAATATCGTATTTGTCCGTCCTAATTTATAAATATCATATTTACCTCTTATAACATTTCAGAATATCATATTTAACCAAATTCTTAGTTTTATCATTTTAAAATATTTTATAATCATTTTCAACTCTTTTAAAGTATAACCAATAAATATATAACATTATTGCTTTTAATTGTAATGATAATGATCGACGGCTTGTATAAGAAATACAATCACGTCTCTTCGTATCATGATACCACATTTCTGCCATCACGTCTGCCCTCCCCTCGCATTGATGCTTCCACCGCTGGTCTTGATGTTGATGCTGTTTGTCGCCATTTTTTTAAATTCTCATTTCCTTCGTATTTTATAATTATTTAATATTTTCTATTAATGTTTAACATTTATTATTTTCTTAAACCATCCCGTGTATTACACGGATATTTAATCTAGTAAGATTAATATTGGAATGATACAGATTAAGGAAAAGTTGAGGGCTTGAGTTGATTTAGTTCTCTCTTTCCAAAATGGAGTAATTCTTGATTAGCAAAATCAATCATCTCTTAAGCTCCTACTGCATTGTGGGTTTTAATATTTAACCATTGCGTTACAAAATTCCTTGCAATGTAGCTAGTGATGTACCCGATAATGAATCTTCGTTACCAAAAGATGGATCTCCATTGGTACCTTAGGTCACTTGAGGAGGTGGTCATTCGTGTTCTTCACTCAACCTTCTCTCTAAAAGCTTCTAGGGTCGAGGGTTTAACTGGGGTTTGGGTCGGTAAGTTCCACACTTATTGAGTTACTTTTTTTTAAAGCTGGTTACACTGTCTACTTAACAGCATCTTGTGGTTTTTACTTATTTTCTGGATTGCTTTAGGGGATAAGAAACTAGCAGCAATTGGAATCCGGGTTTCGCGATGGCTCACATATCATGGATTAGCATTGAATGTTTCCACCGATCTTTCACCTTTCAATCAAATAATTCCTTGTGGAATACGAGACCGTGGAGTTGCAAGCATCAAGGGACTGCTGAATGAACCTTTTGATGATGATAAACTCATTGATATTGCTCATGAATCGTTACTTAAAGAGTTTTGTGAAGTTTTCCAAGTAGAATTGTTGCATCAGCCACTATCGAATCTATCAAGAGAAAAACAATGAGGCTTCCTTTTAAATCTTGTTGGACCAGCTCTGTACTGGACCGGAGAACGGAAAGTGCATTTATGTGAGACGAAAGACTAGAATACATAGGCAGGTTACATGTATAGGCTGGTTTGGACCCGACGATTGGTTCATTGGGCAAGCCAGATCGGATTTGTTCGAATATTTTTCCATAAATAATCTCCATTTTTGGTCCCTGGAGTGGAGTTCTGGGGAACACGTTTGGGTTTCTTAAGCAAATTTAGATACAATCTTATTACTGCATTGCGAACTCGACAAAAAACTCTAATTGTTACTCCAGAGGACGACGATTAAATGACTTGATTTGTATATGCAAAAATACAAAGGAAAATGGAAATAAAAGAACTCCATTTCTTAATATTTCATTATAGTAGAGTTATTACAACCGTGGGAATGTGCATAACTACAACTCATAAATCTCTAACCTTTTGTCTCTGCTCTTTGCTTTCTGAGATATATATGGATATGTAACCTTTAAGCTTAGTGAGTAATTATGGTTTTATGATAAAAATTACTTTTCAAGAAAAATAACCTACAGTAAAAATCATTTTTTAAACTTTCATATATAAAACTATTTCTTTGAGATCTCGTGTTTATATGTTAAAGTATACCAACTTTCTTATGGACTCTTTATCCTTGGGTTTATAAAGGGGTTGTCAAATAAGGTTTGTTTGTTGGAACAAGTGCATTCTTTCTATATCTTGTACGTTGGATATTTGATAGTATACTTAACATCATGTTTTTATCCTCAAAAAACCGGTTAACACTTTATCCTAAAAAAACCGGTTATGATCCGATCTGGTTTGAAAAAAATCCGATCTCAAAAAAACCGAAAAAAACCGGACCGGTTTTTATCCGATCCGGTTCGATTAAAAAACCGGTCTTGTGCACCTCTGTTAACATGTATAAGGAAAAGACTTCATATATAATATGTAAATGTGTATGATGACATAAGACTTGTACTTTGCCACATAATATTTTGTATAACAAACAAGAAAAACTTCGTAATAATGTATTTTTGTTACCGAAAATTACATTCGTATAATTTTTGTTGTCAAAAATTACGCTCTGTGTAATGGCGACATGCCAACATAGGTTAGCCGGTCATCTTTGATTTTTTCATTTTTATATTATTTTATTCCATTTGTTTTATTATTATTATTACTATTATTATTATTATTATTATTATTATTTATCTTTATCTTCTTCCTGCTAATGTGTAACACCCTGATTTTTCAGTCCAAATTTAAATTTTCAAAAATCAATTTGAAACCACATTTATACAAAACCCGTAAAATTTATCGCGGAAACAATATAACATTCTTGAAGTATTTCAACGAAATGCCGTACAATTTATCAATAAACTTTTCAACACACGAATCCCGAAACCTTTTGGTGTTACTACAGTCAATCTCACGACCATGATTAGAAAGGGTAGGAAATCCAAGTTTACCGGAAATACAGTCAATCCAATACTATGCCCCAAGGCATCTACCCACCTCTTCAATGCCTCTATACAACCTGCGGATACAAAACAATTTTACACACACTGTTAGCTATAAACATAGCTAGTGAGTACATTCAAAAACTTTTGTTTTATCAAAACCAAGTCATCCTTTTCTCTTTTGAAAACACCAGTTTGGCAATCAATTAAGCTTTCAAAAGCATACACATTAGCACATAAGGATGCGGGTCTGTCCATTGGGTCACAATGTATCCACGTGGTAGCTAGCCACGGTCAACACGTGCCCACATGTGGGATAACCACATCACCCCGTCAAGGTGGGGGATGCACGAGGCAATCCACCATACAACGGTTATCTGGAGTGCATGCCCTGTTCACCAAATCCACTCGTGTTGCCACGGGTTCGGTGGCTCGTCAGCCCAGTGAACCCACACGGTCATGATGGCTACTGACATACCCCTCCACTCTCTGCACCGATCCTTCAGCCACCCGTACCTCGCGGTTCCCAAATCGCCGAAGCCAAAGGAACCTCTGTGTACGTCTCAATGACTAGGAACCCTATGGTACAGAGTTCATGTCACACCTCGCTAAAGCAGAAACACGAGGTGTCACAGCACAAGATATCATCGCACAAGGTAAATAGACAATAACCATTATATTAAATTAAAAAAATAAGTAGTTCGGATATAACATAAATAAAAGTTACACAACCGAATAATATTTAAAGGACATTGTCTTGTACGATGCGTAAATAAAATAGATATTGTTTTTATAAAATATGACGATGAAGATGAAGATGCCAAACATCATGCTTCTATGCATAAGGTACCTAACGACGATCACCTGAAAGCATGAGTAAAAGAAAGAAAACGGTCAACTACTAGAGTTGGTGAGTTCATAGGTTTTTAATATGCACAAAATAACTTCTAAATGAGAAACGTTTGAATAATTGATGAAGGTTTTTGGATATAAAATAAAAGTATGCACGAATGATAGAAGATGTATTTTATTGCCCAATACATTGCACATGGTAGTAATATACTATGATGATTGTTGCTTGAGCCATTATCCAACCTAGCCGACAACCAATTGCCCATGAATAAACCTAACGCCAATATTAAATGACGTTAGTAGTGGTAAAGTACATCTATAGTTCGTCAACCATAAATGGGAGACGTCGAAATCTCCAAATAGCGCTACTTACAAATACCATCGGCTCACTAGCGGAGTTAAAGGATAATGTCCAACGAAGGGCCTTACAACAATAACCCAAGCACATCAAAGAATAATACCATAAGTGCTCAAAATAATATTTGAAATAAATAAGAAGATAGGCAATAAACTTTTCATGAAACATATACACATGCTTTCACCCTAAAAATAATATAAAATACGGTAAAAAGGGGCAATGATACTCACTCGGTATGCAAATGTGTTAACTTGTAAGGGTTTCTTGTTCCTACCGAAGCTCCTTTCCTAATATAAGAGATATGTAGCTCTATTAGACTTATTTTATTTATTATTTTGTATTATTTATTAGTTATTAACTTATTTATTAAATAGTTAAAGATTGTCTCTATTTTCCATAAATCATAAGTGTTCACTGGAATTTTTATTTCCTTAAATTGAACTTTAAAGATTAAAAACTGTATTTTAGGAGTCATATTAAGACGTAATATTTTAATATAATCTTAATTCATGTTTCTAGAATGTCCAGTAAAAATATAGGAATTTATAATCCATGTTTAATATTTTTAATAATTAAAAGTGTATAAGATGTCCATTGATCAGTGTCTGGATGACATGTTGTTACTAAAACGTCTGTTTAGGGCTCATACGACCTCGTTTTTACATGATTCAAAATGGGAATTAACCACGACTCAAAGATGAAACTTTAAAAAAAAGCTAGACGTATTTTGACCCAAGAATGAGTAAGTTACACGCGTGTAAAGTATACCTTTTTAAATCTGTCAGATTTCCAGATTCAACATATGTGTCTTTTTAAATATGTTTGAAGGATCAAACGTTCATGAAAATTTGTAAATCCAGGTTTAAATGAAAGGTAACACTTTAAACTAAGATTAGCAAAAATAATCAACTGATTTTGATACCTAGAACTCCAGATATAACAAAAACAATGGGGGAGTTCTAGCATCAGAATCTGCCAGATTTATGATTTCTTTTTGCTTATGGGTCATAACTTTAATATAAAATTTTTATATTCATGATTAATCATCTTGTATAAGTATAAGCTTTGATATCCATGTGTTCCTTACAGCAATGGTAGGATGATACACATTTTATGTGATCCTTACAACATTTGGTAAGATGATACACATGCATGATCAAAGTCTTATTTTCTTGATTTTTAGTTGATTATGTTCCATACAACAATAGTAGGATGATGCACATTTCATGTGCTCCTTACAACATTGGTAGGATGCTTATATTTACATGATTATAGATATATAAAAGAAATAAGATGAACATCAAAGAAAATAAATAAAAAGAAAGAAGAAAAGAAGAAAGGTAGAAGAGTAGAGATGGGTTTGTTATGATCATCTTACCAACTCTTTTTCTTTGATTTTGTCTTTGATATTCACAAGATGAACAAGAGTTTGATGTTCTTGGGAGATTTTTGTTGGTGAAAGAAGAAGAGAGAAAAGAGAAGAGATGGAGTTTGGTAGTAAAGGAAATGATGAAGAGTAGTAGGGGGCTTATATAGAGCATGGGGGAGATTAAGTGGTGATTCTTGGGAAAAGAAGGAGGCAAGAGGAAAGAGAGGGGGGGGGGGGTTCTTTTATTATTATTTTTTAAAATATTATGTGTAATTAGTTTAAATAAATTTTGTATAAATGGTGATTTTGTTTAAATCTTTTAATTAACAAAGTTTTAATTACTTTTATGAGTTTATATATATATGTTTTATATTTTAACTTATTTATATTTATTATGATGTATTTAATTATTTTTATTGTTATTATTATTATTATTGTATATGCTTTGTAATTCTTGACTTTTAATAATTCGATTTTTCGAGCTCGGGAAGGTTCTAACCATATAGGCGGGATTTATATGAAATCTAATATTATTATTGATGTATTTAAATCATAAATACTATTTTTAGTCATACCAGGCTTAAAGTTAGAATTTCTAATGGCTAATCTGAGAAATTTGTTGCTGAATGTCACAGTTCATCTCACACAGTGGTCCGGACTGAAGCACATATACCCCGAAGGGTCACATAGGCACATACCCCGAAGGGTCACATAATCACTTACCCCGAAGGGTCATAAAATCACTTACCCCGAAGGGTCATAAATCACTTGCCATCAAGGCCAAATATCCAAGTGTACAGCTTATCACGGTTCATATCACTTGAGCATAAATGCCCAACAATCAAAATCATATCTGGCATCTCGATGCCCAAAAAACATCATTGCTATAAACATATCTTTATTTCTCAAAACCATGTTACAGTTGGCATTTCAATGCCCAAAAACATCATTGGTGTAAACATATCTTTATTTCTCAAACCATGTCTTTTGTTCCAAAATCATAGTTTACTCCAACATGGAGTGTCATGTTTCAAAACCATTCATTAAAAACACAATTTAAACATAGACCATCTCCAACCTGGAGCAATGGTCTTGTTTTAAAGATCATCATTGAAACACATCTTATATCAAGTTTACAATTCCACATTCTTAAACACAAAGGTTTCAAAAGCCTCATAAACATTTGCAGATCATATAACCCGCATTTATAAAACAATGCATAGTTTCCATAATCAGAAGTTCACAAGTTTGAACTCAAAACACAACTTAACAGCTCATTTCGGGTCTTTAGGACTCCCTTTGGACTCCCTAAAACCATTAGAAACGATCCCCAATCAATTACAAGGTTAAATGGGGTCAAAAACAAGTTTTTGGACCTTTCAGAGGTCCTCGCGCCGCGAGATAGGGTGCCTCGCGCCGGGAGAAAATCTCTGAAAAAGTCACCTTTGCCAAAAATGTGTGTCGCGCCGCGATGCCCCCGTGAACAGTAACTCTGGGCTGTTTTGTTTGCTGCAGCCCCGATTTTTACCCAAAATTCCACAACCAAACACATGTTTTCATCATAAGCCTTGAAAACTCTTACCAAATTACTTCATAACTCAAACATAACCATTTTCTAACACATTTAACAACAATTTAATCATCAATACCCCTTTCTTCCTTAATTTCAAGTCTTTTGACCCATATACCAAACAAACACCATTTCAACCATAGTTTTACCAACATAAGATGTAAATTCACCATCAAACTCATTGATCAACACTATTAAACACATTTGATCATCCAAAACCCTATCTTTGACAATTACCCCAAACTTGACCCATTTATCATGGTTTTTCAACATAGAAGTCAAAGATCATGCCAAACAACAACTTAAACTTAAAAATCAAACACCAATTCAAGATTACACTTACTTGATTTGCAACCCACTTGTTTTGTTGCTTCCTTGATCCAAATCAAACACAAAAGAACCAAGAAGTGAAGTCCAATCACCTAAAACTTGAAGTTATACACTTGAATCACAAGTTTACTCTTTGGTTTCTTCTTCCCCCAAGCTTTCTCTCTCTAGAACCCTCTCTCTTGGCTCTCACGTCTCTCTCTCTCTATGTGGTTCCAGAATTTTCTTCTTCTTTCTTCTTCTTTGAGTCCAATAGAAGAGTCAACATATATTTATACTTATTTACACAAATGGCCCTCCAAGCCTTATACCTTTTTCATTTGCCACCCAATTTAACTACATATATACACTAAATAGCCATAAACTATAAACCAAACACATAATTTACCAATTCTCACTAAAACTTACATTTACATATAATTTTATAAAATTTCAGGTATTACATAATGAACTCATCAACATCTTCCAAAAATAACAAGGATTTCATCATCTTCCACTTGTGTGTTTAACTTTTAGTAAGGAAACTCCCGGATGTATAATTTTATTTAAAAAAAAGAATAAACTGCGATTATGGTTTGTCTAGAGACACATAGAGAGTTTGAGGGGGAGAGAAATCGATTAAGAGTGAGATGATAAATGGATACACTAGGGAGATGAAGGGGATGAATTTTGAAGATGATAAATTTGGGAGATCATGAAAAGGATGAACTTATAAGGGGATGAACTTGGAAGATAATAATAATAATAATAATAATAATAATAATAATAATAAAAATAATAATAATAATAATAATAATAATAATAATAATTAATAAATAAATAAATAAAATAAAATTATAAAAAAATCAAAGGTGACTTGAAACCATATATATAAAATGTGAAATCCGGATACTTTGATGTATTAATATTAACAAAGTTTAGTTCGTCACATTGAACATTAAAATAGAGATATTTTCCTTACATTTAAGTGCACTTAATCATAACGCAATTTTACAAAGAAAATATGGCAATATAACACATATATATCTTCTTAAAGCACATAACATACTCACCTTGACTAAGTCTTGCTTTAAGATTTCTAACATTTTCTTAATTCTTGTCATTGGTAGATTTTTTTTAGATTTTGAGGTGAAAGGAAATAAACTCTTAGGCTTGTATTTATAATGAAAATGTCTTGCTATAAAGTACTTGTTCATTTAGATTTTTAACTTGTATTCTTCTAAAAAATATGTCACATATGTATTTGCTTATCCTTATCTCTTTCCTAGTTTTGCTTTAATATTGTTTTAGGATTAGCACACTCTCTCCTCTTTTTACAAATAACATTTATAGGCTTGATTGGTACGTCATTGTAATAGGTTTGCTTTGTAATTCTTTCATGAAATACTTGTGTGCTTGCTCAAGGACTTCTTAGATGACTTTATATAAAGAAGTTAGGGTTGTTACATGGGTTTGTATATTTTATGTCTTACTAGGGTTGTTACACTATAAGTCTACATACCCTTTCAAGCATGTAACACAAATTTGTAGAACACCTATTTATCCTAAGTTGTGATATGCACATATGATGCTCAAAAAGTTAGGAGGGATTCTTTAACAACAACTTACCCAATGCAATGTGTGTGTATAGATTATAGTTTGTTTTGTAATAAGAATCAAGCATCCTAAGTCCTTGCATGATTTCCTATTTCAAAAACACCTTTATACCTTTCACAACTCTGAGTTACAATGAGATTCGAAGATGACGAAAACTTACCCTGTATTGTAAAGTTTGTTTTTGAACATCAAACTTTGATGAATTAAAAAACACGTCAAAATGGACCTACCTGTTAAACAACAAAGTCTAACCATTGAAAAATGTTGCTCAACCTCAGGAATTATGATGTCAAATCTGGGATCACGAAATGGCATAGTTGAAGAGCCACAAATATGGAGACCATGTTAAGGGATTAGATTTTCGGTGTATAGAAACCTTACGAGGATCCATTCCAATATGTGAAATAGGGAAAACTTGGATTATAGAGAACTAAAACAAACTAGGATGGCGACGATGAAAAAGGTTGGGGTAGATAATCCCTAATTACTCTAGATTTTGTAGCTCAAAGGAAACCCTCTTAAAAGACCACATGTCCCCTGTTGTGAGTGTTAGCTCAATGTATGTTTACCAATGGCATGGTGACATGGTACTGATCAACCTTATTGAAAACGTCACTAAATCCAATGAAAGACTGAAAGCGAAGACACTTAAATTACAGGGGAATCCAATGTCAATAGCCTTTAAAATGGAATTTCTTTGGAAGTTGGTCTTGTACATGTGAGTTTTCATATTCACAAGAGAAGGATTAACCGGCAACCCCGAAATTGAAAAATCGTAAACCTTACGCTTCTTTAACGATGTGAGGCTCCTCTTAGAATTTTGTTGCCCTAACATAGGAAAACAATGGGGTTTAGCATTACCAAATAAATAACAAGAAAGCTGCATGAAAGGTATCTAAAACTAGTGTAAACCAAATATAGTTCATAATAGCATGGAACCAAACTAACTAATAATAATGGAAAAAAAATACCTCCTCACCCATCACATATATGTATTTGACTCGACATACAAACACCTCCATCCTTCCTCATATGCTATTAATTCTTTCAACAAATGGTATCGCAAAGCCATTTCAAACCAAAAACGTTTCCCTCAGATACTTACAGTGAGTACAAATAATGCACAATATATATAGAGAACCAAGACTATAAGCTAAATAACATGATAGAACAATTGACCGTTTTAACTTATGATTTGACATCAACAAATACCCAAACCCTGCAAATTCTTTAACAAAGCCAAGAACTATTTGCATACCTACTCTCGACATCTTATTTATTGCAATTTCATATACACTAACAACCACAGTTAGGGTAGTCAAGAGGATGTAGACTTGGATACTCAATACATTGAAATTGAGTGAACACTTCTTGCACCACAATTCATCAACAAATTAAATGACATGTAGTAAGATTAAGTAAAAGTTGCTAGCAATCAAGGATTCCACGTGAGCCTCTTTCCTCTTCTCACATCATTGTTTTATAAAGGATATATATTTAGATATATATAAGTTTGTTTGTTTAAATGGTAAACTTACGGTAAAGAAACATTTATGAATGAATTCATAAACAGAAACAACATTATGTAGAAGATTCAACATTATAAAACATGAATACTACATGTTTTGCATGCACAAACGACTAAAACGAGGGACATGTTGGTCATTTAATCATATACTCATTTAAGTGTTTGTGAGTATGAAAACATCTAAAATAGATATTTCTAGCTACACATACAATTTTTTCACTAATAAGTATATAAATGAACTTTTAATTAAAATTTTCACACACCATTTCTTCAATGCATCAAGTTTTGCAAGATCTCGTGGTATAACCAGGAACCTTCACAAGAAAATGGAAGGGTGTAAATTGAATATTGCTTCATTTAGTTGGGGAGTGAAGTGGAACATTTCACCCTTCATTTCATTTCTTCCCCACCGAGACTTGCACTTGCACTCAACAGAAGTGACGAAGAGAGAAGGAGACGGTACAGCAAACCATCGGATCTCCTCCCTGCGGGATCCGTCAACATACCGGTACGTTTTCACTATCTCCGATCTGCTTTTCAGGCACGTTTTTGTAACATGATTACCTTGATCTATTACTTGATCTGTACTTTTTATGCTGTAGGTGTGCGCAAATACTCGCGCTTGATTCATTCTTCATTGAACTTCGATACTCTCCAAAATGGTAATTAAGTTGATGACATTGTTGAATTTCACATATCGCTAAGTGTTATTTCAGATTACTTAAGATTTGTGACTCATATTCGATCTCTCAATTTTCGATTAAATTTAGGGTTTCTGGTGCTTAGAATTGGTTGTTAATTCTATCTATTTTTTTCATAGGTTGTTCTAGCAGCATCCATTATCAGTAAATCTGGCAAAGGTGAGTTGTTTTTTTCGTTTATATTTTCTTTTAAGTCTAGATCCTTCAACAGAATCTGGTGGGATAATTTTTAGAATTTATGTCCTTTGAAAATGAAATGTAGACCAAGTAAGAGTATTATTTGGCCTTGCTAGTGATTTCACTGGCATGTATCGTATAGCCTAAATGTGTGGAACTCTGGATGACATCCTGGATCTATGTTCAAAGAAAATGAAGCAAAGATCACTACACAAAGGCAGCTGCTTTATGCTTGCATGTTTTTTGAATTCATTGAGAAAAAAAATGCTTTTTACATAACAAATCTTTAGGTTTACAGGTCACTATGTTAGCTGCTGAATTTCACTTGCTAGGTTAGGCACATTTTAATGCTTGTGGCTCAGAGTATTGAACACACCACCTCTTTTGTAGTTTATATAGTTTATTATTGCCGCTTTTAGTTAGTATATGATTATTACGATGCCCATTTTTATTTGACGCAAGTTGCAGCCTACCTCAAGTGGCTTGACTCTCTAAAGATGTGGCAAAGATGGCAACTGCAGTATTAAATAAATAATGAAAAAAATACATTTTAGACTCAAAGATATGATAAGAATCAAATTGGTAAACTCAAAGGCTTATGGCAATATATACCGTAGGTCAAATGCTTGATTGATAAACCCCGGAATTTGAGAACTAGGAGGTCTCCAAAGTCTCAAGAACAAAACAAAATATCTGAAAAACAATGGGGTGGCCGGCTTCTAAGAAAGCCGATCCCTTACCCTACTCAATAATTACGCGAATAATAATAATATTTAAATAAATAACTAGACTTAACGGATTAACCCCCTTGAGAATGAACCCTGTGCTGCCCGGCTCCCTATGCGACGCCGGTAGACTCGGCTCCAACGAGATCACGACGTATCATTACCACTGCCCGGAAATCCACCTTGCTTGTCCTCAAGGTGGAAGGAAGGAAATTGCTCCTTAACGAGATTGGTTAGCTCCCAAGTCACCACTGTTGTCCGTAATCCCTTCCAAAAGAAGGCAGCTCCGTATCAGAAAACGCAAAATTACCTGGTTCAGAAAAAGGAATCCCCTGTGTAGTGTGCGGCTGGTAACTCCCTTTCGTTGAACTGTTTACCTCATGAAAACCATGCAACGGCATCCCGTTTTTGTTGAACACTAAGTTCAATGCCTGAAACAGTGGTTGGGTCATCCCAACCGTGGACGTCGGGACCCCAGTCGTCGGCGGCTGTGGAGGCTTCAACGTCTGAAACTTCTGCAGCATCGTCTTCATCATCTCCGTATACCTTTTCTCAGATTCAATACGCAAGGTATCCCTAGAATTCTCCAATTTCTTAAACCTCTCGTCTTGGTGCGGTGCTGCTCGGAATTAGCACGTTGCTGTGTCGACTCAGATTCCGGATCCATGATCTTAGTCATGATGGTGTGTAGGGTTCACAGGTGTTAGATTGTTGGCTCTGATACCAATTTGATAAGAATCAAATTGGTAAACTCAAAAGGCTTACGGCAATATGCACCATTAGTCGAATGCTTGATTGATAAACCCTGGAATTTGAGAATTAGGAGGTCTCCAAAGTCTCAAGAACAAAACGATATATATGAGTGAACTAAACAGTGGGGTGGCTGGCCCCTAAGAAATCCAACCTCTAACCCTACTTGCTATTATGGAAATAACAATAACAATTAAATAAAGGGTCAATAATGGTTTAACCATTAAATTTTAGTTCAGTTTCGGTTTAACCATCAAAGTTTTTTTCTAAAACAGTTTTACCATAAAGGTTGAAATTGTTATGATTTAATCCTCAAAATACATTATTTTTGGTTTAAACCATAATGTTTTATTTCAAATGATTTAACCTTAAATTTTTGTTAGAAAATGGTTTAACCCCTTAAGTTTTGTTATGTTTCTAAAAATAACATGTATAATCAAGTAAAGTGGGTAAAATAAAAGACCATACAAAACTTAAGACATTAATCAGTTTTTTAAAGAAAACTTTAAGGTTTAAATTATTTGAAAAGAACTTTGAGGTTTAAATCATAACAAATTCAAAACTTTATGGTAAAATTGTTTAATAAAAAACTTTTATGGTTAAACCGAAACTGAACTTAAACTTTGATGGTTAAACCATTATTGACCCTTAAATAAATTATTAGACTTAATGGATTAACCCCCTCGAGAATTAACCTTGTGCTACGGCTCCATGTGAGACGCCGGTACACTCAGCCCCAACGAGATCGCGACGTATCAAGATACCCAAGAAATGGCCTTGTATCAAAACCACTATAAGTATAATACACTCTTTTTCAAGTCAATAGATAAAAGGGTATGTTTTTCGTAGCGCATAAAGACTTAAATCTCCTGTATTCCAAGCTCAAATCTTACAAAAGAGTGCTTTTCGTATCCCTATGCAACTCCCCAAACTAGCACCTCAGTTTTCCTTGAGAGTATGCATTTGTTCGACAACAACATATAAGCCATGCATTACAGTCGCTTCACTGAAGTTACAAGCATAAAAATGTGCGCTGTCCCATAGCCAACAAGAGTTACTGCTAGCTTGTTTATGGTGTATTTTTTCTTTAAATCGTATGTTTTATTTGCTCTCTTTTGATGATACCGTCAGTGGATTATGTTAACTAATAGTCATATTATTCTTTACAGCACTTGTTTCAAGGCAGTTTGTTGACATGTCTCGAATTAGAATCGAGGGGCTTCTTGCAGCGTTTCCTAAGTTGGTTGGAAGTGGGAAACAACATACCTATGTTGAGACAGAGAATGTGCGCTATGTGTACCAGCCAATTGAGAGCTTATATCTTCTGCTTGTCACAAACAAGCAAAGCAATATTCTTGAGGATCTGGACACATTGAGGCTTCTTTCTAAAGTTGTATCCTTTTTGTTGTATAACACAATTTGATGCAATATCCATTGAGGTTTATTGATGTTTCAGAGTCCCATACAGAAGAATGCAATGTATATGCACATAAATGGTATTGAAAGAATGGGAGGAGAGAGGACACAGATGAAATTGTACTTACCCACTTTGTCCATTTTTCAGAAGTTGTGTTAGAGTGATATCTTCATCAAGTAAAGATTAATTTTTTATCTAGTAAAGAGTTATATCTTTAAGAAATTATTTTACCCTCATCTCACCAGTTATTAGAAGTTGTATTAAAGTAGATTTCATTTGGGCATATTTCTCTTGTCAAGAAAACTTAATAATTATGTCGAAAGAGTTCTACAGAATGATTCTTGACCTTTTATAATTCAAAACTATATTGAGCTTGCATAAATTTTTGAGAAAAGTGTCTCAATGGTTGATGTGTTTTTCATACTAGTATCAGGTATATCATACACACACATATATAATATCATGTTAGTGCAACTTATGCTGTTTATATTGCTAAAAGATCCGACAGTTTTAAGATTTGGATTTATTAAAATAGAGTTCATCTTTAATGTTTTTTCCAGCAATTAAGAATTGTAATCTGCCCTTTTTAATTTCATGCATATTGTAGTAATTGCTATAATGACTCAAATATTGTCCTACTCTGTTGATTTCACTAGAGGTTCATACAGTTTGATTCCTTAACCATGCATAGGTCCCTGAGTATAGTCCCTCTTTGGATGAAGAAGGCATTTCCAAGTATGCTTTTGAGCTGATTTTTGCTTTTGATGAAGTAATTTCTCTTGGCCACAAGGAGAACGTAACTGTTGCCCTGGTGAAGCAATACTGTGAGATGGAGAGTCATGAGGAGAGATTGCACAAATTGGTATTACAGAGCAAAATTAATGAAACTAAGGATGTAATGAAGCGTAAAGCTAATGAGATCGATAAAAGCAAGGCAAGTTGATTACGTTATACTGAGACCTACATAATATCTAATCATCATCTTCTACTCTTACAAATGTTTGTGTGATTTCTGCAGATTGAAAGGGGAAAATTGGACAAAGGTGGGTTTTCATCTATGCAGTCAATGGGTTCAATAGGGAGAATGGACAGTGGCTTCGGTAATGATATGGGCATATCCAGTGGTAATAATTTTGGAAGTGGTTCTGGATTTGGAATAAGCACTGAAGTTGACTCTTTTTCAAGCAAGTCGAAAGGTTAGTGCTTATTTTTTTTAATCTGTATTTCTATTGGAGACTAAACAATCATAGTTGATTATGTTCCTTGGTTGGTCTCCAAATTGCTTTCTTGCTGATATTGTGACTGTGTATTGAAATTTAATCTATTTATGCAATCAGTAACATTTGTGTTTAAATTCTATCAGGTCGTCCAAGTGCAGCTGTTAGTGCTCCAAGTAAAGGGATGGGTATGAAGCTAGGTAAATCACAAAAGGCCAACCAGTTTCTGGAATCTCTGAAAGCTGAAGGTGAAGTGATTGTGGAAGATGTCCGACCAAGTGCTAATCCAAGCAGAGCTGCTGCTCCACCACTTACCGATCCTGTTACTTTGACAACCGAAGAAAAGCTTAACGTGACTCTTAAGAGAGATGGTGGTGTCAGCAACTTCGATGTTCAAGGAACCTTGTCTCTCCAAGTACTTAACCAGGAAGATGGGTTCATCCAAGTTCAGGTTTGCATCCTACAAAATCTCTTCTTTTGCATTCATGGTGTGTATTTCTTCTCTCTAGCATACCAATTTTTAAAAGTTGGTAAGAAGTAAGCATCCACACCACACTCCTTTTGTGTTCTTAACTAGGTTTGCATGTGTTTGAGAGTACTAATGTTGATCAAATTGGGAAATATGATGTTGCGCTAGAGTTTTTATTGTGTTTGCGAACATGTAAATACGTGGAACTGATATGAGATAATCGTGTAGGTTTTATTAGGAATGTTAGGTGTTGTTTGTTTTCGAAGACATAAATGTCTTATGTCTTATTTCATTTCTTCATGAGAAGATGTGGCTTATAAGGTCTTAAGTCTTAGAAGGTCTGCGAAAAAAAGATGTAGTTTTTAGCTTCTCAAAATAAGCAAAAATAAGACGGAATAAGGTCTTATGTCTACGAAAAAACAAACAAGCTTATTAGAAACGTCTGTGGGCGCGCAGACGTTTCTTTGAAAAAACAAACAAGCTTATCATAAACGTTTGCGAGCAACGTTTCTTCAAAATAAGACCTTATTTTAAAAAACAAACAAAGCCTTAGATAGATTAACCATCAATAGACTCATTTTCATGTCATTTATATATGTTATCTATAACACCTTCAAGGTACAATGTCAAGAACAACTCCTTTTAATCAAATTTACTAAATACAATTTGAGCGATTGAACTTGCATATGCCTTGTGTTACTTTATATATTAAGCTTAAAGCTAACCATCATAGGTTTTGATTTATGACGAATTTGATATTGCTTTGATGTACAGATTGAGAGTGGGGATAATTCAGAAATCAAATTTAAGACACATCCTAACATCAACAAAGAGCTTTTCTCCAATGAAAATATTCTGGGATCCAAGGATCCTAACCGTCCATTTCCTGCTGGTCAGTCTGGTGATGGTCTTGGTCTCTTGAAGTGGAGGTTGCAAAGTAAAGACGAATCAGATGTGCCTCTCACAAGTAAGTACCATTTTATGCCATTTATCTGAAATGAAAACTTTGTATATTTTAATGCTAATTTAAAATATATTATTTATCAGTTAACTGCTGGCCCTCTGTTTCTGGAAACGAAACCTATGTCAGCATTGAGTATGAAGCTTCATCAATGTTTGATCTACAAAATGTTGTTATTTCGGTCCCCCTTCCAGCTCTCAGAGAGGCACCAAACGTAAGGCAAATTGACGGGGAATGGAGGTGAAATTCTAGCTTTTTTATGTTCTAATGATATTATTTTATAATGATACTTGTTTGGTTGTTTTATGGATGTTACAAAACTAGGAAACGTGTTTTCTTATTCAGAAGGTGTTCAAAAATTTATAAGCTTTATCCGCTAGCTGTGAACTTGTAGGTTACATTTTAGAAGAGCTTTTATAAACGGAGACTTCATCTTGGCACTCCAACAAAATCAATAAGCCAAGCTGGAAAATAGTGTTCTGAGTTCTGATAATGAGTTCTGCTAGAAGTTGTTGAAAGTCGTTTAAAATGTATTTTAAGCACGTACCACCTTCAAAATCATTTTCTGATAATATAGTTTTCGTAGACATATTCAAGGCATTAACTATTTAGAATCGTCTAAAAAATGGAAAAGTATTGACTCGTCAACCAAACTTTGCGGGTCCCATATTATCAACTTACTCATTACGATCTGTTATCTGGCCTGTCCATTCTGCAACCACTAGTTGCAGCCAAAAAAAAAAAGAACAGACAAATTTTGTCGCTCTGGTTGGTAAGGCTGTTTATGGCTATCAAAGACAACCTCCTCTATCTGAGGATTTTGTACCTTTCTTTATCTCCATTATTTTTGTATTCTCATGCATTTTCAAACAAGATGAAATTTCTGAAGTGAACCTATATTAGAGTTCTTGTTGAAGCTTTCTCTTTCAAAATATATTAAATGTTTATCATGATGAGCTGAAATTCTGGTTTGGAATAGACTGTTTATTTTTTGGGTGCTTGAAAGGGTAATTTTTCTCTCTCAATTGCAGGTATGACTCCAGAAATTCGGTATTGGAGTGGTCTATACTTCTAATTGATGATTCGAATCGCAGGTTAGTCGATAAATCGATCTTCTCAAGTTCTTTTATGTTATAACTTTAACAGTGGCCACAATCTTGATGCATTTGCTTACAAATGGGTCGATTCGGGTTATGTAGCTGAAAGTGTATTTTAATGCATAAAACCTCTTAAATGTTTTATTATTGGAGTAGTATATGTTCTATAATAATGTTATGACTATGTAGCGGTTCGATGGAGTTTGTTGTTCCTCCAGCTGATACCTCAGCATTCTTCCCCATTTCCGTGCGTTTCTCCGCGACAAGTACTTTCAGTAACATGAAGGTATAAGTTCCACTCCCATACCCCTATTTCTATTGTCACTTTTCTGTAAATAAGTTAATTAGCATCTATTTCTTCGTATTTCGCCTCTTTTAAACGAGTTTATTGCACAAAAACCCGGCTCATTTTTACTTTTTTCTGTCATTGTATGTAACAGTCTTTTTTTATTTATTATTGATGTCATAAATGTTTATCATGCTACAGTTTTATGCAATTAACCTGCTATAACTGGGAAAAAGGTTCCGTGACAACTGTTTTTCTGATTAATAACGACCTAGAAGTTTATTACATAAAATGAGAAGTTAAAACAGTTGATGCATATAATGACAAAAATTCATTACATTTTGGTGTAATAAACCCTTCTATTTTATATCCTAGCAAATTACAAATTACAAATGACATGATGAAACTGGTTGGTGCAGGTCGTAAGCATTGTCCCGCTCAAAGACGGACCTGCTCCAAAGTTTTCTCAGAGAACACAATTGGTCACAGAAAGCTACCAAGTTGTTTGATTAAAGACGTGTATTTCACAGTTACGGTTGATGCAAATCTTTTATTTTCTGCTGCTGTCTATGAATAATATGTGTTATAGTCTTCCTGCGATACGAGGATCTACATCGACATTTGTCTGGCTTATGGTCTGTTTTCATAGCTAAATGAGTGCATATTTGGGGGAAACCAGTAATCAGAGTAGTTGCATGGTTCTGGCATTTTGTAGACTGAGCCAATATGTAGTAATAACTATCCTTGAATTTTTTCTGACTTTTATCTTCTTTCATTCTCCTACAAAAGGTAGTTTTGTAGCATTAACTTTTCTTATTCTTTTTTGCCAAGTATGGCTCTTTTTTCATTAGATTATTGACTATTACACGCACACAGGATCGACTATGTTTTGTGAGTTCACTGATAGGAGATTACCCGATGGAGTGTGTAAGCTCGACACTTTAGTACCCGTCTTGTGAAATTTTAGAGGTTTACCTACACTATCGATATTGCGGACTTTTCTTGCCCATTGCCATACCAAATGGTTAAAGTCTAACGTGTTCATTTTATATGAGGTTCTACCTTTGAACGATAAGAGATGATTTTGATGTCTTAATGTCTGATTGTATTTCGTTATTTGGTTTTTATAAAAGGTGTGAATATTTGTAATTAACTAGGACAACAACGATGTCTTTGTAAACACAAAATTTAGGCAACACCATTTAAAGTTTTAAATCATAACAAACACCAACATTATAACATAGGTAGTTTCCTAGGCATAAAATTCAAGATAGAGAGACCAGGACACCAAATTCGATCCCTAACAAACAACACCACTATTTTATGCGAGAACCATACCGTTCGAAACACAAGGGAGTGGCGAAGCGCAATGATAGTGGAAAAACTAGAACTCCAAAGGCGGTTGAAGGTTATGGGATAACAGAAGGTCAATCGAACTATACGAGTGAAGTAAAAGGCTGATCAAATGTGAAGTATTTAGATATGTTAAAAAGTTGTTAGATATGAATATAAGGAAATAACAAATACATCTATTTCTTAAAACATCTTACTAATTAAACACTCTTTGTAATGATCAAGATTGAGCTTGCCAAAACCCTTGCTGGTGAAATGATCAGGATTCAGGAAGACAGCATTAAAGGGATGTCTTGGTGTCCATGTATTATAGACATATGATCCTGATCTTGACAAGAAGGATTGTAAAATCTCGATCCGATCTAATTCAACTTAGGTTGAGTACGTTGATGAAATAAAAATTTACAGATGAGCTAATTTCGTCAATAAAAATAAAAGACATAAATAATATAACTGATTAAGTTACATATTAAAGTAATTTAAATTTTATAGGCTCATCGTTCTTAATCTATATCCGTCTATCTATCTATCTATATTCATAATAAACTATAATATAAATCTCAGTTAGTTGTATTATACTATTATTTTTATGTTGAATTTTAATACTTATATTAATTTGTCATAAATTACCATTTCATAAAACCTACTACACATACAAAAGAAACACGCACATTTAAAAACCAATCTTATAAAAACTAAAACGATCTATAATAAAACTCCGATATGAAAAATACACATTTAAAAGCCAGTGTTAATCCGATCTTATGATTCCAATCTTATAAAACCATAATGATCTATAATAAAACTCCGATATTGATAGCCTTACCTAAAACATGTGGTTTATACGAAGATGTCTAGTTTGATCTTAATTGGGTTTGCATTTATGATGTGGGGTTTTATACAGTTAATGAAATCGATATAATGGTTGGTTACGTTATTATCTTTATTTTAAGTTATACCAATTTCCATGACAAAAATCTATGTTAAATTTACATAAATGTGATAATAACTTGAACATTTAGTGCTTTTCTAATACTCATTTTTAATTTTTATTTAAAGGCCAATTGTCAAATAAATAAATAAATAAATAAAAATGATAGTTACTGAATTATCCATGAATTCTTCGACTTTAGTATGCATGGTTAAATCTCAAGACATGGAAAAACCTTTGTTTTAGAAAATAAAATTTAGGGATTTAAACATGTAAATTAAGAACATAGTTGAGTTTCATAAGTTTAAAGACTTGGATGATTTTTTTTTTTTTTGAAAAGCAATACCAATAATTCAATAAGGCAGTAGTAACCTTTAACACTAAAAAAGGAGATTACACACCAAATTCAAGAAAGGCTTGGATGATGCAAGTTTCAAGACTTAGATGATGCAAAAGATATAACAGACTTATTCTTTGAAAATCGTTACAAAGTCTGAAAAGTCCCAACCATTTGTCTAGCCAAAATTTGAAACAGTCTTTGAAAATCGTTACAAAGTCTGAAAGGTCCCAGCCATTTGTCTAGCCAAAACTTGATTTTGTTCCCATTCCCCAAGGACCAACTCAAGGAGGAAGATAATTTCAATCCAATTTACTCATCATATACCCAACACTTAAAATGTTTCCCCAAGTTGTGTTACCTTCAAAAAATTGTGTTACCTTTTCTTCCATCCCCCCATTAGATCCATATATAGCTTAATTACCCGAACCCGGAGCATGTTTTCGTTTGAAAAAAACCGCCAGCACCATTTACAAATAAAGCCTATATTTGCAGCAAACAAAGACTCAATGTTTAGCCCCCTTTCCCGAAAACATTTAAAGTAGTTTCCCAATTAATACAACACAAAGATTTGTTTTCCCCATCTCTCCCCTCAAAAAAGATTCTCACCTCACGCTTTCTAACCCGCCTAACGCAAATTTTAGAGCACAAAACAACGAAAAGGAATACAAAGAAATGCTACTAAGAACCGAGTTTACCAATATTAAACTCCACTACTTGAAAGCAATTTTGCTTTCCAACCCACCAATTGATTAGCCGATTTTTCTGCCACGAACTTTCAATTTCAAAGGAATGCTACTAAGAACCGAGTTTACCAATATTAAACTCCCACCACTTGAAAGCAATTTTGCTTTCCAACCCACCAATCGATTAGTCGTTTTTTCTACCACGAACTTCCAATTTTCTACTTTGTTCATATTGGATCCAACTGGCAGACCTAGATACAAAAAATGAATATCTCCCAATCCACATCCTATCACACATGCCCATCTTTTTAACTCATCTTTATTTACCCCAAAACCAAATAATTGCTTTTGAAGAGATTAATTTTGAGTCAAGCAGACCATTCAAAACAACAAATTTATTCGGAAAAGGGGGCTAAACAATGGATCTTTGTATACAATAAAAACTAAAACAAGTTCATTAATTATTTACATAATTAACTTGTTAAATGTGACTTGAAAAGGCAAAAACAAGAAAAAACCATGAAACCTTGGAAAAAGTGTTGCTCATCGTGGGACAAGGTCACACGGCGTGTGACCTGCGCATCCTCTCGGCGTGCACCCTTGCTCTACGGCGTGGAGCAAGGTGGTTGTGGCAGATGGGTTTTTTCTAGCTTGGCATGCGGTGGGAGAATTTGTTAATTAAGGAATTTATCATTTCTTAATTTGTATTAGGGAAACATTAAGGGGGTGTTTGGTACAGGGAAATGGAAAAGGGGGAAATAGAAAAGAGGCAGATTCCTTTGTTTGGGAGAAAAGGTTGGGGAGAAATGGGGAGAAATCCCATTTCTCTTTCCCGGTTGGGCTTTGTATATTCTTTTCTCTACAAAACTTGAAGAAATGGGGAGAAATGAGGCGTCTTCTTCGTTTTCATCTGATGCGAGAAATGAGGCGTCTTCTTCGTCGTCTTCATCGTGCGATTGAACCCGCCGTCGTCATTGTCGTCGTCGTGCGATTGAACCCGTCGTCGTCGCCACCTGATGCGATGCGTTTACGGCGAGGCGGCCAACGCCGCAGCCGTTGTCGCCGTCGTGCGATTGAACGTCGTCTTCGTGGTCATTTGATGCGACGGGTTTATGGCGAGGCGGCCAACGCCGCAGCCGTCGCCGTCGTCGTGCGATTGAACCCTAATTTGTGGTCGTCGTTGTGGTTGCGATGTTTGTTGCGATTTCCGGCGATTGAACCCTAATTTGTGGTCGTCGTTGTGGTTGCGATGTTTGTTGCAATTTCTGTCGATGGAACCCTAGTTTTATGGCGATGATGAGTGTCCGGCGTCGGCATGGCGGCGTCACCGCCGCCGCCGACGAGCTTCCGGCGACCTGAGCCTAATTTCTCGTTTTCATTTCTTGATGGTACCAAACAAGGTCATTTTTTACTCATTTCCATTTCTCCCTATTTCTATTTCTCCCTCATTTCCATTTCCAATTCTCCCATTTTCTTTTCCCTGTACCAAACACCCCCTAAGGGTTTTGGGTGGTTATAAATAGGGGACTTAGGTTCAGTCATATACACATCACATCATACACTCTCAGTTAATAAATAAGCCTCCGTTTATTGTTATCCGCATATTCTAACGCTTGTTTGAGGTATCCTGAATCCTAACATAACTCATCTTTATTTACCCCAAAACCAAATGTGACAACCTTGCTAGATAAGCAAGTCATTGTCACATATCTTTATAGAATAATTAAAACACCCAGATTTATAAAAAAAAAGGTTGCCCGTAAATACGTAAGAGAGATAAGATATATAGAAAAAGGTGAATCTTATCTTTATATTATTTTTCCCATACAAGAATTAGATGAAGAAAACCGAAAAACATGTGAAAGTGGGTTCTCTTGTATTTGTTTTCTTAACAAAATGTGTCGCTTGTAGTCATCTGTTGCAGTGCAGCCCATTTGGATGCATCAGTGTGCATTTGTGTTTTTGACAAGATGAAAAAGTGATCACCCTCCTATTAATTACTATGAAAACACTATACCACTTTAATTCACATTAATACAACTCGACCTCGACTTAGCCATCATATTCAAGCCCCAGCTCGATTATGATAACAAATCGATACTTTTGAACTCAACTAATTAAGATCAAGTTGATTCACATGCTAACATGCATCAAAGCTCAATTGAGGTTACAAGCATTACAGATCAAGTATTTTAATACTCAAACACGACTCAAAATCCTACTGTACCACCTTGGGGTTTTTTTTGAGTTAATTACACATTTACACCCCGTATTAGCAATACTATATGTGACTTTTACAAGTTGATTGAATTACAGTCTAAGGGGCTGTTTGTTTGCTGCTTAATGAAACCATTCAGCGCTGAATGTTGAATCATTCATCATTCAGCGTGTTTGATTGCCGCCTCTGAATGAAGACTGTGCTTAATGATTCAGCACAAGGCTGCTGAATCATTCTACCTTAAAGTGCATTCTGAATCATTCAGAACCTTTATCAAACAGCATGTCATATTCAGAGGCAGATTCATTCAGAGCCTTTGAATTATTCAGACCACATAATCATTCAGTATTTAATTATTCTGTTTTAGCAAACAGCCCCTAAGTTTTTTTATAGTTTATTATACATACTTGAATTAAGTTTTGTTGCTCAATAGAATTTTTACATATATTTGAAATAGACTTATAACTATTGAAATGATTTTTATGTAAATATGAGTTTCTCAAGCCATGTCAAACTCGACTCATTTCCAGCCCTACCTACACATATGATATGTTAAATAATATATCGACTACATCACTAATTACACATGCTTTTGAGCTTTGGTTCTAACAAAGAGTGTTGTTAATTATACACATTGTATCTTTTATTTTCTATTTTCCAATTAGACACTCACACACTTACGTATCTTCAATCTCCGACGACATATTATACGAGTACTAAAGAATCAAGGTCGATAGGTGGTCACAACAGACCAAAAGGAAGGAAGCTTCGTGTCACTTTACCCTAATTTTTAGCCCTAAAATAATATATTATCAATGTTAATATTTTGTTTAATTGTAAATCCACCGGTGTAACATAAAGGATATGATCAGAGTAACTACATATCTAGAAACTAACGCTTTGATTTTGCTAAAATTTTGAAATATAGATTTGATTTTGTTGACATATGATATTAACTTAGTAAATTTATTGTGATTTATGAAAAAAAATCGTTAAAATTCTTAAAGTTAAGTCAACTTTGTTGGATTCTACAGAACAAGTTTCACCAAACACGTTTTTGACCTGAATACAATTCAATTCATTACTTAAGTCGTGTTACCATCCTAAAGAATGGTGCACCCATTGGCAAAAATTCTGGATCCACAAAGGCATATGATATATCGTTTGACTCGAACAAAATTCTGGATCCATGGTCGTGTTAAAAGATGTATTGAAAATTTGAAATACGTGCGTCACATATCATGCATATCAGTATTACTAAAAGGCCTATTTTACAATAATGGCTTAGGACCACCAAAATTCACGGGACGCCCCCATAGTTGTTAATGCAAATAATATTTTGTTTTTTCTATATTTGAAAGAGTCACACACACAGTTACGTATCGATTCATAGCCTCCGATGTATTAGTATAGATGAGTACGTACAAAAGGATCAAGGTCGAAGGGTGGTGACAAGAGACCAAAAGGAAGCTTCGTGTCACGTTGCATATGAATAGCCAAATAATGATCGAACGGGACCATGCATGGTTAGGCCAGGTGCAGCCAAAGTGTATATGCGGTTCACGTCAAATGCATATATGGTCCATATATGACTCACTATTGGTTATTCCCACCCGTCTATTTTTAAACCTTTTTTACTCGATTTTTTTAATAAAAAAACATGTAATTCATTAATTGTTGAATATATTAATTGGATTAAAATCAATCGAATCAACTCGTTTCTTTCAGAATTACGAAATTCTAAACTATAGTAATCTATTTTCTTACAACATCTAATTACTCTATAAATGTCTTATAAATCTTTTAGTTATTATTATGACGTACAAGACATTTTATAAAAGAAACTTTTTAGTAATTTTTTCCTTAGTTTTAATATCTTGATTTTGATATTTGTGTTAATCTAACGAGTAGTAACATACTAACATAGATAAGAAGATTTAATAGGAGGATATATATATTTTAAAAAGTGAAAACACATTTAAGAATAACGGGAAAGATCGAAATATAATACAAGTATATATTTAAAGCCGATAACTTATCAAAATACGTTACATCGTAAAACATCTCATGGAATATATATATAAAATCGAAGTTGAAATATCCCAGAGATTTTGTTTTTTTAAAGTACCACCAAAACATTATGTATACCGAGACAACAAACACATCACAATCGTAAATATCACCCCAAATTCAATTGCGAATATGCGCATCCTTCAAAAGGGAGGGACCCCGTTAAGAATCACGACGTGACTATGACCACTACGATCGATCTAACATGAAGTATAGTATTCTCTGACTACAAAATAAGTTGGTTTTTGTTTTAAATTAAATAGGTAAAATGTCTTATGACTTATTTAATGTCTGTTGAAATAGAAGTGACCTAGCTAGTTTGAATGTCTAAGAAGGATAAGTGACATTTAATCATTTATTCATCGACAGTTACAAGTTCGTCCACATCACGAGTACGTTCATCGCTCATAATTTCATAGTCCACATTTGTCATTTCATAGAACGGGTTTAGACGTGATTGTTCACTATTTGCAAATTCATCCATATGAATATCCATTTGGTTCATCTCGGTTTTGCTCCTTCGATGAGTACCTAGGTCGAATAGACATCGGCTAAAGGGTTCCATTTCATTTGGATTTGGTTTCATGTTCAACCAATTCAAAGATTTGTGCTAATTGATTCACATTTGTCCGGTGGGAGTTAGGTTTTCCTTCATCTGTGATTTCGTCTCCTGTCATAGTTTGACCCCAGTTAGGGTTTTCTTCATATCCAATTCCTTCATCTCGCTTCAGAAGCCCATATCTGTTTTTGATTGGTCGATTTCTTTTGCTCGTTGATTGTTATTTAGAGTTTTTTAAAATAGATCTTAAAGTGTTACAATCGATTGTTTATGTTTCATTTTAGGATTTCTATATTTTTCTATTTTGAGATATTCATCACTTTAGACTTGAATGTTCTTCATTTCTGGGATTAAGTTCTAGTTCTTCAAAGCTTGAAGAAAGAATACATTGACACGATCGGTCTGTTTGAGGAGAGGAAAGGGAAGAGAAAGGAATCATTTCCTTTCAAATTCTTTCAGTTTTTGAAGGATAAGAATTAAGCCAAAATAAGCGTAAACTCTCTCCAAATCCCTCTCTTTCCTCCCTTTTCCTTTGTTAAATGGAACTCGAGAACACAACTTTTATAGTTTTCCTTCGAAATCTTTTTTTATTTCGTTAAAAAAACTCAAGAACAAGGTGTATGTTCTTGAATTTCTTATGAAAGGAAAGAAAGGTTGAGGGAAAGAAAGGGGAGGATTTGTTTGTGTTGTTGATCGGTTGAAATAAGGCTGTTAATTCAGGTCGGGTTCGTGTCGTTTAGGTCGGGGTCAGTTTCGTGTCAACCCAACTTTGACCCATTTATTTTCGTGTTAGGTTCGGGTCGTGTCAGTTTTTTCGTGTGGGGTTCGTGTCGACCCATTTAAGCCAAATATCATCGACGGGAATTTTTTTCGGTTTTGAATATGGTTTTCGTGTATGATTTTCAAATACGGTTTTCTGTTTCAACTACGATTTTCTTTATCGATATTTCAAATTCCATTTTTGTTTTCCAACTTTTGGTAAGAATTTCGAAAATAATTTTTATTTATATTCTAACTTCAATAATCAATGTTTGTTTTGATTGTATTCGAACTTCAAATTCGGTATTTATTTCAGTTTGATTCAAATTTTAATTTTAATTTTTTATTCACTTATATAAATGAATATAATAAAAAGTAAGATGTATTACTATTCTATCAAGTACCAATAAATAATATTATTGAACAACTGAATAATTTAAATTTATTCATCATTAAATAGAATTATGAATCAATTCAAAAAACTAAAGTATCACATATCAAATAACAAATACCAAAATAACGTACTATTGTTTTAACTATAAATCTTTTATTGTTTATTTTGAGTTTTTAACGTATAAAGGTTTTGTACTTTTATTTGACGGGTTTTATTGCCCTAATATGTCACTCTTTTATTTGAATTCACAATTTTCTTTTCAAAATTTAAATTTCAAGTATTAAAAAAAAGTTTAAAATGTTATAGTTTACCCTTAAACGGTTCATATGGGTCATTTTCGGGTAATCGGGTTGACCCTAACTCGACCAATTTATTTTTGTGTCGATTTCGTGTCAACCCGCTTTTGACCCGTTTCGGGTTCGTGTCACTTTTTTCGTGTCAACCCATAAATTGTCAGCCTTAAGTTGAAATGAAGTTGAAATGAAATAAAGGGGGGCTTTTTTTCCTTACCAATCATCCAAATTTTGAGATGAAATATTCTTAAATTAAGGCTTTGTTTGTTTTTTAAAATAAGGTCTTATTTTAAAGAAACTTCTGCAGGCGCGCATACGTTTTTGATAAGCCTGTTTATTTTTTCAAAGAAATGTTCGAGCGCCTGCAGACGATTCTAATAAGGCTGTTTGTTTTTTCGCAAACATAAGACCTTATTCTGTCGTATTTTTGCTTATTTTAAGAAGCTAAAAGATACATCTTTTTTTCGTAGACATTTTCAACTTAATAACACACAATTTTAATTATTTCTTTTTCTTCCGTTTCCTTTCCTTCAAAAAATAACCGGGAACACATCGTGATCTTCAATTCAAGAATATTGATAATGTGGCAATAAATCATCAGACCCTCCGCATCCGCGTTGGGTAGGGGCGTTGGGTTCCGTCGGGTACCCCGGGAACACCATCGCTGGTGTCCGGGTTCCGTCGGGTTCCCGACCCCTCTAGTCCACGAACCCGATCGGGTTTATTATTTTTTTTCCTTTTTACCGTTCCAAAGGTCATATATATATATATATATATATATATATATATATATATATATATATATATATATATATATATATATATTTCTTTTTTTCTCTCCTATAAATAGCATTCAAACCTATATTTATTTTACACCTCTTCTCTTCTCTACTATATTCACTATCTTCTAATCTTCCATTTCTCATTCTTTAAAAAAAAATACATTACGGTTCCAAAAAAAATGTCGTATTCTTCGTATGAAACGTCGGAGTCAGATGATTCGTCTTCTTCGTCTTCCGATGGATCTCATATCGCCGCATATCGTCAAACAAGTGGCGTATTTTTTCGTGCACATTAATCAGCTTCCAAGACACAACATCGATAACTAGTTGTTGTTTTTTAATTTATTTACTTCTATTTTTTTATTTTTTAATGTAAGGTGAAATATTATTTTTATTATGAAATTATGTAATGAAATTTATGAAATATTATTAATTGTTTTTTATTTTATTGTCTTTAAAATAAATAAATTATTTAAATTAAAACAAAAAAATAGAAAATAAAAATTGAAAAGATATAGGGTTGAAAAGGGTTGGATGTGGGTGTTTGTGGGGTAAGTTGGGTTGAAGGTGAAAGATGATGTGGATGCTGATGTGGCAGTGGGGTAACATGGGTAACATGGGTTGGATGCGGACGGTCTCATGTGGAAATAGATTTGGTATTTAAAGTACATAAAATTAATAGAATTTCTGAATATATTAGGGTCCGTTTGGTTCACGGAATGAATATGAAGGAATTGGAATTTGACCAAGAAATTGGAATTCACAGGAATTGGAATTTGTGAAAAACTATATCTTGTTTGGTTAGTAAAATCCGGAATTGGAATCTAACCAAAAATAAATTAATTCAATATGTATAAACCAAAATAAATTATATTTTGGCGGCGGTGGTAGTGGTGATGGTGGAGGTGGCGATGTCGCCGGTGGTGGCGGTAGCGTTGGTGGTGGTGGTGTCGGCGGCGACGATGGTGGTGACGGGCGGCAACAGCCGTATTGGGGTGGCGGGGGGTGGTGATGACGGCATCCGTGACGTTGGTGGCGGGGACGGGTGGTGAGGGAGATTACGGGTGGTGGCGGCAGTTGGTAGATGGCGGTGGCGATGGCGGTCGATGGTAGGGGTAGGGTGGGGGTGAGGGTGGGTAGGGGTCGGGTAGGGTAGGGTGGGATGAGGTTGGGTGGGTGGGTGGGTGGGGTAGGGTGGGGTGGGGTGGTGGCGTGGGGTGGGGTTGGAGACAAATATTATGTTTTGAGATTCCTTATGAATTTGACAAATTCCATCCATTTGGAGAAGGAATTCTCAATTCTTTGATTTAAAGAATTCAATGGAATGGTCAAATTCCATTCCATGAATTCCGGGAACCAAACACAAACAAGATTTAGGAATACTTAATTCCAATTCCGTCCAAATCCAGCGAACTAAACGCCCCTAAAGGATAAGTTTTAAAGTTCGATATATAAAATTGCAAAACATGACAAATTAGATATATAAAAAACAAACAAAACCTTAAATACGTTATATAAAACTATATATGTAATTAGCATGAGTCGATACAACATAACCATACGAGGGTTCCGAAACCATCATAACAACGTTAAGTTTATGCAGCGATTTATTAACAACCCAAATTAAGATGTAAAAGCTTTTGAATCATAAACACAAAAACATCTCTCATCCCTTATATTTTATACCTTCTTAATTAGATGTCCCATCCAAACGCATATTTACCATTGGATACATAGTCCACATGTTTCTCATAGGAGATGTCAAAGGATTAAATCCCGGGGAATTCAATCAAGAGCTGGCAAAAAAGTTGTTTCCGGAAATGGTCACATGTAACACTGATAGACCGCATACATCAGAGCTAAAATATATACCTTAAGATTTCGATTTTATGAGAAGACAAAAATAGTTCATAGTAAGATTTTCATCTTCATAATCTCAGTAAATTAAACATTAGAATTAAAAGATTCATTAAAAGTTTACAGGTCGGATCATTTCAAAATATAAAGTTATTTTTATTAAACTATAATAATTTAGTTTAATATAAGGGCAAACTGCATCAAAATACAACGAACTTTAGCTAAACTACCATTGTATACAACGAAATTTAAAATTTTAAAAAAATACAACCAACCCACTTTTTCCTCCCATTGTATGCAAACGGTATCCTGAAAGGAAGGTAACCGGTAATTTTTAATTTTTTATATTTTTTAATTTTAAATTTAAATGTTCTTCAAGATCTTATTTGTGTTCTTCAATCTCATGAATTAACCAAATCTATTCAAATCTAAAACCAAATTTGTTCAAATCATAAACTAAAAATAATCATAGATCTGAAATAAAAAAACCCATGAAAACCCTAATCATCATTTGTTGATTTGAACAAGGGAACACAAAAGAGACAAAATATAAATCTGAAATCAATCATGAATATTATCCCAGATCTGAACCAAGAATTTAATCAATCCATAGATGAAGATGAACTCATAAGTTAAGGATGAAGATGAACTCAAAAGAAACATAGCATCAGAAGATGAAGATGAACTCATTAGTTGAAATCACACACGTTAAATCCTATAGATGAAATATTAATAAAAGAATACATCTAAACCATCAAGATTCTGAAATCAAAGAAGTCCAATCATGAAAACTCTAACCATAAAAACCAAATCGCACACTTACACACTTAAAACCAAGACAAAATCCAGAAACGAAGCATTTGAATCGGCGGCGGTTGTGGTGGTTTAAAGCAGCGGCCTCGGTAATCTGTAAGGCGGTGGTGGTAGGCGACGCAAGATACCCAGAAAGTTTCATATTTGATCTCGACAATGGTGGTAGGTGACCCAAGAAACCCTAATCCAGAAACCCTTTTGAATCAGCGGCGGTTGTGGTGGTTATGACATGATGGCGGTGGTGGTGGTTGTTTGAAGGTGCCGACTATATTGGTGGTTCAAAGGCGACAGTGGTGGTTTGAAGAGGAGGCGGTGGTGGTGGCTTGAAGGAGACGCCGGTGGGGTCGTTTGACAGATCTTGAAAGGGCGGTGGTGGTTCAGGTGTACAGATCTTCAAAAGGATCTTGAGAGAGGTGGTGGTGGAGTTTGAAGATTTGGTTGTTTGAAGGTTTGGTTGAGCAGGGGAAACGATTTGGTTGTTTGAAGGTTTGGTTCACATGTATAGATCTTCAAAAGGTTTGGTTGTTTGAAGATTTGTGTACAGAACTTCAAAAGACATTCATACATTTGAATAAAAAATAAAAAATTAAAAAGAAAATAATAATAACCGGTTGTTTACCGGTTTTCATAGTTAATATGCATATAATGGGAGACAAAAATGGATTGGTTGTATTTTTTTTAATTTTTAAAGTTCGTTGTATACAATGTTAGTTTAGCGAAAGTTCGTTGTATTTTGATACAGTTTGCCTTTAATATAATTCATTCTTTAGTTATATATGTTCAAATAACACTTTATTACCATTAGACTAGAAATCCTTTTTTTGTTTGATAATTTTTTTTTGAAGTGACTATAAGATAATACATAAATTGGAGTAAAAAAAAAGGACTAAGAGCAATATATATATACTAGCATAGTACCCGTGTAATGCAACGGCTAAAAATAATTTCTACTCGATAACATGTCCGTTTTTAATAATGTAAGACTATTATATCACACATTATAATGACATCGAACAATTTTCGTTCGCAATGTATCTATTGTCCTTCTCATGTTTTCATTTCTTTTATTTCTCTTTTATTAATTTTAAAAAACAATAAAATGAGAAACAAAAAGAATATTTAATATATTATAAATTAAACTTTTTGTTTTAATTACACGAGTCTTTTAAAAAATCTGGAAATGTCTATAAATTTAGGTTACATGTTATTAGGTTTATAAATCTAGCTATACGTATTTTTCAATACTTAAATTAAAATATGTGTTATATGATAAATAATTAAAACTATTATTTTTATGAAGATTCTTTTTATTTGATTTTTAATTTGTATTTAATATCATATAGGTTGAAAATTAAATTGCATTGATTTGACTTTTTTAAATATTATTTATTATGGAAGGTTTAGTTATAAAAATGGTATGTAAGAATCTAACTTTCTTATAGGGTTAAATAAGGGGTAAATTGGTAATTTTAAATTACTTAAAATTAAGATATATCAATGGCCTAAATGTTTTATAATATAGTATAGATATATATGAGAAATGTTCAATATAGTCCTAATTTAATTTATAGTCTCAAGGGACAATTTATAGCCATTAGATTTTAATATTCGATGGTCCAGATTCAATCTTAGATTATAATCAAAATTGATATATTTGTATAAAAGAGGTCATTTATGACTTTTTAACTATCGGTCCCCACTTTCTCTCTCCTCTAGTTTATTTAAAATTAATTATCTCACAAACCGTTAATCGTTAGACGAAACGAATTATACCGTTGCGATCCTTATGTTCCCCTCTTTTATTAGAGAGGTCACTTAATATACTTTTGACAATTTTTTTTCCTCATTTTGTTAGATTGGACTTAAATTTTATTAAAGTATAATCACATGTGATTCATAGAGGTGTGATCAATATAGTCTTTATAAAATTATAGTTTGGTGTTTGATAATCCGGCAAAGTTCTATGGTTTAGTAACAAAAAATCAACAATTGAAAGTGATTCTAAGTTATTAGTTGTTTTATAACACATGTGATTATCTATCTCTTATACATGCACGTAATTACAGGTGATTAGATTAAATGTAGCATTTTTATGTCACATATTTGACAGAATCAACCACATGTGATTGCGTATTCAATCACATGTGATTTTGTACA
This sequence comes from Dittrichia graveolens, assembly GCA_038502395.1. Lineage (NCBI taxonomy): Eukaryota > Viridiplantae > Streptophyta > Magnoliopsida > Asterales > Asteraceae > Dittrichia > Dittrichia graveolens. The sequence goes on along the minus strand of JARJIL010000002.1, from coordinate 9,036,843 downwards.
GAATCACACGAGAGTTTATACAGATTCAAATGTGAATGAATACCAAAAAACATGATATTTGGTATTCAATCATATATGATTGCATAGAGGATTGTTCAAACGAGAATCATTCTTATTACGAGAACCAATATAAAAGACATCGAATTCGAAGGAGAACACATCTAGACCTTTGATAGAGGGGATAGGGTGTTGCTAGTACACAATATATGCATTCATGAGTAGACAATGCAATTGGATTAGGTGAAATTGAATATGTACATACATGTATAAACGGTTTTAAGCAAACGTTGATTTATTTAAGCAAACAATCAAAATTAATAAACGTTAAATGATATACAATTTAAGAAGATAAAAAAATTAATAAAATAACACATTGAATATTGTTATGAATCACATGTGATTATACATTAATAAAATTTAAGTCCTACCTAAAAAATTGAAAAAAAAACTTGTCAAAAGTATATCAAGGGACCTCTCTAATAGAAGAGGGGAACACGAGGATCGCAGCGGTATAATTGGTTTCGTCTAACGATTACCGGTTTGTGAGATAATTAATTTTAAATAAATTAGAGGAAAAAGAAAGTAGGGACAAATATGCAAAAAGTCAGAATTGTCCTTTCTTAAATAAATTTTAATTATTATCTAAGATTAAATTTAGACCATTGATCTTGAAATATAACGGCTAAAAATTGTCAATCAGAACTATGTTTTTTTTAATGACTATATTGAACAAAACCGAGATATATATATATACTTACAGGGTGAGGGTATATATCCTTGTGACAAAAACAAACAAATGTATTTGCGGCGATAAGAAGGAATAAAATGATCTGTCCATATGCTGTCATGCATGTCCCTGCCTAAAATAGAATTAATATTCTTAATTAGATTGTTTCTTTAATTGATTCAACAAATTAGTTTAATGCATGATTATGTTAATTAATTAATACTTATAATTATAATTCAGCTCTCTACAATTCAATGCACTCAAATATTAATATCTCCTTTAATTAATTGTTATATATATATATATATATATATATATGTATAATTCTATATTTTAACTTGCAGATATAACGTCATTGATCGAATTATTTATACAACTTAATTAGCCGATCGCGACTGAATAAGTTAATTTTTGTTACTTATTAATTATTATACATCTTTCATAAGTTATTTCTTGTTTATATATGTAACTTTATAAGTATTCGAATCTTGTGTTAGGTGTTGGTAATTTTAGTTTCAATGATCATTTTATGTAATGAAGATTTATTCAATACCGAAAAAATTAAATACCATGTCAAATTATATTACAACTAAGGAGGTGTGAATTTTTATATTTATATACCGAAAAACAGTTCTTAAATAAACCTTATTTTATATATATATATATATATATATATATATATAGGGTTAGGATCAATATAGTCCCAACCTTAAATAAAGACCTCAAAGGCTCAATATTGACCATTAGATCTTATAATGGATGGACATGATTAATAAAAGAAAATAAAAAAATTAACCCTTAAATAACTCCTTTTTAAATAATAAAAAGGGTAAACATGTAAAAAAGAAAACAAACAAAAATCCACTTTCCGTATATAAATCCTAAATATACGGAAAGAAAATCCTCACACGTTCAAAATTCAAACCTCAATCCCTTTCTTCGGAGTTCATGATCAGAACCACAGAACAATATGAAAATGATAATAATATAACAGAACCTTATGAAAATGATAACTCCAAAACAATATTCTTTTGACAATCTGTTGATAGTATAATTGCATTAATTTATAACAATCCATGTATAGAACATTCATCATTTTGATACAAATAATATAACTTTGATGTTCAATAAGAGCTGCATCAAACTTAATCATCATTTTAAGTACATTTACAGTTTAGTATGAGCTATACAAACCTTTGATCATCATTTTCAGTCTAATTATATCATTTTGGCTATTTAAACCTTAATTTCATCATGCTCAAAAGATTTTTAATAAAAAATATTTATCATTTTAAGTAAACTTACATGTTTGTGTAATGCTATTATAATAATAAAAAATGCTTGAACATATACAGTTTACTTAAGGCTATACAAACTTGGTTTACATTTTCATCATTTTCGGACTGTTTTCATCATTTTGGCTGTATTATCAATATTTATATCATGTGTATATAAATGATTGTTAAGTGACATCATTTTGATGTTCAATAAAGGTTGCATCAAACTTAATCATCATTTTGAGTATATATACAGTTTAGTATGGGTTGTAAAAAACCTTGTTTAGCATTTACATCATGTTCAGACTATTTATATCATTTTGGCTGTTTAAATCCTAATTTCATCATGCTCAAAAGATTTCTAAGATAAAGTATTTATCATTTTGAGTGAACTTACATTCTTGTGTAATGCTATTATAATAATCAAAACTCCTTGAACATTCACAGCTTAATATAGACTATATGTTTATCATTTTCATCATTTTCAGACTATTTAAATCATGTTGGCTGTATTGTCAATATTTATGTCATTTGTATATAAATGATTTTTAAGTGACATCATTTTGATGTTCAATAAAGGTTGCATCAAACTTAATCATCATTTTGAGTATATTTACAGTTTAGTATGAGCTATACAAAAACTTTGTTTATCATTTTCAGACTATTTATGTCATTTTGGCTGTTTAAACCTTAATTTCATCATGATCAAAAAATTTATAAGATAAAGTATTTATCATTTTGAGTGAACTTACATGCTTGTGTAATGCTATTATAATAATCAAAACTCCTTGAACATTCACAGTTTAATATAGACTATATGTTTATCATTTTCAAACTATTTAAATCATGTTGACTGTATTATCAATATATGTCAGTTGTATATAAATGATTATTAAGTGACATCATTTTGATGTTCAATAATGGTTGCATCAAACTTAATCATCATTTTGAGTACATTTACAGTTTAGTATTGGCTGTACAAACCTTGTTTATCATTTTCATCATTTTCAGACTATTTATGTCAAACAACATTTGGGTATCCAATGTCTAACTCCAATTGCATTAACCTTTTGAATAACAATTTGAAAAGATGTAGGGACAAAGTCTAAAGCTAAAAATAAACCCAGAAAATGAAATAAAAAGAAGATAAGAATTCCTATTATGTGTCATACATCATTATCATACAACCAACTCAATCAAACAATGGTGAAAAATGCTAAAATGATATACATCAGACATATGTAAAACTGCTTTGTTAAGTGATAAAAATGATGAAAAAGCTAAAAATGTATATATGATGTAAGAATGATTATTTCATGGTTGCAAGCACATAATACATCAGTTAAAATGAAGAGATTTTAATATGAAGAAACTTATGTATGAAAATAATGACAATTCATAACTCATCAAATATAATTCATAATAGACAGCTATTGATAATACCATCATTTCCATGACACACAAATGTCATCATTTTCATACATCAAATATATCATATTGATAAGAAACTGAATATATCATCATTTTCACATAACGATATACTGCATGAAAATGATGAATTGAATTAATCCTTCTGAGGTATTTGTTCAACATTAATTATACAGGGGAATTGATGAATTGAATGATAAACTGCATTAAAAAAGAATTGATGATATGAATTATTAATATCAAAATGATACATCACAATTACAAAAGCGATTATAATTGATGTTTAATGGATATCAACTACAAAAGAATTTCATTATTTTTGAAACCCTCTGCAATAATTAAAACTAACAGAAACTAAGATACATCAACCAAATAACGTAACAAAAAGATGATATAGAAAATCAACTGCAAATGACAATGAATACTCTGCAAATGACGTTAGTGAAAATCAATTGCAAATGAACAATATACAAAAGAACATCGAAAAAACATACCATCGTATATATCATCATCGTCACTAATCATAGAAGAAGAACAAGAGGCCATCACAATAACATAAAAAATGAGCGACTGAACAAAAACTATTGACGGCTGAATCGTTAAACGACCGTGGAGAAGAAGACATAGAACGAACGAATTTTGACATACTAGAAAATGGAAAACAAACATGGAATAAGGAAACTGTTACGTGAATGGTAACTACCATATGGAACAAACATTAAAATGTCGATCCTGCCCTTTTTTAATCTAACTAAATCAATGGATGTAAATGGGACTTCAGGGACTATGGATAAGGAGGGGGACTATATTAATCCATATTCTATATATATATATATAGAGAGAGAGATTAATGTTCATTTGAGAACTGTTTTTATTGCGAGAACCGCGAGAAACAATCTTAGCCGTTCATTTTGGATAATATAATTCATGGATGAAGAGCGTGGGGGAATTGGGTGTGGCATGGTGCATGTAAGGAATTCATGGGTGGGCAACCCAATTGAAGAAGGGGGAATTGAACGGCTAAGATTGGTTCTCGCGGTTCTCGCAATAAAAACGGTTCTCAAATGAACTTTTGCCTATATATATATATATATATATATATATATATATATAGAGAGAGAGAGAGAGAGAGAGAGAGAGTTTTGGTGAGGCAAAATGGTTATTTTCAATCTCTTGATTTAATTAGTGTGTAATATATGGGCATAGAAGTAGGATAATTAAGGAGTTGTGAGAACATTATACGGAGATCCTAATTAATGCATGGTTGGGGTTGGGGTGGGGGTGGTACGATGATATTTGGCAGCAGCTATACATGTAGAGAGAGAGAAAACGTGATTGCGTTTTTTTTTTTTCCTAAGGGAAAGATGGTTGAGTGATTAATTAAAAGTTAACAGATTGACTATGAAAAACTATAGTTTTATAAAATTAGAGAAACTTTGTTTTATAAAAGTTAATTTTATTTTTTTTAAAAAACTTTGTTGAATTAGAGAAAGTAAACTGGAGTTGTTTAATTAAGAGTATTTATAGTTTTATTTAAAATTGTAGGAAATTTGTGATGTAATTTTGGAATGATGTGGCATGGGGTGAGGGCCCCCCATACACACATATAAATGATATTTAATCACCAATGTTGTCTTTAACACAGTATTGAATCGCACGTTGTAATAGTACTCTTACTTGATTGGTTACAATAAATGTTACCTAGACAATTTGTCCTTTAGTTGCCCCGAGTGCTCTTGAATTAAAATATATAATATGACTATATATAATCAGATTTATACATATATTATAAACTAGATTAATATTCGTGCCATACAAATTGTCTAGGTAACACTTATTGTAACTCCCGGTTGTTGAGAGATTCACATCACAAGTCTAGAACGTTAGAGATATACCCAACATAGATACATATACTAATCTTTGAAGTGATCTTGCCGAACATATTTGGTAACTTTAGGTTACGTTTCAAACTTAATTTTATTTTGAATTTGTATTGGTAACGATTTAAGTTTGTATTTTTTATTATTGTAGTATTTTAAAGTTTGTATTTTTATTTAATTTTTATTAATGTAGAATTTATATTTGGACAAATTGTATGAAAATGTAATGAACTTTGTTTTAGTTACTATTGTATATAACCAACTTTAAAAATTTAAAAATAATATAATTAATTTTTATAATCCTCTTATTGTATAAAATCAACTTTTTTATATGTCTGTTGTTACATACAATGAACTTTGACATAATTTTCATAATATACAACGAATTGCATACAATGTGAGGATTATAAAGGTTGGTTGTATTATTTTTAAGAAAATAAAGTTTGATTGTATATAATGATAACTAAGACAAACTTTATTGTGTTTTAATGCAATTTGCCCTTTATATTTCTACTTTTTAAATATTAGTTGTAATTTATAATTTATATTTGAAGAAATTGAAAATGAAAATAAAAATGTGTGATGATTTAAAGATTAGTCATGCATGTCATTACTAGCGCTATTTAGTCATAACTATATCATAGACTGAAAATTAAATTAATATAACAATCAATTATAAGAGTTATACATATAATAACTACAAGCGTTTGAGTCCTAAAATTTCATTGTGTTCTTTTAAGTTGATTTAGTGTTGAAGGATATAATTACAAAATATAATATTATATATCATTTTAATATAAAATCCCACTAAAACTTTTAAAATTAATAACCCAACCACTGAACCACATGCCTCTGAACAGTTGACAAAATGGAGGTTTTTTTTTTTGAAAAATCTATGTAGAGGGGCTACTACAATGCTGCATATGAAATTGGATCAATTTAATGAATAAAGGTGTTTTATTTTATTCTTGTAAACCTTCTTAATAGGTCCCAGTAATGTTTTTGTAGTTTTTTTAAAGAACATATATGATACATTGGGGTCTGTGAAATAATGCACAAACTGTATAATTATTTAAATTTTAATTCGCTTTTTCTAAAGTTATATAAATAAACATTAATTAAAATTTTCGTCTATATAATTTAAACTAAATTGTGATACGGTCTTTAAGAAAATCAAAACTATAATCATAATCCCTATTTCTAAGTGTAGTTTATAATTACCTGTGAAATGATTATATGTGAAATTCGTTTTTTCTTTTTTCCTAACTTATTTGATTTTAACACTTATTTTGATATAATGAGTATATAGATAAGTGGGAAAATTTAATAGAAGAATATATAATCTCTCATTCTAGGTACGAAACTTTTTATTATTAGTTATTATGTAAACATTAGTTACCAATTAATTACAACTTAGCTATTTAATATAGTTTGTTCAAATGTAGATCGACTCGAGAGCGCTTACACAGTTAATAGGATCTACAGGGTGATAAGCCTTGAAGAAGTGTTGTAAAAAGTGTTTTCGAGGTGATATGCTTAAATTTGAGTATTGCATACCAGTCTTAGATGGATTGTCTCAATGAGCAAACAATTCAATCACTAGAGAACATGATGAGATCCCCTTCAATTGATTTTGGTGGCCACGGGAATAATCATCTTCTTTTGATTGAGTTCTCTTATAATAAAAATTACCACTAGAGTACTGGAGCGACACCCTTCGAACGATTGTATGGTAAAAAAGGGCAGAGTATGAATGGGTGAGAGTCAATAATATAGACATGAGATTATACAACAAAAATTAAAAAGTTTGTATAGATCAATGAGTGAGTAAAAGCAACATAAGGTTGACAAAAGAGTTATGTAAACAAAAGAAGGAAAAACCTAGAGTTTTATGTTATCGATCGAGTGACGATCCCATAGAGGCTGCCAAACACTTCGGGAGCTAGAGGAAGAGATGTGGAAATGTTATCTGTGCTTGTTTAGTTTATCAAGAATTTTGAGGTTGTAACAACTGATTAAAAAACATTTGGTCTTTTCAATATTAATTTTAGTGTTAGATGTTTACCAAAATAAAACAATATATATTAACTGTATAGAATTAAAAAGGTTGATAGTGATGTTAATTTAGATTTAAGAGGGTTAATGGAATAATTTTGAAATTTGAAGTAGAGGTTATATTAAGGCTGATTGTAATACCTCACTCATTAGCGGGTAGGTATGGGTTGAGAAGGAACATTGTACCCTCTTTGAGTGAGGGATTTTCGACATATAAAGGGTACCTTGAGAATTTCAAAATCCTTAAACATAGGATTTATCATTTCAACCATTCTATCCTTTACACTTTAAACATAAAACCTAATCCACTATTTTGTATAGAAGTCTAACATGTATTAAATTATACATATGGTTAGAATCGGATTGCCCGCATTTCGGCACCGTTTTTAGCAAATTTATGTGATTTGATGCCTAAGAGAAAAGGGTATACCCATGCTGAGGTGGAACATGTGGTACCAAAAGGAACACCATCCTGAATAGGCGGTACCGAGAAAAACAAAACAATCGGCATCTCACTGCCGAAGAGAGAGGAGAGACTGATGAGAGAGAGAGAAAGAGAGAAAAGGAGAAAAGAGGATAAAGGAAAGAGTAGAGTCATAGAGATGGGAGAGAGTATTTTTTTTTAAATAAAAAAAATCTTTGAAGTGTACGAAACAAGAGTAGTACGAGGGTTTAAGCATGCTTGAAGTATGAAGTGAGTTATGCTGATTTGGCTTGAAGCATGGGATGCCGAAACCTTGGTACTCCCCATGCTCTAATAGACTAATATCTTAAAATATTGGTTTGTAGGCTCAAAATGAGGACTTCATGAAAAAGGATGCAAAAACATAGAAAAACCATTAAAAGTATCAAGTCTAGCGAGAAACTGTAGCAGGCATACCCCAAGGCATGCCCATGTCTCAATGGCATGGTTGTGTCTTGCCCGTGCCCCCACAAAAGTTGGCCCGACACACAGTAAACACAGGGCGTACCTTATTAGGCACGGTTGTATCTTTGCGTTTTCATCTTTTAAAAGACAGCAACAAAGCATATCGGAATGGGAAGAAAAAAAGAAAGAAATAGTCGGAAACCATAGCCGTTTTTCTCTCATTTTCGGCCTCCACGAACAGATCTTCACCATTTGTTCTTACCAAATCATGGAGGGTGATATTTGATGCTCTAGGAAGGTTATTCAAGTATAAAGGGAGTATGTAGTCCATGGAACACCTCCATTTCATCTTCATTTCAGGTTTAGTATAATCTTTCCTATGTTGGTTGTTATAATCCGAATTTGATGTATGATTTAAAATTGTTAGTAGGAACTATATTCTATATACTTTGATTCATTTGGATTAGACATATTCCAGTTATTTGTGTTATGTATGTATGATGGTTTGACTTTGTTGACCATCCAGTTATTTGTGTTATGTTTAATAAGTCAACGTAGTCACGTCATATGGTTATATATACAAATACATCAGGTTAAGGTTTATCTAATCCGAATGAGTATTTTTCCTGTTTCGAATTCCCTCCTATTACATGTTTCTGTAATTCTTTCTTTATTTTATTGCTTTTTGTTGTTTAGTTGTTGTTGTTTTTGTGTAGTTTAAATTCACTACATGCTTTGTTGTCGACTAGATAATAATGATGACTGATTATTAGGTGCCTTCGTTCCCGAGCTCGATACTCGGTCTTACCAAAAGAGCTATGCTTTATACGAATAGTTGATATTTTCTTATCATGCATGTAGTCTATTTCTAAGGTGAAACCACTTTTAAAACATCGTGTGTACTTTAATATATTTATATAAAAATATGAAACAATTCATGCGTGACAAAGTGTTAACCGCATCAACCCGATTTGGTTTCAGGTTAGCCGATTGGATCTGTCTTTTTGTATAGCGAATTCCTCGATTCCCCATGGGGATCTCCGAAACTCGATGAGGATGCAAATCTATTCCCCATGGCCAGCAGGGGCGGGGATCAGAATGATCTACGAAATTCAATAAGGATGGGGATAAGGATGCAAATTTAATCCCTAGAGGGGGCTAGGATCGGAAATGGGGATGGGAAGTGTGATCCCTAACATCCCCGACCCATTGCCATCTCTAGTTGTTTTACATTGCCATGTTAGTCATGACTATTGGCTAGTCGTCATATGTGTCTGTCGTCCTTAACGAGTTTATTTAGTTTTTTAACCAATCACACGAAACAAAATTAATTATGTGTGTCTAGTATTGACTGTGATATTAGTCTGTATTGCAAGGTATAAGTTATAGGTTAATCATACTAACGTGATAGTCGGTCACAACAGTTATTTTTGTGTGTGCTCTAAGGAGTTTTTTTTAAGCTTTTTGGAGTTGGATTTTTTGGTTTATTGAAAATAAGCTTCATTTGAAAAGAGTGTTGTCAGAATGTTGTATTTTAAACATTTATTAAAAAAACTCTTAAAAGCTCAAAAAGAAAAAATTACTTAAAGTAGCTTTTAATAGGGTTGAAACTTTTTATAAGTCCAATTACACAAATACCTCCAAGTAATTTTCTTGACTATTTAGAGTTTCGTGTTCATATTTTTATGTTATTATATATTTTTAAGTTAAAACTACAACTACATTTATAAACAACTTCATACAATAAAAGCTTTAGATACATGGTTAGCTTCAGTTTTAGCTCAAAATAGTTTTATCAAACTTACTCATTAACTAAACAATAATACTGTTTATAAATTTATAAGCTTATCATTTACTGATTTATAAAAAAGTAAATATTGGACCATTTTTATACATGAATTTTCAACAAGTTACCAAAATGCTTAAAAATATTAAAATGTCTTGAAAATCTATGGTGTCACTTGCTAGGTATACTTTGGCCATGTTGTTGATAAAAACATTAACTAGATAAATGTGGGAATTAATTTTACATAGTTTAATATTGAATATGATAAAATGGGGATTGTGGGATTTGTAAACAACCTTGCCAAGTATAGGTAAAAAAGGATGGTTAATATAAAGCTACATGAAATGTAAAGTAATTTGATGATGTCAAACAGCTTTTCCTAGAAATAGTTTAACCAGCGCATAAATTGGCCAAAGTTTGGAAAAGTCATGCAAGTGAGTTTGTTAGTGCAGTTGTTAGATGACACAATACAATGAATTTTTTTTTTTAATCTGATAGCGTTTTAATTTTATCCAAAAAAAAAACTAAAAGTCTTGCTCCGCTAGAATAATGTAATTTAATATATATATATGACGTGAAAATGCTAATGTGACAAAAAATGATGACATTATATTGACGTGAAAATATGACGTGTCGGTTGATCAGTTAATAAAATCTAAACAGTAATCCTAACCATTGATTTAAATAAAAAATTATAATTATTAAATCTTAACCATCCAATTTTATAAAAATTAAAATCCAATTTTAACTTTTTTGAGTCAAAATTAAAATTCAATTTTGATTTACTTTAATGCATTTAAAATTAATTTAGTAACTCAAATAATTAAAAATCAAATTTGTACGTAGTGATTATTTCATTACTACACATGTATTAAATATAATGTGGTAAAAAGCAATATAAAATATATGGTTGAAAATTTTTATTTATTTTTTTATGCAAGTTTACTTTTTTTATTTTTTTTATTTTAAAATATTTTTGTATAGATTATTCTACAACAAAAAAGCCAATAAATTTATCGATTATTTAAGCTACGAAAGTATATTATCCTTTGATTCGTTAGTTAATTTTTTTAATTGAATATCTTCTAATCATTTGATTGATTAATGAACTTTGAGATAAATAAACATCTTTTATTGTTTGAACATACTATTTATTAAATTCTTATATTTTATAATCCTTTTAAATTTTTATTTATTTCGCATATTATAATTATTTAATATATTTTTATTAATATTAAGTATTTATCATTTTTAAATAAACCCGTATATCATACAAGATCTAATCTAGTTAACAACTATAAGACTAAACTGCTAAAATATTGCTAATAACAAGTCAAACATTACACTTATATTTAAAATAAAAATATCTTTAACATTCAAAAATTAAAAAATATAAAAATTATATCATATTTTTGAGCATTTTATTCTCTTTGGCTGATACCCGTATAGTTATACTTTTTTTTATAAAATGCTGACCCAATCAAAACTAGAGTCAAACATCTACTTTAAATGTTGTTAAAACAAAAATCAGTTTTAAATTATAAAAATTATATTAAATCAACAAGTATTTTGTTCTTTTCAATTTAACACTCATATTGTTATCGTTTTTTTTATAAAAAAAATATTTTTTGAGTAAAAGGTTACACCAACGTAATATGCTTATTCATCAAATATTTGCACGTGAGTTTTTAACAATAGTAACATTTATAAAACATGTGTAACCAACATTATGGTCATAAAATTGTGTACGATTATGATTGTTTTTATGAGGTTTTACTGAACAGTTGTTCATGTGCAATACAAAGGTGTATTTAGTAGAAGTAACAACGATGTGGATATTGGTAACGGTGGTAATCAGCAGTGATGTGAATTTAAGAAAGGTTACTGGTTACCAATTGTATACAATGAACCAAATTTGTAAGTTGTTTGTATTTTTAGGTACAAAATATCGGTTATTTCTTTTATTTTTTGCCAGGTTACCGGTAAGTTACTTATTATCATAGGTAACTTATATACAATGAACCAAATTTGTAAGTAGCGTGTATTTTTAGATAGAAAATAAAGTTTGTTACATACAATTACAATATTAACAAAATCTATTGCATTTTCACGTAATTTGTCCAATATTATTACTCACCAACTTTTGTCAAGATATATACAGCCAAGACCACAACTCCATAAACCCATTTGCCACTCAACAAGTTGTGGAAAGGAATAAATATTAACATAAGTTCTACTGTCAATCATACTCATTATATTAACAAATTCAAACCCCAACTCATTTTCCTTTTTTTGATCTGACTTGTTTAACCAAAGCATTGCCATATTTTTGATAAAGTAAATGGCATAGATAAGCAAGTTTCCCAAGATAGCGCTTTCCCTCTCTTTGCTCGATACTTTAGCCACTGTAACAGCATGATTTGAGTATCGAGAATAATGCTACCAGAGTTAACCTTAGGAGCACCAAAAAGAATCGAATTATGGTTTTAACCACTACTTTTCACATCTTGCATAACCACAGTTTCAACGAAATTGACGGATTAGAAATCATCTCCTTGAAAGAATTTTCACCGTTATATTGTAGCCCCGACCATTTGAATATCTTCGACCACACCATCTTAGAATATATCAGATGGTTAAATATCACACTGCACACAGTTTCAATATCTATCGAGCATCTAGCTAGACAAAGGATTGAAGGTATATCAATACCTGTATCATCTAACTAAACCTGAAATGGTAGCCTCTCGCGATCCACCCACCACGCAAATATACAAACCTTTTTTGGGATCAGACTTGACCAAAACGTATCTTCCTGCTGACACCGATCCGGTGCTCTTGAATCTTCAATTAATTCTCTCGTTTACTCGACCGAGTATGAATTGTCAAGACTCGAGGACCACTTGCAGCCGTCCTCGTTATCTTTTTGCAAGGAAATAGAAGAAAGATTGCTTAATGATCTATCAAGTTCAGAAGTTCCTCTTCCACCCTCCTACCAACCTCCCCTAGTTCCCAAACCCACCCGAGTCCGACCAATGACCCATTTCACCTACTAGCTACACTATCATTCTCAATTTTCCTATATAGTCTAGGAAAGTCTTTTACCATGCATTTATCACTCAACCATCTATCTAACCAAAGAGTAGTGGCTAACCCATTCATAATTTTAATCTTATGAAAAGAATGCAGACATATATCTTTTTAATACAGATCCCAACCTGCCTTAATTATGTTTGGAAATTTCATATATATCATTTCAAACAATGGTAATTTCATGTATATATTCTTATAAATTTTAAAATTACTCCTATATCCTTTTAAAACCTTTAATATCTCATATATATATTCAAAAAACTGATTTATTTATTTTTACACAATTTAAAAATTAAAAAACATTGTCTGTAAATTGATTTTTAATAAAATTACTAAAATATCCCTTTCCTTTCTCCGTGGTCATACAAATTCATTCATAATTTAATGATATTTATGCTTAAAATTTACAAGCTACAAGCTTATGAATTTATTTTGCAACGAGTTTATGGGGGATTATTTAGTTTTCATATTAATTTCAAGCCCTTATAATCTCCTAAAATAAAAGTCTTTCTAAGTAGCTTATGGATTGGGCTCGGGATTATCAATTAATCGGCCCCAGCCTCAGTTCCAACCAGTTTCGCCAAACACACTCTATGTGCAGTGTGATCCATCGAACTCTGCAAATCTTGTGTTTAATACGAGGCAGTAATCCACGAAACCTTCTTTAACAAAACTATCAATGTGTTCTAGATGAGGTGACTACTATTGACGAAACCATAAAAAATGAAACCATTGATTTAGATCTAAGGCGGCGATTGACAAAATCATCAATTTAGATCTGCCGCGGAGATGGACGAAACCATTTATTTTGATCTACAGTGCGAGATAGATCTACAGAGACGATTGGCAAACCCATCGATGAACAAGATGAGGCGACGGTTGACGAAACCATCGGTCACTAAGATGAGGCGGCGATTGACAAAACCATCGCTAACTAAGATGAAGCAGTGATGATTTAGATCTACAATAGATTTAATGATCGTTTTTCGAGTGTGCGATGTGTTCAGACTCGGATATGCAATCTTGTTCACCGTCTCACTGAAATCTTGGTCGATGTGTTCAGTTATGCATTCTTTTTCATGTGTTCGATGTGTGTGTGTGTGTTTTTATTGTGTTTGATCAAAAAATACATTAAGAAGTGATAATGTTCTACTCATCTACCAACGTTCCCTTCATCTATATCTCAACTCACAAACTTCTCTTCAAAAAGAAAACATCTATATAGGGTATGTTTGGCGAAAATAGCTAGTAAATGTAGCTGAAAGCTGGAAACTGAAGCTAAAAGCTATATATTTTAGTTATATATGTGTTTATCAAATTAGCTTGTAAAATGACCAAAATGACAAATTATAAAAATAGGAGTTATAAAACACTTAAAGGTATTTATGTAACTTGTAGCTTTTTTTTTCAAAACAAAAAGCTACCAGCTTCAAAAAACTTTATACCAAACATACCCATAGTGATAATCTACTACATGTCTTGAACGATTTTTGAATAAAAGGGTATTTTGCAGGTTATCAATTGATGATTCCCATTTGGGATAATAGGTATTTTTGGAAAAAAATGTTGATTAGTTTTTAGATTATGAAAAACTAATTACCAAATTTTAAAATTATATAGATAAAATTCTTCCAATCATGTTTGACTACATACATAGAATTGATATCTGGACCCTCTAATTTACCATACAAGCTTTTAATGATTTTTTACTAGAAAATAATCTTTTTAATCCAAAATCGGACCATCATTTCACGAAAGAAAGATAAAAGAGAATCATTCTCTCATCTTTGTTGCCACTTTATTATTCTATTCTTTATTCTGTCATTTTTCTTGTCACATCATCATTCTCTTCTTTCTTCTCAACCTTCTAACCTCACGATTAACTCTCTAATGTTTCTTATTTTTTAAATTTAAATATAAAGAGAAAAGAGAGGAGAGAGAGAGGGAAAGAGAAGAAAAAGGAGAGAAATAGAACGGATTGGGTAAGCTAGAGGAGACCTCTACCTGCGAGTTGAGGAAGGTGGTGGCGATGTTCCTGCTCTACCCAAGAGATCTCAGCCTCTCCTTGGGGATGGTTGCGCCCAACCTAAGTTTTTTGTATATAACATTAGCAAAATGCACTCATTTAGTTCTTTTATAACTATTTATCATTTTTTTTATTTTGTCCTTTTCAACTCCAGCCTCTAGCTTTAGCGGCTATCTACTTCTGCCAAACACACTAGTAATATTTTACAGGTGAAGATTGCATCAGTGACTCGAGGACAAAAGTCGGGCGTAAAATAAGGCGAGTTTCATATTTATAAGTGGGAAGAATGCTAGTTATATGTGCAAAAATTATTTACTTTGAGTTTACGTTCACACTATTTGCCTATTTTTTATGCATGTGATCTTTTGTGTGTACATAGTTACATCAACTATCAATATAATTTTATACAAAATATTTTTATGCATGTGAAACATGCATAAAAAAACGATAAAAAAACTAATCCTAACAAAAAATTTTGAAACTTTTGGGATGACGTAAATGTTATGAGATTCGGTATGGGGTTTCTTTTAAAAAATTTCGTAGGTTTAAAATGGTTATGATTTTAGTCAATATGTATCAATTACAGATACTATACCCCCGATCTCATTTACTCGACCCCGAACCATTTATATTTTTATGATAGATAGTTCTGTTACAAACATATTATGATTATAAAGTTTTATTTCAATATTTTTTACAATTTTTAAGTTGAGTATGTGTACGACTTGTGAAACTATTAATGTGTGTGAATAGAGAAATGAAGAATGAGAACATTTCATTTACTTTTTATATATCATCACTAATACTCGTCTTATTGTCATTTCTAAAATATGCTTTTATATAAACTATGTTTAAAAGGTGAGTTTTATTTTACATGGTTAAAACTATTAACTTCTTTTGATAACATGCATGTATCTCATGATGATATAAAGGGTAAGAAAAATATATAGAGAATATTGACTTGGTTTTAATTAATGTTTAATCATATTTTGTTAGAACTATGTTACATTTTGATTTCTTCAAATAACTTGTAGAGTTGTATTCGATAAAGTTTATTTAAAAAACATAATCCTAAAATTTTACAGGTGATTCAGTATACAATCATATGTGATTTGTAAAAGCATTACAAATGAAATATGAAAAATTACGAAAATACCACTATGCCCAAATTTTTAAAATTTAATCTGGGTCATTGATGTTATTGATCCAAAGGCTAAAATTAGTCTCTTAGGACTATGAATTAATTTTGCACTATATTGAACATAACTTTTACCTAATTCGGATTTAATGTAAGTTATCATTTTATTTAAAGAGATTATATTAAAGTTACCAAAGGTAAACTCCATATATAAGTAAATATCTCCATATAAGATAAATATATCTCCATCCATTTTTGCTTCATGAGCATTCATTTGCCATGTAAATATGTATATTATAGTTAAGTGGTATTTAAGTAGTTTAGGTTTGGTATTATTTATGGCCTAAGATCATTCATATATGGATTCGAGTTCTATTGTGGATAAATTTAAGATAGATTTAGAAGCCGTTCAAAATAAAATATAGAGAATGAAGTCTTGATTGCAATTAAGAAAGATTAGTGCCCTAATCTTTGATTTTGAGTTGGGGAGAGAATTGAATAGCCTTTTTTCCAAGATACAAAAAGAACGGAAGAGAGAATTAATTGGAAGATCGAAATTGGAGAGTTTTAGTAGAGTGTATATATGGGAGAAGGAATTGAGTATATATAGTCGGGTATAGATACAATTAAGCCTATCATACGTACATATAGGTGCATGAGAGGTTGCATGGTACAATGTAAACTTAGTAGCGACTTTTGAGAGGTGTAAAATTCTCTATCCTAATCACTTGTAACAAATCTATCTAATCAAAACACACATATCTTCTATCTTCTATCTTCTAATATAAATAAAAGATTAATTTGATAAAATTTATTAGACGATCTGAACCATTTATTTTAAAAAATATTTAATCTTAACCATTCATTCACTTAAAATCAAAAAATCAATTTTGACTTTTTAGAGTCAAAATTATTAGAGATAATTCCATATATGCCCTTATTAAATCATAAAAAATCGTATTTGCCCACTTTAATTTACAAATATCATATTTAGCCTTTATAATATTTCCAAATATCATAATTAACTAAATTCTTAGTTTTATCATTATAAAATATTTTATAATCATTTTAAATTTCTTTTTAATTATAACCAATAACGTTTAACTTTATTACCCTTAATTGTAATAATAATGATTGATAACTTATATAAGAAATACATTCACATCTCTTCATATCATGATACCACGTTTCTGACGTCAAGTCTGCCCTCCCACTCGCGTCAATGTTTCCACTGCTGGTTAAAGTGTTGATGTCGTACGTCGTCATTTTTAAATTCTCATTTAATTCGCGTTTTATTATTATTTAATATGATTTTATTAATGTTTAATATTTATTATCGTTTAAGCAACTCGTGTATTATACGAGCATTTAATCTAGTATATATATAAAACTGTTTCCTCAATATTTCATTATAGCATAGGAAGTTTTTTGGTTAAATATACATCAAATTTATAAAAAGTTTAATTATACTCCTTAATTTTCATAAAATGTGTCATTATATCCATTAATGCTTACAAACACATATTATGCCTCTTATTTGTTCTAATTTACACATACAAGCATTAATGGGTAAATATGACAGAAAAAAACTTCAGGTTTCATAATGTAACATTAGGAAACATTTTTGTTATGTTCACCCGCTTTAACTTTATAAAGGGAAAACTTCACTCATATCCTTACAAACATTCAATATTACTTTAATATCCTTACAAATTTTAAAACTACATGAATATCCTTCTAAAACTATTAAACTCACATCTATATCCAAACTTATTCTTTAATAAAAGATTAAATCATTTTAATATTGAAAAACTTATCTAAAATTCAAAATACTTTATGATATTACCAAACTACCATTCTCAATTGATGATTCATATTCTTGTTCTCAATGTCCTTTCTTCTTCTTCATCTCATGTAGCAGAGACTTTCTAGTTCTCCTCTTCTTCATTGCAACATGTATCTTCCTTTATGCATTCAATTAATTTTTAATGAAAAATTCTAAAAGTGTAAGTTGGTATCTTTTGATTGTAGTATATGGAGTCGTAATTTTAATATTTCCGCATGCGTAATTTTAAAATTAATTGCAAAACATTAATTCACTCGATACTTCAAAATTACTTCATCACAATATATAATGTCATTAATTCATGTAATACTACAAAACAACAAGTCATGTATTACTTCAAAATTCTTTTCGAAGTATGGACTATTATTTAGAGTTTTATATTTTAAGATCAAAGTTGTTAATGACTTAATGCCTTTAACAAGAATACTTGTAGTTTCTTACGAAGATACATGTTGCAATGAAGAAGAGGGTTGTTTGGTAAAATCATAAAGTAATTTGAACTTTATAAAAGTTTTTCAATATTAAAATGATTTAATCCTTATTAGAAAATAAGTTTGAATATAGATATGAGTTTAATAGTTTTAGAAGGATATATATACATGTAGTTTTAAAATTTGTAAGGATATTGAAGTAATATTAAATGTTTGTAAGGATATGAGTGAAATTTCCCTATAAATGATATCCCCGGCTAAATAATCTTAACATTTAAATACTTTAATCAAGATTTATACGTCTCCTTTTTGAAAAATTATGATTAAATATATAGTATTAAAATTTAGATTTTACTAGGTAATAGATTAAATGTCAGTATATACACCGGTTGGTTTGAAAATATAATAAATATTAATAAAAATATTAAATAATTATAAACACGAAATAAATAAGAATTTAGAAAAAATGTGATAGACGACGTCAACACCAAAATCAGCGGTGGAATCGTTGACGCGAGGGAGAGAGCAGACGTGGCGGCAAGATCGTGGTATTATTATAAGTTATTAATCATTATTATTACTTTAGGAGCAATACGATCCAGTCTTTATTGGTTATAATTAAAAAGAATTTAAAATGATTATAATATATTTTAACATTATAAAACTAAGACATTGTTTAAATATGATATTTTAAAATGTTATAAAGGGTATATTGGCATTTGTAAATTAGGGTAGAAAATACAATATTTTTAAGGTTTAAGGGCATATATGAAATTATCTCAAATAATTTTGATTAAAATTAAAGTCAAAAGTGAATCAATTTTTGACCAAGAAATGTCAAAATTAGATTTCAATTTTTATAAAAATTAATGATTCAGATTTAAGAATTAAATTTTTTATCTAAATTAGTGGCTAAGATTGTTTAATATATTATGGCGTTTAGTTTTCGAAAATGTATCAAAAGTGTCATTTTTTCTATTGTGTGTATTTAGCTTTGAAAAATATCATTTAATATACTAAAGCTTTAAAATCTACCATTTAATGTATTATGACCTATGATAGCACGTTACTTGAAGGTTACCTTGTTTCAAAAAAATGATAATAATGTTGAGTGGTATGGAAATCTCGTTAAAGTTGTATTGCATAACTCATTAGAATATAAATGTATAAAGAAGAAGAATATTACATAAGTCACCCTATACTATACAATATAGATAAAATAGATTAAACTACATATTATTTAACATAACACTTGTAGTTGAAGCAAGAGGAGATTGTATCCTCAGACTAGATCTAAAGTCTAAGAAAATGTGTAGGTAAGCCTAAATATATCTACAAACTGACGAGAGGATGATACATGTGGAACTCGCACATGACCGATGGCAAGACGATCTCTAACAAAGTGTAAATCAATTTCTATATATTTTGTGCTTTGGTGTTGTACTGGGTTATTGGCTAAATACATGGCATATACATCATCACAAAAAACAATTGTAGCATGCAAGATAGGAAGATGCAACTCAATAAGAATATTACAGAGCCACACGGCTCCAGCAACTACATTAGCAATACCACTACATTCAGCTTCAAGACCGGAATGGGAGATGACATGTTGGCGCTTGGAAGACCGAGAAACGAGGTTGTATAATGTCTCCAAAGAATACTCAAAACCCAAATGTTGACCGGCATGTCTCGTGACAATCGGCCTAATCAGCATCGGTGTAAGAGACCGAAAGATCAATACAAAACGGATGAAGCATAAGTCCATGAGAAAGGGTGCCGTTTAGATAACGCAAGATATGTCAAAGAGCATGCATGTAAGGTTCATGAGGGTCATGTATAAACAAACCAACCTTTCATTTAACATGTTATGGAAATCCCATTAGTGTTGTATTGCATAACTTATCAAAATAAAAATGTATAGAGAAGAACAATATTACATACAACACCCTACGCTACATAATATAAACAAAATAAGAATAAATTGCGTATAATTTAACAAATAATAATTTCATATCAAGATCTGGAAACCGACGATTAGTGATAATGTGCTTTAAGGTCATCACTATCTAAGGAGATTATTAGCACGCTATAAAAAAATCACTATCTTTTTAGTGAGACTTGTGCCATAGATCTTTTATGTTCAAAAGAAACGTTGGTAGTGAAGACAACTCTTGGATTGAAGGTCAATGAGTAGACGTGGAGCGGATTCAATTAACATCCGATTGAATTACTATACATCGGGTGTCATCATTTCTATTCCCTTAACTCGTTACGTACTTGCACACTTATATTCTTGAATTGTTAGATTTATTTCTCCCATTGTGCACAAGAGTATGATATTTCTAAAATAGCTAGAAGATAATAAAGTAAATTTTTAAAAGTTACCATATAAACTATTCAAACCCCTTTTATATACTAATTTAATATAATAATATTATTTAGAGTAACCATATATGATATTTAAAACCCAAAGTTCATACAAATCAATTTTCCATCTTAGTTTTGTTTTTAAATTCCATTTTAATATAAAATAAATTTAATTTGTGTTAGAATTATTATCTAATTCAAACTTTTAATCCACTACATTAATTTAGGAATAAATGTTCAAGTTCTTTATCATCATCTACGGCTATTATATGATACAAATCTTACCGTAATTAAATTTTACATTATTTTTGAAGTTATCATCAATTACTTTTATATGTCTACTAACTTTAATATAAAACTCTTTTAATTTTCAAGAAAGTCTCATATTGAGTTTTTCTTTCGTCAATACAAAATAATTATATATTTAAATAAACATAAAATAAAATAATAATTTTATAATTACCCGCTTATTTACACGGGCATTTAAACTAGTACATTTATATACTAGATTATATATTCGTGTGATATACCGGATGATTTAAAAAATGATAGATTTTTAAACACTAATAAAAAGTGTTAAATAATTATATCTAATAATTTTGATTAAATTAAAAAATTTGACTAATAAAAGTCAAAATCAAATTGAAATTTCAACCTAAATGGATGGTTAAGATTTAATTTTACCAATACAAACGTATATGATTGTTTAATAAAAATAGGGTTTTGTTCAATATAGTCCTTATTAAAATCATAGTCTTTAAGGATAATTCTTAGCCATTGGATTTTAAGATCAATGGTCTAGATTTTTAGATAATAATAAAAATTGGTATAAGGAAGAACAATTCTGATTTTTTACATATTGATCCTCACTTTCTCTTTCCTCTGATTTATTTAAAATTAATTATCTCACTAACCGTTAATCGTTAGACGAAACCAATTATACCGTTGCGATCCTCGTGTTCCCCTCTTTTATTAGAGAGGTCACTTGATATACTTTTGACAAACTTTTTTTTTATTTTGTTAGGTTGGACTTAAATTTTATTAATGTATGATGTGATTCATAACAATATTACATGTGTTGTTTTATTAATTTTTTTATCTTTTTAAATTGTATATCATTTAACGTTTTTTAATTTTGAATATTTGCTTAAAAAACCAACGTTTGCTTAAAACCGTTTATACATGTATGTACATATTCAAATTCACTCAATCCAATTGCATTGTCTACCCATGAATGCATGTATTGTGTACTAGCAACACCCTATCCCCTCTATCAAAGGTCCAGACGTGTTCTCCTTTGAATTCGATGTCCTTTGTATTGGTTCTCGTAATAAGAATGGTTCTCGTTTGAACAATCCTCTATGCAATCATATATGATTGAATACCAAATCTCATGTTTTTTGGTATTAAATCACATGTGAATCTGTACAAACTCTCGTGTGATTCTGTACAAAATCATATGTGATTAAATATGCAATCATATGTGATCGAATACCAAATCTTATGTTTTTGATATTCAATCACATGTGATTTTGTACAAAATCACACGTGATTGAATACGCAATCACATATGTGATTGAATACGCAATCACATGTGATTGAATACGCAATCACATGTGATTGATTCTGTCAAATATGTGACATAAAAATGCTACATTTAATCAAATCACCTGTAATTATGCGCATGTATAAGAGATAGAAAATCACATGTGTTATGAAACAACTATAACTTAGAATCACTTTCAATTGTTGATTTTTTGTTATTAAACCATAGAACTTCGCCGGATTATCAAACACTAAACTATAATTTTATAAAGACTATATTGATCACACATCTATAAATCACATGTGATTATACTTTAATAAAATTTAAGTCTAAGGTAACAAAATGAGAAATTTCTTTTTTGTCGAAAGTATATCAAGTGATCTCTCTAATAAAAGAGGGGAACACAAGGATCGCAACGGTATAATTCGTTTCGTCTAACGATTAACGGTTTGTGAGATAATTAATTTTAAATAAATTAGAGGAGAGAGAAAGTGGAGATCAATAGTTAAAAAGTCATAAATGTCCTCTTTCATATAAATATATCAAT
The DNA here is from genome assembly GCA_038502395.1 of Dittrichia graveolens. Classification (NCBI taxonomy): domain Eukaryota; kingdom Viridiplantae; phylum Streptophyta; class Magnoliopsida; order Asterales; family Asteraceae; genus Dittrichia; species Dittrichia graveolens. The sequence continues at coordinate 9,013,825 of JARJIL010000002.1, read as the reverse complement.
TTTGTTTATAATCTAAGATTGAATCTGAACCATTGAATCTTAAAATCTAATTGCTATAAATTATCCTTCAGTACTATAAATTAAATTAGGACTGTATTGAACATTTCTCAATAAAAATAATCTAAATTAGTTTTTTCTTTATATTTAATTAATTAAAAATCTTTGATTTTGATTTTTAAAATTAATCATAGCTATTGATAAATTAATATAAATTAAAATTAAATAGTTGTTTACTATCAACTAGATTTTCGATATAAAAAATATTATTTTTGATATTAAAATTTTTTCACTCTCTCATATATCATAATCATCTGACTTTACTTTTAAGCTTTAATTAACATCTATGAATCTATTATATGGTTTTTCAAAATAATAATAATAATACAAAAAAACCCTTAAAATTCGTTATCATGGATACCTCACAAAACACCAAAATAAATAAATAAAATAAAGGAAGAATAAAAACGAATTGTACCGCTGCTATTTTATATAAATTCAGGTGCCATGTGAGGGCTAACATGCCTAAAAGTTGGCTATACGCCTGTAATCAATCACTCTCCTTCCCTCCCTCCCTCTCTCTCTCTGTTTGTGGTTTTGCTGCTAAAACAGAACGCTCAAAGAGCAAAGCAGAGCATCCATGGCCACCAAAGGGTTTATATTGTACCTATTAGCAGGTTTCTCCGTCGCCGTCTTATCGGCTTTCATCATCTCCGGCCATGATAGTTACAAAAACAATCACCTTCTTCACCGCTCTTCTACGAATTCCGTCACTCTTGATTCCGATGAAAAAACCTGGCCTGTAAGTTCTCAATTCCGTCTCATTATCACTAACTTGACATTTCGAATTTTGATATTTGAATTCGTGTAAAAGTGTTTTTTATTGTTTAATTTAGAAATTGGAGTTCAATTGGAGACTCGTGTTGGCTACGGTGATCGGTTTCTTAGGTTCTGCATTTGGAACAGTGGGTGGCGTTGGTGGCGGTGGCATTTTTGTTCCGATGCTTACGTTAGTTGTTGGCTTTGACACTAAATCCGCTGCCGCCCTTTCCAAGTGTATGTGAAAATCTTTGAATTCCTAAAATCAGAAGTTAAATTGATTGAAGAATGTTAATGTTTGATATGTGGTTTGTGTTTTGTGGTAATTTAGGTATGATAATGGGGGCATCAGCATCGTCATTTTGGTACAATCTAAGGGTACCACATCCATGCAGGGAAGTACCAATTCTAGACTATGATTTAGCACTCTTGTTTCAGCCTATGCTCATGCTCGGAATCACACTTGGCGTTGCTCTTAGTGTTGTTTTTCCCTATTGGCTCATCACTGTTCTCATCATCATCCTCTTCTTAGGTAAACCCTAATTTTCCCTTCATTACTCATTCCAATTATATATGCCCCCAATTTACGTCTATCATATTAGAAAACAATCCTAAATCGCATTGTAGTTCCAAAATGATGACCAACTTTGATGTTGTTTTAAAACATATGTCTACAATAATCCATTATTGCTTAGTCTAAAGCCAGATGATAATGACTTTGTCTCTATTTTATTGTCAAGTAGCTTACAAGTTATGAAACCAAGATTTCTATATGATTGTTTAAGTATCAGCTAATATAAGTAGTTCTCACTTCTTCGAATGATGTCTGTTTTTTTTATTGATTTAAGTACTTATCATTGTTGCTTCTTGATCTAAGTTACGATAGTTTATACTCTCATTGTCTAAACATTTGTTTGGTGATTAACAAAGCATGTGGGCCATATGCATGTTATAGTTTTTTTTTCTTTTCTTTTATTTAGATTCTGATTGATTAATAGGGTAATAGGTGGGTCCCAAAATTTGATAGGATAGGAAGTAACCACTACAGAATTAAGTAACGGGTTGAGTGAGTAGAGAAAAAAAGCTGACGTAACAGTGTGGTGGGAGAGGTGGGTGATCATTGTGAACACTCTTGGGAGTTACATTAGATATTTTAGCTATCAGTCGAAAAGATTTATTTACTTCTGTAATTTTTTTTTTTTCACAGGGACTTCTTCAAGGTCTTTCTTTAGGGGCATTGAGATGTGGAAGGAAGAGTCTATACTAAAGGTGGGACTAAGACTGAAATATTAAGATACATTTTCCAAAAGAACTTAGCTTTTTGACTGTATCTTTGTAATTATTATTAAAGCAAACCTTTCTTATGTGAAACTTTTCTCTTTTTGATTGATTCAGAAAGAAATGTCACAACCGCAAGAAACATTTGCCAATTCTCGAGGAGAACGTGAGTTCCAAAAAGATCTCCTGATTCGGTTGGTGCAATAATGCAAGTTTAATTATAAGCATTGTAATAATGTGTTACCTTGTTTTGTTTTCAGTTCTAATTGATACTTATGAACCCTTGCTTCCAAGAGAAGAGAAAACTCCGATGGTGAGCATTGACTGCTTCGGCTTCTTGACTTATTTATTAAAAATTTATTTATAAAATCTAAACCTTTTCTGTATAAATTTTGTAGGAAATATTTACGTTTAACTTGCGCTGGAAAAAGCTTATGCTCCTGGTTGCTGTATGGGCCGCCTTTTTAGTTCTTCAAATCATCAAGGTAAGTTTAGAAAATCTTAGGTTATTTGCCAAATTAATTACTTTTAAATTAATGATGGGTTATTAATTATGTCACATTAGACAAAAGAAGCTTTTCAAATCATTAGACTTCCCAAAATGGAATATTGATGTAAATTTCCCTAACTTTTTGTCTCTTCATATCTACAGAATGATTTAGAAGCTTGCAGTACATGGTACTGGGTACTCACAGTTGCACAGGTGAGTTGTAGTTTTAAGATATCTTGCACCATGTTGTTCTACTGTACAAACACATAATGATTGAATCCTGGTTATTTCATCCAGTTCCCAGCAACATTAGCAGTGTTTGGGTATGAATGTGTTAAGTTATACAAAGAAAGCAAAAAAAGGAGAAGTTTGGGGAATACTGAATCAGTGTGTGAGGCCACAATCAATTGGACCGTGCCCAACCTTATATTCTGTGCACTTTGTGGTATCTTGGGTGGCACTGTTGGCGGCCTTTTGGGGTCTGGTGGTGGCTTCATTCTCGGCCCACTCTTACTTGAGATCGGCGTCATACCACAGGTACACGAATGGAAAAGTAAATGTTCCATTTTATGTCTATATTGTCATATTTTGAACTTGGCTAACTGGATATAAAGGTAACCCAAATAACCAACTTAGTTTAGTCCACAAAAAAGGTCTAAGGTTAAAAAACTTTGATTTGAGGTAATTAAATCTTTTTTATTAAACAAAAAGATCGTCATTATCATGATTGTTGTCTTCAAGAAAATGATATTTATTTTATCTTTTATCTTATTCCTTGTTTTTTTTTCATAGGTGGCAAGCGCAACAGCAACGTTTGTGATGATGTTCTCATCATCTTTATCCGTGGTTGAATTCTATCTACTCAAGAGGTTCCCAATTCCTTTCGGTATATGCCTATATTCCTGTCACCATCCCAAAATAATCGGTTATTTTCAAGAAATGGAACACCTGAAAACGATTTTCTCATTAAAATATTTTGATTTTTGCAGCATTATACCTAATGACGGTGTCGATTTTGGCCGGTTTCTGGGGTCAATTCTTCGTTAGAAAACTGGTTGTGTTTTTAAAAAGGGCTTCACTCATTGTCTTCATTCTTTCTGCTGTCATCTTTGCCAGTGCTCTTACAATGGGTAAACTTTCTAAATCCTTTTGTCTGGTGTTGTATGACGTGCTCAAGGACTTGTCATTGTGCTTACAGAGTTGTACTTGTATTGTTCAGGGGTTATTGGTATTGACAGAAGCATCAGGATGATCCACAATCATGAATTCATGGGGTTTCTTGACTTCTGCAGCAGTCAATAGATACTCAGAAATGTGTACATATTATTATCATACAGCAGCTTTGCTGAGGTGCATTAGGCCAATCTCCGTTGGCCGATCGACCACCAACAAAAGCTGTTGTTATTTCATTTTCAAATCCATTGTTACACGATTCCTGCGCAGGCCGTCACTGTGGTGTCAGTATCCGTGTCGAATAAAAAATCCGGTGTCTGGTTGCCTTGGAGTGTTAGCTACTCGTTAACACGAAAGCAACCTTCAATTGATTGGATTAGTATTTGCATTTCATTGTAGTGTATTTATACTGCATATAATTAGAAGTTGTCAGTTTGTAGAATTCCATTGGATTAATTCGTTAAAACTTTTTCTTATTAGTTTGTAGAATTCCATTGGATTAAATTCTTGTATAAAACACGGTCAGGTTTTAGAAAATGATAAATATTAAACATTAATATAAAAATTACATCGAATAATTATACAACTCGAAAGAGATATCGTGAAAATTTGTGATCGAGAATTTAGTTTTGAATGGAAGATTCAAATTCAGTTATTTCTTTTTTATATATTCATGTATCACATTCCAATCTGTCCTAAATAGAATGTCTTTTTCACAATATAGGATGCAACAAAGAAGGCATCCACCATTATTATTATTATAATTTAAGTTAAATATTTATTGTTTATAATTTTAAAGATTTTAAAATGATTATAAAATATTCTAAAATGATAAAATTAATAATTTGGTTTAACTTAATATTTTAAAATGTTATAAAGTATAAATATGATATTTGTACATATGGGTGGAGAAAAACGATATTTTAAGGTTTAAGAAAATAATAACACCAAGAAATTATGTATAATCATTAACATGCAAAATATTTTAAATTTGGATTATTTATAGAATAGATTTACAAAAATATAATATTATTGTATAATACAATCTATAATACATAATGAGTTGTGTTCAATAAAGTCCATTTAAAAAACATAGTCCTAAAATTTTAATATTCAATTACAGTTGATTCAATATATAATCATATGTGATTTGTAAAAGTATCACATGTGAATTACGAAAAAATACAAAAATGCCACACCGTCCAAATTTGTAAAATTTAATCTGGACCATTGATCGAAAGGCTAAAATTAGTCCCTTAGGACTATGAATTAATTATGGACTATATTGAACATTCTTCAATACATAATTTATGAAAATCCATATTATAGATTTAGAGTTGTTTTCAATAAATTTCATGTAAAAAACATAGTCCTAAAATTTTAATATTCAACCACAGGTGATTCGGTATACAATCACGTGTGATTTGTAAAAGCATCACATGTGAATTACGAAAATACCACTCCATCTAAAATTTTAAAATGTAGTCTGAACCATTTATGTCATTGATCCAAATGCTAAAATTAGACCATTAGGATTATGAATTAAGTATGAACTATATTGAACATTCTTCTATAGATTTAATACTAAAAAATGTAAGAACCCGTATATAAAAAGTTTGTTTAACATAAGTTTTAATATAATAAGTGAAACTATTAAAATAATTGACTTGTTATATTTAAATTTAAAATATATTTGTATTAGTTTGACTTTTAAAATTGATTCTTTAATTTTAAATAAATTAATGGTCAAGATCTTAATTGATTTGTTAAATTAAACATTAGGATTATACAATAAATTCTATCTTAATTAGTCTTTTAAATATATTAGAAGATTATTATTATTATTATTATTATTATTATTATTATTATGAAAATATGACAAATATTAATAACCGGAAACAAACAAGTAACTGCACAATTTTATAGCATAACTTTGTTGAGGGTTGTCGATTTGTTGTTATAAGTTGCTAATAGTCTTAAGCCAGTCATGTGATGTGTTTGTATTAAGAGGTCGCGAATAATTCTTTAAAAATAGTAGAACATACGTATACTCTATACTTACTTTTAACTTATATTTTTTTATTCACAAAGTAACTTAAGAGACACACCTTTGTTGTTCAAAATAAATAAATAATGGGAAACACTTAAAGATGACAGGGTGATATATTGAATGTGGGAAATAAAGTAAAGTTAATTTCATAAATAGTTCTTTGACAATTTATAAATTGTGTTTTTAGGTTTTTTTTTAAGTTATAAACTTTATTCTCTAACTACCATTTTATTACATACTAGTTCCTTTCTAACATTTTATGTTAACAAAATCCGTTTAACTATAAACCGACCATTTTATCCTTATCCTTATTTTTTATTATTATTATTATTATTATTATTATTACTACTACTACTACTACTACTATTATTATTATTATTATTATTAACCATTCTTCCCTTTTCTCTCTACCAGCCCCTTGCCCCTACTCATTTTATTTTCTTTCTCATTCCCTGTGTACCGCCTCACATCCCCCTCACCGGAGAAGACTATCACCATCAGCCATCTCCCCCTAGGCCGCATCCCTACCACCAACCCCTCAACCCCCTCGACGCATCACCAGCACCTGTGACCCCCTCAACACCCTCACTCCCTCGATCTCTCTCTCCCTAACCACCGCTACCCACCATCTCGTTGGAGAAGACACCACAACAAAATATTTGTATGCGGTTTTGTTAGCCATATCCGGAAAAGACCATTGTAGTGCATTGCAGATCTAGGGTTTTCCTAGTTTGTATGTATCGGGGTGTGTGTGTGTGCGCGCGCACATGTGATTTATATGATGGTGATCTTGGTGATGGTGGTGGTGATTTACCTAGTGTCGGTGTATGCGCGAAATACTCCCTTAACCCCCAAACTCCAAAAATCTAGGGTTTTCCGAGATTCTAGTGGTTGTCAATGTGTGATCTTAGCGGCGGTGATGGTGATTTAGCTAGTGCTGCTATGTGTAGGTATGTGATTTACCCACTCAACCCAAAACTCCCTTAGATCTAGGTTTTTTGAGTTTTTGATGGTTATAGGTGTGTATTCTTGGTGGTGGTGATTAGTGATAAAATATGGTATGTGTTGGTGGTTAGGTGTATGGTGTTCGTCGAAGACAGAGAGAGGATGGAGATGTTGAGAGTGAGTGATAATGGGCGGTGGTAGGGTGGTGAGTGGTGGTGGGATGGTGGTAGAAGAATGGTGGTGGTGGTGGTGGTGGTGAGTAGGAGGCTTGAATTAAGCAAAATAGCGTATACATAATTTATGGGTTGTTTTTATTTTTTTATAAAAGAATAAATATTATCTAATATTTAAAATCGGTTAAGAATAAAAAATAATGGTAGTGATAAACAGAAATTGTTACAAATAATTATTCATACAACAAAAAAGAGTAATTTTAAAATCAACTCTATTTTGAAAAAAGATTAAAATTTGTAATTTGTACATAATTAAAGGATCTTTATGAAATTAACTCTATTTTGAAAGAGTTACTTGAGAATCTTGATTGTTACTAATTTTAAAATTTTATGATCTATTGTTAAATATATGTTTTAATAATTAAAAGCTGCTAAAAAAGTAAAAAACAAAAACTGTGAAATGAACAAAATTATTTTGTAATTATGTGAAAGACCACATGAAATGTAGACATGGAAAGATGCAAATTGAGACATGACAAGTAATAATAACAAGAAACTACAAAATCAAATTGTGCACTTGAATTGTCACATGCTTCTTCCATCCCACTTACTTATGCTTTAATAATTACTTTCACAAATTAGTTTTGTATAATTTATTTAGATTAAATAATAAAACACCAACCATTAACAACTATTTAAAATTTTGATTCTTATGTCATAGTTTATTTCCTCTCTTCTTCAATTCTGGTTGTAATTGACGGTTTATATTAACTATTTCATTAAAATCAACTAGAAATAAAATAATTAGCATATATATCGAGAGGGACATGATCAAATAAGAACACATTTTAAATTGAGAATTTAGAGAATAATTTATAGCTCTTAGATAATATTTATTTAATAGCTGATATTAAACTTGGTTTACTTAAGGTATGTATGTTAAATTTTAATTATTTGGTTTAATTAAAGTATGTTAAGTTTATAGACTTATCTATCTAATTGGCCTACAAATTTTCTCACCGTTTTTTACTTAAAATGTGTTTTTATCGGATCCCTTATGTGTGTGGTGGGTGGGGGCAAGATAGACTTTTGCTTAAATATTCGTTTGAAAATTTCAAAATTTTAGTAATTGTCTTATGGAATACATTATTAGGGTTAGGCAACCCACCAAATATATAATTAATGATGAATTGATGATACAAATTGATTAGAATCTACACATGAACTCGATTGTTATGTTGTCGAGTTTAAAGACGACAGAAAAAGTAAGTGAAAGTGAAAGGGATAAAGAAGAAGAATAAAAAACTTGAGAATTTACTTTTTGACTTCAAACAAAAGTTAATAGTTAAATAAATAAACTTAAAGTTTTTATTTATTTAAATCTTCTAACTAAGGTTTAATCAACATATTAATCGTGGGAACTTTGTTAGATGGGTAATTTGTTTGATCTCTAACTCTTTTTTTAATAAATAAAATTATATCATGTCAATTAAAAATTATTGTTCATACCCAACAAATATCTCAAGAAATAGGTACATATTCAAACTAACAATTTTCAATTTTGAAGTTGGTTAGTTGGTAGAGATATAGTGGAGTAAAAAAATGGGTTTAGTTCATCAAAGTTTATCTAACTTGTTACGTTTTGTTATTCTGTGTATCGAATTTTAAAGTTTCTATTACGTGTATCAAACTTTTAATTTTTTGCTATTATGTGTATTTTGGTTACATAAAAAAGAAAAAAAATATAAGTTCGGTACATATAATAGAATGTTTAATACACATAATAGCGCAAAATCAAATATTCTATACACATAATAGAAAATTTTAAATCTAATGCTTTAGGTGTCGAATAATTAGTATTTGGGTTCAAATGTCGAATAATTAGTATTTGGGTTCAAATGAGTCGATCTTAAATATGTTGAAAGTCTAATAACAAATTAAATGCTTTAGGTGTTTAGGGAATGACGCGGCTATAATGTCGGTCGCGGCCAAAAGCTGAAGAATATGTTTATCCGCTCCTTTTTTCCATCTTCATCATCAGTTACCTCGTCACAACCACTCCCCACAAATAAACAAGTGAAAGAAATCGTGCGGAAAAACAACAAAAAAATTTGCAAATGAAAAAATCAATTTCAAAAGTGGGTCGCTTCGGTTTGTGAGAAAAATCGCAACTTTCAAGTTTCTCCGTTAGACTGTGATGATGAAGATAATGACGAAGACGAGGAAATTGATGAGACAGGAATGATGCCGAGTGGGTACTTTGGTTGGTAGCCTTTTGAGCTTGAGTTCATGTTATTGATACACTTTAGTGTTGGTTTATGTAATTGATAAACTTGATTAATTTAGATTAAACTTGAATTGATTTCTAGTAAATTATAGTGTTTTTTAACACATCTGTTATTTTTTTGGTACGTCATCACACGTACATTAATTATAGCTTATTTTTATTATGTAGTTGTTTAAATATTCAGGTTATGAATCTGGGTTTTGTAGAATTTGCCCAATGAGTAAATTCTAAAAAAATGGAAAAGTAAAAAAAAATTCACAGACAACGAGTCGTATCAAAAAGTGAATTTTGGTAGTAATATTAAATATCTTGTCGTCGCTAAGTATACGAAAAAAAGAATTTCAAAATAATATCTTTTAAGCTTAGCAACGACAATGTTGTCGCAAAATATGTGGTAGTAATATACTTGATTTATTTTTAATTTTAAATTTGCGACGACATTTTCTCTAAGCCGTCGCTATTTTGTGATTAGATACAAACTTTTTGCCACGACCTATGTGACAGCATGTCGTCTCAAATTTATATTAAGCGACGACATATGTACCTTTAGCGATGACTTTTGTCGTCACAAAAAGGTTAGTTTCTTGTAGGTTAACTTGGATAAATTTTTATAAACTAAACCCGAAAAAAATCCGTAACTACTTTGAATAATAAAAAACGTAAAATATTATACATAAAAAGTTGATAGGTGTCAAAATTGTATATGAAAACTAAATAATTAATAATCATAATGTAAGATGAATAGTTGAAATTCAAAGCTAAAAGAAAGGAAGATAATTTGTACGTAACAAAGAATTAACAGATAATAATTATGATTTAAAAACGATGATGATTGTCTTACACTTATAAAATTACAACATATTTTTCTCATTCAATATTTAAGGTATTATAATCTAGACGTATATCTTTTTATTATGTATCGTAAATCTTTGTTACGTATAAATCATTGATCAATGAAAAAAGACGAAGGAAAATATAATATATATAATACATATGATCCATATATATCATATCATACACGTTGTGAATCGATGACTGAATATAAAATACTAGTCAAGACTACAAAATCAAATTGTATACATATGTAGGACGATACCTACCCAACCACACATCAACTTGTGGTCCAACTTCTTTTTTAAGATTTGTGTCGTACATCATAAAACCCTAATCAAGTTTGCTTTTAATTTCTCTCTACTTTAAATATTGAAGTTTTGAGTTAAAAATAATATAATTATGACTGTTTTTGGATGCATGGTAATAATTTTTTTTAGGAATTTGATAACCTTAAGCGTTGTAGTTAAGAGAAAAAAAATGCATTAATCTATCTAACTTATCTATTAAAAGAATAGACTTTTTGTTAGGGTTTAGTTTCCGAAAATGTATCAAACTTTCCTTTTTAAAATAGCTAAAGGTGACAAATTCGATACACTTTCAGAAACTAAACCCTTTTAGTTGAACCTTTCCTTTTTAAAATGGAATTTAACCAATAAATTAAAACCTTTTCCTTCAAAACCCAAAATCTGAATTATAATAGATATACCCCTCTTTTTAGTGATTTTATATTTCTACGTATGATTTACAAATGTTTTACAATATCTGTTAGTAGAATTTCACACCATAAATTTCTAAAATTTACTGTAACCAACCCCGTATAATTTTCACACGATATGATTAGTGCTAAATGGTTAAATCACAATATGATTTTTGCATGTTTTTAGTTAGAGAGCTTGATGCGGTATAAACCCAACATGGAACAAGAGTGTGGTATTGGCGAAGCAGATTCCCATCCAGTGTTTCACACCCTAATTATAACCTAAAATGATGGATGATATGACTTTAAACTTTTCAAATGATTCTGGTTGCATATCTTTGTGATGTAAATTCGACATGCTAACCAATTATTAAGGTTTCTCCGTCTTTCAATTTGCATATTTTTGTATTCACATGTGATGCTTTTACAAATCATATCACATGTGATTGTATACTGAATCATATGTGATTGAATACTAAAATTTTAGGACTATGTTTTTTAAATGGACTTTCAATTTGCATATCTTTGTAATTCACATGTGATGCTTTTACAAATCACATCACATGTGATTGTATACTGAATCATATGTGATTGAATACTAAAATTTTAGGACTATGTTTTTTAAATGGACTTTCAATTTGCATATCTTTGTAATTCACATGTGATGCTTTTACAAATCACATCACATGTGATTGTATACTGAATCATATGTGATTGAATACTAAAATTTTAGGACTATGTTTTTTAAATGGACTTTATTGAACACAACTCATATAAAACATCTAGAGTTGTGTTCAATAAAATCAATATAAAAAACATAGTCCTAAAATTTTAATATTCAATCACAGGTGATTCAATATACAATCACATGTGATTTGTAAAAGTATCACATATGAATTACGAAAATATCACTGCGCACAAACTTCTAAAATGCAATCTGGACCATTGATGTCATTGATCCAAAGACTAAAATTAATCTCTTAAAACTATGAATTAAATATGGACTATATTTAACATTCTTCTAAACATCTAAACAAATATGTCGTCAATAAAGGTTTTAAATTCTAATTTAATTTTCTATCTTGAAAAATAATGTTATTACGGAATTTCTTATTAAGAAAAAAGGACATGCATATATCACTGGTATTGAGTGAGAAGTATTTGCTATTACTTAATATTTCAACTAGATTTTTGATATTATAGGTAACCTAGGCTATGACCCACATGTTGTATCGAAAACCAAAGCTTCGTCGTAGCATTGGTAATCCTTACATGCCACCACACTCATCATTTTTTACATCATTTTTTTTCTATAATAATTTAACCCATCATTCAACCTGTATTGGTCACTTCTCATTACACCAAATAGAAGTGGTCCACTATAACTCACCACATGCCGCCCCTTAGAGTGAGGGGAGTGGTAATTCCCCACCACACCGTCACGTCAGCTTTTTTTTCACCACTCACCCTACCATTCAGTCACGTAATGATCACTCTCCATCACACTAAAATTTAGGACCCACATAATACCACTAATTAACTTCAATAAAAATGTGTAAGAGAAAATACTTATGCCTTATGGGACCCACCAAAATTACACCACACAGCTTTTTTTTGTGTGGTGATTACCACATGAAAGCCAATTTCACGGCGCTATAGAGTGGCTTTTACCTCCAATATATCATGTTATCTTCACCACTCATACATAGAGTGGCATCCTCTCCACCACCCAAGTGGTAAGGATCACCCCCTCATCCACTCTCAAAACCTTGGTTTTAGCGCTAACTAGCTAAGCGACCCGTGTGTCAACACGGAAATGCTATAAGTTAAATTTAAACTTATATAGCTTTAAGGAGTACTAATACGTATAGTAAAAATAATTAGAAATAAATTAAAACAATTCTGATTAACAAACAATTATGGTCTACAGATTTGAGAAACAATATTGATCATGGAGTAAGTTCAAGTTCATTAGTTTATTCTAATTCATATCTATAATTTTACTTAAAATTTCATTAACTTTAATATATACCTATTGAAAATCATCTGAACATTAAAACGATTAGTGACTATAAAATGACGATAGAATCATTTACTCAATCAAATGTGTATATATTTACACAAGTGTGTGTGTGTATATATATATATATATATGTATACTCTCATCATAAAGCATATAAAATGAATATAAATCTACTAAACTTTATGTAAAATTTGAACTAATTTCTATTTTGAAATTAAACACACCGGGTTAGATATATCACTTAAAATAATCTGTGAACTTGTTCTATCATTTTCAATCATTATTGAATTGTTATGAACAGAGTTGTCATGTGTAGAATGAATCACACTTAATTTTTTTCTTTCTTTTGAATGCTCTTCCAATGAAGTTCGCTTTAGAGCAGATGAAGGAGGTTGTTTATTCTCCATAATTAATGGCTATAATAAAAACAACAATATATTACATTAGCATATGTGAATCATTTTCATGAAAATAAATTTTAATACATTAGTTGTAACTAATCTAAAATCCAAAAATTGTTTTTTTTATGACGTCACTATATTCTTAAACATGATTTTTTAATTTTTTAAAATGGGTTGTTGTGATTGGTGGAAATTTAGTTTTGTCATCCTTTTCTTTTAATAAGCTTATAAGATAAGATGTTTTAAAATCAATAACTAAACACTTTGAATAGCATATTCAAGTTGATCACTTAGCTCATCACCATAATCCTAAAAAAAACCTCGTCTAAACAAAAAATTACCTACCCACTACTATTAATCGATAACAAAAAATTAAGAATATACTAATTTTGAAAAAGTGTCATATTACAATAAAATTTACACCAAAACGTTGATAAAAATGAGACGGTCGCAAATATATTTTTTTCTCTAAACAAATATATCACAAGTTACTAAACATAATTTATAAATAACCTATAATTAATTATATTAATATACAGTTTTTATAAAATTCCCTCACATTTTCTTAAAACCCCCTCACATTTTCTTAAAAGCCCCTCACATATTTTATAAAACCCCCCTCACAATTTTCATCTAGCCCCCTCCCAATAGGTTTAAAATTTCGTGTAGCCCTTTTTTGAAACATGATGTCATCACTTTTAAAAAGGTCATCACTTTTAAAAAGATGATTTTTTAAAAAGAATGATAATGTCATCCTCCTTTTCTTTTAAATAGTTTATAAGATAAGATAGTTGTTCAACTATTTGATCTACAACTCACATATTGGTCTCGACAACAATGGGTACGGCCCGATTAGGTTGGGTTTGAGCGGCTAATTGTGGAACGAAAAGAATGGTCTAGGGACAATGGGCTTTGCTCCAATTTAAATTAAATGAAAGAAAAACAAATATTGTTTTTGTTTTATTAGTAGATCCAAATATATTTGGGCTTTCAATAAAAGGGAGTTTTGGTCTTGGTCCAATATATTCAACGAAAAAGAAAACCACCTTTTAATATTAAAAGGAACTTTAAAAAAATATATATTATTCATGTAAATTATCAATGTTCGAAATTGGATAATTGGCAAAACTGACTTGTTTATAATCTTGATTAATGAGTTATGCTTATTGGGCTTTGTCCCAACTCCCAAATGCAAGTCAATTCATAATTTGTTAGGTTTAATACTTTAATATATATCTAACTTAGGGTTTTGTTAAATATAGTCCTAATAAAAACTATAGTCGTGAAAGACAATTTTTAGTCATTAGATTTTAAAATAAATGGTCTAGATTTAATCTTAGATAATAATTAAAATTAATATGAGTGAGGACAATTCTGATTTTTTGCATATTGGTCCCCACTTTCTCTTTCCTTTACTTTATTTAAAATTAATTATCTCACAAACCGTTAATCGTTAGACAAAACGAATTATACCGTTACGATCCTCGTGTTTCCCTCTTTTATTAGAGAGGTCACTTGATATACTTTTGATAAACTTTTTTTCTTCATTTTATTAGGTTGGACTTAAATTTTATTAATGTATAATCACATGTGATTCATAACAATATTACATGTGTTGTTTTATTAATTTTTTATCTTCTTAAATTATATATCATTTAACGTTTATTAATTTTGAATATTTGCTTAAAAATCAACGTTTGCTTAAAACCTTTTATACATGTATGTACATATTCAATTTCACCAAATCCAATTGCATTGTCTACTCATGAATGCATATATTATGTACTAGCAACACCCTATTGATTCTATTTTAACTAAAAAGCCAAAAATTATATTAATAACTTAATTTAAGTTTACGCCAATTTAAAAAATTAAGTCCAGATTGATTCTATTTTAACTTCATATAATTATTTTAAAATAGAATTTTGATTTTAAAAAGAATAATCAAGAAATTAGTAACGTATAAGAAGAAAATAAATTCTATTGTAAACTTTGGAATCAATTTTGTTCTTTCGTTTAGATTCATTTAAGTAATTCTTTTAGTTGCATTAATCGGTCAAATGTGTCGATTGAAAGAAAGAAGAGAGAAGCATCTATTCTATATTATTAGTAAATAGTAATGATCTTTAAAAAAATTCGTGATATAAAGTATTATCGGGGTCAAGTATAAGAACTTTATGCTATTTGTTTAGAATATATACTTAATTTTTTGTCAGTATTTATAATATTCGATATGATATTACCTGACCCGTAGTGGACCATAGTATGTCCGAATCTTGGATTCACCCGCAAGAGAAACAACTAGAGTGACTCATATTTCTAAGTCTTTGATCTTTTCTGATGGATGTAATATGAGATAAATTTAATTTTAAAGAGATTTTTTTAAATGCAGCAACTATTTTTATAATAAAGAAAAGAGCACACTAGCAAGTAGCTAGAAAGAGCAAGAGAGCATACATCATCCAAGATCATTTAAGATCTTTCCAAATTCAGATGAAAGCAAAATAACCGTTACATACTAAAGATCCCCTAAAAAATTAATCACCCAATAAGACCACTTAAGTTTCCTCTTCAAACAACCTCTGGAATTAATCCTAAAGAACAACCAATGATAAATAGCTCCTTTGAGATTTCGATCCGCTGCTGATGATGAATGAAATACTTTACAGTTCTTTAGCTTCTGTTATGCGTAAACGGCAAATAATGAAGCAATAAGAACACAAAGGTTTTATATGGTTCGGTTAACGGTGTGTCAACCTACTTCCACAGGCAGGAACCGGAGAGACTATATTACTGATATCAGAGAGAGTTACAAGTTTAGGATACAATGACCGAAACCTTGGCCCTCTATTTATAATTACAACCAAAACACCAAATGCTGCCCTAATCTTAATTAAGTAATGATTATTTCCTTAATTGAAGATTCATCCGCCGCACCTCTATTAGCCAAGAATGAGTTTGTCCACCGGTCCATGCTCCACGCCGAGCACACACGTAAACTCCACGTCTTGGACCATCAGTGCATGCCGCAATCGAGACCCCACGTCGTGGGGAGGGAGGGCACGCCAAGCTACCATAGATTTTGGTTTCATGCATTTTGGCCATTTTCCAAGTCATTAAACAATAGCTTCCAAATTATCCGAAGGAGAGTGAAGATAGTTGCATTAAAGCTTTAAGCTTTTCACCTATGAATCCTAGTTGTAGTCCCCACGCAATTAAATCTGAAGCTTGGTTTCCAACTGGTTCCGTAATTGACCACCAGGGCATAAATTCTTGGATAATCATTTTAGTGCTTGGGCAGCCCCGAAAGACGTGATCTTCATTTTATGGGTCAACTCCACATACGGTACGTGTGATATCAGTGAGAATGTCACTCCTTGACAAGTTTGATCTAGAGGGCAGCCTGCCATGAAGGATTAAGTCATTAACCCATACCGTGGGAGGAGCGGACGTCAAACTAAGCATACTATTGATGGCAACTCTAAGTGATGCAACCGAGTACACACCTGTTTTTTCTAGTGCCAAGAACTAGGTAGTCGAACCATAGGCCAACGTTGAGGGGGCAACTTGAAACAAAGAGTCCAAGTCAAGATTGAAGCCCCCACAGAGGCTATTGTATGCCATGCACCCCTTTTCTTTGAGATAAGCGGGTCTATTTGAGAATTCTGGTTGAACCCATGAAGAGCAACAATTGATCTTTTCCAAAGAAAGTGTGATTCGGTCTTGAGTCTCCACCACCACTTAGCAAGTAGAGCTAAGTTTAGAGCTTTTTAACTATAAATCCCTAATCCATCTTTCTCCTTTGGATAAGTTGACTTTGTTAAGGAGATTAGTAAGTGAAATCAGGTTAGTTGACTTGTTTACTTTGATCGCATCACATTTTAATAATCGTCAAATGATCTGCATGATTTTTGCATCTATCATATGCATTAATCACAATAAGTGAACGGAATGTTTGATTCTGACTTAGAATTACTTAGGGGGTGTTTGGTTCAAAGATTGTTTTTAAAGGGATTTGCATTCATAATGGGATTGGTATTTGGTGGGATTTGCATTTGGTGGGATTTAAAATCCCGAGTAGTGTTTGGATGAGATTCATTAGGAGGGATTTCCACTGCCACCAACCACCATCAACACCACCAACCACCTCCACTGCCACCACCATCAGCGACGGCAACAGAGGGGTAACGAAGGGGCGACGTCGACAGGGAAGGCGGACGGACGACGAAGGGACAGAAACGATGGCGACGGAGGCGCTGACCTAGGGTTTCTGTCAAAGGGACGAAAGGCGACGTCGACGATGACGATGACGGAAGGGAAGGGAAGGGCGACCTAGGGTTTCTGTCGAAGGCGATGTCGACGATGACAATGACGGAAGGCGACCTAGGGTTTCTGTCGAAGGAACGACGACGACGGAAGGCGACGTTGACAGGGAAGGCGGACGGCGACGTCGACAGGAAGGCGAACGGCGACGGCGGAGGGACGAAAAACGGAGTCGAAAAATCGAAAGATCGCCGGAGACGGTCGCCGGAGGGTCGCCGGTGGAAATCCCCATCTACGGGATTTCAGAATACCAAGGGGGGGCTAGTATTTCAAAATCCCTCATTCATGGTATTTCAATGAAATCCATGGATTTGAAATGCTTCCTTAATTTGCCAACCAAACATGGTATTTAGTGGGATTTGAAATGCAAATCCCTTCAAATCCCACCAAATACCATGAAACAAACACCCCCTTAGATTAATCGTCACATGAGTATGAACATAGCCAAGGCCAAGCTAGAGCTATGGGTGTGTTACAATGTTACCTTCAATTTAAATTCCTTATTGTTAGTGCAACGACTCAACGAGGGATGAATTGAATGAGCATCCAAATAACCATATATGCATATAAAACTCTACATTACATTATTTTATAACATGTATATAAAGTCTTTAGGTTAAAAATGATATAATAAATAAACCAGGAAGGTAAGAGTTGACGATTGGACTATTTTTTGAGCGTCTAAGGTTTAGAATCAATCTTGTAAGGCGCAAGATGATGACAAAGGAATGTTAATGAAAGATCAAGTGAGCACGATTGACACAAGGGCAAACGGTTATCTAACATCCAAGCCAACATCAAGTATGGTTAATTCTAGAGATGAAGATAAAAATACTAAAAGGGTAAAGTTTATAAGTTGGAATAAAGGTTAGAAATGATTAAACTCTTAAAGTTTAAGTCACGATCCATCTTGTGAGTAGTGGGGGGAAGGGCCCCCAATGAACTAATTTTTTTCCCATATGGGGATATATGGGCTTTACAACCTATGCCCCCATTGTATTATTTTTAAGCCCTCGGTCAACCAAAGTCAAAGTAAAAAAAGAATATGTATATCAGATTCTTGAGATTTCTTATCTAAATGAAAACCGCAAAAAATCATATTTTTTGAACTAAAACCCGGCAGAGACTTAACCTGGTCTCACAATTAATGTTATCTACGTGGACAAAGCCATTTTATGTTCAAATTCTAATTACACAACAAACACTATGCTAATTGTAGAGTTAGATTTACTTGAAGAAGATATATATTGTTTCTTTGCCGCCAATCTACCATATTTTGTGACCGGTTTATAGGGATCTTCTTTCCTTAAGGTATTGTTGTATGAGACTTTAAAATGAAAAATTATATTTCTAGAGTGTGTAATTATGTTAGAGCTTGGAATTGGAGTGCGTTTCTCCCCCTCCCCCTATGCAAAACCTAAAACTTGTTTGTTTCTTCAAATTCGATCCATTTTACCCAATGTGTTTCGACTTTTATCTAAGTCGTTTTGCCATCTTTAATGATGCCCCCAATGAAGAAAAATCTTGGATTCGTCACTGGTTTAAGTTCTACTTTGGTTAAAACTCTAGTCCTCTAAAAATTAACTTAAACATGATTTAACCCTTAAACTGTGTTTTAAATAAATTTTTTTACCTTTTATGTTTTCTTTGGCAAGTGTTTTAATCCTCTAACTTTTGATTATTTTTCAATTTTAACATTATGTTGATTTATTACTAGTTTGAAAATAATGGTAAAACCGAAAGCAAACAAAAGTTTAAGGTAACATGACAAAACAAAACTTAAAAAGTAAGAACTAAATCATTCGAAAATAAAGTTTAAAGATAAAAACAAAGCAGAGCGTAAAGTTAGGACTAATAAAGCCACACACCTTTCTTTTACCTTTTAATTAATCAAATTTAGTGGAGGAAGTATCTTCCACCTGAACTAGGAAGGGTAGTCAAAACTAGGGATAAGCTTTTTGACCGAAAAATCGAATCGGAACCGAATCGAAATCGGAATCGGTTGGAACCGGATTAGAGTTTTCGGTCCGGTTTTCGGTTCTTGTAAAACTTTATTTTCGGTTTTCGGTTCCGGTTCCACCGGTTATCGGGTAATTCGGTCTTAAGAACCGGAACCGGTTTGTATGAAATTTTGTATTTGTCATATAGGCTATGAACTATTATTTTTGGTGATATTGTTTGTTATTGAACTATTATCATTAGCGATATGACTAATAGTTATTATTTGTAAGAACGAAGTCAACGAACAATTATTTATTGGTCATAGGTTAGTGTTGACGATATATGCATGTTCACTTACGATTTCAAGTATTTTTAGTGTTAAATTTAAACCGTTTAGTTTTTTGTTTATTAGTTAACCTTTATAGGTAAAAAATAACTAATATAAATGTATCATATTTGCTTTTAATAACAAAAATATTCACCGGTTATCGGTTATTTCGGTTCTATACCCGAAATAACCGGTTAATAACCGGAACCGGTTCCCTAATATCGGTTCGGTTTTCGGTTCTAGCTTTTACCAATTTCGGTTATTTCGGTTCCGGTCCGGTTCCTGAACCGAACACACCCCTAGTTAAAACCGTTCATTAGTGATTGAATTGAACTAGGAAGGGTAGTCAAAACCGTTCATTAGTGATTGAATTGGTCACTAATGACAAAGGGACAAACCATTTTGACATCCTTCTAACCCTAACACCTTACCAAGGTTCAAACCAATTCAGAAATTGAGTTAGAAATTGATCTGAGATTATCTTTTTGTTATAACAACGTTACAAACACTTTAACCAGGACTGGTCCAATTAATTTTTAGACTCCGAGTAGACTCTTAAAATAAGGTCTTTCTAAAGTAATTTATTTTCAACTAAGTAAAATGTACATAGAACATATGTACCTCTAAATAAAGATTATGAAGAAATAAAGACTTAGGGGGTGTTTGGTTGGTGTCATTTGGGGGAATTTCATGGGATTGAGATTTCAAATCCCTCCACATATGATGTTTGGTTTGACAAAATGGGATGGGATTTTCAAATCCTAGGATTTTATAAAAACCCACAGATGAGGGATTTCGAAATCCTTTCACCCCCACTGGTATTTTGAAATCTCTCAGATGAGGTATTCTCTCCGGCTAATATTCCGGTGAACCATCACCGATTTCGCCATCGCCGTCGTCGCTAGACCATCGCAAGGCCGTCACCGTCACCCGTTCGCTGTTGCACTCACCCATTCCCTGTCGTCGTTCGTCGTCCACCATCAGAAACCCGCCGTCTTTCGTTGTTCACCGTCATTATCCTTCGTTGTCGCCGTCGTTCGTCGTCCACAATAAAAAATCCGGTGTCATTCGTCATCCACCGTCGTTCTCCTTCATTGTCGCCGTCATTCGTCATTCACCAACAGAAACCCGCCGTCGTTCGCCTTCGAAATATGAACCAAACACAAGATGAGATTTTAAATCCCACCAAATACCAATCCCATTATAAATGCAAATCTTCTTCAAAAACAATACTTGAACCAAACACCCCCCTAGAATTCAGAATTCAAGCAGGCAAATGTACTATTCAAGAATCATTTTCTAAGACTCCAAGTTTCAATTCAAAAATCTATTGGTATCAAATCAGTAATCACATTAACATACATAATCAAATCAGTAATCACATAAATCACAGTCAAGACTCAAGGTTTCAAATCAATAATGACATTAACATACCAAAAAGTTCAAAGATAAAGCCATAAAGGGCTATTGGAATTTATACACCTGATTTTTGAATATCTGATCCGAAAAGATTGCTATAAATATCAATAGCAACTCATCAAGTATTTCACTTTTAAGAACCCAAAACAAAAGAGTAAAAACATTAGCTCAAACTAATTAGTAATTAGTGAAAATTACTTATATAAGTCGAAGAATAAGTGATAACCAAACTATCGAAGAACAACTAAAGAATAAAAAAAGAATATGCCTATACGTTAAAATTACTTACAACAATTAGTTCTAAACTTCAAATTTCGATTGCTATTCTCTGATTTTGAACTTCTAATTTCAATTATGTTCTTGATTCTGAACTTCCGATTGTGTTCTCAATTAATAATTGCGATTGTCGACTGTTGGAGAGAAGGAAGAGAGCGACAGGCAGACGGCAGGAACCAGCGAGTCGGCGACGAATCGACCGGTGACTGGTCGAAGGATAGAGCGACTAATCGACCGGCGAGAGATAATTAGTTAACTACGAGATTGCGATTTGCGAGATTTGAGAGATGCAATTTTCAAGAATCGAGACCGAGAATGCAATTTTCGAGAAGGCCGGTCGACTACTCGATGTCTCAGCTTCCGCCTTTTCAATTTCACGCCAAGAATCAAGGTCGACTACGCGCCAGCTCCTTTAATCTTTTGTGCTCTTTTAATGGGCTACTACCTTAATTATTAACGGGCTTACACACACATATATAGACTATTTTTTTCAGAATGGACCCTTTAATTTTATAGACCCTAGACTTCTCCAATTCGATCGTTAAAGCTTTGCATAAAGCTTACTTTATTTTCTTTTATTATAATAAGTAAATGCAAAAGAAAGAAAAAGTTTTTGACATGAGATGGTCGAAGCACGACTTGATTGTGGTGTGATCGTGTATATGCCTCTAGCCTGCTCTAACTTGATATTTGCATATAAACTAGGACCTTTTTTTTATCATTTCAGAACACCTTTTGAAATCCATAGTACTTCATACTATTGAGTATTGTTTCATAAACATACATAGCATCAGAGCAAGACTGGCTCACATCCATGTATCCTGTAAGTATTTACGTGTTAGACACAAAGTACACCACACTTAAGGAGACGCATTGAGTTTTGTCACACATCGGGCAAATGTAACATTGTAATGTGCTTAATAAGGGTATCCAAGACCCGAGTTACTCTACTCATTGACAATTTATTTTAAATTAAAATCTCATAAACTTACACAAACACTATTATATGGTCTAGCTTTCATTCAATTCATATACATGAGCATAAGTCAAGTTTATACCAAAGCTTAGGAACAAAAGAGCGGACCCAAGTGTCCACTAGTTATGGCACGGAACACCAGTCAATTTTACAGACGTAGTGAAAATTTTTAATATTTTTAAGCCGATGCCACCAATCAAATTTTAGGGTGTCAAGAGTGATTTTTTTATGGCACCAAAATCAAAGGAAAAAAGAAATAAAAAAAATGATAATATATAGTTCAATATTCAATTTATACCTTAATAATTTAGTTTACTTTAAAAATAGCAATTTAATTAACATTGCTTCATATAAATTGTGTTTTGTTTTAAATTTTGGCCCTAAAATACAGAGCAACAACTGAAACCTCATTAACCCAACCTGATTAACTGGAAACTCGAGAAAAAACCTCATAACACCTTCAATTTTAAGTAATTTTATTTTCGTCATTATATGGTTACAACGGTCAACAAAAATTGTGGGTTCACCCCTACAAAAGAGGTTATGTGCCTATGTGTCAACATACATGTATTCAGACCATTGTAAGTGTGAGTTGAATGACTAATCTCTTGTCCATATAAAAGAGAAACTAGTGGCTCATCTATTTTTACTTGCAACAAACGAGAAGTTAGCAATTTATGGTCAAGATAACCTATCCACCTCTTGTACTTATGTTTCCAATTAGTATTAAAGGAAATTGCTTTAAATTTCTAGGCAAAGCTTAATATACTAAGAAAGGAGTTTGAAAGAGATTTGATGTGCAAATAAGGTTTAGAAAACTCTTGTGGTCACTTATCAAGAAAATCAACAAATCATTAAAAATAAGATTGAATTGCTTGTATAATTAACAATAACAACAATTTAATGTTCTTGAAAATGAGCCCATACATATTGGCTTTGCTATATCTAATATTATTATCCTTACAATGTTGAAGCTACAAGGCAAAATCAATTACTTTGAACGCTAAACACTTGAATAATTTTCAAGTGAATAAAATGAGATCAAGGTTTCAAACGATAGTGATGAGACGAAGAATATGCCATGAAGTCAAAACGAAGCAGAGTTTACCATCTTTTGTTGGCGTACGAAATTATTAATGACTCGTATGAAAATTATTTAGTGGTGATATATCAAACTCAAAACAAACTGCATCATATCAAGGCTTCGGAGCCAATTTGACGGCTTTGAGTTCTTCTATCAAAGCCGTCAAATCATTGACAGAAGAACCACCTTCTTCAACCACTTTTCTCGTTTTTAGTGCCAACTCTTTTGAACGGCGCTTAATGTTAGCAGCTACGTCGGATCCACCTGTTAACACTTCAATAGCCTCTTTTATACCTTGTTTTCCGATAATCGGGCTAGTGATCTCGAAACCAAAGTTCCAAACCTCCGCCCCGACTCTCACCCCGACTCCCAACAACTCCACCAACTTTTCGTTATAAAAGTGCTCCGCGTACAATGGCCACGTCATCAATGGCACGCCTGCCACTACGGCTTCAAGAACCGAGTTCCAACCACAGTGACTCAAAAACCCTCCGACCGCCACGTGTCGTAAAATCTCCACCTGTGGGGCCCACTCCGTTATAATCAAACCCCTGTTTTCCGACCGGATTCTCTCCTCAAACCCTTCCGGCATCCCAATAACTTTTTTTCCTTCCTGCTTTCCGACCACCCAAATAAACGGTTGCTTTGATTCTTCAAGCCCCAATGCGATTTCAGCGATCTGTGCGTCTGGGAATTTCACCATGCTTCCGAAACAAACGTATATAACTGATTTTGGTTTTTGATCGTCGAGCCAACTCAGGCAACTGTGCTTCTCCTTCACACCGCCCCCAGAGCTATCCTCGCCGACGAAGAATTGGAAAAGCGGACCGATATGCCAGACTTTTGTATCTTTTATCTTCTTAAAATGTTCAACATAATCCGGTTCGATTTCATAAAATGTGTTATGCACCAATCCGTAACTCTGTTTCTCCGATTCTTGAATCCGTTCGATCATTTCACCATATCCGGTTTTGGTTTTGAGATGTTGCGATACTTGAGACCTTTTCATCATGATTTCATCAGGCAAATTTGGAACCAAGAAGCTTTCGGTCTCCGATTTCACATTATCCTGAGGTCTATAAACTCTCAAGCTGTGGAGAACAGAATGATAAAGGAAACATGAAGGGTAAAACAGTAATCTCGGGATTTTTAATTCGCCGGCGAGGTCAACAGTCCACGGGAAAAACATGTCGGAGAAGATGCAATCGGGAGCAAGGTCACGAATCACTTGTTCCATTGTTGATTGAAGCAGCATCATGCCACGAAAAACAGAGGACGCTATTTCTGGAGTGGCGGCGGAGCTCAGATCTTCGATTCCGATCGGCAGTCCGACCTCCGATGATGGGAAGGTAATGGTGTGGACGGTGATCGGGTATCCGGCGGCGATATCACGGTTAACGGAGGATTGGAAAATTTGGGCGTTGTAAACGGTAGTGATGATGGTAGAGCGAACACCTCGGGCGGCGAAAAGTCTAGCGGCGTGGACTAGAGGGATTATGTGGCTTGAGGTGAAGAAAGGGAGGAAAACGACGTGAAGGTTGTGGGTGCCGGTAATCATGGCGGATGTAGTTTTCTCCGAAGACATGAATTCCTTGATTAACAGGAATGCTAGTACTACCGTTTCTAATACTAAAACAAAACTGGTTACAAGATTAGCAGGTATATATATACCTGGTCATTGTAGTATATACATACATACATACATACATAAATGCCGGCCAGAATACGATGTTCAGATGTTGATCCAAGAATAAAATGTGAAGGGTGATGTTTACTAGAAATGGATCAAAATAATAAATGATTAAACGGTTCGTTGCTTTTGGAGTTGTGTATATGTAAGGATTGTAGAGCCATCACCATGCCTATGTTTTCTTTATAAAGCAAATACCTTTTGATGATATTATTTATATTATTAATCCTTTATTTTAACAATTAAAGGATTAATACTTTATAAAATTTTAAAATAAAGAATTAAGTTTGTAACTTTTTATCTTAAAACAATAAACATGAAACATCAACTATGTAATTCACTTTTATTTATGTTGTTATATGTAAATATGAAATTTATAAATTCATAGATATACTGTTATATAACTACAAGCTCTGGAAACCATCATTTCCATAATTAAACCCGATCGGTGATGTTTGATTTTCAAAATACCTTTCATTAATACGTCATCAATGAGCCGTCATTTTTATTAACCATTGATTTATTTTAATTAAGAGTCAAAATTAATTCTCGCGGTACTCGTAATAAAAATTATTCTAAAATGAACTCTCGTGTGTATATATATAAGTGATGCTCATTTGAGAACCAGTTTTATTGGGAGTGTCATGAGAACCGTTTTGGTCATTCATCATAATTAATCAAAAACTAATATTAATTGTGACAAACATGTAATTAGTTAAAAAAAATGATATGCAAAGGTTTTAGAATTATCTAAATAGAAAGCCAGCTTTACAAATTAATTCCAATTTTTGCAATTAATTTGTAAAGTTGGCTTTCTATTATTCAACAAAATTAGATATGCATATAATATACGAATTGGTTTTAATAAATATAAATATTAATATAAACATTAATAAAATATGAAAGAAATAAGAATTTAAAAAATTGGTAATAGACGACTTCAGCACTCAGATCAGCGGTGGAAGCGTCATGATTGTATTTCTTATACAAATTATCGATTATTATTGTTATACTTAGGGTAATAAAGTTAAATATTTACTGATTATAACTAAAAAAATTAAAATGATTAAAAAGGGCATATATGAAAGGGTTTAGTTCGCCAAAATTTATCTAATTTATCATATTTTGCTATTGTGTTTACTGAACTTTCAAAGTTACCATTTAATGTACTAAAGTTCTAAAAATTACCTTTTAATCCGATTACCTATACAATAGGTAATCGGTAATTTTTTACATTTTCATTTATTTTTAGTAGTTATGATTATCCACATATATACTTATTGCCACATCACTAATAAGAAAACAAAAAATCATAATAAATTATGTGAGCTAAAGAAGATGATGAACAGGTTCTCAGATTAATGGAAAATCATTTTATGAACCATGAAGAAATCTCAAATAGCTTAAACCAAATTCGATTTGAATAAACCCAAACCTTGTGTGTTGATATGAACTAATCAAATATAAACAAAATCAAACATGGTGAAGGACTCAAACTCAGATCTGGATGACTGGATCTAATATACACAAAACAGTTTGGTTCAGACTTCAAATCGAAACCTTGAATCCAAATCGATTAGTTCAAATCGAAGAGCACATTTTCACAAATCTATTGGTTTGTATACCATGGATCTGGAACATGGGAATTGATAGAAGATGAAAGAAACCCTTAAATCAAAACATTAGAGATAAAAACACTTACATCAAAACTCATGAAACAAAAATCCAAATCTCAAACTAAACCTTGAATCAAAATCAAAGGATACATGGTGTTTTGGCAGATCAATTATGAACCAACCCATGTTGAATTCGAATCCCAGTCAAGATGAAACCAATATGAAGTTTCAAATAATATAGATCGATTATGAACCTTAATTGATTGTACATTCAAGATGGTACCTACATCATAATTGGTATCATAAACAAGATGAAACCAATATGATGTTTTCACCTGATATACAGATCGATCATGAACCCTAATTGATTGTACTTTCAAAATCGCATCCACAACAAAATTGGAATCATAAACTCGAACCCTAATCAGATGAACCCATAGATGGTTTGAAGTTCTCCTGCTTCGTTCTTGTGAGATCTAAATGGAATACCCAAATCGTGAGATTTGAACCGAAGAAGACGAAGCCCATCGCAATATATGTAACTAAAACCGCAGACAAAGATAGATGAAGATGAAGACCCAAGCAACAAATGTTCTAACATGAGATCTGAACAATCAATGATGAAGACGCACACCATGAAAAAGAAGATGAATCGTATGAAGATTTCAGAATTGCAGATGAAGATGTTCTAAGGATTTTATTTTGTATTTATTTTAAATAATGAAAAGTCCAAGTCATATGCCAAGTCAGTGAAACCCATGTCATGTCAACTTGGTACTCACTATAGCAAGTTAGATACATAAAATGGTAAGTTTGATAAATCTGATACACTAAATGCTAAGTTTGAAAATTCAGTACACACAATAGCAAAATGTAACAACTTGAATATATTTTTAAAAACTAAACCCTATATGAAATTCTCTCTAATAATTTGATTTTAAATTCAATTTTGACCTAGAAAAACTAAATTAAATTTCAATTTTTATCAAAATAAATGGTTAAGATTATTAATTAAAATTTTCTATTTAAATGGATAACTGAATATATCTAACAGATTTTATTAATGTTAGCATTTTATTTATAACGAAAGATTGGCATAATCATCATGACATAACTATGTAAAAAAATTAAATTAATAGTATAGTAACTTTTATCAATCACAAAAGATAGGTTTTGTATTATAAAATTTTCTTTTATTAAAATAAAAATATATAAAATAAAATTTTCTTTTTCTAAAATTAATAAAATAGAATTTTCTTTTTGTAAAGGAAAGTCGAAACTGTGTCACCACCATGATCAAATTCTACGTGAATTTAACCTAAAGGTCAACTCCATTAAAATACATACGTTGACAGTTTTACCAATTCTGTGGACTCTTTAAGCCCAAAACCCAAACCCACCCCCAATTAAATTTAAAAAAAAGAAAAAAGAAAAAAAACAACCTATAGATACATGTATACAACAAGTAGCTTGCATATATAATCCTCCTAAAAAGGGTGGCAGAAAACAATGGGCAGGCTACTTGTCGGTAAAACCAAACCAAGCTTCACAATACCAAAACCAGCTGCTCCGCCCCTTGACCCCCATTCTTCTTTCTATATCACCTTCATCACCCCCACCTTATTATGGACTATCATTCCACCTTCATCTCTACCCCAAATTTCCCACCTTTTTCTGGATTCCAACTTCTGGGTTTTCATCTTCAATTCATTTCACAAATCAAATTTTGATCTTTATCTTGTATAATTCTTTTTATTTTTTTCATAAGCTGATCCAATGGATGGTAATGGCATCTTCAGTAACACATCTGGTGGGTCCGGAATGTTAGGGCTTGAAATGTCCTTAAACCACCAGCAAAATCCCAATTTCATCCACCAACAATCACCGTTCGCCGCCGCCTCGTCGAAACAACCGTACGCGTACGCTCCTAAACAAAGAGCTTCGCCGATTAGCGATGAGGAAGAGCCTCATAGCAACAATTTGAACAATCCGGCTACCACCGAAGACAGCGGCGGCGATGGAAGGTTTAAGAAGGGGTCGTCATCGTCTCCATGGCAGAGGATGAAATGGACAGATAATATGGTGAGGTTGTTGATAATGGTGGTTTTCTACATCGGAGATGAAGTGGGGTCCGACCAACCACCGGGTTCCGACACGGCGGCGAAGAAGAAAGGTGGCGGTGGAGGAGGCGGTGGCGGTGGCGGTGGAGGTGGAAGTGGGGTTTTACAGAAAAAGGGGAAATGGAAATCGGTTTCGAGAGCGATGATGGAACGAGGGTTTTACGTATCTCCACAGCAATGTGAAGATAAATTTAACGATTTGAATAAACGATACAAACGGGTTAATGATATTTTAGGTAAAGGGACTGCTTGTAAGGTTGTCGAGAATCAAAGCTTGCTCGAAACAATGGATCATTTACCGGCGAAATTGAAGGAAGAAGCCAAGAAATTACTCAATTCCAAGCATCTTTTCTTTAGGGAAATGTGTGCTTACCACAATAGCTGCGGTGGTGGTGCCGGCGGGAGTGGAGTAGCCCACCACTCCTCACCACCGGAAGTCACAACTACCGAACCGGCTAGCAATAGACAGATTTGTGTTCATACAAACGGTAATGAGGACGAGGAGGAAGATGACGAAGGCGATGAGGAGGAAGATGACGAGGGCGATGAGGAGGAGGACGAGGGGTTATCAAGCCGGAAAAGGGGTAGAACGGCGGAAGAGGGTCATGAGAGTGTAATACATCAATTTAGCGGTGAAGTGAGTTTAGTATTTCAAGATTTGACAAAGAATATATGGGAAAAGAGGCAATGGATGAAGGGAAAGATGATGCAATTGGAAGAACAAAGAGTAGGGTTTCAAAGTCAATCATATGAAATGGAGAAACAAAGGTTAAAATGGTTGAAATATAGTAGCAAAAAAGAAAGGGAAATGGAGGTAGAGAAGCTAAGGAATGAAAGAATGAAGCTTGAGAATGAAAGAATGGTGCTTTTGTTGAGGCAAAAAGAGATGGAGTTGCTTGATCTTCAACAACAATACTCATCAAATGTTCATAACAAGACTAGTGATCCATCTTCAACTAATTGTTAATTTTGCTTCATCTTGTTCTTTTTAATGTGTATATACACCACTTTGCTTAGGCATACATTTGCTCTTTGTTCTTTCTTCATTTGATTTTTTTTTTTTTTTTTTTTTGAATATTTAGGCGAAAGACACCCTTAAAAATGACGAAGTTCTTCAATTCCTTAAGTTCAAACCCTTCCATCATTTTCCGCTTGATCCATAATTATGACACCAATCATGTTTTAATTATCTTTATTTCTTTACTAAATTAATTAATTATTTAATATGTCAAAGAAATAATAGATAGATATATCAAGAGATTGCACTTGCGACCTTCTATTGAAGCCATGTAGAGAGGTGATTACTTGGTTCCATAGAGCACCTTTTTCTGTTTCTCTCCACCACCATTTAATTTGGTTAAAAGGGCGATAATCAAAGCTTTCAAGCTACTAACGCACAATCTTCTCATGTCCTTTCGGCCAAAGTATCTTTCCAGGAAATCCACACCATTTTACGAGTTGAATTGGAACCACCCCAGAAAACTTGGCATCACATGCTTTCTAGTTTTTTTTTTTTTTGATCGACTCTTATATCTACACCAAATTTGTCCACAGCGGGACTTAAATTCACGACCTTAAACTATGAGCAACACCAAAACTAACTACTCCAGTACCATTAGGCTAGAAGCTTTAGTTACATGCTTTCTAGTTGATTTAGTACTAGTTATGGAGCTTTGAACAAAGCGATTTACAAAGCACTAAACGTACCCCAAAGCAGCCGATAGGAAATTTGCTTTCCAAGATGAGAATTACTAGTTTAGTTGTAGACTTATTTGCTAACAGCTACAAATAAGGAGATAAACTTGGACAACCCACTACTTATTCAAGACTCAAACAGACTCGAGAACTTGGTCATATGACCGTTACATAAAACACCATGTGCACATGCTTCAATATCCTCCCCTAAACAGAACTAGGACAAGTTCAGTTTACTTCCTTCATACCAATGGATGCTCGCAACCTGCAAAAATCTTCTAACTTGATTGGCTTCGTCATTATATCAGCTAACTGATTCTTAGTGTTGCAGAATGTCAACTTCAATTCCTCTTGATTAACTAAATTCCTTAAGTAATGGAATCGTACATCAATGTGTTTTGTTCTCCTATGCATGACAGGATTCTCTGATAGCTTTATAGTTGATGTGTTATCACACATAACTTCAATTGCACCTTCTAGTTTTTCACCCAAATCTTCAAGTAATCCTTTAAGACATTTGCAGTGACATGCACAATTAGCTGCAGCTACGTACTCTGCTTCAGTAGATGAAAGTGTAACAATTTCTTGTTTCCTTGAACTCCAATTTATAGCAGCCCCGCTGTACAGACATATGTAGCCTGAAGTACACTTCCTATCTCCCACATCTCTCGCATAATCACTGTCAGTGAAGACCTTTAGCTTTTCGGTTGACTTTCTCCCATAAAATAATCCATAAGTCGTTGTTCCCTTCAAGTATCTTAGCACCCGTTTAGCCGAATTTAGATGTTCCAACCTTGGTTTTGACATGAATCTGGATAATAAGCACACCACATAAGTTAAATCGGGCCTTGTAACAGTAACATACATAAGACTTCCTATTAACTTCTTGTATCTTGTTGGATCTATCTCCTCCCCTTCTCCTGTCTTGGTAAGAACAGCACCAGGCACAATTAGATTACCTACTGGATGACTCTCTTGCATTTGAAACCTCTCAATAAGTTCTTTAGTATACTTCCTTTGGCAAATATAAATCCCGTCCTCAGATTGCTTTACCTCCACACCTAGAAAGTATTTCATCATGCCAAGATCTGTCATCTCAAACTCCTTTTGCATAGATCTTTTAAAGCTTTCACAGATCATAGCATTTGTTCCTGTATATATGAGGTCATCAACATAAAGGCTTACCACAAGAATATTATTCCATACTCTTTTGATAAACAAAGTGTGATCAAACTGACTTTGTTTAAATCCTTCCTTCTTGAAATACTTTTCTATTCTATTGAACCAGGCTCTAGGAGCCTGCTTCAACCCATATAGAGCTCTTTTCAATTTGTACACCTTTGCTTCTTCTCCCTGCTTGATAAACCCAGGAGGTTGTTCAATGTACACAATCTCTTTGAGCTCGCCATTTAAGAAAGCACTTTTAACGTCAAGCTGAAACACCCTCCAATTTCTTTGAGCAGAAATAGCTAGCATAGTTCGAATAGTATCCCACCTAGCTACTGGTGCAAACACCTCTTCATAGTCCACTCCCTTTTGTTGTGCATAGCCTTTAACCACAAGTCTTTCCTTATACTTGTCTACATTCCCTTCTTCATTCAGCTTTGTTTTGTACACCCATTTCACACCAATAGGTATAGTTTCAGCAGGTATGTCTACTAATTCCCACGTTCCATTTCTCTCTATTAAATCTATTTCATCTTCCATGGATTTCA
The DNA here is from genome assembly GCA_038502395.1 of Dittrichia graveolens. Lineage (NCBI taxonomy): Eukaryota > Viridiplantae > Streptophyta > Magnoliopsida > Asterales > Asteraceae > Dittrichia > Dittrichia graveolens. Next base: position 8,981,475 of record JARJIL010000002.1, on the reverse strand, counting down.
TCCACCTAGCTTCTTGTTTTGCTTCTTCAAAGGTAGTAGGATCTCCTTGTGCCGTATACATGGCAAACCCCTCTTTAGCTTCTGGTAACTCCTTACCAGTCTCATAATCTTGCATCCAAACTGGTTGTTTTTTATTTCTAGTAGAGGATCTAGCTGCAACATCTCTTTGATCTGTAGTACTTGCTTCTGGATCGTCATCCGGAACAAGCGTATCACTTTCTTGTACCTGTTCTTGAACTTTTGATTTGACATTCTCAGTCACATCTTCTTCATTATGTGTAGCTGCAATTTGATGATCTGGTTCTTCTTCTATTATCAATTCTTCCGCCCCTGCAGTTTCTTTATCCCAATTCCATTTTTGGTCCTCTTCAAATATAACATCTCTGCTAATAATGATCTTCTTTAGAATTGGATCATAGAGCCTGTAAGCCTTAGACTCAGTGCTAATACCAAACAACACACACTTCTGGCTTCTTGCATCTAGCTTGGTTCTAACTTGAGAATGAATATGAACATGACCAATACATCCAAACACACGGAAGTAATCAACATTTGGCTTCTCTCTAGTCCATAATTCTTCAGGAACCTTCTTGTCTAGAGCTCTAGACACACACCTAATGTGACAAGCCCAGGTAGTTGCTTCGGGCCAGAAGCATTTAGGCACCTGTTTCTCCACTAACAAACACCTCACCATATTCATTAGTGTTCTATTTCGCCTCTCAGCCACCCCATTTTGTTGTAGGGTGTAGGCAGCTATTAATTGTCTCTTAATTCCATTTACTTCACAAAATTCAAAGAACTAATGTGAAGTAAACTCTCCCCCTCTATCACTTCTTAACACCCTTATTTTTGCACCCACTTCAGTTTCAACCATTTCTTTAAATTTCTTAAAATGCTTAAAACATTCGCTTTTATTTCCCAGTAGATAAACCCATGTTTTGCGTGTGAAATCATCGATAAAGACAAGTACATACTTTTTTCCACTTTGAGATGTTGGTGTAATTGGTCCACAAAGATCTGTGTGTACAAGCTCTAACCTTTGGGTAGACCTCCAAATTGCTTTCTTTGGAATAGCTATCCTGCTTTGTTTTCCAACATTGCAGGTTTCACATACCAGCGTCTTCCCACAAACTTGAGGTAGTCCCTTTACCATATTGTGATACTGCATGGTTCGAATAGCCTTGTGATTCACATGACCAAATCTTCTGTGCCAAATTTCGGTAGCATTCACATTGGTTATTTGCAAGAAATGACCAACAACATCATCAGTAACATCCTTTTGATGTCCATACACTATGAAAATTCGATTTTTGGCCATAATTGACTTCATGATCAAGCCTCTTGTTGGATGATAAACATAGCATGTTTCATCATCAAACACCACCTTCACTTTCTTTTCTTGAAGCTGACCCACACTAAGCAGATTTGAAGTTAACTGAGGAACATAATAGACATTTGTAAAGATTTGAGTGATGCCATCGATTTCAAAACGAACATCTCCCAAGCCTTTTACCTGGAGCCTTAACCCATTACCAAGTTTCACAGTGTGTCTGACAGTTTCATCCAGCTTAGTAAACCAATTTTTCATGCCAGTCATGTGATTTGAACATGCAGAATCTAAGAACCAATAACCCTTGTTTGCAATGACATCGTCCTTCATGTGAGCCATAAGAACCAGCTCCTCATTCTCATAAATTCAGCATAATTTACCCCTTTATCTTCTTGAGGACATTCAACTTGAAAGTGCCCAATCTGATGACACTTGTAACATTCTATCGTTGACTTGTCAAAGTTGCTACGTCCTCTGCCTCGTCCACGTCCTCTACCTCTCACCGACCCTCATCGACTACCTCTGCCAAAACCACGACCATAATTCTGATCTTCAACCTTTAGTGCATGATCTTCTACTTCCTTCTTGACAAGTTTCTGCTCATGTACCAGTAATGAGCTTTGTAACTCATCAATAGTGAGTGTATCCATATCCTTGGATTCTTCAATTAAACATACCACAAAATTAAAGTTAGGGGTAAGTGTTCTCAAGATCTTTTCTACCACCTTAACCTCATTCATGTCTTCTCCATAATTGCTCATTTCATTTGACATAGTCATGACTCGACCAAAGTACTCCACAATGGTTTCACCGATCTTCATCTCTAAGGTCTCAAAATCTCTTCTTAAACGCTGCAATTGAGCCTTCTTTACTCGTGCATTCCCCTTGTATTTCACCTTCATTGCTTCCCACAGCTGCTTTGCTGTATCCTTCTGTGAAATGTTCTTGAGAATATTCTTATCGATTGAATAGAACAGATAGTTCAGTGCCTTCAAATCGATAAGCTTCAAGGCAGCCGGTTCCTTTCTTCTTGCATCTAAGATCTGATCTCCAGCATTAGGCTCAACGTAGCCAGTTTCAATTGTTGGCCAGAATTCTTTAGACCGAAGCAAATTCTCCATAACCATACTCCAATGATCACAATCTCCATCAAATTTGGGGATAACAAAACCTTGCGACGAGTTTCCTTCAGTCATCTTGTTGTCTTCTTCTCGAATGGATCACACAATGCGCTCTGATACCACTTGTTGCAATCAAGTGATAACATATGATAAACTCACTGTGAAATGTGATATCTTATTCAAGAACTCAGCTGCCATTTATAGGCTTACAAAGAAACGGACTCAACAACTAACAGCTACAAATAAGGAGATAAACTTGGACAACCCACTACTTATTCAAGACTCAAACAGACTCGAGAACTCGGTCATATGACCGTTACATAAAACACCACGTGCACATGCTTCAATAAACATCTCAATAAGCGAAACAAGTTTGCTACATTCTAAGTCAACCAACCCCCATAAAAATGACGTCATCGGCATACTGTAAATGTGAGATTTGTAGACTATTCTTTGGAAGCGAAAGAGCTTGGTGATAAACCCCCATAAAAATGATGTCATCAGGTTGGTTTAAGATTCGATGGAGTGATCTCACTCTAAACAAGTTTATGTCTTTTTGCATGGAAGAGACAAATCATGATGTCGATCTGTTAGCAAATTTTATGTAAAAACGAATTAATATTCACAAATTAAGCATTTCGTATTTTTGATGAAATTTATGATTTAACTTCTAAGTTTTAATTTGAATGTGCTTATTAATGGCAAATTACATTAAAACATAATGAATTTTGTTTTAGACTTTTAGTTACCGTTATATACCAACTTTATTTTCTTAAAAATAATACAATATACTTTTATAATTCTCCATTGGATGCAATTTGTTATATATTATGAAATTTATGGCAAAGTTTATTATATACAATGGTAACTAAATAACAGACATATAAAAAAGTTGTTTGTATACAATGAGTAGATTATGAAAGTTAATTGTATTATTTTTAAAATTTTAAAGTTGGTTGTATACAATGATAACTAATACAAAATTTATTGTATTTTCATGCAATTTGTCCTTTAATTAACTACCCGGCCACGACGGGAAGGAATGATTATTTACACCCTTTTTTAGTTTATATCATTTCCTTGGGTTTTCATATATAAAAAACTCTAAACGATTGATTTTATTTCAATTGAAGTAGTCACTAAATGCATTAAATAAAAAGAAAATAAATGAATATTGAAATCCATAACCAAGAAAAGCAAACAAAAAATAAAAATTCAAAGGAAATATTTGGCAAGTAAACAAAAAAGAAAATCAAAATTTAAAGAAAAAAACAAAAAGATTTAGTGGGGTGGATTTTTGGGGAATAGGCATGAGACTTTAACTTTAACTTCACTTAATTGACTGTGGTTTGTGTGGTGGTTCTCAGTAGGGATGTAAACGAGTCGAGTCGAGTCGAGTTAGATATTTATCGAGTCAGGCTCGTTTAGGCTTTTTTAGGCTCGAGCTCGAGCTCGGCTCGTTTAGAGCTTATGATGTTGAGCTCGAGCTCGGCTCGTTTAATGTGTATGAAGCTCGGGCTCGGCTCGTTTAGGCTCGTTTAAGCTAGGCTCGTTTAGGCTCGGGTATTATTTTGATATTTTTATTAAAATGATATATATAATTATTAAAAATTAAATATATAAAATATAAATTATATTATATATGGAGCTCGTTTAAGCTCGCGAGCCCACTCTTTGGAGCTCGAGCTCGGCTCGTTTATTTAAGGAGCTTTAATCTAGGCTCGGGCTCGAGCTCGAGCTCGTTAAGGCTCGGCTCGTTTCGAGCTTTTAACGATCCGAGCTCGAGTATCTCACGAGTAGCTCGGCTCATTTACATCCCTAGTTCTCAGAAAATGATTAGTTGGAGACTAATGAAGATGTGGAGTTTAAGGTTAGACTTAGACCCACAAAAATATCATTTTAGAAAAATAGAATGGAAAAAGGGAGGATCGAGAGATTTGAACTCAAAAGCTAATTAAGGTTACATCCTAACCACCTTTATCATCCATCATGCAAAGCTTCTATATGATTATTAAACTATCATTTCAATATATAATTATATGAATTTCTGCTAAAACATAATTAAAAAAAACATTACATTGTTTATTAGTTTAATAATATTCTTTTTCCTATTTTATCATAGTCTTTGTTTACATGAGATATAACATTGAACCAAACAATAGATGATATATTCTTTTACATTTTCCTTCTACTTACAGGATCAATACAAATATCAAAATTAATAGAGAATGCGAGGAAAGAAAATTAGTGGACTTCACATATCATCTTATAATAAGTAGGAGGATGAAGTAGAAGAAAAAAGTTGAAGGATATATCATTTTCAATAAATAATAAATCTAATAACTAAACTAAAACTCAAAAGTTCATAAGCAAATTGGTTAGAACCATATTTGACTTATATAAACATACTTATTTTCTTATATTTTGTTTAGCGATTTAAATACAAATACAAATACAAGGATATATATAATGACTAACGATGTTTAGTTTATATTTGAAGTTGTTTTTTAATGTATCATTAAAGTTTAAAGTTACTAAATTATATATTTTCAAAACAATCTCGATTCTCTTATCATCATATTTCTCATGTCTAAATGTTTGTGATGTAGTAAAATCCAATTATTCAAAATGGATTCAATTCGGTGCTTTTGTTAGCCTTAACATATTATATTGGAATTGTATTTATGGTTAAATTATCGAACATCTGTACTTTACTTTCATTAATTATTAAATGTTTCTCTATTATTTTTTAAAGCTTACTCATACGTACACAAGTAATTCAACTAATCTAAATATAAAGCCAAGATGCTTGACATTACCCTAAAACAAAGCTATAAGTTACAAAGAACAAAGAAAAATTAAAAAACCGTTATCAAGGTATAATAAAGGCATTAAAAACGTACGCGTATCATCTCGAACAACCCAAAACATAACATGAATCAAACACCAAAAGTATGTATAACTAACTAGAACAAACAGCAATGCCCGATCAAAAAAAAGAACAAACAGCAGCGAGAGCATAAGAGCTTGTAAAATTATTCACAGCTGCAAATCAAAAAATGCACGCCCAGTGGGACTCGAACCCACAATCGCCTGATTAGAAGTCAGACGCCTTATCCATTAGGCCATGGGCGCCTTGTTGTTACTCCAACAGGCTTGAAACCACAATAATATTATAACAGAAAATGCTCTTCTTTGCGGATCAAAAGTTCAAAATATCTTTAAAAAGTGAATTATTTGATTTTTATCATTTATGTACGTAGAAACGACAACGTTTCGATTGCATAAGTTGGCCTTCTTCATCAACATCAACTTCGAATCTTCGATTTTCATATTTTCTAGCTTCAAGAATTTCTACGAGTTCGTTGTAGTTGTTTTTATTGTTAGTAGCTTAATACGACATGTATAAACACGATGATGGTTAAAGTAAATTTTAAATATTTATGGTGTTAATTAAAAAGTACTAACATATATAGTAAAATATTTGTAAAACATATATAGTGATATAAAATCCCTTAAAAGAGTAGTAGTAGATATATTAGAAATCAGAAATTCTACATAACGTAATCATCAAATTTTTCGTAAAACCTCTTTATAATGAAACTTAAGTTTTTAATTTAATCCAATTGGTATACGTGTTTACATAAATAACCACGAAAATAGGTAAATGCATCTGCTAAGTGATTTGAATAAATGTTTGTGTTAAAATATTCAAGTGTTAACATACTAAATCACCTATAAAAGGTATTTGAAGAAATAACTCATTCGTAAACATTTGAGTAAAGAAAGGGGAATGATTAATGGAAAAAATTCTAAAAACAAAATGATGACATCATAACCTTTTTTTAATATAAATTAAAGATTATAAACATTTGGGTACTAGATTAAAGTGTTAAATAAGAACAAGTTCCTCAAAATCTAGTTGACTTTCACCCAGCTTATGTAACATATTTAATACTCTAATGGTATCCATTGTTCGTATCATGAGTTCAAGTCTCAACTGAGACTATCCACTTTTGTAGTTAGATGATTGCTGGAGGTATCTGATCATCGTCATTTTGGTAGGTGTCTGGAGTTTTTTTAGGTGTAATTTTCATTTTAGTTACGGCTTTGGTTCGTTTGGTAGGTTCTTTTGTGTACAGTTTCAAAGTTTATTTGATTGCTGGTCGGTTATTTTGCTTTCAGCATCTTGCAGGGCGCTTCGTTGTTCTTGGTCTCCTTTGTTGTAATAAAAGTCGACGGCCTTTAAAAGAAAAAAAGTCGGCATTTGTCTGAAGGCGCCAAAGGGTACAGAGTTTTGAATCCGCAATTGCAAGTCACATTGGAGCACAAATCATCGACCTAATCCATCCACTAAAACACTCTTATTATGTAACAGTAAAATGAATCAATCTCTCTACTTCCGCCGCGTAAAGCAGATAACATAAAAGGCGCATTGATTAACTTCTTTCGCACTTTAATTCATGTTGTTAGAGTTCATGAATATGACTTTATTGCCAACTCCTAACAAGGACAAGGCTTTAAGGAGTTCTAATTTGCTATTAAAAAAATGTAAACCTTCTATAATATGTAACCTGTTAAATAAGAATCTAAGGATAGCTTTTGAGGCTGCTAAATAAGAATCATAACTGAGAAGAAACCTGAAAACCCCATTTTATTCTATTCTTGATCAGACTATTAAGATATAAATGGGCATTAAATATTGTATCAGAAACTGGATTTTGTAGAACCAAAATTTGCCCCACAACAAAACATTAAATATTTTTAATATAGCATACAAGTTTTTATGAACTGTTGGAGGTTCGAAAGACCTCTTAGCTGCTAGCGATATATCCACCGCCGCTTCCAAAAAATTGAGGGCAATAATTTAAATCAAAAGATGTCCTGAGTGCAAATGGTTTTTCTAATCTTCAAGCTCGATAATCTTAACCACGGATGCATCTCCAACCTTTTGGCAGATCACAACCCGATCATGTGACTTGATCACTCCTGAGGCTTTTCCGTGATCTAGTGCAACCTTCAGGACCGACTCATTTGTTGCATTTGTAGATTCAGCCTGCAAATAGACGAGTTAGACTAGTGAATATTTAGGCTAAAGCTTAAATAGCAATGGCATTAAATCAATCTAATATACAAATGCCCAAGGTTATCAACCATGTTTTTGTGGGAAATTAGGAGGTGTATGGATATGTGTCTTGGAACTGATTATCCGGTTGTTAGTGTTTGGAAAAACAAGTTCTGTATTTTATTTTCTGATTATTAGGCGTCAAATTGTCAGTTTTGTATAGTCCGTTTCATACCAGTTGCAATACTGTGATTATCTAAGACTATAAACGAAAAGTTACATATTTACCCCTTTAACTTAATTTGAGATCTCCATTCCCATTTGACAATGTGTAGACATAATAATATCTTTTTTGGTCATTTTATTTATGATTCTTTACAAGAGAACTATATATGTCAAAGTTAAGCATTAGAACTTCAAACTACAAAAGCGCATCCAAACACCATCTTTTACGACTTATTTTATTACAGCTTGTAATATTAACGCTGATTATCTGTTCTAATTATTGAATATCATATGAACTTTTGAAATGAGCAGATGACAGTAAATAAAGCCACAGGATTAAAAAAAACTTACAGGGTGTCGAGGGTCAGCAAGCATGGGGAAAAGACCTCTGACAATAAGTGATTGCCTTGCCTGACATTCATTTCAAGGATAAATAAAGCATCAGCTTAATTTTTATTTTGCTTCTTTTTAAAAAAGTATTGTAAAGAATAAAGAGAATATACTAAAGGTTATGAATAGGTAACAAAAAGAAAAATAAAATCGGAAGTCTTCCAAGTCTTACTTCTAATGCAGAAAACCTCCAAAAATCATTCTTATTAAAAAATAAAATATTTATTGAAATAATAAAGGTATTGTGACAAATATTAGGTATAGAAAAGATTAAGAATCTGGACAAAAGTTTGTTCCATTCCAACCCAAACCGATCTGTTTGACCGGTTTCTTGTCACATTTTGCCACCTTTAGCTTCAGATGACTAGATGAGGGACAGGGCATTTAAGTTATGATAAGATATACCTCAAATGCACCACTAAAACTCCAGCGTAATTGATTTGTCTTTAACCTGGGAATGACAACCGATAGGACTGGCATGGTAGGCCGATACTTTGCAATTAATCTGCATTTAAGATGGTTTACATTTTTAGACTGCAAAACTTGTCTTGTGAACAAAGTGAAGAAATAGAATTTATTTTTGTTGCTAAAGCAAAATAGTAACATATTAATTTCTTTTTTAGATCATATATACCTTGCGGCCCTTCCAGAAGAAGTAAAGCAAATAATAACGGATGCCTTCACTTTAATGGCAGCACGAACCTAACAAATGCATCAAACACACTGATCAGGATACTACGATATGGGAAAACTTTTTCCAGATTTACAAACTTGAAAGCATGTGAGTCATGATGGAACTGGAAGGATACCGCAGATGAAGCAATTGATTCCAAATGAGTCATTGGTTCCCCAACATACTTGACGGTTTTCTTGAAATACAGATCTTGGTTAAAAACCTTCTCTGCCTGCAAGTTATATCCACACATTTATGAATTTCATCGCAAAAGTCCTATCAAGAAGACGCAAGGTACATAACTAAGTCCAATACCGGAGTCGGTAAAATGGGAGGGTTGGGCAATGGGTCAAAAAGGGTCATTTTTGGTACAAGTCAGGTTGGCCCCAAAGCACTTTTTTGTTCAAACATTTTTAAATCTTATAAATGATTAATGTGTCAAATATTGACTACAAGCACTATTACAATGTATATATTGACTACAAGCACTATTACAATGTATTATTTCGATACAAATCTTTTCTGAATAAAACAATGTAACCGGTTTTGTGCTTAAAGCCTTAAAGGATACACTTTGGCATCTTGCAACTCAATTGAAGCATATCCTTTGAAGTTTTAACTTTTAAGCTATTTTTCTATTTTACCTGTATGACCCTGCTGGAGATAAAACATAACTAGTCCACCAAATATAAATACAAGAATTTTATAATTTCATAATGTGATGCTTTGGCTTGTTGGTTTGTTTACTTTTAAGAAAGAAAACAACTTGACCAGAGGAACTGTTTGAGCTAAAACTATTCAAGACGAGTAAAATTACATTTACAGTAAAACCAGTGATCTAAACTTTATAATGTAAACCTAAATAAGTTCAACTATCACATAATTAAATGTATTACCTCTGCGCAAATTTTACCAACAATAGATATGGTCTCAACAGGGTATAATCCACGAAGAGTCTCAGCACCAAGAAGAATTGCATCACTTCCTGCAGACATTGTGATGATTTATGTTTATAAGTGATCAAGATCTTGCATGACGCCAGTAGTACAGTAGTCACTTTTTTTTTTGAAAAGCAGTAGTACGGTAGTAGCTGACCAATAACAAACTTAAGAGCCTAACTTTTAAGCCTTCGGTTGTATCATAGAAGCAAAATTACTAAAACCAGAATGTGGAAAATACGTATGAAATGTTGACAAATGAACAGACTCCAGTTAGAACAAGAAAGCAACAAACCGTCTAAAACAGCATTAGCAACATCAGTTGCTTCTGCACGAGTTGGCCTTAAATTGTCTGTCATGCTATCCACAACACGAGTAAGCACTGCTGGTTTTCCTGCCATGTTACACTTGTAAAGAGCAGCTTTTTGAAATAAAAACACCTGCAAAATGCATATATGTCCGGTTAACATATTGCAATTTTGGCTTGTCAGAGATAAAGTCAGAAAACATTATATTTCTTTTAAAGATAGCCAAACATTGCCAGAAAGCTAGTTAATCTATTTAGTCATATAATAGTTACCTTCTCCGGTGGAAGATCAATGCCGAGGTTCCCACGGGAAAGAATAATACCATCTGCCTCTTGTAGGATCTCATCAAAGTGAGTTAGGCCCTGTAGAGAAAATGAAGAAAGCAATGAATATAAGCTCGTAGTTGAATTCCGCCTCTAGTCATTACCACGACTTCCTTACAGAAATCACAAAATAAATCCATATACATCAAAGACAATCACCTCTACGTTTTCAATTTTCGCAAATATTTGAGTTTGGCTAAGATCACCAAGCTTGGAAAGAAATTCACGTGCCTGTGGTTCCAAACAAAAAGGTTAAGAAAAAACATGATACTGTCAAAATCCTCAGAATAACCAGATAAAGTGAAGTGGAAGGAGTAGCACAAATTTGACAAAATAAATAAATAATAAATAAGAGCTTTCATAACAGAACACTTACTTCACGAACATCTTGTGCATGGCGTGTGTATGACAATGAGAGAAAGTCAATTTTGTTTGCAACCCCCCAAGTGCTGATGTTCTGAAATAAGAGACATAAATATTAACACAACTCTTACAACTATTTGAACATGAAAATCATGAATTGCTTATAGAAAAAGGCTAATTCCCCTAAACATCAATTATTTGATCAACGTAATTAAAAGTCGCTGTAAAAAAACATTCAGCTTCTTACATATTGTTTTAGGATAATCTGAGCGCCAACAAAATTAGTAGACATGTTTCTTAACTTTATTAATCACCAACCTGAGCTTTTGGTTGCATTTATTGGGACAAGACCGAATACAAAGATGTTAAACGACTAAGAGCACTAAACAAGTTAGAACCACTATCAACACCAGATGATGAACCAAAAAATACTTGATGCATAAATCGCCAGTGTCAATAAATAAAGGTAGTGGAAATAATATAAACTAGAAATCTCAGGTACATAAATGCATCAGTAGATGTAAGAAAAACAATTTAATAAAAATCAGATATACAAGTAAAGAAAAACAAAAAAAATGTACGCACTAATTTAATTACAATTAACTAAAGAGAGATTGTAATTTATTAATTTGACAAATAGTCAAATAACATATCATAATTACTATTAATTAAATAAAAATCAGATATACAGTGATATACATATTCTTAATTTCACTACGATATCTTCATTACTATAAATTTCACATGTAACCAAACTAGAACATAGAATTTGGGATGATTTCAAGTTACTATAAATTTCACCTCTTTATCTTTTTCTGTAAGAGTAGGCAGATCAATATGAATTTGGGAGGCATGGAGAGTGAACAATGCCCCAGCTAGAGTTGCAGAATTCTTTATCTTGCAATCAACATCATCCCCGTCCACTTTATCAACCTGCTCAAGTCCAAACATGAACAAATCATACATTCATACTTGGTTATGTATTGGTAAAAAGCATACATTTCCACTGGAAGTTCGAACATGTAAAACGGCATTCCATGTGAATATACACATTTAAGTCGGCCTAAATGAGCAAAAAGAGAGATGCTCTGTTTAAAAAAAACAAGAGAAAAAGGAGATCTCATACCTCCAGCCAAACAGAGGTGGTTTCACTTCCTGTGAACAAGTACTGACCAACAAAGATGGTGTCTCCCTTCTTCATAGCCTGTAAAAAATGATATAATAAACAGTCTCATAAGCATAAAGCAACACTATAAAGGGGTCTGAATAACTCATCAACAGTTCTACAACCACTAAGACCATGCGCGCAAGCACATCTGTAATAAATGGATCATATAGTAGTACCAGCATGCAAATTTTCAGTAAAAAACTTTATGGTTTTTTAGGTAAATTATCAAAATTAAATTATACAACTTCAATAGTTTAATAAAATCTAGTGTGCAACAACATTCTCACCTTAGCTAGTCCATCAAAGTTGATTGGCAGTACTTGAGAAGAAGCTTCCTGACCTTTGTCAGGGGTAAGAATAACATTATCATCCTGTTGAAGGGAAATAGCCTTCTCGCTCTTATTCACAACCTGCATCTCAGCGCCAACTGTATCGAGCATAACCTGGAAGTAAAAGGACCTATTATAATACCTTACCCTCATAGTTATATTAATAAGATACGGAACAAGATTAGATGACATCTTCTTGGACTAGTTTTGAAGCAGTAAAAGGGTGTGATGTATGTAAGCAGTTCTGCTGTAAATACACATCAGGCAACAAGGAAGTATTTTATCACACCCTCTATCCCTCCATCCGACAACTAGTATCCATTTGCAAACATAATTAGCTCCAATATAGGCATCCATTTAGTATAGGATGATCCAGCTTCCTCAAGTTTACCCCTTACAACGAGATATAGCCTTAATTTTTCAGGAAAAAATGGAACAAAGTTCTTTATGGTGAAACTCAGAACCTCACTTTGATTCTTTATAATATTTTGCATGAGAATCCTAGAGGAGAGGGTGAGAAGCTAGCACCAAGAAAGAAACTTGTGTATGGCAAGTTCTGATAACTCCAATCATTCGTGTAGGAGAGGTTGATACACGCAATTTGACCTAAACATGTTCGACCTCTTTTGTTACATTAAACATTCTTTTTACTATCTATTGAAGAAGACAGACTTAATGAAAAGGACTAAAGAAAATCCAACAGCACATATGATGATAGTATCCCTCACAAACATTGACCAGAAGATTTTGCTATTGTTATTCTTATTAAGATGATCAACCGAAGTGATTATAAAGAATGGAAAAAATAACATACGGCGCAAAGCTTCTTAGTGCTCTTGACAGCGGCCCTCAGATTATCCAAAGTTTCCTGGTGATACTCGGAGTCTCCCCACGAAAAATCGAATCTAGCAACTGCCATCCACATCAGTCAAACCACCACAAAAGTTAGGACAGTAACAAGACATCAAATCAGAGACACTGCTTTCAAACTTCAAATCTAAAAGGAATGGCAAGTCGGTGACAAAACATAGTTACAAAAATTAGCTCCAACTTGACATCGCTATACGAGCATAACAAATCTTCAAGTAGGTAACATGAATTCCATTCAATACCAATGAGTCAATGACCCCACACACATGAACATCAAAAAAAAAAAAAAATTGAAACAAAAACCTACCAGACATGCCAGCTTTGAGGCAGCCAGAGATAACATCGACAGATCGTGAGCGAGGACCTAAAGTTCCAACGATTTTGGTCATCGCAGGGAAGAAATTCTGTAAATACGTAAATCAAATCGCAAATCTAGATCGTTAATAGGCAAACAACATGTAGATATAATATAAGTGAGATTACACTCGTGAATTCGTAAGTAAAGAAAACACACAAAATTAGATCCATGGATCGAAATTGAATACTTACAGCTTTAGAAGGCTCGAGGATTGATGCCATTCTGATTGGTTCTTCGAGAAGCAAGTGATTGGAATGCATATTGACTGATCAACAGCGAGAAACTCTGCAAGATTAAAATCGAAGGAGATAATTTTGAGAATGGGAGAGGCGGGTTGCAGGTAGCGTGAATCAGGTGGAGGAAGATTTGGTAAAAAAGGAAGAGGAGAATATGCTGAGTTTCGACTTTTGTAATCAATACACATGAAAAGTAGGAGAAGAGAACCCGGTTTTTTTTCAAAACCAGCCGCACAGTTTCGTACTTTCGTTCTCCCCAAGTTACCTTCGCTTTAACTCGAGGTGTAATTATGAAAATCCTAAAAATTGTTTTTAGATCGATAAAAAAAATATTTCCATAAATGTTATTTAAAAGACTTTTCTACGTAACAAAAGTAATTATTAAATAGATCATTAATCATAGTTCATTAAAATGTTAGAGTAAATAGTTATTTTTTCGTGAGCAGGAATGATCGAAGACATGAGTGTCTTAACAGTGAAGTTATTAAATATAGGACTTTAGCTTTATATTTTCATATTTGGATCTATAAAAAAACATCATCCAACTCGAAATTTGAATATATATATATATATATGTGACATATGTATATGTGTGTTTATTATTACTCTATTTATATTTTGTATTTTTTATATATTATCAATATATAGTATTATGATATTTTAAAACTAATAAAAACTCCTATAAGTCTTCTTTTAACTCGTTATTTTAAGCTTAACTCTCCAGTTAGATAGATATTCAAAATATTAGATTCATCACAAATTTTATGATTAAATTTAGTTTAAACTTAGTAGAAAATGGAACAAAGTTACGATTCATATGATTTTGGTTTTATTTGAATTTGAATCTAATTTAAATATTTGAATTCAAAACAATTTTAATAGTAGTAATACAAATTCGAATTAATTTTCATAAAGGGATAGAAAATTATCAAATGTGAACAACTAAATTTGAACAACTTGAGAAGCTCAAATCCGCTCTAAATTTTTTATTGGTGCGAGTGTATAGTAGGTTTTAAGCCACTCACAATCTTTCATTTTTTTCACTCCCACACAAATTAGTAAACAAATACATAAAAGAAAGGTTAAAATCCTCTCATGTTTAGTCAAACATGATCTATCACGTTTCCTCACAAACATGAAAGTGAGACCTATAAAGGAACCCATTATTGACTTAGAATAAAGAACACACTCTTATGTATGTAAAAGAACATGATAGGTCATGTTTTAGCACAACATGAGAGGATTTAAACCTATTGAGGAAAGCCTCTTCACATGACATTATTGTAACACCACCTTTTAGACTTAGAAAATTCTGTAATAATTTGAGTTTTTAAATTGTGTGGGTCTGTTTGCAAAACCAAGGTTTACTTGTCCTGTTATTTAATTCATATTTAAAAGTACGCAGCGAAAATTTTAAATAAACAAACCCTAATAAACTATTACAGTTTACTACAAAATAATTTGGCGAATACATATACATGTCAAAAATGTCAAACCAAACATCAGGTGTTACTATATCATACACCGACCATTTTGTTTGTGTTTACACAACCTGTGTTCCTTCCCAAAACATATGTACAAGTCCACAAGTAATCCCAGCTCACCAAGCCCGCTTACTCCTTATCTGTAAAAGAGTAAACATTAACAATATTAGCTATATAAATAGCTAGTGAATACTAACAAGCATGCATATCAATAAGGCAAGTCATCAGCAATAAAGCAAGTCATATAGCAGGAATAAGCAAATAATTGTAACATCCTCAAAACGGGCCTAGAAGTGTCCGAATATGGTACGTCAATTATTTAATTTAATTAAATAATATATATATATATATATATATTCTAGGAAATGATATAAAAATATGAAAAATAATAATAAATGGGTTATTAAAAATATTAATAAAAATAGATAAAGATTATAAAATATCGAACGGTTTCAAAGGAGGATTCCAAAAATATTCTCGTTAGTTGAAACGGTTAAACGGGAGATGAGTTGTAAGTTGAAAAGGGGAACAAAATACCCACTCGTGGATAATAACTACCTACAAGTCGGTTTTGGATGTATACTCTCATCAGACTTCTACACACACACGTATACACACACACATCTCTTTACTTTCTCCTGTTCTTGCAAATTTGAAGAAGAAGATCAAAGAAAGCTATCAAACAACAATTTCCAGCAGCAAATTAAGGGTGAAATCAGTCCACAAACATCATCTTCTTCATCTCTAACCATGTAAGCTCCAAATTCATCTCTTGTTCTTCATTCTTGAACTTTTGGGTTTTTAAAGAAAACTCGTAAACTCTTATTCCAGCAACTAAATAAGGATCAAAATAGTCCCATAAGTTGTTCCTAATCATCCTTTGATCATTGTAAGTGCCAATTCACCCTTGTTCTTGATTATGCCTTTCAAGACTTGAAATTTTAAGTTTACAAGTGGGTTCTTTGATTTAGCAATCAAGAACTAAAATTGATGATTGGAATAGGTTCTAATATCATTTATAAGTGTATAGGAATCAATTCCATGAATTAAAGTAGTGTTCTTGATGAATTTTTAATTTTGGCTCAAATGGGTCAAAATTGGTCAAATACGGGTCAAACTGATGTTGACCTTCAAGAATTGAAATTTAGTGTTCTAATTGATCTTATAACTTGTTAGGATTGATTAGAACTCAATTGATGCATTAGAAGTGGTGATTTTGCACAAATCCAATATTTAGCCTAAATGGGTCAAAATGGCCTAAATCTGTTTTTACACATCAAGAACTGATTTTTAAGGTTCTAATAGGTTCATATGACTTGTATGAATTGATTAGAACATTGGTTTTGAATTGGAATGGTTGTTTTGCTTGAATTGGCTAAAATAGTGAAAAATAGGCCATAAATAGGGAAGAAATTGGAAAATGATACCAAACAATGAGTTTAAAGGTTTTGGTCAATTGC
This sequence comes from Dittrichia graveolens, assembly GCA_038502395.1. Classification (NCBI taxonomy): domain Eukaryota; kingdom Viridiplantae; phylum Streptophyta; class Magnoliopsida; order Asterales; family Asteraceae; genus Dittrichia; species Dittrichia graveolens. Next base: position 8,964,834 of record JARJIL010000002.1, on the reverse strand, counting down.
AATACCTTCAATACATCATATTAGGTGTATATGGTGTGTTTCAAGTGTTGGAATTGGTCTACATCAAGTTTTGGCCATTATGCGCACGTCTTTGTCCATTTAATTGTGATTTTCGTATGAATTAATTGGATAGGAGTTTTTTATGTTAGAAAGCTTCCACAAGTGTCAAATGGTCCTATGAAACACTAGAATTTTACTAAAATTTATTTGGAATTGATTTGGGCAAAAATGACCTTGCTGTGCACAAAACAGCAAGCTATTTGTGCACAGCACAAGCCTCGCGGCGCGACAAGAGAGGTGTCGCGGCGCGACCCCCCTGCACACAGCCTTTTGTGCTATTTTGTGCTACGTATACGCGTGTTGTTGCTTGGGCTACTATAGTTAGTTAGTAAATGGTTAAATAACATCATTACGGTATTGTTTCAAGTATCTTAGATGTTCCTTGCGTGTTCAAATGATTGATACGTAAGTCTTGGCATTATAGGTCGAGTTGACAACCCGTAAGTGCCAAAGCAAGGTCTTTGCTTATTCTAGCCTATCAGGTGAGTGTCGAATGACATAACAATTAATATACCTATAACATATATTAACAATGAACACGAAATTGTATACCATGATTTATACACGCACTTGTTTAAGTGTAGGATTGCATGACAATGCTAGAATATACCATGTTGAGACAATGTAGTATGCACTTGATTAGGTGTATGCTATGATGATAATTGAATATATGCGCGCATTGATTGATGATTCGATTGAATCAGATTATTTGTTTGTGATTGGTATGGATCTTATGGACAAAGTTGATAGGACAAAGTTGTCCAACATAAGAACAAAGTTGTTCTACTTAAGGACAAAGTTGTCCTCTTCGGGTATGGCGTATGCTATACAACAGAGGAATCGGTTGATTCCAAAACGCAACGGTGGACGCTTAACAGCTCTCCCACCTGAGCGGTTAATGTGTCTGGTACCCTAGTTTGGTGCATTGAGCCGGGTTAGCTCCCCTGCAATATATGCTACCTCCTGACTATGTCAACTCATCGCGAGATGCTAGGATAGAACTATATGAGCATGACTGATGATATGTGATGTGCTTATATTGATTGCATGCTATTTGGTACTCACTAGCTATTATAGCTAACAGATGCTACACTCCACATGTGCAGGTAATCCTCAATGAGCTCGGGAGCCTGCGGGTAGTTATTTGCTTTGGGAGGAAAACTACTTTTATGTTTAAACTCTGTTGAATCATGTTTATGTTTGTTTAAGATAATGGTCAGCCGGTTATGTATTCCGTAACACCAATTGTCGTTTGTGGCATCATTTTGACTGTTTATATAATTTGCCACGTGTTTTTACTTCCGCTGTATTTTTGAAATTATAGGACAGGTTTGATTGTTCTATTTACAGTCAAACCCACGCAGTTTGAAAACTTAAATTGTATTTTAAAAAGAAAAATTTGGTTCTAAAAATCACGGTGTTACAATAATGCTATCCTATCACATAGCGGAGTGTTGACATGTCCAGCGAGTGAATTATATTGTCGGGTTGCAAGTCCAGCTCAAACCACTGCCACTGGGGGAATCAGACACTACCATTCGTGCTGGTTTCATCACCTAAGTGAATCACCGTGCTCGTTAAGGAGCCAATGCTCATTAGGCTTAGCCATTTAAGGCACTCACCCCAAGTGCTGAAAGGAACAGTACTCGAGTACCGTTAATCCAGAATCTTAGCCCGAAGGCACTGGATCCAGCCGAAGCTGACCTTAATTACATGTTAGTCCGGACATACGGATAGCTCATCAAGAATCCTTTTCAGGAACAAGTGCATGCATGCTTATACATATAACATATATTCATCAAAATGTGCACATGTACTTAAATACATGTCTTGCACATCAATTATCAAGGTATCTCATGGATTCTTAGTCATACTAGCATACATATGGCTTTCATAATACAAAATGTAGCATGTCATAAACATATAACTTTTCTTGCATTCAAACCTTCCTTAATTGAAGTCATGAGAGTCAGTACTCACCTGAGCTTCTAAATCAATCAGTTACACTGTTCAGGCCCTTCCTAGTTGTCGGGATCACCTAAACAACGTCCCGTATATCAATACTACTTGAAACAGTAAATTCCGTGCTGAAACAGAGCTCCTTACGGCCACAATCAAATGCTTGCGCCCACAAGGAGGGTGCTTTGCTTGCGCCAGCAAGGGCGGAACTATGCTTGCGCCCGCAAAGGGTTCCTTACGCCCGCAAGCTGTAACACCGCTTCTGAATTTAGTTGCTTTAATGTCAAAACAGATTTTAGCGGCGGAAATTTTTTTTTCTTTTAAAACAAGAACTGTCATTTACATTATCAAAGAACGTAGGTGTTACCAATGTACAGGAACCGACCATAGAATCATATTACATTACAACATATATCAACAAAATATGAGTGTTCCACCAACAAGGGGCAATACATTCCCATAAGCAACCCGCTTCGCAGGCCATCTAGTCTTTACCTGAAAAGGGAAACATAGTATCATTAGCTACACTAGCTAGTGAGTACATACAATGTTAAGCATCAATATAGTAAGTCATGCATCATATCGTAAACAATCATTGCTAGCTTAGCACATAGTGGCGTGCTGACAAGATCGGTAAAAGTCGTGTCTTGCAGGGTAATCAATCCCGCTCAACAACTCATACCGGGGGACGAGACACGACCAATCCGCGCTGGTGGAGGAGCACAAGGCAGTCCACCAAGCATCGTTCACAGAGCCAGAGGCTCCACAGGTAATCCAGCTACAATCGGCTGATCACCACTTACGTTAATGCACGGTGGTTCTGCAGAACCTTGACCCGGGATGCACCCCGAGTCACCGTTAAATCCAGAAATGACCGAAGTCCTGTTAGGATCCAGCTAACCGGCTGACCTTAACCATGCGTCAGATAGTCTGCAGACAGGTCACATACACATATACGTACATTTGATCCCACAGGGATCCATCATTTTACATATAACGTCATACAGTTATTCATACGATCATATCATCATGTATTAACTAAGTGGTTCCAAACTGGACCCACTGGCATGCTCCTGATACATATTCTAACATCATATAAGTCATACAATTACCTTCTCGAACGTACCTGCAAAAGCAAGTTAGTCACAGTACATTCACACAGTCATTTAACAGGCAAGCCTTACTCTACTGAGTCTCATGGTCGTAGGCACTCACCTGAGTTGTTACTAGGTACAGGTATTCAGTTCCGAGTCTTTTAACATAACAAGTCCACCTAGGACATTACATTCACATTCATCATTCGCATGTGCATACAATGCTCATAAAACTACATTTAATCATGGACTTTAACACAAATCCGCTAGGACTGTCGGATTTGGGGAAATCCGATGGTCCTGTCGGATTCATGAAATCCGACACTTTGGACTTCAAACTTAGACAATCAATCGGGTTTCAACACTTAGGAATTCCAACCATGCATGTGAAATCCGATACAATGAAATCCGATACAATCGGATTCCAATACTTAGAATCCGAAACTATGGAAATCCGATTAACTTGCGGATTCCATATTTAAAAAGACTACAAAACATGAAATCCGACAGAGTTGCGGAATCCGACACTTCTATCGGATTCCGACACTTCCTTCGGTTTTCATCACATTCGGATTCCGACAACTTCATAGTTGCGGAATCCGATAACTTCATCAACTGAAATACCGACAACATCATTTGGTCAACTAAACAACTTCATTTTGGCTTGCTTTAAGCCCAGAACATCATAGAACATCACTCTCTATCCATCTAGCTATTCTAAACACATCAAATCATATAAGAACACCAAATATCCAAAACCCACTTTAAAGTAGGCTTTTGCATGTTCTTCATGGTGTTCTTGCATGATTTCATGATTCTAACATTTATGAAATCTTCTAACATTGATGATTCTAAGTTGCTAACCTTTTGTAGATTAAACAACCGAGAATCCTAGTTCTTCTTTCTTCTTTTCCAGAATCCGATGGCAGCAACGAGAGGGTAGAGAGACGAGAGAAAACTTGCGGTTTTTGTATATGTGTGTTTTACTAAGTTTGACTTAGTCAACTTACCACATATATATATATATATTCACGTATGGCAGAGGCGGTTGCCTCATTCTTCATTCGAGGGTTTCCTCAATTAACTATACACACATATACACTTAACATACATACACATACTCGCACATGCATACATACATACACACAAATACATAAACACATACTCATTAAACTCAACAAATATACACAAAATACGTCTTATTACAATAACTACGTACACTTACGTATCAATTACAACTAGGCCCAAGTTGAGGATGTTACACAAGCACAGATCCTTGCGGCCGCAAGGGATTTCCTTGCGCCCACAAGCAAGTCTGCACAGACCAGTGTCGATTTCTAGCCCCTGTTTTGGCCATTTTCCAACTTCAAACTTAACACCAAACCATTTTCCAACATTCATATATGAACAAGACATTCAAACTAAGCTAGAAACATCTTTCAAAACACACTTTAACATACAATCCAATAATTGGGACCACAATCACCTAATTTGACCCATTTGCATAAATTCTCCAAATTCATCTATAAACCTTACTTTAATTCAATTATCAGATTTATTTAGGCTTAGAATTGGACTGGAAACATATTGGAATCATTGGTTTCAATTATAGAAACCAATTTGAAGTTTTGATCATTTTGACCTAGAAAGTCAAGACCCAAGAACTTGGTAGAATCATGAAGAGAAACTTACAAGAATCAACAGCTGATGTAGAAGATTACAAGGACAGATTAGAAGCTTGATTACTTGATTAATTCCAGCCCTTGATGATCCTTGGATTGATTTCTTCTTCAAGCACAAAATGGAAGAACAAGTGAGGAGGTGTGTGTGTGTTTGTACGTATGTGAGTGTGTGTGTTTTGTCTGTGAGATAACATAAGAACCGCCCTTGGGTTCTTAATTATCCACAAGGGGTATTTTGTTCCCCTTTTCAACATACAACTCAACGCACGAATACCCGTTTTAACTAACGAGGATATTTTTAGAAAACTCGTTTGAAACCATTTAATATTTAATCATTATTATCTATTTTCATTATCATTTTTAAATTCACATTTTACTAACCAATAACATATTTTCTTTTAATTACTAAACATATTTATCTAATTAAATTCTTATAATTTAATTCACGTACCAAATGGAGTGCACGAATAGGCCCGATTTGAAGATGTTACAATCATCTGTAACAAGAAGAGTGAAAGAATGACGTGTGATGGATGCCTAGATGGGTTGTAACATTGTGAATATGTTAGCTTTAGTATATACTATTTAAGATTAAAGTTTGTAATGTGTGTTACATATTCACATATATCACATCACATGATGAATTTACACTAATAAGTGTTCAAATAGTCACACCCATCTAAAATTGGTCAACTTTTTGCACACCTAGCGGAATAAACTTGGCGTCTATCTCGTGATGTAACATTGATCAAGCTATAAGGCATTATACATCATATCATGTGAAACCAACTGAAATCATTGAACAAATTAATTAAAGTGAATTAAATATTTATACATTATTTTAATTTTAATAACTAATATTTCATTAAAGATTTTATAAAAAATTAGATCAATGCAAATTAAATTCTAGCATATAATATATCATTTATAAAATATAAATCAAATGAAATAAATTGCTATTAAAAACAATGTTATCTCATCATAGGATAAATATTTAAATTTTAAACATTAGAAAACAATGTATAGTTAAAACATATGAATTTGAAAAATATGTCACTCGAATTAAATATTACATATATTTTTAAATAAAATAATTTTAGTTGCTTAGTTAAAATGAACAAACCTCTATTCATTTTCTAATGTATGAATGCGGTGTCTCACTTGAGAAACTTTAATATTCGATCATTAATGTATTATTAAGATGTTTTATTGTAAGTTACTAGTTTAGACACATATGCCATAATTATTCATTTAGTTAAATATATTATTGTTTTGTATAGATTAGTTAAGTGCCAAATTGAGACTTTTTAAAAAATTAAAAAGAAATTATATTAATTTCAGTCGACATAGAAAAGTAAATAATGTCAAATTTAAAAATAATTTAATAACGATAAAGATTGTAGAAAAAAAATATATAATAAAAATATAAATTTGAATTAGAAAAATAGTTTAATGCAATTTAAATTGATTTAAAGTCAAAATTAAGTTTCCAAATTTTATCAAATGAATGATTAGGATAACTCAATTAAATAATGATGTTATTTTTGATTAAATGAAAAGGTTATGCATTCTTTGATTAAACTGCATAGTTTGTAGTTTGTTTTTTATGATATATAAGTTTCCTTGAATATGTGATATTGTTTATGTATTATAATAATATGTTTGTATGTACTTGTTTATTTGTTTTTGAATTTAAGTTGTTTTTTACTTACTATATTATCTTATATTAAAATTGAATTTGAATATTATGTTAATTTAGAGTAAAAACAACATTTTAATTTTTATCAAAATAAATAGTTAATAATATTATTTTAATTTAAATTATAGAAACCACCTATTATTTAACTACCGATAAAAATTTAAAAAACAAAAAGTAGTTACTAATTAAGTCCACTTCGTTGCACCACATGTTATGATAATTCCTTCCACCCTTACGTTGTGAGTCCTCGTCAGTTGTCGCACCAAATAATGTCTTGTCTCTCGCTCGGTGTACCCGGAAGATAAAGTTGCGACATTTTTATCCATTTTTTGATATAATAATAATTGGGTAATATCATGAAGAAATAGGGGTTGGCAAGTTTCTTTTATATAAAGTCGACGTCGTATCAATATGCGCCACAAGTTATCGATATGGAAAGAAAACAAAAATATCACTTGTCGTTTTTCCCTTTAGTTCACCATCTGACCTGGCAAACCAACATGCCAAGTACAAAACTGCTAATGGGACCCACGACAATTCTTATATGTTCATATGGCCATATGGCTTGGATGGGGGCAAAAGCCACCACACAAACAAATATTATTATTATTATTTTTTTAATTTTTTTATGTAGTTATTTTATGGTCAAATTTGTTTTCTTTCTATTACTTTTGCATTCGGTTTTCTTCTTGTTCATTAGGCCACATGTGTAGCATGGCCCGATCCGAAGGCTCTCGGGTTCCCTTCGGGTACACCGCTACCACCCTCCTCAGCTTCCTTCCTTCGATTTCCCACACCGAGTCATCCGATTGATTTCTTCTTTTTGTAGATAGAGTAAGGAAAGAGAAAATAATTGGGTTGTTTGAGTTGATTTGGGACGAGTGCTACTTGAGTTTTGGATAGAGAGATAAAAGAAAGAAAAAACAATGTGACATTTGGATTAGTTTGGGTTGGAAAAGGCTATACCTGAAACCCGATAATAGTTATGTTTGATTGTTCCAATCCCATACAAGATATGATAAAAGCAAAATTTTATAAAGCAACGTAACAAAATTAGAGTAGAGCATACATATACATATGAGATGAGTTACAGGATACAAATTAAAAGACAGATCAATCCAAACAACATAATCGATGGGTTACAAGATGCAATGTGACTTTAACAGTATATATTATTCAACCATGATACAAAGTTTGTTACATTATCTTCTCGTTGTATATTAAAGCAATGGTAGAAGTAAAAAGGTCTTAAATGGTTTCAGATTGGCCCGTTAGCTAAAAGTAACCACTTAACTATCCCTGTAACTCTGTAAGTAATAGATAAACATTAAACATAAGTTAGTTATATACTAAAAGTCCACGAAAGGGAGATCACGTACGACGGCTCAAAAAGTCTTCTCCATGACAGGGGTACTAGTTGGAATTAAAAACTATAGGAAATTTGTCTCGTATTCAAGTTTACGGATCGATATTTCATAACTTGCTTAATTATTATTGAAAAATTCAACGATTATGTGCTCGGTCATGATTAACTCATAAATAACTTATATAACCCGTCTTCTGAACGAGTTAAACCAGTGTTATGAGAGTTATAAATTGGTTGGGCGTGTGTGAAACGGGTTAGTAAATTGAAGTTACTTTTTTACTTAATAGCATTTAAACAGGTTTACAAGTTGATACGTTTTTTACGACCTAACTCGGTTACAATCTACTTATTAAACATGTTACACATGCCGATTCATTAACTCATTCCCCTTTAAACTAAACCATAAGTCCAAAAACCACTTATATTTATGTCATGTACATGTTAAATCATGATTTATAACATGTTGAAAATTAACATTCCTCGTAAATACGATGACGGAATATTCTTTAATTTAACAACGCCTCTATAAATGAGCATATGTCAGAATCGTGAGTTATCTATCATGTGTTCATTTTTTAACCTTCGTTGACAAGATATAAACTAATGTTAAAACATTTTTGAATAATCAATTATCAATTCATTAATTAAAATTACATATCAATGTCATTTAAGCACATACTCCTATACACTTTAACTATATTAGATTTTATATGATACATAAGTTAATTTAAAACTTGATAAATATTAGATATAAATAAAAAGATATTAAATAATTATAATATGTGAAAATAAATTTAATGATATAAATAATGAGAATTTATAAAATATTATGTTCAAAGAGTAAAAAAATATTTATATACTATATGGTTTTAAAAAAATCAATCAAATGATTAGTGCACATTCAACTAAAAAATAACTAATGAATCAAATGATTATAATACTTTCATAGACTAGATGTTTGTAAAATTTAGTGTCATCTATTTTTAATAGTGGAATAATCTATATATATGAGGATATCTTAAAATTGAAAAATAGTGAAAATTAAATAAACTTTAATAGTATTTTAGTTAATTGATTAAAGTTGTTGAATTAGGTTGATCTACCAAATAAACATATCAACTTTGATATTTTTAATATTTGTATATAAGGCGATAATATCTATCAAGCTTTAAAGTCAAATTTGACCAAATAAATGTCTATGATTGTTCAATTAAAGAATGTTGTTAAAATTGACGAAATGAAAACGTTAATATTATCTAATTAAATTTATTAATGTTAGTCTTTATTATATAATACGAGGAGATGTGAATCGTGTAAACATTAGATGTGAATCAACTCACTCGTGAAATAAACGTATTTTCAACAAATGTTTTTTTAAGCTTTTAAGATGTAAAAACCGAAAGTAGAAAATACGAATACTAAATGTGAAATGTAAATGGTGGGGTTGTGGAGGGATAAAATGGAAAATTAGATATTCAAATTACAATTATTTCATAAAAACCCTGACATGATAGTTCGGTTCGGTTTTTTTTACGGTATTGTCTAACTCACCACGGATTAAAAGCATGTTTATACTAACGGTCCCGTCATATAACGTGACATTTCTTCCGTCACAAACTGACGTCTAATCTCCGGTAGAGTTAACGGTCATTCAATCCTCAAACTTAACGTCGTCTCCCAATTTCCCTGCCAACCTAACCCTAACGTAATTCCGATGTCCTCTTCCGACGACTTCCCTCTGATCGGCGACACCACCGCCTCCGCCGCTAAGCAACAAACAAACCCAAATTTCCACCACCAGCTCGCCGCAACCTCACACTTACAAGCCTCCCAGTCGAACCCGATCAACGCACCACCACCACTGCGGCCAGCACAGGAAGCCAACGGAGAGGGGTTCAGAGATGGCGCGTTTTGTTCGCAGCCTATGTTAGTTCTACCGGACGAAAATGACTCCGATCCTAACAGATATAGGATCAACGATTCACGAAGCGAGAAGTGGAGCGATCGGGAAGAGCTTAGCGACGGTGGAACAGCGTATAATTATAATAAGAAACCTAAGATCTCGGCTTTGTCTTCGGGCGGAGAGTATTGGAAGGATCGAGAAGAGTGGAGTGACACTGCGATTGCGTGCTTGTTAGCTGCATATTTTGATAAGTTTTTACAGTTGAATCGTGGGAACTTGAGAGGGCACGACTGGGAAGAGGTGGCTGCGATATTGAGCGAGCGGTGCGAGAAGCAAACGTATAGTGCAGAACAGTGCAAGAACAAGGTTGATAATCTGAAAAAAAGGTATAAATTGGAGAGACATCGTATGATGAACACGAACGGCGGGAATGCTACAAGTCATTGGCCCTGGTTCAAGAAGATGGAGCAGATTGTTGGGAACTCACTTCCGTTGAAGGGTGTGTTGGGAGAAGAGAATGCTGCTAGTGGGATGAGCAGCAGCCCTGTTAGACAGTCCAAGAGGTATGTACATAAACCCTTATCGCATGTTTTCCCCCAATTTTCTAATATCATTGCGTTTAGATTATCATATAAAAACTGAAGATCATTTGTTGAATAACTGAATTGAACATGAATATTCGATAACGAGTTAATGAATTGCATTTTCTTTATATTTCAGAGGGTGATGACTTATATGATTATATGAATCACCAGACGAAGTTTTTGTCTTGCAAATTAACCTCTTAAAGAAAACAAGTGTGTGGTTTCGAATAAGTTGTGGAAACGTAAATGGAAAAGAAAAGAAACCATATTGCTTGACATTTCTTACCCAATTCGCCTATTTTAGTTTTCTTCAGTAGTGCATTGCAAAATTAATCCCATGTTTCCGATTTTTTTTAAAAAGAAACAGGAGAATTGGTGATTTGCGTAAGTTGCGGGGATAATGCAAAATAACGAATCGTACTTGGAGGTTTAAATCCAAAATCTCGCATTTTGCAAACTGCAACGTTTATTTTAAAGGATTTGGAAGAGTGTTAGTTCACTTGCAAAGAAAAACAAAGCTATAGTTTAGAAAGCGATTGCTCCATTTTGAAATGTATTGCTTTTCAAATCATGAATCAAAGTTGAGTGATCTTGGGGCTTTTAGATTGCGAACTTCACTTTTTACAACTACTAAAACCTTTGTGGAACAAACATAGAGCTCCAAACCCCTAATTTCAGTTTTACAGTGCCTACCTCCCTCACCACATCTAGTAACTTCGGATTTCACATTCTAGATTGTGTTAATCTACTTTGTGAAAAAAAGAAAGACTTCAGATTCTAACTTGAAAAATAACTTATTCGAGGTAAAAGTTGGGGTTAATTGCATAAAATAGCAACGAAATTCAATTTAAGCTATTGGACTTTCATTTGTTTCAGTTTGGTCATTAAAATTAGGTTTTCTGCTCCATTACGGCAGTTAAAGGTATAGTTTTTGTGTGTTTTTTCCTAGCGCAATAAGTGATAAAACAGACACCCACACACGTTTGGATGGAATAAAAATTACGGAAAAGAACAAGATTTTATTTTTTGAAAGGCAAGAAAATTACGGAAAAGAACATAGTTTGAGTGTTTGATTACCAAATGGAAAGACAACATACTTAAGTGACCAAATTGGAACAAAATAAAGTACAATGACCAAAATAGAACATGTTTGTAAATACTTTACTTGTTAATTGTTATGCATTTGAGTATTTGACTGTAAAGTTAAACTCAAATTCTATTTTGAGATGCTTTATAAATCGCGGGTAAATATTTATTGGTCAACATTTCATAACTTTCTATTGACTATTGTAGGATTCTGATCATTTTGTTTATTGGTCGATATTCATCTGAACAAGTATCCAATCAACGTTCTGCAGATATGTAACAGCAACAGTAACAGCAACAACTAGCCCAAGTTGTCGAATTACTACTATAAAACCAAAGCCAACGACGAATGCTCGGAGAGTTGTTTTTAAAATTAGTGGTGCTTCTCTGGCAGGAAACGGTTCTTGCAGTGTTGACCCAAAGGTACCTTTATAATTTTTTTTATGCATTTATAATTTTAGTCTTTCAATGTTTTTCTTCGTCTTCACACAGCTAGTTTCATCTGATTCTGTAGGTGGCCATGCTAATTGCTAGAGAAGTATCTGTGGCTTGCAATGTTGGTATTGAGGTATTCATTTTTTGAATTTATTATCAGCTGTTCACTTGTAAAACATGTTAAGAGTATTTGAATGTTGTCTAGAACATGCAAGCCTCTATTTCAGGTGGCAATAGTGGTTGGTGGGCACAATTTCTTTTGTGGAGAAACGTGGGTTACCGCTACTGGTATGGATAGAAGCACTGCTTATCAAATTGGGTAATGCTATTATTTCCAAATGCCCTAAATATATACATACAGACACACACACTTTTTAAAGGTTTAATTTAGTAACACCTGTTAAAACTCAAAATATCGTATTTCGCCGGCCTTATTTACAAATATTGCATATATCCTTCTTAACCTATCAAAATTTCATAATTACCCAAATTACCATTTTTATCATTTATTAATAGCTTATAATTAGTTAAAATTCTTTATAATTCTAATAAATAATGAATTGACCTAATTACCCTTTTGTAATTATCAAACATATAAGGTATTTTAAATGAAAAAAATTGTTTACCAGTCTCTGTCTACATCTTTTACTTTCACATTTCTCTCTCTACCCGTTGGTTTCTTGATCTTCTTAGCCTCAACAATGTCGTTAAGTTCAGACTGAAAAAGGAACACACTTTTCCATCCTTTTCTCTCTCTCTCTCTAAAAACCCCAAGAAACAAAAAGAACAGGGAGTGTTTGAATTGAAGAAAAGAATTAGTAAAGATAAGCTTAAAGTAGAAATGCTGGGGGCCCACAATTTGATGCCTAAAGATGGAGAGGGTTCATCTTCTGTCTTTGTTGGAAGTTCAATTTGAAGGTCAAACGCAGAGGACATTAAGCCTATTGTTATAACTTCCACGCCAGGTCCACCCACTCCTCCATGAACATGTCTGTACCCGATGGAGTTGGTCGTGCAGGGTTATTTTCTAGCAGGTCGAATTCCTACTCTTTAAAGCCCTAACAAACCCACATCTTGGTGGTGGTTTGTTGAACAAAGACAAGACAAGTCCAACCTACAACCTGGTGGAGCAAATGCAGTATCTTTACATAAGGGTGGTGGCGTAGAGGTGGTGGTGGACATGGAAACTAGGGTTGCTTTGAAGTTTGAACAATGCCCAGGAAGTGGTTTGATAAATGTCATACGAGTGGTTTGATGATTAAAGAGGGTAATTATGTCAATTCATTATTTTTTAGGATTATAAATAATTTAAACTAATTATAAGTAAGTAAAAAAAATTGATAAAAATAGCAGTTTGGGTAAATATGAAATTCTGATAGGTTAAGAAGGGTATGTTATATTTATAATTTAGGTCGGACAAATACGATATTTTGAGTTTTAATAGGGGTATATACGAAATTCAACCTTTTCTAAAACACATGGACATCAAGTAATATATTTGAGTGAATCCATAAGTGGTTTATTTGATTATGTAAATATAGATATAATAAGATTGTCTAAGCATATTATAAAAATCCGAATTTAAATTTGGCATATAGTTGTACGTGTATGTTGTTGATGAAGAATGGGTTTGTGTATGTTACCAGTATGATGGCAACTGTGATGAATTCCATATTAATCCAGTCAGCATTGGAGAAGTTGGGTGTTCAAACACGTGTCCAGTCTGCATTTTCTATGCCGGAGATATTTGAACTATACAGTAGGCAACGAGCAATCAGACATCTAGAAAAAGGGAGGGTTGTAATATTTGGTGGCATTGGTGCTAGTACAGGAAATCCGCTCTTCTCAACTGACACAGCCGCTGCTCTTAGAGCCTCTGAGAGTATGGCCCATGTTCAATGAATTTTATTTATTTCTTTATTTTTTGAATTCATAATAAAAAAACTAACGTCCAATAGTGTGTTGTCTTTCCTGCAGTTCACGCGGATGTGTTTATAAAAGGTAGTAATGCAGACGGTGTTTATGAATGTGACACCATGAGCAGCAGTGTTGCATTTGAACACATTTCTTTTAGGGAGTTTGCTTCAAGAGGTGCTTCATCAACAATGGACATGATGGCTGCAACACTCTGTGAAGAGAATAGTATTCCCAGTTAGTTTCTTCTAACTTTTTCTATGGTTTTCTACTCACAATTATTCATGAACCAGTGAATTTAACTTTTCTATCTTCACTATTTGTGGGTTCTCATATTGATTAGTTAGGTCTGACAGGTCAACCTGTTTACTTATGAGTGGGTTGATTTGGGTTTGTATTTCACCACAAATGGGTTTAAAAAGTAATAATTAGCTGAAAGGGGAAGAGGTAATACATATCGCATGGGTGAATCGTCAAAAGTTTATTATTAGTGTATACAACCTCCTAATTCTGTTTTATTCAAAGATTAAGATTACATTCTAATAATAAATGACACAATTGTGTTTTAGTAGGTTGCTTCTTTCTCAAACGAGTGACTTAAAAAAAGCTAAAAGAGGAATGAGTTGAAAGGGTCAAATAGGTGAAAGTTGCCCAAAAGTTCTATCGTCGATGTATTGAACCTAAATCCATTTATACAAAGATCTAGTTTATTATGGTAATTAAAATTAAAACATTACTTCTTTATATCTTGTTAAAAACTAATTTGGAAAGAAAAGTGTTTCCAAGCCGACACAACCAGAACTTTAACCAAAAATGACCAGTTTCAACTCGACTCTAGCCAACCCCACCCATCTTGCCATCTCTGTGCTTTATCATCGTCTCATGAGAACCTAAACACTACAATATGCAACGTAAGGTGCACCTTCTTTTTTATTTTGCAGTTGTGATATTCAATATTCATGAGCCTGGAAATATATCAAGAGCATTATCGGGAGAACATGTTGGCACGTTTATTGATGTAACGGGTCGGGTTGGGTAAATCTCATTCAACCCATATCACCAACATCAATGTCCGTCACAGTACTAATCCGTGGATCAGGTTTTATCATAAACCAGCCACTGATATAGTTGCTATAAATCATTAGATTTCTGCTAAAGCAAAGCAAAGATCATATCGAAGCGCGTATGGATGTTGTTTATGATTAACAATGTTATTAGTTGTCTATGGTTTAACAGCGTTTGCTATGTGGTTTGGGTCACCCACTGGTCACCAATGACCTCGGTAGTCTACTTATTATTATTGTTATTATCTTATCAGAATAGATGTCTTAGGTAGAAAGGTGTTGTAACATTTGTAATTAAGTCTTGGCTATAAATGTGGTCTTGTAGTTGTATTTTGAATTAATTAGAACTATACAAGTGAAGATAATATAATTCTGGGTGACGATTTCACCTTTATTTGTCTTTTTTGTGTTGAGCAACCACAACATTAACACTATCAAGGAAGTGAATTGTTAGAGTATATATGGATGATAATTAAATCCAAATTTGGTTTAAATATGAAAAAGAAAAAATCTATATAAATATTAAACGGGTTCTCGTGTTGACCCGTGAAATTTATGTATGACCCTAACCCGACCCAATTATTATATGTGTAACGTGTCACACAAGTTAATCCGAATTCAACCTCTTTATTATACGAGTCAACTCAAACCCTTTTATTTTCGTATCGGATTCATGTCGTGTCAATAATTATCACCCTTAATTTCAAACCCCTGGAATTTGGAATCCACAAAGCTACTAAAAATGTTGCACAAATTTTATCCACGGTTTTTAATTATCTTATTTATAAAAGTTTTAAATAATAATTATTTAGTTTAACTTACAGGCTTAGACCTATGAAATTATGATCTTATTTTTAATAAAATAAGTCATGTTTTTTACAGCCATTCAAAAGTTACTTATTTTGAAGGTTTCCGGTTACGTCCAATTTGAGATCATTTTACTAACATAGGAAAATCTAAACATCTTTTTTGTAAAATAGATTAATAGCAGCATAAACGGTTGAGTAATGTTTCATATTGGACGTAAAGTGATTTTGTAATGTGCTTAATAAGAGTCATGGACTACTCCACTAATAACCAATTGGTTTTGAGTTTGAACACACAAACTTACGTACTAACCGAAAGACTCAAAAAAATCTTTTATCAAATTATCTTTAAACCAATAAACGCAAACTAAAAAATATGTTTAACGAATTGACGTAGCTCGCTAGAGCTAGAGCATTCATTTGTATGGTTATGTTAGGCAAAATAGTTGTAACTATAATTTTAAAATGTAAAGTGACATAAGCGAACACATGAATAAAACTTTAAATACGAATTTATATCTCCATGTGAGATATCTTAGGCTAATGGTAAACAAGGTATGTTATTTGTCTTGCATAAGTCGAGTTTGTTAGTGTATGTGCACAAGACAGTGAACATATGTTATCATGTCCAATGTTATAAAACACTAAAGAGTTACATTATTACACACCCAATTAGAACCATACTAGATGGGTAATGATCTGTACACAACAAAATTAGCCATACACAACAATTTGATGCATTATCACCTTATACCATATGTTATTAATCACTTGTACCTGTTGTGTATGAACAAATTTTGTTGTATACAAATCAACTCCCATACTAGATGTCACAGATTATTGTGTGAAAATAATAAATTAGAGAAATTAGTTATCGAAAGAAATAAATAATAAATAGTTATTTATTATTTACAAGTCAACATAATTAAATATTAGTTTAATATTTAATAGTTGATTAATTAATTAAAAGTTGGAAGTAATTGTAAATTACTCAAACATGAGGGTTTTATCTTGGTTTGATTAAAAGTTCAGTTTAAATTAAGATTGGCTTTATCTTATTGGGTTTAAACTTAGGCTTAAGATTTGTTTAAATAGGTAACGAATTTAGATTTAATTACAATTGCAAATCAATACCAAACCCCTCTATCTTTTTTTTCTCTCTCTCCCTTGTTCAGCCGTTCGACGAGCACACACACACTCAAATCTGGTTCGTAATTTGTAACATTTGGTGATTCATCGTGTGGTCTAGTAACACAATTCGTGGAGGTGTTGTAACGGTGTATTCTAAGTAATCAAAAATTGCATAAAGGTAATCCTTTTATCCATTTCTTGTTCTTGGCTTTCTTATTGAATAGTTTGGATCACCGGTGAGGTTTTTGTTATAAATTAACAATATTTATTCCGCTGTGCATGTTCAACTAATGTTCTTGAACTTTAAAAACCCAACACAAACCCCCAAGCAACAATCAAACAAGAACATACAAAGATATTCAATTCACGGTCCTTAACCCAACCCATTTGAAATTCGCTAAGTATTAAGTTTTCTTTTCAAAACCATTTTGAAAATCTTCAAGAACCAAGGTTTAAGTCCGAACATGTCAATTATGTATCCGAATCTCTTAAACCAAGGTTCTTATACCAAGTTGTAAAGTTGGAAATTGTTTTTCTTAAACATACACGGATGAACATATATACAACCATCATTTCATATATATAAAATTTCACCCACGATAATAAGGGTTACAATCATAACAAAACCATAGTATCGAATTGTGTTTAAATCATCGGAAGCATTTGTAAAATTTAAACATTTAAATTCGATCACCGCTATCACGCTGGAGGCTTCCCTTTATCCGTACTGAAGTTCTTGAAAAGATATAAATGACAACGGGTAAGTATAAATCTTAGTGAGCTAATACAGTACTTACGCTTAATACCCAATAACACACAATCAAGTAACAAGTACAAAATCAACACCACATGATGCCACACAGGCGGGGAAAGTGCAAAAGCTGCACAAATTGCCGAAACTGCAATAATAAGCGCCAAAGGTGCGCATGGTTGTCACATCAACATATATTAGTACATAATCACCCATGAACAATTATCACAATTAATGAATAAGTTAGTGAAAACTCAGCTGATCAGCAACACAATACTTATATGAATAACACGATAGAATATCCCCGCATGGTTCTAAATAAAGTAAGGCGTGACGTGATGGAAAGGTTAAGCATCAAGCTTTAGGAGCTATGTCGAAGCGATGACGTTTTTTAAGGCGTGACTTAAGACAACAATTTTGTATATATTTTATAATTATAAATATATATAATTTATCATTATTAATATACAAATTATACAAAGTTGCACAAATTAGGAGCAAAGTAACATATACAAATTTCTAGAAGTTAAACACACGCAATCGCTCTAGGGCGTAAAGGCGTGCCTTGGCAAACCTTGATGCGCGTCACACATAACACTCACGCTTAGAGCCATTTCTTAATGGTGGAGCCACGCCTCATGCCATGGCATGCCTTTTTGAACACTGATCCTCGTGATATACGTCTACCGTCAATCACCTAGAAACGAGATATCCACATAGTCAGCCACAGATTAGGGTCACAAACCCTAACCACACTCATTAGCTACAAAAACATCCCCAAACTCAACTTAAAATCATGGTTGGCGATTACATGTATACTTGGTGATTCATAGGTTGGCAATCAACCAACTTGGCGATCCGGCCCGACAGCCCATTTGGCGATCCCGAAGGTTAGCTATTGGGAATCAAAAACTAACTTAACAACTTGTCTATTCAAACACTTGGCTATTCACTCACTTGGCTATTCAAACACTTGGCGATTTAGTCACTTGGCTAAAACACTTAACTATTCACTCACTTGGTGATTCGGTCAATTGGCTTTTCAAACACCTGGATATTCACTTACTTGGCTATTCAAACACTTGGCTATTGACTCACTCAGCGATTCAGTCACTTGGCTATTCAAACACTTGGCTATTCAATTCAATCGCCAAAGTTCATAAAGATACAATCAACCCATTGGAAATTCAACTCAATCAAATCTTGATAAAATTAAATAATTCTTTTTGTAAAACATTCCAATCAACATCTAAACAAACTCTTATCAATTAATTTTGTTTTTATTAAGTTTTATTGGATCAAAATTAAAGAAATGGTGTTTGGTTCTTACACAACTTTGATGCAACCAAAAACTCAATCAAATCCCCACTAAATGTTATAAAACTTGTATAAATTTTACCATAAAATATAGGGAAACATTACCGGAAAATTTTCCAAATGATTTCTGTAACACCAAAAATTTAAACCATTTTTTAAAACCGCTGCGGAAGCATAATTAAGATATTATCATAAAATACAAACATTTAAATCATCCACAAAATACAACCATCCAAACATCTGTTGTGTTACAAAATAAAATATGGCGCGTCTTTTACAAAAGAAACAAATATCAGAGCGTTGGTCAAGCTTTCCTCTAAACAAAACCTCAGCTAAACAGCTGTACTTATCGAACTTGCAAAAACGGTTCAACTGTGGGGAATTAGCACAAAGCTAAGTGAATGGAAGCTAAACCACAACAGCAAACAGCAACAATCAATACAAAAGCATGTAATCACATAATCCAGAAGATCGGAGGTTCGGCGCAGAACCTTCAACCAATGCGGGCCAAAGCAAAGGTTTACTGATAGCCCTCCGTCAATTGGCACGGTTAGATCCCCTCTGATACAATGCATGCACTAGAGGGTCTATTGACCAATAGCGTACATGCCCAACCAAACTACACGCATAGCTGACTTCTAAAACGCTACTCGTTATCATACCACGAGACGTATCGGCCAAATAATCACACAAGCGGTTACAATCAACAATCAGAATAAATAGTCTTATCAATCACAATCGCATACATCATATCAATCATAACCTTTACTATCCGTGAGTTTATATTCACTCACCTCCATTTCTCGATTGCAACACTTAGATATCTAATATCACCGAGTCTTTGTGTTTCGTGAAAACACAACAATACCGAATTAGTCTCTGATTTTTATATATATATATATATCCACATATATTTATATCTCTAATCCTCATAAACAACTTGTTATATTGACATATGAAATAACACCACACATGCAACACAAACAATTAACAATCAAAAGCTTCCTGCTGAATTACCATTAGTCGCATCACGACCAGCACATCCGTCGCGTTGCAACACACCTAAGTCGAGACCGGGGAAAGTCGCACTAATCAAAAAGTCAGACCACCTATATGTCGAACCAACTCAAAAGTCGGACCAACCCATATGTCGGACCAAAGCAAAAGTCGGATCCAAGATTGGATCAAAAGTCGCACGACAATTGAAAGTCGGATGGCCTAAAGTTAGACCAAACCGGGGTCGCGTCGCGATCTGCCATTTTCCAGTTTTCATCTTCTTCTTGTTCATCTTCCAGCCGACTTAAACACAATATAATTCATAACCAAAATTTGAAATCTGTAAAAATCACTACCAAAACATATACAAACTTCATATATCATGATATCAATCATCATAAACATATCCAAATCATTTAAAACAACAAAACTAACAAAACCCACTTGGCAAGTTTCTTCATAAACCTTTATAACTTTTTTCATGGTGTTCTTGAGTTTTAAGCATGAAAACCCAAAATACAAATAACAAAATTAACATGAATCATGCTTTGAATCTATGAGAAACACGTACCAACCTTTAGTTTGAATTAACAATCACTAAATCTCCAATTCAAGATTTCAAGTTTAGCTTCCTTCACCACAAGGTAATACACACACTAGATAGTGAGAAAGTGAGTAGGTGACTGATTCAAGTCAAGTATATCCATGTAATTCTCAATACACGTACACACACAATCATTTTTAAGCATGAGGTGGTTTTTTTTACTAATAATCCCATATAACTACTTTTCATACAAACATAAATACATACATAATCCATTTCTTTTCCATTTTACATATACACATAATTAATTCAAATAATTAATTAATAAACCATGAGGTATCAATTAACTAAGATATTTTAAATCACACAATAAAATATCCAAACACACAAAATGCTCACCGCTAACCCGCTAAAGACTAGCCCGGGTTTACGGCTCTTAAAATTTCAATCAAAATGGTGTCCAAATCTCTTCTTCTTCACATTTCACAAATAAACACACACTACACACATTTATGAGAAAATGGCTATAGTGTTTATGCCAAGAGTTTTATGCCCTAATTTGGGTATTTATACCCTGTTTAGGTATTCCTTAATGCCCAAACACACTGGTTGATGTGCGTTTTACGTACTAGTTTTAAATTTATATGTTACCGATTTAATTACCAAAAACTGCACGAATAGGCAAGTGTACCTAATCGTTCAGTAATATAGTTAGTAAGTCGGGTGTCGAACTCTTGAGGAACGGGAGCTAATACTGATTTTATCAAATTAATATAGAATTAACTAAATAAACCAAATAAAGACAATTAAATATTAAATAAATGTAATTAAACTAAATTAAAACAATTAAACTAATTTAAAAGGGAATTGGTATCAAGTTTCAAACTTTATGATTGTAAATGGACTCTAACACTACTAAATTACCAAAACAAACCAAAGAGATTGCAAAGCACTAAAATTTATGAGATAAAACTATTGAATGAAAATGTGTCCCCCCTAAATTCGATTCTTTCTTTTCAAGTTGATTTTTTTAATTAAATAAGTGCAATGGAATACCAATTTACTATGTACCGATTTCTATAATGATTAGAATCTTGGTCCGAATTCTTATCTTTATAATTATGCCAATTACTTATCCTTTGGTCAAGAGATTAACAAAAAGCACAATTAAACATGTTTAGTTCGAATCAAACAAGATTTTATCTTTAATGATTAATTAGATCAATTTACCATTAAATCAACACACAAAGGTCATCATGTGTCAATCACACACATTAAAGTTTCAATCTTTTTATGCCTAAGCATTAGAAAACAGAAACTAAAACACATGTGGATCTTTGATAAAACTTGCAAGACAAATACATAGTAAATTGGATCCTTTAAACATAAATTAATCAACCATCCAAGAAATCATCTCCTCTAGGGAGGAACACGGAGAAGTCTAGCCTAAAATCAACATACTAACATTCTGGAAATCATAAAATAACATTTAAACTAGAGTAGAATGATAGAACCGTATGAATCAAAGCTAAACAAGCCAAAATCTTCAATCTTCAAGCTTAAATACTCCAAATCCGTGCTCCACAGCTTCTGGGATGTTCTTGAACTTAGAATGCCGTATTATGGTGGAATATGAGAGGTGGTTAACCCCAAATCAGATCTGGAAGTTCGTTTATATAGTTTTCAGAAAACAGGGGCGTAGCGCCGAGACAAGGAATTGTACCCCGATCCCACTTCTTTTGAATTTCAAGTTTGTCGTCATCCTATCGCGTCGCGCCGCAACTACACGTGACAGCAGATTTGGCCTTATCTCAAACAGTTTGTCGCGCCGCGACATATGAGGTTGTCGCGCCGCGATGGCTTTATTTCCGGCCGGGCTCACTTTTCTTCTTTGGGCCTTGGCTAGTTGGGCTCAGACTTTTAATTCTTTTCTTTCTTTCTCAATTCTTTTGGGCTTCTTTATCTTTCTCTCTTTCTTGGGCTTATTTCTTCAATAATTTATTATTTCGCCTTTTTAGCCTGCAAAACATAATAGAAATGATGAACGCATCTTTTTACAATTAATTATATATTTCCCGGCTAAAATCAACCCGATATCGTATAATATTTATATATATTTAACGCGATATCACTGGTCATACTTTATAAACAAACATTTCTCATACTAACTTCAATACATGACAAAAAATCCATTCTCATTAATAATATCATTTAATAATTATTATTATTATAATTGGAAAACATGTACTACAAAGAGTCAACCACCTGGGATAGATTGCTTTGACGCTTTCAGTTCGGTTGTCAAACTGACAACCATACGAATGTATTGTGCTTTGTTGTGTCTCACAAACGGCCAATTCATCAACTAGAAGTCAAAAATGCTTTTCTACATGGCTTTTATCAGAAATGATATACATTCCGGATGTCATGATACCCAACACCCGGACCATGTTTGCAAGCTTAAAAAAATCTTTACACGCCTTAAAACTGGCTCCCCTGCATAGTTTCAAAGTTTGGCCAATTACATGCTCAAACTTGGCTTCAATCCCCGTAAATGTGACTCCTCACCTTTTATATACAGTCGCGGTGAATCCATTACCTATTTGTTACTTTATGTAGATGACATTGTGCTCACTGGCTCCTCTTTAAAAATATTGAATCAAATTATTACCTCTTTGAGTAGTGAATTTGCTATGACAGATTTGGGGCCACTTTCATACGTCCTTGGTAGTTTAGCAACCAGAGATGCTCATGGTCTATTTCTTAACCAACGAAAGTATGCTATTGATATCCTTAATCGCATTAAGATGATTTCATTCTAATCCAACTCGCATGCATGTCGATACATCTGCAAAACTTAACAACATAGGTGCTTCGAAACAGGACCCAACACTATATAGTAAACTGCCTAGTGCATTACAATATCTCACATTTACAAGCTCATACATTGTCTATTCAGTTCACCAAACCTGTCTATATATGCATAATTTGCGTGAACCACACTTCAATGCTTTGAAGTGAATTTTACGTTACATCCAAGGCACAGTTGACTTGGGTCTATAATTACACATCTCCCCGGTTGACACACTTATCGCATACTCAGATGTCGATTGGAGTAGTTGCCTAATCACTTGTTGTTTTACTAGTGGGTACTGTGCATTTGTGAGAGAGAACCTTATTTAATGGTCTTCAAAGTGGCAAAACACCATCTACCGATCGAGTGCTGAGGAAAAATACCGAGGTGTTGCAAATGCAGTTGCAGAATCTTGCTGGTTATGAAACCTCCTGCGCGAGCTCCGTATCTCACCAATATAAGGGGTTGTTTACTTATTGACAAATCTAGTTCGATATCAATGGACCAATGGAATAGACATTTAGTTCTTCCATGATCAAGTCGCTACAGCTAGTTACGTGTCCTTCATGTTCTGTATCTCAACAATATGCAAACATCTTAACGAAAGGACTACCATCAACCTTGTTTAATGAGCTTAGAGACAGTTTGAGCATCCGCTTCTCTCCCGCTTCAACTATGGGGCATTTTAGTGTATAAATGTGTATGTATATTAGTTAGTTATGAGGCCCATGTATTATATTGTAACCTGTTTATCCAAACGAGTTAGCTGGTTAATAGAGTTATAAACCGGTTGGGCAAGCAATGTCGTAATAGTCGGTTGTAAATGCATCATAAATAGGGTTGTAAAAGACCGAACATTCATGAACCGTTCTTGAAATTTTTTGGACAAAAGTTCATTTAATTAAACGAACGGACATGAACATGAACATGAACAAATCTCTCGTGAATGTTCGGTTATCCGTTCGTTCATGTTCATTTATATGTGTGCGTGTGTTTGTTTATATATAGTGTTTATTTGTGTTTAATAATACTGGATTTGCATTATAGCGTGTCTTCCTTCGTTTAAGTTCCTTTATCAATTTAAACGAACAAGCAAATATGTACATGAACTAACCTAATCTTTTAAACAGTAAAAAACAAAAGCTCGTTCGTTTATTGTTCATGTCTGTTTATTTGTTCCGCTAAAGTTAAACGAACGAACACGTACTCAGAAATCTGTTCGTTTATCCATTCGTGTTCATTTATTTGTTCAGCTAAAATTAAACAAACGAACAAGAACAAGCTCCGTTCGAGTTTGTTCGATTCGTTTAAGCTTTAATCATAAAGAAGTTGCGCACATGTTAAACATGTTAGTGAGTTGAAAGCATCTTTTTTACTTATTAGTATTTAAACAGGTTGACAATTTTATTTACAACCCAACTCAATCGTCACAAAATCTATTTATTAAACATGCCGAGTCATTTCTATGTAGATTTAACTAGAACCGACTTATTTTTATGTCTTCTTATAACCTCTCAATGTTAAATCATGATTTATAACCTACTGTAAATTAACATTCCTGGTAAATTCAATGACGGAATATTCTTTTAACAACGCCTCAAATGAGCATTCCAATATGATTATGATTTAGATGAACAACATGATATCCTTGTTATGAGGCATAGTTTTGATATGTATATATGTTGTATGACAGTAGTGTATAGCTAACCAGGTGGTGTAGCTATGCACAAGATCAGTATCAGGGTACATAGCTATATACCAGATTAGTGACAGGGTGTACAACTACGCTGTATACCAAGAACAATAACAGTTTATGCAGGTTGTAGGTGCTACAACTTGGATGTGAGACATCCGGGGAGACTTTACTTCTGTTTAGGTTTATTTATATTCAGTTAGTATGCTCACTAAGCGTTAGCTTATATTTCAGTATATTATGTTTGCAGGTGGCAGGTTTCAGCAAGGTGAGGCCCCAGTGCGGTGTTCAGCCGGATAGCTCCTGGTTTTCAAGAAGCAAACTTTGACACTATTTTTTGTAAATGTTAGCACGTGTATGTTTAGAAATAGTATTTTTGTGAAACTCTGATATCTTTTGGTGCTAACTCGTAAGATAATGTTTTTAAGTTAAAAACTGAAAAGTGGTGTTACAAATAGTCGGTTGTAAATGCATCATAAATAGGGTTGTAAAAGACCGAACATTCATAAACCGATTGTGAAATTGTTTGGCGAGAAGTTCATATAATTAAACAAACGAACACGAACATGAACAAAGCTCTCGTGAATGTTCGGTTATCCGTTCGTTCATGTTCATTTATATGTGTGCGTGTGTTTGTTTATATATAGTGTTTATTTGTGTTTAATAATACTGGATTTGAATTATAGAGTGTCTTCCTTCGTTTAAGTTCCTTTATCAATTTAAACGAACAAGCAAATATGTACATGAACTAACCAGTCTTTTAAATAGTTGAAAACACAAGCTCGTTCGTTTATCATTCATGTCTGTTTATTTGTTCCGCTAAAGTTAAATGAATGAACACGTACTTAAAAATCTATTCGTTTATCCATCCGTGCTCGTTTATTTATTTAGCTAACGTTAAACAAACGAACACGAACAAGCTCCGTTCGAGTTTATTCGATTTGTTTTCAGCTTTAATCATAAAGAAGTCGTGCATATGTTAAACATGTTAGTGAGTTGAAAGCATCTTTTTTACTTATTAGTATTTAAACAAGTTGACAATTTTATTTACAACCCAACTCAATCACAAAATCTATTTATTAAACATGCCGACTCATTTCTATGTAAATTTAACTAGAACCGACTTATTTTTGTCTTTTTATAACATATCCATGTTAAATCATGATTTATAACCTACTGTAAGTTAACATTCCTGGTAAATTCAATGACGGAATATTCTTTTAACAACGTCTCAAATGAGCATTCCAGCAATACTGAAATGGAAAACTAACAAAGATACTTTCACTTTATATGTATTTCGCTACTAAAAAGAATGGTGTCATATTTCAATGTCATTTAAGCATATACTCATATACACTATAATTATATCGAAATACTTTCAATTATACAAATAACGTTTGACCTGACGGTATAAACATTTGAAAATAAAAATGCTCTCCAATCTTTAGGTTGTGAGTTTTACTTCCAGTGGTGGAAAAAAGGATTAGAATTGGGTAGGTGTGTCTTTAATCGTGAAAAAAATAAAATTAAAAAATTGGATTAAGATATAAGTAATTTACTTTTTTGTTATCTAAATTGGTCTAAACTAAGTTTCCACCGTTGGATCACTACCAAATCTTAGTGACCCGACCGAAATTCCTACTCGGTGGTGATTGTAGAGTTTGATTGGCATCATGCCTGTAGATGTTACTGTAGTGGCTACTTTGCTGTACTATTCGATCAGACTTTACTATCACCACTAAAAATAAATATCTGTCAGGTAACCAAGGTTTGACGGTAATCCTAGGACGACTAGAGCCAAAACCGTAAGAAAATTTCAATTCTCAATATAAAAAACGTTAATATTTGTGTAAAAAAAATGTATTACAAAAGCTATGTTTGTCCCACGACAATGGTAACCGATCCATGGGTCCACACATTAAAAGCATGTTTATACTAACGGACCCGTCATTTAAGGTGACGTTTCTTCCCTCACAAACTCACGTCTAAACTCCGGTAGAGTTAACGGTCCTTCAAACCTCAAACTAACGTCGTCTCCCAATTTCACTGCCAACCCTAACCCTAACGTCCCTAACGTTTTTCCGATGTCCTCTTCCGACGACTTCCCTCTCATCGGCGACACCACCGCCGCCGCCGCCACCGCCACCCACCAAACAAACCCGAAATTTCACCACCAGCTCGCCGCAACCGCACACTTACTAGCCTCCCAGTCGAATCCGATCAACGCACCACCACCACCACCGCGGCCAGTACAGGACGCTAACGGAGATGGTTTCAGCAATGGTGCGTTCTGTTCGCATACTATGGTAGTCATACCGTACGAAAATGACTCCGATCCTAACAGATCTAGGATCAACGATGCACGAAGCGACAAGTGGAGCGATCGGGAAGAGCTGAGCGACGGTGGAACACCGTATAATTATAATAAGAAACCTAAGATCTCGGCTTTGTCTTCGGGAGGAGAGTATCGGAAGGATCGAGAAGAGTGGAGTGACGCTGCTATTTCGTGCTTGTTAGATGCATATTTAGATAAGTTTTTACAGTTGAACCGTGGGAACTTGAGAGGGCGCGACTGGGAAGAGGTGGCTGCGATCGTGAGCGAGCGGCGCGAGACGCAAACGAAGAGCGTCGAACAGTGCAAGAACAAGGTTGATAATCTGAAAAAAAGGTATAAATTGGAGAGACATCGGCTGATGAACACGAATGGCGGGAATGCCACAAGTCATTGGCCCTGGTTCAAGAAGATGGAAGAGATTGTTGGGAACTCACTTCCGTTGAAGGGTGTGTTGGGAGAAGAGAATGCTGCTAGTGGGATGAGCAGCAGCCCTGTTAGACAGTCCAAGAGGTATGTACTGATGTACATAAATCCTTAGCGCCTGTTGTTTTTCCCAATTTGAGCAATATCGTTTTGTTTAGAATTATCATAGAAAAACTGAAGGCCATTGTGGTTTCGAATAAGTTGTGGAAACGTAAATGGAAAAGTGAAAACCATCTTGCATGGCAGTTCTTATCCAAAATCGCCAATTTTTGTTTTTTTACGTAGTGCATTGCAAACTTAATCCCATTCTTGCGAAATTTTTAAAAAAAGAAACAAGAGAATTGGTGATTTGCATAAGTTGCGGAGATAATGCAAAGGAACGAATCTTACTTGGAGGTTTTAAATCCAAAATTGCCCATTTTGCAAACTGCAATGTTCTTTTAAAAGATTGGTAAGAGTGTTAGTTCGCTTGCAACAAAAACGAAGTTATAGTTTGAAAAGCGATTGCTCCATTTTGAAAGTTATTGCGTTTTGAATCGTGAATCAAAGTTGAGTGATGTTGGGGCTTTTAGATTGCTAACTTCACTTTTTACAACTACTAAAACCTGTGTGGAACAAACATGGACTGTATAGTTAAACTCAAATTCTATTTTGAGACGCGTTATGAATCGCGGGTAAATATTTGCTGGTCAACATTTCATAATTAACTATTGACTATTGTAGCATTCTGATCATTTTTTTTGTTGGTCGATATTCATCTGAACAAGTATCCTATCATCGTTCTACAGTTATGCAACAGCAACAACTAGCCCAAGTTGTCAAATCACTACTATAAAACCAAAGCCAATGACAAATGCTCGATGGCGGAGAGTTGTTTTTAAAATTAGTGGTGCTTCTCTGGCAGGAAATGGTTCTCGTAGTGTTGACCCAAAGGTACCTTTTAATAATTTTGTACGGATTAATAATTTTATTCTTTTAATGTTTTTCTTGATCTTCACACAGCTAGTTTCTTCTGATTCTGTAGGTGGCCATGCTTATTGCTAGAGAAGTATCTATGGCTTGCAATGTTGGTATTGAGGTGTTCATTTTGAAATTTATTATCAGCTGTTCACTTGTAAAACACGTTAAGAGTATTTGAATGTTGTCTGCAACATGCAAGCCTCTATTTCAGGTGGCAATAGTGGTTGGTGGGCGCAATTTCTTTTGCGGAGACACATGGGTTACTGCTACTGGTATGGATAGAAGCACTGCTTATCAAATTGGGTAATGCTATTATTTCCCAATGCCTTAAATATATACACATATACATATATATATATATATATACACACACACGCATATACATGTATATGTATATATATAGAACCGGGATTAGATACGAACGTTCGCATGCTAGGAACGGCTCCACGTCGTGGAGACCAAGTGCATGACATGCAACATCGAAAAAATTGAAAACTCCAGGTCGCGGAGTGCAAGTGCACGACATGCAACACATATAAATAGACAAGATGCATTATATTTTTAGACAAGATGCATTATATTTTTAGACAAGATGCAATACTTATAGACAAGTTGCAGTGCTTATTAGCCGAGAGCCCGAGATGCAATGATTTTAAGTTGGATGTAGTGATTTTATAGACTAGATGTAGTGTTCTTAGCGTTCCTATTATAAGGACTGTTCCTATTGGATCCTCACCCTATATATAGGGAATGGTACATTTGAGAACCGTTTTTATTGCGAGTACCGTGAGAACCAATCTTGGCCCTTCATTAAAATAAATCAATGGCCAATAAAAATGACGGCTCATTAATGTTGCATTAATGAGGGGTATTTCTGAAAAATCAAGGCTCGATCTTCAATGACAACTCACCTGGACGCAATTCACAAATGGAAAATTATATAAAAGACCAAAATACCCCTATTAATGAGCATTAATGGCGGTTACACATGGTACTCGCAATAAAAACGGTTCTCAAATAATCTTTTCAATATATATATAAATAGGATGGTTCAAACGAGAACTGTTTTTCGTACTAGAACTTCGATAACCAATCTTGGCCATTCATTTTGGATAATGGAATTCATGGATGAAGAGCGTGGGGGATTGAGTGTGGCAAGGTGCATGTAAGGAATTCATGGGTGGGCAATCTAATTGAATGAGGGGGAATTGGACGACTAAGATTGGTTCTCGTAAGAAAAATAGTTCTCGTTTGAACCGTCCCCCCCCTCTCTCTCTCTCTCTCTATATATATATATATATATAGAGAGAGAGAGAGGGGGGGGGGGGACGGTTCAAACGAGAACTGTTTTTTGTAGGAGAATTGGGAGAACCAATTATAGCCATTGATCAAAAAGATGGAGGGTCCAGATTAAAGAGTTGTTAATGGATAACCTTAAACTAATCAAACTTATCCTTAATTAATTAAGGGCAATTTGGACATTTTCACATTACCCCCACTTTTTTTAAACTAATATATCTCTCAAATGGAAAGGTGTTAAATTACGAAAATTATACCAAATTAACGAGAAAATTATGCTTTTTAATTTGAGACCGATCGAGTTATATTTTTTTGAATCTTTTTTTATTTTTTGTGTTTGCTGGGTTTTTTTCCGGTATAGGTCGACATGTGCATATTTGCACAAGTGCAAATATATGCATGTGTGCATAGGCACAGATTCACCTAGTTTTTTCAGCATAAATATTGATATGCACATGCAAATATATGCACTTGTGCATATACACAGATTCACCTAGTTTTTTCAACACATAAATAGATATGCACATGTGCATATGTCGAGAGCTGTGTTAAAAAAACCTAGCAAACTCGAATTTTTTTTCCCGAAAAAATACTCAAATTAAAGAGCACAATTTTCTCGTTAATTTGATATAATTTTCGTAATTTAACACCTTTTCGGTTGACGGATATATTAGTTTTAAAAAAGTGAGGGTAATGTAAAAATGTTCATACTACCCTTTCCTCTTTAAAATCAATAAAAAAGACGGGAAATTAAATGTTTGGCCAGAAATGGTTCTCGCGGTTTTCGTACGAAAAACATTTCTCGTTTGAATCGTTCTCTCTCTCTCTCTCTCTCTCTATATATATATATATATAGGGAGATGTTAATTTGAGAATCGTTCTTATTTCGATTACCGCGAGTACCATTTGTAACCACTATCAATGCTCATTAATGAGTCATTGATAGGGGTATTTAAGTCATTTAAATATTTACCCAACCATGAATTGCGTCCGGGTGGATGGGTGGTTATTAGATTGGCTTAATTTTCCCAAATTACCTCTCATTAATGAGCCCGTCATTAATGAGCTGTCAAAATTATTAGCCATTGATTTATTTTAATCGAAGGGCCAAAATTGGTTCTCCTGTTACTCGCAATAAGGCATACATATATACACTTTTTTAAAGGTTTAATTTAGTATATATCCCTGTTAAAACTCAAAATAATGTATTTGCCTGGCCTAATTTTACAAATATTGCATATACGGAATTACGGATATACCCTTTTTAACCTATCAAAATAATATATTTACCCAAATTACCATTTTATCCGTTATTAATCGCTTATAATTAGCTAAAGTTCTTTATAATTGTAATAAATAATGAATTGACTTAATTACCCTTTTTAATTATCAAACATATTAAGGTATTTTTAAACGAAAAAAATTGTTTACCAGCCTCTTTCTACATCTTTTACTTTCATATTTCTCTCTCTCTACCCATTAGTTTTTTCATCTTCTTAGCCTCACCATTGTCGTTAAGTTCAGTCTGAAAAAGAAACACACCTTTCCATGATTAATTATTAGGATTATAAATAGTAGTTTGGGTAAATATGAAATTTTGATAGGTTAAGAAGGGTATGTGATATTTATAATTTAGGTCGGACAAATACGATATTTGAGTTTTAATATGGGTGTATTCAAATTCAACCTTTTTTAAAACACATGGACATCAAGTAGTATATTTGAGTGAATCCATAAGTGGTTTATTTGATTATGTAAATATAGATATAATAAGATTTTCTAAGCATATTATAAAAATCCTAACTTAAATTTGGTATATAGTTTGTACGTGTATGTTGTTGATGAAGAATGGGTTTGTGTATGTTACCAGTATGATGGCAACTGTGATGAATTCCATATTAATCCAGTCAGCATTGGAGAAGTTGGGTGTTCAAACACGTGTCCAGTCTGCATTTTCTATGCCGGAGATATTTGAACCATACAGTAGGCAACGAGCAATCAGACATTTAGAAAAAGGGAGGGTTGTAATATTTGGTGGCATTGGTGCTGGTACAGGAAATCCGCTCTTCTCAACTGACACAGCCGCTGCTCTTAGAGCCTCTGAGAGTATGGCCCACATTTAATGAATTTTATTTATTTCTTTATTTTTTGAATTCATAATAAAAAAACTAACGTCCAATAGTGTGTTGTCTTTCCTGCAGTTCATGCGGATGTGTTTATAAAAGGTAGTAATGCAGACGGTGTTTATGAATGTGACACCATGAGCAGCAGTGTTGCCTTTGAGCACATTTCATTTAGGGAGTTTGCTTCAAGAGGTGCTCCATCAGCAATGGACATGATGGCTGCAACATTCTGTGAAGAGAATGGGATTCCTGGTTCGTTTCTTTTTACTTTTTACTTTTTACTTTTTCTATGGTTTTCTACTCTCAGTTATTCATGAAACCAGTGAATTTAACTTTTCTATCTTCACTATTTTTGAGTTCTCATCTTGATTAGTTAGGTCTGACATGTCAACGTGTTTACTTATGAATGGGTTGATTTGGGTTGTATTTCACTACAACTGGGTTAAAAAATATTAGCTGAAAGGGGAAGAGGTCATACATGTCGAATGGGTGAATCATCAAAAGTTGATTATTAGTGCATACAACCTCCTAAATTTGTTTTATTTAAAGATTAAGATTACATTCTAATAATAAATGACACAATTGTGTTTTTGTACTTTCTTAAGAAAGTGTTGGCTGTTGGCATAATGCATAATTGCATATCCCCTGTAGCTTAAAATGAATGGATTAATTTGGGTTGCTTCTTTCCCAAAAGAGTGACTTAAAAAAATAGCTAAAAGAGGAATGGATTGAAATGAACACAATACTTATTTATATCTTGCTGAAAAATAAATTGGACACAAAAATGTTTCCAAGCTGGCACAACCCCCAATTTCAACTTGAACTTGTTTAAACTCTAGCCAACCCCGCCCATCTTGCCATCTCTGTAGTTTATCAACTCATGAGAACATACAGACAACAAAATGCAATGTAAGGTGCACCTTCTTTCTTCTTATTTTGCAGTTGTGATATTCAATATTCACGAGGCTGGAAATATATCAAGAGCATTATTGGGAGAACATGTTGGCACGTTAATCGATGTAACGGGCCGGGTTGACTAAATCTTATTCAACCCATACCACCATCATCTAGCCTAGAGGAAAACAAATATCACATTAAAGTGCGTAAGGATGTTGTTTATGAGTAACAATGTTATTAGTCCCTCAATGGGTTTAACGTCGTGTGGGTCACCCAGTGGTCACCAATGACCTCGGTAGTCTACTTATAGTATCTGCTGTGTAACTTATTATTATTGTTATTGAATAGATGTCTCAGGTAGAAAAGTGTTGTAACATCTGTAATCAAGTCTTGGCTATAAATGTGGTCTTGTAGTTGTATGTAGAATTAATTTTGGGTGTCGATTTCACCCGCATTGTCTCTTTTTTTAAAAGGCAAACAAAATTGTATTAGCCTTTGACAATAAACACCATTCTACAAGGTCTGGAATGACTAATCATCGATTACATATCAACCCAATTGCTACAAACATCCCCCGGCCTTCAATACATAACAACTGTATTCTAGTAATCATTTCACCGTTACCATATCTTTGGCAAAGAATTTGGTAGGTAATGTTATCCAGACCTACTGTGAGAGCATCTTTCTATTTTTGACTCAATACTTTATCCATTGAAATAGTAATAGTTGAGTCTCAAATATCACATTCTCAACATGCACCTTGGTATTAGTAAACACAAGTATGTTATGGTTCTTCCAAAGGAGGTGCGTAGCAACTCTAATCACAAGCTCCCAAATCTTGATAGAGCCATGGTTTTAGTGATGCCGATGAACCCGAAATCATTTGGTTTTATATGTGTTTGTGAATTGTTACCCTTATCCTTTATCGCTTAGTTTTGTGCCGAACAAATAGATTGTGTCCTGCTTGGCTCAGCTCAATAACTCTGTGATGCAGGTTGGGGTTTGATTTGAAAATTTTGAACAGCTGTATAAAAATTTATTTGATAACCAAACTTGTATCAAATATATCTAATGGTTATCAAATATATCTAATGGTTATCAAATATATCTAAAACTTATATTCAATTGCAAAATTCATTTCAAGTACGTATAAGAATTGTAACAAAAATTGAGCATAAGTTGGAAACGCTGAGACATAATAAAATCCAATAATAGTAACATTTGAAATTTTAGATTTTACTTGTATTTATATATACATTTCCATATTATATAAAACCTTAAAAATTCGATAGGACCTTGAGCCTAGTTTCTAAGTTTGAGCTTGGCTTGTTATATGTTTTAAGCTCATGTTAGAGTTAAAGTTAAACCCGGGTAAAGTTTGACTCCTTTACAGCTTTAGTATGCTTTATCACTATATCATTTGTTTAGTCTTTTAGGTTGGAGAAGGAGTTGAAACGAACCGAAAAAACATGAATAAGGTTTATTTATGTTTGTTCATTTAATTTTTGTTAAACAAAATAAAGAAGCGCAAAATTGTGGGTTTTTTGTTTGATATACTATAATAAAATTTAGAGTTAATTGCATTTTTTTATCCTTGTGCTTTGTTGATTTTTACGATTTTAATTTCTAATTTTTCATTTTTGCTTGTTTGGTCTCAGGATGACCAAGCCTCTTATAATTTGGTGTCTTATCAAACTAAATGGACCAATTGCCCCTTTTTTTTACTCTTTTATCCATTTTTCTAATTTTTAATTTGTTTTTAAATTTATAAACTGATGTAATAATATTAAATAGTATTTTAATATTTTTTAAAATAAAAAGAGATATTCTCTCTCTCTCTCTCAATATGAGGGTCCGCTTGGTTTATAGGCATCTTTAGGATTTTGAAGGAATTGAAATCCAATTTTTAAAAATTTTTGTTTGGTTCACTTAAAGGATGGAATTTCAAAGAATTAGATTCCATTAGGTGAGGAAAAGTGAATTCTATCAAGTAATGGAGGGACTTTAAAATATGTGCGTGAAGTGTACTAGTTTTAAATTTATAAACCACGTTATCTCATTATAACTGATCAAGTAATTCACATATCCTGAGCAACGAATATATATTCTTGATAATCACTTTATTAAGCTCACAATAATTAATACACATATAAAATGTATCATCCTTCTTTTTCACACATAATATAGGCGCACCTTGAAAACTACCGGGTCTAATAAACCCTTCTCGTTTAGCAATTCTTGAAGTTGTTTCAATAGTTCATATATCTCCGAAGGAGCAAGTCTGTACGAAGCCATCGCAATCAGTGAAGCTTTCAATACCACATCGATTCTGAACTCAATCTGTCTGTCTGGCGGTAACCTTGGTAATGCCTCGGAGTACACGTCAAGATACTCACATACTACTTTCACATCTTTTAAACTCATTTGTTTCTTCTCCAATTTAATATTTATAACATAAACTAAAGAAACAGTGTACCCATGCTGAAGATACTTCCTATTTTTAGAAACTAACCACATATGACTTTCCAGTTTTGACATTAACACATATAATTAGTTTTTTCACACTTGAGATACGAACTCATATCACTTTCTGTTCACACAATACTTTAACCTGGTTATAACCTAACTAGTCTATTCCAATCACTATTTGGAATTTCCTCATATTCATAGGTATAAATTTACTAAGGAATTTAATAGAATCCATTTTTATCACATTATACTTATACACGTCTGGTCTTTTTATGACCATACTTGATTCTGTTCTAGCTTCTTCACTTGCAATCTGGAAAGCTCTCACTTTTAGTTATTGATATATTCCCTTTATTCACTTTTTTGGGTTCTCACAATTCTTATTCATATGACCCGATTTCCATATTTAAAACATGTTAGTGATCCAAACTTGTTTTCCCCCAATCGACGTTTCTTGTATACTGAGCTGCTAGAGTAGATCCTTTGCATCATTTTCTTTTCTAGAATCTCCATTCTTGTTTCTTAAACACTGGTACGACTTTCTCTATCGGTTTCCTTTGTTTTCTTTCTCTCTAATTCCGGCTGCACCTATCATGGATTTCACGTTTTGATGTTTATAAACGTCTGTAAATTCTCACATGCTAGGATGGAATGTCATCATATACCTGTGGAATTGATCCATAATTTTGTCTATCTCTGACTGTGGCACAAACTGCGCAATTGTAATGTCTTTAAACTCCTTCCACATCATGCTCTCGATTTGTCTGTAACTCCTCTGTTTTTCTTCATATTCCACCAATCTTTTGTTGCACTTCTCACATGATCTATTTCGTATTTCACTTTATTCTCAGGTGCATACTTACACATATGAAACACACCCTCGATCTCTACAATCCACTAATGACTGACAATCAAATCTGTTGACCTGTAGTACATTAATGGTTGACACACGGAAAGTCCTTGAACTTACAACCCTTTGATATTTCACAAACAATAACTTGCGGTTAATAATTAATCCTTTTTCACCTTTTATAGTTAATCTTGATACTAGCTTTTATTTGATCACTTCTTTATTTTGTTCTTTCATCTGATCCACAACTCGTGCAATAATATATGGCATATACTCTGCCCCATTACTTTACTAAATTCTTTTGCTCTGGATTCTCCAAGTGTAGATTTTGATATTTAACAATTTAAATCTGGTTTTCACACCCCCGTCACACTGTATCTTTATAAAAATACATTCACTTGTAATATTAATTTCTATCCCTCTGGGTTTATGATTAGAACCACCCCTAGGGTTATTCATTACTCTTGAACCTCCTGTGTTTCTGGTAGTATAGATAAAGCATTAAGGCAATAGATAGCTTTTCCACACTATCCTCTATAACAAACAATTACTAGTACATCTAACATATCAGTACACCTATCATCAGATCCAAAGTATTTCTATACATACTAAGACATTATATATATATATATATATATATATTCCCAGGTGTACTACATTTA
This sequence comes from Dittrichia graveolens, assembly GCA_038502395.1. NCBI lineage: Eukaryota > Viridiplantae > Streptophyta > Magnoliopsida > Asterales > Asteraceae > Dittrichia > Dittrichia graveolens. Next base: position 8,927,878 of record JARJIL010000002.1, on the reverse strand, counting down.
CAAGTACCCATCACCCGATTCACAAGATTTCTCATGATTCCACTAAGTTCCGACATGTATCATGTGTTTGTAATAATATAACATACAAGCGACTCAAGATCATTTTATATAAGAATAATTATGAAGATATTATTACACTTATTCCAATTGGGCTGTATGAGAATCTTGCAATAGTGATTTTGAAGTATGAGAAGTTGCAATTCATGAATTTGGAAACCCATAAGTTGATACAGAGAGGGATATGATGTTTTTTTAATAATCAAAATGATATGATTTTAAAGATTCCACACCTAAGCGCAGATATACTACAATCAAACGCTCACTTTCTCCTAAATACAAACAAACACATAAAATATAATACACATGTACTAAAGTTGACCAACTGACACAAATAACCGTTCATGAATATAAATGAACGAACTTGTTCTAGTTTATTAATTAGTTTACGTAGAATGATTTTTATATATATTTTTTTCAATAACATGAATAATTACCAAATTCTATAGTCTTATAATGATGATAATTAAAAAAGGGACTGTTAATTAAATGATATCTTATTATATGTTTATAAGTATAGTTAGTCAAATTAAATAAATATTAAAGTTGATAAGATTACAAACATATGATTAACATATATACTTCCTATTGAAATTATTGCTAAAAAAAAGTTTGGTGAGTACACTTTACCCCTTTATTATTATGTCTTCGCAAAATTACCAACCGCCTTCCCTTTTATGGTTGAATGCACTCATATATATCTTATTTTTTTCTTCATAAATAGCGTTTTAAGAAAACTTTTAAAACTAGGAAAGGTCTTGGGTTCAATCCTCTCCGGAGGGTTTCTTCCTAGAAGTAGCTGAGGGTCACTCCCTCATTGGTGAAGCAGCCCTACCAAATTAATTAGGGGGTGTAGATGGAGTGAATCGAAACCGGGGTCCTGCTCAATTCAACTGTGTTTCGATCCTGTGCCTCTACCGCTGAGGTGAAGCTGTTAAAAAAAAGGTGTTTTTTGTTTTTGAAAGATTGGTATTCGATGTTTCAAAAGCCGGTTTCTAGTGTGGTAACCATACTTGTATTAAATATACCAATTTTTTCGAGAGTACGAGACAGACTTCATCGTGTTTCACTGTTTCTGGTTTGCGTCGATCAGAGCATCACTTCGACTATTCTGGTAAGGTTTTCAAGTTTGATTTTTATGATTAAGTTCTAGGGTTTTTCCATTCCAATTTATACTATTTTTTCATGTCCCTGTTTGCATTCGATGGTAGTATCCTAATTCAAATTTGACTTTTGATGATGATATGCAACACCCTCTGCAATTCTGCTATATATATGGAAAATTTAAACGAGAACCATTTTTCGTACGAGAACTGCGAGAATCAATTTTAGCCGTCCAATTCCCCCTCTTTCAATTGGATTGCCCAATTGTGAATTCTTTACATGCACTTTGCCACACTCAATCCCCTCACGCTCTTCATCCATGAATTCCACTTACCACTTGTATGGCAAAGATTGGTTCTCGCAGTTCTCGTTTGAACCGTCCCCTATATATAATATATATATATAGAGAGAGGCAAAAGTTCAAACGAGAACTGTTTTTCGTGGTAATTTATATATTTACCCAACCGTGAATTGCGTCCAGGTGAGAGCCGTCATTAATTTGCGAGATTTGATTTTTCCGAAATAATCCTCATTAATGTGTCATTAATGAGTCATTAATGAAACATTAATGAGCCGTCAAAAAATCTTAGTCATTGATTTTATTCAAGGACTAAGATTGGTTCTCGCAGTTCTCATTTTTGGCAATTCTCATGATCATCCAATAAGAAGGGTCCGGAGTCCAGTTCATGATGACCTGGTCGAATTGGGAGAAGCTCTACAAACGCAAAACTTATGTACGAAAAACAGTTTTCGTTTGAACCCCCTCCTATATATATAGGGTGAGGATCCAATAGAAACAATCCTTAAAATGAGAACGCTAAAAACACTGCATCTAGTCTATAAAATCACTACCTCCAACTTAAAATCATTGCATCATATCTAAAAAAACATTGAGTTCTTTTAAAACTAGTTCATCATGCATGAATTAATCGGTGGATTCTTATTTAAGAACCAATACATTTTGTCTAAAATCCACTGCATCTAGTATAAAATCATTGCATCTTATCTAAAAATATTGCATCTTATCTTTATAAAACAATAATAATAATAAATATATAATAATAATAATAGTAATAATAATAAAATAAATAGATAATGCACAGTACACAAACTTTGACTATATATGAAAAATATTGACTTTTGGTGAAAATTTTGGGGTGTTCGCAAATTGCGAACGGTTTATTCCGTTCGCATTAGATCCTATTTCTATATATATGTGTGTGTATGTATGAACGCAAGGACTTGCATAGTTGAAAGAATCCATTCTTCAAATTCTACCTCTAGTACTACCGAGTCTACAACCTCATCTTCGATGTTAGGAAAACGCCAAAACCTGGATGCTATGACGTCACAATCCGCATTGAGAAATAAATGGAGAGAAAAGATGAACACGAATGTTATTGAATCAAGTAGCGAGTTGTAAAAATATTTCAAAGAAAGTGTTGAAAAAGATTCTTCGATTTTTAATATTTTACAATGGTGGAAAATGAATAGTCCTAGATTCCCGACTCTTTCTTTAATGGCTAGAGACTTATTAGCCATTCCCGTCTCAACGGTGGCTTTGGAATCGGTTTTTAGCACTAGCGGAAGGGTTTTGGATCTTAGGAGTTCTTTATCTTCTAAGATGGTTCAAAGTATAACTTGCACTCAAGATTGGCTTCGGGAAGCTACAAGTGTCAAAGCGGAATGTGAAGAAGATTGGAATGCAATACATGAAATTGTTAAAGGTTTTAAATTTTCATAAATAATTTAATGTTTGCTATGTTATATATATATATATATATATATATATATATATATATATTACTTTTTATTCTTTTTCTCTTTTTTATGTAGAATTGGGAGAAGATATTATTAACTAAAGCTCGGATTGGAGAAGTACATGAAGATGACAATATGAAGGTGCAAGAAGAATGAATATATTTTGTGAAACTTAATACATTGATATTTTTCAGAAGTTTAACTCAGTTTTATCATAGTTTTGAGGGAAACTAAATCCGAGTCTTAATTAGGAGATGTTCTTTTGTCATGATGACTTGTACATTTTGCGTTGAAACTTGTTTATCACTATGAATGTTTGAGCCGTTTATTTGATTATTAATATTTGAAGAATTGCCAACTAGGAGATGCTAAACAAAACAAGGATTATCTGAGGAAAAAACTGAGATATCTGATCATGTGTTGAGTGTGTTTGACAAGCCCAAAAATATAGTAAAACTGCCAAGCCCAATAGAACTTGCGACTAATAGGCCCAATTGGGCAATTATATAAAGCCCAATAAAAATATAGTTTTTATCATATATACTTGGCCTAAACAATGTAACAACTAAATCGGGTATACTCGAAACTAACCGAACCCGGATTTTAACCGAACCTGATGCTCGTAATGTAAAATGGTTCGGTTATTGGTTAAATTATCTATACCAAAATACATATTCTATTTGACTCAAACTACCTGAAACCCGATAAGTATACCCGAAAAACACCCCTACGGTGATTGATAAGTCACATTACCTATAAATTTCCTTACCTTGGTTCAAATCTCATACCAACTTTTGCTTCGTTTTATTTTTTTAGACTAAGACCCCATCTTTTTCTCTTTCTTTGTTTTTTTAAAGGACATTGTGGCTTTGTTTTGTGTGTGTATATATATATATATAATTTAGATATTTTATAATCAATATTTATTAACACGCTTATAGTAATATAGATTTTTTCTACTTTTAGTAGTATTTTGATATTTTAGTTTTATGATCTATTAACAGCATGCTTATGGTATTATAATGAGTACGTGGCCTCATAAGATTTTATGAAAATAAAAAATTATATAAATCATTCTGATGGTTCAAAATGTAACGTTTAAATTGCAAAATCCTTTTTTAACTTTTTCAATTTTTTTTAACTTGCTACTACTATTACTTTCAAATATATGACCCTACAAGATTATAAGGAAAAGAAAAAATTCAAGCATTTAATTCGAATGTTTAAAAAGTTAATTAAACAATAACTTTCTGTCATCAGAATTAAATGATATTAGCTTAGATATTTTGTTAGCTATATGAAAAACAATATCTTTCTGCTGGTTGTTTATATTAACATTTTAGGTTAAATCCCGATGTCTTTTAAATTATTTTTTATAAAGCCGTTTAGACGTATTAAATAAAAAATGAAATAATAATACAATTTTAGAGCAGATGGGATAGTATTTTCATCCCCTACGAAACTGGGTAATATTTATTATAAAACTAAGGAACAAATATAATGTGGTATAACCTTTTTTTTTTTTTTTTTAAGAATTCGTAGTGTTTGCTACACCAAAACAATTTGTTAATCTTGGGGGGAGGGGAGGAAAGAAATGGTACTTAGAGCTAACTCTTCAACAATGAAAATTAATGGGCTGAATGCTGAACAATTCAACGTGTTTGATTACTGCCTCTGGATAAAGACTGTCGATATAAATTAATTTAAAATTTTTAAAAAATTAATCTACATTCAGCGTGTTTGATTAATGTCTCTAAATGAATCGTTCAGCATTCAGCGTGTTTGATTACTACCCCTTTGTTAAAACAATTTTAAAAATTAAATTAATGTAATATTTGTTTTTCTCATATAAGTTTTAGACTTTTAGTATACTATATTTGGTGTATATCTATATATATATATATATATATATATACTCAAAACTAATTTATTTTATTTATATGTTGATATAAATATTAATGCTATATGATGGTTGTTAAATGAAACTTAACGAAAAAGATAGCTTACTGCTTACCTGATGTGATTAGTTTGCATCGTGGAAATTGGAAAGAAGGTGTAAGAAAAAGAATGTGGCTCAAGACATTTTAACTATTGTTAATATCTAGCATATTCAAGGCACATAAAAAGTAAAGGGGAGGAGGTTACTGTTTATTGAATAATATCTTCCTTGATAAATGTTATATATATATATATATATATATATATAAATAAATGAATATGGTGAGAAAATATTTCGTTTGAACCTGATATAAATCAAAAAATATTAAACCTAAACTAAAAAGAAATCATACATAGAGAACGTGATTGCAATAGTCAACCCAAAATTAGGGTTTTTCTCGATGACATTTAACCTTGGAAGTATGGGGTTTTCTTGATGATCTTTTCCAAGAGGAGGTCGTCAACGAGGTTGTTTGTAGGTCAGAGAAGATGTTGCTAGAAGGTGGGAAAGATCCGAGAGTAGCAAGGGCAAAGGATAAGCTCTCGAATAGTAGGGTAGGAGATAGGATTATATCTTTCATTTATTTGATATGACTATATCTCTCATTAAAAAAATTATTCGATTATTTGATATAACTATATCTCTCATTTATTTGGTTTTTTTCTTTTTTTTTGTATATAAAGATTGGTTATTGGCTCAACATATTCGAAAGATATTTATGAATGTTTTTTTGTCTTTTCAATTTTGTAAGAAATCATTGTTGGTTTAGTTCTTAAAAAACATTTTACTTATTATGATGTTGGTTTTAATTTTAGACCGTTAGTATTGTTTTTATAAGATAGAATAAAAAATAGTTAAAAATAGCAAAAAAAACAATAAAGTAGTAAAAAAATAGTTAAAAACAACAGTAAAAAAGCTGTAAAAAACAATTAAAAAAATAGCAAAAAACAATAAAGCAGTAAAAAATAGTATAAAAAACACTTAAAAAACAGTAAAAAAAAGTAAAGCAGCAATAAAAAATAACAGTTAAAAAGAAGCATTAAAAAAATAACGCAGTAAAAAACCGTAAAAACAAAAAAAATACACTTATTTGGTAAATATATTCAAAAGAACACTTATTTAATAAAATATGTTTTTGAAAAACACTTGTTCGATAAATAACTCCACATATATACACACATACATATATTATATATTATATATATACCATGTCATCTTTAAACAACACTTGCAACTTTTGCCACCCATTTTGGAGTATAATATATGGCTTTATCTACACATTGCAAAAAACAGCAGCCATTAACTTCTGTATATATAACATTATAACCACATGATGCATCCATAGCATGTTAACACATCTTCATTAAGTTCATAATTTAGCATAAAATTAATCTTGTTATTACTATTATTAATTTATTATCATCACCACCATTGTCATTTTTACTATCCTTTCGCTATTACAGTATTATTCAGAAATTTAAAAATTACATTGGAGAGACTACTAATCTTGTTTAAAAATAGGTTAAACTACCAATTAAAAAAAAATACACAACTCAATTCCAATGTATATTTGAGATAGCAATTTGTTTTTCATTAATACCATGAGCGAACATTCTTTATTCAGTATTTCGATATATTCTATATTATTCAACCATGATACAAAGTTTGATACATTATCTTCTCGTTGTATATCAAAGCAGAGGTAAAGGTAAAAAAGATTTAAGGGATTTCAATTTGGCTCATTGCTAAAAGTAACCACTCAACTATCCATGTAAGTAATACATAAACATTAAACATAAGTTAGTTATATATTAGAAGTCCATGGAAGGGAGATGGTGTACAATTGCTGAAAAAGTCTTCTCCACGATGCCACTACTAGTTAAAATTAAAAACTAAAGGTGATAATTTATGTCATATTTAGGTTTACAGATCGATATATCATAAAACCTAAGTAACCCGTTTATGTAAATGAGTTATAAATGAGTCGACGGGTTAATAGAGTTATAAAAGGGTTGGGCAAACAATGTGGCTATAGTTGGTTGTTATGAATCATAAACAAGTTGCGCATATATTAAACATGTTAGTGAGTTGAAATTATCTTTTTCACTTATTATAGTATGTTAAACAAGTTGAGCAGAGACACTTAATAAATACTTACAATTATTTACTTACATAACAACACTCAAAACACACACCGGTAGGTTTTTGACCTAATGGGTATAGAAGTTTGACTCTTAGTGGTTTGCGGTCACGCGGCGGAGCTAAAATTTTAGTATAGGGGGTCGGTCTTTACTTTATCATAACACTATGATATACATATATATGAACGACATAAAAAGTTCCATTATTTGTATAGATAAATGAACAATGAAAGTTCATTTAAAGCCAAGAAATTTACATATTAAAATAACACTTAAGCTTTGTCAAAATCATTCTTCAAAGTTTTCTCATGACCGCCAGTTCGTTTGTCATGAATTAACCTGCTAAAAGCATAATATTAACTGGAACAATAACACGAATGGTTTATGGTGATAAAACTTTAATGAAACCAAAAAATAACAATAAACAAATCATATTTCATGTGTTTGTAGTTGGACGCGTATTTATTTTTTTAATAGAACCCATATATTATATTGTCTTTAAACAAAGTATTAGCAATCTCTCTCCTTCTCTCTCAATGTAAAGAACCAAACTTTTTAAAATAATCATTACTGATGCTATTACGAAGTCTTGTTTTCATAATTTTTATTGCTGAGATATCTCTTTCGGTTGTTGCAGTTGAGACCGGAAGAGTTGGTATAAGACGAATAAATCTGTCAACCAAAGGATAGATTTTTGACTTCCCAGTTTCTTGTAGACCTCTACATCACTATAAAAGACGGAGATAAGCAACGAGTAGAAGAGTAAAATCTTAAAACCCTCAAAACTTAGAAATTAGAATTGCCGCTTCCATAAATTAGAATGACCACTTCCGTTTTATGTAATATTTAGTCTACTAATTACTAAATTAATTCTAATTAGGGGGGGGGGGGCTTAATAAATATATATGTGGTATTTGAGCTGTTAAAATACTTAAGGATTTTGAGCTTATTAGGGGGTCTAACACCCTTCAGCCCCTCTTGTCTCCGCCCCTACGGTCACGGTAGATATATATATATATATACCATATTATAAATCATTTAACCTTTTTACTTAAACTCTTAAATTTTAAATATTTTAACATTACTAAATTACCCCTCATACAAACAAATTGAGTAACTATTAGATATAGTTAATAAGATTCTTGTATTCTATTTTAATAACTAAACTTTACATATTTAAGAAAATTAAAATCAATACAATTTTTTTGAAAGTCAAAGTCAATACAAATTAACTTAATTATTAAAAATATTTTCATTACCTCTTTTTTCAATTACGGAGAACAAAAAAATAAAGGAAATTGGAAAAGGATAAAGAAAATAGACATATCATCAAACGAAAAATTATTTGATGTCACCGTATTACATGAATACCACTCCCTACGTCTTGAAAACAAACATGTTAACGAATAGAGATTATTTGTTGTCACCGCATTACGCGAGTATCATGCAACTATAAATATATGTGTGTGTGAAATTACATCCGTTTGTTTAGCAAAAAAATTAAAAATAAAAAATGTAATAAAAGCTATATTTGTCACACGACAATGGTAACCGACCCAGGGGTCCACACATTAAAAGCATGTTTATACTAACGGACCCGTCATATAACGTCACGTTTCTTCCCTCACAAACTCACGTCTAAACTCCGGTAGAGTTAACGGTCCTTCAAACCTCAAACTTAACGTCGTCTCCCAATTTCACTGCCAACCCTAACCCTAACGTTCTTCCGATGTCCTCTTCCGACGACTTCCCTCTCATCGGCGACACCACCAACACCGTCGCCGCCGCCACCCACCAAACAAACCCTAATTTCCACCACCAGCTCGCCGCAACTGCACACTTACTAGCCTCCCAGTCGAATCCGATCAACGCACCACCAGCACCGCGGCCAACACAGGAAGCCAACGGAGAGGGGTTCAGCGATGGTGCGTTCTGTTCTCAGCCTGTGGTAGTCCTACCGTACGAAAATGACTCCGATCCTAACAGATCTAGGATCAACGATGCACGAAGCGAGAAGTGGAGCGATCGGGAAGAGCTTAGCGACGGAGGAACACAGTATAATTATAATAAGAAACCTAAGATCTCGGCTTTGTCTTCGGGAGGAGAGTATCGGAAGGATCGAGAAGAGTGGAGTGACACTGCGATTGCGTGCTTGTTAGATGCGTATTTAGATAAGTTTTTGCAGTTGAATCGCGGGAATTTGAGAGGGCGGGACTGGGAAGAGGTGGCTCTGATCGTGAGCGAGCGGTGCCAGAAGCAAACGAAGAGTGTAGAGCAGTGCAAAAACAAGGTTGATAATTTGAAAAAAAGGTATAAATTGGAGAGACATCGGATGATGAATACAAATGGCGGGAATGCCACAAGTCATTGGCCCTGGTTCAAGAAGATGGAACAGATTGTTGGGAACTCACTTCCATTGAAAGGTGTGCTGGGAGATGAGAATGCTGCTAGTGGGATGAGCAGCAGCCCTGTTAGACAGTCCAAGAGGTATATACATAAACTGATAAGCCCTTATCGCTTGTTGTTTTTCCCAATTTGAGCAACATCCTTGTGTTTCGGATTATCATAGAAAAACTGAAGATCATTTGCTGAATTACTGAATCGAACATGCATATATCATAACGAGGTAGTGAAAAATCATTAGACTTAGTGTTTGTCTTGCAAATTAACCTCTTAAAGAACACGAAGGGTCTGTGGGAACGTAAATGAAAAGGAAAAGAAACCATCTTGCATTGCGAACTTAATCCCATTCTTGTGAAAAATTTGAAAAAGAAACAGGAGAATTGGTGTTTTGGATTCGATGCAGAGATAATGCAAAAGAATGTGTCGTACTTGGAGGTTTTAAATCCAAGATCGCGCATTTTACAAACTGCCATGTTAGATCGGTAAGAGTGTTAGTTAGCTTGCATAAAAAAACCAGTTGATATTTTGAAAAGTGATTGCTCCATTTTTGAAAGCTATTGCTTTTCAAATCATGAATCAAAGTTGAGTGATCTTGGGGCTTTTAGATTGCTTACTTTACTTTTTAAAACTACTAAAACCTGTGTGGAACGAACATCGGAGTCTCAAACCCCTAATTTCAGTTTTATAGTGCCTACCTCCCTCACCATAGCTAGTAACTTTGGATTTCAGAATTCTAGATTTTGTTAATATACTTCTTGAAAAAAAAAAGAGAAAGACTTCAGATTATAACTTGAAAAATAACTTATTCAATATAAATGTTAGGGTTAATTGCATAAAATAACAACGAAGTTCAATTTCGGTTATTCCATTTTTGTTTCAATTTGGTCATTAAAAGTAGGTTTTCTGCTCCATTATGGTAGTTAAAAGTATAGTGTTTGTGTTATTCTCCCCTCGTGCAATAAGTGATAACAGATACCCATGCACGTTTTGATGGAATAAAAATAACTGAAAACAAAATACGTTTGATTAACAAAATGGAACCGCCGAACAGACAACATACTTTAGTGATCAAAGCGGAACAAAATCAAGTAAAATGACCAAAATGGAACATTTTTGTAAATAATTTACCTGTTGTGCATTTGACTGTAAAATTAAACTCAAATTCTACTTTGAGATGCGTTACAAATCGTGGGTAAATATTTGCTGGTCAACATTTCATAATTAACTATCGACTATTGTAGGATTCTGATCATTTTGTTTGTTGGTCGATATTCATCTGAACAAAGTATCCAATCAACGTTCTGCAGATATGCTACAGCAACAACTAGCCCAAGTTGTCGAATCGCTACTATAAAACCAAACCCAACGACAAATGCTCGATGGCGGAGAGTTGTGTTTAAAATTAGTGGCGCTTCTCTGGCAGGAAATAGTTCTCACAGTGTTGACCCAAAGGTACCTTTGTCTTTATAAAATTTTGTATGCATTTATTATCTTATTTTTTAATGTTTATATTGATCTTCACACAGTTGGTTTATTCTAATTCTGTAGGTGGCCATGCTAATTGCTAGAGAAGTATCCATGGCTTGCAATGTTGGTATTGAGGTGTTCATTTTTTAAACTTATCATCAGATGTTCACTTGTAAAACACATTAAGAGTATTTGAATGTTGTCTTCAACATGCAAACCTCTATTTCAGGTGGCAATAGTAGTTGGTGGGCGCAATTTCTTTTGTGGAGACACATGGGTTACAGCTACTGGTATGGATAGAAGCACTGCTTATCAAATTGGGTAATACCATTATTTCCCAATGCCTATATACTCTTTTTATATAACACATGGGCATCGAGTAATATACTTAAGTTAATACATAAGCGGTTCATTTGATTATGTAAAGATATATATAATCATTTAAGATTTTCTAAGCATATGATAGATGTCCTAATTTAAATTGGTATGTACGTGTATGTTGTTGATGAAGAATGGGTTTGTGTATGTTACCAGTATGATGGCAACTGTGATGAATTCCATATTAATCCAATCAGCATTGGAGAAGTTGGGTGTTCAAACACGTGTCCAGTCAGCATTTTCCATGCCGGAGATATTTGAACCATACAATAGGCAACGAGCAATCAGACATCTAGAAAAAGGGAGGGTTGTAATATTTGGTGGCATTGGTGCTGGTACGGGAAATCCACTCTTCTCAACTGACACAGCCGCTGCTCTTAGAGCCTCCGAAAGTATGGCCCACGTCAGTGAATTTTATTTATTAATATATTTTTGAATTCATAATGAAAAAGTAAGTCTAATAGTGTGTTGTCTTTTCTGCAGTTCATGCGGATGTGTTTGTAAAAGGTAGTAATGCAGACGGTGTTTATGAATGTGACACCATGAGCAGCAGTGTTGCATTTGAGCACATTTCATTTAGGGAGTTTGCTTCAAGAGGTGCTTCATCAACAATGGACATGATGGCTGCAACGCTCTGTGAAGAGAATAGTATCCCCGGTTAGTTTCTTCCTACTTTTTGTATGGTTTTCTACTCACAATTATTCATAAAGCTAGTAATTTTAACTTTTCTATCTTCACTATTTGTGAGGTCTCATCTTGATTAATAGGTCTGACATTTCAACCTGTATACTTATAAATCGGTTAATTTGGGTTGTATTTCACCACTATTTGTGAGGTCTCTATCTTCACTATCGTAATAAAAATTTAACACACAACTTATTTTAGATGTTGTTAAAAAATATAGTGGACACAAAAGTTTGCAAGCTGACACAACCGACCATTAACTAAAAATGACCAATTTCAACCCGAGCTTGTTTAAACTCTAACCAACCCCGCTTATATTGCCATCTCCGTGGTTTATCACCGTCTCATGAGAACAGAAACACAACAAAATGCAACGTAAGGTGCACCTTATAGAATTCTTCTTTCTTCTTTCTTCTTTATTCTGCAGTTGTGATATTCAATATTCATGAACCTGGAAATATATCAAGAGCATTATTGGGAGAACATGTTGGCACGTTAATTGATCAAACGGGTCGGGTTGGCTAAATCCTATTTAACCTGTATCACCAACATCAATGTCCATCAGAGTATTAATCCGTGCATCAGGTACTATCATAAAGCAGCCACAGATATAGTTGTTGTACATCATTGGATTTCTGCTAAAGGAAAGCAAACATCATATTAAAGGGCGTATGGATGTTGTTTATGATTAACAATGTTATTATAGTCCCTCATTGGGTTTTACAGCGTGTCATGTGGTCTAGGTCACCCACTGGTCACCAATGACCTCGGGAGTCGGCTTATTGTATCTGTGCTAACTTGTTATTATCTTAGCATAATAGATGTCTCAGGTAGAAAGGTGTTGTAATATTTGTAATTAAGTCTTGGCTAAATGCGGTATTGTAGTTGTATGTATGTTGAATTAATTAGAAGTATACAAGTGAAGATAATGTGTTTCTGGGTGACGATTTCACCCGTATTTTGTCTATTGTATATTGGGTAACCACAACATTTAGTTTATTATGTGTTTGTGAATTGTTACCCTTATCAGTTAGCACCAAGTCTTGAGCGGTTGAGCCAAACAAATGAATCAACTTGTGCTCGGCTCGGCTTGATAACTCTTTATGAGCTGTGACATAGGTTCGCGTTTGATTCGAAAATTTTGAACATTTGTATAAACATTATATCTGATAACCATACTTGTATTAAATATACCTAAAGAAAAATGATATATATATTCCTACTTCATTCTCCTACCTACCATAAAAAGACATGTGGAGTCAACTATTCTCTTTCCTCACTTCCCGTGTTGATTTTAGCATCTGTATTAATCTTGTGAGTAGCAGAATAAGTAGGAGGATATATCAGCTCTCCTACACTTGTTTGATCATAAATTAACACCCCTCCCCCCCCTCCACCCCATCTTTTTCCACGGAATCATCACGCCGGTCCCCCTCCCCCTTTTCCTCTCGAACACATTATCTGCTTGCCCCCTGACCTCCCTTAAGTGCCGGCGACATTTTCTAGCCACAAAGTTGTTCAAGTTTGATATTTTTTTACCCCAATTCGAAATTCTATTCAAATCCGTATTAATACTAGTAAAACCGCTTTGAGTTCAGATATTTTTACTTGGGTATATGTGTTCCAATTGTTATAGTTTAAACCAAATTTAATTAGAAAACTTTGTTATTTTGAATATCTAATTGGAGTTTGAACTTCTAAGGATAAGTTAAGAGAATATTTATAGGGTTTTTAGTAGTCTTAAAATTTAACATATTACTATGTATGAATCATAAAAGAGAAATTATTTGTATTACTATATATATATATATATATATATATATATATATATATATATATAGTGAAAGGTTCATTTGAGAACCGTTTTTATTGCGAGAACCGCGAGAACCAATCTTAGCCGTCTAATTCCCCCTCCTTCAATTGGATTGTCCACCCATGAATTTGTTACATGCACCCTGCCACACTCAATCCTCCACGCTCTTCATCCAAGAATTCTATTATCCAAAATCAACGGCTAAGATTGGTTCTCGTAATAAAAACGGTTCTCAAATGAATCTTCTCCTGTATATATATGTATGTATGTATATATATATATATATATATATATATATATATATATATATATATATATATCTTCATTCTCTAATAAAAGAGTAAATGAGGGGACTCTTGGCATATTTCTAGACCATCACTTTAGGCTTTTCCCGCTCACTAACCCATACCATAATGTTGCCATGTGTCTATGTTTCCCCTCACTATCTATCGACGCTTCCTATCTCCCTTCCCTGATTCCCCCGAGTTTTCTGTTTCTACCTCTCTCCCCCACTTATACATATCATCCAAGTAATCGAAGCTAGGTTTCTTACGTTCCCTTTTAACGATGATACTTCATATTGCCTCTTCCTATTAATTTATGCAGAGTGACTACATAATTGAAACTAGGTTTCAAATGAAGGGATAATTTTACAGAATTGGTTTCTCGTCAAACACTTTCAACATTCATTCTTGATAAGAAATGAATCCAACAATTTTAAAGGGATTTAAATTCATGGGTTGAACAAGCAATTTTTATTGAAGATTCAAGAATCAAGAGATTCAGCGCTCGAGGGTTTTCTATTGAAGAACTCATATGGAGCTGAAGATTTGCCTTTTCATATCCATTGGATTTCTGTCGATTTCTACAAATCGTGGATTTGGATTTTGTTTTGATTATGTATGGATCGTGTCAAGATTCAGCAGTTAGGGAAATCAAGATCAAAGGGTTCTTGATTCATAGGTCCTGTATTTAATCAAGAATCTTTGTTGATGTTTGCAAATCGATGTGTAGATGATATAACATATTTGAAATTTTTTGACAAGTCTTTGGTATCTTTTTATAAATGTGCTCACTTAATAGATAGTGTTAAATTTAGCTTTCTTTTCCCGGGTTATATTCTATTGAGAATCCACACATTTTAATGATTTTTAAGTTGATCCGTTGGTGTTGTTTTTTATATTCGATAAGCATTGTTTGAAAATGGGAGAGTATTGTCTTTGTAGCTAGCTCATGTTACTGGTCTTGAAAGGTACTATGTGAAAAATAACTAAAGATGAACAAATCAAAATGATTGAACAATTGTTTTTCCTTTCCCACCTATTAAACTTACATTACTTACCTTTTTTTAAACCTTTATTACTTATGTATAATTGGTTATTTAAATAAAAAATAACCTTGACATCGTTATACACTATCCGCCTTTCCACCTATTCAACATTATATTAAGGGAGATGATCTGATTTTTACCATACACAACAATTAGTTGTTGTTTGGACCATTATACCTTTAAATATGTGGATGGGAATAAAAGATAGTGAGATTCTAAGGGTATAAAAGTCATAATTGTTGTGTATGGTAAAATCTTTTTGTGTACAAATCAATTCCCTTATATTAATAATACCTTGCTTCTTATTTACTTTTAATATTTTATTAATTTACACATTCATCAACATGTATATTTCATGCTTAAAATCTAACCTAAGAAAGAATATATGTCGTTTCTTTCATTTCTATACCTCTTTATAAGCCTTTTACAAGTATCTAAATTTTCCTTAGACATTACTTCATCAATTTGGTTTACTATACTAATGTGATCACATACTTCAGTTGATTAAGTATCTTTATTTTTGTTTTATGTTCTAATGTAAGTTCCTTTGAATTAAGTAGGTATATGATGATTTATGTTCGGTATGCATGACATGTGTATGGAGAGGATAAATGTCATTTAGGTTTTGTGAACAAGAAACGGGAGTTTTTAATCGTCCTTTTGGAAAGAATGACATGTATACGTATTAAGAATGCATAGTGTGTGGGAGAACTATGACCCTGCTATTTCGAATGTGAATTAGGTCTTGAGGAACTTAGTAGAGAATGACCAAGAGACTTTTATGATTTGCCGTCAAAGAACTGTAATATCTTTTGTGATGAAATTGGACTTGATATGTTTAAGTTCGAATTATTATTATTATTCTTTTGTGAACTTTGATTATGACATTTTATGTAACACAACGTTAGAGGTCGGGTGAACATGTTTGCTACAGCAAAATACCTGGAAGCACTGCTTGCCGGGTGAGTGTTTTCTTCTCCTTTTCTCTCCCTTAATGTCTCTCTACTATTGATAGTCGTTACATTCACAATTCAATTGATCGATTCATTCATTGTTATGTAGAGGTGGCTATTTGGGCATTTACTCATATATGGATTGATTTGTGTTTATGATTTATCTCTAATGGCCAATCAAATTAGTATCATATCACTTTTCGGAACAAGTCATTTATTGGATGCTTTAATCTTAAACAAGAAAAGTCAAGTTAGTAACATAACATCTAATGTTGTATATAAAAAGTTTTGTTAAATTTATAAATTATAGTTGCCTTTTTATTTCATTTACTTATTAAAACTGTTTCATATATTTTTTGAAAAGTCAAGTTAGTAACATAACTTTAATATAAAACTATTTTAGTTTTCGAGAAAGTCTTATATTAAATCTTTTTTTTGTTGGTACACAATAATTATATATTTAAATAAACAAATATAAAATAATAATTTTATAATTACTCGTGTATTTACACGAACATTTAAAATAGTGTGTGTGTGTATATATATATATATATATATATATGAGAATGTTTATTTAAAAACCATTCTTATTACGAGAACTTATCAAGGGTATTGATTTTAAAGATCAAGGGTTGAATATGATAGAGAGCTATTTGAACAAAACATAAATTGGGGGTAGTGTTTGTAAATAAAAAAAGGGCAATGTTGACATTTTAACATTTACCCCCACTTTTTAAAACTAAAATATCTATCAAATGTAAAGATTATAGAATAAAGATATTATATCAAAAAATAAGAAAATTATGTTCTAAGTTACAATAAGGAAGTCACGAATCATGTAATTGTACACAAATAACATCTTTCATTGCAATTTCATGAATCTATCTACTTTATATGAATCTATCATCTTCAATAATAAGCTTGTGCATAACAATCCACAAAAATTCTATTAAAAAAACAAGATAATTGAAAAGAAATTAAATCAAAATAAATTATAAATTTATTGGGGCATTACATCAAACATTTGGTGTTCATAAAACAAAGTTATGTTAAATTCGATCAAAATGCACAAATTCCTCCACGCTCTTCATCCATGAATTCCTTACATGTACCCTGTCACACTCAATTCCCCACGCTCTTCATCCATGAATTCCATTATCCAAAATGAACGACCAAGATTGGTTCTCGTACGAAAAACAATGCTCATTTGAAACCGCCTCATTTATGTTATAACTAAAACCTTCCATTCACCTTACCTTCACATGCGATTGTATTCTTTTTCTAATTAGTAACAAGCTTCATCGATGGCATGTAATCTGAGGAGAGAAGGAGAGACCAATTGGGAGATGGTTGTTTCTGTTGAGTTAGGTACACTTGAGGCCTACCTGAAACGAAAAATAAAAAGAAAACAAGTTTTCAAGGTTCTATCTATAAGGCAAAGCGTAACGTTAAGCCCAAATGCATTTAGGAGTGTTTAGGTTGTATTCGGGTGACTCGGGTACACCGCTACACTCCCCTCTTCGGGTTAGCTTTCGGCTTCCTGAATCTGAGCTGACCCGCACATTTTTTTTGAGTGTGTAAGAGAGAGTAAGAAGAGGAAAAATATTGGGTTATTTGGGTTAGGATATACTAGGGTTTCGGGTAAGAGAGAGAAAAAAAGAAAAAGATGATGTGACGCTGATATGATATTTGGGTTGACAAAGATTGATCGACACTCGGTACTCATGATCTAAGGATTAATTTTTAAGTAGGCTCGTCAGTTTTATTGGATATGCTACATGGCAGAACACAAGTATCATAGAAGGAAAAAAAGGGTTTTGAGGATGTTTTACCTACAAGGCTACAGACAGAATAAGTTGAGCATTTTGAAAGTCTTTTTCTTCGGAGCAACACACGCATGTCGGCAGATGCAAGGACATTTTTTATAGGACAAGTTTACCTTTTTGATTTAATTAGTCCAGAATGGTTCTCGCGGTGCTTATAATAAGAATGATTCTCGATTGAACATTCTGTCGAGATTATTGTGCATTTGCTAATTTTGAGCCCTCTGTCGAGATTGTTTCAAGGATTTCAATGTTTGTTTTTGCTCATTCTATGTTCATGGTTGTTTTGTGTTCATAAATGATTGTTAACTATTGTGTTTGTGATCAATTTTATTTCTGTTAATGGCTTTTTTGTGATAAATTTTATGCCCTATTGATGGATTTTTTTGTCAGCTGCTTCATTTCTAGATTTTTTTTGTTATCAACTTTTTATGCCTGTTGAGATCAATTTAATGCTTGTTAATGGCTATTGTGATCAATTCTATGTTCATGTTCTATGATCAGTTTTATGGCTGTTAATGGCATTTACAGTTTGGACTGTAACATTTAGATTTTGTGTTCTTGACTAGTAGACCCTCTTTTCTTTTTACCATTTTGTTAATGGTAAATATGTTTCAAACTACACCTATTTGATAAATATGGTTTTTAACTACACCATTGTGGTAAAAAAAACCTTAAACTTTAGGGGGTGTTTAGGTAAGCTTATTTTTTTTGAGCTTAAGCTTTTTAACTTATGAGCTTATTAGTGAAAAAAGTGTTTGACTTAACTTATGACTTATAAGCTAATAAGATCCTTTTAAATGTGTTTGACTTAGTTTATTTTTTGTAAAATGACAAAAAAAAAAAAACATGCTTACATTTTAGGAAAAAAGAAAAGGGTATATATGTAAATGTATAAAAATAAGCCAATATGAAGAAAAAAAATTGTTTTAACATTACTTATCAAAATTAACTTAGGGAGTGTTTAGTTGGTGTCATTTGAGGGGATTTCATGGGATTGAGATTTCAAATCCCTCCAACTGTGGTGTTTGGTCTAGTAAAATGGGATGAGATTTCAAATCCTTTAATTTTATAAAATTCCACAGATGAGGGATTTATAAATCCTTCCACCCCTGGTATTTTGAAATCCCTCAGATGTGGTATTCTCCCGGTGACTCCTCGGCTAATATTCCGGTGAACCATCACCGATTTCGCCGTCGCTGTCGTCGCAAGACCGTCGCCGTCACCCGTTCACTGTTGCTATTAGCCGTTGCCCGTTCGTTGTCGTCATTCACCGTCTCTTCGTTGTCCACCGTCAGAAGCCCTTCGTTGTCGCCGTCGTTCCTCGTCCACCAACAGAAACCCAATGTCGTTCGTCGTCCAACGTCGTTCGCCTTCGTCCGCCATCATTCGCCGTTGTTCGTTGTCTACCATCAGAAACCCGCCGCCGTTCGTCGTCCACCATCAGAAACCCGTCATCGTTCGTCGTCCACCGTCGTTCGCCCTCAACCGTCACCGTCGTCATCCTTGCTCTTCGATGGTGGCAACAGGTATGGTGATTGGCTGTTGATGGAGTTTAGTGGTGGTAGAAATCCCACATAAGAAATATGAACCAAACACAAGATGAGATTTTAAATCCTATCAAATGCAAATCCCACCAAATATCAATACATTATAAATGCAAATCTTTTAAAAAACAATACTTAAACCAAACACCTACTTATTTTTACAAGCTTAAATTAATAAGTTAAACCAAAAAACAAATTTCTTATAAGATTAAAAGATAAGCCGACAAGCGCTAAACAGCTAATATCATCAAATTTTGTCACTCTCTAACCGCATAACTACGAGCTACAGAGTACAGAGCAATGGCGAGCTTTCCGATTCCGACGTTTTCTGTCGTGGCCTGGAAACCACCCATCAAATTGCTGAAAATCACTTCACCTAATTCCCACAGGCAAGTTATTTTCCATCTCCAAGTTAATTTCTAACGCCTTTTAATCATTCTCTTTGATTCGATTCAACTATTTTCGCAGCGTTGGGTTCAAGAAGAATCGAGCATTCGAGGTCTCCTGCGACCATTCGTGTTTCGAAGTAAGTTAAGTCTTACTCCGAATTTTCTGAGTTATGATAAACGGACAATGATGATTATCTGGGTTGGGGAAAAAGGAAGAAGTGCACTTTGATTGATCGAACAGCTAATTTTCGTGGCAAATTAAGGGTTGCTGACCCTCTTGAGCGTCCACACACTGGTAAATTGCGTGAATCTAAGTTATAAGGATATGTGTGAGGGTTTGATCTTTGGAGCTTCACTACAAATTCCATGTCCATAACTACTATGCTACGGACAATTTCCGTGTCGATTGTTGGAAGTTCATTATCATTTCATCGAAAAAGTTTTAGTTGTTATAGAGTGCGGGAGTTAAATGTTAAAATGACCAAATATTGAGCATTCCTGGATATCTGCTGGAATATAACATCTTCACACTAATGCAGTTTATGCTTGTTACTACAAAGTTTGTAAGTAGTTTATAGGGTCGACTTTATAATTTAAAACATCAATATAGCACTTGGTACTTGGTAGTTATGTTTAGTTAGCTTTTGGATAATTGAGCTACACTATCAAGATAAAAAGTACATGGTTGTTTAATTAAATAAATGGCATAATTATGAAATTTACTGATAACTTGGCTTTGATTAGAATGTCCTGTTGCTGTCTTGAGCAATCCATTTGAAAAGGCCACCTATTTCGATTTGTAAAGCTTCACATAAACCGTTTGTTTCTCAATGAGTTGTTACATTGTATCTTCTTATATCAATCATGTGCATTACGTCGCTATTAAGTGTACCTTTCTATAAATTCCCTTACATGAATAAAAGTGGTTCCTGATACTTCACAATTGTTTGTCCTGCAGATAAGGGATATTAGATACAGACCTCCTGGGACTCAGCTCAACCTTCTAAATGATGTTAGTTTTACTCTTCCAGAGAAAAGGTACTAATTTATTGTTTTCGCTAAACACTTCTTAATTGGTTGAGATCAATCTATACTTATATTCCGTATAGCAGGAATATCTTACTGCCTATGTGTCTTTATGCCCTGTCTCAGATACCTTATTCAGGGATGGCTATTACCAAAACTCCAATACATTTGACAGTAATAATAAATGGTTGGCTTTAATTTTTTAAGGTTAAGTTTTCATATGCATCCATCCCTTTTTTTGGCTTGACTCTCCCTCTTTTTAGCTTATTGTTGCTACTTGGCACGTGCTTTGGCTTGAGAAGCTCAACATAGAGTTACAAGTTTATAGCTGTAGTATAACAAGTTCTTTTTTCATAGAGATTATCAGTCTCATTACTTAGGGGTGTTTAGTTTGTAATTGGGAATCATAATGGTTATGGTTTTAATAATAGGATGGAATGGGAATCGGAATATATTTCTAAAGCCAACCCCCTTGGTGTGTCTAGAATACGCCTAAGTATGTGGGTTTGATATCCATCTTAAAAAACCATACCCATTAACCAAACACTTCTATTAGGAATGGAAGTCATCCCTTCGTTCTCATACCTTTAAAATGAACACTACCTTAGTAAAGGTGTTTAGTTAATTAACTTTGTTGACCCTTGGTGGGGT
This sequence comes from Dittrichia graveolens, assembly GCA_038502395.1. Classification (NCBI taxonomy): domain Eukaryota; kingdom Viridiplantae; phylum Streptophyta; class Magnoliopsida; order Asterales; family Asteraceae; genus Dittrichia; species Dittrichia graveolens. The sequence goes on along the minus strand of JARJIL010000002.1, from coordinate 8,906,412 downwards.
GTTATAAGTGAGAGGTGGGTCCAAGGTTTCAACTGGCTATTCCTTGGAAAGAGCGGGTTTTATGAAATACTTTGGGTTGTGGCAACCTCTAACAGTCATATACCTTGTTCCATCTCTTCTTGTGCTGCGTGCTGGATTTCAAAATTTATTACAAATCTGTAGCTTTTCATTGACAGTCTCTGTTTGCTACAGTTTTGGCTTAATTTTCGGACGGAGTGGAAGTGGGAAAACCACTCTTTTGCAGGTTAATTTCTGAGACTGTATTCTAGATATCCTTATCTTTTCTTTTTTCCTTCTTGGTGTTTTTTTTGCTGACTTTTCTATACTGGATTGAATGTTTGGTTTGCATTTTCTTTTAATTCCTTTGCACAGCTTATTGCAGGGCTAACGAAACCAACATCAGGCTCCATTTCTATTCAAAGATACAGTGATGATGGCAACCCAAATCAGCCTCCCGTGCTATTATCTCCAGAAAGAGTTGGTATCGTTTTTCAGTTTCCTGAAAGGTATTGGCTAAACTTTGTGATTTGGTATCTTTATTAGTAGAGTTTCCTGTTGTTTAGAAATCACATAACTATTCACTTATACTTGCTAAGAGTGAGAAGACAACAGGTAAGCATGAACTAGTCTCCAGAAATATCACAAAAGAGGTGAAAAAAGCTATTGGTAAAACATTTAAAGATTGTTACAAACCTAGGCTTTAAAAGTGGGGTGGGGGGAGATAGGCATCTACATGTGTGCTAAGATAAGCGAAATATGTGGTCACCATCACTGAACATGTGGTGTCGAGGAATAGTTTATTTTGGTATGTAGGTTCTACAATTGACACATTAAGAGGACATAATGAGCATAATATTAGTTACAAGATATGAGCTGGGTGTAGCATGGCAGAAAACATCAAAACTCTCATGTAAAAGTTGAAAGATGAGCGTCACAAAATGGTAAATCAGGCTGCTGTGAATTATTTGAGACAATGTTGAGCTACCACCTAAAGAAAACTTGCATAAAAATGAGTGCGGGAGAAAGAAGAATTTCAGAACATTGTGAAAACATGGAAGGATGACTAGGGTTAGAACTAAGGATATGAGAAAAAAGCTTGGTTATGCCACGGTTTGTCTTTGGCATTTATTTTTTGGATGCACCAGTGAGAGTGTGAGATTTATATGAATAATGGATTTGAAACACATAGAGATTCAAAATAGGAGGGAATGGAATTTGTGTTCTAAACCCTTGATTGTTTTGTCTTTCTTTTTTCCTTATTATAGTTTTGATGGGCTTCATTCCCTAGGGATTCAGTGAAGTACTGCAACCCCAAATTGCTTAAGTTATTTTATACTGCATAGGTAATCAAAAGATAAACCCTCAAAGCGGGAACACGATGAGATTATGAGAAACATGGCAAAAGAAAACCACGCCTTGAAACACAAACACTCATTCACAGACACCATTTGGGGCATTTTAAGAAAGCTCATAATTTTTCACGAAAGCTTATTTTTTTATCGGATATTCAAGAAATCGCTTTTGCTAGGGACGGCTATATAGCGTTGTTTACTTCCTTTCTATCAAAGTAACTTAGCAGAGAAACTTATCCTGTTCTTTTTTCATTTTTGTTTTTTTAGTAGTTTCTTTTTTAGATTTCTCTCCCCTGTTAAAATGCTTATTTGTACTTATTTGTTTCATGCATATCCTTTTTTTATTGTATCAGATGGTTTGTGGCAACAAATTTTGAGGTGAGTTTTGTGTAGACATATATGATATTTTCTGTTGTTGTGGAATAGGTACTTTGTGGCAGATAATGTTTTTGATGAAGTTACATTTGGATTACCTAGACAGAAAAGTGATCTTAAAGTTAAAGAATTTATTGCTAGAAGACTTGAAAGAGCTATCACTTCGGTAATTACCCCTTCACCCTTTGGTTTTAATGAAGTTTCTTATGTTCATGGTTTGAGTAATTATCCGGGTGACATGTCACTCGTCCTCAACAAGCATGAAGCCATGAACTTAATTTAGCTACACATTAAACTTTTAGGTTGGTCTAAAGGGTATTTCTTTGGATAAAAATCCGAACTCCCTAAGTGGTGGCTACAAACGCCGCCTTGCTCTTGCTATTCAGCTGGTAAGAGATCAACTCTTTTTGGATCCTTTACTTTTGTTCCACTTATGGGTCAATTTGGGTTGTATTTTCAATGGGTAACGATGGGCCAAATTTCAGGTCATAGCTATAAGAAAAAAAGCTAGAAAAACTCTCAAAGGGCTTGAAAGTCCTCTAACGTGCTTCAAATGCTTAAAATTCCTAAGTTGCTTGATTAAAAAAATTAGATTATTAGTTTTGCAATATACTTTCATATCAATGTTTTATAAATTTTCTTAAAAAATGTAACCAGCATTTTAATTTAATCGGTTGTTTTACCTGTAACCCAACCCGCTCATATTGCCACCTCTACTATATAGTATATATCACGTACGTATATTATGTTGATTATGACCTCCTGGTATATGTCGGCGTCACTCAGGTACAAACTCCAGAATTGCTGGTACTTGATGAGCCTCTAGCTGGTCTTGGTATGGAAAAGGCCTTATTGACCTTATTTTTTCTAATTTCGTTGTCAAATAGCTAATGTTTATGTTGAGAGTATATCAATATATGCACATTGCTTAAGCCTTAAGGTATGATACAGCTTCTTGTTAATTAGAAACTCCAACCACGCACACCCTTGATTACTAGCTTGAAGTTCAATTCACCATTGGCCGTTATTAGACATCTACATAAAAGCATTGGAGATGCCGGCTATTGACTTTTTCACCTCAGGAATTTTACTTAATTTTGCACTATTTGAGTGCCCTTTTACATATAATAAGAACTAATGAGAACTCTTATATATATTCATAATTAGATTGGAAAGCACGTGCGGATGTTGTTAAGCTGCTCAAGGATTTAAAAAAAGAGCTGACTATACTTGTTGTAAGCCATGACCTTAAGTAAGTAGTTTTCTTTTTTTTTTCCCACTTTCTGCCATGCTGATTATCACCCTGCAGCATTTGTTCAAAAACAGAGTAACAATATCTCTCTTCCTTAAGGAAATATCCCAGTTGTTCAATGTTTTTCTTAATATTGGTGGTATTTTTTATTTCCTTTTTTTATTTTTTTCTGTAATCTGTCAGTGACAGGTGACTGAATGTGAACTTTTTAAGTCTAGATAACAAATAACACTCTTTTTTGGCCGCCATTTGATGGGTGATAGCACGTGGTTTTGCTGCGATTGGTGTTTTTATCAAATTTTGATGCAGATATCAATCTGTTTAGCATTTTATAATTTGAATGGAGGAGTATTTAGGTTTATGAGTTACATAAGATTGTTATCTTTGACTCAAGTTGATCATTTTCCATTGTGATATTGTTTTTGTTTTAGAGTTAAGTGATGCACTCTGTTGCTTACTTGAAAAAAAATGTTTTGAAATGTCAGATTCGTGAGATAGAATTGTTATTGGAATCGATCTTATCACAGTGCTACTTGTGAATCTAATGATGCAAAATCTCTGTCCATCTCTTGTTTACGGAATTCGACGTCACCTGAAATACTTCTGTTATTTTGTTTGCTTACTAACATGAAACGTATATGTGATAACTGCAGAGAGTTAGCACCTCTAGTTGACAGATCGTGGAGGATGGATGTGGGTGGAAAGCTGATGGAGAAGCCACTACCTATATAAATGCTCTAAGGCCACCCGTATGGGGTGACCTGAATACAATCGGGAAGGAAAAAGATTGGTCAGGTAGCTCGGGTTAACCACTACCCCCCCCCCCTTTTTTCGGGTTAGAAGGTCGGTTTCCTACACCTGATTCACCCGAGTATTTCCCTTTTCTTTTGCTGTGTGAGAGAGAGCAGAGGGAGGAAAAATATTGGGTTTGAGTTTGGGACTTTGGGGTAAGAGAGAAAAAATGATGTGATGTTGATGTGATATTTGGGTAAGAGAGAGGTAGTCATGGTCTAATAAGTGTGTTGATCCTTCTGCCACAAGTATCATCAATGCTTTTTATGTAGTTCCAAATTATAACTCAAGATCAACACTATAATACTATATGTTTTGCTAATGAATAAAAATGGTTAGCTAGCTACTTATTTCAATTTAAAAGCACACATATATGTACGTAAACATGTTTAACATATTGTATGAATTTATGTGTGAATGTGTATGTGTGAAGAGGACTGCAAGAAACAATCTTCGCAACCCATTTCTGTTTTAAATTGATTTTCATCCCTCGTTTTGAGACCACCGCTGCCACCAAGTTTAGAAGGGATAGGGACCGTGAAAACGGGCAGATTGTTCTCTTATTAATACGACGAACCACAGTCTGTTGGCGTGGGGGTAGAGCTCAAGAAAATCCCAATCGCCTACTCTAGAAAAAACATCCCAAAGTGTTTATCAACACTGGATTTCAACTATGCTAGAGCATTAGCAATGTGATATTTTAAGGGTTAAATCATTTAAAAATGAATTTTAAGGTTTAAACTAAAAGGTAGTGTAACTTTAAGGATTAAATTATAACAAATTTAAACTTTATGACTAAACAGTTTAGATTTTTTTTTTGATAATTAAATTGAAGCTGAACTAAAACTTTGATGGTTAAACCATTATTGACCTATTAATAAATACTATTATAAAAATATATAATGCATTGAATTTTGGTTGAGGCGGTTTCCTTAACGGACAGTTTATGGTTAAAACCAAAACTAAACCGAGCTCATTGGGTTTTTAAAGTTTAAGACCTAAACCGTCACTTATACTACAAGTAAAAACTCAACCATAAACTATCTCGCTAAGAAACCGCCCCAACAAAAATTCAATGCATCATATATTTTTATAATAGTATTTATTAATTAATATTTTAAATAAAGTTAAAGATCCATACCCATTATCAACGTACAAATTTCAGATTCTATTTACATTCAATTTTATATACCATACCAAGTCAAATGTAGTGACACCATGCAACCTTTCACAGTATCTTTGTGCACAATTTTACGTATTCGAAAAGTGGTTTCTATTTGATTAGGTTGTATTGTACGAATATAAGCTGACTTGTGTAATACTTGTTAATCGTGTTTCACACCGTATCATAAATATTTAAAATTTACATTAATCATCCCTACGTTTATGTACGGGGTATTAAGTTAGTTATTAAATATAAGGGGAAAGTGAGTTTAGCTACAATGTAGGGGTGTGTTCGGTTCTGGAACCGGACCGGAACCGAAATAACCGATAACCGAAATTGGTAAAAGCTAGAACCGAAAACCGAACCGATATAAGGGAACCGGTTCCGGTTCCGGTTATTAACCGGTTATTTCGGGTATAGAACCGGATAAGACCGAAAATTTACTTTGGAACCGGTTTCAAGAGCGTGAACCGAAATAACCGATAACCGGTGAATATTTTTGTTATTAAAATCAAATATAATACATTTATATTAGTTATTTTTTACCTATAAAGGTTAACTAATAACCAAAAAACTAAATGGTTTAAATTTAACACTAAAAATACTTGAAATCGTAAGTGAACATGCATGCATCGTCGACACTAACATATGACCAATAAATAATAGTTCGTTGACTTCGTTCTTACAAATAATAACCATTAGCCATATTGCTAATGATAATAGTTCAATAACCAACAATATCACCAAAAAAGTAGTTCATAGCCAACTATATGACAAATACAAAATTTCATACAAACCGGTTCCGGTTATAAGACCGAATTACCCGATAACCAGTGGAACCGGAACCGAAAATGAGGTTTGGCGAGAACCGATAACCGGACCGAAAACTCTAATCCGGTTCCGGTTTCGGTTCGGTTCCGGTCCCGGTTCGGTTTTTCGGTCAAAAAGCTCATCCCTACTACAATGTATACAAGTGGAACCATTCAATATGACAGACTGACGGTGTAAAAAACAAGAAACAGAGGGTCAAACTTGCCACTTTCTAAAACATATATGTCTCCATCACAATTCAATTTGCTTTCTATAAGGTCTGATCTTTACCCTCATGGCTATGCATATTTGCTATATTAGCTTTGACTCTAATGGTTAGATATTACATACAAGCGTTTGAATGAACATTCTATATAACAATAATTATAAACATAGTATTACATTTATTCCAATTGGGTTGTTAGACAATCCTTTACTAGCGATTTTGAAGTAGGTGCGCACAAAACCGAATATTCGATTTTGTGCAAAGACTATCCGAACCGTTTTTTAAAGAAACCGGATTTTTTTTAGCCGGATCGGTTAAAAACCAATCCGGTTTGTATAATATTTGGTCCATCGGTTTTTTTATTGGATTTTTATCAGGTTTCCAAAAAACCAGTTTTTTATCCGGTTCCAAAAACCGGTTTTTTATCTGGTTCTAAAAACCGGTTTTTATCCGAAAAAAATCCAGTATTCGAGCTGTTAGAAAACTAGCCGTTATATAGCCATTTGTAGCCGTTTTTTTGTCAATATTCCCCCATTTTACCACCACAAACTTATATAAATAGCATGGGGATGTAGTAGGTTGATATGTATCAAAATCTAACTCTCTCAAACTCTCTTAAACAGTTTTTATTTTTTTTCTAAATGGCTACGAGTAATACCGACCTCCACACGGTTGAATCTTCTAATGGGGGAAACAATGAAGTGGTTAGAGTGATCGAGCACAACCGCAACAAAAAAATTTGGGATCACTACGATTTATGTAAAATGTCTAATGGCTCGAGGAAGGCACGGTGTAAACTTTGTCGAAAGTCTTTTGCACCCGAAGGAAATACGACACTGAAGAATCACATTACAAAGGCATGCAAGACACTTCGGTCAAGATCGGATCCTAGTCAACCGAATATTACCCCACAAGGTGGTGTTTTCATTTACGACGACGAAAAACTACGCGAAGCGTTTACGAAGTTCATAATTAAAAAAGTATTGCCGTTCGACCACTTTGATGATGAAGATTTTACGGCAACAATTCAAGAGCTTATGCAACCACGTTATACTCAAGTAAGTCGCACTACTTTTAGAAGAGACGCTATTAAAATGTGGCGTATTGTGAGGGAAAAATGATTTTGGGATTTCAAGAACACCGTTATGGTGTGTCGCTTACATGTGACGTTTGGAGTTCCCCTCACAATACAGGAAATTCGTTTCTAGCCGTTATGGCGCATTGGTTAGATCGTGATAATTGGCAAATGATGAAAAGAACAATCGCATTTGAATTATTCGGTGAACCGCATACCGATGCCAATTTATTTGCACTTTTAAAAAAGGTGATTTGTCTTTACAAACTAGAAAATAAAGTTTTTTCTATATCCTTTGATAATGCATCGAATAATACAAATGCGGTTCCAAGATTGAAATTGTTACTTTCACCGATTTTAAACGGAATCTTTTTCCATACCCGTTGCGTTGCACACATAATTAATCTAGTCGTGCAAGCGGGTTTGGAAGTTATTGAGTCTATTAGATTGGGATTTAAAGCAATGATAAAATCGGTTCTTTGTAACAACAACAAGAGACTAAATGATTATAAACGATATTGTAAGTCGGTCAACAAAAAATATTTGGGTCCTAATTTGGATTGTTTAACTCATTGGAACTCAACTTGGATTATGATGCACTCCGCCTTAAGGCAAAAGGAAACATTGCAAGCATTTCACGATCGTCTATTTGAGAGGGGTTATGTCCCAAGCACGTATTCGGGTTCGGATTGGGAAACTATAGCAAAAATAACCGATTTGCTTGGAGTTTTTAAAAATGCAACAACTTTTTTATCCGGTATTTATTACCCCACTAGCCCGTTGGTTCTTAATCAAATATTTTTGTTGGCTACAAAACTAAATGACTTTGAATTTGAAAGTGAAATTTTTCAACAAATTGGCATTGCGATGAAAGGGAAACTTTTAAAATATTTCAAAGAGATTCCTCCCATTTTTATTTGTGCTGCCGCTTTAAACCCAATGTTAAATATTGGTGAGGTTGAAACATTGATCGAACAAATTGCATTTGCTTTTAATCTAACTAAAGATGACCCCAATTTTATTCATAACCAAGTAAACTATTTTAACAAATGTTTTCGAGACATGTTTGATATTTATTTAACTAAATACAGGTCGAGTAGTGCGATACATGATCAAATTAGAACGCATGCGGAGTCATCTAGTAGAGCTTCAAGTAACATAAATTTGTCACTTTTTAACATACTAGTAAATTCCCAATCCAAACGATCACATACTTCCACCCCAAGTAGTGAGTTGGAAAATTATATGTCAAGCGATTTTCTATCAAAAATGACATTTGAAGAGTTTGAAAGGTTCGATATTTTGGCATGGTGGAAAGAAAAGGAACCACAATTTCCGGTTCTAGCTGCCATGGCCCGTGATTTACTAACCGCCCAAGCTTCTACGGTAGCTTCGGAATCTGCTTTTTCTATTAGTGGCAGGGTTATATCACAATGGAGAGCCAGACTAAGTCCCGAGTCGGTGGAAGTATGCATTTGTTTGAAGGATTATTTGGATGGAGCGGTCCGGAAGCAACATATCACCACGCTAGAAGACACACTTGACGCCGATTTGGAAGCAAATATACACAATGAAGAAGTTGAACTTGAAATATCACCTCCAAATGAAGATGACGACAACGACCAAGAAGATGGTGAACCCGAATATCCGGCATAGTTTGAATTTGAAGTATTTGAACTTTATCTATGTTATTGTAATTTGAACTTTGTTATTTAATTTGTATTTGAACTATTTGAAGTTGGTTTCCATTTTATTTGAACTTATTCTAGTTTGTAATCTTGAACCACTTTAATTTATTAAAATTTGAATTTTCTTTCTTATATTTGTTTTTTTATAGTATATATTTAATTCTATGTGGTTGGAAAAAAAATTAAAGAAAAAAAAAGGAGGGGTAGAGGCAGTTCCCAATAACTCAAAAGGAGTAAGGATAGTGCAGGTGGAGTAGAGCTACTAGAAATACCCAAAGAGTCAAAATGGGCCGAACGGATTTTTGAAAAACCGGTTTTATAAAAAACCGGATTATACCGGTTACCATTTGCTGTCTTCAAAACCGGATAAAATCCGATCCGGTTATTCGAAAAACCGGTTTAGGTTTGGACCAAAAAAGTCGGTTCGGATAAAATCCGATCCTGATCGATTAATAAACCATCCCTGTGCACCTCTAAGTAAGAGTGGCAGTTAATGAATGTGGAAACCCATACTCCCATAGGTTAATTAATCTAAACAACATGGTTTTTAAAGGTTCCACACCTAAGCCTAGATATACTGCAACTACACATTCGCTTTCTCCTAAATACAAACAAATGCATAATAATACATATAATACACATGTAACACACTAACATAAACAAACGCTCATAAATATAAATAATGAACTTGATCGTGTTTATTCGTTTAACTTGTATACCGATAAAATATTTTGTTCTATTTAAACAAACGTTTCACTAAACGATTATATTGGTTCACTTATAGCCTTAGGTGGACTTGAAAACTAGGGTTCGAATCTTTAATGGGCTTGCTTTATATGGTTTCTTGGTCATGGGCTTTTCTTTCATCTCTGTGCTTTTTAGTTAATTGTCTTGGAGGCTTGGACCGGTAAATTAATGTTAAATCTTGTTGGAGTTTAGTTTTCTATTTGAATTTATTTTGTGTTTTACAACGTAATTACTAAACAAGCAAAAATGCTGTAAATTATTTGATAATTATTTTATTTTGCCGCCGCACCACCGTTCAGCGTCCACCATCACTCTTTGAATCTCTCTCTTCTCATAATTTGCTTATGAGTTTTTGATGAGTTCATACGGGAAGAGGTATGGGTGGTGAAGGGGTATGGGTGGTGGTGATGGTGGTGGTGGTTAGATGGTGTTCGTCGAAGGCTAATATAGGATCGAGGCGGTGGTGATGGTGACAGTCTTACGATGATCAGGGAAGATGGTGATTATAGTTGTTGGCTTCAACACGAAAGGGAGTTCAACAAGGAAGGGGTTTGTGGTGTTCTAAATTTATTAATTTCTTTAATAATATTTAATAAATAATTAATAAATAAAAGAATAAATTAATAAGAAAAAACTGTATTTTGGTTTCTCCTAAAGACGAAAGACCATATGTGAAGTTCAAACACTAGGGATTCTCAGTGTATTAAATAAAGTTTAAGGACCATCAGTGTAACTTGAAACAAAGCACATGACCAAACATGTAATTTGTTCAAGCTTTTAAGCATAAAAACTAATTTTCTTCAAAATTTAAAATATAAAACTCATATTATTTGTACCGTCTCATATTGCTTTTAGTTAAAGTATATAAATAATATTACCATGATATTAAATTAAACTTTTATATAACCTAAATGTAGTAATATAGTACTACATATATTACTTTAATAGCACCCGTCACGTGCTATTTGTATATGTCATCGTCTCCTTCGTCCTGTTCAACGCTATGCACCACAAAAACTCACTTTCACACAATCTTATTAATGTCTCCCTTTAATTACCGTCATATTGCACGGGCATCCCATTAGTATATTAGTATAGAAATAGATGATATACATGTTTTTCAAAACAAGGGAGTCTATATATTAAATGATATCTTATTATTATAAGTATAGTTAGTAAAAGTAAATAAATATTAATGATAATAATATTACAAACATACAACTAACATATATAGTTCCTAATGAAATTATTGGTAAAAAAAAAGTTTGGTGAGCATTCTGTACACTTTACCCCTTTATTATTATGTCTTTTGCAAAGGGTATTACCAACCGCCTTCCCTTTTATGGTTGAATGCACTCATTTATATCCCATCTCATATTACTTTTTAAGCTTCTTTAATTTCTTTTTCCAAAAACGAGAAAAAAGACCCGAATGCCTTAAAGCATAGATACCATAAAATCTAAATTATTTACTTTTTTCTTTTGAACGGTAAACACGTCTATCCACTAAAACTATGTCTAAATCGACTTCATTATTTATAATGAGGCTTGAATCCATAATTTTTTGAGAGAAGCATCACTACTCAACACTAGATACCACTTACCTTTGGTATCTAAATTATTTGTTGGTGATTTTAGTGTTATCAAGTCATTTAGTATAATCGGGATTGACATGAGACTAACCAATTCTAGAATTAGTTATAATTTAGGTTTGAAGATACGGAGTGCACACTCGAATAAGTTAAGTTGGTATCGGGAATACGGAGGTCCGGGGGCTGGCCCCTGGTGAGGTTCCAAGGGGCATCGCCCTTGGCGGGGTCTAAGGGGCAGCCGCCAACCGCCGCTGATAATCGATAACTGCCGCCAACCGCCGCTCCAAGCTACCTCCACCCATAACCACCAATAACCACCGTTTTTCACGCCTATATATAGTGCATCTCGGTTTTTGTGTTAAGTACGAAAAAATACAAACAAGTGAAGAAACCGAGAAGAACAAAGAAAGGATATTCGATTTCATAGTCGATATTCTGTCAAAGTAGTCTCTGGCAAACAAAAATCAAAGCAAAAATATTCTTTGTTTGGATTTGAATTAAGTCTGTGATTCAAATCAAGTTTGTTATATTATCTTATATCTGAATTCGTGATACCTCAGACATAAAAGTCGAATTACATATTACGAAAAATGTATTAAACAGGATCCATGAAATTATACTAGATTTATTGTTATTCTTAACCTTGTTTGAAACCCATATCCCTTCAACATTATTTACTTGATCCATGCCCTTGCAAATTGATTTTAAACGATAAATTAGTAAAATGAATATATCGTGAGAACTTAAGTTAAAAATATCCATAAAATCTTGTAAAAAAAGTGAGGTCAAACAGAAAAAGTTCAAACACCTAAAGAAATATTGGTGATTTTAAAATTAATATTATATTATATGGTGTAGTTTGTCAAATTGGTTACCAACTACCTAAATCAAGGACTCACTATGGTGTTAAAAAAATGAAACATTATAAGTAATGATGAAAACAAGCATCATTTTGAATTTGAATTGGTATCATATATTTAATTTTTTGTGTGATTGATTATTAATATGCATTTTTTTTTAATTTTGTTGCTTAAGTGTTTCATTATTATAAATAAATAAATGAGAGCCGTGGAAGATACGAAGCTTCGAAACAACCTTATTTGAAAAGATATTAAGTAATTAGAAAATATTTGAGCGGTGTTTGGTTTATGGATTTTTTTATATGATTTTGTCAAAGAATTTACATTTTATAAGATTCTGAATCATATTTGATGTTTGGTTGACAAAAGCTATCAAGATTTGAATTTCTGAAATTATGTTTGTTTTGCAAACCAGTCAAATGATTTGAAATATTTCTATGATAAATGATAGAATTGTACTCCAGTTCTTTTTTATAAAGTTTTCCTTGTTTAATAAAGGGCAAATTGTCGAGAAAGGTAATGTCAAAATTTTTGGGCCAACAAAGGATTCTAAATTTTAATTTCTAACAAAAAAGGGTATAGTGACCTGAATGACTTGCTGAGCGCTTAGTCAGTAGGTTAAGATTGTCCAAATTTGCCAATAAAGGTAATGTCAAATTTTTTAAGTCAAAAAAAGGATGATAAATTTCAAACTGTAGTAAAAAAGGGTATGTTAACTAACACTCACATTTTGATTTGATTCGAACTTCAAATTTGGTGTTTGTTTCAATTTGGATCGAATTTTGAACTTCAAATTTTGTTTAGGTTCATTTAATACAATTATAAAGCAAATATAAGATATTAAAGTACCAAAATACCAATTACAAGTAGTTAAATGTCAAAGTATCAACATAATATATTCCAAATATCATATACGAAAATGATATAATATTATTTTAATTTTAAATATTTTATTATTATATAAAGGAAAGAGAAAACACATACAAGAACACGAACACAAACCTAGATCCAAACATGATGTTTTGTTTCAAATTGGAGTTCATCATCCTTTATTGGTCTAGAAAAAATGAACATTACCTTTATTGACAAATTTTTATATTTATGTTACCTTTTTTGTCAATTTGTATAATATAAAAATTAGCCACGTCATCAATTTAACCTGTTACCTGCTACGACGGTAACCGGTTACCTTTAATGTTAGAAATTAAAATTTAGAATCCGTTCTTGGCCTAAAAAATTGACATTACCTTTATTGGCAAATTTCAATATTTATGTTACCTTTCTTGGCAATTTGTCCTTTTTGTTAAATTAAATGATAACTAATTAAATTACAATATTAATTAATAATTGTAATATACATAAAACTTTAAAATAATTAAAATCTATTTGGGAATTTATATATGCTGATGCTATTATTTATCTTGTTTTTCATATATGACTTTCTAATTCTTTTTTTCTATTCTTGTTCTTCGTATATTACAACCAAACATCCAAAAATCATAAACCTAAAAATTGGCTGCAATATCTGAAATTCCTAGTTCTTTTTCTTCTTTCTTGTACTTCGTATATCACAACCAAACACCCAAAATCATGAACTTAAAAGATTAGTCGTGATATCTGGAATTTCTTATTCTTTTTCTTCTTTCTTGTTCTTCGTATGTCGCTGGTGGAGGTGTCCGGCATTGGAGGAGGCCGGTGTTGTAGGTGGACGGCGGTGAAGGTGGTTGGTGATGTGAAAGTGGCCGGGGATGTGAAGGCAACAGATGTATGGGAGAAGATGGGGTCCCGTGACTTTTAAAAATGAATGGCTAAGGTCTTATTTAAGTAACTGTTTATCGGTTAACTGGTTTCTTTTAAAAAAACGTTACGAACTAATATTCGACATTATTCATGAACACATCTAGTTTCATGAGTGAGTGTGATAGATGACTAATGGATGATATGATATAAAGGAGTGATCAGTCGGTAGTTAATATCGCTCCTGCCCCCTTTTCTCTTACTATACTCAAACTCTAATGTCATCCATGAACACAACTAAGGTCCATAAGAGCAACCGGCCAACCACAATGGTTGTGAAACGAGCTCCTATAACGAGCACAATTTCAAATCACGAGCCAACCGCTCGTTATCCCCATTGCATGAAGGTCGTCAATGGCTTGTGGTTACTTTGCTTGTCGTTCGTGTCACGAGCCGGAAGGCTCGTTAACCCTTTTTAATTTTTTTAATTTTCAACCAATAAAAATTTAATTTCTTTTATTTTCAACCAATAAAAAATTAGATAAATAATTCTGTGTGAGTCTAGTGATTGTAGTGATACATGTTACGATGTTATAACTACGGATTTTAGTAATACTGGTATAATGATTAGTGATAACGGTAGAGGGTGTTATCATGACGGATGCTATAAGTACGTTCTTTTTCTTACTCGATATATAATCTTACAAAAAAGGAAAATTTTTCTATAAGACTACAAAAGTGAATGTCACTAAAATCTAGTTTATATTATATATAACAAAAGGCAGGAACTATGAACAGTGAATTTTTTGTTTTTTTCTACAAAGCTATTATCTATCATTATATATATATATATATATATATATTAATTAACGTTGCCACAGTTATTAACAAGATGAGACTTAGACGGATTGGCATTTGATGTCTCCTACAATCTAAATGGTTGCGAGTTTGATTTCAGAAGCATCCTTTTATTTTTTTTTATTTTGTTTTTAGCTTCCTTTTTTGTTTTCATCCATTTATTTGTCTTTTCTTTTACAAAGTCTTCTTCACGTTTTGTTTTTTATGGTTATCATTATTATAGTCTTATTAATTTGATTAATACTAAATCTTATAATAAAAAATTAGAAAAGTCTAAAGGTTTTTTTTTTCTGTTATAATAAATACATTTTTAAATTTTTTAGTATTTAAGTTTATTACAAATGTCTTTTGCACTTTATTATATATAATAACATATAACAATCTATATTCTTTGGTAAAAACGAATTAAAAAAAATCAAATATGGTTAATAAACAGATTTCATCTACTTACAACGTTAAATCTTATAGCAAAGTACACATACTAAAAAAATGATACAATAGTTTCTTTTTGTTGTAATATATGGAATCACTTTATTTATATAAGTCAAATTAGACTTATACTACACGTCACATATATGTTTTAAACTCCAGCCGCAACGCACGGGATACAATTACCTCGTTATGAACATATTGAACACACAAATTTACAAATATAACTTGGGTATAGTGCACCGAAATGTAATGAACTATACCCAATTTAATATTGTGTGTAACAAACTAAACTTTTTTCGCAAAAATGACTTAAACTACCCGGAATTTACGTTTAATGCAACTTGACCTGCAATTGTTTGCAGGTCACCTTGATTTTTAAAATGTTTTATATTCTTTTTTTATATTTTATTGCTATTTTTATTATTATTATTATTATTATTATTATTATTATTATCAACCAAACAAGAAATCAATGATACAACATCTTCAAACACCAAAAACCTTCACACATTCATAAACTTTTAACTTCAACCACCACCACCGCTACAACCTCCAACCACCGCCACCTGCTTCTTTAACCACCGCCACCACCACTTTCTTCATCTACAACAACCACTCCATCTTTCACACCACAACCACCACCTCCCTCATTTTCAACACCACCGCTGCCACCACCTCCTTTGCCTTCAACCACCACAAAAGAGGTTTGAAATGAAAACCCTAAATACATTCAACCACCACAAAACACATCTGAAAGAAAAACCCTTAAAACATTCAACCACCAACAACGAATCTGAAACAAAAATGAAAGCATTCAACCACTACAAAATAGGTCTGAACGAACACCTTAAAACATTCAACCACCACAAACAGATCTGAAACGGAAGGAGGCGGCGACGGTGATGAACCCAGTTTTGTAATGAACCCAGATCTTTAAGGAAGGGGGTCAAAATCTAAACTAGAAGGAGGCGGCGACGGTGGTAGATGAAGACGAATGAAGAGGAGGCCGCGGCGGAGTTAGCAAATGAAAACGAAGACTATCATCGTTGTTTGGCTATAGATTTGTTTAAAACTTAGATAGGGGAACTAGGGCTTGTGCGATTATGCTGCTGGTGGTGGCATCGCACTATTGCAGGAGCAAGGGTGATGGTGGTGGCGTCCCTCATTGCCATATCTGATATTAGATCTCTCTCGAATTCTGGTTCGGTTCATATAGGGTTTTGCAGCAATCAATCTCTTTGCATCAAAGATTGTAGAACAATGATAATGGATAAATTTTTGAGGCATTCTTCTTTTCAAGAAAAAAATAACTTATAAAGAACTGAATAATAATAATAATAATAAAATATGACAACAAAATAATAAAAATGGAAAAAAAAGAAAAAAAATAGGGTGACCGGAAAACCTTCTATAACAGGTCATATTGCATTAAACGTAAATTTCGGGTAGTTTGATGCATTTTAGCGAAGAAAGTTTAGTTTGTTACACACAATATTAAATTGGGTATAGTTCATTACATTTCGGTGCACTATTCCCATATAACTTCATAAAACATGTTACATATAGCATAAAACAAGCTTTCATTAAATTATGTGTACCGAGCTGAAAATCAAGTTTTATTAAATAATATTTTATTTTATCGGATGCAATTTATGGTTAGGTAAACATTTAAATGACCAAAATACCCCTATTAATGAGTTATTGATACGTATTAATTGTACTTAGTAATGGTACTCACGGTATTCGCATTTAGAGTGGTATCAAATAAACATTTCTCATTAATGCTTTATTAATGAGTCTTCATTTTTATTGACCTTAAGTCAAGATTGTTTTTCGCGATACTCATAATAAAGATGGTACTCAAATGCACCCTATATATATAGTGAGAAGTTCAAATGAAATGAATATTTAGGTGAGAATCGAAAACTTAATTGTGGTCATTCATTGATTTGATCGGATAATCTACATTCCGCCCTTCATTTTATTCATTATCTAACCATGAATTGCGACAGACATGACTTGCAACAAGTGAATTGCGAGCGTTAGATTTAATAGATTAACATTTAATTGATGGTTAAAATTTATTCTCTCATTCTAATCTAAATATTCATTCTTACAATAACTCTCTCCCTCTCTCTCTCTATATATATATATATATGTGTGTGTGTGTGGAAAAGTTTAATCGAGAACTGTTTTTCATACGAGAACTGTTTGTAACACTCATTAGAAGTATTTTGGTTGCTTATATTTATCCAACCGAAAATTGCTTCCGGGTAAACTGTAATTAATTTACGAGACTGATTTTTCTAAAACACCACTAACTAATGCTTTGTTAATGAATCACTAATGAAAGCATTAATGACTCGTTAACGATCCACTACCCTTAATTATCATTGATTTATTTAAATAAAGAGTCAATATTGGTTATTACATTTCCTGTATGTATGTATGGTTTGAGTGAAAATGAAGTAAAAGATGTAAAAGCACAAAAAGCCAAGAAATGGAGTAAAGTGACGGAAGCCCTTTTTTTTGTCCCCGGGACACCATCATATCAAGCATGAGATTGCAATCCGCACTTCTTTTTTTTACAACCCCCACTTTTTCTTTTTTTTTTCCCTTAAAAAGAAACATAAAAACTTTTTTATTTAAAATTTAAATTCATTCCTTCCCCAGATTTAAGCAATTTTGAGTTGGAATCTTATACTTTTTATATTTCACAAAACATAAATTAACTTTCGACTTGAAAAATTACATTACAATATTACCATCTAATCACAATAACATAACAAATTATGCAAACCAAGGACGAACATAATCAAAGGGTTGATAAAATAAGATGGAAGAACCATCTCTTGTGATCAATCTTCGGTCGTGGCGACCGAAGGTGATATCGAATTACGAGACTCGTCGTAATCTTCCCCTAATGGCGACTGCTCCACCCGTATCTCTTCTATCATCTTCACTACCTCCACCATCGTCGGCCTCTTTTCAGGTTGTGCCGCCACACAAGTCATTGCAATATGAAGCATCGAAACGAGCTCCTCCTCAATGTTCTTGTACCTTAGTAGTTCCTGATCAAAGACCTCGGCCGTCCACTCATCCCTAACTACCGATCGAACCCATTTTGGTAAATCCACTGGTTGTTCGTCTTCCTCGACACCTACATGAGAAGGTGAAGGGTATTCAGATGGAGCCCGACCCGTTAGCATTTCCAATAACAAAATCCCGAAACTGTAAACATCTGCTTTTTGTGAAAGTCTTTTGGTTTCAAATTGCTCGGGTGCTTTGTAGCCGCCTAGTCTAGCTGTGGCGTGGGCCGGGTTTAACAGTAGTGATAACCCGAAATCAGAAACACAAGCGTTTCCGTTCTTGTCGAGTAGCACATTCGATGATTTCACGTTTCCGTGAGGGATTCTTGATGCCTTGTATTCTTCGTGGATACAGGCTAACCCGCGGGCTGCTCCTAACACCAAACTGATCCTTGTTGTCCAATCTAACGGAATTCTTCCCGGTCCCCTATTTCCTGTAACCATAACAGATTCCAATGGTTTTCAAACGGAAACACGTTAATATAGCATATATGTAAATCAATAGATGAAATCTCATACCAGCAAAGATGAAATATAACTGATTAATGATGAAATTGAGTTAGGGAATTGAGAATTACCATGAAGGAGCAAATACAAGCTTCCATTAGGGAGATAATCGTAGACAAGAAGTTTTTCTTCTTTTGCATAATAATAAGCTCTCAATTTCACTACATTTGGGTGTCTAAGCTTCCCAATTACATCCATATACTGTTCAAATTCCTTCCGGCCGCAAGGGTTCGCATCTTTCAGCCTTTTCACCGCCACCACTGTGCAGCCGTCGTCCAGCACCGCTCTATACACCGTCCCTAGACCCCCTTTCCCAAGCATCTCCGCGGAAGCTCGTAACAAATCCTCCAATTCGAATTTTTTCTTCTTATCGAAAAACACTAGTTTGTTGTTTCCGTCACTGTCTCCAGCACCGCCATTGTTAGCGTACACTCTGCTTTCGCTGCCGTAGCTGCTCCTGCTTTTGCCGATCTCAGATCCTATTTTCGAATTCGAGGTTGTAGATCGTTTTCCACAGTAATACGCTACTAAAAACGAAGCGATTACGAGAATGAGAACCGAATTTGCAATCACGATCGCTACAATTACTCCTGGATGCAGCCCTCTATGTGTTTGTTTTTTTGTCTCGTCGATGATTGTTGTAGTAGGTAACGAGCTAGGGTTTGATTGTACCGTTGGCGGAGGTGTACTGGCTGAACAAGCAGGCAATGGGCTTGATCCACAGAGTCCTTTGTTGCCGGAAAAGCTCTTCTCACCAAACTTCTGAGCAATATTCTCCGGTAAATGACCGTACAACTCATTGTTCGACAGATTCAGCTGTTGAATTTGGGGAAGTGAAGACAGAGACGGCGGGATTTCACCGGAAATCTCGTTATTCTCGAGGCGGAGCGTGAGAAGCCGGCCTAATTTCGATATTCCGTCGGGAATTGGACCTCTGAGGTTGTTATTGGACAGGTCTACACGTAACAGACGAGTGAGAGACGAGATCTCCGGCGGAATTTCGCCGGACAAATCATTGCCGGCAAGATAGAGGAGTTTGAGATTTGTACAGTTGACTAAGGGTAAAACGGTGCCGTTAAGGCGGTTGTTGCGAAGATCAAGAATTCGGAGCTGGTCTAAGGAGGAGATAGAGTCTAGGGGGCCGCGGAGGTCGAGGGAAGGAAGAGAGACGGCGGTGACACGGTTGTTGGTGCATTTTATGCCGGACCAGAAGGCGGAGCAGGCATTGTTGTGATTGATGGAAGAGAGGGTCCAGTTGGAGAGGAGAATGCCGTGGGTATCGGTTTGCGAGCGGAATAGAGACAAGGCAGCGGTGTCGCCGTCCACGTCGTCGGTGGTAGATATGGAGAGAAGAAGCGGGAGGCGGAGGAGGAGGAGGAAAAAGAGACGCCGGAAAATCTCCATAAGAGAGAGGTTACGCGGGAAACAAGTGTGATGATAGACTTTGTTTTTAAAAGTGAAAAGCAAAAGAGAACTATTTTGTTCTAATGTTTTCTAAAAAAAAGTAATTAAATAGAAGCTACTAAAAATAATAGAAAAATTAATTGCGGGAAAATATAAATATTTTTTTATTTTACGTAATTGAATAATATCTTCTTAATAATTCTTATATAACCATATGAACTTTTACCTAATTAGCACCCAAATAAGTTTTAAAATGTCCAAATTATCAAACGTATGAACGCACAAAAGTGTTCATATATAGAAGCGCTTGGGGTGGTCGTGTGATCGGTTGGTATGAATGATCATGTCGTGATGACGTGATACTATTGACCATCGTCACATTCCATGTGATCGGTGGATGTGATCCATAAATGTGACCACCACTATGGTGATGGTTTGTATATAAAGTTGATGTTAAGGATTTATAAAGTGATGCATAAATGGACTCATTATTGATTTAAAATAAGAGACTCATTTTCAAATGTGTAAGAGAATATGATGAGTCAAAAAAATTAGAGTACTGCTAAAGTAATTTCATATAAAAGAGGATTTATTTGCTAATCATTTTTGTTAAAGTTAGAGATTAATCTTGCTAAAACAAATGATAAATTTGTTAAAAATAAGCTGCAAGGGCCTTTTGATCGACTTCATATATGGGAAAAGCATATGTATTATGAGTTGTGACCGCATACAAGATTACAAGTTACGTGTGTCAAAACACAAAAGTTAATAGATACAGCTTGCTGTACCTATTTTTTCTCCATCATTGTGTGAAACTTAGAGTGCAAGTGTTTATTCTATATATGTATAAGAAAACCATATTACTTTCCCCAAAAATGTACCTTTTTTTGTATTTGGCATGTCACATGTTTATTGTTTATTTAATTATATGGAAATAACTATACCAAAATGCAATATATTTTTATACTTTTTACTACCTAATATGACAATGTTATAAACAATAAAAGTTATTTATAAGGGTTAATAATGGTTTAGTCATTAAAATTTAGGTCAGTTTCGGTTTAACTATCAAAACCTTTTTTTAACAATGTGAATTTGTTATATGATTTAATACTCAAAGGTATATCTTACTTTTGATTTAAACCTTAAAAGAAAATTTCAAATGATTTAATCCTTAATTTTTTGTTAAAAAAGGTTTAATCACTTAAATTTTGTTAGGTTTTTAATCAAACTTACATGTATAATTAAGAAAAAGCATAAAATCAAAAACTATATAGAACTCAAGGGATTAATTAGTTTTTTTTAATAAAATTTTAAAGTTTAAACCATTTGAAAAAACTTTGAGGTTTAAATCATAACATATTTAAAGATTTTGATAAAATCATTTAATTTTTTTAAATAAATCTAGATCACCTATGATCATTAGATCATCAAAAAATGGTTTTTTAATTTAGAATTACCTCATTGTAGAAGAAATAAGTCCTTGAATCCAGAAAGAGCACTCGAGGACAGAAAAGAAGGTGGTTGAAGGTATGATTGGTGTTTATAAATTCCCCCACATGGGAATCAAGTAAAAGTAGCCAAAAGCATGCTTCCTCTTCTTCTCTTTTTCCACCCATTTTTTACTTTTTTTTACCCCAAATAAAATTTTAAATTTAGCTATCTACATGAGAAAGACCTTGAAAGAAAATCATGTAAATTGTTATAAAAAATAATATAATATAATATTAAGGATGACAAGAGGATACATAGCCTCATATGGGTAAACAATAACTAAATCAAGTCTCTTTATGGATCATACAAAAGATGTAAACAATAGAGCATGAAATCTTAAATTATAGAGTATGTATAAAATTTTAGGTTTAGTTCTTATGGTTACAAAATCATAATGGTCGTCCTTATTTTCGAAACTTTGTTCACATCAAGTCCCTGGTCCAAGTGAAATGATCAAAATACATTTTCGTTTTATTTGCAATCACCGATAAATCCTTATTCACTTTTTAAAATTTATATTATTATTTATTATTATTTTAACCCAAGCCCCATCATGTCCGTCTGTCACTCTTACCTCACTCTCAAGCCTACCGCCACTGCCACCGCCTCCCTTCTCTCTCCCCCTTTCAACGGACACCGCCTGAAGCTGTCAACTATCACCACCACTCCTCTCTCTCTCTCTCTCTATTGATGCTATGGCTAAGGATTTAAGGCCGGATTTGGAGGTTCCAATTTGGGAGTGAGGGTGAGGTTCCAGTGTGGTGATTTAGGGTGAAGGTGAGGGTTACAATTGGGGTGTTTGTTTGGTGGTTGAGTGGGTAGAGTGATTGGCGGTGGTTGGGTGGCGGAGGTTGGGTAGTGTTCATCAGAGGCAGAGAGACGGTTGGCGGTGGTGATTGGAGGTTTCTTGTGGTGGATGTGGTAAGGGGTTTCCGGTGGTGGTAGTTTCTAGTGGTAGTAGGCGGTGGTGGAGGGAGGTTGGGTGGTGTTTCCGGTGATGAGGTGGTGGTTGAGAGATGTGGTATTTATAGTGTACTAGTTATAGGTTGATAATAATTCATAAATTATTTATTTAAATATTTATTAATCATATTGTATTAAATAAAAGTAAAAATAAAATAATAAATTGAAAGATAAGGACATTATAGTTTTTTTTATTTGAACCAAGGACTTGGGGCGTGTAAAGTTTCAAAAATAGAGGTTGTAGCTGTAATTCGTAACTATAAAAACTAAACTTAAAGTTTTATACATACCGCAAAAACTACACTTGTAACTAAATCTAAGTTACAGAGTTACCTTACAGTTTTATTATTATTATTTTATTTTATTTTGAAGGCAGCTAGCTAGTAAGGTTATGTTAGGTGGATAAGATAGCAAAATGTATAAATTCAGCATGAAGATGGTGATGTTCTAGGCTCTTGGAAGTTGGAACTGTTGGGTATAGTGCTTATCATCATTGGTAATACATGGAAATATATAGATACATACATGGGTCGGCCCATGGGCCAATGATACTTAGGCCTGGAGTTACTACAACCATAATACCTAAATACATATGCTAACAGCCTAACATATAAAAGGGTTTTATTAAGCACCATGGGTATGTAAACCCCATTATAACACCCTCCGCATTGGATGTGGAACCCGAAGTTGGGTTGTGGCGGGTTGGCCAGGAACACCATCGCCCCACATGGGGTTCCGATGGGTTCGTGGCCCATCTAGTTGTGAAACCCGATCGGGTTTTTTTTTTCTCTTTTTCTCTCTCTCACTCATTTAATATATATATATATATATATCTAGTTGTGAAACCCGATCGGGTTTTTTTTTCTCTTTTTCTCTCTCTCACTCATTTAATATATATATATATATATATATATATATATATTTTATTAATTTTTGATGTGGGGTTGAATAGGGTTGGATGCGGGGGTTTGTGGGGTAAGTTGGGTAACATAGGTTGGATGCGGATGGTCTAACAAGCAGCAACATATTCTCCAAGGAGAAATGTCTTTTCAATTTTTTTAAAAGGTAATATATTAAAAAAAACTAACAAGATGCTAGAAAATACATTATATGTTATCACGACTACATTCCATGTTAGACTATCAATACAAAAGGATGAATCCGACCAACTTAACCTAAACTCACAAGACACGTAAGGGCAGACATCCGATGAACTCAAGACAAGCCAACCTCAACCTTAACACCGAAAACAAAATCCCCGAACGAACAAAACTAACAATGGCCACACCGTCTAACCTGACGATGCCAATGTTAGATTTTGGAGTAGATTAAGTGTAACTGCTTCAAATTGTTGGCAATCACGAACCTCGACCTCTGAACCTCTGAACCCAAACTTCGAACTACTACCTCACAAACCTTGAGCAGCAACCCCAAACCACGAACCTTTGAACGAAAACCTCGAACCACAACCTCTTAATCTAATCCTTAGAACCCTCGAACCACGAACCTCAAGCTATAGCGACCCTAAAACACGAAACTGTGAATCCAAATCTCTGAACTCAAACCACAAGCCTAGAACCTCAAACAACGAACCTCTAAACCAACCACAAATGTTTAATCTTCCTAAATTAGGTATAAAGGGACATAACAAATAAAAACACAACAAGAAGCATCCAATTAATCCTTTAATCTTCCTCCATTACTTGTATGTACGTCGAGACGGTTTCAAAAACCACATTCACCAATCCAACAAAAACCACTTGGTTGTCGTAGAAAACCATAAAAAGAGTATAGCTTTGTCGGTTTTTCATATTATTAAGTATCAATTAATCCTTTAATCTTCCTCCATTACTTGTATGTACGTCGAGACGGTTTCAAAAACCACATTCACCAATCCAACAAAAACCACTTGGTTGTCGTAGAAAACCATAAAAAGAGTATAGCTTTGTCGGTTTTTCATATTATTAAGTATCGCTAATTTACTTAGAGTGTCAGGAGTAATCAACTTCTATTATACTCATTATACTGTTACAGTGTTACGCCAGCTTTTCACTTTTACCACTCAGCCCACTACTTAGATCTGGAGTGATCACTCCGCACCACAACGAATTATAAGACCTACCTTATTTATTAATTTCAAATTTTATTTTATAATAGTCAATAAAAATAAAATAAGAATTTTAAAAATAAAAGATATAAAAATTCGTTAAATTTGATATTTGTAATCTATGTCACCTTTTAATTTGCAAACTAAGCAACACAAAAAATAAATTATAAAGAGATAAAACGAAATTAAATTGCAATATTCAGCATTTTTAATTCTATCACCAAATATACTTAAGGGTGGACCCACTTTAGCTCCTACTACATGCGTGGTAGCTACTCTTCGTGGCCATCACGGCACGATAGTGTGGCCAACTACCGATTACTAGTTACCCGTCTTTAGAGAATACTGTAAAAATATTAGAATTTTTAAAGATTTATAGGTATTTTATTTGATTTATTTATATTTAGAGGTTACTGGTTAAAATCCAGTTAACACTCTTATATTGTTTTAAGGGTTTGAGTGACCAAACGACCTTATTTTTAGATGATTCAAATTGGGTTAAATTTCTAACAAATAATAACATATAAAAACTTGGAACCTTAAATAGTCCGTTAGGGTACTAAACATTGCACCAAAGTACAACCCATGAAGCTGACAGAAAAGGACTTGCACAGTAAATAAAGAAGAATAAAATATTTATGATTGGGACTTGAAAAATAACAATTAAAGTATAAAAATCATATAAATAAGATAGAAACACCTAAAAAGTAAATATAAAATATAAAACAAAAAAAATATATAAATGTATTCACATGAAATAAAGTTGGATAAATATATATATATATATATATATATATAATTGTAACATATAACGATATCACTATAAAATTCAATATAAACAATACAAGATTAATTATTAATTTTAATAACTAGAATTTGGGGACTAATAATAGGATATTATTCCACTAGAAAGGAAGCACCGCGGGAATTCAAGACTTTACGAATTATTTTAAGAACGCGTTAGACTTTCTCAGGTGAGTATTCACGGCCCCACTTTTTATTGTTTTGAATATTTTTGGGGGAAAAGCTTGTTACTATTTGATCATCGGTTGATATGTTTATCAAACTGTTATCTTATCTTCGCACTTTGGTATATATGCTTATGTTTAACGATTATGAGTTTCTCTTTATGTAAGTCCCACCGTTCAACACTACCTATTAACTCATTGTATCGAGCCGTTAGTAATCTATAGATAGCGCTATTAGGTTGACACCCCACTTACTTGTGTAAGTGCATAATTACTGTGAAACAGGCTCTATTTATTACTCTATGGGCATTCAGTCAGTAGGCTTAGGTAGTGGGCTCTTTACGTTAACATTCTGCATATACTTATACCACGTGTAAACTAAACAACCGATTTACATACTCATCGTTCAGTGATGAACGTTTTGGCATTAAAATCTTATTTTATTGCATATCAAAACCTGTGATCTCACCAACTATTTCTATAGTTGACACTCTCTTTATCATGCTTTTCAGAAAATCATTAGTAAGTGGTCAGCACCTGTTTAGCATGCATGTGGCAGCATTATCTAGCAGTTTACATTATGTTATTGTCCAAACTTTTGAACAATTATCGAAACTTGTTGTAAACAATTGTACTACTTTTAATTATCTATGGTTGGTGAAATCTTGTACCTTATGTTATGAAACCGTAAACTGTTACATCTCGTGATTCCGCTTTAGCGGGGTGTGACAGATTTAGTTTAATATAAAAATAGTTTAGCATCGGTTTTTTTTAAAGAACGTTTTAACCATGGTTCTAAAAAACGTGTCATGGCGACGCCAAGGCGCGACTTCGACGTTAGGAAATAGCCCTTTGCGGTGAGGTTAGGCGTGACGTAAGAGAAGGCGGCATAAGGCGCGCCTTTACGCGCCATTTTAAGGTGTGGCACACAGAAAATATTTTTTTGAAAAAAAATGACTTTTTTTATATACATTTTGCAATCGCATGTATTGAACTTCTATAAATTTGTATTTGTTACTTTGCTCCTAATTTTGTGTAACTTTGTGTAATTTATATATTAATAATGATAAATCGGAAATAAATATTTATAAAATATATACAAGATTGCCGCTGAAGTGCTGCCTTAAAAAATGTCATGGCTCCTAAAGCTTGAGACTTGACCTCGCCGCCACGTCATGCCTTACGTTTTTTAGAACCTTGGTTTTAACCCTTAAACTTGTTGCAACCAAGTGTTTTAGCCGGTTAACTTCCTATATATACACTGTTCATTTATTTTAAAATTCTTTACGCTATATCATATCTCTAACACCGTCTATTATAAAAAAAACCCGCCCTCTATCAGGTCCACCTAGTTGTCGAGTACCATCAGGAACACCAAAACACCTAACCAACGTACCCTAAAATACCTCCCCCTTGGCTTCTATCGCCCAATAGACACCCCCACCCTCACGGCCTCATCATCTCTTTCTCTCTATCTCTCTTTTTTTTCTCTCTTCCTCTCTCTCCTTTCTTTTTCTCTCTACCATTTATAAACAAAAAAAAACTATACTAATGTTGGGAAAGAGAAAGAAAAAGAAAGCTAGAAGAACAGTGATGTGACATTGATGTATAAAAACAAAAAGATTGTATAAAAACAAACATATTATGAATGGCCTAAGAATGTATATAAACAAAAAGAAATTATTGTTTAAAAAGGAAAAAGACGATATGTTGGTTAGCCTTTAACTTTTACCAAAGGAAGGAGAATCTAGCCCAAAACATCCACTCCTATCAACATTAATACACATAATTATAGCTTCTATAGCTTTATTTTTTTATGTAAATCAGCTCCTCTTTAATGAGTTTCCTTTCATATAATTAGCAATGATGTGTAATTCTTATCAATCTGTAAAAACTAATAAATCTGATGAACCCATCCAGGTTGAATCATCTCAAGTTTAATAATTCATATTTCATGATGACATGTCCCATATTAAAAGAAAAACACTAACTCCCTGTTGTCGAGTTTGCTTTAGAAGCGAAAGGAAAGTATTTGGAAGGAAATAAAGAAAATTTGTGTTATTGAATTTCATTTATTAAGGAAAGGGAATTTGGAGGGGGATTTTAGGCAAATTTTGCTATAATCTAAGGGATATGATACATACATCTAGCAACACATATCTTGAAAACTTTCATACTTACAAAAACTTTAAACGAAGGTATGTTAATCGTTTTATCATTTACTCATTTAAGTGTTTGTGAGTGTAAAAGCACATATCATATGTGTTTCTAGCTGCACACATCTTTTTCCCTAAAATAAATCCTCCCAAAAATGAGAGAAATTGAAAAGAAACGATTCTTTCCTCTTTTCGTTCCTTTACTCTTCTTATTGAACTCAAGAACAGGGTGTAAAAGAATGAAATGCTAATCATCGAGGGGGTGTGTGATGAGTTATTTCCTCTTTTTTCTACCTTTTAAATGATGAGTCGTGTGGCATGTTAGTCAAAATATGGTGTCATGGTAAGTGGCCATACAATAGACCAAATAGTATGTTAAATGATAAAAGTATGATGCTAACATAACGGTGTTGTGATCATGAGTGATAGAAGTAATCACTCTCGATACTCTTTTTAGACAAGATAATTTGCCTTGTTAAATTTACTTGAAATAATCCTAAACAAACCCAAAATATGAAAATGACATGATTTCAAACCTAAATACAATGAAGAAGAGTTGAGTGTCTTAGAATAGACAATAGCCCCTTTCTCAACTCTCTGATTAAGTAAGATTAAGAAGAATTCTAAGATATGATCATGATGGTATAAGATACCCTAACACAATCGCAAAAACAACAGCAAACCATTACATAAACAAACTTACAAGATTAAAATTAAAAAAAAGACATAAATATTGTGTAATTTCAGTCTTTCAAGCCGACTCCTAGAAAGAAAATATCAGTTGAGAATTCCAGGACTACTATGGAGATGCTAAAACTCTTGACCTATTTATATACATGATAAACATAATCAGTCGTCTACTTCGAGAAAAACCCTCCGGCTTCTAGCCTAGTGATATTTGGGTGGTTTAGTGTTGCTTATGGCCTAAGCTCTAAAGTCATAGGTTCGAGTCCCATTATGAACAAATTTGGAATAGATTTAGTAGCCGTTCAAAATAAAATCTACTTTGAGAAAAAAAAAAGGAACCCATCATATTTGTAAAAACCTTCAGGATTGGTCTATGTGAATAGCAAGATATATTATTAGTCAAGATACTACCCTTTTTTTTACTTATGAAAACTAGAAAATAAAAAATTTAGTTCATATCCATTGAAGCAAAGTCATCCAAGATCAGTTATGTGCAACCAAGAGGACTTCAGTTCAACATCATTCCGCTTGGGCCTTTTTGTAAAATATGGAGTCGCAGCAGGTTCCAAACATTTTCAATAACTCCATTTGACAGACCATCAGATGCTTGTTTTGCAGCCATGCGCCGTGTTTCCAGAACTTTAGGATTACTGAGAAGTTTGTCTAAAACTTCTTCTAGTTCCGCACCTCCACCGACCTGTAAAAGCCAGTGTTATATATTAAACAAAAACTTCAAATTTTTTTTACCACGACAACAAATATTCAAGCCAACCTGCATTACTGATAATGGATTCAACCGTTGCATTGCCATGGCCATATGTGAGAAATGACCAACATGTTGACCTAACATCAACAAACCAAGAAATGGTTAAGTATGGAAGTTCAGAAACAGGAACAGAAATAAGAAATTACATAATGTAAGTTAAACTAATTACAAGATTGAAATTTCTGACATGGGCCTACCAGTCAAAACAGCACAGCCAGCAGCAGCAGCCTCAGAAATATTGTGGCCATTTAAACCAGGCAAGAAAGAACCTCCAATCACAGCGATAGGTGTCAATCTATAGAATTGCCTTAGTTCACCTACACAATCATTTAACTACGTATTATTTTAATGTCAAATAACTAGGAAAACATGATATGGTGATATTTGAAGCAAGTAGTTACAACCTAATGTGTCCGCCATGTATATGCTTGTTTCAGATGTGAGTGAATCACCACGGGATCTCAATGCCACATTCATCCCTTTTTCCTGCAAGTCCTGCATGCATCATCAAAAACCTATATTAACAAATTGAAATCATTGACGATATCTAGCTATTTGTTGCTGCTTCAAATCTTGAATCAACTCCCATTTTGGGAGATGATATTTCCACTTGTAAAGTTGATTCATCCAAGGCAAACCTATGTTTCACTAACTTGTAACATAGCTTCAAAGGTGTTGAACCTTCAGGGGATGAATCAAATTTATAAGTGGAAGAATCAACTCCCTTGTATTATAATTGTAACAATATATCTTGAAACCATAGTTAATGCAATAATTATTTATTTATTTTTCTAAAAAATGAGCGTTCTTGGGTCAACCCGACCTGTTTGGACCCATACTAAGAAAAACTTTTTTGACACGTTAGCCAGCCCATTTACCCAAACCATATGCCACCTATTTCCATTCTTACGTCTTGTGGTTTTGTGTACTATATCTTTTTAATCTTATTGGTGGATACATCAAAACTACAGAGAATTCAAAATATATGAACGTCGTGCGAAGAAATCTGCCTCATACAAGAGCAATCTCCTGGCCAAAATGTGGATGTCGGGGAACGATGATAGTAAGGAGACTGGGGTGCTTCTGCATTAAGGCTCTGTGAACGCCAAGTATTACTGTAGAAAATAATATATCAAATTGTTTTGTAAAAAGTTCAAAACTTTTTTGGACTAAAAGTATTTTGTGTCCATCTGTTTTGACGCGTACCGAAATGACCCTTTTAACCCTTATGTACATCACCTTCTTCTTCACCCCTATGTATTGATGAAGCCATCCAAACACATCTATCTGCAATATTATCTTGTAAATTGTCCATATTTCCCATGTTTTTGTTTATGTTAATCAACTCTTCGGTACCTACGCGAGGCAGCATCATATCAAGATTGACATTAACATTATCAATAGAGATTTTGGGTTTGAGTTGAAATGGGTCATTTTTAGTGTTGGTTGAAACAGGCTAGGTTGGGTTGACCAGCAAGAACTCTTCTTTTAATCCATTTTTGCGTTTTTTAATAAAATAACTAATGAGTTAACTATGATTACAAAAAACAACTATTACTATAATAATCTAAATCTTTGAATAAAATCTTATAAGAGGTTATAGGCATTAAAAGTAGACTTTGGGTTTTGGGAGACTTCAAACCTCTTTCCCTTTTAGCTAAATCCATTGATTCGACCCATTTGACATGATTGAGATAAAACACTACCCAAATCAACCCACTCGTAAGTAAATGGGTCCAGATTTCCACCTCTAATAATCATATATTGCAAACCATAATTGGTGTTGCACTGGTATCTCAATTAAACTATGGCAGATGACGGTAAATATAAACCTCCAAGATAGTCAAAAGATGTACCAAATTTTAAGTCACCAGAAAAGTTAATGATAAATGGTGGAGCTTGAAGCAGCTGAAAATGAATTGCTTGAATATTGCTCTGCAACAGGACAAAATACAAAATATTATAACAAAGATATGAATCCAATTGCGAACTAAAAAGATCATACCAATGGAAGTATCAGCGAGAATTTGGAGAGCATCAATGAACCAAGTAACCGGACTACTGGTCTTGACCAATTGTTGAAGGATTTTATTGACATTCGAGCATTTAGTAACGCCAACATAACCTTCACATTGAAATGAAAATGGAGTAACCTAACAAAGGAAATTTGAAAACCAAAAAAATGTATACTCATAATATCAGAGTATCAGAAAACCAAAATAATGTCAAAAAGTATTTACATACACCATTTGCAGAGGCACCAAGTACAAGATTTGGCCATAATTCATTCTCCACTAGCACAAGAGCATAAGGTTTCCAATATTCAAGAAAAGCATTCACAGCAGCAGGTGTATCAACTGGAGCAAACTGGCATGGTTTCATTACTCTATGAAGTATGTATGTGTACACCCTCAACGAAAAACATTAATACTCAACTGGTGGAGACCACAAGACAAGATCACTAACCTTAAACGCCAACTAACTAACACACTTTTAATTTTTAAATAGTTTGTACAAACCTCTAAAGCGAGAAAAGAAAACAAAAGGTTCTAATAATAACTCATGAATGCAACTGATTATATATGGAAAACTTGCAAATGGAACTTGTATAGGTAAAAGAGTATAAACCTGATATATGACATCACAGGGTAGCAAAGTCTTTAGTACTTCACTGTACAAATGATAAAAATATATTATTCATTGGTGTATAAGGAGAAGTGGGAAACAAGTAAACTAGTAACAATATCATTACATATTATGCTGATACATTAAACAACAAAGTGAGTCTAGTACGCTTATTATCGCAAGTCTAGATTTCTTGCTAACTAGAGCTTAGAATGTTGCTACATGCTTAAAACAACATTTAATCATCTTCTGTTTAATCTATATTACGATCTGGTTTTCCTTTATTTTTTGCTTTCGTATCTTGAATTGTAAGCTTGAAAACAACTAGCACCGATGGTGTAGTCAACTGAATACATAGTCCGATGAGTGCAAGATTCAGCTATCTTGCTAGTTCCATTTTGAGCAAGTTCACTCATTAAAGAAGGTGACATGATCTCATTCTAAACATCACCATAAATCCACTAAACTTCTATGCAGTAGCGGACAAAAGCATGATATGTACTCGCCAATATGATTCCATCTCAATATCACCATTTCAGTAATCGTATATTTCATCTCACTTTTTAGGAGTAAACCAATTACTGAATGGTGTACAAAAGGAAGTCTAAGAAAACTGAATAGCACGTTACTTGAGAAGATATAATAAGATTTTTTGGGTATGAGCATGCTGTTTGAAAGAAAATTAAAAGGTTAGTATACAACATTACACCAAACTAAATGAGTGTCTAAGCTTAAATAAGGTAAAAGCTGGATTCTGCATGGAGTTTCTCATAACAAATGTGAAGATGTGTTTCGATTATGCTTTATCAAGTAAATCTTTGTAGCTGGCTGCTAGAATAACATCTTCATAGTTTTCAAAGAACTAAATTGGAAAACAAATAGAATACAATTAATGCTTACAATGCAGACGTTGTAGTTGTAGTCATCAAAATAGTTACATCAGGTCTTCGTTCAACGCATCGCTTAATCACAGGAACCACACACATTCCTTCACCTGTTCATCAGTTTTATAATCTTAATAAGCACGTGAACAGCATTATACTTCGAAATTCCAAGAATAATCACGAAGGGGAAATACATATATATTATTATTCAATAGTTTATTCATGGAGATGAGTATGTATGAAAGAGGGACAGTAAAACCTAGGGAAACGGCGTGGAACCAGATAAGGGAGCCAGGAGGCCGGGGAAGGGACGGCCGGCCAAGACGCTCCGACCACCGGAGAGGATGTTCGAGGCCCCGGAACTTGCGCCACCGGAGATGAAGATTTATCAGTGGTGATAGACCATAAGTCACAGCCCTGTAGATCGTGTAGACGATTTCACCGCCTTTACTCCCCCCCATTTTCGAATTAGTTTTGACCTCGAGGTTTCAAGCGTCTGCGACTGAAGAAAAGGAAAGTAGGAAACTACCTTCTTTTTCTTGTTAATAAACCATTTTTCTAAAAAATTTACGGTTACCAATTATTTTTTATTAAAAAAACAGCGAAATAATATATGGTTTTAACATTATCTAGCGATGTAAACGAATTGAGTTTTATATTAGTCGAGTCAGACTTTTTAAAAATATAAAAGCTCGAGCTCGAGTTCGTAATTTCAGGCTTGAGCTCGGTTTGCAAAGTGTTTTACGAAGCTCGTGAGAAACTGGCTAAAGCTTGTTTATTTTTTTTAGCTCGGTTTGAAAGATGAGTATCCAAATAAAATGCCACCTCCGCAGCCATGTCACCGGAACTTGTGCCACGTTAGCGGAATACCTACTATATCAGGTTAAATACATTAAATGATAGTTATGGAAACTTTTGTACACTAAATGGTAGTTTTGAAAAAAATGCTATACACAATAGCAAAAAGTGACAACTTCAATACACTTTTAGATATTAAACCCTTATATAAATAATAAATAAAAAACAATTTGAATTTGAAATTTTTTCGTATTTAATAATATAAAATCAATTTAAATTTTGAATTTTGAAATTTTTTATATTTAGTGATATAAAAATATATAATACAATTATAAGTAATAAATAAAAAGTAAGGAATAAATATTAAATCAAAGCTTGTGAGCTTATACGAGCCCACTATACAAAGCTCGGGCTCGAGTAGCTCAGCTCATTTACATCCCTAACATCAGCTATCATATGTGATATTGCATCCTCAATCTCATTAAATAATAAATTAACTGTGAATATTGAAATGTCTAAAATACTCATTACTTAAAAAGTTTGTGAGTATAACATCACTTACCATAGTTGATATTAATATCATGTATCATCTCTCTCTCTCTCTCTCTCTCTCTATATATATATATATATATATATATATATATTTGAGAACTGTTTTTATTACGAGAATCGCGAGAACCAATCTTAATCGTCTAATTACCCTCCTTCAATTGGATTGCCCACCCATGGATTCCTTACATGCACCTTGTCATACTCAATCTCCCCACGCTCTTCATCCATGAATTTCATTATCCAAAATGAACGGCAAAGATTGGTTCTCGCGGTTCTCGCAATAAAAACGGTTCTCAAATGAACTTCGGTGATGTTAACATCACTGAACTTAGGTGATATTGTTCTCACAAACTATTAAATGAGGCGTAAATCAATCATTTCGTTACTTGTTCATTTAGATGGTCTGTAAAAGCAGCATCACCTAAGTTACGTGATGTTAACATCATGTCCTTTAAATAAATTATATTTTAGTCATTCTAAAGCTTATTTATTTAAATATTATAAGATCAATAACAAAGTTAAATGAAATAATTTT
This sequence comes from Dittrichia graveolens, assembly GCA_038502395.1. Classification (NCBI taxonomy): domain Eukaryota; kingdom Viridiplantae; phylum Streptophyta; class Magnoliopsida; order Asterales; family Asteraceae; genus Dittrichia; species Dittrichia graveolens. The sequence goes on along the minus strand of JARJIL010000002.1, from coordinate 8,871,917 downwards.
AATTATAAATATTTTAGTCAACTTACTTATTTAAATATTAAATTTTAGATGTTTACTTATTTAATTACCTGGTGCATTGATACATTTGGCTCTATAATATACACCTATTAATTTTAATTATAACAAAGAATATGATATTTTATGTTGAACACACTTGATTACTTAAGAGAATTTTTTGTTCTAGAAGAACACAACACAAGTTTAAATAAATCTTATATCTTATATCAACCGACTAAAGTTTTATATATTGTATATCATATTTTAATTAAATTTATACTAAAACAAATGAGTTGCTGGATTAAGAGACTATAATAAAGAATCTTACAGTAAATCTGACTTGGTTAAGAGACGTACTTAGGGATGTAAATGAGCTGAGCTACTCGCGAGCTATTCGAGCTCGGATCGTTAAAAGCTCGAAACGAGCCGAGCCTTAACGAGCTCGAGCTCGAGCCTAGGTTAAAGCTCATTTAATAAACGAGCCGAGTTCGAGCTCCAAAGAATGGGCTCGCGAGCTTAAACGAGCCTAAACGAGATCCACATATAATATAATTTATATTTTTTATTTTTTAATAATTATATATATCATTTTAATAAAAATATCAAAATAATACCCGAGCCTAAACGAGCCTAGCTTAAAACGAGCCTAAACGAGCCGAGCCCGAGCTTCATAAATATTAAACGAGCCGAGCTCGAGCTCAACATCATAAACTCTAAACGAGCCGAGCTCGAGCTCGAGCTTAAAAAGTCCTAAACGAGCCCGGCTCGATAAGTGTCTGGCTCGGCTCGGCTCGTTTACATCCCTAGACGTACTCCCAAACAAGATAAATGTTTAACATTTTTGCAAAACTTCCAACGTTTTTGTTAAGCCTTGAACAAGAAATTTTTATTAGGTAAGCTTGTTGGTAGATTACTTGATTTGGTCAAATCCTGTCCATTTAAAAGTCAACATCTCTGCAAAATATCATTGAGAAAAGCTTGAAAGTAGATTTCTTCTTATTAGTTATTACAAAGGCTAGAATAAAAGTATCAAAGTGTGTCTTGGATACTAGTTCAGGCCCAAAGTTGGATTATGGTGGGACGGTGAGGGTTTAAATTTTAAACGAGAACTGTTTTTCCTACGGGAACCAATCTTGGCCGTTCATTTTGGATAATGAAACTCATGGATGAAGAGCATGGGGGGATTGAGTGTGGCATGGTGCATGTAAGGAATTCATGGGTGGGCAATCCAATTGAAGAAGGGGGAATTGGACGGCTAAGATTGGCTCTGGATAATTGTGGTTTGATACATTGTAGGTTGAACTATTACACCCATAATAAAGTGAAAACCAAAGATGCAAAAGCAAACTTATGTACACAAGGAACAACGCGGCATAAAAGATTTACAGAACTTGAACATAACTCATGTAAAATAGCCAAATCTTCCAACATGGAATGTTATTTACAATAAAATTTATGCATCTGGACTGAATATCATGTTAAAGAGGTAAATAATACAGAATTCTTGGTCAAATTAAGTCATACCTCAGTCATACAAGGTGATAGAAGCTAAGTTATGGTTATGAAGCAGATACTCGTCACAATCTCTTCCATCCGCAGACTCCATGAAAGCTTTATCGTTAATTTCTCTACCAAATCTTGAAATGTAATGAAGACCCAAAACAAGATCAGTAATTGCATCTTCACTCTTTACTTGGTCTGCATAGTGTAACGTGTTGACCAAAAGCACATTTCCTCCTGAACCCATATTTTGCTTCTCGAAATTTCTCTCAGAATGCCATTTTATCATGTTATGAGCGAGTGGTGCCAACCAGTCGAGTGTTCTTTGCATTGATGAACTCCATTCAGATGCAATATCACGACTATAGACAGTTAAATCATTGTTTTTTGAGAAAAAATGAAGTTTTTCTCTAACGGAATTCTTAATACTTGTGGTTAGCATATGATATAAATCTTCACGTGATTCGGAACTAATGAAGTGAGGTGATAAAGCTAATCTCTCAATAAATATGATAACATTTGCATAATGAAGAGCTAAAGCAGCATCACCAAGTGTCGGTTTTTGACCATTTTGACCTTTGAATGATATTTTATTGGAATCGAAGGTTTGAACTGTACCGTTGACTTTAGGAGAGTCGAGATCTGATGTCATGCATCTTCTAAGAGGTCCAATTTGAGCCAAACTTCTTGGTTTTACAGGTGTATGGGTCCCACAAAAAACCCGTGGTGGGCGATGTCCTTGAAGATTCTTTCTTCGTTTATCTCCAAGATTTGACACTGACCTCTGAATTAAATTCTTAGAGGGATAAACCGAAAAGGCAGAAACGGAATTACTGCGAACCAAACAATGGTCATGTGGGAACTCACTTGCTCCAGGAGACCCGATTTGGGTTGAAATTCCGAAAACGCCCTTCACACGTTCCACTATGGTGAAAAGTGATCTTAGAAGTAGCCTAACAATATAATCATAAGATCGTACCCAAGCAGACATTTCACGCAGACCATTAACCTCTTCACATTGCCACATAACTTTCTTCTCGAACTCGTTTATTTTCATTTGATCGGCATTATTATCTTGCATTCTTTTCAAATTGTTTTCAAGCTCAGCCAATACTTCGAGTTCTTCACACAGTTGTAAAGTAACCGCAGCAAATCTCCTCATCTTTTTAACCCGTTTCTCCATTTTCTTCAACTTATAACTCCACCCACTCCAATTAGCATCAATCTCCATAGGATTATCGAAAATGTGATCAAGATTATAATAAATCGGGTCAGTGCATTTTCTCCCAAGCCTAGCCACTCCTTGTGCAACACATTTAATATTATCAATTATCTCAACTAAGGCGAGCTCCATGAGACAATCATGATTATCTGAAACAAGCTTTCGAGTGCCAAGTGAGTTAGTGAGTTCTTCTTGTAATCTTGACATCTGTTTATCGCTTAATACCTGCCATAAATTAGCTACTTTTGTCATCAATCTAGAGACTTCAAAAGACATGATTCCAATAACGGGGTTTTCAGGATCCAAGATTGCCGTTTTGCGTGAAGACTTCCAAATAGTAGTAAACCATGATGATTCTTTCATTGTGCCGATCCCAATTTTTCACAATAATGGGTCTAAAGAAAGAATAAGATGCCATGGTTAGCAAGGACAGGTATTTAGTAATAACAACCAAATAAACAAATAGCACAATATTAAAAATTTAATGTTTGTGTAAACGCTTTTGACTATTAAACTTAAATACACTCAAATATACCATATCCAATTTTGCAAAACCCATCGAACTACAAATGATTCATACATCTTTCTTGATTAATTTTGAAAATTGTAAACCAAATTCCCTTCCTACTGCGTTGTGGCAAGTCTAATGGTATGAACCGTATGGTTTTTCTTAAAGATCATAAGCCCCAGTATGGTTTATCTTAAAAATCATATTCCCTCCTTCCCCGAATGCAAGTTGCTTTTGAAGATCTAGATATATTAAGATGTTAAGCTCAAAATAACAATCATTATAATACCCTTTTATCAGACTAATCAAGTTCTTGATGCTTTACCAATAACTAGAATAACATTGTTAATCTTGAAATTGAAAAGCTAATCCAGTTGCCTTAAAAAAAGGAAATCAAGAATTGATCTTCATACTACTTGGTACAAAACTACAAATCTTGAAAAAATGTTGGTAACAAAACCTTGATTTAACTTGGCACTGTGAATGGCAGGAAACTAAGCAGAATAAAAACTGCAAAAGATTGTTTCCTTCATTAACACCCCCAAGAACAAAAATTACAGATTTATATTGATATTGCAGGCAGCATAACTGTCATCTAGATCTAAAACAAGAACACTTGCAAACAATTCAGAATCAGAAACACGCCTAATTAATATCATTCTTTGCATCTTTTCCCAGCACATAACAAAATTTCACAACAATTTACAGATTTGCCTTGATAGTACTGCATATTATTTGGAATAAACAAAAAAAATCACAAACAATTCCGAAGAATGCACATGAAATTCACTATGAATTGATTTAATAACGTATTTGAAGTGGCAGAAACTTGGCAAATCAATAAAACGCAAATGAAAGCTTCTTTATTAGCACCAACATGAAATTTCACCGCAAAGCACATACTTGAATCGATAATGCAACATATGATCTAGATCTAAAACAAGAACTCTCGGAAGCAACTCGGAACCAGAGACAATAAAACTCACTCCCTAATCATTTAGTTCGGCATTTGAAGTGACAGGAACCTATGCAAATTGAGAAATCTCAAACAAATAGTTTCTTTTAACACCCACATGAAAGTTTACCAGAAATCACAGATTTGATAGTCTAAAACAATAACCTAACCAGAAGCAAGAAATTCACTCCAAATTCATTACATTTTTCGACAGCCACATGAAATGTCACAACAAACCACATATTTGAACCAATAATGCAATATATAGTCTCAGTATGAACCGAAAACTAATGAAAATATCCATTTTAAATTTCTGCTTTTAGTGGCAATTGTTATCTAAAACAAGTATAAATAAACTTGGTAAATAGATAAAATGTGAAAAGATCATTTCATTTTACAACACCCATATGAAATTTCACACAAACAGCAGATTTGAATCGATAACCCAACATATAATCTGGGTATCAACCAAAAACACTCACGAAAAACTAGATTTTCGACTTCCTAATCTGCTTTTGAATGGGCAAAAACTTAGTAAATTAATAAAAACGCAAAAGATCTTTTCTTTTTACAAAGCGCACATTAAATTTCACAACAAATCACAGATTTGAATCTCTAATGCAACATATGATCTGGGTATGAACCAAGAAAACTCTGGAAAAAATTTATTTTTAATTTCATTTTCTGAATTTGAAGAGGCATCGACTTAACAAAATCCGTTTCTTTCAATCAAAACCCATATCAAATTTTAGGACAAATCACAGATTTGAACCAATCATGCTACCCAGAGACCGAGACAATTCATGAAAAAACGATTTTAAATATTAATTCCGCTTTTGAAGTGGCTAAAAGTTCGTAAATCCATAAAACGGAAAAGATCGTTTCTTTTTACAGCACAACATGAAATTCCATGGCAAATCACATTTTTTCGAATCGATAATGCAACATATAACCTGGGTACGAACAAAGACACACTTGAGAAAAATCGAATTTAAACATTGATTCTACTTTTACAGTGGCATAAACTTGCTAATCGATAAAAATTCAAAACATCGAGTGTTTTTACAACACCTACTTGAAATATAAAAGAAAATCACAGATTTGATAATGCAACATATAGTCAGGGTCTACAAAAAGAACCCTAATCAGAGTCAAGAAAATTCACTCAAAATTCATTTAAATTTCCCGTTTGAAATGACATAAACTTGGTAAATTGATTCAAACGCCAAAAAGATCGTTTCGTTTTACAACACCCGCATGGAATTTCACAACAAATCACAGATTTGAATGGATAACGCAACATATAATCTGGGTACGAACCAAGAACACTAACCGACAATTGAGAAGCAGAGAGGCAAAGGTTTTCGAAGCAACATTGACCGGCGAATAAGAACAATAAACAGACAGATGGGATGCGTTTCTTTTTTTTTTCTTTTTGGTTGTAAGAGCCGCAACAGAAACGTGAGTGAAGACGATTCGAAATAAATGCGCCCCAAGTCGGCGAATCCTAGGGACTGATCTGTTTTGCGGATCTCTTGGAGATATGTTTCGAAACGATGTCGTTGGCGGTGTTATTATATATGCCGTCTGAGTGCCTTCACAATCAAGGTAAAAAACAAGTGTTTTAAAACCCGGATTTACCAGGCTAGTTGATTTACAAAACGGTCAGGAGAGCTGTTAAGACTATCCGCATCGGAGATAGAACCCGAGATTGGGTCCAATCGGGTATCACGGGAACAAATGGGTTCCCGAGCCGGCTAGTTCTGGAACCCGTGGGTTGCTTTTTTTTTTCTTCTCTTTTTCTCTCTTTCTCTCTCATTTAATATATATATATATACTTTTTATTAATAGTTGATGTGGAGTTTAATAGGATTGGATATGGGGGTAAGTTGGGTTAAATGATGTGGATGCTGATTTGGCAGTTGGGTAAGTTGGGTTGGATGTTGGTGGTCTAATAACGATAGGGTTTATGTCTTTTTTTACCGAATTAAATCGGTCGGGTTTTCAATTGAACCGGTTGACCTGCCATTCGACCCGTTATTGAAACGGTTTTTGGCTCTTTTCAATCTTTTTCTACAATGATTAAGTGAATAAAAGCATAAAAGGAATTCAAGATGTCAATATTATATTGACAAAAATCACAAAAACGGTGATTTGAAAACACAAGTATGATACACACTAACACACACAAATATATATATATACACATATATATATATATATATTGAAAACCGGGTTGACCCGGTTGACAGGTGACCCAATAGTCACACCGGGTCAATTAAAACTCCGAGTTTTAAAACATTACGTAAAACAAACAATATTAATGGCTAAAAGGTGGGTAGTATAACATCGTGAGCTTACAAAAGAAAATGATTAATTTAAGTCTCGTAACTCATTTTAGTTCATTGTTTGAAAGATTAGAAAAAAACACTATTAGTCTCTATTAATAATTAATAATTTGAAACACGTCAAGGGGATACTAATAGTCTAATATGGTAACGAATGTTTACTATAATAGTTAGAGTTTTAATAAACTTTTAAAACTAAACACACGATCCTCTAAAATACACGAAATGTAGACATTTTAATTAATATTGCGTGTAGTTGCGTCGATGGCTTACTAGTTGTGTTGTTGCTTTCTTTAAATCCGGTAACAACGTCCGACCAGGAGGCAGATTAAACTCCACCATAACCACCGGAAAGGAATCCGGTTAAGTGACTAAGTCACTAAGGTTGTGATGATCAAGGCGTGAAAACTGGAAACTCCAGCTAGTACTAAAACCTGATCGGAAAATTCAAGTCTTACTTTAACAAGTAATGAAGTAAGTTACTTATTTAAGTAATAAAAATAAATTGTCTACATTAATTTTTTCAGAAAAATAGAATGTTATTAAGTGACGTTAACCCATTTAAAATTATATATACAATTTGTCAAGATTAAAATTTTTAATTAATGTTCACAACTTCAATACTCAACAACTACTCCTTTATATATATAATAACTTGACGATTCAAACTTTCTTTACTATTTTTTTTTGGGTAATCCATCGATCTTTAGTAACCTAATTTTTAACTTTTTCTATTTTGGTTGATGTTTTTTTTAACAAAAGTTCTTTAAAAAAATGTTTATTATGTACATAAAATAATAAAAAAATATTAAGTTTGAACTACTCACTCATTATTGAAGAAGAAGAAGAAGTGTGTTCTTAGGTGAATCCGAAGAAATAAAAAAATATTGACATAAGTAAAAGATATGCAGAAGCTGGGAACATACATACCTACAACTGGACAATGATCATAGGGTTTAACATTGTTGTGATATATGCTTGGAATCTTATATTGTATCGTTAGTACTTAGGATTGGCATCTTAATTATATATGTTGTATTCATCACTAAGGTTATTGGAAGTTTGTCTTATTTCAATCCGGTTAATTCTTGATTTGACTTACTCAAAATTACGTAATACATATAACTCATCATGAAACAAACAAAATACGTACTGTGATATCAATCACACGGTTTTTTAAGAATCAAAATTATTATGCGGATAGCGAAAATCGATCTCAAGCCTTTTGTTATTACAAAAGGTCTAAACGAGCTATTTGGTTTTCTGCTCTTATTTTTAAGGTCGAGTGATGAAGTGCAGTGGCGGAGACAGAAGGGGGTTGAAGGGTGCTTGGCTCCCTCTAATTAGCCTAAAGTCATTGTATATTATAAGCCAAGTTGGCCAACTTTTTATTAAGTTCATCCCCAAATAAAATTAAATACCCAATATAACACCACGATAAACAATGAATGCTGAAGCAACATTCTACCTTTAAGGGTTTGAATGTTTTTTTATTTTATTCACTTTTTTCTCGAGATGTTTTTCATAAAATTTTACTCTGATTCCAAATTGTCGATTGATATTTTATTCTCTATTTTACGATTCTACCTTTGCAACTAAACCATCAAAGAATCTCGAAGCTAGAAGAAATGAGAGTAACATATTTCACTATCTAGTTTATAATATTGAATTATAAACTTTAATATAATAAACTTTTTGTTATTGAAATCATGAGTCAAGAGTTTGTAGTGAACAATTATTTTTGTTATTGAATTATTGAATAAAAAATAATGAGTTAATGTCATCAAATTAAATCGTTATTATAAATATTTTGTTACAAATATGTTAATTAATGACAAACAATTAATTTTAAGTGTTATTTTAACACGTAATGTCTTGTTTTTAAACGAACTTTCATTATTTATTTATCTTATAAAATAATCAAACTTTTTACGTTATTCGTATATTATAGGTATTACTAGTATACGAACCCATATTTAAAAATTCTAGCCCCACCCCTGATGAAGTGATATTTTATAAACTTAATTTTATGCTGTTGGTGTTTGTTTATTTGAGTATTGAAAATCAGGATATTTGGTTCTCATGCACTTTAATTAGGTTGAAACTCGAAAGTGGTTTCCACATTAATTATTAATTATGCTTGATTCATACTTTAATTAAGTTAGATAATCTAGTTACTTATGTTTAGTAATAACACCGTATACATGCAACAATTAAATATTTTGTTGAATAAGTTTTGATGTGAAAGCATTGAAAATTTTGGTTGGCATTATAATTTCTAACTAGTTTAATACTATATGTATAACCAGAGATGGTTAATGTTTTTTAAATATTTTATATTATATAAGACTATTAACATGTATAGTAAATAATACTTAGTGATATAAAATTGCTTAAAAGAAAGAAAAATTTATTATAAACCAAATATCCATGCATGAGGTCATCATAATTTTTGTAGAAACTCTATTTATCGCTTTATTTTTAGACCGTGGTGTGCTAAAGGTGTTGGTGGTTTTCTAGTAGAGATAGATGTGAGATAAGAGAGAATTATGTTTTTATTTTATTTTTAAACAATTTAGAAATTAATAAAAAATGTAAAAAATAAATAAAAAATAAAGACATGGGTAATCTGATCATTTTATGTTTTTATTTTATTTTAGTTGTTTAGGGACCAAATCTGTAAGAATAAAAATTTAGAGAACAAAACTGTAAAACCCACCAAACTACATGATGGTGTGTCGTTAACAATTCATTGATGTTAGTGACATGTCACATTGTGTCTCTAAAAATAGAGGCACTTGTAGTGATGTTCTATATATTGTGGCTCATTCTCTAGCGTCACCGACCTGTCACCGTGTTATCGCTACAAGTGAAATCCAGTCACAGGCGGCTTTGCTACACGTGCCACTACATAAGTCACATTTTTTAGCATGTCATTACCAAAGCCGCTAAAGATGTCACTGAATCTAAAAGTGGCTATGCATGTCTTTAAAAGAAGTCACTATTTTTCTTCATATCTCTTTTAAAAAAAATATCACCGAATCAAACAAAACTTACATTTTTACAAAATACCATGATAGTTCATAACAAGAAATGATGCCAACCGCACTTTATCTCTCTGGTTTATTTAAGAATCAAAATTATTACAAGAACGGTGAAATCCAATCTCAACCATCCAATTGTTATCACAAAAAGTCTGAACGAACTATTTGGTTCTCTACTTCTATTACAAGGTCAAGTTAACTTGACTTTATGTCGTTACTGTTTGTTTATTTGACAATCAAGATATTTGATCCTCATTTTATGTTGAAACTCGAAAGTGGTTGTCAACCATTATTATACTTGGTTCGTACTTTAATTGTGTTATGTTGATACACTAGTCACTTATGTTTAGTTATATCCTCGTGTACATGCAACAATTAAATATTGGTTGAATAAATTTTGACGAGAAACCGTTAAAGAATTGATCTAGCTAGCTTTATAGTTTCTAATTTTATACCGAAAATATTATGTACTTATTACAAAAACATGTAATTTTTGTAGCGCGAAAAATTCTAGATACCAAATACGGATGCGGATGGAGATGAAATCATATTCCTAAGAGGGATGGGGAAGAGGGATAGAATTGGGGATGCCCGTTGTCATCTCTACCTATAGCTCTACATATCATGCGGTCTACACTCACCATGTTGTTGCCCCTCGCCACAACACCATCGTTGTTGTGACGCTCGCTACGCCCTTACCTTGGCTCTTTCTCTCTCACGATGTGGTTTTATTAGGTTTTATAAGTATATTTCGATATACAATTCTTGATTCCATACTTTGGTATAATTATGAAGTTTTTGATGTGTATCAACAATGGTTGATATTTTACATTGTTTCCCTATCCACTTAAAACACTTCAAGTTTTTTTTTTTTAAGTTTCCTAATTGAATCAACATAAAGCTTTTGGAATGATTTTAGTAGCTATTGTGGATTTTATACTTTGATTTGATCTTAAAATTAAGATTCAAATTCAATTATTTGGTATGATTGTTGTTCGATTTCTTAAGTTTCTGATTTGGATTGATTGAGTTATTGAACTGCTATTGATTGACAACAGAGCAGTCGTTACACCATTCGTACAGGTCGCTACTTATGCAACAAGGAATTAAGTATTCTAATTCACACGTAACCTTTTAGAAAAAACAAACATCTTTTTCTAATAATCAAAATCTCTGACATCGATTTCAAAGTTCTAGATTTTATCATCCTCCAAACATTTAAAGTTCTAGATTTCTGGAGAAGAAAGAAAAGTAACCGGTTTGTAGTCTGACGATATCGAAGTGTTGAAAAGATGTATTTCACAGTCATGAGTTCTAGACCCACTGTAAACAAACCGGTTACTTGTCTTTGGATTTGTTTTTCAAAAATATTTTAATAAAATTGGATTCTTTCCAAATATATATCTGCTTGTTAGTATTTTACAAAGGCTTATACACAAACAACATACAAGTACATGATTCACTAATGCTTTATCATAGCTACAAATCTACTCTTTGATGAGTTACCTTATTCATTCCCTTCATGAATGCCATCACGTAAAACCTTCGCCTTGTATCGTTACCAACAAGTCTTTGGGTCATTGATGGATAACAATGGTATGCGAGTATTTGTCGTTAAAACATGTCAAAAGCTAAACGAAAACTTAAACTTCTTTTTCATTAATGCAACACAAAAGCTTCCTCAGTTTTGCAGTACAAACCCATGTCTCAATCATAAAGAGAAACCAAAAGAGAGAGCTGGAATGCAAATTATATAAGAAATAGCCCTCTTGATCTGGATGATTTCTTGTGAACACTGGTTTCTTTCTTGCCAAAAGAACAAATTATCTTGGAATAATAGTCCCAATCAGAATGAGAAGGTGTTATAGCAGGTTCCCCAATTGGGTGATCTTTAACATAAGACTGCACATCTCTGGCTTCTGCAAGCCCCTCCAAGAACACCCGTAACTCACCGTTTGGACCTGATAACATAGTTTTTCCACAACAGTTCACATCTTTAGACCGATGATATAATAAAGAAAGAAGAAAAAAGAAAAAGAAACATGCCAATAAATCTGTATATTCACCTAGAAAATCATCTTCCTTGTTTTCAGGATCATAACTCCCAGGGAAAATCGCAGTGTTTGGCTGCAACAAAACAGTGTCAATCATATGACTTGAAGTAAAAACATCAAAATACATTATAAGATGGTTGAATTTCGACCCATTTACTCTTGAATGGGCCAATGCACAGTGTTTGGTATGTAACTCGATTATTACTGTAGTAGTAAGCCTTTTGCACTCATACTTATCAAACTACTAAACAAAAACTGATGAGAAGACTTTAAAGAACCACCTATAAATCTATCGGGTTAAGATCCGCTCATGTTTGGCTAAAATATGACTTATCATATTTTCTCACAAACATGAGTGTAGTCCCTTATTTTAGTCAAGAATGGGTCCCCTTTGTAGGGTCCACTCTCATGCTTGTAAGAGAATATGATCAATCATGTTTGGGAGGATGCTAACCCAAATCTATAATGTATACCAATAATCAACATAACTACTCTTATAAGCATAAAAAGGAAAGTAGAAAATGATACAGGATTTAGGAGAGCCTTCACAGGATCAGTGACCAACAACGTGTTAGACGCCGAATACTCTCAATCACGCCATGGAAGATTCGAGTATTTCTTCTGCCATAAATGATCAAGAACTTTCAAGAACAACGGCTTGTCTTTGTTCTCCAAGCACTTGTATCAATGCATTGTTTTTGATCCTAACAGAAGTTTAAAAACCACATTTTACATACTTTTCATATCACTAAACAGTCAGATGAATAAGAATACACAGATCTTATGCATTTATAACACCCAAGATTATCAACATTTTGGTCTACAAGTGAGTTAAACTCACTCACCCAAGTGAACAATAACTTGTTCTTGAGTACGCCCATAACATTGATCAATACTCCGTGTACATGAAATTCAGTAAATATATTTCAAAAATAAGAAATGAAAATGAATATGGGGTTAATAACTAACTCCGTTGCAGAAGACCAGAGTCCAACTTCAAATCTTTCAAAGCAAAACTTCAAGAACTCTTCACAGAAAGGCCTCTTGTAAACTGTATATTTATTATTTATTAATTAATAATAGTAAACGACGTACCACAACTAGTTAATTAAGTGATAACCACAACGTACCCATAAAGTTTCCGTAGGAGAAATCAAGGAGGCGGTTTTTGGGAACGGTGGTCAGCCTGCTGCGATGTGCTCGGTGGACGAGGATTCCGGCGAGAGGAAGCACGAGAAGTTTCTTCTTGGGACCAAGGTTAAGTTTATCCATGGAAATTATGCCTAAACTCATTCCAGTTTCCTTTTCTTCTTCTTTATCTTCGGTGATACGACTATCATCGGAAGAACCAACGACTACCAGATTCTTGATTCCTGTTTCTTTTTCATCGTCTTCTTCGCTGATACGATTTCCATCAGAGTTAGTAACGACATTCTTCATCTTTGATTCTTTAGTTGCCATAGTTTCTTCGGTGATACGACTATCATCGGAAGAAACAACGACTACCAGATTCTTGATTCCTGTTACTTTTTCTTCGTCTTCTTCGCTGATACGATTTCCGTCAGAGTTAGTAACGGCATTCTTCATCTTTGATTCCTTAGTTGCCATGGTTTCTTATTAGGGTAACTTTTGATTTTGATGTAAAGTGGTTTATATGTAATGTAACAACGGCATTTGGCTTTACAGCTTCACTCCTCTTCCTCCCCACGCCAATAATTCCCTTTATTGTTGAAATTGGCACATTTTTTATTATATATATTTTTTAAATTACACACACCATTAAATTAAATTAATTTTATAACTATTAATATAAAAGAACATTAAGTAACTAAGAAATTAAATAATTATTATATTAAACCTATAACGTAACTGAAGAAGAATCGCTAACGCTAGAAGATAGATAGATGCATGAAACATGAAATTAAAAATCATTTTTCATCAACATAGCTAAAATAAAGTTCGATTGGGCCAGATTTAAACGCAATTTCTAGTATTGTAAGGTAGAAAAATGTTTAATATAGTTCATACTTTATTTATAGTTTTAAGGTACTAATTTTAGCCTTTAGATCAATGGTATCAATTATCCTGATTGCATTCTAAAATTTTGAACGGAGTGGTATTTTCGTAGTTCACATGTGATTGTATATTGAATTACCTGTGATTGAATATATATGAAAATTTTATGACTATGTTTTTTCACATTCACTTTATTAAACACAATTGGACCATTGATATCATTGATCTAAAAGCTAAAATTAGTCTCTTAAAACTATAAATTAAGTATGAACTATATTAAAATCATGTTCATCAATTAGTAATTTTATTCCAACATCTGTAAAATTAAGAGGAGCACAAAAGAAACCATCGGAACATTTGTGGAACCTTCACCACAAAAGCATTCAATAACCCAAAAGAATTAAAATCCAGTAACATCGAAAACTCTAACCGTGTACATGTCCCCCGTTTTCATATGCAGTAAAACCTAGACAGAACACGTTGAGAACTAGAAAAAGTAATCTTCTGTTGAGAAGCTATGAAAGATTAAAACAAAGGAATCCATGTTAGTATAAAGTTATTTTGTGAATAAAGTTCAATAAGAATATTTGGTATAGATACAAGGTAGCTAGGAAACACTCAAGAGGAAGAACCATCTATAATGTAGCATCTAGATAAATCTATACTATATTATGTTATGAGAAATATAGTTGTAATTTAATTTATAGTCTTGATAGATAATTTATAGCAATTAGATTTTAAGGTTTAATCGTTCATATTCAATATAATAATCAAAATTGATATATTTGTATGAAAGAGGATATTTCTGACTTTTTAACTATTGGTCTCCACTTTCTCTCTCCTCTAATTTATTTAAAATTAATTATCTCATATAATCGTTAGAAGAAACAATGGAATTCATGGATGAAGAGCGTGAGGGGATTGAGTGTTGCAGGGTGCATGTAAGGAATTAATGGGTGGGCAATCCAATTGAAGGAGGGGAATTGAACGGCTAAGACTGGTTCTCGCGGTTCTCACAATAAAAACGATTCTCAAATGAACTTTTCACTATATGTACATATATTACTTTTTTGTACGTATCTTTGCGATAATCGTGAGAATCAATCTTAATTATTCATTTGATAAGTGTAATTCATTAACGGAGAGCAGTATGAGGTATGATAAGGTGCATTTGAATAAATTCATAAGTGGACTATTGTAGTCCCCACCGTGCAGTGTCTATCAAATTATGGTTTCATTTGTTTATTAAATTTAGAGTTAATTACAAAATTGGTCCTTTCAGTATATGGGATATTTCACTTTTAGTCCTTTAAGTCAAAATCTTACAATATTAATCCTTTAAATGAGGTTTCTGCACACTATTGGTCATTTAACCGTTAACTTTAACAGTGTTATGGTTAAATTTTTTAAAATGGCTATTATACCGTTGGTCCTTTATATTTAATAATCTTTATGCCCTAGACCTCCAAGGCCAGTCGACTTCAACTGGGAGCTACATTCAGTTGCGTTTGTGTACAAGCGGTCGACGAGAACAATGGGTGCAGGTGCAGGGAAAATTTCTCTTCAAAACGTGCGGTAATCAGCTGAAGATCATTAGGTAAGTACACCCCGTCTTTTTGATAATCATCTAGTGATTTAATGGAGCTTCATATCACCGATTTTGGGGGTTTTGTGGGCTGTCGGCCTCGAGGTCAAGAACCAAGAACAAAGCAAGAATTTTGATTGTCAAAAACTCGATAGAAATTCAATTAAATGTTATAGTTTTGTCTAGGATAGGTTAGGAATCCATAGAACTTGGAATCAATTGAAATGATGATATTTTGAGCAAGATTCAATCTAGAAATTTGTTGTCTGCGTGAGTGTGTATCTCGTTTTCTTTTTGTCGATGGCAGGGGATGGAGTAAGAAAATTGGTACCACATGTATGAACATCATCGCCACCACTACCGTATCTTCACCACCGTCGCATCATCACTACCGCCTTACATCACCACCGTCGCATCATCATCACCACCACATTTGAAATTAGGTGTTTTTTATGGAACTGTTCTCTCTCTATCTCTCTCTCTCACACACACAGAGACACATACCCCTCCCCCTCGCTTCAAATTAGGGTTTGTTCATGCTAGATCTGTGTAGCATTTAAGATATTCTTCTTGATTTTTCTAGATTCTCAGATTTAGTTGTTAATTTGGGTATTTCCCTCACTATGTTCTTGACCTTGTTTTGATTTGGGGTGGTAGAAGGTGGTGGTTATTGGCTTCCTTGATTAGGGATATCTGGGAGTAGACGGTGGTAAGACAGTGGTGAGGGCTAGGTGGTGGTAGACGGTGTTCAAGGGTGGGTGGGTTGTACTAGGCGGTGGTTAGGGCTAGAAGGTGGTGGTGGTTCAAGGCTTCAAGCTTTTGGTGGTGGTGGTGATGAAAGTTAATTATTTGTTTATTTATATTGTATTTAATTTAATTTATAATTCAGTTTTAATAGAATAAAACTATTAAAAATAAATAAATTAGTTATGAAATGGTATTATTGTCTTTTTAAGTGTATATGGGGGTAACCAGGGACTATCAGTGAAACAAAGTCTAAACCATAGTGATTACCAGCGTAATAAATAAAGTTTAAGGACCGTAGGTGTAATAAGTGACAAACCACATGGATCATCTGTGTAATTTACTTTAAATATAAAGGACCAAGGGTATAATAGTTATTTTAAAAATTTTAACCATAACATTGTTAAAGTTAACGGTTAAAGGACCAATAGTGTGCAAAAACCTCATTTAAAGGATTAATATTGCAAGATTTTAACTTAAAGAACTAAAAGTGAAATATCCCATATACTGGAAGAATCAATTTTGTAATTAACTCTTAAATTTAAAATAAACTAAACGACTTTTTCCATAAAGATGCATTTAATATAATTTAACACTAATATTATATTTAGTTTGTAAGGATTCGATATGTCGTTCTCCTATTTGTTAGTGTTAAGTTTATGAGAAAAATAAACTATTAAAACAAATGAATATCATACACAAAAATTTATTTTTATATGTTAAATACTCGTAATTTTTAGTGCCTTTATTATTTGATTAACTAATTATTATAATCGCAATACACAATAAAAACAATAAAATATCTCTAAAATAATTTTGTGTGTATATATATATATATATATATTTATACTATTTTATAAAGTATTTAGATCTTTTGTCCGGATCTCTTAATTTTAAGTAATTTAATATTACTAATTTACCCTTAATATTTAAATAAATAGAAACTGATTATTTGATTATGATTTGAAATCGCAGATAATTACTTTAAAGTGTTTGGGGTTGTGTTTTTAAAAATCAATTATTTACGTTTTAGAGACTACAAAACATAGTTTTGAGAATCTATATTTGATTTGCATTTTCAAACTGATTATTTGATTATTGTGATTTTACTCTTTAAAAATTAATTAATCTACTTTGCTAAGCACTTAAAAAACTAATTATCTGATTATTGCGATATGAAGCAACATAATCAAATCCAAACACTATTATTCAGTAGCACATTCTCTTACAGCTGATAATCTGATTCTGATTATTAAAAATGCATAATATATTTTCAAATCGCAATCCCAAACACCCCCTTAATACCAATCTTATATATAATTTTAATAACAAAACATTCTAAAATAAATATTATTTAAAAAATCAAATTAATGCAAATCAACTTATTGATAAAATAATAATAATCAAACTTTTCATATTAAATATTATATCATATAATAAATATTTTAATTAACTTTTAAATATTACGTATAACTAGAAGTATTAAATCTAAGTAATATATAACTTAAATTTATAAAAATCAGCAGATTTTTTAATAGGTAATATAATTAAAATAGAATAGAGTTATAATGTCAACACTCTTTTGGATTTTATCATTCATGTGAACTTTTATTAACCGATTATAATTTAGAAAAGACACACATCACCCACGTTTTAGAAACACACAAGTTATCGAGAAAACATATTCGTTACCGTTGCATTATACGAGCACAATATTAGTGTGTGTATACATATATATAGGAAAAAGTTCAAACGATAACTATTTTTCGTACGAGAACTGCGAGAACGGTTTGTAATATCATTAATGACTCATTAATAGGGGTATTGCGTTCGTGAGCCGTCATTATTGTGTGATGCTTGATTCGCCCAAAATACCCTTATTCATTAGTGTTCAAAATTATTAGCCATTGATTTATTTTAATCAATGGTCAAGATTGGTTCTTGTATGAAAAATAGTTTTTGTTTAAACCCTTTTCTAACACATTTTAAATAGAGAACGGTAAAAACATTTGTAGACTAATCATTTAATTACATAAACAAGGTTATAAACTCAACGTTTCTTACTTAAATCAAATAATTAAAATTTCACATACCTAATTAAACTAAGTTTAATATCCATTATTAAATAAAAATCATATTCAAAAGCTATAAACTGTTTTATAAGTTTTCACCTAAAATGTTCTCTCTTATTGAAAACGTTTACGCAATTCAAACACTAATGAAAAGAATACGAAACAAAAAGTCAAGAGGGAGTTAATGTCGGCAGGATGGGTTACAAGAGACCTTTTCAATTCAACTCACATGTATCATCTTTAATTCTTGATTGATAGAAATCTCAAAAGCCGGTCCCCATTGCTAGCTAGCTAGCTATAAAGCAAATCACATCACAACTCACCCTTAATCAATTAAAAAACCACATATGGCAACTGAAGAAGTTTCCAAGATCACGAACAACGTCCTTGTTGCAAGTTCTGTTCATCATAAAGAAGAAGAAGATCATCATGAAAAACAAGCTGCAGGAAACCAGAATGTAGCCGTCGACGTTGCTTCTGATAACACCACCACTCGTATCACCAAAGAAGAAGAAGAAGAAGAAAAAGAAGCCGGAATTGATTTAGGCATAATTTCCATGGATAAGCTTAGCCTTGGTCCCAAAAAGAAACTTCTTGTGATTCCTCTCGGTGGGTTTCTCGTTCACAGAGCTCATCGCCACCGCCCAAACACCATCCCTAAAAAACGCCGCCCTGATTTCTCTGCCGGAAAATTTTTAAGTGAGTAACAAGTTGTCTCATTCCATTTTTTGTTCATTAGTAACGTAACTAATTGTGGAAATTTATATAATTCACGTGTTGTCTACATGCAGTTTACAAGAGGCCTTTCTGTGAAGGGTTCTTGAAGTTTTGCTTTGAGAGATTTGAAGTGGGACTTTGGTCTTCTGCTATGGAGTTAGTTTATAATATATTACATTAATTTTTTTAATTCAATCAATATTATTTTCTTGATTTTCTACACAGTTTTGTTTGCCAAATTTGATGGTTTAGAACTTTTGATCAATATTAATTAATTTACTGGATTTAATAATGTTTCAGGCATAACGTATATGGTGTTCTCGGTAATGTTATGGGAGAATTTAAGAACAAGTTATTGTTCACTTGGGTAATTAAGTTTAAACTTCAGTAAATATTATTCTTTTTTTATGATCTTTTTTTTGTTTTAACAAAATTGACTTGAGTTGTTGTGTTAGGATCAAAATGAGTGTACTGATACAGGATATATGTGTTTGGACAACAAAAAGAAGCCATTGTTTCTAAAAGAACTCGAGTGTATATGGAGCAAGAAGTACTGGCGTGATGGCGAATACTCGTCATCTAACACGTTGTTGATCACTGAACCTAAGAAGGCCCTTCTAAATCCTGTATAACCTTATTCCATGAGCTTCTGTAATCTAAAACAGTATATATGTATTTTTTTTTTAAATATTCACATCGATTAAATTTTTGTTGCATTGTGTTTTCTTGCAGCCAAACACTGCGATTTTTCCTGAGGAATATGATCCCAACAATAAGGAAGATGATTTTCTAGGTAAATGGTTGGTAGAATGGTAGTTGTTTTTTTTATATGTGTAATTTTGTGTGTGTTTCAGGTCCTGGTAGCGCGTTACGAGCTTTTTTGGATGGAGTTGCAGAGGCGAAGACTGTGCCAACTTACGTGAAAGATCACCCGATTGGAGAGTCTGCGATAACACCCTCTCATTGTGATTGGGAATATTATTCAAAGATAATCCGTTCTTGTGGCAAGAAAGAAACTCGTACTAAAAGCTGATCTGATTCGCCGTACCTAGACCGACCAGAAGGAGTTTATTTTTGGTTTACTAGTTGTCTTTCTTATAAGCTTGTCATGGTACTTCTATTTTAAGACTTGGTTGCATCAATGAATGAAGTTTATATATTCAGAGATTTTGACTGTTTTTAGCTAAATTAGTTTATTTATCTTAATTGTGATCTTTAAAACCTGTATGTATGTACGTATATAATTGCATACAACTTTTGTTTTCATAAATTTGCGCTTTGAGCAAACCTCACCTACAGCACAAGCTAACCTTATTTCACAACTTTTTCGAAAAAATTAACCTATAAAAACCAAATAAAAATTAAAATTACAATAATTATGCTTGGTTAAAATTGAATCAAAGTTATTAATTGAGTTTTATATATGTCCCTCTTAAAACTTAAAATATAATATTTGTCTATCATAATTTTACAAATATTATATTTAACCTTTGCAATATTTCAAAATATCATTTTGAACTAAATTTTTAATATTATAATTTAAATTTATTATTTAATTTTAACAATAATGATTGCTGGTTTGTATTACAATTATATTTTTTCGTATCATGATATCACATTACCCTCAACCTCACATCAACACTTCAATCATTAGTCATGTAGTCTGTCACTATTTTTCAAATTCTTATATATTTCATGTTTTATAATTATTTAATATTTTTTTTATTAATATTTAATATTTATTATTTTTAAAAATTAAGTTGTGCATCATATGATCATCTAATCTAGTAATAATAATACACCGTTATTATGTTGGTCCTTACATAGAACATACAGATTAATAGGATACACTCATATTTTCTATTAGGGGTGAACATGGTGCCGGGCCGGTACCGATTTTACCTAGTACAGAATTTGGTTCAAAGGCGATACCGCTTGGAGTTACCCGTGTGAAATGGAACGCTCTTCATTACTGTACTGAATATTCATATACGGTATTAATACCGGGTACATACCTATTTTAACTAGTTTGTTCGGTACTAGACACGAATACCGAAAAGTCTTACTCAGTATTTCAAGTACCGAGTACTAAACCGAAAAGTCTAACTCGGTATTGATACCGGTTCGGTATTTTTGATAACTACACTCACCATTATTTACTATTATCAAAACATGTCGTGTATTCAAACAACATCAAAGATGGTGGGTGCAAATGTGCAATCTTCCTAGAAAATAGAATAATTGATAAAGATTAAAGAACAATTTATAAGATTATAAACCCAAGTTTATAAAGGGCGCTAATTATAAATAACTCTTATTAAATGTTTGTCATCCCTTACACTGTGTTTTCGAGTTTTTTAACAAAGAGAAATGAAGGATTTGAAGAAAATATTAAAAAGGTGTTCTCGAATTTTATTTAATAAGAAAAATGAAAAGGTTTGAAAGATAAGTTTAGTCTTATTTTACCTTCAAACTTTTTTTCTTTAAAATTGGGATGATTTAAAGTACAAAGATTATTCTCTTTACTTTTCTCTTATACTTCAACTTTCTCTTATACTTCAACTTGATGACGCATCATTAGTGATTAGATGTGTGAGAGTGTGACCGAGTTAAAAAAATAAAGCAAGATATATGATTTATCTTGTAAAGGATATGATTTTCATAAAAAAAATTAATTCTTACACGTAAAATATAACATATTTGAAGCTAATATACAAGTTAGTGCATTACTACATTATATACCAATATTTATTAAACAGTAATTTACTGATAAATTGTTATATAATTTTCGGTGGTGAAATCTTAACAAGAGTGACATTGGCAGAGTGGAAAAGGTTGTATGCAGCAAGTTTAGTCAAGGTTTATGTAGGCGATTGTTTTTTATTTATTTAATATCATTATACTAAAATACTTTTATATATTATTATTTTTTCCTATTATAACTCTTAACATATAATATTTCATATAAATATAAATATATATTTATAATCTTCTCATTTTTTTTAATCTTTCAACATAAGCTTTATTACATTATCCAAAAATATGTTTTAGTAATATAATTTTAGAGGTTTAATTTTCATGTCATATATAAAAAATTAGAATAGTCAAGAGTTATCTTTTTCCCATTAAAACCTTTATTCGGGTATAAAATATTGAATGGTTATGTTAGAAGTAATATTACATAAAACTTGAACCAAATTGTGTGTTGGGATCTTAAATGTTTAAATTATTTTCTGCTTTACTTTAAATATGTATTCTTGAATGATAATTTTTATAATTTATTCATCCTAACATCCCGCTGTAATGCACAAGTTAAAATTAGGTCGTCTAATAACATCCAAGAAGTTATAATTATTATATTAAATAAATAAATAAATGGAAAAAACTTGAAAATAATGCACCGGCCCATGCGAGAGTTAGCTTACATCAGTTTGTGACTGTGAGTTGTGACTTTGTGAGATTGTTCGGGTGTTTCATGCCACTGAATACGAATCCTAATTAACAATTTGAGAGTGGTTTAGGGTATGTTTGGCGGAAGTAGCTGGAAGCTGGTAGCTAGAGCTGGAAGCTGTATCTTTTATATGTATATGTGTTTGGCAAAATAGCTGGTAGCTGAAGCTTAATTGTGTAAAATGACAAAAAAGGACAAATAATAAAAATATAAGGAATTGTAAAACAATTTTAAAGAGAGTATTTAGGTAATTTTATATATAAAAAGCTTTCAGCTAGTTTTAAAAGCTACTTCAAGAAGCTTTTTATTTTGGAGCTTTTTGTTTAAGAAAAAGCTTCAAGCTTTTTAATCCGAACAGAACTTGTAGCTTTTTATTTCAAAACAAAAGGCTATCAGCTCCAAAAAGCTGCGTACCGATCATACCCTTAATTCATCACTCAATTTCCATTAAATTAAATTAAATTATTATATATAATAATTATTAGCTCCAACCAACTTTAATTTAATTTTAGTTTTAATTTTAAAAAAAATTAATAAAGAGAGAAAATGATGCCTCTAACTGAAAACGAACAGTTCAAAAGTTCGATTTTTTTATTTTTTTATTTTATAAACCAAAAATAGAAAGATTTGATTTTCTTTAATTTCGGAGGGACGCGACTTTTTCATCACGAAAACTCAAGGCCTATAAATAACTCAACCATCTACAAATATATATATATATATAGATGCGTACCTCCTCTTTTCTAACATTCCCATTGATCTTCATCAATCTTTGCACCAAACGAACGATAACGAACAAGCAGAATGGCCACAATCAAGTCAGTAACGGCACGGCAAATCTTCGATAGCAGAGGCAATCCAACCGTCGAGGTTAATCTGTTTCATTTCTTTCGTCCTTGTTCTTCTATATTTAATATCAATTGGCACGTGAAATCGGTGATTTTTGTCGCGATTGTTGTTGCATTTTCAATCAATTTTAGGTTTTCTTTGAAACGGTAATTGATCATCGTTATTATGATCAGTTTTTGTACGAAACGAAAGTTTTGAGTGACCGTGATTTGGTTCCGTGTACTACATATTCAAATTCAAATGTGTGTATGGTCATCATTAGATTAGATTTTTAATCCTATAAACATATGATATGGAGTATAATTGTATAACATTATGTGGATCAAGCATTTGTATTTGTCCAACTGTATGGAGCTTTAGAATATTAATCTAGATATATTGAATTTCATCTTGAATTTTTCTGTGATGTAGGTGGATATTAGTCTATCAAATGGTACATGGGCCAGAGCCGCTGTTCCCAGTGGGGCATCCACTGGTAAGATGTGTTAAAATTATCCTTTTACATCGATGTCCCTGTTTTTTTTCTTTGTGTGTCTTTCTACTTATATTAGAACTTGTTCAAAGCTATCTATATTGTTTTCAATGGTAGGAAAGCATATAATCTATTATTTAATTTGTAAGCAGGCATATAAAATGTGCATATAACTTGTCTTGTAGGTGTTTATGAAGCACTAGAACTAAGAGATGGAGGCTCAGATTACATGGGAAAAGGTGTCTCCAGGGTGAGCTAATAATCTGGATTGATGCAGTTTGTCTGTTTTCATTACCCCATGATGCTGATATAAGTTAGCTTTTACATTCTATGACTAGGCTGTTTCCAATGTGAACACCATTATTGGCCCGGCTATTGTAGGCAAGGTTTGTTTTATCGGTCTTACCATTCAATATCAGTTTGAATATTATTACTTATCAGTGTTAATATTTGCCTTCTGAATGTATGTTCATTTTACGTACAGGACCCAACTGATCAAACAGGTATTGACAATTATATGGTTCAAGAACTAGATGGAACCAAAAACGAGTGGGGATGGTGCAAGCAAAAGGTATGATTCACAGTTTAAGATTATTTGTTTTCTTTCATAAAAATTGACATTAAACATACTTATGGAGAAATTACTGTGTTTTTTTAGCTTGGAGCAAATGCCATTCTGGCAGTGTCACTTGCAATTTGCAAAGCAGGGGCTAGTGTAAAAAATATTCCCCTTTACAAGGTAACTTGGTTTATAGAGACCTTTAGATTCTATCTTTTTCCTCTATTCTCATTGTGATCAGTTGATATATTTGACTGAAAAACTTCTTGCAGCATATTGCAAACTTGGCTGGCAACAAGAAGTTAGTTTTGCCAGTACCAGCTTTCAATGTCATCAATGGTGGGTCACATGCTGGAAACAAGCTTGCTATGCAGGTATTAGTCTTGATTAAATACGATCTTTGTGATGATCCAGATGTTGCTTGACAACTTTTTTCTTTTTTTTTTTGGTAGGAATTCATGATCCTCCCTGTTGGTGCTTCCAGTTTTAAGGAATCCATGAAGATGGGTGTTGAAGTATATCATAATTTAAAGGTGCAGTAAAACTATGCTTTCTTATCTCCAAAATTGAACTTTGCACTTTGGTGTGTGAACACTAATCCTTGCATCTGTCTGCAGTCAGTTATCAAGAAGAAATATGGCCAGGATGCAACAAATGTTGGTGATGAAGGTGGCTTTGCTCCTAATATTCAGGTAATCATGGTTTCAAGTTATTATTTATCATTTGCCATTAATTTTAAGTTCATGATAGCATCCTAACATGATAATATCTTCTTGAGCTTTAGGAAAACAA
This sequence comes from Dittrichia graveolens, assembly GCA_038502395.1. Lineage (NCBI taxonomy): Eukaryota > Viridiplantae > Streptophyta > Magnoliopsida > Asterales > Asteraceae > Dittrichia > Dittrichia graveolens. The sequence goes on along the minus strand of JARJIL010000002.1, from coordinate 8,847,032 downwards.
GGAGGGCCTTGAGCTGCTCAAGACAGCCATTGCTCAAGCTGGTTACACTGGAAAGGTGACCACTTCAAAGCCACTCTTCAGAAATCTTCTTTATTTCTTGGAACCTATATAAACCAAAAAAAATAAAAAAAAAATTATACCTTCATTGAAAACCACTATCAATTTATTGTATACATATTCTTAGTGTTACATTCTTGTACACATACAATGTCAATCAAATTTATACGAGTATGTGTATACTTCTTCACATTACATTATTTTAGGTTGTCATCGGAATGGATGTTGCGGCATCTGAATTCTACGGAAAGGACAAGACCTATGATTTGAACTTCAAAGAAGAGGTACACTCCCATTCACCGTCGTTACCTCTCTATAGAGGTGGCAACATGGGTGGGTTGGGTCAAGGGTCAAAATGGCATGGGTGTGGTTGACACACAAACACTTCATATAAATTAATCTAGAAGGTTTTATGCATTGAAAGTAGACTTTGAGCAACCTTCAACATGTTTGACACATTCTTTGTTTAGCTAACCTTTACTAATTTGTCATCTTTGAAATAAATACGCAATCCAATCAACCCATTTATAAGTAAATGGTTTGAAATTGCGACCTTAATTCTCTTGGATAACGTCAATGTTTCTGCTTTTGGATGTATGTCTTGTAACGAACCGAGACCATATAGAGGAGTCAAGTAGATCCTTGTTGCATAATTGTTCTATGATACATGTTTGTTTCATTGATCACCTTACGCAGAACAACAACGGCTCTCAAAAGATTTCAGGAGTACAACTCAAAGATCTTTACAAATCATTTGTGAGCGAGTACCCTATTGTGTCCATTGAAGATCCATTTGACCAAGATGATTGGGAACACTACGGAAAGATGACCGCGGAATGTGGTGATAAAGTACAGATTGTTGGAGATGATCTTTTGGTCACTAACCCCACGGTCAGAATTTGTCACTTTCAAACTATAAGAACCAAAAGTTTGGATTTAATGTTTTTAGTGACCTTTGACTCTTTGAGAAAGCCTACTTTTATCCTTGTTCTAATTTGGACATTAAAACTTGTGATTACGCTTTACAGAGAGTTAAGAAGGCGATAAACGAGAAGACATGCAATGCCCTTCTCCTCAAGGTATATCACCAATATCTGTGTGGATCTTTTACAACTAGAAATGGCTATTTATGCGCATTAACTTATGAATTCATTAGTTCTAGTTACAATTTATCTCTAACTATCAAACAGGTAAAAAAAGAATTAAAGAAATAATTTAATAGGAAAGGGGTTGCCAAATGGGTAGAACGATTTGATAGTTGACCAAAGTGTATTTCTAAAACATTAAACATCTTAAATTAGTTTTATTCAAAATGTTATACTATTATTTAGTGTAATTATATACAACACACTAACCATAATTCAAGGAATTCAAGGAAATGAAGAATGTTGGATAAAAATACGTTTCTAGTCAACCTAGAATTATTAGGTTAATTAAGGTGGATCTGTATACAACACACTCATCATAAGCAGTTACCTTTTGGCATGTAATATTAGGTTAACCAAATTGGATCTGTAACTGAGAGCATCGAAGCTGTGAAAATGTCAAAGCATGCTGGTTGGGGTGTGATGGCCAGTCATCGCAGGTATGAAAATTAAATCAATTCCCAGTTGTTTTTCATGCACCATCATATCCTCGAATGTTAATCAACTATTGGATCCGTGCAGTGGGGAAACAGAAGACACCTTCATCGCTGATCTCTCTGTAGGTCTGGCAACGGTAATAATCCATCTTGATTTTCACACACAAAAAAAAGATAAATGAAAAACTCCCCGTCACAATGTCACAAGTCAATTCTCATCATGCAATTTGATTCAGGGCCAAATCAAGACTGGAGCACCATGCAGATCAGAACGCCTTGCCAAGTACAATCAGGTTGGTTGCTCTTTCTCTTAATAATCGTTTCAAAATATTGATAAAAAGTTAACAAGATTCTATTATTTAGTGGGTCGTGATTAATGACCATGTTGGCTTTGGTGTTATAGTTGAACATCTATGCTCGTAGTTAAACATTGTATTTATTTGAAACTAAGCAAGTTGGTCTTTTGGTATCTGCCTGCCCAGTATCTTTTAAGCAAGAGGTGGCTATTTATAGTTTAACATTTCAATTATACAATATATAAATGCTCGGGTTAAAATTCCCTCATGTTTTGGTCAAACATGACCCATCGTATTCTCTCACAAACATGAGAGGTGGTCTCTTGTTTTATTTCAAGAATCAGTCCTTTTGTAAGTCTAACTTATGTTTGTGAGAAAACATGATGGGTCATGTTTCACCGTAACATGAGCGAATCTTAACCCATATATGCTCATAGTTCAAAGATTTCTTTTATTTGAAACTAAGGACTTTATCTAAGGATTTTAGATTATCATTACTTGGGATTTGATATAAGAAGCCAATATTATTATATAATAATTTTTACATGTCCTTTGCTGTTAAAAGTAACCATTAAGGTGGTTGTTATCATAACCCATAATTATTATTATTGTTATGACGAATTCAGGACAAAAGACCACTGAGTACTAATAAATATCAATTTCAACCTATTACCCAACACATGTTCACAGTTGACAAAATTGTGCATTTTTTCAATGTATACAGCTCTTGCGAATCGAAGAAGAGCTTGGATCAGAAGCAGTTTATGCCGGAGCCAACTTCCGCAAGCCTGTTGAACCCTACTAGTTTCAATTCATGTGGAAAACAGTTGAATGTCCATCTAAATAAAAACAAAGGAAAGTGCAAAATCAACCCTTTCTCTCCATAATAATGGGCAGTTGCAAGTTAATTTTTTTTAATGATTTGAGATTTACAAATTTTTCGCTACAAGGAAGCTTTACGAGGCTGAGTTAGTTGTATTGTTAAAATGGATTTTACTTTATCATAGTTAATCTTTTTGGCCCTTGTTCTGTTTGGTTTCTGTTGGTAACTTCACTTGTTTTCACTAAAATAGATCGAACCATGGTTCATTTGCTCAACTTTGAGCCTTTCAGGGGTAAACCGAATACAGAGTTGGGTGTAGCTTGTGTTTTGCTTAACTTGGCAAACATAGTGTAATAACTTTTCTAATATTTATTTGATGTAGGGGTAATCTCAAATTTCATTTTGTTGGTAGTCCTGTTGGTAGTCCCCATCTGTAATTTAGTACTATAAGTTTATAACAATAATTAGGACCAATGACAATTGCAGCTTGAAAATGATTTTTGCTTCAAATGTAGCTTCTGTACTTTTTGATTTTTAGATCCTAAATTAGCACCTATTGTTATTGTTTTGAACATTTTTTAGCATTGGTAAGAAACCATGTATTGAATGAAAGGGCACACAATGGGCTGTTTTGGGAGGTGTGATCCCAGCGTGATCCACCTTTCACGCCATGAAGCTATTGTGACCCAAAGGAGGTTCCAACGTGATGGGAGGCATCTACCTTCTGGCTTGAAAAGGAGTTGGTGTGATGGTGAAAGTCTCCAACGTAATGGCTCTATGTTGGATAGTATGATAGAGAAAAAACTAACGTGACGTGATGTGATGTGATGATGGAAGATAAGTCCTCTTAGACTTTATTTTAAAAGTTTAAGGGTGTGTCTGTTAGCCACTTAATATGACCATTCAACAACTCTCACAAATTCTCAAGCCAAATGGCCCAAATCATTCGGTGGTAGTCACGTTACCCAATACCTCATCTTTTTTTAACGCTAACCGATATCAATGTTGAAAAACACACTCATTAAACGCATGTGGCATTGACAACATCTCTGAAAATCGTTTCGATGAAACCCCTCCATCAAAGTGATTTCTAGGGTTTTATGTTGCATCTCTTAGTGATTTCTAGGGTTTTTATTTAGCTGCTCCAACCGAACCTTGCCCCTGCTTCCTTTTTCTTTGATTTCTAAATGAACCTTTTGATGCTTCATGTTCTTCGATTCTTTACCTTAAGCTGCTTTCTATTCCAATTTTTTCGATTTTTGACCATGAGGGTTCAACCAAACTCTTTCTAGCATGTTCTTCGATATTTACTGCTTTATGTTCATCAATGTCAAATATATTCAGAAGTGATTTCTAATTTCTTCATCTAGTACATATTTTGTTTTTGAGATGATGCAAATTCATTTGCTAAAAAATTTAAGAAGGTTTATATGGTAATTTATGTAATTCAGAATAAACATTGAGATGTATTATCAAACTCTACTCTCTATTTAAAACCATGTGTATACAAAGCTTTAAATTTAAGGCTTTTTAGACCATTCAATGTTAAATCATTCTTTTTTTAATCAAACCACCTCTCTAAGAATCAAATGGTAGTTATTTTCAAATATCAATGTACTACTGGAAATTTCACTTTTATAAAAAAGTACTTTTTAATAATATCACTTTGATAAGGATGCAACTCTATTTTCGTTACCATCTCTAATGGGGACCTTGTCTGCTTGAACCCTCTTATATGGATGTATGTATACTCGTGTTTATAACATTTTACTAAAATTATATTTCTAGTATGAATATGCTTGTGTATGAATTTGATCTTGTTGCATGAACATAAACATGTATTAGATTGTTTCTTTTTTGAATACATATGATATCTTTACAATGTATTAAATGGGGAGCTTTAAAAAAGGTTTTAGATGAAGAAATCTGTTGCGTATTATTTGTAAAACTAGTAGAAATGTATTAAATCTGTAACTTCATGGTAGGTTTTAAAAAAAAGTGTATCTTTATTTTCTAACATTTTGTACATTAATAGACGATGAAATATTTGCTTGATAAAGACCCAATGAGAACAAAGACAAGATTCTTTAAGGGGGAAGGAGTGCTTACAATCATCATAGCTATCACATTGTTCCACGTTAGCTTTTATTAAGGTTGTCAATTCAGGTCGGGTTCGTGTTATCAAGTTTATGTCGTTCGGGTTCGGGTCAGTTTTGTGTCGACCTAAATTCGACCAATTTATTTTCGTGTCAGGTTCGAGTCGTGTCAGTTTTTTTCGTGCCGGGTTCGTGTCGACCCATTTAGGCCAAATGTCATCGACGGGAACTTTTTCGGTTTTCGAGTACGATTTTTCGAATACGTTTTTCCGTTTCAACTACTATTTTCTTTATCAATATTTCAAATTCCATGTTTGTTTCTCAACGTTTGGCACAAAATTCGAAAATGGTTTTCATTTATATTCTAACTTTAATAATTAATTTTCGTTTCCGTTGTATTCGAACTTCAAATTGGGTATTTATTTCAGTTTGATTGAAATTTTGATTTTACTTTTTTATACACTTATATAAATGAATATAATAAAAACTATGATGTATTACTATTCTATACCAATAAATAATGTCATTGAACAACTGAATAATTTAAGATTATTCATCATTAAATAGAATTATGAATCGATCCAAAATACCAAAGTATCACCTATCAAATAATCAAATGTAAAAGTATCAAAATCATATAGTGAAAATAAAAAATATTAAAATAACGTACTATTGTTTTAACTGTAAATCTTTTATCGTTTATTTTGAGTTATTAATGTTTAAGGGTTTTGTTCTTTTGTTTGGCGGGTTTTATTGTCCCAAAATGTCATTCTTTTATTTGAATTCATAATCTTCTTTTCAAAATTTAAATTTCAAGTATTAAATAAAATTTTAAAATGTTATAGTTTTACCTATAAACGGGTCATACGGGTCATTTTCGGGTTGTTGGGTTAACCTTAACCCGACTCATTTATTTTCGTGTTGATTTCGTGTCAACCTGTTTTTGACCCATTTCGGGTTCATGTCACTTTTTTCGTGTCGGGTTTCGAGTCGACCAGAAATTGCCAGCCTTAGTTACCATTATAGACTGCTAGTAATAAATTAAAAAAGAATATAATAATAATTATCTTATATATATATATATTAAAAGAAAAATGTTATAATGTCATCATTTTACTTTTAGAATTTTTCTCATTAATCATTCCTTTTGATTTTTTAAAATGGTTAACGAATAAAGAATTTATTACATCAAAAGTTTTAAGCCGTGAATTTTTTAGTTGTGCAAATGATCTTAAGTAGAAATGGCTTACCCATTTTCTTAATTGGATCTCATGTCATTCAAAATCATTATTCAACGAAACCATAATTCCTAATTTAACTATTATTTTCTTATTCAACTGTTATCACAAATCTATTAGGTAGTTTTTACCCGCAACAATCAGATTTCATGTCAATTCCCAATTCTACCAACAACGCTTGGCGTAAATATGTGAGTATATCAATTTTCTTTCTTTATCTAACAATATTCATAAATATTTCTTAATTTATATATAAATTTATTATATGTTTAAAATTTCACATCATAAATACTAAATTGATTTAATTACAAAAATGGTCACTGTGGTTGTCACTGATTTTCACTTTTAGTACTTTAACTTCAAAAATAATGAAAATAGTGATTGTTATTTTGTTTAATTTTTTGTCCTTTAGTCAAATGGTAATTTATTCTTTTCATTTATTATTCTTGTATCCAAACATTCTCCTGGCCCTTCCTCCATATTGTTGTTATTTAGTTTGCTTATTTAATTTTCTAAAGTAGTAACAACCATTTACTTATATTAAATGGCCTGTTTTTTTTTTCTGTTTTTTTTTTCAATTTTAAAAGCCATATCCAATCTGTTCGATTACAGTAAGAATGTGGTTGGGGATTTCTCCTGTTTTTTACAAATATTCTTTTTTTATTTGAAAAGCCATATCCAATCTGTTCGATTACAGTTTTGCTCACTCGTCTTTTCTCATATTCTCCTCAAGCCTAAGAAATCCCCATAAAACCCCCATCTTTGTAACCCACTGTTCTACAAAACCTACAATTTTAGATGATAAAGATAACGTAATTAAAGATCAAGATTCAGCCATTTCATCCGATTCTAATCATAATATCCAAAATCAACAAAACCCACCTCGAATCAAGAACTACTTCCCTCGAATTCTTCTTCTATTTACAAATTTTTTTACTGATGAAGAACAAGAAAACATGTGATGAACTTGAAGAGGGACGAGCAATGCATATGATGAAACAGTGGTGGTAAGGGAGAAAGCTTTTTCTTTCTTCTTTCTAGATGAACCCATGACCAACGAAGACAGATCTGCTGGCGGAATGGTGATGGTAGGTGAAACAATGGCGAAAGATCTGGTGGCAGAGAGTAGGGGAGAGACAGTGAGGTGGCTGTTGTGTGGTGGTGCTAACGCTTTGAAACTATGGGGTTTGAATAGTAAACCATTCACAAATCTGGACAGCAAATTAGATCTTAACCTCCTAGTGATGAGGCGACGGTGAGTGATGAATGCGAGCTCTAGCAATGACGAGCGATGGCCGACGACGAATGTCGGAATGAGGAGGGCCGGAGGTAAGAGCGAGAACTGTTGCAATTTATGTTGAAGTTTGTTGTAGGATCTGATGAATGAGTCCCTGGTTAAAAAGATGAGAGAGAATGAGAGATAAGAGACACAAAAAGAAGGCAGTATATAAGAGGAATTAAAACATTGGTGTTTGGTAACAAGTATAGAAGAAAATCTTTAAATGGATATATTTGGAAACTGTTTTAATAGGTATAACTTGTCTGAAAACAAAGATAAATAGTATTAAGATCAAACTATCTTTTGACTAATGATTAAAGATAAATGGAGTTAGTCTAAAGAATCAAAAGTGAAACAAAATGACAACCACATTAATTATTTTTATAATTTTTAAAGTTAAAAATTTAAAAGTAAAAATCAATAACAAAAAGAACATTTTTATAATTAACTCTATTTAATATTTACATTTTGAATTAAAAGAGTTTTTTTTGAAACAAGAAGCCTATTCAACTGGTTATATAAAGAAAATCGAAGGAACTCCGCCTTCTTTTGGTCCTTTTTCCCCCTTAACATCACCGAAACCCTAACCCTAGTCGTTGCTGCAACTGGTCCTAAGAATGGCGGAGCATTTAGCGTCCATATTCGGTACAGAAAAGGACAGAGTCAATTGTCCCTTCTACTTCAAGATCGGAGCTTGTCGCCATGGAGACCGATGCTCAAGGCTCCACACAAAACCCAGCATCAGCCCTACCCTATTGCTATCCAATATGTACCAGCGTCCCGATATGATCACTCCAGGTGTTGATCCTCAGGTTCAGCCCCCTGATCCCACCAAAATCCAGGATCATTTCGAGGTTCTCCCAATTTCTCTTTGTTTTATCTTTTGTTTGCATATTAATATTATTTATGTTTCTGCGGTTTGCTGTTTGCATACATGATAGACAATTTTTAATACCTAGGTCGATCGGTATTTTTGCTTGCTATTGATCTTCTTGTGAAAGTCTACGAGGATAGAGTATATACGTGATAATTCCATGCTGCTCTTTAGCGATTTGCAAGTATTATTAATACAGTGTCAGATTTGCAATACTGTTGGTTCCGTTAGTTGCTTTTATGGATACTTGAATTATATAAACTTGATGGTGTCTAGACCCATATATCATTCTCGTCATGCATCAAAGTCAATCTTGCATATGAAAGGGAAATATCCTTTGTTGTTTACTCTTCTTGACCAGAATCCTGTCGGTTTTACTGGTTACTGTATGAGGAATTCATGCAACTTGTAGTCGTCTCATTGTATGCCTTTTGCGTCTTTCATTAGATACTATTTTGACGGCTGTTCATCCTTTGTTTGCTATTTTAACTGCTGTTCATGCTCTGTTTACATTTTGATAAACGTCTAATGCAGGACTTTTATGAAGATCTGTTTGAAGAGCTGGGCAAATATGGAGAGATTGAAAGCCTAAACATATGTGACAATTTGGCTGACCATATGGTATGTTTATTTTTTGCATTTCAAATTGATTGCTTATTTGCTAATCAAGACATGTAATATGAACTGATGAAGTGTCTTCACTATGTGTAGGTAGGGAATGTATACGCTCAGTTTAGGGAAGAAGAACATGCTGCAGCTGCTCTCCAGAATCTTAGTGGAAGGTTTTATGCAGGTAAAAACCTCTCTTTTCATGGATGATTCTGTATAGACTCATGCATATATGTTATCACATAGGAATATTAATGCTCATTTTTAGTTGGCTTCAACCTTATTATGATATCTATCTCATGGTATGACACACATTATGCTTTTTTATAGTATTACTCTGGAAAAATATTTGCTAAGAAAAAATCTATCTCTATCTTTAGGTCGCCCCATTATTGTGGACTTCTCTCCAGTGACAGATTTTCGTGAAGCTACATGTAGGCAGTATGAAGAAAACGTATGCAATCGTGGTGGTTATTGCAACTTCATGCATCTAAAAAAGATTAGCAAGTGAGTTGACTTTGATACCCTCAACCACTTTCAATTCCTGACTTATTTTGGTTCACTAATTGATTCATACACATTTTTTTCCTTTTAGAGATTTGAGGAGGCAGTTGTTTGGGAGACGTAGGAGAAGCCGAAGCCGAAGCCGTAGTCCTCAAAGGCACCGGAATCATGATGACCGCCCACGAGGTGGCAGCCGAGGTGGCTATGGGAGAGGAGGCGGTGGCGGTGGTTACTCTGATCACCGCCACAATGACCGAAACAGGAGGCCCAGAAGTAGGAGTCCCGGAGGAAAGAGAAACCGGAGTCCAGTTAGGGAAGGCAGTGCTGAAAGAAGGGCAAAGATTGAGCAATGGAATCGAGAAAAAGAACAAGCAAAGTCGGGTCCTAAGACCGAATCTGATGACAACAAAAACGACGACTGATCAAAGCGCAATTATCTGGTATGTTTTCTTTTTTTGTTCTTGACTTACACAGTTATATGTCTCTTGCTTTTAAAGATATGTAAACAAGTTTAATATTAGAACAAGTAAAGCAAATAAGAAAGTTCAAAAAATAAGCGTCCCACTTGGAAGATATGGCTTACTGCAGGCTTTGCACTGTGCAGGAGTGCAGGGTACAGGTTGACTGGTCAAATCTATTTTCCTTCTTTACTTCTCGTTACCCTTTTTAAGGAAATTGAAAAAAGATTTCAGAGGAAGGCCAAGAAAGGATCACTAGGTGCCTGCTTCTTATTGACTCAATGCGTAATATATTGCCTTTCTCCCTCTTTTTTGATATGGTATCAGCCTCTCACTTCTTTCAGGAGTTTCCTTCCACTGCCCTTTATCTAAATTTTCGTTAGTTCTTATCAACTATATTCTACTCCCCTTTTTATTGGCGAAAGAAAGAAAATTTTAGTACATTTTAAGGTGCAGCAATTAAGTTCTAGGGAATACAGAAAATTCTCGTCAACATATTCATCTTTTGCTAGAGCTGGGAATTTTAACCCATTTACTTGCAAACTGGTCGATTTGGGTTGTTTTTTATTTCAAGCGGGTCAAATACAAAATTTAGCTAGATGGAAAGAGCTTGTCATATGGCTTGAAATTCGCCCAAAGTTTATTCTTATGTATACATCTTCCTTGTCTTATTCTAACACATTAACTAATCATAAAAATTCAAACAATATTACTTTTGTAATCATATAGCTGAAGCATTGGCTAATCATAAAAATTCTAAAATGGATAAAAAAAATACCGGACTTGGCAATTCAACCCACCCCAACCCTTTTGACACTTGCAAAAAAGCCACCTGTTTCAACCCTTTACCAACCCTCCTGACCCACCCGGCCATCTTTTAACCTCTATCTTCTGCCTTTCATAGACAAGAAAATGTTGCTTCAATATTTATTTGCATGGGTAGCTAGGTTTTTGGGTTTTGCAGGCCAACTTTCGAGCTTCTATATTTATTTAAGAGCAGATTGACGGAGGATTTACTTGTGAATAGTTGCCTGTCATGCATGTATGGTAATGTGGAGGGGTAGGGCCATAATATATCCGTGTATTTAAATCAAGAAATGTGATCTTACTTAATTTAATAGTTTTGCAGGTTCAGGTATTCTGGATGGGCCATAATATTTGTTTTTATACAGGTAGCCTTCATTTTCATATCCTGGATGAGTTTACAGACTTGCAATGTTACATGGGGAAAGTAAAGTGATACCAAGGTGACATAAAGTTCATTTATTTTGTCTTTTTTTTCCGAAGAACTTATGCAGATCACTGAATCATGAAGCTTGGTGTTAGATTTATTAGAAGTTAGTAAACGCATCGTAAGATTTTGTTTTTTTGAATTTTTATCGACTTCGTGTATGTTTTTACTATATTGCAATTGACTATGACTATTTCTTGTGCTCTTGATTTGTGTTTGATGTGGAATGTGGTAAGATTTTGCTTTTAGTATATTTCAGTTGATTATGAAGCTCCCCTCATTTTGGTTTTTATTACTTTGGGTTTTAATGCTTTTGGGTCATTTTCCTCTCTTCTCTGGTTGGGAAAACATTTTAAATTTTTATCAGATGTTACTTATTTTTTTATGGTATGTGTGCAATTTTCAAACTATTTTTATGTATTAAACTTTAAGAAATTGGCTACTATGTATATAGGAATAAGTTTATTTCAAGAACTATTTATAATCATTATTAATGTTCATTAATAAGGTATTTTGATAATTTATATTTACTCAACCATGATTAGTATCCAGCTTGATGAATGGCTTGGTTTTTTCAGAAAACCCTTATTAATGAGCACTAATGAGGGTTTATTAATAAGTTATTTATAACCATCGATTTAATTTAATCAAAGGTCAAAATTTGTTCTCGCAATAAATATTGTTGTTAAATGAACCTTCTCTAATAAAGGGCCATTGAGAACTAGTTTTATTGTGAGAATCAAGCAACATAGTCAAATTTTACGTATTTATTAGATTCATGATTATGCAACATATTTAGAGTGTTTTATGAATTTTCAGAAAACTTGTGTCGGAAAAATATGAAGAAAAATGCATATATGAAGATGCTTTAACGCATATTGCATCTTTGAAACATTTACTGTTTTCATATATTTAATCAATTTTTGATGCAAATGTTATGAAAACGTATGAAACACTCTAATTATGATGCATAATCATGAATTTAATAAATTTGTAACTATTTTGCTTGGTTTTGGCATGTTCTAGCAATAAAACCCGTTCTCAATGGAACTTTCCTAGTGTGTGTGTTATAGGGAAAAGATAATGATGCGAGAACAGTTTGTAACATCGTTAATGACTTATTAATAGGGGTATTTTGATCATTTATATAATTAGCCAACCTTGAATTACGTCTGGATGGACCCTCGTTAATGAGTAAGGCTTGATTGTGTTTGGCTTGTGGTTTGAAATTCATGTAAAACAAACAACAAAAAATACTAGATTTGATCTAATACTAGAATCAGAACTTGTTCACATGTTTATGCTGCATGAAACTATCAAGAAAGAAATAAATTCACATACATAAATTGTAATCAAAGGCTTTACTCATATCTCATTGAGCAACAAGTAAACTGAGAAGTGTGAATCCTTTTCTGAATCAGAATCTTGAGACATTAAATTAAAGTGATGAATGGTAGCAAAACCCTTAGATGCAACATCCTTCTTATTAGCAAACCAAAATTAACATAAATAAATGGGGTTTCATCTTGTAATGCAATCCTTAAGACAGGAGTGAGTGTTCAATTCAATTGGTCATGTTTGGGAATTGGGATAGTGGCTTACTTTTCAAACTGGATTTAGTTTATGTGGGAATATAAGAACAATAATGACGGTCCCCAATTTAGAATACAAAAACCCAAAACTAAGGAAGGTAATTTTTAACACAAAAAGCATCACTAACTCTAACTAATATCCCCTCATAATGAGATGCATAACTATCATTAATAGACCCAGCAAAATTAATAAAAAGGAACTTTTAAAAGATTGGAAATTTTTTATTTGTAACACTCGTCATACGGGTCACAAGTCAACCTGTCACACCATCTCAACCTTTCACAAGCTCATGAAACCCTGTTGCATGCACTTTAATAGAATACTCGTGGACTCGTGGTGTTTCTTAAAGAAATTAATAAAAGAACCATTCTTGTCACCCACACAAAAGCCTTGTTTCTTCATTATATTCATTAATGTTCGTTTGGGTTTGATATACAAGTGTGTACACACACACACACACACACATATATATATATATATATATATATACACACACACACTCCCTCTCTCTATCTCTCACACACACATACATATACACATGTAGTTAGAGTTTGTTTCTATTTAATTATGTTGGGTTTGTATCATACTTAAATGTGATAATTCGTTTGTGTTTGGCTAAAGTTAAATGAATGAACATGAACACAAAAATTCGTTCGTGTTCAAATTTTGTTTGGCTAGAGTTAAACGAACCTACAAAACAAGCCCCCATTTATGTTTCGCTTGCTTCGTTTACAACCCTTTTATAAAAGGACCATGACAATAACTTACATTCCGAGTGACACTTTCAACGAATATATTTATTTGAACAAGTCAAATTAAAAAACATTCTATTTTAAATTATTATAAACAACCATCCTTATTCCTTAATCCAACCTAAATAGGATTAAGAAAGGTAAAACATGTAAACAAAGATTACCAATGGGTCGATATACCCATCCCAACGGGTATACCATGACCATTTTCATAACATCCATCTGGTCATTCCCGACAAAAAGCCCCATCCTCTAAATTCTCCTATTACGGGTAAGTGATTTACCCGATAGACCATCAAGTGATGATTAAACAAATATTGTTTTAGATTAAAATTTATGGAAAGAGAAGTAGTAGTACAATGCTAGATGTTAGACACTTTTATAAGATTGTATTACAATAGGTAATATTATACATGTAGAAAGGGTGAACTGCTAAATAGATTATATATAATAGCCTAAAGATAAGATTGTAAAAAAGTTTTAGTCACATACTTAGATTATTATAACAGCATAAACATATTCATTATTATAGTTTTGAAAAATGTTTAATATGATCTTTAATTTATAGTCCTAAGGTGGGACTAATTTTAGTTTTTGGATCAATAGCATCAATGGTTCCGATTGCATTTTAAAATTTTGAACGGAGTTACATTTTCGTAATTCATATGTGATGTTTTTTCATATCACATGTGATTGTATACTTAATCACCTGTGATTGAATATTAAAATTTCAGGACTACGTTTTTTACGGACTTTATAAAACACAACTGTTGGTCTTACCAAACAAAACCAGTTACCTGTTAAAAGTAAAATTTAGAAAATGTAAACGAAAATGCATGGTAACATGAGATTGATTAGAAACAAAACTAGCATAGAAATCCAAACATGTGATGGCAGGGCATCATTTCCATCTTTCAAATCCATACTTGTCCAGAAACATCAAATTAGGATGGCTTTTCTTTCATACTAAATAAGAACAAAACCTACTTTCAAAGATGATAATGATAGTGATGATGATATTAAAAGTTTAAAACTACCCTCAATCACTCTTCAACAAAATCTGACAGCAGCTCATAGTCATAACCACTTGACACCATTTATACCCACCCACCTCACATCATTTACTTGTGCTTCGCCTGGTTGTGAGATTGAAGAGCAATCTCCGATTTAAAGGTCCTACCAAACAATAAGCCAACATTCGGATAAGTTTCAATCTGTAATGCATCATTTTCAGTTGGCTTTATTTATCAACAAGAAATTCTATTATTACCGGTTGCATGACTTGCAAGAATGAGCACCATCAGAAGCAGAAGCTGGACTTTTCTGATTGGACTTGTTACCAGGGGTCTTGGCAGCAGCCTGCTTTGAAGGGTGAGGTGTCGCTACATGTCCACCAGCCTTCTTACCATCTGTCCAGACAGATTTTATAAAAATTATACATATATATAAGCAAGCTCAAAACAAATGCATTCAAATTAAGATAACTGTAAGAGGGTTTTTTTTTTAATTGACAACTTGTATAAGAGATGGATTCCCAAGTAAAATGTAAATGTTGAATAGAAAAGGAAAGCAAACTAACCAGTCTTAGAAGGGGTAGACAGTTTTGCCTTCTTGTCAGTGACAGGTGTTTTCGATGCAGAGTCATTTGGTCTCTTCTTTCCAGATTGTTCCTATCGGAATAGTGATAAAAAAACATATAAATTTTATACTAACAGGACTTTATCACTTATCGTCGATTAAAATTGTCAAGACTATGGTCACTAACCTTCTTTGGCGTCTCTTCCTCCTCATCACTGTCTTCTTCATCATCATCATCAGAGGAATCTTTGTCATCCTGGAAAAAAGTCACAAGTAAGAAGTGAATCTATCGATTTCTGGTACAACATGAATGGAACAGAGGGGATAACTTAGTAACTTATCATAAAAAACATATAGTTAGAATCACAAATTCTCATGTTCATTCTACAAAAACTTAAAACCAGTCCAGTGATATAAACAACAATAAAAAACAAAACAATTCGCCTACATACAACTATGGTCAAAGAACTTATTAACAACCCAACACATGACAACGCAAAATCTTGTGCTGAAGTAGTAAGTACCTCATCGGAATCAGAAGCATCATCTAAAGAGTCATCACTGTCGTCGGAATCAGCTTTGTCATCTTTCTCAGGTTCAACAATCGTCACCTTCTGTTTACCAGCGGCATCCTTCTTACTAGATCCCACTAATTTCTCTTCTTTCTTAGCCTCCTCCTTCTTCCCTGCAAGCCAGACTTAATCATGAAACAGATAAAAAAATCCACTAGTCCAATAGTGAAACTCTTGCATAATAAACACAAGAAAACTAACAAAATACAACTTTATACCATTGACATTGGGAATTGGAAGACGAAGAGCCTCTTCTTCCTCATCAGTATCTGGACAAAAACAAAACAAACAAGTAAGAACTACCAAATTCTACACTTAATGAGGAATAGAAGGTGCAAATGTACACTAACCAATATCGTCAGATTCAGTGATCGACACGGGACAAAGGCAAGTAGGTTAAGGAGGCAACAACATACAATACTAATATTAACAAGACCAGACCCAAAAGTTATAAATATGTAAAAACCAGATACAAGTAATATCATTTCTTATGCTCAAAGTAAGAAAATGTATGTATGACTATGAAGGATATTCCTCATCATCAATAGGTTGGTCAGCTTTGTATCCGTAAAAGTAAACACTGCCATTTTTCCAGTTGTGTGACAGCTGAAAGTCTTTGTCAAACACCAGGTCAAAAAGCTGCTGTGGCAACCTCTCGGGATGAAGTGTTCCTAGTACAAGCTTCTTTTCCTCAATATTGATATGTAAGCAAACAGATTCATTTGCTTTGTTATTCTTGGTTTCTCCAAGACAAGCCTGTGTACCACAAAATTCACTTTTGTTATACAAGCAATGCAAAGAAAGTACATATCCCAATATCCCTAAGTACTAGAATTAGTTGCTACCTGTGAAAGATGCAAAACCCTGCCTACACCAAGGTTTACCTCAAGTGGCTGACCACTTTTAACCTCAACGCCTGCATTCAACACAGTATAAGAGTTTGCAAGGAGCCAACAAAATTTTATAAAGCCAAGTGGCTGGGCTCTTCATTGTTACACACATTAAAGTTAAAGCAAAAGTGGTAAATTAAAATCTAAGTGCTCAAAATAACAAGAATATTTACGACAAGATAACACAGACTATACCAGCAAAAAAGACATGAACCAAAACTTCAATAAAAAAGAGAAAAAACTACAACAATTAATCTGCAAGTCTAGCCATAGGTGTGAGCACTATAAGAATGTTTAAGATTGTGTTTTTAAAAGTGCTTCTTAGCCTATTCATCTTCTAGCACTTTCAATTATGCTAAAATTTAAAAGCCGATACAAATTAGCATAAGCTGAAACATGGACTCCTAACACCCCCTATATGCACCGAACCCATTAGAAGCAAACATAATTAGTGTACTGAAAACAGCTTATAGATAGAGTTTAAGAAATACATTTGAGACTGCAAAACACCAATATTAGATATCAATACCACCTATCTAGTATTCTACAAGCAAAATTTCTAATAATGCGTATGAAAACTGTTGATGAATGTGTGCATTATTCGCTAGCAAATACGTAAAAATCTATTATCGGTTCATCACCATATTCCATCTAGAATAGTACTTCAATAAGACCACCGAAATCAAGGCTAAAAACTCAATCTGTTGCTTCTTCCATGTATGGTCACTTCAATAGCATGCAAAAATATAAATTAAAAAGATGGCAAACCATAGCTTCAAATTCAGATACGAAACAAAAAACGTTGCACAAACAGAGATCCTATTGCACACGCATATTAACTGCTAACATTCTTCGCCCTAGACCCCAACATATCCAAAAATTTCATATTTTTCAAACCAGCCAACAGAAGCGCAAAAGTCTTCAAATCAACACGAGATAAAATAACCAGACCGATACACCTACTGATTCTTAAAAGCGTACAGAACTTGTACATTCACAAAACAAAAACGAAGCTCAGGCCATAAAATCGAAACGAGAAACGATTGGTGTTACACGGCACGATTATCAGAGCCAAAAGAAAGGCCAAATTTCATTCCGAAATTACCCTAACGACGGCAAGAGAAGGGAAAGAGATAAACACATGATCATATAAAGGTAGAAAATGAAGAAAGAGAGAGATTTGTTACCCCAAAACTCCATTGTTGCGGAAGAAGAAGATTTGAGAGAAGATGAGCGGCAGGGAGAAGTGTGGTGAGTGCAGGAAAAACGTTAGGGTTTGAAGGAAACGAATACGGGCTTATAAAGAGAGAGCGGGACGGTGGTGTCATATGCTACATCGCGGACCACCATTAAACTTTTCAAAATAGAATTTGTCAATTTCCCCCCGGATTTTTCTTTTTCTTTTTTTTTAACTTTACTTTTCACGTTTCATTAAAAAAAATATTTTTCTTCTTAGTTTTTTTTATACTAGTATCGTACCCGCGCAATGTTGCGGCTATAAATAGTTTTTGTTTTACAACTTGTCTCTTTCAAGAACATATGTTATTCGCTCGATTCAATGTCACGAAAAAAGTGTTCTACATGTCCGTTTTTATCAAATTTTCTTTTATTTGCATCTAACGATTTTATTAATTTTAAAATAAATTCTAAAAGATATTAAAATAAGAAAAACGATTTATATTGATAAAATAAAAAGAGAGAAATTGATAAGATTTTAAAAATTATGTTGATGACTTGATGTGGGTAGATAATTGTATTTGTGTGAGAGGGTGTGTTAGTGTGAAAGTATATTTTAAATGAATAAAAAGTTAAAGTAAATGTTGGGTTGAAAAGTGTTTTAGGAGAGAGAATGAAATGGTTAAGGATTCAGTGAATGAGATTAATTTAGATAGAATAAATGATCAAGATTTTGTATTGATTGAATTTTAAGAAGTCTTAAAATTAAAGATGAGAGAGAATGTTAAATGGTTTATATAGTAGTATTGATGAATTTTAAGAAGTCTTAAATTTAAAGATGAGAGAGAATGTTAAATGGTTTATATAGTAGTATAGATAACAAAAATTATCTCAAAGACCAAAACTTGACCAAGCCATTATATCTATAGACTATAGGCATTTTTGCTAATTTAACGCAAGAATGTTCGATATAGTTTATAATTAATTTATAGTCCTAAGGGATTAATTTTAACCTTTAAATCAATGACATCAATGGTCCAAATTAAATTTTAAAAATTTGGACGGAGTGACATTTTTATAATTTTTCGTAATTCACATGTGATAATTTTACAAATTATATGTGATTGATTGAATATTAAAATTTTATTACTATATTTTTTCGTACTTTGCTAAATCTATCGTTGTTGTGAGACATTCCTCACATATCCTCTACTAGTGCATGCTTGAAAAAAGAAAAGTTAATTTGCTAAAAAAACGTCATGTACTTCTAAAGTTTATTAATGTGTACATATCTTTGGGTTTGTTTAACGAAATTAGCTGAAACTAGGACTGATTAATTGATAATCTCAAACCTAATTCATAAGCTGCTTGGAAATAATTTTATTATGGGGAATTATGAGATATTATGCTTTTAATAATCCCCTCAAAATTTTAACATCTAAACGATGCTAGAGTTTTGCAGATTATGAAAACTTAAATCCCAAACCCCTATAATCCCTTATAAGCTCGTTGCTTAACAAACCATTTGTATTTCTAGAACAATTGGACGTGTTACATTTTATTACAAAGATAGTTTTCATTTATTACAACATATAAAGCCAAGCGTATGGGTCTTCCCGAAATTGTAACGTCCCATTTTTTTTTGATGAACACGATAAATCAATGTATACTAGTCATCACCAAATTCAACGGTTACAAACGCAACATCAAAATATTAATTCTTTAACACAACGGAAGCGAATAACTGTAAAATTGTTTGACTGGTAATTGATTTAAAACTTGAAACGTTGTGATCGCCGCTATCACGCTAGAGCCTTGCCCTTTTCCAATCTAGAGGTGCCTAAAACATAACAATAGCGGGTAAACATAAAGCTTAGTGAATCACCACTACCTTACCCTTCGCAGGAATCACGTCCTGCCATCATGTAATACATAACTAGGGACTCGCCCTCTACCGCATTTCGGGTCCCACCCATTTGATGCCTAAACCAGGCCTCGCCCGCTATGACTCATCACAGGTCCCTCCTTTAGATGAAGTCATCTGTCTCGACCGATCACGAAAGCACAGTTGATTACTAACATATCATCACGGTATCACATAATAACCGATTACAATTAAACACATACATTACAACAATAAGCATCTTGCATAACACTTACTCATTAGGGGAACACAGTAAGTTAGGGTAACTCACTTGATTGACGATTCGACAATGCTAGCAATTTTTCTCAAACTTGTTGGTATAACAAATCCTGACTGCGGGGCCTACAACACATACTACTGAATTAAAACCAATTATAAGTCCCTAAGTTCGACCTAGTCTAAGTCGCATCAGGCCCTGAGTCGGACCAGTTCATGCCACTTAGGCCGGACCAAGGTAGGTCAGACCACTAAATAAGTTGGACCACACCATAGGTCGGACCAATGGTAAGTCAAACCACACCATCAACTTTGTCGGATGAAAACCCATTCTCAAACAAGCATGCTTTAAATTTTTGAAATCTTTTGAAACTTAACCAATTCATGCCATTTTTGTTTCTAAAGCTTCCTAACGATTATTAAACAAATCCTTTTGAAAATAATTAGTTAACAACAAGTTTTAACGGATTAAAACCCCATTTTTTGTGTTCTTGCTTGTGTCCATCGAAAAGCACATGAACAAGGGAAGAACTTGGCTCAAGACTCCTCCTAATCAATGCTTAATACAGGGAAATCTAACATAAGGTAAGTTACAAAGGTTAGGGCTTTTATTACCTAATGATTTATTGAAAGTTTTGGCTTAAACTCTCTGCTTTGCTTTCTTCTTTCTTCCTCCTAGCAAACACATGTACACACACACTTTCTCTTTCAGCATTCAATGAAGAAGATGAATGGAACATTGTTCTCCTTGGAGACTGTGCCCTAAATAGATATATATACACATATCTTGCTTGGGCCAAGCCCACACCCTAGACTTTCTTGGGCCAACCTTACTTATATAATAAATGGAGTTAATCCACTAAGCCCAACACATATGTCCACATAAATATGTATAATTATCCCTATAAACACTTGAAGGTGAAAACACTACAATGATCAACCAGTTCATGGTATTTAATTGGCATTAATAGTATTAATCACGAGTTTACATTCTAATAATACAAGATTCCGAAAATGGGTATTATAGAAACCCATTCGGGTTGCTCGGGTTCCCATGGGTAGGTTAAAGGTGACCGTTACGCCCCCATTTGGGTTCCCCAACCCGAGACCTCACCCGCTGATTCATTTTTTTTTTGCTGTGTAAAACTCGTTTATCTCTTGATGCAGTATATCATGTTCCTCAGTTATCCTTAAGTTTCTTGTAGGGGTGAGCATGGTTCGGTTTTGGCATAAAATCGAAACCCAACCAAAAAATTCGTTTTTTGGAAATCCAAACCAAAACCATTCGAATTTGGAATGGTTCGGTTTTCGGTTTTGAAGTCGGTTTTTGGTTTGGTTTTCGGTTCGGTTTTACAACTTTTTCTTTTTAACCATCAAGATTTGAAGCCATAAAACCATCATTGTGAAGCTATATTAAAAACATCAAGATGTGTGCCGCTTCATTCAAACTATATATATTGCAATTGATACAAGCAAAATGTCAGTCAAAAGTTTAAACATTAAAGCCAAAGTTGAAACAAATCAAAACACAAAGCAAATCGATAAATAACAGATTAGCAAAACTGAAAATCGAGATGAACAATCAACTCTAGAGGAACTACATACAACTCAAAAAACTAGAACCTGAAAATCGAGATAAACAACTAGAAATGGATAAAATCGAGAAGAAGTGAACTCGTCGAATCGAAATGAAGTGATGTAGGTGAACTCAATAGAGTAGTCTTACGACCAAACAAAGCCGCAACCGTGAAGGAGATCTAAATCAGTGTGAGGCTTCTTTGGTGAAACTCTAATATAAATAAGGGGCAACTATGTAAATGGAAAAGTCATAGGGTATTTAATTTTTTGGACATGTATATTTACAACATTGCCCCTTGGAATGGTTCGGTTCGGTTTTTCCGGTTTTTGAAAATTTAAAAACCAAAACCAAACCGAAAAAGTCGGTTTTTAAAATTTTTAAAACCAAACCGTCAGTTGCTATATTTTTTCGGTTTCGGTTTATTCTGCTAATCCCTATGAAAAGAGAGTAGGGGGAGAAAAAAGATTGTGTTGGCTTGGAATATGCTATACTTGAATTTCGGGTAAGAGAGAGAAGAAATAAAAAATGATGTAATATTTGGGTTGAGAATTGAAAGATGATAGATAGACTATACTTACGGTCTAACAAAGTAAAATTGAAATCATGATCACATGTATTTTTTTATAGATATAAATAGTCTAAATAAAAGAAATAAAACACAAATTAAGTGATGCAATCCTTCAAAAACACCTGCATTAAGAAAGTAGAGAGAAATAAGCTCACAGATATTTTATGGTTGTCTAACAAAACTAACGATCATAGAAAAAACCCTAACCGACGCAAAGTTTAATTTGTTTTAAGAAAGTAGAGAGAGGAGTACTTGTATTATTAAATTTTGAAATGTAGGTTCAGATAAAACATGAAGCAAAACCATATATATATATATATATATATATATATATATATATATATATATATATTATTATTATTATTAATTTTTGTAGGAAGGCGGACATATATGACAACGTAAAGGAGAAAGGTACGCGAGGGAGGTGTTTAAGTAATAGTTGGGTAGTTGTGTGTATTTTTTTTACATCTATATTTACAATGCTTAATATAGTTCATATTTAATTCATAGTTTTAATAGACTAATTTTAGCCTTTGAATCAATGACATCAATAGTTTTAATTGCATTTTAAAAATTTGGGCGGAGTGTATTTTTGTAATTTACATGTAATACTTTTAGAAATCACATGTGATTATATACTAAATCACATGTGATTGTATACTAAATCACATGTGATTGAATATTAAAATTTTAGAACTATGTTTTTTACATTAACTTTATTGAACATAACTTTTTTCTACATATAGATAAACTAAATTTGTATTATACCTAGTACTGGACCGAATGACTAAGACATAATAGTATAGGCTATTTTTTAACTTGTAATGACCTGAATTTCTCTTTTTTTCTGGGTGAGTTTCTCTTTACCGTATATTCTTGATTTGGATTAGATTGGATTGGATGGATGGATGGATGTTTTGATGATAATAGATTGAAATAAAGGTCTAATATGATCATTAGAAGGCTAGTAACCTAGTTTAAGGCTTAAGGCACAATTTTGGCCAAGTTAAGGGACCAAACTTGAAATAAAGATACTCTTAATGTAACCCTAAAAGAGGAGGCCGAATTTCACTTTATGTTTCATCCCAAACTCTGTGTTCTCCCACAAAGAATAAAGTAGAGTTTCACTTGAGGGTCATATAGTGTTATTGGTGCATTGGAGTCTTTAAGATTGAGTGGTTGTTTCATCCCAAACTTTGTGTTCTCCCACAAAGGCTCTGAATGAATCTGTTTCTGAATGTGACATGTTGTTTGATAAAGGTTCTGATTGATGCAAATTATCATTTTAACCTTAATAGTGATATATTATATTATAAGATATGATATGATTGTTTAACAAGATAAAGTGTTAAAAAAAGTATTAGGTAAAAATACTTGATGCTTAATGATTCAGAATGCACTTTAAGGTAGAATGATTCAGCAGCATTATGCTGAATCATTCAGCACAGTCTTCATTCAGAAGCAACAATTAAACACACTGAATGCTAAATGATTCAACATTCAACGCTAAATTGTTCCATTAAGCAGCAAACAAACAGCCCCTGAATATTTCTCTCTTTGCGCTTGATTTTGGGGTCTATAGAGGTTAGTATCTTGGACTCGTCTTAATTTATGTTTTGTATCTGTAGGGTAAGAATAGATCATGATACTATGCATTTGAGTATGCATTGGTGGAGTTTATGAAAGTGGATTATCGTATACCGATTCCAGACCATTAAGATATAATTTTATATACATGATTTCGTCTAAACATGGGTTGGTTGGAGTCTGAAACAACTCGGGTATGAAGATTAGCCCTAAAGTTTTTCGCAGCGAATACGACGAGTTATCTTATATAATGCGACGCATTGAATTTTTTCTAGTTGATCATTTTGCGTTATTCGTAGCCAACATGACGCATTAACCCAAGACGACGCAACCCGAGCCTGCATAGTTTCGTTTGCTTGTGTTTAGGGTGTTTGGTGGAAGATTTTAAGAGCGTTCTTTCGGTGTTATATTTAGGTGAGTTCGGTAGACTTTTGTAAACCAAGTACATAGACAAAACGTATTTTTTGGAAAGATACAATTAAATGTTTCTAAACGGTGTACTACTTGATAAAAATATGATTTAAAGACTTGAAACCTGCAATATGCTAAATGATATGTCATGAACTAATTACATGATAGTAAAATGATACGATTAGATAAATAGAATACACAATATGATTCACAAGATATGATGCCATAACTAAAATTTATGATATGATTTTGTGATATAAGTTCTTGTTATGGCTTTATGATACGCAAACATGATTATTTCATGATTAATAAAATAAGATTACTATAAGGTTGTGAACTTAATTTTATGATTATAAACATGATACGAAAAAGACGTTTAAAGTGATATGCATGATAACGTTTTCATATATATGTACAATTATGTTATGAAATATATACACACACGAAGTTAATAATATAAAGAATAATCATACACCCAAGTAGGGAACCGGTGTATTGTGCGGTTAATCTCGGTGAGATCTCGATTCTCAGAGATAGGAAAAATATCGGTTGAAGATCGTGGTTGTAAATATTGGAACCGACAATCTCACCGAGTTTTTATTGTACAAGCGACAAACATAGGCCATATTCTTTCTTTTTTATATATGATAGACCAATTCTTTCTTTTTGTACGATTTTGACTTGGAGTTTTATGCTTTTTATTTAATTTTTTTATGATTTTGATTATATATGTGTGTGTTCTACATAATATAAAACTCCAATATCCCACCGATATCTTACCGTGATAACCGCTATTTCAAATCTCGATCCTTGACTGATATTTGATTTTTGACTGAGATAACTGCATAGCCGGTGTAGCTTCCTTACTAAGTTTAGATGATGAGATTGGTAATGGAGTTACAGTTAGGGTCATTATGCTTTGTGGATGAGGTTAGACGGTTGACTTACAATTATGGTCCCTTGTATAGAACAGATGCTTAGTAGGTTACGGTCATGCTTTTTAGAAAGTATATAGATAACTATAATGGCTCTTGGTGTCTGGGTACCTGGCTTGCCTATGTACTGGAGTGATGTGTGGTTTACGGTTATGCTCACAATGCACAATATCATGTGGGTGTTAGGAGGTGCCTTACATTTATGGGCTACAACTATTACCTCGACTCGAATGATGCCGCGTGCACTATGTGTGCGAGCGACATAGTCGGAGTAGCGAAAGAACTCTTGTACGAGTGGGAGTCGCGACCACCGATTACACTGTTTACCGGACGCGTGAGTAGTGAACCGGGTTAAGATTTGGGGTTGTTAGATTTACTACCCTATATCCTACTAAAGATAAAATATTAAAGATAGGAGATGTTAAATATATGGAGTGAAGTATTACAGACTTATTACGATACAAGGATCTAAGATACGATTAAAGACTAAGTTTGATGTAAAGCTTTAAAGGTAAATAATAAGGTTAAAGGTAATGATCACGGTTAAAGATAAAGATTGATCGATAGTAAATTGTATGCTTATAATGGTCATTATGTTGATTCGATTATGAAGATCGTATGATTGATGTATAAGATAAAAACCGTTGGTTGTTATTTGACCCATTGACTGTGAAATTGCTTATTGATATGTGGATGGGTCAACTATACAAATGGTTAGGTGGGGATAATTGAATGTTTGACTATTCACCGTTTTTGGTGGTTTTGATTTTGTTATAATTGTTATTGACTTACGAGACATATGTTGACACTTGTTTATTGAATGGTGTTTTGTACTCGTACATGTTGACATTTATTTATACTTAAAGTCTTCCGCTGCTGACCTAAGGTTCAAAATTCTCTAATTAAATATTAATAAACAAATGTTATAAACATCATAAATGTATAATTGAGATTATGAGGTTTTTATATAACTTGAGTAACTAAAACCGTCAAAATAAAAGATAGAAAGTTCAGGGGGCAAACTTGTCATTTGATCAAAGTCTTATATATATATATATATATATCCCGTCATTTTTGGTGGATTGAAGAAAGCTATAAACACACTCTTTCAATCACTCAAGCTAAGAGGTATGTTAGGTTTCGCTAATTACATATGTTTAGGTTGATTAAGGAGTCCATTTTGATGATTTATAGCTCAATACTTGTGAGGCCCTATCTGAGAGATATCAATTGTGTATTGCTCTGATTTGATCATAAGGCGATTCTACTAAACTGTAGCCTTGTGTGCTTGTGTAGTGTTAGGGGTAGACGGCCGTGGATGCCCTTTTTCAGGTCAGATTGTCCAGTTCTTAATAGTCTGTTATTTTAATTATATAGGAGGGTGATTGACTATCTATCTGAGATATATAAACTATGTATTGCTCTGATTTGGTCATAAGGCAATTCTACTAAACTCTTCATCATATGTGCATAATGTGTATTATCATACATATATGTGATATATGTATCAATCAAAGGTGTTATTCAACATACTACTTTGTGCATTAGGGCTTAGTTATAGCTAAGGATGTAAACGAGCCGAGTCAAGCCGAGCTAGACTTTCATCGAGTCGGACTCGTTTAGGCTTTTTTAAGCTTGAGCTCGAGCTCTGTTTAAAGCTTGTGATGTTTAGCTTGAGCTCGGCTTGTCTAAGATTTATGAAGCTCGTGCTCGGCTCATTTAGGCTCGTTCAAGCTAGGCTCATCTAGGCTCAGGTATAATTTTGATATTTTTATTGATATATATATATATATATATATAAAATTAAACATATAAAATATAAATTATATATATATATATATATATATACGGAGCTCGTTTAGGCTCGCGAGCTTAAAGGAGCCCACTCTTTGAAGCTCGAGCTCGTCTTGTTCATTATATGCGCTTTAATATAGGCTTGAGCTCTAGTTCGTTAAGGCTTGGCTAGTTTTAAGCTTTTAACGATCCGAGCTCTGAAAGCTCACTAGTAGCTCGGCTCATTTACATCCCTAGTTATAGCGTAGTCCGGTGGCTTACGAATTGCAGCCCTGGAGTCTAGATGTCGGCACAGGAATACTTGATTTATTGAGTATTAGTCTTAGTATCGATTCCTAACTTACATTAGGATAGCATATCTGTCATAAAGAATATAGATCATATGTGTAAAAATTCTATTCTTGATGGTAGTCATATATATCTATATGTATGTGTGGAAATGATGTCTGATATATGATTGATATTTCTATGTGAGTTATACATGTGTTTATATAGTTAATAGTTTTACATGCTTAATAAGCTCTTGTATCTTAACGGATACAATTTCATGTTTTGCAGGTCGTGATAAAGGCAAGGTTAAAGCTCCAGTTTGACCATGAGTTACATGAGGTCTTTTACAAACTTAATGACTCGTTTGTGTAACATACAATACATCTTTTGTATATGTGTATATATCTTTTATACGAAAATGCTTTTGGATAAACCTATGCTTCGGCTTTAGTCACATGTGAAAATTTTAATAGAACTTTATTTTATAAATTGAGGCGTTACAATTGCTAACAATGTTAACTTTTTTTTTCAAATGTCAATTTTTGAAAACCACGATATTAACTAAAATTTTATGCATAGTGTTCAATTCGACCGGAGTTCTTATTTCATTTAGGAGCAACGTCCAAACCAAAATTTTTTAAATTTGTGCTACCCTTCCGGGTCTTTATGGCTTATGCTTTTCAATTTTCTTAACATAAAAGTGTACATGTATATTTGTGGGCGAAGAAACAAAACTTTTGTTAGCCTCGAGTTTCTGAGTATGGCGATGCGAGGGGAAGTAGAGACTATCTTCGTCAACATGACACCCGAGAATTTTTATCATCCAGAACTAAATATGTGTACACCGGAACAAGATCACTGTACAACCTATTGAGAAAGTTAACATTATCATATAAACAACCGTTAAAGACTTATATGGGGGAGGAAATCAACTTACAAATCTTGTTATTAAAATACATTTGAGGCCATCTCTAATAGAAAAGAAGTGGATAATTCATATGCATCCAAAGTATATTAGCAATTGTACTCGAGGTTTAAGTCATTGTTAGAAAATTTGATTATATAGAGGGAATCGAAGGTCTACATAACCGTCAAGGCGTCAAAATAAGTTACACAACGGTTACATATAGTTATCACGCAGATAAGATCTACAACACTTAGCCGAGCAATTGATCAACTAAGCAAGTGATCAGCTGAGCACAAACAACCAAGCAATTAATCACTTAAGTGAAAATACCCGGTCAACTAAGCAATTGATTAGCTAAACAAAAACAACCAAGCTATTAATCATGTAAGTGAAAATACTTGGTCAACTAAGCAATTGATTAGCTGAGCACAAACAAACAAGCAATTGATCACCTAAGTGAAAATACTTGGTCAACTAAGTACTCGGCTTACCAAGTTGACCAGTTATGCGCTTAATTGAGCATGCTAATTAGCCTGAGATGTATTGGATTTGAGAATTTCTGTATATACCAACTTTGGATTTTCGTTTAGGTTTCGGGGCTTTGCCTCTTGGACCCCGCTAGGGGCGTTTCTCTAGGACCCCACGAGAGAGCACAACCCTCGACCGCTGATTTTTTGAGTCTAGGATTGATCGCTAAGACCTAAACAAGTATGCACTCCTCACCATCCTAGCTCGTTATCAAATTCAGTTAAAATCCTTACATTACACTAAAATAACTAACCATGATTACTACGTTACGTAACTTTTTATGCAAATTTGCCTAACTCGTATTTACATCAGCAAGTAAATAGATCATAGATGTGATGGTGGTTGATAGTTGTCAAGGGAATTCGATTTATCAAATTAAGATGATTAAATAAGCTAAGAAATGAATCCTAATTTATATGTGATTACAAGTTACCTATTCAAGTGTTAGTGAAACCTTGAACTTTTAAACAACTTTTCAACGGATTCTACTTTCTTCGTTAACTGCTTTTGTATTATCATTGAAGTCTGGAAACCAATAGATCCTAATTAAACGAGAAGCATTGACCCACATTAAATGTGAAAGTAAAGGCGTAAATCATGCCATTTAAGTAAAACATAGACACTAAGAGTGGGAGGAGTGAGTATGGTATGGGAAGGGGTGGGAGTCACCACTTGGGACTTGGGAGGTGGGTGTGGTGCCACACTTGACAAGTGGTGGGAAGCTTTGGAGGGTGTATACCACATTGGGGTGAGAGGTGTATACCACTTTGTTCAATTTGGTTTGAATATTAAATTTGACTTTTGAACAATGCAAAGGATTTTAATATGGTCTGGTCAAGTTTAAAGTACAATCAACCCTCACAAAAACAGTTTAAAGATATACAATAGTACAGAGAGAAAACAAGATACAGTAGTATAACAAAGAAACTACCAACAGTGAAGAACAAATAATCCATGTGGTCGGCTTAAACCGAAAAGACCATTTTATGACAAAATGGCATTCGTGTTGCTACTATTAGGCCCTTGTTTAATTTTAGATGTGTACTCATATAGTAAAATTGACGATTGTGAAGTGAAAAGATCGTTTCTGCTTTGTTTTTATTTCAAATGATCTCGGACGACTAGGTTGAGAACACTCGAGATCAACATTTTGTGCTACTGTCTTGTAGCGACTGCAGTATACAATGCATCATCTACTGCTTCATAGAATGGTACTCCTATCATTCTTGATGGTGGCATTTTTAACAAGACTACTGCACTATACAAGGTATCATCTATTGCTTCACAATATGGTATTCCTGTGATTGTTGATGGTGGTATTTCAAAGTCAAAGCTTTGACTTTAGGCACATCAACTGATGGTGGCTTTTCAAATTAAGGTCTTGTTCTGCATTCGACAAAAATTTGACTTTTGACCCTGCAGAGAGTAGGCTTACAAAGAACTTATGGTCTGTTAGATGCAATGATCTTGGAAATATGAAATTGTCAAATCTTGGTAACCTTACGACTCTATGGACTTGTATGTCTTTATATTGTTGCTTACCGGATGGTCCGGATCTACTTATTTATATGGTATGTGTACTTTTCTTGTGTTAGTGTACCGCTATAAAATTTTATTATCAGACCTAATTGAAATTGCGATGTCTATATCTTTAACCCATAAATAAATAGTTAATAAGCATGTGTATAGACAACCTTAGATTATAAGTAGTCTAATTCAGTTCCTAGTAGTTGCTCCATAGGAAAGAAACAGTGTGTTCTTCAACCCATACATTGAGTACTTGACTAAAAAGCTTATACTAGCTTTGGTAAAACTGAACGAGTGCTTGACTAGCCAAACACATTACTCACTTTCATTTCTATTTCTTAGTCTCTAAGCCATTAAACCAAACACACCCTCGATCGTCTTACAAGCAGATACATTTCTAGACATCATGGGTCAATATACAAAGTTACTAACAACCCATGAATGGTTTCTAGAAGCTCACGTGGTTACAACTTAGTGGGTCAGCGAATCAGCTTGAACACTGAATTTTCTAATCAGTTTCAGCACTTCGACATCAGTTAGAGCGATCAGCTCATC
Organism: Dittrichia graveolens; assembly: GCA_038502395.1. Taxonomy (NCBI): domain Eukaryota; kingdom Viridiplantae; phylum Streptophyta; class Magnoliopsida; order Asterales; family Asteraceae; genus Dittrichia; species Dittrichia graveolens. Next base: position 8,816,623 of record JARJIL010000002.1, on the reverse strand, counting down.
TTAAGCAACAAGTCAACTTGAGCATAGATCAGCGTTAGCTTCAGCTACCAGCACTTCAGTATCAGCTTCAGCTGTTATTAACCCTGCTATTGTGTTTGGGAATGTTATTGACTTGGTACACTCCACACCTGTTATTCTATTTCCACGCCAAAAAATAAAATCTGGCCAATTACGATAAATAACTAATAGTTGCCACATTTCAATACATTGATGAACAAAATTTCCAAACGAATTGTTTTTAAATGAAAATGCACAATTCAACACGTTGTGAAACATCATCAATGGGAAACCTACATCTTGAGTTCTTAGACTAACATGAATAAAATCTATCACGTGTCATTTAAAGTTGTATTCTCCATATAACAACTTATATCACTCACGTATGTTGGAAATTAATGATCACTTATCATTTGAAAAACTTATGTTATGACATTATTATTAATATTATGTAATAGTTATAATAGGTATTATAAATTTGTGTGACATCCGGTTTTGGAGGGAAGAAAAGTGGCTGCAGTAACCACCACCACCACCACAACCGCTGCCGTCAACCTCCCTTAACTGCCGGCCACCATGCTTATAAATATGTGTATTTCTTGGAAACATTATGTGTGTAATCCAATTCCTTGTTTTATATATATATATATATATATATATATATATATATATATATGGGAGGGTTTATATGAAAAGTGTTTTATTTGCGAAAAGTACGAGAAGCAATTTCAACCATTAATTGCTTTTTGATCTTGTGGTTCACATTAATCATAATTAATATTTTTATTTAAATCAAAAGGATAATTTAGTAAACACAAATATTTTCTCTCTCCTTTCTTTAATTGATTTTTTTCTCTTTCCAATCTATTAACATTCTTATCATGTTTTCTCTTTCCTAAATTTTAAATTAAAAAATAAATTAAAAATAATCATCCAATATTTTATTAATTTTACGGTGTGCACCAGTGAACACAACCAAGTGTTTACTAGTTTTTTTTAACATCAATGCTATGTTCGCCGGTGAACATAGTCAAAGACAAATTATTTTAAACATTTAAAATGAAAAAAACAAACAATATAGTGTTCACCATTAAACACAGTCGTCAATGCTATATTCACCGGTGAACACAGTCAAACAAATTATTTTAATCATTAAAAAAGAAAAAAGAAAAACCAACAATATAGTGTTCACCATCTATTCAATGAGGTATTAATGCATGCCTTCACTAATGACCACAATTCCACAAATACCTGATTTTTATATGATTATTACCGAACACAACATACAAATACAATCACAGGTACAATTATATTTTTATGTACACATTTGAACAACATAAAAATGCATGGTAAAGCTATTAACAAACATGTTCATTAATTAACCGGCAATATATCATAATTCACGTTCTCTCGTGAACACATAACCAAAAGCACAATCACTTAGTTAAGAAAACTAGAAACAACCAAAATGTTCATCAATCATGAACAAACACACTAAATTACATTTTCCTTCCATGTTCATTCAGTAAACTAACGAGAGTTTCAAGAGTAACATATCAAAAAGACATATGCTTCAATTGCCACCCAAAACGAATTTTGGATTATAACCCAACGAGAAACGAAATAAAAAAAACCCAACTAGATCGTGGGTTTACAGATCGTAATTCAAAATGAATCAGACGAAATAAATTCACAAGCTAATATGTACTCCAAACCGCATTACTTGAAATAAATTCACAAAAATCAAAAGAAAAAAATCAAATCAGACGAAAAACAAAAAAAGGAAATATACCAACTTTTGTAATCATGAGCCGATGTTGCCGGTTGGTGGTCGATAACGGAGGAGAACAATTGGTGGTTGTTGTTATACGAGGTGTAGGCAGTCGCCTCTTTGTGTTTCTGTTCTTCAATCGCGGTTGCCGGTGTGGATCGTAGACGTTGATGATCAAAGAACCGGGGATCGGGACTTTAGGACAATCTTGAAAATAGCCGGCCATTGTCGCTTGCTCCGTCAGTTGCCATCAACATCATCTCCGGCAGATCCGTGTCGCAAAGCTACTATTGAATAGCCGGCCACCGTCGCTTCCTCCCCGTCATAAAGGTCCAGTCGCAAACAAACAGCCGGCCACCATATTGTTTTTTTGTCTTCTCTTTAACCTTTGAACCCTTACTCGCCGGCAAAAAATGAAGCGGAGGAACATGGGGGTGCATTGGCGGCTCTAGGGGGATGGGAGAAGTCTCCAAATTTAAAGAAGGCGATAGAGAAATTGCTAAAATAATGGAATTAGGTTTGTGTTTAAATTACCTTTCTCTCCTTTTACTTTTAATTATTTTTCCTTTTAATAGAATCTTAATTACTAAAATACCATAAATCATCTTAACCATTGATTAGATTATCTAAGGGTTTAAAACGCTTTTGGCACTTTTCGCAAATAAGAAGCTTTTCGCATGAACCTCCATCTATAATGAGAACACTTTTAAAATGCACGACAGTGAGAACACTTTTGGGCCTTTGATTTCATTGATCGGATGGTTTAAAAATTGTCACATTTCTTTTGGACCTTTGATTTCATTGATCGGATATTTAAAAGTTGCCACGTTTTTGATCATTTGTTTGACTATATACATAATGCATCAAAAATACAAAAGTGTTTGTGATCTGATGCATCAATGCATACAAATCTTTAAAGTGTTAATATTATAGAAATAATTTTGATTTTATGATTTAGGATGTAAACTTGACTTTTGAGTAGTTATAGGTGAACATAAATGTAAAGAAGAAATGCTAAATTATAAGTTTACCCAGGTTCTCACCATCGTGGATATTAAAAGGGTTCTCCCTTGAACCTCACCCTATATATATATATATATATATATATATATGATATAGGGGAAGGTTCATTTGAGAACCATTTTTATTGCGAAAACCAATCTTAGCCGTTCATTTTGGATAAAGGAATTCATGGATGAAGAGAGTGGGGGGATTGAGTGTGGCAAGGTGCATGTAAGGAATTAATGGGTGGGGAATCTAATTGAAGGAGGGGGAATTGGACGGCTAAGATTGGTTCTCGCAATAAAAACGGTTCTCAAATGAACTTTGCACTATATATTTATATATAAAGTTCTCACGTTAAAAGGTGTTCTCATTTGATCTTGCCTCTCTCTCTCTATATATTTGTATATATATATATATATATATATAGGGGAGGGTTCATTTGAGAACCATTATTAGTGCGAGAATCGCGAGAACTAATCTTAGCCGTTCAATTTGAGAACCATTATTATAGTGAAAAGTTCATTTGAGAACCATTTTTATTGCGAGAACCAATCTTAGCTGTCCAATTCCCCCTCCTTCAATTGGATTGCCCACCCATGAATTCCTTACATGCACCTTGCCACACCTAATCACCTCACGCTCTTCATCCATGAATTCCACTTACCAATTGAACTGCTAAGATTGGTTCTCGCGGTTCTCACACTAATAATGGTTCTCAAATGAACCCTCCCCTATATATATGATTTCTTCATATTTGGTGTTTAAGTTTGTTTCTTATCATGTTACCACCCAAGAATCATCCTACTATGAATCATTCTTCATCCCCTAAAATTCTAACAGCGTATAATCAGATTGATTAACAAACAGTTGGGCTAATTAAGCAATCGCAACCCCTTCAATACACCTATTGCTAACCATATTAACAATTTTAATAAGCAATCCCAAACACCCCCTTAATCTAAGTGTAAACATAGTTGACCTCCGGTTTAGCCATTAATAGCCAAAATTTATAATAGTATTCCATTTATGGAAGATAAAACATGCAATTTACAATGATATATAACAGTTAAAGAAGTAGCACGTTCAGTATTATATTTGAACACTAATAAACAATTAAAGATATTTTTTTAAGATTAAGAAATTAATCTGAACTGCTCACCTGATTTTTACATAGAGGAAGAATCTCTGCATATCTATGGTAGTAGTGGGTGCTCCACAAAACTTGACTGAGGAGTAAGAGGCTTAACCAACGGTTTCAAAGATTCCATGATACTGGAAAAGGTAGGCCGCTTCCATGGCTCCCTGCATTATTAGTTGTCTTTTTTTATTACTTTTTTTCTAATATAAATATGACTAACCATATTGTTGAACAACACAATCATCCAAGAAATGAAATATAATTTAACTCACTCTGCCCAGCAAGCTTCTATCAAGGCTGCTACCTGTGGATTTACATCACGAGGAATCTCGAGCCTTTTGTGGTTACAGACTACTGCTGTCACAACCTACAAGGATATAAATACAAAGTGCATAAGAAATAGAGGTGGCAATGTGGATGGATCGTATGGGTTGGGTAATGGGTCAAATGGGTTTGGATCAATACTGATCAATTCCTATGCAGGTTGGGTTGGGTTTGTCCAAAAACACTGCTTTGTCCATTTTTTATATTTAAAAAAAATGATAAACAATATTATTACAGGGATGATTTAAATCTTTTGAGAAATGGAGATGGCAATGCGGATAAGTAGGGGGTTTGGTAACAGGTCAAACACGTTTGGACCTAAATGGGTCAATTTTGTATGGGTTAGGTCGAGTTGGCACAAAAACCTTCTTTGTCCATTTTTCCAAACTTATAACAAATGATCAATGTACTAAATATGATTACAAAACAATGTTACCAGTTTACCACAATAATAATTTAAATCTTTGCATAAAGGCATTTAGGAGGTTGTAGGCACCGAAAGATACTCCACGCTTCTTTCAATTCATTGGCCATTTGACCTCTTCAGCTCATTTGACTCTTTCTGTTTTTAGATAAAGTTGTTTATTTGAACTGTTTGGGTCTAAAAAAGAACCCAATTTGGCCCAATTGGCACCTTTAATACAGAAAAGTTACAGTCTTCCTTATTATCAAAAACTAATCAATGGCACGGACCTGAACGGCATTTAGATTACCCCAAGGCATTTGCAAAGTAGTTAGCTCCCACAAAATAACACCAAAGCTATATACATCCGATTTCTCATTTGATGGCTCATCTTTTAGGACTTCTGGTGCCATCCACTGGGCCTGTTATTACAATACGCATAATCAAAGATAAATTATGTTTACTTAAAAACAATAGAAACATAGTCAAGTGGAAAAAGACTCACGGTCCCTGCTGCTGACTTGGATGAAAGAAATGTATTTGTTTTTAACCGTGATAGGCCAAAATCAGCTACCTGAATAATAATTAAATAAGATACATATATACACAAGAGAAAAGTTCAAACAAGAACTATTTTCGTGCGATAACTATTTGTAACATTATTAATGACTCGTTAATAGGGGCATTTTGGTCGTTTATACACACACACGCACACACCCAACCGTGAATTGCATCCGGATGGACCGTCATTAATGAGTGAGGCTTGATTTTCCTAAAATATCCCTCATTAATGAGCCCTTACAAAAATTAAAGAACAGGGAAAAGAATTTTGAAAGTTTACCTTCACGGTATAATTTTTGTCAACTAAAAGATTGGGAGACTTCAAATCCCGATGAACTATGGGAGGGTTGCGTTTGTGAAGATAATTCATTCCTTTTGCCTATATAAAAAAGCAGGTCGTTATATTAAACAATGATATAGAAAGCTGAAAAAATGAGTGAGCAAGAGATTAACAAAATATATAAATTTTCAACATGAAAAACTAATGGGGAGACTACTTACTTCGTACACTATAAACACCAAAAAGATAGTAATTAGTTCTTATGTAATAATTAGTACTAAAAATGCTATTTTTTAAATTTATTACCACATCAAAAGCCATCCTCAGCCGATGCCGCTCATCCAATATCTTTTTTGGACCAGGTTTGTGCAAAAGTCTAAACAAACTACCTCTACAGTTTAAAACAATAACAAAAAGTTAAGCCACCATACACAATCATTGATTCTTTTTTTAATGGGTTAGATTCTTTCTTTTGAAAGCTAAAAGAGGAACGGGTCAAATGGATCGCTCAAGTTGAAAAAGACCCTAAGTCTATATTTGATTCACAGAATCTCCTAAGTTGTTCTCGTTCAAAGATTTAGACTTTTATTGTAACAATGTTGGTTTTGTAACCATACCTAATCCGTTAGTTTCTTTTTTATATATATATTAAAACGGAGAAAAAGGTTTTTGGTGGTCAACCCATAATTCAATCCACCCGACCCACTCATCTTGCCACCTCGACATAACAGCCATTGCTACACTGAGGAGTAAAACTGTAAAGGCCAACCTTGGTAAAAATTCAGTGACTATTGAAAGATTTGGGGGCTGGGAGACGACTCCCATAAAAAGAACGATATTTGGATGCTGCAAGCGTCTCATTATCGCAACCTAACAACAATTGCAGAACAAGGCAACAATCACTAATATGTATAATTTCAAACAAAATAAATAAAAGTAGAAAAAGAATATTTTTAAAAGGGACTGGATCCAAAATCAACCAAAAACATTGCAGAAACTTGCCTCCCGCCAAAATTCATTGAATCTCTCAGGATGAAAATCTTGCTCCAAGGAAAGAGTCTTAACAGCAACATCCTGGAAGTAATTAACCATGAATCAATGTTGTGAAAGCGTATATAGATCTTGTCTTCAAGAAGAAACTAGAGTTTTAAAAGCAACTGCATACTTAAGAAAAAGTCCACAATAATCGTTTGGAAAAGAACAAAAGAAAATGAAAATTTGTAATAAGCATAGAAAACAAGAGTGTGATACTTACTTCTCCATTCCAATCAGCACGATGAACAGTACCAAAAGACCCTGAAAATGCAAAGAGCGGCTTTATCTGAATTGAAATATCTAATAGACAACAGGGCAAGAACTGTGTTGCCTCAAACACAGTTCACAAATCACAATAGAGGTGGCTATAATGACCCATTTTCTACTTTTGAATCATTCAGTTTGGGTTGTGTTTTGTTTCTAAATAGAAAATGGCTCGTATGTGTTAGAAGTTGCACATAGTGTATTTAAAAATAATCAGATTATTATTGAAAAAAAATATAATGTGTGTTTAAAAATAATCAGATTATTATTGAAAAAATATAATTTTTGTAGATAAGGGGTAGTCACCTTCTCCAATTTTGTCTTTCAAAACAATATCAGTCCATGGAATGTCAAAAACATCCACATCCAGGGTCAAACTCTTAGCATTCCTATCTGGCGCAATCTCCATCCTTGGATCAGATAACTCGGCATGTAGTTGATCATCGGTATGTCTGCTTGTCATATGTTGTAATGCTTGACCTTCTGGGCAACCAGCATTTATACATGGTGACAAGGAAGCTTCATTAATGTTGATTTTGTGTTTATAAACATTAAGCATAATGTATGTGATAGGAAATAGATAGTTTATTTCTAGAGGGGGTAAAACTGTGACATGCTTTAGAAATAATAAATAAATAGGGGGAAGGATTCGTGGGGGGAAGGATTCGTGGGGGGATAGACAGAATTAATATTACGTTTAGGTTAGGCTTGTGCTTGGCTCGTAGCTTTTGGCTATCGAGAGAGGGCTGTGCCCTGGACTGATCTTCCGCTTGTGGAGGATTGGGGTTGAATTTTGTGTTCAATTTCAGTTTATCGTTCCTATTTTTATCTGTTCAAGTATAGATCTCTATCATTGTCCGACCTGCCTCCTTGACCTGCCGGGTTTGGAAACTACCGATTTGGAAGGTGCGGATTTGGTAACTACCGATTTGGAAGGTGCGGATTTGGAAGGTGGAGATTTGGAAACTAGCAATTTGGAAACTGTTGATTTGGTAAGTATCGTTTTGGAAACTATTGATTTGGAAACAAACTATTGATTTGGCAACTGCCATTTTGACCTGCTTCTCGATCTGTTCCATTTTGGCCGTCGACTTGAGAAACTATTGATAGTTATTCAGTCGATGCTCCTCCCAATTGCCATTTGGACCTGTCGATTTTGATGTTCGGGTTCTGCTGTTAGCGATTTCTGTTAGTAGGATCTGCATTCCGAATTGCAATACATTATTGCAAATTTGCAATTCGTTTTCTGTTGATTGAGGATCGGATACGTCTGATTGATTTGATTGGGAATTCTCGATAGGCATTCTGTCACAGCTATTCACGATCTCTATTTTCCGATTTGTTTTTCTTTAATCACCGATGGAAATTCGTTCTGTACAACAACATATTGAGCGCCATGAGAAATCGATTCACCAATTGCAATCAGATATGAAAGAAATCAAAGCTGCCTTGAAGATTTTAGAAGCTGATCGAGTGGAGGATTCTGAATTTCGCAAACTTATGATGGCGTGGATGAAGGATCAAGATCTGAAACACGTTTCTGGTAAGGAATATAATTTCTACTCGTGTAGGTTTGAATCTGGGAATATTTTCGATTCTGGTGGTGGTGGTGGTGACTCTAGCGGTGATGTGCATCAGAAAACCGAGGGAGAAATTTCAGTTGTATCTTCAACAAGCATCAATAATCAGAAAGGGAAAAAAGACTTGTTGGATGTTGATTATCTAGCTATGGAATCAACAACAATGCTGAATGAGGAAGAACACTCTGATGCTGATTATCAAGGGACGAATAGAATGATGATGGTGAAGCCTATTCAATCAATTGGATTGGAAACACGTACTCCATCAATGATGAACGAAAAAGTCAATTCGACTTGGCAGCTAATGACAAATGCTGAAGCTGTCACTGCTTGGGAAAAAATGAAACTGAATATCATTTCTTCATGATTGATGAGGTTTGTTTAGTTGTGGGGCAGCTTTACGAAGGGGTTTACAAGAGTTTTCCGCAAGCTGGGATTAACGGGGACTATTGTTGGCTTGAGGAAATTCGGGTGCGTGATTTACCTCCTGCGAAACCACCAAATCATTGTTCTTATTTGGAAGCAAGTCTTGAGGACAAGACTTTTTTTGAAGGCGGAAGTAATGATAGGAAATAGATAGTTTATTTCTAGAGGGGGTAAAACTGTAACATGCTTTAGAAATAATAAATAAATAGGGGGAAGGATTCGTGGGGGGATAGGCAGAATTAATATTACGTTTAGGTTAGGCTTGTGCTTGGCTCGTAGCTTTTGGCTATCGAGAGAAGGCTGTGCCCTGGACTGATCTTTCGCTTGTGGAGGATTGGGGTTGAATTTTGTGTTCAATTTCAGTTTATCGTTCCTATTTTTATCTGTTCAAGTATCGATCTCTATCGGTATGTGGAGGCCATCAAATTCAACTTTTTCCATTAAGGCCACCAGTATATTAATTAAAACTACTTTATAGACCACCCAAGTATGTATTCATTTTTGTTTGTACCACATCTGATATTATAAAACATCCCTGAAATACCGTAATATAATAATAAACACTGAAACACCCAAGTTTCTTTACATGAAATCAATGTTTTCTTTTTGTTTTTTTTGATAGATTGATACATAGTATTTTTCGTCTCTCAAGATTCTTCAAGGCATATTTGTCATTAGATTTGGACAAATTTGGTACAACTGGAACCATATGCATACTTGGTGGCCTATAGAGTAGTTTTAAGTTTAGTATATGCATGGCTTTCATAAAAAAAGTTGAATAAATGGCTGGTCACCACATATATATCCCAAAAAGATATATTGCCTCTTAATGCAGTTAATAAACTTTCCTCAAAAAGTAGATATACTTGTATCCATTTTAACAAGAAACAGCCAGGAGAGAATAGAGGAAGTTAACATTAACACTCGGGCCACAAATAATGTATTACACAAAGAGACATTAGTAATTAGAAACTAACCAGTTGAAGGATCTTCAAACACCAGATTTAATGAGTCACAGTCTATGAAGTACCGTTTGGCGAGTGACTCAAAATCCACCATGAAGTTGATATGTCCTGGAAAGCGAAGTGGGGAAAATATTGAAATAGAAGATGGGCCATTTACTAGAGAGTCAGGTTCATATAGGCAACCCGGGTCTCTAATTAAATCAACAATGAGCTCCCTGAAATGAATATCAGACCTTCATTTTATTAGATTGAAAAAAAACGATGCAATGATAACTAATAAGCTATACAAACACAAAAAACCCATATATACATATGTTGGGAAAACTCCTAGCATTATTATGCAAACGCAGTTACAACGACAAAAGACAAACTAAGCGAATAAATAAATGGATGATCGGGGCCCGTGTTACGGTGTTAGACACAGTTCTCTTAAAACAGATTCGAAGTCCGTATCCCGGAACACCTACATCTATGCGAACTCGGAATGTTTCTGTTAAATACATAAACCATTTTGGTAATTAATACTAAATCATATCTTAGAGATTTGATTTGCAAAATCAAATCACAAAAACTTGATTTGCAAGTCTAGAGCCGTTTCCATAAATAGAATTTCTCTACAAGGAACTGAGACAGATCCTTAGCAAACCCGACTACGCAAGCTAGAGATTTTAAAGTTGCATTCGTGTCGCAGGACGTGCCTACAAACAAGTTCGACGAACTTAGGTGTCGTTTGTTTTTAAAGAGGTTATAGGTCTGAATCTAAATGTCACGTATGGACATTAAGAGAAAGTTCTAACATCTAAATGTTTGTAATTACTAATTTTATGATATTTTATATTCAACTGTTACATTTTAAACGAAATTTAAACTTTCTAATTATAAAATAAGATATTTTATATTAAAATATCAAATCACGTGATACGTATCTATTTAAATTAGGATAGTATGTACCCTATTAATTAGTAGTTATCCTATTTCCGTATTTTAAATCGTTTCCTTATCTTAATCAATTTCTAGGTTATAAATAGGGGGGCTAGGTCCAATTAAAGAGGGGGGGGGGGGGGGGAAGTTTTGTGTTATCTAATTTTTTTTTGTTTTGGAGATCCCCAAGTCTCGAATATCAAGCCCCTTTGTATTTACAAGCATCTGATTACGGGTGTATTATATCATATTATTGATTATCAATTTGATTCATATCAAATTGGTATCAAAGCCACGACGATTCTAAGCACAACAACAAAAGTTACTGTTCATCACCACTGTTCACACCGTAAAAATTACTGTTCATCCCGAGAGAAAAAAAATTCCAGAGTCGACGATCTACAACCTATGTACACTCCATCATGACTAAAGTCCAAGACTTAGAAGCCAGTTGAACCAGCAACGGGTGGAATTCAAGCAACACCGCACCAAAACAAGGTAGAGGTTCGAAAAATTGGAAAGTACCGTGGAAACCCTACGTGTGGAATCTGAAAAAACGGCATCCCGAGATGATGTTGCAGCAATTTCAGACGCTGAAACCTCCGCCGCCGCCATCGACTGAGGTTTTGACGTCCACGGTGAGGACGACCCAGCCCCTGGTTCAAAAATCAAGTTTGGTGTTTGACGAGAACGGATATGGTGGATCCTAGTAACTACACGAACTGGAACGTAGATCGTGGGGGAGGGGGCGATCCTAGTAACTATGGTTCCAACATCTGAACAAAGGTAACTTTTATTTTTCTGATACAGAACTACCTCCTTTTGGCAGCGGGTATGGGCGTCGCTTGGGACCTTCCGAGGAACGAGTTTGAGTTCTGGGAACCTACTACCGCTTGCGTAAGCTTAAAATGCCCTTATTCAACGGGGAGGATGCATACGGGTGGGGGTTTACCGTATGGAAAGGATTTTTGAAATTCAAGGGTTTGTGGCTACGGGGAAAATCTAAGGGCTGTTGTATTGTGTATGGAGGGTCAGGCTTCAACATGGTACAGGTGGAGTGACACGCGGGATCCGTTCTGCCACTGGGAAATGTTAAAAGGTAGACTTTTAGATCATTTTCAGCTGTCTCGGGATGGGGATCTGTATGAACAGCTTTTAGCTATTAAGCAAGATGGTACGGCCATGGAATATGTGGGACAGTTTGAAACTTTGGCTGCCCAACTGGATGGGATCCCCAAGCAGGTTATGGAAGGTACGTTCATTAAGGGTTTAAAACCATTTAGTTTATTACAGCCCAAAGGACTAAACCAGGCTGTGGAACTTGCAATAATGGTAGATGAAAACCGGTCTAGCAATACCGTGGATACAGAAAAAGGGGAAAGAAAAAACGAAGTTCTGTTTAGCCGAACCATGAGGAAGGCCTTGCGAAGTACAGAGCCAGTGAACTCCGAGGTGCAGCAAATGCACTCAAACGAGGCTAAACAAGAGCCCAAATGGATGTCGGTAGCGGAATTAGACGAGAAAAGGGCTAAAGAACTTTGTTTTAAGTGTGACGGAACGGAAAATTTACACCTTGACATCATTGCCCGGAAAAGATGCTACAAATTCTAGTGATTGACAATGAAGAAAATTAAGATTTGGAAGACCCTCACCCACATGCCGAATAGTTACAAGTCCTCCACCTTGAGAAAAAGGCGGATCTTCGGGGCGGGGGTAATGATACGTATCTATTTATATTAGGATAGTATTTATCCTATTAATTAGTAGTTATCCTATTTCCGTATTTTAAATTGTTTCCTTAACATAATCAATTTCTAGGTTATAAATAGGGGGGCTAGGGCCAATTAGAGGAGGAGTTTTGTGTTATGTAGTTATTTTCTTTTCTTTGGAGATGCCCTGTGTCTCGAATATCAGGCCCCTTTGTATTTACAAGCATCCAATTACGGGTATCAAATTATTGATTATCAATTTGATTCATATCATCACGATAATATAGTGAACTAAAACCAAAACATTCAACAAAAGATGCTTGGCGGCATGCAGTGACCAGTGACGACTAAGAGAATGAGAAGGCCATGTAAGTAGAGGAGTGAAGGAACCGTTGTTGGCGTGAACCAGTGAGGAATTAGTCCAATCGTTATAAGAAAATGAATCATGAATTTTGTTAAGAGGTAATAAGAGGTATTTTTATCTGTGATTCATTAAGGAATTTTGAGAGGTTTTCGGAACATAATGAAAAGAAAAAACAAACAGCCTACACATCTTAAAACCTCTTATTGAATCAAACTAAGATGTATTAAGGCCTTTTTTCAAAAACACAAACAACCCTTATAGTAGTCAATTGCAAATAGCGGTAAATAGCGATAGGCTACCTATATTCTATATAGCGAACAACGATAAATAGAGGCCGCTATTTCATAGTTAGCGATAGGCTTCTAAAAGAGAAAATATATATTTATATATTAGTATATTACCTTAAAAGTCTTAAACTATATACCAATTAAAAGAAAAAACTCATGAGTATTACCAAACTCAAAAAAAACCTACGGGCCGCTATTTGTATGCTAGCGAGCTTGGGGCGCTATGCTATTCGCTATTTACCGCTATTGACAACGAACCCTGTGCGTGCGGGTAGGAGCTGAAGTAAAACCACACAAAGAATGTAATGGATACCGAATCATATCTTGGAGATTTGATTTGCAAAATTAAATAAAAAAACTTGATTTGCAAGTTTGGATCCATTTCCATAAACATAATTTCTTTAGAAGGAACCATGATTGATCTGTAGCAAAGCTCGACTGCACGAGCTCGAGATTTCAAAGCTGCATTCATGTCTGTAGGATGTGCCTATGCACAAGTTCAACAAACTTAACCTACGAAATTTCAAATTCTGCACCACACAAAGAAGCTTACAAGCCTTCTAAGTTCATGGTTTGGTACTCATCTCAAGTTTCATCCCACTCCTACGTGGGATCAAGGTTTTTCCCAATTCCAAGTCCTCTAATGACTCCACTTTGAGTGTCGATATCTCATTCACCTTTGGACTCTTTTTAGTTCGTTACGTAGCTCTCTTTTTAGTTGTTAGCATAGCAGATGTTTGCACATGCCATATAGTATGTGTAAGCATAGTAGAACTTACTCAGGGGGTGTTTGTTTTAGCTTATTTTATGGGCTTTTTAGCTTATTAGCTTATTTTTAGGCTTATGAAAAGCATAGTGTTTGGTTAAGCATATTGCCTTAAGCTATCGGCCTGTTCTCAAGTTTTTAAACGAAGGAAAGGAAAGGGAAGGGGAGGAAAGGGAAGGATGGAAAAACTTCTCCTCCCAATCATCCCAAAAGTGGGAGGATTGTTTTAAAGCATAAAAATGGTAAAATTGCCCCTCCTTCCCCCTCCCTTACCCTCCCTTTCCCTCCTTAAAAAAACTTGAGAACACAAAACCTTGATTGTTTCCTTCCCTTCCCCTCCCTTTCCTTCCAAACATCAACTCGAGAACACAGCGAAGCTTATTTTTTTGGTAAATAAGCCCATTTTCATAAGCTCATTGACAACAACTTTTTTTCTATTATGTGAGCTTATTTTTGTACATTTACATCTTTATCCTTGAATTTGCCCTCTTCCCCATATATGTGGCAGTTGTCTTCCCCTTTTTAGTTATTTTACAAATATAAGCTAAGCCAAACACTTTTTATAAAAGAGCCATTAGCTTATAAGACATCAGCTAATCCAAACACTTTAATATCTAATAAGCTCAAAAGCTTAAGCTAAATAAAATAGGCTTACCCAAACACCCCCTAAGCATTGCTAATGGTTGTTAGTTACCTCTTTTGCAGGTACTTCTGATTTAGTTATGGGAAAGGCTCCGGTGTGGTTGACAGCTCAGACGACAAAGTTTAGAAATGAATGTTATTAAATGTGCTTTGAAAACCACAATTATGTTTTTGAAAGTCTTCCATTGTAAATGGTTTAACTAGTATCACGATGTTGAAAAATAGTATTTAGTTATTAATTGAATTATCGGTATGAGTTATTAAGTTGGTTTTCGAAATTAGGGTGTTACATTCTATGATTATTGTGATATGAATCGTCCAAGCAGGTCCAGCTCAAGAATAAAAAGAGCATAAATTGGAGAGTTTCATTTTTAATTGTTTCGTTTTAGATGAGGAGTTTATTTCCTTAATTATAGTTCTATTGATCATTAATTTCTGGTAAGACAAATACAAGCAGAGGTTGTCAAAGTTAGGGCATGGAGAGAATTTATTAGCCATTATGACTTTGGGAGAGCCTGCAAGTCTGCAACTCAAATCCTACAAACTATTTTTTGTTCGTTTCTTCTTATTTCTCTTGTTCAACATAATTGTGCCGATTGACCCATATCAAAGCAATGATTTTGGACAATTATCAGTTCAGAAAAAACCCTAAAATCATTGTTCATGCAAGTTAGTGTTCACGACGACAATATTCATCGTCAATAGGCCCACTACTATTCGTATGTAGTATTTCATTGTTGCGTAATAAAGAAAGCTCAAGCATTTGAACGTATGTATATAGTATAGCTTAAAGATATATATGTCAGTGTACTATAAATTACACTTAGCAAAATTGCAAGACATAGTGTCGGGCTGAGCTTAAGCTGACCAAGTGAGGTACTTAGCCTGAAGACAGCTCAAGCATTTGAGATCAACTCAAGGCTGATTTATGAAGATTATCTAAGAGTCCATTTCGATGATACGAAGATCAAGATAGAGTTTAAGTTTAAATGAAGCCTTATCCAACATAAGAACATATAGTAAAACTTATCATTTTATCTAGTTAGGAGTGAGTTTCTTAGCTGTATATAAATATGTTTTGTTGTATATATATAATTCCTGAAAACTGAATTAAAGAGACTTTTCGATTAGTTCTTATAGTCATAGAGAAAGAGAGTTTTTGTAATCAAAAGTTCTTTGTGAACATAGTGAGTATGTACTTGTATTCTTGATTATGTTATTCAAAGCAGAATCGAAAGTTCGAAACAAATATAACTGCAAGTTAATAAATGTGAAAAAGTATTCTTGTGTTCTTGAAACTAATACACCATACCCCCATAAACGTTCATGATTCATGATTGGCAAAGCAAATATATCCAAATAATTTAAGGAGCCCAAGGAAGGTGATGGTGATGTAACAAGTGACAGTGGAGAAAGACACCTCGATTCTAGTAAAAGAGAAGAAAAGGAAAGAACATCAAGATATGGGACAACAGTAGGGGAAGCGACAATGAGCAATGGGGAGATAATCCTCCTATTTCGGTCATCAAAGTGGGGAAGGGAAGGGCCAGCAGTCGATTTGGGATGGTGCACAACCTTACTTCAACGATTACAATCAAACATTGAAGGTAAACATGGATAAAGCTAATGAATTTCAATTGCTGCAGACTCGATTTCTGGGAGGACCAGTGTGGGAAAGATCATGAGAAAATAAGGGAAGGTTGGCAGAGATGTTATTCTAAGTCAGTCAACAAATGGAACGCAGTATTTCCCATAAAAGATATGGTCCGATGAAAATGTGAATTTTATTCAGAAGGCCATTAAAAGAAATTTTCATCTTAAAAGCAACAAGATCTATGACTTCTACAATAAAAACAAGGACTGCGCCAAGGAAAAAATTTTGGTTTAATACAATTGGGCCGATTGATTCGTATCATATCGTCACTAATATCCATCTCTAAATTACAAAAAGAAAAAGGAAACTAATATAAGATTAAAATCAGCCCCTGTATTCAATCAGATTAACACATTATACAGAATCAATCAAAACCAACCCCTGTTTTTTAATTGAGTTGGGGCTTAGGGTCAGAAACAACTAAATGAGCAGGACAAGGGAAATCAAATATATAATATTCAAGTTTTTAACTGAAACTTTAAACTGGTCCATGGGTTGGTCAAGATAGCCCAGCCCGCTTATTAAATGGGCTACCCGTGTCGACCTGTTTACAAACCAAATCCATTCCACCAATCCTAAACTTATCTCGTGCAGGGTGTTCGTCTCCTACTGATACACACACAAAAAAGGGAGTTTGTTTTGACATTTAGAAATTAAACTTGACCATAATAAAGCTTACTTGTCAATCCCAGCACGAACAAGGCAAGATGTTGCATCATCTCTTCTGCAATATTTGCAACCTTTAGCTATTCGACATGGTATATCAATGGCGTCAGCCAAGACCTATAGAAGTCATAATAAAAGTTATGTGAAAGTGAAACATCCAAAAAATTAATACTAAGAAAATTAAACAATAACATATCTAGCAGTGCAATTGGTATAACATACTTTAAATAATAAAGCCCGATGTCTGCAAAGGCCAATTGAGAGGCTACCCATGGGAAATGCAACAGATCCTAGCTGTTCCTTGAGCTTATTGCTACACTTCTTCCACAACGGAACCAATTCACTCTCTCCTTCTGAAGTTGCACCTCTTGTCAAAGTAAAAAAAATCAATTATAAGATAGTACTGAAGATGTCTAATATTTTTTACCTATGCAAATATGAAAAACTATTTGGGTGATTTCGACACTTCTATGTAAATCAAAATGAACATATCCATCAAGTTTCATTCTCTGATTTTGCTAAAAACTCAAATAATTTGGTAGTTTACGCGACACAGTTTGACTTCCACCAAAACAAAAAAGTCAACTCTTTTGGTTTCTTACTGTGAATCTTTTACAAAAACTTGTTTTGATGTGCAACATAATGAGCTAAACTTCTCACCCCAATTGATTGCAAACTAGCTTTGCAAGTCGGTCAACAATCCTGCTATCACGAGAAATGCTTTGACTCTGGTTCTGAAGTCGATTGAGGTTGGGATCACTTTGTCGGTCAATCAAAATCACTTCAAATTCAGATTCCATCCTAGCATCAACAGCTTTTAATGACTCAAGTGATGGAATTCGTCCACTATCTTGAGAATTACTGCATACCGTCCATACGTATGGATCCATTCCATGAATAAAGTAAAACCCGTCTGGGACTTTATCAAAGTAAGACAAACAGCCATATGCCTGATACACAATAACCCCTTGAGTAAGATATATATCAAGTTTACAGTTAATATTTTTGTTACTCGATATATGTTATCGAATGGCTCATTCACAATATATCACTTGCAACAAAAATATAGAAAGCTTATGTTGTCCAAAATTTATATATACTGCACATAATTCATCAGGTATTCTCCTAATTTCAATTTCTGTTTTGTGCCCTAATCTAACAGTCAATTTGATTCTAATGAACTAATGATTATGATGTAAAATCACACATAGTTGACAACCACATACCCAGAACCGATGCGATAAAGCTTCTGCGGAAGAAACCGATGACCGCGGTGTTGTAGTTTCATCCGGCACACGATCCAGTAAATTAGGGTCATCAGCAAAAGTGGCTTCTGATGAGAGCCGTAGCGCCAAAGCCAACTGCAACTGATAACCCTCCTCCGTTTGCTGTGCCCAGGTTTTCAACGACGAATACGCTCCGCTACCAACACCACCATCATAACCATCACCGCCGTGAACATAAGCATCATGATCGCCACCTCCGCTGCTCGTGGCGGCCGACAACGACGCAACGAAGTAATCTCCGGATAATGAACTTTCAGCATAGCTGCTACAACTCGATTGTCTCTGCAAACCACCGCTTGACGCCGGAAATACCGGCTGCCAGTTCTGCTGCATCCTTTGATCGGTAGTTAAGTTCATCGAGTCCCAATCAACACCTCCTGCTTCGTTCTTCTTTGATGACTCGTTCCCGCTGCTATCAATTCCGCGGGAAAACTTTGCCGGATGATGATTGTCGTCAGGAATTTGAGCAAGTAACGTGTAATTCGATCGCCTTGCTAGCATTTCCATGAGCAAAAGTATGTGATTCTGCACTTAAAAAGTCACCATTGGAGATTCCCTGCAGAATTTTGTTCCCAGTTGTGGAGGTCTAGGGGGGATGTCTCTGTATGCAAAATCGTAATATTTGTCGTTTCAATGGGCCATTCAGGACAATATGCTTTTTTGTTTCCGTTGAAAAGTATTCAAAAAGGGGGGGTGTTTCTACGGGCAAAATTGTCACTCTAGGTTTCATTGTTACTTTGTTAGACAAGCGTTATACCTTTCGAAGCCTTTGGGTAGCTTCGGGTAAGGCCACGAACACCAAAACGCCTATCTCGGGTAGGTCAATCGGGTAAGTCAACCGTGTTTCTTTACTCGATGGAGAACTAGAGATACCCACCATCAACTCCCTCTAACGGAAATTTTTTTTGACCCTTTTTCTTTTTTAAAAAAAAATCACAATTTTCATCTATATACGTAATTTTTTTCATAATTCATACCCAATTTTTACACCCATTTTCACATCTCTATTAAAATCCTCTATATATTCTTTATATCATTTACTCTCTACTTAAAAAAACATATTTACATAATTTTTTTACTACTAGTTTTTTAGATTTTATCATCATTATTGTTTTTACGTAATTTTTAAATTTTTAGAATTTATGTAATTTAGTTATTATTATTAAAATTTTAAATTTCTAGAATTTTATTTGTAATTTTTTTTAGTTATTAATTAAAAAGATAATTAAGTTAAATAATTTTATTTATATAAAAAGGGTAGGGAAGGTTTGGGTAAGAAAAATGAAGGTATAACACTTAATTTGGGTAGGAAGAAGGAAATAAAAGCGGGAATGATATGGCGCTGACGTGACATTGGGTGAGGGAAAGAAAAAGGTAAGGTATAACTCTTGGCCTTAGAGCGTAGGGTTTACTTTTGTCGATCATCACATGTTTCAAGACAAATTAGCGTCATATCATTATAATTCACTTTATGCTTGAAGCATTCTTAAAACCCATATACTACTTATGCTTCGCACGCTTTAAAGATTTTTTATTTAAAAATATACTATCTTTCTTCTTTCTACTTTTTTTCTCTCTTTATCTCTCGTCTCTCTCCTTTCTTGGACATTCAAATGTTAATTCCATTTATTTTTTACGGTACCGCCCCTTTGATGGTGGTGTTTGTTTTTGTACTTACATGTCACATCAGCATGTCGATGCTTCATTGAGATCACACTCTTTGCTCTTAAAGAATTCTAGTTTTTTAATGGTTGTGTTTTATTTGTATATATTGATTCCATATTTCCATGTGATTGTATGTATGTGACAATGTGACACTATATATGTACGTTATGTTTTCGAGTTTAATAATTAAGGATTGAAAAGGAAAATAAATCATTTTTTTAATCTTTCTAATTTTGGAAAAATAGATTTAGTATTAAAATATGTAACACCGGAAAACCAAAACCATTTTTTTAAACACGTTGCGGAAGCTTAATTAAACAAACTTACTTTACATACAATACAAATTTTTACAAACCACAAACATCTGTTCACAAACAACAAAAACATATGTCTTGGTGTTACATAATAAACCGGCTCGTTTCCTTTTAAATTCAAAATATAAGTCAGAGTAGGGTCGAGCTTTCCTTCTACAAACACCAACACTCACAAACCTGCAAAAACAACAATTAAGGGGAATTAGCACAAAGCTAAGTGAGCAGAAGCTAAACACAAAGACAAACATCAACAGTCAATATCAAAGCATATAATCACACAATCAAGAAGAAAGGTGGTTCGGTGCAGAACCTACAACCAATGTCGGCCAAAACAAAAGTTTACCGATAGCCCACTACTGAATTGGCCCAGTGAAATTCCCCTCTAACACAACGCATGCATTAGTAGGACTATCACTGTTCAACCAACTAGTAGACGAGCCCAGCCCAATTTCACGCATAGCTGACTTCTCAAACGCAATTCGATATCATCCCTCAAGCACGTATCGGCCAAAAAGTCATGCAACAGATATAATCAATCAACAGTCAACAATCAGACTCAATAGTCTATCAATCACATACGCATGCATCACATCAGTCATAATCTTTACCATCCGCGATTAACATCCACTCACCTCGTGATCTCGAATGTGAACTCATATATCTAATATCACCGAGTCTTTGTGTTTCCTGAAAACACAGTAACAACGAAATCAGTCTCGGATTCATAAATATATTTATCCACATATATTTATATCTTTATTACTCATATACACTAAGCATAATCCTCATATGATAATATATAACAAACAACAACAAAGAATCATCAAACAAAAGCATATGCTGAAAAACCGGGGACGCGTCGCGTCCAAGAATCCGATGCGTCGCTTCAAGTGTAAATGTCGGATTTCAGAATCGGATTTCAGAATGGGATTTCAAGTCTCGGATTTAGAGTGTCGGAATTCAGTTGTCGGATTGTCAAGGATCGGATTTTGGGTCTCGGATTTGGACTATCGGATTTCATCCCAGATTCTAAGAAATCAGGCGGATTCTCAGAAACGCGTCGCGTTCCTTGCTTGGACGCTTCGCGCCATTTTCTGTATCATCTTCTCCAAAATCCAGCCGATATAAAACTTAAAAAATCTTATATCAACCTCTATTTTTGTAACACCCAAGGTTTGAAATTCCTAAATTATTATTTAATAGGAAGGGTTATATGTTTATACAAGTTACCTCTACGTGATTAGAAGCGTTTGTAAAACTAGAGGGGCTAAAACCGTCAAATTATAACTTGATTAAGTGAAGGGACCTGTTGTGTCATTAGTTGAAATATATATAGGGGGGAGTTTATGAGAAAAGTATCTTATTTGCGAAAAGTGCGAGAAGCGGTTTCAATCATTGATTGGATTTTGATCATGTGGTTCACATTAATAATAATAATTATTATTATTTAATTCAAAAAGGGTAAACTAGTAAACAATAATATTTTCTCTCTCCTCTTTTTAATTAATTTTTCTCTCTCTAATTAATTTTTTTTTTCTAGAAATTTTTTCGTATATTTAACTGTTCGTTAATGAATCATAACATTTTTATATGATTTTCTTATCTTTTAATTCTGAAAATTACAATTAATATTTGTTTTCAACCATGAATTTATTCTTTTATTCAAGAATGAACAACCTAAGAAATAAACATAAAGAGCCTAAAAATATAAATTCATTTATTCTTTTATTCAATGATGAATATCACATGACAAAAACCAATTATCAAAAAGCTACAAAAACTAAATTCACTATTGAACATATATAAAGAATACCCATCTACGTAAAAATTTCATTCGTTAATAAATTTACGAGGTTTTCATTGTTACTGTATTTAATAATGAACACAACCAAAAGTATACGAGTTTTACATACTTACATTACCCAAAATTTTATGTTCATTAATAAACATACAAAAGACAAACCATACAACGACTTTAACCCAAATTTCTATATTCACTAATAAACAATACAAACAAACCCAAAAATAAAAATTCAAAATTACGCAACTTAAGATATACGGGATTCATTATTGAACGGTGTACAAAAACCAAAAATTCAACTTAAAGAACTTTACATATACCATGTTTATCAATGAATAATATTTTTTATCAATAAAAAATATATATTTTTTACCACACAAACATATCGCTCACCATATAATTGTTCAGTGAAAGGATTCATATATAACAAAAACAGGTCTTGAATAAAAAATAAGTCCATGTACAAAAGACATTCATATATAACAAAAACAGCTCCATGAACCATAAAAAATGAAAAAAATAGATCGACCCAGGTGTTTACCATCGATTTGTAAGTTTTTGACGGCGAGTTCACCGTATTCTAGGTGGCGATGGTGTAGATCTTCTCGTCGGCCGGTTGTCGGAGATGTTGCTTTGGTCGAACATGAAACTTTTGATCTCATGGTTTCTATGGGAGATGTTTCCGGTCTGGTTGTGTGATGCGGCTGCGATCAACAGTGATGGTGGTGGTGGGTTTATCGTCACCGATGGGCTGCAATCGACGGTGGTGGTGGTGGGTTTTCCGTCTTCAATGGGGCTGCATGTTTCTAGCAAGGCTGGCGGTGGTGGTAGGTTTATCCTTTCCGATGGGATGTGATCAACAGTGGTTGTGGGATTTATCCTAGCTCCGATGATGGTGGTGGCGGTTGATATCAAATGGGAGTTGGGAGAGAAAATGAGGCTGCCGTGAATTAAAAAATAGGGTTTTCAAAACTTGACTTTTATATACATAGGAGAGAGTGGGGAGATTAAAATGGTGAATTAATTAAGGTAAAATATTATTTTAAAGATAAATGTCTATTTTATCCTTTTAATTTAATTTAATACTCCTTAAGATACACTTTAATTACTAAAATGCCAAACATCATCCTAGCCTTTGATTAAATGATCTAATGGTTGAAAATTCTTCTCGTACTTTTCGCAAATAAAACCCTTTTCGCATGAACCTCCCAATATATATATATATATATATATATATATATATATATATATCACCAACTTTGACCATAGGAGTCAAAGTTTACATTCTCTTCTCTGCAATTCACGAGCACAAGAACAAACCTTTAGCAACTCTTATTTTTCTTTGAAGTAAACAGCAGAACTAGTAGCTTTACAAGATCCTAGCAAGTATTCAAGCTTGAGGTAAGGTTTAAAACCTTTATTCTTAAGGTTTTGTGAGTTTAAACACATGATTCAATGGTGGAATCATGTTAGGGATGTTTTATTATGTTTAGATTATGTTTATGAATTGTATGGGGTGTAGGAAAACACCTCTGGTCGGTTTTATGATGATAGTATCGGATTTTTGGTGAAATCCGACAGTTCTTGCTAAGAACAGTCTGTTGGGTCTGTAGTGTACACGGCCCGTGTAGCGGTACACGGGCGTGTAGTGTTAAAGGCGGTCACAGGCCATGTAAGGTTACATGGTCGTGTAGCATGAGAGGTACACGACCCGTGTAGGGTGACTAGACCACACTGGCCATGTTGCCAGCTTAGGTCGTGTAGCATATGAGGACATGGCCCATGTAGGGATACACGGCCCGTGTAGACCCTGTTTCAGATCAGTATATTCTTATGTGATATTTTATATATTATTTATATATGAGGTGATTGACTTATTACCTGAATCCTTGACATCTGTGGATCATTGCATAATATTATAATCAGAAGGTGAGTCTTCTAGACTTCACTTCATATCAGCAACATGTGTAATTTCATATCAGATTACTAACATGCGATGTTATACATGTGTATATGTAAGCGTACCGCTATGTGCAGTAAGGCTCAGATGTGGTACAGTATTGTGACCTATGTTGTTGTCCTGGGTTTAGAACTAGAGGCTAGCATTGATTGCCAGACATGCGTGTATTATCTTTATGTGATTGTATACGTGTGTTCATATGATGTTATGTTTAGATTACTCACTAAGCTCTCGTAGCTTATCAGATATTGTTTTTAAAATGTTTTGCAGGACGCAACAAGGACAAGAACAAAGCTTCTGTTCGACTACTTTTCAGTTTTAAATGTAAAACAACTTAACGCCGTTTGTGTAAATATTCCACTTTGACAGTACACTAAGTTTGTACTTAAGGGTGTATCTTTTGGTACTAGCACAGTTTTGCTATGAAAACGTTCCCGCTTATGACTTTTAAACCATGTACGTGCTTTTATGAAAAATATTCTACTTTTATATCGTTTATTAAAATTGGGGCGTTACAGTTTTCAATCCCAAACACTTCTAAAAAATGTACAAACTTTATAGAACATGTATACAAACATCATAATCATCTCAAAACTCATTACAACATCAAAACATACAAAACCCATTTAGCAAGTATTGAGCAACAAGCTCCATTAATGGTGGTTTATCATATACTCATGGATTTCAAAAGAAAAACATACTAAGAAGAACAATAACAAGCTAGGATCATATACTAACCTTCACTTTGAATTAACAATCACAAATCATACACTTTAAATATTCAAGCTGCAACTTCTCTACAAGCTTTCTTCAACAAAAGGTTTACACACAAACACACACTACACCTTTTCTTTTAGAAACTAATGAGCAGGTGATAAACTTGCCATATACATATACATACACGTACACATATTTTCTTCAAGTTCAAAACAGGTGGTGTTTTTATGAAATCTTATCTAAACACTTACATGCATACATCCATACTACACATACATACATACATACATAACATAACTTCTTCAGTAAATTTTCCCATATTTAATTAAATCAAATAATCCTTTTAATTTACTAATCAAAACTATTAATTTAATCTAATTAACCACATAATTAATTCAAATGCAAATAATCACGTACCGCCAATCCGCTAATTGACTAGCTCAGGTTTACGGGTGTTACAAAATAAGTCTAAACAACTTCAAACCTCTATATTTTCTCTCAAAAACACATTTTTGTAGTGTTTTATTTCAAATCTTTTTATTTTTTTTCCTTAAAAATATCCTAAATAGGGATGTAAACGAGCCGAGCTACTCGTGAGCTACTCGAGCTTGGATCGTTAAAAGCTCGAAACGAGCCGAGCCTTAACGGGCTCGAGCTCGAGCCTAGATTAAAGCTCATTTAATAAACGAGCCGAACTCGAGCTCCAAAGAGTGGGCTCGCGAGCTTAAACGAGCTCCATATATAATATAATTTATATTTTATATATTTAATTTTTAATAATTATATGTATCATTTTAATAAAAATATCAAAATAATACCCGAGCCTAAACGAGTCTAGCTTAAACGAGCTTAAACGAGCCGAGCCCGAGCTTCATATACATTAAACGAGCCGAGCTCGAGCTTAACCTCATAAGCTCTAAACGAG
This sequence comes from Dittrichia graveolens, assembly GCA_038502395.1. Taxonomy (NCBI): domain Eukaryota; kingdom Viridiplantae; phylum Streptophyta; class Magnoliopsida; order Asterales; family Asteraceae; genus Dittrichia; species Dittrichia graveolens. Next base: position 8,791,197 of record JARJIL010000002.1, on the reverse strand, counting down.
CCGAGCTCGAGCTCGAGCCTAAAAAAGCCTAAACAAGCCCGGCTCAATAAGTGTCTAACTCGGCTCGGCTCGGCTCATTTACATCCCTAATCCTAAATGTGAAAAGAGTCCAAATGATGGTAGCAATTTTCTTTTCTTTTGTAAGAGGTGCTAGTTTATTACACACTCTAGTCTACTACAATCTACATGCAACATTTATTCCTATTATACTAATTTTTATCATCGTTGGTTTAAGTTAAAAATTGAAGATGGTTTTATTAGTTGGAATTTTGTCTTTTTGCATGGTGTAGGGTGTTGATAGAAATAGAGTAAAGTGTATTTATAAAAAGCCTTTTAAAAAGGGATTGGAGAAGGCTCTCTTAACTTTTATATTTTTTAAATCTACTTTTATTTTTATAAAAAGAAATCTACGTTATATTCTAAGTTCTTTTGTACAACAAGCATCTCTTATGTTTAATACGGACATTCTTATATTAATTTTAGAGAAAATAATTCGTAGTATTAATATCACCCAATTTAGATGACGTTATACTCACAACCCATTTAAATAAGTAAATACAGAAATAACTAAATACCCTTCATTAAGGTTGTTTGTGAGTTCGGTCACTAAATCCTAATATCTATTCTACACAATAGATTAAGCAATAGTAAGGGGAGATAGTGTCTCGTGCCTCCTGGTGCTAGTGATTACAAGCTTATTGACAACCAAGACAACATGATGTTTAAACCTCAATCGTGTTGAAGCGATACAAATTCTGAACAAATTTTTTTATTTGAATATATTTAATAATACGTCAAAACATTAATGGGGTTAAATTTAGGGGAGAAAAGAAAAGATTTATAAAGAAAAATGGATTTTAATTGTGTTCACAAGTTTTCTAGGTGATATAAGAAAGAATTTTGAAAGAAACATTATCTCTTATTTTCTTTGCCGATTTTCCTCCAAAAGTTGGGAATTTTTTTAAAGAAATTCAAAAAACACTTCATATTTCACTTCTTTTTTTATTTTCGTTTGAACTGAGAAACGTCTAATGACAAAAACATTTTTCAAAATATCACAATTTATAAGTTTGATTAGCTAGTAAAACAAATTTGGCAGACAAGTGGCTTTAAAATTCGTTAGTGATATCACTTGCCCACCTAAACATTTCACACATTATGCTCGAGTTTCTTCACCGAGTTCACGAAATTATAAAGGTCAAAGGTACAACTAATGACATTACTCACATGTCATCTTGTAATGATTAAAAGGATGAAGTACGAAAAAAAAGTAGAAGAATATACCATTTTTCTACCCATATTCATGGATACAATTTTAGGGGTTGTTTGTTTGCTGCTTAATAGAACCATTCAGCGTTGAATCTGAATCATTCAGTATTCAGCATGTTTGATTGTAGCCTCTGAATGAAGACTGTGCTAAATGATTCAGCATAATGCTGCTGAATCATTCTACCTTAAAGTGCATTCTGAATCATTAAGCACCACGTCATAAGTCTCATTCTTTCACACGCTGTCTTGTTAAACAATCATATCATATCTTATAATATAATATATCACTATTAAGGTTAAAATGATAATTTGCATCATTCAGAGTGTTCATTTAAAACCTTTATCAAACAACATGTCACATTCAGAGGCAGATTCATTCAGAGCCTTTGAATTATTTAGACCACTAGATCATTCAGTACTTAATCATTCTGTTTTAATAAAAAGTGACGTCTCCAAAGCTATTTTGTTGCTCATATGTCGTGTTCTAGCTTATAAATATGTCACCACACAATACACATACATTCATATTGTCTTTTCTCTAAACGGTATGAATTAAAAAAAATAAAAATCAATTTCAATATAATAAAAAAAATGAATCATAAAACATTCAATATCCCAATACGATCCTAAAACAATTGGAAGTCAATCCCCTCATGGATCCGTTTTCTTGAAACTATCTTCTTGTTTTTCAATATCATCAAAATCAATATCATCTGTTTGCCAATTTTCACCGCCCGGAGTTCTTAAATTCCATAAATCCGACAACTCTTCATCCCCGGCACCAAACTCCGGCAACTCATAGTTTCCCAAATCACTCCAAACGTCCTCTTGTTTCACAGTAATGTCATCAAAGCCAACAGAAACCGGTTCTTCCAACACATTCTTCCCTTTCGTGAAATTCGGTTCAGTCCACGGTTCAATCTCCATCACGTTTTTGCCTTTCAAGTCATAATCTTTGGGTCCTGTATCGATCAAAAGAGGATTTGGTTCGTGGGGTTGGTGTTTAATGAACCTACGAGTGGTTCTTGGGGAAGAAATATGAAGCATTTGATCTTTCTTTTCTTGTATAGAAGACGCAAATGTCGGGTTCTGAAACATTTTAGCCATGAATGAAACCATCTGCCTCTGTCTATGCTCTGCCGCTTGAAGCTTTTCGTTTATCGATTCCATGTATTCTTGTGTTTCACGATGCTCGTTTTTCAATTCGATAACTTGTTGCATCATTTCGGTTCTTTCTTTCTGCAATCTTTCTATTTCAGCCTCCATTAACAGTGTGTTCACTTCTTCATTTGCTGAAAAGCTGCTGCTTGTAGACTGATTCGATTTTCGCCTTTGAATGTTCTTCAAAAGATGCCTTTGTCCTCTTAAAAAGTTTTCATTTGCAAACTCCCATTTGTCGGGATTGATCTTGCGAAACCCCTGAATGACTTAATCGAATCAGAATAACCAGTAAAACAAGAATGTGGAAGAAATTAAACAATACCAAGAACTCAACAGTTTGATTAAAATTAAAAAAAACCACCTTCAATCAGCACAGAATAATCATCGAAATGGAGGTTAATCTGCATCAGTATAACTTCAATAAAATGTGAAAACAGAGGAATTACAGACAATTTTGAAATTTTCTTACTATATCTATCTACAATCGAGGGATTACATTGGATCTTAGACAAAATGCAAGTAACAAAGGACAGATTACAAAGAAGAAAGAACATACAGATAAACAATCGGGAGAAAAACAAGAAAATAGAAACATACAAAGAAACAAAAGATAAAAAATTTACATACAGACTAACAACACATCGAGCCCAGGATTTACCCACATAAGTGTTAAGTTGTCGAACAAAGCTGGAGAAATTGTTGTGCTTGAAGTTTCGGGGCAAGATTATTCTAGCGAATTCCATCGCATCCCAGACAACAAAGCTCTGCCCACCGCGACCCCATGAGATAATCGGGTCTAGCATCGGGTCATCCACTAAATCGAAAGTTTTTGACAAGAATGGCGGAATTTGTGCTCCTTGTAAACACTCCAGCGGTTGGGGAACCACCTCCCCTTCTCCGATTGTCTCCACCGTCGCATCACCTGTCGCCAATTACCAGAAAAAAAGTGAGAATTCATTAAGTTCCGAATCAAAACAAAATATGAAAAACATAGCACAGAAATAGTTATTTGGGGAAAATTGAAAATTCTGAAACTTTGTACGAAAAACTACTGCAATATGGTAAAAGTATTGTCTCCACCCAAACATATCTTCTTTTGCTAATTTCCGGTGACGAGAAAAACAGGGGAATTCGTCAATTTCCGATTAAAATATGAACAGAGCAACGAAATAGGTGATTCGCGGAGACTCAAATATTAAAACTTTGTCTTCTTCTCATTTTTTTTAAAGAAAAAAAAAACAAACACTTCATCAAATCCATCAAATAACGGAAAAACAGAGCAAAGAAATAGTAATTTAGGGAAAACTGAAAAGACCGAAATTCGTAAACAAAACTAATAAATTACTGAGTACCCACCAAAGGCTGCTGAAATTAGAAGTGGCTGCTGCTGGATCGAAGCCGGAAAAGAAGACCGCCCGTGTGAAATTGGGTCGGATCCTGGCGGAGAAGATGAAGGATTCATTGAAGAGAATGAGTGAGAGATTGAAAATGGTCGGTGAGGAAATCGGGGAATATATAGGTAATGTGTTAAGAGAGGCGGTGGAGTCCACTACTGTTATGGACGGCGAGTTCATGGTTGAACCGCCGACCTATGTCGTTGTGTCTGTTCAGATATTTTTTGATGAAGAAGGTGTTGTGCTGGCCAATCAGGTTTTAGGAATGTTATGTGGAGGAAGCATCCGAGACGGACTGCGTGTGCTATCCAATTGGCAAGAAAATACCTTCTATATTAAGGAATATCGAGTGTGATGTTTTTTCTGTTATTATTTTATTAATATCATAGTTTTTGACCAAAATAGTATGTCTTTTTTTCTTTTAATAAGTTAATTTCACAATAAAACTAAAATTAAAATTAATCTATAACTATTATAAAAAGACTTTTTTTTTTCTTTTTTAACTATTAAATCAAATTCTATTAACCAATCAAAACTTTCAATTTTACAATCATTCAAATTTGCAAAACAATGTTAGTAATAATCCATGCCACTTTAAAAAAGACATGGGTCTGACCCGCCCTATCGATTTAACCTGTTTTCATTTGGCGTCTATACCCCGCCCCCTTTCTTCTTTATCGCCTTTTCACTCCTTCCTCTCTCGATCACTTCCTCAGACTTTTGTTCTCCGAAATATTAATCAAGGTTTGATTTTTTTCTTTTGTTGTTGATCGATTTCAAAACCATAGAGTATATTAATTATTTTGTTAATCGATTTTGCGATTTTGTTCTCTCTCAAGCTTCAAGAACCCTGTCACATCGCTTTCTGTAAAATAGATTACAGAATTCGGTTTGTATTTCACAATTTCTCAACTTAATTTTCTATCAGATGGATTAGTTTGTAAATCGTTAGGTTTGGTTTTTCGGTTTCATCTTGCAGGTTGGAGTATTGTGAGGTTCTCTTTGACCAAAACCCTAATTCATCATTTTATTGCGGCTGCGACATGTAAGTGTACCCTTATTCATAAATGTTTTTTTGTGTTCCGTTCTTAATTGTTTTTTTTTCAAACTCATATTCGAAAACCAATTCTGTTGATATAATTGTTAACTCGGTTTCGATAACCAATTCTATTATGAATTTTTGATAGCCAATTTCATTGATGTAATTTTTTGTATACCTAATTAGTTATACTTAGCATAAAATGATTAATCTATAATTATTATAAAAAGACTTACCTTTTTTTCTTTTTTAACTATTACATCAAACTCTATTAACCAATCAAAACTTTCAATTTCACAATCATTCAAATTTGCAAAACAATTTTAGTAATAATCCATGCCACTTTAAAAAAGACACAGGTCTGACCCGCCCTATCGATTTAACCCGTTTTCATTTGGCGTCTATACCCCCACCCCCTTTCTTCTTTATCGCCTTTTCACTCCTTCTTCTCTCGACCACTTCCTCAGACTTTTGTTCTCCAAAATATTAATCAAGGTTTGATTTTGTTCTTTTCTGTTGATCGATTTCAAAATCGTAGAGTATATTAATTATTTTGTTAATTGATTTTGCGATTTTGTTCTCTCTGAAGCTTCAAGAACCTTGTCACATCGCTTTTTGATAAAATAGATTACAGAATATGGTTTGTATTTCACAATTTCTCAATTTAATTTTCTATCAGATGGATTAGTTTGTAAATCTTTAGGTTTGGTGTTTCGATTTCATCTTGCAGGTTGAAGTATTGTGAGGTTCTCTTTGACCAAAAACCCTAATTCATCATTTTATTGCGGCTGCGACATGTAAGTATACCCTTATTCATAAATGTTCTTTTGTGTTCCGTTCTTAATTGGTTTGTTTTTCCAACTCATATTCGAAAACCAACTATGTTGATATAATTGTTAACTCAGTTTCGATAACCAATTCCGTTATGAATTTTCGATAACCAGTTGTAACACCACTTTTCCAGTTTTAATTTAAAAACATTATCTTACGAGTTAACACCTAAAAATATCAGAGTTTTACAAAATACCGTTTCTAAACATACACGTGCTAACATATACAAAAGTAGTGTCCAGAAGTTTACTTCTCAAACACCAGGAGCTATCCGGCTGAACACCGTGTTGGGGCCTTACCCTTGCTGGAACATGTGCTACCTGCAACATAAAACACTGAAACATAAGCTAACGCTTAGTGAGCATACTAGCTGAACATAAATAAACCTAAATCAGAAGTAAAGTCTCCCCCGGATGTCTCACATCCAAACTGTAACACCTGCAAACCTGTATAAACTGTTATTGTTCTAGTATACAACATAGTTGTATACCCTGTCACTGATCTGGTACATGTCTATGTACCCTGACACTGATCTTGTGCATAGCTATACCATCTGCATAGCTATACACTAATGTTGTACAATATATACATATCAAAACTATCTCACATAACAAAGATATCATACTGTTCACTCGAGCATACATATATGCTAATCATACTAAAGGAATAATATACTCACCTGGTAACTGTGCAATATGCTAAAAAAGTAACGCGTGTTGTCGAGTATCCAGAAACCTTCGTGTACCAGAGAATAAGCTAAACATCATAAACTGAACAAGTTGTGTTGAAAAAGGGCCTACACGAGCTGTGTAAACCTACACGGGCCGTGTAAACCTACACGAGCCATGTGTTGGGTTTTAGCATGGCACGCAACGGAAGCAAAAGAACAAGAAACAAACAAAACCAATTGGTTCAAAGAACCAAAATGCCATTAAAACCCACCACATGGACCAAGCTCTATATGCAAGTAATGCAACAAGAAAAACTAGGGAAAAGAAGTTATACCATTCACGAATTGGAGCTGGAGAAACCGAACTTGATGGATGAACTAGAAAGCTAAACCAAGCCTTCCTCTATCGATAGTCCACACCGAGTTTTCTCAATCTCCTTGTACTAGCAAGCCTCCAAGTGATCTACAAGGACTTGTAATCACTTCTGGAACAACAACTTAGTATCTTGATGCCTCTTGGTAAACCTCTTGCAAGAACACACAAAGAACCCTCATGAAATCACCTCACAAGTTTATCTAAGTGTGTATATGTGATAGATGTTCAAGAACACAAATGGAGCTGATGCATGGCCTTTATAAAGACCCCAAGAAGCCTCTCTAGTGCCCAAAGGCCGACCAAGAAGCAATCATTGTCAAACACATGCATTGGTGGAAGAGAGAGGCAACATGCAAAAAGCTGACAGTTGTCTGTACACTAGTTCACGCCGTGAACTCTCACTGGCCCACATCAATTTGGAACTTAAATGCAATTGATTCCTTTTAGCCCCTCCACTTTGGTTGTTGTCGAGATCAATCCCCGGTGTGTGACCCAATAGGCCTATGCATCATCGATAGTGATATTGGCGTACGTATGTCAATGGGCATACTCCAATAGACTCCCACTTGCACATGACATACCGTACCAATAATGCCACATACAAAGAGCGGCCTCAAACAAGACATCTTTGCTTCCCAAGTCAGCATAGGTTTTGTCATCCTGGACAAATGCCAAATCTAAAACATAAGTATGAAATGGCCCTATAGATAAGTGATCAAATTATCCCTTTGTTCGCGATATTCGTGTGAACACGAGACATGGTTGAATGTCATCTCCAGATCGTTCACGGTTATGTTTCTCGATCAAGATTGATGGTGACCAAAAAATCTAGTTGCAATCGATCAAACATCATTGCAACTTGAGCACGGCCATGCATTTTTACGTCAGCTCTCAATCATCGGGGGGGGGGGGGGCTTGGATATCTCTCTAAACTAGAGGAACAAATCCTTTTGACTACATTGTTCCGCCACATACACCATACTTTACCCAAAAACTCCCTTTATAACAGCGAGTTACGAACTGCGTTTGAAAGCAATCAAAGCAAAGCAGGTACATGCTTTGATACACATGTATCTCCGGTCTAAGGATGAAATGATATTATCATCCTGAGTTACTTGTGACAGAAACCATGAAGTAACTTCAGGTGTGGGTCGTCCAATCACTTGAAGAATTCAAGCACAGGCGAAGTGTTGCGTCCCTTGTATCCAATCCATTATTAGATATGTGACCAAACCCTTCCCTCAGTCTTAATTCAAAACTTCCTCCCCACGAAGAATGATTGATTGTGGACATTTAGAATGATAAAGCATTCTAAGAAGTGGTTAAACATGCTAAGATGGAACACAGTAAGGATTCATAAAAATACCCGCCCTCGGCGCATTATTAAATCTCCATTTAATAATCGATATAGTATGAAATACAATACTGCTTGATGTTCCCCAGATAGATAAATACTAATCAATCATTAACCAAAAACAATATTTAAGCCAAGTTATATGCATTTAGAAATGTCAGCTGATCTAGTATGATAAACATCACTAGTCAATAATAACGGCTTAACTAGTGGGTTTGTAACAAAACACCCACATGTACTTTTGTTATTCACTTATATCTCTACTGACCAGACCTATCTCAAAGTGTCCGTCAAAGATATCATAATATAAATTGCTAAAGTGATCACACCCTCATTGTCTTAAAAGCTCACAATAGGGTAGGTGATACTTATGAACCAACAATTAACACCACAAGGGTAGGATCATAAACTTCGATCAAGATCGACAGTTATCCTTATAGAAACATGCACTAGAGTAATTACTTACTCCAGACCCTTTCTAGTCGTCAAACATCAAGAACATATTTCGGTATTTCTTGAACTCAAAATATTCTAGTATCTCCTAAGTGTCTTAATGAAGCAATAATTCCTGAATTAGGTCCACAGACAACTTAATATCGAGACATTATCTTCAATAGACACATATACTTAGGAATGCAACAAAGCTCCCACTAGCCCTGACATATGTAAAAGTCTTATCCATGCTTTCTAGAAAATCATCACTAGATTTCCTTAATAAAAGCAAAGATCTAACCTTTTAAATGCTAGTATAAATCCACAATGGATTTATCCATGCTTGTAGACTTAATTTTGATATTATGGATACATAAGACCTTCGGAGAGTGTTGTGAGTACTTCCTCATAATGATGTTCCACGACGGAACGCGGTCTTGTATATCTGTGTGCTATTTCTTATTGCCACAAAAGGCAATAATAGCCACTGCTATCAAATATTCTTCAACAGAACCACTAGGAAAAGTTTCCTCAAAACCATCATGAAACCTTTTCACATAGTCGGTATTTGAAGTTGTCTACAACTCCACTCATATTAATTCCACTTGTACCTTCTTGGTTTTCACCTAGGTATGGGATTAAGCCAAGTCAAATACTTGGATATTCAAATGGATTGCATCTCTTGATCAATTACTTCTTTTACTTTAGTGAATCCGGGTTCACTATGTCTTTCGATAGATGGTGATCTCAACATGACTCACCATCAAGTCATTGCCCCTTAGATATGAGAGACCCATATCTCTTTGCCTTTCGTATGACTCTTATCAGACATAAAAGTAATGATACTTAGTCAGATATACCAACATATCAATGCTGGTTCCCAATCAATCAAGATTGATTATTTTCTAGTATCAATCATTAGGTCTTTCATTTAAATTCCACGTTCTTCCATTAGAATGCTTTAGTTATTTTCTCCTTTTAGAGCAACAAAACACCGTTCTCAAAAGGTTAAATATCTAAAACTTAGAAGAACTTCTCAAATGTATTAGCACCTTTCAAGTCATCCATCTCCTACTGAATGTCGATGGGATAACTTTAAACTATGAGATACACAAGCAAAGAACTCTTTCCAGTGTAACACCCAGAATTTTATTATTATTAAGTTTATGCAAGAAAAGTACAAGGTGCTACCGGAGTCATAAACGGATATACGTGATAAGATGGGGTTTTAAACTAGAGGGGCTAAAACCGTCAAATTATAAGTTGTTTAAGTACAGGGACCTGTTGTGTCAATAGATGAAAGTATATATATAAATACCACCACCTTTGACTATAGAAGTCAAAGGTTTACACATTCCATTCTTTTCTCTGCAAGTCACGAGCACCTTTACCACATCCCTTAGCTTCTTCATTTCAGAGAGCAAATCAGTAGAACAAGCAGCTCTAGCAAGATCATAGCAATTGTATGCATTTGAGGTAAGAACTTTCACCATTTTTCTTGAAGTTTATGAGTTTAAACACATGATTCAATGGTGAACTCATGTTAGGATTGTTTTATATGGATTAGATTATGTATATCAGTTGTAGGAGGTGTAGGAAAACACCTCTAGTTGATTTATAGTGAAACTATAGGATTTCTTGGTGAAATCCGACAGTTCTTGGCAAGAACAGTCTGCTGGACTGTTATGTACACGGCCCGTGTAGCGGTACACGGCCGTGTAGTAGTTATGGCGGTCACAGGGCCATGTAAGGTTACATGGTCGTGTAGTATAAGAGGTACACGGCCCGTGTAGCGGTACACGGCCGTGTAGTGTGTAAGACGGTCATAGGGCCATGTAGGATTACATGGTCGTGTAGCATGAGTGGTACACGGCCCGTGTAAGGTGACTAGACCACACTGGCCATGTTGCCAGCTTAGGTCGTGTAGCATTAATGGGACACGGCCCGTGTAGGGATACACGGCCCGTGTAGGCCCTATTTCATATCAGAATGCCTTATGTGATTTTATGAATTGTTTTTATAGGAGGTGATTGACATATTACCTGTATCATTGACATCCGTGGATCAATTCATGATAGTATGATCAGAAGGTGAGTCTTTTAGACTTCACTTCATATGTGCAGCATGTATGCTATTATAGCAGATTATTGACATGTCATGTTATTCATGTGTATATGTAAGCTTACTGCTAAGTCCAGTAAGGCTCAGATGCGGTGCAGGTTTGTGACCTACGATGCTGCCCTGGGTCTAGAACCAGAGGCTAGCTTTGATTGACAGACATACGTGTATTATCTTCATATGATTTTATACGTGGTTTTATATGATGTTTAGTCTGGTTTACTCACTAAGCTCTCGTAGCTTATCAGATACTATTTTTAAAAATGTTTTGCAGGTTTTATCAAAGGCAAGGGCAAAGCTCCGGTTTGACTTCTAATTGTTAAACTCTTTGAAATTAACGCGTGGTTTGTAAATATCAAGTTTTTGGTACCAAACTTATGACAGTATTTATGTGAGTATCTATTGATACATCAGTTTTTCAATCAAGTATTGCTTCCGCTTTTACGTTAAACTTTGAGATGCGAACACTTATAGGTGTTTGATCTTATTATTTCAAATTTGGTTTTTGGGGCGTTAAATCCAGTCATATCTTATTTAGTGCTAATTAGACCATCGATTGGTTTTAGATGTGAGGACTTAGTCCGTCATGTTAAGTGAGTGTATCAATAAGCGGGATACACCTTTATGACTCATCATAAACCAGATCATATTCAATAATATCCGGTTCCCCACAACATAACACCATTTAATAATGTGTCTTAGTAGGAAGTGAATTACGTGGAAAAACCACAATTCATTATATGGTCATTTATTATAGATTCAAGATATCTTAGCATCTTAGCTAGATCTAAATATCTTGATCTATATGCCCTATAGATTCCGTAAGAAGTTTTGGTTAATCCTGAACATCAACGAGGTTTCAGACATTTACCCAAACTAGAAAACTTTCCGCAATTGCTACTAGAAGGTAGTGATGAAGAAGTTTCCCTTTAGTTATTCTTTGTGTTGTGCTTGATCGGATTATCCACAAAAGTGTGATCAATATCCAACAAACTTTTATCCTTCTCACGCATGACAATGAAGGGTTTCATAATCATCCTAGCCTAATAAACAAGACTAGCATCTAATGTCTAACCCGAGGTTAAACTATCCCGAGATCCTAACCACACGGATCTAGGTGATACTTTTCTTGTTTATGTTCTTAAGTTGATTATTTCACAAAGATAACTTCTCCAAACTATTTTGGATCCAGAATCAAATATTCATGAATATTTTATTACTTGCAACAAAAATCTTGTGTATGCCGTGACATGGATAATTTTTGAATCCAACAATATTTTTCATAACAACCTTCTTATTTCAAGAAAAAGATTCATCGTCATCAAAAGTAAAGTTGTGTGTCACGCAGGACAAAACAACACATAAACTTTGACATGAATAAACTTTGAACAAACAATATGAAAAAGTTTTACATTAAATCTCAAAACTTTTAAAATTATATCCATCATCTTCAAAACGAACATACAAAGAAACATCACTTGCCACGCAGGGCAACAAAATACAAGTAACAAATAAACCGGTGATTAAGATGAGATCAAATATCTCAATCTTCTCGTAGAGGACAAGCATCCATGTTTCCTCATAATGAGATCCGGTTTCTTCATGATTTTCTTCCTATCATCATGGACCTACACTTTGTAACAAAAAATAAATTTGTAACAAACGTGAGTCAATTAGCTCGGGTCAACAATCCCAACTTTTTGAAGAATAACAATGAATCATGAATGTACCTTTAGAGGGAAATGTAACTTTCTCTTTCCTTAGAAGTTTTATATTCCTTTGGCACGTAGGACAGGCATGACGGCCCCAATCTCCAAATCTTCCACAGAAGTAGCAAACCACCATTTGAGTCTCTTCTTGAGGCACATTATCTATGTCCTTGGACTCAATGTTAGGGATAGGCTTGGATACTCCAACCTTTCCTTTTGGGGTCGGTTTCTTCTTCCTTTTCTTTTGTTCCTTTGAACCTAAGATGGGAATGGATGAGGTGAAATTATGCTTGGCCATGTCTGACTCCGCAGTCTTCAACATGCCATGCAATTCACTTAAGGATTTATGTATCCCTTGCATATGATAGTTCATGACAATCTGGTCATATGATGTGGGCATGGACCACAATATGATATCCGCAACGAGCTCCCTCTCAATGGGAAATCCTAGCCTCTCCATTTGGTCCACGTACGCCTTCATCTTAAGGACGTGGACATTTACATTCCCGCCTTCCTGCATCCTGCAACCGATTAGGTTTTTAACACACTCATAGTGTTCCCGCCTAACTTGCTTTTGGAACATGTCCTTAAGCTTGTTTACCATGTCGTACACACTCGTGTGCTCGAATTGCTTTTGCAACTCCGAGCTCATATGTAACACCGTAAAACTCAAGCCATATTTTTTTAAAACGTTGCGGAAGCACATTCTAATTTTCATTTAACATAAACATCACAAGTACAAAGTACTTTACAAATCACATCGTTCGTTTGTGTTACAAAAAATTATAAAAAGTGGCTCGTCTCTTCTCAAAACACAATATCAGAGTATTGGTCAAATTCCCCTTTCCACAGACAAAGCTAAACAACTACTCACATAAACCTGCAAAAAGCAATCAACCGTGGGGGATTAGCACAAAGCTAAGTGAATGGAAGCTACAGACAAGCACATAACAATCACTGTTCCCAACGGAACCTCTGAACATCAATACTCAAGCAATCCGTCAATTCATCAATCTCTTCCATCCCGAGGACCGGCGGTTCTGCCGAACCTACAACCAAAGCTGGCCAAAGCAAAGGTTTACCGATAGCTCTCTGCCGATTGGCACAGTAAACTCCCCTCTGAGCAACAAATGCAACAGAGGAGCTACTACTGTTCAACCAACCGCAAGCGAGCCCAGCTCTAGCATCAGCAGCTGACCCCAACCAGCTCTTACACAGAAGCTGATCTCTTCCGACCCGTAACACAGAAGTCGGTTCTCAAACAATACAATTCCTTCTCCAGTCACAAACACAATCAAGAACTCTTTCATATTCAACATACAAGAACATATAGTTCTCATTTAGCAAATAGCAGACTCAACAGTCTATCATGGCATGACAATCGATCTATCTTCGCATAATAAACTTATCAGTCAAATATCTCGTATTCAAATTAACAGGAAAACTTTGCAACCAAACAATCTTTCAATCATTCAATAATGTTACTAACGTAACCACCCGTGAGTAAACTTTCACTCACCTCAGTCCTCGTATCACGCGTGCTCAGTTGTCTAATATCACCGAGTCTGTGATTTGCCTGAAAACACAACAACAACCGAATCAGTCTCGATTATATAAATATATCTTTCAACATATATTTATATCTTATAATCATATAAACAACTTGATTTACCCATATAATTACCAATACAACTTTTCCCAAACGAAACGCAATCAAAACAAACAACTTTTTCTGAAACAGGCTCCGTCGCGCCGCGACACTGTCGGATTTCGAATCCGGATTTCACAATCGGATTTGAGTGTCGGATTTTGGTTCCCGGATGTCTAGTGTCGGATTTGGATTCGGATTTCAGGGATTCGGATTTCAGATGTCGGATTTTGAGGTCTTCGGATTGTAGCACTCGGATTTCTACACAAACCGACTAATCTCGTGGATTTGCATGAAGGTCGCGCCGCGACCTTCAGCGTAGCGCCGCGACATGCTTCGCCCAGCATCATAACTTCCATTATAATCGGATTTCCAGCCACCAAAACTCACAAAATTCATTTCTAACATATAATTTCTCATTTCAAAACATTTCTAACATACATACAACTTCATATATCATGTTATAGCTCATAATAAACACTTTTAATCAATCATAACAACCAAATCATCAAAACCCATTTTCATTTATTTTCTTCAAAAACCCAACAATGGTGAATTCCTAAATAACCATGTATCCAGTCAACTAAACACATCAGAATGCATCATAACATAGTATACACATGTTCTCACCTTTTCTTGAATTTATAGAATCACAAAATCTCTTCTTTTGAATTTTCCAGTTTCTCTCCTTTTTCTTTTGTTCTTCTTTTCCAGACAATACACATGCACACACACACCTAACTTTTCTTTTTTTTTTCTTTTCTTCTTTCAAAATACACATATACACACACGTGTAGACTTCTCAATAAAATGTGTCACCACCACACACATACATCCACACATACATATTATCATACATACATATATAAACAACTCTTCTAGCATATACCACATGCCAATTAATTATTAATTAGTTATTCATTATCATAATACCATTTATTACGTCCATTTAATTTCAAACAAATAATCTTTCTCGATTAATTACCTTAACATGCATTCGAGGTATTTTCTATAACTTTCGTTCCAAACTCAATCTTATTTAATCATAAACACATACGATATCAAATACTCATTTAATCTCATAACAAATCTTTAAATATACATAATTAAACACTTTTCTACTTACCATTTTCCCACCTACTACTAGGCCGGGTTTTCGGATGTTACATCATAGTTGACAACATGAGGCAGGCAACGTCAGTGTGTCCTCAACACGTTTTTCATATGCGTATCGTACGGCCCAAGTCACGTTGGTAGCAGGTGGTTCTGGAAGGGGTTCCTCAAGGATGTGCAACTTTGATTCATAGCGAAGGAAAATTCTCAATTGCCTAAGCCAATCAATGAAGTTCACTTCCGTGAGTTTCTCCCTTTCTAGAAACATACGAAGTGAAATGTTTGACGTGGTGTTATGGTTTGACATCTATAAATAACAAGAGTACGAATTTTGATTAGTTTGATATAATCCTTGTTAAAATAATTACCCCATAAGTTTTAAGAAAAACAATTATCTTAACAAGGGCTAAGAACCATATTTCACATTACACCGTGACGGGTTTTCCGCGGATCACGTGGTAAAGCTATTTAAGCCGGTAACCATCTTACCGATTGTAATCCATTATTACAATTCTTAGTTCCTTGCGGGATCCAAATTGACAACCATTGTGTCGTATTGGCATGTTTGATCCCTTCACACCAACTTCAAAATAAAATTTTGAATAATCTTGGCTAGAGCTCGACAGCCATTCAAAGTTCTATTTCGAAATTGTAAATCAACCATCAAGATACACGGTGGTACTCTTACCCAACGATTGGCGCGGCTAGAGCTCGACAACCAATCTTGCGAGTTGCCACCATCACCTTCCACACAGCTCACGTAAGGTTTGACTCGGCTAAAGCTCGACAATCATTCCTTACGTGACTAGATTCGGATGGTGTCATCTTATGGTCGGCGTGAGATTTACATTTAGAAAACGGGATTTGTTTTCCGGTTAAAAAACCATTTTGATTTGATTAACAAATTTAGTGACAAAAACAATTTTTCACTTTTGAACATAAACCAATTTTATATCCTCTTTGTTAATCTTATGCGCGCGCGAGTTTGTAAACCATATTTAAAACTCTTGTGTTTTTATTACTTTTATAAAAAGTCATCTATCATGCAATAAACATAATATTCATGCATAAATAATAAAACACATCACACGCATAAAATATTGGTAACCATGCCCCTAAGCCTATACGTTTTCCCGTGAGCCAAAACGGGAAAACAAAGTCAACTAAGGAAAAACTTCCAATGACTTCGGATGTGCTCCCACTAAACCCGCCACCTCCATTGGGCCTCCCGGATTCGTGATGGCCAAGACGTCATAGCCATGACTCCCGATGGTTGCCTCCAAGTAACAAAAACATACAAAGATAGAAATGGCATGCAAGCCACAAAAACCTATCTTCTAGTACTTTACAAATATATGGGGAATTTAAATGGCATGCAAGCCACATAAAACATACATTTACAAACCAAATAAATAAATAAATTTATTAATTACAAACCATGTGATATTAAATCACCAAATGAATGAATAAATAAATCAAGCAACCAAACATCACAATCAAAGGTCTAGGGCAAAATGGTTACCAAAACATGCTATCTAAACAACAAAAGAAAGCATACAAGCATGGTGTGCCACAAAACCATGCAACTAATTTTATTTTGGTTAAGATTATTTAATAAACTCAAGGCACAAGAAATAATCTCATGTACATATGCATTAGTAACACCAAACCATTTTTGATGAAACATATTCATATGTACATAATATAAGTACATGCAATTATGCATTTCATGCCAAAATCATAATCCACGTGTAAATATACAAACCAAGATAAAAGGCAACAAGATCATCACAAGATATCTAACAACTAGAAAAATCCAGAAACAAACAACAATGGCCAAAAACCAAAGAACCAAAACAGATTGAAATTTTAAAACTGAAAAACACAAACGGTATAAACTTCACGGCGTGAACTCCAAGGAGTTCATGGCGTGAAGTAGTTCTGCCAGATTTCAAAATTTTTATTTTTTGGTTTTTAGGCCACCAAGTGCAAAACTGATGTAGAGGTGGCTCTGATACCACTGTTGGGTTTTAGCATGGCACGCAACGGAAGCAAAAGAACAAGAAACAAACAAAACCAATTGGTTCAAAGAACCAAAATGCCATTAAAACCCACCACATGGACCAAGCTCTATATGCAAGTAATGCAACAATAAAAACAAGGGAAAAGAAGTTATACCATTCACGAATTGGAGCTGGAGAAACCGAACTTGATGGATGAACTAGAAAGCTAAACCAAGCCTTTCTCTATCGATAGTCCACACCGAGTTTGCTCAATCTCCTTGTACTAGCAAGCCTCCAAGTGATCTACAAGGACTTGTAATCACTTCTGGAACAACAACTTAGTATCTTGATGACTCTTGGTAAACCTCTTGCAAGAAAACACAAAGAACCCTCATGAAATCACCTCACAAGTTTATCTAAGTGTGTATATGTGTTAGATGTTCAAGAACACAAATGGAGCTGATGCATGGCCTTTATAAAGTCCCCAAGAAGCCTCTCTAGTGCCCAAAGGCCGGCCAAGAAGCAATTATGGTCAAACACATGCATTGTTGGAAGAGAGAGGCAACATGCAAAAAGCTGACAGCTGTCTGTACACTAGTTCACGCCGTGAACTCTCTCTGGCCCACATCAATTTGAAACTTAAATGCAATCGATTCCTTTTAGCCCCTCCACTTTGGTTGTTGTCGAGATCAATCCCCGGTGTATGACCCAATAGGTCTATGCATCATTGGTAGTGATATTGGCGTACGTATATCAATGGGCATACTCCAACACCATGTACTATGTACACTACACGATCTCTCTTGGCCACATGGCCTATGCTAACATGTAACCCTACACGGGCAATGTACCTTTTGTTCTACTCGACCATGTAACCCTACATGGCTTGTCACCGCCTTTAACCTCTACATGAGCCGTGTATCCCTACACGGGCCGTGTACCTTATTTTACATGACCATGTTCATCTACATGGCCTATCACCATCTTAAAATACATGTACACGGGCCGTGTATAACTACACGGACCGTGTACACGACCGAACTGCAACTCTCTGTAAAGAACGCAGTTGCTATTCTTCATTCCGATCTCATTACAAGTATTTTCAATACTTGCAAAACATATTACAACATCTGAAACAACTAGATAGTAACTAAAAACACCACTATCAACAACAATAAATGATTTCACCTTTGAAATCACTTTCTTGACCTAAAACACACAAAACTCATTCAAGAACACATACCTTGTTACTATGGATCACTTGGATGTTGTTAGGGTACTCTAATCTTGGTGATTTAGATCCACAAGTGCTTGAAGGTGAGTTGTGTAATTATGGTGGTTTGACTTACTTAGTCAAACTTCCATCACACATATATATAAGTACTTTTTAAAAATTACCAAACAGCCCCTGGACTTATCAACTTTCAAAATGACAACTTTAGCCCCTCTATTTAATAAATACCTCAAATCTTCTATAACACTTAATCATAACAATTTTTGAACTTTGAGGTGTTACAACTATTCCCCACTTGGAATGATTTCATCCCCGAAATCTACTATGCAATTAACTGGGCATTACACCAAGCTGAATGCTACCGTAGCGCACTAGTGGTAATCTTACATCCCCTTATTTCCGAATGCTATTGCAGCGCACATAGATCACATACTATCCGCTACAACTTTTGATGATTTCTACTTGGATAAGCTTTCTTCCAGAGCTTTAAATGGATCAAGCTTGTACCTTGTAAGCTAATTTACTGGCTTGGAGAATTTTTAATAGAAGATTGCCCACTTAGACCACCCGCATCGGTAGCAATACCCGATGGTGGGTTGCATCGGGTAAGTGTGGAATACCACCGCCCTTTATTGGGTGATGGCAGGTTTCTGAGCCATTGTGTCGCCGAACCCGTTACGGGTACCTTTTATTTTTTTTATTTTTTTTCTTTTTCTCTCTTATAATTTATATTTTTTATTAATATTTGATGTAGGGTTGAATACGGTTAGATGTAGGGTTTATGGTTTAGAGAGGGTTGGAGGTGGGAGATGATGTGGATGCTGATGTGACATAGAATAATTTGGGTTGGATGCTATGTATGCAATTTGTATCCACTACCTGCCCTCTATGTGTCATGCTTGGTGAGACTGAGGACCATTTGTTTGGGAACTGTGTTATCTTCTCTAACATGGTGGAAGATTCCTATTCCAAATGATGACTTAAATATGTTATCAAACTGGGGTGCGGTCCTCACTTCAAAATTAAGGAGAGAATGAGCAAGTTTTTATGGCTGCTGCCTATGATCTATATATTATGGCTGCTTATTTGAAGATTGAGAAATGGCAAATTAAGTTTTTAGACCCTCCCTATCATATAAGCATGGTGATCTACTGATCTGCTTGCATTATACTACACTATTTATGAATAGACCAAAATGATAAATACTATAATATATCATATATATATATATATATATATATATATATATAATTTTATATTTTTGGATAAGTCAACACGCTATTTATGAACATCATAAATATTTCAAAACAATAAAAGTTAGATAACCCATTAACTGTTTCGGCGGGCAAAAAGTCACACCTCATTTTAGACCAGCGTTAGAATATTAAATATTAGGTTTCAACTTTCAAGTGGATACTATAATATTATTTTCATGCAAATCAATCGTAAACCGAACCCCCCTTGCTTCAGCTATGATCGATAAATGCACAAAAACATACATACATACATACATATAAGTCACCACATGCACTCCACTCACACATGCATATATAAATTTATGATATATATATAATCTTTACTCCCTCTCACGATGGATGCTCTCCCTTCTGAGTTGACTCAGATTTATGTCTTCGTCTTTCTCATCTTTGTATCTCATCCAATAGCCGCCGCTGATCAGGTCGCCGGTCAAGAGATACTGAGAGGCTTCCACGCCGTCCCTGATTCGTCAATAACGTCATTCCAACCTATTATCACTGACTCGGTGGGTAACTACTCACTGGGTTTCCTCCGAGTTGATCGAACTCAACTGGCTCTTGCCGTCATCCATGTCCCGTCACAGGAGCAGCTTTGGGTCGCCGGAAAAACCCCTTTGACTCGGTGGTCCTCCTGGACGAGCTTGTCGTTCAATGGCAGTCTTGTAATTTCTAACAAAGATACAGGGGTAGTATGGTCAAGTTACACCGATGGTGATCGTGTTCGGCTGTCAAGTACCTCCAATTTAATAATCGAAGGCGGTGGTAATTCTTTAATTCTATGGCAGAGTTTTGACTTTCCCTATAATACCCTCATGGAGAATCAAAATTTCACTAGCGCTATGACACTGGTTTCTTCAAATGGGTTGTATTCCATGAGGCTTGGACCGGACTTCATCGGGTTTTACGCTAAGTTTGTAGCGAATTCGGACCCGGGTCATCTTTATTTCCAGCATAATCCATTGGAAGCTAAGGCTAATGTCATGAAAAGCCACGGAACTATCCGGGCCGTGCTTAGCCCGGATGGGTTCTTGGGTATGTATCAAAACGGTACAACACCGGTTGACGTTCAAGCTTTTAGTAGCTTTCAACAGCCCGGGACAGGTAACCGTCTGGTTCGTCTTGAACCTGACGGAAACCTGATCGGTTACTACTGGACTAGATCATCATGGGTCATTGATTTCAAACAAATCCCCGATCCGTGTGAGCTACCAAGCTCGTGTGGACCTTACGGTCTATGCCAACGTGGTAAAGGTTGTTCTTGTTTAGACAACCGGAGATCTTACAAATCTGGCAGTTGTGACACCGGAGAAACAAGATTATCCGGTGACGAAATATGCCAGAAAAAACACAATGTTTTGAGGAGAACTGGGGTGGAGCTACCAAACAAAGAGATAATGGCATACACGATCATGAGTTCTCAAGAAAAGTGTGAGAGTGCGTGCGAAGAAACATGCACGTGCTGGGGTGCGGTTTACAGTAACACATCTGGATTCTGTTATACCATAGATTACCCCATACAAACAGTAGTTGAGGTACTCGATGATACCAAAGTAGGGTATTTTAAGGTGAGGGAGGGTGCAGGGAACGACCGTACGGTTGTCGGGTTATGGGTTGGGTTAGGATTGTTGTGTGGGCTAATTTTGCTACTTTTGGGAACTGGAGGGGTGTTTTTGTACAAGAAAAGAAGTAGAGGGGTTAAAGGGTATGTAGAGGAGGATGGGTTGAATGGTGCGGTGGGACCCTATAAAAACTTGGGCACAGCAAGCTTCAAGTCTATAGAGTTAAGTGAGAGGTGAGGTAGGCAATGACGTTTTTTGGAGTTTGACTTTGACCAGGATTTGACTATAAAATCAATTGGTCTGTGGGCCAATCGGATCTTTATGGGCCCATCATGTTGGTCACGTGAATCCAATACTGCTTTAGTATTAACTTGCAAAAATTTATATTTACTTGATACAAGTTATTTATTTCTGTCAATACCATAAAAATCATCGTTTTTTTTCGTTATAAAGGTTAATATTAGTTTAATTGTAACTTTTTTCTATGTAAGCAGATTGTAGCACGTTGAAATGGATAATCCCAGACGATACAAATTCGTTTTTGGACAATTATTCTTCTAGATTACTTCTTCGTCGTATGTTTATAAAGCATAAGAAATACAGAAAAACTCAAATGAACTCTGACTCATTTATACGAAGAGATTGGGCTATGTTACACGAAACCGTAATACCATTCTGTCTAATATTCTCACACAGCGAGAGTAATAGAAAGTTAAACGTTCAAATGAAATTTATAATGACGTAGAAATAAAATACATAATGAAAAAGAATAAAAAAAACTTCATGACAACAAGGCGGTGACTGATTGCGGCAAAAAAACGGTGGCAAGAAGTGTTTCAACGACAGTAGAGCTAAACTGTAACAACAAGAGCTACAACTACAATGGTTGCAAACACGAGGTGTGGATGCGGGGGCAAGAGAAAATAAATTAATTTCTTTTTATTTACAATGTGTCCTTGTAGTAGCATAAGAAGGTGAATAAGATAAAGAAAATCTTTATTATAGGGAGACGACAAAGAGAATGAAGGTGGTAACGGCCAACTGTAGTTCGGTGGTAGAAAGGTAGCGGAAGGAAGATAATGAAAGATATGACCAAAACCTTTAAGCCCAAATACTATATAGAAAATAGAAAAACTTGTAGACATTACACATTAACATTGAACACTATTTATAGAGTATAAAAGATATAAAAGGATCCCTATAAACTCTATCCAATCTATACAATTAGAATGAATCTAACATATACTAAACTTTAATATCATTTTATCTAATAAAGTGAAGCATGATAGATACCATACACTTTAACTATGACATGAGAATAAGTCAACATTTAGGCAAAAGAGTGAGAGCAATGTAACAATAGGTGTGAGAGTATATAACATATCATCGATTCGTTCATTCATGATTCCCGGCTATTTATATAGGTATTGGGATTTCTTGTTGATGTTGTCGACGTATAACCCGTCCTTCTCAGCTCTTCAAATCATGGGATTTCTGATTCCCGGTTATTTAACACTGTGTTTCCAAGTTTATTCAAAAAGAAAATGAGAGGAAAGAAAAATAAAGAGAGAAAAGTAAATAAGAGGAACAGAATCTTTTTTGTTTTTTATGTTACTGGGTGCGCCAAGCCTTACGCTCCATTCTCGAGTTTTTTAAGAAAGGGAAGGGAAGGGAATGAAAGTGAAGGAAATGAAATGAAAGGAAAAGAAAGGATCAAGCTATGTTCTTGAGTTGAAAGAACATGGAAGGGGAGCTTTTTCCTTCCGAATCATCCAACACTTGGGAGGATAAGTTTTTAACCAAATAGCTCCTCATTCTCCCTCCCATTCTGGCATTCTCTTCTTAAAGAACTTAAGAACACACAACCTTCATGGTTTTTTTTCCTTTCCTCCCCTTCCACTTCCTTCCAAAAAACAACTCATGAAGTGAGTGGAATTTTATGAAATTGATAACTGATTCCATTGTTACTGTGAATTAGTGATAAGAAATTATCCATAATTTGAAAAGTTAGGTCCCGTTGTTTCGCAGGAATTTAAAGGAATGAAATGGAATTTAAATCCAATTCCATTGTAAATTGCGTTCGGTAGCATTTTTCTGATTGGAATCAAATTATTTGGAAAATATATATTCCTTTATGTATGGGAAAGTCATTCCATTAGGTATGTGGATGGAATTAAAATCCATTCCTTAAGGAAACCTGATAAAAGACTATTTTGCCCTTACTTTAACCCTATAACGCCTCACCACCGCTATAGTATAGCGCCACACCATCGCTATAGTATAGCGCCACACCACCGCCACCACCGCCACCATCACCGTCACCCCACCGCCGCCGCCACCACCGCCACCGCCGTCACCACCCGCCGCCGCCGCCACCACCGTCACCACCGCCGTCATCACCACCCGCCACCGCCGCCGCCACCACCACCGCCGCCACCACCACCACCGCCATCATCACCACCACCCGTCGTCGCCGCCACCGTCATCACCACCCGCCACCGCCGCCACCACCAGCGCCACCGTCATCACCACCTGCCCCCACCGCCACCGCCGTCATCACCGCCGCCACCGCCACCACCGTCGCCGCCATCACCACCCGCCACCACCACCACCGCCACCACCGTCAGCACCCGCCGCCGCCACCACCGCCGCCGACACCACCGCCGTCATCACCACCCGCCGCCCCCGCCACCACCACCGCCACCACCGCCGTTACCGCCACCACTACTGCCGCTGTCACCGCCGCCACCACCACCCTTGTCACCGCCGCCGCCACCATTACCACCCGCCACCGCGGTGGTGGTGGTGGCGGCAGTGGGTGGTGATGGTGGTGGCGGCAGTGACAAGGGTGGTGGTGGCGATGGTGACAGCAGCGGTAGTGGTGCTGGCGGCAGCCGGTGGTGATGCTGGTGGCTGGCGGTGGTGATGCTAGTGGCTGGCGGCGACACGGGTGCTGGCGGCAGCCGGTGGTGATGCTAGTGGCGGTGGGGACAAGGGTGGTGGTGGTGGTGGCGGTGACAGCGGGGGTAGAGGTGGCGGCGGCGGGAGGTGTGGGTGGACCGAGGGGGGGTTGTGGTGGGTTGGGTTGGGTGTGCGTGTGTGTAATGATAAATTTTTAATATAAAAATGAATAAAATGGTATTTTGGTTTTTTGATATGATTCCATTGCAATTCTTTGTATAAATTTACAAACAAACGCAAAATAGGATTGTAATGAAATTCAATTCCATTCACTTTTCTGTGAAACAAACATGAACATGAATCTAATTCCTATAGGAATTGAATTCTTTAAGAAATTCAATTCCATTCCTTCAAATTCCGTGAAACGAATGGGAACTTAGAGATTGTGATTTGGGAATTAACCATGTAAGGCAACTTGTTACTAATTTAATTCCCAAATGAGATTCTCTACATTGGTAAATTCGTTAATTACGAATATTCCTTCCAAATTTAACTTTCATCTTTACCACTATATATTCAAAAAAATATCATTAGTTACTACATTTTTGTAAATTAAAAAAAAAGAAAATGAAAAAAGAGTAGAGCATCATTTTGTGGGCTCGCTGGGTCATAACAACATCAAGCAACTCAGCAATAAGGTAAATCCTTCAATCACACAAGTTTGACATAATGTCGCTTTCTTGGTGAATGGTGCATTTACGAGCATGTAAGTTTATTTTATATAAGAATACTACATTAAATGTTCGTGAGTGATACATGTTGTTTAAAAAAGTAATAAATGTTAAACTTTAATAAAATATTAAATAGTTATAAACGTGAAAGAAATGAGGGTTTGAAAAAATGACGAAAGATGGCGTCAATACCAAAACCAGTGATGGAAGTGCCGACGCGAAGGGGCAAACATGATGTATTATGATAGATAGAGACATGATTGTATTTCTTTTACAAGTTATTGATTATTATCGTTATAATTATAAGCAACAACGTCAAATATTTATTGGTTATATTTTAAAAAAAGTTTAAAATAATTATAAAATATTTTAAAATGATTAAACTACGAATATATTTTGTCAAATATTATATTTTGAAATGTTATAAGGTGTAAATATGATATTTATAAATTATGGTAGGAATATACGACATGGCAAAAATTCAAACGAGAAGCGTTTTTCGTACGAGAACCAATCTTAGTCGTCCAATTCCCCCTCCTTCAATTGGATTGCCCACCCATGAATTTCTTACATGCACCATGCCACACTCAATCCTCCCCACGCTCTTCATCCATTAGTTCCATTATCCAAAATGAACAGCCAAAATTGGTTCTCGCAGTCTCGTACGAAAAACAGTTCTCATTTAAACCCTCCACCCTCTTCATCCATGAATTTCACTTACCAATTAAACGACTAAGATTAGTTCTCGTACGAAAAACAGTTATCGTTTGAACCCTCTCCTATACGATATTTTAAGGTTTAAGAAGGGTATATACAAAAGTATCTATAATAATTTTACTTTTAATAAAGAACTTTTACTTTTAAAAGTAAAAATCAAATATATTTTTCAATTGAAATTAATGACTTGAAATTTAATTTTATTCAAAAGAGCAGTTAAGATTATCTAATAGTCCAAATTATTCTTTTATTTACATTTTATGATATTCATTTTACTCATTTAATCTTAAAGCAATGCATTTTTTAATTTGATGTTTTCTTGTTTTTTTATAATTTTGAGAAATAGTAGATTATGTATCATGAATGCCAATAATAATAATAATAATAATAATAAGCTAAAACCAACTTATATTTCTCTCAAGTAAAAACAAATACAATTTGTTTTTTTTCATTATTTTGTATATTTATATTTAACCACCCGGGATGTGATTTGAATGAATAAAATACCTTATATATTGGAATTTTTTTTTAACAATTAAAGCTTTTCAATAAGAATATAAAATTTTATTGGAATTCATCCAAGAACAAACCAACAATCCAGTGAAATGATCCATTGCAATTATAGAGGAAAACAGATTTTTTTCAATATTATATGATTATTAAATCTTATCTTATTTTATACATATACGTATAAAACTATACGTCAAAATCAAAGTAGTACCTTTAATTACACGTCATGATAGGGATCCAGGATCCTTTAATAGAACACAATCTTTAACTCAATTCACATAATACCAAAACTCAAGAAATGTAATTTCTACAATAATTAATAAATAAACCTTTGAAAAAACAAAGAAATAACTATTACAAAAATAAATTTTTGTCATAATTTTCGTTTGCTTTTACCCTGAAGCATCACCGTTGGATTGACATTTTAATCACGGATTTGGATTATATTCTGTTACTATCTGTTCTTACTTCGCACATAGTCAAATTTTTTGGACTTGTCAATTACTTCGTAATTGATTAACTACCTAGGCATACCAAGATATTAACAAGGTGTTTTTCATGATCATTGATTCACCCTGATCTAGAATCTGTTGTTGGGTAAAATAGAAAAACTTACTACAAAGGAAATGGATCAAATTGGTGCAGAGTTGCTTGAAGTGTGTCCAAATTCTTATATTTTCAATAACCAAACTCGTAATCTTAGAAAAACACAGCCTATTACTTAATTGATATTGGGTTTTGGTGATCATGTTTGATTCATTAATTATTTGATAAAATTTAGGAAAAAGGGTCAACTTTAGGTTATGAAGCAAATATGAATGTTAAATTTTGTTTGCGATTAGCTCTTAAGCAAAGTGATTCAAATTCTTAGGCAATCAATTGTTGTTATAAAGGTTAATATTAGTTTAATTGTAACTATTTTTTCATGTAAGCAGATTGTAGCACAATGGATAATCCCAGAAGATACAAATTCGTTTTTGGACAATTATTCTTCTAGAATACTTCTTCGTCGTTACATTGATCACTGTCTAATGTTTATAAAGCATAAGAAATGCAGAGAAACTCAAATGAACTCCAACTCGTTTATACGAATAGATTGGGCTATGTTACACGAAACCATAATATCATTCTTTCTAATATTCTCACGTAGTGAGAATAGTAGAAGGTCGAACATTCATACCGGAATGAAATTTATAATGACATAGAAATAATGAAAAAGAATATAAAAAAACTCCATGACGGCAAGTCGGTGACTGGTTGCGGCAAAAAATGGTGGAAAGAAGTGCTACAATGACAGTAGAACTAAACTGCAACAACAAGAGCTGCAACTACGATGGTTACAAGCAAGAGGTGTGGATGCGGGGGCAAGAAAAAATAAATTAATCTCTTTTTATTTACAATGCGTCCTTATAGCAACATAAGAAGGTGAATAAGATAAAGAAAATCTTTATTCTAGGGAGAAGACAAAGAGAATGAAGGTGGTAACGGCCAACTGTAGTTCGGTGGTCTCGGCGGTAGAGAGGTAGCGGAAAGAAGATAATGAAAGATATGACCAACCTTTAAGCCCAAATACTATGTAGAAAATAGAAAACCTTGTAGACATTACGTATTAACATTGAACATTATTTATAGAGTATAAAAGATATAAAAGAATCCCTAGTTAACTCTATTCACCTCTATACAATCAGAATGAATCAACATATACTAAACTTTAATATCATTTTATCTAATAAAGTGAAGCATGATAGATACCACACACTTTAACTATGACATGAGAATGAGTCAACATTTAGACAAGAGTGAGAGCAATGTAACAATGGGTGTAAGAGTATATAACATATCATCGATTTATTCATTCATGATTCCCGGCTATTTATATAGGTATTGGAATTTCTTGTTGATGTTGTCGACATATCACCCATCTTTCTCAGCTCTTCAAATCATGGGATTTCTGATTCCCGGCTATTTAACACCGTGTTTTCAAGTTTATTCAAAAAGAAAATGAGAGGAAACAAAGATAAAGAGAGAAAAGTAAATAAGAGGACGGAAATCTTTTTGTTTTTTATGTTACTAGGTGCGCCAAGCCTTACACTCCGGTCTCGAGTTTTTTAAGAAAGGAAAGGGAAGAGAATGAAGTGAAGGGAATGAAATGAAAGGAAAAGAAAGGATCAAGTTGTGTTTTTGAGTCGAAAGGAAATGAAGGAAGAGCCCTTTCCTTCCGAATCATCCAACATTAGAGAACACACAACCTTTACGGTTTCCTTCCAAAAAACAACTCGAGAAGTGATTGGAATTTTATGAAATTGATAACTGATTCCATTGTGACTGTGAATTAGTGATAAGAAATTCTCCATAATTTGAAAAGTTAGAGATTGTGATTTGGGAATTAACCATTTGGAATATTTAGGAATGGCAACGGGGCGGATTCGGGGCGGAGATTGGTCCCCCCGTCCCCGCTTAAAAACGGCGGGGATTTAAACGGGGATCCCCATTGGGTAACCGGGGAAAACCGCGAAGAAACGGGTATCCCCGTTTAATATAAACATGTGATTAAATAAGTAATTTTCACCGCAGAGATACCCATTAAACTAAATCTATGATTTTTACTACGATTATCGTCATTTTTAAGATTTTTATCACGAGTTTTAGAAAACGATTATACTAAATTATACGACATTATCGAATACAAACATATATGAACCTAAATTAAATACTTAAAGAGTTTAAATGCATCCAAAATATCAAAACTAAATAATTCAAATAAAGACAACGATTAAAATTAGATTGTGTGAAAGCGTATAAAGATTTGTATATTTTATATTTAAAATTAATTTTATGTATATATATATATATATAATTAATATTAAACTATAATCGGGTATGTCGGGTGATCGGGGCGGGGATCATCAAACCCGTCCCCGTCCCCATCCCCGTTTAAATAATCGGGTTTCCCCATCCCCGTCCCGTTTATGTCGGTTTTCGGTTTTCGGTTTTCCCCATCGGTTTCGGTTTTTTTTTGCCATCCCTAGGAATATTCCTTCCAAATTTAACTTCCATCTTTACCACTATGGGAATGTTCGGTATGACGCTTATTGGAGCTGGTAGCTTTTTATTTTGAAAGAAAAAACTACAAGTCATGTTCGGATGAAAAGGCTAGAAGCTTTTTCTTAAACAAAAAAGCTCTGAAATAAAAAGTTTCTTGAAGTCGCTTTTAAAACTATCGGGAAGCTGTTTATATACCAAATTACCTAAATACCCTCTTTAATTGTTTTATAATTTCTCCAATTTTTATAATATGTCATTTTACACTATTAAGCTTCAGCTACTAGCTAATTTGCCGAACACATATATAACTAAAATAAATAGCTTCCAACTCCAATTAGCAACTATCAGCTTCAAGCTATTTCCGACAAGCACACCCTATATATTTAAAAAAAATATCATTAGTTACTACATTTTTGTAAATAAAAAAAAAAAGAAAAAAGAGCAGGGCATCATTTTGTGGGCTCGCTGGGCCATTACAAGTTTACAACATCAAGCAACTCAGCAATAAGGTAAATATTTCAATCACACAAGTTTGAGTGTTTGACATAATGTTGCTTTCTTATGAACATGTAAGTTCATTTTATACAAAATACTAGATTAAATGTTCGTATGCGATACATGTTGTTTAAAAAAGTAATAAATGTTAAACTTTAATTAAAAATATTAAATAGTTATAAAACGTGAATAAAATGAGAGCTTGAAAAATGGCGAAAGATGGTGTCAATACCAAGACCAGTGATGGAAGTGCCGACGTGAAGGGGCAAACATGATGGCAGATACGTGGTATTATGATAGGTAGAGACATGATTGTATTTCTTTTACAAGTTATCAATCATCATCGTTATAATTATAAGCAATTATGTCAAATATTTTTAAAAAAGTTTAAAATAATTATAAAATACTTTAAAATGATTAAACTATGAATATATTTAAATTGCACGAAAATACAACAAACTATGCCAATGTTGTCATTGTATGTAACCAACTTTATTTGTACTTAAAAATACACATAACTTACAAATTTAGTTCATTGTATGCAAGTTAACAATAGGTAATTTACCGATAACCTGTCCAAAAGTAAAAGAATTTTGGTACTTAAAAATACAAACAACTTTCAAATTGTGTTCATTGTATACAATCGGCAACCAGTAACCTGGTCATGAGGTCATTGATTGCATACAATAAATCAAAATTGTAAGTTGTTTGTATCTTTAGGTACAAAATAAAGTTGGTTGCATACAATGACAACATTGTCATAATTTATTGTATTTTCACTTATTTTACCCTTTGTTAAATATGATATTTTGAAATATTATAAGAAGTAAGTATGATATTTATAAATTATAGTAGAAATATACGATATTTTAAGGTTTAAGAAGGACATATATGAAAGTATCTATAATAATTTTGCTTTTAATAAAAAACTTTGACTTTTAAAAGTCAAAATCAAATTTAATTTTTAATTGAAATTAATGACTTGAGATTTAATTTTATTCAAATGATTATCTAATAGTTTAAATTATTCTTTTATTTATATTTATGAAATTCATTTTACTCGTTTAATCTTAAAGCAATGCATTTTTTATTATGATGTTTTCTTGCTTTTTTATTATTTTGAGAAATAATAGATTATGTATCCTGAATGCCAATAATAATAATAATAATAACAATAATAATAATAATAATAATAATAATAAGCTAAAACCAACTTATATTTCTTTCGAGTAAAAACAACTACAATTTGTTTTCTTTCATTATTTTGTATATTTATATTTAACCACTCGGGATGTGATTTGAATGAATAAAATACCTTATATATTGGAATTTTTTTTAACAATTAAAGCTTTTCAATAAGAATATAAAATTTTATTGGAATTCATCCAAGAATAAAACAACAATCCAGTGAAATGAATCCATTGCAATTATAGAGAGAAAACATATTTTTTTTTCAATATTATATGATTATTAAATCTTATCTTATTTTATACATATACGTATAAAACTATACGTCAAAATCAAGGTAGTTCCTTTAGTTACACGTCATGATAGGGTTCCTTTAATAGAACACAATCTTTAACTCAATTCACATAATACCAAAACTCAAGAAATGTAATTACTACAATAATAAATAAATAAACCTTTGAAAAAACAAATAAATAATTACTACAAAACTAAATTTTCGCCATAATTTTCGTTTACTTTTACACTAAAGCATCACCATTGGATTGAAATTTTATTCACGGATTTGGTTTATTTTCTGTTACCATCTGTCCTCAATTGTTATATAGTCAAAATTTTTGCACCGTCAATTACTCCGTCATTGATCAGTTAATCTAGCCATACCATAATGTTAACAAGGCGTTTTTCACGATCATTGATTCACCCTGATCTAGAATATGTTATTGGGTAAAATAGAAAAACTTACTGTTAGAACCTAGAGGGGGGGTGAATAGGTTATATGCCCACTTTTTGAAGTTTTTAACAATATTTGCAAGTAATTAAAGAGTTTAAGGAAGAAAGATATCACCAATGAAGTAGTTTGGACACAATGATTTAAAGTGGTTCAAGCAAGGGTTAACAACCTTGCTCTACATCCACTCCTTGGCCTCACCCACCAAGAGTTGCTCCACTAACTTCTCTCTTTGAAGGTAGAGATAAACCTTTTACAACTTCTCTCTAATTCTAAGGCTAGAGATGATCCTCACTTCTCTCTAATTCTAAGGCTAGAGATGATCCTCACTTCTCTCTAATTCTAAGGCTAGAGATGATCCTCACTTCTCTCTAATTCTAAGGCTAGAGATGATCCTCACACAATTACAAATATACAATGAAGGTAATGTAGTGTTTGAACTTTGAAGGCTTTCACTCTTGCTTCATTCTTGATCTTGAGATGTTGAATTTTTATCAAGAATATGAGCTCACAAGTTTTTGTATATGTTCTGTGTTTTTCAGATTGCAAGAGGTTGGTAAAACACAAGACTTGAGTTACCTTAAATAAGGAAAAAGATGCAAGCTCAAAAAGTGTCCAGACTGTCCACGGTCGATCCACGGTCGACCGTGGCATCGACCGTCGGCCTGCTGGAACTTTTTGAGACTTGTCAATATAGACGTTGGCCTTTTACCAAAACCACACACAACCCATTTTTACCATAAAAATGCACTGAAAAGAAGCTTTAGAAAAGTTGGGTTAGTGCCATACTTCTTAAGTTTGAATTTAATCATAAAAATGGTAGTTTAGAAACCAAATGCACAAAGCATGTTGGAAGTTTACCTCTTTGAGAGATTCCTTTTGCCAAATATGGTTTTGGCTTATTTCAATAGAAGATTATGTTTAGTATTTGCCAAAATAGGAATTCATTTGCTTTGACTACCAAGCTTGTGATTTTATAAAAAGTTTCTCAATTTTTATAAAAGTTTTTATAAAAATTATTTTATAAAAACTTAAACTCATTTAATTATTTATTTTGTAAGCTCATAAACTTTGAACGTTTATTTGTAGGAATCTTCGACATCGGCTTCTACTTGAACTCGGATCTTGACGATTGGAGCTTGGCTATTTGATTAAGCTTATTTTGTAGATCATAGATGAGAATATATTTGATTGAATATATATATGTGTATATGTGCACATATGTTAATGTTAGTACATACAATTATATAAACAAGTTATATATTTATGTGTCAACAAAAGAGGATATATTTGTAAGCCTATTTTTCCCAACAATCTCCCCCTTTTTGTTGAAGACAAAAATTTATAACTTGTATAATAAATTGTATATATAACTTTAACATGTTAACATGTGCATATATACATATATATATATTTATATATTCTTCTATCTTCTATATATTCTTCTATCTTCTCCCCCTTTTTTGTCTTAAACAAAAAGGAGACTCCCCCTTGACATAAGCTCCCCCTTGAACGTAGATCTCCAAATCTTGATTTGGACGAGCTAGAGTACATACAAAATTCTACCAAGGACTTGCACGAGTGATGTAAGCATAGTCAATATTAATCACAATACATGTTATATGGAAAGCATGCATATCAAACCACAAAACGTACATCATAGCATAAAATATTGTAGCACATGATTAAATACCATATTGTGTGAATACATAGAAATAAATTGTTTGAAAGACAAATGTGGTAATCATAAAACATAGACTCATGATTGAGACGGCTCACCCCCATCGGTTCCGGAATTACATTTAAGAGCATTCATAATTGATCTCAACATGCCCTTTACCCCTTTCATTTCTTTACGGAGAGAGCGAGTTTCATTCCGTAAAGCATTCACATTGCGATTTAGTGCTGCAATTCGTTCATCGGTAGTGCCTTCAACCATGCCGAAATCCGGAGGAATTGAACTCTCCGCTTCACCTTCCTCCTCTTCACCAAAGGTGAATTTGTCAATCTCGGCTTCCGTATCTCCGGAAGAGGAAGAGTGTGCCCGTTTCGTCCCTTTATGGGAAGACATCTTGCGAAGTGTCGCAAGGTCGATGGGCATGGAGGATCCCGGAGTTGAGACAATGCGAGAAACATCCGGTAGATTCGTAAAAAGAAGAGATAGAAGACGGCCATAGGGAAGATCCCTACGACTTGTCACGAGACCACTCATGCGTTTAGCAAGAATGTGCGTGAGGTTGATCTCGGTCCCCGTTTTAAGAGCATGAAGAAGAACAGCTTGAATAGCACTTATTTCAGAATGATTCCCAGATTTGGGAAAGATATTGGAATAAATGATTTTGTTCCAAACGGCACATTCGGGAAGAAGATCTCTTCCGAAAAGATTGGTTGTGGTGTGAGGAACATTTGGTTTGCAAATTGACCCAATGATTTCAGGAATGGTGAAGGCGGGTGGAAGGTTTGTGAGGCTATGGCCGGTATGATAGTATTTGAGGCCGGAGGATGGGATGTGTAGAATCCTACCTAGTTGGACAAGAGTGAAGGTAAAGTCCTTACCTTCAATGTTGAATGTGATTACTTCATCATCCTCATTATAGATGAAGGAGGCATAAAATTCATAGAGACGATTTTTATAAATGACATTTGAGAGAGAAAGGAAAATAGTCCACCCAATAGCCTCAAAGGTGGCTTGGGTCCTATATTGGTCAAGTTGATTGACCGCAACTACACGACCCTCGTTTATGGCCCGTTTCTTTAGAGCATTGGCGGATTGACGAGGGGTAGGGTTGTCGGGTTTTCTTGAAGCCGATGTGCGAACACGTGGCATGATTATCTATAGAGACAATAATTATATGATTAAGTACAAATATATAGTATTAGAACTAGTGTGTGCCTAAATTTGAGAAGATTTGATGAATCATGTGGTTACTAAGGTTAGTTGATGTAGATTAAGCAAAACTACATTGACTTTGGACATTAAAAGTCAAAACATAAAAATTTAAAAGTTCAAAAAATTTCCAGTGGGCTTACGGTCGATGCACGGTATTGACCGTGGATCGACCGTCGTTGGTCTGGATTTTTGGTGATAATCTGCGGTCGAAGTAAGGTCGACCGTGGTTCGACCGGCAGTGGACTTTTTTCAAGATTTCATTTTTGTCCCTTTTTGACATGATATGCATACACTAATTGAATCTTATAATAATAACTTAGACATCATCTATATTTAAAATTGAACCCATCATTTTCATATACCATTTACTACTCAACAAACCTAACATATTTTCTTTTCCAAAAGTCAACCTAATCCTAAGATCCACATGATTCTTTGGTGCAAAGAGAGAGACCTAAGAAAAAGGAAGAAGAGATAAACTTATACTTTGAACAAGAAATTCGTGAGGAAGGGAAAAGGCAAGAGAGGATGAGTCTTCAACCGTGGATCAACCGTGCCTTCGATTACCGCTTCAACCGTAGTAAAAACCTTGATTTTTGAGGTAATTTTTAAGCTCTTAGTTGTTAATGGTGGCTAGGGTTTGTGTGGGGAAGAGAAAGTGTAAGAAAGAGAGAGTAAAATAGGGTTAAAAATCGTCAGGTACCCTACGGTCGATACACGGTCGACCGTGATATCGACCGCGCCCTTTTTAAGTCTGTTTTGGTGTTTCTGCAGTACCCCGACGGTCGATCCACGGTATCGACCGTGAGTCGACCGTGGTGCATCTGGAATCCATATTTTTACCATTTTAATGCATTTAGGTATTTGTTTAAGGTCATACAATGCATTTCTAAGATTATATACATATGATGGGGTCTTCAAAAATCAAAACCGGGAGGTTGACATACATAGACTTCCTCATTTATAAAGCCATTTAGAAAAACACTTTTGACATTCATTTGATATAATTTAAAACTTTGAGCACAACCATAAGCAAGTAGACTCCAAATGGATTCAAATCTAGTACCCGGAGCAAAGGATTCATCAAGGTCTATCCCTTCTTGTTGATTATATCATTGGGCTACAAGTCTAGCTTTGTTTCTAAATACTCATTTAGTTCCAATTATTGTGTGACCACTAGGTATAGGTACTAAGACCCAAGCTTGGCTTCTAGTGAATTGATTTAAACTCTTCTTGCATTGCCATTTCCCAATTTTTATCCTTAATTGCCTCTTTAATATTCTTGAGTTCTATGTGTGACACAAAGGAAAATAAGGTATTAAGGTTTTGGGCTTGGGATCTAGTGAGTCTTTGATTTAGGTTTCCTATAACTTGAGTTATTGGATCGTTTTCTAACTTTGATGATTTCATATGGTGTTTTACTTAACATTGGTCTAATCAAAGCTTGGAGAGACCTATTTTTCCTTTCAACAACCCCATTAGATTGGGGAGTGTGAGGAGCCGAAAAGTTATAAGAAACTCCATGTTTATCACAAAATGCTCCAAGTTGCGCTACATTGACAACTTCTCTTTCATGGTTGGTATGAATTGAGATAATCATTCAACCCAATTGGTTTTGAATTTTCTTGCCAAGATTTTTGAATTTGTCAAAAGCTTCAATTTTTGTTTTCAAAATAGCGTCCATGTATATCTAGAAAAGTCATCTACAACAACTAGTGTGTAGAAGTTTACCCTATAGCTTTGAATTGATGAAGGCCCAAGGACATCTCATAGTTTTTATAGCATTTTAGATTTATGAGATGAGTGCATTTGTTTTTCTATCTTACATGCATCACAAAAATGATTATCGAATTTAACATTTGGTAAGACTCTAACAAGCTTATTTATAGTCAATGTTTGTACTAATCTTATGTTAGCATGTCCTAGTCTTCTATCAATTATAGATGCAAGACATACTTGTGTTAGGATTATCACCAAGTCTACATGTATAGAGTCCATTTCTCCTAACACCTTTTACTAAAACTTTATTATCTTTGCATATCAAGCTTTCATGTTTAGAGAATTTAACATTTAGATCTTTATCACATAATTGACCAATACTTATTAAGTAGTAAGCTAAACTATTAACATGCTCAACATTCAAGAATTTGATATTGTCATGAAGAGTGTTACCTTTACCAACTACCTTTCTTCTTAGGTTACTTCCAAACACCACATGTCCTCCATCATACTCCTTGTATGAAGTGAAGAGTTCTCTATTACCGATCATGTGTTTTGAGCAACTATTATCAAGAATCCATTAATGAAACATAATCTCATTTTTGTTGCATCCCTACACTTGTGTAATTTTCATTCAAGCTTTTGGTACCCAATATTTCATGGGTCCAGGATGGTTAGTATCAAAAACTCCTACTCTAATCCACCTCTGTGTAATCTTGAACCCTTTATGATACCATGTGTTCATAGAGTTAATAGGTTTATGAGAATGTCTTGATTTTTGAATTGTATTTGATTTAGGTTTCTTGAATCCAAGTCCATGCCTTGTAGTTGGAGTATAAAACTTTCTCATTAATTCATTACTTGCAACCTTTGGCATACAAGTGGAAGAACTAGAGACAATGTTGCAATTTTGAACTTTTGGAATTTTCCAGTGAGACGATGGTCGATTCACGGTCGATACCGTGGGTCGACCGTGAGGCTCCTGGATTTTTTCTTCCTCTTTTTCTTTCACAAATTTGATAGGTGTTAAGTGACTAGTTGGCATGTTGTTTGAGTTACTTGAGAACCCAAGACCACCTTTATCTTTTGATGATTTTTGAATCTTTAACATCTCATCTAACTTGGTTGAACTATTTTCAAATTTTGATAAGGTGGTTGTGTTAAAATTTGTCTTTAGCTTACTTTCCAAATCTTTCAAGCTTGGAGATATATGAGAAGCAATTTTACTTTCTAGATCTTTTATTTTCAAGTTCAAGTTATCATTTTCATTTCTTAACTTGACATTTTCCTTTTTCAAGCTCTTATTATCATTTTTTAACTCCTCATTTTTAGCAAGTATTTTAGAGCTAAAGTCACATAATTGATCATATTGATGGTCATCATTATCACTATAGTAGCTAGAATCGGAATGTACCTCACTTGTCTCAAAAGCCATAAGACATTTTTCTTCTTTTATTTCCTCTTCTTCATCACTTGAGGATTCCTTGACATGTTTAGCTTTAAGTGCAATGGATTTGCTCTTTTCTTTCTTTAGCTTGGCAATCTCATCATCTTTTTGCATGATTACTTCATACACCTTGAGATTTCCTATTAGTTCATCCATTTGTAGTATGTTCAAGTCCTTTGACTCCTCAATAGCCGTCACCTTTGCTCTCCATTTTGGTGAAAGAGCCCTAAGAAACTTTCTTACAATATTTTTGTTAGAGTAAATAGTCCCAAGTGCCTTGAGACTAGTAACAATAGTATTAAACATTGCAAAAGCATCATCAATTTTCATATCATCAAATATTTGAAATTGTTCATATTGTTGCACAAGTAATTCGATTTTGTTATCTAGAACTTGGGCATTTCCTTGATGTGTGATGACAAGAGATTTCCAAATAGCATTTGCACTTTCACACATGAAAACTCTTTCAAACTCTTTTCTAGGTAAAGCATTATATAGAAAAAGTTTTACTAGAAAATTTTTTGAAATCATTTTCTTGTCTTCTTGATCCCATTTTTCTTTAGGGGTTGGAATATAAGCATTTTGTTTGGAGTAAGGTTTTTGGAACATGATCTCCTTCTTCAATAATCTCCCAAAGGTCAATATCTTTGGCCTTTACATAGGTCATGAATCTTTGCTTCCAATAACAAAAGTCTTCTTCTTCAAGAAGTGGAGGTCTAACCATAGAATTCCCCTCTATATAATTTTGTCCCATTTTATCAACTCAAAAATTTTTGAAAAATATTTTTAGAAGATTTAAACAACTTTTCAAAAATTATCTAGAGCAACTTGCTCTGATACCAATTGTTAGAACCTAGAGGGGGGTGAATAGGTTATATGCCTACTTTTTGAAGTTTTTAACAATATTTGCAAGTAATTAAAGAGTTTAAGGAAGAAAGATATCACCAATGAAGTAGTTTGGACACAATGATTTAAAGTGGTTCAAGCAAGGGTTAACAACCTTGCTCTACATCCACTCCTTGGCCTCACCCACCAAGAGTTGCTCCACTAACTTCTCTCTTTGAAGGTAGAGATAAACCTTTTACAACTTCTCTCTAATTCTAAGGCTAGAGATGATCCTCACTTCTCTCTAATTCTAAGGCTAGAGATGATCCTCACACAATTACAAATATACAATGAAGGTAATGTAGTGTTTGAACTTTGAAGGCTTTCACTCTTGCTTCATTCTTGATCTTGAGATGTTGAATTTTTATCAAGAATATGAGCTCACAAGTTTTTGTATATGTTCTGTGTTTTTCAGATTGCAAGAGGTTGGTAAAACACAAGACTTGAGTTACCTTAAATAAGGAAAAAGATGCAAGCTCAAAAAGTGTCCAGATTGTCCACGGTCGATCCACGGTCGACCGAGGCATCGACCGTCGGCCTGCTGGAACTTTTTGAGACTTGTCAATATAGACGTTGGCCTTTTACCAAAATCACACACAACCCATTTTTACCATAAAAATGCACTGAAAAGAAGCTTTAGAAAAGTTGGGTTAGTGCCATACTTCTTAAGTTTGAATTTAATCATAAAAATGGTAGTTTAGAAACCAAATGCACAAAGCATGTTGGAAGTTTACCTCTTTGAGAGATTCCTTTTGCCAAATATGGTTTTGGCTTATTTCAATAGAAGATTATGTTTAGTATTTGCCAAAATAGGAATTCATTTGCTTTGACTACCAAGCTTGTGATTTTATAAAAAGTTTCTCAATTTTTATAAAAGTTTTTATAAAAATTATTTTATAAAAACTTAAACTCATTTAATTATTTATTTTGTAAGCTCATAAACTTTGAACGTTTATTTGTAGGAATCTTCGACATCGGCTTCTACTTGAACTCGGATCTTGACGATTGGAGCTTGGCTATTTGATTAAGCTTATTTTGTAGATCATAGATGAGAATATATTTGATTGAATATATATATGTATATGTGCACATATGTTAATGTTAGTACATACAATTGTATAAACAAGTTATATATTTTTGTGTTTACAAAAGAGGATATATTTGTAAGCCTATTTTTCCCAACACTTACTATAAAGAAAATGGATCAAATTGGTTTAGAGTTACTTGAGGTGTGTCCAAATTCTTATATTTTCAATAACCAAAATCATAACTTAGAAACACAGCCTATTACTTAATTGATATTGGGTTTTTGTGATCATGTTTGATGCATTAATTATTTGCAAAAATTTAGGAAAAAGGGTCAACTTTAGGTTATGAAGAAACTATGAATGCTTTTTTGTTTGCAACTAGCACTTAAGCAAAATGATTCAAATTCTTAGGCAAGCAATTGTTGTTGTTCATTGATAGGTAGGAATGATACTGGTGCGAGTTTGGCCCTGTCCTCGTTTAAGAAAACCATCTCCATCCCCACTTAAAAAATCATGGGGATTTAAATAGGGATCCCCATTGGGTAACGAGGAAAACCATGGGAAAATGAGTATCCATGTTTAATGTAAACTGATGATTGGACGGGTAATTTTTACAGCAAAGATACCCCTTAATGTAAAACGATGACTTTTCATTGCAGGATCCCTATTAACGTTAATATTTTGCGACAAATTTTAGAAAAAACAAGTGTACTAATATTATACAACATTGTCGAATACCAACATATCTGAACTGAAATTAAAGTCCTAGAGTCTAGATGCATCCAAAATATAAGAAATAAACAATCAAAATAAACGATAACGATTAAAATTAGATTGTGTGAAAGTATATAAAGATATATATATATATATATATTATTTAAAATTAATTATATATATGAGAAATGATATATCCTTTTACTAGTTGTTCTTACTTATCCTCTTACTCACTTGATCAAGAGAAGTGTTAAAATCAAAGGATGATAAGAGGGAAGAGAATTAGTGCATTATACATGTCAAACACCGAGTAGGTAGAAAAATAAAGTATGAATAATTAGTAGGACGATATACACACACATGTGAGAGTTTATTTGAGAACTATTTTTATTGCCAGCACTGCGAAAATCAATGTTAGCTTTTGATTAAAATAAATCAATGGGCATTTATGAGTCATTAATGACTCATTAATGATGTATTAATGAGGGTATTTTAAGAAAATCAAGCATCACTCTTTACTGATAGTTTACACGGACGCAATTCACTATTGAAAAATATTTAAAAAATTAAAATACCCTATTAAGAGCATTAATGATTGTTATAAATGGTACTCGTAGTACTCGCAATAAGAACGGTTTTCAAATGAACTTCTCTCTCTATATATAATTAATATTGAATAATTATCGGGTATCGGGGAGGGGATCACCAAACCCGTTCCCGTTAAAAATAATCGGGTTTCCTCTGTTTATCGTCCCGAACCCGTCCTCTTTATATCGGATTTCGATTTCCCAGTCGGTTTTCGTTTATTCTGACATCCCTATTGATGGGTGATTAAAAGCAATTATGTGTAATGGCACTCTTAAGAGAAAAGAGTGTGTTTGATTTTTTTTAAACAAAGGGTTTCTTGTTATTTTACTTTTGTCTATTTTCTCATGTCTGTAATATCACAGGCTCACAGTAGCAAATTCAACATGAATGTTGGCAGATAAACTTGCAAGATCATAGTAGCAAGTCCAAAATGAATGCATGATAAGGTAAGAATGTTTCTTATTTGATAAAAAAATTCTTTTAAAGTTACATATATGTTCTATTGCACAAAAAGCCTGCTTATGATCAAATACAATCCTATATTCCAATTTTTAAGTAACTGCAATGCCCTATTATTAAGCCCAGATGGGTAGACTATTTGTTCGGGTCATATTGACGGGCGTTTAAGGTTATGGGATATACAGACACGAAAGCTACTTGGTGAGGTTGCTGTACATTCTCTTGTAACGCCTATCGCTTTATCTAGAAATGGTAATACTACACTGACAAGTGGGAGAGACGATTTGCATAATTTATTTGATACAAGGACTCTTGAAGTTTGGAGGACTTAAAAAAGCTAGTAAGAATAGATTTGTATCAAATTGGAGCAGATCTTGCATTATTCTTGATAACAATTATGTTGCTGTTGGATCTGTTGATGGTTGCGTTCATGTCTGGTCAATATCTATCGGTAACATAGTGAGCACTCTTAAGGAATGCGCTCCGTGGTACTTTGTTGTTTTTGTAGAGGGTCAACACATCAGACATGTTTGTCTGTTTTAATGATGTTTCAACCTTGTATCACATGTTATTCTTGTCTATACCTGTGTCAAAGTTAGTTTGTAGTGGTCAACACATCAGACACATGTTATGTAAACAAGCAGATTGTTTTGTTTTTTGATTCTTAGTTTGATGAAGAAACTCGTTTGGTGATGAACTGAATCTTTTAAGCAATCTGAATACTATTTTAAGAGAAGAAGCAATGATATTAAAAAAAAGGTCATTTAATAAATCTTTTTGGGATTAATATTCTTGAAGAAGATTAGGGATATCTCTCAGGAATTTGCAGGAGTTTTATTAGCAGATCTTGATTTTAAAAAATTATTAGAAATTGGATGGAATAATTATGTAGGAAAAATCTTGAGCAGAATTTTGTAGTGTTGGAGATCCAATTTGACTTGCTGCAGCAAGATCTAGACTATTAAAAATGTATGTATTAATTAATACTTATTGCGTGTACCTCGCACTTACGGGTTCTTATGACCTTATATGTGATTTTGGGTTTCGAAATTTAGGAACAATATTGGATTTTGATTTACATGTTTGACATCACCACTTGAGTTTATGCAAGCACCGTCGATTAATGTTTTTTAAACGGGTACGTCTGGGTTGGGTTACGAGTCTATATTGGTTAGGTTGTTTTAATGAAATGATTATGCGTTGGGTTGGATTATTGAAAGGGTATTGTTGTTTAGGGTTTCTTCTCCTTTTTATTAGATTAAATTATTAAAATGGGACTTTTAGATTGTTTTTAGTGAAACTGGTCCGGGGTGGCT
The DNA here is from genome assembly GCA_038502395.1 of Dittrichia graveolens. Lineage (NCBI taxonomy): Eukaryota > Viridiplantae > Streptophyta > Magnoliopsida > Asterales > Asteraceae > Dittrichia > Dittrichia graveolens. Next base: position 8,748,671 of record JARJIL010000002.1, on the reverse strand, counting down.
TAGGTTGGGTTATTGAAATGGATGTGGATAAGGTCAACTAAAATTAGGTTTGAAGCAATTCAATATGATACGTGAAGTGCGTTGGGTTGGGTTATTGAAATGGGTCTAGGTTGGGTCGAGACAATACAATATGTTTAAGAAAATGACAGAATTCTCATACCTACAATTAACAGATAAAACCTAAGCAGTGTCTAGATTGCAGAAAAAGAAATCTTAGACCTATGGCATAATCAAGTTTCACAAACTATTTTTGAAAATGATTATTATTAACTCACAATTCGCGTGCTGCAAAATTCTTCTTTATGCTTCTAGGCTCTAGCTACATAAATGTTAGAAGGGTACTTTATTATTTTTTTTCATTGCTCTATAATTTCTTGAAAGCAATGGTACCTCGAATAAATTTTCATCTTTTACTTTCGGGTGAAATTAAAGCATGTTTTGTAAAAATAGAAATGATATCGAATTTATTCATCTTTTATGTAATTACCCCAATAAAGAAACCATAGTAAGCGACCTAAAATCATAAATCAGTATGCAGTCTGACAATTAACCAATTTTAAATCCCAACCAAACATTGTGAGCAACCATCAACGACAACATATTTCGGCTAATCTAGCGTTGCAAACAACTATTCCTAGCCCTAATCGATATTGGTATGCAAGTATGTTAGCAATTGATTATTATGTTAGCATATGAGTAACTATTCAAGGAATCGCATAACTCATAGCCCAAATTGGCATAATTTCTAAAATTGAGTTTAAGTATTATTGCAATTTTTCAGTTGTTCTTAGTCTTATAGATCATAACATTGATGATAATAATATTGAGTTATTTATAGTCTCACAGATCATAATTTTGAGTTTAATTGTTTCTGTAACCGATTAACACCCACTAATTTTAAGATATTTGAATTCTTACTATTTATCTTTTTGTTAATCAAACAGTATAATACACTTATAATCTCCTTCTACTATAATATGCTAGTAGTCCTTTTCCCTTCATGTGAAAGAAAAGGTTAAATATATTAAATAGGTTAACAAGAGTAATTCTATATAGTCTTCTGATTGTCTACTTAACCCCTTGATTTAACATATATGAATGAAAAAGATGCATTAAAAATGTAACATGACAGGTGGGTTTATTAAGAGAGGGTGCTAAACCCTAAACAGTAACACCCTTATTTCAATTGAATATTTTGCGACAACACCCAAGTTTACTTCTTGAAGTTCCCCCCTTTGTCGTTTTTACAGTTCCATTTCTGTACTTCACCCTCCACACACACACTCTGCTCTATTCACAGCGTCCATGGCAGATTCCGATCTATCATTTCTTGCTCTCTGCGTTCTCCTCCCAATCTTCTTCTTAATCTTTCTCAAAGTCATCGTCCGCCCTCGCCCCGTTAAAATCCCGATCAAATCCCGTCACGTATTCATCACAGGCGGATCCAGCGGCATAGGCTTGGCTCTTGCTCGCCAAGCCGCCGCTGAAGGTGCTCGCGTCACTATCTTAGCTCGTAACCTCCAGAAGCTCGAGGAAGCTAAGACCTCAATCCGACTCTCCACTGGCATTGATGTTGCCATTGTGAGCGCTGATGTGTGCGACTTTGAAGCCGTGAAAGAAGCAGTGGAGAACGCTGGTCCCATCGATGTTTTGGTTTGTAATCAAGGCGTGTTTGTAGCACAAGAGATTGAGAATCAGGAAATGAAGGAGATTAAAGACATGATTGATGTGAATTTGATGGGGACTTTTAATCTTGTCAAGGCGGCGTTGCCGGGAATGAAGAACAGGAGTGATCGGGAGCCTGTTTCGATCGCATTCATGTCGTCTCAGGCTGGTCAGGTATGTCCTCTTCGATCTTTATTACTTTCTGGCCAATTGATTAGTAATACGCATACTTTCCACTACACCAACTAGGGTTTCTATATTAAAATATGATCTTTAACGGGTAAAGATCTGGTTATCCAAGTGGCATGTTCAATTTGTTGCAATTAGACATGGATTATCCCCAAAACGAAATTATTCATGTAATGTAATATAAAAAATAGCAGTAGCAACTTAGCTTTGATTCAAGTTATACACCATAGTTTTCCCATATAGCATTAGCATTTTGTTTCTGTGTAAGTTGTCACGAGTTCAAGTAGATTGTCAAGATGGAGATCTTATCATGGTTCGTTTTAGTCACCACATATCGTCAGATCGAATCGGATCGCAAGATCCTACTTAAATGTCCAAGTTTTCTTTTATATGTGTCATAATTTCTGAACAGTGAAAGGTAAATTTATAAAGAATTAATATAAGATTTAAAGTTTAAACATGATAGTAATAGTACAATACAACTCATAGAATTTAAATTAGTAGCTGGCTGACTATGAATTTAGATTTTGAATAATGAACCCAAAAACTTTCTGAAAATTACTTTTACATGTCACCTAATCAGTTATTTATGTACATATTTATTTTATATTAACAAAAGTAGCTCATCTGTAAATTTTTAATTCACCGACATAAGCCAAGTAGGATTGGATTGGATTGGATCGATGTCTTACAATCCTATGGTCAAGATCGGGATCCTGCATAAGTTTCTTGAATGTAGAGATCCTACCGAGGATCGACATGTTTTGGCTAAAGGAATACTAAGATCTTAAGATTAGGATATTAACAACCATGAGTTCTACTGTAACTTGGTTTACTCTTAACTTATCTGTTTTGCAATTACTTCTGGCTTCTTGTGCATCTTTGTGTTAATAATTTTGTATTTGTTAATGGTTATTATTTTTTTCTTTTTTCAATCTTCTTTATGATAAATTGAGAGAAGAAGGTTTCTGTAGTTGTTAGATGTGATGCTTTTTGTTTGTGGTTAGTGAGTGATAGTTATTTAGTTTTGGTTTTTAATGCTTTGAAGTATTATTATGTTTCTTGATGCATTTTTCACTTTTAGGTGGGCATTTATGGTTATACGGCTTATTCGGCTAGTAAGTTTGGCCTAAGGGGTTTGGCAGAAGCGCTACAACAAGAAGTTATTGTTAATGACATTCATGTTTCACTTATATTTCCTCCAGACACTGATACACCTGGTTTCGCAGAAGGTTCAACCTCCATCTCTCTATTTTTATAAAGCGTTTTCTTGTTGAGCTGGAAAACTAACCTTTCATTAACGTAACTCAAGTTGTAAATTGGCCCATAAAGTCATCAGTCCTGCAACTTATTGTACCATATGGTCCATATGCTGAATTGCTGATATATGCAACTGCCTTTATAGGTCATTTTAGCACCGTCTCCTTACCTTTTAGTGTATTAACAGTTCTTTTCTTGTCAATCAAATCTAGTTCAATTCTTAGCATGCATAGTAATTAACATTCAAGAAAAAGTGGCACAGATGCCTATTGTCTTTTATCTTATAAAAAGATGTATTTAAGCCTATGAAGGTTACATTTAAATGACTTTGAATATAGAGCTTGTTCAGTACATCATGATAAATGGCCTAATAAAAAAATCCACAAGACACGGTTGATATAAAAAGCCATCAAGCATTTACCTCTGTCGCATCTGGTCCATTTTTATTAAACATCATGGAGGTCATGGGTTCAAACCCCTTAAAGGTTCTTTCAAAAGAATGGTTTTACAAAATCTGGCACCTTTGTAAGCCGACTGGCCCTCTCTTCCCATGGATTATGTCTGTTTTTCCTCTTTTGTTTTTTTAATCTGTCATGTTTTGTCGTTTTTGCCTTAGTTATGCTTTCTCCTGATACATTAGAATCTTGGGGTGTGGTCAAAATTCAGATGCGTTTGCTTCTTCATGACCTTATTTATGTCTCTGTAGTCCTCAGTCTAATGATATCTTGAATATAATCTTTATATAGAAATTTGCTTGGCTGAGATGTAAAGTAGGCACAAAACTTCAAGATATTTGTATTATCCCACACAAGCTTTAGAGTTACAGCATGGCTTTAAATTTGCTAATCAAACAGAATGACTCATTCTGGTGAATGTTTCTCCGTGTTGTAGAGAACAAGAGAAAGCCACGATTAACAAGCATCATAGCAGCATCCTCTGGTGCAATGCAAGCTGATGAGGTTGCAAAGAAAGCATTGAATGGCATCAAATCTGGATCTTTTTTCGTTCCCTGCAATCTTGAAGGATTCTTGTTGTCCATAGCAACTGCCGGTCTCTCTCCACAGAGATCATATATTATGGCGTTTGTTGAGGTCATTTCTGCTGGTGTATTACGTGTTGCGGGACTGTGTTTCCAGTGGACCTGGTATGGAAGCATTGAGAAGTTTCATGCACAACAGAAATAGTAAGTTTTGTTGGGTTAATCGGTATTGTTTACGGGTCATCGGTTTAATTGATTCGGTAGTGTTTCGGATCAAGGATTACATCGCATGGATTTGGTCATGGTTTTTGGCCTAATGCAGATTTATCTTAGTTATTATTTTTATGTTTTTATTATTTTCACTGGTTGATTTTGTCCAAGCTATGTCTGCCACTCTTCCAGTTTCTTAGGAGAATTATGTTAGTGGGTAGCTAATTTGTTTCCTTACTTTGAGGTTCCACGTTGCCTTTCCTAAGGTCTATATATAGTCTTTTAGTTTGTTGAATAAAACAAGCATTCCAGAAAATCACTTCTTCTTCCTTCTGCAAGTTCAGTTACATATATTTGTATATATATTCGTGAGTCTGGTACTTTAATTAAGGCTTCATACCAAGTTTTTATTAACTAAATCATCTGTTAATAAAATAGAAGAATTTTATGATAAGACAGATCTGTAACATATATGTTGAAATATCGGTTCGTACCGTTCTTAAAGGGCTATAATTATGTTTTATATTTTTGTGCCCGTGCTGCTATATGTACTGCATGATATACTTTGTCCTGTGACTATGTGAGTATGTTCTTGAAGTTTGTATTTGTTCATCTGTAGTCCTAAATATGTCCTTACTAGCATTGAGAATGAACTTAACTGGCCTTTTACTGGATATGGGAAATAATTACTTAAATTATTTAGGAAGAGTTCAAGTGCTAAGGAGTTCCATCTTATAGAAGGTGCCAGATTTTAATGGGCGTTAAAATGACAAAGTAGTCCCTCAGCTATTGGCTAATTACAAGCAGTTCCTTAGAGTTTTGGTTGATTGACAGAAAACAGCCTTGAAACGCATAACAACAGTAATCTTTATCTTTTTGTGTGTGTGGATATATGCAATATAACCCTAAAGCTTTCTTAAAGACAAAACTAATCTTTGAAGCTAAGGTTATATTTCAGAAACTAAGGTACTTAGCCTTAACTTATGATTATCAAAAAACACCTTATGGACTTGCAGAAATTGTGATTGACTGAAGTTCTTATTAGTTCAACTATCATAACCAAAATCTCTTGAATTTGAAAATATCCAAACCCGCAAAATCTTAAGTTGCAGGGACAAACAAGATTTTGATCAATTGTATGTATACTGAAGTACATGGACCAAGTTCAAACTCGACAACAGTAGCTAAATAAGACAGTGCTCTGTTAAACAATAATGCCATCATTAACATCAAATAAATATTGCCAAGAGGAATACTTTCCACATGCCAAATAGCATCAGCAATCCTGTGAAGTAGAAGTAGCAAGATTGGAGGGTTGAATACTTGGATGGGTTACTTTTTGTATAGGCCGGGTTTGATCGGGTTGACCCCTGGCCCTCTGACTATCACCTGTTATTCCATTTTTAAGACTTCTTAGCTTATGAATGTGTTAATATATTTATTAACAAATGGTTAATTACACCAAAATATAACTTACTTTCACCTTTTTGTCATTGTATGTTAGGAAAAATGTTTTTTCCCCAATGTGTGTATGATACTCGGTCTTTTACCATTGTATATAAGTAACCTTTTATAATAGGTAAAATGGTAACGCAGCACCATTTTTCGACGACTTGGCTTAGTTCCACGTCATTATTCTACATTCCCTTGTAATTACAGATTTACAGAATTTTCAGTTTCAAAATAACATATTAATTTGAACTTTCAGATAATTCGATTTCAGGAGCTTGGATGTATATGTTGCAGCAATACAAAAGGATCCCATCCATGGGCAGAGTTTGGGCCTTGGGGACAAACTTTTGGCATCAGCTCGTACGAAACTGGTGTTCTTGGATGATGAATCGTGCGCCCACTCTAAATTCCTAATTTTCTGAACTTTGATTATGACCCATAAGTGTTTTTTCTTTCTTTCTTTCTTTTTCATAATTTTTTTTGTACATCATATTTATTTGACTAATGAGCAAACATTTGATTAAACTACATGTAGTCATGTACAGCCAACATCCTATTTCTTAAGCAGTTCTTGTGTGAAAGCGGTTTTTATAAGCATATTTAATTCTAACCACTAGTTGGTTCTAACCTATTTCTAGTCAGTGGCGGTTGTGTTCACGTTAATTTGTTTTTCAGTTAGACTATGATGGACTGCTGTTATCTTTGAATTGTCAATCACTCTGGAGTCAAGCGGAGCATTAGGGACTGCATTGGGCTTCCAAAAAAACAGGACATGAACTCGCCTTATACAGTCCCAAACACTCCCTGTGTTCACCAAGTCGCAATAAACTCGCCTTGTATGGCGTCCATTGTTTCCAGAGTCACCTTATAGCTTGCCAAGTCTTTCCAGTTGATCAAATTTATTTATCACCTCACAGCTGTAGTAGTGCTACCATTTTCTTAAGTCAATCCAGTAGGAAGATTGATATCAGCATCATGGTTGCCAATCACCTTCTTCAGTTGTGATATATTAAAAAGAAGGGATGCATGGACGCCGAAGCGGGGAACTTGAGCTTATAAGCAACCAGCAGCCTAACTTTTTCCAGAATTTGGTAGTGCCCAAAGTAGCAAGGCAAAAGCTTCTTGTTGTGTTTCTTGGCCAATGATTGCAGCCTGTATATGAAAAAAAAATTGAGTACACTCATTCTCCAATCTAGAATTGTAGATCCCTTCAAAGTTGGTCTGCCTTCTTCATAAGTCATAACCCGTATATGTGTGTGTTTGTTCATTTATGTTTAGCTATAGTTAAATAAAAGAACACGAACATAAGAATTCGTTCGTTTATGCATTCGTGTTGGTTTATTTGTTCGAGTTAAACAAACGAACATGAACAAACTCTGTTCATGTTCGTTCCTCTCTAATTGGTCGTTGGTCAAACAAGTATTTCAGGCTTCTTTGGTCGCCCTACTAGGAAACGTTGCCCAAGTAAAGAGGGTCGCCAACTTTGTTATTCAACTTGAAATAGAGTTTGCTTAGCGAATTCATATCTGAGTTATTCAACTTCCTGAATCATATTCAAGCTTAAGCCTACATCCAAATTGAATACTAAATCGTAATTTTTTACATGACACGCAACAAGATCCGAAACCGGTATGAAAAAGTGACACAGACCCGAAATGGGTTAAAAGCAAATCGACACGAAGTTGACAAGAAAATAAATGGGTCGGGTTTGGGTCAACCCGAAAGTGACCCATATAGTTATAAAGTTATAAAATTTTCTTTAATACTTAAATTTAAATTTTAAAAAGGAGATTGTGAATCAAATGAGGGAGTGACATGACAATAAAACCCGACAAGCAAAAGCACAAAACATTTAAAAGTTAAAAACTTAATAAGCAATAAAAAATTTAAAGCTAAAACAATATTATATTATTTTGATATTTGTTATTTTGACTATATGGCTTTGCTAACTTGACATTTGACTACTTGGTATATAGTACTTTAGTATTTTGGATTGACTTTGTAACTGTATTTAATGATGTATTTTTAAAATTTTATTTTGGTTGTTTAATAACATTATTTATTGGTAATTGGTAGAAGCGGAGTAGGTTATATTGTTTAGTATATTTATTTTTATAAGTTGAATCGAAAAAATAAAGTCAAAGTTCGAATTAAATTGAAACAAACAACGAATCTAAAATTTAAATACAATCGAAACGAATATTAAATATTGAAGTTGGAATCTAAACAAAAATCATATTCGAAATTCATATCAAAGCAAACAGGGAATTAGAAAAACTTGAAATGGAAATCGTATATGAAATTTGAAAAAATATTCTCCGAATAAATTTTGGCGAAATGGATCGACACTAAACACGGTCCAAGCTCGACACGAAAAAAGGTAACATGACTTGAACCTGACACGAAAATAAGTATGTCAAAAATGGGTTGACATGAAACTGAGACGAATACGAACAACACGAACCCGATAATTCGAATCTGATCCAAATTACTAGTCTTAGCTTAATGTAATTTTTTTTTATCAAGTATAGTTCTGATGAATATCTTTATTTAAAAGTCGATCTTTGCGATTTTTCGTTTGTTGTTGACCAAAAGGTAATAGTGGCTGGTGGCTTCTTCATTCATCAATGCAACCTCTTTGTTGGTGTTGATATAACGTGACAACCCCGTTTTGACTTTCACTGGCACTGATTTTTGACTTTTGATGGTGGGGGTAAATGAGTAAATCAATCTTCTAATATACATAAAGGGCAAATTATATAAAAATACAATAAACTTTGTCTTAGTTATCATTGTATACAATCAACTTTAAAATTTTAAAAATAATACAATTAACTTTCATAATTCTCTCATTGTATGCAAACAACTTTTTCATGTGTCTGTTGTTTAGTTACTATTGTATACAATGAACTTTGTCATAACGTACATAGTATACAACAGGTTGCATACAATATGAGGATTATAAAAGTTGATTGTATTATTTTTAAGAAAATAAAGTTGATTGTATATAATGGTAACTAATTAAGACAAAGTTCGTCATATTTTAATGCAATTTGCCCTGATTTTTGATTTTTGACTTTTGATGGTGGGGATAAATGAGTAAATCTATCTTCTATCTTCTAATATAAATAAAAGACAATAAAATCTATTAAGTAATTCTAACCATTAATTTAGATAAAAAAACTATAATTATCAAATCTTATTCATTTAATTTTAAAAAAATTAAAATCTAATTTTAATTTTTTAGGTTAAAAATAAAACTTAACTTTCACTTTAAATCAAATTCAATTTTAAGATAAGGTAGACTCGAGAATGTAGGATTTTAATGCATTTAAAATTAATTTAATACCTTAATTACTTAAAACATTAAGGGTGTGTTACTGTGTTTGAAAATGGGCTTATAGGGGATTATAGGGGCTTGGGATTCTAGTTTTCATAATCTCAGTCCTCTAACCTTGTTCGGGTGTTAAAATCTTTAGAGGATTATTAAAACACAATCCCTCATAAGCCCTCAAAATAAAAGTTTTGTCAAGTAGCTTATGGCTTAGACTTGGGGTTATCAATTAACCAGCCCTAGCTCCAGTCCCAACTAGTTTCATCAAACACACCATAAAAATCAAATTTATATGTAGTAATTATTTCATTACTACACATGTATTAATGCAGTGTTGTAAAAAGCAATATAAAATAAATGGTTGACAAAGTTAATTTTTTAATGCACATGTTTACTTAATTTTAGTTTTTTAATTTTAAGATATGCTTGTATAAATTATTTCACTATAAAAAAGACAATAAAGTTGTCGATCATTTATGCTATTAAAGTATTATAACTATTTGATTTGTTAGTTAATTTTAAATTGAATATCTCCTAATTATTTGTTTGATTTTTAAATCATGTGGTGAATAAACATTTTTTTACTGTTTGAACATACTATTTGTTAAATTCTTATTTTTTATCATCCTTTTAAGTTTTTATTTATTTAGCGTGTTATAATTATTTAATATCTTTTTATTACTCCGTAATATTTAATATTTATTATTTTTTAAACAAACTCATGTATCATACAAGAATTTAATCTAGTTATATATTATTATATCAATTTGGACGTAAGTTTGTCAATTTCTCATGATATATTAAAGGGCGTAATGATAATTTCCAACTTTCTCATAATATAAGTTTGTCAATTTCTCATGATATATTAGAGGGCGTTACGGAAATTTCCAACTCTCTCATGATATATTGAGTGGTATTACCGTAATTTCTAACTTTCACACAAAGATTATCACGGGAGTTTTCGGCTTGGCTTTTTATTATCATTTAGTGTTGTTGTTGTTATTTAAATTAATTTTATATGTTATTTATTTGTTTTTTTATAACTTTTAACAAATAATGTTAAGTGTAAATATGAATATAGATTTGTAACTATCTCATTTCGATCTATATCTTAACATAAATTTTATCGTAATATAATACTTGTCCGGAAACTGTATTTTCTACACCAAATAGAAACTAAGTTTCATAATTGTTTAATTGAGGTCCTTTAAGTTTAATCATTTACGAAAAAGTTCATAACAATTGAAATATATTGAAACATATGTGGATTTTTGCTTTTGGGAAACAAATTAAATAGTTTTTAGAGTAAATTACAAATTTCGTCCATGTAGTTTATATAAATCTTCACTTTTCGTCCTTTAATTTTAAAAATTACACTCGTAGTCACTATGGTTTGTATTTCGTTACGGATTTGGTCCTTTATAGTAACTGACGTTACTTTTTTTGTTAAGAACCCCTCACGTGCCTTGCACATGAGGGTACTTTGGTCATTTTAACCACTATTCTTATTACCAAACACTCTCACCCACACCAAACTCATCTTACCCAACTCTCTATCTCTCTCACTCTCACATTACCAATACCATAACTCTCTCTCTCTCTTTTTAGAGAAACCATCTACTGCCACCATCAGATCCACGACCACCAACAGAACCGCCGACCGCTGTCGCCATCGGGACAACCCTCGCCACCATTGGAACCACCACCACCATCAAAATCAACTACTACCACCATCATCGAACCAACCACCGCCACAGCAGAGACCACAACCGTTGTCTGAACCAACCTTCGCCCTTATCTACCACCGCCACCGCCTCTCTCTGCCCTTAAATATCTCTCCTTTTGCTGACTGCCCTTAACTCCCCGTTTCTCGCCTCCCGTTGCAATAAAAAATCGAGAAGGTTGTCGCCTAAGTTCCAAACCTCCAATAAGTTATCGCCCCTCTGTGTAACTCTCTCTCTATAACCTTCATCGTCACCATCATCTCTCTAGAATCATCGTCGCTACCATCATCTCTCAGGCCGACACTGTTCTTTTGATTTGTTCAAATAGACTGTCTTTAATGTTCTTGTTTATATGGTTTTTGAATGTAATTAAGTTGTCGATTGCATAAGGTTTTGCTCAAATTGATTGTGTAATTTTTTTTATAGAGGACTGATTTGTTCAAAGTTCCTAATTTGCTTGTTTCATTCAAGTTCTAGATTTTATATGATTTGTTTAAAGATTGAGGATAGATTGATTTAAAATATTGAATTTTTTAGAGATATCTTTATTTGGTAACATACTTGAATCTTTTTTATCCACAGTTCAATTTTGTTAGGGTTTGATAAAATTATTTCCATGTTTGAATCTTCTATTAGGGATCTTTAACTTTTTCTTAAATTTACTTTTGTTCTATTTGTAACAATTTGATTATAAATTTGGATACTTGATGAGCTGATGAATTCATGTTCATGATAATTAATAAAAATAAAGAGTAAACAAATAGTAAATAATATGAAAACAGTGTTTGGTAATAAGAATAGTTGACAAAATGACTAAAATACCCTTATGTGCAAGGCATATGAGGGATGTTTAACAGATTAACTAACGGCGTTTAGCATAAAGGACCAAATCCGTAACGAAATGCAAACCACATTGACTACAAGTGTAATTTTTAAAATTAAAGGACGAAAAATGAAGATTTATATAAACCACATGGACGAAATTTGTAATTTGCTCTAGTTTTTATGTAACGAAATTGAAATTTAGCTACTATTAGGTAATGAATTTTTTATTAAAAAAAGCCAAATATATATATAAGGAGCTAACATATTAATGTGCTTTCACCCGAAGCATTGTGTGAACAAGTTAACAACTAGTTGCTATCCATAAATGGAATTTAGACTTCTATTTGAAAAAATAGAACTACTATTCCTCTCCAGAATGACCAAAAAGAAAAGGACTTAAAATCCCCCCAAATTTGCATAACGAGTTATCATAATCCTACGTGTTATGACGGGAAGAAAAAAAAGAAGGATGAATATAATATAAAAGCTGGCATTCAACAAATGTTTAAAATAATATTGAAAAAACTTAAATACGTACGTTAGGATTGAAAATATAGTAACATTTTATTTCAGATTATTTTTGCTAATTCGGTCGACTAATTATTTATGTTTTTTGTATTGCATCAAACATAACATTAACATTATTAATCATTAGTATCGAAGATATATTTCAAGAAAAAAAAAGGAAAGGTAACAAAACTATTTATTTTTTTTAATTTAAGAAATTATTCTGGTTAAACAAAATAGACAAAAAACGCAGAAAATAGACAAAATGATTTGTTTTGGGTGTGATATAATATAGTATCCTTGCATTTCAAAATAAATAAATAAAAGAAGCACTTTATTTAAAGTAAATAAGCAAATTAAATTTCTTAGATTAAGAAAATCAAAAAAGTGTACTGAAAAATAGGCACCAACAAATCTATACCATTATATAAATTATTTAATATTATCTTTTATCCTTAACTTTAAGAGTTATTAAAATTCAATCAAAATAACATATTGATCTTTCATTCTATTTAAATTAATCTCATCCACTCAATCTTTAACCATTTCACACTTTCTCCTAATTTATTTTAACTTTATTAATTTAAAATATACTCTCATATAAAAATAATTATCCACTCATATCAACAAAATTTCTAAAATCTTATTAATTTCTCTCAACTTATTTTATAAATATAAATATTTTTCTTACTTTAGTATCTTTTAAAATTAATAAAATAGTTGATGCAAATAATAGAAATTTAAAAAAATAGACTTGTTGTTGAAGAAAACTTTTTTATGACATTGAATTGCGGCATTTAATTATTTAACAAAATATGATATTTATAAATTGTTTAAAAATAAAAATATAAGAAATAATAAAAATAAAAATAAAAATAAAAATTTCATAACATTAAAACTAATAATAATATTTCGATTACATTAACAAAGAGATTAATAATAATAAAAATAAATTCCATTCCTTGAATCCATACAATTTTCTATTTCTCTTCTTCCTCGTCAAAGTAGTCTTCAAAACATGTCCCGTAAGGTGATTATGCATGGTAATTTAAAACTCGAAGTCCTTTTTGAAATGGACCTCTCGTTGTAGTTTCAATTAATTTTCTTTTAGTGCCAACGTTTTTTCTCAACTTCAAATTTCTTCATTTTGTGGTGTTTTTGGTTGTTGGATTTCGTGAACATAGTCATCTTCTTGTGATTGTGGTATGTCTAGTTGGGTCAGGATTCTGAATTGGGTGTTGAAATACGGGGGAGGAAGTTGAAAATTAACAGGAAGAAAACCTTGTTAGAACAACCCTTGATATGTAAATTGTTGCGGAATATAACCGTGTTGTGCAAATTATTGGAAGCCCATAGACGTATCTTGTTACGAAATATAACCTTGTTGGACAAATTATTGAAAGCCGGGAGACGGATTATCTGAAGAGTGCGGGGTTGAAATTGAATTCCTCGCTCGTTTGCGACGGGATGTAATTATGGTGAAATTTGAATAATTGGTAACAGGAGGACTGTCAATTTGTCACTCTACCCTTGAAACCAAAATTTCTTTACCCTTATGATTTATTTGGGTCTTGTATAGACAAAAAGTCAAACATTTGAAGGCGATCTGGAATCACTATCTAAATTTTTTAAAATCACTAATTCTACTATCCAAATTCAAAGAAAGAAGTAGAAAATCAGATTTCATCAACAAAACCAAATATTTAAACCAGTTATTGGAACCAAACTGGAAACTATAAAAGCTGCAAATTATGCTCGACTGCCAACATTTTGTTTTCGTAACTAGACTAATAAGATACGCATAACGAACAAAATATTGTATTTTAGACACCTCTGATTGGAGATTCTTAATATGATTAGGGATTCGAAAACAACTCGATCACATACCTTGAATTAAGGCTTGACTTTGAAGAATGATGCACTAAAATTGATGAAGACCATGAAAATATGAAGAATATTGAAGTTATAAGGGGGTGTTTGGTTGGAGGAATCCTTGGGATTCTTTGGGAATTGGAATCCAATTTCTTATAAATCCAATGTTTGGTTCACTTTGGGGAGGGTTTTGAACGGAATTAAAATGCAATGGGGAAGGAAATGTAGATTCCATTCAAATATGGATGGAATTTAAAATCCATGAAGGAAGGAATTTGATGTATTATTATGTTACCCTCATAGCCCTAATATACATCCCTATTTGTTCAGTTTACACTTCACCTACAAACCTACATTTCCAGTCCGAGCTCTCGATCGCCACCGCCATTGAGTCCTCGTCTCCGGTCAGGGGGTCACCGTCTCCGGTCGGTGTTGTGCATCGCCGTCTCCGGTCAGTGTGTCGCCATCTCCGGTCAGTGCATCACCATCTCCGGTCAGTGGGTCACCGTCTCTGGTCGTTGGATTTCGCGCCTGTGTTGGTCATCGTCTCCGGTCTGTCGCCTCGTTTGGCCCTCAGCTCAGTCACCGTTGAAGTCCCGTCGTTTGACCCTCAAATCAGTCGCCGTTGGATTCCTGCCTCCTCTGCCCTCCTCAACCGAGCTCTATTGCCTCCTCCGACTTCCTCAACCACCGCCGCCTCCTTCTATAGGTAAGTGTTCTCTCCTTCTCTCTCTCTTCCCGTCGACTGAACTAGTGGACTGATATTTGTTGCTAAAATTGCAATTGTGTGGGTTGTTGAATCTGATATTGCTATTTTGTTGAATCTGATTTTGCAATTTGTGTTGCTACGAACCAAATTCATCTACAGGAAGTGTAATTATGTCATTTTACAATACCGAAATCAAATTCATCTATATTGTCTACGAACCAAACAGGATATGGAATTAGATTCCAATTCCATTTCCTACCAACCAAACAAACTATAGATTCAAATTCCTGACAGAATCCAATTCCTTCAGAGATTTCAATTTCTTCAGAAACATTGTACGAACCAAACGCCACCTAAGTATTAATTGGAAAAGTGATTTGATTATAATACTTTTGTTCTTATTATGAGATATTAGACTTTATATCTACCGCAGGTAGATAAAGGCATTGTATGATTTGTGATTTCTTATTAATAATAATATTTGGCTTTTCAAAAAAAATAACCTTCGGTTTCTCCATATATGGTGTGAGGGTAAGGCTGGCAATTTCTGGGTCGACCCGAAACCTGACCCGAAAAAGTGACACGAACCCGAAACGGGTCAAAAGCGGGTTGACAAGAAATCGACACGAAAATAAATGGGTCGGGTTAGGGTTAACCCGACAACCTGAAAATGACCCGTATGACCCGTTTATAGGTAAAACTATAACATTTTAAAATTTTCTTTAATACTTGAAATTTAAATTTTGAAAAGAAGATTATGAATTCAAAAAAGGAGTGACATTTTAGGACAATAAAACCCGTCAAACAAAAGTACAAAACCCGCCAAACAAAAGTACAAAACCCTTAAACAATAAAAACCCAAAATAAACAATAAAAGATTTACAGTTAAAACAATAGTATGTTATTTTAGTATTTCTTACTTTCACTATATGATTTTGATCTTTTACATTTGATTATTTGATTGGTAATACTTTAGTATTTTGGATCAATTCATAATTTTATTTAATGATAAATAATCTTAAACTATTTGGTTGTTCAATGACATTATTTATTGGTATAGAACAGTAATACATCATAGTTTTTATTATATTCATTTGTATAAGTGAATAAAAAAGTAAAATCAAAATTTCAATCAAACTGAAATAAATACATAATTTAAAGTTCGAATACAACGGAAATGAACATTGATTATTGAAGTTATAATATAAATAAAAATCGTTTTCGAAATTTGTGCCGAACGTTGAAAAACAAACATGGAATTTGAAATATTGATAAAGAAAATCATAGTTGAAATGGAAAACCGTATTCGGAAATCGTACCCGAAAACCGAAAAAATTCTCGTTGATTACATTTGGCCTAAATGGGTCGACCTGAAGGTCGACACGAACCCGACATGAAAAAAACTGACACGAAAATAAATGGGTTGAAATTGGGTCGGCACGAAACTGATCCGAACCGATAACACGAACTCGACCCGAATTGACAGCCTTACCGGTGAGGGTAGGGAAAAACATGTGAAGAGAGTGGCGGGAAAACAGAAAATAAGGTAACAATAATCCAATAAGATGCCACGTGGAAGAATAAAAATAGACTAGTTAGAGTGGGAAAACAAAAACTCATGCCCAAAAACATGACACATGGCTAATTTAGTTATTTATTAGAGGTGTAAGATAATAATAGATGAGTTTGAATACAAATGCAAATTACATAGTTTTTAAAGGATATTTCACTATATATATATATATATATATGTGTAATTTTAAAGTTTTTAAATATATTATATAGGAGAATGTTCAATATAGTTTATAATTAATTCATCTTAAGGGATTAATTTTAGCCTTTGGTCAATGATATCAATAGTCCAGATTGTATTTTAAAAATTTGAGCGAAGTAGCATTTTCGTAATTCAGATGTGATACTTTTACAAATCACATATAACTGTATACTGAATTACCTATGCTTGAATATTAAAACTTTAGAACCATATTTCTTACATGAACTTTATTGAATAAAACTCTATAGTATTAATAAAACTTTGCAAGAAATTAATAAAATTCTCCCATTTTTATTAATTGTGGTTTATTTTTTGTTTTCGTTAATATTAGATTATTATATTAGTAAATAAATTCAAAAGGAGTAGGAAAAAACATTAAAAACTTTACAAAATCATGCCATAAAGGTTTGATCAATATTTAAATTTTGTTTATCAATCATTTTGTTGTATACAATGTCAATATTTCACCTTAACACTTGCATGTTATATGTATTATTAGAAGTATATATAAGCTATGCAATATTTGAGATGTAATCAACATTTTTTTAGACATTCTTTTCACATGCAGATGTGTTTACGAAAAGTAGTAAAATATGAGACAAAATATTTGTTTTCAATGACTTCTTAACGTTTTAATGAATAGGTGGGTCGGGCTCGTGAATAAAGTGCCTAAGTGAATTTAGGTTCGAACTGATAATTTGAAATTTGTGACGAAGGGGTTAAGTTGGAAGGGTTAGGTCGATCATCATCTTTTCGTTTTTATTTAGCAAATCCAATTGTAAATTTTTTATTTGTTACTACTATTATTTATAGAAGTTGTACTATGTCATTGATTAAAATTCGAAGAAAAGAAAGCAAAAAATATTAACGACTTTACACCGATATTTAAACTGTTTATGCCGGTTTCTATTTATGTTATTGTTTGTTTTTAGGTTCGTTATTGGTTTTGGATTCGACATTTTCCACCTCCACAAATTCTCGCTTTGAAACGGACAAATGAACAAGTAAATAAGCATTTAATGTTTTAAAATGTATATTTCACATTTTTGTTTTTTTTTTAATGCATATTTTTAAACCCCAACGCAACGTGCGTGTTAAAAAAACTCGTTAGTAACATATTTACATTTTTTACTAACCATAGCGAGATACCAACATTTTTTTAACAATAATAACAACATACTTCATAATTACCAAAAACAACATAATTTACCTTATGGTCGCTATAATTTGCTTAGATTGTTAAAAAAAAAGGGAATTTACTTTTGATAATTTTCAAACTATACAATTATTTTCCTTAAACAAGAACATATCGTGTTAATTTTTAAATAATTAACGCTTCAATACCACATTAGTGTGCAATATGCAACTCCATGTTGCATATAAGATCGTCGTGGTTGTCCATATATTATTCTTCCCTAGCTATTAAATGGTGTAACACATAGAGTTAATTTATGAAACGATTGAATCTAACCATAGTTTGACCTAACATTGTCGAGCTAGAACTCGATTTTGACCTTGTGTTGACTCATTTACGATCCTTCTTTGACTAGTTTATTAGTTAACAACATAATAACTGCTTGGCGTCCAATTTTGAAGTAGGGTTATCAAAATCTTATTTTATATAATGAGCCATTTGAGAACCACCCTTAGTGCGAGTACCACGAGATCCAATCTTAACCTTTGATTAATTTAGATCAATAATTATAGTGTTAATGTCTCATTAATGCTCATTAATGAGTGGTATAATGGGAAACTTAAGGCAATCTAATAATGATTCATCTATCCGGACATAATTCATAATTGGATAAATATATAAATGACCAAAATATCTCTAATAATGAGTCATTAATGAGCATAATTGTTGTTACAAATGGTACTCGCGGTACTCATAATAAAAATTGATCTCAAATGAACTAGCTTCTCCCTATATTGTGTGTGTGTGTGTATATATATATATATATATGTGTGTGTGTGTGTGTGTGTGTCTACACACATACACTAGTGTTGTACCCGCACAATGTTGTGACCACTAATCGTGTTTAGCCAGTAACATGCCGTTTTATATAATATAGGGTTATAGTATTGTGTGAATAGTTTCTACACGGTAGCATGTTTTATAAAATATAGGGGTATAATATTGGACGAATAGTTTCTAACTCGTAACATGTCGTTTTATAGAATATATGGGTATAATATTGGACGAATAGTTTCTAACTCGTAACATGTCGTTTTATAGAATATATGGGTATAATATTGGGCAAATAGTTTCTAACCGGTAATATACCGTTTTAAGGAATATAGAGGTATGGTATTAGGCGAATAATTTATACTCAACAACATATCGTTTTATATAATTTAAGGGTATGGTATTTGGTAACTAGTTTCTACCTGCTAACATATTTTTTTCATTTATTTCTCTTTTTTCATCAACTTTTCTCTTCATTTTTAAAACAACTTAAAAAAAATAAATAATGAAAAAACACATTTCTTCATTTTTTGTGAGTAGAAAATATGGTTATGGAAGAATATGTTTATTAGTGATTATGTAAAATATGAGAGAGTGTGTATAGTTGAAAAATGATGATTATTTGATGGATATATTAGTAATTTCAGATTGCTAAACTTTTAAAAGATTAAATAAAATAGAAAAATAATATTAAATATATATATATATATATGTATATATATATATATTTATTTATTTATTTATTGTTATCTCAATTATATAAATGCAACCCTTTTTGGACTTCCGATGGGCAACCCTATTTGACGTTTGATGTTAGGTATTATAAATAATGAAAAATAGAGGCGTTACTACAAAATTTAATATTCATTTCAATATTTTTGGTTATTATAGGTGTAAATAGACAACAAATCAATATTCCAATTAACCCACCACAAAAACATTTGACTGAAAGACAAAGTAATTCATTTCCATGAAAAAAACAAGAAATAAATTACAAAATTACTTTTCGCACGATGTGATACATTACTCAACACTATCAACGGACTAATTTAGTGTTGATGTACAAACATTTTTTTGTTCATTTTTCTTTGTTCTTTATAAATAATTGCAACATGTATGAACACATAAAAAGTACATCCGCCGGGTAAATATCCACTTAGCATTAGTTCTAAGCCAAAACCGGTATCTTAGACACTAGCTAGCAATCATTGCTTGCAAATAGATCTAGATTATCCAAAATGTGTATTAATACATATAATTGAACGATCAAACATTTTTATCTTAAATTCAAAAACACTATTATAATTTTCAAAGACAATAAGACTTCGCTTTTTAACACCAAATTTACGGAATCCACAAAACCCTGACCAATGAACCCAGAAGGCGATTCATCATGTTCAAACAACTCAGCCTTAAAACTTTTGTTATTTACCCAGAGCACAACTTTCAATTTCATAATGTTGATGAATTGCTTGAACCACTCGGGTTGAATTAACTGGTAAACATAAAAATATTAAAGATAATTAAAATAAGTGCGACAAACAACAGTATTATTTAATTTAATGGTATATCCTACGAAATGTAGGATGAAACATTTTATATATTATACTTATATAATATATATATATATATATATATACATTTATGTATACTTCTTAATGGTTATATATATATATATATATATACACACATTGAATACTCACAACAAATCCAGATGTAGGATCTTCGACAACGGTTGCATATCTTACACGACCACCTTGACGGATTTTAGGATACAAAGTTGTCAAGCACGAAGCATTCTTTTCATAGAAGTGCATAAAAATAGGACTATTCGGTAGAATAAAGAAGTGGACATAAAACCCATGCTCAACCTTTTTTTCCGAATCAACGGAACCAAATTATCTTCACCAATTTTGAAGACATCATTTATTGATGTCAAGAATTATGTCTAGTGAATAGCTTTTGTACGTTATCTACATTCACAACCATTCCAATTTAAATGTTTGGTTCAAAATCATGTTTGATAAAAGATGGTAAATCATAAATTAGTTTTATAGATTTTGAAAATTAGTAAACAATGATATCTATGGTATAATTTATAGAAAAAGATAAATAATGATGAGGCACCTGTTTATGAAAAAGCAAATAATTAATAATGTTACCAGATAGTGTAGGTGTTTTATAAACTTTGATGGTAAACTCCATGCAATTTGTACTTTGTAGAAATAAGATTAAGAATCCAAAGTAAATAGCTAAGTCTATATTATGGTAGAATAAATACATTTTAATTTAGAATGAAATGTGATAAAAAATATTTATAAATTATAAAGTTGTAAAATTCACAATAAAGGTAACTATCATAAGAACAAACAGTAATGAACCAATTATATACAATATAGTAGACAATTTTTTTTAAGAATGTGATATATATATATATATATATATATAGAATCTAACAGAATCACTAAATTAAATAATAAAGTCTATATAATGATAGTTTAACTACATTATAACTTTGAAGAAGATGTACTAAAACATATTTATAAACCAAAGTACATGTAATTTAAACATTAGTAAACCACATATCCAAAAAGTATTAAATGGTTAAATTATTGAAAATATAAATATAAAGGGAAAACATCAAATTTAAACAAAATCACATCACATAACATTAATACATGAGGATGATTAAGAAGCAAAATATATTACACACCTATAACTCCAAGTACATGATTCACTAAAAGAATATAATATTTCAAGCCATAGATTTCATATAAAAACTAAATCTAACAACATTAATCATAATTTAATTAATATCACAAGATTAAAACTAAAACAGAGTTTGTTTGAGAAACTGAAACATATAACATTAACAATAACAGATAAACTTAACATTAATCATAATCTAAATATAATCAAACCCTAAATGCAAGGAGACGATTACCCATATATATAAACCTTAACCAAAGCATATTACATTGACAAAAAACGATAATGTAAAACCAAAAAAGTAAGAAATCCTAAAATTCTAAACAAAGATTAAAATCTATAATAAACATTTTGACAATGTTTACAATAATGAGTTCTTTATGATTTAAGCATAACCCTAAAAAAATATAATGAAACGATGGATTGCATATAAAAACCAAATCTAAGAACATTAATCATATGATATAACAGAATATTTGCAGTGATACTAATGATATAAAACCCAAATCAAACCCTAAATTGATAATCTAATGTTAAGTTTAGACAATTCAAACCCTAAAATTTCTGTCTGATTAACTCATAAAAATTAAATGTTAAGTTTTGGGTTTGATTACATATGACACTGACAGAAACAGAGATTACCCAAAGATAATATAAAACCAAAAAAGTAAGAAATTTATTAATATACCAAACAAAGATTAAAATCTCTAATAAACATCTTGGCCAAAAAGATACCTCTTTTTTAAATCGAAAACGCAAAAGGATGTTTGAACGCAACCTAGTAGATGATGTATTCGTCGTCGTCTTCTTCAAGTGCCAGAAGAATAAAAAATAACAGTAAAAATAAAACACAAAATATTTAGAAACTTTAATCAAACAAACATATTCAGAAAACCCTAACCCCAACGTCGAAGTGAAGGATACTATGAATCATTGAACGGAATGTAACCGTCGCAGTGAAGAAGACGAACTTGGATATTGAAAATACCTGATAAGGATAAATCGAAACCCTCTTCTCCATATGAAATTGGCCGATTGTAGGAAGAAAGATTTAGGATTTTTTTAAAGTGTTGTGTTAAGGCAAAAAAGGGAAAGAATCGTCGAATACGTGTGATTTTGAAAAATTGGAAGTTGGATCCTCCAAAACAAAAAGGTCCACTTATTTTTTTGCGCTGTATCTTTCCCAAAGTTCAGTCAACAATAGTCAAAATTTTGAAATGGAGGGTTGTGATTGGTTGATAGATTTTTTTTATTACTATTATTAGTAAGAAAGTAAGCATTTTAATAATAGATATAAATTCAAGAGCGCTATAATAGTAATCTTGTTTTTCTTAAAATTAAGAGTTTTAAGACACACCTAAATGTTTTATAAGAAACTGGCATCGAACCCGCTCAATGTTGCGACAACAAATAGTTTATGTTTTACAACATGTTGTATTAAAAAATGTAATGATATGTTATTCGCGTAATTCAATGTCACGAAAAAGTGATGTACAACAACATTTCCATTTTTTTCAATTTTTCTTTTATTTGAATCAACTATTTTATTCATTTTAAAAATTAATTTTAAAGGACACTAGAATAAGAAAAAAGATTTATATTTACAAAATAAGAAAAGAGAAGTTAATAACATTTTGTAAATTATGTTGATGTAGATGAATAATTGTGCTTGTGTGAGAGAGTGTGTGTTAGTGTGAGAGGGTATATATTAAATGAATAAAAAATTAAAGTAAATTAAAAGAGATGGTGAAATGGTTATATATTGAGTGAATAAGATTAATTTAAATAAAATAAAGACCAAGATTTTGTCTTAATTGAATTTTAAGAACTCTTAAAATTAAGAAAAATATATAATATTAAATAATTTATATAATAATATAGATATAGTGAAAAGTTCATTTGAGAACCGTTTTTATTGCGAGAACCGCGAGAACCAATCTTAGTCGTCCAATGCCCCTCCTTCAATTGGATTGCCCACCCATTAATTCCTTACATGCATCTCACAATAAAAACGGTTCTCAAATGAACCTTCCTCTATCTTACTCATTTATAATACATTTACAACCTTAAAAACTCTTAACTTTATGTAACTTGAATGTACTAAAATACTCCTTTTTAACCATTTCATTCTCTCTCCCAATTTACTTTAACCTTTAAAATACTCATTTTTAACCATTTCATTCTCTCTCCTAATTTACTTTAACTTTTTATCTATTTAAAAGCAACATATTATTACATTTTTAAAACCTACATGATATAAAATAAAAATTATTTACCGTCGCAGCATTACGCGACTACCTTGCTAGTAGATATAAATATACAAGTGTATCTGCAGTTAAGTTAATTAGATAATGCTAACATGTTATAGTCCTTTTCTCTTGATGTAAAGAAAAGGTTAAATATATTAAATAGGTTAATTATTTCTAATCCTGACAATTCGAGTCGTGTTCGTGTTAAATGGTTCGTGTCGTGTTCGTGTCAACCATTTCCGTGTCATTTTCGTGTCGACCCATTTCTGACCCAGTTTAGTTTAGTGTCGTGTTCGGTTCATGTCACTTAATTCGTGTTCAGTTCGGGTCGTGTTTTCGTGTCGGCCCATTTTTTGGAGAAAAATCAAATTATGTTTTCGGTTAAATAACTTGATTTTCATGTCTGGTTTCATATCAAATTATTTTTTAGAAAAATGTTGCATATTCTTGTAATGTTGGGGACGAGGGATGACCGAACGGAAAACGACGACGATGGAGGTGGGTTGTCAGCGTCGCAAGGGAGGGCTGGAGGATAGGGTTACGAGTTCCTCTTTTCTTCTCCCTTATTTTCTTATTTCTATTCTTGTAAATTTTAATCTTGTTATATATTAACTTTTTTTTATTTAATATTTTTTAATTTATCAAAATGAAAAATTTATATAACACCAAGCAACCAACTTTGGAGGTTAAAAATTAAAATTTGTGAAAGTGTCACCACTTTTATATTGTAATTAGTTATTTATTTATAATTTCAAATTTTTAAATATTTTTAAGTTTAATCTTTTCTGGTTTTTTTATCATTATTATAAAAAAATCGTGTTAAACAGGTTACTTTCGGGTTATCGTGTTCGTGTCGTATTCATGTCGACATGTTTCGTGTTATTTCAGATCGACCCATTTCTGACCCCTCAGTTTCATGTCGTGTTTGTGTTGACCTAGATCGTGTTCGATTCGAATTGAGTTTCGAATCGTGTTAGGATTTGCCAGCCCTAATTATTTCAATTATATAATTTGCGACAGCAGTACAGCACCCAGGTTTCACTTGCTGAAGTTGCCCCCTTTGTCGTTTTTTCAGTTCCATTCGTGTATTTCATCCCCATACACAGACACCCTCTCAGCTCGCTTCACAGTATCCATGGCAGATTCCGATCTATCATTTTTTGCTCTCTGCGGTCTCCTCCCAATCTTCTTTCTAATCTTTCTCAAATTCATCGTCCGCCCTCGCCCCGTTAAAATCCCGATCAAATCCCGTCACGTATTCATCACAGGCGGATCCAGCGGCATAGGCTTGGCTCTTGCTCGCCAAGCCGCCGCTGAAGGTGCTCGCGTCACTATCTTAGCTCGTAACCTCCAGAAGCTCGAGAAAGCTAAGACCTCAATCCGACTCTCCACTGGCATTGATGTTGCCATTGTGAGCGCTGATGTGCGCGACTTTGAAGCCGTGAAAGAAGCAGTGGAGAACGCTGGTCCCATCGATGTTTTGGTTTGTAATCAAGGCGTGTTTTTAGCACAAGAGATTGAGAATCAGGAATTGAAGGAGATTAAAGACATGATTGATGTGAATTTGATGGGGACTTTTAATCTGGTCAAGGCTGCGTTGCCGGGAATGAAGAACCGGAGTGATCGGGAGCCTGTTTCGATTGCCTTCACGTCGTCTCAGGCTGGTCAGGTATGTCCTCTTCGATCTTTATTAAGATTTCATGCAAATTATACACCGTAGTTTTCCCATATAGCATTAGCAATTTAGCATTGTGTTTTTGTGTAACTTGTCATGAGTTCATGTAGATTGTATGGAGATCTTATCATGGTTCGTTTTAGGGTGTGTTTGGCTTATGAAGGATTATAGGGGCTTGTGATTCTAGTTTTCATAATCTCCAGTCCTCTAGCCGTGTTCGGATGTTACAATCTTGAGGGGATTATTAAGAACATAAGCCCTCATAAGCCTCTTTTGCCAAAAGACATCCTTAGTCACCAGATATCTTAAGAGTAAGACCGGAGGGGATCATAAGATCCTACCTAATTTAATGTCCACGTTTCGTTTATACGTGTCATAATTTCTTATCATTCAATGGTAAATTTATAAAGAATTAATATAAGATTTAAAGTTTAAAACATAATTGTAATAGTATATAGTACAACTCATAGAATTTATATTAGTAGTTGCTTACTATAAATTTAGATTTAGAATAATGCCCAAAAACTTTATGAATTACTTTTACACTCCACTTAATCAGTTATTCTATGTACATATTTATTTTATATTAACAAAAGTAGCTATTTTGTATTTTTTTTAATTCACCAACTTAAGCAAAGTAGAATTGTGTTGGGTTAGATCGAGATCTTACAATCTTATGATCGGGTGGTATTTTGATCCTTACAAACTTATCTGTTTTGCAATGCATCTTTGTGTTAATAAATTTGTATTTGTTAATGGGTTTTTTTTCATTTCTCAATCTTCTTTATGATAAATTGAGAGAAGATCGAAGGTTTCTTAATTGCATAACAATCTTTTTTTATTGGTGTATATATTCACTTTCCTTTTTAGGTTCTTATTTAGTTTGTCTTATTTTTTAAAATTTAGCTATGAAGATTTATGAAATTCAGCTATAATTTTTTTTTTGTCACGAACAGTTTTAATTATCTTACTTATTTTCTCTTATTTTTGAAATTAAGTTATGAATGTTTATGTTTTTTAACTCAAAACTTATGGATTTCATTCTAATAGAAATGATATAATACCAAAATTTGAAGAACAAACATCCATTACCCACATAGGCACACTTGAGAATTAAAATTATCCTTTCGTTTTCTATTACTGTAATTGCAAAAAAAAATGATAAACATATAAGTAAGTACTCTTATTTACATATTTGAATAGAAATGTTGATTATCTAAATAATTCTACTCGATCATATTCATATGAATTACATTGGTTGTCTCAGTTTTATTATATAATGAAAATTATAGAAAAGTTCATAGTATACAATGTTAACTAAAAACTAGATATGGAAAAAAGTTATTTGTATACAATGAAAAAATTATAAAAGTTGATTGTATTGTTTTTAAGAGAAAAAGAGTTGATTGTATTGTTTTTAAAAGAAAAAAAGTTGATTGTATACAATAATAACTAAAACAAAATTATTGTATTTTCATGCAATTTACAATTTATGTTATTAATAAATGTATTTTTCTATATCACTCTCCTAAAATTTTAGAAGCTTTGACATTCATTGCAACAAAACTCGATACTAGATAATTTTACCAAAATTATAACTCTTTCAGATAAAATGCATACAATGAGAGGAAATTATAAAATAATTTATTATTAAAATCTTTGTTTCTTTAAAGTTTATTGAATTGTGTGATTTATTAACATGCATTCTAATGTGTAATTAGAGATTTTTTTTAAATAATTACAGTTAGTACTTACAGTTTAGGTCTACGGTCGAAATATTTGATGAAAGCTAAAAAAATATATTAGTTTTGTCATGAACTCGTATTTTTATTTAGGACAAATTATATGAAAATTCTTTGGTTAAACTATTTACACCATAAGAAATGTTAAAATGTTTAAGAATTTAAAGAATCTTAGAAAAATAATATATTGTAAGCATTTGTTCCTTAACTATATAAAAAGGAGTAGGTTTTGAAATAAAAAAATGCCTCCGGATATATAATGATTATAATATGATGAAATGTAAGTTAAATTGGTTATTTAATAGGGTGTTATTTATTACATCCTATATATTATATTACTACTTTACTATTACTTTTTTTTAGAACAATAGCAGCAAATTTTATTTAATTATAAGAAAAAAAGAGGAAGTAGCAAGAAGCTAGAAACCAACAAGAAACAAATTACATCAAAATTAAAATTCAAAACTTGGGTTAGAGCATCAATTTTTCTAATTTAATAATTTTTTCCTACCACTCCTCGAGTTTATCCAAAAGAAAGAATGATAAAGAAGAAGCTCTGCAAGTCTTGGGGGAGAATCTTTCTTTAAACCATACAACCAATTGCATCTTAATTTTCAAAGTAGCCAACACATGGTATAAATAGTTGATGAAAAAGCTTCAAGACAACCTCCTTTTAAGTCCAATTCTGAACCCCATTTTAAAAGAGAATCAATTGTCAAATATAAAGGCCGATTAATCCTCCACCATTTACATACCTCACCTATTAGAGAATTTGCCATCAAGCATTCAAGAAATAAGTGTGATTCTGATTCTTCCACCGATGAACATAGTGGACAAGTTGGAGAGGCAATAGATACACCTCTTTTAGATAGATTTGTAAGAGTTGCTAACCGTCTGTGTTGAAGTTTCCATACAAGTATGTTGACTTTACTAGGAATCCACTTGATCCAGTTTGTTTTAAAGCCTTTGTTATTCACTAGAACTCTGTTATCGTATTCCTTCCGGAGAGAAGCAACCGAGAAAATACCAGAATCCAGCCTCCACCGCCACCTAACATTATCTTCTCCGTCGTTTCCTTCTAGATTCTTTTGAAATAATGAATTGAGATCTAGATTAACCTCCCTGAAATATTTTCCAACAGAAACAATGTCCCTCCATACACCACGTCTTTTTGATATGAGAGGATCAACTCCGGTTGACCTATGAAAGCCATGCAGGGAGATGATAACAGAGCGCCAAACGGCCTGTTTTTTCATCTTCACCCTCCACCACCATTTTGCCAACAATGAAAGATTCAAAGCTTTTAGACTCCCAACACCAAGCCCTCCTAAATCTTTAGTAGCCATTGAGTCTTTTCAGGAAATGCAACTTATCTTCTTTTTGTTTTCGTTACCTCCCCAAAAGAAAGCATTCCTTATTCCTTCTAACTGAGAAATAATTGATTCTGAAACTTTAAATAATGAGAATAAGTAAATACCCAATGATCTCAAAACAGACTTGCAAAGCATCACCCTACCTAATGAAAGTTTAACTCAACTACATTGAAACCGGAAAAAGTTAAATAAGTAGAGTAAGGTATATTTTGAAAATAGAGTACAGTGTATTTTCAAATACTCATAATTTTTTAGTTCCATTGTTTAATGTTTTAATTGAAGTATTACTATATGTTTGTTGATGCATTTTTCACTTTTAGGTGGGAATTTATGGTTATACGGCTAATTCAGCTAGTAAGTTTGGACTAAGGGGTTTGGCAGAAGCTCTGCAGCAAGAAGTTATTGTTGATGACATTCATGTTTCACTTATATTTCCTCCACAAACTAAGACACCTGCTTTCGCTAGAGGTTCAATCTCCATCTCTCTATTTTTATAAATCGTTTTATTGTGGAGCTAGAAAACCTTTCATTAACATAACTCCGGAGCTAGGATTTTAATATAATGGAGGCTTTCTTTATTATAACACTAATAATATATTCATAATATACGTACGATCGCTATAAAAGAATTCATTGTATCTAGGATAATTAAATAATGAGAGCTCGCTTAAAGAGAAGAAAATAGGTGTTAATATAATTGCTTAAGCTCAGACAAAATCAATCTTTAAATAATTGCTTAAGCTCTGACAAAATCAATATTCAAATTTTTTTCGTCATCACTGGTTTGTTTTTTCATTAATTAACATGATAGTAACAAAATATCAACTAAACCCATATATCGAATCTTGAAAATAACATAACAATAATTTAATTCAATGACGATAGATGACTCGTAATTGGTAATTCAATAACAAAAATAAATGTTCATTACAAACTCAATAAACATGATTCACAAACGATATTTACATTCAAATTAAAATGACGCAAAGGCAGAATCACAAAACGAGAATCAAATATCAATGAACATATTAGCAACATATTAAAATATCATGAAAGACATCTCGAGAAGAAATAACAAAATAATAAAACCCTCAAACGCAGAATGTCGCTTCAGCCTTAAAAACCATCATCGTTTTTCTAGTACTATTATATTGGCCTTCTAATTTTATTGGGGAGTGGCTTAATAGAAAGTGACTGGACTGAACTTATAAAATAAAAGAATTTTAGGCTAATTAGGGGGAGCTTGACACCATTCAACCAGCATATGTCAAGTTGTAAATTGGACCATGGGATCATCATTCCTGCAACTTACTGTACCATGAGGATTTTTTAAACCCGCGCGATGCTGCGGAAAATTTTCTTTTATGAAACAAAATTGATAATAAAATTTAACATTGATTTTCTTTTGATTAGAAAATTTTGTATAAATTTATGTCATTCGGTTATACTTAATTAGTTGTAAATATATGCATGATTGAAAATAACTCAAATACATGATTGAATTTCTAGTTATGAAATTTTTTGGATTATAGTTAAAAACAACTTATCTTATTATTTTATTCGAATTATAACTTCAAATGATATAGTTAATCACAACAAAAACCAAATAGTCTTCGGCATACGGTATTAAAATGATTTCAAAGTATTTCCTTCCTTTTTGAGATCAAGGTTCAAGTCTTACTCGTGGTGCAAAGTAAAATGAATGTGTGTGTTTGCCATTAAAAAAGGTTAATTACAACAAAAAATATAAGTTTTATCTAAAAAAAATATTGGATAGCTATTATAAGTTTCAAAAGAAGATTTAAAAAAATTACTTCTTAAAATAAATATATTTTACAAAGTAGTTTTATTTATCTATATAGACATAAACTAAGTTTTTATCAAGTGAGGATTGGTTTGAAAGTATACAAATCATTTGAGGTTTTTTATGAAAAATTTGGACTAAAAAAAGTAGGTATAAAAGAACGTTTGCATCGGTCAAACTAAGGACCATATAAAGTGCCAAGATGTTAACCAGTCATGCTACCCTTAACTTTGTTTTAAATGTGCCCTTTCGAATATTTATTGATCTTGTTTTTCTTTTTCTGGAAATTATATGATATTATAATATGTTGAATTTCTTAATTAATAGGTCATTAATTTAGCACCATCGATCTCCTGACTTTTGGTGCATTAACAATTCTTTTGTTGTCAATTAAATCTAGTTCAATTCTTAGCATGCATAGTAATTAACATTCAAGAAAAAGTGGCGCAAATTTTAAGCCTATGAAGATTACGTTTAAATGACTTTGAACAAATTGCCATTAGCTTATTAGTTTTACATGTATCTAGCTTGTTTCTTTAGAAAAAAAATATTTAATGGTAATTAAGTTTTAGGGGCTGTTTGTTAAAACAAAATGATTAAGCACCGAATGATTATATGGTCGGAATAATTCAAAGGCTCTGAATCAATCTGCCTCTGAATGTGGCATGCTGTTTGATAAAGGTTCTGAATGATGCAAATTATCATTTTAACTTTAATAGTGATATATTATAATATAAGGCAAAAGTTCAAACGAGAACTGTTTTTCGTACGAGAACCGCGAGAACCAATTTTAGCAGTCCAATTCCCCCTCCTTCAATTGGATTGCCCACCTATGAATTATTTACATGCACTCTGCCACACTCAATCCCTCCACGCTCTTCATCCATGAATTCCATTATCCAAAATGAATTGCCAAGATTGGTTCTCGCAGTTCTTGTACGAAAAACAGTTCTCGTTTGAACCCTCCTCTATAATATAATATATGATTGTTTAACAAGACAACATGAGAAAAAAAGAGTATTAGGGTAAAATACTTGGTGCTTAATAATTCAGAATGCACTTTAAGGTAGAATAATTCAGCAGCATTATGCTGAATCATTCAGCACAGTCTTTATTCAGAGACAACAATCAAACACGTTGAATGCTGAATGATTCAGCATTCAGTGCTGAATGATTCCATAAACCAGCAAACAAACATCCCCTGATGTTACATAAAAGTTATTCAAACTTCAAAAAACCATATGGTTTTCAATATTTTTAATTAGTATGAACTTTTCTCTACAGAACTTAATACTACTTACTCCACTACAACAAATTACTCAAATAATCATGCTTTTTAAGACACATTTTCACATTTTAAGGTGTGAAGAAATACATTAATTGTTCACACTTTACTAGTGCGCGAGAAAATTAGGTGTAACAAAATTCTTCACGGTTCCATGTGTGAACATATAGAGACAATTGTTCTCATTTCTAAGTGTGAGGATATTAACACAACTGTTCACGCTTCAAAACGTAAAGATTTTATAAGAATTATATACATTTTTAAACGTGAACAAAATGAGTAAAATCTTCACACTTCTAAACGCTTTAAAATAATTAAATTTTTTCAGTTACTAAATATAATGTTAAACCATAAGAGCACACAATTACATATATATCAGATCAAACAAGGAAAGCTTACAATACTAAAGAAGAAATCAAATAATTAAAAGAAAGTTCAATTTATACATGAAGTTACAACCATATCATATAAATATAAAAACTTAGGATCCTAAACAGGGAAAATAACACAGTAACATGCATACAAAACGTGCTAAACCATAATGAAAAAACATAAAAAATAGAGCAGCAACATAGAAGGAAATCAGCAAACTAGCATTGAGTTTAAGCACCTTCACACTGACTTATGTTCCACCTTCCATAAGCAACCGAAATCGATCTCCTTCACCCAAAGCTCATTTCACGCCGAATTTCTTAGTGGCTTTCTCAAGTGCACATGTTTTAGTTGTAGAAACAATGCTCCAAGTCCTGGAATACAAACTTTTGAAATTAAGTGTGTTGGAATTTGATAGCAAATTACTTAACTTGAATGTTGTCAAGTTTAGTGTCCCATATAGGAGGAGGGAAAGGATTTGGGTGTGTTTTTAAGGGGTGTCACTTCCTTATCATTCAAACTAAATTGTGGGGGTCTAGAAGGGGACTCCCCACTCCCCACGCGCGGCTAGCCGTGAGCCGCGTGCCCGCGAGTAGGCGCACGTCGTTAGAGCTAAGGAGCTTTCATTTTTACAGGACGGGTTCGTGGTTCGGTTGCGGTTACTTGATCCGTGTGAGGCGAGTCGGTTTGTTCGGGTTTGACCCGACCGGAATTCAAATTCGTGGGATTGAGTCAGCCCCACGAAATGTGGAGCTGCTCCCCCGAAATCGCAGCCTACCCTCCACGTTCTCCTCAACCAGATTGACTGCAGGTTGGCTATTTAAGCTACCTGCAGTCTCCTCAGTTGTGCCCTGCGAAAAAACGAAGGCTGCTCCTCCCTCTCTCTGCGTTTTTTTGCTTCTTTCTGCCATCGTTCTTCTGAAGAAACAAGATCCCGGGCTGTCGAGTTCTTGTTTGAGGATGCATAAATCCTGGGTTTATTTACGTTTGAGGCTTACAGCAAGAAGGGCAACGTAAACACCTTTAAGGACAGGAGTTTCTTCCGTGCAGTTTTTTGGGGTTTCGATTTCTTCTTGTTCTACGAATCAGGTTGGTGTTAATTTCTGTGTATTGCTTTAAATAGTCCGATAACGGGACACTCTCCTTCTACCTTTCTTTTACTGCTTTGATCAAGTAGGATCAATCAGTAGTTGGCAATCATTTGGTAACTATTAAATAAAATCGGACTTATTATTGAGATACGAACAAACGGGTTGTTGTTAATATTATATTTGATATAATACGTTTGTTCATGTCAGCTTATTTATATTTATTGTTAATCTGAAAATCGTATTTTTCAACAATCTTAAAGGTGTTTACGTTCAATAGTTTTATTAGTAAAACTATTTTTTCTTTGTTGAATCAGATTAACAACCACAAATGGACTCTGAATTGCCGTCTACCAACTTCCGCTTCATGAATCAAGAATTCGTCAAACTTGACCGCTTTGATGGGCAAAACTACACCCGTTGGGTGGAGAAGGTCAAGTTTATGCTGATGGTCTTGAAACTTTACTACATTCTGGACCCAACTCTGCCTCCCATTCCTGGGAATCCCACTCCCGCGCAGGGGAGTGAACCGGATCAGAAAGTAATTTCTGATCTGGAAAAGCAGAGGATGAGGAGGAAGGAGGATGAGGATCTGTGCCTGGGGCACATCAAGAACTCACTCTCTGACCGCTTGTTCGATCTGTACGCGCAGGTTACAGATCCGAGGGACTTGTGGAAAGCGCTAGAGTTGAAGTATAAGGCACATGAAGAAGGTACTAACAAGTATCTTGTGTCCAAATACCTAGACTTTCATATGGTTGACGACAAACCGATCTTAGAGCAAGTGCATGAGCTCCAAGTTCTAGTCAACAAGATGAATGCGCTTTCAATTGCCCTCCCAGTGCTCTTCCAAGTTGGAGCAATCATTGCGAAATTGCCACCTTCTTGGAAAGATTTTTCCAAATGCATGATGCACAAGTCTGAGGATTACAGCTTGGATGACCTGTTGAAGCACCTCCGTATTGAGGAGGAAACGCGCAACAGGGACAAGCGTAATAAGGCTAGTTCGAGTATGCATCATGTTGCTGGAGGGTCTGGGGCTAAGAACAAGCAGCCGTGGGGACAGAATAAGGGAAAGAATCTTGGGCCTAACAAGCCTAACTTCAAGAAACCGGCCAATCAGCAGAACAAGACCAACTTCGCCAAACAGCCGAAGAAGACTGGACCATGTCATGTCTGTGGAGAGACTGGCCACTATGCAAGGGAGTGCAAAGATCGAAAGTTCGGGCCTGCTGCGAATTCGGTTGATGGTGGAGAAAATCTGGTAGCTAATGTGAACTTTGGAGAAATCTTCATGATTTCCTCAATGAACCGGGCAAGAGCGGCTCGGGGTTGGTTCGTGGACTCTGGGGCCACAATTCATGTTAGCGGACAGAGGGGTGACTTCCACACCTACACTCCGGCACCTCCGGGAACCCACGTGGTTTGCGCGGATGGTCATCGGGCTGAGGTGTTGGGTTTCGGCGACATAACGATGAGGTTTAAAAAGGGGTCGCACGGTTACTCTCAGCAAGGTTCTTCATGTTCCTACTATCCCCAAAGGGCTTGTTTCTGCACACAAGTTTGACCAGGGCGGTTTCAAGATGGTGCTTGAAAATGGCCGCATTGAGATCGGCAAGAGTGGAATGTATGTTGGAAAGGCAGTGTCTGTGGGGGGCATGTATCGTTTGAGTCTAGCTAGTGATAGTGAGGTTAATAATGTAATCGTTTCTGGTGTTGGTAGTAATGATGTAACTTCCAGTGTTGGAAGCAATGATGTAACTTTCCCGTTTGCTAATGAAGTTGATTATTCTGGTTATATTGTTTGTTCTATTTCTTTATGGCATAAACGTTTAGCACATACAAATATCAAAAATATTGAAAAAATGCAAACTAAAGGATTGTTAAAATTTGACAAAGAGGATTTTGGGAAATGTGAAACTTGTGTTAAATCAAAATTTACAAAGAAACCATTTCCTTCTGTTAAAAGAAATACATCATTACTTGAATTGATTCATACAGACATATGTGAACTTAATGGAATACTTACTCGAGGAGGAAGAAATATTTCATCACATTTTGTGACGACTCGAGCCGATATTTATATGTTTATTTGCTGAGATCAAAAGATGAGGCTTTTGATGCATTTAAAATATATAAGGCAGAAGTCGAGAATCAAAAGGAGAAACGAATTAAAATTCTTCGTTCAGATAGAGGTGGAGAATACTTCACGAGAGAATTTGATGCTTTCTGCGAAGAGAATGACATTAAACATGAACGAACCTCACCATTCACTCCCCAACAGAATGGTTTGGCTGAAAGAAAGAATAGAACCCTTGTTGAGATGGTCAACTGTATGTTGAACCAATCGGGTTTGCCGACTAATCTGTGGGGTGAGGCACTTCTAACGGCATGCCATGTCCACAATAGGATCACTAGTCGTGTGATTCCTACGAGTCCATATGAGTTGTGGAAAGGAAAAAAACCAAACATCGACTACATGAGAGTCTGGGGGTGTTTGGCTTACTACAGAACTCCTGATCCTAAGAGATCCAAACTGGGAGACAGAGCTATTAAGAGCATATTTGTTGGTTATGCAATTAATAGCAAAGCCTACAGACTTTTGGATAAAGAATCAGGAGTCGTAGTGGAATCCAGAGATGTGAAATTCTTCGAAGACAAGTTTTCAAGAGATGATGAAAACTCGAACCCCACTTTAACTCCAAGTACTTCTCGAGATATTCCCGAATCTTCTAGATATGTAGAAGAGCCAAGGAGGAGTACTAGAGTTAGAAAAGAAAGAAATCTTGGAGATGATTTCTTGTCTTATCTGGTTGAAGGGACACAAAAGAAAGTGACGAGACAGGTCATTTTCGCCATTAATTTGGAAGACGACCCTAAGACCTTTACTAAAGCCATGTCATCTAGAGATGCTCCGTTATGGAAGGAAGCAGTCAATGATGAGATGGATTCAATCTTAGGTAATGGAACTTGGGAGTTAGCTGATCTTCTCAAGGGAAAGAAACCTATTGGATCCAAGTGGATATTTAAGAAGAAATACCACCCAGATGGATCCATATCTGCCTATAAAGCAAGATTAGTTGCTAAGGGATATAGGCAGAGAGAAGGTATTGATTATTTTGATACCTATGCTCCAGTTGCTAGGATCAGTTCTATTAGAACTCTTATAGCAATTTCTGCTTTGAAAGGATTGTACATTCATTAGCAATCACCTAGAAGGTATTTCTGAGACAAAGAAATATCTATCCTCGAACTTTAAGATGAAAGATCTTGGAGAAGTGGATACCATTCTTGGTATTAAGGTGAAACGAACAGGAAATCAGATTTCTCTAAGTCAGTCTCACTACATAGAGAAAATTCTGGCAAAGTTTCAGCATCTGAATATAAAGGAATTTAACACTCCTTTTGACTCAAGTGTGAAACTTAATGTGAACTCTGGTAGAGCGGTGGCTCAGCTGGAATATGCGAGTGCAATTGGTAGCATGATGTATGCTATGCATTGCACTCGACCTGACATTGCATTCGCTGTAAGCAAATTAAGTCAGTATACTGTCAACCCTGGTGTAGAACACTGGAAAGCAGTGAGCAGAGTGTTGGGGTACCTGAAAAGGACCTGTGCTCTGGAACTGACATACACGTCATCTTTGGGTATACTAGAAGGGTATTCCGATGCTAGCTGGATTGATCAGACTAGTGATTCAAAATCCACAAGTGGTTGGATTTTTACTTTAGCTGGAGGAGCTATTTCTTGGGCGAGCAAGAAACAGATGTGTATAGCTTACTCGACTATGGAAGACGAGTTAATTGCTTTAGCTGCGGCTAGCAAAGAGGCAGAGTGGATTAAAGATCTACTTTTGGACATCCGTCTGTGGGATGTTCCAATGCCTTATATTCCCATGTTCTGTGACAGTGAGGTCACACTGTCTAAAGTATACAATGCTGTGTATAATGGGAAGTCGAGACACGTAGGTCTCCGACACAATTTTGTGAGACAACTTCTTGATAATGGTACCATCAAAGTTGTCTTTGTCAAGTCGAGTAAGAACTTGGCAGATCCCCTTACCAAACCTCTGACGAGAGATTTGGTTGGAACTACCACGAGAGACATGGGTCTAAAACCATAGTAGAATCGGTTAGTGATGGAAACCCAACTTGAATTTAGTGCTCCTATCTTTCAAGTTTAAAGGGTAACAACGAGTCAATTAACCGATAGAAGGTACTATCATTTCGATAGACTCATGTGTGGTAAAGATAGTACGTCGTTGCCGTGAATTAGGTTGAGTTCAATCTCTTAACAAAGTTTTGGAGGCATCTAAGCAACGAAGGTGTTGTAAAACTTTGCCTATATGACCTAAAGGTGGTGCCGCCTTGAATGAAGATTAGTGGTTTATCTTCTTGAGGGTCATGAAAAGGATTTATAGCGCATGGCCATAATAGCGCTCAGTGAAAACAGGAAGGTATTATGTGATATGTGCATGTGAGCCGGAGATATCATCAGGTTCTTGGTTTAAATCCATAGGATACCATTGAATCGATTTCTCTTTGTTCACGTGCATCAAACTGGGTTTAATCTTCGTGACACCTATGTGATATCATGTATGTGAATGACAGAAAACTTTCCAACATGGTGGAGGATTATTGGAATTTGATAGCAAATTACTTAACTTGAATGTTGTCAAGTTTAGTGTCCCACATAGGAGGAGGGAAAGGATTTGGGTGTGTTTTTAAGGGGTGTCACTTCCTTATCATTCAAACTAAATGGTGGGGGTCTAGAAGGGGACTCCCCACACGCGCGCCTAGCCGTGAGCCGCTTGCCCGCGAGTGGCGCGTGTAGGCGCACTTTGCGGTTACTTGATCCGTGTGAGACGGGTCGGTTTGTTCGGGTTTGACCCGACCGGAATTCAAATTCGTGGGATTGAGTCAGCCCCACGAAATGTGGAGCTGCTCCCCCGAAATTGCAGCCCACCCTCCACGTTCTCCTCAACCAGGTTGGCTATTTAAGCTTCCTGCAGTCTCCTCAGTTGTGCCCTGCGAAAAAATGAAGGCTGCTCCTCCCTCTCTCTGCATTTTTTTTTGCTTCTTTCTGCCATCGTTCTTCTGAAGAAACAAGATCCCGGGCTGTCGAGTTCTTGTTTGAGGATGCATAAATCCTGGGTTTATTTACGTTTGAGGCTTACAGCAAGAAGGGCAACGTAAACACCTTTAAGGACAGGAGTTTCTTCCGTGCAGTTTTTTGGGGTTTCGATTTCTTCTTGTTCTACGAATCAGGTTGGTGTTAATTTCTGTGTATTGCTTTAAATAGTCCGATAACGGGACACTCTCCTTCTACCTTTCTTTTACTGCTTTGATCAAGTAGGATCAATCAGTAGTTGGCAATCATTTGGTAACTATTAAATAAAATCGGACTTATTATTGAGATACGAACAAACGGGTTGTTGTTAATATTATATTTGATATAATACGTTTGTTCATGTCAGCTTATTTATATTTATTGTTAATCTGAAAATCGTATTTTTCAACAATCTTAAAGGTGTTTACGTTCAATAGTTTTATTAGTAAAACTATTTTTTCTTTGTTGAATCAGATTAACAACCACAAATGGACTCTGAATTGCCGTCTGCCAACTTCCGCTTCATGAATCAAGAATTCGTCAAACTTGACCGCTTTGATGGGCAAAACTACACCCGTTGGGTGGAGAAGAGGTTCAATTACTACCATTACTTTTCTCATTTATTGTTAATCTGAAAATCGTATTTTTCAACAAAGTGATGGTGTTCGATGCAGATTACCAACATATATGCATATGCAATACAATTTTAACATGATACGTACACAGTCTAACCAATTTTTGGAGTAAAATAGTATCTAAGTCCTACTTTAACTAGAACATAGTTCGTCTTTTGACTTCCATGAACTAAATTTATATAAAAAAGAAAAAGAAACTATAAAGCAATATCTTAATCATAACACTATAGTTACAAACCACTTCACAATGCTTTGCATATCTAGAACAAAATTTAGACAAATTACACACTGGCATATCAGTCACCTGATATACATGCATATTAACCTTAGGGAGGTCTTAATGACAAGTTCTGATGCAACGAAATAAGCGAAGATCCTCTTTGCCACACATGATATATAACATACGATCATACTACGCATTGAAATGGCAAAAATGATTGTACAAATTACAGAAGTTTAGGTACTACCTGATTGCCAAGATGAGAAAGAAATTGGAGTTCATAGTACTGATCGTATTAAGGTACAATCGAAAACTATAAGATGAAACTACTTCACAAAACTATAATTAAAATAGTCATACTATATATATATATTAACTTCAGGGAAAAAATTGTTTTAGGGTTTTTTTTTTAAATCTTGAGTGTGAGCCTAGAATTTTACTTTTTAATTTATTGGTTTTTAGTTTTATTATATTAAATTATTTAAAATTGCTAACAGAAGTATTATACAAAAAGGTAAATTTGATACAAAGATTTTATGAGGAATAATAATATGCTAAAAGAAAAAAAAATAGAAATATAACTTAATGGGCCTTTCATTACGTAATATTTTATGATAAATTAATAACCACAAACTAAAAGAAAAAAAGTACAAATTGTATGAAAATATAATGAACTTTATCTTAGTTACTATTGTATACAACTAATTTTAAATTTTTAAAAATAATACAATTAACTTTCATAGTGCTCTCTTTGTATGCAAACAACATTTTTATGTGTCTGTTATTTAGTTACTATTGTATACAATGAATTTTGTCATAACTTTCATAGTATACAACAAGTTGCATACAATGTGAGGATTATAAAAGTTAGTTGTATTATTTTTAAGAAAATAAAGTTGATTGTATATAATGGTAATTAAGACAAAGTTTATTGTATTATAATGCAATTTGTTCAGAAAAAAAAGAATGTGACATAATAATCTTCCATTTTACGTATAGAACTAAAGAGAAATTATAAGATTTAAAAAATAATAATAATAGTTAGAAAACATCAATCATATGGCTAGAATAGATGTAATAATAACACCAAACAACACATTTGCTAAAGCTTTAAAAATATCATGAGAAAACGAAATTCTCATGATATTTTATTAAATTACTAAAACATGCACACTTAATAATATCATAATAATTTTCCTATTCACTTTGTGAAATGATAGTATAGGTAATATAGAGCTTGTTTGATTCATCACGAACTCATGATAAATGTCCTAGTAAAAAGATCCATGAGACACGGTTATAAAAAGGCTTCAAGCATTTACCACTGTCGCATATGGTCCATTTTTATTAATTAAACGTCACGGAGGTCATGGGTTCAAACCCAGGCCCGGCCCAGAGGCAGGGTAACCAGGGCGGTGGCCCAGGGCCCATTTTAAAAGTATAGTCTATATATATGTATATGTGTGTAAGCTTAGTAATTTTAAAGTTTAGTAGATTAAGGAGCCCAAAAGAAAGAGGAAGCCCACTCTCCTCAAGGCCCGGCGCTTTCAAGCTTCTTTCGTCGTTCGATACCTGGGAAACGGCAATCACCGATTAACCTACCCAGTCTCCGACTTTCGATGTCATGTTCAATCTTCGATGTTCAAAGTTATTAGAGGATGAAGCCAAGGGAATCGTGCTTCTTGATAGTTGAAACGGTGGTGAAGTTGAAACGACTCCTGAACCTGAAAATCAACCCTAGTTCTCATCTTCTCGTCTTCACCTACTCAGACCATTTGATTTTGGATTTTTGATCTCCAGTCTTGATTTCGCTCTCAAGTCTCGATTTCTCCTTCATTCTTCAACACTCAACAATCACCCCTAGTTATTGTCTTCTCGAACCGAATTGAAATTGCTCCATATTGGCAGATTGCTCTCGCAAGTCTCAATCGAAATCCCAAACTGAAAATCTGAACGCAAATCTTGCACTCTGCAGTTCCTAAATTGTAAGTATTTAACTTTCAATTTTTGTTCTAAAATTCTTTTTTTTTTTATTCTTTGGTTGGTTTCTAATTTCTAAATGCTAATGTTCTTAGTTCTTACTTCTTTGGATGACTAGATGAGTTCTATTGGCCTGAATTGTTGATTAGATCACAAAAACCTAGTGTATAAGTTCAACCCTTTGATTCTTGAAAACTGATTCTTCAATATTGATTCTAAGTTCTGAGTTTTAATTAGTTAACATTGATTCTTTAATATTGGGTATTTGATTATTTGAATAATATCTTAGTTCTGAAATATGAGTTTTGATTCTTGAATATTGATTATGAGTTCTGAGTTTTGATTAATGAATATTGATTCTTATATATTAGGTATTTGATCATTTAAATAATTTCTGACTTCTGAGTTTTGATTCATGAATGTTGTGTATTTGAATAATTTCTGAGTTCTGAAATTTGATTATTGAATATTGATTCTTGAAAGTTGAAATTGCTCATTTGTTGTCTTGCCAAATCTTTTGCTTGAGTATTTGAATAATTGAATATTAGTATTAGCGTTCTTCTTTCATAATGTTTCAAAAAATATATATCGGGTAGCCAAAAAAGAAAGAAAATAGAAGAAATTGAATGGTATAATATGTTTTACGTGAGTTTTACTTGAGTTGAAAAAAAATTAATTTAGAGGGCCTCTTTTAAAATTCTGTCCAGAGCCCAAAAATTATTTGGACCGGCCCTATTCAAACCTCTCAAAGACTTCATTAAATCTGGCGCCTTTGTAAGCCGACTGCCCCTCTCTTCCCATGGATTATGTCTGTTTTTCCTCTTTTGTTTTTTTAATCTTTGTCATATTTTGCCCTAGTTATGCTTTCTCCTGATACATTATTAGAATCTTGGGGTTTGGTCAAAATTCAAATGCTTTTGCTTCTTCATGATCTTATTTATGTCTTTGTAGTCCTCAGTCTAATGATATCTTGAATATAACCTTTATATAGAAATATGCTTGGCTGAGATGTAAAGTAGGCACAAAACTTCAAGATATTTATGTTATCATATCCCACACAAGCTTTAGAGTTGCAGCATATATATATATTAATCAAGCGATCAGCTTTTTATTAATACCACTCAATCCACCACTCAGTTTCGTAATGGTCACTCACCACCACATCAAATTCTAGACCCACTTACATACTCACTAAACAATCAAAAATTAAAAAAGAAAAAAGAAAAAAGTGATAACTGATTTGGGTCCACCATTAATCAATCACATTGTTTTTTAATATGTGATAGTTACCACATACATCGTTTCACCACACCTTCATGATGTGATCCACCACCCAAGTGATCACCCCACAACACACCTTTAACTCCCTCTCACTCCTTACACGCTTAACTAAAAGGATATAATTATGTTTTCCATTTGTGTGCCCATGCTGATATATGTACTGCATCATCTACTTTGTCATGTGAATCTGTGAGTACGTTCTTGAAGTTTGTATTTTTTTTTTCATCTGGAGTCCTAGATATGTATAAAGGAAAGTAAATAAGCAAATTAAATTTTTTTGCTTTTCTTTTAGGTTATCTAACTTAATCATCATTTTTTACTTCTCATTCTTTTTCTAGTTGTAACACCCCTAACTTTTTTATATTAATAATAAAAAAATAATCTCAATAATCATTAAATCATAAATAATAAGCAACCAGAATCATTTTCCATATATTCATTGGCTTAACACGCGAAACTTACGGTCCTAATAAAAACTCATTGTTTAAAATATTATATTAGAGGTATAGTGTTTGTAGAAAAACAGCTGTCACGTCAGTGTCTTGCCCTTGTTTGCTCGAGACAAACATAAAAACATTAGATACACACAGGTAAGCATAAAACTTAGTGGACTAACACAATACTTGCACACTATACCAGATAGCACGTATCCAGCTAACAAGTACATTACATCAACATCAAATAATGCCACACAGGCGGGTAAGTGCTCAGCTGCACATAGATTGTCAAAGCTGCAATAATAAGAGCCCAGTTACGCATAAATGTCACAACAACATATCACAATACATCATCACATGAACAATCATCTCAGTATAAGAAGTAAGTTAGTGATAACTTACCTGATAAGCAACAAAGTGTAATCACAATAAACAACAATACTTCAATGAACAATTACATAAAATCAGCGAGAACCTACAATACAGTTCTAACAAGTCAACACCGAGCCCTAACTCATATATTGTCAATCTTATGGATTGCGATTAGGGATTAATCCCAAATTTGTGATTCGCATGTGTGTGTAATTTGTATTTGTAGCTATTAGCAATTTGTGATTCCCTCCACAAGGCCATTTTGCAATTGCATCAAGCATAAGGCAATTTGTGATTCCATCACAAATTGATTTGCGATTGAGAGGCTGTGCACAATTTTCGATCCTCACTATTCGCCATTTAAAGGTCTAAAAACAATTTGCATTTCGATTAGCAACAATGATTTGCGATTTCACATTATCTCTCAATTCATGATTACACTGATATACATATGTCCAATTTGTGATTCATGTTGCTACTTCAATTTGCGATTACATATATGTATAAACTGATTTGTGAGTAACAATTCAAATACTAATTTATGATTAGTGCGACACACACATACAATTTGCGATTTAACAATAAAACAAATTTGTGATTAACCTCTACTCATCAATTTGTGATTACTCCTTAAGATTATAATTTGCGATTGAACATTCACTTATGATTTGCAATTGCCCGCATATCACTGATTTGCGATTTGGGATTTAGGCCCAGTTTGTGATTTAAATTTAAACACACACGATTTGTGATCCACTCCACCTTGTGGAGTCCCAAATGGACTCAACCTAATTTGCGATTCAACCTATATCTTTATTTTACAATTCCACATATATAACTAGTTTGTGATTACACCCAATTTATTACATAGCAATTCAATTTGTAATTGAATAAAAAGAACATATTGGTGGCTTCATCTCCTATCGCTTCCTTCCAAAATCAAAATTACTTAATACCTAACCAAATGGATTAATTTCTTTTGATACGTGTTCCTAACATCAAATTAGTTAATCCTTATCATTTAATTGAGTTTTCATCATATAAATCACGATTAATGGTCAAGTTTTGTTCCTCAATTTTTCTTCTCTGTTAACGATCGTATGAACAACGCCATTATCAATTAATACTCAGATTTTTACCAACAACAGCCACGGATAAGGATTCATAAGAAGTTTAGGATTGTTACCTGTTGATTCTTGAAAGAAGGGAAGTAATGTAACACCCCGCCTTGCCACGACACAATATTGTCCGCTTTGCCCCACTGGCTCACGGATTTGTTTTTGGCGACCGGACGAGAACTTCCCAAAGGGGTTACCCATCCCTGGATTGCTCCAGCCCAAGCACGCTTAGCTGCAGAGTTCTCATGAGATCAGCCATGTTTGTGGCCCCAAAACGCGTTGTGTCATTTAAGGCCAAAGTTTACTTATAAGCCTAGCACCTCTCTTGTCCACTGCCGATGTGAGATTCGTCTAAGGTGTTACAAACACCCCCCTTGGGACTCATTGTCCTCGATGAGGTTTGCCCCATTACCCCGAACGGCACATGAGTAGCTTTGATACCATATGTAACACCCGTTTTACCACGACACAATATTGCCCGCTTTGTCTCACTGGCTCACAGATTTGTTTCTGGCATCCGAACGAGAACTTCCCAGGGGTCACCGACCCCTAGATTGCTCCTGCCCAAACATGCTTTATTGCAGAGTTCTCATGAAATCTGCCATGCTTGTGTCCCAAAAACGCGTTGTGTCATGTAAGACCAAAGTTTACTTATAAGCCCAACACTTGTCCTGTCCACGACCGATATGGGATTCGCTTAAGGTGTTATAAGTAAGACGATGGTGGCTTGGCTTCTTTCTTGGTCTCGACAAGTTCAACACACACACAACATT
Source organism: Dittrichia graveolens (assembly GCA_038502395.1). Taxonomy (NCBI): domain Eukaryota; kingdom Viridiplantae; phylum Streptophyta; class Magnoliopsida; order Asterales; family Asteraceae; genus Dittrichia; species Dittrichia graveolens. Next base: position 8,703,982 of record JARJIL010000002.1, on the reverse strand, counting down.
GTTCCTGCTTCCATTCAAGAAATTCAACTACTGTAGGTCCTCGAGAGCTGTGTCCTAATCTGCTATTTATATCTTCTTTATCCCTTTAAGCCCAAGCCCCTTCTTTCATTCCCTTAGAAGCCCCTTAATGCTTAATGGTCCAAGAGTAGTAAATAAAAAAAAAGTCTAAACACATAAGATACTTAATTAAGTCACTCAAATTATTACAACACTTTGATAAAAGAAACGGGTATTACATCAATCCAAATGTTTAGTATAGCTTAACCTAACTAACTCGATCCTTTTCCTACTTTTTTCTAAAAAATTTTGTTATACATGTTTAATTATTTAACAAAATAAGATATTTAAAAATAAAAATAGAACAAAAATTAAAAAGAAATTAATAATAATAAAAATAAATTTCATTAGTCGGATCCGTACTTTCTCTAATTTGCTCATTCCTCGCCAAAGTAGCTTAAAACATATTCTGTAAGATAATTATGCGGGGTAATGTAAAACTCGAAGTCTTTTTCGAAATGGGCCTCTTGTTGTAGTTTCAATTCATTTTCTTTTGGTGTCAACGTTTTTTCTTCAACTTCAGGTTTCTTCATTTTGTGGTGTTTTCAGTTGTTGGGTTTTAGGAAAATTGTCGTCTTCTTGTGATTGTGATATGTCTGGTTGGGTCGGGACTCTGAATTAGGTGTTGAAAGACGGGGGGAGGAAACTGAAAATTACCAAGAATAAAACCTTATTGGAGCAACTCTTGATACATAAATTGTTGCAAAATATAACCGCGTTGCATAAATTGTTGGAGACCCGTATACGTGTCTTATTGTGGAATATAACCTTGTTGTGTATATTGTTGGAAGCTGGAGGGCAGATTATCCGAAGAGTGCGGAGTTGAAACCGAATTTCTCGCTCTGTTGCGACGAGATATAGGTGTGGTGAAATTTAGAATCCATGATGAAGTATAAATATAAAAATTGGTGGAAGAAATATATAAAAGAGATTAGAGAAGTAGATAGTTTTTGGTGTGAAAAGAATAGGTAAAAATCTAACACGAGATTACCAAAGTGTGTCTACTAACTTAATGTAAACGTAGAATTATAGTTTCTACTCCTACTGCCATAAAGATAAAAACTATTCACAAACATAAAAATCACTAACAACATTCATATGAGAAATTAACGACTCTAGATGAATTTGAATTCCTACATCAAATACAATTCTGATCACAAACAAAACTTAAAAATAATAAATAAAATGGGATTGAAGAAAAAAATAAATAACTGAAGGTACTAAAGTCCAAGTTACATTTTATGAAAAATGTTCAATATAGTCAATAATTAATTCATAGTTTTGAGAGACTAATTTTAGTCTTTGGATCAATGACATTAATGGTCCAGATTAAATTTTAAAAATTTGGTCGGAGTGACATTTTCGTAATTTTTCATAATTCACATGTGATGCTTTTACAAATCACATGTGATTATATACTGAATCACATGTGATTAAATATTAAAATTTTATTACTATGTTTTTTAAATAGACTTTATTGAACATAACTCTACATTTTATACTGTCAATTTGTCACTCTACCCTTGAAACCAAAGTTTCTTTATTTTCATTATTCTTTTAACACAAGATTATTACTTAAAGTCTAGAATACAGTACAACTATTTAATAAATAAATAACATGTGGTCCTTGTGATGTTATTTTGAAATTGGTCCAAATTCAAAGAGAGAAGTAGAAAATCAGATTTCATTAACATACCCAAATATCTAAAGCTAGCAAAGATCGGAAGCCAACTGGAAACCATAAAAGCTGCAAATTATGCTTGAGTGACAACATTTTATTTTTGAAAGTAAACCAATAAGATACACATGACGGACAAAAAAATTGTATTTTTGACACTTTTGATTGGAGATTCTTAATACGATTAGGGATTTGAAAACAACGCAATCACATACCTTGAACTGAGGCTCGATTTTGAAGAATGATGCACTAAAATTGATGAACACGATTCGATCAAGGCGATGCATTATAAAGAATATGAAGAATATTGAAACTATTGATATCAGTTGGAAGAGGTGATTGTTTATAAACCTTCGCTTTCTCTCTATATATGGCGTGAGGGTAGCGGAGAAAAGGTGAAGAGAGAGGCGGGAAAACAGTTAATAGGGTAACAAGACTCATAGCTAATTATTACTTATTTATTAGAGATGGAAGATAATAATATATGAGTTTAGATATAGATACAAATTTTATAGTTTTGAAAGGATATATATGTAAATTTAAAGTTTATTAGGATATATATGTAAATTTAAAAGGATATATATGTAAATTTAATGAAATTCTCCCTTTGTTTATTAGTTGTGGTTTATTTTTTTTGTTTTCATTAATATTAGATTATTATATTAGTAAAATAAATTCAAAAAGAGGAAAAAACATTAAAAACTTCACAAAATCATGACATGATGGTTTGATCAATATTTAAATTATGTTAATTAACCGTTGTGTTGTATACAATGTTGATACTTCACCTTAACACTTGCATGTTATATGTATTATTAGAAGTATATATAAGCTATGCAATATTTTAGATGTAATCAACATTATCTTTTGCTACAACATGTAGATTTTAGACCTTCTCTTCACATGCCGATGTTTTTACAACAAAGTAAAATATGAGACAAATTATTTGTTTTCAATTACTTCTTAACATTTTAAAGAATAGGTGGGTCGGGCCATGTGAGTAACGGGTCTAAACGAATTCAAGTTTGAACCGATTATTTGAAATTTGTGTCGAAGGGGTTGAGTTGGATGGGTTAGGTCGACCATCATCTTTTCGTTTTTATTTAGCAAATGCAATTCTTTATCTTTTATTTGTTACTACTATTATTTATAGAAGTTGTACTATATTATTGTTTAAAATTTGAAGAAAAGAAAGCAAAAAACATTAAAAACTATAGAAAACCGTATGACACGGATTTGACCAATACTTAAATGGTTTAGGCCGGTTTTTATTTTTGCTATTGTGTGTTTTTAGGTTTATTATTGGTTTTGGATTCGACATTTTCCACCTCCACAAATTCCTGCTTTGAAATGGACAAATGAACAAGTAAATAAGCATCGGATGTTTTAAAATGTATATTCGAAACCTTCGATTTCTTAAAATGCAAACCCCGATCAGCCCGTGGGTTGAAAAACCTCGTTACTAACATATTTATATTTTTTTACTAACCACATACAGCAAGATACCTACATTTCTTAACAATAGTAACATACTTCTTAATTACCAATAATAACAAACATAATTTACCTTAGGGAATAGAGAATAACTTAGCTACCTCATCATGTAGTCAGTTAGCTATATGATGCACACACAAACACTTAATGGGTCACCATGATTCATAGTGTATAAGCAGGACCCATCAATTGTTTGTGTGTGTATCATGTAGCTAACTAGCTACATTATGATATAGCAAAGTTATTCCCCTTACCTTATGGTCACTATAGTAAAAAAGGGAATACACTCTTGATAATATTCAAACTATAAAAAATTATTATTTTTAAACAAGTAGCGTATCATTTTAATTTTAAATAATTAACGCTTCAATAGCAAATTAGTGTGCAATACACAACTTCAATGTTGCATATAAGATCGTGGTTGTTGGCCTTAATCCTTATTAAATGGTTTGAATTATGAAACGATTGAATCTAACCATAGTTTGACCTAACATGGTCGAGCTAGAACTCAATTTTGACCTTACGTTGACTCGTTTACAACCCTTCTTTGAATAGTTTATTAGTTAACAAAATAATAATTACTTTGTGTCCAATTCTGAAATAGGATTATCAAAATCTTATTATATGCTAGTATGGTACCCGCGTAATATTGCGGTGACAAATAATTACTACGTGATAACATGTCGTTTTATAAAAATATTCGGCGAATAGTTTTTACTCCCTAACATGTCATTTCATTTATTTATCTTTTCTTCATCAACTTTTCGTCACTTTTAGAACAAATTAAAAAAATGAAACAACTTATTTCTTCTTTTTTGTGAGTGAGAAAGTGTGTAATTATAGAAGAATATGTTTATTGATGTGTATGTAAAGTATGAGAGAATCTATAGTTGAAAAATGTTGGTTATTTGAGGGTTATATTAGTAATTTTTGATTGCCAACTTTTCAAGAGATTAAGTAAAATAAGAGATATAGTATTAAATATATTATCTATAAAGTATTAAACCGAAAACCCGAGCCTATTTAATATATTGCCTCCTCCATTCTCGTCATTCCAAGTAATTATCATCATCCTTTTTTAATCGACGTCGTCGTATTATACGAATACGGTCACTAATAATATACTATAGATACATATATACATTGTACCTTCAGTTGTATAAATGCAACCCTTTTTAGACTTCCGATGAGCAACCCCTATTTGACATTTGATGTTAGGTTATATTGCTAAAAGTAATGAAAATTAACCACAGAAATTAATATTCATTTCAACTTTTTGGTTATTGCAGGTGTAAATAGACAACAAATCAATATTCCCCAATTGACACACCACAAAATCATTTGAGTGAAAAACATAGTAATTCATTTCCATGAAAAAAACAACAAGAAACTATAAGAGTCTCTAAACTCTTCGAAATCGAGAATTAATCTTAGAATACGCGGTCATGACATGTATGATTGTTATTAGTTTTTTCAGTCTATAACTATCCAATGACTAAATAGTCCTAGTTATGACTGACCTTCACATCTTCATCACCACAATTACTTGACCCACGTAATATTAATTTAAATTCATTTCATTGGTTGAAAATTATTATAGAAAATGGATGCCGAGATCGTCAATGAAATGACGAGCCAAACAACGAACACTCCCTAATCAATGACGAGTTTCACCGGAGATGAAGGAGCCAAAAATGGCTCGTCATTATCATCGAAATACATCAATACAAGTGGTGTTATCAGTTCTCACAATAGATTTACATTTGAAAAGAAATCACAAATATCGCGAGTATGTTGTAATTCATCAACATAAATTAAAACATATATAAAGCTATCTTACAAGTTAGTAAAACATATATGTTTCTTATATGAATAAATTTCATAAGTGAAAGTAAATGCATCGTGTATAAATCAAACTTGCTAAAGTGTCTTTTTACTTTACTTTATAAATTTTGTCGGAACATAAAAGTTGGAAAACTATAGTTTAATCTTAAATTTTGAAACAAAAGATTGCAATGACTATAGTACCCATTTGAATTTCTTTTTAAGTCTTAAAGATTTATTAGTTTAAATGTAAATCAATATAACATAGGTTGGTCGAAAGAAGGAGAGTCGGCTTCCTTAAGTCCATTGTTCCTCACTAGCTCAGTGGTAGAGCGATCGGCTGTTAACCGACTGGTTGTAGGTTCAAATCCTACCTATACAAGATGAATCGACATTTTCTCAAGTTAATATAAATATAATCGATTATTATGTTCTCGATGCTTTTTAAATATGATAAGTAAAATATTTGGAAGAAAATAAAAATGGGTTATTCTCAGAGTATATTTTTGAGAATCAATAAGAGCAAAAGAGGGAATTTGGTGGAAAAGTTTAGACCTTTTGTTCGTATATATTATCCTTTAATAAATGGGCTCTATATAGCTCGAACCTGGGACTAGTATACATCCTTATATATTACATAATACAAAATAAGAGGTATTGGCTTGAAGATTTCCATTGAAGACGTGTGTTAAACAACGAAAAGAAATGAACCACTCATGCAAAAACTAGAAATGTTATTGATTTTGCTTTTGAGTTTTGACAAGTGGAAAGTACGTTTTTATATAAAAAAGAGAATCACCCCACTTTATTGGTTATACAAAAAAACGTTGTCATCATTGCATGTTTTGACCATAATTTTAGAATAAAAAAGGGTTTAAATGATGATCTTATTTCTCAATATGATCAAGAACATACGCCACTTGAAAATAACCATATATAAGATGGAGATGATGTATGAGACTCAACCACATAGAAGTGCATCGGTTCGTAAGTGTAATAGTCATTTGCGATATCAAATTGTGAAACAATTTATGCAATGTAGAAAAATGTTTAGTGACCTTGTTATGTCGGTTGAATAAAAAGGAATGTTTCTACTCTAAAATTTTGACAACTTTCCTAGTATGTCGAATGTAGTTTGGTATTGCAACATTAAGATTAATCACATTTCTTTAAGGTGAATAAACAAACATTGTTTTTTCAAAAATCCCAATGCATGACGATATATTCCCTTACAGACATGAAATCATGCATCAAACATTTTATCGCTTTTAAAGCAAACAACACTTAAAATAATTATACTTATCTTTAATATATACTAAATTAAGATAAATGTCAAAATAAAGAAAAAAGGTATAAGAAAAGGAATGAGTTAATTACAAGGGCAAATTGCCGAAAAATGTAACACAAATATTGAAATTTGTCAATAAAGATAATGTCAATTTTTTTGGGCCAAGAAAGGATTTTAAATTTCAATTTCTAACAAAAAAAGGTATGGTGACCTGAATGACCTGTTGAGCGCTTAGTCAGCAGGTTAAGATTGTCCAAATTCGCCAATAAAGGTAATGTCTAATTTTTTAAGTCAAAAAAATAGATGATAAATTTCAATCTGTAGTAAAAAAGGGTATGCTGACTAATGCTAACAATTTGCGACGAGTTGTGTTACTGTGTTTGTGTCAATTACGTGTTAACCCATTTTGACTATTTATTTATCGTTCATGTTTTGGGTCGACCCATTTCTGCCAAATATATTCGACGGGTAATTTTTCGATTTTCCAATACTGGCATTCTTCCTTTGTTTTGATACAAACTTCAAATATGATATTTTACGATTCAAACATTAGAATTCAATACCCATTTTGATTTGATTCGAACTTCAAATTTGGTGTTCGTTTCAATTTGATTCGAATATTGAACTTCAAATCTTATTTACGTTCATTTAATACAATTATAAAGCCAATATAAGATATTAAAGTACCAAAATACCAATGCAAGTAGTCAAATGTCAAAGTACCAACATAATATATTTCAAATATCATATACAAAAATGATGTAATATTGTTTTAATTTTAAATATTTTATTATTATATAAAGGAAAGAGAAAACACATACATGAACATGAACACGAACCTAGATCTAAACATGATTTTTATTTCAAATTGGAATTCATCATCCTTTATTGGTATAGAAAAAATGAACATTACCTTTATTGACAAATTTTGATATTTATGTTACCTTTTTTGTAAATTTGCGTAATATAAAAATTAGTCACGTCATCAATTTAACCGGTTACCCGCTACGACGGTAACCAGTTACCTTTAATGTTAGAAATTGAAATTTAAAATCCTTTCTTGGCCTAAGAAATTGGATATTACCTTTATTGGCAAATATCAATATTTATGTTAGCCTTTCTCGGTAATATACCCTAATTACAAATACAATTATTTAATAGGTTTTGGAGGATGAAATAGCTAACTATTTCAAGATAGCGTAGGTGGTTTAAAAAGTTTTAAACGAGATACAATTATTTTCTTTTTGGGTAAATATATTGGATGGTCATAAGAATTATAGGAAACAACTAAGGAAACGACTAAACTTATTATATGAAAACATAGTTTGACTTCGACGAAAACCTCTTAAATATGTTTGGTATCACTAACTTGAGCTGGATCTTTTATTAGAGTTAGAAGCTCGAGCATTAATTTGTAGGAAAGTATTTGACATAGTAGCTGTATATTTAAAATGTAAAATAACAAAAAAGGGTATGCAAATAATTAAATAAATTTTAAATAAGCAATAGCTTTGAAAAGCTACATGAAGTAGCATTTTCTTTTAAAGCTTTTAGGAGCTTAATTTTTCAAAAATAAATGTTGCGTTTAGTGGGAGAAAATTCCTTTTTTCGTTTTTTATTTATCAGTGAAAAATGATGAAGTTTTCATTTTTTTAGAAAAATGAAAAGCATGTTTAGATGAAGGGGTAAAGTTTTATTTTTTATGAAAAAATGAAAAGTATGTTTAGTTGAAGTGCTTTTAAAAAAAAGATGTTTAGAATAGTAGGGAAGTGCTTTTTAAAAAAATATGAAAAACGGGGGAAGTTTCATGCTTTATTGAAAAAATATGTAAGTTAACATGTTTTTTATTTTTCAGCTTTATTTTAAAAATATTTTAAAAAATAGAGGATTTTTTTTAAAGTGAACACAGGCTCTTGTAAATAAACTAAGCTTTTTCTAGATGAAGCTTATTTCAAAAAAAACTACAAGCTCGTGAAAACTTTGAGCCAAAAGCACCAAAAATCTTTTTTTATTTTTTTTAGAAATACTCAATTTCTTTCTATTTATTGTATTTCATTATGATTGACATGCACAATGTACTAATTATTTTTCATCATCTCAATCCTCACTACAAGAAATTGGGGTCTTTACCAACACATCTTATGTGTGGGTAAAACACAAACATATGTGAGTAATTGTCTTTACCTACACAAACCACATGTGTTACCATGTGTGGACTCATGCCTGTAGGTAAAGATCTGTACCCACACATATATTATGTGTTGGTATAGATAGTATCCTATACCTACAGATATATGTGTGTTTAAAAGTATTCTATATGTGTTGGTAAAGGTGTTATAATTTAGTTGTTTGGTGACGAGGATGATGACGTGGCCGATGACGTGGCTGATGACGTGGCATGAACATACAAAGTGTTAGTGCCACGTGTCATTTAATATGTGTGGGTAAATATATTTTTATGTGTAGGTAAGATGTGTTAGCATAATCACTTATGTGTGGGTAATAAACATAATATATGTAGGTAATAATATTCACATATGTGCAAATAAATAGAAAATGTGTGGCTAAAAATAATACAAATTGTTTTTACCATAAAAACCCAAATACCAATTATGTAACACAAATAGTAAACAAAGAAAAGAGTCAATAGTCATAAGTGTGCAATAAATTCATAGACGATGTCAAATATTCAACCTAGTTCACGAAACTAATCACTACTTTCACCTGACTCATCATAACGAGACTCTCCAGACCGAGGGTGGTTAGACGCATCATCTTGGACAATTGGAGGCATAATATTTTTCTCAGTTAAAAGTTTATGCATAGTTCCAACGGTAGCTTCCAATTCTTGAACCCGATGTGCCAATTGATTGTAACTAGGACGATTTGACTCCATAGTACTTGTGGTCTTACCCGCAACAGGATCACGACCCCACCCACCCAAACGAACAGAACTTCTTCCAAGTACTTTTTCCATAATACCCTTATCGCTCATTGTGTCTACTGAATTGTCGTTTCTTAACTTCAACATTTCTTCTTGAACAAAAAAGTAAACCAAATATAATAAATAAAAATTAACAATAATCAACAATATTAATGCATGTAAAATCAATATTTTATCACCACGCAAAACAACCACAAAACTGAATATATGCTTATGAAAATAAATCACATGCACCGCAATCAAGCTAGTTGGACGAATAACACAAACATGACAATATAAGTAATGTGTGAATTACTACTGCATAAATCACTTATCACTTAGTCATCATAGAAAAAAATCCTCAAAATCGGTTTTTGTAAAAATAAATTTTGACATTGCACTTTATTTAGAAAGGAGTAAGTAAACTTACATATTTTGCAGCTGCTTCCGTAGATATCCAACCTTTTTCAGCATCCCAATGCGTAAGATGCCAAGTCTCAATTTGACCACAAGAAGACCCCAAATCAAGGTCACGCTCAATGTGATAGCGTATTGTACTCTTTGAACCATTTCTACTGTCCATTGTTCGCTTTCCACGAGCCATTATCCTTTTCTGTGCGGTTTCCTTTAAAAAAATACAACAAAAAATGAACAAGTCATTTTTTTAAGGTCTAATAATACGAAAGTAAAAATATTGTCCACATATTACCTGGTATTTTGGCTCTGACCACATGTTACAAAGATATTCCCAGTCTTCTTGGCTATTTAAATATGAAGGCTTTGTAGTCTTTGCTTTATTCAAATCTTCTTGCCCTCCAATCTCTTTAAAGTAACAGTGCAAGTCACTTCGATACCCTCTCCATGCCTTTGCCATGTAACTATCAATCACTTTGCGAACCTTTGGATCCTCAACATCAATGTCAAAAAGTGTCTTCAAGTAATAAATGTAAAAATCTTGTTATTAAATTAGTGTAGATATTTAAAATCATACTTAACAATAAAAGAAAATCTTACAAGTAACTTGTGGCGCAATGGTGCCCTAACATCTTCTGGTACACGCCTCCACTCTTTAAATTTCAAGTTACAATTTTTACGTAAAATGTAACCACACTCGTACATGAAAGATGAGGCATTGTCACATACTACTCGTTGTGCATCAAAATTGAACTCTACTGTTAATCTTGTCTTTGAAGCTTTCATTGCTTTCCGCGCTCCTTTACCACAAGTAATGCCACATTTTGCTCTCGTAAGACCACTTCCACTTTGTTGCTCAGTTTCTCCCATTGTGTCTTAGAAAAAAAAGTAGATGTTAATTTACTTTTACAACACACACTAAAACATACTTATCTTTATTACTAACCATGTTGATGTTGATCTAGTGATTGAGATTGGTTGACATTACTGTTTGGGTTTGCATCTATAAGCATGATTAAGAAACATTAAAGAGATATAAACAATTAGAATACTAGATATATATAAACTGATTACACATACCTGGGATTGGATCTGGTTGACGACTTGAAATCTGAAGGCTTCCCGAATTTCCATTACCTAATAGATGGGTTATATTATGTTTGAAATAAACAAGTACATAAATTATTTTAACATACATGTTACGTTCAACACAACATGTATATATGTGTTACATTATAAAATTTTACCTAAATTGGTAGTGGTTTCTCCATCTCGTCCCTCTTGTCTCCCTCCTCCACCTCGTGTAGTGCGTCCTCCTCTTCTTGCCATTATGCTATTTGCAAGTATAACAAAAAAAACATATTATAACTTAAGTAATTATATCACATTTAACAATAAAAAGATCATTAGTATAATCTAACCAATAATTATCAAGAAAATTCATGCAAAAGAGTCATCATCATTGGTGTTAAGATTTTGATCATCAGCATCACCATCGGTCTCAGAATCAAGAACTAGTTCATCATTTAAAAAAATTTCACCCTCGTCATCATACTCATCGTCAATATCATGTAAGTTATCTACATAGGCATTTCCATTACGTATTGCTAACACTTCCTCACGTGATAATGTTTCAGGTTCTATATCATCTCGAACTAACAAAGACATATCGGGTAACTCTTCTGTTGGTTGAAAAGGTGGCAACTCATTAGATTCTTCTTCTTGAAATATATCATTCGTTGATATTTCGTCTTCATCATGCTCAGATATATCATAAATGTTCTGATGGTTTACTTTTTGTGCCACCATCCAATTCTTTCCACGTGCCAAATCATTTAAATAAAATACTTGTTGCGCTTGACTGGCCAAAATAAATGGTTCATCGACATACCAATTAGATGTAATATCAATTGATGTTAAATTATGATCAACCACCATCCTCTTTCCCTTTGGATCAGTATTATACCACTTGCAACAAAACATAAATACCTTTCTCCCATGTATGAAATCAAGCTCTAAAACTTCAAGTAAAACACCATAATAAATCATTTCTCCATTCTCGTTCCCTACACAAACTCCACTACATTGTGTAGTAAATTTGTCATCACGTTCCTTGCAACGAAATCGAACACCGTTGACGATGCAACTTTGCCAACTCGTGTAACGATCATCAGGGAATTGGGACAACGCGTACAAATCATCGGTCGCTCTAGGGTCTCCGTTGACTTTAAGCAAAGCCATCTATAAGCACCTAACATTAGTATTAAGATAATTAAAAACAAGGAATAAAAGTAACTAATTTTATACTTACCTTTTTCTTGAACCAAGAGGGGAATTCACGTTTATGTATATTTTCTAAGTTTGCATCTTCTATATGTCTCGGGTGTAAAGCTTCTTTGTGTTCACTAAACCCAAAAACAAGCAAGTTACAATTTATTTTTAATTAGATAGTGAATACAAAACTAAACTATAGTTAAAATGTGGCCAACTCACTTTAGGTAAATATCAAGTTCATTTTCGAAATTGTTGATGATGTACCATTGAACTACATCAATGTAGTCCCCTAGTTGTCCAAATTTGGAAGCTCCGAATGTACGGACTTTATTATTGAATAACTCCATCTCATGTTTAGTGCCTTGTACATCCCAATTGCGTTCTACACGGTTAAATCTTGTCTCGATGTCATGTAAATAACGAGATAAAAACGTGACAGCCTTATCAACAACATATGCTTCGGTAATTGAGCCATCAGGCCGTGCAAAGTTACGAACGTATCCCTTGTAAGTACCCATACGACGTTCTATCCCAAACATCCATCTATGACTAACCGGTCCTCCTAATAATGCCTCCTCGAGTAAATGTACACACAAGTGAACCATGACGGTAAAAAACGCGGGAGGAAATATCTTCTCAAGTTTGCATAATATGATAATCATCCCGGTCTTCATATCCTCAAGTTCATTGGCATATAGAGTTTTGGAGCATATTTTTTGAAAGAATTGACAGAACTCAATCAAAGTTGTACGTATTTCCCTGTTTAAGAAAGGGAGAATGGCCACCGGTAGTATTTTCTGAAGCAATACATGACAATCATGTGTTTTCATCCCTCCAAGTGTATTATTGTCTGTCACACATCGACTTATATTGGATGCATAGCCATCAGGAAGGCGAACAGACTTGATGAATTTACAAAACTCCGTACACTCATCTTTACTCAATGTGTAATTAGCAGGAGGTTTCACAAATTTTCCATGTCGCTCTTTCAACCATAGTTCCTTGCGAATATTCAAATCCTCCAAGTCTAAACGTGCTTTTGTTGTGTCCTTTGATTTCACACAATCATTTAACAACGTTTCAACTATGTTATCACAAACATTTTTTTCTATATGCATGACATCAAGATTATGACGCATGAGTAGTTTAGACCAATATGGAAGTTCGAACAAGATACTCTTTTTTGACCAATTCAACTCATCAATACCTCGTTTACGTTTCCTATCCTCATTAGTAGGTGCCTTTCCAGTAGTTCGTATAGGAATATCCGCCAATTGTTGCAAAATATCATCACCTGTGAAGTAACGAGGTCGTCCCCTTTTTTCTTCCTTTCCATCAAACTCCTTGCTCCTTCGCCAATTGTGCCCTCTACGCAAAAAACATCGATGCCCCGTATAACATTGTTTACCGCGAATCCGGTTAGAACGGGTATCCTCAAGGCATACTGGACATGCTAGTTTACCCATAGTACTCCACCCAGACAAGTAAGCATAAGCAGGAAAATCACTTATTGTCCATATTACTGCTGCATGAAGAGTAAAATACGAACTTGAATAAACATCATATGCTTCAACCCCATCACACCATAGGATTTTAAGTTCATCTACAAGAGGTATTAAGAAGACATCAAAGTCTTTACCAGGAGATTTTGGCCCTGGAATCAATAATGTTAAAAGATAATTGCTCTTATGCATTGTACACCAAGGTGGCATGTTATAAGGCATCAAAATGACCGGCCACATACTATGTGTTGTTGTCATATTGCTAAAAGGGTTAAACCCATCTGATGCTAGCCCCATTCATACACTTCTTGGATCAGCTGCAAAATTGGGATACTTCTCATCTAAATGCTTCCATGCCTTTCCATCTGCAGGATGACGCAAAACTCCATGCTCATCTTTGCGAACTTCTTTATGCCACCGCATGTCTTTAGATGTGTGGTGTGATGCAAATAGTCTCTTCAAACAAGGTGTGATTGGAAAGTATCGTAACTTCTTATAAGCAATTTTGTTACGCACGTAATGACCGCTTTGACATAAGGACATACTTCAGCATCTTTGTGTTCCCCATAAAAAATAGCACAATCATATTTACAAACGTCAATAAGCTCGTAACCTAAACCAGCTTCGCAAAGCATCATCCTAACTATTACTTGTGGAGAGTGAGCTGAGAATATTATCTACAAGTAATTGCAAAGAAATAGAATTACCACATTGGGAGTTGAACTTTGGATTTTAAAAATAAGATTGAGTTACTGTCCACAGATTATTATCATAAGTGAGTATTGTTATATTGATTTGGTGCTGCATAGTACTGTTCACGTAGCAGGGAGGTTACAAACATAGTTTTAGAATTAACAAACAATAATAGACTGATAGCACTTTAATCAAATCAATATCGATTTGATTGTAATTCTGAAATTAACAAACAATCAAATCAATATTTTTGTAGTCTTACTGCGTTTCTTTGATTTTGTATTTTATCACTTTAATCATCTACTACTTTGTAGCTCATGCTTAAAATCAAAGAAACGCAAATCACAGAGTGATTAATCAGGTTTGTATACTACTCTCGCGTGACCAAAGAACGAAAACAAGAATGAAGAATCGAACTAACCTCAGTTTGTTTTTGCCCTCAAATTGATCGTTGAAACAATGATTACGATCGTTGTTGAACTAAAATTGATTTCTTTGGGCAAATCAATTTAGTCTCACGCTCAAAACAGCCCTTGATCAGTTTGTTTTTTCCTTCCAATGCAGCTTTATCCCCAATCAACAATATCAGAACCCTTCCCAATAATCGATTCAAGTAGCACAAGAAAATTAGGGTTCAACTTGTCCCCAATCAGCCTTCAACGAGTGCTCGAATCGGACTTCTATAGTCTCTCCACCTCTCACCGCCGTTCCAATCACCGATCCTCAATCTCCTCTTTTCAAATTGGACTTCGATTGTAACTGCTCCACCTTCCTTCTTCTCCCTCTAAAAATTTCGATAACTTTGTAGAGGATAGTGGGGGATTGAAATGCAACAACCGTCCTCATCATCTCAAAGAATATCGGTAGAGATAATCTCTCACACTTCCACACTTCCCACTTTTTTTGATCGTGCATCAATATCTCTAGTTTGTTTGATAATATATTATTTTAGATATTTATTTTCATTTTCCATGTCATCATTTAGTTTAATAATTAAATTAATTTTATCTACACATTTTATTAAAGAAAATTACGTGTAGCTGATATTAGTTTTTTTACCCACACATATATTACACTTATAAATATGTGTAGGTATTTCTAATGCCACATCATTTTTTAAAAACCAATTTAAAAATTGTTTATTTCATATACCTTCATATTTATAAATAAATATTATGTGTTGGTAGTATTTTAATAATTACTCACACATAAGATCACATTTTGTATTTGTGTAGGTAATTTACCCACACATTAATATAATTTATCTTATGTGTAGGTAACTAAATTTGATATCGATCACAAATTATAGAGGGAAAATTTCCCTCCAAATTAAAGTGTGTGTAAAATGTAACACCCACACATAATAAGTGCTAAACGTCATTAAAAATTAAAAATTTTAATTACCTACACATATATAAATATGTGTGGGTATTTACCCACACATATTTATGTGTGACAAAATTATGTGTGGGTAAATACCCTAATTTCTTGTAGTGCCTTATTTTTGAATCTAATCTTATTCAAATTAGTAGGAAGATAAATAGATTATATACTAGAATAAAGTTCAAATAGTAGAATTACTAGGAGAAAATAATCTTTAATATCTAATTCTTTGATATATACTAGTATGTTATCCGCGCAATGTTGCGTCGACAAATAGTTTCTACCCCATAACATGTCATTTTATACAAAACAAAGGTATAATATTCGACGAATAGTTTCTACCCGGTAACATGCCATTTCATTTCTCTTTTTTTCTATCAGCTATTTTCTTTACTTTTAAAACAGATTATAAAAACAACAAAACAACTCTTTTTTTATTTTTTGTGGGTGGGGATATGTGTAGTTATAGAAGAATGCGTAAACTAAGAGATACAATGTATGATTGAAATATGAAGGTTATTTGAGGAGTATATTAGTAATTTTAATTGTTGAAATTTTAAGTGATTGAGTAAATAGAAGAGAAAGTGTTAAATGTATTATAAATTAAAAAAAGGTTGTAATATCATCATGCCACTTTTAGATTTTTTTCCCCACCAACATTCCCCTTTATTTTCTAGGTTTTAGTTTCCAAAAATGTATCCAACTTGTCATCTTTTGCTATTGTGTGTACTGAACTTTAAAACTTACCATTTAATGTATCAAACTATCAAAACTTACCAATTAATGTATCCAGTTACCTATTTTAAAGGTAACCGGTAATTTTATTCATTTTTTATTTTTTTTAATATGCCACATCATTATTTAATTTCCACATCAGTCCATTTTAAAAAAAATCAAAAATCATGAAGAATTAAGTCTTGAAGAACACTTAAAGAAGAACATGAAGAATACTTGAAGAAGAAGATCAAACCTAGAAATCAAAACCCTATATTTAGAAAGAAGAACAATCAAAGATGGAGAAAGAAATCTTAATTACCAACATCCTAAACCATAATCTGTTACAAACATCCCTAATTCACCAAACACATATCACAAATCGTATGAACCCAAATCTTATGAATCCAAATCGTATGAACCTAAATCGTATAAACCCAAATCGAACACAGATCCCAAATCGTATGAACAAGCTGATGTGAAAATCGAAACTCAAATATGGAACCATCGAAACTCAAATCTGCAATCAAAAACCATCTAAAGGACTCAGATATGGAACCATCGAAACTCAGATATGAGCATATCGTAGAAATCGAAACCCAAAAACACAAATTGATGAAGAATCCCTATGAACCAAGATGAAAAAGATGAAGAAACTTACCTTTTAACATCAATGGAGATGAATCACAGTTGAAGATAAAACCTAGAAGAAGATGAAGAAACCCAGGTCTGTAACCCTCGAAGAAGTCGAAGAAACCTTGAAGAAGATGAAGAAACCCGGGTCTGTAACCCTCGAAGAAGATGAAGAAACCCAGATCTGAAACGCACACCAATTTAACCCTTGAAGAAGATGAAGAAACCCATGTATGTAACCCTCGAAGAAGTCGAAGAAACCCACGAAGAAGATGAAGAAACCCACATCTGTAACATCGATGGAGATGAAGAAACAAACATTTGATTTAACCCTCGATGGAGATGAAGAAACGCAGATCTGAATCCATCCTCAAATGTTGAATAGCAGATGAAAGCCATGAATCTTTTTGATAATGAAAACCCTTTAATCTACCATAGATCGATGAAGATGAAAAATGAAATTGATGAAGATGAATGAGGAGATCGATGGATGATATTGATAATTTTTCATAGATTTTATTATTATTATTATTATTATTATTATTATTATTATAGAATTTGTTTTGTTTTAAATTACTTTTATGAAAGAAAAGACACGTCACCAGCCATGTCACCACTAGATCATATCCATGTCAACTTAACTTGTGCCACATCAGCAATTAACCTTCTATACCTGGTTAAATACATTAATTGGTAAGTTTTGATAGTCTGATATATTAAATGGTAAGTTTTAAAGTTCAGTACACACAATAGCAAAATGTGACAAGTTGGATACATTTTCGGGAACTAAACCCTATTTTCTAAAATGGCTAACATTCAAAGCTTTAAGTCGTGAATTTTAGTTGGATGTCGTCTTAAGTAGAAACGAGTTACTCGCTTTCTTAATCGAATCTCATGTCACTCAAAAGCATTTTTCATCAAAACCTTAATTTCCGATTAAACTATTATCGCAAATCTATTGAGCAATCTCCACCAACAACTATCAGATCTCGTGTTAATTCTTAATTCCTAATTCCACTAATAACTATTAACTTAAATCTGTGAGTATACTATTTTTTCTTCATCTTCCGATTTTCATGAATGTTTATTGATTTATTATTGATATATGGATTAGATATATATTTAAGGTTTCACACCATAAAATTTTAAAATTTACTTTAACAATTATTCATGTTTACACACGGGGTATTAAGCTAGTCTCTAAATATAAATAAAAGACTAATTTGATAGTTTTTATTAGACGAACTTAATTGTTTGTTTTAGTAAAATTAAATCTCAACTATTAATTTAAGTTGAAAATTTAATTTGATTTTGACTTTTATAAGTTAAAGTTATTTAATTTGAATAAAAAGTATTTTACATAATTTCATATATACTCTTCATAAACATTAAAATATCGTATTTGCTCATTCAAATTTATAAATATCACATTTACCTTTATAACATTTCAGAATATCATATTTAACCAAAGTGTTAGTTTTATCACACACACACACACACACATATATATATATATATATATATATATAGAAAATCATTCTTAGGAAACTTTTCTTAAATTAAAGTTCAATTAGCCAATATGAGCTTTTCAATTTCACAATATTGACAAAAAAACTCAATTTTGACCACCATATTTGGAAGGATCGGTTTTCTAATAGTTGCTTGGTTCGTTTAACCCATTTCACATAACAAGTGAATCTTAAAACCCGATCCATATTTAATTTACTTTAACACATACCATTATTATGATTATAATATGCTATGAATTAATGCAACAAACGTGTCATGTTTTAAAATATACATAATCTTATAATACGTTTAATTATAGAACATAAATATTTTTCATAATTATTATCATACAAAATACTTGGATAAAACATGGTTAATGTATTTTTAATCAATAAACTCGCAATCCTATCAAAAAAAATTTCAACGACCATATTTCCAAACATTAATGACAACATTTTGGTATGCGTAATATATTATAATTATAATAGATTAATAATAGGTAACATGCTTTTGAATAAAAATGTATTACTTTTACAATATATATGAGTTTTTTAAAATCATAAATCGTTTTGCTTTTCCATACTACAAAATGTTCAAAGATTTAACTGTCTTTCCTAGACTTAATCGCACAATATTATAATACCAATAACATTTTCCTTTTACATATTATAAAATCATACTATATGCTTGTTATAATAAAAACGATAATTATTAATCGTGTTATATAATAATTTTTTATTAAATTATTGTTTATAACATGTACATTATAGAATTCAATGTCGTAATTCTATAACAAGATTCATATTTATTAATTATGATTTTTTTAATAATTGTTAAATATATATCAATGTTTTGTGTTTTCATTTTAATTTTAATTATAATTTAAATTCATTTTATTTCCGATTTAATTTTTTAAGCAAGTATAAAAGATACTAGTGACATTAGAAATAAATAAAATATAGATAATATTAGGCATTCTAAAATAAACGTATTCCTTATTCTAATTCTATCTTACCTTCTATAATTTTAGAAAGTGTTTACTTCATAAAAATATATCCAACTTGTCACATTTTGCTTGTGTGTATTAGACTTTAAAATTTTTTATTATGTGTATCCGACATTAAAAATTTATATTGCGTGTATCGAACATTTAATTTATCGTTATTGTGTGTATTATACTTTCTATTGTATGTACTAAACTTATAATTTTTTTTCCTTTTTTATGTAACCAAAATACACACAATAGCAACAACCTAAAAGTTTGATATACACAATAGAAACTCTTTAACACATACCATTGTATTACTGTGAGCAAACTAATATATATTTTGGAGGAGGTTAAGAATGTCGATTACTACATCTATTCCAAAATATGAAAATGTCAGCTTTCTTAAAGACGTTAATGGTAAATGTGATGTGTACCACATCAAAATAAAGATTATTATGAAGGAAAACATATTATACCAATAACTCATATATGGAAGTTAGCGTCAACATGATTTTGGAAGATGAAAAGGTATGTCGACACAATTAGCATTATTCTTATATACAAGTCCAAAGCTAAGTAATATTGATGTATCTCTTTCGTTTTCATTTTACATGATTCTATTTTCTTAACAAAATGTCATGCAATAACTATTGTATGTTGTTTTCACTGTTACAGGATGATAGGATTTTTGTCACTGTTAAAAGAGGTTTATATACTAGTTTGAAAATCAACTAATGGAGAGTGAAACTTTTATAATCTATAACTTTGGAGTAGCTAGAAAATAGTCCCACCTTCAAAGTTGTTGACCATGATTTGAAACTTAACTTTTACAAGGGCATTATTATGAAACCAACAATTGATTTTCATATCTAACTTTGATAATGATTTCTGGTTTGTTGATCTTCGTGATGTTACCCAAATGAAGTCAATCAGAGTATGACATTTGATTAGTTATATTCTATATAACACATATATTCCGTATAGTTAACTAAAGGGTTTAGTATCCAAAAGTGTATCGAAGTTGTCACTTTTTGCTATTGTGTATACCCAACTTTAAAAACTACCATTTAGTGTATCGAACTCTCAAAAACTACCGTTTAATGTATCGTTACCTTTGATAGTAGGTTATGGGTGACGTGGCACGGTTATGGGTGACGTGGCTGGTGATTTGTCAACAGTTTTGGTTATATGGTAAATTAGGTGGCAATGACTTAGAATAATAATATTAATAAAAAAAATAATATCTTCTTTTACCTAGATTATTGCTTCATCTGCGATTGAATCCAAGGCACCACCACCACCAATATCGATTGAATCCAATTGCACCACCACCACCATTGCTTCATCTTTTCCGGTGATATGGTTCTTGAGTGTCATCTTCTCCGGCGGCATGAGACCGCCACCACCAAGGGCGCCGCCGCCGCCATTGATTGCTCATTTGATGCTCATCGATTCTAGTGAGATGAACCAGGTTAGGGCTTTTTTAGATCTGTTCTTGAGTGTCATCTTCTCCGGCGGCATAACACTGGCACCACCAAGGCAACACCGCCACCATCGATTGAATCCAAGGGCACCACCACCATCGTTTCATCTTCTACGGTTATGATTTTGGGGTTTCGATTTTGGGGTTCTTGTTTATGTGTTCGATTCATGGATTCATTTTCGAACCCACCCTGAAATCTTGTTCCATTTTCGAACCCAGATTTGAATTCTTGTTCGATTTTCAAACTCAGATTTGAGTTCTTAGTTTATTTTGGGGTTATGATTTTGGGGGTACGATTTGAGGTTGGGTTTCGATTTTGGGGTTACGATTTGAGGTTGGGTTTCGATTTTGGGGTTACGATTTGAGGTTGGGTTTTGATTTAGGGTTCTTAGCTGCGATTTGAGGTTGGGTTTCGATTTAGGGTTCTTAGCTGCGATCTGAGTTCTTGCTACATGTTTAAACCCAGATTTGAGTTCTTAGTTCGATTTTCATATGGATTTTCAATGATTTACTCATCTTAAGTTCATCTGAATTCTTAGTTCATATGGGTTTTCAATGATTTACTAATCTTAAGTTGGGTTTTGATTTTGTTCATTCACTTAAGTGTTAGAATCAATTATGTTGAAATGAAGATGATGATGTTCTTGAATGAAGAACACATCTTCATATTCATCTTGTTGAAAATGAAGATGTTGGTGAATATTATGAGGTCGTAGCAATTAATGAGTTGGCAAATGAGGTGGAAAATGTTTGCATTTAAAAAAAAGTAAAAACAAATGAAATTACCGGTTACCTGTTTTGTAGGTAATCGGGTACATTAAATGGTAGTTTTTGAGAGTTCGATACACTAAATGGTAGTTTTGACAGTTGGGTATACATAATAGCAAAAAGTGACAACTTTGATACACTTTTGGATACTAAACCCTTAACTAAATTACTTTGGAACATATTTTATAGTTTAAACATCTTAATTACTTACAAAATTCAATAACTTTTGTTTTTTTATAGATGTTAAATATGTGTCATTTCATCAAATGATGTGAGGTTATCAAGGTTTCCAGATGCGATAAAAGTCTTCTAAACTGTAAATTGCAAGACTTGAGGTATACTAATTAACATCATTATTTGAAATTATACGTATTTTATACATTATGTTTTATGTATCGTTAAATTTATATTTAATCTATACATGTTAGTAGTGAAAAAAATTTGTGCCCTTTGGGGTGCATACGAGATAAAGCTATAAAAATTCATTCAAGACAACACCAATGACAACGATTCAATTGTAGTTGTGTTACAACTTGCTAAGTTCACCAATTTGAGTGGTAAAAGTTTCATGCCAAATAACAAATATGATCTATTTCATTTATATAAGTTAAATTATCATTTTATAATTTTTCCTTAGGGGTTTCTCTTTTTTCCAACTCTCTTTATGGATTAAAGTTGTTTATTAATGAAGACTTGCATAAGTTGTTTTTTCATCAAGAGGTTAACTTCATTAATATATGTTTACTAATAATTATTCAATATTTATGAAAACAAAACTTTAGTCTTGTTGGAAATGAAAAGAACCCATCTTCTTCGGATATGGTTTTGCAATTGTCTGACAACATCATTATCACAAATCAAAAAGATTATTACAAAGGCTTTTATGTTAAATATGTTGACGAGATGTTTGAGATCGATACAACAAATACATATATTTTGCTAATAAATCTTGTTGATTGAAACGTGATTTTTTCTATAATATATGCTAAGTAATGTTGCTTTGCTATTACAATTTAAATAATGCTATATAATTTGGTAACCAAAGTTATTAAAATTTGACTTGCAAAACAACTGATAGCAATCTAACTGATAAAACAACTAATATATTATATAAATAAGTACTACAAAGCATATGAACTTTCTTGTAATATGTTTACTTCAAATAATTTGTATTTGCTACGTCTTTTGTTTATTGTATCTTCATATTATGATACCATATTTTTACATCACGTCTGTCCTACCTTTACGTCGATGCTTTCACCGGTCTAGATGTTGAGGATATCTCTTACTTCTTTTAAATTTTATAATTATTTAATATTTTTATTTATATTTATTATTTATTAATTTTTTAAAGCAATATACCACACGTATTAATCTTTTAAAAAATATTTGGGGGGCAATTTGGTCATAATGAACGAAAACCGCCTCAAGACCTGTTTCCTGTTTGAGATCCAGGGCGGTGATACCGATGTCTCCCTTTCGTCTTTAAATCCAAGCAGACCCTCACTCTCCCTTTTTGACTGTTCCGTATTTCCTCTTCACACCTTTCTCTCCAAGTTTCCTTTTAGATCTCGAAATATCAACACCATGTCTTGCTACAGAGGAAAGTATGCTGGTATAATCTCCATCTCTCTCGTTAATTCTTTCATTTTTTCTACTTTCTGTTCTATATACATCTTAGATCTATTGTTCGATTCGGTTTTTCTCATAGATTTGTAGGTCTTTTTACGTTTTTTTCGTATAATTTTTGGAGCTGGTCTGTGTTTTGAAGTTTGTTTATGTTACTACCAGATGCAAATAGGATCTTAGAACTGTTTGCTACCAACTTTCTTTTCTCTGCTTTTGTCATCGCTGGGTTAAATAATTTGCTGTAAATGGTTTTATTTATATCTTCATTGATTTTAGGAAGTGGCGATCTGGTTTTTGAAGTTTGTTTTTGTCGATCTATTTGTTGCTTTTAAAGAAATCGCGATTTTGTTTTATTTATAACAGCTCTTGTTGATGTGGTTTGAGGTTGCTCTGATATATATATATATATGTATGTATGTATGTATATGTATACACACATAGGTCAAATGATCTGTATACAGAACTGTTTGTGCGTCTCTTCCATTAAAGTTTGATTCATACCTCAGATTTTCTATGCTGCATCCATTGATTTTCTAATCAATTTGACTTAAGCAAAGTCTTTTCTCCTTAAAACTGAGTGTTTTGGGTTGCTTATTAAAGCTGCGTAATCTGATCATTATTTGTTCGCTATCAGCAATAAGCTGTTTTTAAGATATCTGATTATTTACGAGTGAAATAAGCTGTTGTTTTGGATGAGCGTTCTGAAGTTGCTCATTCCAACTACTGCTTATTTTAAGATGCAATAAGTGGATAAGCATTTTTACTGACAATTCCAAACATCCGTATAGTAACTGATTTTTTATAACCATCTTTGTGACATTCTCTTAAATGAACATATCATTGTAGTACTTGGCTTTAAACATATGATATTTTTTTATCCTACCGTTGTTCATCCACAATTCCATATGATTGAGATATGTTGATACCCCTGCTGTAATTTTGTACATCTCTAAGTTTGAATTTTAATAAATTTTATGATTCTTATATTGTTTTTTAATAAAAATGAAAAAAGATTTGTTGATGTCGTCGTAAGAAACATGCAAGTATGTAACAAGTCTTTATCTTTTTTGTCAGATGAGCTAATTGCCAATGCTGCTTACATTGGCACCCCTGGCAAGGGTATTCTTGCTGCTGATGAGTCAACTGGCACAATCGGGAAGCGTCTATCTAGCATCAATGTCGAGAATGTCGAGTCAAACAGGAGAGCACTCCGCGAGCTTCTTTTCTGCACTCCTGGTGCCCTCCAGTACCTCAGTGGGGTTATTCTCTTTGAGGAAACCCTCTACCAGAAGACTGCTGCAGGTACCAGCTTATATAATTTGATCGTCATATGGTTAACCAATATATGTTGTTCAGTTACTTCAGTATTTATGTATGCAAAGAACTCGAGCTTTTTGTTGACTTTGAGTGCTCACATAAAATTAGAGCCCAAAACATATAGTGAACTGAGTTTTTTTATCTTTTAAGAGCTCAAGATGAATTCTTGTTGAGCGCTATTTAGCCTTATATAATATGTAGGTATAATATTATACATTTCGGGCTAACTTGTGTATGCATTTATATCTTCAGTGAGTTCGGTTATGCAGATATAATTTTTTTTACATATTTTTGAGCTATGCAAGATCATATCATATGGTTCTTCTAACTGTTGTATGTTGTTCAGCATTTATGCACGCAATCAATTAAAGTTTTATCGAGTTTGAGTACACATGGATTTATAGTCCAGTACATATGGTGAACTTAATTTGAGCCTTTAAGAGCTCAGCATGAGTTTTTGTTGAGCTTTTTGCGATATGTATATATGTGTGAGTGTCTTATACTATATGAGCTGTGCTTGAGCTGCTCTTAAATCTTTTTGAGCTGAGCTCGAGCTGTGTTTATTCAGTCAAGTTTGAGCTCACGTTAAGGTTCTTGTCTTCTTGAGCTCAAGATCGGCTCTCATGCAGCATAGTAGTCCTTGAGGTGATTTACCTCTTCGTTGATTCTGGTTTTGACTAACACAACTATTCTGTGATAGAACTTAAAAGGCCTGTATTACATATTTAGCTTTTGTTGCCTGCGGTTTTTTGATTTTCATTTGGTATCCGACATTAACTAAATGTTTACATAATGGTTGCAGGTAAGCCATTTGTGGATGTCATGAAGGAAGCTGGAGTCCTTCCCGGTATCAAGGTTGACAAGGGTACCGTTGAACTTGCTGGAACCAACGGTGAGACCACAACCCAAGGTCTTGATGGCCTAGCCCAACGATGTGCCCAGTACTACTCAGCCGGTGCCCGGTTTGCCAAGTGGCGTGCAGTCCTGAAGATCGGCCCGAACGAGCCATCCCAGCTTGCCATCAATGAGAATGCCAACGGTTTGGCCCGATACGCCATCATCTGCCAAGAGAACGGTTTGGTCCCCATTGTTGAGCCTGAGATTCTCGTAGATGGACCCCATGACATCAGCAAGTGTGCGGATGTAACCGAGCGTGTTCTAGCTGCGTGCTATAAGGCTCTTAACGACCATCACGTCCTTCTTGAGGGTACCCTTTTGAAACCCAACATGGTCACACCTGGGTCTGACTCCAAAAAGGTGGCACCAGAAGTAGTTGCTGAGTACACCGTCCGTGCCCTGCAACGAACCATGCCAGCAGCGGTCCCTGCCGTTGTGTTCCTATCAGGAGGCCAGAGCGAGGAGGAGGCTACTGTTAATCTCAATGCCATGAACCAGTACCAGGGTAAGAAGCCATGGTCCCTGTCTTTCTCGTTTGGACGGGCCCTTCAGCAGAGCACCCTTAAGGCCTGGGGCGGAAAAGAAGAGAACGTGAAGAAAGCCCAGGACGCGTTTCTTGCCAGGTGTAAGGCTAATTCTGAGGCAACTCTTGGAAAGTATCAGGGCGGTGCTGGGTTGAGTGCTGATGCATCTGAGAGCCTTCATGTCAAGGATTACAAGTACTAAGCTTCCTCATCCATTTATTCTTCTTCGGTAATTCTTCAGAACTCGGGTTTTCTTTATGACAATTTTGTATGGATGAGGTGGATTTTATGCTCTGGATCTATTTCTATGTTTGTTTTTCGTATTTAAAGTTGTGGTCTGATCCGAGTAGGGGACGGTTATAATAAGCATGAGATACATTTGCAGGTTTGAGGCTTGTATTATATATATTTGGATGGTTTAGATTTCTTAAATATTTTGTGCTTGGTACTGGTTATGGACCGCAATCTATTGATATGAGAATGGAAGGTGGACCATATATAGCTGTGGTTTGGTCTTTGTACTGTAGTGGTCTGGAGTGGGGTTTCCCGTTTCAATTTTCATGCCAAGGCTAACCGTACGGTTCGGGAGCCAACACCATTGCCACCCTCCATGGGTTGGTGTAGCTTCAAATGTTGTTGGTTTACGATCACTCATTCCCTCTATATATATATCTATCTATCCACGTTCATTTTCTCTCTATTTCTTCTCTTTGTTATTTATTTTTAAATAAAAAAAATGGTCTGTGATGGATGTAGGGTTTGTTGGATAGAGTCATATTCTCTCTCTTTCCATCATCATCAAAATCGCCACCACCATCTCCAAAATCACTTCCACCAACCACCACATCAACTTCATCTTCAACATCAAGGAAGAAATGTTAACCCCTCTCTGGATTTGTAACTGCCGACGACTCATTTAAAGGAATCAGATGTAGATTGTAACACTAAAGCCGCCATCGCCCTCATATGTAACCGTCACCGGGAGGACCCTTCCTTGTGAAGTTCCCATCTTAGATCGTAATCCTAAGACCAATGCTGTCACCACATGCATTTATGATGGCACACAGGCCAAGTAGAGTTGCCACCCACGTTATAAAGATGTGTCGCTCCACATTTAAGAATGTGCCACAAATATTAGTTATAAGGTAATGCACACGTCAACAAATAGCACCTTTAAACATTAACACGTTCAAAACACAAGTATCTACAAAACATGAGCATCGTGTTGTGATGGTGTAACTATCATGCGGTGATGATCCAACTGTCGGGCCGCGACATAACCTTATTTGGGTTCTGAAAAATTTTGCACCAACTCGCTCTATGGTACAATTTGTTGCACTGTGACATTCATCCTGTTGCACCACGAAGCTCATATGCCCAACTCGGGATTTTTTTGCTACCAAAATTGACCAATGCTCGTTTGTAGCTTAAAACAAGTTCAAATAGACACCAAAATAGACCTAAAGAGTAATAAACAACCACACAATACCACTTTAAGTACTAAAAACCCCAATTTTTTAGATTTTGACCCATTGGACACACCCACTTTAAAATCTCACCAAATCTTTGCTAGTTCCGATTTCAACGTCCACAAAACTGTAAATAATTAGATTAAAATATCATCAATATGCAGGCTGATGATTCAAGAGCACCTCCAACCACTTGTTAACATACGCTAAAGCTTGATTACACTAACAGCACTCCAATCCAGCCTCCATCTATGAGGAATATGGATTTCTCTTGTTCTTTCCCTCTCCGAATGTTTCCAGAGGACAACACACACACACACTCATTTTGTTTGACTTCAATGTCCAAACACCCCTATTTATACTTATGATAGTTTGGGCATTTGGTAACTTTGGCCCATCAAGCTCAATTCACTATAATTCGACCACAATACTTCTAAATAATAATAATACGTCACTTTTATTTTCCAATCCCATACCATTACTAAAAAACGACTAATTTATCGTTCTCAAATAGCATGCCAATTAAATATAAAACACACAAGAATAAATAATAATAAAGTTACTTTGAGGTGTTACAATTTCCGGTTGGATTTTTTGAGGTTGGGTGTTTTTTTATTTTAAATGCGTTTTTGATTCTTAGGGGGTGTTTGTCTTAGCTTATCAAGGGCTTTTTTTCCGGGTTTATTTTTCATAAGCTCGTTTTTTCCAGTTTATTTTTCATGAGTTCGACTTATTTTCTTCTTGTAACTCATAATAAGCTTAAAAGTCAGAAAATAAGCTGGAAAAAACTAGCTTATAAAAAATAAGCCCGAAAAATAAGCCCTAAATAAGCTAAAACAAACACCCCCTTAGTGTTCTAGATTTAGATGTTGGGAAAAATTAGTAGTAAAATTTTATCCTCTTATGATAAAAACAAAATTGTTAACATGTTCATAAAATTGTATTTAAAACATTTTCATATGTGCAAAATATATAAGTCAATGTCGGTTTACAAAACAAGCTTAAAAGACAAATTCAACCATCACGGTCTACCCACTGTTGACGGTGAGTAAGCCGTCGCTGCACAACCCTCAAGTTTAAAAAATCGTCCTTCTTAAAATCAACAAATCTCATACTCAATGAAGCGAAGATATTGAAAAGGCACACAAGGAATATTCTAATCTATCATATAACTTACTAATAATTTATAAATTAATCACATTAAAATTTTTATAAAATACAAGCTAATGTTTTATAAATATAGCCAATGTTTTATAAATCACCATAGACAAAAAAAAAGTATAAGACAACAACCTTCTTGTTTAGATAAAAACTAAATATAATATCTTAGAAGACTACGAACCTACAATAGGAAAAAACATCTTTTATTTTTGGAAAACCTTGAACGTGATTTTACATAGATTTCTTCTTATTTCATTTTGGTGATGAAATTCAAACTCGTTTGGAAGGTCAATGTTTACCTTTTTCTAGCGTCTTTACCAGACTATTTTTTAAGGAAAAAAAAGGCTTAAGTATGGTATAGAACAATCTCCAATGTCTATATTCAAAATATCAAAAGTTGTGCATTGGCACCCATGGCATGTTTACGGTCAACCGTGACATCGTCCGTAGGGATCCGGATAAAATTTGCTTTTGCTATTTTGTGACTATTTAAAGAAGTTTGTAACTTCATTTTTTCTCACCTCTTGCAATCCAAAAAACATAGTATACTAACTCACCTCTTGAGAGCTCATTTGCAAAAAGAAATTTCCATCTTTCAAGATCAAAGGCAAAAGCAAGAGGGAAAGCATTCAAGATTACTTCATTATACTCCTTTCATCAATTTGTAATAGTGTGTGAGGATTAACTCTAGCCAATATAATTAGAGTGAAGTTAGATACATCTTAGTCTTGTTTATAAGAGAAAAGATTATTTTTTGTAAGTTTAAGAGAGAAGTTGTAAAGGTTTATCTCTATCTTCAAAAAGAGAAGTTCTAGTGGAGCAACTCTTGGTGGGTGAAGCCAAGGAATGGATGTAGAGCAAGTTGGTTATAAATCTTGAGTACACTTCTTACATTGGTGATATCTTCTTCCTCTTTTAAATTACGTTGTTTTATATCTTGTTTACAAATACTTCAAAATTTATATAACTTTAAAAAGTGAACTAAAAACCTATTCACCCCCCTCTAGGTTTCAACATATGTGTATTTTTAGAATTTTACCTTTGTTTACGTTTGAAGATGAAAGAAGGTGGTGGTACTCGAAGTTGAAGATGAAACAGGTGGCAGTGAGGGGTGGTTGAAGATGGATGTGACAGTGGTGATGGTGGTTGAAGATGGCGGCGGCAGAGATTCAAGATGGAGGCGGTGGTGTTGGTGTTTCAAGATGGAGGTGGTGGCGCTGGTGTTTCAAAATGGAGTTGGTGGTGGTGGAGGTATTTGGTGATGGTGGAATTAGAGAGAGAGAATCTGAAATGAGTTTTTATTTTTAATATTTAAATCAACTGATAAATAAAAGAAATAATGACATTTTTGGTCCATGTAATTTGCTAAAAATTATGAATTTGGTCCCTAGGTTCGATTTCTTACGATTTTGGTCCCTCTCAACCTGGATTTCTTATAGTCTTGGCCCCTCTTCAATTTGAAATAACTGAAATGCCCTTATCTAATTATTTTTCCTTTTATTTATTTTTTAATTGACTTTAAATATTAAACAATAGGTAATTTATACTTCGCTCGCTAGTTCCATCACCATCTCCACCACCCACCACCAGCAACTGTATCATATATCCACTTACTTTAATAATGGCTATCTACTAAAAATCCACCACCACTACCGGTCCACCGCATCCTCCTCCATCTTCAACAACAACCACCACCTCCTTCATATTCAACCATCACTGCCACCACCTCCATCTTCTATTTCAACCATAATCACCTCCTTCATCTTTTGTTTCAACCACCACAACCTCCTTTCATTTTCAAACATAAACAAAAGCCTAATTCTAAAAACACATCTACATCTAAAACACTAAAAATCAAGAACACATCTAAAGTAAAAAATGTCGAACCTCAATATATCTAACTAGAAATCAAAGGAACACCTACAAACCCTAAATCCATGGCAGCTAGGGGTGTTCATCGATAGAAGCACTCAATAAACCTTAAATCCAAGACAATGGTGCAAGGACGAAGAAATGATAGGTGTTAAAGGGTGTTCATCGGTGGCCAAGGTTGTGGGGAAATCGCAGCGGCGTAATCGTCAAGCTAGGATGGATGTAGTGATCTACGATGACTTCACAATGGTATTCATTGGCCTTGACTTCACAAGTGAGGGCGACGGTGGTCTTAGGGTTACTATCTGCATCTTGGTTCCTTCAAATAAGGTTTGTTAGTACAATTAAAGAATAAACATTTATTTAAATGTTTTGATGACACAATTTTAATATTTGGATTTAATATTAAATATCTTATAAAATCCAAGTTAATATGAAAATAATAAGTTTGACAAATAAATCATTAAATATAAATTTGCATTGATTACAATGAAATATTACCATATGATTAAAAAATAATTAAGTATGCAAAATTTTACAAACGCCAAACGTATGCAATACCTATCTAGTTAAAAACGATTTTTGAATGAACACGATTATATATATAAAAATCGATTTTTAACAAACGCATTTTCATATTTTATAAAACATTACCATATGCTCAAAGATATATTTATTTTGGAAATGTAATTTTATAAAATAAATTGCCAAAACAAAAACGAAATATATTTCAGATAGCAAATTTTAAAAAGTTGAAAATGCAGATAATGTGTACTGATGAAGCACTTAACCTTTCAAGTTGTATGAGTGAGATATTTTTTAAGAGATTTATTATCTTGGGTATTGTGATAAAGTAGAAGAGATCAAATTACAAAAAGTATCACTTTATTGATATTTGTGCCAAGAAAGTACAACTCACTTTATGTGGTGACACAGTTTCTAATATCCTTGATATTAGTGCCAAATCAACTAAATAATTCATCTCATAAATACCAATAAATGATATATTATTTTAATAGGTATTGTACTGTTTTATGACAGAAAATATTGGTTGCAAGAATTTGATGGTCCACCATTGGTCATAGACCATGGTTCTATGCAAGCGAGGATTGATCGTGGTCCAGCCATAGTCTACTGACAACTAGGGGTGTACGATGGGATGGATCGGTCTAATCTGATCCGATTGAGTATATCCAACTGAGTTTCGGTTTTGAAAAGTGAGATCCAATCCATCCAAACAATCTTAAGATCGATCCAAAATAAACCATCCAAATTACAATTCGGTTGGATCGGTTTATACAATTTGAAAAAAATCTTACATAAATACATGTTTGAAGAGTTGAGATATTTTAAAAACTAGATTTGATATGTATACTATTAAAGATTAAAATATGGTTTTCTAAGTTACAATTACTAGTGGGACTGCTTTGGCTGTTTGGCATAAATATATAATTAAAAATAATAAATTATAAATAAACATGTACATGATACCTATAGAGTACTTTGTTCCAGTAGTGTTATATATACATATATCTATATATATATATATATCTATATTTATTCGGTTTATTCAGGTTGGATAATCGCAATCCGAACCAAACCGACATCTATAGTAATTATTCGGTTCTGATCCGATCTAATCCAAAAATCCGAAATACCCGAACCAAATAGTCCGATCCAAAAGTTTCGGTTTGGTAATTCGGTTTTATCCGATCAGTGAACACCCCTACCGACAACTGATTGTGAAACATATTGGGATCACTGTGAAGTTTAATCTGTATGACTTCTATAAATGAAATTATGCTTTGGGAAATGTACAGAAGTCTTTCAAAGAGTATTGAGGGTTCAAAAGGTTATTAGTTAACCTTAAGTGTTAACAAGTATAAGGTTTGATCAAAGGTTATTAGTTAACCTTAAGTGTTAATTGTAGCGTACTTGAATCTAGCTTTTTCGTTTAGATATTAGTTAAATGTTAACAAGTTTAAGGTTTGATCAAATGGTTGTTGAGATTGAGTTGTGATCTTCATCTAACTCAAGGGGAGAGTGCATCAACGTTAAGTGGATACATGGTTTCGAAATTACGTCGATTTTGATTCAAACCATCCAAAAATTTGAAATTATCCGAATCAAATTATATATTATTATATTATTTCTTTTTACTTCATCCATCTATTAATTTGCGGTGATAGATTTAGGTTTGTTTGTGTGTATGTGTGTGTTAGGATGATGCACAATATAATGAATAGTATAGACGTACATCGATAAACACGAATTAAGGAACCTTTAATATACATTAAAGAAAAGTGTTTATGATGTTATTATTTTATTTTTAGAATTTTTTTTATCAATTATTCCCGTATTTCTTTAAATATCTTACGGATGAGTTGTTTTTCTCAAATGTCATTTTTGGATGATTTATTTTGTTAAAAGTAAAATTTACCCCTCATTTATGAAATTTTATATTCCTATATATATTTTACAATTGTTTTGCTATATATGTTAGTATTCTTTAACAATATAAACATTTAAAATTTACGTTAACTATGTGTTATGTTTATACACGGGGTATTAGACTAATAATATGAACATTCAAACACTAGAAAACAAGTTCATAGTAAATAAACTCTAAGTATTATATATATATATATATATATATATATGTGTGTGTGTGTGTGGAGCGCTTTAAACAAAAACTATTTTTCGTACTAGAACTGCGAAAACTAATGTGAACTAATCAATTTTTATCTTGTCTTAAATATTTTCTTTTTAATTGCAAGGGTATGTTGGTACATTATAAAATAACTAGGTCTTCTCACGTTTCATATTCCCCATTCCCCAGTTCTAATATTTCATATTCTTGAATTTAATATATATATATATTGTTCACGGAGTAGAGAGAAACGTATGACATGTTAAAAAAATAATGATGTAATTGATGATATGTAAATGTGACATGGACAAATACAAAGCTTTGATTGGTAGAAAAAGAAGAAAACGGTTTAAATTCAAATTAATTGGGAGGGTTTGGATGTAAATTGTGAGGGGGTTTTATGAAATATATGAGAGGATTTTATAAAATTATATATTAATGTAATTAATTGTAGGTTGTTTTAAATTATGTTTAATAACTTGTGATATATTTTGTTTCGAAAAAATAATTATATATTTGTGACCATCTCATTTTTATCTACGTGTTGATATAAATTTTATCGTAATATGACTTTTTTTTAAATTAGTATATTTTAATTTTTTTATCCATCGAAGCAACTAGTAGGTAATTCTTAGACATTTTATTCGTTTTTTATATTCATTTCTTTTACGTAATATAGTTGATGTTTTACTGATTTCTTGGTCTTTCAATAAAATCATTAAAAATATACTATTTTTTAAAATTTTGTGTATGATAAAATTTATAGGTTATAACCACTTAATGGGTCTTTTGAAACCGTTGGTTAGTGGCATAAAGTTGTTTAGAAAACTACTACTACCACAAGTGCTCTATAAAATGGATTGTTATTGTGTGTGAGTAAATAACCGTACATAAACTATAATCAAACATAATTATTATGTAGTGAAACAACCTTCATGTTAGTGAAATTTGAAACTACCCTTACAACTTGAAATTTTATTTAAAGATTTTGATTGTCCAAGTTTTCCTATTTTTTAACTAATAACTTCAAACATAAAATTAAGGTTATTATTACATGGATAATTGAATTCAATGTTATCTTTTGTTTTCAATTATTTAATTGAATAATAATTATACTTATACAATTTACGTACGTATAAACATAATCTATTCTATGTTAGTATCTTATTTTTATGTGATCTAATTTGTATATACTTAGATTGATGTCATTATTATTTAATGAGTTAATTACAAAATTGGTCCTTTCAGTATATGGGATATTTCACTTTTACTCTCAGTTTTTAGAAAATTATGTTTCGGATAATTAAAGACCATACAAGGAAGCCCTCATTCTACGAAATGATTCATGTTTGCTATTATGTACATCATAACAGGTTACTAACATTTCCTATCACTCGTCTATTAAACTTTTTTTGCTCCTTTGTTTAATTTATATGTCCCAAAAGTTCTGATTGTTTATATGTTCCTGTAAGAGTGATGTAAGGTAATAACACTAGTCATAATAAAAGGTATATTAATTTTTACAAAACCTGGAAACTATTTTAATGATAGTGAATGATACTTATGACAAATATCTCTTTTGTTTGTATAGTATTTGAATTACGTAAATTGTAATTTGATTTTTATGATTGAAACTAACATGTATCAGCATTTTCAATTTAAAATAGTGTTTTGGACTTTTGGGTATATATGATTTATTTTCACATACACATTTTATAATTGTTTGCACATATGCAAATATTTTTAGTTACATATATCATGGTTATTTCCTACACAAAAATAATTTTTACCATCACATTTACTACTATTAGCTACACATACAAAATCTTTTACCCATACATATTTAATTACATGTGTCAATAACACTTTTTATGGTCAGCCACGTCATCATCCACCTCATCCTCCACGCCATCAAAGAAACAAATTATAAACACTTCTCTCCACATATATTTGTTACTTTTAAACACACATAAATGTGTAGGTATAGCGTATCATCTCTACCTACATATAATATATGTGTGAGTAAAGATCTTTACTTACAGGCATGAGCTCACACATGTTAACACTTAACTTACGTGTGAGTAAAGATAATTACTCACATATATGAAAGTTTTACCCACACATAACGTGTGTGGATAAACACCCCAATTTCTTGTACCAGTCCTTTATAATTTTTAGACTTAAACCCTAAATGATAAACTAACACAATAAAGATTCCCCCCTGCAGCCGCCTTCAACCACCGCCGGCGCACCCTGTTGTCGCCGGACCGCCGAACAACTACCACCTTCGAGCTCCCTTCCATCAACCACCATCGGAGCACCCATTCACTTACACCGTATGCTTCCTTTGGCAAAGAAAAACCCGGTGGTTTATCTTCCCAATGTATCGATTTTTACAAAACGTGTGGTGGTTTCTTTCCCCTTTTCAAAAAATAGGGTTCTGTATATGTTTCTTATGCGCCGCTTGACAGCCACCCTTTTGGTGGTTTCATTGTCTTCTTTCGATGGTTTGGATAATCAAGAAAACTTCTCTGGTTTTCTTTGTTAGATCGTTGTCTGAAACGATCTTCTCGCCGGTGTTGGTCACTTTTATGATGTGATGAACTGGTAACCGTCTTCTACTCCGGTTGTCTTCTCCGGTTATCTTCTCCGGTTGACTCTTCGGTTCCGGCCACGGTAAGTTTTACGGTTATGGGTGCCGCGGTGGTAATCTTCTATAGCCGCCGCTGGTATCCTCCTCTTTGATAAAGAAATCGAACGCCTGAAATCTCGATGGAGGTGGAAGAAAAACCACCGGTGGTTTACCACCGTTGTTCCAGCCTCCATTCTGATTGAATCGCGATTGGGTTGCTGATTGATGTCCAAAATTAGGGTTCGTGGTGGGAGGTGTGTATTCCTGTAGCATTTTGCGGCATCATGGCCTTCCTTTTGGCAGATTTGACAAGTAACCTTCGACACTCGATTGGTTCCAGTAGCATTTGGGTTTCACTTTTGATGAGGAGCCGCCACTCCACTGGTGGTTGTTGCATTCATTGCTGAAATAGAAGATGATGATTTCGAAGTTACCTCGCTGACTTGTGGCAATGAGGAAATAGAAGAATAAAATAG
Organism: Dittrichia graveolens; assembly: GCA_038502395.1. Taxonomy (NCBI): domain Eukaryota; kingdom Viridiplantae; phylum Streptophyta; class Magnoliopsida; order Asterales; family Asteraceae; genus Dittrichia; species Dittrichia graveolens. The sequence continues at coordinate 8,667,730 of JARJIL010000002.1, read as the reverse complement.
AAGGTGCAGAAACCTATGGACCATCTCAAATGAAGAAATAGAAGAAAAAATGATGAAGATGATGTACAGGAGTAGAAACCTATGGACCATCTCATCGAAATCTTGTATTTGATTCTTTTTCCATTCAATGTTTACAGTACAATAAATAAATATTTTTAAATATAAAGGACTAAGGGTATAATAGTCATTTTAAAAAATTAACCATAGCACTGTTAAAGTTAACGATCAAAGGACCAATAGTGTGCAGAAACCTCATTTAAAGGATTATTACCGCAACTTTTTGAAAGAAATGACTAAAAGTGAAATATCCCATATACTGAAAGGACCAATTTTGTAATTAACTCTTATTTAATTTTTAACAAGTTTAGTTTACAATTCCAAAGATTCAAAAATACAATTAACTAATAAAATATTTTTTAAGCAATTGATATCATAATATCAAAAATAATAATATGCTTGTGCCTTTATAATGTAAGGACATAGCTCTATCATGAGAAACACATTAATATTATACTAAAAACTTTTAAATGCGTAATATATTTTTATATCTTTTAAAAAAGGGTATGTGTAAAATTATCAAATATAAAAGTTTTATTTACTTATCCGAGCAACGCACGGGTATAACATTAGTTCTATTTATTAGTCTACCGTCTCCCATCTCCCTCTTTCCCTTCGGGCCGGCGACCGAACACCGTCAATTGATCTTCATAACCATTGTTACCGGCGACTTACCTTCCCACTAGTGCAAATTACCGCCAGGCCATGAAAACTCGTTACGCCATCGGAGAGTCTTCAACATGAAAAACTTCACCATCCAACTCGTCCTAGAATCCAACTCTTCATCATCGTCGGTGTATCATATTTGTTGGTGTCATTAAAATCGAAATCTTCCTGCCTACTGAAATGGATGTGAATGATCGTGACAGCTCTTAAAATCCTATTCAGTTAAAAGTCTGCTAAGAACATGATTTTTGACAAGAACTTAACAATTTCAGACGGATTTGTTGAAGCTGCTTAATCTTGTTAACTACGCTAGTGAAAGTAGCAAAAACAACAAATGTCAAAGCACCACATGTCTAGGAACTATAAATTAATCTTATTGAGTTTTTTATAAGAAAAACTCAATTAATTTATATTATTTCTTCCTTCTTTATTTTCCTACCCTATAAAAAGATAAAAAGATGACATGTGTCACTATTTCTCTTTCTTTACCTTATTTATTGATTTTAACATTTGTGTTGATATTACAGGTACGATGACAAGTAAAAAAAATTTATAAAAGGAAATGAAACTTCTCTTTTATTAGTTTTAGTATTTGGTTACAAATTTGAATATAAATTGTTGCAGAGTAAATTACTTTATTATGTGAATTATAAAGTATGTTTGGTATTTAATTTCTAAGGTATATCAAAACAGTTTGATTTAAATAGTTAACATTCTTGTTTTCTGCTTTTTTTGATTCCATTAAATTAAAGTTTTAATTTTACAACATGAGCTAATAAACATTTTTTATGCACACCACATGTTGAATGAAGTTCTACGACAAGAATAAGGATGTGTTAAAACAAGAAATTGACCAGAGATAGTAATAATAATAAAAAATTTGTTTTTTGAGGAGTTACTATATTTTTTTTTGTATTGACGAAGGGTTGTTAGAATGTATGTTAAGTTGTGTAACCATGCACGTATAGATTCATGTGCATATGTGCATAAGCACGCATGCACCTATGCTAGAACAAAACGCAGAAAAATATGCATATGCGTATAAAGGTTGTCATGTGCAGATATATGCACGTGTGTATATGTACATGTGTACTTGTCGAGATATGTGTTGAAAAAAACCCTAGTAATATGCACATGTGCACATATCTGATGCTATGCTGAAAAACCCCTAACAAATATGATTTTTTTTCGAAAAAATATAGCAAAATTGGTTTCAAATTAAAGAGCATAATTTTCTCGCTATTTTTGTATAATTTTCGTATTCTAATACCTTTGTGTTGGTAGATATATTAGTTTTAAAAAAGTGGGGTAATTGTCATAATGTCTAAATTACCCCCATTAATTACTTTAAACATAGGATAACTTTGATTTAATTAAGGTTATTCATTAACAACCATTTAATCTGAACCCTCCATCATTTTAATCAATGATTATAACTCGTTATCGTACAAAAAACAGTTCTCATTTAAACACTTATATATATATATATATTAATCTGTTAAAGCAAATAATAATATAAATAATTACACAATATATAATATTTTTTCTTTAAAAAAATAAAAATCTACATCGAGTCACCGGATTATGTGTTGGAAATAACATGTCATATTTAATTATTGAACCCTATTTTAAAATTCTAAAATTAAAATAAAATACATAATCAATCTGTTTTACGATTAAGAGTTGTACGATTTGTGGGTGTGTTCAGCGTAACTAGCTTGAGCTAGAGTTAGGCTGAATAATTGATAATCACAAGCATAATTTATAATATATTTGGAAATACTTTTATTTTGGGGAATTATGTTTTTAATAATTTTTCAAGATTTTAACATCCGAACAAGACTAAAAAGCTGATTATAAAACAATGAAGGCAAATTATGTATATATTTACTAGTTGATATATATGAAGAGTTAATTGGTAATAAAAAAGGGTGGTATGGTGGCATGTTAATATAATAATTGTTAGAGCACTCGCAATCGGCGCTTTAACGCTTAACGAGTGAAAACGACACCAACTCGTTGTTATTTTGATTGCGATACATTCTTTATTTGCATGTTATTGAAAACATCGTTGTGGTGGTAACGAACTTGAACCCTGTTAGTCCCAGATTGAGTACGCAACAACAAATGTTTGTAGAAGGGGAGGTTGAATACAAACTTTAGCTTTTAAAAATTAAAAACACACTTATATACTTTTATATAATTCTTATTGATATGAATCAAGAATTACATGTACTAGAAGCAGAAATTCTAAGTACAATAAAAGGTGGCAATCAATTTGTCTAACACATAGACAAGCTAACTCTAAAACAACTAATGTATATAGAGTGTTCAACACATGAACAAGTTTGATTCTACACAATGCTTATACTCTACGAAATTTCTCAACTGATGATATTTTCTTTTAGTGTAGTAGAGACTTCAATGTTGTATTGTGTTGTTGTGTTTTTTTGCATGTCCACCATGCATGAGTATATATAGAAGTCTTGGTGGATTCGATTGCATGAAGGTAAGAGACCAAGAGGATGTGGAAATATAATATTTTAATTGTAAAGGTAGTGGGTGAAAAGTAAAGTTACTTTAATCAAATGTTTCGATAAAAGTAATTGTACTTTTCTGCAAAAGTGCAACCCATTCACAATATAAAATATTAAAGTCCACATCTACTGTCGTGTAGAAGTATCTTTCCCTTTCCATGATTGTACTTTAATCTACACCATGCTTCTGATTGATTTGACTTTACCAAGTATGGGATTGCCAGCCATACTTAGTTGTTTGAACAAATCTTCAAGAACTTCGTCTGTTTGAGGTATCATTATCCTTTTCCAGAGGATAAGATCAAACCTTTTTGTCTCATACTTGATCCAAAAATTGCATTCTTACTTTTACAAACAAAGATCTAAGGCATAATAGAACAACACATGTTCTGCCTTTTACATATGACTTACAATCTGAAAAGATAGAGTAGATTTGACATTTTTCACAACTCAGCTAACAGATTGTACAAGGAACTCTGATATTCACTACTCAGTTGACAAAATATATCAATTGATCACTTTTAGCTAGGACTCAGTTGATACATATTGCTCAGCTGATCATATAGATGCTCAACTGATCAATAGTAAGCTTAGGAGGATATAAGCTCAAGTATTTGGATGATCAGTTGATCAAGAGTGCTCAGCTGATCAATCAAATACATCAGTTTATGAGGAGAGATAACTTGTGTAAAGGAAGACTTACTTAGCTGATGCTCTGGGTCTCAGCTGATCCAATTGTTCACTTAGCTGATAGAGTAGGCACTCAGCTGATCAATTTCTTCACTCAGCTGATCAATTTCTTCACTCAGCTGATGGAATATTTTCCTCAGCTGATTAACAATTTTGCTCAGCTGATAGACTATTTTCCTCAGCTGATGGTCTTCTTTACTTGTTTTCTTCATCTGATGCTCCTTGGCTGATATCCTTTGGCTGATATATTGAGTAGGATCTGATGCTCAGCTGATGGCTTATTTTCCTCAGCTGATGGTTCCATACTTAGCATATTTTTACATAAACTGATTCAAACAACACATGTTTGAATTCTTTCTAAGTCATACCAAATGTAGGGTTTGGTTATCATCAAATCCTATGTTTTAAGATAGGCAGAGTTGATTATTAGGGTGAAGTGATTATCTCCCCAACAATCTCCCCCTATTTGATGATGACAAAACCTTTTTCTTTTTGAAGAATCAGTTTGACTTCGAATTACAAAAGATTTAAACTTTTAAGTACATATGGCTACCTAGCTATCTGTTTTTGGTAGCTCTTTTTATTTGAACCTTGTTTTGTTTTTGGTTTCTTTTCTAATGTTCCATTTTATTCTGTTTTTGTGGAATCTTTTTCTGTGTTGTACCATTTTGTTCTATTTTTGTGGTATCTTTTCATTTTTCCATTTTTATATGTTTTTGATTTTCTGATATACATAAACATCATTTGAAATAACAGAATAAAGAAAGGTACATAAGTGTTTACATAGATTAACTACTAACTAACTATTTTATAATGTACAATCAACTAAATAACAACAAAATCCTCATAGATAGAATCAGTCTTCAATCATCCCACCATGGTTCTTCTTTAACTTCAAAATCTTTGGCATGGGGATCAACTTCAGCTAAGACTTCACATTGGGCTTGAACAAGGGCTTCAAAGTTTTCATTTCCAGGTCTGCCTCTTGTAGATATCCTTAGCCCAAATAGAAACTTCTTGCTAGCCTTAAGGATTTCAGACTGTCTAAAGAATCTCCATGTGCCAGCTCTGTCCAAAAAGAATATACCTTTAACAGGCATAATTATAAACTTGTACAGCTCAGGAGTGATGTTCAGTGGAAGAGAAGTGTTGAGACCCTCAAAATCTGATAGGAATTCATGCTAGGGTAGTACCTCTCTTAGCTCAAATGGTTTGAAGGGCTTGGAGCCTTTCTTATGAAGATTATCAACTGTGTGCACATGCCTGTAATAGTCATCTGGAGTGAAGGCCCTTTGTGACACAGCTAGAGCTATCCAATTCTGAATTTTCTGAATGAATTGAACTTTGAGCTTTGACTTGGATTTGAAGAGAAGGTACATGATCTCAACTAACTCTGTGAACCCATATATGTGACACCTCTCATAGGATATAACTTCACAGTTGTTGAAGTTGTTCTGTCTTATTGCTTTGAGGTAGGGTTCACCATCACCTTTATGGACAGTGGCTCTTGTTATTGGAGTTGGTTCTGTTCTGTTTCTCAGAATATTAATTCTTTCTCTGAATCTTTGAAGTATTTGTTGACTTAGGTTGATGGGAGCAGATAAATCAAGGTTGAAGAGGGTTTTGATGGCATCAGCATGGGATCTAGCTTTGAGTAGTTCAGCCTGAGATTTTTCCTTTGCCAATTTGTGTTGAGCAGCAGCTTGATTTTGACTTTGTTCTTGTTCTTGCTGATATGCTAGCTCTTTGGCTTGGTAGATTTCTTCAACTGAAACACCCAATGCTTGAGCCATTTGAGAATTCTCCCTTTCTTCCTTTCTTTAAGAGCAAGCTCCCTTTTCCTTTGATCATCTGCTTCAACTTGCTCATTTGTCATCTTTTGTTTGCCTTTATCCTTAGGAGCAGAGGTTGAAGCCTTTTAGATTGATGGGGTTGATTGGACTGGTGGAGCAGATGGCTTAGGGCTTTGTCTTCTTCTTCTGAGGATGTCAGAAAGTGGAGTATCATCCTCATCATCAGAATCAGATTCTATGGTGATTGGTGGAGAGCAACCCTCAGCAACTTTTATTTTTAGGTTTTGTCCTGTTTGCCATCCTTTTCAGCCTTTTGGGAAACCTTTGCTCCCCCTCAGAAGATGCTTTTCTTTTAATAGGTGAGGGAGCTGTTGCTTTGGGTGCTTCCTGTTGCATGATTTTCGAGACAGTTTCAGCATAGGCAGCATCAATATCCTCTGAGTCAGGATCATCCTCCCTTGAAGAACTTGAGAATTTCTCCCCCTTTTTGGCATCATCAAAAGGAGGAGGGGAGTCACCTGCTGCAGGTTTATGGGATGGGGTAGGGGTAGGGGTATGGGTGGAGGAAGGGGTAGAGGTAATTTTAGAGAGCTGAAGGGAGAGGTCATCCTTGAGATCTTTGATATCTTTCCACAATGAGAGATGACTCATTCTGGATTGTTCTGTTAAGGTCTCTATGTCATCAAGGATGCCTTTAAGAAAAGAAGGCATAGGGAGTAGTTGTTCAGGAATGGGTACAGAAATGTTGGGGTTTATTGGGCGTAGGGTTTGGAGTTGGGATAGGAGGTTGGATATGGTTTGGTTTAGGGTAGATATGGTAGATTGAGATAGGCTGGGAATTTGTGTTTGAGAGGGAAGAAGGGTAGAAAGATGGTCTATTTTGGTAAGGATTGGGGTAAGGTTAATGGGCGCAGGGGAGGGTTGGGATGGGGTTTTGAGAGACTCAATGTCTTTGGTAAGTTTAGACAATTGAGCAGAAGTTTGGGTTTGGAAGGTTTGGGTTAGTTGATTAAGGTTTTGGTTAATTGTCTGGATAAGGGTAAGGTTTGGGGTTTGGGTAGATATGGATGGGGTAGAGGTGGAAGGAGTAGATAGAGGTTCAAAGAAGTTGGGTAAGGTTTGTGTCCCCTCATTTGAGCCTTGGTGTATAAGCTCAAATTCATTGGGGAAGAGAGTTGAGCCCTGTGCAAGTGGTTGGTTTGTACCACTAGCATTGGCAGGCTGTGCAAGTGTAAGAATTGAATTAATAATAGGTGCAAGGTAAGTGGACTGAGTGTGGGATGCACTCAATAACAGGGAATCCCTTATTGGATCCACATTCTGTTGGGAGAATGTAGATGGTAAAGACTGACTCAATTGAGGGATAGACACAGTGTGACCTTGGGTTGAGGTCTGTCTTTCAATGAGATCAACCTTTTGGGAGGTTGTCTCAGCTAACGGTTTAAGTCCCATTTTTACAGATGTATCCTGTTGTGAGGATACATCCACTGGTTCAAAGGTTGCAACATCCAATTGCTCCCCCTCAACATGAGGAAGGGTAATTGGAGTTGAGGTCAGAGGTGTGGATTGCACTCCCTCAAAGTGCTCATAATGAGTCACTTCTGGTGACCTTGTATATATGGGGCTACGGATAGGAGTAGAACTAGTGACCACAGGAGGTTCACTAGAGCTTGGCTGTTGGAGTGGTGTATGGACTGGAGAGGAGGATGGGCTATCAAAGGTTGGGACTACCATTTGAATATCCTCAGAGGTGGAATCAGTACTGTCCTTACCTTGGGACATGATGTGCCTACTTCTATCAATGAGCCCCAGAAGTTGCTCAGAGATCTCTTGTTCTTGGGCATCACCAAGAGGACTTAACTCCATTGGACTGATAGGAGCAAAATCACCAACATCTCCATCACCAGCATCATCATCATCATCCTTAGAGCCAGTGTGGCTTTCATCAGCATCATCATCACCATCATTATCATCATCATTTTCATCACCATCATTATCATCATCATTTTCATCACCATCATTATCATCATCATTTTCATCACCATCATTATCATCATTAATTTCATTGTCGTTTGCAGCATCTATCAGCTCTTGCATTTGGGCAGTGATTGGAGGACCTCTATTTGCCTTTAAGAAATGGAATATCTTTTCACCCATGGCAGGGACAGGTATATGCTCAAAATGTTCGATTAAGCCCACATAATCATCCTCTCCAATCTCCCTCATAGCTATCAGGCTCAATAGTCTAATGTAGGGCACCTGCGACCTCGATGATTTCTTGTTGGTGCTCTAGGTGATTTTATCAATAAGGTCCGAAAATATCGCTTGAGCAAAGTCGATATTTACCCCGAAGACTAGGGCATAAAGCACAAGGAGCTCGGTTTGATTGATGAGATGATGGCTTCCAGATTTAGGACCGAAGCAACGTATGACCACGTTTTCCAAATACTTCCATGGATGAGCGAGAGCAGAGATTTTGACTTGACCATGCACTACAGGTTCATTGTAGCCGATGGTGTCTAAAATAGTTTGAACTTCTGCTCTGGAGGGAAAAGCGGTGTACGGTGGGAAGTTAGGAATAGCAGAGGCTTCACGAAGGGTTTCAGTGGTGATCTGGAGATGATAGTTTCCTTGGGCTAGGGTGCAGTGGATGGTGTTGGTGTTTAGGTTATAGGTTGCGGAGTACCATAGTTCACCGATAAGGGTAGGGTAAATGTAGTGTGGATTAGCGGTGAGACTTTCAAACAGGGGATGGGCTTGAAGGAACTAAACCATTGGTTCATATCCTTGGTTTTCTCGCGAGGCAGGGATGGTGGTGCAGAGTAGAATGTTGTTGGGAGTTATATTCATCGGTTGATTGGGTGCAACATTCTCACCAGGGCTAACAGCTGGGTCTGGAATATAGGTGGCCATTTGGTAGGGATGATGAACAGTGAGTATCGAGAGAGAAGGTAGGGTAGTTCTTTGTAGAGAGAGAGAGAGGGAATTTGGAAAGTTTGAACATGTAAAGGTGAATGAGAGAGAAGTGTGGATATTTATGAAGATTAGTTAATAGAGATTGTTAGATACTTCAAAAGATCTAACAGAAAACAAATTAATTAGCTATTAAATGAAAACTGACAAACGGAGTAAATAACTAGGGTTAAAAAGCATTAAATGAGAGTAAAACGTGAAAATTTACTAAGTGTAGAATCATCAGCTGAACAAGGAGAGTATCAGCTGAGGTGTATCAGCTGATGAAAAACTATTAGTTGAGGGGTATCAGCCGATGGAAAACTATCAGCTGATAGTGAGAATTTGGGGTATCAGCTGAGTAAAGTACTTAGCTGAGCATGTCTTCCTTATCTTAAAGTGATCAGCTGAGTAAATTTGATCAGCTGATAAGTATTAGCTGAGCATAGTTACTCAGTTTACACAAATTAAGTAAGACTTAGATATGCTTAAATAAGTAACTTATAATTTTCAACACTTATAAATTAGCACAAACTAAATTACCACTATTCTAAACTAAAAATTTAGCATACCTAGTTTGGATATTAGGAAATTGAACCTTGCTTCATCTAATGGCTTTGTGAATAAGTCTGCAAGTTGTAAATCAGTGTTGATGTAGTGCAAAGTGACCTTCTTCTTTTGCACATTATCTCTGAGAAAATGATGTCTGATTTCAATATGCTTTATTTTTGAATGCATGACTGGATTATTTGAGATGGAGATTGAACTTGTATTGTCACAAAGAATTGGGGTGTCTTCAAACTTCATATCATAATCAAGTAGTTGATTTTGTAACCACAAAATTTGAGCACAACAACTTGCTGCAACAATGTATTCCGCTTCTGCAGTAGATGTTGACACTGAATTCTGTTTCTTACTAGACCAACTAATCACTCTTCCTCCTAGAAGTTGACAACCACCTGAAGTACTTTTTCCGTCTAATGTGCATACTGCAAAATCAGAATCAGAATATCCAAATAACTCAAAATCTGAGTCTTTGGGGTACCAAAGACCAAGATTAGGAGTTCCTTTGAGATATCTGAATATTCTCTTAACAGCAGCAAGATGTGATTCCTTAGGATCTGATTGATATCTTGCATAGAGACATGTTGAAAACATTATATCTGGTGTACTTGCAGTGAGGTATAAAAGTGACCCAATCATTCCTCTATAAGTAGTAATGTTCACTGATTTGCCATCAGTGTCCTTTCCTAACTTAATAGAAGTAGACATAGGTGTTTTCATTGAAGAGCAGTTTTTAAAATCAAACTTCTTGAGTAAATCTTTAACATACTTTGTTTGATGAATGAAAATACCATCAACCTCTTGTTTAATTTGCAAACCAAGAAAATAGTTTAACTCACCCAGCATGCTCATTTGATAATTATCAGACATGAGTTTAGAAAACTTTTTGCATAGTTCCAAATTAGTAGACCCAAATATTATATCATCTACATATATCTGCACAAGTATCACATCACCTTTGTACTTCCTAATAAATAAAGTGCTATCTATGCATCCTCTTGTAAAACCTTTGTTAATGAGAAAAGAAGAGAGTGTATCATACCAGGCTCTTGGAGCTTGCTTAAGACCATATAAAGCTTTGTTTAGAAAGTAAACATGATCAGGTAAGCTTGACTCCTCAAAACCAGGAGGTTGTTTGACATACACCTCTTCTTTCAAATCTCCATTCAGAAATGCACTCTTCACATCCATTTGAAACACTTTGAAGCTTTTGAAGGCAACATAGGCTAGGAATAGTCTAATAGCTTCCAATCTTGCAACAGGGGCAAAGGTTTCATCAAAATCAATACCTTCTTCTTGAAAGTACCCCTATGCCACTAGCCTTGCTTTGTTTCTAATGATTTGCCCATTCTCATCTAGCTTATTTCTGAACACCCACTTTGTTCCAATGATGGATTTATCCTTTGGTTTGGGTACCAAAGTCCATACATTATTTCTTTTGAATTCTGCCAGTTCCTCTTGCATGGCAGACACCCAGTGGGGATCATTGAGAGCTTCATCAACCTTCTTTGGTTCAATCATTGAGACAAATCCAGAATACAAGCAGATGTTGCAAGCTTTTGATCTTGTTCTAACTGGATCATCTATGTTGTCTATCACCAAATTATGAGGATGGTGCTTGAGGTCTTTGAAGGCTTTTTGGATTTCTTGGGAATTGGGATTCATTTGGATTTGGGGAGAAGAAGTTACATGTTGTCTATCAGCAGTAGAAATGAGTTCATTTTGAGTGGCTGATATAACTTCATTATTGCAATCTGTGGGTATCTCTACTGAAGAGGGAATGAGTGATATGGAATTGGAATCCAATGATGTTGAGTCATTTTCCACATGATTCAGTAGAGGTATAGGATTGGATGAGGATGGTTGTACATGGTTAAAAACTTGGATATGAACAGGTTCATCTATATCATGAGCAGCTGGTGGAGAGGGATCTACTTGCTCTGGAGAAACTTCTCCAGTTTGCATAAGATCATTAAATTCTTCACCTGAAACATGATTAGAAGAACAGGAAGCAACAAAGTCATTTTCATTAAAACTTACATTGATAGATTCTTCTATGACTTTGGTTCTGAGGTTGTATACTCTGTATGCTTTAGAAATCACAGAGTAACCTACAAACACTCCTTCATCAGCTTTAGGAGCAAACTTCTGCAATTGATCTTTTTGATTAAGTATGAAACATTGACAACCAAAGATATGCAGAAAGATGATGCTTGGCTTCCTTCCCTTGAGCACTTCATATGGAGTTTTGTTGTGCCTCTTGATAATAAGGGACCTCTTCTGTGTGAAACTTGCACAACTTACAGCCTCAGCCCAGAAATTAAATGTTAACCCACTTTCACACAACATGGTTCTGGCAGCCTCAATCAATGTTCTGTTTTTTCTTTCAGCTACACCATTTTGTTGTGGGGTTCTTGGAGCAGAAAAGTTTTGAGATATCCCTTTCTCATCACAGAAAGATTCCAGAGTTTGATTTCTGAATTCAGTTCCATGATCACTTCTAAGACTCCTCACCAGATTTCCATTCAACACTTCCATCTTCTTGATAAAACAGATAATTTCTTCAGCAGCCTCACTCTTTGCTTTAAGAAAGAAAACCCAAGTATATCTTGAGAATTCATCAACCAATACAAGAGCATACTTACTTCCACCAATACTAGCAGTTGCAACAGGACCAAAGAGATCCATGTGCAACATATAGAAAGGTTCTGTAATTGAGAAGGCCTGCTTGGATGGAAATGATGCCTTATGCTGCTTTCCCTTCTCACAAGCAGTGCAAGGTTTAGGCTTAAGATAAGTTAGTGAAGGTAGTCCTGACACTAGTTCACCCTTGCACAACTTGTTGATGTTTTTAAAATTAAGGTGGGAAAGCCTCTTGTGCCATAGCCAGTTTGTATCCTCATTATTCTTGGAGTACAAACATGTTTCCTTTGAAGGGTCACCAGAGGACATGTCAAGTGTATACACATCCTTGGTTCTCTTGGCACTGAATACTGTATTACCTTCTTTATTTATGATGGAGCCTCCTGACTTTGTGAACTGGACTTCATTATCTCCATCACACAATTGACTTATGCTTATGAGATTATATTTTAGCCCTTTGGCATATGAAACTTTTGACAGCTTGAGGTTCCCATTATGAAGCTCACCATAGCCTTTAGTTTGCCCATGGTTGTTGTCACCAAAAGTCACCCTTGGACCTTTCTCTTTCTTGTAGTTACTGAGCAAAGCGTTGTTACCTGTCATGGTTCTTGAACATCCACTGTCAAGAAACCAAGAACCAACACCCTGCACAAATTTGAATGAAAGAAGAGTTAGTGACACACGTAGGAATCCACTACTCAGTGGATGTCTGTGGAATGCACCTAGCTTTCCACTTCATCTCAGGTTTCTTATGAATGGGAGGAGTGACTATGTCATCATTACAAGTCCGCTGTCTTGAATTCCCTTCTAAAGAACATTCAAATGCCTTATGCTCTTTGCTTCCACATTTATAACATTTTTGAGATTTTGTGGCCTTGGAGCATTGAACAACATGGTTTAAATGCCTATGAGATTTCTTATCAGTCATCATTTGACTAACTTGACCATTCAGCTTATGAAGCTTATTCTGTAAATTTCTTAGGTCTTTATTTACAGGAACCTTAGATTGATCTTTGTTTTTGGAAAGCTTTTGACCAATCTTTGGAGTGGCAGAAATGGGAACAATGTGAACATCATTCTTTTTACTCATAGTTTCTTCTATTGAAAGAGAGTTAATTACTTCTAGATCAACTGATTGTTTAGAAGATGAGCTATGATCAGCTGATAGGTTATCAGCTGAGCATTTATCATCTACTAACCTATCAGATGATGGAGTAGTATTAGCTAATGATTCTTCAGTTTGTGAAATGCTAAGAATTAAGTCATATGTTTTCAAGGTTTGACAACATAATGTCTCTGAGGTCTTAACTAATGATTCCTTTCCTTTAATCACATCCTTTGACTTTGTGTTATTAGTATTTTTACATTCTGAAATCTTACTAGAGGATGATTCAACAGAAGGAATAATTGATTCTTTTGAGTAGGAACTCTTGCTTCTAACAAACTTATTTGTGAACACACTTTTGCCTTTAACAGTCTTGTGAAAGGTCTGTGGCAAGATGTCAGCTTTGTCTAAGATATTAAGGTTCTTACTAGAATCAACATAGTTAGCAGCCTTAGAGTAATTTCCACCAATAATAGCTTGAACTTGTTTGGGTATCTGCTCCTTGACACATTGAGTGGTCTTTTCTGCAGATACACACTAAGACTTTACTACTTTTTGGAGGTCATTAAACTTTTTGGTTGCTTCACTAGTTTCTTTTACTAAGATCTCATTAAGTATCTTTTGATTAGCTAGTTCATCATTTAAGATTGTTATTTGCTTAAGTTCCTCATCCTTAAGAATTAACTTTTCCTTTAGTGATTCTACTTCTATTTTTAGCTTCTTCTCTCTTTGAATAGCAGACTGGAAATCAATACACAAGTAATCAAACATAGCATTCTTCTCATTATCATCATAGTTAATAAATTTTCCAACCTGATACATAGAAGAGGGATCCCAGTTGGTAGTTGAACAAGCTTTAGCAGCCTTTTTCATATCTTCATCAAAGGAACAACCATCATTGTTGTTGTCCATCATGCAGAACTGAGCAGAGATCACCTCATCTTCATCTGAGGAGAGATCTTCTTCTGCCCAATCTTCTTCTTCAGCAACAAGAACTTGGCCCTGGGCTTTCTTCTTCTTGTCAAGGACAGCAGCAAGGAGTTTCTTATACTTGGCTTCATAATCAATCTTGCCCTCCTGCTTTTGCACAGATGAAGAACCAGTGTTATATTTGGACTTACAATCACTAGCAATGTGGCCAATCTTGCCACACTTATAACACTCTGCTGTGGAGGCATCAAAAGTGGATTTGGTCTTGACAAACTTTTATGACCTCTTGCTGAACCTCTTGACACCCTTTCCCTTCTTGAAAGGTCTAAACTTCTTAACCAGCATAGCTACACCTTCAACCAACTCCTCCAGATTACTTTCCTCACAATCCTTCTCCTCATCACTTTCTCCAGCACTCTCCTCTCCATCTCCTTCTTTATCAGAACCAGAATCAATAGCTGCAAAGCTTCTCATATTTGTATCTCTTGATACAAGGGCAGTTGGTGCAGCTTTCACAACCTCCTTCATCTCCTTGGATGACAACTTCCTTTGTTTGACTAATTACTCATGGTTGAGTAAGTTACCATAGAGAGCAACCAGAGACTTTCCCTTAATCTTCTCACTATGTCTTAAAACAGTGACAAAGTGATCCCATGTTTCAGGAAGGGAGTCTAGAAACTTGTTTACCAAGACAAAGTTGCTCTTGGTTATGTCTGCCCTTTTCAAGTCATTAACAAGGAAGTTGAACCTGGTGTATGTCTGAGTAAGACTCTCACCTTTCTGAGCAAAGAAGAATTCATACTCTCTGTTGAGGAGGAGCTTCTTGTTCTCCTTCACCTCTTCAGTCCCTTCATATGCAACTGTGAGTGTATGTAACATCTCTTTTGCAGAAGAACAGTTAAGCACTTGATGATAGATTTCATTGGGTAGTGCAGAGACAAGAGCTGATCTAGCCTTAACATCTAGGCTAACCAACCTCTTATCCTCATCTGTCCACAGATACATGGGTTTGGTTATGATTCTTTCAGTTGTAGAGGTTTGACCTTCAGATTCTGATGGAATAGATAACATTGATGTTGGAACATAAGGACCATCAGTGACTATTTCAAGCATTTGGATATCAAGGGTGGATAGGAAAAGATGTGCTCTACTTTTCCACATGGAGAAATTTTCAGCATCAAACATGGGACATCTTGTTAAGGACCCAGTGTTTGAGATATTCATATTGTTTGCGGATGAGGCCATATTGAGAGGGGTAGAAGCAGTTGTAGAGTAAGCAAAACAGATCTAGATATTGATTATCTAACCTGCTCTGATACCAGTTGTTAGTCCCAGATTGAGTACGCAACAACAAATGTTTGTAGAAGGGGGGGGGGGTTGAATACAAACTTTAGCTTTTAAAAATTAAAGACACACTTATATACTTTTATATAATTCGTATTGATATGAATCAAGAATTACATGTACTAGAAGCGAAAATTCTAAGTACAATAAAAGGTGGCAATCAATTTGTCTAACACATAGACAAGCTAACTCTAAAACAACTAATGTATATAGAGTGTTCAACACATGAACAAGTTTGATTCTACACAATGCTTATACTCTACGAAATTTCTCAACTGATGAGATTTTCTTTTAGTGTAGTAGAGACTTCAATGTTGTATTGTGTTGTTGTGTTTTTTTTGCATGTCCACCATGCATGAGTATATATAGAAGTCTTGGTGGATCCGGTTGCATGAAGGTAAGAGACCAAGAGGATGTGGAAATATAATATTTTAATTGTAAAGGTAGTGGGTGAAAAGTAAAGTTACTTTAATCAAATGTTTTGATAAAAGTAATTGTACTTTTCTACAAAAGTGCAACCCATTCACAATATAAAATATTAAAGTCCACATCTACTGTCGTGTAGAAGTATCTTTCCCTTTCCATGATTGTACTTTAATCAACACCATGCTTCTGATTGATTTGACTTTACCAAGTATGGGATTTCCAGCCATATTTAGTTGTTTGAACAAATCTTCAAGATCTTCGTCTGTTTGAGGTATCATTATCCTTTTCCAGAGGATAAGATCAAACCTTTTTGTCTCATACTTGATCCAAAAAGTGCATTCTTACTTTTACAAACAAAGATCTAAGGCATAATAGAACAACACATGTTCTGCCTTTTACATATGACTTACAATCTGAAAAGATAGAGTAGATTTGACAATTTTCACAACTCAGCTAACAGATTGTACAAGAAACTCTGATATTCACTACTCAGTTGACAAAATATATCAGTTGATCACTTTTAGCTAGGACTCAGTTGATACATATTGCTCAGCTGATCAATAGTAAGCTTAGGAGGACATAAGCTCAAGTATTTGGATGACCAGTTAATCAAGAGTGCTCAGCTGATCAATCAAATACATCAGTTTATGAGGAGAGATGACTTGTGTAAAGGAAGACTTACTTAGCTGATTCTCTGGGCCTCAGCTGATCCAATTGTTCACTCAGCTGATCAATTTCTTCACTCAGCTGATCAATTTCTTCACTCATCTGATCAATTTCTTCACTCAACTGATGGAATATTTTCCTCAGCTGATCAACAATTTTGCTCAGCTGATAGACTGTTTTCCTCAGATGATGGTCTTCTTTACTTGTTTTCTTCATCTGATGCTCCTTGGCTAATACATTGAGTAGGATCTGATGCTCAGCTGATGGCTTATTTTCCTTAGCTGATGGTTCCATACTTAGCATATTTTTACATAAACTGATTCAAACAACACATGTTTGAATTCTTTCTAAGTCATACCGAATGTAGGGTTTGGTTATCATCAAATCCTATATTTTAAGATAGGCAGAGTTGATTATTAGGGTGAAGTGATTATCTCCCCAACAAACCCTAGTTATTCAATTTTTTTTATTTTTTGTTTTTCTTTAACCAATGGAAATGTTGGTGATTATAGTGTCATTAACTATATTTTAGTTAATTGTGGTTTACTAGAGACTAAAATGAGTTTTCAAGATACACTAATACGAGTTTAAGAGGTGCGGAGTGCATACTCATTTTAGTTAAATAAATACTGAGTGGGGGTCAAGGGGGTGACAGCCCCCTTGTTGTGGTCCCCCTCCCAAGTAAGCGGCTATGGTTGAGGGGAGGTCGCCCCTCGCTGGGGTTTGGGGGCAGCGCCCTGACCCAAATGATATTTTTATTATACTCAGTGCACCCAGAAGACGCGACCTATATGTTTCCTGCAAAAACAAACTGACCGTTAGTGGGTAGTTATTTTTGGTTTTTTGGTCTTTATTGAAGAACAATATATAATGATTTTCTGGTTCATTTTCCTAAGCGCAGTTCTAACACAGGAAGAAGGAATTGTTGGATTATCCCAAAAGTAATTTAGTGAAACCTGAATCATTAGGACGAATAATTACTTTTGAAAAGTGTTCATACTATAAGAAAACTTCAACCAAAAGTTATCTCATTGAAGAAAAAGAGGCGTACATATACAAGGGAAAAATACAACAATTTAGGAGGACTAATTCCATCCAATATTATCTGCAAATAAATATAGATATACATGGAAATAAATATATGAATAAAAGGAAATAAATATATATGATTTGATTATTTGAATTAACGATTAATACATACATGATTCAAACGATTATACAAGTTGATTATATCCATTCATCAAAATTTCTCTACGATAAATTAAGATAAATAATTTTGTAAAGATTTGATGATAAGTGTTATCAATTTAGTTATGGGTTAATATGATAAAATGACGTAGGAAAGTTACAAATGTTTACCAGTAAACATATCTTGCAATAGTATTTATTAGTGGAAGTGAAACTGAAGTAAAGTGGAAAGGTATTAGTTTGAAGAAAGAAACAAAGAAGGTTTCCAGTTTGAGGATTCAGAGAAGAGTGAGTTTGTAGCAAAAACTGCAGTTTCACAGTTTGGCTTCATTCACTTGTCAAATCAGTTAGCATCATCAACTCATAATAATAGGATCAATTTAACTATTTAAGATTCCGTTATAAATATTCAATATATCAACTTTGGGAAAATAAAATAGTTTGTTAATTAACCAACATTATTCCATCTTAATTTTCTGCAAATTAAACGATAATTTGAATTGTCAAATTACAGGTATTAATGTTCAACTTGGGTTTAGCCGTTCAGTTAAAAGAAGGATGATAACCACAGCTTTAGGATTATGTATAATTAAGAGTAAAAAGTAATATTAATTTTCAAATATAATAACCATAATTCATGTCTTATAATCAACTTTCTAATTTTGTAAAAAATACACTTTAATTATCTTTTACTTAAATTTTAACTTTTCATATTTGAATTACGGTTATCATTTTTAATAAATTAATTCTTTCTTATTTACAGCTCTAAGTGTTATGGTAATTATCATTTTTCTAAATAAAAATATCTTTAAAAATAGTATTCAAGGGTTTAAACTTTTAAAAACATACATTTAAGAGATCGGGTTAGTTAACGACATGAGTTTACATATGAGGCAATGTTTTATTTTTATTACAAGAGCTAAACAATCGAGTCAAATTTATATACGGATTTGTTTTATTTATAACTATGTATCTTAATTAAAGTGTTTTGTGAGTTTTCATAACATAAAAATGCATCAAATCAAATGTGACTTCATTGAAATGATTTAAGAGTTCGATTGGTTTTTTACTTTTTACCATTATGAATACTAATATACAAAAACACGAATTATTTTTAGTTAAATAACGTACCAACAACAATATTTTTAATACCTGAATAATCAATATATACATTATCCCTGCAGCTAATTAAATCTAACAAAATCCAACACCAATTCTCTTATAGCTAGCTAGCTAGCTAAAACATAATGATAGTTTCAGCAATATATGATGTGATGAAAGCAAAATTTGGCAATATTGCAGTGGGGGTGACATTGACAGTGGTAAAGTCTTCTGTTTATTTTTTTTGTTTGTAGTTTGGTCATTCACCAAGAAATTAAAGGAAGGTTGTGTAAGAAGTAGGGAGGTGACAGTGGATTGTCTATCATGCATACATGCATCACACTTCATTTTACACTAATTTGCATCTTTTCCCTGCAACTATTACCTCTTTCAATCTTTCCCTGACTACAACACCTCTCTCTCTCTCTCTCTCTCTCTCATACACACACACACAGAGACATGTACCTCTATGTTAATATGTATGGATATAAATGTCAGCATGCTTATATGATTTCAAAGGCAGTCAAATATATGTGGTGAGGAAAAATAAATTCTTTCTAATTAGGATTACAAATATGTTGTAGTAAATGTGTGTGTTTTAGTGTTTTTGAGAACATGTATTAATAAGAGATATGATCCATCCATCCTTAATAAATTCTTATACCTAACCATTCGATTCATCTTATATTTTGTATCAAAATTCATTTTTTTTTTTGACAAAACAAAGTTATTATATTCATCAAAGCAAATTTAAAAAAACACAAAAAACACACGTATATTCATTGAACTTAATTAGATTCATACGTACATAGTTATCTATATCGGTTGCTTCTTTAGAAAATGACGTTCACAATCCTGTAGCACACATCTTAACTTTAGTTGAACCCCTTTAAAATCAAAAGTTTAAGAGAACCCCGATATACCTTTAAAGTTCAAAGTTCAAACCGGATACTTATAGCTAGTAGTTTTTCTAATTAGGAAGTGAAAGGTATGGGTTTGTGGAAACGATCTCTCTACAAACGTGAGGGTAAACTTAAACCACATCACTAATTTATCAACATTTTGTATCTTATTAGGCCATAAGTATATCATTTGTGAACCCAAATTAACCCTAATGTACATCAATTTTTCTTTCTTTTTTCTTCTCAACCCAAAATAACCCAAAACCCAAGCTAGTAGCACTCATCTCGGATTAACTCAAACATCTCAAATATTTTCTCTCTACTTACTCTCTACAAAACCTAAAAAAAAAGCTTTGGTTTCAGTCGGGTTGCCAAACCAGAAATGGCAGAGGAAGGGAGGAACCTGAAAGGGTCTTAGCGGTGTACCCAAAGGTACCCGCCGAACCCGAAGCAACCCGATTGCATTTGGGATGGGCTATACGCTTGCCCTTACGGGGGGTATTGCTATTCTTGTCGGTCTTTACAGAAACTTGTACGTGCAAGACAACATCATGAGACCATCTTGGCAAATGGGCCCATGGTTGTGTTGTAGTTATAGACTTAAGAGAGAATTCTCTATAAGTATCTGAAGATTCTACAAAATGAATACAACTTATTAAAAACGTGTTAATATACCTCTTTTTTAACCTGAAACCGGCTTAGCCGGTAAATTCATGATTTTTAAACTTATTTCTAGGCATGTAGAAATCTTGTCATAATGTTTCAATATGATACTTAAAGTTTTTTTTATATACATCTAAATATCTTCCAAAAACTTTATTTTTCCTCAATTTAACTTTAATAACTCCATCTTGACCTTGTACGTGGCAAGTTCAGTTTCCATGTCATCCAAAAGTTGTTTATAGTCTGTGTAATCTCGGTTGTAATTCTCATTGACTAATTAGGGCAATTTTCACAAATTTTAATGACTAATTTCATACAAAATCATAGCAAAGAATTTGAGTATGTTAAGAATCTTCTATTAAAGTTATATCTTGTCCATGATGTTAGACATTTTTCTGGCTTCTCATAATAGTAAGTCCAGGTTAAAAAAGAGGTATATTAACATGTTTTTAACAAGTTAAATAGTCATATGTGTAAAAAAAACTTTAAGTACCGTATTAGAACATTAGGACAATTTTCAATTCATTACGCAACTTTAACTCTCATAACTTCAGGTACAAGGTATATATATTAAGAGTTACGTAAATTGATGTAATTTAAAAAAAACCATATCACTTAGACTACATTTTTTATTGTAAGCGAAACATCATTTGGTTGATATTGTTAGTAAATTTATTGATGTTATATGTTGTCAAATGGTCCTAAGACCATTAAAAGTGTTAGGGAGTCCCTTGCCAATTGATTTGATTGATTTTGGTGTGAAACGAGCAACAAAAGAGTTGTTTTCTATATACACTATGTTGCTTGAGGTTGAATACAAGGTATTTAGTGCATACAACCATATTGAAGTTGGATATAGCCGTATGAACCTTAATTGGGAATAGGTCCTGGATCAAAAGGTTGCACTAAAAGCTATATTGATGTTACCGTTGAGGGATTAAAAATGTCTATATTGAACCCTAAGTGGGTATAGTGTTGAGTACGGTTAGGGTATTAGGTTTTAGAGACCACATTAATGGATTCAGGCGTATTGGCCTATGGTGTGTTAAAGCTTTGTAAAAGTTGTGTGTATCAACTTGATGATATTCTTGGTTAATTGGAACCTAATTATTCCTAGTATGATTATCGACTAAGTGAACACGTTGAGAACATTGACATGTTAAATGTGAAATTGTGTATGAGATATTGCTTATGATAAATTCATAACCTTTATCTGTGAACAAGGTTAAGTGTTATGAATGTTAGTATGATATTTATATTCATTCACACGAGCACTGCTTGAGAACATGGTCATTTGTTATGTTGTGGTATGATAGTTTGTTCATAATGTTATTCATGAACTTGGTAGATTATACGTTCACAAGGGTTATTCGTGATCAAAGCAATATAGTGTATCTATGTTATGATTAATTGTTCATCATATCACACTTTAACATGGTGCTAGCTCACTGGTGATTATACGTGAACTATACTATACGCGATTATGTGTTGTTGCATGGTCCGAAATGATAGCGAACTACGAATTATTCATAGTCAAGTTCTCGAAGCCAGCCATGGTATATACGGCTAGTTTGATAGGAATTCTGTATAACAATGAGTTTATCTTGAAGATCTGAAGTGTTAACCTCATTCATTGAGAGGAGACATAGTCGTGCACTAGGCTTCAAAGGTAGAGCTGTGAGACTGGGCCTCGTAATGATGTATGGTGGATGGTTTATGTTTCCCAACCTCATCGGTTGGTGTGGTTGATTCCCTCTTGGGGACCGGTGAGTGGATTAACTAACCTTAATAGAAAGTCAAAATTGGGCATGGTCTGCTCCTCAATGTGTTAGGGTAGCAATGTGTGTTGTATCATTTTGTAATTGTATACCTATTTAGTGGGGACATTGTGAAATAAATATTGTTATAATGAAGTGCATGCCGGTTGATAACTAATTATAGTTGTGTTGTTTCTGCTTGTAATCACTACCTTGTGAAGCTAACCCTCTGTTGTATGCTCCCTAGCTAATAGATGCTTGGTGGATCACTCTTGGGATGATATACACACGCATTGGAACACTTAGTATAGTAAATTACTTAGAATAGTGAGTGATGAATTGTACTTATTTTTTAAAATGAGCTTATGCATGGTTGAATTCTCATGTATGGTTTTAATAATGTTTATAAATACCCAGATGATATAATTAGTATTTTAATCAAAAGTATTATGTTGATAGGTCGAGTGATCCGAATTAACCTTAATCTTAATTTTCAGAAAGTTAAAAATTGGCTTGGAAATTTTCATTGGAAGTTGTCAAATATGCTTAACAAGATCTATTGAAAGGTTATAATGTATATCCTGATTGCATTGCTCTAATGTTTTGGAGATGTAAATGTAATCTCTCCATGTTGGAACGTAGCCCATTTTTTATTTGAAACTTCAAGATCATCGTGTTGAAGATGTTGCATATCTATGGTTTTCGATAATCATGTATACACGGTTTTTCATATTTTGTTAAATGTTTTTTCATGTTTCTTCAAGTTTTTCTCTGAATAGAGAAGGAATACATATATACAATCGTTATTAACATTTGATCATATATGCACATATCCCATAATATCTTCGTTGTAAATATAATGAGCCTATAGCATACGTTATAACATTACAAATTATAACTATATATAATGAGCTCATAACAAGGCTAAAGGCTTCATTATATGTGTCTCTACTCATCTTGCTAGCTCTAAGTGAAACTTAATTAAGAACTTTAAAAAATCACGCATATTTCATAATTTCTTACATGATCAAAATATTTTAATTATAAAAAAAACTTATGGTTAACAATATATATGATCAAACAACAAGAATATATATAATCGATTAATTACACCAAATTAATATATAACCACATATTGAATTTGTTTAATTATATATATAGGATGCACAGTAATTAACATCTCTTTTTGTCAGATTACATTTCCATGCAAATTAAATTAATAGTACTATGATATCGCCTTTAAATGATCAAGAAATTAACACCATCAAATTTCTTATATCTTTCCATAGTAATTATTCCCCATGATCTCAGGGTCACTAATTAAAACCCTATACCCTTCATCAATATTCTGTTGATCAACACCTATTTGACCAGCTGCTTGATGAAAGATATTGTAACTATGTTGATGATCAGAATACAAATTTGAGCATCTGATGTTGTTCTCTAATTTCTTTTTCTTGTTTCTCAATAGAAAATTTATGTGATCCCACTTAGCCTTGCAGAGCATTGCATTCCTGTTGTTGTAACCCAAACAAGTCATTGTTAAAGCAATTTCTTCCCAAAGAACATCTTCCATATACCCCCCACATTGCTCAAATCTTGTTTCCATGCTACTTCTCAGTTGTATTAGTTGTGTCACCTCATTTTCTCCCCAACCTCCTGTGACAATTAAATTGTTTTGATCATCACATGAAGAGGCCTCCAATATAGTTGATTTGTTCTTGGTTAATTTCTGCAAAGCTTCAATTAAAGCTAAATCTCGAGACTCGATCCGTGCCTTTTGGTTTGATCGAAACTTTGTTTGTTTCTCTAACCTTGCAGCCTCTTCTTTCCTCCATTGTTCCTCTTTTAAAAGTCTCTCCTTTTCTTTGTCTTCTATAGTATGCATTACCTTCTCCATCCATTTGTCTTGTTTCTCCATTAGTGTGTTCATTTTGGTTTCAATGAAGTCTGTTATCATGTTCTTCCAACTCTTCTTTTCCAGCATTGATCTCTTGTTAATATTTTTCTTAACACAATGATCATTATCTTCCAGACATGGTGGTAATGTTGCATAATTTGTTGCTGAAACACTATTCTTGTTAGGATCAGGCGGACCGGTACTAAGTGTGTTTGTTTCACCGTATATAGCTTCTAATTGGTGAAAGAATCGATAATGCTTCTTGTCTCGTCTTCTTCCAGCTGCTTTCCCTTCTTTAATCTTCTTGTAATACTTGTACAAGTTTTCAAATTTCTCACTGCATTTTTTACCAGTTCTTTTATACCCATGTTCCACACACATTATCCTGCAAGAAAAAAAATTAATTAATTATATATATAGTGAGAAATAAAAGTTTAGGAGTAAAGCTTTTTAGTGATCGATAATTAATGATCTGTATATATAAAAATATACTATTAATTAGCCAAATTGGAGTTTTTAAGATCGACTTTTCAAGATGAACAAGAAAGTTGAGGTGCTCTTAGCTTTTTTTGAGGCTGATACATAATATGTGAGACAAATCAACTGAAAAATATGTGAAAAGCATATATGTCCACTTTTTAGAAAATTAAGTTTCCCAAGAAAAACTAAAGGGTAATTAAAGCATAATTATGTTTTTACATCATAAAGGGTAATTAAAGCCTTGATCTTTATGCATGAAAATTAGCATTATTAACTAAAGAAGGTATAGTAGCAAGATATATGAAATGAAGTGATTAGCTGGGTTAAAGATGTGGACGTTTGATTGTGAAGATTCTTGGTGTTTGGGGTTCTATACCTTATTGGGGTGAACCAAAATTAAGCTATATCCATGTTGTTTTATACTTTTATGCACAGAAAACCCCAAATTCTAGTTCTAAAGACAAAAAAGAAGAAGAAGAAAGGAACTGTAGGATGCCGGGGGGGGGGGGGGGGGGGGGGGGGGGGGGGGGGAGAGAGAGAGAGAGAGAGAGACCTTGAAACTTCATCCCACAAAGGGCCTTTGTGATTAGCTTCTTTAAACATTGAATCAAGCCTTGATCTGATATCAAGAAGTGCTAGGGTTTCTTCCCTTGGCCATCTAGTAACACATGAATAACCACCAATTTCCATGTCTAAACCATTTCCATCACCACCGCCGCCACTGTCACCGCTAACACCAGAAGTTCCTGCTGACACCATACCCAAATCTGATCCAAAGGAAATACCACCACCTCCACCTCCTAGCATCACCATAGCATAGTGCAGGTCACGTGTAGGTGGAGGTATAGTAGGGAAGATTGGCCTTCCATTATTCATGTACTGGGTGGTGATAAGATCCATTGTTCCATACTTTTCCTCCATTTCCATCCTGGATTTCTAAGTTTATTTTTCTATATTTTTCAATAGTAGGTTTTAAAGAAGGATAAGGGAGAAGGTTAGAATAGTGAGCTAGCTTGGACCCATCTTTGTGTTTGCTATATACTCCGTGTACTATACGAGTAATGAAAGATAATTTTACTAAATAACAAATAAATTAAGAAAATAAAAGTACGTATAATAAAGTTGAAATCAGATCTTTTATATAACTTCCTTCGACGTTCATTGTCTTTAAATTAAGTCGAGTTACCATATTATCAATTATGTACTCAACTCCAATTCAATTCTTGCTTACTTTATAATATTGTCAAATACAACTGTTCATGAGTAAAAATATGTCTTCTAAGAAAAAAACCAATATTAGATGATGTTTGACATTAACTTTTATTTATTGTCATTGCAAAACAAATCAAAAGCGATATGTTAAAGACAACGTTTCTGTAGTTTGTTGTATGTTATAAGCATTAATGAAGAAAATTAACGTAGTCAATTGAAGGACAAACAAAAAATGAAAACCTATATCTAACTATATATAGTTATGGCCGGGCAGGTTCAAATGAGAATTGTATTTCGTACGAGAACTGCGGAAACCAATCTTAAATACTAGACTAAATGTCCGTGTGATACAAGGTGGTTTAAACGATAATTAATAAATATTAAACATTAATAAAAACGTATTAAATAATAATAAAACGCGAATTAAATGAGAATTTAAAAAATGACGACGTACGACATCAACACTCTAACCAGAAGTGGAAACATCGACGCCACTACAAGAAATTTATCAATTACCAACGAGTAAAAGCGTCAGAAAATGGTCGGTAAAAGGCAGTTTTGACGAATTTCCGACCATTTTTTCCGACGCTTTTTCAAATTTTACAGACGAAATCATTGTCGCGATATCGTCGGAAACCAAATATTAGAATATTCACTAGTAATAAATAATATAATACTTATTAATAATATTAAAAATACGTGAAAATACTACCGACGCATTTGCGACGAAAAATAGTGACCAAAACTTATTTTTTAAATTTAATTATAGATTAATTTTACTACGAATTAATAAGAATTAATTTTTGCCGACGAAATCCAGACACAATGTTATCGACCATTTACCAACGATTTGTATTTTTGTAATTTTAATAAAAATCAATTGATACCGACGAAATACCGACGTAGTTTTACCGACGAAATACGACGTAGTTTTACCGACGGATTACCGACGAAACACCGACGTAGTTTTACCAACGAAATACCGACGTAGTTTTACCGACGGATTACCGACGAAACACCAAAGGATTACTAACGCAATATTACCGACGAATTACTAATGATATTAACAACACGATTTACCAATAAATTGCCAATGATATTTACCGACGAATTACCGACGCAATATTACTAACCGATATTAACCGACATTTTATATTATTATTCATTTAAATTTAATTTTACAAATTGTTTATAGACGATTTTTTACAAAACTTAATTTTCTTTTTTTTATTATAATACTATTTAGAGAGGGTTCAGTATTTTTTAGTTAATACCGTATTTGGTACGGTATTAATAACCGATTTTATTCATATTTCAATTCTACACAAATCTTTAATAGAAATATGTATTAAATTCACAAAATAACACATGCAATCATAAATATTTATAAATAGAATATAAGTATTATAATGTATTTCATTCACTACACCATAAATAAAATGTAGCTACACTTTTTAAACAGGAGGTGGATGGTCACGGGAAAGGAAACGTCGTTCGAATGCAGCTAACCTGTCATCCATTTCCTTTTTTGCTGCTTCTTGGGTCAATTTTAAAGCTTCTTGAGTTTCGCGTAACTCTGCTTAACGTTCTTCATCTCGTTTACGCATCTCTGTTTCACGTTCTTCATCTCGTTTTCGAAGTTCCTCTATTTCTTTTCGAAGCACATCTTCTCGTGCTTTCGCCTCTTGTCTTTGTTCTTCCATTTGTTCGTTCAATAAGTGTACCTACATATTATTAAAATATATAAAAGTTTTATAAACAAATATAACTCATAAAATGAGAAATAAGAACACCAAGAAAAACACACACTAACCTGATCAGCAGATGCTGCACCTATTGGTACAAAAGACGAAGCACGAAGAGCACATGATTGACCCGTCACCACGTAACCTGGATAAGAAACCCCCCCAACTCCAATGAATCCCCTTGTATTTGACCTTTTCGCAACTCGTCCCCAAATATCAAAATCTCCAATTGGATGAGATGCAAGATCCGACCCATACTTCTCAGTCATACCCTTAAGATACTCCTCCTATTAATTAATAAAAAATTAACATATATCATAATCTCCACATGATTAATATAATTGAATGACAAAAATTAAAAGAACATAATAAATTTTACCAACACTCGTTTCGACTTTGAGCTAACAAATTCCGGCTCCCCAGTTCCTGCAGCAACCGCTTCCCGCGAACATTTTGTTATATGAAAGTTCATAAAATGATTGCTCCAAGGCAACGCTTGACCAGCTTCTTTTTCCTACAATCAATAAATAGAAATGTTTGTTAAAGCTATATAAGTTTCAAGACATAGTAAGAGTGGCTACTGGCTAATATTTAAAAATATTAAGATAAAATCGTATATTACCCGTCTCATCTTAGTAACAAGGAAGCTCACTGATCCTGTGGTATGCTTCCCAACAGACCCATCTACCAAAGTCTCCTTGTTTTTCGTGTTAACTTGTGATAGTTTTTTCCATTTAGGAGTGTTCCACTTTATTCACAGTCAAAACACATTTTTTAAAACTCCAAATTAGGGTAAAATAAATAAATACATTTAAATTATGACTAATTAAATTGACTACAAATTTTAGGCATTTATACCTTCTAGACCACTTTTGACATCCAACATATAAAGGTTCATCAGCATCTTGTAACATGTCATAGAATCCCTTAGCATCTGGATTTAGGTCTTGTTCTTCCCAAGTATTATTGTAACTTGGGTAATTAAAGTCATCTGCACCCATTGCGTCCATTACCATTTGAGTGCAACCATCAACCTCATCATCATAATCTCCCACATGATTAAAAGATTCACCCATGTGTTGAATATGGTTGTTTGTTTCACCATGGTTATACCAAGTTGTATAACTAGGCATGAAACCTTTTGACATTACATGAGCGCGAACATCATCCCTACTTCTATAGTGAGTATTTCGACATATGGAACAAGGGCATTTGATACAGAGTTCTAAGCCACCATGAACATGTCTTTTATCGACCAACACATTGTTGGAATAAGCAAAATCTAAGAATTCGTTTAATTTGTTACAGAAATCAACTGATAGAAATCCCATACTATCAGTCATCTTATACATCCATCCTCTATCATGATTTATCGGCATGATTATTTAGTAAAGGCACTAGTGCATCAGCAACAAGTCAAAGCACCCTACAAATATGAAGTTAGGGCCGTATAACCTAAATATTAAACTACAAAAAATGAAATCATATGTGGTTTTTATATGAGAAACAAATTAACCAGGATAAAATTAAGAAATAAAGCCTAAAATAGTTTTAAAACATGAAAAGTAAATGCTAACAACTAGTGTTATAAACAACTATATATAACCTTTCGTAATTAGTGCTTCATATATACTTATGCATTTTACTGTTTTTTTAATGTTTAAACTCATTTCTTATCCCCTTTTAACAAAATTTGTGTATGAGCCATGTGAAAATTGTGGATTCTCACATCTGCATATACAAAATATAAATGTATGTCTAGTTTAAATGTACACACCATGTCCCTTATTCGGTTCAATTAAGGGTTAATTTGCAAAACAGACGTACTCGAAAACCGAATATAATCGAAGAAGTTATATGTGAGTTATATGGATTAGTAGCAAATTCTTTAAATAAGTAATTTAAAAATCAAGGTTTAATCATTGCACTTTGAATTGCAGAATTTGTAGGAATAGAATGTTACCAATAGTCATGTAAATAAATTATATTAGGTACTATCATATTTAGACAATGTATAGGGCAAAAAAATCTAACTCGTATACTTCTACACACCAAAACTTTATATATATATATATATATATATATATATATATATATATATATATATAAGTCTAATAAAGACTACAAATAACTGAATAAGAAACAAGGGTATCTTGAAATACAAGATAACAAACTGCAAACAGTTAGTTACTACGAAAGAAGATAAAGAACACAATTTAAACATCACATACATGTACAAACATACACACACATTAGGGTTGTTGTCTAGCATTAAGACTTCAATAAATTAACAATGAAGGTACGTATATGTTGTTTATGCTTCAAGAATCACAACAAAGTTTTTGAACAAACAAACTCGCTTACTAGTGATCGTAGTTTCTGAAGCAGATATCGACAATGGTGGATCTTGAATCGGAGGGATGTGGCAGCGTTTTGTGAAAAACGAAAGCAGCAACGGTGGTACTGAAACAAATCAGAGAGAGGGTGACGGAAATCAGACGCCGTTGATGGTAGCTCTTGAATAAAAGCGGCAGCAAAGGTTTGTGACTTACCAAAGGGAGCGATACGTTCGTGAGTCTGCTGCGTCAAATCAGAGAGAGGGAGACGTAAAGTTTGGCAAATAGACTTTTTTAGAGGAAATTGGTTGGGAGATTTGATATAAGAGGGAAATAATAATTGTGGAGGGAAACAAAAAAAATTTTGGTGAGGGAAATAGGATCCGGAATATATTCTAATTAAAATGTTTGTTACTAACATCTAAATCAATTATTTAATTAGTTTATACTAGTTTAAATCTTCGTGTAAACAGACAGGTAATTATGAAAGTATTATTTTATATTCGTTTATTTAATTATATAATTATATTGTATTGACAAAAGAAAAGCATAATTTTGATCAAATTAATGGTTAGGATCTCAATTTCGATCAAAAGAATGATAAGATCTTCTAATTAAATTCATGAAAGTTAGTCTTTTATTTATAAAGAAGATTTTTTAATTAATTTGATGAGTTGTATATTTGAGATTAAGTTTTAAGGTAAATAATTTAATTAACTGATTAAAATTAAGTTCAAAATGTACAAGTTCTATAGGCAAACTAGGGTACATGTCTAGCTATAAATAGATGTTTTGACACAAAACTTCTTAGTAACCTCATCTATATATATATATATATATATATATATATATATATATATATATATATATATATATATATATATATATATATAAGCAAAAGTTTAAACGGGAACTGTTTTTTGTACGAGAACCACGAGAACCAATTTTAGCCGTTTAATTTCCCCTTCTTTAATTGGATTGCCCACCCGTGAATTCCTTAAATACACCCTGCCACACTCAATCCCTCACGCTCTTCATTCATGAATTTCATTATCCAAAATGAACGGCCAAGATTGGTTCTCGCAGTTCTCATACGAAAAACAGTTCTCGTTTGAACCCTTCCATATATATATATATATAGAGAGAGAGAGAGAGATGGAGAGAGAGAGAGAGAGAGAGAAATTGAATTTAACCTTCGGGCTACAACTCTATGTTTACTAAAGAACGTTTCGTTTTACACTGTCATTGAAGCGATAACTCATTGGTCCAAGCCTCGATGCACTACACTCACATTAGATTCTTAATACTATCACTTGGTCGCACAGACCATGTCAGGCCCGTCGAACATAACTAATAACTGAAAAAACCAACCCACATGGTCATGGTTCGGTTAAATCAGGTCGGTTAAAACGATTATTGGGTAGGCTTGATCTGTTAGTTCTAGTTACCCGTATTAATTACAGTTCGGTTATCGGTTAAATTATTTTCCATTTGGATATAACGGAATTATCCAAGAAAAACAAAAAAAGAAATTTAGTCTATGTCCTTACAAACTTTATTGATTACATATATAACCTTTCAAACTTCTAAAAGTTGTAAAGTCTCATGTATGTCCAGATAAATGAAAAATCAATCACAACCCAAATTGAAGATATGAACAATCGATTGAAACCCAATCACAACCCACATATCAAAATATGAACAATCTAACATACAAATACAAGAATCGTAACCCACAAAACTCTAACCTTAATCTGAACAACCACAAAGAAGATCTCTGGAAATCGACAACCAAAACAAGAACCTAAACTCTAAATCGCAAACCCATTTTGTTTAACCCCAACCCAAAATAGCAAACCCAATTGGTTGTAACGTGAAAATCTAACAAGAGATTGAAAATCGAAGATTATCGTTGACCTTTAAACCATTGAAGAACATATACCTTCAAAAATTAGCATCAACCTTCAAGAATGTGGAAATCGATGTTGTTGATGGTGCCGGAATTCAATGGCGGTGGTGTAGCCGGCAGAAATGAATAGTAAAATCTCACCTTTAAATCTGTAGGAACCAGACTTTAATCGTCGAAAATTTCGACTATTTTCCGACGAACACCTTAAAAAATTTAGTATCAACTATCAGTTTTATATAATCATTCTTTGAGTTATCTTTTACAAACAGTCGATATTTAGTCAGAATTTCTGACGATTTTCAAATGATATTTGTAATACCTTATTAAATATAAAGTATTAAATCTATTTAATTGTTTTGAAAATTATTTTATACAAAACGTCGGTATATTGTCAGAAATTTTTGACTATTTTCCAACGAAAATGTTAATAAGTTATTAACTATTAGCTATCAAACTTATTTGATCGTTTTGAGTTATCTTTTACGAATTGTAGCTATTTAGTCGGAAATATTTCCGACGATTTTCTAACAAAATTTGTAAAACAATATTATATATAAGATACTTAGTCGCTCTATAGTCGGAAATTCCTACTATTTCCCGACGAAAATTTTAATAAATTATCAAATATCAATTATTAAATTTATTTAAATGTTTTTATGTTATCTTTTAAAAGGGTCGCTGTTTAGTCGGAATTTCCAACGATTTTGTAACGAAATTTGTAATACAGTATTATTTATATAGTATTATAAATCGTCTTGAATTTCAGACCATTTTCCGACAATAATTATTAAATATCAAATATTATATTATATTTTAATTGGTTTTTCAATTATTTATTCAAAGCGTCACTATATCGTCGAAAACTTTAACGATTTCCTCACGAAATTGATAATAAACTATTAAATTTGTATCTTTTAATGTTTTAGTCGGCATTTCGTTGGTAAATTGTCATGAAATAGCTACGTTTTTTAACATTTGTAATTTTGTCACTAAATTGTTGCAAAAACGATGCTGAATTGTCGCTAGTGGTATTGTGGTTTTTATGTTATTTTCGTCATCATAGTGTCGCAAATTCGTCGAAAATTTCTGACGATTTTCTAATGATATTTGTAATACCTTATTAAATATAAAGTATTAAATCTATTTAATTGTTTTCAAAATTATTTTATACAAAACGTCGGAATATTGTCAGAAATTTTTGACTATTTTCCAACAAAAATGTTAATAAGTTTTTAACTATTACCTATCAAACTTATTTGATCGTTTTAAGTGATCTTTTACGAATTGTAGCTATTTAGTCGGAACTATTTATGACGATTTTCTAACAAAATTTGTAAAATAATATTAAATATAAGATACTTAGTCGCTCTATAGTCGGAAATCCCGACTATTTCCCGATGAAAATTTTAATAAATTATCAAATATCAATTATTAAATTTATTTAAATGTTTTTATGTTATCTTTTAAAAGGGTCGTTGTTTAGTCGGAATTTCTAACGATTTTGTTACGAAATTTGAATACATTATTAAATATATAGTATTAAATTTATTTAATTGTTTTGTAAATTATTTTACCCAATCAGTTGCTAAATCGTCTAGAATTTCAGACCATTTTCCGACGATATTTATTAAATATCAAATATTATATTATATTTTTATTGGTTTTTCAATTATTTATTCTAAGCGTCACTATATCCTCGAAATCTTTAACGATTTCCTCACGAAATTGATAATAAACTATTAAATTTGTATCTTTTGATGTTTTAGTCGGCATTTCGTTAGTAAATTGTCGTGAAATAGCTACGTTTTTTAACGTTTGTAATTTTGTCACAAAATTGTCGCAAAAACGATGCTGAATTGTCGCTAGTGGTATTGTGGTTTTTATGTTATTTTCGTCATCATAGTGTCGCAAATTCGTCGAAAAATAATGACGATTTTTTATCGTCGGAAAAAATTGGTCAGAAATACACAACTTTCTAGTAGTGCGCGAGTGGGAGCGCAGACTTGCAGCAGAAATGTAGTGTCATGATATGAAGAGATGTGATTGTATTTCTTATATAAGTCATCAATCATTATTGTTACAATTTAAGGTAATAAAGTTAAACGTTACTTGTTATAATTAAAAAAAGATTTTAAATGATTATAAAATTTTTTAGAATGATAAAACTAAGAATTTGGTTAATTATGATATTTTAAAAT
Source organism: Dittrichia graveolens (assembly GCA_038502395.1). Taxonomy (NCBI): domain Eukaryota; kingdom Viridiplantae; phylum Streptophyta; class Magnoliopsida; order Asterales; family Asteraceae; genus Dittrichia; species Dittrichia graveolens. The sequence continues at coordinate 8,633,966 of JARJIL010000002.1, read as the reverse complement.
ATTATAAAGGCTAAATATGATATTTATAAATTAATGTGGACAAATATGATTTTATATGATTTAAGAAGAGCATAAATGAAATTATCTCTAATAATTTTGACTCTAAAAAGTCAAAATTGATTTTTTAATTTTAAGTAAATGAACGGTCAAGATTACATATTTATTTAAATGAATGATTCAGATCGTTCAATAAATTTTATTAAATTAGTCTTTTATTTAAATTAATTATTGATTAAAATAACCAATAACTAATAATTGTAAGCACTTGTATTAAAGACATATATATTAGTGACTTATTAATGAGAGGTATTTTATAAAAATGAAGTCTCACTCATTAATGAAGGTCCCCTATATTTTAGGAAAATCAAGCCTTATTATTAATAGTAATAGTAATTGATTATGTTAAGCAATAGTCAAGATTGAAATCAGTTATATATATAGGAGATGGATCAAACCTAAATTAATTTTTATACAATAACCAATCTTGACCCATAAACCAATCGTGTCACTTTTTTTATGTTGAATTTGTTCAAGTTGTATTTTGTGCTGGTTCTCAAATGGGCGGCGTTAATTTGAAAAAGAGAATTGAAGGAAACCAAGCAGTACGCAGACAGGTAGTAAAAACTTAAAAAGGTGCTTGACTGAATTGAAAGATAAAATTAAGAAAGTGAAAACAAGATATATTGAATTAAATATTTATCCCTATATAATGTTATATATATATTAAAAAGTTTATTTAAGATTCATTTTTATTACTAGAATCGTGAGAAATAATCTTAGCCGTCCAATTCCTCATTCTTCAATTGAATTACCCACCCATGAATTTCTTACATGAATATTGCAACACCAAATCCTCCACGCTCTTCATCCATAAATTTAATAATTCAAAATGAACGGCTAAGATTGGTTCTTACGGTTCTCACTCTAATATCGGTTCTTAACGAAACCTTCCCATATATATATATATATATATATATATATATATATATATAGAGAGAGAGATAGGTTCATGCGAAATATATATATATATATATATATAGAGAGAGAGATAGGTTCATGCGAAAAGAGTTTTATTTGCAAAAAATATGAGAAGCAATTTGGGCTATTTGATCATTTAATTAGTGGTTAAGATGAATTATGACATTTATGTAATTAGTTTGAAAACCAAGAAAATTAAAACAAAAAAAGAATATAATTGTCTTTTTCACCTTAATTAAAATATCTTATTTAGTTCAAATACACTTCTCTTTCCTCTCTCCTCTCTTTAATTCCCCACACTCCTCATTTTAAAAAAATAAAAAACCCAAGACCTTCTCTCTCTAACTATCGGCGATGCCATCCTTGATGCTGCCATCCTCGCCGCTGCCATGGCCATCACCATCACCGTCGCCACATCATCTCCACTCTCCGATGTCCTAAAGATCTCTCTTTCTCTGGATCGCGCGCTCTCTCTTTCCTTCCCTGCCGACTACCAATCTCTTTCTCTCTCCTCATCGTCCGCCACCGCCGTTCCGATGAACACTACCACCATAAACCTGCTCCTATTATCCTACCCAACATCGCGACGAGGACTGCTTTTAAGATCTGATCTGAAGAGCAACACCACCACCGCCGGCTATGTTGGTGATTTTAGTGTCATCAAAGCCATTTAGTATAATCGGGATTGACTTTGAGACTAGCCGATTCTAGACTTGATTATATTTCGAGTTTGGAGGTGCGGAGCGCACGCTCGAATAAATTAAGTTAGTATCGGGATACGGTACAGGGGTCCGGGGGCTGGCCGCCGGTAACCGCTTCAGGAAGCCGGGGCTTGGAAGCCGCCGGCGGCTGGTAACCGCCAAATTTTGCCTATAAAAGGCCATTTTCGGCCATTTTGATTGACACAAAAAAAAACCGAGAGGCAAACTACGAAAAGGCGGAATACGGAATACGCGAAAGTATACATACGATATACATACGAAAGAATACGATTTACAAGTCGTTATTCTAACGAAATAGTCTCGAAATAAACAAGAGATAAAGAAAAGCATTATGTGTTTGGATTTGAATAAAAGCCTGTAATTCAAATTGAGTTTCTTGGATTATCCTACATCTGAATTCGTGATATCTCAGGCAATAGGGTCGAATTACATATTACGGAAAGTGTATTCTACATGATCCACGAAATTATCCAAGTTATATTGTTATTCTTACTTCCTACAAACCCTTTTCCTCCAACATTCGTAATCTGTAATTATTGAAAGGTGAAGAAGAACAATGGCTGCAGAATCAGTGAGGGAAATGAGTTCCAAGTTTGGAAAACTGGAGAAGTTTGAAGGAAACGAATTTCGTCGTTGGCAAAAGAAGATGCACTTCCTATTGACTACTCTGAAAGTAGTCTATGTTTTGAGTACCCCTGCGCCGGAAGACCAAGAGGATGAGACGATTGAACAAACCAGACATCGCAGCAAATGGGAGAACGATGACTACATATGCCGTGGACACATTCTGAACGGTATGGCAGACTCCCTCTTTGATATATATCAAAACTGCGAATCTGCAAAAGATTTATGGGATGCCCTGGAATCCAAATACATGGATGAGGATGCTTCTAGTAAGAAGTTCCTCGTGAGCAATTTTAACAATTATAAAATGGTGGATTCAAGGCCTGTAATGGAACAGTATAACGAACTTCTTCGTATACTAGGTCAATTTGAACAACACAAGATGCAAATGGATGAATCCATTGATGTATCTAGTGTTATTGACAAATTACCACCCTCATGGAAAGATTTTAAACACATGTTAAAACACAAGAAAGAGGAATTGTCTCTTGTGCAACTTGGTAGCCACTTTCGGATTGAAGAATCCCTATGGGTTCAAGAAAGTGGCAAAGGAAAAGAAAAATAAGTTGCTGGCCCATCATCTGTTAACATGGTGGAAGATGGCAAGAACCAGAAACATCACAAATGGAACAAACGGAAGAAAGATGACAACAAGAAGGGTTTCAACAAAAAGGCAAAACTGGTGTGTTGAAATTGCAACAAACTAGGCCATTTGAAACGTGATTGTCGTCTGGGAAAAGGCAAAAATGGAGCAAGTGCTTCTGGACAAGGAACTGATGTTCAGGGTCCAAAACCACAAGGTCAGAATCTAATTTCTGGCACTACTTCTGATATACATCATGTATCACTAATTCCTGAAACATTTTATGTGCAGGATGATAATTATGCATGGTGGATAGACTCGGGGGCGACAAGTCATGTGTGCAACGATCGCCGTTTGTTCAAGAAGTATGAAGAAGTAAATGATGGATCGGTACTTTATATGGGAAACCATAATAAAGCCCCCATCATTGGTCGTGGTTCAGTGTCTTTAGAGTTTAGTTCTGGAAAAAGTCTTCATCTTTGAAATGTTATACATGTTCTAGAGATCAGGAAGAACTTGGTGTCTGGTGGTGTTTTAAATAAATGTGATTATAAACAAGTGTATGAGTCCGATAAGTATATCTTATCAAAGTGTGGTACATTTGTAGAATTTGGGTATTATTGTAATGGCATGTTTATGCTTAACATAAATAAAGATATTGCAGATTCAGTATATATGACTTGTTCGAAATATGATGATTCTTCTCTATGGCATGCTCGTTTAGGACATGTACATTATAAACGCATGCTTAAAATGTCTAAAAACGGTTTAATTCCTGCTTTTGATATAAATATAGAGAAGTGTAAAACCTGCATGTTAAATAAGATTACTAGACAACCGTTTCCTAGTGTAAAACGAAATACTGTTGTGCTTGAGCTTATACATAGTGACTTATGTGATTTACATGCAACTCCATCTTTAGGTAATAAAAGTATTTTGTTACGTTTATAGATGATAGCACACGATTTTTCTATGTATTTTTATTACACTCTAAAGATGAAGCGTTAGATAAATTTAAAATTTATAAAACGGAAGTAGAGTTGCAACAAAGTAACTTAATTAAAAGATTGCGCAGTGATAGAGGTGGTGAATATTATGATCCTACTTATTTCCAGTCTATTGGAATTATACATGAGACTACTGCTCCGTATACTCCACAACAAAATGGTATATCGGAGAGGAAGAATAGAGTATTAAAAGAAATCATTAATTCCATGTTATCGTATTCAGGACTAAGTGATGGGTTCTGGGGAGAAGCCTTATTGACAGCTTGCTATTTATTGAATAGGGTTCCTAATAAAAGGAACAAGATAACTCCCTATGAACTTTGGTACAAGAAGAAACCAAACTTAAGTTATCTTAAGGTTTGGGGATGTCGAGCAGTCGTAAGACTAACCAAATCCAAAATAAAGACTTTAGGTGAAAGAGGTATTGATTGTATCTTTATTGGATATGCTGAGCATTCCAAGGCATATAGGTTCTTTGTCATAGAACCTAATGACTCTGTTTCAGTTAATACTGTTATAGAATCAAGAGATGCAATATTTGATGAGTCAAGATTCTCATCAATACCTAGACCAAAGGATATGGTTCCTAGTTCAAGTGGAACAGATCTTCAAAAGAAAATTGTGCCTAATTCAAATGAATCACTTGAGCTTCGAAGAATCAAAAGAGATAGAAAAAGCAAATCTTTTGGTCTTGGTTATCAACTCTATTTAGTTGAAGGCACAAGGAATGAAGTTGCATCTCAATATTCATATTGTTTTAGTCTTGAAGAAGATCCTAAAACATTTGATGATGGAATGAGATCTCAGGATGTTGCATTCTGGAAAGAAGCAATAAATGATGAGATGGACTCTATTATGGGAAATAATATATGGGTCTTAACTGATCTCCCACCTGGTTGCAAACCATTAGGTTGCAAGTGGATTTTCAAAAGGAAAATGAAAGTAGATGGAACAATCGAAAAATTTAAGGCTCGATTGGTTATTCAAGATTTTAGACAGAAACCTGGAATAGACTACTTTGATACTTACGCTCCGGTAGCTCGTATTACGACTATAAGATTATTGATTGCCCTAGCTGTTATCCATAATCTTGTTATTCATCAAATGGATGTTAAAACGGCATTCCTAAATGGTGATCTAGAAGAAGAGGTATATATGAAACAACTTGAAGGTTTCATCATGCCTGGTAACTCGCATAAGGTGTGCAAACTAATTAAGTCTTTGTATGGGCTAAAGCAAGCACCTAAACAGTGGCATCAAAAGTTTGATAAAGTTGTCTTAAATAATGGTGTTAGTTTAAATCAATCGGACAAGTGTGTATATAGTAAGTTTGATATGTCTGGTAAAGGTGTAATCATATGCCTGTATGTAGATGATATGTTAATCTTTGGTACTGATCAAAGACAAGTTGATATGACCAAAGAATTTTTATCATCTAAATTCTCTATGAAGGATATGGGGGAGGCAGAAGTTATACTTGGAATAAGGATTAGGCGTGAAAACAAGGGAATTTCTATTACACAGTCTCATTATATTGAGAAAGTGCTTAAGAAATTCAATTCTTTAGATTGTTCGCCTGTTAGTACTCCTATGGATCCAAATATGAAACTTATGCCTAATACTGGTCAAGCAGTATCACAACTTAAATACTCAAAACTGATTGGCTGTTTAATGTATGCCATGACTAGCACAAGGCATGATATAGCATTTGCTATTGGAAAGCTTAGTAGATTTACTAGTAATCCTAGTACACATCACTGGCAAGCACTAAGGCGGGTGCTGAAGTACCTTAAGAAAACCATGGACTATGGTTTGACTTATGTTGGGTTTCCTTCTGTTATAGAAGGATATACTGATGCAAGTTGGATTACCAATATAGAAGATCACTCGTCTACTAGTGGTTGGGTATTCCTGCTTAGAGGTGGGGCAATATCGTGGGCCTCCAAGAAGATAACTTGCATTACCAACTCAACCATGGAATCTGAATTTGTAGCCCTTGCATTTGCTTGTAAAGAAGCAGAATGGCTAAGGAATTTGATTTACGAGATTCCATTGTGGCCTAAACCTATATCACCCATTTTTATACACTATGATAGTGCTGCTACTTTGGCAAGAGCATATAATCAAGTGTATAATGGAAAGTCGCGACATTTAAGGGTTAGGCACAGTATGGTACGTTAGCTTATAACTCATGGGGTGATTTCTGTTGAGTTTGTTAGATCTCAACAAAACTTGGCTGATCACTTGACGAAGGGATTAGCAAGGGACTTAGTAAATAAGTCGGCTATAGGGATGGGGTTAAAGCCCATTTAAATATCTCTAAGGGTAAGATACCCAATTCCCTCCTAATACAACGTTAGGAGTTAAATTCAATGTGGAAGGCTTACATTTGGAGATAGAAGCACATGTATTGAACATCCCAAGGTATGTGCTTAGACCTGCAGATTGATGTAAGGTTGAAATCTAAGATTTCTTAATGGTTCTTTTGAAAAAAATGCATTTGCAGGTGCATGAATGAAAAGAACTACCTATCTAAGTGTGAAGTACAGCCGCTTCAGGAAGCCGGGGCTTGGTTTCTATACACTTACGAATGGATAAGGACATATGGCTATGTAATAGTGTCAAGTATAAACACTAGAATTTTGTGTTAGACTTATGTGTATAATATCTTCATTTTCTCAAATGAGTTGATGGGTTCAATCCTTAGGACACCCTGATTCTCGAGTGTTTGGAATGTGTATTATACTAATATGCAAATTCAATCTTCGTGACATTTTCATTTACGCATGAGTTTATATTTTTCGTTTGAATTTAGTTAATCATTGATTACACTAAAATGGGGGAGGAATGTTGGTGATTTTAGTGTCATCAAAGCCATTTAGTATAATCGGGATTGACTTTGAGACTAGCCGATTCTAGACTTGATTATATTTCGAGTTTGGAGGTGCGGAGCGCACGCTCGAATAAATTAAGTTAGTATCGGGATACGGTACGGGGGTCCGGGGGCTGGCCGCTGGTAACCGCTTCAGGAAGCCGGGGCTTGGAAGCCGCCGGCGGCGGCGGCTGGTAACCGCCTTGTAACCGCCATGGTAACCGCCAAATTTTGCCTATAAAAGGCCATTTTCGGCCATTTTGATTGACACACAAAAAAAACCGAGAGGCAAACTACGAAAAGGCGGAATACGGAATACGCGAAAGTATACATACGATATACATACGAAAGAATACGATTTACAAGTCGTTATTCTCACGAAATAGTCTCAAAATAAACAAGAGATAAAGAAAAGCATTCTGTGTTTGGATTTGAATAAAAGCCTGTAATTCAAATTGAGTTTCTTGGATTATCCTACATCTGAATTCGTGATACCCCAGACAATAGGGTCGAATTACAGATTACGGAAAGTGTATTTTACACGATCCATGAAATTATCCACGTTATATTGTTATTCTTACTTCATACAAACCCTCTTCCTCCAACACGCTACACTACCATAACAACTAATGTCGCCACCGCCCTCCTTCACCGCTGCCGCCGCATACTCTCTGCTCCACCGCCGACGAACCACTGCTGCTACCGCCGCCGCCACCGCTGAACCACCGTCGTACCTATGCTCCATTTACTGGTGATATTCTTGTGTGTATTTTTTTCTTAAATTTAGTTTTTTTCTTCATTTGCACTTGGGAAGATCAATATAATGTCAGGTGTTTATGTGTTTTTAGTTTTTTTTTCTGTTTTCTGGATTTTTTATTTTTACTAAAATTTTTGTAAGTGTTGTCAATGGAAGAAAGTTGGTATTTTCATGTCTTAAGTATTATTTCTAAGATTATATTTGTGAGTTTGGTTTGTACAGGAATGATGTTCATCAGTGAATTTTACAATTATATTTAATTGTTCATTGCTAAATGTATCTAAATCTTGTATGTTTTTACATGTTCATGGTAAATACTTAGTAAGTACGAAAATTTCAAAGGAAAAAAGGGTATATTTCATTATTGACAATATTATTATAATATTTTTAATTTTTAATACTTGTGAAAAGAATGCAACTTTGTCTATAAAAATTGTAATAGAAGTTGTAATTGTACCTTGTTTAGGGTCACTAACTAATGATAGAAAAATTTACATATCTATAGTTGTGTTCAATGTTGAACATTGTTAAATTCATAACTCGTATGCTTTTTGCCTATGTTTATTGTTGAACATAGTATGCATTTTTCTTTTTAAATAGTTCAATGTGAATCACAAGATCAAAAATCAATCTATAGCTGAAATTGCTTCTCGTATTTTTTATAAATAAAACACTTTTCACATGTTCCCCTATATATACATATATGTATATATATATACTAGCAAGGTATCCGCGCAATTATATATATATATATATATATATATATATATATACGAACTCAACTACATGTTATTATTGTGAAGATGATATATATACTTGAACTTAACACACAATTAATTAATCTATTGTGGGTGATTGATAGAGCGATTTCAATTCAAATTGGTTTCTGTTCTAAGGGGACTGAAACACACAATCTGTATATATAACTGTAGAGCAACTAGCTTTAATCACTAGTAACGCCCAGAATTATTAATTAAATGAAAAATTATATATATTTCGTTCTACTAAATCTTATAACTTTTTCTTCCTATTCATTAAATTAGTAGATGACGACATGCATTGAAATTCACTAATTCCAGGGCAGCCGCCCAGGGCCGATAAATTAAGGGGCCCATTATTAATTTTTAGTTTGTATATATGTATGTATTTAGCCCAAAAAAAGGTTTTAAAGCCCATCGGAAGAGAAAGGCCCAAGCGACTGAAATTTATAGCAGGCGTAGCGATGCAAGGAAGGGCCCAACAGTTGGACGCATCCTCTGGCAGCGACGTATACGATGCAAACGACGTCAGGAAGTGAAATTGATGCCGCCTGGAGAAAAGCAATGGACGCTGCCTGGAGAAAAGGAATCGAAGTCTTCCGAAAAGGTAATGATACATGTTTCAATGTTTGTTGTCTAGGATTTCCCTTCATCCATTCAATCGACACCTTGGTAAATCGTCAAATCTTCAACCGAGTTTTCTTGGCTTCTTGCTGAGTTCTTCCCGAATCAAGGCTTCCCTTCATCCTTTAAGTCATCAAAATTTCAAAATCAAAAGATCTGTATACCGATTCGGTGATTGGGTTTGGCGATTTGGACCATTTGGTGATTAGCAATCGCTGATTGCGAATTAAAAGTTCAAACCCTAAGTTTCATCGAATCATCCTTGTAAGTTTTTGACTTCAATCTTTATGTTTTTTCTTTAAATTAGTGTCTATTTTTGCCTATTAAATCACAAATCAGTGTAATGCGACTATGCGAGTAGCCTTACTGGGTTGTGATTTTGAAAATGTTTCATTGATAATTGGTTGTATACTTGTATTTGCTATTGCCTATTTGAAATGACCTAATTAATTATTTTTGTTTGCTTCAATCTAGTAACCTATTTCTGCTACAATCTACTAGCTTACTAAATTACTTATTTTCTATCATATTAAACTTGTTTTTATCTGCTAATTAACAACCTGCTTTTGCTAGAATGCTACCAAATTGCTTAGTTTTTGTTCGCTTCATTGATAATTCATAGTTTTTGTTCACTTGTGACTGTATATTGTTTACATCATGTATATAATCTCCCTTGCCATCATTCATTTGATTTTGTTAGTCCAAAATCAAGGCTATTAGGAATGTTAATGGTGCATTTCTTATTTTCTTTTACTGTAGGTCTGTAGCAAACACAACTTTAGTCAACCATATCTTCATATCTCGTCTAGATGGGATTAAGTCTTGTTGGTGAAGTATAAACCGAAATGACATCCAATTGTTTAGTCAGTAGAATATTGAGGATACACCATTTTTGGTTAAATATTAGATAAGGAGGAAGTTTGCATGAGCAAGTTGTATCCTATATAAATGTAGTTGGTTGTTTGTTATATAGTTAGAGTATTGTTGATTCCTTATTACTTGTTTGATTATTACTTATTAGTATTATTAGTTTGTTTATTTGGTTATTGCTACATTTTTATTACTCAACGTTCAATGTTTACATGATCTATTTTTTTACTATTTCACTTTATATTTTAATATATTTGAGGCCCTCTTTTTTAGTTTTGTCCAGGACCCTGAATATGTTTGGACCGGCCCTAACTAATTCTATTTATTAATTTTCTCTTTGTTAATCGATCTTTTGAGTTAGAAGAAATTAAGAATAAGAATACTAAAATTAATTAAGATGATTGATATATAGAAGCTGTAGCTGTATGTACGTCTTGTTAAATTGTAAGGTGCACACACACACACACACATATATATATATATATATATATATATATATATATATATATATATAATGTTGGTATATTGCTTGGTGATGGTGATCCATTGCTGGCTTATATATGCATCAACAGTGCCTCGTACCCCACTCCACCCTATTCATCCCTGGAGTGTCTCCCTCACTCTATTTTGTTCTGTCTTCCTTATTTCTTTTTCCTTTAATTAATTTAGGATCATTTTTTTTTTTGTGAAAGTTTGAATATATATTAAAAAAAGGTACGAATTTATGTTTCATTGGATGGTTGTGAGAGCCATAAAATATAGGATTGACCTTCGGATACACTTAATTAACTCTGAGAAATAAATTTTAGTTATTTCAAGTTGAATATTTGGTCAAACACCGTAGTCAAGATCTGTCTAATATTAACCGATGTGGTTTAAAATACAAGATAGAATAATCTTATTGGGCTTGGGCTTGGCCAAACAAGGCTTATACTAATCTAAATATACTATACATATCACATAAGCATATTACAAAGTCGCTCTCATCTAATATGGGACAATACTCAGCATGCTCCCTCACATGTGTCATTTTTTGCGTTTAACACGTGGATACTTATGGATTACATGGAGTATGTGTAGTCGTTTGGCCAAACCGAGGATGAACTTGACTATGATACCATGTAATTAATTAAGTTTGTGAGATTCCGACTCAAAATCAACTGGCAACGAGTGGCGTAATCCCGAAACCTTATTAAGCATATTACAAAGCCACTCTCATTCGACGTGTGACGATACTTAACAATCTGATTGTGCTAATTAGGCTCATAATTATTTTCGAAAATTAAGTTAATTACTTGCCAAACACTCCCATAAAGAAGAACTAACCTGAGTCAACTTGTTTAATCCCTCATCTATAAATTGCGATTCGATTCGAACTAAGGAATTAGACTCCTCCATTTGATCCATTTCTGGTTAATTCAAAGACTTTTTCTTGTTTAAAACCACATGAACGTTACTGACACACTAGTGGACCAGTGAGAGTATGAAAACAAGTCACCATATGTGTGAATTTCATATGTGCATAACTTTCATCCCACAATTACAGCTACATAAGTCATAACCCACAGTTAGCCGGGAGATATTTCATTTTCGCAATTTCAAACTTTTGGATATGATCCGTATTTGCCCAAGTGAACTTAAACATATATTATGATATATATATAGAGAGAGAGAGAGAAATTCATTGTAAAATCGTTTTTATTACGAGAACCGCAAACCATTGTAGACCAATCAATTATTACCTTGTCTTAACTAATTAAATCAAATTAAAAAGGGCAAAAATGTCAATTAAGTAATTGTTACACAGCGCATGGCGGCGCTGATTTTTGGTTGAATGTTGTGGCAACTTGTTTCTTTTTACATCATGTACCTGTGTAGTTTTTTTTTAATTTCTTTTTTCTTTTTTTTTCTTTTTATTAGATAGCAAAAATTATTCTTTTTGTATTTTTTCTTTTTCTTTTTTTTCTTTTATTTCATTCTTTAATCACAATTATTTATATTTTTGTAGGAGATCGACGAGAAGAATTGTTTTTATTTTCGCAAATAAAATAACCAAAAGAATCTAAAAGGCCACTTTTTTAATTGATTAACCTACTTTTATTTATAAACACCAAGTTTTGAAATTTATAGTAATATGTAAAAAGACAAATGTAAATTTATCTAGTTATTTTCCGTTTATTTAACTTTAGCCGAACGTAAACGAACACAAACGAACGTTGACATATACAAATATAATACAAACCTAACATTATTAAATATAAACCGACACTAACTAAGTGTATATATAGGTGAGAGAGAGAGAGTGTGTGTATGTATATATATGTATAAATATCTATGTACACACACAAACATATATATATATATATATATACATACATATAAACGAACATAAACAAATAACTAAAATGAACGTTTACGAAAGTAAATAAACGAACGAGGGTCTTTGTTCATAAGGCTTGAAATCGTACATCGCAAAGGTGGTTTGAACACACATTGAACCTTCAAGGGCTTCAAATCGCACATCGAACCTTCAAGAACCAGAAACCGATTGTGGTTATGGTGGTTTGAAGGCAGCAGCAACGACAGTGACAGTGGTGGTGGGCCGGTGGCTATGGTAACATGTCTGGAGAGAAATCATAAAAATATGGGGGTACGTAGAGGATAGAAGATCTAGGAAGATAAAGATACTTGCACCAATTTTGAATCAAAATTTCATATTTTTCTTGTTTTAAGAATAAAAAAAAAATCAAGTTACCGGTTTTTAAAGGTAAGTTTGTATACAATAGGATGAATAAGTAAGTTTATTGTATTATTTTTAAAATTTTAAAGTTGATTGTATACAATTATAACTTAGTTAAAGTTTATTGTATTTTGAAGCAATTTGCCCTATAAAAATAACATTATTCTTGCTAAAACTAAAGATTGAAAAAATGACAAATTTTTTTAAATAAATCTAAAACAAAAAAAAAGCTGCTTATATAATGAGAATACTTAGAAAATGTTGATATGTGGCAATTTAATGAGCCCCATATTTTATTTTGTTTAGAAAAAAGCAAAAAAAAAAGAAAGAAAGAAAACTTAGGAAGGGTGAGAATAAATATCTTCAATTATAAAATCCTTTTGTTAGTTATGATTGGGTCAATATAAATTTTATCTAAAACGTTTTAACCTAAATGTATGAACTAAAATTACAGAACGTATGAGAGGATTAGGGATAATAATAATAGTCAATCTTGTAAAAATGAGGTATGTGAGTGGTAACATATAGACGGTCATATATTTATCTTTAAAAGATTTAAAGGATTAGAAAAATATATAATTAAAGTTTATTAAATAGGTTGAAGGTAAATATATTAACTGAAATTAGAAAAAAAAAGAGAATTCGTAAAATGTTTAGTAATATTTATTTAACTAAATGTTTAAAAACATTAAAAACATGAGATATACTAACAAAGATAAAGGAAAAAAAAGTAAAAAGGGAATTAAAAAAAAACACGTCAAAAAAAATTTTAAGAAATTATTTTAAGCAAAACTTGAAACTTAGTCAACGCAGGTAAGGAAAATAAAAATTGTCTATGAGGGTTGAACTTGGGAACACATTAGGAAAGGAAATGCTGTTAACCAATCCTGCTAGAGATCTTTCTTAATCATTTAAGAATGAAATTATATAATATAATTGTTTTAGATTTTAAATTCATAATAGGCTACACAATTATTCTTAAAAGTTTTTTGAAGTAACAATCATATCCTTAAATGTGTTATGTGGATCAAAATCAGGTTCACGGGTTAAAGTCCGAAACCGACCTGATATTTTTCGTGTTGACATGTTTAATGTCGAGTAAAAAATTTTCAGTCTTACTCTAAGGTGTTCATAGGTGAAAGAACCCATATAGAATTTCTGAAAGGGCCTAAAAGTATAAGGTTGTTGTCAGAAGAATAATGTTTATAGGTAAATCGCCATGCTACGAGCTTTTGAAAATTTTGGTATAACAAATGCTATAAAAGAAGTGTGCATATGACATTATTATTAATGGTACTAATAGGCTAATAGCACTTTGTACTTTGCCATTTTGATGAAAGGTGTAAGAACAAGCATCAAAGAAATTATGTTGAAAAAGTTGCCAAATGCATGACTACTAGGGGTTTGCTCTGTTCGGTTTTTGAAAAACCAAAAACCAAAACCGTTTGGTTTTTTCGGTTTTCAGTTTTGAAGTCGATTTTGGTTTGGTTTTCGTTTTTTTGCTATGTTTCAAGGATTTTATGTTTTTGGTTTTTGATTTTGGGTTTTTGGAGCTGCTAACGAAATTATAATGGAATATGGGCTACAAACATAATTAATGTATGTATATGGGACTAGCAACATGATCTATTAGGAGTTCTTATGTTCCTGCACTACGAAATTCATATGCAGATATATTTCTTTTTAAATAGACTCAAGTTCAAATATATCAAATGCCATGACAATTAAGGTCTATTATTTATAACTCTTCACTAATCATTATCTTTATTCGGTTGTGTATATTCCAAACCACAGATGTTTTTCAAACATACGTCTATTTTAAAGTAATTTGTTGGTAAGCGATGACACTCAAAATTATGTCGGTTTAAACTATGTGTTTAGCCTTAGGTTTACATTACATCAAATGCTTTAGGTGAAACTAATACGTACTTTTATAAATGGAAAAAGATGAAGTCTTGTCTTTCTTGCAAAACCCTCTTGTCATCAACAAATGCCATACAAATCGAGATGAATAACAAATTCTAGTTAGTTCAAATCAAGATACATACCGACATTGAAAACTACAATTTTAAAATAAGAAATCATAATTAAAACAAGCACTCAAGTATAAAAAACAAAATTAGTATTTTCAAAATCGCTCACCTTGTTAAGTTATGAAGTCATCCTCCTTCAAATATGAGAAACCCTTTGGACATAATGAAATTGACACAGGGGGAAACCCTTAGAATAAACCCTTTGATGGTGAGAAGTAATCAAGAAACACTTCGAAATGAACACAATTGACGAAATTAGAAGATGAAATGAAATCGGGCAGGGGAAAGTGTGATTTGTGAATGCCGAAGTGTAGGAGTCAATACTTGATCTTGCTAATGGGGGATAGAGGGGGGGGGGGGGGTAATTGAGAATGGGGGTTTGAGTTAGTGGACATGTATATGTACTATTTTGTGCTCTTACAAAGCATAAAGTATAAACCCTAATATAACGGTTGGGTTTACTTCGGTTTTAGATCATAAAACCAAACCAAACTGAAATTTTTGGTTTTTGAAATTCTGAAAACCAAAACCATTGGTTTCTACTTTGGTTTTTTGTTCGGTTTCGGTTTTTTCTTCTCACCTCTAATGACTATCAAATTCACACCCATAATTAATCATATTAAAAGGCTTAAATATTTGTATTGAATTGATTCAAAATTAAAGAATTAAAGTTCTTCAATATAGTCATAATTTAAATCATAATCCTAAGTGACAATTTTTAGCCATTAGATTTCAAGATGCAATGCTTCAGATTTAATCTTAGATAATAATCAAAATTAATATGAGAGAGGACAATTCTGACTTTTTGCCTATTGGTCCCTACTTTCTCTTTCTTCTAATTTATTTTAAAATTAATTATCTCACAAACCGTTAATTGTTAGACGAAACGAATTATACCGTTGCGATCCTCGTATTCCCCTCTTTTATTAGAGAGGTCACTTGATATATTTTCGACAAATTATTTTTCTATTTTGTTATGTTGGACTTAAATTTTATTAATGTATAATCACATGTGATTCATAACAATATTACATGTATTGTTTTATTAATTTTTATATCTTCTTGAATTTCATATCATTTAACATTTATTAATTTTGAATGTTTGCTTAAAAAAATCAACATTTGTTTAAAACCGTTTATACATATATGTACATATTCAATTTCACCCAATTCAATTGCATTCTCTACCCACGAATGCATATATTGTATACTAGCAACATCCTATCCCCTCTATCAAAGGTCCAGATGTGTTTTCCTTCGATTTTGATGTCATTTATTATGGTTCTCGTAATAAGAATGATTCTCGTTTGAACCATCCTCTATGCAATCACATATGGTTAAATACCAAATCTCATGTTTTTTGGTATTCAATCACATGTGAATCTGTATAAACTTTCGTGTGATTATGTACAAAATCACAGGTGATTAAATATGCAATCATATGTGATTGAATACCAAATCTTATGTTTTTGGTATTTAATCACATGTAATTCTGTACAAATGTGATTCTGTAAAAAATCACATGTGACTGAATACGCAAACACATGTGATTGAATACGCAATCACATGTGATTGATTCTGTCAAATCTGTGATATAAAAATGCTATATTTAATCAACTCACACGTGAGTATGTGCATGTATAAGAGATAGATAATCACAGGTGTTATGAAACAACTAATAACTTAGAATCACTTTTAATTGTTGATTTTTTGTTACTAAACCATAGAACTTCGCCGGATTATCAAACACCAAACTATAATTTTTATAAAGACTATATTGTGCACACCTTATAAATCACATTTGATTATATTTAATAAAATTTAAGTCCAACCTAACAAAATGAAAAAAAATTATCGAAAGTATATCAAGTGACCTCTCTAATAAAAGAGGAGAACACGAGGATCGCAACGGTATAGTTCGTTTCGTCTAACGATTAACGGTTTGTGAGATAATTAGTTTTAAATAGATTAGAGGAGAGAGAAAGTAGAGACCGATAGTCATAAAGCCAGAAATGCCCTCATTTATACAAATATATCTATTTTGATTATTATCTAAAATTAAATCTGTATATTGAATTTTAAAATCTAATGACTATAAATGATTGAACTATAAATTAAATTAAAACTATATTAAACTTTTCTCATATATAACAATAACCAGAAGTTATAAATAGTGTTTTTTTTGTCTTTTTATGCAAATTTATAGATATAAAGTAGAAAGTAGTGATGTTTAATAAAATGCTTGATGGTAAATTGTGTAGCTTTTAAAGCTGAAGACTAGTATATTTTTCATTTTTACTTTTTTATTTTAGAATTGTTATTAATATTCCTTTTTATTATCTATTAATAGAGAAATAAATATTAACTTTTTTCTCTTTCTATAATACATTTTTTTTTTCTAAAAAACACAACCATATTATATTTACCAACTAAGGAAACAAAATTTTGCATAATGATTATGTATATTAACGTTAGTGTTGAAAGTCTGAAACAAATTGTGATTTGAATTTCTAGACATTTTGTATAATTATTCTGTTAGTTGCTTTTAATAAAAATTTGAAGTAAATAAAATTTTTAAAATTGCTGAAATAGTAAATTTATCCCGCTACGAAGCGTGAGTTAAATTGAAACCTCTTTTGTTTATGAAAAATCATGGAAATGTAGAAAAACTAGGTGGTTGTATTATATGAATATCATCTTTAGCAATGACATGTCGCTGCTATTGTCTTTTGTTGTTGCTATTAATGTCGTTGCTATTGTTTTTTATAAATATTTTGTTGTTAAAGAAATATAATTTATTTACAATAATCACATTTTGTTATTGTGTGTATTAAACTTTAAAAATTACCACTAAGTGTATCTACTTCCAAAACTTACCATTTTATGTATCCAAAAACCTAAACACTAGGTTACAAGTAATTTTTTTGTTATTTAGTTTTACTTCCATATCATCCATTGCATTAGTTATTATTGCCACATGAATTTCTAATTTATTCAATGTGTTCTTCCTACCTATGAATCAATATATTCATCTTGACATTCATCTTCTATATATGTACCACCTTTGAAATAATAAAAAAAAACAAAATCAGAATTGAGCCTTTCATGTGCAACATATCTGAAAATATAACTCTAAAATCTAGATCTGGAAAATCATTGAAGAAAACATAATCGATGAACAGAAACCATTTGAAATCGTCGATGAATTTGCCAAACCATTCGAAACCACGGAATAGTTAGCTAAAATCTCAAATATAATCAAACCTAGATGAAACTGAAATCGTCGATGAAGTCGCCAAACCCCTTCGAACAAGAAATCGGCCTTTAAATAACTAAAATCGCAAACGAAATCGAACAATAACCTCTTCTGGATGAATCACAATGGACGTCAGATGATAGAACCACAATAGCAACGAAAAATCCCTAATCTCTTGAGTTCTAAATGAATCATAAAGGAAAAACCCTAATATGGAAAATGACCACAGATATGGCCATCGAAGAAGAACCACACATTTGGAAAAATGTTGCATACCTTGGAAACATTAAAAATGGAAGGAGATCTAATTGAAGAAGACGGAATTGTTCAAATTACGCTAAATCTTGGATTACTAAGAATAGCGTCAACATGATGCGGCTACAAAATAAGTATCTACATTAGTAAAGTTATAAGTAAAAACAATATATCAAAATACCAAATTAATAAAGTACCAAACTACCAAATTCATAACAAATGCATATCTGACTAACTATACCTCATTACACGTAAATAAGGTGAGATAAAACATACATGGTTTTAGAAATTGAGTTGATGTGGGTTGTGAGTTGTGTTAGCATGAGAGAGTGTGTTGACGAAAATGGGTTACAATCATTAAAAATAGAAAATGGGTTAAATGGTTCAAAAGTCAACTAACATGTATTGTAATTGTCCATGATTGTTTAACTTAACAATTTATGCGTTGCAACTTAAATAATTGGCTACAACTTCTTCCAAGAAGTATCATAATTGATGGTTTTGCTTAAGCAAGCAATAAAAGAATATTATCATTAACCTACAAGGAAGATCCTTAACCATGCACACAACACAAATATTTCATAAGCAAAATAAAAAACAATGTTGCCATTTGATCTAACACAATTAGCAAAATCAAAAACCCCTAACAAAATATTCACTACTAAAAAAATGGGTATCACCAACGGAGGTATAGGAAATCTGTAGGAAACGACCGTTCCTACTGATTTGCTAAGAAAAAAATTCCATAGGCAATTTCATAGTGGGAAACTATTACCTATGAAGGTTTCCTACGGATCTCAAAGTTTTGCAACGGATCGTTCCGTAGGAAATACATTGGTAAAATTTTTTAAAATAAATAAAAAAGTATAAAACTAGCTTTTAGTAACGAATTTTTTATTAGAAATCTGTTGGAAAGTGTAGTAAAAGATTTTAATAGCACCTTTTGCTACAACTTTCCAACAGATTCCATTGAAAATACTTTTCGTTAGAAGTTTCTAGGAAATTTGTAGCAAATGTTTGAAAGTTTTAACAGTTCTTTCATTTTTAAAATTTTTATATTTTTCTGTAACATTAATAGTACACAATATCTAAAATATCAGAAATAACATACCAATGACCAAAATATACTAATTTTCTCATATTCCGCCAAGACGGGATCGGGTATAGTTGTTGATGACCAAAATATACCAATGTGTAAGCTAATCTAAGTTTTTTTTGAAGTATTAGCATACAGGATATTCAAAATATCTAAATTCAAAAGTTTATATCAATCGTTAGTCGTCAGAAGGAGGAGATCGACGTTGCTGCCATATGATTTCTTTAAATTCCTTTATTCGCTCTTCCATTTCTTTCCTTTATATGACATACATCTAATAATATATATGTATATGTAAATAACCACACATTTAATAATGTATACAATTAACTCATAACATCCATTTTATACACAAACATAAATGTACGTGGTATATATCACTATAAAATATACATTGTATACATGCTTAGGAATTCAGTTATACATCAAAATAATTTTAATGATACTCGAACATATTATATATAATGCATATGATTGTATGTTGATATTAGTTTTATGAAAACTTACTTGTTTTTAATTTCATTTTGAAATATCCATTGGAAATTGGTTGCAAACTTCAAACGTTTCCTACGGATTTCAAGCAGAAAAATTCATCATATTAAAATGTTAATTAATCCAGTAGGAAAGTGGTTGAAAACTTATACCGTTTCCTACTGATTTCCAATGGATTTAGCATCATATTTTATATTTTCACACATATATACACATAAACATACACCACCAACCCCTAACTATACATATAATATGCAAATACACATGTATACACACTAATATACATACATACATACATACATAGACATATACATGTTTTCATTCCTAACTAATACATATTTGTATGTATTAGCTAGTTGTTATGCACGTACATAAATATGACTCACATTCAATGATGTATACAATTAACTCACAATAGCCATTTTATACATAGACATAAACATACGTGGTATAAACCGTATAATCACTATAAAAACATATATATATCCCATACATACTAATGTATTTATTTATACAATAAAATAATTTTAACGATACTTGAAGATAGGATAATACTTATGCTTGTATGTTTACATTAATTTTATGGAGACTTACATGTTTCTAAGTCCGTTAGAAATATCCGTTGGAAATCTGTTGCAAACTATAAACATTTCCTACCGATTTCCAACGGAGAAAATCATTATATTAAAATCCTAACTAAGTTATGTAGGAACACCTTTGGAACTTATATTGTTTCCTACGAATTTCTAACGGATTTAACAACATATTTTACATTTTCAAACATATATACACATATGCATACACTCACACCCCTACCTATGCATATAATGTGCATACACACATACACACACTAATATATACATAAGCACATTTACTCATATATTTTTTTATTTCTCGTTAATACCTGTTTATACATATTAGCCACGTTCGTACATATGACATGCATGTAAGTATTTACATGCATATCTAGATAACCATACATTAAATAAAGTATACATTAATTTTATATAGAAACATCTGTTAAAAATATGTTGTAAACTTTATATTTTCCTGCGGATTTTCAACAGAACAATTCATAACTTTAGAAAACTACTTAATTATTTAGGAAATCTCTTGGAAACATATACAACTTCTAGTGAATTTTTAATGAAACATTTCATATTTTTTTAAAATAATAATTAATTTTTATAAAATTAAATTGTGATGTAGCATATCTATTAGAAATGTAACTTAATTTCCTATGAATTTCCAACTACACTTTATAATTTTATATACACATATTTATTTATTGTTGCTCCAAATATACACTTTTCAACAAACTTTTTAATATTAACTTAATAAATAAGAAAATAGTTATTTACCAACAGATTTCCTATGAAATTTTCTATAGTAGGAAATCAATAGGAAATTGATTGAAAATTGTATTGAGTTTCCTACAAATTTTCTATAGATTCGTCTTAGTCGCTAAATCGTTGGAAATCTGTTGGAAATTTGTTGCTAACTATTGTTGTAAATTTCCATCACAAAATGGTTAGAAATCTATTGAAAAAATTTCAACAGAATTTGTTCCGTAGGAAATTCTGTAGGTGATACTCAATTTCCTAGTAGTATAGTGTTATCATCTAGTCTTACAATGTAAGCCACAATTAGCAAGATCAAAAACCCCAAAACACAAGATTGTTACCATCTAATCTAACATTTATCAACACACTTATACTCTAATAATATATAAAATTAGCAAAACTAACAACACACATTTACTCTAACAATTAACAACACACTAATCTAACAATTATCAACAAACGAATTTAACAAATCACCAAAATAATCTATAAAGTACCCCATAAATATAAGATGTTCAAAATTAAAGCATATGAGGTGAGGAAGGGAACCTGGCAACGACAAGGTGGACCATCAGCATAGGAGCGGTGGCGGCGGCATTTAGGCGAAAGCAACAATGCCGAGCAGTGGCGGTTGGTGGCTTTTTTGTGATGGGAGATGGGGATTTTGGATGAGGTGGTGGCTAGTTGACGACAACAAAGATGGAGGCGTCGAGTGGCAGAGATGGCGGCTGTAGAAGGTCTCAAGGACCGAAGAAGAAAATGGGTAATTAAACCCTTATTTTATTTCGCAAGCATTAGCAACGACTTTGGGTAATGGTGGTGGCAGGTGAAAAAATTGGTTTTTTTTTTGGGGGTGGGGGGGGGGGGGGGGGGATTGATCGGGTTTTTTAAAGACCAATAGTGACGAAATACCCAACAACATCAACTCCTTGCACGTCGACTTCATTGTCACTACTATTGGATATGTCATCATTATTACCCATTATTCTTGTATTATATATTGAATGTACATTAAAACACATACGAACCAAGGCCCATCATATAATGGTTGGGCCAAACCCTAATTAACATTAATTTACACTATAAGCCCCTATTTTATTTATTAATACAATATTACAATATTACAATACACAAAGAGAATTCTTGTCTATAACTTTGAATCCTATATATAGTATGTATATTCTATTTATACTAGAGGGAGTATGCGACCTGATAGACCTAAAAAACTGACAAACCGGACATGGGCCGGTCTGGACTGGGCGCGGTCAGCCCGGTCTTTGGTCCTTTTAATAGATTTCGCGTTTCAGTCCGGTCTAGTCTTTTTTGGTCTGGTCCGGTTTTTGTTGATGCAATCTATATAACAACCGATATATCGAAAAACCGGCCAACCTAACCGGACTGAACCGAGACCGGTCCACACCGATCTTCGGTCATATTTTTTTATAGATTTCGGGTTTTGGTCTAGTCGATCCGGTCTGGTTCTTGAACTGATCTCACCCCTAATTTGTATACGCTTTGTAAATCTAAATTGATCATGTGTGATGTGATGCATATGAGTGTATGACCTGTATTAAAAGAGAGCGGATCAAAATAGTAGTAAACATCATCTTATAAGCTAAAGATGCATTTGTAAGGGCTCATATGCAATTCCATTAAACCTGGAAGTCGTGAATTGAAACTTTCCAAGTGCCTATCAAGTATCAACCGTCATATCACACCTTTTGAAGTCACAAACTGACCCATAAAAGAAAATAGATTTCGATCAACTACTGTACTCGGATTGACATATATTGCTCCTTCTGCCTTCT
Organism: Dittrichia graveolens; assembly: GCA_038502395.1. Taxonomy (NCBI): domain Eukaryota; kingdom Viridiplantae; phylum Streptophyta; class Magnoliopsida; order Asterales; family Asteraceae; genus Dittrichia; species Dittrichia graveolens. The sequence goes on along the minus strand of JARJIL010000002.1, from coordinate 8,611,148 downwards.
TCAACTACAGATCCATCGAAAAGTTTGGCTTACACCTCAAAACCTCACAAAACGCAGTTCATCTCCTACTGGTTTGCAATTTCCACTCTCCCAAACATTAAACAATTAATTTGTGAATATTCATCGATCGATCCCTATATATATGCATGGCTACGGTTATGATCTTCATCTTCATCCTTAATCCCCAAACACACTTGTTTACTTTCATGCAATCATTTGGGATAGAAAAAGAATGTCGAAAAACGATACGAATTCTCCTTCTAGTTCCGGAAAACACATGAAATATCGGGGAGTTAGACAAAGAAGTAGCGGAAAATGGGTATCCGAAATCAGAGAGCCGAAAACACCTAATCGTATTTGGCTTGGCACGTTCGCCACACCTGAAATGGCGGCGGTGGCTTATGATGTTGCGGCATTGGCACTCAAAGGTAGAGATGCTGAACTTAATTTCCCAAATTCAGCATCTTCATTGCCCGTCCCGGCTTCGTCTGCTCCCCGAGATATCCAGGCTGCTGCCGCCGGTGCGGCGGCAGCAGCTGGAGCGGCAATGGACGCCTTCCTGGCTGCTCATAGTCATGGTCAATCATCGGTTGTTACAGCTGAACCACCGGTGATTGGAGGTGGTGCGTTTGTTGATGAAGATATGATATTCGATATGCCTAATGTGCTTGCAAACATGGCTGAAGGGATGCTTCTTAGCCCTCCAAGGATTGATCTTACTTGTGAAGATAACACAACAGGAAACTCCATGGACAATAACTTGTGGGACTAATCGATTAAGTATATGATCATTACACATATATATCGGGTATTGTATATATATGTATGTATATTTATCGCCTGCAATATAGCAATAATTAGAATAATTTGGCGATTGTTGAAGGCTATAATTATAAATTAACTAGAGCTTCAAGTTGTAAAATTTATATATGGTGTTGGAAGTTTTTTTGATTGAAAATGGGTGTTCTTATGGTGTGACTGTTCTCTCTCTAGCTAGCTAATCACTTGCTAATCAGAAAACCACTGAGATTTAGCTTAGACTTGAATTTAAAGTTTTACCAATAACTTAGGTATACATGATCAGTCAGATGATGAGAAGATTTTAGGCATATGGTCAATGGATTTATAGCTGACTGATCGAGTGACAGGATCTTGATTTTGGTTTTCTTTAATTCATATTTCTGTCCACAAAGTCTGTAATAATTTGCTCCTATATATTATTGGTATGATTTGAAAGAGAGAAATAGAAACTAAAGAAAACATAAGGTCTGATAATTTTGTTTGCAGAACTCACAAAATGGATATTTATATCCAGAAATTAACTCTACATACAATTGAGTGTACACCCTAAACAAATATAGTCACCAACAATTTCATTACATAAATAGATTTTAAATGACAGGAGTAGTGAATTGTCCCCAGAAAGTTCAAAAGAAATTATCCTCTTGGAAATCCAAATTAAGTCTTTGTTTTTTAAGATAGATTCTCATCAAGTCCATGTTAAAGAGCCGTGGTCTTGTCATTGGCAACATGCGTGTAAGTACCTACTCGCAAAATGGTGGTGGAGGTTTCATGTTGAACCCAATGACCTATGTGTAAAATTATTCGGTGATGCATGGTGATGATGGTCATAAGCTTAACTCGTCAAATCTTGGTGTCAAGGATCGAATTTTCAATCATGGTAGAATGGCATGCGATTTTGGCTTGGTGTGGCCGGGCACAAGAACCGGGCTAGAATATGATCTGATGGGTTGAACTTTGAAGTACGTAGTGCCGGACAAATAGAGCTACATTGCAAACCAGGCGCCCACTTAATTGCCTGTCAGTGTCAGATCACTTTTGATAGAAAGAAAGCGGTAGTTGATCACTTGCTGTCTTGATTAACACATGCAGTAGATGGAGTATGAAATGAAATCGCCTTGCGATTAGAGGAAAGGATTTATTTGATTTAAACACGCACACAAAATGCAAGATGAAAACTATTGATCCTCGGATCCATCCATAACGTACCCACAACGTGATATATGTAGAAAAGTTCAATCGATAACTGTTTTTCGTATGAGAATTGTTTGTAACGTCATTAATGACTCACTAATAGGGGTATTTTGGTCATTTATATATTTACCCAACCATAAATTACGTCATGATGAACCGTCATAATTTGCGAGACTTGATTTTATGAAAATATCCCTTATTAATGCGTCATTAATAACTTATTAATTAGCCATTAATGCATCATTCCAGAGTCGTCAAAATTTCTTAGCCATTGATTAATTTTAATCAAAAGCTAAGATTAGTTCTTACATTCTCACACGAAAAACAGTTCTCATTTGAACCCTCGCACATATATATAGCATAAATAGAATCACTGTCATCACTAATTTTCTCTTGTTAATTATAGCATCACTAAGTCATTATTAACCACATGCATCATGACTATTATTGGTTGGAAAAAAACAAAAAAAGAAAAAGAAAATACATGACGAGGATGTAGGCTGGTTACCACCATCACCACGCGCGAGCAAGCACCTACATGAACCAAGAATAAGACACAACAATGGAGGCAACGAGCTAAAGGCTCGTGGTTTTGTAAGCATCCATAGCGGATCGATGCTCTAATTAATTAAGGTTGAACGTCTACCAAGATACTAGGTTTAAATGAATTTTGTGTCATCACATATTAATATAGGTGTACGTCACGATCACCTATGTTTTTAGGTACTCTGGTGTTTATTTGTTTGAGAGTTTTTATTACAATATTTAACAATCTTAGCCGTTTAATTGATAAGTGGAATTCATGAATAAAGAGCGTGGGGTTTGGGTGTGGCAAGGTGCATGTAATGAATTCATATGTGGACAATCCAATTGAATGGGGAGGATATAGACGGCTAACATTGGTTTCATGTATTATAAAGCATTTAGACATTTTACTTAAAACTCTTAAAGTTTAAGTAAGTTGAAATAACCTTAATACCCCTCTTTAACCCTTTCACATAAATACATAATTATTGGACTTGAATTATTAGAGTTAAGGAAACTATATATATATATATATATATATATATATATATATATATATATATATATTGTCATTTTATAAAAAAATTACTCCTACATAATGGTTAGAAAAATAGATTTAGTTTGTTTCAATTAAGGTAACTATATATATAATCATTATTATAAAAAATAATGTCTATAATACTAATGATTTAAATGTAATTATAAATGATAGAGCAATATTGAAATAGATTGAATTTAGAAATTAAACTATCCATATATTGGTATATACTGAATTACATATTAGATTAAATATAAAGAAAAAGTATATTATATTATTATATCATTTTATAAACACTATAAATTTGTAAGAAGATAAACATAGAAAGGTAAAATAATTTTTTGCTAAAATTTACAAAATCAAATCAAAGTACAACACATTTTTATACATAAATCGTACTATATAAATAAATAAACTTGTAGAAAGTTAAACTCAGGATATAATATCACGAACAGAAGATTATAACATGTTTTTAAACATATATTTTTTTGAGACGAGATAAACTCTAAAAACAACACAATCATTGTTGCTCCAGTTATTTTCAACTGATAAGCTAAGTCAATGTCATGGGATATCATAGGTTGTATACAATTAACGTAGGTAACCTACTAATATATAATAATATATAAACCATATAACATTTTTTTTCTCCTTAATTTTAGTAGTTCTTACAATTCAATCAAGACAAAATTTTGACGTTTGATTCTATCTAAATAAATCTTATCCACTCAATCCTTAACCATTTCACACACCCTCTCTCTCTCCTAATTTACCTTAACTTTTTATTTATTTAAAATATACTCTTCCACTAACACTCTCTCACACAAACACAATTATTTACCCGCATCAACATAATTTTTATAAGCTTATTAACTTTTCTCTCCTTATTTTATAAATATAAATCTTTTTCTTATTCTAATTTCTTTGAATTTCTTTTTAAATTAATAAAATAGTTTATGCAAATAAAAGTTTAAAAAATGGACATGTTGTTGTAGCAAACTTTTTTGTGACATTGAATCACGCGAATAATATATCCTTACATTCTTGAAAGCGAAAGGTTGTAAAACAGAAACTATTTACCGCCGTAGCATTGTGCGGGTACGATGCTAGTGTGTGTGTGTGTCTATATATATATATATATATAGAGAGAGAGAGAGAGAGAGAGAGAAAGAGATAGAGAGTTAGGATCAAATGAGAACACTTTTAATATAAGAATATAGAGAACATGTTTGAGCCTTTGATTTCATTGATTGGATGGTTTAAAAATGGAAATAAAAGAATTTTTTTTAAAAAAATGGAAATGTTGTGTAGCAAAATTTTTTGTGACATTGAATCGCGCAAATAATATATCCTTACATTCTTGAAAGCGATATGTTGTAAAACAGAAACTATTTATCGTCGCAGCATTGCGCGGATACGATGCTAGTATATATATATAAAGAGAGAGAGAGTTAGGATCAAATGAAAACACTTTTATACCTTTGATTTTATAATCAGATGTTTAAAAATTACCACGTTTTTAATCATTTATTCAAATATATACCTGATGGTTATATTTAATTAGTTTCAGAACTCTTAATCTGGTCTTGTATTATAAACAACTCTAGTTTATTTATAGTAATATTTTATTTGCCAAACATGCATGTTGGAAAAACTTATGTTCTGATAATGGTCCACCTTATCATAAGTTGAGATGTCACAATCTCATCAAGGATTAATTGCTAGTTGATATCTACAGTGAAATGAAGGGTTAGATCTGAATTAACAGAAAATTCTTATATAACCAACAACAATAACGAATATATACATTATACCTGAATAATGATTATATCTACCTATAATATAAAATCAATATATACACACTAGAATCGACACGTGTCCTCCAAATAGAATTAAACTATTCATCTTTTTTTTATATCTACTCTCAAGAGGAGTCAAAAGAAAACCTGTCCTCCAAATAGAATCAAACTATTCATCTTTTTCATATATCTACTCTCAAGAGGAGTCAAAAGAAAATCTTAGACTGCGTTCACTTCCAGAAAAATCCTTCATTTTTCCAGAAAATTTTTCTAAGAAAATTGAAAATCAGAAAACATGTTCACTTGCACATTTTTCAGAAAACTCTCTCACTTTTTCACATTTTATTTTTCCAAACTTTCATACTTTTTCAAATAACTTTTCAAAGAAAACACTTCAACCAAACATGTTTTTCATTTTTTCTCAAAAAGGAAAACTCCACTCCTTCATATAAACACGTTTTCTATTTTTTCAGAAAATGAAAACTCCACCATTTTTCACAAAAAAACAGAAAACGAAAAACAGAAAATTTTCTCCTGCTAAACACAGCCTAAGTCCATCATTTTCTGGAAGACGCAATCGATTTCAATATTTTTTTATTGAAAAGCAATAGATTCTCCTATCTCTCTCTCTCTCATCAAAAGAATTATCTTTTGCTCTTCATCTCACCGGTAAGATTGTGCTTCACAAAACAATCATCTTTAATCTTTTTTTATACTTAAAATACGGTTTTATTGGTGCACATTAGATTTTCTTGCATCAACTTAAATTTTGATTCAAGAGATGAGTTTGAGCACCATAAAACATAGTATAGGTTCCTTTACTGTCAATCATTTTGATATTTTTTCTTAAACCGTTTTTATTTGATTTCTTTAAATAGTTACGTGTCATGGTTGTTAAATTGGATATATAGTTGCGGTCAAAAGGGATCGATCATATATAGTCTTTATGTTGTGACACTGGATATTTCATGAATGTCGATGATAACTCAAACCATAAGGAATTGTTCTCTTTTGGTATTATAACTTCATTAATTAGTGGCTTGTGTTTCTAAAAACATCTTATTCCACATATACATTATAGTTTGGAATTGTAAGTAAACATATCTTTATCCTTCTTTTTGTTATTAGTTTATTGAAGTAAAAAATGTCATTTTATTTTTATGTTCTGATAGCTTTTTAAGAAGAATGAAAAGATGGTTGCTAGCAAGACTCTTTATGCTGTGCCATAACACAAAGAAGATTGAAGGGCAAGGCTTAACTCTTAAGGTATGTTAAATTGATGTCTTCGCATGCCGTATGGCTTTGTATAAAGTTTAACAGCTATAAAATATTACAATAGTCTAACATGAAAATAGTTAATAGTTACTAAAAGCATAATAGTTAATAATTTAATTTTAGTATGCCAAGTACACCTGTAAATATGTTATAAATATGTGAGGTTGTAGATATCAATCAAGTTTTATATAGCGACTATCAATACTTCACTACCATCGTATTAACTTTATACCATAGATTTAATAAATTTAGGTTCGAAGTATATTTGCTTATTTGGTTAGTAATTTGTACAAGAAGATAATAGTTTAAGTCTAAAAAAGATTGGTTAATAGGATAACCGATTATAAGTTATGATGATTTAAGGAAAAAGGAAGATGATTTCTTATGATTTGACGAAAAGAAAGATGTAGATAACTAGATGGGAGGTTGGTTTCTTTCATGGTTTTGGTAGCCCTACAACCCTTCTGAATGCACAACCACTATGATTACGTACTAGACTAAGAAGGCTGTTTTTTTAATTTATATCACAAGACTCAAGACTTAGTATAACAAACAATGCTAAGGATACAATACGCTTCTTTAAAATTCAGTTTTTTGATTCATCCAACTAGAAATTATAACCTAAAAGAAAATGTTTGTCAAGTTTTATGATCGATCAATTATAATGGAAAAAACCTAATTAGTTATACTTAAATTTAAGCATTGACTTTAGTGGGTTATGCATCGCACAGCCGAGATACTTACTAGTATAGGTTATAATAACGAGGTAATGTATATTCGTTAATATGATCAAGTCACATAATGGTTTAAAAGATAATTAGAATAGACCTCTCTGAGGTCTTAAGGATGGAGTACGCTATAAGTGTATAATTGTCTAGCTATATCATATCTCCAGCTCTTGCGGGATTGAGTATGGTGGTGGTGGTTGTTGTTGTTGATCTTATATCACTACAAGAAATCACGGTATTAGCAGCGACAAACGTCGCCACTAATGCCCTCAAAAGTCACTGCTAAAGGTAATAGCGGCAACAAGTTGTCCACTTGTTGTCGCTATTGCTTTATGTCGCTACTAAAAAAAAGAACAACAATTAAAAACTCAATTAGCAAAATCAAGAACCCTAAAAAGTGTTTCACTCAATCTAACATAATTAACATAATGAAGTAATTAGCAAGATAGGGCTAGCTAATAATTTAAGAATGTTATAAATTGGGAAGACAAAATAGTATTTGGTTAAAACATCCGGCCATTTAATTAACATCAACGATCTAATTGCATGCAGCATCAACAACTATTGTGGCGCAAGCCAATTGGTATTGGTTCAGATCTCGGATTCGAGTCTGGATAGTGAGGTTTTTTTTTCAAAAATGATGGAGGGTATTACTCTCTCATGGCGCGTGATTTGGGGCTCGCATACTGCTTTTATTGATGTCACTCTGGACCCAACCCACTAACTTAACATAGCTGTTCAAGTCCATTGTGAGTGTTTGTTTTCCGTTCAAAAAAGAAAAAAGAAACTTCCACACACCAAGTTTTATACATTTGAAATCCGTCGAAAGTTCATTAGAAAACTTTTATACCTTCTTGATAGAACTCGATCCAACAGATATTTTCTTGTCTGAAATTGGTAGGAGGATTAGTTGCTAATAAAAAAAAATATTAAATCTGTCGAATATTGTGACCGATCGATCGAATAGTTTAGTCGGAAATATACCAATCGAAAAAAAGTATTTCTTCGATCTTGTAGTGTTTGATAATTCATGCTTGATCATGATTTCATAATGATAATTACGGGTGACAATCGGTGGTTCATGATTACAGATGATGGTTTATAGTGTGGTTGTTTATGTTGGTTCTTCAATAACATTGAATATATTAGAGATATGTATATGTATATGTATATTGGAGTTTAGTATATATATAATAGACCAGCTCTATTGACCATGATCAATTAGGGTTTCCTTTTAACATTATTTTATAATTTTCTGCCTTGAATTGAAGGTGTTCTTCCAGACCTTGAATTCCAACTCGGTGGTCCTTAATTCTTGTTTATATCGAAGAAGTTGAAGAACCAATATTCATAAAATATAATAATGTATAATTTTTTTTATTAGTAATAAAATACTTACCTGGAATTCGATGAAAACAAAAACCAGAAAACTGGTGAAGTGAAATATGTATCTCTTTAATATCAACTGATTATCATTACTATACATTTGATTATTGATAATTTAATCGCTCGACGAATCGATTATTGATATTATACACACTTAGGTAATTAAGGTATATAAATAAGACGATCTCCCCGAGCTCGAATTATTAAAAGCTTGAAACAAACCAAGTGTTAACAATCTCGAGCTTGAGCCAACTAGTTGGCTTATTTAAGCTCGCAAATTTAAACGGGTTTTATATAATATATTTTATATTCCATATATTTCAATACTTATATTTATATATAATCTTTTGATGAAAATTTAAAATTAATTCCGGACCCTAAATGAGTAACGTTTAAACGAGCTTTAAACAAGCCATGTTGAAAAAGTCCTAAATAAACGGGTTAAATAAATACCAAACTCAAACTCGACTCGTTTATAACGTCGGCAAAAAGCATATTTCGTGCGACTGCCGATATATATATATAGTGGGCGTTTACAGCAACTTAGCAAGCAAAGTGTAGAGGTAGACAACTTGCGATAATTATGGTTAGTATGTCAACTTAATTAATAATGATAATTAGAGATGAAGAATTAAGAAATAATCAAGGCGTGTAATAATGAGCATCGTGACTATTAAACTTAATTAAGAGCTAGCCAGATTCTGTTGGTGGGTCCATTAATTTGACGTACGCGCGCATGTCACTCTATTCATCTATTAGGCCTTCCATATAGGCATATAGCTTTCCAAATACCTAAATCAACCCAAATGTTACATCAGTTTTTTTTTTCTTTTTTCTTCCCAACTCAAATTAACTCAAAACATAAGTATAACTCTTTCCAAATCATCCCAAACAACCCAAATATTTTTCTCTCTCCTCACTGTCATTAAAAAACCAAAAACAAAAAAACAAAAAGGCTGCAGGTTCATTGGGTTGGCGGACCCGATGTGAAATTTTTTGAGAGGAACCCGAAACCCCTGTAGGGGTGCTCCCGAAGAAGCCATCCTTACCCAAATGAACCCGAGCCCCCTCGGGTAAGGCTTTACGCATGCACTTATGGAAGTGAAACAACCAACATATATAGAGTTGTATATCTTCTAATTCATCCCAGCATAGAGTGAAAAGAGTAGTATCATTCAGTCGTAAAGTGGTTACTTTCTTTCGTAATGAACATTGGACATATATGATAGGCAATAATCAATCAAAATTAAAACAAGAGAGAGAGAGAGAGTAAAACATATCTTGGGCCCCACTTGTTCCTCCACGACGTAGCCTTGAAGGTTGTAGTAACTTAGACGTAAAATTTACACCATGGGGCAGTCGGCTCTATGGAGTGGAGCGTCTTTCATTTTTAGCATGCGGTCCCTCCACCACACCTAATAACCATGTCCACTACATGGGGCAGTCGGCTCTATGGATGTATTTGTTGAGTACATACCTAGTGTGGTATGTGAGTTTGTGTGTCTGCTAAGCTTTATGTTTATTGTTATTGTTTTCACTATTTTCAGGACAAGATCGCAAGAAGATTCCAGCAATGTGAAGACAGCTCATCATTCAAACGTTTTCCGCTGTTAGTTTTAGAAAACTTTCCTAAATGATTTGAGAACAATATTTGTAATTAAATACTTTTGATTAAGGTTTGTATCCTGAAGACGTGTAGTTCCGGGTACATAACATCATCATGATTTTGTGAGAAATAATGTGTTTCCTTATTTTACTCGGATGACTTAAAAATATTTGGAGCGTTACAATACCCGATTATTGGAACCACTAATTTATGTTTCATAAATATTGAAAAGAAATATTATTAAACACTCAAAATTACAATTCAAATATTGAGCCATCTATTTTGACCAATTCACACGGACAAAAAATGTAATTAAGTATTATGTTTATATAAGGTTGTTTGGAGTTTATTTTAGGTAATTCATATTTCTATTATGAAGCCCACATTGTAAAATGTTATGTTGTTTTCTAAAGCCTGTTTTATTTATGTATTAGGTGATTTTGAAGTTTGCTACAAAAAGATGCATTTATTGATTTTTTTTTGTATTTTTACTTCTAAGATAATGCCATATTAATAACCTAAATGAAAACAAATATAAGAAATGAAATGCAATATGTTTGACCTTAAAAGTGAATATAGATATGCAAATGTTATTTAAACCTCGGGAACTTAAAGCATGATGGCAGTTAGAAATATGCTCGTCTTGACGCAACGCATGGACATATAAACCCTTGTTAGGACTCAAAATATATATTTTGTTGGTGAATTTAGATTTTAAGTTAAATGTTTTAAGATTACAATAAAAGTTTCGAGTTTGTTGATTGCCTTAATATTAAGGCCGACAAACGGTGACATAAATCTAGAACCCGAGCTAAACCGAACAAGAAATAGATTGATACAAACCTAAAGTGAAACTAAAATTTGTAAAAATGGGTTGACAATAACATGATATAAAAAAGAACAAGTCGCTTACTCAAAAATAAAAGGATAAATCAGACTTTCTTTAAAAGCCATTAAATAAAAATAGTGAAATAAATTGTAAACATTTTAGGAGTCTTGGGTTTTAGACTATTTTTTTTAAAAAAAACCTTCAATCAAACGCTTAATAGCATAAAATTTGAATCGATTTTGTTTTTAACTTTTGTGAAAGTACAGATTATAAGAACGAAGCTTAAGGTTTTTTTTTTTTTAATTAAATGAGACAAAGTAAATGAGTAATGTTTAGTATGAAGCTTAGTTGTTTTTCTTTTCTTTTTTTTGTGAGGTCGTCCTTTTATTTTGGAAATACATTTTTTTAAGATTCGTCTAAATGTAGAGCTGGAAATGTTTATTTTAGAAAAATAACACTTTAAATAAAAAGCTAATTGAAGTACGTAGTATTACCTATACTATCAATTCATAAACTATCTAGTCAAAATATCATGATATTTTAATCGGCATTTTAGTCATTAACCTATAAAATTTGAGATGTAATAAACTCATGATATTTTAGCACCTATACCATTAAGTCACACACACACACACACACACACACACATATATATATATATATATATATATAATATACATACATGTATATAGAGAGAGAGGGAGAGAGAGAGGAATGTTCATTTGAGAACCGTTTCTATTACGAGAACCACGAGAACCAATCTTAGCCGTTCATTTTGTATAATGAAATTTATGGATGAAGAGCGTGGGGGATTGAGTGTGGCAAGGTGCATGTAAAGAATTCATAGGTGGGTAATCCAATTGAAGGAAGGGGAATTGGACGGCTAAGATTGATTCTCGCGGTTCTTACAATAAAAATGGTTCTCAAATGAACTTTCCACTATATATATATATATATATATATATATATATATATATATATATATGGAAGAGTTATTGTGAGAATAAGAGAATGAATCATAGTCATCAATTATATGTTTATGTATTAGATCGAACGGTCATAATTCACCCGTTGTAATTCATGGTATTTGATTATGTACGAGTTTAAAAGAAAATGAAAGGAAAATGAAATGTTTTTTTCTTTCAAAATATTCTCAACTTTGAGAGGGAAATTATAAAAGAAAATAAGGGTGATTTTTTTCAAAAATCTTTTTTTTCTCTTCTAACAAACTTAGGAACACAACTAAAATTTATTTTTCTTTTTAAATTTTTTTCTTTTCTCTCCTAATTTTAACTCGAGAACAACATAAAGACCGACCATAACTTGCCCTTATTTTAGCTTACGAAATATGGTCACAAAAACATGGTTGTATATCCGAATTTGTATTTCGTATTCTTTAACAAGAATAATATAATTTAAAATTTATATAAAAATAATTTAACCCCGCTACAAAACGCGGGTTACATAATACCTTGTTTAGAAGCAATTTTGAGCTTTTAATATATAAAAGTACAAAAAAAACCAACTGAATTATTTTTATTATTTAACCTTTTTTTTAGTTATGCTTTTAGCTTCAACTTTATTCATTTCGTCATACATATGTTAACTATTTTTAATTACTTATTTCATAAAATAGTAAAGTGTTTCATCTATATTATTTATGGGTTATTTCATAATATAAAATAAAGGGACGAATGATTTTGATGAAACACTTTTATAACTTAGCTAATATGCTGTGAATTTTCCCCTGTACAAATAAATGTTCCATCTTTTAACTACCGGTTTTAAGTTTTAGTTACCAGATATTTATGCCCAACACACCCTAAAATCATATGGTATACTCACCCTCCTAAACACTTAATCAGGGTGGCTTGTGGCTTCAACGAGCTAATTGGCAGCAACGCCCACCCCATGTTGGACCATATGAAAACCCAAGTCTTCATGCCTTTCACACTTACTACACTACAAAAAAATGACTTTTTAAGGCGACACATTTTGGTCGCAAATACCCTAATTGTCGACCGAAAAGGTTTTTTGAGACGACATGTCGCCTCAAAAAGTACGTCTCAAAAAATTTGTACCAAAAACTTATTTGCGGTGAAAAATCGTTAACATTGTCTTCACCACATGGCCTTTTGCGGCGACACTCGTCGCCTCAAAAAGTTTTCGTCCAAAAAAGTCATTTTTCTAGTAGTGCTAACCCTAAAAATCAAAGAAAAAAGTGAAACGGTAACTTTTTTTCTCTTTGATATTTTAGTCATGAAATACTACTCTATTTCATAACTGAAATATCAAAGAAAAAAGTGAAGCGGTGACTTTTTTTTCTTTGATATTTTAGTCATGAAATAGTAGTATTTCATGACTGAAATATTGAAGAGAAAAGTGAAGCGGTAGACCAAAAGCATACATACAGTGATATTTTAGATATGAAACAAGACAATAGCAACATACTCATTTAATAATTAAACCTTTCATATTAAATGTTCTATCATATCATAAATATTTTAATTTAACTATTAAAAATTATGTATAATTAGTTGTATTAAATCTAAATAACATATAACCTACAATTATAAAAATTTCTGGATTATTTAAATGAGTAATATAATTAAAATAACATAGAGTTATAATGTCAACACTCTTGTTAAATTATACCATATATGTGAATTTTTATTGACTCGTTATAATTTAGATAAGAAACACATCATTCTTATTTTCAAATCGGACAAGTTGTCGATAAAAATATTAGTTGCAACGCCAATGCAATACTAGTGTGTGTGTGTATATATATATATTATTAAAAGGCTTATATTTTTTTCAATTTTTGGCTTTAAATTGAGGTTCTATTTACCAATCAAATCACTCCATTCATCAATTTTGACTTTTGTTGACTAATAAATAGGAAAGCTCCGTATCTTAAAAAACACGGAACCTTTCTCAATTTGGTACCCGACTTCTAATCCTCTTTTAACCCAATTGCTTTTCTTCATTGTCTTTCTTCAAAGAATATGATACCAAACCCTAATATTTTATCTCCATCCTCTTCTCTCTTGTCTGATACGAGCTCAAGAAATCTGCTACAAGGAAACGGTTAAAATTTCTTCCTTCTTCCTTCGTTGTCTTTCTTCGATAACTGTTGTTTAGATGAAGTATTATTAGGGTTTTATTTATATCAGGGATAGGAATGTTTCTTAAATCATCATCTTCTATGACACAGGGTGGATATTTCGTCATCAAAGAGTAATTGCATTTTGTTTTTCAAAAATTACAAGTTTCATCCGTTTTCTTGACTAAAGGTTGTGGCTTCCTATTTCATTCAACATACTATCTTCCAAAATCTTTAGTAACCTAAGCGATTCTTTCATATGATCTTCGGTATCAACATCCCATAGATACTTTCATTAAAGATTTAGTTGGACACAAAGACATAGCGATTGTCGAAGAAGGGAGATAACGATGTGCTTAAGAGAACATAACATTAATATAGAGGTATGTATATATAGAATAAGTCTATTAGACACTCTTGAACCCAAATTTCACACCACCACTATCGCTACCCTAATTCAAATTTAGGAAGATATAAACTATTTCTTCCCACATCATAAGTTATTCAACTTTAGGAAAATTTCTATGAAATAAAAATACTATTGATGCTTTAATTGCCATGTATATTTTTGAAGTTAATTGTACTGACTTTCAAGTTAAAACTGAAACAGTTTTTTTTTTTTTTTTTTTTTTGGAGAAACTTAATTATGTACTATAGAGAAACCATTATCTAGCTTTACAAATACCAATCATGTCATTGCTTAATTAAATGTGGACAATAGAAGTACATTATAAAAAAGGGTAAAAACAACTTTTTATTGATATAGACATCCTCTTGATTCAATTGCTCTAATTAATGTTCTTGAACTCCACTTCTATATGTTTGATGGAGATTTTTAAGATATTTAAAAGCAAATGGTCTGTTAAATCCTGGAAAGGGTAGAAACATCTTCTAGAGATATCTTTATTATAATAAGTAGGTTGTCCTCTAACTGATTTACTTTTTTCCATGAAAAATATTATTAATCTAAAAGAGATTAGTCTTTGTGGCAAAAAAGAGAACATGATGTCCCTTGCTACAACATGTCTACAAATCTCTTAGTGGATTTAAAGTATGTGAGGATCTTGATTGTCGTTGCGAACTATCAAAGAATCAAAAAGACTATTTGGTTCATCCTCCTAGAGATTATATATAAAACCCCTCTAAGTTGATCAATAAGTGGAGACATAATACGGAATTCTAATGTTAATCAAAAACAATTAAAAACAAGTTACAACAAGGTGTTCTAGCTACATGTTAATTGTGAATTGTTGGCTGCCTACTGACTTTTTCAGATAAATATCTTTTTAGGTTGATGTTGTTAAAAGAGTATCCAGTTTCTTTTTATTCAGATTATGAGTTAACATGACCGTGTCAAGAAATACTCCCACCAAGTTGAATAGATGATCAGATTGGGTAGTGATTCAAATTTCTTCAGACGGGTGTAAGTTATATGAAATTATTTTTTATTATAGGTATTAATTGTTTTATTTTTGTGATAAAATCACTTTTATGTTACTTACGTGTTTCATTCACTTGATGTATAAACAACTACACATCATACTTGATATTGGTTGTGGGTTTGTTAACTTTGTGACTCATTCGCTTTCATTGAAACTAATGGCAATAAAGAAAGATAAACATTTTAATATAAGGATTTCCATTTTTTTCTGTTTGTTTCTATATATGTTGTCATCATATGGATTCATTCACGACTTTGATTGAAGATCCGTTGCACTTGCTATTTCATCTCTAAATGGAAGGAATATGTAATTATTCTTCATAGAGTTATATGTTCCCTTGCCATAATGCCATTTAACTTCCCTTGCCATAATGCCATTTAACTTGAAGACATTACTTATATTGATTAATTTTTAGGTTACAACAACCTATTAAAATAATTAGGCGTATGAGAGTGGACTGAAGGAAGACATATCAAGTACCCCTCACCCTCTCTTTTTTCACTTTCTTTTGGTAAAAAAAATCATAAGAAAACATGAAGGGCATGAATACAGTTTTAGTATATTTACAGTGAAAGCCTTAAATGAGTAACTATGGGTATAGGATTGTCGTTACGTTGCAAAGCTCATAAACTGGAGTTTGCACATGTTGGTCAAGAACCCCTTTGGCTGGAAAAATGTTTGGTTATCTATCAAATAGTATCTTGGTTGGCTCGCCTCTTCCGTGGCCAATATTTCCTGGGGTGTTTTAATCAACGCAGTGAAGTGGGATCTTCGGCTGCACCTCCGGAATGTGTAACGCTCCTTTGGCTATCCGGAGCTCTTTTCTCTCCGTAGGGTGATAGCGGTATGGAGCCGAACGTCCTTCTGGGAGGGTGGGGTTTCCATGTGGAATGCTTGGGATGGATAGCTGTCTTTCTGGATGTTTCCTCCAATTGGTTAGCGGCTTCCTTTCCTCTGATGAACGCCCTTGCCATTTCCATCATTTCATCGACGGTCTTAGGCATGTTGTTACAATATCTTTCAACAAGTTGTTTGGACCTAATCCCGTGTACAAACCCGGATATCCTCATCTTCTCGTCCGCACCTCCAATTTCCTGACTTTCTTTCAGATATCTCCTCATGAATGCCCACAAAGTTTCGTTCTCCTGTTGCTTTATATTGTGGATCTCCACTGGGTCTCTGGTGTATCTCTTCTGCTGCATGAAACTGGATAGGAAACGCCTTCGAAGGTCCTCGAAGGTATCTATACTTTCACTGGGTAAGTGGTCGAACCATACCCTTGCCGGTCCAATGAGTGTTTGAGCAAACATGTGACACCACACGGGCATCGACCATTGTTCAACCTCCGCCGCCCCAGTGAAGACACGGAGATGATCCTCCGGGTCAGAGGTACCTTTGTACATGCGTATGTGAGCTGGCATCCTTATTTTTCCTGAGAACTTGAAACGGGCTATTCTTTTGGTAAACTTAGTGGCTTCTGATGGTCTATATGGCTTTGTGAGCTTCTCATCTTCACGTCCGTATTCGTGGTAGTCTTTGTTTTGAGTCCTGGTCATTTCAGGTAAGGAGAAGAGGGTAGATGTTACAACAGTAGTGGATGTTTCTGACGAGGTAAGGAGATGGGAAAGATGGAACAACTCCGTTAGAGGACGGGTTACAGTTCCTTCTCCGAAGTTTAGGCGAGTTTGGATTTCTTTTAGTCTTTCTTCCCGTTCGTGGTTCTCGAAAAGGGCTTTAAGGAGGTGATAATTTTGTCGTACTAACTCAGGGGTTATCGGTATTTGGCTTTCGGATGGGAAGGTTGTTACAATGGTGGAATCTGTTGGTACGATTGAAAACGGAGCCGTCGTTATCCTAGTGCTATCGGGAGTGAATAGTTCAGAGATGTGTGGTGGAGACGAACCCATGCTTAGACGCGTCCCATGGATGGCGCCAAATGTTGCTACAGACGTTCTGGAGAAGATTGGCAACGAGTTCCGACAGCTTCAACTAGGACCCCAACGTACCTGTAAAACAAAACACCGTTAGCCTCGTCACGAAGGATGATCCTCGTGACCAAGCTCCGGTGTGAGGATAAGTTGGCGTTTTGTATGAAAGTGTATAAGTGTATATAGAATTGAGTGGTATCGTATGTTTTCTTACCTTCATTCCTCTACTTTAGATTTGATTTTATAGTAAAGAAGTCAAAGGGGGACATACCATTATCCAGCGGTTAATGTAGTGTCTTCTTTCAGCTTTTCAGTTGGATAGGTACAGCTCCTTTTTGTCTATTGCGGCTGTGATCTGTTTAGGGATGTCGTTTTTGTCTGACTTGGAAGACTTTGGTGTGATTGGTTGCTCCTTGTCCGATGGAGCA
Source organism: Dittrichia graveolens (assembly GCA_038502395.1). Taxonomy (NCBI): domain Eukaryota; kingdom Viridiplantae; phylum Streptophyta; class Magnoliopsida; order Asterales; family Asteraceae; genus Dittrichia; species Dittrichia graveolens. The sequence goes on along the minus strand of JARJIL010000002.1, from coordinate 8,593,563 downwards.
GAATGTAATTAATGTGCTTCTCCTTTGACTTGGGCTTTTGTGCTTGGGCTGTAGATTTAGAGCTTGGTTCTAGTTTGGCTGAGAAATGTATTATTTTGGGCTATATTTTCAATAATGTGTTTATATACATACACTATCAGTGGTTAACCCTTATTTTATTACATTTATGATATCAACAAATTCCAGAACAACATAAATTATGAAAAGGAAGATTTAGTCTTTTCTCACTTAAGTTTTTTGTCAAAAGTATTCAATTAGGGTTTGTACATTTATGGCACATATTCTTACCCTCAGGTTTGTACTTTCAACCCACTTAAGTTTTTTGTCAAAAGTATTCAATTAGGGTTTTTGTTGTTGTTTGTAAGATTTAGTCTTTTCTCATTGGGGTTTCTCAAATAAAATTGGGTTAGTTACTCTTTAGTACCTATTTCGAAATCAGTTATGTTGTTCATTGTAAAACATACTCCAATTACTATTTGATTTTGGTTTATTTGACTACCTGATTAAAGGGATAATACATATCCAAGATCTTTTTGCCATTATACAATCTTGAGTATTATTCAAAAAAAAATATTGTTTAGACTTAGTATGACTGTCGATTTAGGCAATTGGATTGAAAATAAGGATACTTTGGTTTTTTATGCTAGCTTCAAAATTCATGCATATCCTACTACCAGTGTTTAAAAGTTTGATTTAAGTTAATGTTTTTCTCTTTTAGCTTAGATGTTGTTGCATTATGGATGTTAGTTTCATTTGTGGATACTTAACAACTACTATTGCTTAAGTTGGAAAAGACAATGTATGATGATAAATTACAGCTTTACGTGATACCAAATAATTTAATTTTTGACTTCAAGATTGATATGTGATTGGCTTTTTCTGTTGTTTGGTTTATGTCATAATCATGTAAAGATGCCTAGACTCATTTCTTGAAGATAACGCTTAGATGTTAGTTGAAGCATAATTACCTAGCTGTTGAAATTATAATATGTAACTATTGAAGGGCTTAATTTTTTTGCTAGAAAATGGTTGGTAAACACTTGGTTTTCAGAAATATATACTACAAATGTATTAAAGAATCTCCTATTTGATAGTCTATATCAATATTCTTGAAGTCTTAAATATAGTGTTATAAATTGATATGTGTGTTAACTACTAAATTTTCGTAAAGTTGGTAGTCTATTTTTCGTGTGTAATTAAGGATTGGGGATTAGTGATTAATAATCCCTTTATTCCGTGTGCTAAATACTCGATTCATTAGAGTGTACTTGGTTATGATTAGTGACTAATAATCTCCTTATTATTATTATTATTTTGGCCACACTTGTGCTTATTGGATACTGCTATTAGTACTTAACATAATTCTGATTCTAAATTTCTCCTTTCATATTTTAAACATTTGCATGTACGTCAAATTTATATATATATATATATATATATATATATATATATATATATATATATATATATGTGTATTATATGACTGAGATTGTGAACTTACTACTCATTTGTGATAGCGAAGTATCCTCATAGACAAAGATATAGGTTAAAGTCACTAAATGAATCAAATGGTTATTATGTTGTATGTGCACTTATTTACAAGTATTTGTGTCCTTTGCTTTTCTAGTTGTCATCCTAAACTTAAAAACTAATTACTTATAGAACATGTCTTTCTCTTTACAGTTACATCCAAGTGAAAGGTGGACCACCTCAAAATTATGAGAAGGCGTGTGCATACATTCATGAAGTTGATGACATAGTATTTAATATATACCTAAGCTTTTGGAAAACATCATTTACAATATACTAAATTGAAACAAGATCAATGCATAAACTGCTATCTAAGGCTAGGGAAATAGCATTGAGGTGCGTTTGGGTGTATTTTCTAAGCAAGTACAACGGATTATGTTACGTTTCCGGTTTAGTAGAAGATATAAGCATGGAGACGTGCCTCTTAATCAACTAACTCGATTCATTAAATTATCAAATATTTCTCTTCTGGATTATGTTGTGTTTTAGGTTTAGTCATGTAATACTCGTGTGTGTGTGTGTGTATATATATAGGGGAGGGTTCAAACGAGAACTGTTTTTCGTACGAGAACTGTGAGAACCAATCTTGGACGTTCATTTTGGATAATGGAATTCATGGATGAAGAGCGTGGAGGGATTGAGTGTGGCAGGGTGCATATAAGGAATTCATGGGTGGGCAATCCAATTGAAGGAGGGGGAATTGGATGGTTAAGATTGTTTCTCGCGGTTCTCGTACGAAAAATAGTTCTCGTTTGAACTTTTGCATATATATATATATATATATATATATATATATATATATATATATATATATATATGTTTAATTTCTTCCTCTTATATATGTAGGCTTATAATCATAGATAAGTGATCATTTATACAAACTTTTCCATTTTCTCTAGATATAAAAAAAATTGTTGTTCTTTATATATGATAGATTATGCCGACTATCATTTTAATCTTCCCAATGTTCAGGCTTACCAAATAGAATGGTTGTGATTAGAATGTTGCTGCTTTTGCTTGATTTGAGAATATACGTTCTGAGCAGATTTGCTTCTTTTTCTTATTTATACTTGAAATGTGGTTTGTATTCGATTACGTCATTTTTTAGATTTACTTGTGTATAAAATACTTCAAAAATAATAATAATTTGGTTTCTTAGATACGTATTTGGAATTTTTTGTATAAGTACATTTCTTAAAATTAATTTTGATGTATTTTAAGTTTCTTTCTATAATACTTGTGCGTACATGGGTGTATAAACTAGTATATATATATAGGGAGGGTTCATTTGAGAACCAATTTTTTTACGAGTACCATGAGAACTGTTTGTAGGCATTGATCATAATTAATTAAAAGTTAATATTAGTTGTGCAAAGCATGTAATTAATTAAAAACACAGAGCTCATTTTCACATTCCTAAAATGCTAGAGGTGTATTTTAAGCAACTTGTTTAAGAAATGTGGATACCATTTACCCCCAATTTATTAAAGCTAAAATATCTACCAAACACAAAGATATTAAAATACGAAAAATTATATCAAATTAACGAGAAAAATATGCTATTTAATATGATATCTATATTGTTATACTTTTTCAAAAAAAATTATTTTTACTAAGTTTATTTTCCAGCACAGTATGAGATATGTGCACCTGTGCATAACACTCGTTTCTTTTTCGAGCACATATGTGTATAGGTGCACATTACAGTGGATTTTTTCAGCACATACAGTAAAATCATATATGCACGGTGCATAAGTTCACCACATGTTAATACTACTTGGTCTTGTTCCAGCACAGGTGAATCCAGGTGCATATATGCACCGTGCACGTGTGCATCTCGTGTAGATATGCACACGCACATATACACCATATTGTTATACTTTTTCGAAGAAAAAAATTTGGTTTTTCATCACAACGTCATTTTTGTGTAAATGTATACCATATTACTCGGTGTTGTTCCAACACAGGTCAAATAGGTGCACATGTGAAATTAGAAATAAAAAATTATTAGCTATTCTTTTGATTCTTTTCCAAACAGGAACCATTAGAACATCTACTTTCGAATTTGAATATTCCTCTTAGCCTGGCTTGAATCTCTCTTTCTTTTGAATCGATTCCCCGACTAAGCACTCAACCAATGCAGAAATGCCCCAATAACTTTTATTGATACATTTCATTAAATATTTGGAGCTCATAAAATCATAAAATAAAACATTATCTGTTATGGGTGATTTAAAATAAGAAGATAAATCTTTAATAACTATTAACCCAAAATCATGAAATGGATTATTTAAACACACAAAGCAGAAATACCAATAGTGTTAAAATTTCAAAAGTTGCAATGAGCAATCGCCCCATAGTCATTCCCAAAATCAAAAGCATGACATCTTGTTAAGGTTTTCTAGTTCAGATCAGTTCCCATAGTCATTCGTTCATATCTTTATCATCGGGGTGAGCACTCGCTGGTGGAATAAATAATTGGGATGAGCAATTGCCGGTGGAATAAGAAACTGGGTTGAGATTTTAGAGATCTAGATTTGATCACAAGTGATTTTTTAAACAATCATTTTTTACTCTTTTTCTCTGAATCACTAAAGTTTTGCAAGGTGTAACATGGATCATGTCAACATGTGTTCTTTTCCTTCACTTTTTCAACAACGATTGTTTGTAACAAAAAATCGGGAATGATCATTGACTTTGAATTTTTTTGGAGAAATCCAAAACTCAAAAAAAAAAGAAAAAAGAAAGAAATTGAGCATAAGAGTATGCTACCAAATTAATGTAAGTTCATGTTAAATAATAGAGTTGTGTTCAATAAAGTCTATTTAAAAAACATAGTTCTAAAATTTTAATATTCGATCACATGTGATTCAGTATACAATCACATGTGATTTGTAAAAACATCACATGCGAATTACGAAAAATTATCAAAATGCCACTTCGCCCAAATTTTTAAAATTTAATCTGGACCATTGATGTCATTGATCCAAAAGCTAAGATTCGTTCATTAAGACTATAAATTAATTATGAACTATATTGAATATTCTTCTTAAATAATAACAATATAAATTTACAGTCACAAAGTAAGTTTCTATAAATAACACACACATCTAATTAATGCAATGTTTATCTCCTACACAATGACCGTTGTTCAAAAAAAACCTATACAATGCCACCGTCAAAATAGACGCCACTACTCGATCAAAATGGTGTAGACAATTTTGTCCTTCTTTATTAATTAGAAACCTTAAAATTAACAAATAACATTAACGATCAGGATTTGTTCTCGTGGTTCTTCCGTTAATATTGGGTTTCAATGAACTTTTCTCATATCTATACTATATTAAAAAGCATTTACGTATTTTGCTTAAATTCTTAAATTTTAAGTGTTTTGAAATTACTAAATTACCCATTATATAAACTAAATTGAGTAACTATTAGATATAGTTAATAAAATTCTTATATTCCATTTTAATAACTAAACTTTATATATTTAAGAAAATCAAAGTCAATACAATTTTTTTGAAAACCAAAGACAATACAAATTAACTTAATTATTAAAAAAAATTCATAACCTTTTTTTTCAATTATGGAGAACAAAATAGAAACGGAAATAAAAAAAAGATAAAGAAATTAGACATGTCATCAAACAAAAATTATTCGCCGTCATCATATTATATGTATACCTTACTCCCTACGTCTTGAAAACATACATGTTAACGAGTAAATATTTTTCGTTGACGCCGCATTACACGGGTATCATGCTAGTATATGTTTAATATTCTCTAGCTTTACCCATTTCTTATAATCAGAATGTTAAAAATGTTCACATTTCACGACACTTGATTTCCACAAAATCTTCCTAGTCATCATATTCTCATAAAATCAAGCAGGTGTCAAAATCCATGAAGGGGTGAATTAAACATGTCATCTTTTGGTGAATTGAAGATAAAGTAAGATGAAATAATAAGAATGAATAGAATTTGTTTGATTTTCGATCAATATTAATAAAATATAAAATCATGGCAATTATTACATGAAAATATATGCAAATTAAAACAAACTCGATATTTTTAATTAATACTATATATATTTTCAAAATTAGAGATGAAATGCATAACAAAACTTGTGTAGGAAAATCGAATTAAATATCTCTAATTAACATGGATATGTACATTTGCAAGTATCGATCAAAATGCATCGGCCCTTGCCAAAACGCCCTCTTTTAGCTTTGCACCTACGATTGCATACAATCTCATTGCATTCATCATAATCCCAAGTTTCCTCACACGCTTCACCTATCAGCATCTCGGACTCGGTCCCTAAAGAATCATATATCAATCGATCAAGAAACTTTTGTGACGTTTTTTATCGCAATCTTATCGATCAATGACACTTACAAGCGTAAGGGATCTATAAGCATTAACAATGTAAAAGTTACCTGCAACTGTGAGTAGGAGCAGAATAGAAATATATAACTTAATGGACGGCATATTTTTTAGTTTTTCAATAATTAATTATTATATGGTTCAACCTTTGAATATTTATAGGTAAAAATATGAGGCTAAAAATCGCAATAAATACATATTCGGATTAAAGTGATTTTTATTTTCTATAGATTTTTACACAATTAATTAAAGTGTTCCGAATTTTGGGCTCATGGGCTTTGGCCCATTTCTTTTACAAATTGGAATTCGACTCTAATTATATGTTAGGGTTAGTTTAATACATATATAAATATCAACATGATTGTTTTGAAATACGATCTTTCGCTGTTGGACCGAGATACAAGATTTTAATTATGGCAAGTGAAGATGCAAGTGATATTGGCTCAAATGGATATTGAGGATGCGCTATTAGGTCATGAAAAGAAATCTGCGACTTTGTCAAATGAGAAGAAAGAAAGAAAATATCGTAAAGCTCTATCTCGTATTAATCTCCATTTATCTAATAATATTTTACAAGAAGTTTTGAAAAAAACAACAATTGATTCTTTATGTTTGATGTTGGAACATATTTGTATGACCAAAGATTTAACGAGTAAGATGCACCTTAAAAAATTATTTTCTCACAAGTTGCAAGAAGGTGGATCTATGCTTAACAATCTTTCATTTTTTAAAGAGATTGTTTCTGAACTTGAATTTGTGGAGGTAAAATATGATGAAGATTTGTGTTTGATTTGTTTTTGTTATTTTCTGAATTCAAACTTTAGAGATACTATATTATATAGTTATGATATTTTAACACTCAAGGAAGTTTATAAATATTTGCATGCCAAAGCAAAGATGAATATATGGTGTCTACTAAAGGTTCGAGTTCTCAAACAGAAAATCTATCGGTTCAAGGCAGGAACTTAAAAATAGAGGCAGATCAAAGTCTAGAGGTTCATAGGCATACAAATATTGCAAAAAAATTAATGCTATAAATTGAAAAACAAGGAGAAAATAGCTACCAACAATAATTCACAATTTCATCATGGTAGGGAATCTAAAGCTCCTTGTATTGCCAAAGAAGACTTTGATGGAGAGATTTGATCGCTTTCACTAGATGTGAAAAAACCAATGATGAAAGGATTCTTGACTCAACTTGTACGTTTCAGGTGACTCAAAACAAAGATTGGTTTACTAGTTATGAACCAATTGAAGATGAATCTGTACTAATGGGAGATAATTTGCCATCTAAGATCGAAGGAATTGGTTCAATCTCAAGATGTTTGATGGTGATGTTAGAACTTTGGCGGATGTTAGTCATGTAATGGGTTGGGTTTGAAAAGATATATCATCTCTTTGATCTTAAACGATGCAGGTATTTTAGAGAAGGTGGAGTTCTAAATGTCTCAAAAGGTGTTCTGATTGAGATGAAAGTTGATATTAGTCTGCAAACTTTTAATACCTTCTTGACACTACCATAACGGGTAATGTTCCAGCAACAAAGTCTAAGCTTTGCTCAAGCTTGGTTGATATAACAATCTAATTTCAAATGTCTAATGTCACATGATGTTTTTATGATAAGGAGTTCATTGAAGTGTTATCTTCTTATTAGCTACACGAGTAAATTAGTCTCAAGACGGAGATTATTGACTGTGATTTAAATTGGGTTAAGTGCACCGAAATGTAATGAACTATACCTAATTTAATATTCTGTGTAACAAACTATAATTTGTTCACAAAAAATACATTAAATTACCCGAAAGTTGCAATTTATCTAATTTTGACCTGCTTTGTAGGTAACCTTATTATTTTATTTTTTATTATTTTCTTTATAATAATAATAACTATTATTATTGTTATTATTATTTATTCTTTTTATGTTTATAACCGGGTATTCTCACTTTGAAAGATGACATGCGTCGACCACCCATCATCACCACCACCCTCAATTCCTCCTCAACTGCTGCCATCGCCGGAGTAGAAGACCACCACCGTCGCCGTAAAGTGACCACCATGTGACGTTCTCCTTTCTCTCAATCTCATGGAATCACCACCGCCACCACCTTCAACTTAATCGTTTTCTAGGTTTCTTAAAGAACTTCAACCATCGCTTGATGTGCGAGCACCGGCCATCATGACCTTTAACCCTCAAGCTGCTCATGAAGATGTAGGGAACAATATCCCTCAATCGATTGATGCTCCAGGCCTCATACTCGTCGGACTTGGTAAAACAGAGGTGAGAAAACCCTAAAGCGAATAACTCATAAATCCCAGATCCGGATTTCGTTTCTTCTTATTTCATCATATATGTTTTAAATCTACTTCAAATTGTTGAATAGACTTCATAATATAAAAATCAAAATCGTCAATGGTGGTGATCGAAGATGAAGAAGGTGGTGGCAGTGGTTGTGGTTGATGCAATAGGTGTGGCGGCATTTACGATTCAAATTCTTGTTAAGGTTTAGGAGTCGTTCGTGGAGGTGGTGGTTGAATATGAAGGAGGAGATGTCAGTGGCGGTGGTTGAAGATGGAGGTGACGGTGGTTGTGGTTAAAGATGGAAGTGGCGGTGGTGATGGTTGAATATGAAGGAGGTGGTGGCATTGGTGGTGATTGAAGATTGAGGTAGCTGTGATGGTGGCTGAAGATGGAGGTGGTGGTTTATTTCCGTTCCCACTTCATATGAATAACAATAAACACATATACTATTTCTCCTTAATTTAATTCACAATCCTTCTAAATAGTTGTAATTTTGAGAAATTAATTAATTTACAATGACCACGAGAACAGAATGCATTTAAACGAAATATGATTTTTTCTAATTAAAAATAAAATAAAATAGTGGAGTGTTTGGTTAAATCAATGAGAGACATAATAATAATAATAATAATAATAATAATAATAATAATAATAAAAATAAAATATAAAAAAAAGTTAAAACATTTTAAAAAACAAGGTGACCTGCAAACTTGATATTGCAGGTCACATTACAATTAATTGAGAATTTCGAGTAATTTAATGCATTTTTGCGAATAAATTATAGTTCTTTACACAAAATATTAAATTATGGATAGTTTATTACATTTTGATATACTTAACTCATTTAAATTTTGGCCACATGAACCTTTCCTCCATTCCTTTTACGATTGGTATTGGACTCTAATTATATATTTGGGTTAGTTTAACACATATATAAATATATGTTGTTACATGCGCAGAAGACACCAACACCAATTAAAGAGAGTGTGATTTCTTTATATGTTTTTCATTCCTAAGTCGTAAACCCAAAAGAAACCACATCAAGCATAATTATTTTCTTTGTTATTCGCAGATTTAAGTTATATTTTGATTATATGCATTTTTGTAATCTTATTATATTTTTCTCGTATAATGATATCATCGGTTGTGTCCATGATCTTTTCCCACTAGAATTTTTTCACATTAAATATTCGTGTTCTTATTGCCTATTATTTATTCATATTTTGTTTCTACATGGTTTGAGTCTATTTTAAAAGATTGTAAAAGTTCCTTAACTTATTTTTATTCTTAAAAAATGAAGATATAGTCTATAATGTTTTGTTCTTTTTCATAAACCCTAAATTACCTTGACTGGAATCATGGATTTAATGTTAATATCAATTAACTAAAACTTTAAAAAGCAACTTTATTTCTAAAAAAAAAGACAGCAATCAAAGCTTTGTATTGTGCTTTTACAAAAGATCTACATACACTTAATTTAGCTTTTATTTTTTTGCTCTTCCAAGGAACTAATTAAGACTCACAAAGAAGGATAATCTTTGTGCTTTGTATTGTGTTCTTCGATTGGAGATTTGAAGAGAATCTGAATTCATATAAACAATCAAACGAATGAACCGATAATCTTTTCATTTCCAAGTTCCAAACCCAAAGGTATCAGTGAATCTCTGACAACCAGATCTCAGACTTCTCCTTAATTTAGGGGTGTTTAATTTAGCTTATTTTTATAAGCACTTTTTTCGGCTTATTTTTTTATTTCAAGTTATTATAAACTCATTGATCAGGAAAAAAACAAGTTTATTAAATAGAAACCGGAAAAAAAGCTAATTAAGCCAAGCACCCCGTAAGTTTTTTTCCCTATGTGAAATCAACAACATATTCCTTTTTTCTGGTTTCCTTTTCCGCCTATCGTTCTATGCGTGAATTTGATAGGGCTTCTATTGGGGATAACAATTGTTACCCGATCCAATGATCATCCATCCGATCCGATCCATCTGTAATGGATATGGACGAAGTTAAATGGGTGAATATCGGATAGTGGACATGGATGTTTAGTGAAGCGGATATGAATAATGATTTTTCATTCATGAATAAATCCATTAACTCGAATTAAATTTGATATAATTAAGTATAATTTCATATATGTATTTTAATTTTAAAACTTATATATAAATATATTATTAAAGATATATATAAATAAATATGCAGGTTAAATTCACACTCCCTTCTATAATATTTTATACAGTTGTATAGATTACATACATGTAAGTATCATTGTGTCGAAATGAAAGAGACTGTGGTTTATGCTCCTAATTGTAGTTATATTAAGTTATGTTTTAATTCCTATATTTTTCTGGAAGAAAATATGTATTTATATCAATAAAGATCATAAATATATATATATATAGACAAAAATTCAAACAAGAACTTTTTTTCGTACGAGAACCGCGAGAACCAATCTTAGCCGTCCAATGCCCCCTCCTTCAATTGAATTACCCACTCATGAATTCTTTACCTGCACTCAATCCGGCCACGCTCTTCATCCATGAATTCCATTATCCAAAATGAACGGCCAAGATTGGTTATCGCAGTTCTCGTACGGAAAACAGTTCTCGTTTGAACCCTTCCATTTTGACATCCAATGAATATCCATTTATCTGTTTAATTCGATACATATAGATACAGACAGACGTAATTATTTTAGATAAATATGAATATAGATATGGATAATATAAAACTAAATAGATATTGATGTGGATATGATATCAACCGATCCATTACCATCCCTAGCTTCCATCATTTTCTTATTCTTGGGCTCCAAAAGTGGGCTAACATATATAAAACACAACATGACACTTATTATACATAAAACAAATGGGCCCTTAATGGCCAGGCCCTAGCTGGCACAACCCATCAGATCGATCGTGAGCAAGCACTCCTTAATCTTTTTAAATTACTATGTTAATTTTGTGACCAACGATGATGATTTTTGTCTCATATCATTTCAACTTTTTTTTTCTTGATTATTCCTATTCTAAACTCTGAATTATCTTTATCTTACTTTTGAATTGATATCTTTTTTGTCTAATTAGTAATGATTATCGTATTAGTAGATTTATTCCCAAATTCCTCATTTACTCATTTTCTTTGTACTAATTAATAATTAAATATTTTAAATCTGAAATCATACCCGTTCCCTAAGTATTCGACGCTCGGTCTTACCAGAACTATACTACAATTCAATTAGTTACACTTGTCTATTTGTGTTATAGTCAATAATTTGATAAACTCAATTTATAAATATAAAACTTGATCTGATTCACAACGACAACAACCCAATTTGGAGGGTACGAACCATAATCAAAGTATTGTGGAGTTGAACAAAAGGAATTCACAATTCGTTTCCATCAATTCTTTCAACCATAACTTCAAAGGAATTTGAGATTCTGATTCTTTTGGGTTCCATCCAATCAAACGGTCCCAAAATGATGTGTTCGAAATTCGCTATACTGTGCGTAAGATCTTGTCATTCACGTACTGTGCGTGTGAAGCAAATATATATATATATGTCCATAAATACACGGCTTCTTACTTAATTTAATCTTTATTTAAATTAGATGACATATATATATATATAATTCAATGATCGAACATCAATTATAATTTGTATGCAAATTAAATTAAATATAATATATGGAATTAAAGATCGATATATGTTAGTTTAACAAGGATAAGTACATTTACAAGTAGCATACGAAATGCATACGCCCTTAGCTGAAGACCCTCTTCTAACTTTGCATGTAACATCGCATATGGGCTGCGTGCATTGCTGAAACTTTGTACTATCTTCACATGCTTCGCCATGAATTATCATCCCGCTCCCTGATCAGTCATGCAAATACCAATTATCAAACTCTCTCTATATATATGTGTGTGTACACACACACACACACACAGAGAGAGAGAGAGAGAGAGAAGAGACGAGCAATGGCATAGTAAAAACATAATAATTACCAGCTGCAATCGTGATCAGGAGGAGAAGAGTAGCATATAGCTTGATGGATGCCATATATGGTCGATCTGTAATTCTGTAGCTTCTTTCTGGATATCTAGCTAGCAAGCAAATAAACAAGATATATGATGAAGGATGGAGCTATAGCAATGCTGTACGTATCTACCAAATGGTTGCAAGAATGCCAAATTTATAAGATCGAAATATATTAATTACATGAGCTCCTGGCATTAATTAATTAAAAATATGCTTACATTAAACGAATCGCATTTATTTTAAAATAATAACTACATAATATATTACTTGTCACGAAACTTGATTAAGTATTAAATAAATGATAATTATTAGATTGCTTAATTAATAGATTACTTTTTATAAAAATATCATTTTCCTGGTAATTATTAGATAAATAATAATAGGTTTAGTTTAGAGAGTTGTATTCAATAAAGTCCATTTAAAAAATATAGTACTGAAATTTTAATATTCAATCATAATTGATTCAGTATACAATCACATGTGATTTATAAAAGCATCACATGTGAATTACGAAAAATTACGAAAACGCCACTCCACCTAAATTTTTTAAAATTTAATCTAGACATTGATAACATTGATCCAAAGGCTAAAAATTAGTCCTTTATGACTATGAATTAATTATAGACTGTATTAAACATTCTTCTTAGTTTAGAATGTATTAACTATTAACCCGATTGTATATTGGGTCTCAGCTTATCTATACTATACAATCAAGAGAAATCAAGATCATTTTCAACAGGGGCATCCTATGGCTTTTTAAGGTCTTGTACAAAGAAAAAAATGGACATCTTAAATACGCACACATATAAAAAAAATCACCGATACTATAATATTTGTTAAATCAAAAGAATTGTCGGTGACTTTAGTGTCATCAAGCAATTTAGTATAATCCAGATTAACATGAGACTAGCCGATTCTAGACTTAGTTATAATTCGGGTTTGGAGGTGCGGAGTTCACACTCGAATAAACTAAGTTGGTATCGGGAATACGGGGTCCAGGGGCTGGCCCCTGGTGGGGTTCCAAGGGGATCGCCCCTTGGCAGGGTCCAAGAGGCAGCGCCCCGTAGCAAAAACTATTTATATATATATATAACCGCCGTCGGCGGCCGCCACCGCCCTCAACCGCCTTGTAACCGCAGCGGCGGATTCACGGCTATAAATAGGCATCTCGGTTTGGTGTTTTTGGGATGAAAAATATAGAAAGCCGAAAAGGAGAATACGATTACGCAAGTCGATATTTTGCTGAAATAGTCTCTGATAAACCGAAAACAAAGCAAAGATATTCTATGTTTGGATTTGAATTAAGCCTGTAATTCAAATCAAGTTTCTTGGATTATCCTATATCTGAATTCGTGATACCTAGACAAAAGTGTCGAATTACAAATTACGGAAAATGTATTAAAACATGATCCACGAAATTATCCAAGTATGTATTGTTATTATTAACCCTGTGTCAAACCCTTTTCTCCAACAAGAATAGTAGTTGAATAGAGTATCTTACACACTTAAGTGAATCATGAGTTCTCATATAATTATAGAATGCAAAGTTATAATCAACTATTCTTAATTAGTACTCTCCAAAATATAGTTTTCAATAACTATCATTTTCAATTGAGTAAGTCTTTCTTGTCACATTTGGACCATAAGTGGGACTTTTACAACTTAAGTTTTGAAAATCTTCTTTTTTAAGATATTACTTTGGAATAGTCAAATATCTTAACACATCGTTAGGTTTATCTTTACGTTTTAAAATTAATCGACTTTTTTTAAATATTTTAACACATCATTAGATTTGATAGTTTCACCAGGTAAACACATGTCAATCAGCTTTAACTCTATAGAAAGTTTATTTGCATCAAGATCTCATTATTCATCATATTTCAGTGCGGCTACAAGACGTCTACAACAAGACTTAAGATCTTTGGTATAAAATTCTTTCAAATATTTAGAAAACAAATAATCAAATTTATTCTTTCATACTTTCTGTACTATTCAAATCGAATGTTTAATAAGTTTGGTTTTTCTTTGACTATCTCAATATCAAAACCTCGTTTTTTCTTCTTGATTTTTGAATGATGAATGAGTCTTCCTAATATGTTTTTTAAAACATGTAGAATAATTACTTTAAATATGGAATTCATAGTGTTTCGATCTCTCTCTCTACATATATATATATATATATATATATATATATATATTAAGGTTCATGCAAAAGGTGACTTAATTCAAGACAGGTTCTCTCTAAGTTTTTTTATAACTATATCACCAATAATTTACCATCTCATTTTCTTGGTGTTAACTTTTTCTTGAATTGTTGAAAATGAAACTCATATACATCTTTCGCTAGTATTTTAATCTTCCTTAAGCTTTGTTTTGTCGTTTTGTGCTTTGAAGATTTTCCCCTAGATCTTCAACGGTCAAACTATGATTCAATCATGAAACTTTTATCGCACCTCGTTTGATAACCAATGCAAAATTTTGATTTAATAAATCAGCAACAACATCAAAGGTAACGTTAATAATGCATAATCTTGTATATGTAATGAATTTGACTTATGATACTATTTTGAGATCGGGACATGATTTGGTTTGATTGGTTAAGCCTGTCAAATGCCTCGGTCCTAAAATCACCATTACTGATTATAAATTGACATTGTTGATTTTGTTCTTTTGTGTCTAGAAAATCTCTTGTAATTAATTAGTTTTGTTGACAAATGAACAGTGGATGTCTTTGAGGATGAAGATTGACTACAAAATACAAGTCAAGGTCACCTAATTTGCTCATTACTGCTTGTATCAATTCAAACTTTATCTATACTTTCATCATTAGAACTCTCTTTCTTTATTATCTTTAATTTCTTGAATGATTATAAATAGTTGTAGTATTGGTTTATCATCTAAAAAATAGACATACATCTGGTATCACTTATATCTTTTTACCATACAGTATCATTGATATTTTTAAAGTTTGCATTGATCTTATGTTTAATTTGTAACCTAACATCTGTTTATATCAACTGTTTTTTGTATGTTTGATTGGGTCAAATCTTAATAGACTAAGCAAACTATTTTAATCCAACGGTATGAGTTGTGCACTTTATTGCTTCTTCATGTGTTAGTGTTACACTAATCGTAATTGCCGTACTACAATTGAAATTGGTGATGTATATGTTAGCAAGCATGTGATTATATAGACAAGTTTACATTTAAACTAGTTTTATTTGGATCGTATATGAAATAGTTGTTCCATAAGAAAAAAGGGTGTTTTTAACCCATATATACATCGAGTGTTTGACCGACAACTTATATTAGAGGTGGTAAAATTGGAAGGTTTTGATCCAAGCTTGACTAGGTTTCAAACTCTTAAAATACTTTTGTTGATTATTTAGAAATTTAGTTGGGCCATTTTTTTATGCTCCACACTATGCATCATTAAACTCAAGTTCAACACTCATGTTTAACACAACATATTTGAGTTAATTGCAGCCACCTAATTGTGGTTTTAAATCTTTTTGCTCCATGGTGCCACTTGACTGACCATCTTGTATGCCTTTTCCTTTTAGTTACAAATTTTCTAGAAGATTGTCACTTGATCAGATAGTGTAAAATGTTTTCTTTTTTCTGATTCATTGCCTCCTCTTTTTTCGATTGGCTTTTGACTTGGTACTTATTAATTTCGGTATAATTATATCTTAATTAGATTGATTTTTATTGATATGTGTGAGGTGGATGAAGTATTTTATTGTGAAAAAATGGTTCTTAATGTGTACTATGATGTTTTGATATAAGTCATAATACATTATACAAACTATGATAGTATGTATTTTGTAAATATTTAATGTGACTTTATTTGTGGTGGTTAATAATTTATATGTGTTAAATTCTTTAGATAAAAAGGTTGACTAGAGCTGAAAAACGGGTACTTAGTTAGAAGTAGAAGCTAAACAGATGAATGAAAAGGTGACGGATATTTGAAGATTTTGAATGAGAAGTTCCCACCATCTCCTAACTAGCTAGAATCGATCTTTGTTATTATTTAAATAAAACTTATTATGTAATTTTCAATTCTCTTAGAAAGTTTGCATACATTCAAGTTAAATGTTTTTTGGAAGATTTGGATAATTGTTTCACTCCAAGTTTGTTACTAAATTTTGATTTTTGGTATCTGTTTATAGTTTATATATAGTTATGTTATGCATTGTAATTGAAATTGGATGTTAGATATTGGTTTTATATAATTTTTTCTGGAAATTCGTTAAATTTTAATAGGAATGTCATTTGTAGGAAATTCATCGGAAATTTGTCATAGTTCCATTGCAACTCGTTTGAAATCCGTAAACAATTTGTCGGAAATTCGTTAAAAATTTGTTGGAAGTTCGTCGAAAAATCAATCAAATTGTGTCGGAAATTCGTTAAAAATTTGTCATAACTTCGTCATAAATTTGTAGGAAATCCGGCAGAAATTCGCCGGAAATCTGTCAAATATCCTTCCGAAGTTCGTTAAAAACCAATAAAAAAATTTGTTGGAAACTATAGATGTTGAGACAATTTGAAATATAATTTTCGACGTATTTCTGACAAATAAATTTGTCAGAAACAATATAGTCTGACAGAAATCTCGTCACAAATTTTTTTCTAACAAGCTTTTTTCCGACAAACTAAATCCGTCGAAAATCAATCAAAAATGACTATTTGTGACGGATTTTGCTGTCGAAAAAACTCTTTTTCCTAGAATTGAATTTAATAGTGAGTATTTTGATATCATAAAAAATAACTATTCTATTACTTGTCAAAGTACACCCCCTTCCCTCCAAACAAAAGAAAAGGTCAAACATATATGTGGTCTCATTTTGTGTACCATTACTATTAGTCTACAACCAAGCGTCAAGCGTGTTAGTTAATTCTTATATTTTGTTTTGATGTTATCACGATCTTTCCTACAATCTTCCATTACTCACGACACTTTCTCACACAGAATTGGTAAAACCTCAACGTTTATTCCTCATTATTTAGTAGTATATATATATATACCTAATTAAGGCTATTATGATTATCTTCAAACACACAATTTGATCAACATCTTTCAATGGAATTTCAAAGCTTTCCACAACCCACAAGACCCACCTCGTTTTCAAAGCTAACATCATTCAAATATTCAGCAACAGTTTCGGAACCGATCTCTCTTCAAGATTCTGAACCCTCAACGTCGGCGGCTTCAAGATTACAACAACCAGACGAGTATAAAGATGAAGTTTTTGACGAGCTAACTAGGATTCTTTTCGAGTGTTTGGAGAGTGTGGATAACGAAAATAAGGGTTCTCTTCTACGTAAAATATTCTTCCAGCTCGAAAAAGATAGCCAAATGGAAAACATTATTCTAGAGAAGCTTAAGAATACTCAAGTAAAAGCTATTTCTGAGTTATTGGAAAAATATACAGGGAGTTTAATAAGTCAGAATGGTGAATATGAAGAGAAATATGATCAACAAGAGACTGTAAGCAGAGGGATTAACGGCAGTTTAACGGAAGCAGTCGGGACTGGTGAATCGATATTGGAGTTCAAACGTAAACTTGAAAGGTTCAAAGTGAAAACTCTAAATATCGAAGGGGGTGTAATAAAGAAATAAGTTTGATGGAGATGCATGGAAATGGTTGTTCAACATACTTTGTATTCATCTGTAGATTTTATGGTATCATGTAACAAAAGCTTAACAAGTAGAAAATATTACAAATAGTAAAAATTAAGGTGATCTTCTCTACAAATCAAGTTGCAGATAATGATAAAATTTTAGATATTTTGTTAGTATTAATTTTAAATTATATACAATAGTTCATTGTATATAACGATAATTTAAACAAATTTGTATTATTTAAATATAGTACGTTTGTCTTATATAAACACATAGCGAGCGAGTGAGCGAACACGCTCGCTGCTAACACAATATATGCTCAAATACAACCACATATTAGCGTCTACTTTTTATCGTTAATTTCTTTTTCTTGCGCTCGAGCACGTTACTTCTTTCTTGTTGTGAATTGATTTTTGATCTAAAGACGAAAGTTTTCTTATTCCAACCAACTTTTACAGTTTTACTCTTGCATCTACGTATTGTACCGTTCTACGTATAACAAACACATATTAGTTACAACTAAAGATATTGAAGTAGTATAATCTATTAGACAAGTATATATGCATGGTATATTACAATCTAATACAACTTATCACAACCCAATACATATGGCCCATGCATTAGAACTCTACATTATATATTATAACTTATTAACGTACAAAAATGAAGGAAGAAAAATACATGTAGGATTGTAAGAGTGGAGGTTGCAAGATTAAAGATTAATTTCAAGATTGAAGATTGAATATAAGGTATCAACTATATATATATTCTTGAATTACTATGTAAGTATGCATTGTTGAGTATAATGTCTCATATCGGATGTCTCTGCTTAATTTCAATCAGGTACTAAGTTATAAATCTAGATTTGATTTTAATTTGAGATGCAAATTAGCCTTAGTATTGAGTTCCTCTATGCAATTTCGTATTCTAAACCCTAGGCACCACCACGAAGTTTTTGGTTTTGGTCTTTCTGTGCTCAATTTTACACCCTCGATCGATACTAGGTTTGGTTCTGAAACTCGGTTACATGAAACAAATTCAATATGCGTTAGTAGGTATGATTTTTGTTCTTATTTTCTTTGAAAGAGTGGCTTCTCATTTGGTTTAATTTTGATTCAAAGTTGCTGATTATCATTGGTAAAGCAAATTAATCGTTATAGCTAAAGCAATCAACCTTTCGGGAGCAAAATGTTCCTGCAAAAGCTAAATAAGCTGATCCCAAGAAAAAGGGAGTAGCCAATAATAGAAGAATTAAAGTAAAATTTCTTAAAAAACACTAACCTTCCAAACACCAGTATTGGTTTCTTCCATATGCATAGTTTCTTTAGCCCCATAACTCATTATATTGCAAGAAAATTGATTAACCTGTATTGTAAATCAAAAGGGAAAAAACTATTTGAGATTCACTGCTAGTTTTCTTAGGTCAGAGTTGAGTTGACCAAGAAACCTTAGACAGCAGGTGACTCCGGACATTGTTGCAGAAATGAGATGGTTTAGGTCACCAACGGTAACAAGGATGGTTATATCATTAGTTGACCAAATTTGATCATGACATCAAGAAATGACAGGAATATTTGCTTTGAGATTGCTTATACTTTTAACAAAAATCCCAAGGATCTCGTTCTCAACAAGATCAAGTACCAATATTAAAGGCTCGAATCAATGAACTTGAAGATGAAATGAAAGAAATGAAAGAGAAACGAGCGGATGAAGCTAAAGAAATGAAAGAAATGAGAGAAAGGCAAGAGGTTATGGTTCGATTTATGTCAGTTGTGAAGGAGCAACTACCTAATGTAAACTTTTCTCACGTCTTTAATCATTTAAACACAGAGGTAATATTATATGCATCTAATCTCTTATTAATGTTTCAAGATATAATTGTGGTTGATTGCATAGTATTAATTTTTATTTCTAAATGATTTCAGGTTGCTAATGATTCATGTAGTGCCTATGAACACCGTCCTAATGTAAATCCAACCTCATCTCGTGCAAGTCAAAATCACATTACTTAACTCATTGGTAATTGTAATTGATATGTCTTAACACATGTATTTTAATTAATGTTATTACAGATCCAAGAAACAAAGGCAAACGATAAATAGCTATTAAATTGGAGTTTTTTGTGGAGGTAAGTGTTCTTCTCATGTATTTTAATTAATGTTGGACATTTAGTACTTTTGCGGTTAGGTCTTGCTCAGTTTAATGCCACTGCCTAAGTTTGCATACATAAGCCAGAGTTTTCTGAATTAAGTGTTTTTTATTATTTTTAGTTAATAGTTAATTTCAAGATTGTTAACTCAATCTTCTATGTGCTCAACCCAGTTTCTTTGTTCTTATATTTATTTATTTATTTATAAAGAAACTGGGATTCATTGTGGAATAGAAAATTTATTGAAGTAATATTAATAGTGAAAATTTACAAATTATCCCCTGGTTATATTAGTGCTTTTACTTATATTAGTGTAGATCTCATTTCCTGGTTACATTAGTGCTTTTACTTAAATTCATCACTACTAGTTTTCTCAGCATAGTATCACCTGAAATAGAAACATGTGCTTTTAGTGCTTAATGCATGATCTTTTAGTCATATTTATATGGAACTGAGTTTTTAAACTAGCTTTTTAAACTATCTTTGCAGTCGAGTTTAGGTACTTTGATGTTCTGTATTTTGATTATAAGTGGCAAAGTTTTAAATCTTTTGTCTATTTTTGCAGCCGAGGTTAGGTACTTTGCTGCTGAGGTTAGTACTTTGATGTTATGTTATCTTTGCAGCCGAGGCTAGTGCTTAATGCATGATCTTTTGTCTATTTTTTAAAAAATCTTTTAGCATCAAATTAAGAGGTTGGCAAAGTTTTATAGTAAGTTTCAATCATAACGGGTCGGGTTAAACGGATCATTTAAGAACATTAATATTGAAATTAAAAGATGGTCTTTGTTGATATGTTCTATGTTCTATTCTTTCATATTTTTTTTTACTAACTTAAACCTTGTTTTTTTGTAGTTATGCAGGTTTAACACTTGGAGTATTATGGACACAAAATAGATTTAGATTTTCTAGAAATTATGTTCTAAGTAGTAATTAGATTTACACTAGATATGTTTTGTTGCTACTCATTTTGATATAAATTTAGTGAAAATGGTTATAACACTAGCCTTTATTGGTCTTGTGTATGATTTTAAACATTGTTGTTTATAGATTTTAGCAAAAAATTTAAATATTTTTATATTTAAAGAAGCTGTATAAGGAAACTAAAAATGATTCTTGAGAGGTTTAGTGACAGATTTTCTCGTCGCTATAACACTTATACTGACTGAAACTTCTGTAGGCAAAGGTACTAAAGCTTCATTGAATCTAGTATCTTTTACGGACGGAAAATAGTTGGTCCTTAAAGCTTTTATACTTTTAGTGTCGGAATTTCTCAGTCAGAATAGACATTTAGCTATTGCTTTACTTGTGACGCTTTTATATTGCGTGAGAGGGAGCCAAAAAGCCTTTAGTGACGGAACGTAGACTTTTACTGACGCTTTTTTCAGTCAGTAAATGGCGTACAGTTTGTAGTGTTGCTTCTCTCATATATAGTCGATTAGTTTTGAGTTATAACCGCACAAACTTACATACATATATTTAACACAACATAATTATAAGGTTCTATTTCTATACGTACACCCTGCAAATTAGGGCAAAACACAATCAAGATAATTAGAAAAAAGATGCTGTCTAGGGCCGCTCGATCAATTGATCGAAGGATGATCAAACCATAGCGTAATCGCACGGTGTGGAAAGTCGGTCAAAGTCAAAATTAATCAAGTTCTGAATTGGTCATCACTCACGTACAGCTACAATTCGACATCTTCAAGGCCTCTATATGATTTTTTTATATAGAATACGTACCTACGTTTGAGCACTTGAAGATTTATATTTTACGAAAGACTAAACATTTATTTATTTTAACTAGCATGTTACCCACGCAATACGACGAGGATAACTAATTCATTCTCGATAACATATCCGTTTTCGGTAACGTAGGGTATATATGGTATACACACACTATGATGACGTCGAATAATTTCCATTTCCAGCATGTCCATTTTGTTTCCTTCTTTTTCATTTTACTTATTTCTTTATTATCTATCAACTCTTTCGTTAATTTCTAAAATAACCTTTGAAAAACAATAAAGAGTAAATTACACCAATCGTCCATGTGGTATGTTACAAATTTCACCATTCATCCTCGTGCTTCATTAATTACACTAACCATCCTTATTGTTTAAATTTTATAACACCGGCGGTCCCTAACTCACTTGAAATGACCAAAATACCCTTTCTTCTTTTTTTATCTATTTTTCTTGATTCTAGATTTAATTTTAAAATACTTTTAAAACTTAAAAACAATATATATATATGTGTGTATATACATATATATATAGAGAGAGAATATATATCTATATTATATACACACACATACACAGCCTATTTTGTCGACATCCCCACCGCCGCCCACAACCTACGTCGGCCTCCACACCGCTTCCCACCGCCACCAAGATATGGCACCACCACCGTAAGGTGATCACCATCATGTGACACATCGCTGTAACACACACACACACCACCATTTACCAAACACACACATACCTAAAGAAATCGAATGAAGATCGAGATCTGAAAATCGCATTTACAAATCGATGGCTACACCAAAGAAGAACAAGATCTGAACTCGTATACAGATCTAAAAAATCAAATGAGAAAATCCTAATTTGAAGGGAGAAAGAGACGCGACAGAGAGAGAGAGAGAGAAGCGAGAGAGTAACAAACAGACCCTAATCCGAACAGTGAAAATGGTGGTGATGACGATGTTCATGTGCGGCGGCGGTGGAGAAGGGGGAAGGTGATGATGGTGGTCTATGGCGGTGGGTGGTATTCTCCGGTGATGGTGGTCGTTGCTGATGTTGGCGCGGCAGAGAGCGGTGAAGGAAGGGGGTGTGGTGGTGGTGGTCTACGTGGATGAATGATGAGAGAATGGCCGGTGGTGGTTGGTGGGGTGGCCGGCGGTGGTGGTTGGTGGGGTGGCCAGCGGTGGTGGCTAGGAGAAATCATTTGTAGAGAGAGAGAGAGAGAGAAATGAGGTTGGGGATGTGTGTGTTTGTGTGTGTGTGTATATATATATATATATAAAAGAGAGAATTGTGAGAGTGGAGTATATGTTTATTTTTTATATAATATAATAATACTAATAATAATAACAATAATTATTTATTAATTAAGAAAATAAATAAAAAATAGAATAAGGGTATAGTAGTATTTTTAAGAGAAAAGAAGAGGGCATTTTAGTCTTTTGATCTGGACAAGGGACTATTGGTGTAACAAAATCCAAAAAGTAAGGACCATTGATGTAATTAATAAAGCTCAGGGATGATAGGTGTAAAAAGCGATATACCACAGGGACGAATGGTGTAATTTACTCAACAATAAAATAAGAAAAAAAACAACCTCTACTTATAAAATAAGATGATAAAAACATATCAATGACTTGGTGAATTGTGTTGATTTGAATGAGAAATTGTGTAGCTATGAGATAATATATTAGTGGCTGGGTTGGTGTATTTTAAAAAATGTAAAAATATTTAAGACTATATTGGTAATTTTCTATTATTTAAAATTTAAGAGTTCAAGTAAAATAATATTAAATATATTATAAATTAAACCTTTTATTTTACTTATATGAGTGTTTATAAATTCGGTTACATGTTATCAAGTTTATGAGTTTTAGTTATACGAATTTTCTAATACTTCAATTAAATTATTTGGTATATGATATAATATTTAAAATAATATTTCTATAGAGGTTTTTTTATTTAATTTTTAATTTGTGTAATATCTTATAGGTTGAAATTTAATTTGTATTGAGTTGACATTTTTAAATATTATTTATATAGAAAGTTTAGTTATTAAAATGATATTCAATGATTTCCTTTTAAGATTTAAATAAGGGGTAAGTTAATAATATCAAATGACTTAAAATTTAAGAGATTATGACATTTAGAAAAAAGAGTGTTAAATGCTTTATATATTAGTATAGATATAGATAGTATAGATAGATAATATATAAAATGAACCAACCATTTTTTGAGAAAGAGTGCAATATCATTAAACATGTAAATTTAAACAAAGTCGTTAGGAGATATCTTTTATAATGAGATGAGATGAGATGCACTTTGGTGAATCTCACAATTGTAGAATATATATGCATGCCTAAAGAAGGACAATAATAATAAGAAACAAATTGGGATTACTTTAAACGACAACAATTATAATTAAACCTTAAACTTCATATATTTCAAATAAATCTCTTGCACATTTGGTAAACATGTTCTACCATTCTTTCAAGTGATCTTTAATCCTGTGGACCCTTTTGTTTTCCTTTTTTGTGCGTAATGACTTTTACCTAATTATTCCTCTTTTTTTTAATCTGAGTGTTAAAAAACTATAATAATCTTTGACTTTTTTTTTTGTTTTTTCAAATAGCCATATTAAATTGTTATCTTAAGAGTATAAGTAGTGATCACACATAATTATACATATCATATCAGCTTTTATCACCTATACTTAACTAACCATCTAGCCCGATAGTGATTACTTCATATCATTCTTTACCACATTAAATTATGAGGCTTACATATTATTAATCAAAATTTAAAAAATAAAAAACCAAATGGACCCACCTTCCCTTACCACACACACTTTCTCTACATGTTATAAACACCACACCACACCTTCATGGAGTGTACCCCACCCCACACCTCCGACCTCCAAGTGCTCATCCCATCACTCCTTTCACTCTTATAATAATAACTTTTTGTTTTTTAATGGTAAATTACATAAAAATACTTTGTAACATAGTTATTATTGTATGAAACCACTTTTTTATTCTTAAAAACAAGGATTTAGTTTATCAAAATGTATCCAAATTATTATGTTTTGCTATTGTATTGTATTGGAATTAGAAATTTTCTATTGTGTATATCAAGCTTTTAATTTTTCGCTATTGTGTGTATTAAACTTTTATTGTATGTACTAAACTTGTAAGGTTTTTACTTTTTTTATATAACCAAAATTCATACAGTAGCAACAAATTAAAAGTTTGATACATACAATAGAAACTTTTAAAGTTCGATATACACAATAGCAAAACATGACAACTTGGATATATTTTAATGAACTATACCCTAAAAACAATACAATAAACTTTCATAATTCTTTCATTATATGCAAACAACTTTCTTCTAATATATGTTTTTAGTTATTATTGTATACAATAAATTTTGTCATAATTCTCTTTGTAGACAATAACTTGCACATAATGGATGGATTATGATAATTATATTTTAAAATAAAAAGTTAACTATATATAATTTTAACTAAGATAAAGTTTATTGTATTTTTGGTATAATTTACCTTTTTTTACAATGCCCCATTAAATCTTTCTTTTTTATAGAGCAAATTTTTTTATGGTATTCATTTAATAATAATTTTATACGTATTCTTAAATAAAATTTAGGTTTTTATGTTCTTTGAATGAAAAAAATATAATGGTTTTAAAAGAGTTCTCTTTTTTTTGTGATTTTTTGTCTTAAAGATTATGTTTGTTAAATGTTACATTGTTTGTAATACTAACAAATTAAACTTGAATATGTTTTAATTATAACTAAAACGTATGAAAGCACTAAAAATTCTCTAAAACAATTTTTTTCATATATTGAATTCTAATTGTTTAGATTTTTATTTGTTTTATTTACTTATGTTAATATCTATCCTTATTTTTATTTCCTGAGACATCGCAGGAATCTTAAAAATGTTAGTTTTAACATTTTTATTATACTTATTTTTTTGGGCAAAATACATGAAAATATAATTAACTTTGTCTTAATATTCATTGTATATAACTAACTTTAAATTCTTAAAATAATACAACTAACTTTCAAAAAAAAATCATTGTACGCAAACAACTTTTTTCTGTGTATAGTCTTTAGCTACCATTGTATAGAATAAACTTTTTCATAATTTCCATTGTATACAACAACTTGCATACAATGGGAGAATTATAAAAGTTGATTGTATTGTTTTTAAAAAAATAAAGTTGATTGTATACAATGATAATTAAGACAAAGTTTATTATATTTTAATGCAATTTACCCTATTTTTTTTCTTTTCTGTCGTAACGCACTTCCAATTGCCCGTTATGAGCATAATGCAAAAGATGTTAAATTTTCTTGATGAGATAAAATTTATTTTGAAATATCTTTGTATCTTTAATTTTCAGATTTTTATTTTCTTTTTTGAAATAATAGTAACTCAAATTATACATGTAATGTTATGATTTTATAATACAATGTGTAAATTAACTATATCATCTAATAAGAGTTATTAAACTTCTTTATTTATGGAAATGCAAGGAATTCATTGTACCCTGATTGTTGGTTTAGGTATTTATCGCTAATTGGGTAAAATCGCCCTCAATCTTTACTCTTTATTTATGGAAATGCAAGGAATTCATTTTAAAACTACTATTTAATTTATAAAATTTTAAAATATATTATTTAGTGTATTGGAAAACATATTTGGTAGGTAACATGTATTTTTCTTAGTTTGATTTACTTTTTAATACTAGCTTATTATTAAAAACTATCATTAAATATACCGAAGTTTAAAAAATCTAACATTTAGTATATTGAGAAATATAACGACTTGTGAGTAACCTATTATCAAAAGTCATGATGCACTCTAAATGATAGGTTTTGAAACTTCAAATACATTAAATGATAGTTTTTAAAATTGGATATCAATAATTTTAAAATTTTGACACAAACAAACTATCAATCTTAATTTCTTTGTTTGTGGATTATGTATTAGTTTTAACCCTTCTACTAGTTAAATCTAATAACAAACATAATTATGAAAACCTAAATTTTATTTATTAATTTGTAATACATTTTCATCCTCAGTTTATTACCGCCTTTAACACAAGCAATATTTCTGATCATGATTATATCTGCCTTCCAATGATAGCTAGTCTCTGTTTTATTAGACCAAGAGCATCCAATCCATAACTTTCTATTATCATGTCAGCGTCATATTATTTTTCCCTCCTTTGTCACTCAAACCTACTCATACTCTACTCCCCACATCCAACTCTCTCTAACCACACCATCTTTAAGAAAAAGAAAATATATACATATATATATATATATCAATGGTCCAATGGGAAGGAAGAAAAAAAATTTAACGTAACTCTAGACCAGCCAAGACACTCACTCTCACTTTAAGGGGGTGGAGGCAGTGGTGTTCCCTTGCTTCATGCTCCAACCAGCTCCCCACCAGCTGATTGGATGCTCTCAGTCTTATATAAGAGGTATATTACGGTTTTATCCTATGATAATTTAGCTCGATTATATATATAGGAAAAAGTTAAATTGAAAACTGTTTTTCGTGCAAGAACTGTTTGTAAAGTCATTAATAGGGGTATTTTGATTGTTTATATATTTACACAACCGTGAATTATGTCTGGGTGATCCGTCATTAATTTACGAGGCTTGATTTTTTCAAATATCCCTCATTAATGAGCCATTTATACATCATTAATGAGCTGCCAAAACTTCTTAACCATTGATTAATTTAATCAAAGGCTAAGATTGGTTCTCGCAGTTCTCGTACGAAAAAACAGTTCTTATTTGAACCATCCCATATATATAGTACGAAAAACAGTTCTCATATATGAGATGGTTTAAATGAAAACTGTTTTTCGTACGAGAACCAATTATAATCATTGATTAAAAAGATGGAGGGTCTAGATTAAATAATTGTTAATAAATAACCTTAATTAAATCAAACTTATCCTTAATTAATGAGGGGTAATTTGGACTTTATTACATTACCCCAACTTTTTTAAAACTAATATATCCATCAAACAAAAAGGTGTTAAACTACGAAAATTATACCGAATTAACGATAAAATTATGCTCTTTAATTCGAGACCAATCTTGCTATATTGTTTCTAAGAAAATAATTCAGGTTTGCTACTGTTCTTTTTTCAACACAGGTCTTGGCAGGTGCATATGTGCAGATAGATGCACGTGTGCATATACACAGACACATGTGTGCATATGCACAGACGCACCTAGTTTTTTCCAACACAGATGTAGATATACACATGTGCAGATAGATGCACGTATGCACCTAGTTTTTTCTAGTACAGATCTAGATGAGTGAACATGTGCAACTCAGATTTGATTGGATAAAACTCAGTGTCAAATTAATAATAACTACAGATATATAACCTATATAACTTTAATGTATAAATTATTTAGATATTTTTGTCAAACTTCAATAATCTTACTAACAAATACACATGTGTATGTGTATGTGTGTGTGGAGATAGATGCACATGTGCACATAGATTTATATCATTCAATATTAGATGACCATTTACAAAATGTATATATTATCACAATTGTAATCTCATTCGAATAAACTTAATACGACTTTGAACCGCATAACCCATTCAACCTATCCAACTCGAATAAAATTTTATTATATCTTTTAACTTAACCATTTTGACCCGACATAAAAAACATAACTAAAATCAAATAGCTAAATAATCAGATTTTGTTTTACTAATAGGTTGTAGTTGTCATTATCTTTTAAGTCGACTTTGGTTACTACCTTCAAATTTTAATAACCATCAATTATTGAATGAACCAACAAGCCCACATCCATTTAGAAACCCTAAGTTGCTGCCTATTCGACTTCAATTAAAGACAGAGAACATAGCTTATATTGCTTCCCATATCCATTGCTTGAATCATTTAGCCAGAATATAAACACGAACTATGATCCTCTCATCTTCATCGGACACAAACACGAAAGAAAAATTAGAGAAAAGTGATGCGAAGGTGATTGTCGGAATCGGTAGTGAAACAGTGAAGCGGATCTTGATGGTCAACTAGATATGGTTGTCGGTCGCCAACCACCGGTGAGACGAAGAGATAATTAATCATTGTTTCAAATGGTGAGATTATTTTATTCTGGAAAAAATGCAGTGGGTTTCTGACCACAAAGTTTAAAGGCTTAATGCATGAAATTCATGAAGAAAGGGATCTCCTATTGTGCTGGATTTTGTTCATTTTGTTTCTTTAGATAAATGGTTAATCTCTTACTTTCATATTTCATTTTTCGTTTGTATATAAATGCTATTGTATTATTGTCTCAGTCTTTGATACTTTTAATATAATTCTTTTCCTTTAAAAAAATTCATACGAATATAGTCTATACGGCGACACATAATTCTAGGCCAATGATATTTAATTTCGATCTTAATTATTCCTTTTTAATAAATAAATAAAAAAGCGTCAGATATTGATTCAACAATGGAGATCGTAAAATATGTGGACATAGAATGAAAAATTGTATTAGTCATAGTTTGAGATGCCGACGAAACATGCATTTATAGAAAAAAAGACGGTCAATTAATATCCTATATCAAGATATTTAATTAGACAAAAATACCTTTTTCATTTAAATAAGGATTTTTTGAAATGGATAATAAATGATTGGCTAGAAACGGTTTTTGCGGTTCTCATACGAAAAACAGTTCTCGTTTGAACCGTTATATATATAAGGGTTAATTTCATATATACCCTTATTAAACATCAAAATATCTTATTTGCTCAGCTTAACTTGTAAATATCGTATATACCCTTCTTAAGCTTTCATAATATCTTATTTACCCAGTTTAACTTATAAATATCATATATACCATTCTTAAGCTCTCATAATATCCTATTTGCCCAAACCACCATTTTTATTCATTTTCAATCATTTTAAATAAACTATAATTATAAAATATAATCAAATGACTATTATACCACTCGTTTAATTCTAGTTATAATATTTCACCTATAACCTTACTAAACTTTATAAATGTATTTGTGGAAGGAGTAAAAAAATGTCACTATATTTGCATGTCAACGTAATTCATTTGTTTGTAGGCAATTTACTTCCGGCGATGTTCATATCTTTCATAGGCGTTAGTAAATTTGTGTTTAAAAATGTTCTTTTAAAAAATTATTGTTTTCAGCGTAATGCGTTTGTTTGAAAGAACTAGAATTGTTTTTAAAATATATTTTCAGCGTTATTCCTGATTGGTGCATTAATTCCTCATATACACACGTATGAACCGTACTCGATCATTCAAATTAATTAATAGAATCGTCTATGTATATATATATAACTTGGATAATTGTGATATTTAAAAAGTTTAGTAACGGTATAGGTGAAATTTTATAAATACATTTAAAATAGGAGTATAATAGTCATTTGTTTACATTTTATAATTATAGTTTATTTAAAATGATTGAAAATGGATAAAAATGGTGATTTGGGTAAATAAGATATTATGAAAGCTTAAGAAAGGTATATATGATATTTATAAGTTAAACTGAGTAAATAAAATATTATGAAAGTTTAAGAAGGGTATATACGATATTTACAAGTTAAGCTGGACAGATAAGATATTTTGATGTTTAATAGGGGTATATATGAAATTAACTATATATATATATATGAGAAGGTTTCGTTGAGAACCGTTTTTATTGCGAGAACCGTGAGAACCAATCTTAGCCGTCCAATTCCCCCTCCTTCAATTTGAACGGCTAAGATTGGTTCTCACGCTTCTTACACTAAGAACGGTTCTCAAATGAACCCTCACTTATATATAATTATATATGTGTGGGGGGAGGGGGAATAACTTAGCTACACCATTATATAGCTATTTAGTTACATGATGCACACACAAACACTTGGTGGGGTCACCATGGTGCATAGTATATAAGCAGGGCCCTCCAAGTGTTTGTGTGTGTATCATGTAGCTAAGTTATTCCCTATATATACATATATATATATATGGAAAAGTTTAAACGAGAATCGTTTTTATAGCACCTACAATTTATAGGGGTGGCCACCAGTTAATTTTGCAGACAGAATAGAAAATTTTAACGTTTTCGAACCAATACCACTGGTCAAATTTAGGGGTGCCACTTGTGAGTTTTTTAATGCCACCCAAAATCTAATGAAATATGAAATTTAAAAAAATGATAATATATAGTTCAATCTTCAATTTATACCTTTAAAATACTTTAGTTTACACTAAAAATAACAATTTAATTAACAAGGCTTCGTATAAATTGTATTTTGTTTTAAATTTTAGCTATAAAATACCGGAATAACTGAAACATTGTTAACCCGACCCGATTAACTGACAACCCAAAAGAATACCCTGGACAACACACTCAATTTTAATTAATATTCTTTTTAATATTATATGGTGCCACCGGTCAATAAAAATCCTAGTCTTCCCCTGCCTACAAAAGCAATCTTAACCTTTAGATCTGGATATCAATGTAGAAATTACTGTATATTCGATTTAAGTAAAATGCATTTCGGTCGTAATCTTAACCATTGATCATCCATATCTAAAGGCTAAGATTGGTTCTGTATATAAGGTTTGTTATGTACCGAACTTTACAATATATATATATATATATATATATATATATATATATATATATATATATATATATGTGTGTGTGTGTGTGTGTGTATGTGTGTGTAACAACCGTCCCACATAGAAAAAATAAACGAAAGTTAAATCACCTTATAAGTTCAAAGTTATAGACTACAATGATTTAAAGTTGATTTCAAAATTATCATGAATTTGGACCGTAGAATGTTACAACATAAGTCAAGGCTTATTAGATTTTCTCAAATAAATAGTGATATATAATACCTACGATTTCACAATTCTGCATTCAAGACCTTTTAACATTGTTTATATGAAGAAGAATATATACTAATTTATATATGTTATTAGTATAAAACACGTACAAAACATGCTACTCAAATATACATTTAAAAAGAATCAAGAAATCAAGTTATTATATATGTAGCAAATTTACTGACCAGAAGAAATTCACTTTTTACCGTCATTGACAATGCCTCCAATATTTACAGTCTTGACTTTAAAACGCTCAAGTTTCTGATTCAACTCTTCGTCAATACTTACACCTCTATCTGCCATTTCAAAATCTTCTTCTTTCTGATCAACTTTCATCTTGTCCACCACTTTTGTCAAGATCTTTCCCAGAAAGTCCTTAGCTCTCGAGTCTCCGACCGCCTCCCTTGCTAGCCTTCCTAATGGAACTTCGACAATATCTCCTTTGGAGAAAATTCTCTTGAATACTTCCTTCCCTTTGATATCGATTTCCTCCAAGCATTCTTTAAGGGCACCACGTATGTGACCATCGACCTCGTTTTGCTCGTCGTCTTCTTCCAAATACGCGTCGTCTTGGACTGTATACGAGGGGGTTCTTTCGCATGTGGAGTCAGGCATCGAAGATTGATCGAAGTATTTAAATGATTCTGCGTCATAAGGTAGATCGTTTATCGCCATTATAAGAGTACTGTACGTGTGATAAGGTTCTACTTAGCATGGATATGGTATTTATACCTAGAACTTAGCATGCCTTGCAAGTTTGACTAATCAACGTTCCATGGGTTGACTAATCAACATTCTATGATTCCATCTTTCGTGGCTCCTCGATCGCTATTTCTAATTAGAATAGTATTTGATTTGATAGATTACTTGTAAGACTTTTTCTCTATTAAGAAGTAGAGACTAATATATATATATATATATATATATATATATATATATATATATATATATATATATATACATGTTATAAGGCTTGCACGCCAAGGTACAATTAATGTACTTGATACACGTTTTATTTTAAAAATATTGTAACATTGTAAGATAATTGAGATGTTATAAGTGGGTATACTTTTAACAAGTTATATAACAAAAATTAAAAATTTGAATTAATTAACCTTTAAAAAGTAATTACTCAAAAATAGAAGTTTTGATATGTGGACATATAAATAGGGTTTGGTTCATCATGATGCATTCAACTTATCACGTTTTGTTATTCTATGTATCTGATTTTAAAATTTTCTATAGTGTGTATCGAACATTTAGTTAAGTTTGTCTCTATTGTGTGTATTAAACTTTCAATTTTATGTATTAAACTTATACTTTTTTTCTGTTTTTATGTTACCAAAATACATACGATAGTTTCAAATTTAAAGTTTGATATATACAATAGAAACTTTTAATGTTCGATATGTAAAATACTAAATGTGATAAGTTTGATACATTTTGTTGTACTAACCCTATATAAATACGAATTTATAGGCATAAATGGGGAGACTTTTAAAAGTTTTTATTGTTTTTTAATTACTATGATAAAAAAAGATATTACTAAAATTAAATACTTTTCAAGTAGCAGATCCATATGTATTCGAAAATAAAATAACTAGACCTGTAATAAAAAATATAATCAAATAAAAAAGTTGTTCATGAATTCAAGTTTGCAGGATTTGTATTAAGTTCGATGATCGAGTTTCATGAGCCTCTCACTCTAACAATTCGAGTTTTATTTATTTGTATTTTGTTTTACGTGTATATTAAAGAAGTTGGTGAGTGCACGATACGTATTAATTAAAATAAGAATTTGTATCAAGGTCAATAGCATATGATATATATAAACTCGAATTTGTAGAATTGGTCGCAATGGAACACACAAGTAGGGATGTAAACGAGTCGAGCCGAGTCGAGCTTTACACTAATCGAGCCAAGCTTATTTAAAATTACAGAAGCTCGAGCTCAAGCTCAAGCTCGTATTTTGAGGCTTGAGCTCAATCGGCTCATGAAAAGTTATACGAAGCTCGATCGTGATAGACTCGCTTAAACCCATGAATTTTCATTATATAACTACCAATACACAAGGCTCAAGCTTGTTTAATAAATGAGCCTTAATATAAGCCCAAGCTCAGGCTCGAGTTCATAACTCGTCTCGTTTTAAGCTTTTAACGATTCGAGTTCGAGTAGATTCCTCCATGCACAAAAGCTATAACTTATAAAATCATTTTAATAATAGCGAATTGAAGCACCTTTATTGACAAAAATCTAAAACTAGAGTTTTTGGTAGGCCTAACTGTTTGGTAGGTCAAACCAAGTATGCAGTAAAGTATTGTTAATATATGTTATCGCCTAACAGTTGACTATTAATATATGTTAATATCGTAACAATTGTAATATATATATCGCCTAACAGTTGCGCTATATCTTATTTGTACAATTGACTAGTCTCATGACCAATATAGAAAATAGTACTTTAAATTACTAAATCACGTATAATTAATTAAAAAACATATTTCAGAGTTTGATCTCAACTAAACTTTAACTGTAAGTTTTATATATATATATATATATATATATATATATATATATATATATATATATAACCAGTGAACTAGTATAATAATTATAATTAATTTATCATAATAAAAGTTTTTGTTTTTGATTATTTGTCAGAAATTAATATATTTGTTGGGTGCAAAATGGTTTTATAAATCACATTCGTATATATGCCAAATCATAGTGTACTATTAACAAGCTAACAAGGATTGCAAAAAGTCGAGCTGAACCCGAACTGGACTCAAGTATTATAGGCTAAGCTCAAGTTACCTAAGGAAGAATCAAAGTCAGCACGAACTCAACTCGAAAAGCTTGAATATTCATTCAAGAACAGGTTTTTATAAAACCAAACTTATTCCAAATATATAAAAAGCTATATTTAATAACAAAAAATAATTCAACTATAAATTAACATACTAAAAAAAATTAAAACATATATAATTTAAATTAAAACGATTTTTACATAAGTTTTGACATCAACAAAATTAATCAATAATAACATATATTTGTAAACTTAATATTAAGACAAGGGTACACCAATATATTAAATTTAATACTCAAAATAAAATATATTAAATTGTAATTTTCTATTAAAAAAAAGCTTCTACTTAATCCATCTTGTGTGGTTTTGCACATCATATCTATAAACAAGTACTTCAATAGTGAAATAAACATTAACTAAGTTAATTAAGAACCTTAATTATATTCCATAATAAAAAATTCAAATTATAACAAAAGTGAATGTATTTTCGTTGATCGTAAGTGATCAAGGAGGACGAACGTAGGCAAGGATCGTGTAAAACGTTTGCGCAACCGTTAGAATCAATAGAACGAATGCCGCCAACGCCGATATAAACGACCATGGCGTGTTAAAATACGTGTATTTTAAACTCGCCCATTCCAAGTGCCATCGGCTATGGTAATGCCGATTCACGTTATCAAATAACCGAGCCAAGTAACATACATCGATGTCGAAAGAAGTATCCTTGCCCATATTGTTGAAAAAAGTTGCGACTTCAGCATCCGTACCCATATAATTCTCGATAATGTTCGAATCACATAGATATCCAACGTCTTTAGACGTATTTATCAAACAATCGAGCAATGTAACATATGTCGTAAAGACTTTTAAGCATCCGCTATGACATTGCTCGAATGCTACCGAGTTTAGTAAAAACGCACACATGAAATCGTCAATTGCTATGGTTGGCATATGGATTACGCCGCGTTTGAAGTTCACCACAAGGAAGCTTTCGGCTTCACATGATTTTAACTTAACTCCCGCTCGGCGGAGCTTGGAGATGCTGTGAATCACGTGTGGTGGCGGACGGTTATCGGGTTTTGATGTTTGTTCGAGTTCAGATGGGAGATAGGTTGATCGAAGAAGGTCGAGCAAGTGTTTGGCTTTAATATTCGAGTACTTCTCTAGAACGGGTTCTGGTCTTTGATCCGTGTAGTTGAAAAAGCCTAATGCTAAGGCAGCCAACGTTGGGCTTCCCGGGGTTTTCGTTAGCTCGAATAGACATTCGAGAATGAAAAACGGGATCTGATTCTCGAGACGAATCAGATCTCGTAAGAAAAACGAGAAGATCCACGACATGTTTAGCAGTGGATCGTACACGTCAACCTCCATCACACCACCGATCTTTCTAAAAAGCTCGATAACAAAGCAACCATCAAGCACCATCATCTCAATAAGCTCGTCAGTGCTATAAGGAACGGTCTCAGAGTAACATTCGCGGGCCGCAGCCTCCAACGGTTGCACGGCCCGTAGGTAATCCTCCAACACCAACCCTTTGGCTTCTGTGCGGCTTAACAACTGTCGGAGGAACCGCCACTTGTGCTCCTCAATCATCTGAAGGTGTGGCTCGCCGTGGTGGAAGGGTCCCACGGAGACGATGTGGGGTTGGTATGATTTACCGTTGATGTCAATAAAGGATTGTGGGACTTTGAAGATAGAACAGGTGGTCCGGCCGGCGGCGACGCTTAGTAGTTTCGGTGTATCGGAAAGCTTGTGTTGCATCGCCGTCAGTCGGTCTCTGTTGATTTCCCAAATTGTAACAGCATGTTGATCTGCAGATCTTCGAGAATCGATATCCATTTTTGTATTTTGGGGAACAAATTAATCTTTTAGATTAATTTTAAAAACAAAGTGAAGGTGTGATGAAGATTGCAGAGGTAAGAGGGGACCAATTAACAGTCCAACACGCAAACATGATTTTCTTATTTGGTAGCATGAAACCAATGATTTAAGAATTGCGTCCTCCCCGTAGCCACTCATTTTTTTTTTTTTCAATTTTTTTTGGTTATAGCCGCCGTGTATTTTTATATTGAAAAATATTTTTTTACACGTACGCTGATTTCTATATAATAAAAAAAATTATATAAAAATTATATAAATGAATAATTTTTGTTGTATATAAATTATTACTCTTTTTACAAGTGTATTTTTGCGTACAATTGTTTATTTTTATAGTTTTTGAAATTTGTTATTTATATATACGTAGATTATATATATATGGTTGCCGGTGATTGAGACCACCATCAAATTCTGACCATTGAATTTTACAACTTTAAATCCTGACCATATTAAGTCCTGAATTAAAACAGCCATTTGATCAAGATATTATCAATACTTGGCCCTTGGTCCTTGAACCCACGTTCATAGTCCACTGTCTCAGTCACGTTTCTATCTTCCATCTTATCCCTCTCACCATAATTGCCGGATCCTCGGTGTCTCCTCTTATGAACCCTTTATTCCCCTTTTCAAAAAGAAGAAACTAATTATTTTGTTGAGCACCATCAATTGATGATTCGATGAAAGTGAACAGAGGATAACAATATACAACATATATCATCAGATGGAGTCATAAACTAAGATCAAAATCCAAAGCATTTAACCCAAGGGGATACTACAAGTGTTCGATTTCTGCAGTGGATTCTTAGGTTTTTGCAACGGTTTACTTTGTCATCTATTCATTGTGCTATTTGGTTTCTGCCTACAGTTACACTTTTGTTTGACTTCGACTCATTTTCTTCTATGGAGAAAAGGTCGTTTCTTCTCTTTAATTTCTTCTTGATAGTAGGGTTTGATTTCTCCTTTTCCTTCTCATTTATGTTTTTCTTTGACTCTTTTATGTTCTAGGATATTCTAATTAGCGTTTAATATACTTCGAATTGATTTTTACATCTAATTTTAATCGGGGTATGAATGTGTTAATCATATTGTAAATAAGGTTTATCCAAAGTCTAAATGATTTTTACTTCTAATTCTAATTTATCTCTAGGTATAAGTTTATAGGTGCTGTAATGATATATTGTTATTTATGCTTTTCTGTTCAATTTTCTAAGCTTGATGCCCCTATAAACATGCTCTCTATAATTGTTTTGAGTTATTGCACGTTTAAATTGTGGTAAAAAATCATTTAGTGGTTTAAGCATATATTTGCAATGTGTGTCCTTTTAAGTTTGTACATGATCTCCTGGTAATGTGGCGCCATTTCTCTGTCTCTCTATCTCTCTCTGTCTCACTCTTAATCAATAAGACAGAGAATGGAGATGACAACCCACAT
This sequence comes from Dittrichia graveolens, assembly GCA_038502395.1. Taxonomy (NCBI): domain Eukaryota; kingdom Viridiplantae; phylum Streptophyta; class Magnoliopsida; order Asterales; family Asteraceae; genus Dittrichia; species Dittrichia graveolens. The sequence goes on along the minus strand of JARJIL010000002.1, from coordinate 8,555,730 downwards.
CAAAGTGATGGTTTTGGTCGATTGAAGATCATATCATGGAGAGAGTTGGAGGGACTTATATAAATTTGAATGTGATTTGAAAGAAATTATGGAGAAAGATGAAGGAAAACTTAGGTATGGCTGTAGCACACATTGTTGAAGTGCTACTTATGAAGTATGAACAAATATTTAGGTGCGTATATCTTTTACTTCAATATGCTCTTCTTACTAGACAATTTGGTGATTCGAGTCAGAAGATGTGGACTCAAGTGCATGTGACAATTGAAAAATGACAGCAACACCGGTTGGCTTGATACCATCTTGTAAAATTTGAACCCTTCTCTTTTATTCTTCTATCCGTGCTATACCCATGTTTTTTTTCTTTTTCTCTATAGCAAATACAATTATCAATATAACCTTAAAGACATCATATATGAGTAGTTTAGGATATTGAATTTTACATAATAGGCATAGTATTTAATCACCCCTTGAACTTCTTAAAGGTGGCATGCCATGTACAATCACTAGATTCGAGACTTGAATTTCTCAAGTATTAAGTATCTATTCCAAATTGTATTCTGATGTAATCCTATCTTTAGCCTTGCTAAATAAAAGGTTTGCAAGAAAAGATACTTTAAGTTATGTGTAAAACCCAGGGTGTTACAATTGCAGGTTTGTTTTACTATTTACGAGCATCCCAAAGGGTTAAAAGTTGTATATCATAGTTACATCACATGTTAATATTAATATTAATACTGTTAGTATAAATATTAATTTGTGGCAATTTGTGACTATTTCAATATTAATACTGTTAGTAATCCTCAGCATTAATATTAATACTGTTAGTATTAATACTAATTGCCGTTAGTAATCCTAAGTATTAATATTAATACTAGCAGTGTTAGTATTAATACCGTTGATTTTATGCAGTTTCCTCATTCATATGCGTTTATGTGATGGAAGAAAATAGGGAGTGATTTACTTCTACATTTAAAGTTGAAAAAATCAACTCGTCAAGATCACTCGCACATCAGCACTTTATTTCACTCTGCCTCAACTCCCTGTTTTGGGTTGCAGACATTTCTTCTAATCTTTCCTCATACCAACCGTGTTTCTCCATAGCTCCAACCCGATTCTCTCATTTCCTCTCTCTCTATTGTGCGTTGGTATATTCTCGTATTCACGCTCTCGAACAACGCCTCTAATCTTTGAGTTTGCTGGCTGATTCCTTTTCTTTAGGTATGACACAGATCTTATTTTGTTTGTCTTTATATATTTAGAGACATTCAAAGGAATTAGTTAGTATTTAACATGAAAAAGGCTCCCAATTTTAGGTTCTTCTTGTCAGGTACGTTGGGTTTAATTGGTACACGAATATCAATCTTAAAATTTAACACTAATCTAACTGAATTCGACTGACACATTAACGGGTAAGCGCACTCGATCGTATAGTAGTAAATCAGGTAAGACCAGGCGTCTCCACTGGAAACAGTTATGGAATATACTATTAGGAAATAAAGTAGTTAAACTAAAATGTCTTAAAGTAAAAAAGGGGTTTTGAGTAAAAGTAGTAAATATGGAAACAATTTCAAGAATTTGAAATCAGTTGACAGAGATGTATTCACCAATGAATCACTCCCCCTAAGTTCAATTTGTTATAAACATAGTTAATATGACAAGTTTCTAAGGGCGTTCAAACCAACAACCATCAGTCCTACTAATCTGAGTACGACTTAACCTTTTCAAAACACACTTAACTCTTGTTGTATAGTGAATTGAACTCAAACTTTTATCTATGGTATTACTGAATAATCTTAACCCTCATTGTCTCAGAAAAGTTATATATCCTATTCAATGCAAACTTCATTATCTCAGAACAAACAAACAATAATCTAAAAGAAAATACACATGCAAGTCATTGTTTCAAGCATGCACAAACTTTATCTAATAGATTACTCAGCAAAAGTTAAGATCAAGAACTCAAGGTTCATGACTAACCATAAACAAAACCAGATCATATATTAGAAATAAAGATTACAAATTAATACCTAGGGTTCGTTCATCACGGTAAATACAAGAAAAGTCTAACTCATAGACAAGTTAGAAAACAAAGAATAACATAAATTACAAACCATTATAGACCGATGATAGCAACTCAAATCAATTTTGCAAATGTTGTAGCCTCTCCTCTCCACTGCTGATCATCACTCTAAAACTGTCGCCTGTTTTTCTTTCGTCGACTGCAGCTTTTAAGAAAAAGTATGTATATCCTCTGTATTAAATTGCCGCCGCCGTATATATATGAAATATCATCGGCCTAATCAATTCCCCCTTGTTTGTTGGGCTTTGTAGCCCATAACAGCACCTCCACAAAAAATATAAAAACGGTAGCCCATCATTTGTTTCTATTTCCTGTTATGTTTCGCAGTCCATATCCTCCAATTAATTAATTGCTATTTACCAATTCTTTAAGGCCACTTAACAGCTCCCAAATCGAGATAAAAGCCCGCATAATTCTTTTTCTTTTCTTCTTCGTCCCATGTGTAGCAGACTCACGCCCCCATTGAATATCACAAGCATAATATTATTGTGGCCCATTTTGTCTAGTTTTCGTAGCTTTTTGATCACCTTTTTTCGAGTTCGTACGAGTAAGATATTGGTGATTTTAGTGTCATCAAGCCATTTAGTATAATCGGGATTGACTTTGAAACTAGCCGATTCTAGACTTGGTTATAATTCGGGTTTGGAAGTGCGGAGCGCACATTCGAATAAACTAAGTTAGTATCGAGATATTGTACGGGGGTCCGGGGGCTAGCCCCTGGAGGGGTTCCAAGGGGCAGCGCCCCTGACGGGGTCCGAGGGGCAGAGCCCCTGGCAAAAATTATTTATATATTTATATATATATATATATATAAATGCAATAACCGCCTCCGTAACTGCCACCTTGAAGCCGCCGCCGCCGGCTGGTAACCGCCTCGGGATCGCCTATAAATAGGCCATTCGGCCTTGGTTTTGGGACACGAAAACTATACGAAGCATTATGGCATTAAGATTTCCAAGGTTTAGCCAAGGCTTAGCTCAGGACCCCACTACTCTAAGGCGGAAATACGGAAAACGCGAAAGTATACATACGATATATGTACAAAAAGAATACGATTACAAGTCGTTATTCTGACAAAATAGTCTCAAATAAACAAGAGATAAGCAAAAATATTCTATGTTTGGATTTGAATCAAGCCTGTAATTCAAATCGAGTTTCTTGGATTATCTTAAATCTGAATTCGTGATACCCCAAGCAATAGAGTCGAATTACATATTACGGAAAGCGTATTGAACATGATCCAGGAAATTATCCAAGTTATATTGTTATTCTTACCTTCTACAAACCCTTTTCCTCCAACATGAGATACGACCAAAACATTGAAGATGTATCAACTTTGTCAGCTTTACTCAGTTATCTCTTTTCTTCATCATTTCTCATCAAAATTCTCTATTTTTTTTCTCAAGATTCCTAAAACACATATTACAACAAATTAAGTAGATAATGAACCTAATTCATCATAATAATGCAATCAAACAATGAGATATCGAAAATAAATATTATGTGTATTTTAGACGATATCAAGGTTGCGAAACCTAGTATAGGGTTTTAGTTTCATGATAAAGTCCTAAAATTAAGTCATAATTTCTCGAGATGAAGGCAGTATGAGTCCTTTTTGTTTCAATCTTCAAGTACACATCTATCCTTTCTTTATAGGGTGCTTGGTTATCATTTTGAAGTGGAACAAATTTGTGGTTTGTTTGGATAAAGATATGAGATATTCCTGGGATCTGGATTGATTTATATGGACACTTGAAGGTTTAAGTTTGAATATTTTAATGGAACAATAGTCTGTTTGAAGGATATAAAGAAGGAATAATGTCTTATTGGTTTAAAGTCTTCGCTTTTGCGTTTTTTAAATGGCATGGACTGTTATGTCTGTAAAAATGAAGGGGTGATACTTCTCAGTCAACTTTAGATCATAATTGTTGGTTTCTGTTCTTCTAGGTGGTAAATAAGAAATTGTTTTTAGGTTCATGAAGGTTTGATCACTTCATCACTTTAGCATGTATTGATTTGTTTAATCTGCTATGCTTTATCTAAATGAAGCATGTGGGTTTGCTAATCAAGATTTATAGGTTTAAGTTTAAATGTTTAATGCGCAGATCTCAGTGGGTTTAGTGGTATTAACTTTTATAGGTTTAGTGCTAAACTGCTAGCTAATCAAGGTTTATCTAAATGTTTATCCTTTATTTGTTTAACTTTTATAGGTTTAAGTTTAAATGTCCATTGTATGATAATAAACAGTTTGTGTTTATACAAATGCATTTTTGTTTTAGACATGTATTTATATCACTCTTTTTGTTTAGATTATTTTAGTTTGGAATAAGGCAATCATGTCATACTTTTCTTATTATGCTTTTCTTATATACTATATATGTGTTTTCTATAAATATTTGAAATAAAACAGTATACCCTAGCATCGCTCGGGTCTTACGTACCATTTCCGGATATGCCAAATTTTTATTTTTTTCATGCTCTTGCTATAAATCTTATAGTCCGGTTACATGTTTTATATTTATCTTGATGACCAAATTTTGTCTGTTTTTTGTGTTATACAACTCACATCGACCCTTTTTCATCGGTAAGCAATTCATTAAAAATATATTGATTACTAATCTCTTAAAATATAAATATCTTACTAAAACAAAGTACTCAAGCACCGCTCGGGTATTACACTAGTTTACATGGTTTAAATATGAACAAAATGTTTTGAAAAATTACATGCTTAATAACCTAAGCATATAGAAAAACCTAGTTTAATTGTAAGCAAGCCCTAAATCAAGTACTATATATGATGATATATTTAATACGTGGAAAAGTCTTCTTGATTCTAAACTATTTCAGGGTGGCATAAGCGATTTCAAAGTCTTAAAACCAACGTGATTTGAACCCATAATCCTCGTTAAAAAATCTAAAGCTTTTATCGATCAGATATATAAACACAAATTTGTGTGACTAAGACATAATCACATCAATCAACTTTAAAAAGAAGATTGCATATAACTAGAAACAAGTATTCTATCAAACTAATAAGAATCTTGAACAATCTATGAACGCTAGCTAGATTACATTGTATTTTTTTAGTCTAAACAAATCACAAATGTGAAAAAAATAATTATTTGTAAAATAGGAAAACCAATTTAAAAACAAACAAGGAAAAGCTATGGGCCTCATTGGGTTCTAATAACTTGTTGGACTACACTACACCAAGTCCTAAATGGGTTTGAACTTTGAACTTTGAAGGTGCATTTACTTAATTATTTGGGCTCATAATTTATTGGGGTTAATAACATTTTATATTTTAAAATATATATTTCGACGAATAACAACCAAATTTTATTATAAATTCATTTAGGTTAATCAAAAAAATTAGGAGGTTTAAGTACTCAAGCTTTAATTCCATTACATTAGTTATTGTATACCAAAAGCCAGTTATTAATTAAGCTTTTGAGATGTATTGAAGGTTTTCAATCACTTCCCACTTATAATTTAATATATCATGTTTTTTTTAATATTACAATTTAATATTCTTCTAATATAAATAAAAGACTAACATTCATCAATTAATTAGAAGAATTTGACCCTTCATTTAATCAAAATTAAATTCTATCTATTCATTTTATTAAAATTGAAAGTCAAAATTTGACTTTTAGTAATCAAAGTTGAAAACTCAATTTTTAAAATTTAATTTTAATAGTAGATAATATAGTTAGTAAAAAAATATTATTTAACAATTAAAATAAATGTTAAAATATTTACGTACAATAAAAAAAGGGCAAATTGCATTAAAACACAATAAACTTTATCTTAGTTACTATTGTATATAATCAACTTTATTTTCTTAAAAATAATACAACCAACTTTCATAATCCTCATATTGTATGCAACTTGTTGTATACTATGAAATTTATGACAAAGTTCATTGTATACAATGGTAACTAAACAACAGATACATAAAAAAATTGTTTGCATACAATGAAAGGATTATAAAAGTTAATTGTATTGTTTTTAAAACTTTAAAGTTGATTGTATACAATGATAACTAAGAAAGAGTTCATTGTATTTTAATGCAATTTGCCCAATAAAAAACTAACATTCATCAATCTAATTAGACGATCTTGACCCCTTCATTTAATCAAAATTAAATCCTATCCATTCATTTTATTAAAATTGAAAGTCTAATTTTGACTTTTAGTAGTCAAAGTTGAAAACTCAATTTTTAAAATTTAATTTTAATAGGAGATAAGATCGTTAGTAAAAAAATATTTTCTAAAAAATAATATAAATGTTAAAATATTTACGTACAAATCAAAAAAAGGTTAAACTCGCACGTTAATAAATATTCAAACTTTTAGGAATAAATATTCACTATACAATATTTAGTAAAAAATATTATTTAAATTTTCAAATAAATATTAAAATATTTACGTACAAATTAAAAAAAGATTTAAAATCGCACATTAATAAATATTCAAACTTTTAGGAATATATATTCACTACACATTATTATTTAATTTGTGTTAGAATTATCATCTAATTCAAACTTTTGATCCACTACATTAATTTAGGAATAAATATTCAAGTTCTTTATCATCATCTACGGTTATTATATGATATAAATTTTACCGTAATTAAATTTTACATTACTTTTTAAGTTGTCATCAATTACTTTAATATAAAATTCTTTTAACTTTCGAGAAAGTCTCATATTGAGTTTTTTCTTTCGTCGGTACAAAACAATTATATATTTAAATAAAGAAATATAAAATAACAATTTTATGATTACCCGTGTATTTACACGGACATTTAAACTAGTAATCATCATATAAGAATAAATTCATTAATTTAAGTGGTATATCTAGATCCAGTGTCAACATTGTATTTCCATTTTTCCGCAGAAAACGATAATACTCTTCTAATCGCCTATTCGAAGTTATAAACATATTTTGAACACAAATATTATTATTGTTATTATAAATTATTAGAATAGATATCTGTGTGATATGTGAGTTGGTTTACAAAATTGATAAATATTAGTAAAAATATTAAATAATTACAAAACTCGAAAGAAATGAGTTAATAAAATGATGACAAACGACGTCAACACTCAAACCAACAAGCATCGACGCGAGGTTAAGGGCAGAAATGTGATATCATAATAAGAAGAGACATGATTTTAGTTATTGTACATAGTTATCGATGTTACAATTAGGACAATAAATTGAAGTCGTTATTGGTTATAATTAAAAAAAATCTAAAATGATTATAAAATATTTAAAAATGATAAAATTAAGAACTTGTTTAAATATGAAATTTTAAAATATTATAAAAGGTAAGTATGATAGTAAATTAGGATGGACAAATATGATATTTTTAATGCTTATGAAAGGGCATATAGATAATTTGTTTAATAATATTGATTCAATTTGACCAAGAAAATCAAAAATTAGAATTCCAATTTTAATTAAATAAATGATCAAGATTGAGTAATTAAATTTATTTTATTAAATAAAATATTATCTATCTTCTAATATATTTTATTCGTTAATATATATTAATTATATTAGAGAAATAATTTTTAGGATTAATATTGTTACCGGGGCCTAATGTGACTATGTGAGTGCAAAGTCCAAACTAAATGGGTGAAAAAAACTGACCATAGGGCCGGGCCAGGGCCGGTTCCAACTCAAATTTTAACCGGGCTTTAAACCATGCTTCCATTGATAAAGTGAATATATTTTAATCATATATATATATATATATATATACTAGTGAGGTACCCGTGCAATACGACAGCGCAAATAAAGAGAAGGTTGTGATGAGTTTTGTGCAGAATAATCACAAAGAGCTAATATGAGTTTGTAAAGATTCTTTGCTGAGATGAAGATAATATGAGTTTGTGAAAATTCTTTACGAGAGTCACTTTGAAATTAAGAATTAAATTGCTAACTCTGAGTTATTTGTGTTTCAGTTTGTTGGAAGAGTTTTGTCGCATGGCTGAATCATGAAGTTGCTGATTATATATATGTATGTATATGTGTGTGTAATGTTTCATAGTTCCAATTATTATATAATTGAGTTAGAATGCAATGTTTATAAATTTCAACTATTTGACTCTTTTATTTGTTTGGTGTTTGTGAAATCTCTTAAACTTGATTTATTGAAAAACAAGAATTTAGGTGATCTCATGAATCAAAAGTTAATATTAAAAATATATGATTAGACTTAATTCAGTTATAAGTATGGTGATCTCATGAATCAAAAGTTAATATTAAAAATATATAGTTACAAATAATTCAGTTATAAGTATTGGTTGAAATTCATTAATTGTCGGTTATGTTTTCAATATTTATATGTTTAAATTCATTAATTGTGGACTTAAAGGAGGGGTAAAGGAGAGGTATAAAGGAGGGGTATTTTAGTAAATTTACTCTTCTTAAAATTAAGAGTTTTTTAGGTGGTAAATGCATTATATATGAGTAAGATATATATATATATATATATATATATATATATATATATATATATATATATAGGGGAGGGTAAAAAACAAGAACTACTTTTCGTACGAGAACTGCGAGAACCAATCTTAGCCCTTGATTAAACTTAATCAATGGCTAACATTTTTTTGGCAGCTCATTAATACTTCATTAATTACTCATTAATAACGCATTATTGAGAGTTAATTCGGGAAAATCAAGTCTTTGTAAATTAATGACGGCTCATCCGGACGCAATTCAAATTTCATAGTTGGATAAATATGTAAATAACCAAAATACCCATGTTAATGAGTCATTAATTGCGTTAGAAACAGTTCTCGCAGTTCTTGTACGGAAAACATTTCTCGCTTGAACTTTTACCTATATAGGCAAAAGTTCAAACGAGAATTGTTTTTCGTACGAGAACTGTGAGAACCAATCTTAGCAATTCAATTCCCCCTCTTTCAATTATATTGCCCACTTATGAATTCTTACATTCACCTTGCCACGCTGAATCCCCTCACGTTCTTCATCCATGAATTTCACTTACCAATTGAATGGCCAAGATTGGTTATCGCAGTTCTTATACGAAAAACAATTATATATATATATATATATATTGAAAAGTTTATTTGAGAACCGTTTTTATTGCGAGAACCAATCTCAGGCGTCCAATTCTCCATCCTTCAATTAGATTGCCCACCAATGAATTCCTTACATGCACCTTGTCACACCCAATCCCCTCACACTCTTCATCCATGAATTTCATTATCCAAAATAACCGGCTAAGATTTGTTCTCGCGGTTCTCATAATAGAAACAATTTTCAAATGAACCTTCCCATATATATATATATATATATATATATATATATATATATATATATATATATATATATATAAACCTAAATGAAAATCTACATATAATTAGATCGCATACATTGGTATATTTTTTGACTTTGATTAAATATTTAAAGGATAAATATTTAAGATGGTCTGTAAGAGTATATAGAACATCTATAAAAATAGTTAGACCGCATATATTGGTATATTGTTTGACTTCTTTAAGGAACCATTTTAATAGGAAAATTCCTTTAATTTTTACTTTGAAGTATTAATAACAAAGTATTTATTCATATCGAATATTTACAATAACTATCCTATACTTAGACTAATATCACATGTAATAGTAAACTATTTTGAAATTGTTGGCGTATGTACTTATATATGTGTAAGTTATGATGTTCAAAAGAATCTCGATCTCTACGTATCTTCAAGATACTAACATGTTAAGTTAGAGGATTTATATTATTGGGTTTTCACCTAATCATAAATTAACCTATTCAACATTTCAACACTCAAGCCAAGAGTTATGAATTATGACACACTGTTTAATTAAATAATAAGAAGTTTACATGAGTATATATCCAAATAGTAATGTATTGAATCTTCTAATATATATATATATATATATATATATATATATATATATATAAAAGACTAACTTGAAAAAAAAGTATTAAACAATCTTAGCCACTGATTTAGATAAAAAAGATTAATTATTATATCTAAATCATCCATTTTGGTAACTATTAAAATTTAATTTTAACTTTTTTTGGTCGATAATCTTAAGACATTTTAATCAAAATATCATATTAATTTAATATTACCCGTAATTTAAAAAAAAATTACGGAACATTTTAAATTAAATAAAGTTAACATTCATTTAATATTATCCATAATTATTTTAACATACGTTCTCTTATATAACATTATCTTTAATTTATTTAATATTTAATCTCTTATATATATATATATATATCTATTTCTTTTATAATAAACTTTGAGGAAAATCAATAAAACTCATTGTACAATCTTAGGTATTTATCTAGATACAAATTTTAATTATCAAATTTGAATAATTTATTTTAGTAAAAAATAAAATTCAAATTTGACTTGCTTTTGGTTGTAAATGGATTTAATTTTAATCAAAATAATTATTTGGCAGAATTTTATGTCTTTATTAAATTTTAAAATATCCTATTTATTAACCTTAATTTATAGATATTATATTTACCCCTTATAATATTTTAAAATATCATATTTACCAAACTCTTAGTTTTATCATTTTAAAATATTCTATAATCATTTTAAAATTCTTTTAAATTATAACTAATAAAAATTTGACCATATTGTCCCCAATTGTACAATAAGGACCGGTGTTCTGTATAAAAAATAAAATAACATCTATCCGTCTCATAATACCACCTTTCTACCATCATGTATCTTTTTCCCTCGCATCGACACTTCCACCACTGGTGTGGATGTTGATGCCAAATGTCGTTCTTTTTTAATTATCATTTATTTCATATTTTATAACCATTTATTATATTTTTTATTAATGTTTAATATTTATCATTTTTTAAACTAACCCGTGTATTACACAAGCATCTAATCTACTACAAGTATAAAAGTTATACCAATGAATGAACGATCTAATTTCTTAAATGCAGTGATTAAAATAAGAGCTAATTACAAAAATGGTCGATGTGATTGTCACTGATTTTCACTTTTAATCCTTTAACTTCTAAAAATTACGAAAATGGTCATTGTAGTTGTCACATTGTTTCACTTTCGGTTCTTTATATTAACTGCTGTTAACTTTGATCATTAGTCAATGGACATTTTAGTCAATTTCATATTTACACTCGTTACCAAACAACCTCTATCATCTTCTTACTCTTTTGTTAAAATTATTAATTAATTTACCTTTTTGTCAAAAATAACTTATAATTAATTTATTACTAATAATATCTAGAAAATAAATTTATTATATTTATTGATTCACACCGGTTTCTAAGTAATTCTAACATATAATGTTTTCTAGTTATTATATTCTTTCCCATATTCAAGTGTTCTTCCCCATATTGAAGGGTTCTTCCCCCAATTTAGAAACCCTAAATTTAAAGAACACATTAATAATCTGACAAAATCGATTCGATAACCATCATATAAGAAAACCAAAACCATACACTGCACATTTGAAACAAGAACAAAATAAATCTGAAACAAGAGCAAACAAGAATTTGAATAAAAAACACAAAAAACCCCAAAATCGCATTTACAATCGATTTCTGTCCACGGCTTCATTGCTAGTTCAAATCTGCGGTGAATTCTTCAAATCTACAGTTGTTTCCATCTTTTTTTTAGATCTTCAATCTTGTTCACATTCTCGTGTTCAGGTCTATGGCGGCGAATTTGTGGCGATGGCGACGGTTTTTCAGATCTGCGGCGGTTTCGATTCAAGGGGTGATGGTGGTCGTGCGGTGGTGGCTGGTGTAGATCAAAGAGAGAGAAGGGGTGGTGTTGGTGTAGATCAAAGTTGCTTTGGCTATGGGGTAGTCGTGCGGTGGTGGTGGTTGAAGATCAAGGGGGTGGTCGTGGCTAGGGTAGATTGAAAAGAGAGAGAGAGAATTGGGTGGTGGCTAGTGTAGATCGAAGAGAGAGAGAGAGAGCAACGAAGGTGGTAGCCGACAGTCCTAGGGTGGTGGTGGTGGTTATAAGAACAACTTTTAGAGAGAGAAAATGAAAGATTAAGATTTGGAGAGTAAATGAGTGTGACAAGAGAAGAAGAAGATAAAAGGAAGTGAAAAAAGGTGTTTGGTAACGAGTTTAAAGAAAAAGTTGTTTGGAATGATTCTAATAGGTAAATTATGTTTGGTAATAAGGATAAATATAAAATTGACTAAATGCATTTTGACTAACGGTTAAAGTTAACAGCAGTTAGTATAAAGGACGGAAAGTGAAAAAAGTGACAACTACAATGACTATTTTCATAATTTTTAAAGTTAAATAACTAAAAATGAAAATTAGTATCAACCACAAAAACCATTGTAATTAACTCTTAAAATAATATTATATGCATATATTAATAATATCTTAGGTGGGCCGGTTTTAGCTCGTTCAATCCATTTGATACATTAAGCTCATAATTTAGATTTCAATTATTATTTACACTATAAACCATGTACGCTATAAATATATATATATATATATATATACTTTAATAAATGACATATTAAGAAAATTAAGGGGAAAAAGATGTGTTCTAAACTCCTAAGTTAGTTGTCGTCATACTTACATATTTATTTAACGAATTAAAAAATAATTTTATCATTTTAGTATCTATTTACTAAAAATATATATATATAAATATAACACTTAAAATAAATGTTGCTAACTACGTATATTCTTTTCTTGTTAAAAAAATAAAAGAAGAAAGAATGGTGGCATATATATTGTTGATGAGAAAAAGAATTGATTAAATTAGGTGGAGTGGGGTTTTGTCAATCTCCAATCTGAAAGATTCTTACGCTAAAACATACCCGACAAGACTTACCAATAACCATAAATTTTATAATTTTTAAAACTAATTTTATATGCAGAAACTTAATTAATTAACAACTTTCTTTCTTTCTTCCAACATGTTAGTTTGGTCTATCTAAAGATATGATGGTGGTGTCAACTTTCAGCCCGTTATTTGGATCATAATCTATGCTACATTATAAAGTATTAAATTTTTTTTTTAAATCTTTAAATTTAAGTATTTTAAAATTACTAACCACTTCTCATATTAACTAAATGAAAACTATTAAATTGTGTAACTATTGAATAGAGTTAAAATGATTTTTATCTTCAATTTTAATAATTAAACCTTCCATATTAAAATAAATCGAGGCAATACAATTTAACCTAAATGTTAAAAAATATTTTCAAGTCAAACCTTTCATTTTAAATATTCTGTCGTATAATAAATATTTTAAATGAGTTATTAGAAAATATATATAAGAATAACTCATAAAGCTAAATAACTTATAACTAGAATTTATAAATATTTTTAAATAGTTCATATAATCAAAATAAAATAAAATAATTATCCACTATTTTCTCTATTTTCTTAATTTCTTAAACTTAGATAGTTTCAATTTTACATCTTGCATTTTTTATGCACTTTACCCTATTCTATAAGTAAAACCTTTTTTTATTATTTTGTTGTTTCCAAAACTAATTTTAAGGATTAATAAAATAGTTGATGAAGAACAGAAAAATAAAGAAAATAAAAAAAACTAAAAAATAGACATCTTATTAAAAGCAAATAATTTATCGTCAGCGTATTACATAAATATCATAACCTTACGTCTTAAATACGAACATGTTATAAAATATTAATTATTCGTTATTGCCGCGTTACGCAATATTTACTTTTAAGTGTGGGTCGGTTAAAACAAGTGGAATTTTCCTGTCAACCATATGTCCATATATTTTCTTTACTTTTATAAATCATTCTTTTTTAAATATGATTAGAGGCTTCCTATTATAAATTTAATAACCTAATATAGGGGTGAGCATAGGTACCGAAAATACCGAACTGTACCGGTACTGGTATCGAGTTAGAGTTTTCGGTCCGGTACTCGGTACTTGAAATATTGCTAAATCGGTATTTGGGATTCGGTATTTGGGACTAGTACCGAAAAAACTAGGTAAAATAGGTGCCGGTACTGTAGTATGAATACTCGGTACAGTATTCGGTAACGTCTTTAAACCAAATTCGGTATTCGGTAAAATCGGTACCGGTACCGGTTCCGGTACCATACTCACCCCTAACCTAATATATATACTTTAATGAAAACGTAGAGTAATGAAAACTTTGTATTTATTTTTTATTATAGTAAAAACTATTTATATACTACAACTTTACATAAGAAATCCAAAAGAGAAACCTTAATAGGGTCTAACTTATGTATATAATTAGGCTGAGTCATATTTGACTCTAATATTTCACTACAATGAGAGGGATAAAAGATTGGACGCTCACAATGGGAGTGATAATTACAATGAAAGAGAAAGAATATACAAAATAAAAAAGAAAAAAAAGACACACACACACACACACACACACATATATATATATATATATATATATATATATATATATATATAGAGAGAGAGAGAGAAGGTGCGGTTCAAATAAAAACTGTTTTTCGTAGTAGAACAGCGAGAACCAATATGGATCAATCATATAATTGCTTGTCTTTTTTATTTAACTTTAAATCAAAATGTTAGTTTGGACATTTTTATATTACCTTAACTTTTTTAAACTAATATATCATCAAACGAAAAGATGTTAAATTACGAAGATTATACTAAATTAACGAGAAAATTATGCTCTTTAATTTGACACCGATCTTATATTTTTTTAAAAAAAAATTCACGTTTGTTGGATTCTTTAACACATGTCTCGACATATGAACATGTGCATACATGCACACGTGCATCTATTTGCACATGTGCATGTCTACATCAGTGTTGGAAAAAATTAGGCGCATCTATGCATATACACACGTACATATATTTGCACATGTACACCTGTCGAGACTTGTATTGAAAAAAACTTATTAATATGCACATGTGCATATGTCGAGACCTATGTTAAAAAAAACCCAGCAAATGTGAATTTTTTTCCGAAAAAATATAGCAAAATCGGTTTCAAATAAAGAGAATAGTTTTCTCGTTAATTTGGTATAATTTTCATAATTTAACACCTTTTTGTTTGATCGATATATTAGTTTTAAAAAGTGGGATAATGTAAAATGTCTAAATTATCCTTAATTAATTAAAGATAATTTTGATTAATTTAAGGTTATCCATTAACATTCTTTAATCTGGACCCTCCATCTTTTTTATTGATGACTATAATTGGTTCTCGCAGTTCTCGTATGAAAAACAATTTTCGTTTGAATCGTCCCCCATATATATATATATGAACTCTGTGATATGCAATTCGACAATGGAGTGGCAGCAAGAAGTGTGGCGGCGGCAGGAGCTACAACTACGATGACGGCAGCAAGGGCATTGCGGCAATGACGATAGGACTTAGGAGCTACGACTATAGCGGCAGGAACTACAACTAAGGTGACGACAAGAAGCACGGTAGCGGCTAAAGGCATGGTGGCGCAACGGAAAGAAAACTAATCTACATTGGTCCACAGGAGCAAGCTTGATTTGTATTGGCCCGAATTTTAATTGAAGTATCCACTAGAAGTCGTAGTTAGGAGTTGTGCAATATGAACTCAGCAACAACTAAAACGAGTATTGCGGTTCGATGATCCTGGATCGTATTTTTTGCATGTCTTCTGTTATTAATTTGAGTTGCCGATATTAAAGTTCAAAGTTTAAACCAATACAGATGCATGTAGAAGTATTATAGCACCAATCATGAATGTTTAGCTTTACTATTATTGGTACGGGAGCTAATTTATATACAATAGAATTTAGTCATACACAACTAATACAAACAGTTAATATCATATGCTACAAGTTGATGATGCATAAAATTGTTATGCATGTCCAGTTTTATTATGTAAGAATCACCACCCTTATGTGTTTTTTTAAAAGTCATATAAATACCAACAATACCAAGAGTCCAAGGTTATATGTCAATAGTAAACCAAAAAAAAAAAACCATTTGCAAGATGCAAACATTGTAGTGAGCTATACTAAAAACAAACAGTCGAATGGCAAACTTTAAACAACGTCAGACCCAATTAAATTTTCAAACAACCCAGCCAAGAGATGAATCTAGATTTATCTAATAGGAGAAAACTGAGCAACTTGAAAGATTAAGCTTGAGATTTAAACAAAAGGGTTCTTCCATAATCAACCATCTGGACATATATTTAGTTTTTTTAACGACAAACTCACACACCTACTAAATATACTTCATTGCTCATGACAAGACTTGACCCATAACATCTTAGGAGAGAACACCACTCCACAACACCAATTCATTTGAGTTAAACATCTAACTAAGCCAATCAATTCTTCGAAGTCCGCATCTTAAGTTAATCCATTGCAAACTCTTTAGTTGAAACTCATAAAGCAGGTATACTAATTTTCTTTTTCTCTATTGAAACACAACTTCATTTCGATTAGTTGTTTTTTTAACAGCAAAATGGCAAATTTATATAAACTAGCAAGATGCTGGTAAGAGTTCGTACAAGAGGAGACAAAATTAACAAGAACAATCATTAGGATTACAAACCCAATTTAACCATGTAAAATTGGCTAGTTTACTACCTCCTCTATGTTTCAACCATAAATATGATAAGCTAATAAGTTGTCTGGTAAGAATAAAACGAGAATTTGTAGTTGCACCATTGAACACCTTTTCATTCTGTATTTCGAAATTACCTAAAAGTAGGAGTATACCACACCCATGAACATATCTTTCTTCATTCTCTTAAATTTTAGGACATCAACCCATTGAAGAAGACTTTCAAAATCCGGTATATTGTCGAAATTAAGTATAAAGATATTCATTCATTATGCTTTTCTAAATACAAAGAAATAATTAAGAGTGTGTAATTATTTCAATACACTTTGAATTAATCCTTTTCAACTTATCATTATCACTGATATAAACTCGTTTTGTGTAATTTTATTGAAAGTATCATCTATATAAATACTTAATTATCTTGGTAACAGTTCTCTTTTTAAAGAGCTCTTTATAACGGTACTATTATTAAAAAAGATGTTGACTATCCATATTTTGTTATCAATATTAATATATATATTTAAAAGTATAAAAAATTATAATTAAACGTAAAAAATTGGGTGTTACAAATATATATCAAATCTCTATATTTGAAAGTGTAAAAATTGTTGGTAAAAAATCATATTTATTGATGTAAACAAATTATATAAATTTTCACACTTCTAATATCTAAAAATAATTTTAAAGTTATAAAAGTTCACACTTTTAAGTATGAACTTCTCTAGTTATCTATTATTAGTATACATTTAAAAGCGTACACTTTTAAAATTAAATCGATCTGCGTCTATATAAGCGTAGAGTTTTTTTCTTTTCTAACAATCTCTATAATAAATCAACTTTTCACAATTATAAATGTAAAGTTTTTTTTCTAATAATCTCTATATTTAATCTATTTTTCACAATTAAAACTGTGACAAGGTTTAAAATTCTTACACGTTTTTTTAAAACGTAATGAATAACATATTTGTTATTGCATAATTTTTTATTTATCAAAATAACTATAGAATCCAAAACAAGAAAAAAATTTCCTACTAGTAGAGGAATTGTTTTCTTTCAATTTTAACGACCACAATTGGTTTTTATAATTGATATCAATTATATATAGTCATTGACAATTAATATTTATTTATAATAAACAAATATAAGTTTTCTTTAACTATAATAATAATAATAATAATTGTTCTGGTATACTAACAAGGCTAAAAACAATTCATTGAATAATGAAATTGGAGAGCTACTTTTGCTAAATTTAAACCAACATTGAGGGTGTGTCTCACAATTTTGGCCATGGGATGACACCAACCTCATTCCAATTTTAAACAACCTTTTGCTCTTTCATTTAAGTGGACCCATGTCACTCCAAATTTTAGGTAGAGAAATGATTTTCCATATTAAAATATATAGACAAGAGTTTTGTCAATTTCCTAAATATATATTTTTTATATAAATTATGTTCCTTGTATTTAATTATGACAGAAATTAGCCAACACTAGTATTATAATTCAAATAAGAAAATGAGAGAAAAGTATAACAAATATATGTTAATGTATCAACAACTAATATTATTTAACAAAATTATTAAATAGTAGTAGGCGATTCAAATGTTTTTCCACTCACTTTTTTTAACTACTAATCACATATACTTTCTAAATTTAAACAAAATTCTACACCATTTTATTTATTATGTAACTTGTATCCATAACTTTTTTGGGACACCAAAACACCACCGGGCAATAAGCTCTTTAATAACTTTTTATTCATATCTGCTTTGACCGATTTTACCTATATTAAATTAAATCTAGTTATTATCATGACATTTTTCATAAATGTGAACCGATTGAAGAGCATGTTACTATATAGATTAAACTTGAAAAAAGTTATATGATAAATAAAAGGGATAAGATTTATGTTTTTAGTAGCAGGTATCTTAAATGTGTCTATACTTACAAACACATTAAATAAGAGACATGTTAGTTATTTCATCATTTGCTCATTTAAGCGTTTGTTAGTATGAAAGCATATATAATAGGTACTTCTAGCTACATGCATTATTTTCCTATAAAATATAGGGTTTAGTTTCTGTAAATGTATCCAACTTGTCACCTTTTGTTATTGTATGTATCAGACTTTCAAACTTACCATTTAATGTATCAAAGTCCCAAAAGTTACCATTTAGTATACCCGGTTACCTACACAACAGGTAACCGGTAATTTTTTTATTTTTTATTTATTTATATTATTTCAACATTTTCCACCTCATCATCTTCATCCATCATCTTCATCTTCACCTCATCATCTTCATCTGAAACCAAGATGCACAGAACATTCATTCATCATCATCATCTTCATCGATGAAATCAAAACCGAAACATAAATCATAAATCGAGATCTGTAAAACCATAAATCAAGATCTGTAAAAAAACCCTAAATCGCAACCCTAAACTTAAATCGAGCCAAGAACAAAATTGCAATATGAAATTGCAACCCTACAAATCATAAATCCATTAGAGCAAATCAACGAGGAAGATGAAATTAGACAAGAACTCGTCGAGGAAGATGAAATCATTAGATACAAACCCAAAATCAAGAAACTTAAGAACACCCAAACTCTGTTCGAACCAAAAAAACTAAAGAAAATCGAAACATAGAAAACCCTAAATTGGAAACTAAAAAAGCAATCTTCGTACAACTTTCGAAAGTGTAGAAATCGAACGAAATCAAAACAGTGGATGTAGTATATGGTTATTACACATAGAAACCCAATCTGAAATCGCAACCCTAAACTTAAATCGAGCAAAGAACTAAAATCGAACCCAAATCGCAACCCAATTTGTAAAAACCCTAAATCGCAACCCTAAACTTACCTGAAGATGAAGGTGAATGAAAGCATCTATGAACCTGATGATCGGAACTCGTGTTTGTGCGAGATGATGAACAAATGAAATCCCATATGAAGTCCTAGATGAAATCCTTCGAATAGAACCCAAATGAAATCCCAGATGAAATACTTCAAACAAAACCCACAAGAAACC
Organism: Dittrichia graveolens; assembly: GCA_038502395.1. Classification (NCBI taxonomy): domain Eukaryota; kingdom Viridiplantae; phylum Streptophyta; class Magnoliopsida; order Asterales; family Asteraceae; genus Dittrichia; species Dittrichia graveolens. The sequence continues at coordinate 8,536,025 of JARJIL010000002.1, read as the reverse complement.
TACATGAAATCCCTCGATGAACTCTTCAAGAAACCCAGATGAATCCTTCAAACAAATTCCCTTGATCTTCTTTTATATTATAATAATAATTATTATTATTATTATTAGAATTTTTTTTAAAGATGGAAAAACACATCAGCTGCCAACTCAACGTCACGTCATTGCCATGTCAGTTAAACCTGTGCCACGTCATCATGTTACCTGCTATACTAGGTTAGATACATAAAGTGGTAAGCTTGGTAGGGTTCAGTACATTAAATGGTAAGTTTAAAAGTCTGATACATACAATAGCAAAATGTGACAAGTTGGATACATTTACATGAACTAAACCCTAAAATATATAATGGTTTATTTATGTAACTCAGAACTTATAAATTGAAAAATAAAAATAAAATATATGATTGTTTATGTATGTAACTCGGTACTCATTACTGACGGTAAATATATAAATGACTAAAATATCCTTATTAATGAATCATTAATGATATTAAAAACATTTATCGCAACTTTCGTACAAAAATTAGTTCTTTTAAATTTTTTCATACATACATATATATATATAGCGTAAGATCCACATAGCCTCATCCTTAAACATAGAACCCAAATACCAGTTCTCAGTCACTCATTTAAATAGGCATAACTATTTCAATTTTGAAAATTTGAGCAAAAAAAATTATACAAATCTACTCATTTTTTAATCCCCTTTCAAACAAGACCACTTGTCCTATATTTTAAAAATGCAAACCACATGTAAACGATACCAAAATGTTATCATTTTGAATTATGTGATTTTTTATCATTTTCGGTTGTAACCATGTGTATATTTTCAGCAAAAAACATATGGATTTGTATCTTTTTCGGTCAAAAACATTTGTATTTATATCATTTTGAGGGTAAAAACATGTGTATTTGTATCATTTTCGGGCTAAGAACATGTGAATTTTTATCATTTTCTCCTGTAACCATGTATATTTATATCATTTTCGTTCAGATAAACATGTGTTTTTATATCATTTTCGGCTAAAACATCTGTATTTATGTAATTTTTTGGCCGAAAATGAGTCTATTTTTATCATTTTCATGTGGATAATGTTATCATTTTAAATGTTATATATTGTTATAATTTTCATCTGAAAAATGATATCATTTTCAACTGAAATTGTTATCATTTTTTGCTAAAAAATTATCATTTTTGGTGGCTGGAAGATCGTTTTCGGCTTAAAGTTATCATTTTTGGGGCTGGAAGTGAAAAAGAAGGGAAGGGGCGAGATTTATGGGGTAGGATTCCCATAATACCCTTCATTCTATAATTAAATCTTATAATTGTTTATTTAATTACAATAATGCTATTATTAGATCTTGACCATTGATTTAAAAAATCTAATGGTTCATATTTGACCTTTAGGATCTATGTTTAAGCATATGACCTATATTGATCATCTCTCTCTCTCTCATAACGTTCTTTTAAAATAGACATGCTTTGAGAATCTATTATAGGCTCAACAATTGATGCCATCTATAGGACATATGTCCTAGTTGACGACCCCACGTCTGCTTCTTCTCATCTACGACGCATCTGCTTCTTCGCACTGAAGATACATGTCTAATTATCTCTAATTTTCCCCAAAAACCCTAATCTTGATGAAAGATGTAAGGTGAAGAAGATAAGAACAAAAACAAACACCATGTTCTTTCACTCAAAAACTCTTTTATACCATCTTACTTTAGGTGGTGTATTGATGTTTATTTTTTAAGAGGTAAATATACTGCAATATTTTCCACATCTACAGAAAAAGAGGTGGATCAGAAGTCTTTTTTTTCAACAGATAAAAGATCATTTGTTTTCTACCTCTACATTTGCAATTAATTTATGGTTTCATTTTTACACAACAAATTTAGGGTCTCATTCCCCAAACCAAATTTGATAACCTCAACCTCATGTCAAGAATCCAAATCAAACCCTAAGCCAAATCGTAAATTGATAAAGAAATCACAAAGGGACTTGTCAATCACAACCTGTCGAAGCCTAAGCATAATCTGTCGATCACAACATGAAGAAATCCAATTCACACAAACTGTCGATAGAAATGTAATTTTGGGGAAGAAATCAAAGCACAAAAAACAAAGTAGAAATTGAACCCTAAGGTGTAAACGAAGTGAAATCAAACCCTAAGCACAAATATGTCGATCGGAATTTTGATGAGGCAATCAATGAATTGGAACCAGTCCATGCAATCAACTAGATGATGGTGATGGTCTAAGAAACAATGATGAAGTGAAGGAACATTTTTATATTTGATGATTCGACTTTCACTGATGATATTTAAATGTATATATGCATGCCATGTATGAATATTGTATGATTGTGATTTTAAATTGACAATATATCAAGTATTTTATATAAAATAATTAGTTGACATATGAATAACTTGACATTGTTACAAATCTTAGAAAATGCCATGCATGGAAAATGCTTTTAGAACATACCATAAAATTCACTTCGAACTACAAAAAGTGAAGACAATAAATAATAATACCCTTACCATTAAAATCTATTGTTTGTTGACGACATAGAATTCACTTATAGGTATAAGAATAACGTTACTATTACCATCACCCTTTCTTACCTATAAGAAAATTATATGATTCGAAAAAAAAGAATAAAATTATTGACTTATTGATTATTTACCAACAAGTTCTTGAGCCAATTCCTCCATCAAGAACCCGAAAATGGCCACTTCTATATCCTTCCCCACATCTCTATTCGTCTCTTTGTGGCACCTCATCCACCCTTCGCTTTCGAACTCTGATTCTACCATCATATCGATCGTATTCAGTTCAACCACTTTCCATGAATGCAACCGCTTGCATACCCTTTGCACCATCACATGGTGTTCTTCATTCGTGTTCTCTTCTTTGATAAGGTCAGAAACAAGCTTTTTCATGTACCAAGGGATTTTCCCGACACCTAGATGATTCACTACCTCCCTAAGTGACTCTTCGTTGCTCACCTCTTCTTCGTTTACTAAAACATCTTCTTCATCTTCAACATAACACTGTTCTAACATATGATTTTCAAGTTTGATCGGATCTAGACCCGCAAGTCGCTCGAATCGTTGAAGTTTTTGTAATAGTTGATGTTTTGCTCCTATAAATTTGACACAAGAAATTCATTAGATAAAATGAAATAATTTTTATATATAACAATAATTTAATTTGATTTTTTATTAAAAAAGGGTTAAAAAGAAAACTATATTATTTAATGTTGAGGAAATTATACAAAAAGTTGTAATATATAGTAATGACTAGTAGCATCCAATGCGTACGTAACGCATATAATTTGTGCATCCATATATATATATATATATATATATATATATATGTATATATATATATATATTTCATGGGTCCCATTTATAATTTGCATTTCCACTTTGGTACAAATCAATAATAGACCATAATTATAGTTTAATTAAAAAAATTTAATCTCAATAATCAAAATGGCCTACAAAGGTCCATCAACCACAAGAGGTTAAAAGGTCTATTAGTGATAATTGCACTTTTTTTTTATAATATGCATGCAATGTACAACTTTTAATGCATTAGATACAAGTCATGAACTAAAACAGAGTTGATGGACACAATCAACCCATGCAGGACAAGAGGCATAAGTACTAAATAAATGCACATATAATCAATGTTGAAAACAACCCTTTAACTAATTAAGATCTAGGAAAGACGTGACAATATAAATTCACATTATTTTAATTATAATATAAAAAAATAGTCATGCAAGAAAGACTTGTACACAATGAATCAGAAGTTGTATTTTGTCTAAAAAATATATATATTTTAATATAGAAAAAGATATATTTACGTATACGCGATAATTAAAATTTGTCACTTACTTTGTACACTCGCGTAAGTGCATTCAATATCATAACTATCGTCGACGCCTCCACCATCATGTTCATCTTCATCATCTTCGAACAAAGGGTCAAGTACGGATACAGGGCTAAATTGTTCTTTTTCTTCGTCTTCTTCTCTACAAGTTTCTTGAGTGCACCCGACTTCATAACTTTCTTTGCCCTGTTATATTACCAGCTTTCATAATTTCAATACCATTCAATAGAACTTATGTAATTATATAACATAATATATTTTTAATATGTAACATAAAATGTTGTATTATATAGCATTTTATGTGCAATTTAAGGATTAGCACTAGTTTTTGACTTTGAGTCCATGAACATCAATTTAAAAAGACATAATTGGAATTATTTTATTTTTTCCTATCATGGTTTCATCACAAGGTTATAATTTATGGGGATGAAATTTTGGAAAATTGACTGCTGACTGTTGACTTTTCTTCTAGGGTGTTCCATGGATACCCATACCGCTCTTGTACATGTGTAGTTATTGGATTGCTTGGTATTTAATACTAACAAGATCCAAAATGTAATAAGACAAATATTGGTTTGTCCCTTTGTGAAAGTTATTATTATTATATTAATGTATATAACTTAATAAAAAAAATTAATGAACCAACAAATAATTAAAAAACATAATAAAATTTGACCAACTTAAAGCAATTGCAAAAGACATAACCACCACCCCAAATACATAGATGATTTGTATATGATACCTTTTTGCTATATAAAATAAAAAGTAAGTTACTAAATCATAATTAATGACCCTAAATATGTGAATGTATTATTTGACAGCGAGTTTGTAAAAATATAAAAGTTACGATTTTCGTGTATGAAAAATCGGTGTTGCGTTCAAATCATCTTCTAAGTGAATATAGTGTCTCAAAATCAAATCAAAGGTGTTTCTATCTTCTTACAATTTGGTAACCGGAATGGAGAATACCGAGATCCATGACTAAGTTACATGTTAACTTGGTGTTAACAACCCAAACCCGGAATTGTATTAACACGATAATTGCGTCCCTTCAGAATTGTGTGTAAATCGATAAATATGATGCGTCTTGAAAATTGAAAAATATGAATAAAATGATTTAAAGTTATATGACATGTTTTTTATTAAGTTACAAAATGGAAGATGCAAAAAAGTGTCGTATAAAAATTATCTCCTTTAACCAAGACTTCTAACCCAGTAATATTAAGATAGTTTAGGTTTGGTGGTGTTATTATGACCTAAGGTCATAAGTTTCAAGTAGTTAAAAAACAAATTATCTCCCATACAAAATAGGGACACGATTTATATGTCGAAGAGATATGACCAAAAATAGGCATAAAAGAGTCTACAAGTCATTAACTCATATGCTAAGCATTAAATGACTTGAAACTATTTTGTGTTATTCATTGCTCTACAACATATCATTCCCATAAAAAAAGTAATAAAATAAAATTTTGTTTCTGGTAAAAAGAGTTATGATAATATAATCATTAAAAATGTTACGCAAAAAAAAAAAAACACGCACACACACATTAAGTATGTGTTGCAAAAAGTAAAATTCAATTAAAAATGCTTGAAAGCTCCATTACGGTGCCATAAATATAATCATTGATTAAATTAAATAGAGTAGAGATAATATAGTAAGAAAACATAGGCTGGGGAACAAACCTGTAGGACATGGCGGCTGGGAGATGCCACCGGCGATGAGGAATCCGGTTTCCGGTGAGTAGGCGACGGACTTCTATGAAGTGAAAAACGAAAAGGGCTAGAAGGATTTGAGCAAAAACACTCAATTTCTTCAAATTCATGAATTGATCTTGAACTACATGATGTTTCCAGCTCCGACGACTTCTGCCACCAATCGCCGCTGCTAATCCTGCTATCATTACCAGAATAGGACATTCGCTTCTCATCACCACTCCCATTCACCGTCTTTTTCCGGCTTCTTTTCGTCGTCGGTGGTGAAAATGGTGTTACGTTAACCGCTCCAATTTCACGGCTTTTCATCCTTGCGCTCCGATCCTTCAATCGCCGGAGAAAAGACCCGAGTAACCCAAACCCAATTTGCTTCGAATCGGGTTTAGGTTTCTGAACCCTGGTGGCGGCATCAAGTAGCATTGCGGCGGTCCTTCCCGGAACATGAAGAAATAAAGGGCCATTATTACACGGACTTTTCATCTCCCTCGTCGGAAAATCAAGAAACGGTGATTTCCTAAAATCCGGCGAGTCCTGGAAGGAAAAAAGACAGACATGATTGATACAGAAGCTGCGTGCAGTGGCGGAGGAAGAGGATGATTCGATAATGGGTTTTCGTTTTCTAACGTTTAAAGATGTTTTATCGGTGGTTGATTTGAGCTTTGAACGGCGGTCGGCGATGAAGCTTTTAAGCTGAAACGGTTCTTGATCTTCTTTGAGTAACTCGTGTAAATGCTTATGACCCATGATTACAAAAAAGAAGAAAACTTTACAGGGAGATTATGATTAGGGAATCAAAGATAAACATGCATGAGAGAAAAAGAAGATTGAAAATTGATGGTGAATTTGAAGGAAAAAAAAGGTGGGATTGTTGAAGAGCTTTCAACAAGAAAAAGGGAAATGGGAAATTGTGAAAATGGTGTTTGTGTGTGAGTAGTTGAGTACAAAGCAAAGGAGAGGAGGGGGTGGGGTGGGGTGGGGTGGGGTGGGGTGGAGGGAGGAATGTAATGAAATGTAATGAAGAGGTTTGTTTTCTGCTTTTAAATAAATGTGGAAGGTGTAATTGGGACATCTCCGCCGCGAGGGTTGGGTGAAAAGATACTTTTGTTTATTTTTTTATATATTATATTTGTTGTGGAATATACATATCACCGATATTTTGATTTTTATTGGTAGACATAATTTTTGATGTAGAATGGTTTTTTACCTTTTTAGGTTTGTTTTCTATTTAGAACCGCACATAAATTGATATTTGGAATCGTGTTTTAAAAATAAATGATATGTTTAAATAGAGTTTTATTTTTTTAACGTCTTGATACAAAAATAACACCACACATTTCACGTTACGCCTTGTTAGAGCACCCTATAAATTGAATACCACATATACGAATCCTATCTCAAAAATCAAGTTGCCATGAGCTAGCGTTTCACCTCTCAACCCTGTAAAGCCAGTCATGAAAATCGAGTTGAGGTGCGTGTGTAAATCCAAGAAAACACATGTCTTTGTAATTAAATACCTCTATCTATATCTCTCATGTACACATACTTACACACATGTTTGAATGCAAGAAAACACGAATTTAAGAGAGTGGCCATGTTGAGGAAGAAATTTAAACAAAATCAATGTGTAGGTTTTGTGAACGTGCATGTATTTGTGTTCATTCATGGTCTCAATTTTCAATCACAATGTGCATAGTCTATAGATAAAGAATAAGGTGTAACATAAGTATTCTAGGCCTTAGAGATGTTAATTTTTAATTTAAGCCTTTTGTTATAAGCCTTAGAGATGTTAATATTGTACCATTATATTATTTGTGTCTATACACGAGTTTCCATCTTTTAACATGTTATTACGCAAAAAGGTATTTATATATATATATATATATATATATATATATATAGGGGAGGGTTCAAACGAAAACTGTTTTTCATATGAGAACTGCGATAACCAATTTTGGTCGTTTATTTTGGATAATGAAATTTATGGATGAAGAGCGTGAGGGGATTGAGTGTGACAGAGTGCATGTAAGAAATTCATGGGTGAGCAGTCCAATTGAAGGAGGGGGAATTGGAACGCTAAGATTGGTTCTCGCGGTTCTCGTACGAAAAAAGTTCTCGTTTAAACTTTTGCCTATATATATATATATATAAATATATACGTAGGGAGTGTTTCAAACAAAAAACTGTTTTTCGTACGAGAACCGTGAGACCATTTTTGGTCAATCATTTAATTTCTGTCTTTTTATTTAAATTAAAGATGAAATAGTAGTATGGACATTTTTACATTACCTCAACTTTTTTAAAACTAATATATCCATCAAATGAAAAAGTGTTAAATTACAAAAAAAATATACCAAATTAACGAGAAAATTATGCTCTTTAATTTGAGACCAATTTTGCTATATTTTATTTTTGGAAAAAAAACGCGTTTGCTGGGGTTTTTTTTTTCCACTATAGCTCGATATGTGCACACATGTGCAAATTTTGCACAAGTGTATATCTATATTTGTGTTAAAAAAAACTAGATGAATTTATGCATATGCACATGTGCAAAATTTGCACATATGCACATGTCAAGCTGTAAACCATCAAACACAAAAACAAGAATCTTGAAAAAAAATATCAAGATCGGTTTCAAATTAAATAACATAATTTTCTCGTTAATTTGGTATAATTTTTGTAATTTAACACCTTTGCGATTGATGTATATATTAGTTTAAAAATTGTGGGGGTAATGTAAAAATGTCTAAATTGCCCTTAATTAATTAATGATAAGTTTGATTAGTTTAAGGTTTTCCATTAACAACTCTTTAATCTAGACTCTCCATCTATTTAATCAATGACTAAGATTAGTTCTCGCGGTTCTCGTACGAAAAACAATTCTCGTTTGAACCCTCCCGTGTGTATATATATATATATATATATCTTATTCCTATATAATGCATCTACCACCTAAAAAACACTTAATTTTAAGAAGAATAAATTTACTAAAATACCCCTCCTTTATACCTTTCATTTACCACTCCTTTAAATTCACAAATAATGAATTTAAACAAATAAATATTGAAAATATAACCGACAATTAATGAATTTAAACCAATACTTATAACTGAATTATTTCTAACCATATATTTTTAATATTAACTTTTGATTCATGAGATCACCATACTTATAACTGAATTAAGTCTAATCATATATTTTTAATATTAACTTTTGATTTATGAGATCACCTAAATTTCTGTTTTCAATAAATCAAGTTCAAGAGATTTCACAAACACTAAACAAATGAAAGAGTTAAAGAGTTGAAATTTATAAACATTTCATGCTAACTCAATTACATAATAATTAGAACTATGAAACATTACAAACACACGTATACATACATATATATAATCAACAACTTCATGATTCAGCCATACGACAAAACTCTTCCAACAAACTAAAACACAAATAACTCAGAGTTAGCAATTTAATTCTTAATTTCAAAGTGGCTCTCGCAAAGAATCTTCACAAACTCGTATTATCTTCATCTCGCAAAGAATCTTCACAAACTCATATTAGCTCTTTGTGATTATTCTGCACAAAACTCATCACAACCTCCTCTTTATTTGCCGCCGCCGCATTGCGCGGGTACCCCACTAGTATATATATATATATATATATATATATATATATATATATGCTAGCACAATACCCGCGCAAAGCGGCGGCTAGAAATAATTCATACTCGATAACATGTCCGTTTTTAATAACGCGAGACTACTATATCACGCAGAATAATTTTCGTTCGCATTGTATCTATTTTCTTTCTCATGTTTCCATTTCTGTTATTTCTCTTTTCTTTATAACTCTTTTATTAATTTTAAAAAACAATAAAATGAGAAACAAAAAGAATATTAAATATATTATAAATTAAACCTTTTGTTTTGATTACACGAGTCATTTTAAAAATTTGGAAATGTCTATAAATTTAGGTTACATGTTATTTGGTTTATAAATTTTAGTTATACGTATTTTCTAATACTTAAAATAAAATATGTGTTATATGATAAAATATTTAAACTATTATTTTTATGAATATCCTTTTTATTTAACTTTTAATTTGTATTTAATATCATATAGGTTGAAATTTAATCTGCATTGACTTGACTTTTTAAAACATTATTTATTATGAAAGGTTTAGTTATAAAAATGGTATTTAAGAATTTAATTAACTCTATATAATAGTTTCCTTATAGAGTTAAATAAGGGGTAAATTAGTAATTTCAAATTACTTAAAATAAAAGATTTTAAGAACTTAAATGATTTATAATATAGTATATATATATATATATATACACACGTATATAATGACAAAATATAGATCTACGAACAATCTCATTTTGTAATTTCTTCAAAAACATTATTTAATTTAAGATAAACAAACAGAGTAGTTAGCACAAAAGACAAAAAATAATTTAATTTGCTTGGTCGAAGTTTGTCCATAAATCTAGAGACAATTCTTGATATATTGTTAATTAGAAACTCTTCGCTTAAACCATAATTGACAATGGATGAGCGTTAATTATCCAAGTTAGATTCATATATTGAAAGCTATATGTTGTATAGCTCTATTATATATGTATATAAAATATACAACTATTTGATGGTCTACCCAGTTTTAGATCACTTGCCTGAACAGAGGTCAAGAGTTCGAGTCAAGTGGTGGTTTCAATCAGGGGCGGCTATGAGATGCTTCCAAAACGGTCATGGATACCGGTTAAATAGCTTACATCTGAGCAAAAGACTCGGCAATCCCAGAAGATACATTAACGTAAAAAAACTCTTTTTAGTTGAAGAAAATAATTATATATATATATATATATATATAAACATAACATTCAATATTTAGTTGATTAAATTTAGAAAATTGGTGTAAGTGTGACTAAACTTAATAAATAAAACTTTTATAGAAGTTGTAGCTAACTAATAACAAAGGGTAGATGGCATTTAATGAAAAAGAAATAAAAACCGATGGTTTTATAAAATAATAATTAATCAAGTAATTATCGAGCTTAATTATAAAGTGAAAGGGGACAAGGAGAGGCCATTTACCCCCCATAACTAGGTTTAGCCTCTCCCTGCTTTCATTAGCAAACACATGTGACATTATAATAATATTAATTAAACAATGTCCTTATTTATTTATTTATTAAACCGGTTTATCATTAATTAATTTGGCTAATAAAGATAAACTCAAATTGTCTTCTAAAGGTGTTTAAGCTAGTTTGAAGTATTGAGATTAGAGATTTATTGTTTCAATTTACGCAAGGTTCGTATATTATGATGTTTAAATGCAGCTCTCGGTCCTTGTTAACATATATAGACTAGAACAGGCGAAACTCTTTAACGCTTGACAACACTTTATTAAGCTATTAGTCTCACAGTGACTATCATACTAAAGAGCCTTGGACTAGCTGTAAGGCTGTAAACGAACCGAACGAGCCTTGTTCATATTTGTTCTTTTAACTTTAACCAAACACAAACATAAACACCAGTACGAACATTTAAATGAACGAAAATTAATGAACACATGTTCATGTGTGTCCGTTTAGCAAATGATTTTAGGTGGTGGAAAGTAATTACTACGTGATTGAGTGGTGGGAGAAAAAACCGACCGTGATACTGTTATGAGTTTGATAAGATGTAACCATACTTATTAATCTAAGGAGTATATTTTTCAAAACTAGTAATGAAGGATATTAATGGATACCTAATGTTTTATGAGACTTGAAGGTTAGAGAATAGTCATTGGTCCAAACCTTTATGGGTTTGGTTGGGAGTTAAGAAGCAGTTTATAATTTTATATATATATCATTATTTTGATTTTAAAAGTATAAATGATCATTTTAATAGTAAAATGTAAAATATAGATATAAAAATATAAATATGAAATCAAAGATTTTAAATGTTGGAAAATAAAAAGTGTAGGCAACATTTGTTTGGTTGCCCAAATCCTCAAAAGAAGAAAGAGTAGATGTGAATTTTAATGCAAAAAGTGGAGCATGTCAACTTTACCACAAGACAAGGAAAAAGAAAAGTTTCAACTTATTTTTTTCATCCAAAAAACTTGAAACAAAAGTGTATTTGCAATATCCTTAGAGCATGGACTTTACATATTTCTTTATTTTTCTATATTAATTTGTCACTTTAACATCATCCATAGCTCTATTTTTCATCTTTTTCTTATTTTAACTTAGGAAATATTCATATTTCAACTCTTTATCTTTATCACATTTTTCATATTAAAAATGTTTGTGTGTTCGTGTGTGTAACTATTCACTGATAATGAAGTTTAAAGCGAAGATCGTGCTAAAGTGAAACTTCCAAAAAGTCCTTGTTTGTTCAAAATTGAAGCCTTGATCATCGAACTCTTGACAAGCGAATTCGATCACATTAACCACTACTTAGTATTCAAATTAGGTCATGAAGCGTGAATTAATGTGAGAGGCAACAACAGGAGGAATGTTTATGTGTACACAAAAGAATAAAGATCTCTATAAAAATATACGCATATATTCTACTTTTATGTGCCATGTCAGAAAAAGATCACTAAAATGACAAATACTGTTCTACATTCCTTAATGCTCGTCATGTCAACCAAATAGAAATCAACAGCGTACAAATATGGTGGATTAATTTAATCGCACCTTGTCCATACAAACACCTTTGCATATCACAATTCATAATCTTTATATGTTATTGCGATGAGAAGGGAAATGAATGGGAAGATGGAAAATGCGTTTTAGTGGTACCATGGTCGCCGGGTGGCATTCTTGCCTTTTCGACCTATTCCAAGATTAAAAGTAATCTAATGATGCTAACATAACGATTAGTGATTATAGTAATTATAATTTTATGAATTGTTTCTTGTCTATTTGTTTCTTGTCCAGCATCTTGCAAGTAAACTTGTTATAAAAAAAACTATGAAGAATAGAATTTAAGTTTAGAAAAGAGCAATGGCTATCAATGTATGAGCTTAAAGAATCAAGAATGGACAGGTAGCAGTTTGGTGAAAGCAAGCAAAACAGAACTCCCACATCCATAAATACACGACATTTGTCTGAATTGATTTTGTTGTACTGTACTAGTTGCAGAAAGAAAGACACGTTCCTATCCGAAACCACTCATCTGGACTCTCTGAACCGGATCCGTACCCTTTTCCTGACCCGATCAGTCCACTTCCCCCTTCACAGTCAACTTTAATTTAAATTGCTTTTTGGCTACAGTATTCGATCTACTTTATATTTTTAAAAACAAACAATCATTGTGTTTTTCAAACAAACCCTATGCCCATTCAAGAAGTTGGTTTTAGTGGAGAGACAGGTAAAAAGGACATTGCATCATTACTATATTTGCATTCTTCATTTTACATATGATTTCTTTAAGGTTAATAAAGGATGTAAGTTTCAGTTTTAGTATTGTTGATTTGATTTTAAATGACAAGTTTTGTCTTTCGTGTCAAAATTATTACGGATTTAGTTTTTTCTTTGAATTCTGATTTATTTTAAATACATACTTATGAAAAGTGTAACTAATTCATCCAACTCTTGTTAGTTATCACTGTCTGTTTGAAAATCATTGCTTCCACCATCTTCACTTTTGGCGTCTGTAAACACCACCACCTTTGGTTTGAAATCACATGCCACCCCCTATTTGTGGACGCCAATGCCGATTTGCCTTAACCAACGGTGATTTGCATTATAGCACATCAATTTAGGGGTTTCAAGTATTGATTTCAAGATATGAATTAGGCTTTCATCCTTTTCTTTTGGTGCCATAAGTTTTGATTGTTGATTTCCATATTTATCATATATGTGTATGTGTTCTTCAAAACTCCAAAGTGTATGTGTGCTAAAATTGAAAATTTTAGGTCGATTTTGTGTAAGTTGTGTTGGTTTTGTTGAGTGTGTGTTAAAACATGACTTTTTATGACTATGTGTCTTCGGGATCTAAAAGTTTTAGGTCAATTCTGTGTGTGTGTGTGTGTGTTGAAACTAAAACTCTTATGTGTGTATTCTTCCTGATTCAAGTGTGTATGTTGTGTTAGGTTTGATTTATGGTTTAGTTTTCATGCCATGGGTTGATTAGGTGTTTCACAATGCTTCCATGAGTAAAAGGATCAGGGCTTGTGGTAGAGCTGCCACACGTACCATGGTAAGGCTGGCAATTTCGGGTTCGACACGAAACCCAACCCGACATGAAAAAAGTGAAACGAACCCCGGGTTAAAAGCGGGTTGACACAAAAATAAATGGATCGGGTTAGGGACAACCCAACAACCCGAAAGTGGCCCGTATGACCCGTTTAAGAGTAAAACTATAACATTATAAAATTTTCTTTAATACTTAAAATTTAAATTTTGAAAAGAAAGTGTGATTCAAATAATGAAGTGACATCCTAAGGCAATAAAACACGTCAAACAAAAGTACAAAAATCTACGTTAATAACTTAAAATAAACAATAAAAAATTGGAAGTTAAAACAATAGTACGTTATTTTCATATTTGTTATTTTGACAATAAGATTTTGGTATTTTTACATTTGATTATTTGATATGTGATATTTTAGTATTTTGAATTTGATTTATAATTCTATTTAATGATAAATAATTTTAAGTTATTCGGTTGTTCGATGACATTATTTATTCGTACTTGATAAATAGTAGTACATCATAGTTTTTGTTATATTCATTTATATAAGTTGAATAAAAAAGTAAAATCAAAATTCGAATCAAACCGAAACAAATACCAAGCTTAAAGTTTGAATAAATCAATACATTTTACACGAATATTAAATATTGAAGTTAGAATATAAACAAAATCATTTTCGAAATTCTTACCGCAAGTTGGAAAACAAACATGAAATTTAAAAGATTGACTTACCCCATCGTAGTTCAAACGGAAAACTGTATTAGAAAATCATATTCCAAAACTGAAAAAATATTTGTTGATCACATTTGGCCTAAATGTGTCGACACGAACCCGACGAAAATAAATGGTTCAAAATTGGGTCGACACGAAATTGACCTGAGCCCGAACGACACGAATCAAATAACATGAACCCGACTCGAATTGTCAGCCTTACTGACCATGGTCACTGTGGCCGACCACTCCGCAATGGCGAAGAGGCGGGCCTATGCAGAGAAGACAACCGAAGGAGAAGCGTGGTGAAGAGATGGTGAGCCTATCCAAGTCTGCAATCTCTCTCTTCTACTTTTTAGATTTTTAATTGGTTAGCGAAGGTAGTAAGTAGGTTGTAGAAATCGTATGTCGTGAATAGTGAACACTATAAAACTGTATGACAGGTTAAGTTGTGAAAATAGAAAGTTGATAATAAGATAGGAAGTCATGAAGGGCAGAACTTCGAACACCATAACCATCTTACACGTAACTGTTGTTCCTCTATGGATACACATACAAGGATACTTTAGTTTGTCCTTTTGAAATATATTTTTATAAACGTGTATCAAGCCAAACTACGTACATAATCTAATAGCCTATAATGAGATTTCCATAAATAAATGGTATTTATGGAAAAACTTAAATACATGAATGACATCCCCATATAATATTAGGGGCGAAGCTAGAATTTTTAGTTAAGGGAAACCGTTACTACTATTGAAATATGATATCTAAGATAATATAAGTATTAAATTATTGTGAGATTAATTTCTTATAAACCACATAAGAAAAACTTAGTTTTTCTGAATAAGAAATTGATGATTTTAAAAGAAAGCATTATACAACACACAAACATTAAGTTAGATTAATAATTATGTTCAACCAAATATAAGTAAAAATGATTAGGATCATACATAATAATATAACATAAAGATGATGAGTGTTATAGCGAGTTATTATAAGAGTAGAAGAAAAAAAAGGCCTTCATTTTTAACTCTTGAAGGGATTAATGAAATAACATATGAAATCTTCGTGTTAAAGTTCTTAGATATTCAGGGATAGAGCTAGTAAAGAGACTAAAGGATGCTTTGCGTCTTCAAATCAACCTAACTGATTAATGTTATTAGTTACAAATAAAAATTATAATGATTATTTGGATAAACACATGCTAGCATACGTACACCTACATGTATATACACACCTCTATATCACACCTAGCTAGCTAAACACATATTAATAAATTAACACCATCAATCAGCATACGTACGGACATACACACACACTCAGTAACCTTAGTTATGACAAAATGCAAGATCCCAAACAAATCTAGAAAAGATAACACGCGTACACTAAGATAGAATGATATATGTCTAGTGGTGGCGATAACGTAGTGATGGTACGTTGTCATGGACATGGCGACTGCGATGGTTGAACTCGATCTCAGTTAGCTTGGCCCAAATGAGAGTTTGTTAAGGAGATTTAATTAATTAAATGTAATTGCAAGGTAAATGATATGTTATATATAGAAAATCTATTTAAGTAATAACCAACGTATGCAATTTTGATTGTTCATTAACTAACATAATAAAATTTTAGAAAAAGTTTATTTAGTTTTCACTAAATTTAGTTGTCTTTAGCTAAAATTAACTAGCTAGATTCTTTTGAATTAATATTAAATACATTTATGAATTAACATGATTTTTGTAGGATTTAGAATCAACCATAAAAATATATATAATACCTTCATCACTATTATGTTAGTTTATGTTTCTAAAACAAACCGAATAGAAACATGAGAAATAGAATGAATCAACCATAAAAATTACATAAACTATCAATATATCGACCTAACTTAAAATCGAACACATAACCATAAGAAACGGGAAAGAACTTACATAATATATACAACCTATCATTGTTAGTTATTTTAATGTAATGTAAGGATTTGGTTAAATTTGGTGTTTAGCAAGATGATAAAAAGTGTATGTTTGTTCAAGTCTCAATTGTAGTTCTAGATTTAAAGCTGCGGTGTCCCGAGGGGGGGGGGGGTGCCCCTTCATTGGTTCTTAGCAATCCAAGAGGGTAGCACTTTAGCTCATGGAGGCTGTCCAACTGACTTTGTATCTACGTTGAGCGTTGATTGCTTAATTGAGTGTTTGCTTGGCTGATTGTGTTAAGCTAAGTGTTTGACTGATTGAGTTACTGCTTAAAAACTTAGATTAAAATACAATTAAAGTATAATGAATTAAAACCGTTGTGTAACTAATGTTAACTGTTATTGTTGCCAAAATAATTGTTCTTGGACCGAGTGTCTATATATATAGAAAAATAAACATGAACAATTAGCCAAGAAGGAAATATTTCAATTATATCTAAGTTTTTTTTTTTGTATAAAAAAATTAGATAAAAAAATAACTAAAGGACAATGTCCTTTACACGATTAATTGTTTATCCATGCTATTAATATTCTTTATATACCAAGTGGATAGTAAATAATGTAACAATCATCTCTACCATAAAAATAATAAATGATATTCACAAGGTATAATGCGCCGAGTGATATTCATATAATTATATTATTATTAATTAAACTTACATATAATACTATGAGTTGTGTTCAATAAAGTCCATTTAAAAAATATAGTTATAAAATTTTAATAATCAATTACAGGTGAATTACGAAAAATTACGAAAATGTCACTCCGCCCTAATTTTTAAAATTTAATCAGGACTATTGATGTCATTAATCCGAAAGCTAAAATTAATCCCTTAAAACTATGAATTAATTATGGACTATATTGAACATTTTTCATAATACTATACATAAAATAATTGTTCAAATAACTTTTTATTTGTAAATATAAAGTAACGTTATGAGATGACATGTATCATATATAGAGTATGTTAGGTATTGAGCTTATTGGAGCTGCTAGCCTTTTGTTATGAAAGAAAAAGCTATAATGCATGTTCGAATGAAAAAACATGAAAGTTTTTTTTTTTAATAAAAAAGCTCTAAAACAAAAGGCTTCTTGAAGTAGCTTTTAAACTAGCTGGAAGCTTTTCATTTACCAAATTACTTAAATACCCTCTTTAATTGTTTTATAATTTCTCATATTTTTATAATTTGTGTTTTTTTTCCATTTTACACAATTAAGCTCCAACTACCGGTTAATTCTCCAAACATATATATAACTAAAATATACAACTTCCAGTTCTAGCTACTAGCTTCCAGCTCCAATTATCAGCTACTTCCGTCAAACATACCCGTAAACTAAAAGGTAAAAAGTGAAGATATATTAAAGGTTAAACTTAAATTTTTTAAAATGATGATTACTTTTTACTTTGGGGATTGATTGTTAGGAAATAATAACTAGAATGAACAATATCAATATAGTCTGGATACTCAAAGGAATAGAAACATAAAAGCGATAATAAAACTTAAAGATAAACCAAATATTTTTACTAACAACTAGAATGTGATTTTTACTCAATCATGAGCAGGAGTTCTATCAAGTCGTCTACTCATAGGTCATGAATAAATGTATGATTGTCTATATCTTATTTTCTTTCATATCTCGTTAACACGGTTTGTGCTTTGTATATAAAATTGTTTAGTATGTACAATTTTTGCATTTTATTTAAATTTAATTTCTTTTCGATCGTAAATAATTACTTTTCAATGTGCACGTTTGTCAGGAAAAGGACACATGAAATATGGTAAGATCTTTCTTTAAGATACAGACTTTAAGTAAAATTGGTCCATCAGTTTAAATATTCACTTTTTTATTATGTAAAAGAACACGTAATTTGTCGTAATGTATAGCTCAATAATTCTCTACTAATTTTTATATGCTTTTAATTCTTATTAGTTCAAAGCTTTACTTTTAATAATTATTTCTTCCTTGTGGACACACGCACAATTTGTAGTTAAATTTTTCAAAAGGTATTTTGTGGGAATTTTTTTCAAAATAAAAAAGTTTTGTATTTTGACATAATAAATAATTAAGTGTTTTTTTTATTATAAGATATAGAATATGGTCATCAAATTTAATATCGTTTACATTACTTTTTTCAAACAATCAACTTTAGTAGTGACCACTTAAAAGCATAATTCTTATAGTATATTAATGAGTTAATTATATAAATGATACGTGTGGTAGATTTTATTTTTGATTCTTTAACCTTAGGGGCGTTTGGTTCATAGATTTTTTTTCATGGGATTTGTATTCTGTCAAAAGATTTGTATTTCGCAGGATTTGCATTTCGCAAGATTGTAAATGGATTTGCATTTGTCAAAATGGTAAAATGGAAAATCCTTCATAGAAAGCATTTTGAAATACC
Source organism: Dittrichia graveolens (assembly GCA_038502395.1). NCBI lineage: Eukaryota > Viridiplantae > Streptophyta > Magnoliopsida > Asterales > Asteraceae > Dittrichia > Dittrichia graveolens. The sequence continues at coordinate 8,517,129 of JARJIL010000002.1, read as the reverse complement.
ATGGGGGTGGATGCATTTGTAAAATCCCTTGAGTAAGGGAATTTGAGGTATTTTAAATAATTCCCAGCATTTAAAATCCCTTCTTTTTTTTCCAACCAAACACAAAATTTCCCTGTATTTGAAATCTCATTCCTACGCAATCCCACGAAATACAGTGAACCAAACAGGGTCTTAGAAATTACATAATCTATCATTGTGATTATTACTTTTAATCTTTTATGCTAACTGCTTTTTATATTTGACCATTAGTTAAATAATATTTTAGTTTTTTCTCACTTTATCCTTGTTAACAAACCTATGATTGTTTCCGAACATAAAAAAATCCCTTTTAACCTTTTTTTTTTACCAAACACACACATTCTCCCTCTCTCTCTTTCTAACCTCTACATCTCTCTAACATCTACATCTACATCTCTCATTTCTCATTCTCACTCGTCTCCTCAGTCGGACACCACCACAACCCTCCCCTCCGGCAAGACACACCCCCTCCTTTCCGACCGTTGCCACCCTCACCATCAAGCTCCAACAACAGGCTCGACGACCATCACACGACCACCACGTCAATGTGATGATATTTTCCAACGATGTTCAGACCATCATCGCACGACAACCACCATCACACGACCACCACCATCATCGATATGTCTTCGAGGACATCACCACCATCTCTGAACCACCTAAGATTACATAGGGGTATGATCTAGGGCACAATAGTGTTAGAAAGTGCCATAAAATTCAAATCACAACAAATCTAACTCATATGATTGAGGAGTTACCCGGGTTAGTTATAGAATAGAGGTATTACCATGTTGCGTACTTCATTGTTGGGATGGAAATGACATTGTGTAACCGTCTCGGCCGTGTGCATTCTCACTAAATCGAGAGCAGCGGGAAGGCAATATCCGTTCTCCCATTGACAGTATCTTTTGGACAAGTCTTGGTCTTCCAGGCTACCCTTATTCATCAGTGGTGGTTATAGACGGAATAGATCCGAAGGTAAGTTCCACGATTTTTGTCCGGGAATGGCTTTATACAATCATTATACGCAACAAGATAAGTTTCCTTCGTGAACCACACTAATGCTTAGTGGCTTGAATCTGTAAGCCTAAGGTGCCTGGAAACAGAAATTGCATTACCACAAAGCATACCGGAAAGTTCACTTTACAAGAGTCGCGCATCATTTGTTCTATATCAACGATATAAGCTTTTTTTATGATCAACAACTTGAAATTGTTAGTGAGTGATACTATTAACCAGCAACGTTGAACAATTGGTCAACCTTCATGGTATCTTGTTCTCAGCCCAAGTCATGGCCAATTATTTTGAAGGAGTTTCTCTTTAACTAAAGAAAACATACACATATGAAAAAAGAAAAACACTTAAAGATGATGTGCACTGAAACCTTTTTACCTGATGCATGACGCCCCTTGTAGAACTAGTTTCAAAATTTTTCTAGAAGAAATCAATAATCATGACCACCCGTAGTTTACATGCATGACGAGACAACGAGTTCATGGACTCAACACTGTTGGATGTCATGATGTTGTATCGAATACTGACGAAGTAGGATCTCGCCCACTTGGTTTTTTCAATGTTTTCTATATAAGTAAAAACTTGAGCCCTACCCTACCAATGTTGTAATACTAGTATACAAATTCAGCCAGGGCATAAGAATTACATGCTTTCCAGAATAAGTAGGCAATTTTTTGGATTTGATTGCCCTAATGTTTAGCTTGCAAATGACGGAAACACAGGACATGATGAAAATCTTGAAAGATGTTGTGTAAGGATAGCTCAATTAACGCATCCCTATCAGAAATAAGGGGGTGTTTGGTAGAGAGAAAAGAAACGGGGAGAATTGATTTCTCTTGTTTAGGAGAAATGATTATAGTTTTGGGAGGAGAAATGGTTTCTCCACCAATTTCCATTTCTCTCCTTCCTTTGTATTTTCATTTCTCTTCAAATTGTGGAGAAATGGAGAGAAATGACCACCAATGTCTACTTATCATTGTTGATGTCCAGTTGCGATGTGTTTCCGACATTCTAATCAGCATCGTCGACGTCCGGGAAGGCGGCCAACGGCGCAACCGCCGTCCGGCGACTTGAGCCACCATTTCTCTGTTTCATTTCTTTCCTGATACCAAACAAGGAAATCAATTCCAATTCTCCACACATTTCTATTTCTCCCATTTCCATTTCTCCCCTGTTTACATTTCCATTTCTCTCAATTTATTTTCTCTCTACCAAACACCCCCTAAAGGTTTAGCTTTTGTCATATGGGATGCATGCCTGCAAGAAGCCACATCTAAGATTCGTCACTCTTGGTTTTCCCTAACACATACACCATGGGAAGAATCTAATCTAGTTGTTACCATCCATCCAAATCTCAAGGAAGTTAGCGCCTAGGTAAGTTCCTTTCAGATTAATGTTTGCGAGAGTTTATGTGATTGTCATCGGTCATCCTTTTCTCAAGTACTAATCTACGATAAGATTTCAAAAACTCTAGAAGGGAGCATCTAGAAAATGAAATTATTACCTTATCATCTATGTTCATTTAATATTAGGTGCCACGTGTAACACCGTATTTTCACCCATAAAATTTTTATTTTAATTAACACCGCGGAAGCGTTTACCAAAACATAAAAGTATTTACAACTGAAGTTAAACCACTGTTTAACAAAAACAAACAGTTTAAAAATACAGTATTACAAAAACTACGGCTCGTCACAATTCCCATCAGAGTGGCTGTCAATTATTCCCCAGGCTACACCCCCTCACAACTAAACCGCAGAACTCACCAGCTACCTGTAAAAGTAGTGAGAGGTGGGGGATTAGCACAAAGCTAAGTGAACGGAAGTAAACCAACACAGATATACTAGCAAATAACCGCATGATATCACATTAGTAAACACATAATCACCCTTTACCTCACGAGAAGACCGGCGGTTCTGCAGGAACCTACAACCAATGCCGGCCAAGCAAAGGTTTACCAATAGTCCATTTGCTATTCTCACACAGTATTATCTTAATTTGCAACGAATGCATCAAAAGACCACAATACTGATTAGCTGATAGCAAACAAACCCAGCCCAATATGCCCAGCCGATAGCTGACTTCACAATAGGCGCAACAATCAATTAACATATCACGGTTAATCAATTAATAGACAAAAGTCTATCTATGCATCAATCCGATAACAGTTGCAACCCAAGCCAGTTACAACTAATAACACCCGTGAGTAAACATCCACTCACCTCGAGTTCTCAAACTCCCACTCAGTGGTCTAATGTTACTGAGCCTTGTCCTTTCCCGAGATCAGAATAAACTGAAATCAATAACTTATTCATAAATATATACCACACATATATTTATATCTCTATATAACTTGTAACCAACATGAAATAACCATATAAATGATAACCCATCAGTGGTCTAATGTTACTGAGCCTTGTCCTAAAAATTACCCTGTCGCGTCGCGACACTGTCGGATTTAGGTTCCGGATTTTAAGTATCGGATTTGGGTTGCGGATTCTTGGGTTCCGGATTTCCTTTTGTCGGACTTTCAAAAAACCCGGATTCTCGGGGTCGCGCCGCTACCCTTAAACGTCGCGCCGCGACGTCGGATTTCCAGCCCTCCTTCTTCCTTTAAACTGTCGGATTTGCAGCCACTTACAATTTTCAAAATCCGATTTAAACACTTGAATTCCCACAAGAACACTTCCAAAACATGTATAAACATGTTATAACATGTAATCAACATCAAGAACACCTTATAACCAATTAAAACACCAATTCAAACAAAACCCATTTGTCAAGTATGGAGCTTCAAGCTCCATTCATGATGTTTCACTATATAAACACATATAACATCAGAGAAACATATCAATATGATCAGCATCATATAAGGAACATATTCATACCTTGCTTTGAATTAACAAGCCACAAATCCAATCTTTCACCTTTTCAAGTTTATGTTCTTTCCTTGTTTTTCTTTCAAAACACACACAACACACACACTGTCGGTTTTGCAAATGATAAAGCATACCAAAATTAATTCATAATTAATTCACAAATACATAAGCAGGAGGTGTCAACCTCCCTTGATTCCAAAACCATACACACACACACACTTGCACACATACATACTTAAATATATATATATATATATATATATATATATATATATATATCCATACACACATATATATAAATAAATATTTAAACATTTAATTAATTAACTTATCAATTAATTCAACAAATGCCATTAGTAAATAATTAAACATATAATTAAATACTAATCACGTGTTTAAACATACCTTGGCCTACGTAACCACTAGGCCCAAAATGAGGATGTTACAAATCCTCCCTCCTTAAAAGGATTCCGTCCTCGAAATCTCACTACACACACATCAATCAAGATGTCAACTGTTCATGTCTTCTTCTGATAGTTTAACTAGATAAACTCCATCGCACTTTCAACTGTTAATATACAATCACACAAGCCTTACAGTTTATCCTCAAACCAACAGTTAGTTCATAGATTATGTCTTCAAGCATTCCATGAATTTATGTCTAACTCAATCATAAATCCCAATAGCTTCCAATCATTTATCATCCGTCATGCCAAAGCATTCACATATCGTCTATAACTTACTTCAAATCAACAGGTTGAAATATCATTACCACAATCTCACAACTATACACACGGTATACTGATATTCCACTGTCAGAAATTAGTTCACCCACACAATCATTGTGTTCCTCACATAGTCGTGTTTCAATCACACACTCAATTATTCATCAGGAAAATCCTGTCACATCGTCCAACTCTCGTTTGTAAACTCCTCATAAGTTAAACAAATCTCCAATTTTCATTACAAACCATCAAATATGAATCATCATATCTTTAAATCATCCCTTTTAAACACTCAATTGAGTCCATCTGTCCAACAGATACCATCTCATTGATAACAAAAATACTGAATAGTTAATTGTTGGTTCTATGTGCACAAGACACAAATTAATACGATATTACTGATAATAAATAAACCCATAGGGTCACACATTTACAATCAATGGACACCAATTACATATTTGAATATGATTTAAATATGTTTCCAACTCATTATATATATATATAAGTATATATGCATTGTTGCATATTATTATTTATGTGAAATAATAATATCACTCTTATATATTGATATAAGGTAATGCATATCAAATACATAAATATAAACATATGATTTTATATATATATGTATGAATATATATATATATGTATGTATGAATATATATTTGTTACAAGTAAATTGTTACTAGTAACAATTATATAAATGTATGTATATCCTTATTACAAGTAAAGAGTTACTAGTAACAATCAAGTATGTATATGAAATACATGTAGATGTATTTTATACATAGTATGACATATCTAGTATATCTTTTATATATATTTAAAAGATTAATAGCTAGAAATTCTCACAATGAGCAAGAAAGGGCCATATGGTGTATTCTTGCATAAGACTTAACCAAGACATGCATGTATGGGACAAGTAAGGAAGCAAGAGGCAAGAGGGGACCCTCCCTCCTCTAATTTTCGTCCATAATGCAAGGGAGGGGGTCCTCCCTCTCTTGCTTTGCTTCTTGACTTTTATAATTACATGCATGGTCCCTTTTGTAACATACTTGCATGCTATCACCTTTCTTTGTGTTCTTAGAATTGTTCTAAGTGTTTTATACTTGAAAAACATCCTTACTCTCTAGTATTGGTGTTCTTCAAATTAGCAAAGGTGATACATAAGCACATACTCAAAATACATACATCTAGTTCAAAAAGAAGAACAAAGGTTGTTGCTTGCATTCTTGAATATCAAGGGTTGGAGAGACTAGCATCTTGGAGGTGTTGGACTCATTGATTTGTGGATACCTTGGAGGAAGTCTTCTTTTGGCTTCTCATAGATCAACCACTTCACCAACGGTTTACTCACGCTACAAAGGTTGTAGTTCTAAACACCCTATGGTTGGTTTTGTTTCTTAAGGCTTGCATATGGATCATTGGTGGGGAGTTTTAAAAAGTTTAAAATTGTTGTTCATGCTTCCGTTGCTAAAATATATTTTAAAAACCGAACAAACCCCAACATTAATAACCACTTAAACATATCCAGGTTTCCCTTTATTTGATCAAGTCAAATACAATTTTCATCACGTCTTATCATTATCACCCTTCAGATATCTCAAATATCTAATGGTTACATAAGTTTCTGGTATACCACTTCAATTTACACTCTATATATCATATCTTATATCACATACAATATCTGTTCACATAGTGTACCATCAGTACTCCATTCTCAGGTTATTATTCCATAATAAAGCATCGGCAAATAATTTATAAATTCATGTAAAGTTCAACTCTAGTGTTTTAGCAAAGGCAATCTCCAAGCATAGGTATCTCCGAGAAAAGGCAATCTCCAAGTAAAGGCATCTTCACACAAGATCCACAAATTGTCACTCCAAAAGTTCAGGCCATTACAATCCTCTTCTTTCTTTTCATACTCAAAGGTTTCAACCTTTTCATTCTTCAAGACTTTCTCACAAAGGAAATCTTGATTCATCCACTAAGTCAGAGATACTTTCAACTCGCATATACAAGATGTTATCATCACTAACTCTTTCACAGATCAACACATCTGTTATCATGTCGTCTTTCAAGGTAACATCAAGTTCCATTATCACTTTCTCTGATTCAGTCCGATCATCATCTCAATCGTTCGGATAACTTCTTCTAGTTAGCCATCTAATACATCTCTCACTGACCAAGTCAATCACACATGTCTTTTCTTACAGTTAATATAACATCACCGCACTTATATCAGCTGTAACTTCCAAGTTATGGTAAAATTTCGTCTCGTGATATCTTAAATAACACAAGATATCCACTATACATCCAATCTCAAAACATAGTATCACATTTCAAACCAACAAATGTGATTTCCCGTCATACTACGAAATTTGTTTAAAACCATCATTCATCTCTATGAATCAACTGTACCCAGTAGATTATACATCCACTTATAATCTTCAGCACTCCTTATACATGCACAATACTGCACACCCAGACTTGCCGAAAATGCAGTAATTCATCTCTGTCTTCTTTCTTTACACAATTGAATTCACATAAACACATAATGTATATAAATCATACGATACACATTATATCATGGAATTCAATTAATCTAAACATATATCTCTATGGTATATCATGCTCACTTAGCATTTAATCAAGTATCACACATACTTATCATCATACCATTTTATGATATATATATATATATCACATAACTCATAATAGAAAATCATCTATTATCACTTAGTTTTATTTCTAGAGAATCAATCTCATCTGAAATAAACTCAAACATTTTAGCACATACTATGCATAAAATATCCACAATTAACTTTAAAGTTAATTAACACACACATACAGGTATAAAGTTTTATCAAAACATACCCGTGTCGTCTTCATCGGTGGTGACATTATCACTAGACATCATATTGTACACCCCACCCTCTAGCACAGTAGGGTTCCTCTTCAAAGTTGTTGTCGAGACTTTTTTTTGTTGGAATCAAGAGTTTCCCCTGTGTACATTGCCGGGAATTTCTTTCTCCCGAGATCGAGTGAGCATAATCACTAATCAACCTCCCGAAAATGATGTCGCCGAAAAGTTATTTGACAACTCTCAATGGTGACCGAGATTACATACGTCCAACTTATCCAAAAACACAACTGATGGCTTGATACAACTTTATTTAGGGCGGTGCAAGAACCTAACTAACTCACGGTACAAACATTCAAAACCCTTTATCAAAGGGGATGTACAAACACTTATAACATTGAGTAAAACCAAGCCTTTACAAACCCAATTAACCATTGTTTATACCACACTACATCCATTCAAACCATATCACTTTATTGTACATTAAACTCACTTTGAAGATATCCACTGCTCTCTGATCTTGTTTTTAGAACCTTTTTTAAGTTTTGATCTGTCACACAATATTATAACCGGTTAAACCTAACACGCCATAACCTAAGTTCCGTTAACATGTAAAACTACCTGAGGCCAAAGCAGAGGTTGTTTCCAGTCACACTGAAATATAGATTTTCTCAATCATGTATTACGGAAACAACTTTGTAACACCCCGATTTTCAGTACAAATTTAAACTTTTTAAACAACTATTAAAACATAATGTGTCTATGCATTGTACATGACATGTTGCGGAAGCTGTATCTTGATGGGTACTATCATCCCCCTTCACTTTTTGCACCATACAACGGTTATCAGGATTGAATAACCTTTTCCCCAAGTCCACTCATGTATGCTTAGGTTCGGTGACTCGTCAAGCCCATTGAACCACATGATCATAATGAGTACTATCATTTTCCTCCACTCTTTGCACCAATTTCACAATCGTCCATGTATCTAGGTTCCCAATTGCCAAAGCCATATGGACCAATACACATCACCCAATGGTGAGGAAATAACATGGTGCAAAGCACTTAGTCTCAAACACAGGTCCGGACCATACATGTATAATCACAAACGCAAGCAAGTTAAACACATATAGTTTTTAACTTGCAAGAAGCATCACATAGCAGATCATGTATTCCAAGCTTGAAAATCACATGCATAAGTGTATCACATTATCATTAACATGATAATCTATATTAATCAATCACATTGATGCCATAAATGTGTACAATATAGAATACAAGAACAATATGATGACTAAGAAATCTTCTCCGCGAGCTATTTGTTCCCCTTGTCAAAGCAACCATCGTCTATTGTGACAATGTGAGTGCCGTGTATCTCTCCACTAATCCGGTTCAACACTAACGGACCAAGCATATTGAGATCGATATTCATTAGCGTAATTAACAGACATTGATTTGTGCTTCAAACTAATATTTATTTTTAATTAACTACTTATACTTCATACACCAATTAAAGCCCGTGCTCACACGTGGAAGCCTTCCGCACCACTGCCACCAGGTAAAATTGATTCATTTAAGAAAAATACATGTATATTTAACTAACGTATAATATAACTTTAAAGCTAGATGATATATTTCATTTATGAACGAATCAATTTTATAAAGTGAAGAATCGTGTGTAATTAAATACATAAGCGACATGCATTCAAAACAGTCCTTGTTGAATTTTAAAATATCACATGCATGCACGTTACAGTATTTATTTTCGAAAACGTTAAAAAGAATGTACTAGCTTGCATGGTATGTATAGTTTTATTCCTTGTAATTTGTAACTTGTGAACGAAAAAAATGGTACCTTCATTCATCATGACTACGAAAAACATTAAATGATCCTCCTAGCTAGCTAGCTAACTGTGAACGGAAAAATGGTACATTTATGCATCATATAAACTTAAAGGGGTACGTACGTACTTTCAAACCAAAATTCTCCTCGTAAGGATATATATATATTAAGTGATTGATTCATGTGAGATTCAATGTAGCTTGATTCAAGTTTCGATTGAGTAAGGTTGTCAATATCAGGATCGATCTTATTATAGATCATTTTAGTATTCACAATATTGTAATTGTAAGATCCAATCCCGATCATAAAATCTTTATTAGATTTTTTAGTTTCTTATAAATGTGTAATATTTTATATCAAATGATAATCTTACCTAAAGATTTGTATTTGTAACTACGATATTCTAAATTTAATGAGCCCAAAATTTTATGAAATCTACTTTTATAATTCGTTTAAGTATTTAACAGCTTACATATTCATATTTTATGATATACTAGCATCATACCCGCGCAATGTTGCGGCGGCAAATAGTTTTTGTTTACAATATGTCGTTTTAAAAAATGTAATGCTATTTATTCGCGCGATTCAATGTCACGAAAAAGTTTTCTACAACAAAATGTCCGTTTTTTTTTTAAATTTTCTTTTATTTACATCTAGTTATTTTATTAATTTTAAAAATAAATTCTAAAAGACAATAAAAGAAGAACAAAAGATTTATATTGATGAAATAAAGAGAAAAGTTAATAAGGTTTTAAAAATTATGTTGATGTAGGTGGATAACTGTTTTAGTATAAGAGAATATATTTTGAATAAAAAGTTAAAATAAATTAGGAGAGAATAAAATAGTTAAAGATTGAGTGGATGAGATTAATTTAGATTAAATGAAGGGTCAAGATTTTTTATTGATTGAATTTTAAGAAGTCTTAAAATTTAAGAGGAGAAAGAATGTTAAATGGTTTATATAGTAGTATAGATTAACAAATTAACTTATTTGTAAACTTTTATTAAGTACACAATAAATATTCATCTAATTCATAACATATTTCCTCGTTCATATTTAATCATATTGCACGACGATAACTCATTAAATAGTTCAGCATATATGTGTACTCGATCATCTCGGTTATATATTTTTTTAAAACTTAATTATAAATCGTCTGTGTCTCATTCTTAATTCATTTGCTTGTGCTTTCCTAAAAAGTCATTATATAACAAAAGATAAACTGTTTCAAAATACAATTAACTTTAGTTAAGCTACCATTATAAACAATCAACTTTAAAATAAAAAAAGTACAATCAACTTTTAAAACTCCTACATTGTATGTAAAATGTTTGGTATCCAATAATTTTTAATTTTATTTTAATTTTTTATTTTGAATTCATGTGTTCTTAAATATGTTCTTGTGTGTTCTTTATTTGTATAAATACCATAGCTACAATCTATATAAAACAAACTTAAATATTTATGATTAAGATTTAAAAAATCACCACAAAGAAGATAAAACACAATCTAGATTTGGAAACTAGATTAAAAACCCCATTCAAACTGTGGATTTAAGAAAAAATGCAATTTGAAACCTAACTCAGATCTGGAAACAAAATTACAAACACATTCAGATCTAAAAATACGAGTTTGAATGGTAAAGTTTGTAAGTTGAAACCTAACTCAGATCTGGAAACAAAATTTGTAAGTTGTATATATTTTTAGGTACAAAATAAAGTTAATTGTATACAATGACAGTATTGATAAAGTTTTTTGTATTTTCGTGCATTTTGTCCTTTTTAAAATTTTAAAGTTGATTGTATACAATGGTAACATAGCTATAGTTCATTGTATTTTAAAGCATTTTGCCCTATAACAAATGAATCACCTTTTTCATCATTTTTCAAGAAAATAATTAAGCACATTTCTCAAATTTGATATTGGCAAGACGGGGCAAGACTATGGAGCGGGCATGCTTCTCTCCACTAGCACAGTCATGCTCAACACTTGGCACAGACATGCTCCCTGAACGAGTGAAAATTATTTAGTGCCAATAAGACTTCAGATGACATGTGCAATTTAGTAAAAATATGCCTAAAACAATATTTTTTAGCACTTAACAACAAATCTCATAAAAAAGATAACACTTTCATTCTTTTAAGCATGAAACAATAATTTTTAGCCATAAACAACTATATGTAGTATTACATGGATAAAATTTTAGGCTCCTATTAGAGAATGGACCATGTTTGTAGACCAGTTGATTTTCAAGGCTTTCATATTTGAACCCAGTTACTATAATTGTTGATTTTCGAAGCTTCTCATTTGAATCCCTATGAGTAAAGTTATGACACATACTAATGTCAGGAAATACTAGTTAGAAGATCCAAATAACAATAAGATAAATAATATATGGTTCAGCTGTCAAAGATACGACCTATCTTCCAGGACAAGAGCAGAGACTTCTTTTATTTAACTAAAAGTTTTTACAATATCATCACAAAAGGTTGTATCTACGGAACCCTAGCTACGATTATTTTTAATGACAATTAGAAACCCTAATTGTAAAATAGACCAAGCTTGTACACGAAAACACAAAAAACAAGTTGGCCCCCTAGTAACATGGTGCACGTCATACATTATTGCACCTCCATGTGCACCCTATGAGAATTCCAAATGCTCCACGCCGTACACTGTTGCACCTCCACGTGCACCCTAACCATCATCCCCATGAGTTGAATTTTCTTCAACCTTCAAAGGATTTCCAAAGAACTCTCTTATTTCTACTAACCACCCTGAAGAGCCTTACCTCCTTGTACGAGCCACGGAATTGGAACACCTATCATGCGATTTCAATGGAGACAAACCCTATCCGTGATGCCTCAACTTTTTCTAGTCACCATGCTGCTCAAGAATAGAACTGCCTTCTAGAAGGGGACATGTGATCTATTTCATCATGCATCTTAATCTCCACCGTACCACTACCCTTGATACATCGTATCCCATCATCACCCAACATCAACTTAACATTTAATTTCTGGAAAGAAACAAATAGATCATGTGTTGAGATGTACCCGTGTTCAATATCTGGGTATTTGCAGAACCAGTTGTGCATATGGTCAAAGTGTCACTAATATCTCTTTCATCTTGAACCAAAGTAGCTGTTCCTTTGAGGATATTGTCTCTTGATATGATGTCTCTTTATAATGATAACATTTAAATTTACCCGTGGATTTTGATTTGTAATGTGACCCGCCTATGCCCCACTCTCTGTCATCCGTTCTTCGTCTACCCTCATACAGACGTGAACTCGACTTCCCTTCATTACTAGAAATTCGTCGTTTTAGTTCCTTTTATAACAAGGCATCCTTTACTTCACTAACTGATATTGTTGTTTTACCATACATGGTATCAACAAAATTCTCTAATGAGTTTGGTAGAGAACACACTAGAATTAGGACAATATCTTCATCATCAATTTTAACATCCACTCCTTGCAGATCAATGGTAATGCGATTAAATTATTATAGATGATCTTTTACCGGGTACCTTCTGACATCTGAAGGATATACAAATGGTGCTTTTAATACAGTCTGTTCGTGAGGGTATTCTTCTGATAATTTGCAAACAGCGTTTTCCACATACCAGTAGTCATTGTTTGATCCACCACCTCCTGTAACACCTTATCAGTGAAATACTACAAAATCACACTATATGCTTTGGGCAGAACATCTCTCTTCACATCCTCCCTCATATCATTTGGAACTTAATTTTCTCCTTTTAATGTTACCGCGTAAGCCTGCTGAACGTGAAGAGCCTTTATCTTTACCTTCATAAAATGATATGAGGGAATCTTCAGTTTCGGCATCCTAGTTATTTTTAATCAAACAAAAAATATACTCCCTCTCAAATGTAGCTCTTGATTTTCAACAATGACTTGGATCTTTTTCATTACTTTGCTCACCCTTGATCTTTCTAACATATATCTTCCTATGGTAGACAACGGGTGAAAAGTTTTGTGGTTTTATGCAAATCTTCTTTTTAGAAAGTCTTTAAAGATGTTTGATGGAACGAACCACAAATGGGTATTTAAGCATGGGTAAGGTGGGAATATGTGCATTTGTGTAGCATTCGAGAATGGTCTTGTTTGACTAACACGCACAGATAGATAAGGAACACAATGAGGAGTAACACTAGAAAAATAACTACAATTGTTTTGTGGAAGATGTTTCATTCCTCCAGAATATTTTTTACTTTCAATACAAAGCTTTCTCTGAAGATTGACCATCTTTATAAATTTTTCTGTCTTGGATTTAAGTGTAAAATAATCAACCTCGGAGTAGTTAGTTCTCGGATGCACAACACTCTTTGATGATGCACCTGCATGAGCTATTACGGGAATTACTTTATTTTCTTTTCCTTTGAAAGACTGACACTTTTGAACTTTTTCAAAAACTAAAGATGTCGTGCCTTTTTCTTCTACACAATTTTGTAAGTCTTGTTCTAATTTTTGAATTTTAAGCACAAACTGATTTATTTTATTCACAAAATTCTCTCTTTCTGATCTCATCTTATTTTGAATATCATTGGTTATTTGAGCGTCTTTCAACAATTGTTGCTCAATATTTTTTATCTAAGCATCTTCTTCAATCACAAAATCATGATACTTCTTGTCTGAAATCTGAAGTTTTTTAGTCAAGTCAGAAATTTTGAAAACAAGTTTGGCATTTTTTTTTCCAATTTACTTGCTTTCTTTTTATGTTTTTGCCTAGAAGCTTCATGAAGATGGAAACTTTTACCGAGTTCTTCTAACGTCGTATGTAATCCATTAATTTCTTCTTTGACAAAAAACATGGTTGATACTTGACAATGGATCTTAGAGTGAAAAAAATTAAGGTAAATAAGGTATATATTTAAAAAATTGGCTTGGTGTGATGGCTTGGTGGGATGGATAGAAGAAGTTGGCTAGGTGGGATGGCTTGATGAAGTAAATGGCGAAATGAAGATGGCAAGGTGAAGTTGGCAAGGCAAGATGGCTAGGTGAAGTTGGCGAGGCAAGATGGCTAGTGAAGTTGGCGAGGCAAGATGGCTAGGTGCAAATTGGCAAGGCAAGATGACTAGGTGCAAATGGCGAAGATAGGTTGGCTAGGTAATATGGTGAGAATCAATTGCGAGATGAAGATGGCTAGACTAATATGGTGAGATGAAGTTGGCGAGGTGAACTAATGGCAAGATGATGATGAACTATGGCGCACCCTATGAAAAAAACGACAGTACCAATACCTCTAGATCGATATCTAATCTCCAAAACACACCCAAAACAGGTATTTCCAATCCCAAACTCCAAATAAACACCAAACTCAACAAACCCAACAATCAATTTGAATCAAACATCAACAATCAAGACTTATTGACGCCCTATGACTAATGACGGCAAAACCTTTTCTATCGACCAAACTAAAGCCAAGATCAGATTAAAAAAATTTACCTTTTTAATTACTCCTTGGCTCTATACCAATTGTAGGTCCCTATTGTATCAAGTATCAATCCATAAACGAAGCAATCAACAATGATGAACTCGGTTTCAATTCTATGTGTGCGAATGTGGAGAGATCCGAGAACATTAAACGTGAAACGTAATATGAAATGCTTATTGATTTAGGGTTTAATTACATTGTTTATATATGTATGAGATATTTTCACAATATATCCTATACTTCTAGAAAATATGACTAGAAGCAAAACTTAACTAAAATAATAAAAATGGACACAACTCTAAGTTCTAACACACGTCAAGCTCTCCATTTTAATTACATTCTAGTCATAAACCATTCGTACACAAATTCTAATTCACACATAAAAATTAACCCAAATACTGATCTAAGAATATTACCCAATTTAATTAACAAGGATACCGTAATCATAATCAGCATACTCAATTTGACACAAAATTTTTTGTTTGGGTTGAAATTATATTATGACCCATATATAGCTAGGTAATAGTAATTAATACGGAAGTATAACCGGCCGGCCGGGCAGCATTAACATGGTTTTCTGATTCTTCATTCAGTTAATTAATAGGAACCGATTAAAAACCGGCCGGATCGACAAAACCGCAACAATCATGCACGTACGTACGTAGGTGGATTAATTAAGAAATGAACAAATAATATATATATTAACACGTACGTACGTAGGTGGATTAATTAAGAAATGAACAAATAATATATATATTAACACGTACGTACGTAGTACTGTAGAAACAACGTATATATATTATATATAATGAATTACATAAGGAGATCGAGCGAGGGAAAGGTGTGAAAGTAATGGGCGCGCATACATGCATGCATATATAAATGGGTCCTGATGCCTGCCTTCGATCAAAACTAAAACTATTTCACATCAAAAAGACAAAAACCATAACTCGTACGTTAGTGTAGACTCGGACAACAGCATTTAATGTATATATATATATATATACATATATATATATATATATATGCTGCACAAACATGCATGCGTGAATGGTGTGCCATACATTTATAATATATATATATATATATATATATATATATATATATATATATAGGAGAAGGTTCATTTGAGAACCGTTTTTATTGTGAGAACCGCGAGAACCAATCTTAGCCGTTTATTTTGGATAATGGAATTGATGGATGAAGAGCGTGAGAGGATTGGGTGTGGCAGGGTGCATATAAGGAATTCATAGGTGGGCAATCCAATAGAAGGAGAGGGAATTGGACGGCTAAGATTGGTTCTCGCGGTTCTCGTAATAAAAACGGTTCTTAAATGAACCTTTCACTATATATATATATATATGTGTGTGTGTGTGTGTGGTAAGATTTGAAGTTTTAATGGATCTCTATGTTAGACCGTGCGTTACGCTCCACTCGATGACCGGCGGGTACCATCAGGTGAGCTCGGAAACACCATTTCGAGTGCCTCGGGTAGCCCTAACCGGTACCCCTTCTGGGTTTTCTTACTCGATGAGAAGCATGCACTCCCCCCCTCCCCAACGTATATATTATTTAAAATATTACCGTTTCCCAACGGTAATTTTTTTTAATTCAACAATTAAATCACTATATATATATCACCTTTATTCACCATTTTTACTCCACTAGGGATGGTAACGGGCCGGTTTCGGGCGAGGGATTGGTCCCCCGTCTCCGTTTAAAAAAAACCGTCCCCGTCTCCGCTTAAAAAACCGCGGGGATTTAAACGGAGATCCCCGTCGGGTAACCGGGGAAAACCGCGGGGAAACGGGTATCCCCGTTTAATGTGAACGGGTAATTAAATGGGTAATTTTCACCATGGGGATACCCGTATGAAGTTAAACGGTGATTTTTCACCGCGGGGATTCTCGTCACTATTAAGATTAAGTCACGAGTTTTAAAAAACAATTATACTAAAATTATACAACATTAATACATTCTTCACAAATACATACAAAATGATCCAAGATAATGATTAAGTGTTCAAATGTATCCTAACAAATGGTTTTAAGACATTAAGTGTTCAAGTACGACCCAAATTATAAATTATATCAATCTTCCAACTTCATATGAATATATAATATATACTTAACAATAGAATATAAAATATAAAAATAGGATAAAAAATATAAAAATAGAATAAATAATATAAAAATAAAATATAATCGGGTAATCGGGCCGGGTATCACCGTCCCCATCCCCGCTTAATTTATTCGGTTTTTCACCGTCCCCGTCCCCGTTTAGCATCCCCAAAACCGTCCCGTTTAGCTCGGTTTTCGGTTTTCCCCGTCGGGTTCGGTTTTTTTTTGCCATCCCTATACTCCACTTATTAACCATTTTTCTCTACTCTTCTCCAACTTTTATAAACTATACTATTTTCTCTACTCATGGATCCTCAATCAAATACCCCTTTATCCTGACGTAACCGATCAAGGGTTACGAGTTCCACACCTCAAAGGCCTGATAATCCGTTTTTTATAAACATTCCGCCACCCACTTACCAACCAAACCCGTTTTTTGCTCCACCACGGTTCACTTATACGGGGATGCTCAATCAACCCCAAGAATTTCCCTTCTCACATCTTGGCTACCCGTTTCAACAACAACAAATTCCACAAACTCAAGAGGACGAATACTATGATTATGTGCCCGAAACCCAACAACAACAACCTCAAGAACCATCACAAATTCCGGAACCGCAACCGAAAACACAAGAAGAGGGACCATCACAAAAGAAGAAGGACGGGACATATTTCAACAGAGCTAAACCTATCTCATGGACAAACGAGGAAGAGATCGCGTTGGTCACGGTATATTGACACATAAGACATCGACTTATAGATTAGACAATATGTAAGGTACAATCATGATGAGATGCTTAATTATATATATATTATTTTCGAACGATCGATAAGTGATAAGTGAAACTATACAAAAAAACTGATAATTTTCAAGTGATGGTTAAATGGATTAATGATCATATTAGGGTAACACATCAATACTTTTATCTACTTTTTAATTTTAGAGAATACATGCTACTATATTAAATTTAAATTTAACACATGTATATTTGACCAATCATCCAAATAACACAATTGATCAAACTACTTAAGACTGGCAATTTCTGTGTCAACCCGAAACACGATACCAAAAAAGTGATAAGAACTTGAAACGGGTCAAAAGCGGGTTGATACGAAATCGACACGAAAATAAATAGGTCAGGATAGGGCCAACCCGACAACCTGAAAATGACCCGTATGACCCGTTTAAAGGTAAAACTATAACATTTTAAAATTTTCTTTAATACTTCAAATTTAATTTTTGAAAAGAAGATTATGAATTCAAATAAGAGAGTGACATTTTAGGGCAATAAAAACCACTAAACAAAAGTATGAAACCCTTAAACGTTAAAAATTCAAAATAAACAATAAAAAATTTACAGTAAACAATAGTACGTTATTTTGGTATTTGTTATTTTCACTATATGATTTTTATACTTTTACTTTTAATTATTTGATAGGTGATAATTTAGTATTTTGAATCGATTCATAATTCTATTTAATGATGAATAATCTTAAATTATTCGGTTGTTTCATGACATTATTTATTCGTTTCATTTGTATTTGAAGGAGTTAATACTGTTCTACAAAGTTAATACTGCTCGACCAAATATTAATACCGTGAGTTCAAAGTTGATACAGTTTGAAGATTTGAAGTTTGATCAAGATAAGAAAAGATTCCTACAATCAAGGAAAGATCCCTGAGATCAAGGAGAGTTTGAATTACGAGAAGATAAAGATACGTCTAAAGATAAAGTTTGATGTTAATGTTTATCTTGTAATTTTGAGTATATATGAATGTAAAAATAGGTTGGAGGAATATATACAAAAAAGAGAGAGAGTTTGTAATTTGTGTTTATAGAGTTTTAGCCTCAAGGTCATTTTCTCATCTTTACATTAGAGAAGTTTTGTATATCTGTTATAAAAGATATACCTGAAAAGGAAAGAATCTACTCTGGTAAGCTTTACCTGAAAAGGAAAGAATCCACTCTAGCTTGAGCTTTACCCCGATCATTATCTGAAAAGGAAAGAATCCACTCTGGTAAGCATTAGGTTTAGTGAGTCACTATCTCTATAATCAACAACATCTAAAACTCTAATAAAAGTAATAATTCCTTCAATCGAACATATAAATACAAAATGCACATTCGGCTCCATCCAAGCCACTTAGGCTAGATTATTGTTACTCTGTTTATAAGTTGTCACTTAGGCTACTCTACTACCACTCAGCATCTCTTTGGCTACTTAGGCATCTTTATAACCACTCAGACTTCTCTATAGCTACTCATGATTCTCTTTTGCCACTTAGGCTTCACGTTGTTTCACAGTCACCATTGTACATAAATATACATCAACATATTATAGACACATATATCTTCATCATCATCTCATGTATGAGAAGGTATAGTGAAACTCACCTGGTTAACAGTAAATTAAGATTCCTCTATAATATATACTTCCTTCTAATCAATTATAAGTCTATCAATATTCACCTACAATGAATACTTAACTCTTTTGAACTCAACTACTCACTTAACTCTCTATCAGAATGCTACAAGTCGGGTACACGGCCCGTATAAAATTACATGACCTTAGTACACAACCTACATAGGCCATGTATAATCACTGTGTACTCAAACCCCACACGGCCCGTGTAGCTCTATTCTACACGACCCACCCAGGCTTACATGGTCGGTGTTCAACCAAGGGTTGTACACGGCCCGTGTACCTCAATATGGCCCGTGTAGCCCTACACGACCTTCCCTCATGTACATTATCCTGTGTACACCATGCAGACAACTTGCTGTTCGAAATAAACAACCTAACATTCCACCAAAAACAAATTTAAACTCAATTTTTTAACATATTAAGTGTATTACAACTCTTGTAAACATATACCATCTCTAAGAAACATCTAACAACAATTTCACTAACACTTGATCATCCTTTGATCAATTAATTCCAAAAATTCAGGGTTTGACCCATTTACTTAAAGATCACAAAATCAGTGTTTTAATACCTCTCAAACAACAAATCAATTGTAAAAATTAATTAAATCATCACCAAGATGATTGCATGCAACTTATCACCCGTTCTCTACAAATAACTCTAAATCTGTCAAGAACTATTACCTTCAACACTTGGATTTACAATCCATAGCTTATTAGAGCAATTTGGAAGAGAAATCCAATTGTCTCCTCTTGGTCTTGTGGCTCATGATTTTCACTAGCCAAATACACACAATTTCATCTTTCAATTGACCAATTTTGAGCATAAATGGGTCTTTTATATAGATAAGTTTGGCTGAATTGCAGAAAGCACCCCTCAAGTTCTCTTATTTGCACAATATCATCAAGTAATCCCTTTTATTACATTTAAGTGTTAAGTTATTCCAATTTGAGTCTCTAAATTCTTGAACTCTCTCTCTCTCTCTAATTAATTAAGAAGTAAATTTATACTATATATATATAAACTCATGGAAATTAATCTCATAATTTATTAATTAAATAAATAGGAACTTAATAAATTAAAACTCACAAGTTTTTAGGGTGTTACATTTATAAATCTGATCTTGACATAGTTGTTTGAAAAAAAAAAGTTTGCCTTATCCTCAAGAAATCTTATGTTGTCATAGGCCAATGGACTCTTGATAAAGAAAGTTTATGTAAGAACTTCCCAAGCAAAATTCAACTCGAATACTACATTATATATCTTCAAGTTACTAGCATTTTCGGTTCAGTTTCAATCACGTACGATTTATAAATGCAGTGCAGCGACAAATAAACCTACGTACTTTATAGTATTATAAATGCAAAGACTACACTTTGCTGTTTGTCTTCTATTTTCACCTTAATTTGAAGTTTTTACCAAAACAATTTGTTTTTCTTTCCATTCACGCCCCTAAGTTTTTATGTTTTGACATTTTGCCATTGATAAAAATAATTCTTCCACGTCGGCCCACAAATTTTGGAACTACTATTGAGGTGGCAAATGTTAATCACCATTCACCAACACATAATACCATCACTATTGTGTTTGATATGAGTTCTCCAACCTAGTTTCCATATTAGCTTTCACGTTATCTTTTCTCTCTCTCCTCTTTTCAACTTAAAAGTTAGTATAAACCAACTCAATTTACCTTCACTTCTTATTTTATTTTAATAATATATAATAAGAAGGAGAACGAGAGAAGAGAGAGGAGAAAGATAGAGAGATCAAAGGTGGGATGGGGTGGGAAACGTTTGGCTTGGGCAACCAAAAGGAGGTAATCAAAGGGAGTAACCCAAAGAAACGTATGGATGTTCCCTTGAACCGAAAAGGTTTATCGGGTCATGCGGTAGCTAGGCATGGCCAAAGAGATGCAAAAATTAACAAGTGTTGAATTCACTATAGAGCGTCGATATCACATTAACGTTCCAGGCTATGGTTAGGATATTGATCGTGGTCCACATACTTCACACTTGGGGACAATGCTAGCGGTAGACGTTATTATGCATATATAATTCTGACTTCGATGATGAAAGTTGCAACCAATGGGGGATGCATGGTCAATGCACCTCCTTTGCTAGCTAGCTAGGTCCTAATTTATCTTTTTGTAGTCTTAACGGAAGAGTGTAATTAACCAATTTTTATATTTAACAAGATTTACCGGTGTTACTCTTATGTTTGTTTAGGGTGTATTTGGGAGAAGAGTTAGGATGTTAATTTAGACATAGGAAAAAAAAGGTAAAATAACTTTGGGATTTAAACATTAAAAAAGTTAAACAAATATCAAAACCATAGATTAATGGTTAAATTAACCATTTTTACTCTTTGTACTTATTTTGTTTTGACGAACATCTAGAAATTCATTGTCTTGACTAGTATGAAGGGGCATTTTTATTATTTTTGTAAATCAAGATGCCTAAAATCTTTACATCTAGGGAACTTTGTTATATATTTTCCAACTTTCTTGCCAATATATATATATATATATATATATATATATATATATATATATATATATATATACTACTATATAAAGCATATAACACTCTCTCTCCTTCTTAATTTTAAAACTTCTTAAAATTCAATCAAAACAATATCTTGGCCTTTCATTCTATTTAACTTAATCTCATCCACTCAATCTTTAACCATTCCAATCTCTCTCCTAATTTACTTTAACTTTTTATTCAATTAAAATATATTCTCATATAAACATAATTATACACCCATAACAACATAATTTCTAATATCTTATTAACTTCTCTATCCTTATTTCACAAATATGATTTTTTTTCCTTATTTTAATGTCTTTTAGATTTTATTTTTAAAATTAATAAAATAGTTTATGCAAATAAAAGAAAAATTGAAAAAAAAAATGGGACATGTTGCTAAAGAAATTTTTTTGTGACATTGAATTTTGCGAATAACATATCATTACATTTTTGAAAACGACATATTATAAAACAAAAACTATTCGACTCCGCAGCATTGCGCGGATACGATGCTAGTATAAATAAACGAAGCTAAATTTATATATACTTATGTAATTACTACATGATAATGAAAATCTCGCAACTATATTATATTATATTAATAAAAATACAAAGAAACTCTAATAAACTAGCTCTGATTTATCTATATTATTACACTGAACACTCATAAATTCTACCTAATAGTTTAGGCGACATCTAGAGTTGTTTTCTCAATGAAAACTATTATAATTAATTATATATATACTCGAGTTACATATATATATTATTTATTTATTTGAAGTTTATCTATTTTGAGTGAAGATTCGTAACTTTAATTTCTGCAACGTACGTTTTTAACTCTATTCTGTATGATCATTCTACTCATCCAAACAAGCGTAGCTAGAAAACATATAACTTCAGGCATGGGAATTGAATTCCAAAGTGGGGTTCATGAGTACGTACGGACGACAAATACTAAAAACAAAAAACAAAAAAATCTTTCACCCTTTTTAGTATGTTAACACAACATGTTTTTAACAATATATATATATATATATATATATATATATTGTGTACGTCGATTAATCATGAAAACCGACCGACCCCGCATAGATAGATACCGTATGTCTACATGCATGTTTCTCCATTGAATCGCATTTATACATACCACGCACATTTATATATATGTTTACAAACACTTAATTATTGTCGTTTCTGTTGTCTTCTACACCTTTGTTTTTCTTTCTAAAAACTGTATCGTCCTTAACTTTTTATGTTTTCACACTTTTGTCACTTGTGAAAATTGTTCATACATTAGGTTTTCGTTTTCAGACACAAAATGAATTGTTATTCATTATAAGTTATGCTTACGTGTAACGTGGCTTTGATCGATACTTGTCGAATATCGAGTTTCTTTGACATTTTGAAAAGATTTACACATCGTCTTCAACCTATATATAAAATAAAACAAAGCCACGAACAAGCAAACGATCATATGGGTTGCAACGATCATATATTTCTGCACGAACAAAACAGCACAACGCTTTTAATCTTAAATATGAACCAGTTAAGCTGTATTTCTAGTTGGAATTGCATATATAAGACAAATAAATATTACAAACGCTTTTATATTAGTGCATATATATATATATACGACATATGGGCGGGTTGCAACGTGTGGGTTGGCCACCAGCAACAAACGATCGAGTCGGTGAATTGGCCGAGTTGTCAGGATCCATGTCAACAAATACAATGATGCATGGCTTGTCTTTAGTGTTGTCTTTCTTCAATTCAATTCAATTATCTGAAGCCACTACAAAATGCTTTTTATTTCAATTTGACCTCTAACTATTTATGTATATTTCTATTTTGGAACTGAACTACAATGAGATGTCACTGACTACATTGCAATTTGGTATTTTTTTTAATATTTAGTTCCTTTTTTTTTACATGATGTAAACATGACATATCATGTGACTTAATGAAAGGTGAAGAATACATACAAAATCAAAAAAATTAAAAAAAAAAGAAAAAAGTAGAGAAGTAATTAAGGATTATAGGGATCTGTATGGGTCGGTTTGGATGGTAAAACGTAGAGTTTATAGTTGAATAACTAACTAGTAATCGCAGAGAAATAAGGATTAGAAACTTTTGGAGCTTTACAAGTTTCAAAGCGAAAAAAAGAGGAATTTTTTCATTTACATGAGGATTAGACCTACTGAACCAAGTATTTATTGCTAAATCATCTGAACCGAGTAAATGACTTGGGTTCAGTCGGTTTTTTCATTTTCGATTAATACGCACATCCCTAAACAAAAAACGCATGGAAAAGGATACACAAAAACCTTAAAGAATATATAATTTCTTTGAATTTTGTAATGAAAATCTTGAGAAACATACTAGATTTCATGTTACAACTAAACTTAGGGTATCATTATGGTAAAGAAGTAAACTAGATTTAAGACTTCTCTTCATGGGCTTACTCTCTCGTAAAGCCCAAGATGGCCCAAATGTGCTAAAGAAAAATTATACAACAGTTAAGTAGTTAACATTAGTTCACAAACAAACAAAAAAATTAATAAATAAATAGTTAACATCGTCGACGTCCAACAAGTGAATAATATAAAAGTTTTATGTAAAGAATATTGTGATTATACACTTCATGTTTATGTCCTACTCTAAAAAAAAACAACAACAATAACAACAACAACAATAATAATAATAATAATAATAATAATAATAATAATAATAATTTACATGAAACAATCATCTTCAAATTACTATGGTACTACTAGTATTAACTTATTTCCGATTATTATAAATTTATAACCAATCCTTAACCTCATCGGCATGAAATCCACCTACAAGCTTCCTTATCAATCGCACTTTCTCAAAAGACCCCGAGCACCCAACCAACGTTTTGCAACTTATCTCGACAATCTTTGAACGAAAGCGAATTGTTTTTACTAATGATTAGATATATCTTCTTAAATCAGTGAAATAATAAACATCTTTGAAATGTTCGCTATTTTTCTAGACCTTTGGTGTTTAGCCATACTTCTGGGTCATTTGACAAATGGCCGTTTGCGTTCATTATCGAATGACCCAAAAAGAATATAGAAGTTGTTTGACTAAAGAAGAAAAAAATATAAATAAGTGAAAAGTTAAAAGAGATATGTCAGCTTCTTAACAGGTTATTAGGTTACCAAATGACTTAATAGGGAAAAAAAAACAACCTCTTAATTACTATGTAGTGAAAATTGAAACAATGCATTTGCTACTTTTTCTAACATAAACCTTCATCGATGACATGTGTCCTCACCGTATTGTTTGAAAAAATAAATATATATAATGGCGAAAATTATCGCTGAAAGTAACGAAAATATAATGGCGGGATTTCTATGCTTTGGCGACGACACTGTTGTCGCTGAAAGTTGGACTGACTTTTCAACCTTCCCAACCTCAAAAAGGTACGTATCGTTTTGTCGTGACAGTCATTTGTTATCTTTAAAAGTTGTGATCGATAGGTAAAGATGTTTTTTTCTTGTAGTGTATTGGTGAGAGAGAGAGAGAGATGAGTAAAGGTTTGTTTTATGTGTGAGAGTGTGAGAAAAGGTATAAAGAAACAAATTGAGGTGCATTTTCGTTGAGGGGGATTAATTTAATTTATTTAATTAGTAACTATATATTGCAATGGACGACTAGACTAGCAAATTTGGGAATGTTAAATTTTCACAAGGAAATAAAACTTAACGTTACGTACATATATCATTAACTATAATTAATTAAGCAACGTACTTGAATATATATAAGATCGAATTGTTACAAAATATATATATATATTCCCTTTATAAGTAGGACGATTAATGATCTCTTTTATTTTTTATTTTTTTTCCCTTAAAAAGAGTTATTTACTTTTTACAAGTCAAATAAATATCCTTTAATTTGGTAAAAACACAAATTACGCAATCAAATAAATATCCTTCAATTCTTTTGTATTTAAGGAAAAAAAACTCTTCACAAGCATATATATATTTAAAGACATATATATATAACACGTACTTCTTTTAATCTGTACGTAGCTAAAGGAGGTAGAGTTAAAAATTTCGATAGAATGAAGCTTATTATGAACATCATGAATATTTATACCCTTTTACTACTTTTAATTGCAGTAACAACGCCAACGAAGTCAATTACTACAGGTATATTTTTATCAAATATTTTTATTTATTTATTTATTTATGCACATAATAATATATATAATTTTTTTAAGTTTTCATTTATCTTATTTTCATTTAGAGCATAAGGTATATGAACACAACCTTTCATATATACTAATCAATATATAGTTAACTATCAAACTATAACAACTTTTTATGGTGAAATCAAATCATTTCTTTCTCTCCAACCAAACACTTTGCGGTCATATTGATAGAACCCTTAATTATACCGGCCCGTATTGGATGTTATATATATATATATATATATATATATATATATATATATATATATATATATATGCGAAGTATATATAATGTGCAATAAATAAATAATTAATATTGTTATGTATGATGTGTAGGTGAGATGAAAAGGGAGTCAAAAATCATAGTAAAAATATGCGAAGTATATCTGGATTGGCGTGATTGTAAATATGAAGCTTGCAATGACGGTTGTCGACATTTGAAGGGGAAATTTGCCAAGGGGGAATGCGTGGATAATAATACCAAGTGTCATTGTCAATGGGTATGTAAATAAATACTTTAAAATTCAACTTCGTAATTTCCATCAATAATTCTAAATTAACTTGCTTATTACTTCTTTTGGGATCCAAGAAGCTATGTGATCGAAAAGTGGAATTCTATTTGTTACTTTAAAGCCTTTCATATATTTATTTATGTGTCAACTAGCTATATATATATATCTATATATATATATTCGATTATAACTATAAATGCCTAAAAGGTGTTGTTTTGGACTTCCCGAAAACCCAACCAGCCTCAAGTCCAATACGTGTGAGGTAAATCGGACTGATTGAGCACTTGACCCATGGAGGAGTGTTGAACCTATAGATCGAACACCAAACCTCACATTTGATTTCGACTACCTCAACAACTTTATTAAATGTTTGAAACTAAAAATAGTAAAAAGCAATGTTTTAAGACATGGGTCGGCCCGACCGATCGAACCGGTTGACCCAGTGACTAGACCGGGTTAATATAGAGCGGGTTTGATTGTGAACCTAGAGAATTATTGTTTGATGTTTGAAGATTGGTAAAAAGGTAAATGTAGTAAACACACAGATCGATCAAAGTTAAAGTTGGTAATTTGAACATCGACTAAAACTATGACGTAAATAATAGAATAAATAAAAAGAATGGAAATATAAAAGGAATGAGAAAAAGGACTAAAATGAGAGAAAGATATACGAAAATGAGTCTTAAAACATAACTAAAAAGTTACATGTCAAGGGTCTATTATATTATAAGAAGCTCCTTGTATTAATCATATGTTAACCGGGAATAAATTTAAATTTTTATCTTTTTTTAGAAAAAAAATACAGGGTCTGTTATATAACAAACTCTAAACCTGAGGGGAGTGTTTTTCCATTGTAGTATATATTAACAAACTGATCCGTGTTGCAAATCATGCTACTGGGGACGTATTGAACAAAGACTCCGTGCAAATTGGATCATTTATTTTATTTATTACCCAATCATGAATTGCGATAACTATAAATTATAATGGCTATAAATTACATCGGGTGAATTACCATCATTAAATCTAATATATCAATATTTAATTGATGGTTAGTATTTGTTCTCTTATTTTTATTTATATAACTAAAGGGCCGGTCATGAGATTTTGAAGACCTAGTACAATTTTGTAAAAGTAGGTCCTATACTTCATAATTAAGTAAAAATAAAATTTTGATTTTTTTTTCCTATTCTAGAGCGCAACCAAGCTAAATTGTGATAAAAAAAAACTGAACTTAATTATTGGGAAAATCATATGTGGGATCCAGAATTCAGAAATATAAAAATCATAGAGATAAAAAACTAAAACTAAGAAACTTGTATTGCATTTAGTCATTTACTAACCTCAAACACAAATGCATATTTCAGAATCCAAATCTCAAAACAAATTCAGCCTAAGTAAAGTTCAAAAAAACAGAAAATTAGACATTAAATTAAATTTTAGAATCAGGAAGATTTAAATAGAGAAGAAAATCAAGAATTTAGAACCTGCAAGGAGCGATTGTGTTTGTCTGTTTGATTTCAACATCGGTACTTCACGATTTGTGATGTCGATTGTCGAGTAGTCTCGGCCTCCCAGGTATTGGGAGATGGGAATCGAACTCGTTCAAGCAAAGAACTGCAAGAAGCTAGAGGTCATCGACGATTTGTTGAGACGAGACCATTTAACCATCATCGATAACTGGTATCAACTCATATGGAATCGAAATTACCTTCAATGAAGGCATTCATCTTCATCTTCTGCCGTGTACCGAGATGGAAAGATTGGGAAAAGGAATCATAAATCAATTTCTCTAAGCTGCCTTCAATGAAGGCATTCCTCCCTCACATGCATTTGCAACAAATTCCGACTAAGACCGGTAATCCCCATAGACACACAACCATTCTCGCTTAAGGAGAGGGTGTCTGCAATTATTGAAGAGACCAAGCATAGGGGGAGTTGCATAGGATACTGCCACTTAAAGCAGGACCCCTTCGTCGACAACCTCTCATTTGTTCGACTACTCGTGGGGCCTGCTGTGTTTAAAGAAGCTCTACCCGGGAAAAGAGTGGAAAGCAACTTTGATATGATAACAAAGAGATCGCATTGAGATTTTTCAGCGGGAACTACTATGTACATTTTTTATTTTCTATTCACTACGTCGATGCCTCGGTGGGGTTTTAATTAAGCAAAGAACAAGCTTTAACCTAATAAAAGAGTAGTTAGGTAATTTGGGTTGGGCCTTAAATGAAGAACCTATTAACCTATAGACATTGTAGTAAAAATTATAGGGCCCTATTGAATGTTAGACCTTGTGCAAGGGCACCATTTGCACCTTCATGTGGCCAGCCCTGTATATCCATTCTCACGATAACCCTCATATATATATATATATATATATATATATATATATATATATATATATATATATATATCAACATAATAAAATAAGTACAATAGATGACAAGCTAGAATATTATTCTTAGTTCTAACACTTCGTGATTTGAACACAAAATAAGTTTACCATTAACAACAATCATGAGTTCATGACTCTAATACTCTTGAAAACCTAATATTAATATATTTCATCCATATTTTTAAAAGTATTATTATTCAAACACATACTATTTGTTGTGTGTGACAAAATTATTTTATATACAAATAATTGATCTCCCTCTTTAATGCTTACATCACACCATAATCTTTATTTTAAAACATTATATTATAATATAGTATAACTTATTTTTGTCTTTTTGTGTAAATATATATTATATTTACTATTATATAAATCACTTATACCGTATTTTGTAGGGTATGTGATATATGTTTTTAGTAACATCTATCTTAGATACTTTTACACTCATAAATATATTAAATGAATAATATGTTAGTCATTTCATTATTTACTCATTTAAGTGTTTGTGAATGTAAAAGCAAATATCGTATGTATGTGTTTTTTTAGATGCACACATCATTTTTCCTATTTTTAATACTTAATTTTAAGTTAAGTAATGCTTTTTCAGAAAAAAAAGAAATCTCAAGTTAAGTAATATAATCTTTAATGTATATCTTAACTTAAACCAATAAACTGTTAAACTAAATTAGAGTTAAATTTAATATGTAATAAATCACACAAATAAGTTACAAATATTTAAACTAAAATTTATTAATGGTCAAGATTTTAATTACTAAAAGAATTTAATATGCTACATACATACATATCGTATTAGATATTTTTAATAATTAATAATTTTTTTACTTATCTTTAATAATCCCGTATATGTAATATTTTAACTAAATATATGATACATACATCTTTAAGATATTAATATAATAGGTTCAAATATAAAAATAATACTTTAAAAAACATAACATATGTATTTTTTAAAATTGATTAAGATTATATATATATAATTTAAAATTTTAAATAGGTTTTTTATGTTTTTATGTTATGAAATTAAGGTTTAAAAAATACAATAAGTTAACATTCCAACTATTAGTAAACTTACTTGATTAAGAACAAAATTTTAATCATATAAGCAAAAAAATATGATATCACTTTTCAATCTTACATGGTTAGTTAATTTTAAATTTGTATAAAGTATATAGGTTATCGATAACTACATATTGAAATTAACATCTAATAAAAATAAATATATTGTGCCTCCTGCCGCATCACCGGAGTAAAATACTAGTATAAAAAAAGAGCACTAAAGATTAAAGATAAATTAAATGCTAGGTAGATGGTATGGTAAAGCACTTGTCTTATAAACCTAGGAACCTGGGTTCGAAAAATACCATCATACCCTTATTTTTTTGTTTCTAACGTACTAGTTGCTATTATATATAAGATTATATCATGTTTGATATATGATGACCGACCCAATTGTATAAATAGGCTAGGATCACTAGAGTTTTCCATGATGATTTCATTTGTATCATTGTATTTTATAAATAGTTATCAATGTAATACAAGATATATATGGGGTGTTTTTTATTCTAAATGGTATCAAGCCTTAGAGTTCTTGTCATATCTTCTCTTTCTTTAACTTTCGCTACCTCTCTACCGCCGCCAAACTACGGTTAGCCGCCGTCATGTCTTATTCTCCCCATCATCCTCTTGAGTGATGACGTTCTTCCTTTTACCATAACGTCTTACTGTGATGATACATTGTAAATAAAAAAGACTAGTTTTCTTACCCTTTCCACCACACCTCTTGCTTGTTGCCACAATTGCGCCTTTTGCAACTGCCACGTTTTTTTATCCCTACCATAACTGTAACTCATGCCTTTGCAGTAGTAGCTCTACCGTAGCCGCTTCTTACATTTGCGCGGTAGTTGAACCGAAACCAATCCTCTTTTAGATTTCTAACCAATGTGTTACGAAACTTCCTCTATAAACTGCATCCACATCACCCATTAAGCCGAAGCCATTTTTCGCATCTCCTTTTTATCCGATATATTGATTTGTGTGTCCACTGTTGCTTCCACAATTTCCCTGGGTTTATTTTGAAAAACCAATATTTTCATATAGTGTATGCCAAAGATTGACAAGCCACTTTCAAGATCTTAAACTGTAAAGAAGATAATGATCCTGACGAGTTAGAATTCACTTCTCTCATGTTATTGCCACCATTAAACTTCTTCACCCTGTCACAACTGAAAATTGCATAATTGACCGATTCCGATTCCGATTCCGATTCCAGTTCTTCTAAACATCTTACACCTAAAAAGAGTAATGTTATATACACCTAAAAATTAACTTAAAGAGAGGGTTTAATCTTTCTACGTATATTCCTACTCACAAGATCAAGACATGTGTCAAAATCAAGAGAGGAAATGAAGAAAGAAAATTAGTGGATTACACATGTCATCATCTAGTGAGTAAGGGGATAAAGTAAAAAGATTTAGTAGGAGAAAATATACTTTCCTTAAATAACCGAGAGGTTTATATCATCCTACATTTTATTCCTACTCATCATCTTATTCACAAGATCAAGATGTGTCAAAATCAAGAAAATAAATGAAGAAAGAAAATTATTGGATTGAAAAATTTAGTATGAGGAACTATACTTTCCTTAATTGAAAGATTTTGTATCTTTCTACTTTTTATTCATACTCATCCTCACAATATCAAGATATGTGTCATAATCAAGAAAGGAAATAAAGAAAGAAAATTAATCAACTACACATGTTATTATCCGGTAAATAGTAAGATAAAATAGGAAGATTTAATAGGTGAAATATACTTTGCTTAACACGTCTCTTGTACTTTCGCTTTCATAATATTCACTTTTAATTTTACCATGTATCCCGATCTCTTTTTAGACATACACTTAGACACATATTATAAGTCTACAAATCATTTTCCTTATAAAAAAGCACAATTATGTAATATTGTAAATAATTTAGAGATAAAAACGACGACATAACACCTGGAGATGAAGCTTATTAGCATGTTTATTACCTTTATCTGCAACAAGAGCAGAAACAACAATAGCAGGTGTTTTATATATACGTTTTCTTTTTCTTATTTTTATTTTTACATTTAAATATTATTAAGTCAATTTGGTCAAATAACATACAAAGTGTATTAAGATACCACATATGAAACCATTTTGTTTAAAAAAGATGAAATTTTTTTAGTCTAATCACATTATTTGGATATATTTTATTTCTCTTATATGATTTTATTTAACATATTTATATATTATTATCTATATAATATAATATAAGAACAAAAATTAGTAAAAAGGAAGGTGGGCCAATAAAAAATTACTAAAATGGACATGTAGTAATCTAAGTATCGATCTACCAGACTACCACCACATGATAGCGCTTATCTTGTTTGAGTTGGGCTGGCCCAAATCAGTCAATAAAATAAACTAATAAAGCATAAGTAGATTGGATGGGGAAAATACTTTAAATTATATACAATAAGTGCATCTTAAAATTTATTATGTCAAGATTTCTTTCATTCTTCAATAAAAAAATAACATAAATTCAAATTATTAACCTTTTTTTAATTCAATATTACAAAATACTAGTTTTTTCTTTTTTTCTCTCTCTTTTTTTTAAATAATACAAACATTGTTTTAAAAGATAACATATTAACATTGTAAGAGTGATGTGAGTGGAAGATAAATATGACATGATAATTCAGTTGGTAGTGAGTTCTAAAATTTGATGTGGTGAATAAGGATCACCACAAGATGAGTTAAGTGGTGTGAGTGCGATACTTGCACGGGGTGTGGCATGAGTGATGAAGTGTTACAAATCTGTTTATTCTAACTTGTGTAAAATTTATATAAGAAATATTTTAATTATTTAATAAAATATGAAAATTACCTATAACTTTTTTACCAATTCTATCACATAGAAGATAATATCATGTTGATGTTTAAAAAAAAAGAGAATATCATGTTAATAATACTGAAAATCTAAATATCCTATAGATGAACCCATGTTTTATGGTAAATGCAAATTTTATGAAAAAATAAGCTTTGGTGATAAAATTTTATTGTTATTTTGATTGAATAACTTATAGAAATATTTTATCATCAATATCATACATATATCATGATGTTTTGAAATTTTGTGTGCAATTACTAATCAAATTTTACTAAAATTCAAATTGGAATCTATTTTATAGCAAGAAATGCTTTTAGTGCAAGTCATCTTTTTTATTTGAACAACTACTGTATATTACAAGTAACTTTTAATAAGAGAGTTGTTTATCATAACCCTTAACTATTTTTAAATAGATAACTTTTTAAATGATAAATCTTAACCTATGATTATTTAAATCTATATCTATACTACTATATAAAGCATTTAACATTCTCCCTCCTCTTAAATTTTAAGACTTCTTAAAATTCAATCAATATAAAATCTTGACCTTTCATTTAATCTAAATTAATCTCATCCACTCAATTTTTAACTATTTTATTCTCTCCTAATTTACTTTAACTTTATTCAAAATATATTCTCTCATACTAACACAATTATCCACCCATATCAACATAATTTTCAAAATCTTATTAACTCTTCTCTTTATTTCATCAATATAAATCTTTTTTCTTATTTTATTGTCTTTTTGAATTTGTTTCTAAAATTAATAAAATAGTTAAATGTAAATAAAAGAAAATTTGAAAAAAAACCGGACATGTTGCTGTAGAGAACTTTTTCGTGACATTGACTCGCCCGAATAACATATCATTACATTTTTGAAAGCGAAATATTGTAAACCAAAAACTATTTACCGCCGCAGCATTATGCGGGTATGATGCTAGTACTTAACAATATACATAAATAAGCATACATTCTTAATCATAGAATAAAGTTATGATTAAGAATTCAACTAATGAAGTGTTTTGACTAGCTTATTAAGATGACATGTGAGTTTATAGTGTGATAGAAACATCATAAATCTATTAACTTTTATATTAAGGAAAAATATTTTTCCCCAACATATAGTGACATAATTATATAAATTTGAAGTATATATTTTTATCTAATGATTAAACACTTGAAATACACTCAATAATACACACAAAAATATGGAACTTAAAATCTCATAAATATTTTGCAATGATTTCTAATTGGTAACTAGAAAGCTTGAATGGAACAAAAAATTACATGCACATGCTAACTAATTAAAATATAAAAATATTACATTTCTTAAAGTATTAATTCGTAGTAATAAATATCATCACTAACAACCATATTAGCGTTACAAATTAACCTATTATTAATTAACACTCCATAGTTATAACTGTTTATCATTAAACCCACATTTTACCCATATTTATTTTTGTACATACACACAACTTGTTTATTTTGGAACAAAAATATTACTATATAAAAAACAAATATTTCAATAATTTAATTTTGTAAGCAAACAAGGTAATCTATTAAATATATATAGTAACTCTCCAACATGTTATAAAAGCGCCATGCATGTGTTATTATACTATACATCAATAGCCAAAGTGAATTGCTAAATTCTCATAAGATATTAAGGAGTAATATTGTAATCTTGGCATTATATCATGATATTTATTTTCTTATGAGATCATGTTATCTCATGAGATATTTATTTTCTCATGATATTTTCACTATTCTATCATTGGCTTTGCATTAACTTAGAACATGAGTAGTGATCTTTCCAAACCCAACCTAACCCAAATATCACATCACTTTTTCTTTATTTTTTCTCTCTTACCCGGAACCTAAGTAGCACCTAACCCAAACAATCCAAATATTTTTCTCTACTTACTCTCTCTTATACGCTCACAAAAGAATTTGAATGAGCGGGTGAGCTCGAGTGTGAAAAACCGATGGAGGGAACCCGAAGAGGGTGACCGGTAGTAGTGAACAATCTACCTAAAGGGAACCGGAAGCCCTTCGGGCTTCCTAGTATGCTTAGCCTTAAATATCTTGATTTCCAGTGAAATTAATATATATTGTGGGACACATAAAAGGAGGTAAAATTGTGAGACGGTGACAACCCTACATGTTGCTTTTTAAATTGAAACATGTGAAGACACTAATATATATTTAACAAAAATTTGCAAAGAAGAAAAGTATATACAAAGATAAAAAAATGTATCGCGGATATTTTTAGTTTCCTTTTCATATATGTATATGCTATATGCCTATATTGAATTAAAAACTTTGATATGTATATCTCATTGTTTAAACTTTAATGTAAGTAGTAATTCAATTGTATTATTTAGATGAAACATATATTACCAAGTTTTCATCCAAATTTTATGAAAAGAGAAACATGTTTATTTAGAATTAATTCTTATTGAAACCTATAATTACATAATAATAAATCTGTTTCTTTTAATTTTTATCCCTCACAATAGCGAGGACAATTAAATGCTTGTTAGTTCTCAATTCATTGTTGGCATAAAAGTTGAATGTAGAGAAAACAAAACAACAAAACAATAGCAATGAAGTTTATTAGCACGTTTATTACCCTTTTACATGCACCTTGTCACACTCAATCCTCCCACACTCTTTATTGATGAATTCACTTACCACTTGAATGACCAAGATTGGTTCTCGCAGTTTTCGTACGAAACACGGTTCTTGTTTGAACCCTCCCCTATATATATTGAAAAGTTCATTTGAGAACCGTTTGTATTACGAGAACCGCGAGAACAAATCTTAGCCGTCCAATTCCTCTCTTTCAATTGGATTGCCCATATATAAATTCCCTACATGCACCTTGCCATACTCAATCCCCCCACGCTTTTCATCCATAAATTCCATTATCCAAAATGAACGACTAAGATTGGTTCTCGCGGTTCTCACTCTAATATTGGTTCTCAACGAATATATATATATATATAAAAGCATGATACCCGCGCAATGTGACGGCAACGAATAATTTCTACTTGTTTACATGTCCATTTTCAAAACGTAGGGAGTATGGTATTCATGTAATACGGTGACAACAAATAATTTTCGTTTGGTGACGTCTTTTTTTTATAGTTTTTCTATTTCCTTTACTTTTCTGTCTCCATAATTGAAAAAAAAAGTTATGGAAATATTTTTTTAAAATTAAGTTAATTTTTATCGGATTTGACTTTCAAAAAAATTGTATTGACTTTGATTTTCTTAAATATGTAAAGTTTAGTTATTAAAATATAATATAAGAATCTTATTAACTATAACTAATAGTTACTCAATTTAGTTATATGAGGGGTAATTTAGTAATTTTAAAACACTTAAAATTTAAGAGTTAATCAAAAGGCCTAAATGCTTTATAATAAATATAGTGTATATATATATAGGGAAAAGTTCAAACGAGAACTGTTTTTCGTACGAGAATTGCGAGAACCAATCTTAGCCGTCCAGTTCCCCCTACTTCAATTGGATTGCCCACCCATGAATTCCTTACATGCACCTTTGCCACACTCAATCCCCCACGCTCTTCATCCATGAATTACACTTACCACTTGAATGGTCAAGATTGGTTCTCGCAGTTCTCGTACGAAAAACTGTTCTCGATTGAACCCCCTATATATATATATATAGAGTAGGGCTATAGTAAGAGGCAAATAATTATAAGAACTGTAAGAGTGATTGTGAGTCATTGGATCTCATCAAAGTCAACAACAAAATATCAAAATTTGATTATGAGTAACCACTAAATTAATAAGATTTAAGGCTATATTAGGAAATTTAAAACAATGTCAACTCCTAAAATCATGCTACCTTTTAAAGTTCATGTTCCGATATTTAAAAAAATGATGAACAACTAGATTTAAGTGATATATAGTTAGTTTTCATCAAATAAAGTTATTGTCTTAAGATGACATGAGTCAAAAATTGATAAATAATAACTAAATCTATCACAAAAAATTGATGAATAATAACTAAATTCATCAAAAAAACATTTGATGAACTAGTGGTATTTATCAACAAAAACTGATACACGTAAGACAAGAAAATTGATTCATCAAAAAAGGGGGATCTGGCATTAATTTAAATAAGAGAAAGAAGGTTGACAAAATGTCTAATCTACCATTTAATTAATTATGCCACGTGTCATATTTTGCTTACCTCTTACACATCTTACAAAAAAAACCCTTTTTACTTGATCCCATCCTTTTATATATATATATAATATATATATATATATATATATATATTGTACACTTGTATAAAGATATAAATCATTTCAAAGTAACCCAGTGCTAGTGGTCTAGAAAGTCTCAAAAGAGACTCGAGTTTAATTTTAGTTAGGCAAACACATTAGATGATTAGCGAGTGTATAGGAAACGGTTATAGAAAGAGCTAGATAGCGGTTTTAGAGCATAATTCAACCCTTCCTAGAAACATGCTAAACGCAAGAAATCCCTTTTTGAAAAAATGAAAAAAAAAGAATTTTATAACTTATAAATTTTGTGTTTTACCTATGTTTTATTAACAATATTAATTGTGCAACAATATTAATGGTTATGTTAGGTGATGAAAATATTAGGGAGATGAAGATTAATATAAAGATTTGTGATTATTATATAATATATATGCACCATGGAAGGATGGTAACTGTGAAGATGCAAATTGCAATGCAGATTGTCGCAATGTGATGGGGAAATTCGCAAGGGGATGTTGCAAAGATGCAACTTATATTTCTTTTAATTAATTAATATATGACAATTTTTTATATTTTTATTTCCAGCTTAAAAAACATATTTAAACTTCTTATAATTTATTTCAGTTACAAAATTTTTGAATGTAGCTGTCTTTTTTTCCCCTAATGCAAAGATTCCAATTATTAGCTATATATAAACAGTTAACTGTCTGTTACAGCCAAATAAGATTGCTACAAGGAATTAAGGAGCAAAATCATAATTTTAAAGAAAGAGTAAAAAAGAATACTAATACAAGTTATCAGTCAAGAAGTAACCAAATAGTCTTTGGTCTATCAAGGTGTATTTTATTCATAGAGGTTGAAGGTTCAAGTTCTGTTAAGAATATAAGGTGTAGTCTATTTGGTATGTGTTTGTCGTTCAAAAAAGTTAACGAACAACAAGTAGACATAAAATTAACCAGCTTCAGAAGCGAACCGTGATTTTTAAATTTCTTTGTTGGCCAATTTGATTTGATACCTAAAGTGGAGCCATATTTTGCACCTTATCAAATATGTCTTCATGTGAATGTAGTAGTCTTAACCAACTACAAAGATAGTGATGGCAATATAGATTTGTTGACCTAAAACAAACCCAATTAGGTTATCTTGTATTTTAAAATGTACAAAATGAAAAAAAAAAAAAAAAAAAAGCTAAAAGAGGATAAATGATAGTTTTGATACGTTTATGTAGAAGGTAGTTTATTAGGTTATCAAATTTATTCAACATCATAATAGATTATATTTTAATATCATGTTATTTATTGTAGTTAGTTAATTCATTTATAATTTATATAATTCAAAAAAAAATGTTGGAAGTCAACTCATCCAACTTGTTTCCACTTAATTTAAATTTTGCTTTTGTCATAAACTAATTATCTAACTTAAATCGTTTATCTTGCCAACTTTTGCTGGAAATGAAACATCTTAATAGAATGAAAAGTCGGTATAAAATGTATGCAAATGCTATGACTATAAACGAGTCGAGCAGCTTGAACATGGCTAGATAGTTCGATGAGCCTTTATGATGTAGTCTCGGGCTCGACTCGAATACGATTCAAGATTTGCTCGAGCTCAACTCGAAAAGCTCGAATATTTATTTCAAAACAATTTTCAAATAACCAAATTTATGAATAACTATATTAAATAACAAAAATAATATTACTAGTATATAAACATGATAACAAAACTTGAACATAAGTCAAAAACGATTTTATAAAAGTCTAAACCACTACATTTTATCAACAATAACATTTGTAACTATAGATTTATATTATTCTCGATAAGAGCTCTAGCTGAGCCCTTATAAGCTTGAGCTCAGCTAGAGCTTGGTTTGCTATATATTTCGAGTCTATTTTTAGGATCGAGTTCAAGCTCGAACTCGATAAAAGCTTCACTCGAGCGTGCTCACGCTCAAATAACTCGATAAAATATCGACTCGTTTGTATCTAGCCGTACCCTACTCTTTGACCCTCCGTACAACCAAACAACGTATTGTTTTAGCCGGTTATCAAACTCATACCCATTACGTTCCAAAATTCCAATCAAACCCCACCTTAATATCGTGAAAAGTGAATGGGTTTGGTTAGCCAGTTTGGGCCGGCCCACATAAGCCCATAAACAATAGTAATGTAAATTATAATTTTTTGCTAATTATTGTACAAGTAGTTGACTGGTTTATGTACATACTACCCACCAATACCATGCTTGTTAATATACAATTGTTCAAGTAATATGCCTTGCTTACTTGGTTGAGTTTTCTTCAAAAATATTGGGATTTACATGCAATGTTAGAGAATTATCTTTCCAAAGTAACAATTCAATACTGGGACTGTCACTAGATCGTGTAAAAATCACTTTTTGAAATCAATATTAAGAAGAGTCTGATTAGTAAAAGTACTATTTAAAAGTATTAGAACCATTGAATAGCATCCTACGTTTTTAAAAGAATGGATATAGGTAATTTACTTTTTTTATTACCCAAATATGTAACATATTTTTGATTTTGCATTTTTTAATTAGGGTTTTCACTCTAGCTGAAGTTTCTAACTTTGGATCACCAGTAAATCTTGATGACCTAACTGGAATATTGTAGTGATGGTAGAGTCTAATCGGTCTTCTGTTGGTGAGCGTTTTTGGATTTTAGATAACACTGCAGCCCCTAGCATGCTGACGCCAACGGGAGGCCACTTGGACTCCACCATTACCGCAATTAAAGAATTTTGGTCAGGTTACCAAGGTCTGATGGTGATCTAGCGGTAGGAACTCCCGTTAGAGCCAAAACCATAATAGAAAAATTAAATCTTTACTAACTTTAACATATCACCACATTGTAGGTTAGTTTTTTGTGTAATAAAAATATAAATTACTTTTGAAAAAGTACGATATTATTTAGTGGCCTTAACCCTATTTAGAATTTGTGTTTCTTTATCTTTAATCTTTAATTAATATATATTAAAAGAAAATAGGTTATGATGTTATCATTATATTTTTTGATTTTTTTTCCATCAATCGTCCTTTTTATTTCTCAAATGGCTTACGAATGAGTTGTTTTCTCAAATGTTATTTTTAAGTAATTTAGTTTGTTAACAATTATTATCTTAACGGAAATATTTATTCAAATCATTTTGTAGATACATCAACCTATTTGCGTGGTTATTTATGTAAACACGTATAACAATCCTATTAAATTTATAACAAAACCAAATTTGATTATACAATTTATACTACTATTATATTTTGGGAACCAATATAAGGGGTAGATTTATATGTTACGGTTTCTCAAATAAAGAGTAAAAGTGGTTTATAAGTTTTAATTTGTGATGAAAAAGACAACCTATAAATAAAATGATAAATGTTGTTTATGAAGAGGCTATGCAAAAAATTTGATGATAATGTTATATATGAATTTTTGATTTATCATATATTTCCCTTCTTTTAAGAGATTTTTTATCTCTATGTATGTTTTAACATATATGTTAGTATTCTTTAAGATCATAAGCATTTAAAGTTATATTTAACCATATCCCTTTGTTTATACATGGGGTGTTAACCGAACATTATTAACATGACTGTATAATAAAATAATATAGGCCTCGCTCCATTTTTATTAATTAAGCTAATCTATTGGATGATTTCTCTTTAAAAGGTTTTTTATGCCGGGTCAACCCTAGGGATCCTTTAAGTTAACATTATATACAATGAATGTTGCATAAGTTATTGGAAATGAGTACCTATCCCTTACGGGAATCGAACCCATGTCTTCGACATGAAAAGATTGTATCTTATTTAAAGTTTGTTAATACAATAATTTGTCAATAAAGTTGCATGCAACAGATGATCATGAAAATTGATTG
Source organism: Dittrichia graveolens (assembly GCA_038502395.1). Taxonomy (NCBI): domain Eukaryota; kingdom Viridiplantae; phylum Streptophyta; class Magnoliopsida; order Asterales; family Asteraceae; genus Dittrichia; species Dittrichia graveolens. The sequence continues at coordinate 8,476,037 of JARJIL010000002.1, read as the reverse complement.
ACAAAGAAACAAAATTTGTCAATGATATCTTATTTAAAGTTTGTTAATACAATAATCTCTAATATAAAAGAAAATAAATAAACATGGATTAATTAATTACTAATATTTAATGGCTGTAGAGAAATAATATCTAAGAGAGTAATGAACTTCAGTATATTCAGGTTATTAATTGATATTTAATTTTTTATTTGTAACACTATAATTTCATAGCATTTATTAGTTTAACATAAGACAAAATCCTTGACAACCTTAAAAGACATAAATCGCTGTTAGCAGCGAGTTACGTCAAGAGTTCTCGGACCCAAAAAAATTTGGACTTCCTAATAGTCAACATCATAAATATCAACCACAGACCAACTAATGGATAAGATCCTTCTCTACCAAGCGGTAATGGATCGATAATGTTAACAGCAATAGGAAAATAACGTAATAAAACCAACCTTTGAAAAACAAAATCACTAGCTACGTACAATAATGTTTTCTGAACATTAAATGGCTATTAGCATACTTCGAATTCGACAATAGAACCGTCTAGGCTTCATACGTCTTTTGTTTTGGTCGGCTTCATGCCGTTTGACACGCTACGTTGATATAAAGAGAAATCATTACAGGAGACCAGAAGTTGAAGTTTTTGCTCTAATGTTCAAGTCAGTTCATGTTTGATATAGGGATTGGTCTGAAGAGGACTCTGTCATTTATGTCGGTGTTTCTAGGAGAAGCGAAGATTTTATTTTAGTTCGTCTCACGTGTCTGCACTTGGAAAAATCGATTGAGTGTTAGGAAATATTGTAGAAATGAATAGAGAATCAGTCTGGATAACCCTTTGGATCACGTAAATCGATTTTTGAAAGTAATTACTCGTCTCTCAGTTTGGTGGGTATCACGAAGATTACTTTGCGATAACCAAAAGAAAACACTCTCAAATCTAAGTTTAAATGATGGGTGTTGATTGATCTTTGGCATGCCCTCAACATGTTTTTCTCAATTTAATATTCTACTTCAATAGTATTAAGTATAAGCTATGCATGTGTTGGTTCCAACCTTTTGTGGTTTAGTGATTAAGTAATGGTAAAGTAGGAATAAACACAACCTGTCTGCATATCAACTTTCTGAATTTTGTTCAAATAAGGGACTGCAAAGAGCTAAACTACAAAAGTGAGAGGTTTCTTTTGCAATAACTGAATAAATTAACGTAGGATTGTTGTCCTCCAGCTTGTCTCGTGCCCACCCTTCACATGTCAGTGAACACTTATTGTAAAGTTAGAATTTTCAACGGGGGCTACGATCCGGTGGTTGTAGTGATTCTCCAACTGTCATAACCATATTCCACTATTTTAATATCTTCAAAATAAAGATTCACTGTATTTTTGATCCCCAGGAAAAGTGTGTGTATTTATATATCCTTTGGGTTAATGTTGTAACAAAACGTTATGATCAGATAATCAGTTGAAACACTGTAATACCGTCTCCACCTCCGCTATACCCTTATCCTATATCCGCTCTCTCGACTGCCAATCATCTTATCTAAAGTCCAACTTGACCCTCAAACGACGCCTTGATCCCCTCATCTTTCTACTCCCTAGCCGACCTGTCAACACCCCTCGTATCGATTCTGGCCCTCAACCGATAATATTTGAAGGACCATTTGGTTAAGACCCATCACTTTTGAAGAAGGCAACATTGAATCAAGTGGTCTCCCTTTAGGACATAGTATCAGTCAGAGAAAGTTGTCACTATGCAGAAGATGATGGGCCTATGTCATGTACCAGCAATGCAATAACGTGATTCAGTATCAGTACCATCACCCTGGCCTGGAGTAATAATTTGGACCACTCAAAACTTACCCATCATAAGGGTTTGCTTCACTAGCAACCATACATGTAAAACCAACATCTTATCTCAACATAGAAACCCCATGTGGAAAGATAATTAACAAATAACTGCTCACCATTGATACTGCAAAAAGAATAACTTGAAGAAGAAGAAGAAGAAGAAGAAGAAGAAGTAGAAACAAAGAGGTTCTTTGACGTGATTTTAGTTACAGACCTGTTTTTACAAAGGTATTTCCAAACCTAAGATCAGCAAAATACAAACACCATTACCGACGACTAATCAAACTGAAACAAATGAAAAACGGATAGAAATTTCAACCAAACCAAAACGACCCATATATAAGAACATAGTAAAGAAGGGAAAAGGTCTTCTTTTTAATACATCACACTAAAACTTAATTAGCTTAACCCCATCATAATCATCATCATCAACATCGTCATCGTCAGCTTATCATTTAACTTATTGTATCGTTTCAACGCTCTTGCTCAGCTCTTCCAGCTTCTTCATCCTCATCTTCTCACTTTCACTGACCAGCTGCTTAATAATTAAAAACACACATATAAAGAAAGTGTGTTAGTTAAGTCGACACGAAAAAAGGTGATGGTTTCATGTTTATTTTTCAGGGAAAATATTGACAGTTAACTTGAGACCAACCTCCATCAATCTGGTAATGAGCTGTACTTTTTCTTTGTTCTTTTCATTGAAAGCATCTAAGGCTTCCTTGTACTCTCTCTCCTGTAAAAAAGAAACACAAATCAAGAAACAATTTAGTGACCAAATCTAGAAATCTTAGTGTGGGCAAAGACGATTGTATGGTTCTACCTTCTTCTGACAGGTCTGTCCCAGTGGCTTCAACTCTTTGTTGACAGAATCGATCTTCTTACGAACAACTGTAACTTCTTTCTTCATTGGGTCAGTCAGTGCTTCGAGTTCCTGAAAATGCGGTTCATAATTTAGTATCGCAAAAACCATGTGTAATTTCTTCTCAAATGTACTTTTAGCACACATTAACAAATGCAGAATTACCAGCATACCCATGTGACACGAGTAACCAAACTCGTTTTCAAATTGAAGGCAAGACACATGGAAACTCGCACGAATTAAGAATGAGATAGGGAAAGAGCGCTGTGGGTAGTAAATGCAAATTGGTACCAAAGATTGAACCTTTGAAATGGGGCAAAGTCTTTTTCAGGAAGGTAAACCACATATAAAGTAAGGACGCCTTTGACTCAACTAGTCTACAAGCTCAATACAAAACGAGACCCCTTGACATGAATTGGGTGCTCAATGTGGCCCTTAAGGAGTTGATTACAGCAGTGAGATTGAATCAGAGTATCAGACCAAGTGACCAACCACTCTGGCACAAATTATTCGAACCCTAAGGCATGACCACCATGTTTCAACCACCCAGGCCAATAAAGATTCATTCTTTCACAAGATAACTTGATAAAGATTTCATCAATTTCTTAAGTTCACAACTACTTCATGTCCCACCATTGATTAATGATACTTGCAAACAATTCAGACTCTCATGATTCGATTTTACCCATTTTACCCTATCAGCAACAAAAATTATAAAACTTACCAAAATACAGAATTGAATGTAACTCTAGGATAGAAGGTGGTACAAATTTGCAGGCATTTTTATGTTGAAAATTGGTCATGAACAGGCAGGGTGCAACTAACTAATTCAATTTGTTGAATATGAAAAAGATAGCACACCCGTTTGATGAACCGTATCACCAACCGGCGTAACCCAGAATTTCATATAACGTATTACACATTTTTTTCAAACAAAATTTACCATCGAATTACGGAATAATAAAGATTAGAAGAATTCAAGCTACAGAGCAACTAAAATAACAAGGGTGTCATGAAAATCAAACTAAAGTTCGATCTCTAGATCTATCTCGAGAAAGATCTATCATGTGAGGTTTTTTTCTCTTGAATTCTGTTCTAAAAACCGATAATAGTTAACCGGATTCCTAAAACAGATAATCATCAAACTAGAAAAAACCCTGATTTGGTTTCCCCAAAAGATTCAATTTTCAAGGAGTCAAAATTGAAGCCCTAATTGTTTCAGTTTTTTTAGAACAACCACCAAAAACACATTTCCCCAAACCACGTATGAAACACCCAATTTTCCTTCCCAAAATCCAACAAATTTATGCAGGCTTCTTCAATATAAAGAAGTGATAACAAGAAAGAAGTTAACTTCTTCAAAAGAAGTACAAAAACCCTTTGAAAAAAACGAACAAGTTCATTTTAGAAATTACGTAAAACATGAAACAGAGTTTAAGAAACCCTAAAAAGTATTTCGAAGTCGAAAACTTCAGAAATCAAACAAAGAAATTGAGAAGAAAAAAGACGTTAAAAAGAAAAATCAAACCTCACGAATGGTAGCCAAACGTCTGGTTTCTTCTTCGATTCGACCCAACTGAGCTTGAACCCTTTCCCTAACTTCCAATTTCTTCTTCTCGATCTCTTCCTCTTTGGCCTTGAAAGTAGAGAGAGCAGATTTCGACATCTCTTCGTCTTCTCTGGACATCAACCCATTAAAGCTCAAGCTGCCGGAGATTTGGCCAGCTTGCATCAGCGTTTGAAGCTGCTCGCTTGATTGCCTTTGTGTTTGTACCTGCTGTGTTTGAGTAGTAGTCATCTTTTTCTTCAACCAAAAAAAGTAGAAAACCCAGAAAACCTTCCTTGCTCGCTTTATCTCTCCAATGGTGGTGGTCTTCTTTTGCTTTATTGTTGGTTACTGTGTGTGTTTCTAGTGTGTGTGTTTTGCTTTCCTCTTTTTTGCTGTGTGTTTTTTGAAGTGATGATTGTTGTTATGAAGGAGAGAAGGCAGACCTTAATGCCAAAGTTATGAAGCCTAAGTAGCCCCACCAGATGATGTTTGTGTGTGTATGTGTGTGTGAGAGAGAGAATAAGAGAGAGAGAGAGATTGTGTGATTATTTGTGTACATAGAGTATATATACAGGGAGGGTATGTGTATGTATACGTGTGTATAGTATGCCAGGCAAAAAGTGAAATGACCAGGCTGCCCATGGGCCTCCGATGGAAAGATGATGAATGGATCCAGATAAAAAGTTTCTTTTACCACACCCACCCGGTTTTTTTGACGCTGGATCGGTTTTTTTATTGTTTTTAACCGGTTTTTATTTCAGATAACCTATAATCTTTTCAATTTAAAATTTTTATATTTTCTTTTAGTAAATATTTTACTATTGTTTGCGTAATAAATCATAACACGTGAAATTAATTTGTTTTATTTTCTAATTTTTTTATTTTGTTTACCATTTTCATAACCCAGTAATTAGAAAGATTTATTAGTAAAAAAAACTTATTGATTCGGTTCTCAAATTTTATTTTAATACAGGTATTATTGTTCTCACAAGTAATTTAAATAAATAAACATTAAAATAACTGAAGTATGTATTATTTAAATGATTTACGAGAGTAACATTACATAATTTAGATGGTATTAACATTATAAATTATTTCCTCGTATAATTTACCTAGTTCAACAACTATTTTTGATTTATTTTATTATTGTTAATACTACATTTTACTTCATTTATTTTATAACATGAACAAAGTTTTAATCACTATTTTTGTCGTCACCTTTTCTCTCTCACAAACACTATTTTTAACGGCTTCTTCTTCAATAACAATTATCTAACCTCAAATTTTGAGGTTGGAAATACTGGGAATGAAGAGGATGGAGATGTTGTGGTGTTAATTAATAGGTTACATTTTGAGTTGATTTGTTTGTGTTGATGTTCTAATTTGAGTGTTTGAACGACGGTGCGAGATTATAGGTTAATTAAGTAATTTAAAAGATGTTTTACGTACAGTGGCTCGAAGGGTGGCTAAAAGTGATTTTACAACGACCGATATGACAATAGTTAAACTAAATGTTTCGAAAAAAAACAAAAGTTAATAAACCGTATCACAATTTAGTTAAACGAACAGTATTTTTAAATTTTCAGTTTCACTAATTAAAGGGGAAAAGTATGTTTAAAATGGTTCAAAATTTGAGTTTATTATACATAATATAAATTAAGGATATAGTAAAAGATAATTAGCCTGATTATCTATAAGGAATTTGTTTTTAGACAGTGTGATTTAGGGTTCCTAATCTATGATTCAAACCCACCGCAAGAATCCAGAAACATAAATTGATTTGAAATAAATACAAGTCTAACTATAAAATAGAGTTGAAGGAAAAATGATATGGTGCTTCTAATCTATGCTATTGGCTATATCGCTGCTAAAGATGTCGTTGCTATTGTCTTGAATTCTTGTAGTGCAAGTTGGATGGTTAAACCATATGTAATGAGCCGGGGTGGCATGAGCGTCTACGTTACGTCCGGCGTCACCATTACATGTTGGAGTGGTGTCCCTTCAATTGGCGCCAAGTATTTCACGATCAGAGTGAGTTTTTCTCTTTTATTTTTTTTAAATGCCAACACTTATGATAGATTAAAAATGTGGTCCGAGGTCACAGTGAAACAATACGGAGTATTCTTTGTATGACAGCAGTGAGGAAAGAAACATAATATGGTACAAAGATGATATCCGGGTTGGTTCAAAATCATCTACAAAACTATTGACGGTTTTACCGGTCAAATGTTATGGTCAAGTCTACATAACCCATAAATTAAGTCCAAATAGCTAGGTTTTTGATCGAACGCTTTAGAACCTCCCCACAATCATTTGTTTCAAGAAAGGAAGATTTCTTAATAGATTACTTGACCCAATCAATGATTATATTAAGGTCAAAATAACTTCAATCCGAAAAAGCTTTTAAACAAAAGTAAGGCGAAGTTTGTTTGATTTATTAGGTGATTAAAATATATGTATGTTAATTAAATATTTTTTCTGGAATTGAATAAATTCTTTTGTGAACCAAAAAACCCTTTTTGTACATGAATAAGATATAATTTTGAGCAAAACCAATTCAAAAACAAGAAATATATAGCATATCCAAAGATAAATGAAATAAAAACATATATAAAAAGAGAATGCATACAATCACTTTCTCATCCATAAAAAATCATACAATTTAGAGCAAAATCATACCCACATAAACAAACAAAATGATTATGCATGGTACGTTGTGGTTCTAAAGAGGTGCGATGGTAGAAAGGCGCAACGATGATGGTTCTTAAGCGGCGCTTGGTGTGTGATCATGGTGAGAAGCACCCAACAACAATGAAAGGCACCGTAACAATGTGCAACGAAAGGCGGTGCAAGGGTGTGAAGATGGTAGGGCATGACTAAGGGCGGGTAGAGTGAAGACGCACCAGTCGGAATGTTAGGTTGTGTTAAATGTTGAGGGACAATGAATTATACCAAAAGAGAGAGAGAGAGAGAGAGAGAGAGAGAGAGAGAAACTATGGTTATATCAGGAAGAGGAATGTGAAAGTATGGAGGCTTAACCGGCTTAAAATGAAGTACTAATAATCTAAAACACTTTAGCCTCACTCGGTTATCAAACATCCCTAAGGGATCATAGAAACCTACATAATCTACTACAAGATAATCTTATTGAATAGTCTATTAAAAGATAATCTTATTGAAGTAGTTTATGGATAAGGATCATTAAAAATCAATACTAGCAATATACACCGAAGGGTTAATTATTTGTATCTACTATTTATGTTATTATTAATGTGTCTTTTTACGTCATTGTTATTTTTCCAACTCCAACTTAATTTAACCATTTCTCCAAACACATTTTTAATATATATAATATCCAAAATCCAGATTCAACCTTAATTAGCACTAGTTCAAACACGAACTTCGTCTAATTTTTCAGCCCCTGATGATGTAAGGGAAGAAATTGATTCATCTACGAAAATGAGTGTTTTATTAACTTGTATAATAGCTTCAAGAGTGTTACTTTATGTAAAAGAATTAATTTCTTCCGTAAAATAATAACCTCCCGATGATGTAAACAGTAAATATGTATTGGGCCATTATGGTATTATGTTAATAAAAACTTTTTTCAAGAAAAAAATTTTTCTCAAAATATAAAAACTTACAACAAAATAGTGAATTTTTATTTGTTGAAATTTTAATAAGAAATTATAAATAACGTTATAAAATTATATAGGAGAAAATGGTTCTGTAAACAATTAAAGCCCAAACAAAGTATTTTTGTTTTTATCACTTAAACTTAAATTAATAAATAAATATATATAGTAGGACATGATTTGTGTATGGTAACAATTTATTATATATATAATAGAAATATATTTATTTAAATAATTATACTATTAAACACATAAATAAAAGTATGTTAATATAACATACTTATAAAAGTTTATATGGTAATTAATTAATTTATGATGTGTAAATTACCTCTAAAGATAAACGAAAAGAAGTTGAAGAAGAATAAAGTAGTGAACTTGTAACCAAAAGTTACACCTTGCCCAAAGTGCAAACCTTATCTCCAACCTTTTCAACAAATTCCCCTTGAGATGAGTAACATGCAATGCAGCCCTATCGGTTAATCATTAACCCAGATAAAATAATATAAAATATTATATTTCCTTCCAATTTATTATTCTACTTTATCCGCTGCACACTAAATTACGGATGTCGAAAATAATCGTTGCTCGAATAAATCGTTCCGTTTAATCAGGTTTCGGTTAATTTGGGTTTTAAATAGATAAATTCTGAAATTCGGTTGACCCGCTATAAAATCGGTTCGGATAGCGCTTTAGTTATTTAAAATTCGGTTATCCCCGGTTACTTTTTTTTAGATGTATTATGTTTGAATTAAAATTACCAAAATGATGTCTTACTAAGTAATATAATATAATTTGCATACGAGAAATCATTTTAATTAAATAACTTGATTTAGAAATCTATTTTTTAATGTTTTTTTGAATTGATAACGTTTTATTTATTTCAATCCAATATTACATTCACAACATATATCCCTTACTTTTGTTTTTTGTGGAGTAATACATATTAACTACCATCAACCCTTTTATTCTTGATGCAATATTGTAAGTTACCCTTATTAAATGTTACTTCGATCGAGTTAGAAAATGCGATTAAAGCGAATAAAGTCCATTTTAAAAGGCTTAAACTACAAAATGTTATTTTTTGGTATAACTGCTTTTATCCGACTCAAACCGAAACCCGATTAATGGAATTGCAATTCGGTTTGGTTAAAGGTTAAAAGTTTGACAACAAAATACCGGATCTACCCGACCCGAACTAACTGAAACCTGAAGAACCTACAGTAGATAATGACACATGGAATTTATGTTTCTCTTTCCTAATTCTCTCACTTAATGTCATGATTTAGTGAGTAAGAAAATAAGTTGAAATATTTTATAAGAGAATATAAACCCTCAAAAAAATATAATAATATTTCAAAATTTCATTAATCAGCCATAATTTTTCAAAAAACTTTATAGCTAATGGTTTTATGATAAAATTGAGGAGAGACTATTAAAAAGGTAACTAAGGAACCTAAACTTGATATTAAGAAGAACAAGTGATTTTCTTACGCATAGTGAAAGCTCAATATTCGATTAATTTAAAGTTATTTTTGTGTGTGATAGCTTTAGAGGTGAAGATTTCTATTTTTTGTAAATATAGAGAATCCAAACTCATTACTTTTCTTGCGAGTTTCGACATATTCAGTGTATAATATAAATAATAAATAGAGAGTAATGAACACATAGTATCTAATACGTATATGATTTTTATTATTTTACATGGTATCAGACCTAGGATTATCATACATTAATGATTATTCTGACTTATCTATACAATCAGGCTATATTATCCTACACTAAAACCGTAATATATAATTTGTATAGTAGTTAAATGTTTGAAAGAAAAACTCTTCATAATTTCACTAAATATAGGTTTTTGAACCTAAACGGTTCTTATAAATGATTTAATCTTGAAAATTTTATTATTATTTAAAAATATGTAAAACTTTAGTTTTGTTAGGGACCAATTCCTTAGATTTTATTTTCTATTTACTGATTAAACACTTATACTCTATTTGTTTTATGCACATATATTGAGAAACCCCTTCTTCTATTTTTTAATTCTCTTTTGAGTTACCTATATTTTAGGTTTATGGGATTTGCTAGAAAAATTAAGGATTTAATCTCTTATTTGATTTTTTACGGATTTAGTTCATCCTGGCCAATTACTAATATAATTGGTCCCTCCTAAACAATCATTTTTCTTTTTTATTCTAAAACAAATTTAAATTGATTTTGATCTCTATAGTTTGATAAAAATTATGAATTTGATACCTAGGTCGAATATATGCAAATCTCAAAAAGTGAATACTAATACTTGTTTTGGCAAATCTCATTTGTCCATTCTTCCTTATAATCCTCAAGTTTTTTAAGTGAATACTAATACTTGTTTTGGCAAATCTCAAAAAGTGTTCTTTATATGGTTAATTTGATATTAATTCATAATTAAAATCATAAAAAACATTAAAAAGTGTGAATTATTTAAAAAATTAAAGGCTAAACCATATATAAGAATTGTTAAGGGTAAAAAGGGCGGTGGCATGTGGAGAATGAAGGTGGCCATGTAACACGAGATGGATCATGGATGGGTTGGTTGGTAAAGAATTCCATCTTTAACCTAACTTTTGTTCCCTTCCTTCATATGCATACTTTTTTAATTAATACGTTTTTCTTATTACATTTGTTTTTTATAATTATATTTTTCCTAGCTATGAGTAAAAATAATATACACGTAAAAATTAAATAAATTTTATTATTGACTTATTGTATTAAAATAGTAAATAAAATATAAGCTTAAGTAACTTATTGATCAACTTCCTTTCAAGTGAGACCATGCGCTATGGTCAAATCATTAACGCTGGCTGGCCCAGTGGCCCCCCAACCCGAGCAACAGACCATCGCTACCGGGAGCGTTCCACCTGGTTCCACCAAGTCCAACCAACGTTACTCTCAAAACTTAAAACCGAACATGAAATCTAGGTAAAAGATATAAGAAAAAGACGCATAACTCACTCATTGAATTTATCAAACGATCTTTTAAGGTTATTATTAATGAAATAATATTTATATTTATGAGTTATGTTCAACAAAGTTCGTGTAAAAAACATTATCCTAAAATTTTAATATTCAATCACAGGTGATTCAGTATAAAATCACATGTGATTTGTAAAAGCATCACATAAGAATTACGAAAATATCACTCCATCCAAAATTTTAAAATACAATATGAACCATTAATGTCATGGATTCAAAGACTAAAATTAGTTCTTTAGGACTATAAATTAATTATAGACTAATGTTCAATATAGTCCATAATTAAGTCATAGTCTTAAGAAACTATTTTTAGGCTTTAGATCAATGATTCAGATTAAATTTTAAAATTTTGGGTGAAGTGACATTTTCGTAATTTTTCGTAATTCACATGTGATAATTTTACAAATCACATGTGATTAAATACTAAGTGGGCGTTTGGTTCGCTGGAATTGAATGGAATTGGACGGAATTGAAATTCAGCATTCCTAAATCTTGTTTGTGTTTGGTTCGCGGAATTCATGAAATGGAATTTGACCATTCTAATGAATTCCTTAAATCAAGGAATTGGGAATTCCTTCCCTAAATGGATGGAATTCTAAGGAAATTCTTCAAATCCATAAGAATTCTCAAAACATAATTGTTGTCTTCTATCCCACCCCACCCCACCCCAACCCCAACCCCAACCCCACCCTACCCCTACCCTCATCCCACCCTACTCTACCCTACCCACCCTACCCTACCCTACCCCCTACTCTACGTTATCCCACCATACTCTACCCTACCCTACTCTACACCCTCCCACCACCACCACTACCGCCGCCACCACCAACACCACCACTACCACCACCGCCACCACCATCATCGCCACCACCGTCACCGCCACCGCCACCACCGTCACGGCGTCACCGCCACCACCTACACCGCTACCACCACCGCCGCCATCACCACCACCACCACTGCCGCCACCACCACCACCACCATTGCCGCCGCCACCACCGTCACCACCTACACTGCCACCACCACCACCGCCGTCGTCATCAACACCACCGATCCTTGCCGCCGACCATCGCTCACTGTCACCCTCCACCACCACCCACACCTGCCGTCATCGCCACTGCCGCCCTAGGTAGACTGTAGGGTGGGGGTGGGATGGGGGTAGGAAGTGGTGGACGGTTGATTGTATAATTTATTTTGGTTTATACATATTGAATTAATTTATTTTTTGCTAGATTTCAATTCCGGTCTTTACTAACCAAACAAGATATAATTTTTCACAAATTCCAATTCTTATGGATTCAAATTCCCATGAATTCCAATTCCTTAGTCAAATTCCAATTCCTTCATATAAATTACGCGAACCAAACGGACCCTAAAGTTTTAAAACTATATTTTTTAAATAGATTTCGTTGAACACAACTCCTAATATTTATATCCTAAGAAATTATTATTATTATTATTATAAAAATATATCTCGGATTCCGGAATCATGTCGAGCAGACTGAGTGGCAACATCAATAACGTGTGACATTTGGATGTAGCTTTCGATGATTTCTTGTAGAATTGCTACTCCGGTGACGCCTTATTTTATTTCTATATAAATGTTTCTTCGATCGTCGGAGATTCTTATTTAACGTCTTGTGTTGTGGGAGGACTTGGTTACCTCTTTGACTTTCTTTACCAACCCCTTGACTCTTTCAAATTACCTTTTTGACCCTTTCCTTTTGTTTCTTCTTTTCATTTTTATTAGTTTTTCATCACAATGTACGGCTACCTGTAACTTCTTCCTAAATGTTCTCTACTGATCGATCAAATGGAATGTAGAGTATTAATTTTACATGTATTAAGTTATTATGGATACAAAGATTATTTATGGAGAATAATTATTACTGTTTTACGTTCAGTTGTTAGATAAATTAAATCTATAGTTTAGTAGGTTCATGAATCAAACTCTAATACATATACTCTAGTTAAAAGTTACACACGATTTTTCGATTTACCTCTTTCGTATAAACTGTATAACTGGCCGGTAAAGAACCGATAGGATAGGTTTAAAACAAAAGTCTGACTTATATAAGTTGCCAATTATATATGCCCGATTTAATATATGAAAAAAGTCAATCAGCTTTAGATGATATGTAACATCTACTTGTATCTCATGGACCAATATTTGCATACATGATGACTCTGTCCAACATATAATAAATAACTTTTTTAGCAAATTAATTATTAATGTTGATTATTTAATTTAAAATGTATATATCCATTCTCTGAGGGCAGACAATGCTACATAGAAGGAATATCGGATTTTGAAAGAAGGTGCTTATGAAAAAAGCCATATGCTTAGCTTAGGTGAAGTAGACGAAAAGGGTACATATACCATTCTCACCTACACAATAATATATATATCGTAAGTTTATAAGCATTAATGAACTCATTGGAGTAAAATAAACCGCTATGGTGGTAACTGGTAACGTTATGATAAAGCTTTCAAGAAAAACACCACAATACAGATACAGATATCAAGAAACTAAACATAAAGTGGCGTGCTCGATGATCCGTTTTGATACACACTAAGGTTTTTGTCGTTTTTATTTTTCTATATCTTCTTACCTCATATTCTCATACCCAGTCAATAATATTGATATATAAAATCCAGTAATTATCTGTCCTCGCCCGTCCTCTTGATTTTGATGTTTGTTTTCATCTAATGATTATTACGAGTATAAATAGAAAGATTATGTAGAAATTAAGATGTAACAATATTCTTCTAATCTTAGACTCCAATTATGTTTTATCTAAAGCTCTAAAGATAAGACTATAAAAGATAGGTGTCAAAAACCAGATTAAAGAAGGAAATCCCAAAAGGGCATTGCTTTACAAGCTGCACACGCTAACATGGTCGTTTTCCCATGTTTCTCACATAAATAAAAAAAGAAATTAAAAAAATAAAAAATTATATACAATTATTTAAAAGATGATTGAGTATGAGTATGTATACACATATATAGTTAATAAACTAAAGATACTTGAATTAAATAAAAGAAATATGGGTATAAAATAAGCAGCAGCTAAGCTAACCACCATTGACAAATGAAGCCACTTCGAATAAAGAATCTGCTTCTTGTTGATTGTGATACACGCATTAACAGGTTGTACATATATAGATACATTTTTGTTATAAGTATATATATACAAATAAATAAATTATATAGATGTACACTTGTTTAATTTAGTTTGGCTTTGTTGGTATGAGTTGGTAAATTAAAGGTGTTTTGTTTGTTTGTTTACTTTAGTTGTTATAATTCTTTTAATTCTTTCTGTAAAGTTCTTCCATACTATTCAAACTTCCTTAATTCCCAATAATGGATGATAAATTACACCTGAACCTTGTTTAATTATAGTCTTGATTGCCTCTTGATCTTAAAAGTTATAGTTCAATTAATCTTATTTAAGCTTGATTTTGAGGGAGCTTTTGGTAGTCTTATTAATTTAGAGCTTTTAGTAAAACATTATGGATTAGATGAGATTGAGCTAGAAAGGATGTTACTATCTGAACCTCATCCTTCACACATACTAGAAATGTCACATTAATCAATTACAGTTTTCAATACAGGTCATAGACTCATATACGTCACACCAGCGGGGTCAAATTAGATTATCAAAGGGTCCAAATAGAATCACACAGCTGAAAATGGCTATATTGAAGTTTGAAAAAAAGTGCTCCCAAACCTTAAGATTGTGAGTTTAAGTTCCGATAGTAAATAAATGTTGTAGAATTAAGTCGGTGCATGTGTTTAACTGTTTAAAAAAAAGGTAGCTTTTATGGAAAAAGGTGTAATACAAAACTTTATAATGGAATCTGCTAATGAAAAGGGAGATGTTTTTTTGACAGAAAAAATTGTTTTTTTAAATAACTAATATATTTTTGAAGCTAATGTATATGTTAGTAAAACATTTATGATCCGTAAATAATTCAATTTCATTTGTGAAAGAATCACTTTTCTCATGATAATTCAAATGCATTTGATGCACAAACATAAATATATTTCATTCATGATCCGACTTGATCCAGCCGTTTTGTCCGATTTAGTTAATTAAGACGATAATGCATTTGATGCACAAACATAAATATATTTTATCGAGATAATCATTAATGGTGGATCACATTGTGGGAGTTGATGACATGAAGCTGAGATGGTGAATGTTAAAGATGAAAATTATAATAGAAATTTAATGTTAAAGAGATAAAAATTAAGTTGCTCTTATGATTGGTTAAACATTTATTATATTCTTTTATAAATATAGCATTGTATCAGCGCAATAAAGTGGTTACGATTTTTTTTTGATAACTTGCCCGTTTTTAAAACCATGGTGATTTGTTTCTTTTCTAAATTGTAACGTGTTAATTAAATTTTACATGGATGGTAAAATCCAACAAGAATGTTGGTCTTATAACTCTATTCTATTTTAAGTATATTACCCATTTAAAAAATCCAACAATTTTTATAAATTACGGTTATATGCTATTTAGATTTAATATTTTTGGTTATACGCAATTTTTAATAGTTAAGTTAAAATATTTATTATATGATAGAATATTCAATATGAAAATTTTAATTATTAATATTTTAATTATTAAGTTAATTTGTATTGATTTGATTTTTTAAATAATCTTTATTTTAAAAGGTGTAGTTATTAAAATGGTATATAAGATTGTCATTAACTTTATCAAAATAGTTTATTTATTTAATAGTTTCCATTAATTGTAATATTAAGGAGTAAATTAGTAATTTTAAATTACTTAAAATTAAGAGATTAAGAATACTTAAATGTTTTATAATATAGTATAGATAAAAATAAGACATACAAAAAGACTCATTTTTAATTTAAAGTAAGAGACATGCACTCATTTTTATAAGAAAACATAATAAGTCATATATAACCACCGCATAAGCAGATATTAATCTTAAAAATAATTATTAAGAAAAAGTTTAATAACTAACTTGATAACTTTTTGCATACCACAAAATGTCTACTTTTTACTAGGGGTTAGAAAATTTTATTCATATGTAATAATACTATCTATACTCATCTATGGCAATAATTGATGTTAACTGTTTGATGCTTAAAAGTGCTATTTTTTTGTTGAGAATTGTTTAGTGCTAAAAAACGTTGTTGTAATTCGAAAAAAATGTTGCTTTAGGGCCTAATCTTCACTAAATTGCATAGGGCTTTTAAATCTCGGAGTCGACCCGACGTACAAGTCTAATATAAATAAAAGACTAACATGCATAAAAATTATTACTCCATCAGTCCATCCTAGGCATTTAATTTAAAAAATAAATTTAATTGCTCAATCTTAACATTTTATTTAATCAAAATTGGAATTTCAATTTTGACTTTTATCAATTTAACTATAAATCAAGCTAATATTCAAATTTAATTCTAATACAACATAAGATATGAGATAAAAATATATATTGTTCAAATTCAACCATAATAAATATTATGTATTTCTTTGTGCTAACTGCTATCTTATCCAATTAAAATACCAAATTGAATTTATATTTTATCATGAAAGTCATTCATAAGAGAAATACTACTTCTTTAAAAAAAATTAATACGCATAATAGCCCATAATATGTAGCACCATTAACATCAAATATTACGGGCTATTATATGAATTAATTTTTTTACAAATTATGGTTAATACTATGGGCAAAATTAAAATTATGGTAATTAATGTTTCATGGTAATTAATTCGCATGAAGGTCATTCCAAACATAAGGATCATTCTTCAATTATTATGTTTTCCATGCTCTTGGATTATCAAGAAGTTATTGTAGAATTTATTTTTTTAAACAAAGAAGATTATTTAATAGGATGAATAAAAATTCTACATTAGAAGGGTTTTTTTTGAAATTTTAGTTATAATGATGTGATTTGTGATCAACTCTTATTTTTAAGGGAGTTTTTTGAAATTGTAAATTTTATTTTTCAAAAAAAAATTAAGAAGAAGATTATCGAATAGGAGGAATATATAAGAATTATATTTTAGAAGGGGTTTTTTGAAACTTAAGTTATGATGATGTGATCATTTCCTATTTTTAAGAGAGTTTTATGAATTTGTAAATGTTGACCGGTGAAAGTTTATTTTTAAAAAAATTACATCATAATCATTTTCTTTTAATATATATACTAGATACTAGACTAGATAATAATAATAATAATAATAATAATAATAATAATAATAATATTACTAATAATAATAATAGGGTTTAGTTCACCAAAATGTATCCAACTTGTCACATTTTGCTAGTGTGTGTATCGAACTTTAGAAATTTCTATTGTGAGTATCGAACATTTAATTTGTCGATATTGTATGTATTAAACTTTCTATTATATGTACTAAACTTATTAATTTTTTCCTCTTTTGGGTATCCAAAATATATACAATAGCAACAAATTAAAAGTTTGATACACACAAAATAACTTTTAAAGTTCGATACATACAATAGCAAAACGTGACAAGTTAGATACATTTTGGTGAACTAAACCCATAATAATAATAATAATAATAATTATTATTATTATTATTATTATAATAATTATTATTATTATTATAATTATTATTATTATTATTATCTAGGGAGATTATCTCTTATCTTATACCTCTTAATATTAATAAAAAAACAAACAATTTTTTAATTATCAACTTGTGTATCACAAATATTTAATCTAGTCTAGTAAATTAATACGAATATGTGCGCAAAATATGATTATAATTATAGAGTTGTGTTCAATAAAGTCTATTAAAAAACAGAAACCTAAAATTTTAATATATAATCACAGGTGATTTAGATACAATCACATGTGATTTGTAAAAACATCACATGTGAATTACGAAAAATTATGAAAATGTCACTTCGCCCAAATTTTTAAAATTTAATCTGGACCATTTATGTCATTGATCCAAAGGCTAAAATCGATTCCTTAGAAGTTAAGACTATGAATTAATTATAAACTATATTTAACATTCTTCTATAATTATAAAAGCATTGACATATTTGATCATCGTATAATTAAATGATTTGATCTACCAACTAAATCATCATCATCATCATCATATAATAACCAACTAATTCGTAGCTAGCGGTTACAAAAATCTATATATCTGGAGTCACCACATATATATAGAGAGAGATTGATATATACTTATAAAGTTGTGTGAACAATTTATACTAATTAAAGGAATTAATTAATATTTGTACGTACATACGTTATTATGTTAATGACTGATAATATCGATATATTGTTGGTTGTTGAGCAACCTCAACAAATTGCCCGGTCATACCCTTCCATCTATACTCCGAATTATAAAGGATTATCATGTTATAATTTAATTTTTTTCACCAATCATACATCTTTATTTTCTATAATTTTTAAGAATTCCATTTTGCATACGTCAATTTTCTTAAGTCATTTTCTTGAGCATGGATCATATATTACAACTGGTTACCGGAAGTGACATCCCCTTCTCATATTTGTCAAAAATATTTTTCAACCAAACACAAATACCACCAAGAGGCAACCATGCAAAATTGACGAGTATAGCATTTTTTGTTCTTCATCAATTACCCCGATTTAATGAAGTTTATTTCTTGATTCATTTATTTTTGTTACCAATAACCGCCTTCACAAGATCATGATTGCATTTTTTTTCAACATATACAAAAAATACGATAATGATATTATATATAAATTTCTAATTTCTAATTTCTAATATATTATACTTCTTTTAAGAGATTTTATATTACTATGTATGACTTTACAATCTTTTTACTATACATTTTAGTAGTCTTTTACAGCATCAACAAATTTAGATTAACTATTCTCGTTTTTATACACCGGGTATTAAACTAGTATATATATACATATATATGCAAAAGTTCAATCGATAACTGTTTTTCGTACGAGAATAGCGAGAACTATTTGTAACACAATTAATGACTTATTAATAAGGGTATTTTGGTTATTTATATATTTACCTAACTGTGAATTGCGTCCGGGTGAGTCGTCATTGATGAGCATTAATGATGGTTACAAATGATATTCGCGGTGTTCGCAATAAGAACGGTTCTCAAATAATCTTTTCAATATATATATATATATATATATATATATATATATATATAAGGTTGTTATTTTCTTGTATATATATACACACATACTATTGATATCAATGAGAAGGCACAAGATTATTAGCCAAATATTATATGTGTATATATAGTGAAAAGATAATTTGAGGATCATTTTTATTGCGAGAACGACGAGAACCAATCCTAGCCGTTTAATTCTCTATCCTTTAATTCAATTGCCCACCCATGAATATATAGAGGAGGAGGTCCAATTGAGAACACAAATAATCGTGAGAATGAGAGACTTAATCCTAGCCGTCCATTTGATTTGATCGGATGATCTGTATTTAATCCTTCATTTATTCATAATCCAATAATGAATTACAACGATTATGAAGTCTAATAGATCAACATCTAATGAATGACTAAGATTTGTTCTTCAATCCTCACCTAAAATCTCATTTCTTTAATAACCCTCCCCTTTTTCAAGATTAGACAACAATCATATATATGGTTTGTAATTGTTGATCTATCACTATCATCTAAATGACAAAAAGTATATATTAATAAGGGATATGTTCTTGGTATGCAGTTTAATCTTCTAATATAAATAAAAGATTAATTTAATAAAATTTATTAGACCCTTTAAACCATTTATTTAAAAAAATATTTAATCTTTATCATTCATTCATTCATTTAAAATCAAAAAATCAATCTTGACTTTTAGAGTCAAAATTATTAGAGATAATTTCATAGATATATGCCCTTATCAAATCATATAAAATCGTATTTGCCCACCTTAATTTACAAATATTGTATTACCCTTTATAATATTTCAAAATATCATATTTAACCAAATTCTTAGTTTTATCATTCTAAAATATTTTATAATCATTGTAAATTACTTTTTAATTATAACCAATAACGTTTAACTTTATTAAATAAAATACTAATTTGATAAAATTTGCCAGACAGTTTGAACCATTCATTTAAAAAAATGTTTGATCTTGACCATTCATTCACTTAACATCAAAAAATCAATTTTTAATTTTTAGAGTCAAAATCATTAGAGATAATTTCATATATGCCCTTATTAAATTACATAAAATCGTATTTGCCCACTTTAATTTACAAATATCATATTTAAAAATATCATAATTAACAAAATTCTTAGTTTTATCATTCTAAAATATTTTATAATCATTTTAAAAATCCTTTTTAATTATAACCAATAATGTTTAACGTTATTACCGTTAATTGTAACAATAATGATTGATGACTTATATAAAAAAAATACAATCACGTCTCTTCATATCATGATATCACGTTTCTGCCGTCAAGTCTACTCTCCCACTCGAGTCGATATTTCCACTGCTGGTTAAAGTGTTGATGTCGTATGTCGTCAGTTTTTAAATTCTTATTTAATTCGCGTTTTATTATTATTTAATACGTTTTTATTAATGTTTAATATTTATTATCGTTTAAACAAACTTGTGTATCACACGTGCATTTAGTCTAGTAATCTAATATATCTTAATGGTTATGGTTAATTTAATTATTTTGGAATCAGATTGATATCTTAGAGCTGATCAGCTTGATCTTTCTTTTTGAAGGCTCGTAAAGCTTGATCTTGTATTGTAACATTCTATCATATGTTACAACATGTCATTTGTTTAAAAATAATTACAAATAAAATAAACATTATTATTTTAATTAATATATAGTATACTAAATCAAATCCATAGATCCTTTGTTTGCATATCTATAAAATCAAATTGATGGTTGTATACGAAATCTATATACCATTTAGTTCAAATTGACTATGGGTCCTTGTTTCAAGATTTGTCTTCCAGATCTGCAATCGACTATAACTCCTTGTGACATCGATTTAAGTTTCTGATTTCATCGATCCGATCGACTATACCTTCTTCATCCAATCGACTATGCCTTCTTCGTCTTCTATGGTTTCAATTTATGGCTAGTCATGGCTTTTGATTTATGATTTCATCATTAGATTGTTCTTCATAGATTTAGGGTTTTCATAGATTTAGATTGATTTATGGTGTCCATTTTCTAGAACATGTTGTTTTTGTGGATGAAGGGTTTTGTGGTTCTATTTGTGAAAGGTTTAAATTTCTTGAACAGGTTCTGCTTTATGTTTGTTCATGAGCTTCATCCACTACAACACAACACCCTCATTTGTGTCGGACAAATCCGTGGAAATCGTGGAAAAATGATGTTTCTTTCGGATTTCCCACGGAATCGATCGTGGCTAAAAGCTTCGTTGAAAAACCACTTCCCTCCGATTTCCGGGGAGTTTCCCATGGAGTCCGAGAGAAATCCGTTGAAAATCGGCTTTCTGATTCAAATCCGTGGGAAATCCGCTGAAAATTTCCCACGGAATTTGGTCTGTAGAAAATCCGTTTCTGATACCTGATTTTTTTGTAGTGATCTTCATCTGTGTTTATTCATGATTAGGTTCAGATTGTGGTTTGATTAACTATTAGTTGTATGCTTAATTTGGCTTCATCCTTTTAAGGCACAACAATTCTATGAATAAAGACCAAATGACACTCAACTATTGTAAAATCTTCAGGTCAAGCACACTGAAAAGATGCAAGTTTCTAATAATAACATGAATAAGCAACCAATATTCTCATGATAACATATTTAGGATTACAAAAATACTAAAACAAAATGTCATATTGTTTAAAACAAACTCATATGCTATATATTTGGACTTAATTTTTAAAAATTAATTCTTACATATATACTAATTTTATAATACAACAAATCTATAATATAATTAAAAGATATATACGCACAAACACATATATTCTCGGTTCAGTTCGATTTATATGAATTGCTTCTAAATAAAACTATTAAAATCGTTTTTACATATAAATAACTACTGCTTTGACATTGCAGTTCTCAAACCAACCAAATTAAACCGTTTAGCATTACTTTAAAAAGTTTAATCTGTTGGACAATTTCACAATCACCTTAATGTTTTTTAAAATATAACTTTTGGGATTAAAGATAAATATATGCGGGACCACGTTATATATTGCGTCCCCCAGCATGCTCCTTAAGGTGCTTGATTGGTTTTCTCCCCCATAGAAAATCTTAATCACACCATTAAATTAATTATAATTTTTTAAGCAAATTTTTATTAAATTTAAACGAACTTTATAACTCTACATAGGAGCTGTGGACAAAAAGAAACAGACAAAATTTCTCCAGATACAAATATTAAGATTGATTTAGGTTGATTTTTTATCTTAACTTAATAAATTTTTTAATGAAGAAAAAGTTTAAACTCCTAAGTTATAATCATCGTTTTAGAATTTTACTTAATTTCGAAAATGTGAATTAACATAATTAGTTCTAAGAGTGGTTTAATAATTCAGACCGTTCATTTCTCATTTTTTAATTCTGGATCAAGTGTAACCAAATAAAAGATTTCGTTTTTATTTCCCTATCCTCAATTCACTCTACCAAACATACCCTAAGTTCATGTGTTGGAGAACCGTTCGCGAGCACAACACAAAGGTTGACAGGTGACATACCTTTATCCAATAAATCCATTTTGACACCAAACTCCATTTGCCTCATGATAGAAAATACGAAATTCCAATCCAAGCTATCGTAGGCCTTTTCGAAGTCGACTTTAAAAACCAATACGTTCTTCCTATTTTTCTTTACATCATTGATAATTTCGCAGGCCATAAGGATCCATCTAAAATTGATCTACCTTTTATGAATGTCATATGTACTTTCACGATCAGTACGTCAATTACCTTCTTGATCTGGTTGAAGAGAATTTTAAACACAATTTTATAATAACACCCAAATACCCAATCAAATTTATTGGTCTAAATTCATCAAGTAGAGTTAAAAAATGATGAGTTGCAAACCTTATAAATAGATCCTTCTACCCAAAACTGCCTTAGCGCCACTAGTAAATTTAATTTCGATAAGACCCAATATCAATTATAAAAAGAAAGTTGAATCTATGGGTGGTTGGGTGGTCTAAGACGAGGGTTTTTTGGGTTGTGACATTGTGGGTGTCAGAGATTGGTGTGGGTTACGGTTTATAAAGGTTGCGGAAGTTTGTCTAAGATAACAGAAGTTTGTTTTATGGTCGTCAAAGTTGAGTATGAGATTTGCGGGTTGGAGATAAGTGACGATTGTAGTTTATGAAGGTTAACGAAGTTTGATTTAGAGTTTTAAGAATTTAAAGATACTGAGAATCTACAAATATGGTGGAGAACATGGTCACATATTACATAATACATATAAATCAACGTTAGAATAAGTTTGTCTTATTATCCAAATCAATATAAATGTAGTTACGTATAATAATATTTTAAGTAGAATTTATTATATTTTTGTATTAAATAACGATTCATCAACGTCATTTTACAACTTTATCAAATAAAGAACAAAAAGCAAAGCAAAGTACACCCCCACATTCTTTCTTTTTTCTTTCAAAACTCAATCATTCGTGTGTCATGCCAACAGTGTTATATATATATATATATATATATATATATATATATATATATATATATATATATATATATATATATTAATTAGTATAACCATGTGATCTACCGCTAAATTAAATGAAAAGAAAGATTTTCTTTTTCATATTAATTCTTTTTGGCATATAGTACAGGGGGACGCATTTATCTTATATTATTATTCAGAGTTTGTGGTATATTTTTAAATCTCCAACAAATAAATTGTTTAACATTAATTGGTTTTACTAATCCATATTATTAATTTTATATAGACTTGTTACCTTACATTTAAATATTTTTAAAAAAAATCCGTCATTTCAATTAGCCTATAAATCTATATTTAGTGAGATCAGCGCACTCCTTACTTTTTTCCAGTCAATCATAAGGCCACCCGTATAGGGTGTCTTGAAGGCTCTCGGGTTCCTTCGGCTCCTCATCAAATCATAAAATATATCGTTTTCTAACGTAATTTCTTGGATCTTTTGTAGCCATGGTCAAAACGAGTTTAGGAGTTTAATTTGTTGTTATCAAGCTAGTCGATAGGAGTGGTTTTTCTACTGTGTATATATATAATGAAAATATCATTTGAGAACCGTTTTATTACGAGAACCAATTTGAGCCGTCCAATTCCCCCTTCTTCAATGTCATCACGCACCTATGAATTAATCTTATGCACCTTGTCACACTAAATCCTCCTACGCTCTCCATCCATGAATTCCACTTACCAAATGAACGACTAAGATTTGTTCTCGCGGTTCTCACAATAAGATCGGTTCTCAAATGAACCTTCCCCAATATATAGGCAAAAGTTCAAACGAGAACTATTTTTCGTACGAGAACTTCGAGAACCAATCCTAGCCGTCCAATTCCCCCTTCGTTAACTTGATTGCCCACCCATGAATTCCTTACATGCACCTTGCTACACTCATCTCCTCACGCTCTTCATCCATGAATTCCACTTATCGATTGAATGACTAAGATTGGTTTTCGTAGTTCTCGTACGAAAAACAGTTCTCGTTTGAACTTTTGCCTATGTGTGTGTGTGTATACTAGCATCATACCCGCGCAATGCTGCGGCGGCAAATAGTTTTTGGTTTACAATATGTCGCTTTCAAGAATGTAATGATATGTTATTCGCGCGATTCAATGTCACGAAAAAGTTTTCTACAGCAACATGTCCGTTTTTTTTTTCGAATTTTCTTTTATTTACATCTAACTATTTTATTAATTTTAAAAATAAATTCTAAAAGACAATAAAATAAGAAAAAAGATTTATATTGATGAAATAAAGAGAAGAGTTAATAAGAAAATATATTTTGAATAAAAAGTTAAAAATTAGGTGGATGAGATTAATTTAGATTAAATGAAGGGTCAAGATTTTATATTGATTGAATTTTAAGAAGTCTTAAAATTTAAGAGGAAAGAGAATGTTAAATGCTTTATATATTAGTATATATATATATATATATGAGGATTAGAGGATTGTATTACGTATTTAGTTTTCTCTCTTTAATTGTAGCTGTTTTTGTTTTTTTTTATAATAGTGTTTTGTATTTAAGATGTGTTTTTGAGTAAAATGAGTGGTTATATCCGCCACTCCTTAACATATTGTCACATTAGTTTTTTTTTCTTTTACTATTGAATCCATAGTGATCACTTTCTATCGATCCCCACCATACTAAATAATATGACCCAAATATTATCCTACTATATAACAAATCAAAATTTGTTAGGATCAAGACGTTTATCACTAAGGCCAAAAGGAATTTCTGATGGTCAAGACGCTACATCTATAGCTCTATCTTTTCATGGTAGCTTTAGCGATTATGTAAGCAATCCAATATCTAATAAAATTAAAAAAAGAAAAAGAAATAAAGACATGTTTGATATTGTATTATAGAACATTGGTAATTTATTCGATCCGGAACTTTTGAGGACGGAGGTTTGTAGAGATTCCAACTAGACGTTTCTTCAATTTGGCATTTTCTTAATTATTTTCTTCTATAATATTTCATTAGTTTTATCTTTCTTGACTGACAAGTTAGAGTTACTTTAATATCAATCATTATGGTTCAGTTTAATTTGCTGTAATACTTTGGGATTTGTGTGTATATACATACATACATATTATATATATGTATGTATAAGAGCTAGATTGAGAATAAGTTGTTTTGTTATATGGAATTATCTAAATCTATTTATTATAGTAAACTAAGATTATTTTATATTGAAACTTTCCCGTCATATTTTTTCTCACTTGTTTAAGTTGAAGGTGTTATTAGATTAGACAACAATTAGGAATGTTCATGAGACGAGACGATGAAGGTTGCCTAAAAAATTATTAACCGTGAGAGGGGGAGGGTACCCTGCCAAGTTACCTACCCGACAAGGAGGAGATCGAACATAAAGCGGTTCAGCATACATAATGATAATGTTGCATTGAAGCTATACATGCAATTCGGCCAGGATTTCATGGCCAAAAGGTGTTACATCTCCAAACAAAAACCCTCACCAAATCAATTAATTAAATATGCTAAAAGAATTAATCATAAATCCTACATGAGAAACCCTAACGATCGAAACCCTTCTTCGAAAAGTCTAGCTAGCTAGGTTCTCTTCATTCGATCGATCATCTTTTCAAGGATCGGGTTAGCTTAAATTGATATGGGTTCATCGTCTTCGTCTTCATCTCCATAGTCAAGTTCGTCTTTAGTCGATTGTAAAACATTAATTCGCACACATAATCATATCTATGGTGGAAGTATATATATAGTTGAATTTCACACAACATATGTTTAGGATGTTTTTCATATATCTAAGGTAAAATAATTGGTGGAATGTGCACCAGAAGTGATAAATCCATTGGTGAGATTATGTTTTTTATGAGCAAATTTGTTTGTTCTTCCTGGATCCCTAAATGCAGATAGAAAAAAGAAAATGATAGTTTGTTGAATTGCAGCTTTTGTTCTTTAATTAATATTAATATTAATATATATAATAAGTAGTAATATTCTTGCATGCTTCTACATAAAACATTTAGAACTTATATATATTTTATCAGTTTTTTTTTTAGTTTTTAAATTTTACAAAGTTCTTAATTCATGTCAACATCAATGACATCTTAATTACCTTTACCATTTCTGATATAAAAAAATTACATTTTACAAATTAACTTTTTAACCATTTTTAATATATTATTTTATTATTAAATAATAACAGGTAGTAGTTGTGTCTAAAAGTTACAAATAAGGACAAAAAAAGTTGATCATGCGTGCTATTTAACATGTGCTTGTAAAATTAAATACTCGCTAGACTACTAATATAATTATCGATCAATTATATAAATGCATAATTAATATTTGCAGGTCTCTATGTGTGTATATAAATGATGAAACCCTTGTGATACAGATTATATGAAAATGATGAAGAATCAGATTTAGAATGAAACTAAAATTGATGAATACATATAAACTGATGAAATATACATGAAATTCTATACAAGAATTTTTCACGCATTCATATGAACATATAAACTGATGAAATAAGAATTAGAAACAGAATAAAAAACATGAATCTGACTATATACACCAAAATCAGCATCAGATACAAAGAAATTTGATGATTAAAACGAAACAATAAATTGATGAATAAAGCAAAGAAGAATAAATCTCTATTTAGAAATTGATGAAAAAAGGATGCCAATAGTGAAACAAGAAATCACAAATTGATGAACTTTAGTAGAGTAGATCTCTATTCAGATCGGATGCAGAGGAAATAGCGTATACATGTGGCGGCGGTGTGGGTGCTTGTGCCCGACGGTGGCGATTCGGGTCTCGATTCGGATTTGGTGCAGCAGAGATGGTAGATCCACAAAAGAAACCGAATTTTGACGATTGTTTTCAAGACGCCATGGAAGTGTCGGTTGTCGCTGATCACAACAGGAAAGTGTCGATAAAATCGATAATGAATACAGTCGATGTTTCAGATTGTTTTCTAGTAACAGGGGGAGTGGCGATGGTCGTCGATTACACAGTTGCCGACGGAAGCCACAGTGAGACTGCTTGTAATCTCCATCCAAGGTGCAGCGGCTAAATGAGAAAGACAAACATGGGATAGATGAATCTTGATGGGCGGCAGTCTTCATGCGCGGTGGAAGTTTTAGGGTTGCCGTGGGTGGATGAATCTTGATTTCAAAGAGAGATAAACAAAATTTAAATTAGGTGCGAGTTATGAGTAGAGATATTAGGTTGCCATATTTAAACAAAATTTATATTAGGAATTAATTATTATATTAATTAGTACCCATTATACCCTTGGGCTATTAATGCCATGTGTCAATCATTCCTTCTCTCTTACCCCGCTTACAAAAAA
Organism: Dittrichia graveolens; assembly: GCA_038502395.1. NCBI lineage: Eukaryota > Viridiplantae > Streptophyta > Magnoliopsida > Asterales > Asteraceae > Dittrichia > Dittrichia graveolens. The sequence continues at coordinate 8,448,109 of JARJIL010000002.1, read as the reverse complement.
ATAACTCTTATTTGATCTCAATTATATATATATATATAGTAGAGATCAAGTAAAAAGAAAATTAAAGTAAAAAGGGTAAAAGGAATGATTATTTGATCATTTTTCGGTATATATATCAACTGATAATCGTTAGTTCATCATCTTTATTGATTAAAACTAGTTCTTCATCACTTTCTTTTTGATGAATCCAACATATTCATCACTTTTTAGATGAAAGCATTTTGTTCATCAACAAATTATTCCAAAATTTTGTTTTCAAAATCTGTATTTGAAATCAAAAAAATATTGATGAAGAACTAGTTTTAATCAATAAAGATGATAAACTAACGATTATCAGTTGATATATATACCGAAAAATGATCAAATAATCATCCATTTTACACTTTTTACTTTAATTTTCTTTTTATTTGATCTCATCCCTATATATATATATAGGTAAAAGTTCAAACGAGAACTGTTTTTCGTACAAAAACCACGAAAACCAATCTTAGCCGTCCAATTCCCCCTCATTCAATTGGATTGCCTACCAATAAATTCCTTACATGCACCATGTCACACTCAATCCCCCCACGCTTTTCATCCATGAATTCCATTATCCAAAATGAAAGGCTAAAATTGGTTCTCACGGTTCTCATACGAAAAACAGTTTTCGTATGAACCGTCCCCTATATATATATATATATATATATATATATAAATATATATATGAAATAGTACGTTACTTGCAGTATTAAATTAGGTGGTGGGGGTCTTGTGCTTTCTCCTAAAGTTACTACCCATCCATACTTTTGTGTCTTTATGCGATGAAAGCTGAACCTTTTCCATGCCTTCACCCACAAGAAACTAATTTAATTTTCTTTTTTATTAAAAAAACCACAAGTAAACTTGTTCCTCTAACACTCCATATATCTATTACAGGAGGAAATTATTAATAAAACACGAAACATAACCTGACACGTAAATAAACGAATTTAAATTGTCTTTAAACAATTTCGAGCCATTTTCAGATTTACCCGTATAATAAACGAGTCGTGTTTAGGTTGAAAATCAGGCTCATCACGAGTTGAATTGCCAACCCATTTATTTATATAAGCTTTCTTTATACATTTTTTTTAAAAATTTCCTACCTTTTTTATGAAAGCCTTGAAGAGTTGAAGGTTAAGCCCCTCTTACAATTGAAAGCCCAGAATAGGAAATAAATATAGCAGCCCAAACATTCGATCAAATCCAAGAGTACAACTACCCTGTGTGTGTACCCATGTATTTATGGTGATCTACGTCGTTAATAAATCTAAAGTATTTTATCACGTATTTTTGTTTAATGTGAGGGAGTTTCGATATTACATTTTTAATAAATATGTACGAAGTAGCATCTGTTTTTAAGATTAAATACAATGAATGAAAATGGCATTAAGCGTATCTATAAATTACAAGTATATTTTGAAAAAATATAAAATGAAATAACTTTAAATTAACATTAAATTTCAACACAAGAAATAACCTTTATAAAATTCGTAGCTATAAAGATTGCAAATGTGCAACCCCAGAATACAATCACCCATTGAAAAAATACATGTGCTAGGTTGTACATGTGCTAATGTGCAACACAACGGCAATCGGCGGCGGCGATGGTGCGATTGCTAGTGGCCATCAGTGGCGGTTGTGGTGTTGAATAGAGTTAGAAAATCAATTTAGAGCTTACTTGATCGTTTTACCATTTTCATTAAAAAAGAAGAACAAAATAATTTAAAAAATAAATGGATTATTCAGATTAGTTCTCGTTGTTCTCATAATAATTTTGGTTCTTAAAAACCATCCAATAACCAATCTTAACCCTCCATTTGGTTCTTAATCAGCACCTTAATTTTCTTATGATAAAAAGAATAAAATGGTTAAATATATTTTGCATTGATTTTCTTTTCTCTTCATTTTACATCAGTTTCATCATCGATGATCACCACCACCATTATGCATAAAGAACATCTCGAAATTGCACATGAACGACTGTTTAGTAAAAAAACATAGAAAAACAACCATCATATACACAAATTTATGATCATGGTTTACACATGTTTTATTTATGTTACTATAATTAGAAATTTAGCTTGGGAGATTGTCAGACTAAGTTCTACTGTACATTTTATGCATCAACACTTATATGGGGTGCTAAGTGACCATTTCAGAAACATTATCTGCTTAAGTTATGACGATTAATAACGCATCGGTTATAAGTATGGATTTGATATTTATGCAACTGGTATACAATTGGTTACAATCAAGAAAATGTTTTAATCTATCCCCTTTTCAGTTTGTTTATTAGTCGGGTTATATTGATCTTCGAATTTTCGAAACCACGATATTACACATCACATGAAATTAATATTCTAACATAGAATAGATTTACTCTATGTCGATCTTAATCTTAGGTAAATATGTTATATCTTTATGATGATAGCATTTACAGTAAGGGACTAAATAACTCGGGTAGTTGAGTCGGACAGCATCAATTGAAAGAATTTCGGCGGTGCCGGTCAGGTCTAAGACGGCGTACCCACCAGCTCCGATGAGCGTTTTCCATCTACCCCAATAGATGGCGTGCCCATTCCGCTCCCTATTAAATAACAGATGCCTAACCTTCTTATCTCAACAAGTCCGTACATACAAGATACGATTCTCATATGAATTAGGATTCTTTCAAGTCAAATACAATATATTAGGATTTTTTCAAGATCATCTACCTAGCTCGAGAAGGATTCAAGATCGGCTCACGCTTAGCTTGAGAAGCTCGAACTATATAGCAAGGTTACACTAAAAAAAATCATACTTATTTCAAATATATAAAAGTAAATATTGAGCACAATACAATTTAAAAAAAGTCTAACAGTAATAAAATCTAACAGCAACATCATTCACAATTTCATATTCATAAAACACACCTACATATACAATGAGGCTCAAGAAACTCGACAAAAGCTGGAGCCATACCTCTATAAGCTCAAGTAATTAGATCATTTCAAGAGGGAGACAAAAATGGGAAGCCACACATTTCAAGCATATGAAAACAATAATTTTATCATATTAAGGGCCAATTACATAAAACAACAATGTGTTTCTCAACATGTTAACATGGTCAAGTACATAACATGATCATTTAGACCCAATAGTTGTCAGCAGCGACCTGCAACACAGTTTCAAGAAATTTGCATGTAATAAAAGCAAAAGCATTAGAATCACCTAAAAACAGTCGGTTTTATACAAGGTATCAATCTCCACTAGCACAGCCCTTGCAACCGCAGTGCACGCACTCTATCACCTTCTCCTCCCTGAGGTGCTTGGGCACTCTACAAACACATGTTGTCTGGAAGTTGTGATCACGTGGTTGAATGCATCTTAAACAGCAAAGACGCTCATACCCGGGCTGAATTAATAAGAAAGCGTGAGAATGCTGATATACTAAGCGTGAGAATGCTGATAAGTACACTTGGCAAAAAGAGCGGGACAGGTAACAGGTAAAAAGACGAATTTTTCAAACGAGTCAAGTTTGGTTGATGTCAAACACTTTTTTTATCCAAATAGTGTGTCAACCATGATTACATAAATCATATTATTGTCAGTAATGATCTAATTATTTGCATAAAATTGTTTATAAGGCTCTGTCTTTTGAAAAAAACACTTCAGGCAACTTTTGACCTTCTTGATCTGTTTCACTTGTTTCTTTTGTAAGAAACTTTTTTATTCCAAAATATCAATAAATAGTAACCAAGTTTCATCACTGTTCCGTTTAGGTGACTCAAGTTTCACATCATCCTATTGTTGTCAAATTTTCATAGTACTAGTTGAACTAAGTGACCTAAATGAAACAGTGTTGAAACTTGAAACAGATATGAAACTTGATAAATACAGAAAGACTTTTCTTTTCAGAATGTTTACCACAACCTAGTTACTTTAAACCAAAAAGGAAGTATTATATATAAAGGACAATACAAATAAAATAACAATAATATGTATTAACAAAATAAAATATAAAACTAAATTATGACTCTTAACTTGTAAAAAAACTAAGTTGCATTTTGAACTTTACTAAATTTGACAACCTCAAAATAATAGTGAAACTTGAGTGGTAAAGGCAATTAAAAGTTCAAATAAGCCAAAAACTTGTACAAGAACTACATTCCATGTTAAACTTTACTACAATTTCACAACATTAAAACACTATTGAAATTTGAGTGGTAAAAGCAATTGTAAGAAGTTCACGTGACCCAAAGGTAGTCAATGGTAAACCTTTAGTGACTTTCACCTTATTACGCCTGTTTGTTAGAGATGAAACATCACCCAAATCAACATTTTCAGAAGTAAACGGGTCAAAACTGCCACGTCTATGTACTCTATTTGTTTAAACTTTAAAGACACCTTGTAGGCCATTGTAACTATTGCATAATTACATTGATAAAGGCCATGGAAAGATTTTTCAAAAACAGGGTCACACAAAGCCATGAAAAAATAAATAGAAAAGAAAATGGTATCTTGCCTTCTTCCATTTTGCGATGATATTACGGTCAGCATATCCTTGATCCAAACAAAACTCGTAAAGCTCCTGGGATATTTCTTTCCTACGATAATAAAGATCGAAGATGTAGCGACTCTTTTGGTGTGCAATTTTAAAGATTGGCCATAGGGCTTCACATTTTCTCTTCCCATCATGTGGATCATTCTCAGCTGTACATTTTAGAAACAGAAATGTAATTATACAATGCATCATATATTGCTTGATTCCCAACATTGTTTCATGGTACTTTAGTAATGATAAGAAAGTATAATCCAACACAACAAAGGGGCAACATCAATGATTTCTTACGATCACAGGGGATGAGTAAGTAATGTTTCTTTGAAGAGGATTAATGGCATATAATAGCTAAATAACTTACTCAAATTTCTAAATTGTTCAAACTGCTATAAAATCATCTCATTTGTTCCTTAAAAAACACACAATTTTATGACGCTTTTAACTAAAACCCTACTAGTGACGATATGGAACTAGTTATGGTGACAATTCTCCCTTTATGAATTAACTTAATTACAGGCTTGGGATTATTCGTCTTTTTTGTTTTGTTGTTTAGGATAATAAAGACATTAATAAATTGGCATATCAAGTATGTGGTTATGTCAGTACAATTAATGAAAAAAATGACTACACCAATGCTCTGCTATGTCGGTATGTACATGACATGACATGACAATTCACAACGCAACTGGACACTTCCATCCGGTTAAAAATTGTTCTAAAATCCTGTGTTAATCAAAACACGATGATATTTTTTTTACTCTTGTCGCATAACACTGACCTAATTATTAGGTTAATAAGTTAGTTAGCACCATATTGTTGGTTTTATATTAAAAAAGAAAAAATAAACAGAAAAGGATATTGAAATGGTTGCATCTTCATTTGACATCAAACGATAAAATTTTTGACAGTTACATGGAAAAGAAAAGGCTAAAGGGGTGTGTGGGATTGCTTATGTGAACAGCTTATCTTTATGCTCATCAGCAGAAGCAAATAACCAGTTTATTGAAAACAAATTATTTCACCCTAAGGGTAAACTTATACTTGTGGCTCCACCATGAAAGATCAGTTTTAAATAAGTTATTCAGACAGTTTATTGAAAAAAACTTGGCATAAGCTTGTGTCTTAAGACAAACACTCAAAAGTGGTGCTGCTTATCTGCTTCTAAAAAACACAACAAACAGGGAAGTTGTTTAAATAAACCAAACCTTCTCTCATCTTGGCCTGTAATTCATTAAGAGTTGGCTCCACGAGTTCCCATCCCTCCGGGTATTTGACCCGATTTGTCTTCACCTTAGGCATCTTTTTTACTGCAATAATTAATCCAAAACCGTAAATAGAAACTATGTACTTCCTTCAACACAACAATAAGCAAGAAATCAATCACACAAACACAAATAATTTTTGTGGTTCAATACTTTAAATAATCAATAATATTAACCTAGTCAACAGGCAGGATGTAAATCTCTAATTCCTAGGGGGGTGTCTTGGTAAGCTTGTTTAGACGACTTATCAACTTACTGTGTTATTATATATTAAAAAAGAACAAGCTTTAACGCTGATGTGAAAGAGCTTCAAAAGAGCTTATTTCAGCTTAGTAAGCTTAAGCTATTTGGTGAGCTCCAGAAACTTTTTACTTCACTGTGATTTGATAACACAATAAACACATAAGCCATCTAAATAAGCTAAACCAAACACCATTTCAATTGAATATTTCAAACCATAAACCGCAGATCAAGTTGGGTAGAGGGCTTTATACAAGATAAAATCCCTATAATCACTAAAGGGTTTCCAAATTGAAACTTAGGGTTTCCAAATCGTAACAAGTAAGAAGCAGCATAAAAACTAAAATGAAATTAAGCGAGGTTTTAATTTATACGAGATGGATAACAAAATAATCAGGAAATACTAGATGAATCAGCGACTGAGAAGTTTCCCCAAAGATAGGGAGAGATAAAGAATTACTTGAAACTGATGTTAACCGGAAGCAGAGAAAGAACCGTTACCGGAGAAGATAACACCGACGCTGAAGATGTGGTGATTCCGTCGAGTAGAGACACCCGGACGATGATCGTGTTATCACGGATCGCTTAGACCGACCGAGAGTGAACGAGAGGAACGGCGGTTTCTTCTGATTTCAAAACCCAATTATCTAACCGGCAATGGTTCTTGTTGTCAAATGTTCCTGGCGCCGTTAGTTCAAATGGAATCCCTATTCCAAAAAAAATCTAGATCTTTCTTTAAAATACTAGTTCAATAAAGTTAATGTAAAAAATATAATTTTAAAATTTTAATATTTAATCGTAAATTATTTAGTATATAATTATATGTGATTTGTAAAACTATTATATATGAATTATGAAAATGTTATTCCGTCCAAAATTTTAAAATGCAATTTAAATCATTGATATTATTGATCCAAAGCTAAAATTAGTCTTTTAAGATTATGAATTAAGTATGAAATATATTAAACATTTTTCTTAAAATATAATCTTAAAGCTTATTAGTTTACTAGTTTAATGACCTGTGTACAAGACAAAATTTAAAAAATTTACAACATAAAATATGTAATAAGACATAAATAAAATATATAAGATAATATAAACAAAAAGAGTCATATCCATATAAAATAACTAATATAGTAGCCTATTTATCGAATGTTCAAAAATTGAATTAATACGGACTTTTATATGTTCAGTAGTACTTCTTTATATACTACATTCATAGTTTTATTTATTACGTGATTATCATTGTCATAAAGATGAAAACTTGAGAGAATTTAATATATTCGGTGTGTAGAATGATTCTTAAAAATGATATAAAAGTTCACCTTTATATTATTTGAACTCAAATATGATACCTCCATAATGTTTAACATTGATACCATATAATCATTTATATGTTCAACCTCTTCGTTTGTTGGAACAAAATTTCTCTCTTTAGTAATAATTTCGATTAAACAAATGTTCATTGATATTTTCAATCTCTTCATTTGTTAGACGTCCATGTGACGGTTAGTCATAATTATTTTTATCAAAAATTATAAGAAGAAACATAGTATATTAAAAATAAGAGTCAAAGATCTAAATATGAATAACTAATGATTCTTAATTTGAAAATCTTAAGGATTATTTTAAAATATAATTTAACCATAATTTCTCATTGTTATTACATAACACCTAAATTATAAATCATAACGAATACATAAATCACCTAATCAGCTCATAATAACATTGCCTAAAAATTTGGATGTCATACTCATAACTTTGTTTTTGATATGCAAAGTTCTGATCGGTTACTCACTTACACTTTAAAAACAAATTGAGAGTAATAATGGGCATCAAAAAACAGATCAACAGTTTAACGTTGTATGATTATGCAAATGAAAAAAGATAAATTGATTTATGGATTCACAAACATAAACCATCCTGTAAATAGGTATTATATATCACTAATCTGTTCTAGATATACATTCTCATATACTCTAAATCAAAAATATCTTATAGAAATGGATTACTGATTTAATGATTCATAACATAAAAATTACCATAAATATGTTTATTAGTTTAGAGTTTTATAAAGAAGATAAGCAAGAAAATACATATTCTCATTTAAAAAAGATTAAGTGTTGTTACATTTCTATTTACACAAAATCTAAATATAGTAACACACTTTTTCAATGGTTATGAAATATACTTTTTTTACTAATAAAAAATTTAAAAATATTTGTTGATTTTGTGTTAGATTACGGTAAAATTTACTTTAAAATGTAAATAAAAATGAGAGGGCTATAAATATATAATTATATTTATATCAATCATTATACATAAAAAATTATAAAAGAAAAACAATAAACATATACAATTAATACATCCATTAGATATAAATACATAATTTATACAAACACCCTCCGTATATTTTCATATAGCTCTCTAATAATTAGTTCCGTACTCTTACAAACAAATCATTCTAATTGTAGAAGTCCAAATTAATATTTTTGGTCAAAATTGAGGAAATGAGAGGTTTTAATTGGTTAATTAGATTTTTATTTAAGAAAGCTTTTCCAACAATAATTTTCTTTTAACACATATATATATAGGTTGGTTTAAAAATAATAAATAAAAAATATTAATTAATTATAGTACGCAAAAGAAATAAGAATCAAGAAATGGCAACAACCAGAGTTGACACTTAGACCAACGGTGGAAGAAACAATGCAAATAGGGCAGACATGACGACAGAGACGAGTTATCAAGATACGATGAGACGTGATTGTATTTCTTGTATAAGTTATGATCATTATTGTTAAAATTAGGAGCAATAAGGTAAAGTCTTTATTCCTTATACTTAAAAATGATTCAAAATGTATAAAAAATATTTTAAAATCATAGAACTAAAAATTTGATTAAATATGATATTTTAAGAACGTTATAACTGGTAAATATAATATTTGTAAATTAGAGTGAACAAATATGATTTTAAGGTTGAAGAAAGACATAAATGAAATTAACTCTAAAATTTTTGATTTAAATTAAAGTTAAAACAAAATCCAATTTTGACCAAGAAAAGTCAAAAATAAATTTCAAGTTTGTTATCAAAATGAATTGTTAAGATCATACAATTAAGATTAATTTTTTAAATAAAGGGTTAGGATCGTATAATAAATTCAATTCAAATTAGTTTTTTATTTATATAAGAAGATAGAAGATAAACTTATTAACTGAATCTAAATTAGCTCAAAGCTTATTAGTTTTAGAGATATTTACAAATAGATGTAAATGACCAATTAATAAAGCTTTTTTTAATGACTTATTAAAACTTTAGCATGCTAATAAGCTTAAACTTATAAAATAAGACAGACACCTATTTTCTAGCAAACTCTATAAATAAGCTAATAAGCTTATAAGCCCTTTAAATAAGCTAATGCAAACATTGTATTGGTTAATACAACATGCATTTCTTAGGAAGGAATGACTGTTTGACTCTTGTTACACGAGATCTTTTTTACCATTGAGTAGACCACAAGTAGTCAAAAGAAGTTTTTTCTCTTAGGGCTCAATCTGTGGCATAGAGCCTTTGCTCGATATACACCGTCTAGTCGTTTTAATTGTGGTCGTTTCTGAAGCATCTTTAACCATCACTGATTGAAATCTTCGTAGGACTAGAACCATTGACCTCCCTCATGGGGGGCAAGTAACCACATCTGAGTGGTCCTATCTTGATGAGAACCTCCATGTTGCATAAAGCAGTATTTTTTTTGTCTATTTGTGGTATACATAAAAGCGAAAGCGAGTCAAAAAGTTTCGAACTAAAGTTATTACAAGAGAAAAATGACCCGCTAATATGACATATAGCAAAAAATGTGGAAATAGAAAGTAAAAAACTACTTGCAATATTACGCTATTATTACTTTCATGTGCTCGCATACCATATCAACCAAACAAACCCTTTCATTTTTTTAATCGTTCATATAGAGTTATCAGAAAAAAGGATAACAATTAATGCTGATAACACTTTTTAAAGTTAATTGTCTTTAAAAATCGTAGATCGTTTAGACTAGTTCAACATGAGTATTAAAATACCCTTAGTTAAATGATTTATAGGTATATCAACATCTAACTTGGGAGTCGTTTGGCTTGCGAAATGAAAGGGAATTTGGAGAAATTGAAATACAACATTCCATGGCTTATGTTGTTTGGTTTAATTTCTAGTGGAATTGGAATTCATCCAACTCCTTGACATTTCTTTATTATGGATTTTATAATTCCTTAGGTTAAACGATGAATTTTAGAAAATTCTAATGAAATTCAAATTAAATTACCAAATAGTCCTTATTAGATACAAAAACAAAACTATTGACCTATTCGTTTGAACAAAATATGTTTACTTTGATGAGTTATGAATAGAGTTGCATACATCCTTGATTTCACTAATTATATATGCATATAATTTACAGGAAAAAAACATTATATATAATAAATAACAGTTAAAGCATTCTTTTAACAAATGCAAGTTAGCCAGGCTGGCTATGTCCCCTGCTTTTGAAGCCCATGTCACGGGTTCGAAAATATATTTTTAAAATAAATATCGTATTATGATAAAAGTTATGTTGAAATATAGATAAAAATAAGATGGTTACAAACATATATTCATATTTACATCAAATGTTATATATTAAAAAGTATAAAAGAAAAACAAAAGCCACATAAAATGAATTGTTTGAGTATAATAATAAATTTTAAAACCTAAATAAACTATGAAGGGGAAAAAAGAAAAAGGAAATTAAATTATCACAAAAAAAGGAAATAAAAAAACTGAATTAAAACAAAAAAAATAAGGGTAATGAGACAATTTGCAATAAAAACATTATATATATAATAAATAGCAGTTAAAGTATTTTTTTAATAAATAAAAGTTAGCCAGGTTGGTCTTCCATGAACTTGTTTAAGTGAAACCCTTTTACAGTTCATTTCATTCAACTACTATGTACTGTCTCCTAATAACCAGTCTATCATTTATTCGATTTAAGACTTACAACGCCATAAATTCTTGTCAAAATCGTTTCTTTTAGCCATCAATCTCATCATTTCAAGGAATTGTTTTCTATGATATTAATACTAAGATAACAGAGACTGTTGTTAGTGTATATTGTATTATTCCTGTATTTGTATTTGGCCCATGGCTCATTTTTTAGATTAGGCCCTCTTGTATTACTCTGATAACCGTGACAAAGATAGATTGACTTTAAGTGACATGTTAATAGGGCACACCAGATGTGTTTGATAAAATGCCTCAACCAAAAATACATATTCTGAATTACCAAGAACATACTTGGTGATTTTTTATTCTAGAACATTTAAGTGTTTATGATTTGACAATTTGTGATGTTGCTGCTCGTCGTTTTAATAAGCTTCTCAATTAGTATCCTAAATAAGTCCTAAACTCATACAAATTTTGAGATTTGATTCAAATATAGAGTAAAGAATGTTTGACTTTTGTAGTTGTGTGTTCAAGATAGTAGTTATATCAATAGTTTTATCCATGTTCCAAATGGTACAAACAATTGCATTGCTGCTTACGTGCTTTATTTATTTATTTATTTTTCTTAACACAATCATTCATATATAGAAATTTATTTACTAATGCATCAATGATGAGATTTAAAGAAGCTCCCGCTCTAACTCGAGTGAATCAGGAGTCGCTAAATTCTTCGGTTTTCTGTTTTTTTAAAGAGTGATTTTAACTGGTTCTTCGTATCGTGTCCATATTTAGTTTTCTTTTTTGTGTTTGGTAAATGAACTGTTTTCTTATCTTAAACAGTACCAGAGGATAACTTATTTATTATTTCAACCAAATGATGTGTTTTCTTAGAAAGAGTAATGCAAATTGACCAGAATAACGACTAATTCCTTTAGCTACAATACATTGTTTGTAGATAGACACATATGATATGATTTATTCTTGTAAGAATGTTCCTGTCCATATTGAAATCTGATCTTACATCAACAAACATCACATTTCTGAACAACTATGAGGGGTTTTCAAAGGTTGCTATCATGTTCAACTTTTATACATTTATCCATTGCTGCGTACCAGTATTTTTAACCCAAATTAACCAAAATGTCACATCACCTGTCACATCAGCTTTTCTTCCCAACCCAAATTAACCAAAAATCCAAGTAGCACTTATCCCAAACAACCCAAATATTTTTTCTCTCCTTACTTTCTATACGAAACAAAAAAAAACGAAAGCTTCGGGTGCAAGAAACCAAAATGGGAAAAGGAGAGGCGAACCCAAAATGGGGGTAGGGGTGTTCCCGAAGCAACCCAAAATGTCTCGGCCTTAAGAGTGTTGTCTGAACCATCATATATGGGAATAAGGATAAGTGGATTTTTATTCCCCAGGGCTCGACCTCCTTTTCCCTACTCCTTGATAGTAGCACCCGAAGTTCGAATCAAACGAGGGAGGTTTAATCGAGCCGAAAGCGTGACCGAGGAGTAGATTCCAGCACCAAACAGAGGTAAGCCCCGATTCTGTTTTCTTTTACGAGTCACACGAGAGCAGCCATAGTTGATCATGCTACAACTGAGGTCTCAATTTTTCAGTCTGTATCACCATTGCTTGAAAATCAATCATTAACCATCTGTTTCAAATTGATATGATGTCGTGCAATTTAAACCAAACTACCAACCAAGTCATTGATTTCTTAGTTCTAAGTTTCTTCCAAATTGACGGGGTTTTTTAATTGATCATTACTAAAAGTTAGAGAATTGTGTAAAACCATATTTATATGAAGTTTTGTATCAAAAAAGTTCCTGGATTTGGAAATAACAATAACGAGTTTGTGGTTAAAGCTTAATACTATTAACTATGCAGATTAATCTATGTGATGTTGCTTCACCAACCAATCGCACTGTAAAAATTGGATAGGTTCGATCTATGGTCATTGAAGCCTTCTACCCTTAAATAAGGATCTATGTTTTCTATAAATTCAAGTTTTCTCAAACTATTCGTGTTTTCGAAATTGAATATGAATTTAGTTCTTTTCACGCCTTATATTGTTTAGTTAGGTTGGTTAGACTTCGTTCGTTTATTGACTTAGTGTTTATTATTATATACCTCTTAGAGTTGCCTATTAAGATTGGGTAGTGTTAGTGTCTTATTGATATTACTTTATTGTTAGTGCTTTGAAGGTCATGGTTATATTGTTATTGCATTTTTGTTATTCATTGTTTATTGCATTGTTGTTTAACTCTGGGTATGCGAGCTATTAATCACCTATAGGGGTGCCATAGGCACGTCACAGTGGCATCGGTGGAGTGACACTTCTATAGAGGTGTGATTTGTTACGACATCTCCTCATTATGGTGTGATAAGGGTTTAGGAGACGTATTGGTTAACCATAGTTATTGTATTGTTTTCGTTTGTGGATGGAGGCGTAGTGCCCAACACCTCATCCACCATTGTTTGGTACTTTGGATCTGCAGGTTCATGTACCCATTGTTTATTGGTTGATGCTTGTTTTATACAAGTGTTGGTATTATTGAGCTCGGATTGTTCGTACCTCATTGATTCCTTAGTTATTGTCCTGTTTTCATATTAATTTGTCTTTTTCGTATTATTTTTGTTTTGTTTGTATTCACGCACTGGACATTTGGCTTAGCCTCATTTTCTTTCTATGCGGCGGGTTTACAAGGGAATTGAATGGTAAAGAGATCGAGAAACACGACTTGTTTGAGATATTAATTCTTAAATTTCCGCTCTGTTTTGTATCGTATGAGTAGCCTTCGAAAACGGGGTATTAGGATCATGATACCCTCTATGATACCCTCTATAAGAAAGATTGTACACGCAATAACATCCCCTAGATTTATACATTATTTTTAAATTTAAACACCATTTGATCATTTGAAATGTGAATTTGACAAGGGTGTAAAATGTCTGAACAGAATCACGAGGAGCACAAGTCATGAGTCCCGGTAGTCATGGCGTCTTCTGCCACCCTGAATATGCTTGCCTCGCTGCTTCAGACAGCCGTCTCCGCTCGTTCCTCCGTCGTTGGTCGAGCAACACACGCCAAGATCATCAAAGCCATCGACTTCCCCTTTCCCACTTTCATCTGCAACCACCTCGTTAACATGTATTCCAAACTCGACCTTCTTGATTCAGCCCAACTCATGCTTTCCCTCATCCCTCCACAACATCGCTCCGTCGTCACCTGGACGGCCCTCATTTCCGGTTCTGTTCAAAACGGTCACTTCTCCTCCGCCCTTCTTCACTTTTCTAATATGCACCATGATTCCATCCCACCAAATGACTTCACCTTCCCCTGCGCCTTCAAAGCTTGCAACTCCCTTAGGTCTCCGGTGACTGGAAGACAGCTTCATGGACTCGCTATTAAAGCAGGTCAAATACGTGATGTATTTGTAGGGTGTAGTGCTTTTGATATGTACTCTAAAACAGGTCTCAAGGAGGACGCCAATAAGGTGTTTGATGAAATGCCTGAGAAGAATCTTGCGACATGGAATGCTTATATATCAAATGCTGTCCTTGAAGGTAAACCTCGTAAAGCCATTGATGCTTTCATCAGATTAAGGAGGATTGGTGGAGAAGAGCCCAGTTCTATAACATTTTGTGTGGTTCTAAATGCTTGTTCTGATGCCTCGTATCTGCAACTAGGTAAACAAGTTCATGGATTCGTGATACAGTACGGGTATGAACATCAAGTATCTGTTGCAAATGGCATGATTGATTTTTATGGAAAATGCAAGGATGTAAGCTCGGCTCGCTTAGTTTTTGATCACATTTGCACACGTAACGATGTTTCTTGGTGTTCCATGGTGGCAGCTTATGAGCAAAATGATGAGGGAGAAAAAGCTTGTATGTTGTTTTCGCAAGCAATGGGAAATAACATAGAACCGAAAGACTTTATCGTGTCAAGCGTTATTAGTGCTTGTGCTGGGATTGCAGGCCTGGAAATGGGGAGGTTGGTCCATGCACTTGCTGTCAAAGCATGTATTGATGGCAATATTTTTGTTGGAAGCGCAGTTGTTGACATGTATGCTAAATGTGGAAGTATAGAAGATTGTGAGAGAATGTTTGATGAGATGCCTGAAAGAAATCTCATCACTTGGAATGCCTTACTTGGTGGTTATGCACATTTAGGACATGCAGACACGGCCCTTCAATTGTTCGAGGAAATGAATTGTGGAAATCTTCAGGTGGTACCAAATTACGTTACTTTTGTGTCTGTTTTAGCAGCATGTAGCAGGGCTGGATCAGTGAAAGCAGGCATGAGTATATTTGACTCGATGAAATCAAGATATGGGATTGAACCAGGAATTGAACATTATGCATGTGTAGTTGATATGTTAGGGCGAGCAGGAATGGTGGAACGTGCTTTTGAGTTCATAAAACAAATGCCTTTTTGTCCTACAGTGTCTATTTGGGGAGCTCTTTTAAGTGCATGTAAAGTGCATGGATATAATGAGTTAGGGAAGATAGCTGCTGATAATTTGTTTCAGTTGGATCCTCAGGACTCTGGAAACCATGTCATCCTCTCAAACATGTTTGCTGCTGCTGGCAGGTATAAATCCTCTCAAAACCGTTCATGATGATCTTGTTATCATTATTACAAGGTTCATAGACATTGAATTGTTCTAGTTAATATTGCTTTTTATTGAACTGAGAATTATCGTACATTAGTAAATAGAGAAAGAGAATCGAAGAAAAGTATGGTATAGCAAATCAGTGCACTAGGCAGTGACTTGCGGGTTTTCTAAATTTAGTAAAGCCGTCAGAAATTACAAGAAATCACAACCTAAATAGCGTTGTTCAGTTTGCAGCTTAAAATAAACATCCTAGTGTGAGTACTTCTTTACTAATACCCTTTGTGAATCTTTTAGTTATGGGTTACAACAAGAGACAAAATGGGCATTGATAGTACCCATAACCTTTTTTGCATTGAAATCCTGTCGATTTGGTGATACAGAGTGGATTTAATGGTTCATGTTTGTTCAAACCCAATTGTGAGTGAATAAGAATTGGTGGTTTGAGGCCCATAAAATCCTAGCCTAAGAGTAAACTAGTTAAATAAGGAAATGGGATTACAAGTAAAGTTTATAAAGTTTATTTTTAGTTTCCCTAGAGGACTGACCTCTCGGATATTTGTCACCATGTTTTATATTATATTGTTGCTGGTTTTGTTCAATAATTACCTTTGAGCTCTAACAAGTTAGTAGTACAGCATAAATCTCCAAGACAAATGTCATTATGTTCATGATATGTATGACCTCTAACTTTACTATGCAATTATTATCATTTCTGAGGCTAATAACATTATGTTCAAGATGGGGGTTGGGTAAGACTTCAAAACGGACTCAGTTTGAATTCTGTAATTTTTTAGCAAAGATAAAACAGGCCATGTGGTATGGATTGACCCACAAGCACCTTTTGTCCTTTTTTTTTCTTTTAGTTTCTTTTTTATTAAATAATCTGTTCATTATGATATCAAAAACAAAAGTATACAATGATAATTTAGATGTTTCAATAAAATGATTTAGGAGATTACATTCATTGCAAAGAGGTTTTGGGTAACTTTCTACCCCTTGGACCCATTTGACCCATTCCCCTTTTAACTAATATTTTTTAGTTGACCCATGCCCTGTATGAGATAAAAACACAATCCCAATCAACCAATTCCTAAGTAATTTGGTCGAAATTGTCACGTTTAGCAACAAAAAGAAACATCATCATATAAGAAGACAACCAACTAATTATACATTTGGTTCAGGTGGGAGGAAGCAAATCTAGTGAGAATAGAGATGAAAGATGTAGGAATTAAGAAGAACGCAGGGTGCAGTTGGATCTCCGTAAAGAATTCAGTCCATTCGTTTCAAGCAAAAGACACATCTCATGAAAGAAACACTGAAATCCAAGCAATGCTATCAAAGCTAAAGACAGAAATGAAGGCTGCTGGATATATTTCTGACACCAAATTGGCTCTCTTTGATTTAGAAGAAGAAGAAAGAGAATCAGAAGTTTGGCATCACAGTGAAAAGATTGCTCTTGCGTTTGGCCTCTGTGTAATTCCGCCAGGAGTTCCCATTAGGATAACCAAGAATTTAAGAATTTGTTTAGACTGTCATCGTGCCATTAAGTTTATCTCAGGTATAACCGGTAGAGAAATCATTGTAAGAGATAATAATCGTTTTCATCGGTTTAAAGATTATGACTGCTCATGTAGAGATTATTGGTAATCATTTCATCAACTATCCCTGCACTTGGTAGATATTTGTACCAAAGTTTTTATTTTGATGTTTATAGGTCCTATTTGTATTATATTAAAAGAAAATGAAATGTTATTCTTAGAGTTATTTACTTTATGCAAATTGATGATATAAATAACAAGTTAAGTTTGTTGTAGAGCATAGCAAAATGAAAGAAACAGAACTACTTTAGTTATCATGGAATAGAAATTACTAATATTTATGCTATTAGAGCAAATGTTGTGAATTTTCTCTCAATAGGATCCCAACCACTCATCAACCAAACTCTTCCCTCACTAACCTCCTCTCTCTCTCTCTCTCTCTCTCTCTCTCTCACACACACACACACACATTGACATAAGAAACTTGTAGCAACTTTTGATGCATGTCTTTGTACCAAAACCTCTCATCGCCATGCACACTATATAGATCGTTTACCTTATTGTGTTGTAGCTTTCTGGCAAAATCACATTGATCCAATGTTGGTGATTTTAGCATGGTTCTAAAAAGCCCGTTTTGGCTTTGCCATTGGTCCGCCAAGGCTTGAGGCTTGACCATGCCGTCACGACATGGTTCAAAGCTTGGGCGTAAGGCTAAGGTCTAGCTTGACATGCTTTTACCTGTTATAAGCCGTGTTAGAGATACTGAGCCATGAGCCGAATATATATAGTTATTCAGTTATAAGAATGGTTGGATATAGTGATATACCTAAAACAAAGAAAAAGATTGATGAACTACGTTATAAACCTATAAATTATGAGTTTTTTATATTTGTTTGTATAATTTTATATACATAATTATTATTTATATACAAAATTGTCGTCTTAAGTCGCGCCTTGTGAAACATCATGACCTTGCCATGACTTCCAAGGCTTGAGGCTTGACCATGCCGCCACGCCTCACATTATTTAGAACCTTGGATTTTAGTGTCTCAATCAAGTTATGTAATCGAACTTTACTAGAAAAACAAAACAATTTTACATCAAACTATATTTCCCGATTATGATGTGCAGAGTACACACTCGTTGAATTTGACAAACGTGGTGCATCAAGTGGGTCACGCTCCTTTACAGATTTCCCCTCAATATGAACAATTATCACTTGTTCAAATAAACAGTTTAAATTGTTTGAATACAAAATTTACAGATTTTCCCTCAATATGAACAATTGTCGCTTGTTTAAATAAATAGTTTAAATTGTTTGAATACTAAAAACGCTTTTTAGCTCTATTTAAAGAGGTAAAAACACATTTTTTTTGTAAATAGTTTAATGAATGTTTGTTTACAAGCATTTTTCTACTTAATAGCGAATAGCTATAAACCATTAGAAGCGAGTATGGTTTTGTACGGTTCGATTATTGATCAAAACCGAATCATTAACCGAAGATTCAGTTATTACACTTTCATAATCAATCGGTTAAGGTTATTGGCAGTTTTGTCTATTGCTTCTAGAAGATGGTCCGGTTATTAACTTTAGTAATCGGTTATCCACCTATTTATGGGCCTTCAATTTGGCCCATTAGCAAAAAAAGGTTAAACGACTTTTTCTTTTTTTGACTCAACAAGTATCTTCAAATAAATTTAGGGTCATTACGACTATTTTGAATCAAGTACAAGAAAGATTGGTTCGCCGGTAACTAATATAACCATGTGGATATTTGCATATAATTATTTTGAATATGAAAAGATTAAATATTTTTGAAACCAACAAGATACATAGATAACAAGAATCGGTTAACTATAAAGTAATAGAATGTTAAGAATAAATTACTTGCTTAAATTATAAAAATACATATAACATATTATATATAAAATATGTAATACTATATTATATAAACGATTAAGTTCGGTTAAAGTGGTTAACCAAACACTCATAACCATAAGAGAACCAAATATTTTTGTTAACCGAAAACTCACAACCCTTGGTTTAATTGTTTGGTTTGATTATTTCAGTTGATAAGGTTATTGTTCGGTTTTCGATTTTTTCACCCCTATAAACCATAAAAGAGAATCCTATAATGGTTTAAAAAATTGGATATTTTATTCATGTTAGGAGAAAATCTCCATAGATTATTTAAAGAAGAGTTACTTATGTTATTTCATTGTTTAAGTAATTTTATGAGTATAACAATACATTAACGTCTTAGGGTTTTGGGGGCTAAAGTAAAGCTCGTATTTAGTCTTTTTAAATAAAAAATTACTTTGTTATCATTTATTTTTTTGTATCAAATTTACATTTCTAACCTTATCTAAATTAATATAAGAAAATAAAGCATCAATTGTTCTGTCGTATCCTTTAAATTAAGTATGATATTTGAATTTTTATCCACATTAGCATAGAAAATCATTATAAAAGTTACATAATATACTTCTTAAAATTCTTATATAAGATTTCTTATTAAGTATTAAACAGCCTAAAGCTTTAACTTTAGCAACTTTACCCTTCAGACATTCATAAACACTTCTCACACTTAGATGATGTTGAAATCGCGTATCATTACACTTAGAAGATTTCATTTTATGATTCTACTAAAAGTACGAGACCGGATGTGAATTGATATTGTGTTGGGAAATTGGCTAAGTAATTTAAAACTGTTATACAAAGGTAAAACTGTTAGAGAAATTTTGAGAAAACAGTTTTGAAACTGTTAGTACAAAAGGGTCAGAACTGTTAGTTCAATTGTAACAACTGTTGGAAGACATCAAAGAAAAGACTGTTAGAGGTTACTCAGAACTGTTTATTCAACAAACAGTTTCTGTTGAGATATTTATGAAAACTACTATCTTTGTGGATTTGAAAGATATCTTATCAAGATTTGAAAATTATCAAGATTATCTCGCAAGATAGAATATTAACAAACTTCAACTATTCAAGGAAGATCAAGAGATTATAAATACTCTGTTTAGAATAGTTTGTTAGTATCGATAGTTTTACACTTATTCATATTGTTTATAGTTTTCAGAAAGTGTATTAGCCTCCAAGTTTCTCTGAAACCTAAGAACAGATTGTGTTCTTCGTCTAACAAAAGAGTTAGATTGGAGGTGTAGGTGAATATTGTAATCATCTTTGATTATTAATAAACATTTTGTGTTTTGAAGTTATTCTTTGAATTGATTAAACTGTTCTTGTGATTAAAACCTTCCGCAACTTCTTAGTTGATTATGATTAAACTCTAATATTGTCTTTTTCATACAAACTCTGGTTTAAGTTCAAAAAGATAATTCTTGCTATTTATTTTGATTATATTCGATCCTGACAAGTGGTATCAGTGCCTTAACATTAAGGTTCCTTTGATCACCAGTTGAAGGTTTTCACAAATCTGCTGTGTTTTATTGCTTTAAAGTCCTTCTATAGTTTTATTGTGAATTCTCAATCACTGTATTACAATGGAGTCTAGTGGATCTTCTGATAACACTGGATTTGGGTCAAACATTCGTGTTCCCATGCTCAAACCAACTGATTTTGAGATGTGGAAACTGAGAATCAATCAGCATGTTCAATTAATGGACTATGCTGTTTGGGAAATCATTGAGAATGAACCCACAACTCCTATTGATTTAGATGAAACCGGAAAGCCAAGGAAGAAACCACCACCAAAAACAGATGTTGAACGGAAAGAGAGGATGCTGGAGATGAAAGCTCTAAGCATTCTTCAGATTGCTATTCCAAATAAGTATCAACATCAGTTTAAGAAGTTTGAAAGTGCTCATGAATTGTGGAATGCTCTAAAGAAAAGGTTTGCAGGGAATGCAAGTTCCAAACGAAATCAAAGGGATCTTCTCAAACAAGCTTATGAGAACTTTTCTAGTGGAAAGAATGAGAGTACCACTCAGATCTTTGATAGGTTCTATAAGCTGGTAAGTCAACTTGAGAGTGCAAAGGTTAGAATTGAGCAAGATGAGATCAATAGAAAGTTTCTCAGGTCCTTAGGGGATGAATGGACGGTGTATGCTGCACAATGAAGAACTAAGGATTCTTTGGAAGATATAGAATTAGATGATCTCTACAACAGTTTGATTGTGTTTGAAGGGGAAATTGAAGGAAAAAGAAAGTCAATGACCCCTAGTCACAATGCTGCTCTTCTTTCATCCTCAGGTATGGACTCAAATCTTTCTTTAACTAACTCTGTTGATGGTTAAGGTATTGTTACTGGAGTAGATGTGAATACTTCTGATGCAGTGCTTGAAGCATTCTTAGCCAGTCATGCACATTCAACCCTTACAAATGAGGATCTTGAAAAAGTGCATCCAGATGATCTTGAGGAGATGGATCTCAAGTGGCAAATGGCTATGCTAACTGTAAGAGCAAAGAGATTTGTCAAAAGAACAGGAAGACAAAACATGAATTTCAGGGCTGATGATCAGAATGGATTTGACAAATCCAAAGTAAGATGTTTCAAATGTCAACAGCATGGTCACTTTGCTAGGGAATGCAGATCTGGTGGATAAAGCCAGCATCAAGGTCAAAATTCAACTCTCACCTCATCAGCATTGGTCTCTCAAGAAGGTTATGGGTTTGATTGGAGTGATCAAGCTGAGCAAGCTACTCACAACAAAGCATTGATGGCATTGACTGACTCCTCCATCAACATGGATTCATCAGAAACAGAAGACATTCAGAGCATTCATAGGGCCAATCAAGGAGCAATCTGACATGTGGATAGTGGATGCTCAAGGAACATGACTGGAAATCTACACTGTTTGAAGGAATTCAAAAGAATCAATGGAGGATATGTAGCATTTGGAGGAAATCCAAAGGGAGGAAGAATCACAGGTAAGGGAGCTATGGATGCAGGTAATCTTACTTTTAATGATGTTTACTTTGTTGAACAACTCAAATACAATCTGTTCAGTGTGTCCTAAATCTGTGATATTGGAAACAAAGTATTGTTTACAGATACTTAATGCATTATCCTTTCAAAAGATTTTAAGTTAACTGAAAAGGATATACTTTTAAGAACACCAAGAAAGGATAATGTTTACTGTTTGGATACACAATAAGTTGCTCAACAGAATGTTTTAAGTTGTTTACTCTCAAAGGCATCTCATGACGAGTGTTCCATTTGGCATAGAATGATGTGTCACATGAACTTTAAAACCATGAACTTGTTAGCTAAAAACAGTTTGGTAAGAGGTTTACCTCAAAAAGAATTCTCATGTGATGATCATTGTATTGCGTGTCTCAAAGGCAAGCAACACAAAACTTCTTTTAAGACCAAAGAAGTTTCTTCCATCTCCGCACCTTTACAATTATTGCATATGGATCTTTTTGGTCCTACATCTGTGGTCAGTATAGGGAAGAAAGCTTATTGTTTAGTCATAGTTGATGACTTCACCAGATTTACTTAGGTTCAATTTCTTAGATCTAAGGATGAAACTGCTGAATTAGTTAAATCTCTTATTCTTAGAATTGAAAATCAGTCTGATTTAAAGGTAAAAGTCATTAGGTCTGACAATGGTTCTGAGTTCAAGAACTATGAGCTAAACAGTTTCTGTGAAGAAGAAGGTATTGGAAGACAGTTTAGTGCTCCTAGGACTTCACAACAGAATGGAGTGGCTGAGAGAAGGAATAGGACTTTGATAGAGGCTGCTAGATCAATGCTAGCTGATTCTAGGCTCCCAATGACATTTTGGGCAGAAGCTATGAACACTGCTTTCTATGTTCAGAATAGAGTACAAGTTGTCAAGTCCAAAGGGAAAACTCCTTATGAGTTGTTTCTTAACAGAAAACCATTGATCAATTTTTTGAAACCATTTGAATGTCCCTGCATTATCCTTAATACCAAGTCCCAATTAGGAAAGTTTGAAAGCAAGGCTGAAGAAGGATCTTTATAGGATACTCCACTCAAAGCAAAGCATATAGAGTCTTCAACAATGTTTCTAGGATCATCGAAGAGAGTATGCATGTATCTTTTAATGAAAATAGGATCAATGCTATAGGCAATAGTCCTGAGTGGTTGTTTGATATTGATGCGCTAACCAAATCTTTGTCTTTTGAGTTTTCTACAGAAACAGTTGCAAATGTTCCCTCAACTGTTGGTACAAACCAACAAACTGTTTCCAACAGTTTCAACAATTTTGAGACTGTTAGTTTAAATCCAACAACTGTTGATGAAAACACAGTGCCTAAAGACTTTGTAGTGCTTCCTTTGACTGAAAATAATTCTTCAAATGCTGATGATCAAATAAATGATGATGCTGACATGGAATCTCATGTTCCTAACCAACACCCTGCATCTGGACATCAAACAGTTGCTGATCAAGTGTGCAACACTTCGGGGAATGAAAGAGACTCTGATGTTGATATGTCAAATTTGGAGACTGCACTGCCTGAAGAGAACATCCCTGCATCAAGAATTCATAAGAATCATCCTACAATACAGATTATAGGTGATCCTACCACCTCCATTCAAACAAGAGCTATGCTGCAAAATGAAAACAGTGGTGTAACTCTTGAACAGTTTGATGTGAATGCCTGCTTTCTATCTCAGATAGAACCAAAGAAAGAAATAGAGGCATTGAAAGACCCTTCATGGGTAGAAGCAATGCAAGAGGAACTTTTACAGTTCCAAATTCAGCAAGTATGGAAGTTGGTAGAACTTCCTAGAGGCAAAAGAGCAATTGGCACCAAGTGGGTGTTCAGAAATAAGAAGGATGAAAGAGGTATAGTCATCAAGAATAAGGCTAGAATTGTTGCATAGGGTTATACTCAAGAGGAAGGTATAGATTATGATGATGTCTTTGCACCGGTTGCCAGAATAGAAGCAATTAGACCGTTCCTTGCATTTGCAAGTTTCAAAGGATTTAAGGTATATCAAATGGATGTCAAATCAGCTTTTCTTT
The DNA here is from genome assembly GCA_038502395.1 of Dittrichia graveolens. Lineage (NCBI taxonomy): Eukaryota > Viridiplantae > Streptophyta > Magnoliopsida > Asterales > Asteraceae > Dittrichia > Dittrichia graveolens. Next base: position 8,423,938 of record JARJIL010000002.1, on the reverse strand, counting down.
ATGGAACTATTGATGAGGAGGTATATGTGTGTCAACCACCTGGTTTTGAAGACTCAGAATATCCTGATAGGGTATATAGGTTGGATAAAGCCTTGTATTGGTTACATCAGGCTCCTAGAGCTTGGTATGAGACATTGTCATCTCATTTGATTGAAAATGGTTTCAAAAGAGGCACAATTGATAAAACATTATTTACAAAGACTGTTGAAACAGAGATCCTACTTGTACAGATCTATGTTGATGATATAATCTTTGGATCCACCAATGACAATCTTTGCAAGGACTTTGAAGCCATCATGCATAAGAGATTCCAGATGAGTTCCATGGGTGAACTTACATTCTTCTTGGGGTTACAGGTAAAGCAAAAGCCATCGGGTATCTTTCTCAGTCAGTCAAAGTATGTCAAAGACATTCTGGACAAGTTTGGTTATCAAGATGCAAAGCTAGCAAGCACTCCCATGGAAACACACAAACAGTTGGGAGCAGATTCTGAGGGGGAGGATGTAGACATACACTTGTATAGGTCTATGATAGGTTCATTAATGTACTTAACTGCTTCTAGACTAGATATAATGTTTGTTGTGTGTGTTTGTGCCAGGTTTCAATGCAATCCCAAGATGTCACACCTCTTTGCTGTAAAAAGGATCTTTAGGTACCTCAAAGGCCAACAAAAACTAGGTCTTTGGTATCCTAAGGATTCACCATTTGAATTGGTGGCATACTCTGATAGTGAGTATGGTGGAGCTAATGTGGATAGAAAATCAACATCTGGAGGATGTCAATTTTTTGGCTCAAGGCTGGTCTCATGGCAGTGCAAGAAACAAACAACAGTGTCCATTTCAACAGCTGAGGCTGAGTATATTGCTGCATCAAGTTGCTGTTCACAAGTATTATGGATTCAGAATCAGCTTATGGATTATGGTATGACTCTCTTGAATACTCCCATCTATGTTGATAACACAAGTGCTATCAGCATTTTTAACAATCCTGTGAAGCATTAAAAAACAAAGCACATAGAGATCAGGTTTCACTTCATCAGAGACTGCAATGAAAAAAAGTTAATCCAAGTTTTAAAAGTTCATACTGATGATCAGTTAGCTGATATGTTCACTAAAGCATTTGATGTGAGCAGATTTAACTTTCTAATCTCAAATATTGGCATGATTAACTTAGAATAATGGTTTGTTAGCTTTTCTTTCTATGATTTTTTTTGTGTTTTCACACTAACAGTTTGAAACTGTTAGTCTTCCATCTAACAACTGTTTATGTAAGTGTTCAGGGATCTACAGTACAAATTGCAACTAACAGTTTTCATAGATGTCACAACTGTTAGGCAACCTGCCTAATCAGTTAAGAGGGAGTGTAACAGTTGAAGTTCATTAAACAAACAGTTTTCAACTGTTAGCTCTAAATCGTCCGTCAACTGTTAGGCAAGGGTATTTAAGTCTTTGAAGATATTCTGAGGGATTTTGAATTGCATTTAATATGCATTACATATATAAGTCATTCCCTCCTCGCAGTTTTCTTTACACTTACTAAACTTCAATCGAACGCTAAACCCTAGGCTCTCTCTTCGAGATCGCCATGGCTCCCCTTCCGTTTGTTAAAGAACACAACATGTTAGCCTTCCTCTCCAAACCAGCTGAGTTGCATGTCTTTCATGACATGATCGACTACCTTACCTTGTCAAATCTTAACACTGCTCTCACCATCAATCCAACAATCTACACTTCTCATCTTGATCAGTTCTGGAAAAATGCTACGCTCACTGAAATAGATGGAGTGCAATGGATCACTTCAAATGTTGATAGCCATGATGTTTCAGCCTCTGAGAATACCATCCGTGAACATCTTCACCTTAATGATCTTGAGGGTGAGTATTCGGATTCAGTCTCCTTGGAATTCTTACATGAGGAGTTGGTTAAGCTGGGATATGAGGGCCCTAGGGGAAAGGGTACCTTCTACAAAGGGTAATTTTGTGCTCACTGGAAATATTTGATACATACCTTACAACAATGTCTAAGCCCCAAACGAACTGGTTGGAATGAGTTTGGAAGCAACATTGCTTTGGCCTTAATCTGTTTGGCCAACAATCGTCGCTTCAACTTTTCAAAATTAATTTTTAATGGTATGGTAAAGCATCTCGGGACCAAATATGGTCTCTTTTTGATGTACCCCAGATTTGTACAAACATGTTTAAACTTTTTATTGCAAAATCTTCAACCTCACAAGAGGGTTCTGATTCCCTCTGCTCATGTAGCCTCCACATTGAGCAAACTGTTGATAAATGGGAGGAATTTCTCTGGTAACATCACTCCACCACTCTCTGAAATGGTGGAGTTTCTTTCACGAAACAGAGCTGCCAGAGTTGAGCATGAAGCCCAAACTATTGCTACACCACCAACTCTGGAACCCACAGCTCACGATACTCAAATATCTCCCCCTGCTACCCTTTCTCGAGCTACACCACAAGCCCCCTCACTTATAACATTTAGAAAGAGGAAGAGAAATGTTGGTGCTCCTTCCAACACAGTCCCACCATCCCAAACTGTAAGCCCTGCACAGGTGCATTCACCTGTGCATAATATCCAAAGGGAAACCATTGTGCTGTCTCCCAAGCACGCTGAGGAGGTGATCACTCCAATGGAGGGTGATCATGTGGTTCTTGAGGCTGACACTACTGTTTCATCCGCAAGGGGTGAGCAGGGCAATGTCAACATAAGTAAGACCTCACCCACGGCAACAAAGGCTGGTCAAACAGCTTTTGAAAATCCCCAGTACCAAGAACAAAGAGGTACTTGTGAGGGAACTTCTAGGAGTGACCCACCAGTTTTGTTTGTCGATGATATGTTTGAAGTGGTAACACTTGCTGACATTGAGGCTAGTATGAAACAAAAGGCTTTGACGAATCCTGAACTTGTACCATTTCTTGCTGCCTTCCTATATCTCAAAAAGAGGAGCACCCTACAAGACAAGCTGCTTGCCAAGCATAATGAACTTATTATTCAGCAAGACAGTCAAATCAAAGCTTTGTCATCTACTCTAAAGAAGGCTACGGATGTTCTTCGAATCCATGATCAAATGTTCAAATAGATTCATGCCACTCCTTCTCAAACAGTTCCAATCAAAAAGGGGGAGACGGCAATCATAAAAGAGCAAGTGAAGGATGTGCAAGGTACACAAACAGCTGCACCTAAATTACTAACAGTTGCAACTCCACAAACAATAGTTGCTCAAACAGTTGCAAGTGCTCAATCACAAGATGATAAATTATCTGCTGTTGATAGAGTTTTGATTAATAGGATGATCATGTATGGGGATTATCCAACAATAGAGGTATTCAAATCATGGTCCAAAGTTAAACAAAATCATCTGATTGAGGTTGGTGCTCAAACACTTAATATTAGCACATTCAAATTAGCCCAAAAGATTGATGATGGGTGGCTGGATGGAAAAATGTCTAAACTAGAGCCAATTGCACCTAAGCCAGGGTTCAAAGGCATTGCAATTCAAGAAACAAAGAAAGATGAAAAGATGTCTCCTGTGCTAGGAAAGGGAAAGGAAGTTGTTGTGAATATTCCAAAGTTAAAACTTTCAAAAGAACAACAAGAAGAGCATGACCATGAGCTTGCACAAAGGCTAAATGCTGAGATAGAGCAACAAGAGCAAAAAGATTTTGAATTGGCTCAAGAGATGGCTGCTGAAATCACTAAGGAAATTGATGAGGAAGAAAAAGCAAAGAAGACAGATAAGGGAGTGAAAAGAAAGAGAGTTGAAAGAAAGAAAACAGTTCCACTTTCAAAGCAAACAGCTGAAAAGAAAAGGCAAATATCTCAACCTAAACAGTCTCAACAATCCCAAACAGTTCAAACATCTAAAGAGAAAGCAAAGGCTGGTATGGTTCAAACTATCTTGCAAGATAGGCTCAGAGTGGAGGTTGAACAGAAATTAGACAAGCTGGTGGAAGCTCAACTTGGTCAAAAATCTCACATAACTGAGTGGAGATTTGAATTGTTAAGGATTGAAACAGGGAAACAAGGGGTAACCATTGTAAGAGAGCATGAACCTATTGAGAGCTATGCAAGCTTCTTGCAATTAATGGAAAGTGTGACCAGAAGAGATGTGCAAGAAATGTTTGAATATGGTCTAGGGCACTATGGAGAAGCTGCTGGTATTGAAATCAGAGTGTTGATGAGACATCTAACAAGCATATGTGATCCTCTAAGAGTAATGCCGATGCTGATAGCTGAGGAGGCATTCCCAATAAGTACTGTCAAGGTGTATGCTAAGTCAAAGAATTATCACATTGTGATGGGAAATGCACTGACTCAATGGTTTGATATTGAATTCATAGAGCATAACAAAACAAAGCTCTCGTATTTGATAAAAGCAAAGTTCTTTGGCCCTGCTAAAGTTAAAGAAAATCTTCTTCAGAGGCTCAAAGAAAGGTTGGAATCCCTACAGTCCAAGAAAGGTTGATCTTTATGTTTTGATTGAAACAGTTCTACATACTTTATTTGCTTATGTTAATTTTTCTGTGGTTGAACCCTATAAAACAACTTAAGTATATTGTTCAATATCTTAAATTAGGGGGAGATTGTTGGGAAATTGGCTAAGTAATTTAAAACTGTTATACAAAGGTAAAACTGTTAGAGAAATTTTGAGAAAACAGTTTTGAAACTGTTAGTACAAAAGGGTTAGAACTGTTAATTCAATTGTAACAACTATTGGAAGACATCAAAGAGAAGACTGTTAGAGGAAACTCAGAACTGTTTATTCAACAAACAGTTTCTGTTGAGATATTTATGGAAACTACTATCTTTGTGGATTTGAAAGATATCTTATCAAGATTTGAAAATTATCAAGATTATCTCGCAAGATAGAAGATTAACAAACTTCAACTATTGAAGGAAGATCAAGAGATTATAAATACTCTGTTTAGAATAGTTTGTTAGTATCGATAGTTTTACACTTATTCATATTGTTTATAGTTTTCAGAAAGTGTATTAGCCTCAAGTTTCTCTGAAATCTAAGAATAGATTGTGTTCTTCGTCTAACAAAAGAGTTAGATTAGAGGTGTAGGTGAATATTGTAATCATCTTTGATTATTAATAAACATCTTGTGTTTTGAAGTTATTCTTTGAATTGATTAAACTGTTCTTGTGATTAAAACCTTTATTAATCAATTAAGTGTGATTCCGCAACTTCTTAGTTGATTGTGATTAAACTCTAATATTGTCTTTTTCATACAAACTCTGGTTTAAGTTCAAAAAGATAATTCTTATTATTTATTTTGATTATATTCGATCCTGAAATCATTCTTCTGAATTGGTGTGTCACAATATCACATTCTCCATTTTACGCCACCTTCAAACACCATTTTTTATGAATCTACATTTGACGAATACAACAGGTTCTAGACCAGTCCAATCATGGTTCAGTTTTTGTTTCCCTTGTGTGGGTTTAACTGATTTTTCCTCGACCCATCCCTAAAACGCTTAACAACTCTCAATATTCGTCCTGCAAATATATCGAAATTTCATTACTCTAAGTAGTAACTTATACAACCGCACCGATTAAGAATATCAAAACTCGGGCAATAACTTGTACAAATTCTCCGATTAAGGTTCCAGCCATTCCCCGCTACTGCTAATAGCAGCAGCTAACTTTTTTATCCACCAGATTTCCTCATTTGCCAACACCCCCCTTGAGAAGGTATCATCAACATTGATCAAAGATGATCCGTATTTGCTAGAACAACTCAAACTCCAGATGCCCTTCAGAAGACCCGTTGTAGTCCAAATACTTCTTAGCTTTCTCCAAAGAGGCAGCCTTAGAAAGTGTGACATCATATGGCTCAGGCAACTCAGGTGGAGATGCACACCGTATCAAAGCCCAATTCAAACCATCAAAAAACGGGTGTTGTTTGATTTCCGCTGCCCCTCTTTGTGACCCTAGTCGGTTTTGTGGCTCTTTCACCAATAAACCTTTGATCAAATCTCGAGCCTGAAAACTAACAAGAGGCGTTTCAGGAAACCTCAGGTTCTCCAAAATCACATTGGCTAAGGTCTCGTCATTTCCAGGACCCTTAAAGGGTGTTCTACCATATAGAAGCTCATAAAGAAAGATACCAAACGTCCACCAATCGACTGCACTCCCATGGCCTTCTCCTTTAATGATCTCAGGTGCTAAATACTCGTGGGTCCCAACGAATGAGTTGGATCTGGCTTCTGTTGGCTCAGCCACAAGCTGTGGTAATGAGCGGCTCAGTGCAGCTAGGTTTGTTTTCCTGCCTTTTGGTGCGTGTTTGATTCTAGGCCTGAAGCATGAGACTTGACAAGTGGGTTTCATGCAAAACGGGTCTATGCAGCTCGAACCAGCACATGGACCAGACATCCTTGGTGGCTCGACTGGGCCAGGTGAAGGTGATTGGAGAAGAGTTGGGTTCACAGAACACCGAAGTGAAAGGTCAAAATCTGTGACCATGATGTGACCATCTTCGCGAACTAGTATGTTTTCGGGTTTTAAGTCTCTATATACAATGCCAAGCATATGCAGGTATTCCAGGGCAAGAAGGACTTCAGCAACATAGAATCTGCATACAGATGGAAGGTTTAGGTTAGCGCTGAAGTATGTGTGTATGCTTATACGTAAATATAGAAATCATGTTACTGGTTAGTCAAATAGAAAAACAGACCGACCGGTTTGACTAAAGGTGGCAATATGAGCAGGTCAGGCAACAAACTTATTTTAACGGGGACATTGAAATGGACCAGGCCGTATTGAGTTGTCTTGCAAATACTTTTTTGCCCGGCTTTAATTTTTTTTGAAGTAATTAATGCTGTAACTACGATTAAAAACATCAACATTATTACAATGAGATTCCAAAACTTCAAATAAAACTATTTATGGTATGCATTAAATAGACTTTGGATGACATTCAACCCGTTTGGCCCTTCCTCTCTAGCTTTTTACTTTGTTTGATTTGTTGAAGACAAAACACAACCTATCCATAAGTAAAAGTGCCGAATTTCCACCTCTAAGCTTGACATTACTACACATGTACAACCAAACATCTAAAGGAAATTATGGGCGAACCAAATTAAAATCTAGTAAACATATGAGGCCCAGACCCCAGTAAATAAACAAACTTATCATCTAATGATGTACAATGTTGATGTTTGCATGTTTGAAAGGATAAATTAATTTCAAAGAAATAGAAAACTACATCCTCTATCATGCTATGTCGTCAAATCTTTCCTATTCTTTTGTTAAACTTGACAAAAGAAAATCCATGTTTTGAAAGAAGGCGCATATTATATTAAAAATAGAGTTGAACGGACAGAGATGAGATGCTTAGGCTTACCTTGCTGCTTGTTCGTGGAAGAATCTGGCAGACTGCTTCTGCCTGAGAACATGCAGGTCTCCGCCAGGGCAATACTCCATAACCAAGCAGGATAAGTTCTCTGAAACAAAATGAGCATACAAAGTAGGAAGAAACGGGTGATCCAAAATGCTCAAAATCTCTCTTTCCATATGGGCTCTAGGCATCTTTTGTCTCCTTTCCAAGAACTCATTGTCCATAACTTTTATAGCAAACGGGTAGCTTGTGCCAATTAATTCAGCAAGATAAACCGTACCAATATCTCCACACCCAAGCTTTTTCAACAGATTGAAATGCCTCAATCCAAGAAATCCATACTGGTTCATAATATGATTTATTGACTGCCATCTGATGTCCTTTGACATATGAGGTCTATTCATGATAATACACCCACTGAGATTTCTCTCTTCACTAATGCTAGTACTACTACTGTATTCACATATGCTGCTATTTGAACTTTGAGTGAACTCTCCTTTATCTCCATATTTTGAGTTCTTTTTGTTGTGTAGTAAGGCAATGGTTTTACCATAGCTCGTAAGATTGGTACTACTTGTAGAAAGAGGAGATGCAGAGTCTTTACCGGGCTCGGTTTTTGCATCTTTTATAGCACAATGGCATTTTTGGCAAATCAATTGGCTCATGTCGGGACCCACTTTAACATTTACAGCAACAGATGAATTAGAAGCAGGAGTAGCTGAAGTCAACTGTTGTCTTGACTTTTTCTTCACAAGAGTCTTGGTCCGAATTACTGTCTTGATAGCACGAGGTGAAGTTCTTGTCGACTTGCCTCTGTAACGGGACTTTGGGGTTGACTTACTTGGTGTATGATTTTTCTTATCGGAACTATTTACTGTATTAACTTCAGAATTAACTGACTCTAACGAACCATCGGGTCGAATACTGGAAGGTGGTGAAGAAATTGAAATAATTTTCTTCTCTTGTACCGGTTCATTTGAAGATCCACTGTCAGATTCTGGTGCAAGTAAGACCTCCTTCAGTTTTACTGGAAGTTCAGCGTTTTTTGTTGACTTTTCAAGATTCAATCGCGGCGTAGACTGTGCACTGTTGCTATAGGGCATTGATTGCCTTTTCATGGCAGCCATTTCCGAAGCTTGAGAAATGCACAATCCCCTTAAAGCCTGTTTTAGAGACACGGGCTCGGAAGACCCGATCCCTGATGACGATGATAAACTCATCCTCATTGGTTTCTTTGATGGGTTTCTCCTTGGTGTGCCTCCACCTGTTTCATCAGAAAAGCTTGAACCATTGAATGAAGTTCTCATATTAATACCCTCAAATAGCTTATTGATGTCATCTTCCAAATATCTACTGCACCCAGGAGCCTTTTTCTCTTTGTCATTAGAGAAATCACGCAAGTTAGGTTCATCTTTCAATTCAACGATCTCATGGGTACCATAGAGTGAACCCATCACTTTAGCACCTTGCAAGTACGTATTAGTCTTTCAGTGGCTATCGCTTCGCGAATACCCGAAATGGGTGGATCAATCACAAAACACAAACATACATATCCCAGACTTCAACCATGGGTTATGCACCTGAATCCAGGTCTGAACATAGCACCATAACTTTCAAGCAAAACAAAAGTGGAATTAATCCTGCAATTGGACCAATGAAAAGCAAAATCAGCCAGATCAATTCTTTTTATCTTTAATCATGATAAAAAAAGAAAGCTTAGCACGGCTCAAAAGTTTAGTTGAACATAATTGACTTTTCTCAACTTGGAGGAAATGATATCAATCTTTTCTGTATACTTGCATCAATGGAAGTATGAAACAATGATAATAATAATTTAGAAAAGTTAGTGTAGCAAAAATAACATAGTACCAAATTTTTAGTTCTCATATCCCTACATAATATACAGTAATTCTATTTCATAAATCTAAATGACCTTTAAATATCAGCTAATACAACCCTGAAGCCTATGCACACCAAACCTTTCTGGCTTTCTACAAATTAAACATAACATATTCAAAATACTCTTCGGAATCTAGTTCATATTACAAATTATTGGACATTTTACTAGAATAACTTACTAGCGAGATTTGACATTACCAATATTGCACCTTTCGAAATAGTGCGCATCTCAAAGGCCCAATTAGTTCACGAGAGAAAATCAGGTTATCCTGGACCAGGAAGGTTGCTAGTGAACAGTTTTTTCCAATAAAAAATATTATTCAATTCACTGTGAGCCACTTGCAGATCATTCATCAGTGTATTCAATCAAGACAAATTACTAAATTTGCTGCAAAATGTGTGATTTGACATACCACCAACAATTAGAGAAACCAAAATAACAACAAAATAAACATGATTTGGATAATATTTTCCAATGATTCTTCTTCGTAAGATTAATATAATCACTAGCCGTAAACATCAAAAAAAGAGATCTATCGCTTTCAAAAGCTCGCCAAGTTTCATCCAACACCGACCTAAAACCGCACATACAAATACAGATTCGCATGTACAAATTAAACTAGAAGAAGATTTAATAGCTAAACGGATAAGATTATAATCAATTATAAGAACATAGGGAATGCAAAAGCGGAGATTTCGATGGGGGAAACAAACTTCAAAATCTGATGTAAAGTAGAGAAACGAAGTAAAAAATAGATCAAGAGTAGATGCGAACTTACACGATGAAGTAGATTAAGAGATCTAGGGTTGAATTAGGGAGCAGAAATTAGAACCCTAGGTAGGGAGGGTTTCTTGAGTATGTGTGCAGAGTATCTTGTGGAGAGAAATGGAAATGGGGGGAGTGAAAGGCCATGTTTGAGTGGGTGATGTATGTAGGCGTATAACGACAGTATCTGATTTGGAGGAGGCCCCTCAAACGTCACTGTATTTGGATCCCTATCAAAACTCTTCGGGTCCCACTTTCCTGGATCTTCATTTTACCCTAAGATAAACTTTTTATATCTTTTTAAAAGGGTTTAGTTAATGAAAATGTATTCAAGTTGTCATTTTTTGTTATTGTGTGTATTCAACTTTAAAACTTACCATTTAATGTACTGGACTTCCAAAACTTACCTATTAGTGTATCATGTTACCTCTTTAGAAGGTAACAGGTAAATATTTTTATTATTCCTTTAATTTAATTTCACATCAGCAATTAATTTCCAAAATTTTATTTCATTTAATGATATTCATCTTCAACCTTTTATCTTGAAGAACATTCATCCTCATCTTGAAGATACAAAAGAAAGAGAACATGCTGACAAAACAAAATCAAACCTTTGCAAACCAAGGATTCATCATGTTCATCCATCTAAGAACACTAATTTGAACAATAAACAACTGAATCAAGAACTTAAATCGAAACTTTAAACCAATAACTGATTCATAAAAAAGATGATAACATATCAGATTTGAAACCACATTTATGAACAATCAAGAACTCACATTTCGTAAAGATGATAAAAGATCATATTTGAAACCAAAACCGAAACCTAAACCCCCAAATCAGAACTCAAATCGAAAGTCACACACAGAATGAAAACCCAAAATCAAAAGTCGCAAACCTGGATCTGAGAATCAAGAACCCTAAACCGCCAATTAAGAATCAAGAAACCTAAACCGTCGATTGAGAACCACGAACCCTAAATCTCTTAGGTCGGGAAATCATGAACCCTTCGAACAGATGAGTCACTACTATCGAACCCTTCGAACAGATGAAAACCCAGTCGAACAAAGACCCTACGAAGATGAATCCATTTGATTTCGTAACAGAGTACCCTCTATTCGACCCAAATCGTGTGAAGATAGAAGATGAAAACCCATCGATGAAATCTTTGAAGATGAAGATGAAATCGAAGGTCGGAAACCCTATATTGCAAGTTGCGAATGATGAAGATGAAGATGATATCATAAATCATTCACAGGAATGCAAGTTGAGAATGATGGAGTCTGGAAAAAAATAATATATTAATATGAATAATTATATTTATTGTTATTAAAAATAAATATTCATTTTATTGGGAATTATTTTTAATTTTAAAACTCCATGTCACTTGCCAAGTCATTAGCCACGTCAGCAAAACTGGCGCCACATCACTATGTTACCTGCTATAATAGGTTCCATGCATTAAACGGTAACTTTTGAGAGTCCAATACATTAAATGGTAACTTTGAAAGTTCGATACACACAATAGCAAAAGATGACAACTTGGATACATTTTCATGAACTAAACCCTTTCTAAAAATAGGGTTATATATATTTTTATTATAAAATCTATATACTTATATTTTTATTTATTATTTATTTATTATTTTACTTATATGATTAAAATATGTGTTTAAATTAATAGAGAAGACAGAAAAAATATACATATAAGTATCATATTGTTTAGTGTGTACTAGCATATTTATATCTTTTTGAAAAATATTCTGTTTATTTTTTATAAAATCTTTTTATATCTAGCTAACTATTCATGATTGATACGTGATATTTATTAATTCTCTTTATTTATTCTATTATTTGATTTTAATACTTGTGTTATTCAAATAAATAGAAAGATGAGTAAAAGGATATTGAATATATTATTTTCTGAAGTTAAGAACTAAGAAAATATAAACTTCAAGATTTTTTTAAATATTTTTCCATAAACTTATATGTCTATCTTTTTGAATGACTATTATTTAGAAAACTAAAAGAATAATCGTATTATACAATGAAATATTATTCCCACTCACCTTTGTTAATTGATTAGGTTTTTTATGTCGATTTCAATTGAATTTAGATTACTATTTAAGTTTTTGGGTTAGTTTTGAAAGTGAATCATATGCTTAAAATTGGTGATTTAGCTATTCAAAATGAAAAATTATGTCATTAGTCTCTATTGTTTATAGTTTATACTAGTTTAGTCATTTAACTTATGTGACGTCTAAATCAGACGTTAGTTTGTTTTTACTTTGAGAGTAAGAAGAAAAAAGCTCTGGTTCCTAATACTCTACCGTATAGATGTTTCCGTTTATTCATCATTTTTGTTGTTGTTCAAATTCTCCTCAATCAATGATTGCTGGAACCATTTGATGTTTTCCTCTGATAAAAAAGTTAAAGGACTTAAAAAAATACGCCGTGGATAGATAACATAATAAGGAAATAACCAAATCGCACCAATATGAAAAAACAACAAACATTTTGACACTATTTGAATTAAATGACTAAATCAGTAATATCTTATAATTACTTTGGACAACGATGTAATTTTCTATTATAAATGACTAAATCAACTATTTTAATCATATCACAGGAATCATGTAAGTTATTTATTCTAAGAATTATACAGTCCAAACAAACCAAATGATGATTTATCTTTTTATTTATTTTCATATACTACAATATATATATATATATATACACACATTCATACAATAATTCACTTCTCATCTGTTACATTTTCATCCAATGTTGAGTGCCAATGTACCATTGAAAGAATTTCAAAGGTGGTAGGGCTTCACTGTTGAAATGCCAAGCATATTGAACTCTCTTTTGGTGTGGGGTTCGCTTACTAAGAAGTTGTCACCTGTTTATATGTTCAGGGTTTAATTCTACAGATTTAATCTTTCTACAGATTTAATTCTTTTTTTGTTAAACATTATGAGACGATTAGAAAAGTAACTAATGTGATCTAATTGATGTTGTAACCTTGTTATTAACTCCTTTATGTCATCTTGACTTTGTTTTCTTATAGATATAGTATCTTGCTATATGTGTTATTAGTAGAATTCTTTGGGATTAAAAAAACCTCGAGGTTTAAGAGCATCATTTATCATATCTAGGATCACTATTATTACAAACTGTCATATCAGCATCATTAAATCATCACTACCTATCTGCAGACATATCTAACATTACTACAATCACGAACCTCCAAGTCAAACACCAATTTATTTTTTATTTTTGTTTTCCTATAAAACACATAATATAAACTAAATACTAGATTAATTTTTTGAATAAATAGACTAAAATAAAATAACTAAATTTCCATTAAAATTAAAATACCATAATATTTTTCTAAATTTCTATTAAATTAATTAAAATATAATAACAATTAGATTAATATCTTTTAAACTACATTAATATTGATTGTGAATTGAAAGTCGCTAGATATGTTCGACGAGATCACTTTGATATATGATTATGGTGAGTATCCATATGATGTAGCTCACTACCTTTTTTGGACTTGTGAACTGAGTCTCCTGTTAACAGAACAATGTGAGTAGTTGTTTTCAATTTCTACATTGACATCGCTAGAGCTTATTGCGTATCCTTGATCTTTTATAACCATGTTATGCAAAAATATGCAAGTGGACATGATTCTTCTAATTATGTTGATGCTGGTCACTCGTGCCGGGTTTTTATTATTATTTCGAACGATCTTGAAGAACACCGAATACTTGCTCGATATTTTTCTTACACTTTCTTGGAGTGGTTTTTATGAGGTCTACTCTAAAACTATATATATATATATATATATATATATATATATATATGGAGAGAGAGAGAAAAGTTCAAACGATAATTGTTTTTTATGCGAGAACTATTTATAACATCATTAATGACTCATTAATAGGGGTATTTTGGTCATTTTATGTATTTACCCAATCATGAATTGCATCCGGATATATCTTCATTAACGGTGAGACTTGATTTTTCTAAAAACCCGTCATTAATGACTCATTAACGAGCGTATTAATGAGTCACTACAATTATTAGTGATTGATTTATTTTAATCAAAGGTCAATATTTGTTCTCGCATGAAAAACAATTATCGTTTAAACCATCCACTATATATAGTATATAATTATAGCTTTTATATTAAAGTTGCAATTTAATAACAAACAGAAAAATAGCTACTAACATGCACCTTCGCTCGTTACATCATTTACGATCTCATCATCCACAGCCGTTTGAGGCAATGACAATGGTTACAACGAGCAACATGGCTCATTATGTTGCTCTGGTGGTCGATAACGAGTTCTTATCTCCCGTAGCAGATGCTTTAAAGGATAGGTAAACGTCTGTAAAAGAAAATTCTATTTTCTCCTACAATATCTTCTTATTCCATCATTCTATCAACAAAATAATGACATGTGCAATCTACTAAGTCTCTTTTTTTATCCCATTCATTAATTTTGACAATTGTCTTAACCTAATGAGTTTGAGGATAAGTACGAAGACTTTTAGAAGAAATATTCTATTTCTTCCTATTATTTTCTTATACTTTATCCTTCTACTCACCAAACGATGATATGTACAACTCAATAATTATTTTTTCTCACCCTTTCCATTGATTTTAACACTTGTCTTAATTTTTTAAGTAAGAAGATAAATAAAAGATTTAAAAAGATATAAAACCTCTTTTTTTTAAAAATTGATACATACATCTACAAAAATCATATTTCTTAAGACAATCAACATTTCTTTATAAAGAGTTTATAAGCTTTAAAGTTTATATATATGGATTTTTACACCTTATAAATTGGTTTTAGATATATGCTAAATAAATGGTATTTTTCTAATATAAACATCAACTTTAATAACATTAAAATCATACACTAAAAGTTAAAGCAAGATCAAAATAATATTAATTAATAATAATAATAATAATAATCAACAGTATCCTATGCAAGGGGAGATGATCAGCTATACACACAGTTAACATTGGTTTCCACACAATAATATTTATAGCTTTACAGTTTACACTCTAATTTTTGTCTGTTGCCTAGGGGCAGAATTGTAAATATGACGACGGTTTTTGCATACAAGTTTACAAATAATCTTTATTTATGCAATTACGGTGGATTCCCCCAGTCAAAGTCTATGGCTCGTGCAAAAAGTTACGTTATATAATATAAATATAAATAAATTAATAAATAGGATTAGTGTTCTTAATGATACAAAAGTAAGAAGTAAATCACATATATTAGGTCATTCTTAATTTATATACACTAGCAAGATACACGTATAATACGATACCGACGGATAGAGAGGGATTATGATAAGTTTTTGTGATGATTGGTGGTATTAACAATAAACAATATGCTGTTACAGTTTGAAAGGGTATCATGTGCAGTGCATATAAATGGATTATTAGTTTTGTTTTCACAAATTACACTCTGTTAATATTATATATATATATATATATATATATATAAGGGAAGGTTTAAACGAGAACTATTTTTCGTACGAGAACTGCGAGAACCAATCTTGGTCGTTCATTTTGGATAATGGAATTCATGGATAAAGAGCGTGGGAGGATTGAGTGTGGCAGAATGCATGTAAGGAATTTATGGGTGGACAATCCAATTGAAAGAGGGGGAATTGGACGGCTAAGATTGGTTCTCGCGGTTCTCGTACGAAAACATTTCTCGTTTGAACTTTTGCCTATATATATAATATACGATCATGTTTGCTGTAACGTTTACGCTCTCTATTCATCTATTGATGGTCTACATGGTGGATGATTTGCTCCAATAGAGGGAGGGGGAGCTCAAAGCACGAGTCTCACAATGCTCAAGAGATGCTTTGAAAACGGTCACAAATAAAATTGATTAGACCTCACACATCTAAGCCAAACGGTGTAATTGTCAATCTATATATTTTTAAGTGTTTTAAGTAGATTTATCTGATTGATTTATGGGTTAGTGAAGTTGCTTATGAGTTAGGAAGTTGTTTACTTGAGTCATGTTTTTATATCTTAAATTGGTTACAAAATCATTCTCATTAATTATACATTAATTCATTTCATATTTACATGGTGTCGTGCTTAGTTATTTCACATAAATATTTATAAAACATATTATTATCTAACCATGATTCAGAAATATGTTCATCTACCCATATTTATTTATAAAACTTCCCGTAGATGTTCACTAAAATTATTATATCTATTAAAACCTTACAAGGTAGAAAGCAATGGGAAAAAAAAAACATAAATACTTCAATAAATTTGGAAATGTTGTCTTGTTAAAAACTTTTTCTAGAAAACTTAGTGGAAAATAACAAAGGGAAAAAGAATGCAATACGTATTTTTTTCCCCTAAATTCACATCACAATAGCTTTTTTAAGTCGGTACAACCAAGCGACCAATGTCATGAACTATTTTCTCAAATGGTAAGGTAAGAAATTCCTTGGTAGATAACTTATGAGGGTCTTTGCGTGAATAAACTTCTTAAATGTATCATATTGTGTTTCTTGGTGAAAACACGTACTTTGTTTGCTGCATAGATTAATAAGATCTCCTAAATATTAGATGCAAGGTTGCGATTATTAGCTTTGTTTACGTCATAATTTGTCCTATCACCAATTGTGAAGATATATATATATATATATATATATATATATGGGAGAGTTCAAACGAGAACTGTTTTTCGTACGAAAACTGCGAGAACCAATCTTGGTCGTTCATTTTGGATAATGGAATTCATGGATGAAGAGCGTGGGGGATTGAGTGTGGCAGAGTGCATGTAAGAAATTCATGGGTGGACAATCCAATTGAAGGAGGGGGAATTGGATGGCTAAGATTGGTTCTCGCAGTTCTCGTACGAAAAACAGTTCTCGTTTGAACTTTTACCTATATATATATATATATATATATATGGCAAAAGTTCATTTGAGAACCGTTTTTATTGCGAGAACCGCGAGAACCAATATTAGGCGTCCAATTCCCCTTCCTTCAATTGGATTGCCCACCCATGAATTTCTTACATGCACTCTGCCACACTCAATCCCCCCACGCTCTTCATCCATGAATTCCATTATCCAAAATGAACGACCAAGATTGGTTCTCGCAGTTTTCGTACGAAAAACAGTTCTCGTTTGAACTCTCCCATATATATATATATATATAGTTTGAGACCATTCATACAAGGATCTAACATATATCATGCATCTAGAAAACCAGACAAACTTGTTTTGATGAGTTAGTAAAATATAAACTCGTGTTCTTGGTGCCTTGAAGGTATCGAAATATAAACAATGTCTTTTCACGGGACACGAACTATATCTTACTAATAAATTATAAAAAATGATATTTCATATCGTGTATGATAAGCGGAAAACACATTTTTTACATATTCATTTTGATGCACAAGGACTTCATCCTTAAGGTGTTTAGTTTGTAACTAAAGACAAGAATTTGTGTTTCTAAGGTATTTCATTTTCAAATCCATTTACTACATATTTAATCATCTTGTGAAACATCAAAGAGTTCTAGTTATATTAAAATAACAAGAATTATTATATATTAAAATCCCTCTCTTGATAAGACGATTATATCAGAAAACTTTAGGATTGTCTTAACCCATATAATAATTTAATGTCATCAAATAGTGTTTTCGAGAACTTTCTTATATGTTTCAAACAATTTCAAATAATTAGTCATGCTTTAAGCACTTTATAACTTTTAGGTATCTTATAATCAACTGAGCTCTAATAATATTTACTAGACGTAAATCAAGCACTTTTTCATATTGACAGACAATAAAATATCATATATATATATATATATATACTTCTATCACACGAGAAAATATCAATCTTGTATCTTTACGAAACCTTATGCCATAAATCATGCTTTTTATCTCATCATATTATATCTTATTTAACCTTCACACAAAGACAAATATGTTACACATTCAAGTGTATACATGTCATGTACTAAAAATCTTGCACCCGCGAAGTACTTTTGAGTTTTCATTAATTCCTTTTATTTTTCTATTTTAGCCAATAATATCATTTTTGGACTTCTGGACAAGTATACTTTTAAGATCTTCATTATTAATCATAATATTTAGCACTATATTATATACATAAGTATTAGCGATGTCAAATTTGCTTTGATTCCATACTTTCCAGACATGATATAATTTACTGAGATCTTATTATTTTAGTTACATGAGGTTTTTCTGGAACCTTCATGTCTAGTTTTCCTTTAAGAGACTTGATAGGGGTCTTTATTTCATCGATTGACCATTTTAATTCATTACTCCTTTTTCTTTCAAGAAGTATTTTGTTTTGTTTGAGATTGATTTGTCTACCACGCTTTAGGCGTGCCATACAATATCATTAACAACTATCCTTCTGGGGTATATATCATACTCGTAGCATTATCAGCTGAATGTGTGATCTAGTCACACTCTTTAGGTCAATAAACATGTTTGGCTTTTACTAAATCTAGTAAATAAGTTAATTTAAAAGCTTCTATTTCATATTATTTTACACATCGATATAAGAACCCTAATATTAAACTCTAATTGACCCTAGTCCATTTATACAATTGGACTGAGTTATCTTACACTAATCGCTAATCACATTATCTCTAATAGTATCGTTGGAAAATATGGCTAGAAATAGACAACTTTCTGGCGGTGTATTAGGGTTTCCTTTATCCAATACTCTAAAACTAGATTAAATGTTTGTGTGATACATGGGTTAGTTTTAAAAAATAATATTTATTTAACATTAATAAAAAGATACTAAATAATCATAAAACATAAAAAAATGAGAATTTAAAAAAATGGTGACAGACGGCGTCAACACTCAGACTAGCGTGGAAGCGTCGACGCGAGGTTGAGGGCAAATGTGATGATAAAAACATGATATCATGATACGAAGAGGCATAATTGTATTTTTTTTTTACAAACCGTCAATTATTATTATTACAATTAGGGTAGTAAGATCAAGTCCTTAGTGGTTATAATTAAATAGAATTTAAAATAATTATAAAAATATTTTAATTTGGTAAAATTTAATATTTGGTTAAATATGAGTTTTGGAAATGTTATAAAGGTTAAAAATAATATTTGTAAATTAGGATATACAAATATGATATTTTAAGTTTTAAGATGAACATATATACAACTCTTTTTAATAAACTTGCTTTAATTTTGACCAAAAAAAGTCAAAATTAGAATTCCAATAAAAAAAAATTAAACGGCAAACACACACACACACATAAAACTTATCCATAAATCTACTTTATTTTCACAATAAGACTTGAACCCACGACATCTTGGGAGGGGATACCACTCCGGAACATCAGATACCGCTATGCTATAAGCCATTTAGTTTTAATTTTAAATAAATGAATGGTCAAGGTTGAGATATTAATTTTTTTATTAAATAAAAGGTTAATATCAAATAATAAACTTGATGCATGTTAGTCTTTTATTTATATTAAAATATAATTTTCTACGCAATAAATAGTAGTTTTGAATGAGTAAATATTTTAAAGTGGCTTCTTTCTTTTCAGAGAAGTGCGTATATGTAGCTTATATATGATTTTATTAATGAAGTTATATATGTAAAAAATATTTCTTGAAATACAAAACTCAGTGAATGGATATGAAGACAATTAAAGATATAGATAAATTTATTAGTGCTAGGATCTCTCTGAGTTTCTAGTGGTCTACTAATGCCCCTCATGAATTTTACTATGCACTAACAAAATATGTAAAAAAGTAACATATTTTTTACTTAAAAAGTTCAAAACACTGTACGAAAATTACAACGACCTAAAACAATGTCTACGTGCATTTTTTGAAGTAAATTCATTAATAATTTTATCTATTGGATCTTTAGCATTATTAGACTGATCTACTGAATCTTTAACATCATTAGACTTACCTATTGAATCTTCAACATAGTTTTCAATAAACTTATTGTTTTCAACAAACTCATTAGAATTATCAATCGGATATAAAGCATCTTCTTCGGTATTTGTTTCCCTAAGATGAACACGTTCATTTTCTTATTTAACAAAATATATATTTATCAAGTAACTAAGCAATCAATGACTATGAGACATGTCAATTGTTATATCAAGTAACTAAGCAATCTATCAAAAAATCAAGCAACTAAGCATATAAAGCAAAGAAGAAATCAACAAAAAGATCAAGCTTAAAAGGATTAAGGATAAGACCTGATTAAGCTTCTTGTAAATTGAAAATGATGTTCTTTTCACCGTAAATTCTTTCCTTTTTATTTAATTATCGGCCTTTCAAAAAAATTATAGTCTACTTCCTGTCAAAGCTTTGATATTTATTGTCTGTCAAAAGATGTCTGGAATCAGAATTGATGAAAAAAATCTAAACAGATTCAATAATTCATCAAAAAGTTATAAACTCAAAACTCAAAACATCTAACTATCTAAGATTCCCGTCTAAATGGAGAGTCTCAAATGTTAATTTTCTTGTAATTTTGTGCTGTTGAGGTTATAAAACTGAATGAGATATTAAGCTGGTTCTTCATTTTTTCTTAATTAGTACTCAATTAATCTTAATATCTTATGCAAATTTATGTAATCATGTGAAATGTTCTGTAAAAAATGGAACTCAAAATTGCTAATAATCAAAGGGGGAATCGAAGTGTCAAAACACATACACACCTGTTAATAATCGACGAACGACAGGAATCAATGGTGAGACGGAGGTGAGACAGCGGCGACAATCGTAACTAGGAAGTTGGAACTTAGAAAGAAGAATGACATGGTCCGAATGGAGTGGAGACGTGGAAAATCCGTAACCCCCTCGGTACTTTTCTTTGCCTTTTAATAATCGAATGGTCCCAAAAGCTCTCTTGATCTCTGTATTTTCTCTCTGCCATGATTGCCATCGTTATAGGGGAGTGGAGAAGCCACCTCGGTACTCTTCTTTGCCGTCTCCCAAGTCTGCCTCTCAGTCACCCTATCTTAATTCTTGTTTATGCTTTTTAGTAAATGGCTCTAGTACTATAGAACTTGGATTGACAAAATGATGCCATGCCTTTTGCTGTCCGGGGCTTGTGCACTGTCTAGTACTTGGGCCGGCCCGGCCCTGGTGTTAGTATTATGTTATTGTTAATGTTAAAAAAAGGGTTCAAGCAATGATTGTTATCGAATCATTACAATTCTAAAATTAAATGTTAATGTAGCTGAAATTAACTTTGTAACAATATATGGTACAACAAGAAATATTGATCAACAATTTTAAGGATCAATTAGGATGGTACTTTGTGAAACTTTTAAGAAGAAAATACCATCGTCTTTACATACTTATAATTTTTTATAAAAATGTTGATCAACATTTTTATATACATGTTCAAAGTGTTAAGATTGCTTCACGAATCCCCACGACAGTCCTTTAGAGCATGGGGTACATGCTTGAACCACTCCATGTTTTAGTGTCACATAAGCATAATCTACTACATGCTTTAAACATGTTTAAACCTCTACTACCCACGCTTCACACACTTCAACAATTTCTATTAAAAAAACACTCTCTCTCTTCTTTTATCTATTCTCCCTCATCTCTCTCTCTCTCTCCCCCCTCTCTTTGGCATCCAAATGCTGATTCCTTCTCTTTCTTTCGGTACTGGATTAAGGGGGTGGTGTTGGTTTTGGTACCCAACGTCCAACTCAAACATGTTGAGGCATGCTTGAGGCCATGCCTTTAGAGGTTATGGATATATAACATGTATGTTTTGGGGATAATTTTCTTTTGCCACGTTAGTCGTAAGAGACGTACTACTCTATCTTACTCTTTATTAAAACACAAAATTTTCAAATTTCCCCAAGAATCCTTAATTTCCCCCAATTTTAACTTGAATGCAAAATTGGCCTTTAATTTTGAAATTTTCCATTGTCATTTCCGATTTCAATTGGTTTCACTTGCACTTTGAATTGATTATAAAGGGCCTATGTAAAAATTTATAGGGATGTTTGTATAAACTATACTAGCTTAATACCCCATGTATAAACGCATGGGTAGTTAAAGTAAAATTTAAATGTTGATGTTAAATACTACTAACATATATGGTAAAATAATTTTAAATGTTTGGTTATACTATGATCATTAATAAAAGTTAAGTTTAGTCATTATCTTCAATTATATTGTTTTTTAGACATCGATTTTTTCATATGTATAGTTATATATAGTTGTTTATCGTGTCGCAATAAAAAAAACTTAAAGATTCTTCTTTGTGATGATGATGATAACTCAACAAATAAAACTATAAATGTAGTATATGAAAAAATACTATAGAAAGTATAAAAGTTGTCTTAATTTCAATCTTCAAATAGTCAATAAATATGTTGTTTATTAGTTATTCTTTATATGAATATGACTATGGTCTGTTTAAATTGTTTTATATATATATATATATATATATTTTTTATCCTTTATAAGACGTTAGATGTTTAAAGTTTTTTAAATTTTCTTCCGTACGTGAATAGATCATTTAACTAGTAAGAAGGATATATCAATATACAAAATATATTATTCTATATTTATTAATATCAGACCTATCATTAAAATGGTAACATTTTTGTTTTAAAATACTTATAATTACTTTGACAATTATTAATAATCATTTTATATTATTGTTATATTTCCTTGGTGATATAATATGATAGAAAATAACCATAAAACGACACTAATAACAATACATACGAAATTAAATAGAAACATATACATATATATATATATATATATATAATTTTAAAATAGCATTTAAATTGTTAACTTTTGTGATGTAAATAATTATCTGTTGTCATTTTCTCCATGTGATTGCATTATCAGATGTGTCGGCGTCATTTTAGCAATTTAGCTAAATTTAAAAGGGCACATCAGTAATTATACATTTTTAACTCCGCTCTCTCTCACTAGTCTTTGTATCGATATGTGGCTAACTGACCCTTCACAATCGTGTTTGAAAAATCCTTTTCAAACAGTTTTCTTTTTAAATGGATGAAGGCTAAGCATTAATAGGTTCTCTAATAAATAAATTGGATTAATATATGTCTTGTACTTGAATATCTATACTACTATATAAAGCATTTAACACTCTATCTCCTTCTTAATTTTAAGACTTTAAAATTCAATCAAAACAACATCTTGGCCTTTCATTCTATTTAACTTAATCTCACCCACTCAATCTTTAACCATTTCAATCTCTCTCCTAATTTACCTTAACTTTTTATTCAATTAAAATATACTCTTACACAAACGTAATTATACACCCGTAACAACATAATTTTTAATATTTTATTAACTTCTCTATCCTTATTTCACAAATATGATTTTTTTTCCTTATTTTAATGTCTTTTAGATTTTATTTTTAAAATTAATAAAATAGTTTATGCAAATAGAAGAAAAATTGAAAAAAAATGGAACATGTTGCTAAAGAAATTTTTTTGTGACATTGAATTTTGCGAATAACATATTATTACATTTTTTAAAGCGGCATATTATAAAACAAAAACTATTCAACTCCGCAGCATTACGCGGGTACGATGCTAGTAGATCTTAAAAGCTAAATCTAGATTATTAGATTTTTTAAATTAATAGTCAAAATCTAATATTATAATTAATTAAACAATTATAAGATGTAATTATAGAAAAAGGGTATTATGAGAATCCCCCAATCCATAAATCACCCTAATTAATTAAACAATTATGATAACACTTTTCAGTTGAAATTGATAACATTTTCTCAGTTGAAAATGATAACATTTTTCAAATGAAAATGATAATAAAATAAAAAATTCAAAATGATAACATTATCTAGATGAAAATGATAAAAATGTAACATTTTTAGCCACAAATGATATAAATACACACGTTTTTAGCCCGAAATGATATAAATACACATAGTTACAGCTGAAAATGATACAAATTCACATGATTCAAAATGATAACATTTTGGTATAATTTTCATATGGTTTGTATTTTCAAAATAAAATTTTCAGAAATATGAAAATGATGATCTTGTTTGAAAGAGGATTAAAAAATGAGTAGATTAATATAATATTTTACTCAAATTCTTAAAATTAAAATAGTTATAGCTATTTACAGATTTAAGGAGTAAAAAAAAATAAAAAAAAATTGGGAGAGTTTCTTAGGGGGTGCGTGAGTTACAAATTTTCATTTCCAATTCTATTTTGCTCTTTTAAAAGAATGACAAGAATGAATGAGATTTGACCTTTGGGATCTATGTTCAAGGGTGAGACTATATGAAACCTTACTATATATATATATTATATAGGGGAGGGTGATTTGAGAACTATTATTATTGTGAGAACCAATCTTAATTGTTCAATTAGTAAGTGGAATTTATGGATGAAGAGCGTGAGAGAATTGAGTATGACAAGATGCATGCAAGGAATTCATGGGTAGGTAATCCAATTGAAGGAGGGGGAATTGGACGACTAAGATTTGTTCTCGCGGTTCTCACAATAAAAACGGTTCTTAAATGAACTTTATATATATATATATAAGTAATAAATAAAATAAAGTGCCAAAAGTAGACCGTTCGAACAAATCAAATAAAGAGCCCCGATTAAGTTTCTCATTCTCATATAAATATATAATCTCATTTGAGATCAATGATTCAAAATGATAGGAACGGCCTTTTGAAAAATACAACAATAGATGGTATTAATTTGTTTATAGTAAAAGGGTAATTAGTCTTGGAATCAACATTGAATAAATATATTTTAAAATACGAAAATTATATAAAAAACAATGATACTAATATCATATCTTTTTTCGGAAAAGAAATTGCTTTTTGATAGGTAGAACACTGGTGTGAAAATATGCACATAGACTATGTTGATTCCACCATTAAACTAGTCTTGAGAGTTACAGCATGAGGCACAGCCGTGCCAGCCCACGGACACACCCAACTTACGCTCGACTTGGGCTCGTGCTTTTGCACTAGGCACGGCCGTACCTCTACGAGGTTCGCCCTAGGCACACCGACCTTGGGCAAACCCATACCTTCATAAGGCACGGTTGTGCCCGACCCCACCAAAACTCAGTTTTGGCATTTTTCTCTCTCTCGTTCAAAGGTGTTGCCGGAATCAATACTTGGCGTGTGACCCAATAGGCCTATGCCTCATCGGCAGTAATACCAACTCGTATGTGTCAATGGACATTTTCCCAATAGATGCGTGTGTGGACATTTCAAACATGTCACAAGGAATAGTACTAGATACTTCGTTACCTTTACGGATGATTGTAGTAGGTATGGGTATATATATTTGATCAAACAAAAGTCTGAAATCTTTGAGGTGTCCAAGACATTTCAAAATGATGTAGAGAATCAATTGGGGAAAAGGATTAAGACGATACGATCGGATAGAGGCGGTGAGTATCTTAGTTCCGAGTTTCTCGACCATGGAGGTTATGTGACATAGTTTCAAAGTCAGACGCAAAAAAAATGCACATCAACATACTGATACAAAAATGTAGAAGTCATACATATTTGGAGTAGAATAGATAAAAAAGAGTAGAAGAGGAGAAAATAACTAATAGACCGTCTCAATCTATAGTTTCCAACTTAGATGCTACAAATATGCAAACTCTTTTAATCATATGTAAGCATAACATACTATTGATTAGTGTACACTTAAGTTTGAAACATTAAAAATAACAAAATGGTTGCTATAAGCTAGGGGTGAGTATGGTACCGGACCGGTACCGATTTTACCGAATACCGAATTTGATTTATAGACGTACCGAATATTCATATACGGTACCGGTATCGACTACCTATTTTACCTAGTTGGTTCGGTACTAATCCCGAATACCGAGTACCGATTTAGCAATATTTTATGTACCGAGTACTGGACCGAAAACTTCTAATTATTTGTACGGGTACGGTGCCGGTACGGTTCGGTGTTTTCGGTACCCATGCTCACCCTTACTATAAGTTGATAAGCTAGATAGACACATGCACATATCTTACTCCTATATAATGCATTTACCACCTAAAAAACTCTTAATTTTAAGAAGATTAAATTTACTAAAATACCCCTCATTTATACCTCTCCTTTACCCCTTCTTTAAGTCCACAATTAATGAATTTAAACAAATAAATATTGAAAACATAAACAACAATTAATGAATTTAAACCAATACTTATAACTTACTCCTATATAATGCATTTACCACCTAAAAAACTCTTAGTTTTAAGAAGCGTAAATTTACTAAAATACCCCTCCTTTATACCTCTCCTTTACCCCTCATTTAAGTCCACAATTAATGAATTTAAACAAATAAATATTAAAAACATAACCGATAATTAATGAATTTAAACCAATACTTATAACTGAATTATTTCTAACCATATATTTTTAATATTAACTTTTGATTCATGAGATCACCATACTTATAACTGAATTAAGTCTAATCATATATTTTTAGTATTAACTTTTGATTCATGAGATCACCTAAATTCCTGTTTTCAATAAATCAAGTTCAAGAGATTTCACAAACACCAAACAAATGAAAGAGTCAAAGAGTTGAAATTTATAAACATTGCATTCTAACTCAATTACATAATAATTAGAACTATGAAACATTACACACACACATATTCATACATATATATAATCAGCAACTTCATAATTCAGCCATGCAACAAAATTCTTCCAACAAACTGAAAGACAAATAACTCAGAGTTAGCAATTTAATTCTTAATTTCAAAGTGGCTCTCATAAAAAATCTTCACAAACTCATATTATCTTCATCTCGCAAGGAATCTTCACAAACTCATATTAGCTCTTTGTGATTGTTCTTCACAAAACTCATCACAACCTCCTCTTTATTCGCCGCCGTCGCATTACGCGGGTACTCCACTCGTGTATAAATATGCATATGTGCATATTTTCTAATCATTCCATGCTTCATACAAATAAACAAATAGCATCTCGCTAATTTGTTCTTGTTTTCACAAATCTAATATTTCAAAATATCAAGATGGGAATTTATTTAACTGAATTTGAATATACTAATACAAGTTTTGAAATGGTAACATCTAGTTAATGAAAGATTAAATGATATATAAATACTTTTTTTTTTTAAAAAGCATAAAAGCAATCCGCTTATGTTCACTTAATTTCGAAATACAATACATGAACTTTACAAAGCCATCCTATAAGTAGTAGAAAGATCAACTAAATAAAATTTTAATTTGTTCGACACAAATCAAAAAACCAAAAGCAAGAATTTAGGGATGGCAAAAAAAAACCTAAAAATAACGAGAAAAATCGAAAACCGACATAAATGGGACGGAGAAAACCCGGTTATTTAAACGGGGATGAAGACGGGGACGGGTTTGATGATCCTCGCCCCGATTACCCGATACCGCCCCTGATTACCCAATACCCGCTACCCGATTATAGTTTAATACTAATTATATATATATATATATATATATATATTAATATGTATAAAATTAATTTTAAATAGAAAATATACAAAACTTTATACACTTTCATACAACCTAATTTTAATTGCTATCTTTACTTGAATTGTTTGGTTATGATATTTTAGATGTATTTGGATTCTTTAACACTTTAATTTTGGTTCATATGTGTTTATATTCGATAATGTTGTATAATTTAGTATAATATTTTTTTAAACCTCGTGGTAAAATCTTAACGGTGATGATTCCCATAGTGAAATATCACAGTTCTACTTTAACGGATATCTCTACGATGAAAATGACCTATTTAGTTACATGTTTTAAATTAAACCGGGATACCCGTTTCCCCACGGTTTTTCTTGGTTACCCGACGGGGATCCCAGTTTAAATCCCTGTGATTTTTTAAGCGGAAACAGGGACAGGGGACCAATCCCGGCCCCGAACCCGCTTCGTTGCCATTCCTTGCAAGATTTAAGGAATCATAATTCGAAAACAAAATCACTACTAAAGCAAGATTGGATGGTAATTAAACATAAATCAAAATCCGAAAAACAAAATTCAGGTTCTCGATTATTAAACATCATGATCATGATTAAACCCAAATGGGTAAAAGAAAACCAAAATCTTCTAGAATATACTCTCAATCTGAATTCATGATAGTTAAAAGTCAAAATCAATGGCTAAATCCCCACCAATCATCACAAAAGCACACAATTGATGGGTTAAATAAGCCCTAAATCTTGAACCAATATCAAACCCAAGGAAGTAGGGTTATAATGATAAAAATTATAACCTAATAGTACATAGACTTATGAGTTGGAGCTTCTATGCCTAAAGCCAGAGGAGAGAGAGAGAGACAGAGAGAGATCAACATCTAGCAAGTAGTGGTCACTGGGTAGTATTTGGCCAAGAAGTACTTTGAACGTAGTGAGGTCATCGTCATTAGCGTTGAATATCATTTGGTGGTACGTTATTGAGTATTTGGTTGTGGGTTCTTGGGTTCCGAGAGGTTGGTGAGCAAAGGTCGTCTTCTTCGGCGTGCAGGCAATTTGGGTGGCAAGGTCTTTAGTGGTCCGGGTATTCAAATCATCGATATGTAAGTTTGTGAGGTTCAAACTTAAAACCAATTAGTTATATGAGGAGTAGCTCATGACCCTAATTAAGCACATTATGAAAAACCAAATGGCTTATATCCTAGCGGTATCAAGGTGTTAGAAGGTGTTCTTTATGGCCTATGGTTATGGGTTCAAGTCTCATTGTAAACAAAAGGTGTAGATTTAGGAGTAGATTAGTGTGTGTGTTATGCTCTAAAAAACACATTACGAAAACACTTTTTGTCTAATGTAGAACACTATTCAACACGGTGTTGATGTGAGGACAATGTGGGTTTGTCTCGAAGAATATTGGAAATCGGTGTGAGTGAGGGTTAATTACATTCATAAATGTTTTTTTAAAAATATTTACTACTTTTAGTTTAAAACTGAAAAAAATATTAAATGATGACGATTGATTCTCGTATTAAAATCAGTTTTCGATTAAATATGTGTATGTAGAAAGAGAGAGAGAATGAATGTGTGTGTAGGATGGAACACTGCATAAAACTTATTATATTTTTCCTAGGAAATTTGATTAAATAAGGTTGGATGAAAATAATGTATATACTTATAAAGTAACAAATACACGATTTATAATTTTTTTGTAAAACTTTAGTTAGAAAAATATTAAAAATACAATAAATAGTTATTAATATATATATATATATATATATATATGTTATATAATCATTGTTAAGTGATATTATAGAGATCATCATAACATTAGTGTTAGAATGATCAAACTATTGTTATTCAAGAATGATTAAAGCACGTGGCAACGAATGTTGTGAAAGCGATGCTTTTGTTGTAGGTAATGGCCGGGGTTAATAAGCGTTTGGTAGGCCAAAAAGTTTGAAGAGGGACCAGACCAGCTTTCGACTTGTGTAATCTTCTCAAAGAGCTAGGGACCATTGCTTTTTTAATTATTTTATTAATACACAAGTTATTGGTATCTCTAATCTAGGGGTGTTAGAAATAACCGGACTCGAATAATGATAAAACTTAATTCGAGATGGTCCCTCTTACGAAATTTAAGTTAAAAGAAGACTAAAACGTCCGGAAGCGATTTCCCGGATATTATCAAATCAATGTAATAGATGAATTTAAATATGCAACTTAATTACTGGCATGCGAACTAGAAACAAAGAATGGGTGATATATGGAATCTAATTCCTTAAAAAATTCAATTCCTATAGGAATTGAATTCTTTAAGGAATGAGATTCCTATTCATGTTTGTTTCGCTGAAAAGTAAATGGAATTGAATTTCATTCCAATTCTATTTTGTGTTTGTTTGCAAATTATTACAATGGAATCATATCAAAAGACTAAAATACGCTCGATTCATTTTTGTATTAAAACTTTATATAATTATGTTTGTAAAACGCACCCACACCCACACCCAACCCCCGGGCCACCTGCTACCACCGTCACTGCTGCCACCACCGTAAGGGGAGGGGAGGGGTAGTTGGTGCAAGGGTAAGGGTGGGTGGGGTGGGGTGGGGTAGGGTAAGATAGGGTGGGGTGGGGGTAGGGTGGGTAGGGTAGGGTAAGGTAGGGTGGGGTGAGGGTAAGGTGGGTAGGATAAAGGTAGGGTGGGGTAGGGTAAGGGTAGGGGTGGGGGTGGGTGGGGTGAGGTGAGGTAGGGTAATGTGGGGTAGAGTAGGTTGGGGGTAGGGTAAGGGTATGATGGGGAGGGTAGGGTAAGGGTAGGGTGGGGCGGGGTAGGGTAAGGGTAGGGTAGGGTGGGGTGGAAGGATTAACTGATTATGGTTAAATTAAGGTTAATCTTGTTCTTTTGTCAACATTCCGTAGGAAAATGAATTCAATTCCATCTAACTTATAATAGGAATTGAAATCCATTACCTAAAGGAATATTTAAATTCCAAAGAATTTGATTTCATCCCAAATAATTTTACCGAACGCAAAATATAACGGAATTTGATTTGAATTTCATTCCATTTCTTCACATTCCGGTAAAACGAACGGGACCTAATTTTTTTAGATATATTAAATCAATATCATACACTTATATTAAATCAAGAATTTAATCACCTCCACCCTGTAGAGAAGTGTGTGATGGCAACCCAAAGGAAAATGGAAAACATAAGTTAGTATTAAAGTAACATAAAGTCATAAATCATGACATACTCCACTGCTCTTTGAATTAATGAATGTGTAATTTCCAGTTTTTCCATTTTAGATATACAAACTTTTATTATTAATGTACAAATAATTCATTCAATATTGTAATAAAGGGTAATTATATACATAATTAATGGAAAACTTGATAAATTATCTTGAAGTATACATTCTATTTTGTACAAACTAAAATAGAAAGTAGACACTTATTTTAAGATGAGAGACTTACACTAGTATAGGGAGCACTTTATGGACCGGTTAAATTTTATATTTAGACCGGTTTTACATGTGGTCTCAATGAGGGGGGGTCTTGATGTTCAGTGATATAAAGACCGGTTATAAACCGGCTTGTAAATGCCTTTTAAGACCGATTGTAAAAGTGGTTTATTAGTTTTTAAGACCTTTTTCTTTATTGTTGTCGAGCGTAAGACCTGTTTCTACCTAAAACCGGTCTTTATATACATTTTTTTTAAATCGCAGGTAGGTAGGTAAAATAACAATATTTCAAGAATGAAAATCCAAATTCTAAATGATACCCACTACATAAATCCAGAACTGCTTCATTGTATAAAACCAAAATTGACTTGCATGTATTACAAAATAGTTTTTCATTACATGAATGAAAAAAATTCTATACTACAAATTCCATTATCCATTATAACCAAAACCAAGACATTCTATTTACATTTTCCTAAAATACAAAAGCATCACGCAAAAAGATTTCTAGGATAACGCGAAGTGTGATACACATAAAATTAGCCTTCATTATCTTCACCTGACACATAGAATAATAACAGTTAGTAATGTATTGTATTTGGTAACCCCAAGTCATAATTTAAAAGAACCAAGTGTTGCCACTTGCTTATAAGTTGTAAGCCACTATTGTTTTTAAAATATAATGTACCTTGCACTAAAAATCAAATATGTAAACATACCTAATCAACCTCACATAGTGTGCCAAATATTGACAACTTCATTTAATTCTTCCTTGGTAAAAGCCTTCATACTCTTCCACGGGTTCTAATGATGAAATTACTATTGCTTCAACTAATGATATTTTTATAATATACCATACAAAAATTAAGAAAACTTACCTTAGCAAGAAACTCAAACATGTACTTCATTACAAAATCATATATAAACTTCATCGTGTAATATCCGCATTCCCAGCCATCATTTTGTTTATTGCACTGGTAGTTAATGGAATTAATACACACATAAAACACTAACCTAAATCAATGTGATTGTATATAATACACATTTACCTTAAGGAGTATCCATTTCACACCACTACCAAGTACCTTAAAAAATAAGCACTCAAAAATAAGCACGCTTTGTGAAAACTATAATTAAAATATTGTAACTATAGAAAATACTTACTCGATCAAACAGTCGGTGAGTTTGTACAACTTCTCTTGTTTTGCCCCGGTTCTCTTGAGAGAGTCGAAAATATATACCATTTTTTGTTTTTTGTGTACGACATACAATACCCAATGCCGACTGAAAATTCATATAAATAATTAGTATTTACAGTACTAATGTTATATAGAAATAAAAAGCCAAGTACCTTTGAATATATGCACCGAGAAAAAACTCAATGTTAGTGTTCTTCTCATCGTTTAGGACATTCCTCAAATAAGTTAACACATTTTCTCTATCACCCATGATAAAATTTTCACAAATGGTATTAGGCATGAAAAAAAAATCCTCTCCTTGGCTACCGAGTTCAAGTTTTTGTAAAGCGCCCTAAAGTCATGACAATATATATTAAAAAGGTTAATTAGTACCTAATTAAAGAAATCAAAGTAAAGCAATTATAATATATATATCAAAACTCACCACTCGAACCAAGTTATGATTCCAATATCTAGCCAGTCATTTGTCCAGAGGTCTTGCATATCACGAGCATCAACACTAATATAGACCTCTTTATCCTTTATTCCAAAGATCTCGTCTTTAGGAGAAACTAATATCGTGTAAGGTAAAGTAGGATCGGATCGGAGCATCCACATGTTATATCCATTATATAAAGCACTTCCTCTTCCTACTAAAGAGTCACGCAATTTAATCATTTGAATAATCATATTTTTTTTCTTTCAAATTCTTCCTCCTCTTTTCTTTTCTCCTCCTCCTGTATTCTTCTCTCCTCTAGCTCTTTGCTTTTCTCCTCACTCTTCTAAACAACAAAAATAGTAACATATAATTAGGCAATGACAACAAACTCCTCTAGCTCTTTGCTTTTCTCCTCACTCTTCTTGATCGTACGCATACGTGGCACAGGCCATTGAATAAAACTACTTATTGCTTGGCCTAATGTGACAATTTCTTCACTAACAGGAATTGGCACTTTTAAGTCCACATACTTGTCATGAACAAGGTCTATAGACACCTTCATGTAACATGGTAGTATAGGAAATCCATGAAGTAGTACACCATTTTTTGAGGGATGGACCATCCCTCGAGCAATGTCATGAACAAAATCTTCACCAAGGGGGTCAAATAAAGCAACTTGCATCGGCTCCTACAAAACATGTACATGTGGAAGATATTATTTGATTAGAAAATTATTTGTAACATGTAATGTATGGATTATATACCAAAATATCTTGTAGTCGTGGTCTGTTCGGCTGTCGCTGAGTTTGCATTGGCACTGGAGATGGATTGCTTTGAGGAATCGAATGTTGAGTGGTTGCATCTTTACTTAACCCTACATGATTCTTTTGTAAAGATGCAATAATTTGCATGTACTCGGCCTTCATACTCCTAAGTTCCTCTTGGTATTGCCTTTTCATTTGTAGATTTTGAGCCTCTTGTTTTTTTCTTTCTTCTTCTAGTGTCTCCTTCAATTGTTCATTAATCATCTTTTTCATTTCTTCTTTATCTATTTTACTCATCTTTCTTCTCTCATCAAACCCTTCAATCCCCTTTCTCCAACCAACAGTACTTCCCACAGCCCTAGTGCGACCCGGATGCTCAGGTCCAAGTACATTAATCAGCGGATCTATTCCATCTACTCCAAAATCATCAAGTCCTTGTGATATATTTTTATCACACAATCTATAAATTAAGACGATTATTAAAATAGTAAATTCATATAAACACAAGAACTTGAAAATATACTAATAGACTAATAATGATAATAATAATAATAATAATAATAATTATTATTATTATTATTATTATTATTATTATTTCTATTATTATTATTATAATACTAATAGTAATAATAATAATGTATTTACCAATTGTTGTGCAACATCAACAACATCAGGCAACAAAGTCCTTCTTCCTTGTTCATTAAGGCGAGTTCTAGCCAATACCCAGTTCTTGGCACGTTCATCGTGAATATCATGGTATTCAGTCCTTAAGTCTTCATTTTTTTTCTCATTTTCCCATATCTTCTGGTAACCACGATAACCTATTCTGCCCACGCGTGGATGATTGATCTGGGTCTTAGCATTCAATCTTCCTTGCATACGTTTCGTCTACAAAGAAAAGTAGTACAAATTGATAAAAAACAACAATTGAACCTTTGACAAGTTTCTAACTAGAAATTCACTTGTCTTTCGGGTGTATCTTCCCTCCTGAGAAATTCTTGCCAAGTTTCTTGTGTTATACAAGTGAATCTTTGACAAGGACTTTTTTGCTAGTCCATATATTGAGACTTTAACATTGTCTTAAATCTCTTCCAAGCGTTATTGCATGCTTTAAGTGTGTTCTTTTTAGCAAAATCATCCTCAAGGTTAAAATGTTTCTATCACATAAACCAAAATAAAAGTTAAAAACCGCACTATAAGTAACAAGTATAACGAGTTTAAATATATTGTCATACCTTGATGATTAACCATAAAGCTTCCTTTTCATCTTTTGGTACTTTATGCCAACTAACATGGTTAATACTAATCCTCATCCTAGTACATATCCCACATTGTGTTGGAAAATTGTTTTGATAATTTTTTACACATTGTCCATGTCTATTAAATTCAACTTCGTCGGCGTCTTGAGGTATCGGATCTTTTGACTTGTTAAGCCCCCTCTTTTTCCTTTGATTTATTTGGTTTTCATTATTTTGATTTGGTTCCTAGAAGATGAAAATATTAGTCGATATTAAACATATAAACATAAAGCAGGGAGGTGAAATAATAACCAACACATTAAAAATTGATAAATGAGAATGCATGTAAAGTGGAAGGAGATAGCTAATCCATTTTATCTAGGATTTTGTATAATCATAGTAAAAGATTCGAAACAATGCTTCTTTGGTTGCTCCAATAGTAGTTTTTAGTTTCAGCTTTTTTGTAAACCATTAAGAAAGTAACAAAGATAAAACTAGTGATAAAATAAACATTACTATATAATCAATACAATCTATAAAATAAAAAGAGTCCAAATGTCAAACAAAGAACTTCAAGCTAAATCTAGCCAGACCTTTAATAAAGATATAAAAAGTATAAACAAATATTGATACAAAAGAAAAACATATATACTAAGATACCCTTTATTCATCTCGAGTGGTCGACCAATAAGTTTAAGGTTGATTTATTATTGTATAACACTAAGTTTCTGTTAATTTATAACCTTTCTAATACATAAATTATATTTTTTTAATCTAATACATAAATTATATAAGTATGTATAATCGATACTTCAAAGTTTTGAAAACTAAATTTGTTGTAATTAGCATACAGATAAATTAAAATAAAAACATAATGACAAATTGAAAGGGCAAACAATGCGTTTATGAACATATAGGAAACTAAAGTTTAACCAAATCACCCCTAAATACAAACTCTAATCTACGAACAAACAATATATATAGGAAACTACACTTCTACCCAATAACCCCTAAACACAAACGTGAATCTAAAAACAAACAATAGGTATAGGAAACTACATTTCTTTTGCAACATATACGCACCTGAGCGATTAAGAAGTAAAAGATTTAACTCCCCAAAAGATGTGAAGTAGTAGTCCTATTTGTCACAAAGAACAGTAAAAAGTGAATAAGGTGAAAAAAGCTTTCGAGGCTTACGTGTAACCCTGAAATCGTGAACCGTAAAAGATGAAGTATAAAATTTAATTGGAGGGGAACCGCCGAAAAGTTGTGAATTCGGCGCCTTTTTTTTTGGGCAAACCCTTCGAGAGCCTTTTGAAGAACCGGCAAACCCTTCGAGAGCTACTTGGAAGAAACCGGCGTAAAAATCCTTCAAATAGCGAAACGGCGTAAAAATCAAGTAGGATTAAAGTATTAAAGCCCCTTCGAGAGCTACTTGGAAGAAACGGCGTAAAAATCAATTAGGATTAAAGTATTAAAGCCCCTTCGAGAACTTATTGATTATTTATAAAAATTCTTCTAACAATATATTTAAGTTTGTACAATATTTAGTAAATTATAGTTTCTTTGGCTCATTGGTTAGCCCCCTCCCTTTTACACAAAAGGCCCAAGATCAAATCTTCATGCATTTATATTTTTAATTTTCTTTGTTTTAAATTATAACGTGCTTTTGCCATCCTGTTCCTTGGTGTAAAACGTATATCCGTTAATGTCATAGCCCTGATACTTTACGACACGTATAGGACCGTATCCTAGATGTTCCACCGATTTATTAACATTTGCGAGTGTATTTCTTACCTTTTCCCGCAACAAATGTGAAAATGTTCTATTATGCTCGGTGGCTAACCATATTGAGCTCTTCTGAATGTTTTCCCTTTTTAGCAATGACATGTGCTCATGTATGTATGGAGCAATGCATGTCATGTGTTGTAAGACTGTAAAATGTGCTCGGTTTAAATCAACTTGAGTAGGTGTCTCCACTTTACGCCCAATCGTCCCTTGACCTCCCAGCCTACCCTCGTGTCGAGATTGTGGAACGCCAATATTTGTGACTCCTTGCATATAATCTGTACAAAATGCAATCACCTTCTCAGAAGCATATCCTTCAATAATACTTCCTTCTGGGCGGTAACGGTTCCTCACATATCCTTTTATAACACCCATATATCTTTCGAATGGATACATGTATCGTAGAAAAACGGGACCGCAAGATTTTATTTCCCCTAGGATGTGAGATATCAAATGAACCATTATGTCAAAAAGGAAGGTGGAAAGTACATCTCAAGTTGGCAAAGTGTCAAGATAATATCACGTTGCCATTCGTCCAAGACCTCTGGATCAATCACCTTTGAATGAATCACATTAAAAAACAAACAAAGTTTTGTGATTGTATGTCGGATACGATCAGGCAATATTCCACGAATGGAAATTGGGATCATTTGTGTCATTAATACGTGACAATCGTGTGACTTCATACCGAGTAATTTCAAGTCTTTCAGTGACACCAGCTTCCTAATGTTAGATGAATAACCAGATGGAACCTTAACATCATAAAGGCTTTGACATAATTTTGCTTTCTCGGTCTTTGACAAAGTATAACAAGCTGGGGACAAATACGTACCACGTCAACCATCAATATCAATTGGAGCGAGCTCCGGTTTTATTCTCATCTGAATCATGTCCTTTCTAACATTGACCCCATCTTTTGATTTTCCGAGAATGTTTAACAACAAGCCTATCAAACTTTCACATACATTCTTCTCGATATGCATAACATCGAAGCAATGTCGAACTTTCAAGTGCTTCCAGTAAGGTAGTTCCCAAAATATTGATTTTTTTTTCCAAATACCTTTAGGTGGAGCGATGTCATTTTTTCCTAACACGACTTCTAACTCAATAACTCGTGAGAGTGTTGCTTCTCCATTCAATGGTTGCCTTAACACTCCAAGCTCTGGTTTACCATCAAACAACTTCTTTTTCCTACGGTAGGGATGTGTTTTTGGAAGCGATCTTCGATGTTCCATGTATACCGTCTTTTTGCAGTTTTCTAACCAAACCGAGTGAGTTTCATCTTCACAAACAGGACACGCCTTTTTACCTTTAGTACTATATCTAGACAAATTTCCATATGCCGGGAAATCACTAATGGTGCAAAAAATCATCGCTCGTAGTTGGAAATATTCTTTCTTATAGGCATCATATACTTGTTCTCCCGTATTCCATAAATGTTTCATGTCATCAATCAGTGGATCCAAATACACATCAATATCATTCCCGGGTTGTGTTCGGACCTTGAATTAATAATGTCATCATGATATATTTTCTTTTCATATACAACCAAGGTGGAAGATTGTATATGCATAACAGGACTGGCCAAGTGCTATGACGGCTGCTCATGTTTCCAAAAGGATTAATCCCGTCTGAAATAAGACCAAACCTTATATTCCTAATTTCATCTCCAAATTCTTCAAATTCGTAATCAATATTCCTCCATTGAAGAGAATCAGCCACATGTCTCATTTTTCCATCCTTCTTACGTTCTTCGGCATGCCAACGTAACAATTTTGCATCCTTTGCGTTTGCAAATAATTGTTTAAGCCTTGTCACTATAGGTAAATACCATAATAATTTGGCTGGAGGCCCATTTTTAGTCGCGTCGCTGCTAATTATTTGGTTTTTCCTTTTGTACCTTGATGTACCACATATCCTACATTCATGTAGATTTTCATATTCATTTGTGTACAACATACAATCATTTAGACATGCATGTATTCTTTTAATTTCCAACCCTATCGGACACATCAATTTCTTGTCTTGGTATGTTGAAACAGGCAACTCATTGTCATCAGGAAGCATTTCATGCAACAACTCTAACAAACTTGTAAAACTTTTATCGCTCCACCCATTGTTGCACTTTAAGTTAAACAATTTCAATATTGCAGAAAGTTTAGTAAAATTGGAACAACCTTCATACAATGGTTTTTCCGAGTCGACAAACAATTGTTGAAATTTATCATGATATTTTTCATCAATATTATCTTCTAAATCATGTAACATTTCATCTAAGTTATCATTATCCATAGCATGCACATCATCGCTATCCTCGTCATTGTATTCGGGAACGGAAGTGTTACTGTCTTCTAGTGGTTCACCATGCCAACACCAACATGTATACCCTTTCACAAATCCATCCACAATTAAATGATTTCTAATTTCATCACTATTAATGAAACACTGCACATTTTTACACTTTTTACAAGGACAATTAATTATAGATCTTCCCCTCTGCAATCGATCATCTTCGGTAGCTTTAATGAACTTAGATAACGTTGTCATAAACTCATTGGTACAACGCGGTATCTCATACATCCATTTACTACGATCCATCTACAATTTAAAACAATATACAAGTTATATTATGCATGAATGAGTAAGTAATTAGTATGAATGTAGTTAAGGTTTTGATCGTAACCTAATTTTGAATATTTTGTCTCGAATGTGAATGCGTACTAGCAAATTGATCAATGTTAACTAAGAAATAATTGATGACTTTTCCTCTTGACTCCGCAAGTCTGTGTATAAAACACAAACTCAAATAAGCAAAGTGCTGATTTTCTTTTTTAAATTATACTTAACCGGTCTCTTAATACTCATTCACATCCTAAAAAAGACAACATATTCATAAAGCAGTCCCGAGTCGACGGCAATCCAAAATTAACATATATGTAGTTCCTATATCTATAGTACTTATATGTTAATTTTGAACTTGTATATTCATACTAAAGACGATTAAGACATTTTTATATTTAACTAAATCACGACAACCGCACTAAATGATTTCTTTTAAAAAGACACTTATATTACCCACTAAAGCAACTAATATAACATAAAGCAATCTATTCATTTTCCTTGAATTTTATTCTCAAAGCAAATAATGATGACCGTCATTTAAATCAATGAAGAAAATAGTAACACATATATGAAAAACATGCAAATATTTCTATTCAAACCAATTGTGTGTCACTCATAATAATCCGATGTTTATCATATATTTACACAAAGAAAAAGATAAAAGACAATAAAAAACTAAACGATTAGAACCTTGGCTTTCGTCTCTGGATGACCTCTAAACGCTTTAGCCTCTCATATCTTCAAGATCTATAAAAATAATACTTAAAAGCTTTGATCTTGAATAATGATTGAAAGATTAGAACTTGAAAGAAATTTGGATTGAATGAAGGTTGGTTCTGCCTTCGCTGCTTGCTCTCGTTCGTAAGCTTCTTTTTTTTTTTGCCTTTGCATTCAAATATATATTTATATGTTGCTGCCGTGAATTCCTTTTAAATTGCCATACATATCTTTAAATTTTCCATCTCAAACTCTTTTAAATTTGTGCCATACATATCTTTAAAAAACCGGTCTTTATGGAAAAGGGGGGAAAATGATAGTTAAAGGGTTTGGAAGGTATTCTAGACCGGTTTCAAAAAAGGGTTTGGAAAATGACTCATGTATTTGGGTTGGGGGTTTGAAGATCTTCTAGGCCGGTTTTAAAAAAGGGTTTGGAAAATGATTTTGAGAAGCGCACGTATTGGGGGTTTTGAAAGCGGTTGTTAGACAACCGGTCCCGAAAAGGTATTTTAAAGACCGGTTCTATAGAAGACGTCTTTAATGGGGGGTTTTGAATGTCCTCCGTGTACTAGTGTTAGGAAAAACAAATATTAATTCAACTACAAATATATCCATAGAAAATAATAATCGTAAAAGAACACATCAAAATACGTACGTAGACATTTTTATATTTTCC
Organism: Dittrichia graveolens; assembly: GCA_038502395.1. Classification (NCBI taxonomy): domain Eukaryota; kingdom Viridiplantae; phylum Streptophyta; class Magnoliopsida; order Asterales; family Asteraceae; genus Dittrichia; species Dittrichia graveolens. Next base: position 8,383,473 of record JARJIL010000002.1, on the reverse strand, counting down.
TGAAGATTATGTTGTACTTAATGCAAACGAAAATAAGTAAGAGTGATCGAGCACAAGGATCCAATAGAAAGACGTCGTTAAGGGAATTAATGCACGAATGTCCATACTAGTCTCACATCAACTTCTCTCTCTCTCTTTTCATCTTTTTATTTTAATTAAATCACCGGTATTACTCATCTTTCTACCCTACTACACACTTACCTCTTTTATTAATAAAAAAATCTTGAGCCAGTTGCTCGAACCACCCCAAACCAAATAACATCGAACATTAAGTTTAATCGGTAAAAAAGAAAGAAAGATATAATGCATAAAACGAACAACAAAGACACATTGTCTACAATATACGTAAAAATCACGATCTAAAACGACGAATTGATTTAAAACGGGTCACTGTCCCACAATAGTAGCCTATTAATGGAGGACATAGAGTCTATAGTAGAGTCCAGGGGCGTCTCGTGAATTTTAAAGACCCTGTGCAAAGTTAAAAAATAGGCCCTTTATATATATATACACACACACATAAGCAAAAGTTCACTGATACTACGGTATTAATTATATCAAAAACTAAAACAAAAGAAGGATAGTAAAATAATTTATCCAGTATAGTTACATGAATCGTGAAGCTCTCCTAGCATTAGTAAAAACAAAGTTATGAATCAACTCTTCATAATCAGTACTCTCCAAGATATCGTTCTTAATAACTATCATTTCAATTCATTAAGCCTTTCTTGTGACATTTTAGACCGTAACTAGGACTTCACAATCAACTACTATCAGGTATTTTAAGACATCGTTAGGTCGGATAGTTTCCTAGGATAAAAATGTGTCAAGCAGCTTCAACTTCATATAAAGTTCATTTGCATCAAAATCTAATCGTCCATCATACTTAAGTATGGGTTCAAGATGACTACAACATGACTTAAGATTTTTGTCATTAAACTTCTTCAACCTTTAATTATAGGAAACAAAAAACAAAATACTTTTTCATACATTTTTTACTGTTCAAATCTAGTTTTAAGAGAAACACTAGCTTGATCAACATTATATAAAAATAATTAACTTTATAATTCTCCTGAGTTGAAAGTAGACATCTTGATCACTTTGATTCTCCTAAAATTATTTTTTTTCTACGAACCTGACACATTTGAGGGAATACCGGATCAATATTCATTTTAAATGGCAAGTCCTTAGCATCATCAAAAAGCCTTAGATAACCCTCTTTCTTTGAAGTCTTTGAAGTATTCAATCAACATGTTTATTTTTTTAATATATTAATCAAAACATGGGCAATCTAATTTTTTCTTTAATTGTGGGCTTTTGAAAATTATAATATATATATATATATACACAAATAAAAGTGGGTCCCCTTTAACACGTGGGCCTTGTACGATCGCACCTCCTGTACTCTCTCAAAGAATCCCTGGTAGAGTCCATGAATAAAACTATGACACGTGGGTCACACGATTACCTCTTCCAACTTGACACTATAACTCCCAAAAGGTGATTAAAATAGGTTACTATTCTATAAATTTAAATTCATTACTAATACGTAAGTGATATTTATAGACATATGCTTCCGTTTGATCATGCAGCATAATACTCGCACAACCATGTATACATACATACATACATATATAAACAAATGCCTTAATTTTTTCTTAATTTGGTACAAATACTTGTTCTTCGTTTCTCTATTGATCTTTGATCGGAAGCTTAATTATCATTAATGGCGGAGAAATCGTTTAAATACATCATCATCGGCGGTGGTGTCTCGGCTGTGAGTTTCAATCAATCTTTGTTAATCATTTTTTATTAATTTTAAAATAATTTTTCTTCTCAGATTACATTGATCTTCCTTAATTTTTTGTGTGTAGATGCGAGTATTACATATATGTTTAACTTTTGACATTTTCAAATTGTACTATTTATATTAATATATGGTGTGATCATACCAGCATTGATGTACGAGATCCCATCAGTGTTGTACGGATGTCATGATTTTACATTATATGTGATCAAATTGCTATATTGCTCGATTGCAAATTAGATGTCGTATCATTTTTAGGATTCTTGTACGATGTTTTCATCTTTAAATCTAAAATTTAGATTTTAAATAGGAGAGAAAGGAAAACTAGAATCTTATTAATATCATTGAATATTATCTTACTTTTTGAAAAGTAAGGACATGAAGTTTTCAATCACTCCCATCGTTGATCACCACCAAACCTTGGTGTGTTGACCAGAACTTCTTCCTGGTGGTAATGATGGAGTATGACCGGTTTCCTGTTAGCAATTGTTGTCGGATTTAAAGAAAAATAACAATGCAATTTTCTTTAAATCCAACGACGACGGCCGATAGAAGGCCGATCAAACCATCATCACCTCTATGAAGGAATTTTAGTCATGTCACCAAAGTTATCCAACTATGAAAACTCCGGCCAGAGCAAAACCTTTATCGAAAAATTCAAATCCTTACTTTAACAGTTTACTACAATAGATTACCTATTTGGGTAATAAAAAAGTAGACAATAAAAGATTAGAGGAAATTTCAAATTTTATGCCCAAGATGAAGGAATTTTGGCCAAACTGCTGCAACCCGTTTGCTATAACATCTCGTAACTCGTTCGATAAATTCCTACCTCTCTCTAGATCTATCTCTGAGATGTTTGGGTTGATCGTCACAAGCTCTCTGTGAGTTGCTAACAAATAATGTAACTCGTTACGGATTAAAAGTTATGACCATTTTTTCATGATTCCGGTGTTCCTATTGGTCCACGAACTTATCAACTAACAGTTAACAATTTGGTCTGTGACATTATGTGATTAGTTCTTTAGTATTGGGAATTTGGGACATCCAAACTTGGAAATACTAACTTTAGCCACATGAAAAAAAAGGAAAAAAATCATTTTCAGTTGAGTATAATGTTCACATGAGTTCAGAGTTAGATGTTAGCTAGTTCAGTTATTTGCTCTATGACATGTGTACAGGGTTATGCTGCTAGGGAGTTCGAAAAGCAAGGAGTTAAGCCCGATGAGCTAGCAATCATCTCTAAAGAGGCGGTATGCACCGAACTGTCACTTTTCTTAGATAATATAACTTAAACCAACCATTATTCCCCTAACTTCGCGTATATAATCAGATAAAAGTTAAAAGTAGTATAGAACGACCTAGATTAAAGCTCTCAATTTTAAGAACTAAGAAGAGACCTTAAATGCTTTATAATACGGTATAAAAGGTGTTTATATTTCAAGATAACAAAACAGATATCTGTTTTTGAATTTTCTAGGTGGCTCCGTATGAACGCCCTGCTCTAAGTAAAGGATATATGTTGCCTGAAGGTAACGTTCGTTACAATCTATTCTTAAACTGTATTTTTTTTATGACATAAGAAGTTAGTATTTTACTTTGAGTTTTATTCTCTGTAATAACTTAAACTTCTTATGTTTTTTAGGAGCTGCAAGACTTCCAGGGTTTCATGTTTGCGTTGGCAGTGGAGGAGAAAAACAGCCACCCGAGTGGTATAAAGAGAAAGGCATGCCTTTTCCGTCTTTTTTTGTACATAATATGCCCGAGATGCAACATAAAACATATATGAAGGGATCAAACCCGCACACATGTCCTTTGTTGATTTATGTGATTTAGCTCTTTTATGTCCCGTGGGACCGTGATTCACCTCTTTTTTTGTACATAATATGCCCGAGGTGCAACATAAAGAGGAGGTTACGCGATCAAACCCATACACATCTTACATGATTATGTGGCTATTATAAAGTGACATAAGTTGGTTATCTACTTTTGCTTTTGATTCTTAGCTGTCAGCCCAGCTATACTTATTTTTTACCTATTACAGGAATAACCTTGATTCTTAGCACAGAGATCATTAAAGCAGATCTTGCTTCAAAAACATTGACCAGTGCGGCAGGCGAAACCTTCATATATGAAGTTTTGATACTTGCCACTGGATCAACCGTAAACTCTCAATCTCTTGTTTAATATTAAATATAGTAATGTACCTGTTCTGAGTTTTACTGATTTTATATCTTTCTTGTTAGGTTCTAAGACTAGAGGAATTTGGTATAGAAGGTGCCGATTCAAAGAACATTTTTTACTTGAGAGAAATTGAAGATGCTGAGAAACTTGTAGAAGTGATAAATAATAAGAAAGACGGAAAGGCCCTAGTTGTTGGAGGAGGATACATCGGGCTTGAGCTTAGTGCGGCGTTGAAAGTAAACAATTTTCATGTTAGCATGGTCTATCCAGAGCCATGGTGTAGTAAGTGGAGATTCACCTTAAGTAGAATTGATAAAATGGACAGGTCAGATAACGGGTCAAAGAGGGTATAGTTGGTCGACCTTAAACTCTTTATCTCTAATTATTTAGATTTTTTAGGACTAATTATTGAAACTGCTTATTATGTAACATAGCAGTATAGAAGGTTTTTGGGATTGGTTATCCAAACTACTCATCTACACATTATAAGTTGTGATAAAATGCAGCCTGAAGTTACTTGTTTCAAACTGCTTACTTCAAAATTAATTTTAACCTTATTTATGATTAGTATGTCAAATAAATGTACAAAATTCATATTATTTTATAAAAACCTAAAATTTCAAATAAAATAATTCAGGAGGATTTGTGTATTAAAAATGACGCACCCTTAAGACCTTGTTTGACCCGTTATACTTTTAAGTTGATTTTTGTTGTTTTAGCCATCATGATAAATTATGACCGGAATGAACCCATTTTATTCGCATATGGGTCGAAATTGCCACCTCTAACAGACATCATTACTTCTTTTAGTCGAAATATGCAAGCGAACATGTTTCCTCCTAACATGAATCATTTATTTACAGTGCCTCGTTTATTCACCGCTGATATGGCTACTTTCTATGAGGGTTATTACATGAAAAAGGGAATCAATATCATAAAAGGAACGGTGGCTGCTGGGTTTATCAGCGACGACAATGGAGAGGTTCGTACTCAGTCAACCAAAACGGGTCTCTTTGTTTTCTAACATCATTCATTTTGTATACACAATTCTGTCTAGTAACATTTGTCCATTAACTTCAGGTAAAACAAGTTAAACTAAAAGATGGTAGGGTAGAAGAAGCCGATATCGTTGTTGTTGGTGTTGGAGCGAAGCCTTTAATATATCTATTTAAAGGACAAGTTGAAGAGGAGAAAGGTGGAATTAAGGTTTGTGTCTACTCCAGGCTGCTGTTGAACCTGATAAGTAAAATTGGTAAACCGGACGGGTTTGGGTAGAAAGGGAGTCGGGTTAGGTTGGGTTCTCATGACAAAGCTTGTATAATTTTAACAATAATCCAACATTCAACAAGATCATCTCATAGATTCTATGCATTGGACATGCATTTTGGGTGACTTTTGACCCGTTTCTTTTAGTAGGTCTGACACGGATTCGCTTTGAATTGATGTTACAGACTGATGCATTTTTTAAAACGAGTGTGGATAATGTATATGCCATTGGTGATGTTGCTACTTTCCCGATGAAAAAGTATGGGGATATGAGAAGAGTTGAACATGTCGATCATTCCCGCAAGTCTGCAGAACAAGCGGTCAAGGTAGTGAAAAACTATAGAGCTCACATTGCATTCTTAAATAATTGAAGAAAAAAAAAAGTTTAGTTTCACAGTTATATCCTTAATTTTAGTGAAAATGAAGCTTGACTGCTTGAGCTGATTAGTTTTTCTTCCTACCGATGATTAGGCCATTTTTGCTAGTGAGCAAGGGAAGGAGATTGAGGCTTATGATTATCTTCCATTCTTCTACTCCCGATCATTCGATCTATCATGGCAGTTTTATGGAGACAATGCGGGTGAAAGCGTGGTCTTTGGTGATCATGATCATGCGTCTGAAAAACCCAAGTTCGGGACTTACTGGGTCAAAGATGATAAAGTGGTGGGTGCATTTCTAGAAGGTGGAACACCTGAAGAAAACAAGGCCATTAGTAATGTTGCCGAAGTACAACCATCAGCCTCAAGTCTTGAGTCGCTTGCTAGCGAGGGACTTGAGTTTGCTATTAAGGTCTGAACATATTTTTCTATATATAACAATTGATCTGATGCATTCACTTTCACTCAGAATTAGTTTTTGTTCAAGAAGTCACCTTCTGTTTCTAGCTTATTGAGCTTTCAATCATATTTCTGTAATCTGGTAATTTAGCATTACAAGATCCACAACAGATAATGATGACTACTTTGGATTCATCTAAAGCTCTCATGTTATTGTATTTTGGTGTATATAAATCTCGTAATAGAGGTAGAGGTGTAAGTTAGCCGAGCTCAAGGCTGAATTGGAGTTCGTCTAATAGACTAACTCTAGCAGGCTTCCTATAGCGAACTCCGCTAGAACGCAAGCCTTATAATTATACAAAATTATTATAAATATATTATATATTACTATTAGTCTGTTACCACATATCTGTGTAATATTTAAACGTCAAATAGAAAATGACCATTGCAATTAGGATCAGGTTTGTGCCAATAACCCTTTTCGTGTTTCTACAAAAGCATGATTTAAGAAGTTTGGCAGCTTGTAAATGCTTTATCAAAGAAAAAAACAATTAGTTTTTTAAATAATAAACTATCTTAATCTATTTAAGAATTTATAAAATCTACCTTTTTAATCAACTAATTATCTGACACCGTAGGATCCCTGCAGCGCCTCCGTAGCATAGCAATCTCTCGCTGCCTTCATTCATGTTCCATCTCACGCGATGCATTGCAATGATCTTTGGAGGGAGCGTTTCTTTGATATTCGCTTGTTCACTCTTAACATCATTATCTTGACACACTAATGCTTGGCAGCTGCTTTCTGAACTCAAGTTTTGACCTGAAACATTAAGCATAACAAAAACCCGACCCGTGTCATCAAATAAATTTTTCAAAATTGTGCATTCTCTGTTGGAAGAGAATGCAGGTAATCACTTTTCTTTTGCAGTGGTTAGCCAAACACTAGTTTTAGATGACGCCATAATCAAATAACTTTGCTCGAAAAGCAATCCCAAACACCCTCTAAATTGGTTAATGTTTCAGTTATGATTATTTAAGTAACTAACATATAAAAGAAATAAAAAGAGGATATATTTTATATCCTTTACGTAAAAGTTTAAAATACGGTAATCTCTTTTCTATTAATTACAAACCTACAACAATATTTTCTATAAGTTAATGGTTAATAAATTTTTCTGAAAAAAAAATACCATCCTTCAACAGTTGTCTTTATTCATAATATAGAGAACGCGAAACGTAGAAAGCATTTAATATACAGTAAGAAAGAGTTAAATAGCCAGTAAATAATGGATTAAAGTGTATCAAAATGCATCAACTTTACTCCTATTCCTATTGCATGTATTATACCCAAACTTTCAAAACTTACCTTGTGACACAAAACTTTCAGTTTTTAACATTTGACGTAGCCAAAAGACACCGAAAATCTACCCAATCATGTCAAAAGGTAAGTTTTATAGTACGCTGCATACTTAACCTTTAAACACTCAGTTTTGTTGCAAACTGATTATTCGACCCCAAATATCAACAAAATTAAAAACCACTTTATCCAATCCCCAATAAACTGGTTATTCCAATATCAAGTTACAATAGTCAGATAAACAACAGTTTCATGGATAGTTGAATAAGAGAAACGAACCCGAGGGTTGTTTTTGTGGTGTTTGGTTTTCTGAGATTTCTTCCTTGGCTCTCATCTCTTGGTTTGATTTAGATATATAACTGCGTTTGGATCCAGGGGCATCACCCCATTTGTTTGATGATTTCTTCATTGGTAATGGGACATTGGGCAACGGAGAGAACACAACAAGAGTCGACTCTTCTTCAGCCAATGAACCACAAAGAAAATTAGGCTCACGGTTTCTGTGAGGATCTTTCTCCACTGCTTTGGTCGTAAGCTGATCAATTTCGGAAAGCATGATAAACAGATGAGAATATAAAATTATATATATATATATATAGAGAGAGAGAGAGAACTTCAAACGAGAACTGTTTTTTATGCAAGAACTATTTGTAACATCGTTAATGACTCATTAATAGGGGTACTTTGGTCGTTTATATATTTACCCAACCGTGAATTGCGTCAAGGTGGACCGTCGTTAATTAGTAACGCTTGATTTTCCCAATATACCCCTCATTAATGCATCATTAATGAGCCATTACCACTAATAGCCATTGATTTATTTTAATCGATGTTTATAAAAGAAGTGAAAAGATTTACCATCATCCCCCTCCCACCAAAAAGAAAAAATAGGAAAGCTTTCGGACTCATATTTTAACAGAATCTATATTTATCATCAGAGTGAACATGTGTCTTGAATATAGAGATGAATCAGATATGATATTGGAAGGGAAAAGATTATGAAATGATAATGTAAAAAGAAGCATACCTTAAAATGAATAACTTTACCATCTGAACAGCAATATGCAACCATGCCTGAAGATTATGAAATGATAATGGTGTTATTGTCAATTTCATTTGGAACTCGTAAATATCAATTTTTTCTATACTAAAGATGGTATCTTTGAACAATCAAATGAGGTTGTTACAAACTCATGTATTATTCGAGAACAAGATATTTTCATTTGATAAAGCAATTCTGAGTATGATGGCTCAGTAAACATCAATGATGCTTTTACACAAGGGAACTAGGGGGTGTTTGGGATTGCCTACTATAATTGATTATTGCAAAAAGTAGTTTGGAAAGCAACTTCAAACTGCTTATTCAAAGCAACTTATATTAGTCTATATATATATATACTATATTATAAAGCATTTAAGACCTTAAAATCTCTTAATTTTAAGTAATTTGAAATTACTAATTTACCCCTTATTAACTCTATAAGGAAATTATTATATAGAGTTAATTATATTCTTAAATACCATTTTTATAACTAAACATTCCATAATAAATAATGTTTTAAAAAGTCAAGTCAATGAAAATTAATTTTCAACCTATATGATATTAAATACAAATTAAAAATGAAATAAAAATAATAGTTTAAATATTTTATCATATAACACATATTTTAATTTAAGTATTAGAAAATACGTATAACTAAAACTTATAAACCAAATAACATGTAACTAAATTTATAGACATTTCTAGATTTTTAAAATGACTGTAATCAAAACAAAAGGTTTAATTTATAATATATTTAATACTCTTTTTGTTTCTCATATTATTGTTTTTTAAAATTAATAAAAGAGTTATAAAGAAAAGAGAAATAAAAGAAATGGAAACATGAGAAAGAAAAAAGATACAATGCGAACGAAAATTATTCGATGCCATTAGAATGCGTGATATAGTAGTCTTGTGTTATTAAAAACGGACATGTTATCGAGTATTAATTATTTCTAGCCGCCGCTTTGTGCGGGTACTATGCTAGTATATATATATATATATATATATATAGTGAAAAGATCATTTGAGAACCGTTTTTACTGCGAGTGCCGCGATTACCATTTGTAACCGCCATTAATGTTCATAAATAGGGGCATTTTGGCCTTTTATATAATTTTCCTACCGTGAATTGCGTCCGGTGAGTTGTCATTAAACATTGAGTCATTAATGTGTCATTAATAAGCCATTAATGCATCATTAATGAGCCGTTATTTTTATTGGCCATTGATTTATTTTAATCAAGGGTCAAGATTGGTTCTCACGGTACTCGCAATAAAAACGGTTCTCAAATGAACCATCCCCTATATATATATAATCGGCTAATTCACAACCTTAGGGGGCCTTGCCCCGGAACAAGTTTTCAGTAATTTATCCAATATTACTATCTTATAAGTCTTGTTGTGCACTAGTAAATGCAAAAGCAAGAAAAAGGGAAGGAAAGAGGAAGAGAGAGTTTTCCAAAGTTATCATCGTTATTATTAATCTCTGTTACAATAAGCTTCACATTAGTACTCACCAACCTCCAAACCAGAATGAAAAAAGAAAAAAAAAGCCATGTACTACGTAGTGGTGAAAAGATGGGCAGGTTAAGGGTCATAACGGGTCACTTCTAGTACGGGTCAAAACAAGCTGTCCGGTCAGGGCTGGGTTGACCGATCATATGATTTCTAGGTCAGTTGGCCACCGACAACCGCCAAGGTACCAATTTATCGGCAGCCGAGACCGATATTTACAACACTAGTCGGAGGTGTAGCAGCGGCTTGGAGGAAGAAGATGCGGATGAGATGGGGGAGAGAGGAGAGTGTGTGTTTGTGTGTGTGTGAGAGGGAGAGATTTCCCGACTTTTCATTTCTTTAAGTAATTAACTCAAGTTTTTAATATTTAAAATCCATTAAAAATTAAAAACAGGTAGAAAGACAAAAATGCCCTCATGTGCCCTGCGCATGAGGGGACTCAACAGGGCAAACAAATGAAATCGTTAGTAAGGACCTGTGCAACAAAATGGTAGTTAAAGTATTAAACTTGCAACTTTTTTATAGAACTAAACTTGCAACTTATGGTTAGTTAAAGGACTATCTGTAAAATTATCTGTATTCGTAAAAGATCTATGTTCTCATTAAACTGTCAAAGGAAGTTACCTGTTAGTCTCGAGACCTGAGCACTCCAAATGGAAGATGATGAACAATAATAACTATGTGATCCATATAGTGGTGTCTTATCAAAGGGCATACCAGTAACAGGGGTGTCACATGCAGCCTTCAACAAGCTGATTAATCTTATTTCTCCATCATCCAAGGATAAAACAACACATCTGCAAGCATATAAATTTATAACTAAAACAGAAGAAAACATGAAGAGATTATAAAGCAAGCTTGGTGTTAAAAGAGGTCCAATGGTACCTTGGATCTGGCAGCCAATCCACACTATTTATGATACTCGCACACTGACCAGGAAAATCCCAAAGAGGTTGAAATGGGTCACTGCAGTGAAATTTTAAAGAGAATTATTCACTGCAAGACAATATCAGAGTTTGTGTGTGAAAATACACATGAATATTATGAGAGAACTTTCTGCACACTGTTACTGTAAAAAAAGAATAGCACAAGCAACTCTTTAAGGGTTTTCATAACTTGAAATCTTCGGATTGGATTGTATGGTCTGGATTGTTAGATCGCAAAACCGAATTATTATTATTATTCTGGATTGGTTTTGGTTACTATAACAAGAGCCAAATAATCCAAAATAAACAGCATAATAATCTAATTTTTATTTTATGTTTCATATACAACTAACATATACAAAATAGTAAGAGTTAATCGCATGGTTGGTCCTTAAGGTTTAGCGAAATTGCATATTCAGTCCTTTAATTAACGAAAATGCATGGGTGGGCCTTTTCACGCTATTTGTTGCAATGGTGGTCCTTTACCCTAACTGGAGTTAAAGTTGACGGTTAGTCAAAGGATATTTTAGTTTTTTCCCTTACTATCCTCATTACCAAACAAGATTTTCTCTTTTAACTCACTTATTCTTGTTACCAAACAAGTTTTCTCACTTTTATCTTGTTAACAAACAACATTTCAATTTTAATTCACTCCTTTAATCCTCATATTCATTGTACTTCTTTTCTCTACCCCTCTTTCTCTCTCTCTCTCTCTCTCTCTCTCTCTCTCTCTCTCGATGAAGACAACAACACCTAAACATAATAGTAAGAGCTAAAGTTGACGGTTAGTCAAAAGATATTTTAGTCTTTTCCCTTACTATCCTCATTACCAAACAAGATTTTCTCTTTTAACTCACTTATTCTGGTTACCAAACAAGTTTTCTCACTTTTATCTTGTTAACAAACAACATTTCACTTTTAATTCACTCCTTTAATCCTCATATTCAATGTACTTCTTTTCTCTACCCCTCTTTCTCTCTCTCTCCCTCTCTCTGGATGAAGACAACAGCACCTAAACTTCGGCTACCTCCGTGAGTCAGGAAGTAGACAACGAAAGAATAAATCACCCCCTTCTCTATGGCACTTTGTTTTCTTCTTTTTTTCTTCTGTTGTTTTCTTCTTAAAGTTAGAGGAGATGGAGAAGCTGTTAGAAGTAACACCGGAAGTCAGAGATGCTACCGGAACCGGAGCAGGGGGAAGCAAGGAGAGCAGGTGGAGGAATGGCGGGAGGTGGAGTGGCTGGTGGTGGTGATGCGACAGGATTGGCTGGCGGTGATGCGACAGGAGTGGCTGGCAGTGGTGAAGCGATAAGAGTCGTCGGTGATGGTGAAGCGATGGAAGTAGGAGTAGCCGGTGATGGTGAAGTGACGGGAGGTGTAGCCGGTGGTGATGTGCTTAGTTCAGTGGCGACATGTGGTGGTGTGCTGACCGGAGGAGAAGCTGGTATGGGTGGAGATGCGACTTGTGGAGGTGTAGCGGTGGTGGTCGTCGGAGAAGACAGTTAGACAGTGCAGATGAACGCCGTGAGCACCGCTGCCTTACGATCCATGGTGATTTCAGATGAGAGAATAGAGATGGGTTAGGGTTTCTAGAGAGAGATGAAATTTGGTTTTACCCTAAAAAATAGCGTGAATCTGCAATTTGGTGATTTCAGATGAGAATGAGAATCGATGAACATACCCCAAATAATAAAATTATGATCCATGGTGATTTCAGATGAGAATTGATGAACATTGTTTTACCCCAAAAAATAAAATAAAAGACTAGGAAATTTTGTTTGGTAATGAGACAAGCGAAAAGACTAAAACACCCTTTGACTAACGGTCAATTTTAACTCCCGTTAGGGTAAAGCCGTAAAGGACCACCATTGCAACGATTGGGGTGAAAAAGGACTATCCGTGCACTTTCATTAATTAAGAGGGTGCTTGGTTAGGGGTTTTAGAGGGTAAGGAATAGGAATAGTAATGATTAATATTGCTTGTTTAGAAGGAATATAATCGATCATTACCCATTAATGAGTAATGAGTAATAAATCATTCCGCATTAAATTGGGGGTAATGGATTCAAATATGTGCATGTCCCCACCAATCATCACCACCATCACCGACCACCACCCTCTAGCGCCACCACGGATTGCCACCGTCGTCGCTACCGCCAACACCACCACCACTACCACTGACCGCAACCACTACACCATCGTAACTCGTCACACAATCACTACCACCAATATTGCTACCACCACCCTCTGGTGTCACCACCGACCGCCGCCGTCGTTGCCGCAACCACTGCACCATCATAACTCATCGCACAATCACCAACACCACCAATATCACTACCACCACCCTCCGGCGCCACCACCGACCGCAACCATTGCCGCCGTCGCCACCACCACCACCGGCCACAACCACTAGACAATTGTAACTCGTCACACAATCACCACCACCGCCACCGCCACACTACCACCATCATAAACTGCTGCTGCTGTCACCGCCACCACTACACTATACTACCATCATAGATCATTGCCGCCGTCGCCAAAGCTGCCACTTCCACCTCCCGCTGCCACCTCTATCGACTACCAGAACCGCCCGTCGCAACCACCGTATAATCAACTACCACCTGCCGCCACTAATTGACATTAATCGTTGTCTCAACCAACATCGCCGCCACCGACTATCAGCACTAACGGTTGTTGTCACAATAACCAACCACTAGCACAACTTACTATTGCCACCAACCACCATCAACACCACTACCGACTACTGCCTTACTATTGCCACTAACAACCATCAACACCACTACCGACTAGTCGACCACTACCACCACCATCAACCTATACAACACACACGTATACATACTTATATGTATATAATGATTACCTATATTAACCAAACAATATCAATGGTAATAATAATACTAGGGAATGCTCATTGCATTCCTTTGTATTCCCTTACCCTTTGCCATTTTCATTCCCCGCCATAGTGGTATACTCAATAGTCTAACACCGGTTATCACACTAAGGGAGGTCACGTTGTGAGTGTGCTCTTAGCCTCACTCACTTCACTTCAACACATTTAATAATGAAGCATGTTGGTATATGGACTTAAGTCCTCCTACCGAAGCATAATGTCGGAAAAAAAAGCGAGCAGTACCAAGGTGTGTATGTTATTCTTCCCGCCTTGAGGTTGAGGGTTCAAGTCTCACTTGAGACAAAAGGTATAGATTTAGGGGGTGTGTGAGTTTGTCGTACACAAAAAAGTTTATGGATTTAAACTTGGACAACACAAGCTTACCAAGAGCAAAAATCCAGTCAATGGAATCGTAATTTGGTAAGTGTGGTTCGGATCTTGAGGTAGTTTGGATGGTTAGGATAAAAAATTAGGACAAAAATCTAGTCAACGGAATCGTAATTTGATATAACTCAGATCTTGAGGTAGTGTGAATGGTTTGGATCCATATTTTAGGAACCCACATCCAACAAAATTCACCTAATTAGATTAGATTAACTAGTCCAAATGAACACCCTTACCGAGCTCTTAGATCATGACAAGTATCCAATAATTTACTATCGAAAGGGTTCCTCATTAACAGGATTATGATAAACTAGCAATTTACACACGAAAACTAATCTCAGATATTACATATCTGACAAGAAAAGGTAAACAAAGTGAAAGCATAGTAGTAAGAAAAAGTACCCAAAAAATGTACTTGTAATTTAAGAAACCTCATCCCTCAACCTAAAAAAGACTCAAGTTGCAAATTTTCCTATCTTCCCTACTGACAAAGACACTTTTGAAGAAGATTTAACATTAAGATAAATTTTATTTCATAACTTTATTTCAGTCCCATTAAAATAGTAGAAATCAAGCTAACAGGATAATTATTGGTTTCTAATACAGTATGGCATACTGTAAAGGGTTTGCAAACTTACCGTATGTCCCAAAACCTTACACTTTTATGCCCTGCAGTAACTATTGTATTTGCACTCTCCGGGTCACTGCAGATAATACCAAGACTTATCAAGTATCTTGATTCAACATCAAATAATTTTACATATTTAATTAGAAGCAGCAAAGACAAGATATGCATGGATTTACATTTCTTTAATTCCTAACCTGGCCAATGGTGCCCACATAAGTGCCCTAATAGGAACGGTATCTGCATTGAAGCAAAGCAATGGTCTAGCCTCTACAAACAAAAAAGCATGAAACTAAAATCAGGTTATCAACTACTAAAAATCACAATATTTATTATCGTAAACTATTAAGCGGACTATATTTCCTCCACAGGTACCTTTAAATGGACCATTAGCAGAGAACTTCCACAGGGCAACCTGAAAGTGTAGAGTTGTCTTAGTTCCATAGATTTCAATACAGCCAAAAAGGGGAATGAGGTTTATTAAAAAAACACAGCGTTTTAATTAAATAAATACAGAATTAAATTTAAATCAAGCAAAACACAAGCAGCAGAAAAAAACGTAGGTGAGTTCTAACTTTACCATTCCATCATGACAACCAGCCAGGATGAGATCATGAGGAGCTGATGCTGACCACTCTAATGTTAGGGGAATGCTGTATAACAGAATAAAATATTCAAAAAGCAAGGTTTAAGACAAAATAAAAATGTCAATGAACATTATAGAAGTAACAATAAGGGAAGTAATAATAATAGTAACATTCAAATACTCAACCACATATGTAATGAAATCAGATATACCATCAAACATTTCTACCACATACTTAAATTATGGAACATAACTTTAAACTGTCATATATTGTATAGGAAAACAATATTGTATAAGGGGTATAACCTATTACCTTTGTCTATCACCACATTTCAACATTGAACATATGAAAACTGGCTTCAACATCAGGAAGCGAGGATCGGTACCTTCCTCATGAGAAGAATATATAGCTTTGGTTACACGAGGAAGAGGTACCTCCCACCTGCATCCAAAGTATCATCATGAAGAAGAAAGAAAAATAATATAACACAAACATATACAGTTAATATAAATTATACTAACATGACCATAGCACACAACACATGCATATATAGGACTACTTGCATTGGTAAACCATATTCATAATGAAAGATCTATTTTAGGTAACCAACTCTTTTAGGTCTAAGAAAACCAACAAAGTTTAAGAAATCATGATTTAATGAAACCAAATTTTGAAATTTTTTATATAAGATAATTTGATACAGTAAAAGGTCAATATGAAGATCTGGCAGCTGTAACTTATGCCCATGTTCTCTTTTTTCTGATGTAGCACTGACAAGATGATGTTGCTTTGACATAGAACCTGAAAACCGGTTATCTAATCTTAATTACCTTAAATCAAAGTTTTTAGATTCACAATGGTCCTTTTAAGCCTAAAGTACGTTGGTTACACAAAACAGAAATTAGACCTGCCTTTTTATGCAAATAGCACGTTAGAAAATTGAGAAACTGAATAGAATCTCACACTTCAAGAGCTCCATTCCCAAGCAAAACAGCAAGGTACCCCATTCTGTGCTTGGAAATGTGACCGGAATCAGAAGGCCTCCATTTCACATCCCATGCAACTTTTCCATTGTGAGCCAGACCCATTATAAGTCTAGGCAAAGCAACATCCTCAGAAATCAAGCTACCATTGAGAAAAGGTTCATCAATGACAGGATCTTGCTCAAGAGAACTTGCACAATTTTGTGATTGAACAGGTAAATCAGCACCTTTTACTTTACTCTTTTTCCTTGTTTGGCACTTTGTTAGTTTTGACTTTGAAGATGTCAAAGTTGACTTTGTTGAATCTTCTTTTTTGTCATATTTATGCTTTCGAGTATAGAATTTATACTCCTTATCAACAGTTTCTGGGGTAAAAAGGGAAATTTTATCTACAGAAAGCAACTCGGGTGAATGTTCAGGGAACTCAACAGCTACAGGTTCTAGGCTTGTTTTGGGTAATGAATTATCAGAAAATTCAGAGTTATTCAGCGGTTCCTTAATTGGATTTTTTCTGGGTCTTCCTCTTTTTTTTTGTTGCTTACAGGATTTAGAATTTTTATCGGTATCTTCAATGGCAACTAGAGGTAAATTGTTCAAATTCTCAGGTTGCATATTTTGAAGGCTTTCACTTAAAGGATTCTTTCTTGGTCTCCCTCTTGGTCTCTTCGCTTGATTCGAATCTTGACAATTTTGGGAATGTTTTCTGGGTTTGGCTTTCCCTTTTACCAGAGGAAGCACATCTTGGTCTTTCACACCAGCGTTCAACAGACACCATATCTGGATGAGACCTCTTCCAGTAAGTGGAGAACCAATCTTATGATATGAAGACTCTGGAGGGTGTGCAGAAACAGCAATAAACTAAAATCCAATTACAAAAAGGAAAGTATGATAAGAAGTCTGTTCAATGTTTATATAACAGAATACTGATCAAGAACCTGACACATATTGACTCATAGTTCAAATTTATATGTAAAAGCAGTGGAACATAAAAAGGAGGTATTTATGTAAATAAGTACCTCAACATTAGCGTTAAATTCTGATTTTTTATGAACTCTGGGGCACCAATCCAGTGCCCAAATAGGGCCTCCAGCATACATTACAAAATCTTTGCTGCAGCAGGATGTTATAAGATAAAATTTAAAGAAAAACTTAAGGATATGTTGCCAATTAGGTGTGATTTTCAGTATATAAGACCTTATCCTTTGGCACCCATAATAGCTTCGAAACATTCAACGGTATACATAAAGTATCAATCACATAATAAGTTAGAAATTGTAGCTAAAAGAAAAATAACCAATCAAAAAAAATTGTCACATTAATCCACAAGAAATAGGCTACATTGCATGTAGAACCTGCTTTATTGAGGTGTGAGGCACATTCATCTATGTTTGACTAGGCATACAGTGCCTGCCTCAATAAAGAGAGGTGCATCCGTGCATGACTCACAAAAAGTGTGTGTGTGTGTGTGTGTTTGAGCCCTTAGATAAAAAAATGAAGGGTTGAGATTTATAGTTTTCACATGCAAATGGAATTATCACACGTGAGTTATATATGAACTGATGTGTGTAACATCTGAATTCACAAGTAAACAGATTTTTTTAATGTTCTCAAATATATGTATATATGTGTGTGTGTATGGGGGAGGATTCATTTGGGAACATTGCGAGAACCAAACTTGGCCCTAGATTAAATAAAATCAATGGCTAAGAATGCTAATGGCTCATTAATGAGCCTTCATTAATGCCCATTAATGACATTAATGGCTCATTAATGAGCCTTCATTAATGCCCATTAATGACATTAATGGCTCATTAATAGGGGTAATTTGGGAAAATCAAGTCTTATCACATAATGACTCATTCAACCGACGCAATTCACGGTTGGGTAAATATATAGATGACCAAAAAACCTCTATTAATGAGTCATTAATGAGCATTAATGGTGGTTACAAATTGATAGAGAATGCATCACTAATTCACTATAGGCCCAGTTCAATGGGCCTAAGGCTTGTTAAGGAGGAAACATATAAATAGCTGATTAAGAGGAAAAGGGGGTATGGAGAACTATTGTCAAGTATTTTTTGGGTAATCTGCTCCCATGCTGCAAACAGACATATTTGAACGGGAAGTAACGGGGTGCTTGCCAATAAGTCTATAACCGAAGGTTGTAATGCGTGACTGAGGGCCCGAGGATCCCTCTCTCCTATGAGAATAAGAACTACCAGGACAAACAAGACAAGACAGCCAACGTGATGCTCCTTGGTCAGATGACCAAGATACCGAGCGAGGATGATCTTATTCATGATCGGCCAACTCCGAATACAGGCCTAGATCGTTTGTACAGTGAGTTCCGCCTCTAGGAGAGCTTGGGCAGGATTACACCGTAGTTGGGTCTTCTCTCATTTGGCAGGGGAAATTCATCTCCTTCTGAGTTAATTCTTGTATTTCCATTCCTGTTATTCTTCTTGTAATCCTATCCATTTCGACACCTAATATACTTAACGATTCCCTATTCCTTGATCCTTATTCTATTTCATCTATCTAGTTGATTTGACTTGATTCTTATTAACCGGTTCAATTGCCAGAAAACTAAAACCGATGGAGGAATCAAAATCAATGATGAGTAACGCTCTGCAGTCTCAAGTAATTGCTCAAGACCATAAAATTGAATCCCTGACTGTTCAAATCAGAGATCTTGCTCTCTCTGTCAACTCACTGAAGCAACGGCTCAAAAAATTACCTTAATTGTTGGAGAAGATGACGCAGAAGCACAAGAAAAGAGGGAAACTTCACCGGTCCGAATTCGATGTTGAGTATTCACCAATCAGGGGATCTGGGGTAATTGGGAGATACGATTCTGGTGGGAGTTCAACATTTCTAGAATTCTAGGTTTGAATTCATTGATTGGAAGCAATTACCTTGCACTGGAAAGTGGACCCTTGTATCAAAAGGGAAGAGTTGAAGAGTATATTGAAGAATCCGAAGCTTGTTCAGCCAGAATTCCAATTCAATCTGAGGAGTGACTTCTTGGAATGTTTTTGTATGTTCTTCAATGAGAGATTCACATTTGGGTAAGTGCCTTACTCCCATCGACATATGCACAGGCAAAGTTTTTGCTCGCAAGGTGGAATTTGTGACGTCTTGGAGTGGAGACCGGTTAATACACAAAGTGAAGCGGGTCTGGTCCCCTAATTCTGATTCAAGTGAAATAGCCCAATCCCATCCGTAGATTTCTACTTGTTGTGATGAAGGGACCATAACCAATAGTACCAATTGCAATCCTCCTTGTGCTGACCGGTTCACGTCACATGTTGAACGGGATGAACCCCATCGAGAAGATAAGCTGTTTGATGGAAGTCCAACACCATATTCGATCAAGGATAAATCACTGAAACCCTCAGATTATTCTCTCTTTCACAATACTTGGTATGCTTTTGATGTTCACGAGTCTCCAAAAAGTAACAATCTAAATTCCCCACTCAGTTATTTGAGTAATCAACTCACCGTGACACCTAAATTACCACCAGAAAGACACATTGGAAAATTTCTAATGAATTGATGCATGGGAAGAAATAGTATATGATGAGGATTTACTCAAAATGCTTGGTTATTTGCAGTACACTCCTACTATTTTATGGAAGTTGGTACACCAAATTTTATACGGTCTGGTATGATGTATGGGGTCGAAGACCTCGTAAACCCCCAGATTACGAGAACTTCCTTGTTACCTTGTGTGCGATTCATAATCACGAGTCTCCTACGCTCCAAAAACCACCTAATTATACCCGTGATGCTACTATCATAGAACCACATCACACAGTTGACCAAAAAGAGAAACGCATTTCAGTCGGGCGGCCAAAAACAATCCCTCGGGTGCACGCTCTTAGGGTCAGAACTAAGATGGTTATCATGTTTTCAAGCTCGGTGGGATTTCATAAATTGTCAGACCTTACAAGAATTCTGTTTGATCTATGTTTCAGACTTTCAGTACAATGGGAAGCTTGAGTTTAAACACAATTCTTTGACTAATGTTTTTGAAAATGTAGATGAGGAGTCTAATGAAGACAATAACCAAAGTATTGATGCTTATTTGCAAGTATCCATTATAGTTGCTTTTGACAAGGAAATGTATGATCTATTATCTACAAATATCAACAAAGGATGCCCGTGTAGCAGGCTTGAATATGGTGGCTCAAAGATTTGGAATGATAAGGTTGCCTCAATCGTTGTCTTGGACCATGCGTGTTTTAGTAGTTACAACAAAGTAGCAACTAAGGATGTCGGTCAAATTGATGGCCTGAAAGTCCTAGTTCTTGACACGGGGAATAGAGTCCTTGAAACATTTCTGAATGCCGGAGATTTTGACGTGAACACTATCGATTGGCTTGATGCAAGCTTCAATACATATGAAGGCACTGGTCAATCGGAAGACAAGCAAGCACAAGGGCGATTGACCGAAGTATTACAAGCTAAAATATGTTATGTGGAGTACGAGAATTAAATTACAAGTATTTTGTCAATATTGGACGCCTAAGGTGCGTGATGCGCGCGCATCACGCATCACGCCTCGGTTTCCAGACCCTCAACGCTTCGAAGCGCCTTGCGCCTTTTAAAACCAAGTATGACTCAAGGGAGGATTTCTATTCTATTTTAAGTCAATTGTCAAATTTTAGACTTGTGGACAAGCCTTGTCTTATAAAAGCGATATTGATAGAGAACGTATCACTAGAGGCCCAGTTCAATGCGCCTAAGGCCTGTTAAGGAGGAAATATTTAAATAGCTGATTATGAGGAATAGGGGATATGGAAAATTATTGTCAGATTTGAGTTTTGGCTCTTGGAGAGCTTGGGCAAGAAGACACCGTAGCTGGGTCTTCTCTGATTTGGCAGGGGGAAATCATCTCCTTCTGAGATAATTCTTGTATTTCCATACCTGTTATGCTTCTTGTAATCCTATCAATTTTGACACCTGATATACCTAATGATTCCCTATTCCTTGATCCTTATTCTATTTCATCTATCTAGTTGATTTGATTCTTATCACAAATGGATCTCACGGTTCTCGCATTAAGAATGGTTCTCAAATGAACTTCTCCCCGTTCATATATGTGTGTGCGTATAGACATACCCACACACACAAAGAAATAATAGTGAATCATTGCAGCTACGAGAGAAATGAACTGATAACAAACCTCAATGATGAGATATCATTTCCATCTGACATATCCTGCATAAGTATTGGATCCAATTTACTAAGGTATCTTTTAAATGGAACTGCATTTAGAAATATATATTATGATTGAGCAAATAAAAACAGCTAGTTAATTACATCTATTTGTATCTTAGGAACAGCTGCAGAAGAAAATTGAGACAAGTTCATCCGAGCAGTGACATCTTTCTCCTGAGGAGTGTCACTTTCAAAGGCAAACCTAATAGCTCGAGGTTGATAGCAGAAATCTCGCCATCTTCTGTGAATACAAGAAGAAATGCAAAAAAACATGAGATGGAAACAAACAAATGAAATTGCAGAAGCAGATAGCATTAATAAGCTGCTGCTTTTAGTTGTTTATTTATGTAGATGTTCATTTTCTTCTTCAATCAATTTAGCTTCTGATAGAAACTTAAAACAGAAAATGCAAATCTAGACTGAATCGGTAATATTGTATTGATAATCACAAGAGTTCCAGCAATGGAAGCTCTCTGCCCAAGCTGATAGCCGAATACAATTCAAGGAAAAAGATAACATGCTTCATGCTCACACATCATGAGGATATAAATATTTAATTAAGATTCTCCTGCTAACAAACTAACCAACTCCTTCTATCCCTGCCCTACACGTGTACCCCCCCTTCTCTTGTAAACGATCCAATCTCTGGGCTGAACACTGGGCTGATTTTCTCTTATGACATTGGGCTCAAGAATTGGGTCTTTATCAGCTTCCACTAGTTTCATTTATTTATGCACCCATTCTTATTGTAGTAAAAAACCAACCAAACAAACAAACACCAACATCACATAAGAACTAAGTTTCTGTATTTTAATAATAACATGAACAGTGGTAAAAAAATTAGAATAATGTTTGATCGAAATAAGTAGAGGTTCTACTAAAATGATCTACTTATCACTTGTAAGTTTGACTCATTGAAAATACAACCTTTTTTCCCCGGTGGGTGGGTGGTTGGATGGATGCATATCTACATATTATGTTAATTTCTAACCTCTTCAAATAGAAACTTCAATAGTGCTTATTCAACAGAAAATAAACAAATAAGCAATTTATATTCCATCCAAACTCCCTATTATGTTTTATTGCATTTATAAATTACATTGTGCTAACAAGCATTTTATACGCGTAAAAGCAACAAAACCGTTGAGCTGAAATGTACAAGTAACTACAGATTGAGTCAATCTGGTTCTGCTATCACAGATTTCTCATGCATTAGGTTATTCAAGTAAGTCCGCTTATGTTTAAGATTCAATTATGTGATCTTGAGAATTCCTGACATATTATTTAAACAAACGCAAGTAGATAAACAATCAGACAAAAGAACAACTACCCAAAACGCACCTTAAGAAAGTAACGGAAGAAGCCAAGCGCTGAACCTCGGATTGTTCATACTCAAATTCTGATTCTCCGGAGATCATAGAAATCTTATCCACCACTTTGAAGTGATTTTCAACTGAATAATCAAACTTCGAAACCGAGATTCCAGGCGGAAGAGTTTCATTATCATCCCCATCTCCATCCGCCACCAGAGCTACTTGAAGATGAGATTGTTGACAAGAGTTCATTGCTAATTTGTTACAGTCCCAATCCTACCATGTGCAATGCACATGATCACTAAACCAGTCCCTAACTAATCTGTTAGCAAAATTGGGAATGTTAGTTAGTAGCAGATTGAGTGATCTCAATTGTTAATACAAAGAAGTTAGCCTTCTCTTATACTAGTTATTCTATGGATTGTAATTTACATTCCTCTCTTCTTTCAATCGTTCAATAAAGCTACCCTTTTATCCAATTGTTTGTGATACCTGTTTTTAGCACAAGTATTCTGAGTAATTAGTGAAATTCTTCAGTTCTAACGAATTCTGGAATATGTTTCATAACATGCTAGTCATATGTGGTTCACGTAAGAATTATTCGAACAACAACAAATCCAAATGTTGTCACAATGACCTAAACTTTGCCCGGTTACTTGTAATTCGAGAATACAAAAAAAAACTTTAGGGAAGCTTTTGGTTCAAAAAATTATTAGAAAAATCGGAATCCGTAAAGAAATTGAGAATGGAATGAAATTCAATTTTTTTCCTTTTATGACACAATCCTGTTTGGTTTGTAAATCAGGGAATTAGAATATAAATAATGACAAATAACATAATTGCCCTTTATTGTATTTTTTATAATTTCTTGTTTGTTTTACAAATATAAATTCAGATCAATAATAAATACTGGTATATTTGAACAATCTTTTGTTGATTTATAACCATGACTCTTCTTTAAAATATTTTTTCCACTTATTCTCTCTTCTCATCCTATCTCTTGATTTTGCCACTTATCTTGATCTTATTGTTAAGAAGATATAGCATTGCTCAAAAATAGATAAGACAATGTTACTTGTATATTTAACCACAAAAGACTAAATTTATGAAACATTTTTGAAAAAAACATATTATAAAGTTTTAATAGCAAAATTAGATGAACATACTACAATGTTACATCTTCTCTTGAGATGCATAACAACAAAAACTAATAACACTATATGGATCAAATACATTAAGGGGGTATTTCAATTATCTTATTTTCCGACTTATGAGCTTACGTTGAATTTTGAAAATCTTATAAGCTCGTAAGCCAGAACCATGGACTTATTAGACTTTCAAGATTCAGAATAGACTCATAAGGCAGAAAATAAGCTAAATCCAGGAGTGTAAAATAAGCATCTCTTCAAAAGTCTTATTTTTGGGCTCCATTCACCTCAACCATATGTCCTTGTCATCAGGATGCTCAAACAACAGCAACCCCCCCCCCCCCCCAAAAAAAAAAAAAAAAAAAAAAAACTTGATCATGGTTGTTTTTTCATTGCCAAACCCAACCCACTCATCACTAAAATGAGTATGATGCCAAAGTTCCAATACTGCAGAAAACATAAGCATCACAACTGCAGTAAGGACTAATTTACAGAGCCAAAATATTATCATGACTATGTGCACTAGGGGTGTGTTCGGTTCTGGAACCGGACCGGAACCGAAATAACCAATAACCGAAATTGGTAAAAGCTAGAAACGAAAACCGAACCGATATAAGGGAACCGGTTCCGGTTTCGCTTTCGGTTCCAGTTATTTCGGGTATAGAACCAGATAAGACCGAAAGTTTACTTTGGAACCGGTATCAAGAGTGGGAACCGAAATAACCGATAACCGGTGAATATATTTGTTATTAAAGAAAAATATGATACATTTATATTAGTTGTTTTTTACCTATAAAGGTTAACTAATAACCAAAAAACTACACGGTTTAAAGTTATCACTAAAAAAACTTGAAATCGTAAGTGAACATGCATGCATCGTCGACACTAACATATGACCAATAAATAATAGTTCATTGACTTCGTTCTTACAAACAATAACCATTAACCACATCACCAACGATAATAGTTCAATAACTAACCATATCACCAAAGATAATAGTTCATAACCAACCATATGACAAATACAAAATAAAATATCACCTGGTTCCGGTTCTAACCCGGTTCCGGTTCGGTTTTTCGGTCAAAATCCCATCCCTAATATGCACTATCCTTGAACACAAACAACAGCCATCTATTAGGCTATTAGCTAAGTTAACTGGACGGTTATTTCAAAAGTTTACCAATTAAACGATAACTCAACACATTATTAATATTTAACTAAAGAACAAGTGAAGAACACTAAAGCAACTCAAAATCATGGACCCGCCATACATAAATCCATTATCTTCGATATTCCGGTTCACAATACCAAAATAAAAGTTGCAATCACGTATTCTTATAATTACAACCAAATGGAGTTTTAGGGTTTAGGAATTTACCTTTAAAGACTTAAAAGACGTTAGTAGTGGCGGTTCTGCCGTGCGGCAGGCGGCAGAGGCAGTGGGCGGTTATCGTCATGTATCGCCGATTCAACGGTCCGCTGTTGTATACTTGTGTTGTCTTTCTTCACACAAGTCAGGTTTTGCGGACTAATGCAGATGGTTCGGCTTCATGTATTTTGATGGGCTAAATAACATAATGGGCTCCCGAGATATGGACTTAAGGAGGCCCATTAACATTTTGTTAAGCCATTACTTGTCAACTGTGCCGCATGTGATAGGTTATTCCAGATTCTATGTGAAGCCGAATAGGAGACTTCGTTACACAATCGTAGGTCCCTTGAACATAGAGACAAGTTTGAAACGAAGGACCCAGGGCCGGCAAGTCGGGTTGTGGTATAAAGCCATAAGTGCGGTTGGGGGTGATAAAGGACGTGCTCGTACTAATTGAGGCTCATTAACATAAGGAAAGTGATTTGTACACCACTTGTCACACACAATAAAAAGCATATTAACGTACGGACTATAATGCTTTTGGATATGTGGTTGAGAAAAAAAGTTAGTAAGTTTATAGGGACATAAAAGTCATAATTGTTATTTGTGACAAAAAAGGATTGTATATAAATTACATCTCTTTAAATAATGGGTCGGATCTTTTATCAAGTATTTGGGCTAAAAAGCAATGGGGGCCCATGAAATCATAGCTGATAATAGTACTTGCATTTCATCCTTCATAGTCTATTTTGGCCGACTCAGTGGGTCTTATCGACTCTTAGGGGCTATTTGTTAAAACAGAATAATTAAGCACTGGATGATTATGTAGTCTGAATAATTCAAAGGTTCTGAATGAATCTGCCTCTGAATGTGACATGTTATTTGATAAAGGTTCTGAAAATGCACTTTAAGGTAAAATGATTCAGCAGCCTTATGCTGAATCATTCAGCACAGTCTTCATTCAGAGACAACAATCAAACACGCTGAATGTTGAATGATTCAGCATTCAGTACTGAATGGTTCTATTAAGCAACAAACAAACAGTCCATTACAAGTTACAAAGCATTAAAACTTAAAAGTTACATGACTTTTTTTAAAAGGAGGAGATAATGGCAGGACAATATGTGAAGACCTCAAAGAAACATTATTACTCTACTTTTAAGGAGACTTTTGCGGTTAGGGGTAACGTGAGGCGGTTTTAAAACCTAAACCGTTAATTTCAGTTTTAAAATTTTTTAAATTAAATAGTTTCGATTTTTATTGGTTTTGGTTTTTATGAGTTTGTGTCATAAGTGGTTTTAGTTTTAGTTTTATAAACTGAACACCTTTTTTCAACATAACATACTCATTTGTTTAATCTAATTTTATTTTTTCTTTAAATTTGTCTTGGAGTTAATTACACGAATGATCCTTTAAGATATGGTCAAATCACACTAATGGTTCTTTATTTTAAAATCTTGCAAATTCAGACCTTAATTTTTAAAAATTGAATATGGGTTGTTATTTGTCTGTTAACAAACGTTAACTTTTTTATAAAAAAAAAACCATCTTAATCTTTACACAACTAGTGTTATACCCGTGCGTTGCTCGGGTACGTAAATAAAACTTTTATATTTGATAATTTTACACATACTCTTTTTTAAAAAATATAAAATTATATTACACATCTAAAAGTTTTTATTATAATATTAATGTGTTTCTCTTGATGGAGTTCTGTCCCGACATTATAAAGGCACACGCATAATATTATTGTATATATTATGATATCAATGGCTTAAAAGACATTTTGTTAGCCAATTATATGTTTGAATCTTTGAAATTGTAAATTAAACTTGTTAAAAATTAAATAATAATGACATCAATCTAAGTATACACAAATTAGATCACATAAAATTAAGAAGCTAACATGAATGAGATTATGTTTATACATACGTAAATTGCATAAGTATAATTTATTATTTAATTAAATAATTGAAAACACAAGATAACATTGAATTCAATTATTCATGTAATAATAACCTTAATTTTATGTTTGAAGTTATTAGATAAAAAATGTGGAAAACTTGGACAATTAAAATCTTTAAATAAAATTTCAAGTTGTAAGGGGAGTTACAAATTTTACTAACACGAAGGTTGTTTCACTACATAATAATTATGTTTGATTATAGTTTCTGTACGGTTATTTACTCAGACACAATAACAATCAATTTTATAGAGACTAAAGTGGTAGTAGTAGCTTTGTAAACAACTTCACGCCACTAACCAACAGTTTTAAAAGACTCATTAAGTGGTTATAACATATAAATTTTATCGTAATACAACAAAATTTTAAAAAATAGTATATCTTTAATTCTTTTATCGAAAGACTAAGAAATCAGTGAAATATCGACTATATTACGTAGAAGGAATGAATATAAAAGACGAATAAATTGTATAAGAATTACCTACTCGTTGCTCTCGATGGATAAAAAATTAAAATATACTAATTTTAAAAAAAGTCATATTACGATAAAATTTATATCAAAACGTAGATAAAAATGAGATCGTCACAAATATATAATTATTTTTTTTCAAAACAAAATATATCACAAGTTATAAAACATAATCTAAATCAACCTACAATTAATTACATTAATATATAATTTTTATAAAACCCCCTCGTATATTTCATAGAACCCCCTCACAATTTACATCCAAACCCTCCCAATTAATTTGAATTTAAACGGTTTCCTCCTTTTTCTACCAATGAAAGCTTTCTATTTGTCCATGTCACATTTACATGTCATCAATTGCATCATCATTTTTTTGCCACGTCATACTTTCTCTCTGCTCCGTGAACAATATATATTAAATTGTTTTTAAAGGGTATCCTTTATACAATTAGTCCCTATTCATTTTCTTTGATTTTAAATCATTTAAAAATCATTTTATTATTAAAAACAAAATAAATTATATTTTTTTTTGTTTTAAACATATTATCTCCTTATCTACTCCCTCATACTCTCTCACTAATGCTCCTCTAGTCCTCTCTCTCTCTCTCACTCATTTTCTGGCCACCACCATTGTGGTCACCACCCACACCACCACAGTCAACCCTTCCTTAATCTCTCTGCCACCATGTTCTTCTTTTTCTTTTTTTTCCTTATGCAGATTGTGAGTGTGTGTTTATGTGTGTGTTAAGATCATGTGGGTATGTGAGATGTCTTCATCCGAGCTCCCGCGGTTCCTCAATTGATGGCTCAAAAAAAGATTTGGATGTTAAAACATCCTCTTTTCGCTTGACAACAATAGATCCACATCCGCCATTGACAAATTCTCTAGCTACAAATGGAGTTAGGGGTCAATATTTGGGTCAAGGATCATGATGATGTAGGGAAGAAACTTATGTGGCATTTATGCTAAAACTTAGTACCGAGTGTTTTTTTCGATTCTTTTTCCTAGAATCACAACAATTGCCGCAAGGGGCTGTTGCCACGACTACTTGTGACTTTTCAAGTGATGGTAGTCATGGTGGTACTCAGTTTGATGCGACTAATAAAGATACGGGATTGGAAACCTCGATTAATGACCCTAAACATGCTGACTTTTAGGTTCTTTTGAGTTCAGTAGCCCGTCAGCAAAAACTATTAATTCTCTAGCGTCCAACAATAGTGGTTCGACAAGGGCTCAACCTACTTGGTTTCATTATGGAAACAAAATTTAAATTAACAAACAAAAAAAATCATTAAATAGTAATAAATTAACTAAAAAACAATAATAAACCATTAAAAAATTTAATTAGCTACATATTATAGTTATAAATTAAATTAAAACACACTAAAAAAAACTTTTAAACATTAACCGGAAGTTATCAATAATATTATTAACTTTAATTAATTAATAACTTACTTAAAAAATATATAATTATTTAATAAATTTGTGTTATTGATAATGAGAGATAATTTTTTTTAATTTTTTTTAAATCTTTCTAAAGGACCATCCATGTAATATTAAATAAAATAGGCATATTTAAAAAGTTAACCCTACACCATTAAAGTTAACAAATAAATTATCATCTGTGTTTAACTTTTAAAAATTAAAAACTGACTTTGCAAGATTTTCAAATAAATGACTAAGAGTGTTATCTAGACATGTGTTAAAGAACCATCCGTGTAATTAACTCTTTGTCATGACTAAAAGAAATTGTTACCCATTAATTTGGTTTAATAAGTAACATATGTTTTTTATAAACAAAAAGAAGTAAACTCTCAACCAAATCAAAAGAAACCATAAAACCCCTCACCTAAATTATATGACCACTATGATGGGTGTTTTATTAATAAATAAGTAAAATACTATAAATTGTTATACCATTATTTAAAATAGTATAGAATGTAATGTATATTTTTAATGGGTCGGTTTCTTTTCATAAGAGGAATATAAATTTACCAATTCCATCTTGTCGGTCACGAGGTCCGTATAGAGATAGACATGTCTTATTTTCCACACATGCTAAGGTTCAAGAAAAAAAACTCTCAAAAGACAATTTGGTTTTCTCAATATCGGTTTACTAGTTTAGTACATCAAAAGGGAAGACAAATATCTTTGTTTGTTTCATATCAAGACCAAAAGAATATAAATGCAAAGATATCAAAACTTCCCAAGCACTCTTTAATCCTAAGGTCCTACCAGTTGTGTCTTTCATAGAAAAAGCCGAATCCTCCACCCTAAATATCCAAGGTCCTCTTGAACCAACCTTTCTAAAAGAGATTGCAGATCTTACGTTGAGAGAAAGCTCCAATCTGAACTACAAGAGTTTTCTCACCGTCAACTCCTTCCATCCGGGCTACCTTTTTTTAAATATCTTTCATATCCATCACTTGTTTGGATTACCCACCAAAGCTTTATGTTTTTTGGTATCTTTTTTAGTCTTTTACTGTAACACCGTGATTTTCAAAATTTTAATTTAATAAAAAATTCAACCTTAAATCAAAATGCATCATTATGAAAGACTTTATGACAACCGCATATATAAATAAACTAACCAACAAATTTTACGTTATTCTCAAATCAACCACAAATGTTACTTCCACAATATCTTAGATCCATAAACATTAATAAAGACTTTGTATCAAGTTGGCAATAACAAAAAAATCAACTATAACTATCCAGCACACCGTCACACTAGGTCCAGTTACAAACAACATGCACGGGTATAAGACACCATTCAAGAAATAAGTGTCATATATCGTCTCGTGAGTCATTAAAGTTTAAAACGAAACAAACAAAACAATTGATGGTCAGTGTAAAGCATACATTTATAATTACCGTTCAACCGAATATAATGATATTACAACCGATAGCGAACTTTAATAGCCTTTATACCACCTTAAATTCAACCACTACAGGATCAAGAATGTGCAACCTCTAATTCCCAACTGATAAACCCGTTCATGACTCGTGTGCTTAGCAATCACTTGTGTATGTGGGGTGCAACTTCCACGAACACATGGATCATAAGTCCCCTTGTTATCTCTACTTCGACTAAGTAAGATTCGAGCATCCTTAATTACACGGTCATTTCGGTGATGATGGTAATGCAGCCTTGACACACCTCCCTCCCAACACATACGTGATGTGTTGCACAAAGTCCTAAGCACTCAGACCAGACATCACTCCAACATACAAGTAACACCAATACCCGGATGTCGAGTGCCACACTAGTTATCTAGAAAACCAAGTGATTATATAAGCTAGCACTTTCTAGTGGTTACAACCTTAGATCAATTAGGCAATCAACTGCTATTTTAATTATTAACATGTAATTAACAACTTTTACAACCTACTAACATGCAAATACATCACGCAATGATCGTTATTTAAAGCAAACAATAGGCAATCCATTAACCTTCATGAACAAACAATAATGTTTTAGGGTCTTAGAAAATGTTCCAACCTTAACCATTTAAATCTAACCTGAAAATCCCGTTTTTTCTTTGTACCTGATTTCGAAAAGAATTATTGAGCTCGCATGGGTTAAAAAATACGAGATCCACATAAACAACCGAGAACTTTAACGAGCAACCTAATCATAAAATAATAACTAGTGTTGGAAAAAGGGAATATTCTAAAGGGCATTCAAAGCAATCGAACATATCAAACAAACTTGGCAAGTCAACTTGGTGAGTCACGCATTCACTAACTTGAACATGGCGAGTCCTCTTTCCACCCAAAACACTAGGCGAGCCAACCTTCTACGCCAAACACAATCTTGCAAGTCACCTCACTCACCAACATGGAAACTTGGTGGATTAAACTTGGGTGAGTACTTTTGGTGAATCAAACTTGGCGAGTCACTATCCCACACCAAAAGCACTTATGGCAGTGTCAACCCAAACTCACAAGTTCTTCATCAAAACTCAATTTTAATTCCAGAATTTAACACCATTCATTCTAAGTTCATTAGTTAACAAACTCTTAGCGTCAATTTGGTTTATCAATCTTTAAAATCATCAATTTGATACTCTTTCTTCAACACCAACCATGAACACACTTTGATTCCTAAATTCCATAAAACAATGAAATGATTGATTTCTAAACCGTGTCGTATATATACATTTTTAGTTAAAGTTTGAACATGTTATTTTTTAAATTTTTATTATTTATCATCATTTAAAAATTTTCATTTCTCTAGCGTATTATAATTATGGTTTTTTCATATATTAGTAACCAAGTTTTAGTTTTGTTCTAATTAATTCACTCATACTTTTAAGCCACGTGAAAATAGTAATCAAGTTTCACAAGTTGAGGTACTTAACTATTGTTGGTTACAATTCTATGACATAAACCTATATAATTATTTGATATTTTTTATTAATTTTTAATATTTATCATATTTTAAACCAAGTTATGTATTGCACGGACATCCATCTTCTAATATAAATAAAAGACTAACTTTAATAAAATCTATTAGATAATCTTTGCCATTAAATTTAGATAAAGATTTTAATTATCAAATCTTAATCATCCATTTTAATACAAATTAAAATCCAATTTTGACTTTTCTTAATCAAAATTAGAATCTATTTTCACTTTAATTTAAATCAAAGTTCTAAAAGATAATTTCATATATGCTCTCTAAAACCCCAAAATATCGTATTTTACTTACCTTAATTTACAAATATCATATTACCTTTTATAATATTTCAAAATCTCATATTTAACCAAACTCTTAGTTTTATCATTCTAAAATATTTAAAAATCGTTTTATTTTTTTAACTATAACCAATAATAGTTTAACCTTACCGCCCCTAATTGTAACAGTAATAATCGATGACTTGTTTAATAAACAATCATGTCTATTCATATCATGATACTCCTTGCGTCGATATTTCCACCGTGGTCTAAGTGTTAACGTTGTTTGTTGTTATTTTTTAAATTCTCATTTTATTCACGATTTATAATTATATGATATCTTTTTATTAATATTTATTTGTTATTATTTCTTAACTAGAAAAATGTTCAATATAGTCCATACTTAATTCATAATCCTAAGGGACTAATTTTAGCCTTTGGATCAATGACATCAATTGTCCAAATTACATTTTAAAAATTTAGGCGGAGTGACATTTTCGTAATTCATATGTGATGTTTTTACAAATAACATGTGAT
This sequence comes from Dittrichia graveolens, assembly GCA_038502395.1. Taxonomy (NCBI): domain Eukaryota; kingdom Viridiplantae; phylum Streptophyta; class Magnoliopsida; order Asterales; family Asteraceae; genus Dittrichia; species Dittrichia graveolens. The sequence continues at coordinate 8,350,404 of JARJIL010000002.1, read as the reverse complement.
TGTATACTGAATTATGTGTGATTGAATATTAAAATTTTAAGACTATGTTTTTTACATAAACTTTTTTAAACATAACTCTTCTTAACTAACCCATTTATTATACGAACATTTATTTAATCTAATAATATAATAATAAATAACTAGTCCACATGTTAAATAAGAACCAATTAAAGCAAGTGTTTTTGTTTGCTTTTGCCACTTTCGACCAATTTTACACGCATAATATCACTCCAGATACTTTTTCTAGAAGTTACTATTAATTTCCTCTAAAAAATGTAGTGATAAAGTGGATATATAAGGGCATGTCACTTATTAAAATGAGTTTGAGTACGTGTTTAAATTATTAAATAGGCATGGTTGCTTTGTGGTGGCCCGTTACTTTGTTATACATATATTTAAGTTTTTATTTTTCTATTAAGTTTACGGGCTTAATATCTCGTGTATAAATACAGAGGATAATTATAGTAAATTTTAAATATTTATGTTAGTTGTAACTTGAAATTAACGGTATGATATTGAAACCAGAATTAACGCCTAGAGGTAAATTATTGCACCTGGAGGTAAATTGTTACACCTGGAGGACCTAAAGAGCACGGCATGAAGCATACGGAAAAGCAGTTTATAATTTTTTGGTGAAATGAAGGGAGCACAACGTGTGCTCATGCTCCTCCACGTGGAGCATGCCACAAATTTAATTGGTGCATGACGTGGTGCACCAAAGCATTTGATCCGGATGATATTTCATTTATCCCGTGCGTATCTTGTACGGTTTTGGGCTTTATCTCTTAATTACGGTTTCTAGTTTGCGCCTATAAATATCGTAGCTAGGTTTCATTCAACCTATGCACTTTTAGGGTGACATCTATGTAAACATTTTAGTTATAATAAAGAAGTTTGTGGTTCCTGTCCCTGGACGTAGGTCATGACCCTGACGACCGATCACGTTATATCTTAGTATCGTGTTTATCTTGTTTTGTTATCCACATTCTTTTAACGCTTGAAGGGTGTCTCAATCTGTAACAGTTTATGATGATAAATAGTACTAATATATATAGTAAACAGACTGTAAAACATAGATAGGGATATAAAATCTCTTAAAAAGTGGCTAGATTTATTAGAAAACATAAATTCATACATAATATTATCGTCAAAAATTTTGTAGAACGTACTTTATAATCATATTTGAATTTTTTAATTTAATCCAATTGGTATGTGTGTTTACATAAACAACCACGGAAATAGGTAGGTGCATCTACTTAATGTTTTGAACATATGTTTTTTTTAAGATATTTAAGTGTTTAACAAACTAAACTGTCTTAAAAAAATAACATTTGAAAAAATAATTTATTTGTAAGCCATTTATAAAAATAAGGGTATGATTGATGAAAAATTCTAAAAATAGAATAATGACATCATAACTACTCATTTTTTTAAAGATATATAAAAGAATAAAAATATTAGTATATTTCATGACTATTGTCCTTTTATACACCACTTATGTGTGTACTTTATTTCTTGTTTAGATTGAATCTATAAAAAAAATTGAATACCCTAATCATATAAATACAAAAACACCATGGATTTTTTTAATAGATCGATATAAGAGTGATTTTATGTTTGAAAACTCTAAGATTGTCTTTATGTTATTAAACGTTTTCAGCCGAATTTTACCAAACTAGATAGGTATTTAGATAAATTGAATAAAAAGGTACCGCACTTTGTTCAATATCATATTTAAGGTATTCAACATATTTTTTGTTAATTTATGTTTTTAGATTAAAAAGGGACTTTTTTTGACTTTAGAAAGTAACCGATTACATGAACTATTTTTTGAGTTTTTGACAGGTCTGAAATCAACAAACACACGATGGCAACTTTCTAAGCGACCTTCCTCCGTTTTTCGTTCTCTTCCTCCTCCTTATTGAAGCCAAAAATCAACCTCCTTACAATGGTGAAACCTGAAATCAATAAACCTACGTTGGTGGTGAAATCAAATACGTTTGTTAATGGCTTTGAGAGTTACAAATGGTGGTGAACCCTGAAATCAATTTGGGTTATGGCAATTGTCAGTGAACACCAAAATCGATTAGGGCTTATAGAACTAAGTCACAGATCGAACCCTAAAACCCTTTCCATAGGTGGTAAAATCGAAGCCACAAATTGGTGGTTCCCATAACTCAAATGATGGCAGTGATGTACAAGGAGTCACCATAACAGGAACAACAATGGTATGGTGTCATTTCGCTAGAATTCGGGAGGATTCTCCGTAGAAGAGTGATAATTGGTGAAGTGACCAAATAACCTAAAAAGTCCCTTTTCAATTAAAAAATAAAGTTGAAGAACTTAAAATTGTCATGGATATTTTGTGGCATAAAAACTAATATCAATATGAGTGTGTGGGGTCTTAAGAAACATGTTTGAAATTGATTTCATCCTTAGTAATTATACTCTCACCAAGAGGTGGATTTCATAATAAGGTCATTATACTTTAACATGACATGGAGATGATCACTTTGAGAGGTTGATCGCGTTAAAGGCTCACATATCTAGATCAAGGCGACCTTGTATTGTGGCTTGGTCTAACATGTTGATTAGACTACTTTGTGCTCCCCCTCATGGTGGATTAACATGGAAGTTTCCTACCAAAAGAGCGTTGCTGATATGGTTAGCTACTGTGGGTGAAATAGTAGCATAGTGGACTATAGTTTGTGTTGAAAGTGACATGTTAATGGAATTAAATGTGTGTGTAACATCCATATCCATTTGTTAGGTTTATTTATACATTTGACACAAAGTAAGTTAAAATTTTGAATCACCTCATTTTCTTAATTTACACTTACATTAAATAACTTAATGCAATTACATGTTACCTTATTTTCACTTAATCCATTTAGTAACTACAAATTTGAGGAAGATCATTTGTAACGCCGTGGTTTCGAAAATGAACAATTTAGTTTTTTAAACATCGCAACGGAAACATTCATTAACCCTCATTAAAAGCTAAACAATTGATCCGTTAAGCAAACATCATTAAATAGAAACCACTACGCTACCACGTAGTCAAACCATCATAAATAAAGTTTACATTGTTTTAAAGAGTCAACCATAAGTTGGTAAATAAATAAATGAAACATCATCAAAACTTCACTACCCTGCAGTGCCCACTTTTACTAGGTCACACGCTTCTATGTTACTTGCACGAATACGAGACAAATTTCAAGAAACACGTTTTAGCTTACGTCTTGCAAGTCGGCAATAGATACAACAAAATCACACTTTAAAACAATCATAAAATAGATTTAGGTTTAGTATAACAAGTCTCAACCCACAATTTGACCCACCCGCATAGCATCATAAATTCTCACATGGTCAAGTAACATCATTACACGTCATTAAGAACATCATAAACATTGTAACATCATATAGCATCGCTATCATCGTAAAACATTGCTGGCATCTTAATCATCTTTTCATCTCTAATCATCGTTAGTTATCATTGTTCTTAGTTAAAGTCTATCATCACCATTGTTTACCATTGCTACCTCAAGTTACCGCGTGCGTGCCTGACAACCACTAGGGTTCCAAGGTCCGTCTGCACGGGTACCACATGCGTGCCCAACAACTGCTAAGTCCCCAAGTATGTATGCACTGACATAGGTTCACTAAGCATTCCCAACAAGTCTGGTACCAAGCGGGGTGTGACTCTTACTCGTACTCAAACTCCCGTGGTCCCCTAGTTGTAGCTACTCCAACATAACTCATTTAGGTGAAAGTACAACCGATGCCCCCATCTTAGGCCCTCCTTCCACCAACGTGGTGTTATGTGTGTTGACCCCATTATCGTCGGTCTAATGCCACTCCACTGTACAAACACTTAAAGCACAAGTACATCATGTGTTGCCAAGGTTGTCTAGAAAACCCGATAACTAACCATCCTCATGCTAGCAAATCCTAGAAGGCACACTTTTCCTACTAGGCATCATCGTTACATTTTAGGAGTGTGTCTACCCCTACCCCAAGTCCTCATAGTGTAATGATCATTATATATATTCATCATAAACATCATATAAGTCAATCATATATCATCATCGACTAATTTAATAAACACATCATAAAATAATCACTTAACTAAAACAGTCATGTACATCTTTAAAGGCCGTTTTAAATCGTTAAGTCTTTCAAAAATGAGTTTGTCTTCCTACTCGGTTTTAGAAAATATTGAACTCACCTCAGGTCCAGATATAACAATCGTCACAAGTCCTCACGAAGTAAACCGAGCTCACAGAACACCCTACGATCGAATTCTAATCTTGAACCATCAAATTTCAAATCAAATAATTACAAACACACAAATCATGATTCATGAATTGCAAAAATCCCAACTTGCGATCCACCAATCGCAAATCACCCTTGAACGACAACTAAGACCCAATCACATATCACCAATTGAAAACACCCAATCGTACATTGCAATTGTATTTCAGACATTCGAAAACCATGCCTGAATCGCAAATCGCAAAAACCCAATCGAAACACTGGATTGCAAATCACCCTTCTCCACACCACAATCGCGAATCATTCTCATCAATCAAAAACCAGGCCCAATCGTAAATCAATTATCGCATTTCACTAGAATCGTAAACCAAAGTCTCAATCGAAAACATCACAAAGGGGACTCAAACCAAGTGGCGAATATCACTAATTGCAATTTCACGATTACAAAACACATCGCAAATTTCCCCACATAACCAATCGTGAATCACCTCATCCCTTAGATTCATGATTCACATACTTAAATCGTGAAAACCCAAGAACACAACAATCTTTAATCATTAATCTTCATAATTTCTTAGTTTAAATTCCAATGTCTTATACCAAAGTAATCATAGACACATTAGCACATTACTAACCCGCCTAAATCATCAATTTAACTTTTTAACATCATATGAACATTCAATTGATTGATTTCTATTTGGTTTTCATGAACACCCCATAACCCACTGTTTCGACCTCATTTCCTCACAATCGAACAATTAAAACTGGAGATCGACACATAAGAGAGGTAAGATGCTTACTTGAAGTTGATTTGCAGCAAGAATTCTTGAGAAATCCTTCACAATCATTCACTTCCTCCTTGTTCTCTCTCTCGGCGAATACGAAAACACACACTACCACACACGCACTTTGATTTCTAAGTCAAAGTGAGAAGGTTTGTAACTCCTAATTTACCACTTAATCACTTTAATTAGACTTTAACCTCCTTAATCACATTTAGATTTTAGACATCAATCCTCAGTTCACTTCTTTTTACAAACCACCACAAGACTTTTCTAGTTCCACAATACATCACCTAAATAAAGCTAGCTTACTTCTGATCAATTAAATTTTTTTTGAACAACGAATTTAGTGGGTTGGGTCCGCAGTGATATCCATATAGGACGGTATGCGAGCCCCAAGCCACGCACCATGAGGGAGTAATACCCTCCACCATTTTATTAGAAAAACCCCCACTGTCCAGACTCGAACCCAAGACCTGATCAATGGGGTAAGAAAGATGCAACAAAAAAGGAAAACTATAATTTACTTTTGTTGTGTTGGTGTCGATTTTTTTAAGTTTCTTATAAGACTTCTTTTATTTTTTGTAATGACGTTGGTGATGTGTGGATTTACACTTTAAATGTACGTCGTCAATAAAAAGTGTAAAGTGTTGCATGATCCAAATACTTGTAATTTATATGCACAATTTTAGAATGTAGTCATTATGACTTAATTGTTGTATTAACTATATATCTGTATGAACACTAAATGTTCTAACAACCACAGTCTTATCCCTATATGAATGACATGTTTATCACCTACTGAGCGAGTAAATACTAGTATGTTTGTTTCATTGTGTGTGTATATATATACACACACTAGCATGATATCCGTATAATGCGGCGGTAACGAATAATTTCTACTCGTTAATATGTCCGTTTTCAAGACATAGGGAGTATGATATTCATTTTGTACGGTGACAGCAAATAATTTTCGTTTGGTGACATGTCTATTTTCTTTATCTTTTTTCCATTTCCTTTACTTTTTTGTTCTCCATAATTGAATGAAAATATTTTTTAATAATTAAGTTAATTTGTATTGGTTTTAACTTTCAAAAAAGTTATATGACTTTGATTTTCTTAAATATGTAAAGTTTAGTTATTAAAATAGAATATAAGAATCTTATTAACTATATTTAATAGTTACTCAATTTAGTTTATATGAGGGTAATTTAGTAATTTCAAAATACTTAAAATTTAAGAGTTTAAGCAAAAGGTCTAAATGCTTTATAATATAGTATATATATATATATATATATATAGATAGATAGATAGATAGATAGAGAGAGAGAGAGAGTGTGTGTGTGTGTACGTGCAAGCTATTACATCATAAGACCAGTAGCATTTGATCCGCTAAAAGGCAAGAAGGGGGGGGGGGGGGGGGGGAGTGAACACTATCACCCCCTCATAGTGTAGGAGTGAGATAATTTCCGCTGGGCTTGAGTCCCCCTCCTTCTCTCTCTTCGTCTCTTTTATCTCCCTACCTTTATTTCTCATATACATTTCTCTATTCTCTCATCTATTTATTTATTTTATTTAAGAAAATGTTGGGTGGGATGGATGTGGAAGTTTGTGGGATAGAATGTAATGAAATGAAAAAGTAATGTAACGCTAATGTAACAATGAGGATAAGAGAGATAGATGCTAAGGTCAACTGTATGGCTCAACCCAAAGGGCTCGGGTAGCCAATTGATTTCCTTGACTGACTGGGGAACACCGGTACGCTAACCCCATCGGGTACGCCAATCTGCTCCCCACACCTGACGACACCCGAAACTTTCCTTTTCTTTTTTTTTCAAAAACTGCAATTTCTAAAGCATGCGGGTAATTAAGAGAGAGAGTGGGGAAAAGATTGAGTTATGTTATACTAGGTATTTGGGTAAGAGAAAAAAAGAAAAAAAAGTATGATGTGACGCTAATATGACATTAAGGTAAGAGAGAGTGTTTGGGTGCCATACAGATGGTCTAATGGTCTAATATTAGAAACCTGGGCCCACCTTTACCTTATTTGTTAATTTCTTCATATTCGTAGTATACTTTGATCATGTCCTTGTCGCAACATATACGATGATTTTAGATAATGTTATAGCGACATATCGAACATTATCTTTAGTTGTTTAAAACCAATCAGAACATATAATTTCCTCTATACATTATATTAATTAGTACTGTACGATTAATAGCAAGTAGTGACAACAATATATAATGAGGTCATATACACCATATTAGTGCTAACATGCGGTTTACTTTTGGCTACGTAGTCTTGCATCTCCTTTCTCTAACCCGAACCGGTAGCCCACCCATGAAGGTTGCTGTGAGCCCGGGCGAAAATCGAGGGATCCGGGCGGGCGTAGCGAACTCGAAGTCAAACCGTCGCAATAGAGAAAGAACCACACTTTTTATCTGCACAAGTGCCATTTCTTTACCCAAACACATTCTATGTCCTGCTTGAAAAACCGGATACTTGAAAAGGGATTCTTGATAGAACACACCATCTCTTAACCATCGTTCGGGTTTGAATTCCAAACAATCGGGCCCCCAAATGGTCTCCATTCGGCCCATCGCGTATGGATGGTACGTGACCCGTGTACCTTTCTTGATGAACGTGCCATCAGGAAAAGTATCATCTTGTTGGCAAAACTTCGAGTTGAATTGGATTGGAGGGAATAATCTCATACCCTCGTAAACCGTTGCGTGCAAGTAGTGGAGTTCACTTAACTGTTCAAAACTCGTTACAGCTTCAAGTTGTGCTACCATATGAGCTTCGTCTCTAATGATGGCCACAACCTCTGGATGTTGAGCCAACAACCAAAAGATACCGGTTAGACTGGACGCGATTGTGTCTCGTCCGGCTAACAAAAAACTAATAACAATATCTCGAAGGTAGTTAGGATCTTTTGTTGTAGCCATGAATCTTGAAAGAAGATCTTCATTGCTACAAGATGATCCTAATTTGTTTCTTTGTCTAATTACTTCATCAGCAAACATATTCACCATCTTGATTGATTCCTTAAGCCTCTTTTCACTTCCAATATTCAACATCCTCTTGATCTTCCACACCAATGGTGACGTCGTCATCGCTCTCTCAGCTGACAACCGCGACGCCAAATCAAACGCGATCGCCAAATCCGACACTGATAACAACCCAACCAAACAATTTGGGTCATACCCGAATGAAAATCGACAAATAACATCAAACGAGAACTTCCGAAAAACATCTTGCAAATCGAAATCCACACATTCTTTTCGTGAAATGGAGCATACAAGAGGTATAAGCCTACGATCAATCTCAAATTTCACAACTTCAAAAGCATGTGATCTAATTGACATCTTTCCAAGCTCAAGACACGCCATTTTCCTCTGAAACCTCCATGAATCGCCATCGACATTGAAGATACCTCTGCCCAAGAAATCACCCAAGATTGTGGAAAAAGGTTTCCCTTTTGGGTAATTTTCAAATCGGACTTTGAGAATGTGTTCTACGGTTTGATGGTTAGCGGTTATTGTGTTGTGAAGAACATGTATGTGTATGGTTTTTGTAGGCGAGTTATTTAAAAGGTGAGTGTACCAGTCGCAGAGATTATTGAATTCGATCGACCAACTGGATGTGATGTAAGCATGGCAGATTTCACAGTTGCAATGAACTCTAAATTTACAGTAGATTAAGGTGCAAAAAAGAGAGAAGAAGAGTATAAACATGATGAAAATGGATGGATATTCGATCGCCATTGATGAACAATAATTAAAGAATGCGAAGCTTTCAGTGTGGGAGTTATTGAACAGAGTATAATGGAATTTAAGGTAGATTATTATGTGGACGTAAGATATATCATCAATTACCTGCAGGAGACCTTTAATTTATAGGATTTTTTAATTTATATATGATGAATCATCACCAACTCACTGTGTAAATATATGATGAAAAATAAATAATTGAATATATAATGTAAAATAATAACAAAATTAATAATTTTTATCGATTAAGATAAACCTTATGTATATAAACTATTATGACATTTTAAATTAATAATTTGTAATTTTTTTTCAACAGTGCTATACTGCTATCATCTAACAGTTAAGTAATTTTTTATTTATATCCTACTTTATCATATATTCAAATTTAATTTGAGTAATCTCTTGATTTAAGTCAAAATCAAGTTTTATTTAACCAAATAAATTACTAGAATTACCTAATTAAAAAATGATGTTAATTGAGACTAAATAAAAAGTTAGAATTATCTGATTAAATTGATAAATGTTAGTTTTTTAATTAATATTAAGAGAATATAATTATTATTTTAATTTAAAAAATAATATGTTTTTAGTTAATTACGAAACGGATGGGAAATAAAATATAGTTGGTTAAAGAGAGCATTAAACTAACAAAGTAGATAGCTATTTAATTATATTAAAACATAAATCAACCGGTTTTGCAACTTGTAGTTAATTAAAACATCAAAACAAACCAAAAACATGACAATAAAAGAAATTTTTTTCTAAAAAGGATCGGGTACGTGATGGATAATTCGTACATAACTAACTTGTTTATACATAATTTTATGCTTTATTAATTTATAATAATAATAATAATAATAATAATAATAATGTGTTGTATTTCATATAATAAAAATATTTAAATAATTTAATATAAATAAAAGATAATTTAAATTAAATTTATTGCACGATTGCAACCTTTCATTTAACAAATTAGTTTTTGTTGTATAATTTTGACCATCCGTTTTGATAAAAATTAAAATCCAATTTGAATTTTTCTTGATTAAAATTGGATTCGATTTTGACTTTAATTTAAATCAATTTTTCAAAGAAAATTTCATATATGTCCTTATTAAAAATTAAAATATCGTATTTTCCATCATAATTTATAAATATCATATTTACCCTTTATAAAATTTTAAAATATCATATTTAACCAACTTTATAGTTTTATCATTTCAAATCATGTCTTAAACATTTGAAATTCATTTTAATGATAACCAATAAAAATTTAACCTGATTATCCATAAATGTAATAATAATGATCAATGACTTATTCGATAAATACAATTACGTGTTTTCATATCATAATACCATGTTTCTGTCTGCCTTCTCCTCGCTTTGACTCCTTTACCACTAGTCCAAGTCTTGACACCATCTATTATCATTTTTTAAATTCTCATTTCTTTCATGTTTTGTTACTATTTAATATCTTTTTATTAATTTTTAACATTCATCATTTTTAAACCAATCACTGATCATATGTGTATTTAATCTAGTAATATAACTAAAAGACTAATTTGAATCAAATTTATTGTACGATCCTAGCACTTATTTTAATAAATCAATTTCAATTGTACAAACTTGATCATCCATTTTGGTAAAAATTGAAATCCATGTTTGACTTTTCTTGGTCATTAATAGATTTAATTTTGACTTTAATTTAGATCAAAATCTTTAAAGAGAATTTCATACATCCCCTTCTTATCTTAAACCTTAATATATCGTATTTGCCATCATAATTTACAAATATCATATTTACCCTTTATAATATTTTAAAATATCATAGTTAACCATAATTTTTGTTTTATCATTTTAATAAATTTCCCGATCATTAGTTCTTTTTTAATTATAATCAATAAGTACCTTATCTTATTGTCTCTAATTGTAACAATAATGATCAATGATTTGTATAAAAATAAAATGCCTCTTTTTATCATGATACCACATTTCCACCCTCATGTCTGTAATCCCCTTGATCTCATCGACTCTTCCACAACTTCTTTGGGTGTTGAAGCCGTCTTTTATCATTTTTTAATTTATATTTCTTTCGTGTTTTATAATTATTTAATACACTTTTACTACGATTTAAACTAACTCATATATCACACATGCTAGTAACATATTATTATATTATATTCAAAGATTCACACCCCACCCCATTGATGATTTAACAACCTAAGTTAGACAATAATGCTTCTTAAATACACATGATAACTCACTCACTTATCTTAAAGTCCCACAAACTTATATAATATTAACATCATGTATTATTTTATAATAATTTAAGTGTGTAACCATGATAAACAAAGAAAATATCATTTAAATATGTTGTTATCTTCTAGACTTAGATCTAGAGTTAAAAATATATATATAAATACAATTAGATAACAGTTGGATCGAGACAAGAAATATATATGAAATATAATAATATTTAATTAACTTGTACGTGAAGATAAATTAAATATTTTGGTACACATCTTTTCAAATTCTAAATGTAAACATGCAAATACACGACCACGTGCAATTATTCTTTTGATAGAAACAGTACGTATTCCCCAGCCAAAAACGATATAATGTTTAAAAAAAGGTGATTATTTGTTTTATACTTCAAAATGAAAATAAAACATAATTTTTAATAAGTATTGTTTTAAATAATTGGTAGCGCATGCCGTTAACATGAATTTTGTATATGCGTATATTGACAAATAATGACGTGCTATTATTCTTAATGGTTACCAAATATTCTTGGTCTAACAATATCAAAGTTTGAAAAAAATATTTCTCAACCAGTAAGTCAGTAACGTAGTTATATAGGTGCGACAGTAGGCCATGCTGGCCCGCCCTACACATTGTTAAAACCAAAAGAGTGTTATTATGTGTTATGACAGACACATCTTATATCAATAGGTTAAGTGTTCAACCCTCTTACGTATATATAGAGAAGAAGTGTTATAAGCCGCAGCCAATCCATATTCAAACTAGGGCTACCATAGAAAACAGCTCACATGGCTATTATCAGCAACTCAAACATCACAAAAATGGCTCTAGCTAGATACTAGAACCAAGAAAGCAAACAAATGTTTAATTACAAACAGGGTGTGCAAAGCACCACAAAAACACCAGCAAGCTAAAATGCAACACAATAAAAAAAGCTATCAACAGCGACTAGAATTGATCTAATATTTCCATCTGTTCTTGATCCAAAAAAAAAAAGAAAAAAAGAAATAGTCTGCATTTTCCCTTGTTGCACCTCTATTGAGGAAGCAAAAACCTTATTGTTTCTGAAGCTTCAAAATGTCCAAATAAAAACATACATGGCTCCCATGCATGAAATCTTTATTCTTGCCATCTTTCATATTTGGTATCTCTCCCCATTGAAAATTTAGACTTCAACTTAAATTTAAAAATACTGCATTCACCAAATAAGTGCTCCTCATTTCAAACAAACTTCTTGGTTTCATATGTTTGCTCGAGTTGTGTTTTCACCACAATTTAACACAATCCTTCACTTCACATATAATCACATTAGTTACACTTTCAAAATCACATGCATGTACATTCCACGCTAATCTTACGTGTAAGTCAGTGTAACTCACTTGGTCGCAGCAAAATAAGAAATAACAACACAATATAGTATTTGGAAGATTCCCGTCTACGAGTTGTCATCTACGATTAAGGTTTCCACGGTATCAGATATTACACCCAATGTAATAATTCCCTATATTTACCAACATGATATGTAAATCCTTTATAACCCACCACCTAGTCAATTTGCGATCCCACACTTATATGATTTATGATTGTGATCATGTGAGATTTATGATTCCTTACTTATTGAGGTTCACGATTGCTTCTATCAATTATTCACGACCCAGCTATGAGATTTTTGATTCACTTTACAATTATGGAGTTTTCGATTGAACTAGTGTACGCATTTTACAATTGCCTCCCATATTCTTGATTTGTGATCCACTCAATCACAATTCATGGTTTACTCTCGAGCCTTATTTTTGATTCATCTTAAGTTAGTTTAACCTTTTCAATTCTCTATAACCAATTTGCGATTCTCACCTCTCCAACTGTTGATTTACGATTCATGCCCTATTGACTATGGGGAATCCCTAAGGCACTTAATCCCTGAATTATGATTCCTTCATACATATATGGTTTTCGATTATGAAATGTTCACCAATTCACGATTTCATTAATCTTACTAATTTACGATTCTACTTACATTCCCATTTACGATTCCACAATTTTTGATTGGTTTATACTTAAGATGATTTATGATTTCAGTTTAGAATAAAGAACATTTGCGACTCGATACACTTAGTCACCCCTAACCAAAGCTGATTCAACTCAAAACTTGATTAAAATTCGTGATTCTAATTGCATTAGGTCTCATACATTCTAAGAACAAATCCCTCATGGTTAATTGCAATTTAAACAAGAATTAATAGTTCAAAAATCCCCTTAGGCTCTCGGTTTACTTTACGTGTTCAACAACATCAAGGTCGTCCCAAAACCCCCCATTAATCAGGATCAAATACTACGTTATCGACACGTATACAACCACAAAGATGTGAGGAAGATTACTTGGTGCTTCTTATTAAAAAATAGATCGAATTGGTGAAGAAATGCTCAATCCTTATTCTTTGTTGTTCGATACACTCGTACACCAAAACTTAATGCATATGGCTACGGTAAAGGTATCTTGGGCCTTGTGTCTTAATTTGGGTATAAATACCCTCCCCACTTAAATAACTGCCATATTAAAGCCTTAACTTCTGAAATCACATTTACTCATCATTCCTTATTAATTAAATGTTATAACATAAAACGGAAAAACAGGTATAACAATATTCCATATACATTAATAATTGTAATCATGTCCATAATCCACATCTATAAGATACACATAGTTAACATTATAATAATACATTTAAGAAGATTTACTTAATTCATTAATCAATAACATTCATGATATTTTACAGTATTAGGGTATGTTTGGTAGCTGGTAGCTGGTAGCTGGAAGCTGTATCTTTTATATGTATATGTGTTTGGTAAAATAGCTGGTAGCTGGAGCTTAATGGTGTAAAATAACAAAAAAGGACAAATAATAAAAATAGAAGGAAATGTAAAACAATTAAAGAGGGTATTTAGGTAATTTTATATATAAAAAGCTTCCAGCTAGTTTTAAAAGCTACTTCAAGAAGCTTTTTATTTTGGAGTTTTTTGTAAAAGCTTCCGGCTTTTTAATCCGAACAAAACTTGAAGCTTTTTATTTCAAAACAAACAACTACCAGCTCCAAAAAGCTGCGTACCGAACATCCCCTTATATCTACAAGCTATCAGTTTCAAGACACTCACCTAAAGCCCAACAATTTTATTGTATTCCTAGCTCAAATCTCCCCAAGTGACCCGCAATATCATTGAATATTTTATTATTCATTTAATTAGGATTTTATGTGATTAAACAGTACATATACAGACACTCAAGAGGTCTCAATGAATACAAAACAGTTTTTGAACAAAGCCTGTAACTTTCTGCCCAACAACGCATAACACAGACGTGTGAAATCCAACGGCTAACAGCACACCCACATTAACCCGTGCACTCTACATTGACCAATTAGGGCACGACACGACCATTGCTTATGTAGATATGGTTGTGCTCAACTCAAAAGCACGCCCTAAGCACCAGAATCATGCCTATACCTGGTAGGGCTATACACGGCCCATGATTCCTTTGACATGATGCGTGCCTCATGGAATAGCTGACCGACACAGTCTATTCTTGCCAGGCACGTCCATGCTTAGTGTTGCTACTCTATATGGACAGCTTCTGTCTAGCTTGAATCTGACTCAAAGTCTACCAAAATTCAATTCCAACTACATGAGGCTGATTAATAGTATACTATAAGGTGTGTAAACATTAATTAAACATAAACACCATACATGCAATACTATTTCATGCAATAAAACAAGTTATATCATGCTTTCTCTCTAGAAAATGAACACAAGAAAAGATATGAAGATCTAACATTAGATCTAGATGTTTGAAGTTTGTTGTTAATTAGTGTTGGAAACTTGCTAATAATGCTTGATCCATGATATACAATCCTTAATTCTTCATAATCGATCTTCTTGATTTGCAACTTTCTATCTTTAGAATTCTTTCTATTACCAAGAACACACAGTAAATGTGTGTTTCCAAAAATTGGAGATGATGAAGATGAGCTTTAATCTTGATTGTTTACTTTCAATAGCTTAAATTACACATAATCTCTCCTTAATCTTGTCTAATTAACTTGTTAATCTTTTTCTCTCTCTATTACACACACATATTGACCAGCACACACTAATTAATGTATAATGTGTGTAATAATATCTTTTTATTTAGACATTAAATATGTATGAACCAAAGTTGTAATTTACTCTAATATTATCTTTTTAAATAAATGTTGGTTAGTATGTAGCTACTTGGTTTTGGAATGATGCATGCAAATTGAAAAAATAAATCACCGTCAACATTTCATGTTATATCAAATTTTTTGGTCAACGAGGAGTTTAATGATTTAATGGCTACGCCTAATTATTTGCGGCAGGTTGTCATGTGCATTATAAAATATAAATATTGGTCAATGATGAGATTAATTATTTTCAGACATTAATTATACATTATCATTTAAAAAGGTTAAATTATGTTTCCTAATATTAAATCTTTTTATTTTATTCTCATACATACTAAATGATAATATATTAATTCTACTAATTTTTTACCTATCTCTTCTTTTTATTTTGATATTTTCTTGATTTTATAAGTAGAAGTATAAGTAATAATATAAAGTAGAAGAATATATATAACCTTTCTATAGTTTATAGGGTATACTTTTTATAAGATCGTCTATTTATCCCACATATCACGTCAATCAATTAAAATTTCATATAAGTCACACACTCATATATATCACATCAAATATAAGACGAATGGTAGTGTAACACCCGCAACCCTGGGCTAGGAGATTAGCGGGTTGGCGGTATGTGATTGGTTTGATTTATTTGATTATATGTTTATTAAGTGTTAAATGAAACTGATTAATATGGATTTATAAATATATATGTTACTCGTGGATTTAAAAAGAAAGAAAGTACAAGTATGTGCATGTATGTTAATATATGTATGCATGCATGAATAGAATAGGATTTCAATGTGCCACCTCCTGCTTGTTTTACACAAATGTATGTGTACGTGTTTAATTTTCTGTTCATTATTTTGAAAGTGAAAATGTGTTAGTGTGTGTTTCTTTGAGCAAAACCATAAGTGAAGGAAACTTTAAAAGTTCTAAACTTGAAATCCTAAAGTCAAGATCTTGTGTTGTTTAATTTCAAAAGAAGGAGAGAAAGTATTCATAGCATGTTATAGTATGTGTTGGTATGTTTATATATTGAAAAACATGAATTTATGCAAATTCACCATGGTTAAGTTTGAAAGAAACTTGGTAAATGGGTTTTGAAGGTTTTGTTGTTATGAATGAATAAAAAGGTGTTTTTGATGATCTATATGCTTGTTAGATGTTAAATATGTGTTTTGGTGGAAGAAAAATGAAGTTAGAAGTGATTATATGAAAGCTTGGCTGAAAATCCGACACTTGAGGAAGAAGATGAATCTGAAAATTTGCACGTAGCGGCGCTACGATATAGTGTCGCGGCGCGACCTTCATTCAAAACCGGAACTTGGGGTTTCGGATTGTAGAAATCCGAAAGTTACAAAACTAACCTTGGAAAATCCGATAGTTAATGAAAGCCGACCTTGAAATCCGGAACCTTGATAAATCCGACACCAAATCCGATTGAAGATTCTCGGATTCGAAATCCGACCCCGGTCGCGGCGCGACGAGGGGTATGTCGCGGCGCGACAGGCCCCAAATCCGATTGATTGCTTATTTCTTTTATACTTTGCTTGGTTTGAGTTATTATGTTTTATTATGTGAATTGTTGAGTTGTTTTAATAGATTTGAGATATAAATATATATGAGAAGATATATTTATATATTCGAGACTGATTTGATTGTTGCTGTGATTTCAGGCAATCAAAAGACTCAGTAAAATTAGTTTTCTGAGCCCGTGTGGATTTTTGAGGTGAGTGGACGTTAATCGCGGATGGTAAAGATTACGGTTAATGTTATTGATGTGATGCATGACTGTGATTGAGATTGGATTGGATTGATTGAACTGTTGATTGTGATTATTGTTGATTGATATCTGCTGCATGACTATTTGGTCGATACACACTCTTAGTATGAATTTGAGTTGCGTTGGGAAGTCAGTTATACGTAGGATTGGGCTGGGCTCGTTCACTGATTGGTTGAACAGTGTTAGCCTTACTGGTGCATGTGTTGCATCAGAGGGGGAATG
This sequence comes from Dittrichia graveolens, assembly GCA_038502395.1. Classification (NCBI taxonomy): domain Eukaryota; kingdom Viridiplantae; phylum Streptophyta; class Magnoliopsida; order Asterales; family Asteraceae; genus Dittrichia; species Dittrichia graveolens. Next base: position 8,333,113 of record JARJIL010000002.1, on the reverse strand, counting down.
CATTGTGCCAATTCAAAGGAGGGCTATCGGTAAACCTTTGCTTTGGCCGGCATTGGTTGTAGGTTCTGCGCCGAACCGCCGGTCTTCTCGGGATACGTGCTTACATGCTTTGATATTGACTGTGGATGTCTGCTTTTGGTGTTTAGCCTATACTCACTTAGCTTTGTGCTAATTCCCCTCAGTTGTTGCTTTTGCAGGTTCGTGTTTGTGAGGTGGCTGAAGGAAAGGAATGACCCGACTCTCATATAGTTTTTTGAAATGAAACGAGACAGTAGCTTTTGTAACACAACAATGATACTTATATTTGTGAACGATGTTTGTACATTTTGTAAATATTGCTTTGTATGTAATTAAGTTTGTTTATTAAAAACTTCCGCAGCGTATTTTAAAAAAATGGCTTGGGTTTTCCGGTGTTACAGGTAGTCCACATTGACATTGTTCTCGAGTTTTCTTTAGAAAATAGAATTATGAACACTACTAGAAAAACAGCCATTTCCATTAAAATTTAGCGACAGATAACGTTCGCTAAATAGCGACGGATTAGTGACAGATCTACGACTGAACCAAGTTATTAGATATCAAGGGCAATTCCTCGTTGTTCCCTCGCTAATTTGTGACGGATTCCGTCGCAAATTAGCGAGGGACAAAATCATTTCTAAATCGTTACTAATTAGTGACTGATTTCTGATAGATTTGCGATGAATTCCGAACTAACGTATATTCGTCGCTATTCCCTCGCTAATTAGTGAAAGATTTGCGAGGGATTACGACGGAACCAAGTTATTAAGTATCAATGGTATTCATCGCTATTTCCTCGCTAATTTGTGATGGCTTTACGAAAAAAAACTAAAAAAAGTTATTCTTAAGTTTTTTATAAGATATTATTGTATATCAATCAATTTTAGTTGTATATATGTGAATCTATCTCCCTAATAAGAATATGTTCATTTGTAAAAGAAGACGAAAACAAGTACTTCTTAGTTATTTTCTTAGTAATGTTTGATATAATGTACTTTTTAACCATATATTACTCTCTTCCTTTTTCTTTCTTTTAACTTTTTTTTCCTTTTTAAGTTCGCATGATCGAATGAATACGAGAGATACACGCATCCAGGGTTTTGAGTTGTGGTCAAATATGGTGTTTGAAGACCATATCAATATACCTTAATCATCCAATCCATTAATTTAAACTCGGGGACGAGCTAGACTGCTCAATGTATAAGAAAAATATAGTACCTTGACCATCACAAATTCCTTTTGCCTTAGTGGTAAACGTCTTAATCATAACAATTGGTATCAGAGCGAGGTCATGAGTTTGACTCACTTATGTCAAAAGAAAATGTTAGGGGCGGGGGAGATAGATGAGTCATTGACCGCCATCTTCCTAACTTTGCTCGTAGGTTATGACAAGTTCGAATACTATGGGTCTAGGGCATTGCGGCAGATGCCGAGGGGGATGTTGGCGACCATACTGTAACACCCTAGACACTGGTCTAGTAGGACGCGTGTAGTGGTAAGGTGTTTGTTTATTTGCTATTTTATAGAATTAAATAAATTAATTTAGAGCCATGACGTTAAAATGAGAAAATATATATTTTATATATATTTATGTGTTTTATTATTTATATAGATTCATTTTTAGATAAGGGTCACGAATAATACCTCGTTGGCTAATAATTAATTGAGTAGGACCGCTTAATTAATTAACTGTGAGTTAGAAAACATATAGGTGCACTGTGTGTATGTGTAGGCGTGGCTTAAGAGGCAGCCTTGCCACCTCTTCATTCTTTCCTTTGAACTTATCCAATTCAGGTGTGCATGTGCTTAGCTTTGAAGAAACTTGAAGGCAACCATTGTTCCTTGATTATTCTTTCTAACTTGTGTTAATTTATCTTCTAATTAAAGGTAAGTAATTATTCTTGTCATTTCTATGCAATTCTTACACTAGTTAGGGTTCTTGAGTATTGAGGTTTTGATTAATAGATGGAACTGATGTTAGTTATGAATTTGGTATTAAGTTTATGTGGTCATAGTACTGAATTCATCTTCAAATTGTATGTTTTTATGGATTAACACCTTGAACTCCATTGTTGGAGGTAGAAGATGAAGTTGGAAATGGGTTTTGATGTTTTGATGACTTGAATGTGTTTGTGGTTATGTTTTATGTGTTATTTGAGTTTGGTAATGATATACAACTGCTGCAAGTAAATTGCCAGGCTTTGATATTGGTTTTGGAATGGTTTGAATTGAGCTGGAACATGGCAGTAGCAGAAAATGCAGGTTGTTGTTCGTCTGCGGACGCGTAGCGTCCAAGGAGTGGGAACGCAACATGTTCCGTGCTGACAGATTATGTTTTGTTTTGTTTTCTGCATTAATTCAATTGTGTTATGTTCTAATTGTTTATACTTGATTCTAACATGATTCAAATGAGGTACTTGAGTTAGTTTGATGTTGGATAGCATATATGGATCATTACTTGAGATAATTGCTTACTTGAAATCATGAAATGATATTTGGTGGACTTTGTACATGTTTTGTTGCTTGCTACATGTTTAGTATCATATAAGTAGATTATATGCAACTTGAACATGTCCTAAATGCTGGTTTTTATATGTGAAATGCATCGGGTTAGTTTTGACCCATTTGGTTTATAAACTTGATATTTTGGAGATGATTGAGAATTGATTACTAATTCTTGTTATCCTGTGTTCTCAGGAGGGGAGAAGACTCAGTGAAATAAGACTACTGAGTTGGTGATTGGAGATCCTAGGTGAGTGGACGTTTAACTTACGGATGGTCATTAGTTGTAAAGATTTTGGTTGCAACTATTTATTGTTAATGCATGGATAGACTTCTTGTCTGATGGTTGATTAACTGGTTATGTGTTAATTAATCGCTGTGTCGGTGATATGTGCACATGGATGACAGGAAGTCAGCTTAGCTGGGCTATGGACTGGGTTTGTTTGCTATCGGCTAATCAGTATTTAGATATTTTGATGCATTCTTTGCAACTTAAGGTTAATACTGTGTGAGAATAGCAAATGAACTATCGGTAAACCTTTGTTTTGGCCGACATTGGTTGTAGGTTCCTTCAGGACCGCCACTCTGATATAGTTTTTGATGAGCCGTTGGTTTTATGTAACACTACTTTGATACAGATGTTTTAAAACAGTTTAACCTTGGTTTACTTATTTACTTTGTAAACATATATGTATATATTTAATCTATCGCTTCCGCATCATTTAAAAAAAATATGGGATGTAATTGTGGTGTTACACATACCAACATACTGTAATCTTATTTCCCCATCAATTTGAACCGGTCCAAGTTAGGTTACTTAGTATATAAGAAAAAAATAGCGTCTTGATCACCAATAATTTATTTTGGCCTACTGATAAGCGTATTGATCCTAATATATGACCAGTGTACATCTTCCTATTTAAAGTTTAGAGAATACATAGAAAGCCAAACGATAGAATATATAGCTAAACAAGATGGAAAACCTAATAAACAAAAAAAAACTAATCTTAACTTTGGAAGGCTACGAAAAAAAGTTGAGAACGAAAACATGAGCTCAAAACTAATTAAGCAGAGAGATATGAGCTCAAGATCTCAGCACCTCAAGACAAATACAAGTTATTACATAAAACTCACAAGAAAATTGACATAGCAAAAATACAACACTACAACATGCAAAAATATAGAATTACATAGCCGGTCTTTATTATTGATGATTTTATTTGGTTTTGCACATTTTTTAATGAAAAATAACACATCTCTTTCTCATCACCCACAACTCCAATGAGATTAATTTGAATCTACAATCCTTAGTTTGACGAGACACACTTTTACATCGTGGACAGTGGAGTGCACGAGAGGTAGAGTGCACGAGAGTTATGGGAACATGTACCATTTTAGTTAATTGAATACCGTAATAATAAAAGTGGGGTCAAGGGGGCAGTGCCCCGTAATTGGCGTCCAGCTCCAAAGAGAGCGGGCGAGGGTCAAGGGAGGTTGTTCTCGCTGGGGTTTAGGGCAGCGTCCTGACCTCAAACGATATTTTCAATGGACTCGCTATCACTATTAGAAAAACTGATTTTTCTGACGAAATTTAGTGACAGATGTATATCATTGCTATCAGCGTTATTAAATATCAAGGGCATTTCATCTTCCGTCGCTACCGCGACGAATTCCTAATCCGTCACAGACAGCGAAAAACAAAACCATCTCTAATCCGATGCTAATAGCGACCGTAGTTTTGACTAATTTTCTATGGATGGGAGTTATGGATTTTGGTCGCTACCCTGGCTACTTGGCGACAAATTTGTGACATATCTGAGTTATTTAGTATCAATGACATTTCATCATTATTCCGTCGCTAGCTAGCGACATATTTGCCTCGGATCCGAGTTATTAAGTACCAAGGGCATTTTGTCATTATTCCCTTGCTAATTTGCGATGGATGTGCGACAAATCCTAATAAAATGCATTTATAGTCCACGTAAATGAGTCCGGAATTTGCGCAAGACTTGCGACAGATTTTAGAAACCATCACCATATCTCTCGTGATTTAATCTTTGGATTATCACAAAAAATAAGTAACCATTAATAAGGGATGAATCTTTATTTTTGAAAAGTGTGATACAGGATCCAACGATTTATCCAGGCCGATTTCTCTATAATATTTCTAGATAATTTTCCGACACATGATACCGTCTTGAAAAACTATCCAAATCAGTAGCCTATTTATCTCCGTCCCAAAGTCTCTCTCTTTCTCTCTCTCTCATCTTTTTCATGCCATGCATTCCATTCCTGCTCTTAGTTAGTTTGGCTTTGTCATATTGGTGTCATATATATGGTTTACAAGTACGTACATACATGTTTTCCTCTAGCATCTTGCTAGTAGTCTCTTAATATATTTAGGTCTTGCTAGGAAAGGGCGATGACCGAGCCGAAGCTCTTTTCAATCGGATCTTTTTGTTGCCGTTCAAAAAAAAAGTACGTACATACATTTACTCCAACAATAAATGTGAACGGTAACTAGTTTTGTTGGTGGTTATAATATCAATGATTAGCTTGAAATTTCATGATTCCACTTGTTTTATTTAAAGTAATATCTAAATTGTGTCCACGCACATAAATCATAAATGTGTGGCAATTGTGCTTCTTATAAACTTTATGCCAAAACTATTGGGGATAAAAAGACAAATTAAAAAGCTTTAATAATCTCGTGGACGACTTAATTATTATATATTAAAGATAAATGAGATTTCTGCTTAGTATATGCTCACGTAGCTCAATTGTATAGAAAGTCGAAGATGCACAAGGATGGCTTAGTGATAAGGATGTCTGGACAGTCTCAAAAGAGACCCGGGTTCAATCTTTGTTAGGTGTAAACATCTTATATGGCTAGAGGTATTGGAAACGGCCACAAAAATGATTAGGTTGCATACCCTAAACTATCCATATAATAGGGTTTGGCGATACTATACTAAACCCTGATTTTGTTTCTCTCTAATAGAGTAATAGGATATAAAACTTTATCCGATATCGTATGAGTGAGGTATATAAAATTTTATATATATATATATAGAGAGAGAGAGGGGGAGGAAGAGAGTTAGGATCAGATGAAAACATCTTTAAAATGAGAACAGAGAAAACACTTTTGAGCCTTTGATTTCATTGATCGGATGATTTAAATTGATATGTTTTTTGATCTTCTGTTTGACTATATACATGATGCATTAATGCATACAAAAGTGTTTGTCAATATGGCTGATCTCATGCATCAAGGCATACAAATCTTTATATTGTTAATATTATAGAAATAATTTTGATTTTAAGATTTAAGATGTAAACTTAATTTTTGGATAGTTATAGGTGAACATGAATGTCAAGAAGAAATGCTAAATTACAAGTTTACTGTAATACCTATTTTCTAGACTTGTAAATTTTAATTATTATTGGCTTGGGTTAAATGTATATAATTATACTAGCATCATACCCGCGCAATGCTGCGGCGGCAAATAGTTTTCGGTTTATAATATGTCGCTTTCAAGAATGTAATGATATGTTATTCGCGCGATTCAATGTCACGAAAAAGTTTTCTACAGCAATATGTCCCTTTTTTAATTTTCTTTTATTTACATCTAACTATTTTATTAATTTTAAAAATAAATTCTAAAAGACAATAAAATAAGAAAGAAGATTGATATTGATGAAATAAAGAAAATTAATAAAATTTTAAAAATTATGTTGATTTGGGTGGATAATTGTGTTATGAGATAATATATTTTGAATAAAGTAAATTAGCAGAGAATAAAATAGTTAAACATTGAGTGGATGAGATTAATTTAGATTAAATGAAGAGTCAAGATTTTATATTGATTGAATTTTAAGAAGTCTTAAAATTTAAGAGAAGAGAGAATGTTAAATGGTTTATATAATAGTATAGATAGTTGGCAAATGCAATAGAGTAGGTTACTTGGGCCATAATGGGCTGAAAAAGGATTTTTATGTTGGGCCTATCATAATTGTTAGAATTAGTAAGGCCTAGCTGTGATTTGAGATGGTGGGCTTGGGCTTAGGACAAGAGTATAAATAAGTATTCTAGGGCACAAGACCCTATGTTCAAAACACTGTAGCCGATTTTGTGCTTGTGTGTGTGCTGTGCTGTGAGCTGAAAGGTTGAGGAGAAGAATCACCTCCATTACTACTCAGATTTAAGATGAAAGACCATGTAATGGTCCTCAATCTTTTGTAGTTAGTCCCGTGCAAATCTTGTTTTCCGGTAGAGGTTGAGCTAGTTTTTATGTATCTCATTGTCACTGTATGGTCATGTCGACCAAGAACTAAACGAAATTTAAGCCACAGTTTCATCTAATTAAAATCAAATCAACTATTTGAGGATCACTTGATATTGTTTTGAGACCATTGTGTAGTAGGAATCTAGTCATTTGATCTGTGTTTGACCGATTAAGGATGGTTGTCGTGAGCATTGAAGCTATGAAGAAGAAAGCAATCGTAGTTCCACTTTAGTACTAATCGCAATTGTTATTATAGGCGGTAATCGTATTTGAGGACCAATCTTAGTTCATGAATTTCAGATGGAATATATATATAACATAGTATTAATCATAGAACCTTTAAAACAAATCTGGACCATTGGATCATCTAAATTAATGGTTTAAATTTGAAGGTGGCAATTTTGTAAATTATATAAGGTAACTGCATAATTGAGGGCAAATATGGAAATCCTCTTTATGGCTCCACCTCCCGAAAATGCAAAATGATAACAAAAATGCAAATCATTGGGTTATTTGCATGTTAATGACTTAATATTATTTATATTTTCGGTTATTTGCATTTTTGTTAACTTTTTTTATGTAGGTTGCATTTTTGCATTTTCAATTAGTGTATGCATATCATGTCAAAAAGGGACAAAAATGAAATCTTGAAAAAAGTCCACTGCCGGTCGAACCACGGTCGACCTTACTTCGACCGCAGCTTATCACCAAAAATCCAGACCAACGACGGTCGATCCACGGTCGATACCGTGCATCGACCGTAAGCCCACTGGAAATCTTTTGAACTTTTAAATTTTTATGTTTTGACTTTTAATGTCCAAAGTCAATGTAGTTTTGCTTAATCTACATCAACTAACCTTAGTAACCACATGATTCATAAAATCTTCTCAAATTTAGGCACACACTAGTTATAATACTATATATTTATACTTAATCATATAATCATTGTCTCTATAGATAATCATGCCACGTGTTCGCACATCGGCTTCAAAAAAACCCGACAACCCTACCCCTCGTCAATCCGCCAATGCTCTAAAGAAACGGGCCATAAACGAGGGTCGTGTAGTTGCGGTCAATCAACTTGACCAATATAGGACCCAAGCCACCTTTGAGGCTATTGGGTGGACTATTTTCCTTTCTCTCTCAAATGTCATTTATAAAAATCGTCTCTATGAATTTTATGCCTCCTTCATCTATAATGAGGATGATGAAGTAATCACCTTCAACATTGAAGGTAAGGACTTTACCTTCACTCTTGTCCAACTAGGTAGGATTCTACACATCCCATCCTCCGGCCTCAAATACTATCATACCGGTCATAGTCTCACAAACCTTCCACCCGCCTTCACCATTCCTGAAATCATTGGGTCACTTTGCAAACCAAATGTTCCCCACACCACAACCAATCTTTTCGGACGAGATCTTCTTCCCGAATGTGCCGTTTGGAACAAAATCATTGATTCCAATATCTTTCCCAAATCTGGGAATCATTCTGAAATAAGTGTTATTCAAGCTGTTCTTCTTCATGCTCTTAAAACGGGGACCGAGATCAACCTCACGCACATTCTTGCTAAACGCATGAGTGGTCTCGTGACAAGTCGTAGGAATCTTCCCTATGGCCGTCTTCTATCTCTTCTTTTTACGAATCTACCGGATGTTTCTCGCATTGTCTCAACTCCGGGATCCTCCATGCCCATCAACCTTGCGACACTTCGCAAGATGTCTTCCCATAAAGGGACGAAACGGGCACACTCTTCCTCTTTCGGAGATACGGAAGCCGAGATTGACAAATTCACCTTTGGTGAAGAGGAGGAAGGTGAAGCGGAGAGTTCAATTCCTCCGGATTTCGGCATGGTTGAAGGCACTACCGATGAACGAATTGCGGCACTAAATCGCAATGTGAATGCTTTACGAAATGAAACTCGCTCTCTCCGTAAAGAAATGAAAGGGGTAAAGGGCATGTTGAGATCAATTATGAATTCTCTTAAATGTAATTTCGGAACCGATGGAGGTGAGCCGTCTCAATCATGATGGGATGTTTTATGATTACCACATTTGTCTTTCAAACAATTTATTTCTATGTACTCACACAATATGATATTTATGTTGGTCATGTGCTACAATATATTATTCTATGATGTACATTTTGTGGTTGATATGCATGCTTTCCATATAACATGTATTGTGATTAATATTGGCTATGCTCACATCACTCGTGCAAGTCCTTGGTAGAATTTTGTATGTACTCTAGCTCATCCAAATCAAGATATGGAGATCTACGTTCAAGGGGGAGCTTATGTCAATGGGGAGTCTCCTTTTTGTTAAAGACAAAAAAGGGGGAGAAGATAAAAGAATATATAGAAGATAGTAGAATATATACATATATGTGTATATATGCACATGTTAGCATGTTAAGGTTATATATACAATTCTTATACAAGTTATAAATTTTTGTCTTCAACAAAAAGGGGGAGATTGTTGGGAAAAATATGCTTACAAATATATCCACTTTTGTTGACACAAAAATTTACAACTTGTTTATATAATTGTATGTATTAACATTAACATATGTGCACATATACATATATATATTCAATCAAATATATTCTCATCTATAATCTACAAAACAAGCTTCATCAAATGGCCAAGCTCCAATCGTCAAGATCCGAGTTCAAGTAGAAGCCGATGTCGAAGATTCCTGCAAACAAATGTTTGAAGATTATGAGCTTACAAAATAAATAATCAAATGAGTTTAAGTTTTTATAAAATAATTTTTATAAAAACTTTTATAAAAATTGAGACAATTTTTATAAAAATCACAAGCTTGGAAGTCAAAGCAAATAAATTCTCATTTTGGCAAATACTAAACACAATCTTACATTGAAACAAGTCAAAACCATATTTAGCAAAAGGAATCTCTCAAAGAGGTAAACTTCCAACATGCTTTGTGCGTTTGGTTTTTAAACTACCATTTTTATGATTAAATTCAAACTTAAGAAGTATGACACTAACCCAACTTTTCTTAAGCTTCTTTTCAGTGCATTTTTATGGTAAAAATGGGTTGTGTGTGATTTTGGTAAAAGGCCAACGTCTATATTCACAAGTCTCAAAAAGTTCCAGCAGGCCGACGGTCGATGCCACGGTCGACCGTGGACAGTCTGGACACTTTTTGAGCTTGCACATTTTTCCTTATTTAAGGCAATTCAAGTCTTGTGTTTTATCAAGCTCTTGCAATCTAAAAAACACAGAACATATACAAAAACTTGTGAGCTCATATTCTTGATACAAATTCAACATCTCAAGATCAAGAATGAAGCAAGAGTAAAAGCTTTCAAAGTTCAAACACTACATTACCTTCTTATATATTTGTAATAGTGTGAGGATCATCTCTAGCCTTAGAATTAGAGAGAAGTGAGGATCATCTCTAGCCTTAGAATTAGAGAGAAGTGAGGATCATCTCTAGCCTATAGAATTAGAGAGAAGTGAGGATCAACTCTAGCCTTTCCAATTAGAGTGAAGTGAGGTTTATCTTAACCTTGTTTGCAAGAGTGAAGTGTAATTCTTGTAAGCTAAAGAGAGAAGTTGTAAAAGGTTTATCTCTACCTTCAAAGAGAGAAGTTAGTTGAGCAACTCTTGGTGGGTGAGGCCAAGGAGTGGATGTAGAGCAAAGTTGTTAACCCTTGCTTGAACCACTATAAATCATTGTGTCCAAACTACTTCATTGGTGATATCTTCCTTCCTTAAACTCTTTAATTATTTGCAAATATTGTTAAAAACTTTAAAAAGTGGGCATATAACCTATTCACCCCCCCTCTAGGTTCTAACATATATATATATATATATATATATATATATATATATATATATATATATATATATATAGGGGATGGTTCATGCGAAAAGCACTTTATTTGCGAAAAGTGCGAGAGGCAATCTCATCCACTCATTTGTATTTGATCTAGTGATCTAAATTAGTCATATTTTTTTAATTTAAAAGGGTATTATAGTAAAATAAAACTTTTCTCTCTCCAATCTATTTTTGTCACTTATTTCTCTCTCCTAAATTTTGAATAAAAACAAGAATAAATTAAAAATTATTTACGAGTAAACTATTTAATTTTACAGAATTCACCGATGAACACAACCCAAAATATTTACGAGTTTTTTTATCACTATTGTGTTCAACAATAAACACAGCCAAAAGTATACAAGTTTAAAATAAAATTTACAATATTCAATACTGAACTTAGCTAAAAATTTGTGAGTTTTTCCATCATTACTATTTTAAATCAATTACTATCATATTCTTCACCAGTAAATTAACTTGTTCCCCACAAACAACTATCAAATATGAAACAACTATTAAAACTATAATATTCAATATTGAACAAAAGATATAAATATGTGAGTTTCCATCATTACTATTTTAAGTCAATTAATCTCAGATTGTTCATTAGTGAATTAAAAGCTTGTTTATAGAGAACTATATATAATCAATAATATTTGTAGTTATTCACCTCAAATCGTCACTATTCAACAATAAACAAAGACAAAAAAAAACATATAACATAAAAACCTAGAATTTTACTTGTCTTTGCACAACTATAATTACCAACCCAAATAAACAAAAAAAAAATCAGATCAACACATACGCAAAATTTAAGGAGTTTTAGGGTTCTCCAGCAACGGGTTTGCTTTAAAGCATAAATTCAGATTAACACATATACGCAAAGTTCTAGAGTTCGTCGGGTAAAATTCGGATTAACACTATGATGCTTCGACAATAAATCTGATGCTTCGACAGTAAGATTCTGGAGTTCGTCGGGTTCTCAGGCGATAGTAGATCTGATGCTTCAACAGTAAAATCTCATGGGTCGATCGAAGAACAGTGCAGTGGTGAGGTGCGACGATTGGACATACCTTGTCACCGGTTATAGATTAAACGGCGTCGACATACGAATAGAGGCACCAAATAGACGGGGGAAAGGGTGGTGGTACTCGGTGCCAGACATTAGTGGATGGCGATCTGGGCGGCAGCGAGGGTGGCGGAATGGCGGCGATCTGGTGGCTCCATGGTGACCTCGATGGTGGCTCCATTGTGACATCTACCTACCTCCTTCGGTGACCTCATGGTTGCTCAGAAAAGGGTGATGGCTGGAAGCTTAAGGAGAGGATATACAAATTAGGATTTTCAAATGGGGAGGTGTCTTGGAGAGAGGGAGAGAGAGAGATACGATTTGGATTTTTCAAAAGAAGGTTGGAGGTGTGAGCATGAGTAGGGGAGGAGGATAATAAATAGTGAATTAATTTAGGTAAATGATTTTTTAGGTATAAATGTCTATTTTACCCTTTTAATTTAATTTAATAATCCTTAAAAACATAACATAATTACCAAAATGCCATATATAATCCTAGCCTTTAATAATATGATCTGATGGTTGTAATTGCTTCTCGCGATTTTCGCAAATAATACACTTTTCGCATGAACCTTCCTCTATATATATATATATATAGGGTAAAGATCAAGTTAAAATGATTTTATAGTAGAAAGGGTAAGAGACAACAATAAAAATCCTTTTTATTGATTAAAACTAGTTTTTTATCGATTTATTTTTGATGAATATTCATCACTTTTTACAGAGAAAAGAGATTTTCAAATACAGATTTTGAAACCAAAATTTTGGAATAATTTGTTGATGAACAAAATGCTTTCATCTAAAAAAGTGATGAATATGTTGGACTTATTAAAAAAAATCAATGAATATGTGACACCCGAAAATTCTATTATTAAGTTAACGCGAGAAATGTACAAAGTGGTATACGAGTTCCTAATGGATATACGTGATAGTATGTGGTTATGAACTAGAGGGGCTAAAACCGTTAAAACGGAACTTGGAAAGGTTGAGGGACTATTTGAAGTCAAAGTCTTCAATTTTTCAAGAACAAAACCCACGGTTGCTCTCAAGGCTAGAATTGTTACTTCAGTTTCTTGATCAATGTCAGTAGAACAAGTGCCTACAACAGATTATAGCAACTATACAAGCTTGAGGTAAGAATTCTTGACCATGTTCTTGAAGTTTTAATGGGTTTTAGTGATTCAATGGTGAATCACAGATTTTAGATTGTTATTGTTGTTATTTATGGATTAGAAGTTGTTTGGGATGTGGGAAAACATCCCATAAGCGTTTTTATGAATTAAAGTTGAGTTTTTGGGGTGTTTTGGCCGGAGACAGCAAGTAAGTCGGCCAAACTGCTGCTACCAGTCGAAGGGCACGGGCGTGACCTTCAAGATCTAACCGTGCTCTTGGCCGTACCTAAGGAGGAACGGGCGTGACCTTTAGGGTACGGGCGTGCCCTGTTCTAGAAAGGCCCAGAGGGTGCCTAGAGACCACGGGGTGGTCTGGGTGTAAGGCACGGGAGTACCTTGAGTAAGGCACGGGCGTGCCTAGTGTTTTGTTCAGTTGTTCAGTTCAGTAGATACATGTGTTGATGTATATTCAGTATTATTTCATGTAGAGATTTATCAGAGGCGCGTTCGCTAGATTATTATTGATTGTGGACTGTTATAGCATCACATACTATAAGGTGAGTCTTCTAGACTACTAGTCATATATATGGCATGTATGTTATTATATCAGGTTATTGATATGTTAGATCACTCAGATGTAGGTGCTATGCTCAGTAAGGTTCAGTAGTGTTACAGTAATGTTACAGTATATATATATTATGTGTGTTAAGCTTACTGCTATGTACAGTAAGACTCTGTAATAATAAGCATGCTGCTTTGTGCAGTAGTGGCTCGGAAATAGCACAGTACTGGGGCTCAGTTAATTAATCATGTGAATCAGTAAGCATACTGCCTTGGGCAGTAGTGGCTCAGTAAATTACTCAGAGTTTTATTATCAGTGTTTATCATATGATTATATTCATGTGTTTATATGATTGGCAGTCTAGTTTACTCACTAAGCTCTCGCAGCTTATCGGATATTATTTTCTAAAATGTTTTGCAGGTTTTATCAAAGACAGGGGCAAAGCTTCAGTTTGACGGTTGTTATGTTTATAAAGAAAACAGTGTTTTGAAACTTAACGCCCGGTTGTTTAGTAAGAAAGCATCTTTTGATGTAAATATGTAACTTTCAGGCTTTTGAATGAACTCGAGGGTTCAAAACAGTTTTGTTGCTTCCGCTTATTGTAAAATAACTCTTTTATTTCTAAAAGAACTTGAGGTATGGTTTTATTTATGTTTTTGAAAATTGGGGCGTTACAGAATAACTAGTTTTAAATAATAAAGATGATAAACTAACAATTACTAGTTGATGTATATACTAAAAAATTATCATTAATCATCCCTCTTACACTTTTTACTTTAATTTCCTTTTTATTTGATCTCATCCCTATATATAGGTTATGTGTGTGTGTATATATATATATAGGTAAAAGTTCAAACGAGAACTGTTTTTCGTAAGAGAACCGCGATAACCAATCTTAGCCGTCCAATTCTCCCTTCTTCAATTGGATTGCTCACCCATGAATTCCTTACATACACCTTGCCACACTCAATTCCCTCACGCTCGTCATCCATGAATTCCACTTACCACTTGAATGACTAAGATTAGTTTTCGCAGTTCTCGTACGAAAAAAGTTTTCGTTTGAACCATTCCATATATATATATATATATATATATATATATATATATATATATATATATATATATATATACACACACACCCCATGATACAATTGTAGTTGCTTTTAATGGTAATCGTATTTGAAGAAATCAATCGTAGTTGACAATAGTAGTTGACTGAATTGTATTTGAGGTCCAATCGTAGTTACTAACACAATTGAGGTAGATTAATTGTAGTGACTGAATTGCAATTTGTATGGAGGAAAATGTGATTGGGCCACTAAATAAATGGACACACAAATGCTATTGGGCCACCTCAAACTTGGAATGTAATCTTGGGTCTTAAACTCATAATTGTAATTCTTCATCCAAGGAAAATTGCAATTTAGGAATATGTATTAAAATAAATAAATAAATTGTAAACTACAATTTAGAATTTAATCACGAAATGAGAACCGAGTGTGACTTGAAATTTTATTAGTGTCTAATTATATAGCAACCGTATTGTAGGTGGTTATTGGTAGTTGAGTAACGTTCAGAACACTCGTTGGTTCATTGTTTAGTATTCTATAGTTTTTGTACCAAATGGGTTACCCTAACTTATTGTTATTTCCCGTGGTATGTAACGTGGTATGAACGTTACTAGCATATGTGTTGCATGTATTATTCGTGAAAAGTTTTTACATGTTAAGCGTTGATTTTGTGTTAGTAACCAACCGGGCCTGTGTGACTGGTCGGGGCAAATGAATGCATCTAAAGGTGAGACATGTGACGAGTCATAGCAAGCGGGGCCCGAGTTAGGCTTCAAGCGGGTGGGACTCGAGATGCGGCAGTGGACGAGGCCCAATTTAATGTGTTGTGACAGTATGTGATTTCTTGTGAAGGGTAAGAGTAGTGGTAATTCACTAAGCTTTGTGTTTACCCGTTATAATTTACATTTCAGGTTCTTCAGAGATCGACAAGGACAAGGCTCCAGCATGACAACAACAATAGTAGTGTTAAAAGACTTTATTTAAATTACTTATTTTAGACAATGTTATGTGTAACCACTTCTGTCAATTTGGATTCTAAGCATTTTAATACGATGTATGTAATTAAAAATTTTGTGATGATTGGTAGATATTTATATACATGCCTACTCTGATGAATTAAAAAAAACGGTTAAATTCACGACTCTTAAACCCATCGCTCCTGTAACAATGCAGTAGCATCCCATATTAGTGAGGCAATGGGGATTTTTCCTCCTTATAAGAAGGGGTAATCTTACTCCTACCAAATGACGCGTTTTAAAAGCCGTAAGGAACAACCCAAAGAAGACAATATCGTTAGTCGATTTCCTGGTTGAGATCCTAACACTTACTAATATAAAGTTGGTGAAAGTACAAATATCTACATCTCCACTTAACTACTTATGAAAAACTATATAGTTAAAAGGGGATGAGTGGTCACCGTGATCAACATCGTGATAGTGATCAACCAACTCAGAAAGACAATAACGGTTCCCTGATTTTCTCTCTCCCTTACTAATGGGCCTAAGATATCAAGGCTCCATGGGTTCTAACTTCTAAGGTAGAGAGCCAAGGAGACCCAGAAAGACAATAACAAGATTGATTACATGATGAGTTTAATTAATAATTAAAGCCATAGAACTTCTAATAGCTCAAACCAACTCTTCATCAACTGTTAATAATCAAAAGTTGGTTAGTTAAATAATTTTGTATCAGTAATTGAAATGTCTTGTATGTATTAAGAATCTAGAAATCATAGTTCCCCGAATTGCCACAAATGAAGACTAAACTAGATGACGAAGAATGGTTGTTTATTTACTCTTAACTCGTATTTTTTTCCTTTTTCATTTCACAACATCGTTAACACGCTTTTAATGTACTCAAGAACCTTGTCAACGTTCAGACTCCATGCAACTGAAACCGGTTTATAGCCTGTCCATGGATTGGGAGAATTCCATCTGCATCACACATTAACAGAATATCATATATCATAAAAATGATTAAAAGTGTCGAAATGAGCGGGTGGATCAACAAAGTTTAAATCAACTGGCTCGTATTTAGTACTCGTCAGGACGGTTTGATCCACAAACACTCTTCGTCTTTATATAATAATTAATGTCAATTATAATTAGAAAACTGTATAAGAGAAAACTATGGAAAAGTGTATCATATTATCACCCTATGGGGCGAGGTGGGGGTGGGGGAAGCTTGGGTTGTGTAAATCGATTTTGGCGGGGTGGGGGGTTAGTACCGGTGTTCCAAAGCCTATCCGACGGAGCCGAGGAGGGAGCGGGTCAGGCCATACGTATGGTCTAAGTTAACGGGTTTAAATTGCAACCCCTAAAAGTCAATATACTAAAAGTACTAGGCTGTCTTACTACTTCAAAGTGATATGATGCTCACGTCAAATTTGAACTGCAAATTTACAGATTGACCTAAAAGTCAAACCATGCCTCTAACTTGGTATGGCCAAAGCTCAAAGATTGATCATGTTAAGAAACTTACCTTTTCAACCCTTGGTCCATTAGGGTATGCCCTAAACAGAGGCCTTGTGTTTCGACTCTAACGACCCCTTTCTTGAACATAAAAAGGTCTGGTCGAATAAGCGCCACAAAACAGACAGGGTCATGAAGGAAAATTCCTAGAGAAATAGAATAAAAAATAATGTTAAATAGAATTATATGTTCTAATTTTCATTTATACTATAAGAAAGGTGTCGATGAATCCATAGTTTAAAGTTTAAACACACACAAAACAGATTACCATATACACCGTCAGACTTGACATGCCAGTCGCGGTAGAATTTACAACTATCATACAAAAACTGAGCATGCCTTCCTTTAGATCGCCTAAGTTCATCAAGATCAACATCTGGAAGCCACAAATGTTGCTTTCTTAAAATAAAATAAAAAAAGAGAAGGAATTCGGTAACTTTGGGTTTGAGTAAAAGAGTTAAAGAGATGAAACAAACCTGACATTTTCACTTGTGTTGTGATGTTTATACCAACCACATCTATATTTGCACCAGAAGTGAAAACGATATCTGCTGCTTCAGGGTCCCCATATATCTGTAAGTACATAGAAGATGATGATTTTATATTTTACAAGAAACATTAAGTTTCCAGAAAAAAGAGAATATAGTTTTGAGGAACGATTTTTCATACGTTTGCTTCAGCGGCTGGATTAATGTTTCCAAGTGCAAAGAAAGCACCACCGAGTATGACCACTCTTTTAACCTTAGTTGCAAACAAGGAGTCCCTTTTGATCGCCTATTAAGATAAGAACCAGTTTGTATTACAGGTAGTTTGCACAAAATAATTATCAGTTTTGAACCAATTACGTACTAAATGAGTAGAAATGTGTTACTTTTAATCTCAGACGGTTCAAATGAAAAAAACTTTAGCTTAAAATGGAACATGTCAAATGGGCTGAGCGGGTCAAATAGGTTGAAAAACACCACAAGTGTACATTTTTTTATAAATTTAAATTATAATTATTGATAATATTGTTTTTTAATCATCTTTGATGCATTAACTACTTTTTCATAGTAGAAAAAAAATAATTTCTCAGGGTTAACCCAACCACACCTATCCCAGAAGCAATGATCCTTTACTCAACCCTCCGATGTTGCCACCTCTATTCCAATGGTATCATAGGGTCCTAACAATTATCCTTCAATAGTGATATCAAGATGTTTTATAAAGAAAAAATATATATATAATATGCTATTTATTTATTTTTAGATTATGTAACTATAAAAAATTTTGTAACTTACCAAAGCCAAATTTGTTAGTGGGCCAAGTGCAAGTATAGATACTTCACCAGGATATTCCGAAACTTTATCAACCAAAAACTCAGATGCT
This sequence comes from Dittrichia graveolens, assembly GCA_038502395.1. NCBI lineage: Eukaryota > Viridiplantae > Streptophyta > Magnoliopsida > Asterales > Asteraceae > Dittrichia > Dittrichia graveolens. Next base: position 8,314,808 of record JARJIL010000002.1, on the reverse strand, counting down.
GATTTCTCTACTTTCTTAGATTTAGGGGCAGGTAGATTTAAGTTTCCTAATCCATCTGAGCCGTGGACGAAGTCTTGAATCTCTGGCTCTCCTCCCTGTCATAAAATGTAAATTAGAAACATCACTTGAATAGGGAAAAAATAGACATTAAAATGAAGCAGACTTCATAATTTAAAAAAAAAATCATATGGTATACCTTTAGTGGTTCGGGACTACCCTCGGCAACAGGAACACTTGGACAACCTGCAATCTCACACTATCCTTTTGTACATGAAAACGAGTAATTGATCATAACTGTTTGAAAGCCTAAATACTAATGGAATCAGCTTGAGAGAAAATGAGTACCAGAAGCAAGGCATTACGAGTTGCATCTTTTGTAGAAACATTACCAAATATCGTTGTTAATCCTAAGATCTCCAAGTTTGGTGTCTGAAAAGCCATCATGATAGCCATGCTATCATCTGAATAAAAATGAATTCAGGTATTGTTATATTCAATTCAATTGATTAGTTTATAAACATAAGCCAACTATATATAACACGAGACTAACCACTTACCATCATGTATTAAAACTTACAGTGCGTTGAATTCATATTCAGTTGAATTATAATATGCCATTTTTAAGTTCTACTCGATCAGCATCGGGCTTAATTTCAACTTTAAGTAGCATCCTGAATATATCACCATGAATAACACTCTAATTTTTTTCCTTTGAAAAGCAAATTCAATAACACTCTATATTGAATTAGCATCTGAAAAAAACCAAGGTGGCTGGAGAACTAGTTGTCTTTTTCTTTTTTTTTTGGTTGGCCCTGAACCTTCTAAACTTCTAGCAAAGTAATTATCTCCAACCATGGACAGGTCTACATGGAAGCCAAAGTATGTGCATGCAAACAAAATACAAAAAAAAAAAAAAAAAAAAAAAACTAATTTGTTGTGTAAACTATGTAAGAAATGTAGGCAATATAACATTATAAATCATGCAAACAAAGTAACAATATCCTATAATTTTTATTCCACAATCAAGCATGTTTCATTGGTTTGTTCCAAATGCAAAGTTGTAATTCCATTCTATATCTAAAAATGGACTAGATATATAATAGATTAGATATTCAGATTTATAGTATTGGGCTCGGCCCAAATGTATAGAAGGGTCCTAGACGTATCCCCTTGTTGGAGGAAAGGGTTTGTAGAAGGTAAGAATAACAATAATAACTTGGATAATTTCGTGGATCGTGTTTAATACACTTTCCGTAATCTGTAATTCGACCCTATTGCCTGGGGTATCACGAATTCAGATATAGGATAATCCAAGAAACTCGATTTGAATTACAGGCTTTATTCAAATCCAAACACAGAATACTTTTGCTTTATCTCTCGTTTATTTGAGACTATTTCATCAGAATAACGACTTGTAATCGTATTCTTTGTATATCGTATTGTATACTTTACGGCTTTCGTCTCAAAGTCAATCCCGAATTATAACCAAGTCTAGATTCGGCTAGTCTCAAAGTCAATCCCGATTATACTAAATGGCTTGATGACACTAAAATCACCGCCACCCCTTGGGGTTGCTAATGTACCCATGTATCTCTGATATATGCACAATAGCACCAGTTATCCCATTGAGGTTCTCATTATTTTACATGCTATCTCTAATACACAAACAAATGTAAGCTGTTGATTTATCACATGAACCAACTGAATAACACCACTCAAGATCATAACTAAACAGGAACAATAAACTGATCTGAAATTCTTATCGTCCTTGAACTTCTCCCTAAGCAGAGTTTTAACACAACTTTAAGAACATCAAAATAACAAAAGATCAGTCAGATGATGGAATTATACAATCATAGCAACTCTAAAAAAACGTTTCGGACCTTTCGGTGTACGTTTATTAGAAACAGATTGCTGCAATCTGAAGGCTGAAGCAGCTATAACCAGTTTGGAGCGATTGTACAGATTATAATACTACTTCTTCGATTATGAGTCTATTTATGTAATAACTCAATTTTGAATTAGATTCTTCAAATATCCATAACTTTAACCAGATCATATATCTGATCGATCATCTCATTCTGATTCTAAAATTAGACAAAATCTCATCATATCGAGTCTAAGCTTGTATCCAACTAATGACAATAGAACTATAGAAGAAATTCAAACAAAAGATCTAACTTCATCACACACAAAACTTGCTAAATGAGTTAATCAAACAAGATGAATTGATTAAGCAGCAAATAAGCAATCAAAAACAGGAAATACCAATGCCGGGATCCGTATCAATGATGATCTTTTCGTAGAGTCCACCATCGCAGTCCAACATCAGTGGTGCGGAATCCATGGATTAGGTTTGACCTGTGGAACAGATCAGAAAGGGCGAAATGTGGGTAAGATGAACCGGTTGTGGGGGCGATAGAATGATGAGCAATCGGGAGAGAAAGCTATAAAAATGGAATACACGTAACGTACAGCTCTTCGGCATTGATGTATGCATTTTGACTGGATTCAGTTGGGTGGAAAAGTATTTAAAAGGAGTTTCAAATTCCGACGAAACTACCATAATTGTCAAAATAACTAAAAAAAGTAAAAAAGAAAATACTTTATTTTATCACTATTCCACGTCATCATCATAACTCATTTTTTTTAACGGCAAAGCATAATCAAACACCAATATACTTCTAAAACTATACTTTTTTTTAATGCATGAATTGAATTCAAGATCTTATAATATCTTCCAACACCTTAATATCGCTATACTACATGCCCTTTGATATCATAATCATAACTAATAATATAGTAGTCGCCAAGGGGTTTTTTATCTTCCTATTCATACTATTGTCCATATGGTAAAGACGTGTAAAATCAAAAGAGGAGATGATGAGTGAAGATTAATTGAAACAATATGTCATTATTAATTGGGTAGGAGGATGTAATATTAATTAAACTAGCTTAACACTCTGTGTATAAACACGGAATATAGTTAAAATAAATTTTAAATGTTTGCAATATTAAAAACTACTAATATGTATATAATAAAACAATTGTAAAACATACGCATGGATATAAAATCTTTTAAAAAATAGGTAAACATATAAGAAAACGCAATTGGTATATGTGGTTATATAAATAACCAAGAAAATAGGTAGATATATATGCTAAATGACTTGAATAAATGTTTTGTTAATATATTTAGGTTTTAATAAACGAAATTGCCTAAAATAAATAGATGATAAGATTAGTGAAAAGAAAATCTTTAATTTAAAATGATGACGTTATAACACCTTTTTTCATATATATTAAAGATTAAAGATGATAAATTTAGTAGCAGACAATAACTTTTCATTACTCAATATTTTACAATAACAAACTTGCTAAAAATACAACTAACTTTGTGTTTATTATTATTTATAAAAAATCAGTTTTTTTTAATAATAACAAGAACTTTCTAAATCCTACCACTTATGCAATTAACCTATAATAATCAATTATTTATTTTCAAAAAAAAATTAATAGTAATAACCACGTGAGCAGTTACTTTATTTTTATTTTTTTGTTACTCGTGAAGATTATTGAAAAAAGCATGACCAATATATCAAATGGATTCTTGGAACCTGAACTCCTTCTTGAAACGAAAGCATTTCCAGAATCAAGAACCCTAATCGATATACCAAAGCTTCTAGCCTAGTGATATGGGGTGGTTTAAGTTTGGTTTGGCTAATGACCTAAGTTACGTGATGCAATACGGTTTTGATTCTGATGATGGGATTTGGTTTTTGATTCTTTGTTTACTGATTTTTATTCATTTTGTGCAAGGGTTTATTTGATCTATTTGAAGGATTTTTTTTGGTCCTTAACGAAAATGCATGGGTTTACATCTTGTTCATTTTTTAATTTCTAGGTTCATTTATTCGTTTTTAACATGCTTGATTGTTTTTATCTTTGTTTAGATTTGTGTTTAACATGTTTGATGTCTAGATTCATTTTTGTTCATCTTTTATTCATGGTTCATATTTTGTTCAAATATGTGTTCATGTCTTTGTTCAAGAACATGAAGAATATTTGAATAAAAAAATTCAAAAATTGAGCCGTTGACATCATGATTGAAAAGAAAATGCCAAGTATTAGACATGCAAAAGCTCCATTGATAGGATTCTTGGACAATCTTCTGACCTGCTTTATAGACCTTGAACTTATAGACCTTGAAGTTGATTCAAGTAAGCTTCCAGATATAACATTCTTGTGGGAAGAAGCGTCACCCAACTGTTTAAATCCATTGTTTCTACCATTCTTCCGGTTGTTCGTTCGTTTAACTTTACTCGAACAAATAAATGAACACGAACGGATAAATGAACAATCTTTTTCATTCATGTTCGTTTAACTTTAGCCGAACACAAATGAACAAAAACATATACAAATATAATACAAATCCAATATTATTAGATATAAACAAACACTAACTACGTATATGTGTGTGTGTAAAAGAGAGAAAGTGTATGTATGTCTATGTATACACACACATATATAGATATACATACATGTAAACGAGTATAAACAAACGGATAAACGAATGTTCATGAACATAAATAAATGAATGAGGTGTTTGTTCGTGTCCGTTCATTTAACTAAACGAACAAAGATTTTTGTTCATTTTTGTTTGTTTATTTCCAACAATTATTCCAATAATTACATATCCGATTTGACCTATGGACGAATATGCAAGCATGATAACTTATATGTTGTTCTATATCTCCATGAATCTAGGAACTTTTGATTGCATTGTCTTATTTGGTCTACGTACCGAAACTGAGAATACTCAAGATTATGCAGGATTATACACAAAAGATCATTTTTTGTCTCTCTCTTTAGACCTATGTCTCTTCTCCCTAGGAGGTATTCCTCCATTAGCAGGTTTTTTTGGAAAACTCTATTTATTCTAATGTGGATAACAAACAGACCTATATTTATTGGTTTTAATTGGACTCCTTATAAGCGTTGTTTCTATCTACCATTATCTAAAAAAACCGAACATAAACGAACTTCCCGCCAAATCAAATATAATACACATGGAACAATTGAAAGGTTCAAAGCCGTTTGGAAGCAAAAGGGCGATCAACAAGGTGTGGACTACAAGGAGACCATTGCTCTAGTAGCCAAAATGATTAGGATCTTACTTGTAGTGGGTGTTCACAAGGGATGACACATAGATCAAACAATTAGATATCAACAATGCCTTTCAGATATCAACAATGCCTTCTCCATGGATATTTCCATGAAGAAGTTTACATGCATGTTCCACAAGGCTACCCTACTTATATTCAACCAAACATGATTTGCAAGTTACAAAAATCATTATATGGTTTAAAACAAGCAAATCATCAATGGTTTGAAAAGCTTGTATTCTTCCTACTTTCCATGGATTTCAAACAAGATCACATGGATATATTGCTATTTACATTTGATAAGGGTGGTTGCACAACTAACATTCTTGTTTATCTATATAATATAATCATTACAAGCAACCAAAAGTCTCATGTCAAGAATGCTTTACATGATAAATTCAGTATCAAATACTTGGGTTCTCTACATTATTGCTTGGGGATAGAAATACTCACAAACAAAATTGGTCTCACTATGTCACATAGGAAATACGCACTAGATCTACTTAAACAAGCAAGTGTTCTCGATTCCAAACCGGTTGTCGCACCATTAAACCAAAACATCAAACTTAATCATACACATGGTGAATTGCTTTCTAATCCTACAACATAGAGAACCTTAGTGGGCAAACTTATCTTACACTTACGAGACCTGATGCTGCCTTTGCTGCTCAAACACTTAGCCAATTCCTCAAAGAACCTTAAACAACCCATATGGAAACTCTAATTCACACAGTGAAATACATCAAATTATGCCCGGGACAAGGAATTTTTTTCCCGGTTACAATCTCCATATAACAACCTTGACTACCAGTTGTCCATTCTCTAGAAAGTCGATACTGGATATTGTGTCTTTCTGGGTTCAAGCTTATATCATGGCAGTAAAAGAAACAATTTGTAGTCTCACGCATCAACAGAAGCTAATACTTGTGAGCTCACTTGGTTAAAATGCTTACTTTAAGATCTCCATATTCGTGTTCATACACCGATCAAAATTATGTGTCACAATGCTTCCACAATCACACTAGCATCAAACCGTGTTTAACATGCTAGAACAAAACACATAAATAGAATGACTGTGAGAGAGAAAAACTCAAATCTGGTAAAATTATACCCGCTTTCTTTCTCCTCCAAACAAGAAACTCGAGATATATTAACCAAAGGTTTACCCAAACCTTTACACCACTCTTGTTTACACAAGTTGGCCATGTATAATCTTTACACTATGCCAAGTTTCCAGGGAGAGGGGGATAATGACGTACACCCAGATAAAGAGGTCAGTGATACTACAGTCAAAGCCAACAATATATGCAATGTTAAACAAAGTTCCTTACACGGTATAAGTATATTACATGGAAGAAATTTAGTTTACCGTGACAAAATGTAACATTAAACAATTAGTTACTAATTTTATTATAGTTGTTAGTCACTTAGATTACGTTCAACTGTAAGTTCTTCCCATTCATGTATGTATAAACCTACACTTCACAATAATAAGAGTATACAACAAAAGGTTTCTCTTTTTACTACTCTCTCTCCTATTTCTAATAATTCTCTAGGTCAAGTTTCCTACAACCTAGCTAGGGTATTGTCGCTTTAAAAAGTACCACAATATCTATTTATGAATGTTACACCACCTAAAGGTTGGAGATATATAAATAAAAAATGCTTATGAATTTTAAATGCATAACATATGCTTATTTGAAATATCAAGAAAATGGATTGGTTTGAATTTTGAAGTCAAACTTGAAATGAATAGACTTAATGGTCATAAATATGCTAATTGAGTTTATCTAAGTTGGATAAGATGAGTTAGAACTTAGAAGGTCACACAAACAATTTAATAAAAATAAATTGTGGAATATAAAGAATATGGGTGTTATTATTTGGCCCCCCTCCTCTCACATACCCATATGTTAAATCACCCATATACAATTTTCAATATAACTTTTTCACTCACTAAATGTCACATCAAGAAGGTCATTTAGATAATGTGAGAGTACAAATAGAATCATCACCCAAAGAATATAGAAAATTTTATGTTCTACCCATCATGATTGTGGGGCTCTACATCTTCACCACGCCGTGGTCCACCCACCAAGCATCCCATCCCTCTCTGTAACGCCCCAAATTTTTAAAATTTAAAATACAGCTTGAAACAAAAGGTATTTGTCTAAAAACAGAATTTGATAAGCTGATGGAAATCAATCAAGTATTTTTGAACCCTCTGGTTCATACAAAAGGTAATACATCCACAATTCATGTCAAAAACAGTTTCCAATAAGCTTACCGTCAGTGGAAGCCAATAAAACATTTCATCTAAACCCTCGGGTTTGTATAAAAAGAAATATGCGCGCATTTAAATCAAAAGTACTTTCTGTTACTCAAATGGGAGCGTTATTGTTTCAAATCACGTTTTAAGCAACGAACCATCAACAGTCAAACCAGGGCCTTGCCTTGGTGCTAACACAACCTGTAAAACAACAACAAGCAGTATCTGCTAAGCTACAAGAGCTTAGTGAGAAAGCTAAACTGTAAATCATATAAGCATGTGCATACACATATACGAATGCCACAACAGGTCTTATGGATACAGTACTGCACCATCTTAGCATCCGCCAAGAATGTTGTCCATAGCACTACTGCACAAAGCAGCATGCTACAACTCTCTCTCTGTGATCCTCTGATCAATAATATACCACATTGCAATGTAACACACACATATCACAGATATGAATCAGAGTTTAGAAAACTCACCTCCGCAATTAATACCACACAGAGTTATGCCAGATATACCTAGAATACGTCAAACAGTAATTCCTACAGATATAGTCATGGTATTAATCACATAATCAAACTCAACATCAAACCAACTGAACAGGGGCAAGGCACGCCCGTACCCCCTGAGGGTACGCCCGTGCCCCTAGGCCCAAGGCCCAGAAACAGGCCCCAATAAACATGGGCATACCGGGCTAGGCACACCCTGTACCGGACCAAAGCACGCCCGTACCCTACCCAGGTACGCCCGGACCTCAAGAACAGAGGCGGTCACGGCCACGAGGCACGGCCGTACCCCTCAAAGGCACGCCCGTGCCTTTCTACTTCCAGCACCAGTTCGCCGACTGTCTGCTGTAACTCCGGCCAAATCACTAAAACTCTCATTCTAAATTCATAAAAACATTACCAGGGTGTTTTCCTACACCCCAAACAACTTATAAACAGTAAATAACAACCAAAACACTACTAAATCTTTGATTCACCAAGAATCAACTTAAAACCCAATAAAACTTCAAAAACAAAATTCAAGAATCCTTACCTCAACTCCTGATTACCAGTTGTAAACTCTTGTTTCTAGCTGACTTGATCCAAAACTTCAGAGAAATAAGGTTGCTCTTATGTGTAAGTGACTTTGGCTAGTTAAAATGAAAGGTTTGACTCTTTGTGAGTCAAATCTGATTATATATATATATATATATATATAAATCTTTGGAGAATTGACATAACAAGTCCCTCAACTTCTCTAGTTTCAAAAATGACAATTTTAACCCCTCAAGTTTCTAAACGCCTCCTAATCTCAATTAGGAATACCACTTAAACATATCACTTGATTAATTTATAAATTATGAAATTTCGAACTTCGGGTGTTACACTCTCCCATTCTCTTCACTCTCAATGCGGTTGAAGATAAAGAGTTATAAAATTCGAACCACACAAAGATAAGATTAATTAATCAGTTAGATACAAATAAACATATTTTCATTTTTATCATTGCTACTATGTATTTATGATTTAATTATAAATGTAAAAATATTGTATTTTCTTAGGTAATTACTTACAATTGCATCAAGTTATGTAGAATTCCAAGAAAAGTAAGGTTATTACATATTGACGCAATTGACCCTTCAGAGTAAAGGTCATTTCTTTATTATGATATGTATAAAATAATGTAGTATACAAATTGCTGACTATTTTTCAAGTGAATTTTTACAAAATCCTATTAATATAGTTTGATTACATTAAAAAGGAAATAAATCTTTTCTTGTTGTTTCAATCCTTGTGTTTTGCGATCAATCTGTTGTTCTAATCCCACAGGATCGTGATCGATGTTATTGCCTTGTGTTGCCTTCTGTTTCGAATGAAACAGCCTTCAACCCATCGATAATGAAAGTGTGGTGTGTATATACAAATATGTATGTACGAGAACAGATATGCACACATACCATTCCGGAGAAGATTGTTTTATTATAAACACAAGTACATAACTACATACATACATATATATATACATACATACATATATATATAGATGTTCCAACCGGTGGTTGCCGGCGGTTATTGGGTGGTTTACGGTGGTGGTGGTTACCGGCCACTGTAACCACCAACCGGCCCCCATTGTCGTGTCATGTGACACAATTAATTAATTGTACTTATACTAATACATAATAATAATATGTCTAATAATTCAACAAATGACAAATGATATTTAAATTTCAACATTTCTTGCACTCTGATCTGTAAAGAGACTGCAGAACGGCCTATGCATCCTTTTCGGGTCGCAAATACAAAACCGTTACCTATTTATGACACGAAAACCCAATCGGGATGGACTTCAATGAGGTCACAGATTTGCATCTTGGGTCTCAATAGTTTGTTCATGAACCAGTTGGTATTGTGGGTTGGGGGGCGACCCATTTTCAAGTTCTCGTGAGAGACTCGGATTCTTCTCGCTGTGAAATTAAATAGCATTGTGCATTCATATCTATATATAGAGAGAGAGATAACAAAAAAGGCAGGTTTGACAATTACGAGTAAGAGGTTAAAATGGGTCAGGTTGTTTGAGGGGAACACTTTTTGACCAAAACAATTTAAGAGGTTTTATGCATTAAAAATAAACTTTAGACGCTTCTCGACTTGTTCGGTCCATTTGACCCGCTTTATTTTATGCTATAGTACAAATGTCATTTGTCAGATAATTCAGAATCAACCTATTCACAAGTACATTGGTTGAAACTGCCACCTAAATCTAAAGGTGAAGTACTGAAATTAACCAAATCTTACAAGAAAAGAACACAATCACATGAAAATGAGACTTACCTTTTGGAATATATGAAAAGACCAACACCAACAATCGCAAACGAGACGTAGTATAACCAGTCTACCTGCAGCAAAAACATGTATTCGGTCATGTATCCAATTGGCAAAACACAAATACTCCAAGGTAAATAGAAAAATCAAGAATGACTACACGCATTCATACCTCTTGATGGTAGAAAAAAATACGAATGACGACAGCCCACATATCAGCTGTGAGGAGCGACAAGTTGAACAACGTGGAACCACCTGTCTGCATATATTTCAGTCATATTAACATCAAGCAGCAAACTGACCAAATAACCTCCAAGGCTCCAAATCAACTTAAATCCATGAAGGGAAGGTATTAGTAGCCAATTAACAAGGACTTATAAGAGATTTCCTAACTGCAATTCATAACTTAATCCACAAATAGTCAAATATTAACAAGGTTGTCTAGAATAAAAGAACAAACCCGTAGAATAAGTGGTGTTAAAGTGTAAAACATAAAGAATGCCACAGTGTAACCAGCAAACGTTAGTACCTGCAACAAAAAACTTAACTATGAGAGGATACATTCATTAAGAAAACACATATAGGGACACCCAGAGGACGTTAACCAAGAGGAACCCCTATAAATTGAAATCGCCCCATTTTCTGCTTACAAGTTCAGCAGACCATGTCACTGCTTCCAGATTTTTCCGCTCAAATATGGCACTAAGAAGTTGTTATGGAAATGGAGAAGTAATCACTTTTAAAGGAATTTAAACTAGAAATTATAGAAAAGGATACACCTCAATCACACTAAAGAGCATGCCAAACAGACCAAGCATTGCTAATACTTCAAGTTGACCGTTTTTCTTAACACAAAATTCCTGTGAAAAGGATAGATATTTAGTATGCATACACTAAATGCCTTAAAGGTGGCAGTTATAACCCATTTACCTTTGAAAGTATAAATCAGGTCGATTTGGATTATGTTTTATCTCTAACGGGTCAAATGGGTTATGCTAGAGGACTTAACTACAAAGGAAACAGCTCTTACATCTATCCATACACGTGAAAACCTTATACATCTTTCTATTAAAACAATTAGATTATTTAATCTTTCAATAATATAGTTTCCAGAACATTTTGCACGTTATGTATTTGAAATTTCTGAAAAAATTGATTAAAAAGGATTGCGGATTGACATAACCTGGCCTGGCCTGTTTTGACCCATTTTGCTACCTCTATAAGCATTTCAACATTTAAGATGGAGAAAGTAAATAAAAGAAGTAGAAGCAGATTGTCTAACCTCACCAACATTGCTCAGTGCATAGAAAAATGTCCCTCCAATGACAAGTATATCACCCAAAAGTGGATTTGAACCACCTGAAATGCAAAAAAAAACAAAAAGAAAACAAACTATCAATCTATGATTTTCGTTAATTAATATGGATATATATAATTTTACTTTTTATCTGAAATTATCACCTCCACCACCAACCCCAGCATCAGATAGAATCACTAAACAAAGGCCTAGCCCACATAGAGCGGCACCAAGGAGCTGCCATAGAGAATACTTTGTGCCCAAAAAGATCCAAGTAAAAAGTATGACCCAAGCAACCGTCCAACAATCTAATAACGCTACACTTGTAATTGATGTGAAGTAATATGCTGAATTGACTGCAAAAAAAAGTTATAAAGTGATATCTTATAAGATCACATTGCAAAGATAGATCAAAACAATGCTTCACTTGCCTGTAAATAGAGGTGGCAATATTGGAAGGTTGGGTAAAACTGGTCATTTTTGGTACATGTTGTGGGGCGGATTGGGTTGACTCAAAAGACACTTATTCGTCCATATGTATGTATGTCTGTATGTGTGTAAAATTAACTATCTAATGATTACGAAAAAGAAAAAATCATTACAGTAATAATCTAGATTATTGAATCAAATAATTTAGGAGGTTTCATGCATTAAAAATTGACTTTGGGTGGCATTTTCCCGTTAGAACTTATCCCCTTTTAGCAAATCCTTTTAGTTGGCCCATTTGACCTGTTTAAGATAAATTACAAACCAAATTGACCCGTTCAAATGTAGGACGAGACAACATTGCCACTAACAAATTCTGATTTTGTTCTGTTAGATTGAGTTACATGAATAGTCAAAAATAAAAGTTACAGAGAAGTAAACCTACAAAGATAGTTGCCTTGGACATCAAGAAATGCTAATAGAGCATACCAATACCATGGAATCTGCAAATTTCCCAAAGTAGATTATATCATTCATACATCATAAAACAACGAAAGTTTTTCATATTTAGTTTCTGGATATAACCAAGAATTAACACAAGATTATGAGAATTGGAAAGTTGAGGCTTCAACAATCTGATACACATACATAAGTTTCAGACAAGCAGGCCTTTGGCCAAGTGGTACCATGGTAGCCCACCAACGAAAATGTAGCGGAGGTTCATACGTAGTGTTGGTGAGTGTGTGTGTGTGTGCGCGCATAAGTTTTTGACTAGGAGTGAAGGAAGGTGAAACTACAATGAGTTGTTGACGTCGGTACAGCAAGATGCTTCCATTGAGTACGGTTAAAGCCAGATAGCCGCAGAGCCCCAGAGTAACAGGTGAATTAGCACCTATAAAGAAAGAACAAACCATATCAAAGGACATATAACTATGAAATGATCCTAATCAACTGAGGAAACTGAATACAAAATTACAAATAACCAAATAAAAGAACAGGAAAAACATCCATGCCATCAAGAAAAGGGCTTCACATTGACTTTGGATGTCAGCATGAGATCAAATTTCAATATTCAAAATAAACATAAACTTTTTTGGGGAATTAAAGAAGGCAAAATGATGTATGTTGCTAGCAACACCCAACTTAGGTGACCTAACTTAGGTCTCGTCACACTCACATACCTCCTTAACGAGTAAATATTCTAATGACTAAATTACCCTTCATTAAGAAAGTGTGTGAGTGTGGTATCACATAAATTAGGTCATACATCCTGTGAACTAAGGGGATGTGAGTTCTGAATTGTAGGTTTATCAAGTGTTGACCTTTGTAAAGTTTGTATTGGTGTGAAATACGACACAGGCTGCCAATTATCTTTGTGTTTCAGGTGGTTTGTATCCACTGCTACGTTGATCAAGTGTTAGACTTCGTAACTGAAAAGTTTGTTACTTTTGGGCATTTTGCCCTACAAACATTATTGCAATTCAAAATTTTAACGACAGATTATTAACTTATAAGTTAATTCACATCAAACCTATTCAACAATAACCTTCCCCAATTGTTACAATCGACTAAAATTGCTTAATTGACTGCTGATTACATATCTCATAATTGCAAAATTTACAAAATCGACTGTGTTTATAAAGAATTTGGTTACGAAAAACGGAACCGAAGGAGCAAAAAGGTGATTTCCTTACCCAGATTCGCAGATAGAGATGAAGTGAAGTTCAAAAGTGCCAATATAAAAGAGACACATTGTCCGAGTAGCAAAACGGACACAACCGTCCAAATCTCCGACCTCCGGGGCCAACACTGGTTGCTAATGACGTCGAAGCTCATCTCTGTGACTTTGCGAAAATCATATCCAGATCTTCAAGCCCTCAAACCAATTATTGACTATTTTACTATGGTGATGGCGGGAGATGCAAGTTTCCTTGTGGTTGACTTAATCCTTGGTCAACAGTTATTTTATGCAAGTTTTCCCTGTGGTTGACTTAATCTTTGGTCAACGGTTAATTTTGCACTTATTTTACTTGAGCTATTGTGAAAAGCTCTACTAAATTTTCGTGTTCATTTTACTTACTCGTTTGATTAACAGGGTAGGATTACAACCAGAGAATCGATCAATAATATTGTTTGCTTTGGGTTGTCTTTCGTGGCTTTAAAACGAGTTAGATGATAGGAGTAAGATTCACACTTCTTATAAGAAAGAATGAATCCCTCTTGCATCATTGATCTAGGATGCTCCTGTATTGCTGTGGGTTTAAGAGTCGCTAATTTGACCGGCTCGAGTAAACGATAAGCCTCATAAACCCAATAAAGACGATCAAAACAATAGATAATAAAAGAGAATTAGTACATTATAAATGTCATTCATTCAATAAATAGGACGATGTAGTATGAACAAATATGTTTTTTCTTCTTACAATTCTATGTTGCGACAGTAAAACGATTTCACTTTCTTTATTTTTTTCACTGCTTAAAGCCAAAGCATAATTACTTCACTAGTAAAGCTTAAAAAAAACGGCAGCGTTGTTATTATGTTTAAGGGTTTTTAACTCTTTTTAATTAATCTGAGTTTCTTTTCCATTTTACAAGCCGACTAATCCCAAGGCTATCATCTGTTTTGCGAATAGACTGAAGTTATCGCGGGTGAACCTTTGTGACCACAAGAGAGAATTTGATTGCTCCTAGGGTTTGAATTTAAAACATCCAGATATTTACTCCCTTATAGACCAAACCCCTACCACTTACCACTATACATCAACTCTTGAGGTTGCTCTAATGTTCGATTCTTGCATCTTTCATTTCCTTCTTTATTTTGCTCTGTCTTCTTAAGACACGTGGCCCTCGGCTGATACGTAATTACGCTACATCCTGCTTCTCATTCTAACGCTATAACCTACGTATTAAAGAGAAAAGAAATCAAAGCCAAATTATTTAAACGAACCATTTTTAGCATTGAACTAGTTCATATTATGAGTATGTGAAAGATGTTTATTTTTTGTTTTTGTTTGGGCAAAATCTCCATTGTAAATTCACTAATGGAGTATTATGTATTTGATTATTTTCTTCATGTTCCTGTCGCATTTGCTACCATCTTTAGGTATTCATTTTTCTAGGAAGATAGTAGCAACAGATTCTTCTCCAAAAAATTCATATTAGTTCATGCATGTTACCTATTCGGAAAAATGTTCGAGTGAATCTTTATCTTTCCTTACACATTCTTCTATCTTACTCATATATAATGCATTTATCACTTAAAAAAATTTTAATTTTAGGAAGAGTAAATTTACTAAAATATCCCTCCTTTATACATCTCTTTTACCCCTCCTTTAAGTCCACAATTAATGAATTTAAACAAATAAATATTGAAAATATAACCGACAATTAATGAATTTAAATCAATACTTATAACTGACTTATTTTTAACAATATATTTTTAATATTAACTTTTGATTCATGAGATCATCATACTTATAACTGAATTAAGTCTAATCATATATTTTTAATATTAACTTTTGATTCATGAGATCATCTAAATTCATGTTTTTAATAAATCAAGTTCAAGAGATTTTACAAACACCAAACAAATGAAATAGTCAAAGAGTTGAAATTTATAAACATTCAATTACATAATAATTGGAACTATGAAACATTACACACACATATATACATACATATATATAATCAGCAACTTCACGATTCAGTCATGCGACAAAACTCTTCCAACAAACTGAAAGACAAATAACTCAGAGTTAGCAATTTAATTCTTAATTTCAAAGTGGCTCTCGTAAAGAATATTCACAAACTCATATTATATTCATCTCGCAAAGAATCTTCCCAAACTCATATTAGCTCTTTGTGATAATTCTGCACAAAACTCATCACAACCTCCTCTTTATCCGCCGCCGTCGCATTGCGCGGGTACCCCACTAGTCCTATAAATCCATTTATCCATGGCTTTCATTTATGTGTTAAGGGTCAATAATAGTTTAACCATCAAAATTTTAATTTAGTTTGTGTTTAATTATCAAAGTTTTTTTTCAAACAGTTTTACCATAAAATTTGAATTTATTATTATTTAATCTTTAAAGTTACACATTTTTTTGGTTTAAACTTTAAAGTTTTTCCCAAACGATTTAACCATTAACTTTTTGTTAAAAATGGTTTAACCCTTTAAGTTTTGTTAACTTTTTAATAAAAAAGTAAAATGCATAATAAGTAGAGAGGGCAAAATCGAAAAACATACAAAACTTAAGTGATTATTCAGTTTTATTTAACAAAAATTCAAGGTTTAAATCATTTGAAAATAGCCTGAGGTTTAAATCATAACAAATTCAAACTTTATGATAATATCGTTTAGAAAAAAACTTTGATGATTACACCGAAATTTAACGAAAACTTTAATGATTAAACCATTATTGACCTATGTGTTAATTATCAGCTTAAGTTCTTGCATCTTATTATCCAAAAGCTCACGTTGTTTGTCTTTATACTTAAAAGAGAATAATCTTTTTACATGATATAACTTGCACAACAGTCATATATTTGTGTACTTGGTCAACAGTTAATTTATGCAAGTTTCCCCTGTGGTTGACTTAATCTTTGGTCAACGGTTAATTTTGCACTTCGGCTATTGCGAGCAAAGCTCTTTTATCGTTCTACTAAATTTTCTTATTTATTTTACCCCGTTTGATTAAAACAAGTGTAAAAATTAAAAGATTATAAAATAAAAGAGAATTATTACATTGTAAATACCATTCGTTCAATACATAATACGATGTAGTATGAACAAGTAGAATTTTTCTTCTTAAAGTTCTATACTCCCTCATAATTGCCATGATTTTGCTTTCTTTATTTAATTTTTCACGCTTTGAAAAACAAAGCACAATTACCACACTAGTAAAGCTTTTCTAATAAACAACATCATTGTAATTATGTTTAAGGGTTTTTTTTATTAATTTAAGTTTCTTTTCCGTTTTACAAGCCAACGAATCCCAAGGCTATCATCCATTTTGCGAATAGCCTAAAGTTATCATGGGTGAATCTTTGTGACCACAAGAGAGAATCTGATTGCTCCTAGGGTTTGAAATTAAAACATCACCAAGCCCTTGCCACTATTAATCCACTCTTGTGGTGGCTCTAAGGTTCGAATCTTGCATCTTTCATTTTCTTCTTTATTTTGATCTATGTCTACTTAAGACACATGCCTCTCGCCTGATATGTAATTACACTACATCCTGCTTCTCATTCTAACGCCATAGCCTACGTAGTTACACTACATCCTATAAATCCATGTTCATTTATGTGTTAGTAGCTTAAGTTCTTGTATCTTATTATCCAAAATGCACTCAGGCTGTTTGTCTTTATACTTAAAAGAAAATAATCTTTGGTTTACATGATATAACTTGCACAACACTCATAAATTAGTATACTATCATTACAATTATCACGATAAAATCATTTGCATGATAAATAGATTTTTGTAGGAGTTCTATCAAACTGTTTCAAAATAAAATGAACTTCGTCTATAAAGAACCTAAGCACATATTGGTTTTAGGGTTTTCAATGTCTTCAAACACCCACCATCTTCAAGGGTTTTCATCCCCATCACTAACGCCTCATAGCCAACCACCCACTAGATCATCCACCACCGTTGCCTTCACCACCATCTTCCACTCTCGTCATTGAAACACGAGAACCCAAATCTAGCTTATACTCAAATGAGCCCTAATTACAAAGTGAACATTGTGGAATCAAACATCGTGAAAACCATTGGCTTCATCTTGTTATACCTGTCTCTTCATCTTTCCTAGACTCAAACCCATCGGCTTCATCTTCTTGTCCCCATGGCCTTCACACAGTCACACGCACACAGTCCACTATAACAATTTGCGGCTACAATGTTTGCATCCTTGGGCATTGTGCCTTAAATGAACTTATATACTTTCCTAACTTCCTTTAATGTCATTATTAGTCCTTGTACTTTAACTAATAAAAAATTCACCACGACTCTTAATAACTCTATCAACAATATTCCCGTATTTGTTATTTTTCATAAAAAGCAAATGAGTATTACATCATTCCATTTCCTTTCTTTCCCTTCACTTTTATTCCTTAAAAAACTCGAGAACGGAGTGTAAAATTCAATTATTAATCATACATATATATGTAAAAGGTAAAACCTATCAACCAGACCAGTTAATAAACGAAATTTTCTATTTCTTCTTTTATATCTTCTTATTTCATATATCCTCTTAATAAAATATGATAGATTCTATATCATTCTACAAAATCTTTCTATTTATCCTCCTGCCTATAAGATCAATAAAGGTGTCAAAATCAATAAAAGAGATGTGAAAAGAGAAATACTGAATTATACATGTTATCTTTTAGTGCATATATAGGAGAATAAATTAGGAAAACATAGTATGAAGAAATAAAATATTTCATAAAATATAGGTCATGATCCAACATCTTAGTTTATATTGCATCCTCAACTCAATCGATGATTTAGTAATTTATTATTGATGAGTACTTTAGGCTGCGTTTAGCAGGAGAAAATTTTTCTGTTTTTTGTTTTCTGTGAAAAATGATGGAGTTTTCATTTTCTGAAAAAAAATAGAAAACGTGTTTAAATAAAGGGGTGGAGTTTTCCTTTTTCAGAAAAAAAAATGAAAAACATGTTTGGTTGAAGTGTTTTATTTGAAAAGTTGTTTGAAAAAGTATGAAAGTTTGGAAAAATAAAATGTGAAAAAGTGAGATAGTTTTCTGAAAAAATGTGCAAGTGAACATGTTTTTTGATTTTTGATTTTCTTGAAAAAAATTTCTGGAAAAATAAAGGATTTTTCTGGAAGTGAACGCAACCTTAATTTTTTCTATTTTCTATGTAGTTGACTAAACATAATTAGATATACTTTTTTCTTATATTTTTCATTAATTTTAATACTTGTGTTGATTTTGTAAGTATTAGAATTAATAGGAGAAAAAAAGTAGACATCTTCTTTATAAATTAGGATGTAAAGAATAAGATGAATAAAATATTAAAATGTAGATAAAGAGACGTGCACACTACCGTTTCCCGACAACATAGTAGTTCCAATGGTTACGGGAAGTGGTGTCTAAGAACATCAATGTCGGAGTAAGTCGTAGCGTACGTTCCCATGGTGTGTGAACTGAGAAGTGTGAAACCAAACCACTGCATGCCCTAAATTTCTTATTATTCCTTCCTACAAAAAGCATATTCCATGCATAATCCCTTCCTGGGTAGCACGTACATTCATGATACAGTTGTATATATATTAGTTATTTTTATAAATTTTTTTATGGAATATTCAAGTATTCTAATCTTACTCCTATATAATGCATTTATCATTTAAAAAACTCTTAATTTTAAGAAGAGTAAATTTACTAAAATACCCCTCCTTTATACCTATCATTTACCCCTCCTTTAAGTCCACCATTAATTAATTTAAACAAATAAATATTAAAAACATAACCGACAATTAATGAATTTAAACCAATACTTATAACTGAATTATTTCTAACCATATATTTTTAATATTAACTTTTGATTCATGAGATCAGCATACTTATAACTGAATTAAGTCTAATAATATATTTTTGATATTAACTTTTGATTCATGAGATCACCTAAATTATTGTTTTCAATAAATCAAGTTCAGAAAATTTCACAAACACCAAACAAATGAAAGAGTCAAAAAGTTGAAATTTATAAACATTGCATTCTAACTCAATTACATAATAATTGGAACTATGAAACATTACACACACACATATACATACATATATATAATCAGCAACTTCATGATTCAGCTACGCGACAAAATTTTTCCAACAAACTGAAAGACAAAATAACTCAGAGTTAGCAATTTAATTCTTAATTTCAAAGTGGCTCTCGCAAAGAATCTTCATAAACTCATATTATCTTCATCTCGCAAGGAATCTTCACAAACTCATATTAGCTCCTTGTGATTATTCTACACAAAACTCATCACAACCACCTCTTTATTCGCCGCCGTCGCATTGCGCGGGTACCCCACTAGTATTATATATTGCTCTGTCCAACTTGTATCAGATTAATGTTACATCATTCTTTACTTTGTATGTATCTTTTTAATATATTAACGTTACATCATTTATCGTTCAAACTCCTAATACTAAAATCAATACGTTTACTTTGTGGTAGATAGATCGAAATTGTTAAGTTATGATCGACAAGAATTACAAAATGTTACCGAGTCTTTCGACTTCTCTTGCCCAATTATATAGTGTCTGGAGAAAAGTTTGGATCGAGTTGGTGGAGGGTATTCCTTCGTTGCTTATAAAAAGAGTTCGAACACTTGCACCAATAAGCCCAGACCGATGCTAATTAATATCATATGGATGCATGTAACTTTATGGAAGATCTGTGAACAAAGTGTGATGGTCGATAAACTTGAGCGATAAAAGCATAATCTACGTATAGTCGAAATATTCAAGTAGGGTACGTTACGTAGGTGATCAGGACATGCGATCACACATAAAACACTACCCATGGGTGGACCTATATATGTCTGGTCCGGTGGTGCACCAGTCAATTTTGTAGACTTAGTGGAAAATTCTAACTTTTTCGAGCTGGTGCTATTAGTCAAATTTTTGGATGTCATCGGTAATTTTTTATGCCATTAAAATCTAATGAAAAATGAATTTTTTTGAAAAAAAAGATAAGATATAGTTCAATATTCAATTTATACATTTAAATACCTCGGTATAACATAAAAATAACAATTTAACTAATAGACATTTATATAAATTGTCTTTTGTTTTAGATTTTGGCCATAAAATACCGGAACAACAATTGAAATCTTGTTAACCGGACACGATTAACCGAAAACCAGAATAACACCCCAATCTTAATTAATTTTATTTTTATCATTATATGATTTCATCGATCAGTCACAAAAAAATCCTAAGTCCGCCCTATCATCACTCGTGTGGCCGTCCCTTTCACCGCCTCACAAACTTACCATGGGTTGGGGCTCCTCCCTATATCACTGTATCCTAAAATAATATGTTACGATCTCAAATTTTACTCTAAACATAATTGATATTTCAAGATATCAACATCCTAATCTTTTTTCACCATTCTCATCGTCGTCATGGTCCAATCGATGAATTCATTATCCAAACTTATGTACAAGCAACGTTCTTTCGTTAAAATCTATTATAAGACTTGAACCTAAAACATTGGCTCTCCAAATGCCCTTTGGTTAAAACCCAATATATATCCAATATATGCATGCATGGCCGGGTTATTTTTATTTCTATGAACAATTTATACATATCCTTGTAACCAAAAAGCGTTATAAACCTCAAGATACAACATTATAAGGTATTATATCTAAAATGTAGCAAATCTAAGCATTTCTTGAATACAAAAGCTAGCGGATTCAAATCTTTGTGTCCACATTCCAATTCATAAATATATTTAAGACTTTATATTATATATTCCATACTAATTACTATAATATCTATTTTGTAATATTATCACACACACACATATATAGTGAAAGGTTTATTTGAGAACCGTTTTTATTACGAGAACCAATCTTAGTCGTCCAATTCTCCCTCTTTCAATTGGATTGTCCACCCATAAATTCCTTACATGCACCTAGACACACTCAATCCTCTCACGCTCTTCATCCATGAATTCCATTATCCAAAATGAACGACTAAAATTGGTTCTCGCGGTTCTCACAATAAAAACGGTTATCAAATTAATCTTCCCATATATATATATATATTCCATACTAATTACTATAATATCTATGTAATAATATTACATATATACACACACATACAATATAGTGCAAGATATATTAATATATATCGTATATAAATTATATAGTATTATTATATATTTATTACATATATATATATGTGTGTGTGTGAGAGAGAGACGTTGTATGAACGGGGGAAAATGTCAAAATGACGAACCATAGCGCCTAGTCATCATCATTTTCTCTGTTTTCTAGCTTCAGGAATATCTAACTATTAAATGCACTCGGCAGCAGCTAGCGCAATATATATTGCTCACAAATTAACCTCTCTCTCTCTTGTTACTTGCGATATGAGATCTCATAAGCTCTGGAGGTTAGTTGCGGCGGCGGTGGTTACGGTAGCCGTCTTAGCTGAAGTGGCGGCATACGACCGCCCTCCACCACGGAAGTCTCTCGTTGTATCACTCGGTAAAGATGTTGATCCTACCACACCACAACAAGTAATGAATTTCTACCTCTTAATTTCATCTCTTGTTTAGGCAAAACCTTTAAAAAGTTACATGCCTTTCATATTTTTATCGTTATATACAAGATTGTTTATTTTTTCCGTTGTGTAAACTTCGTTTTCACGCAATTGTATATATCAACTGTATAAAAAAAAGTATTAATATATTTTGGGTTTTCTAGTTAAGGGTGATATGACTGTTCCTGTTAATTAAAATGTATAAAAAAAGTAAAAGTACATTTATTATAATTATTTATTTACGTGCATTTATAAATACGAGGTTGTTCTTTAAAATAGTTTAATTGTATACATCAACATGTACAAATTTAGTAATCTTTCTGCTTATTTGCCTTTTTATTTGTGATGCCAGAAATCATCAATAACAATTAGTTATAGTATTCGTTAAAACCTATGTTACATGTAGGGTCCCTTTGCTTTTGGTGGCCAAACTTTAAAATTATTTAATGTTTCTTCTATAATACTCATGTTATAGCTTATGACTTTCAGTTTTAACTATCAGTTATTTTTATCAAACACACCCATTATTTATTCTGAATGTGAACATGATTCCTAACATTTTACCTAAATCCAATCCAACCTTTATTATTTATATAATCTAATGAATTAAAAAAATCGGTCTATCGACAAAATAACAATCACATATGACCATTTAATTGGATCATTAAGTGCATTAATTCAAGAATCGTCCAGATTCACGTGTTTAAATATTAATCAACTAAATTTTAACAACTACCATCTGTCGATAACTGAGCCCCACTACTTGCCGCTTACCCTGCCACAACCACCTCCATCACCATAACAATCGCATTGCCACCAGCATATGCCTCCGCGACCTCAACCACCACAACCAACTCTATTAACCATAACAACAACCACCGCTATTGGCCTATGCCTCCACGACCCAACCACCGCCATCACCATTACTACGAATACTTGTTGCCACCCCAAACCACCATTGCTACCATCACACTGCTATCGCCCCTAGGGCCACTAATCGCCACCACCACCAACCATCGATCCATTACCATCATTATCACACAACCATCGTTATACCACTAGCGCCAAAGTCACCACCCATCACCATCACTACAAGCGACAAAATATTTTCAAATATGTCTTAAATTCACTTGCATATTCATCGTCTTCAACAATTTGAAATCCAACTTGCACAAAAGAACACAAGAACAAAATATTTGGAAAGAACAAAAAATTGCACCAAAGAGTTCTAGACCAAATCACATACAAAAGTGTTCACACCCAAACAAGAAATATCATCCTAATCAGAAATCAAACCCTAACATAAAAAGCGCACTTGAAGTCTTCTTGACCAAATTAGAATTCGCACCCTAACCCGAAAATGTTCATGAACAAACAACAAAGAACAACAAATCTAGAAGTTATAACAAATCTGGAAGTGTTCTTAATTAGATTAGAAGCTAGCCCTAACTAGAAAAAATGTGCACATGAGCAATCTCACCTTAGAACTCATAAATAGATTGGCAATCGAAATTGAAAATCACACCCTTAGAAAAATTTGAAATCCAAAATTAAAAAAACTTAAAACCTAACTTGTAATGTAGATCTCCAGTGCACAATCGGGCCCTATAACTCGAAACAAAGATCTACAAAGAAATAAAAAATCAAACAATTGCACCCTAGAACTTGGAGCACAATTGAAAACCGTTTCTTTATATGTTCCCACTTTCTTCATATATTTAAATTAAAACAAAAAAAGCATGTATGTTTTTTTTTCAAAAACGCAAAAAGAAAAATCCAAAGCAAAACAAAATAAGAACAGATTGATTACCGATTGTCCGATTATGAGAGTATTGGTATCCCTCACATTCCACCACACTATCTCATCAGCTTTTTCTGCCACTACTCAACTCACCACTCAGCTCTATAGTGATCACTCCCCATTACATCAAATTATAGGACCCACCTAGCTTTAATTAACCGATAAAAAATATACCCACCCTTTTCACCACATTTCTACTTTCACCGCTCATACATGAAGTGGCACCCCCCTCCACCACCCAAGTGGTGAAGGCCACCCCTCATCCACTCCATACACTCTTAAAGGGTGTAGGTTGTGTATGAAAAATGTTGTCACATTTATTTTGAAAAATGGTTGTTCATTGCATGATTTTTAGACAATTATTAAATCACATCTATTACATACTCCACTTGAAAACCTCTTCTTCATATGTTCATGCTTTCTTCATATGTTCAAATTGAAAATGGAAAAAGTTTGTATGTTGTTCATTCAATAGGTTCATGTATCTTTGGTTGGTGAAGATAGCATGCGAATTTCATGGATTACCGATGAGCATACTCCACCCACGGTATTCTATGGTACATCCTCTGGAAAATACGATCACATAGCTAACGGGTCCATTTCTTCTTATGAATATGTAACTTACGCATCGGGTGAAATACACGACGTAGTAATAGGTCCGTTGGACCCAAGTACCGTGTATTATTACTGTTTTGCCCCAGGTTCGACTCCTGAGTACCATTTCAAGACTCCTCCGGCCCGATTTCCAATCAAATTTGCTGTTTCAGGTTTAAATAACTCATTAAATTTGTTTTGTTTAATCATCGTTAGAGCTAAAATGACGGACTACATAGTTGGTCATTTTAGCTCTACGAAATAATAATTTATAGACTAAGTATGGTATGAAATAGATATGGGAATTCTTAATAGGTGATCTTGGACAAACTGGATGGACTCAATCTACCCTTGAACACATCTCACAATCAAACTATGATGTGTTTCTACTCCCCGGAGATTTGTCATATGCCGATAGGCTGCAACCACTTTGGGACTCGTTCGGCCGCCTAGTTGAGCAACTAGCGAGCCAACAACCATGGATGGTGACACAAGGCAACCATGAGGTTGAGAAAATCCCAGCTATCCACACCACGCCCTTCACCGCCTACAATGCAAGATGGCATATGCCATTCGAAGAGAGCGGTTCCACTTCTAACTTGTACTACTCTTTTGAGGTGACCGGGGTTCACATCATAATGTTGGGATCCTACACCGATTTTGACTCTGGCTCGGACCAATACCAATGGTTAGAGTCTGATTTGAAAAAGGTTGATAGAAGCAAAACACCATGGCTCGTGGTGCTCATTCACGCCCCATGGTATAATACCAACTATGCTCATCAAGGCGAGAAAGAATCGGTCGATATGATGGAATCAATGGAGGGTTTGCTTTACAAAGCTCGTGTAGATGTCGTTTTCGCAGGGCATGTCCATGCTTACGAGCGCTTCGTAAGTAACTTCCTCATAACTCAAATTCTAAAATGTGTTTTAAACTTCATTTGAAGCCAATCACGCCATAAACAAACTAATTGTTTCCCTCTTATTTTGACAGAATCGTGTTTACAATCAAGAAATCAATAACTGTGGCCCTGTACATATCACAATTGGGGATGGAGGTAACCGTGAAGGTCTTGCAAGCAAGTGAGTTGACTCAAACAAATTGTTTTTTTTCCTAAAATATGATCGAGTTTCATTGTTAATAGATTCTAAAAAATCATGTATTAATAGGTACAAAGAACCGCAACCAACGATATCGGCATTTAGAGAAGCAAGTTTTGGGCACGGGGAATTTGAGGTGGTTAACGCGACTTATGCCATGTGGTCATGGCATAGAAATGATGATGATGAATCGGTTGAGTCTGATTCATCATGGATAAGAAGCCTTGCTTCTGATCCATCTTGTAATAAGCTAGAAATATAAACTTCTTACCATATGTTTATTATCATTCATAGCACCAAATGAGAGATATTGAATACAAAAGTTCAATTATGTTAGTTGTTAACAAAACTACTCTTGTCGTGGTTAGAAACCATGGATTTAAGCATACCGTGATTTAACTTGTGGTTGAAAATAGGGGTGAGCGTAGATATTGAAAATACCGAATCGTACATGCCTCTTACCGGAACCGGTACCGAGTTAGAGTTTTGGGTCCGGTACTCAGTATTTGAAATATTGCTAAATCAGTATTCAGGATTCGGGATTAGGTATTCGGGACTAATACCGAAAAAACTAGATAAAATAGGTACCGGTATTAATACCATGCTCACCCCTAGTTGAAAACCATGAGTTATATTTCATGGGTCTGGATCACTCTCTCCATAACCGGGTCGATCAAATGAAACAATATCTTTATCAATGAAATTTATTTATTTATTAAGTTAAAAATATTTATTATTTATATTATAATTTTAAAAATAAAAAATTGACAAAAGTTGAATATTTCCTTGGTTTAAAATTAAGATAGAAAGGATGTAGTATGACCACACCCCATACTTTTAGTTAGGTGGGTTGTATTCAACCGTCTATTTTAGAAAAAGACATAAAGTTACAAAGAGCTGACACGTCCTAATAACTAATACTGTTAGTATTTATATAACGACAAATTAGATAATAATACCGTTAAATATATAAATACGAGAGACCCTTTTGTTTTTTTCTCTTTACACTCTTTGGTTTTTTAGTTAATATATTTCTTTGCTTGCCTTTCAAAAAAATAATACCATTAAATATACAGATATAAAAAAAATAGTATATCAGTTTATAAAAAAAACAAAACCATGATAACTGTAAATAGCAAACACATACTTTGTACAAATCATCTATCTTTACAAAACCTCTACTCAAACTTATAGGGAGACTCCACTTAAATATAGTTAAAATAAGTTTGTGGGACTTGCTATCCAAGTTCTCCACAATTAATAATTAAATTTGTTTTATTGGGAAAAAGTGGTCCATAGACTTTTCTCATTTTTAAAGGTTTTTATTTATTTATTTATTTATTTATAATTCTTTTTACAAAACACAAATTTCCTAAAACAAAACCCCATTCATCTTCTTACCCTGAAGGAAGCTTCACAGCTAATCACAAGCACTTGGCAAACACTACACTGTACAGACTACAGAGAGTCCACATAAGGGATAATTTTCCAAATCCAGAAACAATGTTGGAACACACTCATTTTTTCTACAGATCATTTTTTATTTGATGAAATCATTCATCATGAAAACGTTGTAGCATAAGTAATGAAGTCGTCACGAAAAAAATTTAAACTATAAAGCCTCGTCAATTACGTTTACAGTCAGGTCGACCCGCTTATTTCAAGTTGTTTTAAGATAAAGTTGGAAGATGATTAATCACAATGCTACAATTAATAAGCTATATGTTGGCTTTATATTTGGTCATTCAACTAGTTTTTGTATATCTTTGTGCTTTGTTTGCATACATATATTTCTAACTCAGCCCCTTTATTTATATAATTTTATTATTAATTTGTAGTTATAAACTTAAACCTTCCGCATCGGAGACACAACCCGATGTTGGGTTGCTTTGGGTAACCCAGGAACAACATCGCCCCTAGTGGGGTTCGGATGGGTCCGGGAGCCATCTAGTTGTGGAACCCAACGGGTGTTTGAATTTTTTTTTCTTTTCTTTTTATTGTTGTAAAGGTCATATATATATATATATATATATATATATATATATATATGGGGAAGGTTCATTTGAGAACCGTTTTTATTGCGAGAACCGCAAGAACCAATCTTAGCCGTCCAATTCCCCCTCTTTCGATTGGATTGCCCACCCATGAATTCCTTACATGCACCCTGCCATACTCAATCCCCCCACACTCTTCATCCATGAATTCCATTATCCAAAATGAACGGTTAAGATTGGTTCTCGTAATAAAAACGGTTCTCAAATGAACCTTCCCCTATATATATATATACTTTTTTTTCTTTTTTTCTCTCCTATAAATACCATTCACACCTATACGTATTTTATACATCTTCTCCTCTCTACTATATTTTATACACTATCTTCTAATCTTCTATTTCTCATACATATACACTATCTTCTAATCTTCTCCTCTCTACTATATAAATACCATTCACACCTATACATATATACATTATTTTGCGGAAAACTGCAACTACAATGACGACATTTTAGGAGACGTTTCCGCATGAGCAGATGACTATTCACGCCGATAACTAGTTGTTGTTTTTTAATTTATGTACTTCTATTTTTTTATTTTTTAATGTAAGGTGAAATATTATTTTTATTTTGAAATTATGTAATGAAATTTATAAAATATTATTAATTATTTTATATTTTATTGTGAAATAATTAAATTATTTAAATTAAAACAAAAAAATTGAAAATAAAAATTGAAAAAATATAGGGTTGAAAAAGGTTGGATGTGGGGGTTTATGTGATAAGTTGGGTTGAAGGTGAAAGATGATGTGGATGCTGATGTGACAGTAAAGTAAATTGGGTAAGTTAGGTTGAATGCGGATGTTCTTATAACATATACAACTTTCTTTCTTTCTTTCTTTAAATCAGTTAACCTTCCTTCCGCTTATTAATTCCTTCTTGACGGCAGATTCAGTAATACGTGTGTTTGTTTGTGTCATAGATTATTGGGTAGAAAAGTCAAACTAAAGACATCATTTTCCATTCTTTGACTCTTTCAACTCTAATTATATATGTTTTATAATTATATTAATTATAAGCAACAGCATTTAAAGTTCATGTATATATATATATATCCTCGCATCTTACACCCTCACTTCCTATATACGATGGGATTTCATAAGTTCTTGAAGGTGGCAGTGGCGTTGCTGGTGGTGGCTGTCGACTTTGACGGAGCGGCAGCATATGATCGGCCGCCGCCAAGGGAGTCTGTCTACGTACCACTCTCTGACGAGGCTGATTCCACCACTCCACAACAGGTTAGGTTTCTGATAAGTATATAATTAAAATGTATAATTATTAATCTAATATTTTTCTTATCTTTTATTCATTATTAATTTAAGAATTTAATCATTAATTAAAGACCCAGTTGTAACTAGATCAGTATATAAGACGACCCATCCGGGTCATCCTATACTAAACTATAATCTCATTTTAACAAGCTGGTAGTGTTTTTAACAGGTTCATATATCTTTAGTTGGTGATCAAAAAATGCGAATTTCATGGATTACCGACGAACATACTCCATCGACAGTATACTACAGTAAATCGACAAGGAAATATGATCATTCAGCTAAAGGGACTGTTTCTTCTTATAAATATGAAACTTATACATCAGGTGAAATACATGAGGTAGTAATAGGTCCATTGGACCCGAATACCGTGTACTATTACTGTTTTGCCCTTGGTACTACCCTCGGGTACTCTTTCAAGACTCCTCCGTCTCAACTTCCAATCAAATTTGCTGTTTCAGGTTAAAGAAAATAATAATAAACTTTTTTTTATCATGCTTAGAGCTAAAATGACCGATGATTTAATCATAGGTCATTTTTAGCTCTAAGATGTAATTTTTTTACTTAAATGGGATGCTAAAGAAATTTAATAGGAGATCTTGGACAAACTGGGTGGACCAAATCTACACTTGAACACATCTCACAATCAAACTATGATGTGTTTCTACTTCCTGGAGATTTGTCGTATGCCAATATGATCCAACCGCTTTGGGACTCGTTTGGCCGTCTGGTTGAACCGCTAGCGAGCCAACGTCCTTGGATGGTGACACAAGGCAACCATGAGATGGAGAATTTCACAGCTGCCCACCCAATCCCCTTCACCGCATACAATGCTAGGTGGCGTATGCCATTTGAAGAGAGTGGGTCTACTTCTAACTTGTACTACTCGTTTGAGGTCCCGGGGGTTCATGTCATCATGTTGGGTTCCTACACTGATTTTGGCTCTGGATCAAACCAATACCAATGGCTAGAGGCTGATTTGGGAAAGGTTGATAGGAGCAAAACACCGTGGCTCATGGTGCTTATCCACGCGCCATGGTATAACTCTAACTATGATCATCAAGGTGAGATACAATCCGTCGATATGATGAAATCAATGGAGGGTTTGCTTTACAAAGCTCGTGTGGATGTCGTTCTTGCAGGGCATGTCCATGCTTACGAACGTTTTGTAAGCTACTTAACTCCAATTCTTAAAAGACTTTCATCACCCCGCAAACAGACTAAATTAATCTCTTACTTTTTTTCTTTGTAGAATCGTGTTTACAATCAACAAATCGATAATTGCGGCCCAATGCACATCACAATCGGGGATGGAGGCAACCACAATGGCCCTGCTAGCAAGTGAGTTGACTCGAACAAACGGGAATTTTTTCCCAATACTTGAACTCTGTTACTGACATATTAAAAACATGTTTTATAGCTATATGGAACCACAACCAACAATATCAGCATTCAGAGAAGCCAGTTTTGGGCACGGGGAACTTGAGTTCATAAATGCAAGCTATGCTATGTGGTCGTGGCATAGAAATGACGATGATGAAGTGGTTCGAGCAGACTCGGTGTCAATTAGAAACCTTGCTTCTGATCCAGCTTGTAATAAGCTAGATATATGAACTCCTTATCGTAAGTTCATTTATCATTCTTATCCTAACTCCTAAGATAAGAAATATTAAATACAACAGTGTATGATGTTATTGTTGCCATTTAAGACGGCAAGTCCTGATTATGTTTCAGATTGGATTTGAAGCGTTTTAGATCTTTGGACATAACCAAATTACTAAATGCATCTGAAAAGCAAGACGGAAAGACCCGTAAAATAAAATTTGTTTTTATAAAGACCTAATGGTTTGCACCAAAGACCAAGACTTACAATTATAGCTAGAAATCCTACCTAAAAAGCTTGTTTTAAGCTAATTCTTACCAAGTAAAAGCGCTTTTAGGATAGTGTCACTATTCCCATCAGCGTAAGGAAACATGTGGCCAGCACCCGTGAGCTCGTGATAGTTTATCCATGGAAGTTGTTGGACGATATAACGTTGCAGAGTTACAGGCACAAGTATATCCTCATCTCCCATCCAAATATGAACCGATCCTTCATTAGTTGGAAACGGGTTTTGAATATCCATTGGATCAAATTCCCAGTCACCGAATCCAATATTCATGTCGCGGTGGATAGATTCATATTCTCCTTGCTGTCTCACTTGTTCCTTTTCAACACACAAAAAGTAACACTAGATTAACCAGCATAAGAAAGAAGCAACAATATCAACACTTTGAATCTAAGTTATCTAATTAAATGGTCTAAAATACCGTTGACCAAGATGGTATCGAATCTAGAGAAAGTACCTCAAACGTTGCTCTAGCAGCACTAAACTTTGGCACAAGTTGTCTGTCTTGGGCAGAAAGAATATCAGGGCTGCAGAGCGATAACAGTAGAAGCAGGAAACAGTTTTTGAGTGTTCCACCAGTAAGTCAGCCATGGAAGGTAGTGAGCAACACGTAGGCACCATTGATCTTGAAGGAACTGCTTTGAATATGCCTGTTGAGATAAGTTTGCTGGCAAACGAGGCCACCAATAATTAACAGCTGGAGCTATAAGAGTTGCTCCTGCTAGCCTATTTTGATCATTCAACATAAACAAAAAAAGAAGGTATAAAGCATTAAGATCATGTAAATTCAAAGATTGTTTTGATCGGATAATATCTTAGAATCACAACAATTTACGATAATTGTGAATTTGATCATTGGCTAGACATGTCAATACAACTGTAAAGTTGTGTTATATGTCTAGAAAAGTATTCGCAAAGATATACCTGTGTGGAATGTACTTGAGACAAGTCCAAATAACTTGCCCACCCATCGAAAAACCGACTACATAGAATTTGGATCCAAGTCCTAGCTGATCAGCAAGTTCCTCTATATCCAAAGCTAAACTCTTTAACGATCGACTAGGGTCTGGGTCACTCTCTCCGTAACCAGGTCGATCAAATGAAACAATGTAAATCCCCAAATCTTCGATTAGAGCCTGTTGAAGTCAACCTAGTACTTAGTAACTTAGTACTCCCTCAACTCCAATACAGAAACCTATAATAAACAAACAACAAAACACAAGGCGAAAAACATACGGGGGAAGCTGACGTGGCAATGACAGCATGATGCTTCACAGAGTCGAAGCCGTGGACATATATCGTTTTGTATTTTGCTAACTCTTTTGGTACTCCATATTCTTTATAGGATAAATGTCTTCCATCACGAAGTTTGATTCTTGGTGTTGTAATGGGAAGTCCATCCGGAGCTCCGACTTTCCTGGGTGCGGGTGGACAAGATGATCGATAAGCCGATGCTAAAAACCCGATAAAGAAGACAAGCAGCAAATTCTTGAATACCCCTGAAGTTTTTTTTCAGGGTCATAAAAATTCAAGAACTTTAAAGTCTAACATAAGGTTCTGAATGCATTAGAATAAAAGGGTTGATTCTATTTAGGTTTAAAATGTAATTAACTTTGGGTTACACCATGAAAGCTCTTCATTAGAACATAGCTGACTTTTACAGTCAAATTGATCATCCTTACGATCCATCAATGAGATTCTAATTATGCAACTTTGATCATCATTTCGTATATCTATTTAATATATGCGCTTACTTTTATCATATCAAATCCAAAACCCAGAATCAATTTCGATCTAAGAAATCACTGCTTTGACTCAAAGAAAGTCAAACTACAACAACTGAACTGGAAATTAACTGAAAGCATGTTGCATGTCAAATAATAAGTGATTCGAACAACTGAATACATGATTTTTCCCGAAAAGTGAGTATCAAAATACTCAAGAATTTATTTTGGATACCCATCTTCTAAAATTTGAATTTAAGCAAAATCTACGACACAATTGGAAATCAAAAGCTAGTTATCTCTCTAAATCACTAACATTTTGCGATCTTTGCTGTAGGAAGTTGAAATTGAAATTGAAATCGAAAGCAAACGTTCGTCACTAAGATCATAAACATTAAATTGATACATGCAGTAAAATTGGTTCTGGAAATTGACGGAGAAAATGAAAAATGGAAAACGAGAGTAGCACCTGAAGAGAAACTAGAAGAAGAATCGGGTATGGATTTCATGTTGTGTGACCTTGCTGAAATCTTCGTCTTTAGAGCAGATGCCATTGTTTTTGATGTTGATGTTGATGTTTCAATGGCGGATTCGTCTTTATAATATAGTATAATTAATACGATTTTTATTTTTTATTTTAACCACTAAACTTTAAATATTTAAGAAAATCAAAGTTAATATTATTATTTAAAAGTAGAAGTTAATACAAATTAGCTTAATTATTACAAAATATTTTCATAACCTTTTTTTCAATTATAGAGAACAAAAAATAAATGAAATAAAAAAAATAAAGAAAACAAACATATCAATAAACAAAAATTGTCCGCTGTTACCGTACGTATTACATGAATATCATACTACTTACTTCTTGAAAATGGACATATTAACAAGTAAAATTATTCGTTGCCGCCGCATTACGCAGGTATCATGCAAGTATATTAAAAATAGTTATGATTTTATCAATTTACTTTTTAGAACTTTTTTTACAAATCATCTCCTTTTATCATAACATATCATTTCACATTGTGCATATATACATAATATGATTCATAGGTACTTACACTGCTTTGGTGTACAGCTACACCACCTGTGTGGCTGTATACCGTTACACTGTTCTTAGTATAAAGTTACGCCTCGAGTGTACTATGCACGCTGCTGCTTTCATTGTATACATATAAAATTCATATCTCATAACACAAACATCATACTGTTCATTTAATACATTCTCATATGCTAAACATGCTAAAGGAATAGTATACTCAGCTCGTAATTGTATAAAATGCTAAAAAGATAACGTGTGATGTTAAGTCTCCAGATACCTTCCTGTACCAGAGAATAAGCTAAACATCATAAACTGGACAAACTGTACTGAAAAAGGGCCTACACGGGCCGTGTAACATGTACACCACACGACCTCTCTTGGCCACATGGCCTGTGCCGACACGTAACCCTACACGGGCCGTGTAACCTTTACACTGGCCGTGTACCTCATATTCTACACGATCATGTAACCCTACATGGCCTGCCACCGTCTTTGACCTTTACACGGGCCGTGTATCCCTACACGGACTGTGTACCTTATTTTATACGACCATGTTCATCTACATAGCTTATCACCGGCTTAAAATACATGTACACGGGTCGTGTACACCTACACAGGCCATGTACAGGACCGACCTACAACTTTCTATGAAGAACACAGTTGCTGTTCTTGATTTCAATCTTAATACAAATGTTTTCCACTACTTGAAAAGCATACTACAACATCTGAAACTACTAAACAACAACTAAAAATACCACTACTAACAACAATCAATGATTTCACCTTTGAAATCACCTTCTTGACCCAAAACACACAAAACTCAATCAAAAACTCAATCACCTTCTTCACTAAGCATTCACTCTTATCTTCAAAATCAGTGGTTTGATCATGATAAATAATTTCTACAAGAGACTTCTCATGCCAATTTACCGAGTTCATCATTCAAGTGTTATAGTTGACTAGGTCTAGAACAATAAAATATGCATGAACCAAACTATGATTCTTTGAACTATAATGACAAATAGTTGTATTTGTAATTTATCGATCTATCATCTTAGATTTCATGGTTTATCATTTTGATTATTTTTAATGGGGATGATGATCAAATTTACTTTAGTTCATTATCTAATAGGCTTTTGTTTATTAACTTTTAATTATATTAAAAGATAACTAGAGATTGATTGAGTCTAATTTTGTTTAATAATAAATTTGTTAGATATTTATTTTGTTTAATAGCAAATTAGTTATAAGTAAATGTAATTATATAGCTAAACAGAAATCTTGTTTGGTGATAAGTATAATGGACAAAATGATCAAAATACTCTTATGTTGGCCTTTAATAGAAAAGGTACGACAATTAGCATAAATGACTAAATACGTAACGGAATGTAAGGCACAATAACTGTCAATGTAATTTTGAAAACTAAAGAATAAAAAGTGAATTTTGAGTAAACCACATTAACAAAATTTATAATTTGTTCAAAGTTTAATGTTGTTTCATTAAATCCAACAAATTTTGTTAACGATAAAAATTACTCATATTTTGATTTTTTTGTGAACAGCTTCGCCTCAGCAGTAGTGGCACAGGATCGAAACCGGTTGATCTAATCCGGGCCCCGGTTTTAAACCACTCCAACTACACCCCCCTAATTAGTTCGTTAGGGTTGCTTAAGCTTATTAGCTTATTATCTTAGACTTTAGCTTATTAGCTTAAGCTTATTAAGACCTTAACAAGCTTAGATTAATTAGGGGTAAGATCAGTTCTAAAAGCATAATGCAAAGGAAAGTTACTTCAATAAAAACATTGACGATATCTTGATATGTAGAGGTTCTACGAGGGTTATACATCACTGAGATGTGCAACAACGTAATGGTTTGCGTATCCATACGATTGAGTCCTTGTGTTTCCAAAACATTGTAAAAAGAAGTATTTCAAATCATTATTATTTGACTCTGGCTTTTTTCTAAAAAGTCGAGTATTTCAAATTGTTTGTTGATGTAGACTAAGTTTAAAAATTCTACTAAAATATATTCAATACTAAGCCATAGACTGAATTGAAACTCTTTAGAAAGATCTTTTGTCTCGTGGTAGCTTGCTCAAGTCCCTTACGTGTCATTATTGGGTTAGCCATTCACATGTTTCTAGCCATTCACATGGTATCGTTAAATGATACAAGTCTTGGATAAGATGTCTCCGGACACCATCAATGTAAGACACGAGATAATTAACTGATGAAGGATGAACATAAAACCCATGATAGAGGGCGCGTTGCAGGTAGTAAAGAAGTAGCTTAAGTGCATTCAAGTGTGGTTCACAAGGATCATGTTATCACATAAAAAAACAATATATAGCACGATAGAGCGGACAATGTAACTTAGTAAAAATTATAGAGAAAGTTGGAAAGCTGCTTCTATAACAATATTGGCGATATCTCGATATTTAGCTTCAATACTAGAAAGAGATATGGAATGTTAGCGTTTAAAGGGCATTATCTATGATGAATACATAGTACCTAGAAGTGGAGCATCATGTATCGGAGAACACTCCCACTCGACACCAGTGTCTCACACAAGACAATAAACCAATGATGGTACACACAGGTGCGGTTCACGAGGATCAAGTGTGAAGGTAATACTTTTGAACTTCGTAAGCAATACATGGATGCGTGAAGGAAGGATACCATGATGCGACAAGACTATGATATAAAGTGGGATTAGACACGAGTTTTGATAGAATGGGGTATAGACCTCATAACAAGAGGTGTAGCATACAGACCGTAGGGATCGCTCGCGGCCATATGAATCTAACCAAGGACATCCATGGCAAAAGTTGTTGGAGTATATCTACCCTTGTACACATATAAAAAATAATCTATGATGTGTTTACACTACTTGGAGATTTGGCATATGCCTATATGATACAACAATGGTGCAACTCGTTTCCGGTGCCAGGTAAAGTGCCAAGCCACCAAACGCCAATGGATGGTGACACAAGGCGACCAAGAGGTTAAGACAAAAATTGACATTTAAAAAGCCCCATCCACTTCCTACACTGCAAAGTTTGAGGAGAACGACTCCATATCTAACTTTACTACTCGTTTGAGGTCTCAAAGGTTTATGCTTATGAGCGTTTTGTAAGCTACTTTTTCGTAACTCTAAATTTGAATGAATGTATTGAGTTCAATCTAAACTAATCACGTGATAAACATGATCCTGTTTACAATCAAGAAATTCATAAATGAACTCCTTATGATACGTTTTAACTATCAATTTCAGACCCTAAAAGGGCAACACTAAATACAACAGTTCTATAATGTTATTCTAGACAAAAGAAGTGTCAAGATTCAAGTGTATCAAAAGTCAAAACTATGTAGAAATATACCTTTACAACTTTAAAAAAGGGAAGTCTTTGTAATGGTAAGTTTAAGACATTAGGTAGCTAGAATTTAAGCCCAGAGAACATACTTTAAGCTAATGTTTACCAAGTAGAAGCGCTTTCAGGATAGCATCACTGTTACCATCAGCATAAGGAAACATGTGGCCAGCACCTGTGAGCTCGTGATAGTTTATCCATGGGAGTTGTTGGGCGATATAACGTTGCAGTGTTACAGGCACAAGTATATCTTCATCACCCATCCACATATGAACAGATCCTTCGTTGTTTGGAAATGGGTTCTCAATTTCCATTGGATCAAATTCCCAATTACCAAATCCGATATTCAAGTCACGATGGATAGATTCGAATTCTCCTTGATGTCTAACTTGTCCCTTTATAACACACAAAAAGAGTAGAATTAAATCTATCCTTCTCACAATCAATCAGTTTTGTTACAGCTAGTATTAATCATATTACTTGTCCCTTAATTAATAAGATAATCACTAGCAGAATTAGGTAACTTGAAAGTTGCAATAACCAGCTAATTACTTTCAAAACATACATCCAGACACCCACTTAATATATATTGTGTTGTTCCTCTATAGCATTGTTTGTCCTTCGTTTGTATTTTATAGCCATTCTTATATTCCAAGACTTGGTTCTAAATGACGTAAGGCGTGGCGTGCCGACAAGGTCAAGCCTCAAGCTTTAGGAGTCATGGCGAAACCATGGCGTTTTTTAAGGCATCACTTAAGGTGGCAACTTTGTATATATTTTATAATTATATATATCCAATTTATCATTATTAATATACAAATTACACAAAGTTATACAAATGAGGAGCAAAGTAACATATACAAAATACAGATTTATAGAAGTTCAATACACGCAATAGCAGGTGTATACAAAAAAGTCCAATTTTTTAAAAGTATTTATTTTCTGCTAGCCACGCCTTAAAAAACTCGTCATTTGGCGCTTAAAGGCGCGCACCATGCCTAACACTCACGCTTAGGGTCATTTCTTAACAGCGGAGCCACGCCTTGAGACACCATGGCGCGCCTTTTAGAACACTGTTCCAAGCATTTGCTCATTCAAACCGCTTTATAGTTTTACATATTCGTTAACAATTTCAGACTACATCTTAATGTGTTTTTAAAGTAATTATTACATTTTGGAGTCACTATAATCTTCAAGTGTTTGGCAAAGCTGATTCTGATTCTAAGTCTGATAATTTAATTATTTGGGGTCAGAAAAATCAGATGTGGAGTACGTAAAGAGTTGCTTATAAAGGAAACTGATAACAGACATAACTGTAAAACTTACCAAACTATCCCTACATTTAATCCATTGTTTGATTATCCATTTTAAAAGGCGCCCCCCCCCCCCCCCTCTTTTAATAATAATAATAATAAATAATAATAATAATAATAATAATAATAATAAGATATATTATGCAGTAATCATTATCAAGGGGAAAAAATATTCATGATTTCATAAAGTTTTTGAACAGGAACTGTTTTGGGTCCTCCCCCAGCGATACCTGTTTGACCAGTTACCAAACCCACCCATTTTGTCAAAAACCGTAAGCATAATAGTAAAGCCAAGAATTGCAAATTTAGTACCTCAACAGCTGCTCTGCCAGCTGTAAACTTCGGCACGAGTTCTTTGTCTTCGCGAGAAAGAATATAAGGGCTGTGAGCAATAACGGTTAGAATTGGAAACAGTTTTTGAGTGTTCCACCAGTAGGTGAGCGATGGTAAGTGGTGAGCAACCCATAGACTCCATCGATCTTGACGGAACTGTTTTGAATATGCTTGTTGAGATAAGTTGGCTGCTAAGTTAGGCCACCAATAATTAATAACTGGAGCTATAAGAGCTGCTCCTGCTAATCTGTTTTTCATCAAATATATATACAGCCATAATCAGATTAAAATAAAGGAAAATCAATTTCAAATCTAAATTGCATTGAAAATGAGAATTTCCAATATTAGGTATGAATAAAATATACCTATGAGGAATGTACTTCAAATAAGACCAAACCACTTGTCCACCCATAGAAAAACCGACCACGTAAAATTTGGACCCAAGTTGTAGCTTGTCAGCAAGTTCCTCAGTATCCAAAGCCAAACTTTTTAAAGTTCGTTTAGGGTCTGGATCACTCTCTCCATAACCGGGTCGATCAAATGAAACAATATAAATCCCCAAATCTTCAATTAGAGCCTGTAAAAGTCAACCAAGCACTCATTCAACTCCAATACTTAAACCTAATACATGACCAATACATGAAAATTAACCATACAGGGGATGCTGATGTTGCAATAACAGTATAATGTTTGACAGAGTCAAAGCCATGGACATAAATTATTTTGTATTTTGCCAATTCTTTTGGAACACCAAATTCTTTATACGATAAATGCCTTCCATCACGAAGCTTGATTCTTGGTGTCGTAATGGGAAGCCCATCTGGAGGCCCGACTTTCTTGGGAGCAGGTGGACAAGCTGCTTGATAAGCCCATGCTAAAAACCCGGCAAAGAAGATGAGTAGCAGTTTTATGAAAATCCCTGAATGTTTCAAGTGCAACATAATTGGAAAAATAATTAAGAGGTGTAATGTAGGGACTAGGGAGTGTTTAATTGTGTTGTGAAACTTCACTGAATAATCAGAATCATACAGCCATAATAAAATTGAATAAAGATAGGACCATAGTAGGTTAGGTAGAACATCTTATTATTTATATTAGTAATCAAATTTTGACTACACATTCAAATCCAACAATCTTATTTCAATACCAAAATGACCAGAGAATCATATTCATATGCAAAATTTGATTACACACTTAAAACCATAGCCTTGATGAGTTGATGGCCCACCAGTTAGTAATCTTGCCCCCATAGGGGAGGTCAAGGGTGTGAATCTTGGGGGTTTCAATGAAGGGATGCCCACGGGGCTGCTTTGGAAATGGTCACAGGTAACACAGGTTAGACCGAGTACATCTGAGCCAAAGGCTCGGCACCCCGGGAGGAGCTTGAACAGGGAAAAACTTCTTAAAAAAATCAACTTTATTTAAAACCATATCTTAATCAAGACCCTTCTCCTTTCTTTTTTCTATTACAACTCTTAAAAGTCATAGGAGTTTTTTCTCTAAGAAAACTATCATTAATACATAATTAGATAGCATATATTCATCCTTGTCAACTAACAACATCTAATAATAAGTGCTAATTACAGCATTGCAGCTAGTAGAAACACATTTAGACTTTTGTAGTCAAACTTGGCAATTGATCATGTTCTGCTACACAATTGACATTGAGTCTTCAAAATCAAAAACTTTGTTATTATTAGTATGCTGCTTACATTTATTCAAGATAATAATCTTATTTTGCCACACAATTAAATTCAAAAACAGGAATCAAGTTGCACCTTTAATAATAAGTTATGAGTTAATAAATCAAATCTAAGTTGACTGACCCATCTCCAAGAACTAGAATATAAAATTAAGCAGAATCAGCATGACAGCAACTCTGAAGACCTAAAATTCTATAAATCGCACAAATCCATTCATGTCGGAAACAATCATTTATCGTATAAACACTTTGCTTCAGTAAAATCAAAATCAAGTCGATGCGTACCTGAAGAAGACGACGAAGAAGAATGGGATTTGGAATTCCTGGTGTGTGATCGAGCTGACGCTGCTGAAATCTTCCTCTTCACTTCAGCCGCCATTGTTGTTGTTTTAACGGCGGAAGAGGATGAAGAAGGAGAGGATGCTTCGATTTGTCAAGAGTTTGACAAATTCAGAGGATTCAAATTCATGGTTTGGATTAAAGTAGGGCTATATTATGATCTGGAGTGGAGTGAATATGATTTATGACCCATGTTTTATGTATGTTGATTTTTTTTTTTTGTCTTTTAAAAACAACAATTTTATACGCCGGCCTCGTGTGTTTTCTTTAAATTTTTAAATATTAAATCTGATTTAACAGAAATGCCAATTTATTAAATAACTAGTTTATAGTTTATATGTGTGTAAATATACGGATTGTAATATAATTATTTATATGAAAGAATTATTTTATATTTGTTTATTAATTATATAATATAATAATTGTTTTATAAGAATGAAAAAAGAGTTGTATTTGAGATTTTCTTAAAATTTATATTAATTTGGTCGAAATATAAAAGTAAGGATGATAATAATTTGTAGTATATATTATAACTTAGATAAGGATAAAGAATTTGAATATGTATAGTATTTATTATTGACGTACCCTAAGATTTAATAAACTAATTCTTAAATTAATATGGTGGATGAGAAATTTGAATTAGATAAATAATTTAACCCAAATTAGATGGATTTAAAGTCAAAAATTAAGTTTTAATTTTGACCAAATGAATGGTTAAAATTATTTAATTAAAAAAAGATGTTAATTTAAATTAAATAAAGGTTAAGATTCTCTGTTTAAACTAATTAAGTCTTCTATAGTATTTCATAATAACCTAACATGTGACGTGTGTCACATACAAGGTAAATTTGCTTTTGAGGTCAGTATATAATGCGGTACGCACAATTAGTGATAAGTAAAAAATATTTTCTTCGGTACTCCTTAGTTTTTATATAAATCAATCTTGTATCATGTTTTTCGAGACTATTTAGGAAATAAATTGTAGGTTTTGACCGGAAACACGACAGCTATTTAGCTAATGCATGATTATTGGCAACTAACTATGTACTCTCTTAAAAAACCTTGTAATAATCTATCCAAAAAAATGACCGATTAATTGTAAACTACCAAATTGTTACTATTCTTTGAATTTTTCTCTTATTATAATATTTGTATATATGTAATTGTCGAATATGTTATAAACAAAAGGAAAAAAATTCAAAAAATAATAACCAAGATTGAAACCTATTCCATTAAGACCACTTATTACTTTATTTTATATTATGAAATATTTTATAAATAACTTTAATAAAACAGTTTTCAACCTTGATTATTATTTGTAAAATAAACCCTAAACAAAAGCAAAACATACTTTTATAACTACAAAAAGGTTTAAATATATAAATAATCTT
This sequence comes from Dittrichia graveolens, assembly GCA_038502395.1. Classification (NCBI taxonomy): domain Eukaryota; kingdom Viridiplantae; phylum Streptophyta; class Magnoliopsida; order Asterales; family Asteraceae; genus Dittrichia; species Dittrichia graveolens. The sequence continues at coordinate 8,272,607 of JARJIL010000002.1, read as the reverse complement.
AATCGCAAATTAATATTAGATAGCATCCACAAATATATAAAAAAAATTGCGAAGGCACTTTTGAGAAACAATAAGAATTAAAACTATTGGAGGTGACGTGAACAACTTTGATAAGGATATACTCATATACATATCAAGATCTAATTATTCCAATCTAATTAATCTTTAATCTTTAATTTTTAATATATATTTAAAAAATAGGTTATAATATTATCACTCTATTTTTAATATTTTTTCATCTAATTATTCTATGTATTTTCTTAAATAGCTAACGAATGAGTTGTTTCTTCAAATGTCATTTTTAGATGATGTAATTTGTTAAAACGTAAATATCTTAACAAAAACACTTATTCAAATCATTTAGAAGATACATCTACATATTTTTATGGTTATTTATATAAACACATATCAATTGGATTAAATTAAAATTTTCAAATTCGATTATAAAGAAATTCTACAAAAAAAATTGACGATGATGTTATTTATGAATTTATAATTTCTAATAAATGTACCCCTGTTTGAATATATTTTATATCCCTATGTATGCTTTACAATTATTTTACTATATATGTTAGTACTCTTTAACATCATAAAAATTTAAAATTTACTTTAACTATTATTCGTCTTTATACACATGTTGTTAAGCTACTTAGAATTAAACTGATTTTAAGTCCATCTACGTGAAGTCAAAATTGAAAATTCAATTTTGATCAAATGAAGGGTCAAAATTGAACAACTAATTTTTTTAAATAAAGAATTATGATGTTGTAATAAATTTTTATACATGTTAGTCATTTATTTATGTTATAGAGTTAATTATAAAATAGTCCATTGTTTGGATCTACTTTCACATTCAGGTCATTTAACTTTTAAAAATCGTTAGAACTCAAGTCCTTTAGTGTAAGTGTCATTAAGTTTGTCTTTTAAAATGTCCACGTGTTTTGCACATGAAGATATTTAAGACATTTTGACCATTATCCTTGTTATCAAACCCTTGTATTTATATAAGTTATTAAGCTTGTACTATTTCCCAAATTGTTGTACTATTTAACTCTACTTAATGCTCACGGTGTCAACAATTAGTAGAAACAATCAACCACGCAACAGTCAAATGTGGCAAAGTAAAAAGGTTATGATAGAAATTTTTTCGTATATTTAGTAGAAGGATTACTAGAAGACAGAAGATCGAGATGGAAAAGACAAATGCAAAATTTTTGGGGAGGCAACGATATGGTTGGTATTGTATAAGGTGTGGAGACATAGGAACGAAATCATTTTTGAGTGCTACAAAAGAAACGTGTCAGAGGACCTATATGACATTCAACGTGGAATATGCTACATAATATCACATCGATAAATACGTCAGTAGTATAAAAATAATTATTTAAAATTTTCATTTTGACACAAGGTTGATTTAGAACTCGAAAATAGCTTTGTATTTAGTTATTTTGGTTGAGTATATAATGGCGTTAAAATAAAATAAAATAAAATTAAGAATACAAATTTTGAAAAGAGGAACAGGTATTAGCGGACGGTCACTAGCGCCATATTCTCGAATTTAAGTAAGAGAAAAAAAGATAGAAAAAGAAAAAGAATTACTTTCCTTCCAAATCAACCCAATTTTAAAATAATAGTTTTAACATTAAAATAAACATATATTTCCCCTCAAAATCCCTTTATTTTCTTTCTTCCACTCAAACTCAAGAAAAGAACAGGGCGTAGAACTCTAGAACTTTGAGACCGAAGTACCAAACGTTGCCGGTTAGTCATCGTTAAGTCAAAATTGTGGAGAGTACGAAAAGATTCCGTTCAAAACCCCCCGATCTCTTGAAAAGCAACCATCGACTCACCGATTCCGTCAACAATGGAGGTTGACGACGGCGGCGGCGATGGCGATGTTGGCGTTTCGGTGCCAATAGCAATCGTGGCGTGCACCGCCATGACTATTTTCTACGTTGCAGTTCTTTACTCTCCGACATTCATCCTCCGTCTTCCACCTCCCACTTCCTTCAAGAGCTTCATGATTCGACGGTTCGTTTGTGCAGGTATCTCTACCGTCGTTTCACTTTTCGTCTGCGCTTTTATCCTCCCTGTAAGTTTCAGTCTCTTCATTAATTCTCTATTTTGTAGTGTAAATTTTGATTCTTGGATGGCGTTGCTCCTAGAAATTAGGATACCTATAATATTTGAAGCATTTCCAAACAAGGCATCTCAGCTAAAGTCTATTGTTTTACATATTCAACTTTACTGACTCAGGATTAGTCTAAGTTAAACTACCTGTAATCCCAATTAATCATGAGTCTAAATCAAATGAAATTGTATATTAACTATTCTTAGACCTAATTTTCTGATCATCATTAATCACGAGAACTAGCTTTGGAGGGGAACAAAAAGAAAGTATCTAAAGATCTAACAGTAACTTTCTGTTTATACTCATATATTTTCATCGACAAAGTTTGAGTTTGAGTAAAACCTAGTTAGTTCATTTATAACATAACAACTTGTTTTTGTGTAGTTCTTTACTAGCCCTTTTGACTATGCACAAAGATAGACAGACTGTAGTAAAACCTAGTTAGTTCATGGATTGAACATTGGCTAAAATAACACTAGAGTAGTTGACTTTTTGAAGCTGTCATTGTTGTCTGTGTTACCAAAACAATGGTTGTTATGAAAATGCAAGAAAATTGTTACATGTTACAAGTACGAATGATTTTAGAAGAAATTATGCTTATCTATATTTTTGAAATTTGAGAAAAATAGCTTGACAACTAAAGCCTCTTTACTTTTGTGCATTTTGGCAACTGCTAGTAAAGGATTGCACAAAGCTTGGTTTTTTTGTTATTGACAAATGATTTAGGTTTTGCTCAAAGTCTCAATCTGTATGAATATGAGTTTAGATGGGAACTTTCCTTTTGCTTATTAAGTTGCTTTCTATTTGTTCCTTCCAAAACTAGTTCTTGGCAGCACAACCAATGGTGATAACAAAATTAGGTCCAAAATACACTAATTCTGAATGTAATGCTTTATTGGGTAGGCGTTGATGTAACCGGGTTTTGAATTTTAGGTAATTTATTCTTAGACTTAGTTACTTTATTTCTGCATTAAGGGTGTTCTACTTCTACTCCTTTAATAGTTTACCTTCTACAACCTGTAATAAGGGTTTGGCAACTATAGATTGACAAATGACTCACAAATTTGAATGATTCAGTGATACTGAGTGAAAAATATTTAGATAGTGTGATACTACAAAGAGTTGACATGTTACCAATTTCTTCTTAATTTTTTCAGATAAAGAGCTGGGATATATCAAATTTACTTAGCGCTTATGGTATCCGTTTACATCACACAGTAAGTATTCATTATGTTTGTAGATGGGTGCATCAAGTATGCATAACATAGTATGTTTATCAGTTTATGTACTTTTCATGATTTGCAGATTATAAAGGGTGGGTGTGAGTTGCTAAATTATCCTGCTGAAATGGAATTTTGTGTATGAAACAGTGGGAAGCGGTGGTCTATCCTCTTTGCTTGACTTCCCTAATGTATGTGGGGTCATTTGTCCTTAAATTCTTCTCAGTTTGGAGCTCGTGGGCTGAGCATGGGGATCACCAAATAGATCTATCATTTGATGGCTTAAAGAGTGTTCTTCAAAAGCTCATCAACGGGATGCTATCAGTTGTTTACAATATTTCAGCATGGAGAACATATATCGTGGTCAGTTTGTTATTACAGTGATTTTTGAAAATTTATATACTGTTATCATCTTTGTTATTTCTTGAATGTGAATGGAAATAGATACATTTGTTTGTTTGTTATTGTTTCAGGTAAATGCTTGAACTTGTCTGTTTTGGTATATTTACAGATTTACTTGGTTTATATGTTGTCGTGTTAAATGCTTAAAATTCAATTGAGGATATATACGTTAGAAGTGGCAAGATGGGCGTGTTATGTATCGAGTCAATATGCATTTGGGTTGAAATGTGTCTCTATATAGTAGATGTAAAAACAAGCCGAGTTGGGTTGGCATTCACCTGTAAACACTCTTTGTTTGTCACTTTGTCCAACTTTTAATAAATATAATAAATAATAGTCGTGGTTGATAGTTGATATGACTACAAAAACGATAATGTTACATTCTAACACTAATAATATGAATCTTTGTATAAAATGATTTAGGTGGTTGTACGCAACTATGCATTAAAGATACATTTTTTTGTTCCCCTTTTTGCTTAAAATTTTAATATTGACCCATTTGAAGTACAAGATACCAAAATTTACCTTTCAAATGAAAATACTAAATAGGTAGAATTGCCATCTCGAATATACACGTAGTAGCTGCTCCTTTTATGAGTAACAAGTGGCCCTAATTTTGCAGTTTACCATTATAGTCCAACATCATCATGCAGATTCATTGTAATATATGGCCTTATAAGATCAATATGCATCCTAAGTTCTTTTATGTAGTTTTATTGTTCAACTTTGTCTAATCAGTTCTGTTTTAGAGGTTAAATATCGAGTTTTTATAGTAAGTTTCTTATGGATATTACTTATTATTGACAATCCTGGTATTATCTAAACCACAGGCTCCCCTTACAGAAGAGTTGGTTTTCAGAGCTTGTATGATACCTTTGCTTTTATGTGGAGGATTTAAACCATATACAGTAATACTTCTCTCTCCTGTTTTATTTAGCCTAGGTGAGTCAAACAAATTTATTTCCAACATATTTTAAAAGCATTATATGTAAATGAGCTAGTAATTATTATGATTAACGAAGGTTGAATTTTCTCTGTTTTTTATTTTGTATCTTCTTCTTTCCATAACATTTTCCATATCTCTTATACATTCTTTGCATAATCGTTTTTACAACTTTTTCTTTACAGCTCACTTGAACCATTTATTGGAGTTCTACATGCAGCAAGATTCCAGCTTGCTGCAAGCTTCCATGATTGTAGGTATGTTCAGCCTTTTAACCTGCTCTTCAATTTATAGTGTGTTTAGACATCCTCGTGGTAGGTTTTAGCTTATGTTCTCTAGAGGTGGCAAAAAAAGAGGGGATGGGGGTTAAAATTTTCCTATGGGTCGAGAGGGGTTGGGCTTATATGAAACACTTCATGTCTGATATATTTAGACTTTTTTTACGGTTGCATGAAAATTTACGTCACATTAAATGGTAAGAATAGTACATTACATACAATGGGAAAAGGTGAAAACATGTTGCATTTTGGTGAATTAACCCTTGGGATTACAGCTGTTTCACAAATGTTTCTTTACTATTTCTCAGGTTTTCAGCTTGGTTACACTGTGATCTTTGGGTCATATGCGTCATTTCTGTTCGTCCGAACTGGTGGGTGATTGTTGCATCATTCTGCATACACATGTGCTTGTTGATCATTACACATTCTTATTTCCTAAATAATGCGAATTTCGATCAAGGAATAACCTTTTATTGGAGTTGATGTCTTGACTCTTGAATCTCAATACGTAACACATATTATTTCCCTTAGTTTAACAACGAACATTAGAGGTGACGATTCCCAGCAAAACTCAAAAAAACTAACATGGAATTCATGTGGTAGGGTTGGAGCTAAACGAGTTGTAAGTTGTAACCTTTTTAATAAACAAGAAGTTTTGACCTGACTAACTGTTTTCCAACCTGCCAACACTTTTTAACATACAAATAAAAAATTAGATATTCAAAACTATGTATGTTTAATGAGTTGCACTGATTTATATAGTTATATCGGGGGCTATATTTGAGTTAAACTGATTAAAAACCAGAGCTGATTTTGTTTTTGATTCCGTATAATAAGTTAAATTGATGATAGGGAACAGGGTTGATTTTGATCTTATACTTTATATTAGTTGCTGATTTTGATCTTATACTAGTTTCCTTTTTGTATTTTAGTCAAGTTATGGATATTTTAATTTTTAATGACACTAGTTATACAAACTGGTTGACATGGCCAACCTGTTTAAATGTTTAATAAACGTATCTGGGTTTGGGTTCAACTTTTCAACACGATAACTAACTGGGTCGGGTTAGGGTTGGGTTATATGAACCCGCCAACTCGAACCTGACACAAATTGCCAGCCGTATTGAATATACTCACAGGTCCTGTTAGTGATCCATCTATTTCTTCTAATTTGCAGGACACATAGCAGCACCACTCGTGTCGCATATGTTTTGCAATTTCATGGGCCTTCCTGCATTCTTTTCACGAAAGACAGGTTACAAATCACATACTTAACACAATCATCTATTGTTTTTTTCTTTTTTATTTTGGTTAGAGTTGTTTATCTAACATTAAACAATAGCACCAATAGAGACCTGTATATAAAATGGTCAAACTTTTTTCCTCTGAAAATATCAGGGATGGCAAGTGTGGGCTTCATGGTAGGGGCGGTGGGCTTCATATATCTTTTGTTTCCACTCACTTCTCCAGACTTGTACAACGATAGAACCAATGATTGCAAATGCTGGCATAGATACTGTGATTGGATCTAGAGTCTATGCCACTACTTGTTACCAAATGTAAGCCCTAAAAACCATTGAAAGTTTTCTATTTTTTTCCGTCAAATCTTGCTATTGTTTGCTTGATTTTACTTGCTTGCTGATTGATCTCAGGAGGGATACAGCCTACAGACATTGTTCCTTTTAATCAGATTCAAAATATGGAAGTCGTGTTAACTATGAAATAGCTCTCAGTAATTTGGTATGAATCAAGGGAGGTAGGGAAGATATTCAAACAGCGAGACAAACCGCAGGGACCTACAGGTAATTGTTAGGGAATTTTGGGCTGGAAGTGAAGCTATTTTTATTGTGTCATAGACTTTTTTTTTTTTTGTTTTCTTATTATTATTGTTACTTTAATTAGGCATTCTTGGTGATTAGGAGAGCTTATTATAGAGAGGAGAGGATGGCAGATTGTTTTTTTTTCTTCTCATTGTCTGTTTCAGTAAAACTGTATTGATTGATTTGTATTATAATGTCCAAAACATATTTATATTTTAGGTAAAATTCCACCTCAAACTATCAAATATGCAGCATGCTATCACAGTATCTCATACTATAACTTGACAAGTTTAGTATCTTTGCTTCCTTTGAGCCGAAATGAAACTCGGTCAATCAATATTTGGGACTTAATGAGTTATGGTATTAAACTGGACGAGTTTAACCTGGTTGACCAAGTCGGAGCAGCGAAATCCTTTTGACCCTTGAGACGATATAAGTCTGTTTTTATTATTCTAGCTTGAACTAAATCAGAAAACTGATATGAATTTTTATTATTCGGTTTTGGTTAGGATTCGGTTTTTGGGTCACCAAAACAGTATATTAACACTCTTATATATACATACATACATATATATACATACATACATATATATATACATATATATATATATATATTCTTTGTTCCAAAGTCCAAACACTTGATTGCATACTTGATATAGATGTATGTTTTTAACATTTGAGCTCCTAGCAAGGATTTGAACTATTGAGCTCCTTGTTTTCAACATTTTGATAGTTGTACATCCATGAACACACCAAATAATATCCAAAGTTGACAAATCCCATTGCAGTCAACACCCAATACACATTATCCATCCTCCCATCATTAATACCATCAGGCAACCATCCCGTTGTTTTACGAATAAGATCAACCACTGCGGTCCCTAAATAAAACGCTATCCCAATAAACACTGCAACCATTGCTGCCGCCGTGCTCTTTAGTGACTTCGGAAACTCTTGGTAATAAAATGAAACTTGACCAGGGATCATAAATGCTTCTCCTACACCCACGACTATTAATTGTGGCACCATCCAAAACACCGACATTGGCACAATCGAGTTATCGGTTAGCTCATGAGTTCGAGCCACGGTGAGCCGCTTTGACTCAATAAATGCTGAGACAGCCATGCTTGTTATGGTGAGAACATGACCAATCCCAATTCGTTTTAGAGGTGTAGGTGAGGTGCGGGTTAGTTTATGGAAAGTGGGAAGGAGGAAACGGTCGATTATGGCTAGAGAAACAGAAGTTGAGATCAATACGAAGACCATTATGCTACCGGCTGAGATTTGGAAGTGTGGTCCGAGATGGCGGTCCATGGCTAGAGCCTGGAGGACTACTAAGCTCATCTGGGTGGCTATAGGGGTGTGCAAGAGTATACCAGTTGACCACATTGGGGAGAGTTTGATTAGGGTTTTGAGATCTTCTACTTGTTGCAATGTGCATAAGTTCCATGGGTTGTTGATGGAACCATCTAAGTTAGTATCCCCTTGGGTCAGCAGAGCTGCATGGTTCAGAAACCTGCAGTAATATATTAAATCATTGAAGCATTCCATTTAATTAATCTTTTTAAAAATAATTACTATTAGGTTCCAAACCTAGTCATGAGTACAGATTCTGGTTTTTTTAAAACTTCTTGTTCAGCTTTAATTAGGTAATCCTTTGCACCAAAGCTCCAAGATTTTGTACTAAACAGCACTTAAGTTTTGATGACATTCCACAATCTAAATTGCGTGAGTTAATTACAAAAATGGTCCATGTGGTTGTTATTGATTTTCAACTTTAGTTCTTTAACTTCAAAAATTACGAAAATAGTCACCGTGTTTATATTGTTTTAACTTTTGGTCTTTTACATTAACTTATGTTAAATGTTATCGTTAAACTAAGGGTATACTAGTCATTTTTTTAACTTATCCTTGTAACCAAACAATATCTCCCTTCTTCAAATATAAAAGGAGCCAAACAAATACCCATATTCCATATCAAACTCTCTTCTATCCACACCTCCTCCATAGCTTTCCGGCTACCACTCCCGTCGGAGCACCATCGTTGCCATACCACCATCATACAAACACCACTACCGCCGGACTACCATCTATCCATCGTCTATGTATTCCTCACTCTAAAAACCCTAAATCCTCTCACTCTAACCACTGCCGCCAAACCACCATCGTTGTTGCCATCTAACCTGCCACCCCCTTGTGTCTTGAAGATCGTCGTCGCCATCTAACAACCGCTACCACCATCTAATCAGCACCGGGTACAATGGAACCATATTTACGATATTACTGATAATAAATAAACCCATAGGGTCACACATTTACAGTCAATGGACACTAATTACATATTTGAATACGATTTAAATATGTTTCCAACTCATTATATATATATATAAGTCTATATGCATTGTTGTATATTATTATTTATGTGAAATAATAATATTACTTTTATATATTGGTATAAGATAATGCATACCAAATATATAAATATAAACATATGATTTTATATATATGTATGTGTATATATATGTATAAATATATATTTGTTACAAGTAAATTGTTACTAGTAACAATTATATAAATGTATGTATATCATTGTTACAAGTAAAGAGTTACTAGTAACAATCAAGTATGTATATAAAATACATGTAGATGTATTTTATACATGTTAAGACACATCTAGTATTTTCTTTTAAGTATTTAAAAGAAAAACTAGAAAATTCTACATAATTCACAAATGGGGGCCATTTTGTGGTTTTTTCAAGTAAACTCCACCAAGACATGCATATATGGAACAAGTAAAGAAGCAAGAGCAAGAGGGGACCCTCCCCCCCTCTAATTTCGTCCAAGAAGTCCAAGGGAGGGGCCTCCCTCTCTTGCATTTGCTTCTTGGCTTTATAGTTACATGCATGGTCCATTTTGTGATATACTTGCATGCTATCACCTTTGCCTTACTAGTTTAAGTGTTCTTGAACTTTTGAAAGCATCTTTACTCCCTTGTATTGGTGTTCTTCAAGTTAACAAAGGTGATACATAAACACATACTCAAAATACATAAATCTAGTTCAAGAAGAAGAACAAAGGTTGTTGCTTGCATTCTTGAATTTCAAGAGTTGGAGAAACTAGCATTTCAAGGTGTTGGATTCATTGGCTAGTGGATACCTTGGAGGAAGTCTTCTCTTGGCTTCTCATTGATCAACCACTATACCAACAGTTTTCTCACGCTACAAAGGTTGTAGTTCTAAACACCCTATGGTTGTTTTTGTTTCTTAAGGCTTGCATATGATTCATTGGTGGGGAGTTTTAAAAAGTTTAAAATTGTTCATGCTTCCGTTGCTAAAATATATTTTAAAAAACCGAACAAACCCCAACATTATCGTCATCTCACTGGATCTGAGCCGCCATTGTTTATTCACCAGATCCGAAAGCTACCAACCACCACCGGTGTCTGTTGCTCACTAGATCTGGAAGTTAACAACTGCCACCGCCACACTCTCCTCTCCCTCCACTTTATTGATTTAATGTGTATGTGTGAGTGTTGTATATAATGATCATTGTGATGTAGGTTGGGATGTCTTTGTGATGTAGATCTAGGTTTCTTCTTTTCAGTCTACAAAGTAATGTAGATTTAGGGTTTTATTTTTAATTTCATCTTTGTGTTGTTCTATGTTCTTGCAAATTAAAAAATGAGACTGTTATGTGTTCTTGCAGATCTAAAAACCTTGTATTTATGTGTGTTTGGGTTTGATTTTCATGGATAAAATCTGATTTTGTTATAATTTATGTGATCAGGATTTTATGGTGGTACTAGTGGTGGTTTAAGGTGATTCATAGCGGTGATCCCGAAGGTGGCCGGAGTTAATGGTGGTGGCAGGAGGTAATAGTGGTGGTCGGAGTTTGTGTAACGAAATCTAAACGGTGATGAAGAAAAAGAACCATTAGCTAATTAATCTTAATTAAAACTTGTGTAAATATTGAATATTATTTTAAAGTGAACCGAATATTTATGTAATTTAATCAATCCTGATGGGTGTTTATAGAGTGAAAAAAGATTAAAATATTTTTTAATAAATGGTCAACTTTAACTGAAGTTAGTTTAAAGAACTAAATTGAAACAAAATAACAATTATAGTATCTATTTTCATAATTTTTAAAGTTAAAAAAATTAAAAGTGAAAATACCCCTAAACCATTTTTATAATTAACTCAAATTGTTTTAACAGAGCTCTTGTACTATACCATTGATGTGTCACACATGTGTCTATGTGTGTGTATAAGTTATTTATATAACCAGTTGTATACATTGTTTATAGCAAAGTGACAGGTGACGTTGAAAACAATAATTCCTACAATTAACACTACGGTATTGCTTTTCCTTCATTAAATTTATAATAAAGCTTCAAGGTTAAAAACTCCTCGTCCATACAAAAGAAAATTAGTGAATTATATATTTATACGTGTCATTATTAATTAGTGTGTAGGAGGATAAAAGGGGAACAAACGATAACTATTTTTTGTATGGTAACAAACATTGGTCATTAATTAAAATAAATCAATGGCTCATAATATATAGTGGCTAATTAACGAGTCACTAATATTTGTTAATAAGGGTTATTTCGGAAAAATCAAAAATTATAAAAAGGTGGGTAAATATATAAATAACCAAAACACTTCTATTAATGACTCATTAATAATATTACAAACGGTTATCGTAATTCTAATAAAAATAACATTTTTCGTTTTAAATTTTTTTAAGACGATCTATCACTCTGTGAAGGTCCAAATCATTTCCACGTACTACTTTGCTTATAAGTGTGTTCAACTTGACGATTCTTATTATTCCCACGAAATTTCAATTGCTTATTATCGATTTTTTAATCATCCTCAAGCTAACTAGTCTTGGATACATCATTTACATTGTTCATTTTGTTTAAATTTTAAACAATATATTGAATTTGTTCTTAAAAGACCAATTACTAATTTACTATGAATTAATTAGAATATATAAATCAGAAGAATGTTCAATATAGTTCATAATTAATTTATAGTTCCAAGGTACTAATTTTAGCTTTTGGATCAATGACATCAATGCTTCAGATTAAATTTTAAAAATTTGGGCGGAGTGACATTTTTGTAATTTCTCGTAATTCACATGTGAGGCTTTTACAAATCACATGTGGTTGTATACTGAATCACATATGATTGAATATTAAAATTTTAAAACTATATTTTTTAAATCACAATTCATATAAATCATTTAATATATTTATAAACTTAAGAAGAACATGTAGATACTTACTTGAAGCTATTTGTTGGAGTTACTCTCACCAACTTTGTTCCTCCAGTCTGTGACTCTTGCCAATAATCTTCACTCTTTACTGACAACAAAGCTTTCCTTTTCCTAAAAGCTGCCACTACAACACAAGCCAGCCCGGTAAACGGGCTGCCTTGTGGCTTCAGTAGCCGATAATATCGTCTACCAACCACAAAAGTCGCTAACCCTATGAGGTTAGCCGCAACACTTAAACCATACCCTAATCCCCAACTCACGTTATCTTCAATATAAATGATGCCCACGACACTCACAAGAGTCGCGGCATACATAGTAAAGAAATGCCAATTGAAAAAAACCCCTTGATGCTTTGGGTTCTCAAATTGATCTGCACCCATCGTGGCTAAGGTGAAACGTGCCGCCACCCCCATGCTCGATAGAGCCAAGCTCAAGTACAAAATCACGAGCTGAGCTTTTGATGGGCCCTCGCAAAGACTTGATCCATTGTTACATGCGGCGGGCGTTAATCGATCAAGCGTTGATGTTAAGGTTATGATTAATATGCCCACCAAGGATAACAAAGATGAAACCGAAATGACTGTAAACGAGCCAAGAAATGAGTCGGCGAATATGGCACCGAGGATCGGGAACAAGGCCATACAACCATTGATAATGTTTGCAATCTGAGCAGCGTCGATGCTTTTGATGTTAAACTCGTTAATTAGATACACGATAATATTTTTATTCCATCCTCCTGCCGCTAGTGACAACCCCGCCATAGTCGCTACACACACACACACACATATATATATATATATATATATATATATTCAAATGGAATAGAGGGTTTAATTTTGGTTCCACAACAACAAAAAATAATAACAATTATAATAATAATATTATTATTATTTTTTTGAAATTTATAGAAGTTCTTGAATTTACCTATGAGGAAAGGAAAGGTGATCCAGCCACCCTTTTTGTGTGCAGTAGATGATCTTGTTTCTGCATCCATGGCTGCTGTATTTTGCTGCTTAGCTTCTGTTGATTCCAACATATTAATCAAAGTGTGTGTGTGTGTGTGTGTGAAGGGTGTGTGTAGAGTTTGGGTGAATATAGATTGTTAGATTAATGGTACAAAAGGTAGGGTCAAATGTTATGAATATTTTAGAATATTTTTAGCATGGGGTTAGTCTATTTTATACTGTTATTAGAAGACCCATGAACATGAATGATTAAGGAGGTGTTTGGTTGTTATAGATGAAACTCAGATTAATTATTGATACTTAAATTTAATTTTATAGTAATAAATTTGATTTTGAGGATAATTTTTATTTTTTTAAGATTGAAATAATAAAATTAATTTGTGAATCATGTAAGATGCTGAAAGCTAATTGATTTATAAGTTAAACATGACATTATTTATCTTTGATCAAATCTTTGAATTTCATCCAAGTCTGAAAATATAATAAACTTTGTCTTATTATTGTGTATAATCACTTTTTTATTTTAAAAACATTACAATCAATTTTTATTACGCAAACAACTTGTTTTGTGTATGGTTTTTAGTTACCATTATATAAAATGAACTTTGTCAGAATTCTCATTGTATACAATGTGAGAATTAAGAAATTTGATTGTACTATTTTTTAAAATAAAAAGTTCATTATTTACAATAATAGCTAAAACAAAGTTTTTATATTTTTGTACAATTTTTTTAACGTTTATTTAAATCCTGTTACGATAAAAATAAGTAGAAAGAAGTTATATGTTATTGCAACACTTTAAAAGTTGATGTTAATGTCAAGCCAACATATCTTTCTATGTGTTTCTCTCTTATCCAACTTTTTTATGTATATACATTAAGAATAATCTGTATCTATAACTAAAACATAAAAGTAGCTTGTCCTATCCATTAAAACTTTATGCATAGTTTAAAAAAAATTCAAATTCACATTTTTATATGAATACCAATAAAACTAAAACTTATATATAGGTAGTACCGGTCAACTTTTAACTTTTTAAACTGTAATACTAATAGCCACCCCCAATAACCTAAACAAATACCTTAAGGCCATTATTAATAAATTGTTAATATACAAGTTGTGCATTCAAAACAAGCAAGTCGTCATAATTCTATAGCCACCAATGATTTAGGGTGGTACAAGTTGGTTGTGCTCCGTCATTTGTGGGTACAAATACTCTTATCCTTTTTAATCCTAAAAGAGGTTTACACGTGTTTTCGATATGAAGCTTTTTGAAGGGTTTTTTTAAAGCTGGTAGCATTTTATTTTGAAAGAAAAAACTACAAGTCATGTTTAGATATTAAATCTGAAAGGTTTTTTTTTAACAAAAATCTCTAAAACAAAAAGCTTTTGAAGTAGCTTTTAAAACAAGCTGGAAGATATTTATATACCAAAATTTCTAAATACCTTATTTAATTGTTTTATAATTCCTCTTATTTTTATAAGTTGTCATTTATTGTCATTTTACACTATTCAACTCTAACTACCAGCTAATTTGTCAAACACATATATAACTAAAACATACAGCTTCCAACTATTTCCGCCAAACATACCCTATATCTAAGCAACATCATCAGATATTTCCACAAATGAGAATATTGTCGTGCCATGATGCACGATAGAACATTATTATAAAGAGAACAGAGAATAAATTTGGACTTAAAAATTAATCTTACGGTTTCAAATACGAGATATTTTATTTTTTACATCGGGTTTTTTATGTAACTTAAAATTTTACTGTCTTTATGTTATTGTGAATTAAATATGAAAAAAAATTTGTTAATTTTTATATTTTAAAAGTATTTTTCGTGTACTTCACGAGAAGAATATTTTTCTTAAAACCTTACGATCTTTTATTTTGATCGCTAAATAAGTAAAAGCTCATATTAGTACAGCCCAAACGATATGTGGCAAATTTCCATTTACGAGCCCAAAGAATGATGCAACTATGTTACTATGATATTATAGTTGGTTTAATTAATAAATCAACGAACATAAATGAAGCAAATAATCACAAACAATGATCTACTTTGTTTATTTTAGACGTGAACGTTGGTTTACTTTTGTTAGTTAACATTCATGTGTAATATATAACATGTTTATATATGTTTAATAAGGCTGTAAGGGTAGAGTTCAAGTAAAAAGGATTTTATGGTAAAAAGGGTAAGAGGCAATAAAAAAATCTTTTTTATTGATTAAAACTAGTTATTCATCAATTTATTTTGATGAATCCAACATATTCATCACTTTTTATAGAGCAAAAGAGATTTTCAAATGTAGATTTTGAAACCAAAATTTTGTAATAATTTGTTGATGAACAAAATGTTTTCATCTAAAAAGTGATGAATATGTTGGATTAATCAAAAAGAAATCGATGAATAACTAGTTTCAATCAATAAAGATGATGAACTAACAATTATCAGTTGATGTATATACCGAAAAATGATCAAATAATCATCCCTCTTACACTTTTTACTTTAATTTCCTTTTTATTTGATCTCATCCCTGTTTAATAAAATTATATTTGCATTATACCGTATTTATATATGTGTTTATTCATTTATGTTCATTTACCATTCAAGAAAGAAGCGTCACCGGCTTTAAAACTTCCTCGTAAAACTTCTACACAATAACGAGACGGCAAAATGTGCCCAATTGTTTCGGCCACAATTTGGCAAGCTGGGCACCAAGTTGTTTCAAGAGGGACTCCTTTTAATCGCAAGGTGGCTTTAGTAGGCAAGGCCTTCATCGAAAACCTCCAGGCAAGAATGTTAACTAAAACTAATGAGACATTATGATGTTTAAAATAGGGTAAAAAGATATAAATGTTCTCATATGTAGTGCTTATGAGGGAACTTAACATTGGTTATAAACAAAAATCGTTTGAAAGAACATTGGGTGGAACAAAATAGTAGTTATATGACATAACATGCAACTTTTTTAAAATGACGAGAGTTGCAATACATGATTACTTAAAAGATCATCTGTCTAACTAACTCAAAACTCTAATTTACAACTTTAAGTCAACGTCTCAAAGAACTTGGGCCCACTGGCAGACCTCCCTTAGGAGGACCGGTGGCATGGGCTAGCGGTCAATTTTTCGGGTTCAATAGAAAATATCGACTTTTTCAAGTCGGCTACCATTCAAATTTTTTGATACACCCATTGATATTTAGAATCCACCATAACCTAAAGAATTTTCTTTATATAAAAATGATATATTTGTAGTTCAATATTCAATTAGTACCTTTAAAATACTTTATTTTATCTTAAACATAATAATTTAATTAATCGTGCTAAGCTAAATTTAATTGTTTTATACTCGTATAAGCATCAAATCATACATAATTCAATTTGATTATCTATTTAACAACCAAACACCTGATTAACCTGTCTTAAATAATCAAAAACCTAAAAAAAATCGTAAAACGCACCTAAAATAGTTTTAATTTTATTATTATATGTATCACCTTACAAATCATATATTTGTCCCTGCTTGAGCTTAAGTTCTTTTTAATAAACATGATCTTAATAAATTAAAAGCTAAACCATGAGCTTTGTTATATATTATATTTGGTAAATTACTTTCATATTATTCTATAGGTATGGCCAGGAAGGTTAAAGCTTAAATGTGCGATTCACAAAGAAACTTTATTTTCAATCTTGGTTTTACTTTTTTTATAGCTTGCTTTGTCACCAAATAGAGAAAGAAAAAAAACAGAAATATGTTAATACAATAATAATAAAAATAAGGGTTTAGTTCACCAAAATGTATTTAAGTTGTTATGTTTTGCTATTGTGTGTATTGGACTTAAAAAAATTCTATTGTGTGTATCGAACTTTTAATTTGTCGCTATTGTGTGGATTAAACTTTCTATTGTATGTACTAAACTTGTAACTTTTTTACATTTTTATGTAACCAAAATACATACAATAGCAACAAATTAAAAGTTTGAGGCACACAATAAAAACTTTTAAAGTTTGATACACACAATAATAAAACGTGATAACTTAGATACATTTTAGTAAACTAATAATAATAATAATAATACATTCTATATAACTATTGTCAATGATGAGTGATAGATAAACTATTCTCAACCATTAGATCAAATCAAAAATCAATATAAGCTACATTAAATACAACTTGAATTAGTAAATGCCAACTTTGTTTCTAATTGAGATATTTAAAAGAAATTCAATCAGTTCTTGGAAGTCTAAATCTGTATTTCCTCTCGTTATTTAAAGCTCCGAAGAAAGTCCTTGAAAAACTGGAAAGTTTACGCAGCAGGTTCTTTTGGGGAATGGGTCCGAATGAAAGGAAAATCACTTGGATTGCTTGGCGTAAAGTGACATCTAGTTTTTCTCATGGCGGGCTGCAAATAGGTAGACTCCACGCGCAAAACATATCACTCTTAGCCAAATGGTGGTGGAGGTTCAATACAGAAAACGAATCGTTTTGGAAGCTTGCTATCCGGTCTTTCCATGGTTCGAATGGGGGTTTGTCCACTTCAAAACCAGGACGTTTTGCTGGAACTTGGAGAAACATACTCAAGATCTCTTCAGATTTTAATAAGGTAAACATCCCTCTTGATAGTCTTTTTCAAAGAAAGATTAGTCACAACTCTAATCTCTCGTTTTGGAGTGACTCTTGGATCTCTTCTACCCCCCTCAAGGATTGTTTCCCCACTTTATATGCTCTTGAGTAAAAAAAATGCACTATTGCTGACAGAATTAGTATTGACGAGTTTTCGGATCTGAAGGAAAATTGGCGTATGGGCCTTACTTCTCAGGCCGAAATTCTTGAAAGGTTTAGCCTATTGCATCTCCTTCGATTCTTCTCCTCTTGTGGTCCATCTGATCAATGGTTTTGGGCTTACGATCATGTCAATGGGTTCACGACAGTCTCTATCAGACTTGCTTTTGAAGACCTTACGGATAACAAAATATTCCCGTCCCCTTTCTCTTGGGTAAATTTGGTCCCTAGCAAAGTCAACCACTTGGCATGGAGGGTTATGTGGAAAAGAATCCCAACTCTTGTTAACATCACAAAAAGAGGGGTGCCCGTTATCTCTGACCTATGTCCCTTATGTAACAACGAGCTGGAAACTGAGAATCATTTGTTCTTTGATTGTAGCTTTGCCAAACAGTTGCTGAACGAAATTTCGCACTAGTGGGGTTTTAATTCTTCAGACTTGCAGAATCTTGATGATCTATTCAACTGGGGCTGCAATCTCAACTTAAAGGGTGAAAATCTAATTCTCTTTCGAAGTGTTATTTACACGTTTATTTGGCTCGTTTGGAAACACAGGAACGAGAAGGTTTTTAATGTGGGCAGCAATTCCACTTTGTGGCCTCCTTCATGTTCGATTCAATCCCTATCTTTCTTTTGGATCAAACATAGGAAACGTAGTGGGCTCTCTTTTGATTGGATTTCTTGGTGTTGTAATCCTTGTATTGTTTAACTTTGTATTGTCATTTTGAATATTTCTAGCAACTTGCTAGTTGATATTATTAATATATATTGGGGCTTCTAGGAGGGGTGATGGCGGAGCCGTAGCTTCTCCTAGAGATTCCTTCTTTGGCCATTCAAAAAAAAAGCAATTCATATGTTCCAATACAATCCACCCTCCTAACATTGAGTTTCAAACTAATCCTGCTATCATTGTGCTACCGGATTAGTGATTACAATATCCATTTATGCTATTACCCATAATTTAAATAAATTATTTTTTATGCTTAAATGATATAAAGTTACTTTACTT
Source organism: Dittrichia graveolens (assembly GCA_038502395.1). Taxonomy (NCBI): domain Eukaryota; kingdom Viridiplantae; phylum Streptophyta; class Magnoliopsida; order Asterales; family Asteraceae; genus Dittrichia; species Dittrichia graveolens. The sequence goes on along the minus strand of JARJIL010000002.1, from coordinate 8,253,761 downwards.
GATAGCTTTAGTTTTCAACGATTATGTTTCATCATCATATTTAAGAAAAGAATAGGATGATTGTTTTTTTTCAAATTTATCTTCAAAACGTATTTCTTGTTTATCTTTCTTTTTACCAATTTATGTGGATGATTTTTTCACTTTAGTGTAAGATTCTATGAGATTTTATGTGTTTGCAATTTGAATGAATCTGGGTTGCATCTAAGATTTTTGTAATAATGATTGATTACAAGTAGGTAATAAAAATGATTCGTGTGTATGTGTCAACGGCTGAATATTGCATCTCACCTATATGGATGCAACCACTCTATATGGATGCAACCACTAACCGCATATTCTTTATATAAATTTTCATTGAAACAAAACGTTTTTTTGGATTGATTGCTTCAACAATGTTGGGACTGCATCTAATGATTGTATCTTATTTCTATGTAGTCAAATATATCAAAATTGATATCAAATTAAAAAGAATTTAAATATTAATTTAACGGTATAGTTTTTTTTATTTACTACTTATATAGGTGAAAGATGTATAGATTTTAAAATTTAATGAGATAAAAAAATGTTATGCGGGAAAAGTTCAGAAAGCATGCGAGTGAGAGGGGAAATACTTAAAATTCCTATTGTGCCCTTTTTAGTGATTGATAGAGAATTGTTCTCACTATTCTCTACTTAAGGAGTGTTCTCTCTAGATTCTTTTTCTCTCTTATATATATATATATATAACCATGCCTAACTATAGAACCTTTGTGGTGATAACATGTGACAATTTTAAAAAAGCTAAAATGGGAAAAGTCATCAAAAACCATTTTTTAATACTCATCAAATCTTTAATTAACCATGTCTTTTTCAAATTTAAGAATTTTTACAAAAAAATTATACCAATCGATTCAGTTTTTCGTTCTCTTTAATTCAAGACTAGACCTAATATATTTTTGAAACTTTTTTCTGAAAATGCAGTTGGTCTCGAAAATGCAAATGGTTTAACGAATATGCAAATGCTTCGAAAGTTGGAAAAAAAGAATAGATCTAGTAGAGAAACAGATGAGACGATAATCAAAATGCAATTTCACCAACATCTGCATGTTAATTAATCCATTTGCATTTTTAGAAAATTTATAAGAAACACAAGTATACAAGCATTTTTACATCAAAAATGCAAACAACAACAATCTAAAATGCAAGCATCAATATTTTCACATTAAAAATGCAAGCAAACAACAATCTAAAATACAAACAACATCATTTTCACATCAAAATGCAAGCTACAGAATCTAAAATGCAAACAACAGTATTTTCACATCTAAAATGCAAACAATGGTATTTTTCACATAAAAAATACAAACAGCGGTATTTTTCACATAAAAATTGCAAGTAACCCAGATGAAAATGATATAGCATTTTCATTTGAGTTGCATTTTGGTTATCATCTTCATTTGGCTTGCATTTTTTGGTCAACATTTTCATCAAAATAACAAATGAAAATGCAACCCAGAGAAAAATGAATCTCATGATTTCAAATATGCATTTTTACTTGCCTTAGTTTTTTAAATCAAACATCACCTTTTTCAATCCCGTGATTTCTTTTTATATCCAAACAAATTAAAATGATAACCAAAATGAAACCTAGATGAAGATGATAACCAAAATGTAACCAAATAAAAATGATGACCAAAATCTACATCATTTTCATATAGGTTGTATTTTGATCATTTTCATCTATGTTGCATTTTCGTTATCATCTTTATCCGGGTTGCATTTTCGTTTGATGTAACGGATATAAGATGAAATCTTCAACTCAAAACGCACATTGAACTTCATGTATGATGCATTTTCGTTATTATCTTTATCTAGGTTGCATTTTCAAAAAATAAAAATTTCAAAAATATGTGAAAAGTGGCCTTAATTTAAAGAAGATTAAAAAAACTAGTAGATTGGTATAATTTTTTTGCTTAAATTCTCCAAACTTAATTAGTAATGGCAAATTAAAATTTTGAGGGGTAATGTTTTGAGAGTGAAAATAAATATTTCTCCATTTTTGTCCATCTTTATAGATTATAATTGATAAACATATATAATAATTACAAAACTGACATGAATTAATATTAGCCTTTTATTAAGTTCATGTAATGGTTAGATTTAGTTCTTTAAGTTCTATAGATAAATGGTCGTTCTATATTGATTCTATTTACATACATATATATATATAATAGATATATGGCTATATATATAAAAACAACTCATACATCCTAAATTTGACACCTATACCTAAATAGTATGAAACTATTTCAGTCATTTTAGTCGTCATTTACATGCCTTCTCTCCAACACGTTACCCCATGTTATTTCTTGTTTCCACCCAGACATGCTTTCTCCTCACCCTCCATCTCTCCTGCTCAACCATTGGCCCACAACACATAAGTTTCTCTGGCCGCTATTTCTGATCATCACACGCAGTGTCGACGACCTCTTCTCCTATCCTCTCTATTCTCTATTGTTTTTTCTTACTTCATCTACAAATCTGACTATGTTTGTGTGTGTATTTGGGTTTGGGTATGTTTGTGTGTGTAGTCTCCAAAACGCAAATAATTGATTTTTGAAAACACAATCATAAACACTTTAAACTAATTATCTGCGATTTTTCAAATCATAATAATCAGATAATTAATGTTTAAACGAAATCCCAAACACCCTCTCAGTTGACGGAAAGCATATCAAATTTTGTGTCCTTTTGAATTGAGCAAGTTACAAGATTATAGTTTCATCATACTCATGTTAGATCTCTACTTCTATTTTTTGTTCCATTTTCTCATTATTCTTACATTCTACATTTCTGAATGAACCAAATTCGTGGTCAAGATTAGTGTCTTTTCAACCATTGATGTTGTAGGCATGAGTTCTAACAGCCCTTAACATTTGTTCATTATGTTTTCTCCTCCTTTTAGTCATTTAATGTTCAATGTGAACTTTGAATCATGACCTTAAGACCTTTGATTAGTTTATGATCGATGAGATTATTTTTCCTATCATTTAAGCTTTTTTTTATGATAAATAATTGAGCACTTAATTTTCAGGTCTTCTGGCTATAAAGCAATCAAGCCCTATCCATTGTATATCAAACTAATTTGATGTAACAAATACAAAATAAATCAAACGACACACACATTGTCTCAATTGTTGCTCATGGCAAAATGGGTGGTTCAAATGGATCCGCTTCAAGGTAATGGGTAGTTCTTATCTTGTAAATGAATTTCTAGAAATGAGGCTTGTTATATGCTTGATGTTATAATTCAAGGCTGCTCTTTTAATTATGTTCTTATTGATCACTTAAAACTAAATATAAACGCTTACTTAAAGTTAAATATAAACAATCAAGGGCATAAAAACTTACTATATATATATATACGCAAAAGTTCAAACTAGAATTGTTTTCCGTACGAGACCTGCTTTTAACGCCATTAATGACTCATTAACAAGGGTATTTTGGTAATTTATATATTTACCCAACCGTGAATTGCGTCCAGATAAGCCGTCATAAATTTGCGAGGCTTGATTTTCCCGAATAACCCTCGTTAATGTGTTATTAGTAATCCATTAATGAGTCATTAATGAAACATTAATGAGCCGTCAAAAAATCTTAGCCATTGATTAAGTTTAATCAAGAGCTAAGATTGGTTCTCGCAGTTCTCGTACGAAAAACAGTTCTCGTTTGAACCCTCCCCTATATATATGTATGTATGTGTATATATATATACATATATATACACATATACATATATAGTGAGAAGTTCAATCAATTGTTTTCATACGAGAACTGTTTATGACACCATTAATGACTCATTAATAGAAGTATTTTGGTATTTTATATATTTACCCAACCGTGAATTGCGTTCAGGTGAGCTGTCATTAATTTGTGGCTTGATTTTCTAAAAAAATCCCTCATTAATGCATCATTAATGAGCAATTAACGTGTCATTAATGAAACTTTAATGAGCCGTCAAAAATTTTAAGCCATTGATTAATTTTAATTAAGGGCTAAGATTGGTTATCGCAGTTCTCGTATAAAAAACAGTTCCCCATTAGATTAGTAGTTTTTTAGCAAAAAGTGCGAGAAGTATTTTCAGCCATTAGATTAGTAATTTAATGATTAAGATTGATGATGGCAATTGTGTAATTAAAATATATTATTAGGATATTAATATATAACTAGAAGGGACAAAATGTTATTTTAACCCAAAAAAACCCAACCCTAATTTCACTCTATTTCTACCGTGATCTCCTATATCTTCCCTAAAATTGATTGTAGCCACCATTGGAGTTTCCTGTTTGATGAAAGCAAATGCAAGCAACAATTGTAGCATACTAGCATTCAACCGCCGTAGCATTCAACCAAATTAAATTGCAGCCACCAAAGCACAACCACCGCACAACCCATCTTCATTTCCATCTCCATATCTTCATAGTCACGTTGATGATCACCCCACCGGCCACCACCATTGATGGTCGTCTTGAAGACCACCACCGCTACTCTTTTTCTCTACTCAGATGCCATAAACTATCGCCGATATGAAGATCACCGCACAGCTTGTAGCCATCCTCCACCGGTAGCATTCAACCAACGCACAACTGCTGCCACTCAAGGTCGATATCCATCGAAGTGAGCCATCTCCAACAACCGGTCGACAAGAAGATCTACACCATCGAAAACCCTGACAAGAATATTTACACCATAATTAAAAAACCCCAACGAGAAGATCTACACCGTCGCTGCCTTTCATACGGTGAACTCGCCGTCGGGAACCTGCAAAATCGGTGATTAACAATGAACTCCTTTTTGTTTTCTTGTTGTTAACTTACACTAAGATGTGTATAATTCCTTGTTTTTTTTGTTGTTGTTAACTTACATTGAGTTGTTTATAATTCCTTTTTTATAGTTTATCAATGAACATGTTATTTTCTATTCTTGTCTAATCTCTTCATTATTAAATGGGTAAATTGCATAAAAATACAATGAACTTTGTCTTAATTATCATTGTATACAACCAACTTTATTTTAAAAAAAATAATACAATCAACTTTTGTAATCCTCCCGTTGTATACAAGTTGTTGTATACTATGGAAATTATGAAAAAGTTTATTGTATACAATGGTAGCTAAAGACTAGACACAGAAAAAAGTTGTTTGCATAAAATGAAATTTTTTTGAAAGTTAGTTGTATTATTTTTAAGAATTTAAAGTTAGTTGTATACAATGACAATTAAGACAAAGTTAATTGTATTTTCATGCATTTTGCCCTTATTAAATTTGTGAAAGTATATGTTTTCTTCATTGTATGGTCATTGAAAAGCAAGAGTTTACTTTGATTATTTATGGATGTTTCACATATACATAAAATTTTGGGTTTTAGTTTATATGGGGTTATTTTTTTAGTTAATCGGTGAACAGTAATTATTTGTGGTGAATAAATACAAAAGTGTGTAGATTATATATAAATTCTCTATGAACTTTTATAAAGAAAAAACTAAAAAGAAAAATAAGGAAACCAAAATTAAATTAACTATGAACAAGAAGAAAGTAATGGACTTAAAAATAGTAATGATGAAAAAACTAAAGTATCTTTAGTCATATTCAGTATTGAATATTGTAAAATTATTTTAAAAGTCGTATACTTTTGGTTGTATTCATTATTGAACACAATAATGATGAAAAACTTGTAAATATTTTTAGGTATGTTCACCGGTGAATTTTGTAGATTTAATAATTTAATAGTAAATTATTTTTAATTTATTTTTATTAAATATTCGGAGTGATAAATAGGAGAGAGAAAATTTTTGGTTTACTGTTATGTTCTTTTAAATTAAAAAAATATGATTAATCTAGACCAATAGATCAAATTCAAATAAGTGGCTGAGATTGCTTCTCGCACACTTAATTGCATACTTGATATAGATGTATGTGTACATTGTGTGTATATATATATGACCTAGCAAGGATTTGAACTATTGAGCTCCTTGTCTTCAAAGTTTTGATACTTGTACATCCATGAACACACCAAATAATATCCAAAGTTGACTAATCCCATGACAGTCAACACCCAATACACATTATCCATCCTCCCATCATTAATACCATCAGGCAACCATCCCGTTGTTTTACGAATAAGATCAACCACTGCGGTCCCTAAATAAAACGCTATCCCAATAAACACCGCAACCATTGCCGCCGCCGTGCTCTTTAGTGACTTCGGAAACTCTTGGTAATAAAATGACACTTGACCAGGGAACATAAACGCTTCTCCTACACCCACGACTATTAATTGCGGGACCATCCAAAAGACCGACATTGGCACAATCGAGCTACCGGTTAGCTCATGAGTTCGAGCCACGGTGAGCCGCTTTGACTCGACAAATGCCGAGACAGCCATGCTTGTTATGGTGAGAACGTGACCGATCCCGATTCGTTTTAGAGGCGTAGGTGAAGTGCGGGTTAGTTTATGGAAAGTGGGAAGGAGGAAACGGTCGATTATGGCTAGAGAAACAGAAGTTGAGATCATTACGAATACCATCATGCTACCGGCTGAGATTTGGAAGCGTGGTCCGAGATGGCGGTCCATGGCTAGAGCCTGGAGGACTACTAGGCTCATCTGGGTGGCTACAGGGGTGTGCAAGAGTATACCAGTTGACCACATTGGGGAGAGTTTGATTAGCGTTTTGAGATCTTCTACTTGTTGCAATGTGCATAAGTTCCATGGGTTGTTGATGGAACCATCTGAGTTAGTATCCCCTTGTGTCACCAGAGCTGCATGGTTCAGAAACCTGTTATATATTAAACCATTGAAGTATTCCATTTAATTAATCTTTTTATATAATAATTACTAATAAGTACCAAACCTAGTCATGAATACAAATTGTGATTTATTTAAACAACAGTTCAATTTTGATTACATTCCATGTACAATCTAAATTGTTAGAAAGAAATCTTGAAATGCTAACTTGGTATTTAACAGAGCTCTTATACTATACATACCATTGATGTATCACATATGTGTGTGTTTTTTAAGTTATTTGGGAAAATAAAAAATCATTGAATAATAACATATCTATACAGATACAATTTACGGTTGAGTAAATATATATATATTACTAAAATCATTAATAATGTTAAAAACAGTTTCAGTAATTCTCTTAAAAACAACCGTTTTTATTTAAACTTTTTTTTATCCGGTTAAGACAGACTTATCACGTTGTGAAGGTCCAAATTAATCATTTCCACCTACTACTTTGTTTATAAGTGCCTTCAACTTGACGATTCTTTATTATTAATTTTTTGGAGCTGGTTAAAGGATATGTTTTGGCATCATTCAGAAACGTTCACTATAACAAATCATTGCAACGAATTATGAGAAAACATATTTTTCAAATAAAAGTAAAAGTAATTTTGTATCATTATCAATTGACATGTATTATATATAATCTACTTTGCATCCATATATGTGTAAACTTTGTCTTGAATCACACACTTAACCTAAGGCCATGCGTATTGGGACGGACTCCTGAAGGGGTCTCGGGTTACCTTTGCTTCAGTCGGGAACACCACTACAGCCCTCCTTTGGGTCAGCCTTTGGTTTCCCCTACCCGAATTGAACTACCTGACGTCTTTTACTTGAGTTTCGGGTAAGAGAGAGAAAAGAAAAAAATGATATGACGCTAATGTGACATTCGGACAGGAGAGAAGAGAAAGACGAGTGTTACTAAAAATCATGGTCTAAGGAAGAAAGGAACATCTTATTTACACATTAATATTCTAGAAAAATTAAATAGTCAATGACGATGATATGATGTGATTAGTTTAATCGTTATTTTGCCTATAAATGTAGCCTCATCAAGAAGGCAACACAAAAAAATTACAAACCAGTGATCGAATCGAATCTATGATTTACCAGGAAAAGGAAATAACTTTTTTAAAAATATCTTGAATTTGTTCTTAAAAGAGCAATTACTATGAATTAATTAGAATATATAAATTATTTAATCTATTTATAAACTTAAGAAGAACATGTAGATACTTACTTGAAGCTATTTGTTGGAGTTATTCTCACCAATTTTCTTCCTCCAGCCTGTTGCTCTTGCCAATAATCTTCACTCTTTAGTGACAACAAAACTTTCCTTTTCCTAAAAGCTGCCACTATAACACAAGCCAGCCTGGTAAACGGACTGCCTTGTGGCTTCAGCAGCCGATAATATCGTCTACCAACCACAAAAGCCGCTAACCCAATCAAGTTAGCCGCAACACTTAAACCATACCCTAATCTCCAGCTCACGTTGTCTTCAATATAGACGATGCCCACAACACTGACAAGTGTCGCGGCATACATAGTAAAAAAATGCCAATTGAAAAAAACTCCTTGATGCTTTGGGTTCTCAAATTGATCTGCGCCCATCGTGGCTAACGTGAAACGTGTACCCGCCACCCCCATGCTCGAGAGAGCGACGCTCGAGTACAAAATTGCAAGCTGGGCTTTTGATGGGCCCTCGCAAAGACTCGAACCATTGTCACATGGGGCGGGCTTTAATTGATCAAGCGCTGATGTTAAGGTTAGGATTAATATGCCCACCAAGGATATCAAAGATGAAACAGAAATGACTGTAAACGAGCCAAGAAATGAGTCGGCGAATATGGCACCGAGGATCGGGAACAAGGCCATACAACCATTGATAATGTTTGCAATCTGAGCAGCATCGATGCTTTTGATGTTAAACTCTTTAATTAGATACACGATAATATTATTACTCCATCCTCCTGCCGCTATTGACAACCCCGCCATAGTCGCTACATATATTCAAATGGAATAGAGGGTTTAATTTTGGTTCCACAACAACAAAAAATAATAATAATTATTATTATTATTTAAAGAAGTTCTTGAGTTTACCTATGAGGAAAGGAAAGGTGATCCAGCCACCCTTTTTGTGTGCAGTAGATGATCTTGTTTCTGCATCCATGGCTGCAGTAATATTATGCTTCTTAGCTTCTGTTGATTCCAACATATTAATCAAACTGTGTGTGTGTGTGTGAAGGGTGTGTGTAGAGTTTGGGTGAATATAAGATTGTTATAATGGTACAAAAGGTAGGGTCAGATATTATGAATATTTTTAGCATGGGGTTTGTTTGTTTTATTAGAAGACCCATGAACATGAATGATTAAGGAGGTGTTTGGTTGTTATAGATGAAACATAGTTTAATTATTGATACTTCAATTTATTTTTTAGTAATAAATTTGATTTTGATCATGATATATATATATATATATTGAATTTTTTTTATATTTTATTTTAAAGATTGAGATAATAATTTTTTTTGAATCATTTAAGATGTTGAAAACTAATTAATTGATTTTAACGTTAAACATGACATTTTAATTTTTGAATTTGGTCGAATATTTTTTTATTTCAGGACAAATTGTAAAAAATTACGATAAACTTTGTCTTACTTCTTATTTTACATAAGTAACTTTTTTTAAAAAATACAATTAACTTTCATAATTCCTCCATTGTATGTATACAACTTTTTTTTATATATGGTTTTTAGTTACCATGATATACATTTAAATTTGTCATAATTCCTATTACATATAATGGGAGGATTATGAAACTTGATTGTATTGTTTTTTTTAATAAAAAGTTTATTTTATATAATAGTAATTAAAACAAAGTTTATTATATTTCCGTGCAATTAACCATTTATTACCACTTATTTAAATCTTGTAATTATAAAGATAAGTAGAAAGAAGTTATTAAGAGGTTATTGCAATACTCTAAAAGTTGATGTTAATCAAGCCAACATGCCCTTCTATGTGTTTCTCTCTTATCCTACTTTTTTTTTAATCATAATCTATATCTAAGATGGACCTGGTTATGACATCGAAGTAGCTTGTATCGTTAGTCAAAACTTTATGCAAAATTTAAAAAAGTTTTAAATTCACATTTTTATATGAATACATGACTACTACCTGTAAAACTAAAATTTCTATATATGTAGTACCGGTCAACTTTCGGCCTTTCGGGCTATGATACTGATAGCCACTCCCAAAAACCTAAACAAATCCCTTCCGAACTTCATTAATAACTTGTTAATATGCAAGTTGCGCATTCAAAACAAGCATGTCATCATAAGTCTATAGGCACCCATGATTTAGTGTGGTACCGGTTGGTTGTGCTCCACATTTGTGGGTACAAAGACTCGTATCCTTTTTAATCCCAAAAGAGGTTTATATCTAAAGGAAATCTAATCACCATCATTGGATATTTTCACAAATGAGAATATATTGTGCCACAATGCACGATAGAACAGAGAGAATAAATTTGGACTCTTAAAAATCTAATCTAATGATGAGATGAATATATTTTATTTTATTTTTTGTATCCATTTTTTAATATAGTTTGTTGTTTTTATTTTAACTAGTTTAATAAATGTGTATAAACACATGATTCTTGATGTAGATTTTAAACATTTATGGTGTAAAATCATAAACATATAATGTAAATTCATATATCGATAATAAATCAAGAAACATTCGGGAAAATCAAAAGATGAAGAAAAACATTGATATACTCACAAATTTGCGTTGATAATTGTTAGCCAGTTTAGGAAATAAATAAGGATGATTAGTGGGAAAAAAGTTCAAGAATAATTTGAAGCCACTTTTAAATAGAAGATTCTAATTGATAAATATATTTTAAAAATAATTTGATAATATCATAAGTTTATTTTTTTAATATATATTAAATATATTAAAGATATGAATTAAAAATGAGGGTAGTTTTATTAATTTATTATATTTTCTAAGTATTTTTCGTATACTTCTTGATAAGAGTATTTTTTCTGAAACGTTACGAATTTTGATTTTGAACACTAAATAAGTAAAAGCATAAATTAGTAGAGCCCAAATGATGTGTGGCCCATTTTTCATTTATGAGCCCAAAGAATGATGCAATTATGATATTAAAGACGCCCTCATGTATTAGTTGGTATTGCGCTATTACGGCGTTACTCAAAAGCCAGTGAAACCCACGTATCATATTATCTTTGTTACTTTATTAGAGTTGTTAATAAAATATTTAGGGACCGCTCAACAGAAAATTTGTTTATGTTTTTTATTTAATAAATCCGTGAACACGAATAAAAATTTGTATTTTTTTAACGAAACGAACGAACACAAATAATGATCTCATATGGTTATTAATGGACATGAGTGCTGGTTTATGTTTGTTCGTTAAGACGTTAACAATCATGTATTATATAACGTGTTTATTTAGTAATATTATATTTGTATGATAGCGTATTCAAATATGTATTTATTCATTTATATCTATTTGCCATGTAAACAAACAAACATATATATGAACACAAATAAACCAAAAGTTAGCCCATTTTTTAGGAATGAAAAAGTTGCAGTTTTTTAACCTTCAACGATACGTTTTTAACGAAAAATTAGCGCAAAAAAGAAGCTTTGCTAGCTTCAAAACTTTCTCATACAACTTCTACGCAATAACAAGAGAGCAAAACGTGCTCTATTGTTTCGGCTAAATGTGGCAAGTTGGGCACCAAGCTGTGTCAAGAGGGACTCCTTTTAATAGCAAGGTGGCTTTAGTAGGCAAGGGTTTCATTGAAAACCTCAGGGCAAGAATGTTAACCAAACCTAATGAGACTTTACAGTGTTTAAAACAGTGTAAAAAGACATAAGTGTGCTCATGTGCGGTGCACATAAGAGGACTTAACATTACTTATAAACAACAATCGTTTGAAAGAACATTAGATGAAACAAAATAGTAGTTATATAACATAACATGCAACTTTTTAAAACGACTAGAGTTGCAATATGTGGTTACTTAAAATATCAATTGTCAAATTAGCTCAGAACTCTAATTTACAATTCTATGTTAAAGCCTCAAAGGACTTTAGCTTAGTGGCAGGTCTCCCTTAGGAGGATCGGTGGCATGGGTCACAGTCAATTTTTTGGGTTCGGTGGAAAATTTTGACTTTTTCGAGTTAGTGTTATCACTCAATTTTTTTGGTGTCACAAGTGATATTCTGAATCTACCACAACCTAATAAAAATTGGGTTTTTTATAAAAATTATATACTTGTAGTTCAATATCTGATTTATATCTTTAAAATACTATATTTTACCTAAAAATAATTTAATTAATCGTGCTTCGTATTACACTGGGACGTTAAGCTAAATTTAATTACTTTATACTCATATAAACATCAATGTACAGTGGGGGTGAGCATGGTTCGGTTTTGGCATAAAACCGAAACCAAACCGAAAATTTCGGTTTTTGGAAAACCAAAACCAAAACCGTTCGGTTTTGGAGTGGTTCGGTTTTCGGTTTTGAAGTCGGTTTTTGGTTCGGTTTTACAACTTTTCCGTTTTAACCATCAAGATTTGAAGTCATACAACAATTGTTGTGAAGTTATGAAATTAAATAGGATTGAAACTATAATAAAAACATCAAGATATGCGCCACCTAATTCAAGTTATATACATTGCAATTTATACAAGCAAAATGTCTGTCAAATCTTTAAACTTTAAAGCCAAAGTTGAAACAAATCAAAACTCAAAGCAAATTGTTAAATAACATATTAGCTTAACTGGAAATCGAGATGAACAGCCAACTTTAGATGAACTGCATGTAACTCATAAAACTAGAACCTAAAAATCGAGATAAACAACTAGAAATGGATTTTTATATTAAGCTCGGAATGGATAAAATAGAGAAGAAGTGAACTTATCAACTCGAAATGAAGTGATATTTACAATATTGTTCCTTGGAATGGTTCGGTTCGGTTTTTTCGGTTTTTGAATTTTCAAAAACCGAAACCAAATCGAAAAAGTCGGTTTTTGAAAATTTGAGAACCAAAACCGTCGGTTGCTATACTGGTTCAGTTTTTTCGGTTTTTTTCTGCTCACCCCTAGTTGTACATAATTTGGTCTAATTATCTATTTAACAACCAAAAGTTGATTAATCTGACGCGAATAACCGAAAACCCGAACAACACACCTAAATTTTAAGTACTTTTATTTTTGTTACTAAATATATCACCAGTTATTACAAATCTTAGATCCGTTCCAGCTTGAGGTTAAATATTTTTTAGCAAACATAATCTTAATAAATTAAAAGCTAAACCATGAGCTTTGTTATATATTATATTTGGTAAATTACTTTCATATTATTCTATAGGTATGGACAAGAGGGTTAAAACCAAATGTGCGATTCTACGAAGAAACTTCATTTTCAATCTTGGTTTTAATTTTTGTATAGCTTGCTTTGTAAACAAATAGAGAAAAAAACATAATAATAATAATAATAATAATAATAATAATAATAATAATAATAATAATAATAATAATAATAATACATATTTATAAGTTTTGAGTCAATTCAGTGTATCTTATTCAACATAAACACTGATTATGTTGGTAATCATTTTTAAAACTAACGATAATCAACTCCATGACGCGTCACTTTTCATTCCGTCGACATAAAAGATATTTGCATTTTTTTGTAATTTAAAAAAAAATAGAATTGACACAATCCCCACCCCGAACCCTTTTTCGTCATTTCACTGCACACATGTTTCATACTTTCATCTTTGCACTCTTCCCTCCCCGTTTCCCCCAATACTTCAAACCCTAACTTAGAACGTTAGCTTGTGTGATGGTTAATGTTTATTATTATTATTATTATTATTATTATTATTATTATTATTATTATTATTATTATTATTATTATTATTATTTATTTATTTATTTATTTATTTATTAACGTTTATGATATTATTTTAAACCAGATAAGCGATCTTATATATATAAAATAAAGTTTTATGTGTCAGTTTTTTTAAAATAAAAACTCAAATAATGCAAGAAAAATGGCAATGTGTCCCGCTAACAACATGTAAGTTAGATGTTATTTCGCTTATACCACTCAATTAAATCATTTCCTACTTAATAATTTCTAAGTGTTCAAATACAATAACATGTAAGAATAAAATGCTTAACTATTTCTTTTTTTGAGAGATTATATTTCTTCTTATTATATCTTTCTATTTTATTTTATTTTCACCTTTATTTATACACTTGTCTTTATTTTGTAAGTAAGAAGATTAATAAGAACACAGTGTAGAAATATATAGAACCAGACTTCTCTTTTATTATATTCCCTTATAATTTTTGTTTTTCCTCGTTTTTAAGTTAATTTTCCGTTTGATTTATTAGACTTATAAAAAACCTATTGTAGAAGGAGCATGTTAAATATATGTTTTTAAGTGTTTGTTTTTAGAACAAATAAACAATTTAAAATTAAAAGGAAATAATAAATAATCTCAAACACCCCCACGTATAATAAAACCGTAACCCTCCTTCCTCTTCCCCCACAAACAGACACACACCACACACATCTCTTCACGCCTGTAAATCAGCTTCAAAAGCAACATACTTTTAGAGAGAGAAAGATATAGTTTTAGAGCGAGAAAGAGACTGAAATCATGAGGATGAGTAATCACATGATCGGTATGCTTAACTTCCTTACTTTCCTTCTCTCAATTCCGATTCTCGGCGGCGGAATATGGCTGAGCACGCGCGCAAACAACACCGACTGCATGACCTTCCTCCAGTGGCCGTTGATTGTCATCGGAGTTGCGATCTTGGTGGTCTCGCTCGCGGGGTTCGCCGGCGCGTGTTACCGGAACACCTTCCTTATGTACCTTTACTTGTGGGCCATGTTTTTCATCATCGTTGTGCTGCTCGGGTTTGTTATATTCGCGTATGTGGTAACTGATAAAGGTTCGGGTCGGGAAGTTCCGAACCGGGCTTACGAGGACTATTACCTGCCGGACTATTCGGGTTGGCTCAAGGATCGGGTCGCGAGTGATAGCTATTGGGGGAAGATCAGTTCGTGTATCCGTGATTCGGGTGCTTGCAGGAAAACGGGTCGGGTTGTTGGTGGGTATCCGGAGTCAGCTTATATGTATTACCAGCGCAAGCTCAATCCTATCGAGGTTAGTCGCTTTTTTACTATTTATTTAGCATTTATTTATTTACATTATTAATTTCAAACTCAACTAACATATAAAAAAGTTAGTTATTAAAAACAGACCAAAATGTATTAATTAACGCTTATCATTTTAATAAGCAAATACTGAAATAATAAAATTATCTTTTACTAAAAAGGTATATGAGTGTAATACGACCGGTTGTACTTGCATATCTTTTTTTTATCTTATTTATACTAAACTCCAGTAAAAGATTGTTTATGCCGAATCAACCATACGTTCGGGATTCTATAAATCTGAAGCGATTATTTATTCTATTTAATACATTAAATTGTGTAAAGTTTTCGAAGGAAACGACAATACCGGCGCTTCTAATTTGAACTTCATTTTAAACCACTACCAAAGTTTGGATAATGAATAAAATAGTAATTTAAATTCCTTAAAATTAAGAAATTAAACTAAATACCTTATAATATAATATAAATATAAATATATATAAATAGATAATGGATGTCAACATAGATTGATTGAAGGTTTGTTTTATTGTTTATTCATTTTTTTTAATGGACTAACTTACAAATGAGTCACCTCTTTGCTAATATGACATTTTGATCAAGATTTTATTACTAGATTAATAAAGTAGTCTATAGCTAGAAAAATATAATCACCAAAGTAATAATTTTAGGAATATAATAATTGATTAACTAACTCATTCTTTATGAGTGGGTTATCATGTCATTTTTTTTTACTAGTCACATCAATTATTTATCTTCTAAATCACCAAACTAGCTAACTTTAACAAAGGATATGTATTTAATTACTAAAATAAGTACTTCAATTATTATTATTATTCTTTTTTGAAAAGAAAACTTTTATATAACCAAAAGGAATGTTCAATATATTGCAAGACATGGATACAGTTTTCCAAAGCAAGTACTAGAAAGTTGGGATAGTTTAAATAAGTACTTCAATTATTTAAGTGGCATTTAGTGATTTGAAAAGGTTATCTGATGTTTCTATACTTGTGGATGTTTTAGACATTGATAGAGTAATTAAAAATAAAAATAAAATAAATGTTATTTTTAGTTTTTAAAAATAACAAACTTGTTTTATATATGAAAAGTTAAAAAGTAATTAAAAGTTAACTATATAAGTTATAGAAAGTTAATTATGATAACACAAGTTGTAGTTATTATTCTTAAAAACTAAAATTATTCTTTTTATTCTTATCCATAGTCTGATTAAGTTTGTTTTCACTTTTCACTACTAAAATTTTTAAGTCACAAATTGCAAGTTATAATTACCAATGGGTTCTAGCTTAACGATATTAATATTTGATGTTGTTCATGACCTAAGGTCATAGATTCAATCCCGTAACCGATGAAAATAAGATAATAATAATAAAAAAAAACTAATTACAAGTGTTGGTGATTTTAGTGTCATCAAAGCCATTTAGTATAATCGGGATTGACTCTGAGACTAGCCGATTCTAGACTTGATTATAATTTGAGTTTGGAGGTGCGGAGCGCACGCTCGAATAAATTAAGTTAGAATCGAGACATGGTACGGGGGTCCGGGGGCTGGCCCTTGGAGGGGTTCCAAGGGGCAACGCCCCGTAGCAAAAATTATTTATATATTTATATATATAAATTCGAATTACCGCCGCCCAACCTCCAAATAAAACCGCCGCCTTAAAGCCGGCTGTAACCGCCGTGTAACCGCCGGTGATAACCGCCCGTTCGACCCCTATAAAAGGGGGTGCTCAGCCATTTGTTCAAACACACAAAAACCGAGAGTCGAAATTCTGACAAGGCGGAATACGGAAATCGCGGAAAGTATACATACGATACGATATACGTACGAAAGAATACGATTTACAAGTCGTTATTCTGACGAAATAGTCTCAAAATAAACGAGAGATAAAGCAAAACATTCTGTGTTTGGATTTGAATATAAGCCTGTAATTCAAATCGAGTTTCTTGGAGTATCCTATATCTGAATTCGTGGATTTGAATATAAGCCTGTAATTCAAGTCGAATTACAGATTATGGAAATTGTATTCTACACGATCCACGAAATTATACAAGTTATATTGTTATTCTTACTTTCTACAAACTCTTTCCTCCAACAACAATTCCATTAAATAAAGAAATGTGAAAGAGAAGGCTGACATTTGGATGTTGCCGTTTGCCAAGTAACCTTGACAGTTAGGTACGCACGAATAATTCAATTATAAAAATAAAAAATATATATATAATCTATGAAATGATTTTAAGTCTTCGTCGTGCTTGAAAGTGACTGCGTATAGTACCAATTTTCGATTTCATACTCCTCTAAGGTCTCGTTTATTTCGTAAAATTCAAAGAAAATGAAATTAATTTAAATTTTATTTAATAAAATTTCATACCACTTAGGGTTTACCGGTTTGGTTATCATTGTCTTTCTTATATGCACAATTGGTATTAAAAATGAAAAATAAAAACTATAAAAACACCATATCTAAACATATTTTTTATTTTTTATTTATGAACAAGTTAAAAGTTTAAACTCCATCTTCTCATTTTTAAACGTTTTTTAAATTTTCTAGAAAATAAACAGTCTTTTTTTGTAAAAAAACTATCTCATAACTTTACGAGTTCTAAATATTTTTACTCTTTATATATACGAAGCTAGGAAAAAGTTCAAACGAGAACTATTTTTCGTACGAGAATCGCGAGAACCAATCTTAGCCATCCAATTCCCCCTTCTTCAATTGGATTGTCACCCATGAATTCTTTACATGCATCATGTCATACTCAATCCCCCACGCTCTTCATCCATAAATTCCATTATCCAAAATAAACGGCTAAGATTGGTTCTCGTAGTTTTCATACGAAAAACAGTTCTCATACGAACCCTCCTCTACGAAGCTATATCGTAATCCTGATTACCTATACAAATATCCACCCATGTGTGCATGTATACACATGCGCACCTTAAAATAGGAGAATTAGTTGCCACCTGTTAGTTTATTATGTTGTCACCTCAACAAATATATTTTTGTAGGATTTTAAACTAAATATAGATAACTTTAAACAAAATTTAAAAATTAACCATACTAATTGTACGAAAATTTAACTTTATTCTTGGTAATTCCCGTTAAGTATGTCTGTATGGACGAGTAAAATTTAATTTAAAACAATTTCAACCTCAAAAAGTAACATAAAGAGATGCATGGATATTATTAACCTAGTATTTGTGTTTGTGTCTACAATATAAATATTATCGAGTTACAAGTGCTTGTAAAAAATGTAATATTAATAGTTAACTAAGAATAAAATAGAAAAAATAGTAATTAAAGACAATCTTTTTCTAGTAGTAAATAATTATTTTAGAATAGAATAAAATAATACATGAACAATTATATGACGACGATGAGTATGAATTTAAGAGGTGTTATAGCCAAATTTATTGTGGTCCATTTGTGGAGGGTTTGGGCGTTTGACTATTGGAGTAGTCAATAGTCATGATAGGGATCGCTCATGAAATTTACTTTTCAAAAGAATAAATTAATTATTTAGGAGCATGTTTGTGTCATTTTACATAATTACCCTCCTAATTTTCCGAGTGTAGGATTCCATGAGTGAATAAAGTGAACAAATAGTGTTATAGCGGAGGGTTCAAATGAGAACTTTTTTCGTACGAGAACCAATCTTGACCGTTCATTTTAGATAATGGAATTCATGGATGAAGAGTGTGGAGGGATTGAGTGTGACATGGTGCATGTAAGGAATTCATTGGTGGCAATCCAATTGAAGGTGGGAGAATTGGATGGTTAAGATTGATTCTCGCGGTTCTCGTACGAAAAACAGTTCTCGTTTGAACTTTTGTCTAGTGTTATATATATGTAGTTATAAATAAACAACTTGTACCTGTTGATTAAAATTTGTGTATTTAAGTATGGTAATTATACATTTTTAAAATCTTTAATAAGTAGAATTATCAAGAACTAAAAGCCTTTTTAGATGATTGCTTGTGTTCATTTACAACCAAATACCAATATGTTAGGAAAAATGATAAATCATTCTACTATTTTTTTTTCTTACATCATTTATCGATTTTGATATTGGTGTTAATCTTGTAAGCAGAGAAGAGTAAAGATGGTTAGGGGGTGTTTGTTTTAACTTATTTAAGGTTTATTTTCCGGGCTTATTTTTCATAAACTCGTTTTTTCTGAGTCTGGCTTATTTTTTTCTTGTAATTCATAATAAACTCAAAAGTCGGAAAATAAGTCAGAAAAAACTAGCTTATAAAAAATAAGCCGTAAATAAGCTAAAGCAAACACCGCTTTAGTTTAATTTGGTTGCTTGGTCAAAGTTGCAAAGAAAAATATCCCAAATCTCAACCGCACCCTTTTGCTTCACCTTTGCACTTTCTCCTCTGACCTTCTTTCCCCTTCTTTTAAGCTTCAAGTCACACCCTCTCTCCAACTTGCTTCCTTTCGCTTCTAGTTTACTTTTACTTTGCCATATTATTTAATTTAGTTTAATTTAATTTAAAAATGAATGAATTATTAGGACTTTGAGCATGTTTAATCCAAACATTAATACGTACCGATCGATCATGGAGGAATGGTGTGTATTGGCGTACCACATTCATCTTAATTTCTACCACTCCATATGGTCTTAGATTTACTTAAATAGAACTAAACTATTTTAGGTAGGGGGTGACGTTCGTGTCATGTTCTGATTGGTGAGTAAGGAACACATATTCTGAACACATCCGACTTAACCTGTTAGATTATACGTATTATCGGGTCAATTGTGGGTTGGCGAGTCAATGCCGGGGTGTCGAGTTAGTAGCTATGAAAGTTGCATGAGCGGTTAAAAAATAATAATTTACAGCTCATGTGCTTTTTTGTTCAACTTTTCACAAAATTAACTATTAGGATGCAAGTTGAGTTATGTATAAAAAACTTAAAATCTATATAAATATAAACATGTTCGTAGGTCGACATCAAAAATTACTTGCAACTCTAAATCCTTAATACGATCCCATTATTATATAGGTTAAATAGGTAAACGCAAAGTGTTTATTATTTTAGTTGTTGTTGTTGTTGTTGTTATTAGGGGGTGTTTGGGATTGCAATGTGAAGATATATTATGAGTTCAGAATCATATAATCAGTTGTAACAAAACATGCTATAGAATAATAGTGTTTAGAATTGATTATGTTGATTCATATCGTAATAATCATTTTTGGAATGTTTATTAAAGTAGATTAATTGATTTTTTAATAGGTAAAATAATAGTAATCAGTTTGAAAAAGTAACTCAAAAGCAAATTATCAAAACTGCAGTTTGTAGCCTTCAAAATACAGATAATATATTGGTTTTTTAAAAAGCAACTCCAACCACTTTAAACTAATTATTTACAATGTCATGGGTACGTACTAGTCGTTGAGGAAAAATATATATAAATGTAGCTTAATATGTACATGTGTTCTGTTTTAAAAAAAATTACTATTTCAAATCATAATAATTCATTATTGCTTAATTTATTGTGACATAAAAATCATTGACTTGTCTATTTCATGTATATAAGCCGCAAACATATTTGTAGCGTTGTTTTTCGGTGCCAGCGAACGAAATCATTTTGATTTCAATTATTGATAGATTAGGGGATGAAGTTGAAATATTTGCATTATTCAAAGTTGGTAATTGGGTCCCTTGTCTTTTAAAGAGTCACCCACATCCATTCAGTTTCTTTAATTTGGATCCATTTTAGACACCATACGTTACGAGGGGTGATTATTACATAGTAAAAATAATCATATATAATAACTTTATATATCATCAACTTATTCTTATGTGCATTATTGCTTGTACCTTATTGTGTATGTCTAAAAACTAGAGATGTAAATAAGTCAAGCTACTCGGGCTCGGATTGTTAAAAGCTCGAAACGAGCCGAACTTTAACGAGCTCAAGCCTAGATTAAAGCTTATTTAGTAAACGAACCCGAGCTCAGAGTCTCAAAGAGTAAGCTTGTTTAGTCTTGCGAGCCTAAACAAGCTTTATATACAAAATTAATTTATTTATTTATTTGTTTTTATATATATTCTTTTTATAAAAATTCAAAATAATGCCCCAAACCTTAACGAGCCGAGTCGAGCTTCATATAACTTAAACGAGCTGAACTCGAGTTTCGTATATCTTAAACGAGCCGAGCTCAAGCCTAAAAAGGT
Source organism: Dittrichia graveolens (assembly GCA_038502395.1). NCBI lineage: Eukaryota > Viridiplantae > Streptophyta > Magnoliopsida > Asterales > Asteraceae > Dittrichia > Dittrichia graveolens. Next base: position 8,232,489 of record JARJIL010000002.1, on the reverse strand, counting down.
CTAAACGAGCCTAGCTCGATAAGTACCATGTTCGAGCTCGGCTCGGCTTGTTTACATCACTGCTATTGCCCGTGTCTGCTAAAGGTGTCGCTGCTATTGCCTTGAATTCTTGTAGTATATACTAATATGTAAGAATAATAATAAATTTGATAGTAATATATTTATAATGAATTAATAACTATAGTTATTTCCATTATTTATTACTTGTGGTAACGAATGTATAAAGTTGAGGCAGTAACGTGGATCAAAAGTCGATATTTATTTTATGTTATGATTGTTGCACGCAGTCGGGATGTTGCAAGCCACCAACCGAATGTGGGTATGTGTATGTAAACGAGACGACATGGACCGCAGTTAATGCAGCTTTGGCGGTGAATAATCGCGATTGCTATAGATGGAGTAACGACCAAGAACTACTGTGCTACAACTGTAACTCGTGTAAGGCGGGGGTGCTTGCGAGTCTAAGGAAGAGTTGGAGGAAGGTCTCGGTTATCAACATCGTTGTTCTAATCATCCTAGTCATTGCCTATGTTGTCGCTTGTGCCGCTTTTAGGAACAATAGGCGGATGGATAATGATGAACCATACGGGGAGACCCGAATGGAGAAAGCTCGACCTAGTTGGATACGGTTTTGAAAATTTATATCTGTTTGCCCTTTTTTTGTTCTTTTTCATCTTTGGTTTTCGAAGTTGAATACATTTTAGACGGGGAAGGGTTTACATTGGTCGAGTCAGAACTCGAAGGTACGTACATATGTATATTATTTGCATATTTCATAGTTGTCTAGAAGCTAAGGTTGATTAAAGTCTTGAAACACTCTCCAAAGATTGACCCATTCATCACTTGTCGCTTCTACAATCAACATTATAAATATAGCCTAACATTAAGTTCTAATATTTTGAAAGAATATTCCGATCAACGGTTGATATTTGTTAAGTAAAAACTTTGTTCTTGATAGAACTTCTATATGTGTGTACTGAGGATTCATAACAAACATTCACCCCATATGAGTAATGCAAACAATTTCAACTCCGACTTTGCTTCCATCTTCACCGGCACCTGCTCCACACCCTGAACCCCAAAATCATCAGTATCCTTGTTCGAATATGACCCTCAAATCACAACCCAATATGATGCATCTAGATGTGATGTACGCTTTTCCTCAATCTATGTTATCTGATTCTTTGATTATGGTGATTCTTGTGACTTCCATGAAAGACGCTTTTGTAAGCTCCTGTATCAACCTAGTATTTTGAATCTAGATGCACCATAACCTTTTTCTGCATCTTAGTATCTTTATTCAATTGTTTTTAATGATTTTTCATGCAACCCTACATCAATGAGGGAACTTATTTGGTCTTTTGATAAATACTAGTTGATTGTGCCTATACTTGCTTATAAACGCAACCATTTTTTACTGTATCTAAGTATGTATTCTGTTAACTAAAATATAAAATAAAGTAACAACAATGGGTCAACAAAACCTTCCAAAACCGTTTCTAATTTGTAAAACCAAATTGTTAGTTGTCCTACATAGAAGAATGTTCAATAGTTCTTACTTAATTTATGGTTCTAAGAGACTAATTTTAGCCTTTGGAACAATAGTCCAGATTGCAGTGTTCCTCGGATGATATAATGGTAGGGAAAGAAAGCGACGGCAATTGTACAAGCACAAGAGATATAGAAAATGTTGGAGAAAAATCAAAAATGGGTGGCAAGTCAGCAACCACAATCCGGCGGCTTTATTTCCGACTCCTTTTGTTTTGCAGCGAGAGAGAGAGAGTAGAACTCTATATTAGGGTTTTTAAGAAGGGAGAGGAAAGAGAGTGTGAGAAAATTGATAGATTTGAAACAAAATATATGGTTTTCTTTTTTTTATTTACAAAATGATCTTTTTAACCTTCTATTTATTTATTAACTACCATTGAATTTTAAATTATTTACTAAAATGCCATAATAGATATTAGCCATTGATTTAATCATTTTATGGTCTAGATTGTTTCTCGCACTGTAACACCGTAAATCTTAAGCCATTTTTTTAAAACGTTGCGGAAGCATTCTCTAATTTCATTTAACATAAACATCCACAAAGTACAAAGTACTTTTAACAAATTACAACATCGGTTTGTATTACAAAAGATTTATAAAACGTGGCTCGTCTCTTCTCAAAACACAATATCAGAGTATTGGTCAAATTTCCCTTCCACAAACAAAGCTAAACAGCTACACACAAAAACCTGCAAAAAAGCAATCAACCGTGGGGGATTAGCACAAAGCTAAGTGAATGGAAGCTACAAACAAGCTAACAACAAACACAGTTCACCAATGAACCTCTGAACATCAATCCGTCAATTCAACAATCTCTTCAATCCCGAGGACCGGCGGTTCTGCCGAACCTACAACCAAAGCCGGCTAAAGCAAAGGTTTACCGATAGCTCCCTGCCGATTGGCACAGTGAAATTCCCCACCGATACAACGCATGCATCAGGAGGACTACCACTGCTCAACCAACCGCAAACGAGCCCAGCTCTTGCAGCAGCAGCTGACCCCAACCAGCCCTTACACGGAAGCTGATCTCTACCAACCCGTTACACAGAAGTTGGTTCTTAAACAATCCAAGTTCACCTCCAATCACAATCACAATCAAAACTCTATCACATATCTCATATATGAACATATCATTCTCGTTTAACAGATAGCAAACTTAACAGTCTATCATGGCATATTAATCAATTTATCTTCGCATATCGAATTCCTCAGTCAATAATCATATATTCAAATAGCAATCAACATTGCAATCAATCATTTCTTGAATCAAACAAATCATTACGTTACCACCAATACCACCCGTGAGTAAACTTCCACTCACCCCAGTCCTCGAATTACGCGTGCTCAGTTGTCTAATATCACTTAGTCTGTGGTTTACCTGAAAACACAGCAACAACCGAATCAGTCTCGAATATATAAATATATCTTTCCACACATATTTATATCTCATATTCATGTAAACATCTTATTTTAATCATACAATTAACTCCCCAACTTATTCCAAACAAAACAAATAAACTTCCTAAATTAACCTCTGTCGCGCCGCGACATACTATTGCGTCACGCCGCGACGCCATCGGATTTCAAATCCGGGATTCAAGTCTCGGATTCTAGTGTCGGATTTACAAAGAATCGGATTTCAGGGTCGGATTTGCAAATCTCTCGGATTTCCAAGGTCGATTTTGGAACTTGCGGATTCTCAACAATTCGAAACAAAAAGTATCGGTTTTCATGAAGGTCGCACCGCGATACTTAAGTGTAGCGCCGCGACACTCGGATTTCAGCTCATCTTCTTCCTTTTGTCGGATTTCCAGCCATCAAAACCCATATATATCATATCAACATATAATTTCTCAATTCCAAAACACTTCTAACATATATGAAACTTCATATTACATAACAACAATCACTTAGAACTACTTAAATCCATATGTAACATCAAAACATTCAAAAACCCATTTCTTCAAAATCCAACAATGGTGTTTCATGTTCAAACTTATAAAAACACAATTAAAAACATACTCAGATAATCTTAATCATATTAAAATCAACAATTCACCTTTATTTTGAATTAAGAGACACAAATCGTCAATTTTAGGAATTTAAGTTTTCCTCCTTTCCTTTGTTCTTCTTTCTTCTAGAGAAAACACACACACTTTTCACTTTTCTTTCTTTCTTTCAAAATGAGCAGATGTCTACAAAATGGCTACATATAATCACACGTGTGCCTTCACAATTACTAGGTGTCAAGAAGCTCTTTTTACCATACATGCATACACATACATTAATTTACATACATAACCTCACACATACATACTTTTTCTTTTCTTTTCTATTTCACTAACATCCAATTTTATACACATAATAAACTTAACCAATTAATTAATTTAATTATTCTCAAATAACTTACTTAACCAGATAAATACAATTTAACACCAATACATACGCACCGCTAACCCGCTAATTAACTAGCCCGGGTTTGCGGATGTTACACGCACTTTTCGTAAATAATACACTTTTCGCATGAATCTTATTTTATATATATATATATATGGGAATAAGAGGGAATGTGGCTTTCCTAGGTAGACAGATTATTGTTTAAGTTTATAATAAGTTTTTTAGAAGGATGATAAGCAAGATATTTTAAAATTAAAAAAAATCAAGAAGATTTAACCAACACGAAGTGCTCATAATACGCATTTATAAGGTTAAGTCCAAACGGAACCGAGTTTGGATGCAAGCTTTGCACTTCCGTAATCATCTCTAACTTTAACAAACCTAAAATTTGGTTTCAAAACAGAGTTTTTAGCAAAAAATCAAGAAACTTAAGCAGCATGAAAGATCATACAAGCTTATTTTCTATTTGTTCAAACCATATACTCTCATTCCATTCACCATTTTGTTAGTCTTGTTTTCTTTTCTTCTTATATACCATACAGATTAAAAATTAAAACTGACCATTTCAACCCATTAACTCTGTATGGGTTGGTTCAGGTTATGTGCTACTTAGAAGAAAACCGGTCAAACACCTCAATAATCACCTTAAGTATTTTTGTAATCATATTTGACACGCTAATCACTTTGCCCATTTTGCGACTTCTTATACATAAAATATATAAATGGTCCACGTAATTGAGTTATATGCTCAAAATGAAAATGTGCCGATGTTTTTAAGAAGGTTTTCATGGGCAACAATAAACATATTGGCAAACATGAAGATTTAAAGGTTATACTAGTAAATACTTTACATTAAACTGTAATTAAAATAAATTGCATGGTGATGACTTGATGAGAAAAAGAAGACCCTCCACAAAGACAAGCAAGAAACAATTGTAACTTGCCTGCTTAAGGATTCAAACTACACAAATGTTTATTATGGTTTACATTTCGTTACGAGTCCAGTAAGTTAGACTAACAACAATTAAGTTTGAACATTAGAGAAAAGGTATTTTAATCATTTCCTAGCTTATTATTGTTATCAAACAACCTCCTGCCACTTTTTAGTTACTCTTAATAATATTTAATGTATTATTTAATAAACAAAAATATAAAATTATGAATTTAATTATTTTCTAACCAAATAAAGATTTCAATAAACGAACTTAAATATTCCAAAATATATTTAAACCCTGCTGAGTGGTATTCCTAGACATGTTATTAGATGGTGGTTATTCAGCACTTTTCTTTAGTGATGAGCATGGTCGGCTTTTACCTCAAACTGTTAATTTTGTTTTTAAATTTTTTTGATGGGTTCGAGTTTTATCAGTTTCAGTCTTGGCAGGTTTATGTCGTAAAACATTTTTTATTTTTGTTTATGAACTGAATTGAACATACTTCTAAGCGAGGATCGACATGATCTATGGTTGCCTTGGGAAGGGAGTGTTCAAGTAGTAAAGTGGGAGTGTTCAAGAAGTGAAGTGGCCGGTACTCGCTTAGCATGTGAACCGTGAAGGAAGACAAAGATTAAAAATTGAATTACAGATTTTTAATTGTGGGTCAGTTAGAATCCAAAGTCTCTAGGAGATATGACGACAATAATACCAATTTTGCCAGGTGAGTATGGGGATGTAAGATGTAAATAGTCATACATCTTTCCTCAAGTAAAAAGACTACTTCCCAAAAATAAAATTTAACAAATTGAAATTTTTGAATGCCGGTTGGTTTAACCCATGGAGTATCAAGTATGACACAAAGTATTGGGACATGAAAGAATTGAGTACTCTTGTAAGAAAGTAAAACAAATATTTATAAGTTAACAAAAAATGCATTTAATAGATATGATCGTTTTTTAGTGGGTCAGCTCTTGACCAAAATCAAATCCGGATTGAAACGGCCAATTTTTTTAATGTTAAAACCAAATTATCGGTTTTGATTTGGATTCGATTCTACCAGTTTGGTTTTATCGGTCTGGATTAGGTTTTTAGGTTTTTATGCTCACCCTATTTTTTTTAAATTAAATAAAACACACACAGTAATTGTAGCTTAATATCAATATCTTGTTCAAAAAATCAAATAAGGAAATGAATTGCTTAATATGACATGAAACATATTAAAAGCTTGAATGTGTGTAAAAACTAAAAAGAACCAATTTGCTGATAATCTTAAAGAACAAATATAAACAAATTAAATTTTAAAACAATCGAGAAATCCAAAATAAATAACTCAAGAATCCATACCCAAAATACAGTCAAAACATTGCCTAATAACACACTCAAGAACACACATCTGACATCCCCGTATTAAAGTTTTACTCAAGAACAAAATGTCAATGTTTTTCCAGCTTCATACGGTTCTAGGATTTGAGCTTCACATATATTTGAGCTTTAGTGATCAAGAACACACTCATTGAATAATCGCAAGTGAGTTTCACACGTATTCTTTGTACAAAGAACTACACAGATTCATGCTTCACATAGATTGAGAATCAAAGATATGAACAACATTTTCAAACCCTAATTATAAAACATTAGTACAAAATATCAAATAATTATAAAACATGAAAAAATGAGAATTCAAAAAAATGAAGACAAGGCGACGTCGACACTTAAACCAGCGGTGGAAGGTCAATGCTAAGTTAAGGGCAGACGTAAGGATAGAAATGTGGTATTATGATACGAAGATATGTGATTGCATTTATTGTACAAACCATCGATCATATTATAACAACTAGACAATACGATCAAGTATTTATTGATTATAACTAAAATTAATTGAAAATGATTATGAAATATTTTGAAATGACAAAAGTAAGAATTTAGTTAAATATGATATTTTAAAATGTTATAAATGATAATATGATATTTGAAATTAGGGTTGATAAATATGATCTTTTAAAATTTAAGAACATATATTGACTTAAATTAAAGTCAAAATTGAATCAAATTTAACAAAAAAATTGAAATTATAAGTTCAATATTGATTGAATAGATAATTAAGATCTAGTAATAAATCTTATTTTATTAATCAGAGGGTTTTAATAAAGGGATAAAGTTACGTAATAACATGAAAAATGTTCTAATGTTTTAATATGGTACTTAAAGTATTTTACACATATGACTATTTAACTTGTCAAAAACGTGTTAATATACCTCTTTTTAACATGCAATCGGCCTAGCCGGTAAATTCATGATTTTTAAACTTATTTCAAGTGTTAGGGCATGTAGGAATCTTGTAATAATGTTTCAATATGGTACTTAATTTTTTTTACACATATGAACGTCTTCCAAAAACTTCATTTTTCCTCCATTTTTTACTTTAATAACTCCATCTTGGTTTTGTACATGACGACTTCAGTTTCGTTGTCATTCAAAAGTTGTTTGTAGTTTATGTAATCTTGGTTGTAATTTTCATTAATTAACTAGAACAATTTTCACAAATTTTAGTAACTAATTTCATACAAAATCATAGCAAAGAATTTAAGTATGTTAGGAATCTTCTACCAGGGTTGTTTCTTATCCATGATGTTAGACATTTTACTAGTTTCTCATAATAACATTCACTTGGAAACTTTGAATTTGGGTTGGAGTTGTAGAATGATGATGAAGACATTTTCGCCATCTTCAAAAGCTTCAAATGAGCAATTCCCCTAGTTTTTTATGCATCATTCATAAGAAACCGTAGGCAAAGCATCAAATTAGGGTTTTTACCTGTTTACCAGGTAATATTTGATGTAAGTGGTATATTAACATGTTTTTAACAAGTTAAATGGTCATATGCATAAAAAAATATTTTAAGTATCATATTAAAATATTATAACAACTTTTATGTCATTATACAACTTTAACCTTTTAATAAATATTAGTATTTTATTTATATTACAAGATTATTTCTTGTTTCTTATTTTTTTTAATTTTTGTTAGAAGGCCTCGCTTTGAAACCCTAGTCAAGACACCCCGAGAATGAAAAGCTAAAGTGGCAGGGTTGGGTTCGCAATCTGGGAGTTGCATACTTCGAAGCCATTCGTCTATCCGATTTTAGAGAGAGAAACCAGTGAAAGTATGAGCGGCGTAGGGAAGAAGGTGGCCGATGTTGCCTTCAAGGCATCAAAATCGATCGATTGGGATGGTATGGCGAAAATGATCGTCTCCGATGAGGCTCGTAAAGAGTTCTCCTCACTCCGTCGTGCCTTTGAGGAGGTCAACTCAGCTCTCCAGACCAAATTTAGCCAGGTATCCAAATCAATTTCGTAAATCTCTCTAATTCTATCGACATGTATGTACATGTATCGAATCTGTTGATGTTAATGTGTTTAGACATACGGATCTATTTTCGATTTGCTAAGTTATGGCTTTTGTGAATCGAAAACACTCGGATTTGGTTTGATGCTGATAGGAGTTTTTTTATTCACTTTTTAAGTAACGAGATGATTTTATAGGTGTTTAATCTATGTGCATTAGACATGGTATATGGACTTGATTACGCGATAATTTCATGTACTTGTAGACAAACGCAATTGATTTTTTTATGCAAGCTGCAGAAGAAATTAGGTGACGCTAGTTTCTGCAAATTGTAAACATTCGGATTAGGTTTGATGCTGATACGATACGATATTGTAATTATTCACATTGTAACAATGAGCGACTTTATATGTGTGTAATCTGTGTGCATAAGAATGAAGTATCGGGACTTGGTCTTGGGACAATTGGTGTGTTTATTTCCAAACGCAGTTGATTTTCATGCAAACTGTAGATGAAAGTAAGTGGTGTTATATTGATTTGGTTAATTTCTCCCCTTTTTTAAATGGGGAAATGGTGATTTTACCAAGAATTCTTCAATATGGATAATAGATTGGTTATCTACTCTCACTTTCGGTTGAAATGCAGGATAATGCTTGTTGTTACTTGTTATTCTACCAAAGCAAGCTAGACGGGTTTACAATCTCACAATCATAGTGAACTTGCTTTCATATAGACTGAACAAAAGGAAGATATTAAATATTCTAAACTGTCCCCTCCCTCCTGTCCTTAATTGTGCGTACATATAATATCTTCTGCTGTTTAGCAATTAATTAAACCTGGATAGGTTTGGTGTTGTATGGTTGTAACAATGTTGTCTTCCTGTTTTCAGCCCATTTTTTTAGTGAAGATTCGTCAATCCTTATATCCAATCTATGTGGCGTATTATTATTTCTAAAAACAAAGTTACCCAAAAGATTACTGTTGTCTATTAACGTTTTATGTGAGTAGATGTTCCAACCAAGTTCAAGGCAAATAGATAAAGCCATAACTGAATTTTGACAATTCGTTGTTATTTCAAGTGCATGCCTCAACAAATTGGGTTATCGTTACATACTTTGATTTTCACACATATCGGTCCCTTCCTCTCTGTCCAGTTGAGGTGAGATCTCAAATGTTTGAAGTGCCGGTAGTTAAATAACTTGTGCTCTAGTCTACTGTCTCCAACCAATTACCTCATTTTCAATTATTGGCTGATTAGTTCCTCTCAGTCATGACTTCCGTTTAGTAATCCTGATTATTTTTGTTGAGATATGCAAGGAAAAAAAGCCATGAATTATTAAAGAGTGTCACCTTGTGATCTGTTTTTCCAAAGTTCAGTGTTACCTCACCTTTTTGGTAGGATATATATTGTGTTGTCTTGTGCTTTTTTTGTGATTCTACTCCTGCAATCTCAATTAGACGCTTGAAATTCTATGTGTGACATCCCAAAGATTATCATATTTATGATCAGGATCCTTATATTCCATTCTGAATGATTTATTTTATTGGATGTTGCAGGAACCAGAACCTATTGATTGGGAGTACTACAGAAAAGGACTTGGATCTCGCATAGTTGATTCTTACAAAGAATATTATGACAGTAAGTCTTGCTTTCCCAACAGCTCAACAAGTGAACTTGTAAACTCATCTGCAAAGACCATGCTTAGGCAACAGTTCAACTCATAATTTACAGAAGTGGAACTTTCTGGTATAAGTTTTCTTGACCAGAAACTCGTATTGATATTGGAGCCTTGAATTTTTGTTTATCAGGAATCAGGAGGTTTAGTCTTGTCTAGTGGAAAACTTTTTACACGATATCTTTTTTGATGGTTGTGTCTAACATATTTGCTATTCTGCACATTTATAAGTATTTAATAGCAAAAAGCATGTCTCTGTATCATGAGCTTGAGTACCTAGTCTGATGGCCTGCAAGTTTATAACTTCAATGATAGATCCTGTAATTAGATGACCATTTTGTTACTTGCAAAGTTGCAAGTTTTAAGCTATTCTAGAACAATATTTGCTATATTTTCTTCATGTTGTTTCTTTTAGTTCTCAATTGTCATTTTTCAGAAGAAAAAGAAAGTTATTAATTGCTTGAGGCACTGATATATGCATTATAGATTTGTGTACATGACAACAATTAACGGTTTGTCACGCAAATACTAACTAGAACGCCTGTTTGTGTTTAGACCTTATTTTTATAAGTGGAAGTTTGGTAATGATAGAGTTGCAATTCTATTGTGCACATCCGAATATGAGTTGCAATTCTAGTGTGCTTAATGCATGTCATTATATTTAATGGAAGAGAATCACTTTAAATGTTCAAACAAGCCAACGAATTATTATGAGGAATTGTAAAAACTGTGTATAAATGTTGTATGGGGTTTGCTGGAAAAAAAACCTCAAGAAAACATTCTTAAGTATGTGTTACCATCCAGTGGCAATAATGTTGAAAGTGAGCAAATGAATAGGACATTGATGTAGTTTGAAGGGCAAAGATGACTGTGAGGTTTAGAGCATACATCCTTTTTAGAAACTTAAATTATACTCATTGGGTTGCCAGTAAGGAGGATTATCAATAATGTTCAGCCCTTTTAATCAATACATAAGTGCCACCTATTAAATGTTGGTTTTCACATGGATTGACTTGTGGTGGATTGAAAGAAAACTTGGTAATAGCCATTATCCATGTATATGTGAAGCAGAAGAACCAAATGATGGTGTTTGTGTTTGTGTGTGTGTGCGCTCGTGATAGTAGGTGTGGGAGCAGCAAATCACATGTGGTTTCAATGTATGTGACTACTGATGATATGACCAAATAAAACGGCAGAATATATATATATATATGTTAACAGTTTCAACAGTCAGTTGAGAGCTGCTGCTGCAGTTCTGATTCTATATTGATCTGCACTAGGTTATTAAATTATATGTTCATGATCCTCTAAGACAGTTATGCTGACACCACAACCCCTCCTCCCCCTTTTCTTTTTCTCTTCTCTATGTACAGGTGTTGAAATCCCTAAGTTTGTTGATAAGACAACCCCAGAGTACAAGCCCAAGTTTGATGCACTGGTAAGATATTGGTACTAAAACTTTGGTTTCATATTTCTGCCATTTTCTGGTAACTGGTTATTTGTACACAATAAAGTAATTAATATACTAAATTGTTTCTTGGTTTATATTTCAAACTTTTGTTGCTAAAGGAATCATATGTTTTATGTTTGACATAAGAAATGAACATCTACTTATATTGAGGAAAAAATGAAATAATAAAAAAATGGCTACTGAAACCTTTGAAGGCTTTCTCATATTATAATGTCTAATGCGAGTTATTCGGCTGACAGAATCATTATTCATGCAAGCGTGATTAGGTTATAATATGAATTATAGTAATGCTTGAATTCGCAGAAAAAAAGAGAGAATAAGGAGTATGATTATTGTGACATATAATACTTGTTGGGGCTCTTAGCTTGGATTTACATATCACTTGATAACAGACCATGTTTTATGATTTGTAATTATGAGAAAACAGTTGGTGGAGCTGAAAGAGGCAGAGCAGAAATCACTCAAGGAATCTGAAAGACTAGAGAAAGAAATTGCTGAAGTTCAAGAGCTGAAGGTAACAACTTGACTCTGTACAGGTTGGAAGATGGTTGGGTTGGGTAATGAGTCGAAATGAGTTTAGATTGAGACGGATCAAGGTTATCCCAGTTGGGTTTATAGTACGAGTTGAAATGAGCCGGTTTCAGATTGTGTTAACCCAAAACACTTTCTTTTTGTCTACAAATTCTAGTTTTTCCATAAATTGATTCTAAAAAATTTATTTTTTTCAAAAAAGATATAGCCATATAGATGTTTTATGCATGAGAAATATACTTTAGCCTACTTTTGACTTGTTTCCCTTTAGGCTTTAGCTCATATTTAGTAAAAAATTTGTCCTTTTGACCTGTAAGAGATATCTTTACCACCTCTAGTTACAATGATACTCTGCTTCATTTCTACTCATTTTTATCTTAAAATTTCTGCCTTTATTGCTATGAAATTGATATTTGGCTATAACAGAAAAAGCTTGGCACCATGACTGCTGATGAGTACTTTGAGAAGCACCCAGAACTGAAAAAGAAGTTTGATGATGAAATCAGAAATGATTACTGGGGCTATTGATTTTTCTTATTGTGCTTTTCTTGAGGCTAAGCAATTTGAATCCATTTCTTTTTGTTTTAGCATATAAAATAAGGCAAGAGGAACGAAGATGCTCGTTTTTTTAAATTGTTTGTCAGAGTATCGTGGAGTTATACTCTGTGAATCTGTGATGATGACAAATTTTATCCAAAATGATTAAATACACGAATCTGAGTATGACTGGGTATGTTGTCATGCTGAACACAATTGTTTCGAGCTTGAAAGATTTGTGTTTTTGTTGCTCAATTGTTAACACAAAGCACAAGTATGGAGGGTGTCAGTCGTTGCCTGCGTTTCGAAAGTGATTATCTGATATGAGATGCACTAACTAGGATCAGATAATCGTTTATAACGAAACTAGGTGCAGGAGATGGTGTTAAGATATGTTTTGTTGTTTGATAGGCACCAGTATTAGCAAAGGTTAATTTTTTAAGTGAAATCTGTCTAAATAATTAGAATCAGTTTTACTTCACTTAAAACACTTAAAGTTGATTAGTTGTGACCAAAAAATGTAGTAATTGGATCAAATCTTTTTCTGAGTGCAATGTCAACCATCCCAAGTAACTGCAGAAATTGCAGGCTCTGCCCTCTGAGCTTTAAACTTTATATGTATAATGCTCTCAAAATTTATTTATTTAAAGTTTTTTGAACATTTGTTATATGACTTTAGAGACCAATTTATACAGAAAGAGTTAAGAGTAAATTGAAAACCCCCTGCGCAATACCAGCATAAAAAAACCATATATTTGTACAACTTAAGAGTAAAAAAACCATATAAGCTGGCACCCACAGATCCATGATTTTCAATTTGGAGATGCATTATCATTACAATTATATGATAAACAGGAACAATAAACTTTTTTAAACAATAAGGCGTGTTTACATAGGTTTCATGTATGATGAGATTATGGAATAATATTGGTGGTAAATTTCATGTTAGTGATGATTAGTTGATTACTTGGAATGTTTTGACCTTCTCCTGTTAATTAGAAAATTGCATGTAACAGCTTCCGAGTAACGAGTTAAGCCACTCATGAGCTACCTGAACTTGAATCATTAATAGCTCGAAACAAGCCGTGCTGTAACAAGCTCAAGCTTGAACAGGAGGCGGCGGTTGGTGGTGATGGTTTTTTATTTAAAAAAATTATCAATCGAACGGGACCTTAGGGTTCTTGACTTCTTCGATTGATAATTTTTTTAAATAAAAAACCGAACACCATTTCAGCTTGGGTGGAAACCAAACCGACAATTTTCTTTTTAAAATCAAAAATATTGAACATCATGGTTGTATTTAGTGGAAATAGCTAGTAACTATTGGCTTGTTTATTTGTCTATTTGTTTGACATAGTAGCTACCAGCAAGAGCTATATATAAATAGTTTCTTATTAATTTTAAAAGCTACTTTAAGAAACCTTTTGTTTTAATGTATTTTCTTTAAAAAACGCTTCCAGCTCTTTAATTCAAAAGGACTTAGATTTTTCTTTCAACCGTTCCAAAAAGTTACATACCAAACACATCCTGCATCATAAAAATACAAGTTTTCAAAATCACTAAATTTTATCAAGCATAATATTAACCGCTGAATATAGTATAGGCTAAAAAATGTATGTTTGAATAAGCAAGATCCCGTATTCCCCATTAATATAGTTTTAGACTATTTTAGAACTTGCTTACTCTATCAAGAAATAACGCACAACATGCGTTTTAGAGCAAGAAAACCCGAAACCCAGAAGTAATTCGTTAAAATCCTTGACCATAAAGTATCGACAGTTTCAGATACAACAGTAACATCAAACAGAAAAAAAGAATTCGAAATCACAACATACTAAATATAAGCAAAACTTGAGTTTTGAAGCCGATGAACCTCCAGAAATCCCGGAAGGATTGCATTTAAATCTTGTTAAAGGCAACAATATCACAGCTCTGCACGTATTCATTGATCGGCTCAACTGTAAGACGCTCTTCAATCAGTGAATCCACAGAAACGAGATCATCAACAATTGTCAACATGATTGTCAACTTCTTTATTCCGTAGCCCACTGGAACAAGTTTTGCTGTAAACACAACCACAACAACAACGTTAGTTGTCATTCAAATATGCATAAAACATCATAAAATTGTTTTTTTTTTTGGATTAGTTTATATGTAAGAAGGTTTTTATAATTACAATCTACAATTTATTAGTTACACAGATAAATTAAGAGCAAAAAGTGTATGTCATAACCCAACCCGTTTTAACTTGTATCATAAAATTACCCGATTTAACCTATTACCCAACTTGTCTATTTGCCACATCAACTGCCATGTCCCAAAAGAATATTCCACTTTCGTCTTTAGAGTTCCCTATTGCTTTTTAAATTCATATTTCCAAGGTCAAAATGCCACCTCTAAATTGTTACGAACAATCCATATTTCCATTTATAGAATGAATCTGAGAGTAAAATAGCAAACCGTACATGCTCCCCATAGAAGGCCTGGCAACTCGACACTGCGAACAGCCTCCTCGAGTTTCTTCATGTCTGTCTCATCATCCCACGGCTTTACATCCATGAGAACCGATGATTTACCACCTAAACATAAGTTTTTTTATTATTATGATGAAAGAGCAAACACTTGTATATTATAACCAATTTTGAAGAAAAATAATTGCAGAAAAACACCAACATATTAAGGTGAAAAACAAACAAACAAACTCACTCTCTTTCTTTTTTGTAGATGCTTTTGCTTGATCCCTCGCTTCAGCTGCCTTCTTTTCCTCTTCTGTCTCATCACCAAACAGATCAAGATCATCATCATCATCAGCTGCAGGTTCCTGAAACATCCACACGCACGCAATAAAAATCAGTCACTAATCAAGAATAAAAAATTATATCAAAGCTGACGCAAAAAGATTACTCCAGAGAATTTCATAAACCCGAGATTCAAACACCAGATACAAACAATTCTTAACAATTCTTCCACCTGCTTAAAGGCACAAAGTAGAACACTATTGGACTATGCAAGCTTTACCATTTATTTGGACATGCATATTTATAATCTCAGTAGTACTTGGGCATACATAGGCCGTTCAAAAAACAATTCTATACATGCGTGTTTTAAAAATATCAAAAAATCACAAAAACCAGTCTATATGACCTACACACAGATGCATATGGGGCTCAACGGGAAACTTAGGGTGAACGGATCGGTTATGCCTTAGGACCCAAAAGCAAAAAGTTCAGTTAATGGAAATTAGGAACCAACTAGTTTCGATTAAGCTGGCTTTACTCAGAGTACAGGTTCATTTCAGTTAATACGGTAATTGACATACAAAACGTGGGCCTGGGCCCAACAATCATATTCTTCTCATTTATCTCAACCTTGAGAATTGAGACCAACAAAAACCAAGCCTTGTTTTGCATGTGTCAATTAGTCAACTAATCAAACTATGAGCATTTCGTATCTACCAACTTAAGCTAAAATTATTTTAAAAAACTATTAAAACTGAGTAGCATATGAGGATTGGGTCAGTTGATGAACCATCAGTTTTTGCTCTGGGTCAGTTGATGAGGTTTTTGCTGACTATTAATCAAGAAATCCAGACACAGTGATTAAGAAGATAATCATATGAATAAAACAGAGAAAGCTGATACACACCTTGACAGCTTCCTCAACAGAAGCAGCTTCAGTTGATGGAGCTTGGGCAGAAACTGCCACCCCAACAGCTTTACCAGGGAAACTGCATGATTAAGTGTTTAAATAACATAAATATAACAAATTAAGATTCAGAAAATTAAAAAATTTTAGCATGATGAACCGTTGGAAACATAAAATTGTATATCATTAGTCATAAAAAGTATGATGACACCCAAAAAAAGGAAAAGAAAACTCATTATTCATGAGGCCTCAGTTTCTTCCACCTATTGCTTTTCTTCTATAGAAAGGCAAATAAATTCACAAATTTGTCCATCATAATAGAATCAAACCCATGACTTAAACAAAAGGCCAAAGGCTTCTTTGTAAAGTATTCATATTAATAAAAGTCATTATGCTATCCATGGAAAGTTTTTCCAAAATTACAAGATATGAACAGTAATAACATGGTTTTGAAAACCGGACCAGACATTAAACCAGTCGTTCTACTGGTTCAACCCGTCCGTCCGGTCTCAAGAACCGGATGGTATTATAATAAATTAAATATTTAAAAAAACAATTAGAAAAATAAGAAATTTTAATAAAGTTTAGAAAATCACCAACACTAATATACATTTAGAAACAATAAAACAAACAACTCTCAAATTTTCTTTTACAAATAACTAGTCACGTTTTATAAATATATATTTAAAATTTTAATCATTTAGATATTGGAACTTATCGATTATATGTGTTCTTTTTTAATAAATTTAAGATTTGTTTTGTTTCGGTAGTTAACCCCAAAAAAGGATTAGAAGTTCATATCCCACATCAGCTAGAGAAAGAAAAACTCCCAGAAATCTCTACTATAAATGACGCCTGCACTACTTCTTTCCGTACGTATGTGAACTGCCAAGGGAAAAATCAAAAGAAAAGCATTGTCTTTTGGTTTCCCGGTTCAATGGTTTAGTCCTGGTTTAACTTAACTCATTACGCTATGCCAATCACTGTTTGATCTCTATCAAAGTTTCAATTTGGAGCTTCAATTCTAAAGTGTAGCTTCTATTGAGTACAAATTAAAATTAAGAGCCAGCATCCCAAATAAATAATACATCTCCATGAATAGGCATATATCAATGAGATGACTAACACCGATTTCCATATGACTTACATATACAGAATAGAAAAGAGTAATCTTCATGAACCAATTGAAAGCTACATAGATTTTTATCAGGCAGGATGTCAGCCTGGCCCATTTTGACATGTTATCTCCTAAGAAAAATTAGGTCTCATTGATGTAGAGATGTTTGATTTTTTGAATGTATTATCAGAAAAAGGTGAACCATCTCAAATGCTGGTTCTTAGTTTAAAAAAGAGCGCATCAGGCGCACCTGATGCGTGATGCACCCGATGCGGTGGCTGAAACGCATCAGGTGGTCAGGATGCGCTAGGGGGTACAAGATGAGCTCTGATGTGATCGTCTGATGCGTGATGCGTCCAATGCGTTTTTTTGTTTTTGTTTTGAGCTTTACTTGCCTGAAACTGTAATGGGCTTAAAAAAGCCTGCGTTAGGCTAGCTGGAAAAGGCTTAAAAAGGTCTCTTTTAAAAAAAAGATTCCAATGATCTAATAAAAGGTCATGGCAGCTTTCTTTCCCCAAATTTCAAGGGTTTGCTGCTCGGGTTTGATGATGCGGATCTTGGGGACATTTAGTTTGTGACTAGAGATAGTTTGGAGAACTTTGTGGGGGGGAAGGGAAGTGGGGGCTGTTGATGATTTATCTTTTGGTTGTTTTGATCTTCCTAAGCGAACTTGTCTACTATGTTATTCAACATTTATGAACCACTGTTAAACTACTTTTGGTATATTGAAGAATTTTTTATATATAAGTATTTACAAGATATAAAATTAGTTTAAAAGTAATTTTGTGAAAATTAGGCGCATAGGGTTCGTGATGCGAGCGCATCAGGCATCGGCTCCCGGGACTATAAATGCATCACAGCGCAACCCACTTTTTTAAACCAAGTGCTGGTTGCACAAAAACCTAAAGGTTTATATCACAATTTACCTAGAAGAACTAAAACCTCGCACGTTTTGGTAGTCACGACTCCTAAATCGCATGATACTTGAGAAAACTACATTGTCTCCGTTGCTAGTAAAATTCTACCATGGTTCTAGGAATCTTGTTAACCAGAGGTGGTGGTTAAAAGGGTTGGGTTGAAACAAATTCATCTTTGTACCGGTCATATTGGGTTGACCCACAAACACTTATTGTCAATTTTAAATTCTTTCTTAATGTATAACTTTGTGTTTTATGATCACAAGAAAAAATATTGCAACAATAATCTAAAATTTTCGAGTAAAAACAATTTAAGAGGTCATACATGCTTAAAAAATACTTTTTTGTGAGACTTTTGACCTATTTCTTTAGCTAAAGTTTCCAAATTAACCCATTTCCCATAATGCAAAGCGACCCCTTCATATTTGATGGTATTGTGTCCATTAAAATGTAACGAGTATTTTTTCATAATATTGGCAACTGGCAGGATGATACCCACAGACTACTGGGAACGGTTTGACATCTATGAAAGATGATGATGCGTGTAAGTAACTTTAATCCTGTCAGCATATAAAAAGTTATCACCATATTATGGATGTGTCTGCGATTGCTTATTAAAACTGCTTATCTGTTTATTGTACTTAGAAAAATGCAGCTTGAAATGCTCAACTTCAAACTGCTTAGTCAATAAAACTGCTTATCAATTTCAATTTGTACTTAAATGTTTATTGTATTTCCATAATAAGACAACGAATATCAATTTTAATAAGCAATCCAAACACCCCCTAATTTGACAACTAAACCCCAAAATCCTGATCCTAATAAACTCTCGGATGACATCCATTCAAGCACAATAAGTTCGTAATGTAACCTAAACACCCAATCTTGCATCAAGTCCAACTGAAATAGGGTATAATTTAAAACTTGAATAACATATATAAACATACCTTGATGCAAGCTTAGAAGCAACACACTCGTACCACTGACTGGCAGCGGGGTAGAGATCGGCACTCGGTTTATCTAAAACAGCGCCGTACACCTTCACATCATCCTTAGTGATTTGATCACTGAAATCGTTCAAATCCCACCACAACAATTTGCAATTATACAAAATGCGAAACGAAATATGCTGGGGAAAGAAAAACGGCTGTAAATTTGAACTGAGTAATAAGTATATGATGCGATACCGACCCAGAGATGTAGGTTTTTCCTGACAGGAAAGCTTCGAGCGATTTAAGGCCGGCTTCAGTGTGCAGATCGGAGAAAGTAACAGCCATCTCAATAGATTATATGCGTTGTATGGATCGTTGAGATGGAAGGAGTGGCGGCCAGGAGGGGTCAGCACAAACAAGTGAAGCGATATTTATAGTTAGACAGGGGATATTGAGAGACAAAAACCCTAGATCCCATGAAGCATTATTCCTCGATCCTTTTTTATATGGTTCTATAGTGAAGGTTGAGAACTGATTTTCGTATTATAACTTTGAAAATCAATTTTGGTCGTTTATTTTGGATAATGGAATTCATGGATAAAAAGTGTGGAGCGGTTGAGTGTGGCAGAGTGCATGTAAGAAATTCATGGGTGGGCAATCCAATTGAAGGGGGGAATTGGATGGCTAAGATTAGTTCTCGCAGTTCTCGTACGAAAAACAGTTCTCGTTTGAACTTTTGTCTGGTTCTATATATACACTCTACCGGTTTTTTGTATAATCCTCTAAAATTAAAAAGAATTGAAATTCGAATATTCATATATTTGGTTAAACTTTAAAAGAAGAGAATTTGAATCATTACTTTGAAACTTTTTCTCAAATAAAAGAATTCAGATTTTTTTCTCACCCGTCGTGTAGAGAATTCAGATTTCACCTGTTTTAACTACATCACTAATACGGGTGTTAATTAGGTCAACAGATCACGTTTCGGGTTAATCGCTTGTGGTAGTCAGGGTTTTTTTATAAAATAAACTTCACCTATAACTAATCCTATTAAGCTTCAACTTAGTCAGTTTCGAGTTTACAGGGTCACATAGAGTGGGTTGTATTAGTAAGGTGATGGTGGGGCCAGGTTTTAAAAATAAGGTGATAGTGGGGTCGGGTTAATATGAGTGTATATGATTTGTATACTTGATGTAAGTTAAAATTGGCTTAACAAAATTTTTAATCAGGTTAACGTGAACCCGGATAAGGTCATAAAACCTAACCTTATATATAGTTTGGTTTGTTGGGTCACCCTAATTAACCTAATTTACTATTTTATAACTCATGAAACTCAAGCCTAATGTTGCTATATATAGAATATATGCCATATATAAATATGTAAGAAATTGTTAAATTATCTTGAATTTGGCATGCTTCCATGCCTGCTGACTGCTGTCTATCGAATATGTCATGCTCAAGTTTGGTTTTTTATTTACTTTCAATATATGACATGACGTAGCACTTGTTATTGACAATTGATATTTTGTAATATGTGAAAATTGTTAATTATATTGAATATGACCTGCTTCCATGTTTGTTGTCCATCAAATCTATCATGCTCAAGTCTGCTTTTTCATTTCTTCTCTATGTGTGACATAATGTATGATAAATTTTTAATTTTCTTTAATATGATATGAATTTGTATGAATAGGAAAATGTATTGGCTTAGTTTAATAACAAGCGATCGTAGACAACAACAAATGTAGTTGATCTTGACACGGTGGAGTGTGGTTTTGCACATTATTGTAGTCCTCTTGTTAATAGTTGATGTGTAAAAATAGGTTATAAAATTTTAAGTTTAGAAATATCAAAGTTTACTACAACACAATATGCGAGTATGACCTCACCATGTAGAAGTATAGAAATGATAAGTCCGAGTATCGTCTCCACAAGGGACGGTGAAACTAATTCAAATAAAATAATCACTATTAATCAATCTATCAGATTTTACTTAAAAGAAAGTACGATTTTATAATTAACTAACAAAATAAAACTAATTAACAAGAAATTAGATTCAGAACAATATTGGAGATGTAATTCACTTAGGAGTGTTTGGTAGAGAAAAAAGAAATTGGGAGAATTGGTTTCTCTTGTTTGGGAGAAATGGTTATAGTTTTGGAAAGAGAAATGGTTTCTCCACCCATTTCCCCCATTCCTTTGTATTTTCATCTCTCTTCAAATTGTGAAGAAATGGAGAGAAATGACAACCAATGTCTACTCATCATTGTCGATGTCCGGTTACGATGTGTTTCCGGCATTCTAATCATCGTCGTCGACGTCCGGAAAGGCAGCCAACGTTGCAACCACCATCCGGAAACTTGAGCCACCATTTCTCTATTTCATTTCTTTCCTAATACCAAACAAGGAAAAAATTCCAATTCTCCACACATTTCTATTTCTCCCCATTTCCATTTCTCTCCTATTTCCATTTCCATTTCTCCCGATTTCTTTTCTCTCTTCCAAACACCCCCTTAGACTCATGTCCCCTTAAAATTAGATATGATTAGTAAAACCCGATTAGTAATGAAATCCCTGAAGGTTGATTAATTAACTTTCATTCAATTTATCGAAATGCTAAAACATGGTTTATTAGATTCTCATCTCTAAGTCTATGAATCAACACATCTCGAATTACCTTCAAATATGGGATCTGATGTAACGTCCCAAAGTTCAAAAAATCTTTATGACTAAGTATTATAAAGATAAGGTGTTTATGAACTAGAGGGGTGAAAACCGCCATATTAAAAGATGATACGTTGAGGAGTTGTTTAGCTATTTAATCAGAGATATGTGTATATAAGCAAATAACTTCGTTTGAACCATTCTAAGATATATATACATACATACATACATACGTGAAGTACAGCAGCCTATTTATCTGTTGAGTTTGAGCTAGAAAGAAACAGCAAGATAAACCTGTTACATCAACAAATCAACTCTTAGAAGAACAAGGTATGTGGTGTATTTTCATCTCTCTTCAAATTGTGGAAAACTGGAGAGAAATGACAACCAATGTCTACTCATCATTGTCGATCTCCGATTACGATGTGTTTCCGGCATTCTAATCATCGTCTTCGACGTCCGGCAAAGCAGCCAACGCTGCAACCGCCATCCGGCAACTTGAGCCACCATTTCTCTATTTCATTTCTTTCCTAATACCAAACAAGGAAATAAATTCCAATTCTTCACACATTTCTATTTCTCCTCATTTCCATTTCTCCCCTATTTCCATTTCCATTTCTCCCGATTTCTTTTCTCTCTACCAAACACCCCCTTAGACTCATGTCCCCTTAAAATTAGATATGATTAGTAAAACCCGATTACTAATGAAATCCTTGGAGGTTGATTAATTAACTTTCATTAAATTTATCGAAATGCTAAAACATGGTTTATTGGATTCTCATCTCTAAGTCTATGAATCAATACATCTCGAATTACCTTCAAATATGGGATCTGATGTAACGTCCCAAAGTTCAAAAAATCTTTATGACTAAGTATTATAAATGATAAGGTGTTTATGAACTAGAGGGGTGAAACCCGCCATATTGAAAGATGATACGTTGAGGAGTTGTTTAGCTATTTAATCAGAGATATGTGTATATAAGCAAATAACTTCATTTGAACCATTCTAAGATATACATACATACATACATACGTGAAGTACAACAGCCTATTTATCTGTTGAGTCTGAGCAAGAAAGAAACAACAAGATAAACCTGTTACATCAACAAATCAGCTCTTAGAAGAACAAGGTATGTGGTGTTTGTTTAGCTTTGATGTTTTCATAGGGCAAAAGAGATTCAAAGTATGAATCATAGATCAAGAGTACTTGTTGTTATTATTTGTATGGTATGAAGTGTTTGGGGTGGAGAGAAACATTCCTATGTTGTAAAAATTAATTAAAAACAGATTAGATATCAAAAATAGTAGTTGTGTTCTTCGTAGTAAGTTGCAGGTCGGTCGTGTACACGGCCTATGTACGGGTTTAAAGATAGTGATAGGCCATGTAGCTAACATGGTCGTGTAAGGTATAGTAAACACGGCCCGTGTAGCAGTTTTGCCAACCGAATTCAGTTGGGTAAGTTGGTAATTTAGTGACCGGAGTTTGGTGTGTTGACCGAATTTGTTCGTGAGGGGTACATGGACCGTGTAGGCTTACACGGCCCGTGTAGGTATATATTTTAGCACAGTTTGATCAATTTCTGATGTTTAGCCTATTATTTAGTATAAGGTGGTGTCTGGATACTCGGCATAGCACTCTACTTGTTTAGCATAGTAATCAGTTACGAGGTGAGTATACTATTTCCTTTGTTTGAATAGTATGTAAATATCCATGATTTATAATGTGTGGTATCTTTGTTATGTGAGATAGATATGATGCATGTATATTGTACAGGGCAGTGGTGTATAACTATGCAGATGGTATAGCTATGCACAAGAGCATTACCATGGTACATAACTATATACCAGAATAGTGTTAAGAGGTATGTTAACGCATGTGGTGTAGTTATACTCCAAAGCAGTAACAGTTTGAATAGTTTTGTAGGTGTTACAAATTTTTTGTGTTCAATTAGTATGCTCATTAGACGTTATCAGTGTTGTATGTTGCAGGTGGCACATGTTATAGCATGGGTAAGGCTGCTCTCTGATGGTTCAGATAGCTCCGAATAGTTTGAAAGATGGATTTTGACACGTCTTTTGAAATACTCGTTATATGTGTAAATATGAACTAGTGTTTTGTAACTCTGATAACCTTTTTAGTGTTAACGAAAGCTAAAGTATTTTTAAGTTAAAAATGTAAAAAAGTGGTGTTACATCTGATCTGTCATCACTTCTAATCCTAAAAATTTTGTTACAAGAATTAGTCCTTTAGATAATTAATTAGGTTATTAGAGTTCCATTTCAATTTCTATCTCTAGTGAGTTGTCTACTATGTCACCTAAGCAAAAAGTAGAAGAAATCACACAATTACGATACTTTTGTGATCAATAAATATACGCAATCAACAACCCAAACAAGCAAAAGTTAAATCTAGAAGCTTATAGGGTTCTTAATTGGAAAAATGGAAAATTGTTCAATAAAACATCAAATAAATCTATAAGATGAATCAAATCTAGTCTAAGATTCAAATAATCTAAGTGAATGTAAGAGTTAATGTAATATTCCAAATTCTATTATATCATTATTATTAGTTAATTAGGTGGTTCTAACACTCATTAGAATTCTTAGAATTATATTTCAAGTTTATAAAAAACTATGATGGATCATAGATAAATTGTAAAAGTAATGATCAAAATGGTGATTATAATTATTTGATGTCATTTTGTCATGAAGTACAATTGATAATGTATAAAGTGCAATTGACTTAAGCTTCATATATTAGTAATGTAGTTTTTATAAGTTATTGTATGTGTAGATTGGGTGAAACCTTAGGGGCTAAAGGTGTCGAGTTTGAAAATTTGGGGGCTGAATGTATAAAATGTGAAGTTATAAGCACCAAACCCAGATTTTTGACTCATTTTGGGGTCTTATTTCTGGAAGTCTCTAGAGAAAGAAGAAGAAAAGGAGGAAGAAGATGGAATCGTGTAGATATCACAAAGCTTGTTGTTTAGGGTTGACTTTAAAGTCAAAATGGAGGTGTTTTAATGATAAATTCACCATTGAAGCTTTGAATTGAGAGTGATCTGGGGTTAGACAGAAGTGAATCTAGTTTCAAGTAAGTTTGTCCAATTCATGTTTGATATTAGTGTTTAAAGTTATATTTGAAAGTTAATTGAGGTTTGTTTGACTTTATTAGTCAAATGGGTCAAAACCCATCAAGTTGAGTTTGATTTGTATGAGTTATGTTAGATTATTGTTTATGGTGTCTTTGGGTCTGTTTTGATACAATTTTTAGTGTCCAACTTATTTTGAGCTTGAGTTAGGTTGCAAAAGATGAGTTTTAGACTTGAAAAGAAGCAAAATTTGACTTGCAAATGTCTCGCGGTGTGAGGACGCCATTTGGGTGAGTTTTGGGGTTCTAGAGATTTTCTCGCGACGCGAGCCAGGCTGTGAACTATGGCAAGTTTTATAAAAATCATATAAAATCAAAAAAAATCATTAGAAGTCATATTATATATCGTTATGAAGCTCTTTGAGTCTACTTTAACTTACTTTTAGGCATCAGAGGCTAAATCAAATGTTTTAAAAGGTAAAACTTTGGTACAATACATAAGGGTCAATTTTGAATGATATTTTCATGCAAGCAAGTTTAAGTTCCAATAAGTTAGAACTCTAAACTCCCTTTAAGCATCTTGGATTGAATTGGTACCATTTTTACTGTGTATTAAGAGTCCTCAATCATAATTAGAACTTTGTTCATATGTGTTGTTTGGCTTGGACATTATAGAATTGTCAAGCGATTAGAAAACGAGTCTTATGAAAGGTTTGGACATTGTATAACCATAGATGAAACTTGAGTCATTCGTTTGAGTAAGGATAATTAAATGGTAATTGGATTTGCTCTTGTTCAGATATGAGAGTTATTGGAGCTACTTGTAAGCTTGTTGCCTTTGGGTTGGGTGGTGATTCTCATCACACCCTTCAAGTGAGTATACCCTGCGGATACCTAGCTTTTGTAAAAGATAATAAGTCATCATAAATTGTGTTTTTATATGTTTGGCAGATTGTTCTATGAGGCTTAATGAATTAAAGGATGTGAAACTTGTGTAATCTTTCTACGTTGATGAACATCATTATGGAAATCAAAGTGAGACCAATACTCTACTTAGGAGGAGGTTTACGTTATTAACATGTTACATGATAATTTCTTGTGATATGACACTCCATGTAGGAGTGAGTTATGATCTTGTATTAACTCAAGTGATTATAAACTAATAAGTTTTGTTTACACTTAGAGTGTGATATGGGTATCGAGATGTCAAATATGATATTGTTTATTAAGCATTTATGCTTAAGAGTTATGAGTTACGCGACATCTATTTGTTTATTGTTGAGCATAAGTGTTTGAGTTACTTAGCCTTTATGGCATGTGATTTGTGTGACCCTTGTGTATGAATTTTGGTCCGGACCCGTGATTAAGATTAAGTGCCTTGCACCATGATAGTTCCTCGCCATTGGGTGACGTGTATTGGTTCATATGGCTTCGGTAATTAGGAACCTAGACACACATTATTAGATATTAAGACATACGAAATCAAGAGTATAAACTCAAAATCTTTAACACATACATGAATAGTTAGTCGAGTTTTGACTCTTAGTGGTGAAGGTTTTTAATAAATGAAAAGGATATGAAGAAGAGAGTTACAGAAACCAAAAGATGGGTTTCTAATTTGGTGGATTAAGAGAGATATGGTGTGGTGACGGAAACAAAAGTAATAATAGGAGGTGCAAAGGTGTCGGAAACACTGACAATTGGAATGATTGTGGCGTGACGGTGGGATTTTGTAATTGTTGAGATTTAATGAGTGACAAGGGCGGTGAGATTCAACAAGCTAGTGACAAGGTCTTTCCTAATGGAACTAAATTCGTTGAGTCCATAAACCAAACCGTTGGAGTTGCTAGGGGCAGAACTAGGATTTTTACATAGTGGGACTTTCTTTATAAAAACACTAGTGATACCCATAATATACAAATGACGTAAAAAAGTTTGATTATTTATAAGATAAATAAACAATGAAATCCGTTTAAAGATTAGAAATTACATGTTAATATAATGCTCAAGGTTTGTCAAAATCAATCGTTTTATCATTAAATAAACCTGCTAGTAACAAAGTATTAACTAATACCTATTTTTGTTCTTTAAAATAAAATAATAATAATTTAATTCGATGCCAAATAATTGATGATTCAATAATTCAATAACAAACAAATTCTTCATTACAAATTCAATGAATATGACTTACAATTCTAATAACAAAAAATTCTTTATCAAGATAAATTTTGTAATTTAATATTATAATCTCCAAATAATAACTTTATTCTTTGATCTTTTCTGTTTTGATAAATTAAAAAACAATATTTACATTCAAATTAAAATGATGCAAAGACAGAATAACAAAAAGATAACAAAATATCAATAGACATATTAGTAGCAGAATAAATATAATGAAAAACGTCTCGAAAAGAAGTGAATAAAAAACCCTACAAACCATCAAAGGCAAAATGTCATTTTAGCCTTCAAAGCCTTTATCGTTTATTTTGTTATTATATTGGGCTTTCAATTTTAACTAGGGACAAGCTTAATAAAAGTGGCTGGCCTTGAGCTTATAATATACAAGGACTTTAAACTAATTAGTCCATCCGTAAGGCCACTCCCGAAGAGATTCGGGTTCCTTTGGGTTGAAAGGTGATGTTCGGGAACACCCCTACGGGGGTTTCGGGTTTCTTCCAAATTTTTACATCTCGGGTCCGCCAACCCGATGAAAGTTGCAACTTTCTTTTTTTCCTTCTTTTTTGGTTTTTTAGTGAGAGTGAGGAGAGAGAAAAATATTTGGGTTGTTTGGGAAGGGTGCTACTAGAGTTTTGGGTTGATTTGGGTTGGGAAGGAAAACGTAAAAAAAGTTAATGTGGCATTTGGGTTGGTTTGGGAAGAGGGGGAGCTTTACGGGTGGCTTTAGGGGGGTCTATCACCATTCAGCCTTCTTCTATCTCCTCATTTGAAAGTTGCTATATTTGTTAGTGACAATGGGGTTCAAAGATTTAGAGACATGTCTTGATCAAAGGATAAATATTATTGTTGGGGGTGGGGTTTTAATCGTATGAATGTTCTAGTTAATTAGTTTGTTTATTGGTTTTTTTGACAATATCTTTGTAATTTATTTGGTATTTTCATATATAAGGACTATATAAAAATCGTTATAGAATAGCAAGAACCAAAATTGTAATAAAAAAACAAAATTTTATATACATAAATCTAAATTAATTTTAATGGAGTCACAATTGAAAAATCCTTCATATTTGTTGGTTATGGGGATCTTTGTTTGCTCTATGGTATGGTTATTCGGGCTGATGAAGCTAAATGGTGGGATGGTAGTGCAGTTGGAGTAGTTGTTTGCTCTTTTATGTGGCGTGGCTCGTGGTATGTTGTTCAGGTGTTGCTAAATATGTTTCATTTTCAGTTTTCTTTTGATTGTGTTGTTGTCTGAAAAGTATTCTGTCGCAGGTTGTTTCCTTCTCTGTTTCGGTAGTATAGTTGATCATATGTTTGTAGTTGTAGTTTGTTTTCTTTTGTTGAATCATTTGCCCCTTGCAAGTTAAACTTGTTTTGTAGTTTTGCACTATTGGTAATGATATGATATTATGTTTCTAAAAAAATAATCAATAAAATTTAATAAATAAAAATAGAATAATTAACAAACCATATAACATATATATTAATAAAGGATATAATTTATGTTTCTAGCAGCAATTATTTTAAGTACTTTCATATTTATAAATATTTTAAATGAGAGATATATTAATTATTTTATTATTTAAACCCTTATCATTTTCTTTAAATAAAAATAGATTCATAACACGCCATTTTGCGTTTAAAAAGTATGAGATCGAGTTCTATTGTCAACAAATTTAAAGTATATTAGGAGCCGTTTTACGTTTAAAAAAAATATTTCTTTAAATAAAAATAGATTCATAACACGCCATTTTCCCCATATTATTATTATTATTACTATTTTTCTTTAGGATGCAAATGCGAGTTAAAATTCATCCGATGTTAATCGAGCTAACCATTACAAAACTATCGTGTAATCCGTGAAATCAAGTCTCTTTGATTCCTTCGATTGGGGACAACAAAATGGATCAAACCCTAACTTGACTTTACATTCAAAATATTGAAGCTCACACCACACGAAATTTGTTCATGTATTTGTTTCTATGATTTCATTCGATCAAATTTAACCACAAAATTAGTCAGCAACAACAACGATCATCAGGTTTAATGTCTTCATCTCGCCGGAGATGTCGCCGGCGGCGGTTCTAGGTTCATGCACCGGTCAGTTTTCTTCTTCCATTTCTTCTTACGCGTTTCGCTATTTTATAAACGAGATGAACAATTCATCATCAAATTCGAATCACGGTTTTCGGAACCCGAATGAAACGAATGCCACTACAGGGTTTAGTTCGCCGCCTTTAGCGGCTTCTAGGGCTCCAGGAGGTGCGGTTGCTGCTGGTTCAGCTTCTAATCTTTCACGACCACGGCTATTGAAGATGAGAAGGCAAACTTCTCATAACCCGAGGTCTACTGCTGCCTCAGGAAGCCGTCGTGGGGAAGGTTCGGCTGACCCTGGTCAAGGGTTTAACCCATTTCGGACTTCATCTGAATCGGTATTTGGGGATTCTGATACTGGGAATGTTGGTCTGAAGAAGACGTTTACATTTGGAGCAGGTAGTAGTAACGATCCTAGCTCATATTCCGAAAGCGGAATTGCTAGTTCGGTTGTTGATGATTTGAGGAAAATGCAGATTGATAGTGATAAAAGTAATAGCAATGCAATTAGGAGCAATGCTGCATTTAGCTTTAAGGCGTTTCAAAGCGAGAATAAAAAGAGCTTTAATGAATCCATGGTTGATCAACTACCAAAAGAAGTTAACAAATTGAACATTGGAGATTTTGGTAGTTCGGGTAGCCATGGAAGTGTGAAGAGTTTTCAAGACACGAATGAAACAAAGAGCCGATTTACCAGTACATACCGTACCAATGTGGAGGAATCACTGCAACACGAGATGCACAAAATGAACCTGGGCAATCCCGGTAACAGCTTTGTATTTGGGAAGAACAGCAAGAGTGATGAACATATGTTAGGAAGATCAGAGTCTGTAAACCGTGGAGAGCAGTATGATGAAGTTAGTATCAAAGCTGATTTAATATCAGATAAGATGCAGGAGCTGAAAGTTAGTGGTGCTGGAGATGATAAACAAAAAAGTTTTGTATTCGGATCAAATACTAGAACTAGTGATAGTTTTCTTGGAAGGCCAGAGTCTGTAAATCATGGTAAGCAGCATATTGAAGAAAATGTGAAGGCTGATTTAATATCAGATAGGATGCGCGAATTGAAGGTAGGTGGAGCTGGAGAAGACTTTGTGTTTGGTCAAAATGTTGAGCCAAAAGTATATGAAACCACCTCATCTTACAACTTCCAGCCATTTGGTAATCCTAAATTTACAAGCAGACCTGAAAGGAATTTTGAATTTACTTTTTCTAGCAAATTGGATAATTCCCAGGCTCCAAACGTAGAACTGAAAACCCCCAATACTAAGGGAGGCTTGTTTTCTAGTGCAAAAAGCATACCTGAAGTTAGATTAAAGAAAAAGAAAGGAAAGGTTAGAAAGCCTATGATTAGTCAACTGCAGCCTAATCAAGACTTTGTGTTTGGGCAAAGTTCAGTTCAAATTCCCGATAGTTTTGAAGCATACTCGCCAATGGATGTTTCACCGTATCATGAGACATTAGCTGATAATTATTCTAGAGGAACTTCTGTGACTTCTGATGATGCTACTTCCCAAATAAATGACCAAAATAGTGTGTCAAGCGAATCACATATAATTAACTCAAATGTCACAATAGATGAAGATTTAATTTTTGCCACAAAACGATTAGGTGTCAATGATGGTGATGTCCAATGTGAAGTTTCTGAGACGGAAACCTTTAAGTCAGCGATGGAAAATATAGAATATAGTAGTGACACTTTTGCTACTGCATTGGATTCTGACTTGAGTTCCACTGCAACCTCTGGGAATCAAGAAAAAACAGGCACACGGTTGTTTAAATTTGGTTCGAAGTTAGAAAATATAAGCAAGGACAATTTCACTTTTGTTGCATCTACGTCTGATCAAAGTCAACTGTCACCAGGGACACGTCCGCATAGAAAGAAACATCGGTTGAAGACTGGTCAAGATTCTTACAGTTCAACATCCGATGCAAAAACTTCTTATGCTTCATCTTCCTCAATTTTGTCTCCTGGGAATACCCAAAAAGCTGATAGGTCAACATTATCAAGTAAAAATAAGGATGATCTAAAACCGATAAAGGATCAAGATTCAAAGCATGGAAATTTATCAACTGCATCAGTCAGCATTGCAGCAGAGGAAGCTTGTGAGAAATGGCGATTGAGGTCTGAGATTCTTTCTTCTATGCTCCTAGAACTTATATAGTTTATCAATTACTCAGAGGTGGCATTTTTAATGCTTTACTAATGAACGGTTGAATTGGGTTATGTTATATCTCAAACGGTTTGAAAGTTGTCTAAAGTGTATTTTTATTGCATACAACCTCGTGAATCAGTTTATTGAACAATATAGGTTGGTAATGGCATAAAAGGTAACCAATGCTGGTTCGGATTTCTATTTGGGGTAATGCACCCACAAAATAGGTTTGAACTTTGAACTTATAATTTTCTTGATAAAAAGGGCTGAAAGTTTTGATTATTTCAAATTAGGGTCATCACCCATAGCTGGCCAAAATGATGATGTGGCGCTGAACTGTTAGTAACTGCGGCCATGTTGGGTTTATTTTTCTCTCAACATGGTGTTAATGCGGCACCAGAAAACTGGTTAACACACAGCATTATTATAAAGGGAAAACTACACCAAAATGTATCCAACTATGCATGTTTTACTAATGTAGGTATCATAGTCTAAAACATACCTTTTGACACCGGGCTTTCAAAAGTTATCTTTTGATGTATTTTGGATACATACAAATATACAATAGCTAATAATGATGAAAGTTTGATACATAAGCATGTGACTTTACATGCAAAAGCTGAGTTTCTAAGTTTGTTACATCAATAGGTGGTTTTGAAGTACGACACATACAATAACAAAACATGTTTAGTTTGAATACGTTTTGGTACAATTTGCCCTATTTTAATTGAAATTTTTTGAAAAGTTTGAGCCTTTTTGTGGGAGCAAACAAAGTGCGTTACCCCATCTAACTTGTGGTTTTGTATAATTTGCCCTAATTGTAATTGCATACTTTTGGTAATAATAGACAATGAGCTAATTACTTATAAAAAAACTAACAATCTGGACCAAGAGAGTGTTTGTGGGTCAAACTTATATTCCCAATCTGACCTGTACTGGGTTAGACATGTACTGAAAACTTGCATGTTTTGACTTGGACCCATTTTGACCAATTGCCCAACCCGACCATTTTGTCACATCGACAATAAACGATCCCTTGTTGTGTTCTAAATGTGATTTTGTATTATATCAGGGGAAACCAAGCTTATGGTAATGGAGATCTAGCCAAAGCGGAGGATTATTACACACAAGGGTTAAACTCGGTTTCTCAAACTGAGAAATCTAAAGGCTGCCTTAGAGCTTTGATGCTATGCTATAGCAACCGTGCAGCAACTAGGATCTCTCTTGGAAGGATGAAAGATGCTCTAAAAGATTGTCTGATGGCTGCAGCAATAGATCCGAATTTTCTAAAGGTCCAAGTTCGTGCTGCACAGTAAGTGTCATTTCTGTTAGACTTATATAGTTTATATTGGTTTATAGCATTAGTTAGTTCTTTATGCTTATAAAGGGGCCAAATGGGTTGTGTAATAGGTCAAAACATGAAACAGGCCAGGTTGAATCGACCCGGAACATATTTTGTCGAAGAGTATTGGTTTTTGATAATTAATTAGCGTGACATGTATCATTAGAAAAAGTGTATTATTCTAATAATAATGTAACTTCTTAGTAAAGTGAGCGATGAGGTTTTATGCATTATAAACACACTATGGGGGACCTCTTTTTTACCTCTTCCTTTTTAAGCTAGCTTATTTTTTATTTTAGCCATCTTACCCCTACTAGATAACACAAACCCAAATTGGCACATTCACTAGTAAATGGATCAAAATGGTCTCCTGTAGTTACAGTGTTACACGTGTAGTTCCTATTTCATGGTACTCAAGCATGTTAACATGCCAAGACCTGTATACGTGTATATGCGGGGGCATACCCTCATATATGCATGTATGTAAAATACATGTGCACATGTATGTGTGTACATACGTACTAATATAATAGCTTTTGTTAGTTGTTAATAATCTGTTTATATATACAGTTGTTATCTTGCTATTGGCGAAGTTGAAAGTGCAACCCTTCAGTATATGAAGTGCTTGCAGTCAGGGAGTGATGTCTGTGTGGACAGAAAATTGTTAGTAGAGGCCTCTGAAGGTCTAGAAAAGGCACAGGTGTTTCACTCTCTCTCTTAATATGTATTTACCAATTACCATACGTTATTACGTCATCAAGTTTATCCAGTTACACACTCAGTTCATGCCCTTCTTAAGCTTCTATCTTTATATTATATTAAAATTTTGGTTTGTATGTTTTCAGAAATTGACGCAGTGCTTTAAGCAATATACTGAACTTCCACGAAGAACACCCAATGAGTTAGAATGTGCGCTGAGAGTTATTGATGAAGCTTTGAAGATAAGCAGTTACTCGGAGCAATTGCTTCAAATGAAAGCAGATACTTTACTTATGGTTCGTGTTTATGTGTTGGATGCTTGAAAATTTACTCCTTATGCAAAGTTTGACTTGATACATGGTTAACGAAAGTGTCTGTCTACCGGCTAAATATTTGTCCTCTAACAACTACAAAATGAAGTAAAATTCAAAGATAACAAGTAATGATCATTATTTAGTAGATGTGGCATGCTGACCGTTTTTCTTATGAATGGGTCGATTCGAGAACTGGTCGAATGGGTCGATTCGAGAACTGGTCGAATGGGTCAATGCATACAACCTTGTAGATTATTATTATAACAATATTTTTCTAATGTCTTAGATATTGCTTTAAATGGACAATGTAATGTTTTGGGTCAACCCTAGCCGTACTATTAAATAGTATGTTTATACCCATTACTCAAAACCCGCCCAACCCGCCCATCTAGCCATCTCTAGTAATTGGCAAAAAAGTAATTTGGATGAAAAAAATTACCAAAAAAGTTAAAGGTTGCATTTTTCTGGGACCAAAAGGGAAGTGTTGCATATATTTGGGATGTAGCAAGTAGCTTACAAAGTAATCTGACTTTATGATTTTGCATCATTGTTTTTTGATAGCTTACATTTTGATACTGTTTTGTCTGGTTTCGCAGTTACGGAGATACGAGCAGATTATTCAGATGTGTGAGCAAACTCTGAGTTCTGCTGAGATAGAAACACCCTCAAGCTCCAGCTCATGGAGATCAAACCTGATTGTTAAATCCTATTTTTATTTAGGAAAATTAGAGGAAGCTCATGAATTTATTAAAAAGCAAGAGAGTTCTGGCCATATTACCGAAAGGTATCCCTACCTTCTTTTTGGGCTAAAATAATTAGATTTTGCTAAAAGCTCTGCCATTTTGGTGCGAGTAGCATTTTTTTTTTTGTTATTATGGTAAACATCTTGTTAGAGGTAGGTGGCACTCTCAAACCATTTACTTCTAAGTAAATTGATTTGGGATATAGTTTTAATCTCAAGTTGGCCGAGTATATAAATTAGCAATTGGGTTGAAAATCACTTGAAGTGTATATCTAATGGATACAACCTCATGGATCCCTTTATTAAAATATTTAGATTTAGATTATTCTTGTAATAAACTGATTATATTGTTTTGGTAATCATATATAATGCATTAACTATTTATTATACAAAGTGTTTCTGGTCAACCAGTATCTGGTCACACTAAATATGACCCTTTTTACCTGTTACTCAACCCATCCATCCCAATTCATCGTGCTACCTCAGCATTTTGTGGGACTTTTTTTTCTTTTAAGTTGACATATTTGTCTTATTGATTTCCAGGTTAGAAAGCATGAGTTTGGAATCAATGATACCTTTGGCTGACACAATACGTGAGCTTTTATCTCGTAAGGTACGGAAACAAGTACATTGCTACATTTTTTTTAATAAACTATAACAAGGATCTTGTGATTTCAAGATAATGAAATGTCCAGTTTACCTCTGTGGGATTTGGCATAATATAATCTAATTGATTTTTGTTTGCAGGCAGCAGGAAATGAAGCATTTAAATCTGGGAAGTATGCAGAGGCAGTTGAAAATTACACTTCTGCTTTGTCATGCAGTGTTGAATCACGCCCTTTTGCAGCAATATGTTTTTGCAACCGTGCTGCAGCATATAAAGCTTTGGGTCAAATTTTAGATGCCATTGCAGATTGCAGCTTAGCTATAGCTCTCGACCCAAGCTATCTCAAGGTTTGCTAACATGCACCAGTTTTTGCACTGTTAGTTATAGTGTTGAATTTTATGCAAGTATGCAACAGATCATGGGCATGATGAGGAACATATAACTTCTTTTTTGTTTTTTGAAAAAGCTTGCTCCTCTCACTAATTGAAATAAGAGTTGCATATTTTCTCTCACTGTCCAAAAAAGTTCATCTTTTGACTTGGCACATAGATAAAAAAACTGACTTATAAATCCCATGGGGCCTCGTCAGTAAAGATAACACTTGCGGGTCACACGTTTCTGTTAATCAAAATGGGCCTCGGTTAGAACATGTAAAAAATTTTGTATCTGTTGAACCAGGCGTGCTCCGGTTGACCCTAAACTTATATTTTCCAAAAGAGTTTGAATCATTATAAATATTTAGTAGGGAGAATTTCATATATATCCTTCCAAAACTCTAAATTACATATATATCCTTACAAAACTTAAAACTACATCTATATGCTTCTAAACTCTTTAAACTCTCATATACTCTCTCTCTCTCTCTATATATATATATATAGGGGATGGTTTATTTGAGAACCGTTTTTATTGCGAGTACCGCGAGAACCAATCTTGGCCCTTGATTAAAATAAATCAAGGGCCAATAAAAATGATGGCTCATTAATGACTCTTCAATGACGCATTAATGAGGGGTATTTTGGGAAAATTAAGACTCGCTCTTTAATGGCTGCTTACCCGGACGCAATTCACAGTTGGGTTAATATATAAAAGACCAAAATACCCCTATTAATGAGCATTAACGGTGGTTACAAATGGTACTCGCAATAAAGACAGTTCTCAAATGAACTTCTCCATATATATATAATATATATATCTATACTAATATATAAAGCATTTAACACTCTCTCTCCTAAATGTCTTAATCTCTTAAATTTTAAGTCATTTGATATTACTAACTTACCCCTTATTTAAATCTTAAAAGGAAACCATTGAATACCATTTTAATAACTAAACTTTCTATAAAAATAATGTTTAAAAATGTCAACTCAATACAAATTAAATTTCAACCTATAAATATTACACAAATTAAAAATTAAATAAAAAAACCTCCATAGAAATATTATTTTAAATATTATATCATATACCAAATAATTTAATTGAAGTATTAGAAAATTCGTATAACTAAAACTCATAAACTTGATAACATGTAACCGAATTTATAAACACTCATATAAGTAAAATAAAAAGTTTAATTTATAATATATTTAATATTATTTTACTTGAACTCTTAAATTTTAAGTAATAAAAAATTACCAATATAGTCTTAAATATCTTTATATTTTTTAAAATACACCAACCCAGCCACTAATATATTATCTCATACCTACACAATTTCTCATTCAAATCAACACAATTCACCAAGTCATTGATATGTTTTTATCATCTTATTTTATAAGTAGAGATTGTTTTTTTTTCTTATTTTATTATTTTTCAAAGGTTATTTTAGAAATTAACGAAAGAGTTGATAGATAATAAAGAAATAAGTAAAATGGAAAAGAAAGAAACAAAATGGATATGCTGCAAATAGAAATTATTCTACGTCATCATAGTGTGTGTATACCATACCCTACGTTACCGAAAACGGACATGTTATCGAGAATGAATTAGTTATCGTCGCCGCATTGCGCGGGTAACATGCTAATTATATATATATATATATATATTATATCCTTACAAAACTTAAAACTGCATCTAAATGCTTCTAAACTCTTTAAAATCTCTCTCTCTCTCTCTCTTTCACACACACACACACACACATATATATATATATATATCCAAATACTTAATTTATTCATTATTAAATCATTATATTAATAAACATTATATTCAAATTGAAGTATATATAAAGTTACTAAAATACCCCCATCAAGAATTACCAGATAATTATCACGGTATGTGGAGCCTTGTACGTAGCAGTTATAAAATACATTATTGGCAGGCAAATCAATGTAATCATGGGCAAAACTATTAGCAATCTCAATTGCCAATTCACCATGCACGTACAGTAATTATACAACACAATATTGACAGCATTGCCCTAAGCAAAAACATCATCATGAAGATTGAACTAAAAACAAAGCATAAAATACACCACAACTACTCGACCCATAATTCAACAAAGTTTGAAACTATAATACCACCAAACGCCCCACTAAAATCCCATAAAATAAGAGTGACAACTAAACGAATCCAATCCCCTTTACTAAATATGAGCTTCTCAAATTAATGGTGCAAACCCCCATTTCGATTATGCAACAGACGACAGAACTTCTTGAAGCAGACCGAGTTAAAGTTGTTTATGTACCAAGAATTGTTCCAACTTCCGACAAACATAAGGAAAGCTAGTGAAATAAAATTAGAAAGACGTGAGCAATGGTCGCAGTGGAAACGAGTGAAAAAGAGAAAGTTTTGGGGGTGGGGGTTGAGCAACTTGAACGCTGAACAACAATGTAGTGACTGGAAAGTCTGCGAGTGGGGTTATTAGGTGAGAACAGGTGAAAGGGGGGAAGAGGAAGAGGAACGATAAGGTGGGAAAGGGGTAAGGTTCAGGGTATTTCACTTTAATCTTTTTTGTTTGCATTGGGGCAATTTGGTAACTTTATATATAAATCACTTTGAAGATAATGTTTTATTAATATATAAATGATGTAATAATGAATAAATTAAGTGTTTGGATATATATGTGAGTTTAAATAGTTTAGAAGGATATAGATGTAGTTTTAAGTTTTGTAAGGATATATATATGTAATTTAGAAGTTTTGGAAGGATATATATGAACAACAACAATAAAACTGCTCAATCCTGCCAGAGCGGGTATGGGGCAGATAAGATGTAGAAAGTCATACCTCTACCGAAGTAGAGAGACTGCTTTTGGAAAGACCTCCGACAAAAGAGAGAAAAAATATGTAAATAAAAGTTATTAATATCATAATAATTTACTAAATAGAAATAAATTAATATAAAAAATGTTGGGTAACTTTTGATCTGGTAATATATTAACAGTTTAGAAGGATATATATGAAATTCTCCCTAATTAGTATGCCAAATATAATTACAATTTATATATTTCAGTATCAATCTGGATTTTTGAATTATGACATAAGTGGTTTTATGCATTAAAGATACATGTTGGGCAACTTTCGATCTGTAGTTTACTTTCTAGGTGTTTTTTTCCTTTTATTTTACTCATTTGACCCCTTAGAGATAGAGTATAACGTAAATCAACCCTTTATAAGTAAGTGGGTTGAAACTGCCACCTCTATTTGTCAAGGAATGGATCCTAGGGTTGAATCCCACTGGATGCTACCAACTCCATAGAAGTTATTCCTGCCAACCAGAATGCCTAAGTTTTCTCAAATCTCATGTCATGGTGGAGTTGATGCTTTGGTTGCCAGAGCCTAAGTTTTTTAAAAGAAAGTTTGACCATGTTTTTTTTTCCTACAGAGTCTACAGTGTCCATTAACAAGGACAAACCAAAACGAAGTCCCAGGCTAAACCAATCTTGATATTTCAAGTAATCATTGTTAATGGGTAAAAGTAACTCAGGATTGAAAAATGTAAAGGGAACTTTGCATTTCAATTGTGACAACCCAGACTAGAAAGTGTTGCAATTTTTTGGGGCCGGAGGGAGTTCGATTTTCTCTTTGTCATTAATATGATGAAAATATAACAATCTTAAGAAGTTCGAATGTGTAGTTGTGGGATCCAATAATGATAACATGATTCACTTATGTAGAGAGGTGGTAGTTTTTACCCATTTACTGATGAATGGGTTATTCTGACTTGTCTTTTATCTCAAATTGGTTAAGTAAAAAAAATGGAACGAGTCGAAAGTAGCCCAAATATATTTTCAATGCAGACTGTTATTGAAATAATTTATTTTAGTACTTACTATTATTGAAATAAAGATTCCCTCCCAAGTCATTTTTATTTTTTTTCTTCAAGATGTCGTACCATTATTGAAATAATTTTACTTTCTAATCATATTTGACACATTGATAATTTGTAAAAAAACTTAAGAATGTCAGACAAAAGCTAACCCGTGTCAACATATAGTAAAAGTTAACCATTTGACATGAATCCGTTTTGACCCATTACCCGACCCACTCATGTTTCCACCTCTAATCTATAAGTTTTTTCAACAGCATATGCTTTTCTTTCTTGTGGTTTATTACTGACATTATAAAATATATATTTATTTCAGGCAATTTCTAGACGTGCCAGCTTATATGAGATGATTAGAGACTATGGACAAGCCGGTCAAGATGTTAGGAGATTGGTGTCTCTGCTGACATCACAAATGGAGGACAAAGGCATTATTTCTGGAGTGTTTGATAAATCAAGTGGTATGAATGAGCTAAGGCAAGCTCAGCTCCGGCTTTATAACATAGAAGAAGAATCCAGGAAGGATATTCCCTTAAATATGTACCTCATATTGTAAGTTATGATGTATCTTCATTCACCAGTCAAACTTCTGTTTGGAATCATGAATTGTAAAAAAGTGGCAAAAGGGTTGGCACTGGTTATGGCTAATTTTAGTGCTGGTTGCTTCCAAAATTTTTATTATATTAATAACAGGTTATTCTTTTCTTTAAATAAAATGATTTAGGAGATGGAATATTGATTCGACCCATTTATAAGTAAATGAGTCAATTCTAACGCTAAGAAAACATTTTTACATATAGAGATGTGATATGGTTCTGAATCTTTACAGGGGAGTTGAATCAACTGCTGCTGCATCAGAGGTCAAGAAGGCCTATCGGAAAGCTGCACTAAAACATCATCCTGATAAGGTTGTATACATTGTTTTAAATTGATAGAAGTTGTTAGAGGTGGCAAGATATGTGGGTTGGGTAACTGGTCAGCACGTGTTTCGGCTTGAAATGGGCCCTTTCTTAGCAAGGTTGAAACAGTCTTGGTTGGGTTGGGTACTTGGGTTGATCTGCTAACGTTCTTTATTCCTTCCAAATTTTCTGTTAATTATTAACATGTTGATCATGATAAAAAACAATATGATTACAATAGAATCTAGGTGATTTTTAACTTGTTTGACCAGTTCTCCTGGCTATATTTTTTTTTCTGATTTGACCCTCCAAAGTTAATGAATTGAAATTGCCACCTCTAGAAGTTGTATATGGTTCCTACTAACCTTCATGTTTTTAATAATTTATGTATTTGCTGATGTAGGCTGCCTTATTGGTGAGTAGAAGTGATCATGGAGATGATGGAGTGTGGAAGGAAATAGCTGAAAATGTTCACAAAGATGCTGACAGGCTTTTCAAAATGATTGGAGAAGCCTATGCTGTACTTTCAAACCCTTCCAAGGTGATCAATTAATAAAGTTTTCAGCATTCTTTCCACATGTTAGATAAGATTAATATTATCTGTAAATTGAAAATAAAAATCGAATTTTTTTTGTAAGAAGAGTTTCACATACCACATACACATATAATTGTAAAATTGTTAATATTTTGGGAAGGTTTTGAGATAAGAGTGGAAGGCTTTATACGCATTTTAAGTTACACAACTATCCTTGATACAGAAAATTTTTATAATTGTAAAATTTCTAGCTCTCTTCTACTCAAGAACACAGAGAGAGAGAGAGAGAGAGAGAGAGAGAGAGAGCAGTCTTTTTCTTCCTTTCTAACTCATGGATACACAAAAGTATTATGACATTCTTTTCCTTTCTCTTCTCTTCTAATTTGCACCTTTCTGGCTTTCTTTTCTCTCCAAACTCGAGAACAGACCCTGATGTTTAAACGTGGCTAAATGGGTGGGTTGACCGAAGTTGCTTTTTGTCCAAAAAATTAGATTACACATGGTGTTTTTGAATATGATTAGAAAATGTATATTATTTCAATGATTATATGTCTTTTAAATAATATGATTTAGGAGGTTATACTCATTAAAAATACGT
This sequence comes from Dittrichia graveolens, assembly GCA_038502395.1. NCBI lineage: Eukaryota > Viridiplantae > Streptophyta > Magnoliopsida > Asterales > Asteraceae > Dittrichia > Dittrichia graveolens. Next base: position 8,191,253 of record JARJIL010000002.1, on the reverse strand, counting down.
TTTGGACAACTTTCTACCCATTCGACTTGTTCGACCCTTTAGATATAAAACAGTAACCCAATGAGTCGACCTGTTTTAAAATTTAGTGGGCCAAATTGGCCACTTTTACTAATGTTAATTCATGTTATTCTCTTTGTTCACTGGAAATATACATTAAATTAACTGGTTTTTTAGAGGTCACCATACGATATGGATGAAGATATGAGAAATGAGGTCAACAAATATACAAGAAGCAGCTCGGGAAGAATGGCTGCAGACGTCCAAAGCCCAATATTTGAGAGAAGTGGGAGCAGGCGATGGCAAGATTCTGGAAGACCGTTTGTTTATTCCCAATCCAAGGGTCAAGAAAATGCCACCTCATATAGTCGATGGCGAGAATCAAGGAATTCTTGATGTTCCTCCTGGATGAAAGTTATGATCAAAATTCAAATATTTGCATGAGAGCATAAAAGCGTGCGATGATCAAGCATTTTAATGTACAAACTGAGCATTCGTGTGGGCGGGAATCGAGTGGAAATCCTCAGAAAGAGTTTTCTTGCAGGTAACTTTCTTTGATGGAATCCATTTCAAACCACGATTCATGTGTGTATGTCGCGGTGGTACAATCTTGAAAGCAGCGTGTACAAGTGGTGGTGCTATTGACTATATATACTGATTCAAGACGTGAACATGTTTGAAGGACTTGTATATTTGACTAAAGTTGGCTCGGTCGTATAACTGACATGCGCAGAGGGTGGTGTAGTATACATGTTTTTTTTTTTTTTGGTTTTTTTTCTTGTATAGTGATATAGCTTTTACTCGGTCCAAATAAAATGAAAGAATTGATTAGAGACATTGTTTTTTTTAATGTTATTATGGACGTTAATGTATCTTATCTTATATTTTTTTTTCAACCTCAAACACTCCATATTCGGAGTGGTTTCAGCGTGAAGGTCCTCTTACGTTATGATCACCGTGTTGTGGCTGGCGTGATCAGCGACATGCATGGTGGAGTCAGAAACATATGCGTGTGGGGGCAAACTCTGAACAGTTATCTTAATTCGAAAGTACTAGTTTTTTATACAAAAAAACCCTCCAAAATATCAACAATAATCGTAATTTTTAAACAATAGTTTTTATATAAAAAAAAATTCTAAAATATCAACCCAAGAATGACCATTAATCGTTGACTTAAATAGTTACCTAGGATCTCTTCAGCAATTGATCACATCGAGTGGCATCTTTTGAAACCTTTTCACTATTAGTTCATTGTCAATATTCTGAAGTACTTTCTCCGTATATGAGACTAGGCAAATTCATTCATCCACTTATGTTTCATTTTATTGTATAAACGAGTATTCACAACCTTCATTGTTGAAAATGAACTTACAACCGAAGTTGTTGACACGGGTAATACCATAACTGACTTGACCAGCTTATAAACCAGAGGATACAACGTGTTTCTTCATCTCGGCTAGCTTTGCAACAAGACATTCAACTCTCTTCAAAGTATTAAAGTCAACAGTAGATTTCATGTCAAAGAATTGAAGAATGTCTCAAGCTCATTTTCAAGATAAACATAACCCACCTTAGAAAAATCTGAAAGATAAAACTTAGCTAAACAAACCAACTCATCTTTGTTAAAAGATGAGAAGGAATCAACTAGGCTTAAACATGTCATGCAAGATAGTAATTCTGTGATAACCTTATCAAATTTACTGTTAAGTTCTTGAAACATGATCGTTTTAAATATTTGAATCTCATAATGATAGCGAATTTCTACCTGGGAGTTTATGTAAATCCTCCATCCTTGGAACAACGTTAACGATGCCATGCTTGTGACAAAATGAATAAAATTCTTAATTTTTTTAAGCAGTCAATTACTCAAATATCTGTAATATATAAAAAATTACAAAAAGATTTAAAATGTTTGGGGGGTAGCTACCTACCTTGTTCCCTCCCTGACTCCGCCCCTGTCAACGTGAGCCCTCTGCTATGAGCCCCTTCACGCCGGATGAAGGTATTTTTCTATTTTTTTGTTGTTGTCGTGTGTATTAAAAGTGTTTTTAGATTGATTGTCATGATACGCTTATTAGCATAATAAAGAAAAACACTTACGTGTTAGGTGCAACATGGTACCGTCCCCATATCCCTTAAGTTATTTTGATTATGGAGTTTAATAAATCTTTCCTTTTCTTTTAAAAGCAGTTTTTTGTAGTTAAGGATTCTTTTGGGGAGTCGATCATTTGCTCAAATGTATGCAACCTAGCTGTTACAGTAGCTGGCGGCTGGCCTAATTTTAAAACTATGGGGAACCAGTGTCTTATCTCATAGACCATTATGGATTTAATTCATAAAAAACTCTAAAACAACAATTACAATAGAATACATTTAAATTCTTGGTGTTACATATTGATCCCTTGTTTGTATGTGTTGATTTTTCATAGAAGAAATAGATTTATGTATTTGTTTATTTAGCCATGGAGAATTGAAGTTTGAAATTTCAATAAATTTAGGTGGAATGTTTTTGTTTGGTTTGGAGATAGTTAGATAATCTTGTTTGGATGTTAGAATGTAGACACATATATTTAAAGATCGATCGAGACATTGGTTAAGGTTAGGCAGGATCCAAACTAGTATTTTGTGAGTCAACGTGCCACGAGGTTTAAGATAATTGGCGACCAAGTCGAATGGTCGAGAAACATAGAATTTAGGATGCTGCCATCTCCTATGAAAGTTCTCATTTGTCTCTATTCTCGGACCACAAAGAAAAAAAAGGAAAAAAATTATTTAAAGAAAAGTGTTTATTTAGAATAAGTGATAAAAGTGTTTTGAAAATATTATTTTATCTAATCTAATTTTTAGAAGTGATTAAATGTTATTTATCTTCTTGTAGATGTTTTAATCCATGTCGCATCTTTTTCTGTAGACGTAACTTCAAAGACATAAGATATTTTACTTATTCTACTCTTCTAAAACAAACACCACATAAGATATGCTTATAGTTACTGGTATGATACTTGCATCGTGCAACAACGAAGAATAAAGTTTTAATTTGTAGTAAGATACCAAAAGACCTTAACCTAGCGGTATTAAGGTGTCCCACTCTTTAAGGTTATGGGTTCATATCCTCTTGGACACATATGTGTAGATTATGATGTGTGTTTGCCGTTAAAAATATTTATAGTAAGACTGTTACCCCTCGAACGTGATTTTTGTTTGTAAAATAATTATTCGGGAGAGAGTGAGTAAAAGATTTCGATACCTTAAATTTAGGGTTCATACTACTTTTTTTTCATTCTTAACCAATATGATTATAAGTTCATCATAAATTTCAATTTGTTTTTTTCCCTATGAAATTAATTATTTATTTTTTGTCAAGTATATGTATGAATGGTTTCACATTTCAACTGAAAACATCAAATTTGGAGAAATAACTAATCCATTATGTGGAAAATATTGGATTGCATGTTTGAAGGGGTATTCTACAGGACATAGCAAATTTTAGATAAATACAACAATTTTAGTTTGGCAATTATATTGCTAAACTTGCACATAGAAAAAGTGATAACGAGTTAGTGAAGATATGAGGTGTGTTTGGCGAAATTAGCTGAAGTTGAGGCTGATTAATTAATAATCTCAGGTCTAATCTATAAGCTATTTGGAAAGACTTTTATTTTGGGGGATTATGAGGGATTATGTGTTTAATAATCCCTCAAAATTTAACACCCGAACGAGACTAGAGAGCTAAAGATTATGAAAACTAGAATCTCAAGCCTTTATAATCTTCCATAAGCCCGTTACCAAACGCACCCATAATATCATAATTATTGTGTTTTGTCAAATCATATTAATGTATGTAAATCATCACCCTTTTATTAATATGTTTAAAAAATGAAAGCAAACATTATTCTTTGACAATTTAGCTTGCTCCATTGTAGCACGTTTGGTGAAAGAAGTGGTAGATCTTTCCTATCTTAGCATCCTAATGATTAGGCATTTAGATTAATATCACTTTTTCTCTCACCGTATTTTTTATTTAGTGATTATATCCATCAATCTCCATGATAGAAAACAAAAATAATAAAGAAGGAAGTACTCGAAGTGATATGTTATGATGTCATTTTCGAAAATTGATTCCCAAAATAAAATAGTATCACAAATCGGATATGAAAATTCAATGTTTTAATTTAATCAAATTGGTATACTGTTTACACAAAGAACCACGAAAAAATGTATCTATTAAATGATTTGAATAAATTTTTTTGTTACATTAATTTAGTGTTAACAAATTAAATCACCTAAAAAATAAAAATCTTGAACAATATGCAAGGCTTTTAAGGTTTTAACGTAGAAACAACTAGTTTTAGAGGTATTTGAGAAAATATAGAGACATGATTGACAGAAAAAATTCTAAAAATACGATTATGACATCATAACCCATTTTCTATTAAAAATATATTAAAGATATTACAAATATAAAAATTAAAGATTAAAGATTAAAAATAAGAGAGAATGGGAAAGATAGAGAGATGTTCCTCCCATCTTCCGTCATCTTGTATGTCTTGACATGGCGAATTTCGGCTGCATGGCAGTCAAGGCCCGGGGCAGTGTTCCCATCAGTACCATCACACCAAAAAACTCGATCCGACCTAGCTAGGCGGGGTATCCAGTACCTTCGCCTTTCACTCTAAAATCCATAGCAATATTAATCAAATATATTTATTAAACAACATTTTCCATAACATTAATCAATCATACCGTTAGATATGGTACTCTTCAATCACAAAGTTGACTCAAAAGAATAATGGGACAACTTATAGGCTCGTACGTTGTTAAGTTGAAACTTTCCCATGACTTGTTTGACGGGTCATTTACATATAAAAACTTTTTTTTTCTTCTATTAAATTAAATAATAAAAACAAATTTCATTTATTATTCCAGCAAAATTAAAATTGACTCTTTGTCCATTATAAATACGGCCTTATCTCAAACACAAATTTCATAAAACTGAAGCCATGGCATCAACACTTGTATTACTTGGTCTAATTATAAATCTTCTCATAGTAACAGGTTTTCCTCTCTTTCCTTTTATTTAGCAAAAAATAATAATATTTTTTTTAGCTCAAAGTTTGTTTAATTTATGGTATCTTAGACGGGTCGGTGGCTCGTTATTATCCCCATAACACGTCACAAAGGAATTTAAGACGTGTTATTGGGATAATGATGACGAGAAATATAGATTTCTCTAGTATTGTTTTATAAGAAAAATGAATTATATTTTGATTAATAACTTTCATTTTACTTGGTTCTATACAGATGCGCAATCGGTAGGCGTGTGCTATGGGCGTAACGGTGATGGGTTGCCCTCCCAACAAGACGTCGTAACCCTTTATAGAAACAACGGCATCACGAGGATGCGAATCTACGACCCAGATCGAGCCACCCTCGAGGCACTTCGAGGAACCAATATCGAGCTCATGCTCGGGGTTCCTAACAACGCTCTCCAATCCCTTAACGACCAAGGCGCCGCAAACACATGGGTTCGAGACAACATCCAGAATTACCCGGACGTTAACTTCAAATACATCGCTGTTGGAAATGAAGTCGATCCAAATAACGAAAATAGTCAATACGTAAATTTCGTACTCCCGGCCATGCGAAACGTCCACAACGCGATTAGATCCGCAGGCCTCGACAACCAAATTAAGGTGTCAACCGCAACCTACTCGGGTCTCTTAGCCAGCTCGTCTCCACCAAACAGGGGTGCGTTTCGTGACAACGTGCGAGGGTTTATTGAGCCGATAATCCGATTTCTAGCCGAAAACGGCTCCCCAATGCTAGCCAACATCTACCCCTACTTCGCCAATCCGGGTTCAAATCTCCCGTACGCATTGTTCACCGCCTCTGGACCAGTGGTGATCGACGATAACGGGAGACAATATTCAAATCTTTTCGATGCCATATTAGATGCTCACTATGCGGCTCAAACGCCTCTTGGTGGGGAGAATGTCGAGATTGTTGTGTCAGAGAGCGGGTGGCCGTCGGCGGGTGATAGTCTAGCGACGGTAGAGAATGCCGGAACTTACTACAGAAATTTGATCGCGCATGTTAAAGGGACGACGGGAACGCCGTTGAAGCCCGGAAGATCGATAGAGACGTATTTGTTTGCAATGTTTGATGAAAACAGGAAATCTGGAGCAGAAACTGAGAAACATTTTGGGGTTTTCTCCCCAAATCAACAACCAAAGTATCAACTGAGCTTCAATTAGGAAGTCTAGCTTGACATTTTCAAAATTATGAAGAATAAGACATATAAAGATAATTAAGGTGTTATTTACTGCTTAATAAGTTGATCATGGAATAAAAACATTTGGTTATGTATTAAGAGTTTATAAAGAGATCAAAATAGTGATCGATTTCTACTATCTTGTTTATTTATAGATATATTGCAAATAAATAATAATAATAATAATAATAATAATAATAATAATAATAATAATAATAATAATAAATAAGTGATAAAATTAGGTTGTATCAAATTTGAGTAGGGGAGTGCTCCATATATAATAACAAAAAAACTGTTGTTTACATAACGAGAACCGATTATTTTATTTATAAAATTGAATTATGACGAGCTCAAGACTTAAGAGGTCCATGACGAGCTCGTCATGGCCTCCCAGTACGGGTGGTGTTAGAGGTGATTAAGTTAAGTATTATTTGGTTATAATTAAAAAGAATTGTAAATAATTATAAAATATTCTAAAATGATAAAACTAATAATTTGGTTAAATATAATATTCTGAAATATAATAAAGCGTAAATATAATATATTTATAAATCGTGATAAGGAAAAACGACGTTTTATGGTTTAATAAGACAATAACATCAAAAATTGTGATAAGCATTAATATATAAAATATTTTATATATTATAAAATTTGATTACTAAATAGATTCTTTAAATTTTAATATTAAATTTATAATACATAATTTATGAAAATACGTACTATATATTTAATACTAAAAAATATATAAAATAAATTTAATATGAATAATTCTCAAAAAAATATAAGAAACCGTATAAAAATGTGTTTAATGTTTTATAACTTATTAAATATATCACACAACTTTTCAATATAACACGTTAAAATGTTAAAATAATTGACTTATTATATTTAAATTAAAGTATTTTTCAATTAGTTTGACTTTTAAAATTCAAAATTGATTCTTCAATTTTAAACAAATGAATGGTTAAAATCATAAAATTAAAGGCTAAGATCACATAATAAAATTTTTATGGATTAGTTTTTTATTTATATTAGAAGATTGTTTTATAATTACTACAAACAAAAACATTTCGCTATTAATTAAGGGCAGGATTGATATATAAATTTTTTTAATAAATAATGGCGATATTACAAAATTGAAAAAATTTAGAATTTGCTTAACATTTGTTAGTATTCGTAAATGAAAAAAAAGATTTGTAAATGAGTAAATGACTCTTTAACATATACTCTTAGATAAGAATGATCTTTTTGTATTTATTTGAAGTAATCTTGAATATAAAAACATAAAGATATAATTTTGAGTTGTTAAATCAATATCGAATTCATAATTTATGTGGTTTTAGTGTTTTAGATATAATGTAACATTTTAAAGTTATATTTAAAGAAAAGACAAGCTATAGCTGAATAATAGTATATCGGTATTGTGTAACGTGAGTTGTGTTCAATAAAGTCAATGTAAAAATATAGTCCTAAAATTTTAATATTCAATCACAAGTGATTCAATATACAATCGCATGTGATTTGTAAAAGTATCACATGTGAATTACGAAAATGTCACTCCAACCAAAATTTAAAAATACAATCTGTACCATTGATGTCATTGATCCAAAGGCTAAAATTAATCTCTTATGACTATGAATTAAATATGAACTATATTGAACATTCTTTTATGTAATGTAGAACACGTGCCTTCAAATATCAAGTTATTAATGTTCAAACGCTGTTTATATAATTTTGGCAAACTAGAATTTAATTTTGGGCAATGTTACAGAACTTGCTAGACGGTTGGCAAGGAGTAGCGAGTACTCAGGGAGTATGAATTTTGAATTATCCAACACTAATAAAAAATCAATCTATGAACTGGGAATTACTCAATTCCAAATATAAAAATATCAAAATAATAGTCAAGAAAAAATTAAATATGAACTATCACTGTGCGTATAAAGAAAAAAACAAAAAAAAAACTTTGAGTTTGTTGGCCGCCTAGCCCTGATTAGTGCCCCCTAGCCCAACTTTGACCGAAACCGAGAAATGAGTCCTAATAGCCATTATTCGTCAAGGTTTATGCCTGACTACCTACAAGGTATCAACTATTCGACTGCCTAGACCGAGTTTTATAACACTAATTGTGGGTATAAAACCCATGTGGTGACGCAATCAAGAGCTACACCAAATTAAATTAATCAAAGGATTAATCATTTTGTACTCTCTTTGAAATCTTACTGAACTCTCTAATAATGACATAGATAAAAAAAAATTCTATAAATAACTATTATTATTATATTCATGTTTTTAGAAAAGCTATACAGACACTTGAAAAAAGAAAAAGTTAGAAAGCCTCAGTACTTACAGTCATTATACCTAAGAGTGTTTACTAATTGGTTTCACCTAAAAATTCACGTGATCTATACAAGTTTTTGTTAATTGGTTATGACTTAATTAGATTTGAATTGGTTATTTGGATACACTTGAATATTTAATTGGATTATAGTTTGAATTTTGATTTTAAGTTTTCCTTTTAGGGCTCAACCGAAAACCCGAATAAATAAAGAGATTGCTTTTTAATTTTTATGATACACACACTATATATATATCATATAATTGTCTTGAAATAATTTATTTTGTTTGAGTTCCTTTATGAATTGTTAAATATGATAGTAATTATTTAAAAACTTTTGTGGGTAAACAAAAGTCAAATATATATGTTTTTGAGAATTTATGATGGTTTTGGTAGATTACTTGATTACTTTGTACCTAATACAGTAATATTAGTTATTTGAATTTGGTGATCTTGTAGTCAAGTGACAAGTGTGTGTGACTAATGTTAAATCTTGTATATGTTTTTTAGTAAATTTCTTAATTGGTTTTATAGGGCGCGAACCAATTAACCCGATGATTATTCGGTTACAATGGTTTGGTTTAATATACTTCTGATTTGGAATATGGACAAGTTAATTTTTTTGCTAATAGCCAATTAAACCGAACCGATTAAATCCATAAAACAGATAACCGACCGATTGACCACAACATTGTACACGCTTTCCTCCAAATTTCTTAATGGTCACCATTTTTGAGAAATCCTTCAAACAGATCTCCTGTAAGCTTGTTTTGGGTTGTGTAGATCTCGAGTTTCTGTTTTTGTTTTGGATCTCTTTTGGCTCACAACACCCCTCTCGTTCTACTCTCCTTTTAATTTATGTCTCTATAGGCTTGGGTGTGTGTTTTTTCGCTTTCTCTCTCTGAATTTGTGTGTTTCAAGTGTGTGTGGCTAGTATAAAAAGCCAATGAAAATCAAGTATACATAAAAAGTAATAATTAGGGGTTTAGGGGGCCAATTTAGATTTAAAATGGGTCTAAATAGGATGACCATTCATCAAACTCTTTCTCCTCTACGCATACGACAGCCATTCAGAATTAGGTTTAGACCCTAATCATCATATCTTCATTAAAGTTTTGTAATTTCTCTCCTTTTATGCTTGTAAGAACCTATAGTGGATATGAGTTTTCTGTTTTGGGTTATCCACGTAAATCTATATGTCTGTCGCTTTTATTTATTTCGTTGATTTATTGTTGCGTGTTATTATTACTGATTGGTTGATCATATTCCGATAAAACTAATATTAGTTGGGCAATTTGGATCCTTGGAGATTTTAATATTATCCTAGTTTTGACTCTAGTTGTACAAAATATATTAGGGAATAAATTAGTGTCATCATTTTTTATCTCCGGTATTTACTACGATTGGTATGAGAGTCACATTGCTCTTGAAGTATGATATTTCGTTGCTAGACCAGAACTCCAGACTACCTTTGTGGCATGTTAGGATGAGAGATATTTTGAATTTTTATTCATTTGGATTTACACGGGCTACTTTTAGGCTTTAAGAAAATGTTAGCTTAATGGACCAAGAAAAAAAAGAGATGAAAGATTTTAAAGTTTCACCTCAAATTCGTTTTTATCTAATGATGTTTTGCAAGATGTGTTGAAGGATTCTTTTGCGGTTGCTTTATGGTAAAAGTTGGAGTAATTATTAATAACGAAGAGCTTACCAAACAAGTTGCATGTAAAGCAACACTTGTTCAATTTGAAGATGACTAAAGGGAGTTCTTTAGCTAATCATATATTCACATTCAAAGAGATATTCGGTAACTTGGAGAATATAGATGTTGAGTTTGATAATGAGTTATTCAACTCTGTTTTTGTTATCATCTTTGCAGCATGACGATGATGATTTGACTTTGTTTTTGTTATCACTTTTATGATACTATTATTTATAGTGACACTCTTGTCTTAGATGAAGTTAAAGTTGCTTTGGATTCGAAAGAGAAGATGAAACATATCACACGTGGTGATTCAAGTGATGCGAAAGCCAAAGGTTTAAATTCTAGAGGTAGATTGAGTGAGAGGTAAGAACTCACAATGCGATATCTAAATCTAGGGGCAAATGAAAGTATTGCAATCATTGTCGTAAGAAAGGACATACTATCGATGAATATTTCAAATTGAAGAAAAAAGAAAATGAGAAAACAACAACAAATGGTAGTCAAGTTAGTCACTTGATGTGAAACTGATATTGCTGAGGTTGGTTGTATTGGAAAACTTCTAACGATTTATCTGTTTATCCATATGATGTAAAATCTATTGGAGATTGGATATTTGATTATGGTTGTACTTTTGATGTGTCCTAACAAAAATCGAGTTTACACATTTGAAGAGGTTAATCATGGTTATGTTATAATGGGTAATAATTCTACATGTCCGGTTGTCAGACATGACTCGGTGAGGATCCTTATGTTTGTTGAAGTTATCAGAACCTTGGAGAACGTTAAATATGTTTCAGGAAATGTTTTCGACATAATTTACTATCACTCAATTCCTTTGATGAAAAGGAGTATGGGTTTGGTAAAGGTGGAGTTACGAGAGTATTAAGGAATGGTTTTCGACATTCTAAAGGCTAAAGGAAAAACCTCCAATCACTATTTTCTTGATGGGGCAAACGTTTTCGAGTGATGCAGTTGACAGTTGGTTGTCTCAAAGTCGTTATTGATTTAGAACAATCCCGTCTTTGGCACCTTTGAGTTGGCCATATGAGCTTTGAGGGAATGTCTAAATTAAGTCGAACTAATACCAAATAAAATTAAGGACCTGATCATTAATTGTTTAAATAATAATTAACGAAAAAGAGTAATTCATACCTTGAAATAATGGTTGTTACAAACAGAATACTCATGAGATACATTATCAAGTTGCTAGAAATCCCAATCCTTCCTGTTCATTACTTACTGTCCTTGTCATTACATACTGCTGATTTTCAAATGTTCTTTGGGTTTTAAGAGCAGCTTCAGCCATAAACTTCTCTAAGTAAATGCTTGATAATTGCGTCATTACTGCGTCTGCAACAACAGATGGTCTTCTATTTTGACGCGTTTTTTTTTCTTTTATCAGCAGCTATTTCATTCCTTGTAGCCTCGTTTTATAATCCTATAAGGTGGTCTCCTTTTTTGACGATGGTCTAAAAGGAACTGTTTCTCCATTCTCTCTTTTGCCCCAATTCTTTCATTTGTTGTAATCATCTATCTTATGTTCCTAGTATTCTCCTACTCTTGATTGATTTTGTTTTTGTACTAATGGTTGTTTTCTGCGCGCAGATAACATTGATTATAAACGTACGCTGTTTTTTCAGTCGCTAGTCACCTCTAATAATAACATGGCATCTATGATCACTACTTAAGAGACTAACAACATCCTATCAATTCAACTAACTCAATTTTCCACTTGTATGGCATTTGCACTTGACTTTAGGTGTTTATGTGAACTAAGATCATTACAATCCCTGCCCACCTTGAAATCATTCTCTGTCTTGTCATTTGATAGATGGAACTTAATTCTTTCTGCATATTACTACTTAGGTGTTTATGTTCCTCCCATCTTTTGTCGTCTTGCATGTCTTGACGTGGCGAATTTTGGAGGCATGGTAGCCAGGGCCCAAGGCGGTGTTCCCATTGGTACCATCGGCGGAGTATCCGGTACCCTCTCCTTTGACTTTAATGTCAAGGGTAATTTTAATCAAATATTATTTTATTAAACTAACATTTTCCATAATATTAGTCAATCAAGATATGGCACTCTTCAATCACAAAATTGACTCAAAGAATAATATATGAGATAACTTATAGACTCGTACGTTGTTATGTTGAAATTTTCCCATGACTTGTTTGACGGGTCATTTACATATAAAAACTTGTTTTTTCTTCTATTAAATTAAATATTAAATAAAATAATAAAAACAAAGTTCACTAATTAATTATTCCAGCAAAATTAAAATTGACTCGTGGACTTTGTCCATTATAAATATGGCCTTATCTCAAACACAAATTTCATAAAACTGAAGCCATGGCATCAACACTTCTATTACTTGGTCTACTTATAAATCTTCTCATACTAACAGGTTTTCCTCTCTTTTGTTTTACTTAGCAATATATATATATATATATATATATATATATATATATATATATATAAGGGAGGGTTCAAACGAGAACTGTTTTTCGTACGAGAACCAATTTTGGATGTTCATTTTGGATAATGGAATTCATGGATGAAAAGCATGGAGGGATTGAATGTGTGAGGGTGCATGTAAGGAAATCATGGGTGAGCAATCCAATTGAAAGAGGGGGAATTGGACGGCTAAAATTGGTTCTCGCGATTCTCGTATGAAAAAAAGTTCTTGTTTGAACTTTTGCCTATATATATATATGCAAGCCCTAATTCTTTTTCATCTTCTCGGGCAAGACCAATTATAAGTCGACGTCTTAACCTGACTTCCTAAGCTTAGTTGATTGTTGAAGCAGTAGCTCTGGATCGAGAGTAGGATGCTTACCGTGAGTATTATGAAAAGGGGTATATATATATATATATATGGGAGGGTTCAAACGAGAGCTGTTTTTCGTACGAGAACTGCGAGAACCAATCTTGGCCGTTCATTTTGGATAATGGAATTCATGGGTGGGCAATTTGACGGCTAAGTTCTCGCGGTTTTCGTACGAAAAAAAGTTCTCGTTTAAACTTTTGCCTATATATATTGACAAGTTCATTTGAGAACCGCGTGAGAACCAATCTTAGCCGTCCAATTCCCCCTCCTTCAATTGGATTGTCCACCCATGAATTCCTTACATGCAACTTGCCACACTCAATCACCCCACGCTCTTCAAGTCTTCATCCATGAATTCTATTATCCAAAATGAACGGCTAAATTTGGTTCTCGCAATAAAAACGGTTCTCAAATGAACCTTCCCATTATATATAATGAAAAGTTCAAACGAGAACTGTTTTTCGTACGAGAACCAATCTAAGCCGTCCAATTCCCTCTCCTTCAATTGGATTGCCCACCCATGAATTCTTTACATGCACTTTGCCACACTCAATCCCCCCACGCTCTTCATCCATGAACTCCACTTACCACTTGAACGGCCAAGATTGGTTCTCGCAGTTCTCGTACGAAAAACAATTCTCGTTTGAACCCTCCTATATATATATATATATATATATATATATATAGAGAGAGAGAGAGAGAGTTAGGATCAAATGAAAACACCTTTAGAATGCACCACAATGAGAACACTTTTGGGCCTTTGATTTCATTGATCGGATGATTTAAAAATTGTCATATTTCTTTTGGATCTTTGATTTCATTGATCGGATGTTTAAAAATTGCCACGTTTTTTTGATCATTTGTTTGACTATATACTTGATGCATCAATGCATACAAAAGTGTTTGTGATCTGATGCATCAATGCATGAAAATATTTAAATTGTTAATATTATATATAGAAATAATTTTGATTTTATGATTTACGATGTAAACTTGACTTTTGGGTAGTTATGGGTGAACATGAATGTAAAAGAGAAATGTTAAATTACAAGTTAACTCAGGTTCTCACTGTCGTGCATTTTAAAAGGGTTCTCCCTTAAACCTCACTATATATATATATATATATATATGGGCAAAAGTTTAAACGAGAACTGTTTTTTCATACGACAATTGCGAGAACCGTTTTTAACGTCATTAATGACTCATTAATAGGGGTATTTTGGTAATTTATATATTTACCCAACCGTGAATTGCGTCCGGATGAGTTGTCATTAATTTACGAGGCTTGATTTCCCGAAATAACCGTCATTAATGTGTCATTAACGAAGCATTAATGAGCCGCCAAAATATCTTAGCTATTGATTATGTTTAATCAAAGGCTAAGATTGGTTCTCGCAGTTCTCGTATGAAAAACAGTTCTTGTTTGAACCCTCCCTTAATATATAAAGCTCATGTTTGTTTTATGATATGTTAAAGGAGTCACTGTTTCGTTACTATCCGTATAACACATCACAAGAAAGAATTTGAGGCGTGTTATGGGTAATGATCATGAGAAATATAATATATATCTCTCTAGTATTGTTTTATAACAAAAATGAATTACATTTTGATTAATAACTTTCATTTTACTTGTTTCCATATAGATGCGCAATCGGTAGGCGTGTGTTACGGGCGTATCGGTGACGGGTTGCCCTCCCAACAAGACGCCGTAACCCTTTACAGAAACAACGGCATCACGAGGATGCGAATCTACGACCTAGATTGAGCCACACTCGAGGCACTTCGAGGAACCAATATCGATCTCATGCTCGGGGTTCCTAACAACGCTCTCAAATCTCTTAATGATCAAGGCGCCGCAAACGCATGGGTTCGAGACAACATTAAGAATTACCCGGACATCAACTTCAGATACGTCGCTGTTGGAAATGAAGTCGATCCAAATAACGAAAATAGTCAATACGTAAATTTCGTACTCCCAGCCATGCGAAACGTCCACAACGCCATTAGATCCGCAGGCCTCGACAATCAAATTAAGGTGTCAACCGCAACCTACTCCGGTCTCTTAGCCAGCTCGTCTCCACCAAACAGGGGTGCGTTTCGCGACAATGTGCGAGGGTTTATTGAGCCCATAATCAGTTTTCTAGCCAAAAACGGCTCTCCAATGCTAGCCAACATCTACCCCTACTTCGCCAACCCAGGTTCAAATCTCCCATACGCATTGTTCACTGCCTCTGGGACAGTGGTGGTCGACGATAACGGGAGACAATATTCGAACCTTTTCGATGCCGTATTAGACGCTCACTATGCGGCTCAAGCTTCTCTTGGTTGGGAGAATGTCGAGATTGTTGTGTCGGAGAGCGGTTGGCCATCGGCAGGCGATAGTCTAGCGACGGTAGAGAATGCCGGAACTTACTATAGAAATTTGATCGCGCATGTTAAAGGGACGACGGGAACGCCGTTGAAGCCCGGAAGATCGATAGAGACGTATTTGTTTGCGATGTTTGATGAAAACAAGAAACCTGGGGCAAAATCTGAGAAACATTTTGGGATTTTCTCCCCAAATCAACAACCAAAGTATCAGGTGAGCTTCAATTAGGAAGACAAGCTCGACATTTCCGAAATTATGAAGACGAAGGCAAATAAAGATAATTAAGGTGTTATTTCACTGCTTAATAAGTTGATTATCGAATCATAAATATTTGGTTATGTATTAAAAGAGTTTATAAAGAGATCTCAAAATAGTGATCGATTGCCACCAGTCAAGGTGGTCTTAGCCCAATTAAGTTAAGTACTAATTGGATATAATTAAAAAGAATTTAAAAGAATTATAAAATATTCTAAAATTAAAATATTAAATAATTGGTTAAATATGATATTTTAAAATGTGATAAAAATATTTGATCATTGTAAACAAAAATGATATTTTTAGATTTAAGAATATAATAACACTAAAAATAATACTTTATATATATATTATAATATATATTTTAAAATTTGATTACTAAGTAGATTCTTTAAATTTTAATATTAAATTTAGTGTTTAGTTTCTGAAAATGTATTTAACTTGTCACATTTTGCTATTATATGTACTGAACTTTCAAACTTACTATATAATGTATTTGGACTTTTCAAACTTACAATTTTGTGTATTGAACCTGCTATAGAAGGTTACAAACTGACGTGACCTCGTTTTCGCTGATGCGAGTGGTGACATGGTATATAACTTGAATTTTTCATGGTGCAAAAAAAATAAAAAATAAAATCTTTACTTTATTATTATATATAAATAATACTAATACTGATAAATAATAAAAATGAAGGTGTTAAAACCGATTGTGAGTCGATCTCCATTTGCTTCATCTTCATCTGTGAGTCGATCTCCATCTGCTTCATCTTCATTAGCTTGAATTATTCTCGAATGGCTTGTAGGGTTATGATTTTAGATGCACACGGAGTTCTAGGTTCTTAATCGATTATGAATCTCGATCCACCAAATTGATCGGCGGTTTAGGGTTCTTGGTTCTTAATCGATTAAGATTCATGAGTTTCCAGATCTAAATGATTTAGGGTTTCGATTTGTTCATATACATTTCATCGATCTGTGTTTACAATTCCAAGTATGTAATTGTTAGATCTGGGTTTGCGACTTCTGATTTTGGGTTTCATAAACGATTTAGTTTTAAAGGTTTGGGATTTCGATTCTAATTTTGTTTAAATGCTTAGGGTTCGTAAACAATTTAGTTTTAAATGTTTAGGGTTCATAATCGTTTCGGTTTTAAATGTTTAGGGTTCATAATCAATTTAGTTTTAAAGGTTTGGGATTTCGATTCTGGGTTTCATCTTCTGTGTTTGTTTCTGGGTTTCATCGTCTTTTATTTTTTGAACGGCATTCATCTTCTTATTATCTTCATGAATGCTTAGGGTTCATAATCAATTCCGGGTTTCTGGATTTCATCTTCTATGTTTGTTCTTTTGTTTATGGATTTCAAATCTTCTTATTATTTGTTCTTTTCCAGGATATGAAATTGTATTTTGATTTAGATTTTGATTTTTAGGTTGTGGATAAAAGTATGCTTCAAGTTTATAGAGGTTTGGTTCTTTGATCTACTTAAGTTTCATTTTCACGATTTAACTTTTTGTTTCCCGATCTGCTTAATGATGCAAATTTGGGTTTGCAACTTCATATGGAGTTTTGATTTTCTATTCATATGGTAACATCTAAGTTCCGATTTCATATGATTTCTATGAATTTTCATTTGATTTCAGTTCCGATTTCATATGATTTCGATTTCGATTTTTGTGACATCCCAATTTTGGTTTTCGTTCTGATGAAGATGATGAATGTTCTGTGCATTTTTGTTCATTCTTAAAGGATGAAGATGATGAACGTTCTTCATGAAATACTGAGGTGACTGTAACACTCGGATTTTCAGTACAAATTTAAACTTTTAAAATTCATTTTAAATCATGGTTTATATAAAACTCTTTAGCTAAAAGCGGAAGCATTATATTTCATTTACCGTATTTATACCGGATTCAGCACAAAATTTAATAACAATTTTCATAATTGCATGTGACTCGTAAACTTTTGGTGTTATCATAGGCAATCTCACGACCATAAGCAAACAAATAGGAAATCCAAGGTTACCGAATAAAAATCCATTCAAAACTATGCCTAGGCATCTACCCACCTCACAAGGCCTTCAGACTACCTGCGGATACAAAACATTTAATATACTAAGTTAACTTTAAACATAGCTAGTGAGTACAACCAAAAACTTTAATCTTACAAAACCAAGTCATCATCTTTGAAAACACAAGTTTGGCAATATACATACTATAATAGTATTCACATAAGCAAATAAGGATGCGGGTCTGTCCATTGAGCCACAATATCTCCACATGGTAGCTAGCCACGGTCAACACATGCTCACATGGGGGATAACCACATCTCCCCGTCAAGGTGGGGGAAGCACGAAGCAGTCCACCATACAACGGTTATCTGGAGTGAATGACCTGTTCTCCAAGTCCACTCTTGTTTGCTTAGGTTCGGTGGCTCGTCTGCTCAATGAACCATACGATCATAATGGGTACTATCATCTGTTGGTTCTATGTGCACAAGACACAATTTATAAACGATATTACTAATAATAAATAAACCCATAGGGTCAAACATTTACAGTCAATGGACACCAAGTACATATTTGAATATGATTTAGATATGTTTCCAACTCATAATATATAAATATAACGATATTATTATTTAGCGTAAATAATAATATTACGTTTATATATATATGTATATGTATGCATTGATCTATATTATTATTTATGTGAAATAATAATATTACTTTTATATATTAATATAAAATAATGCATATGAAATACATAAATATAAATATATATAATTTATATATATATGTGTGTATATATATATATATATTTGTTACAAGTAAATTGTTACTAGTAACAATTATATATTTATGTATATATATATATATATATATATATATATATTTGTTACAAGTAAATTGTTACTAGTAACAAACAAGTATGTATATAAAAATATATATGGATGTATTTTATACATTATGTGGGGTATCTAGAATCCTTGTTTTTAATTTATTTGAAAGAGATCTAGAATGACCAAATTCTTCTCACAAAGGGGGCCCTTTTTGAAGGTTGCTTGAACATTGATCAACCAAGATATGCACCTACCTTGAACAAGTGAAGAAGAAAAGCAAAGGGGGCCTCCCCCTTCCCTCCATTTACGGCCAAGACAAGGCCAAAGGAGGGGCCTCCCTTTTGCCTTGTTCCTTGCTTCATTTAAGGTGATGTATGGTCCCTTTTTTAGGTTAAGAGAAATCTACCACCTTGGCTTGCATGTTCTAAGTATTCTTGAACTTTGAAAACATCTCTACATTCTTGTATTGGTGTTTTTCAAGTAAGCTAAGTGTTGTACCACATAAACATACTCATATATACATATATATATATATATAGTTAGTTCAAGAAGAAGAACAAAGGTTGTTGCTTGCTTGCTTGAACTTCAAGGGTTGGAGAGACTAGCATCTTGAAGGTGTTGGAATCATTGGCTTGTGGATACCTTGGAGGAAGTATTCCCTTGGCTTCTCATTGATCAACCACTTCACCAACGGTTTACTCACGCTACAAAGGTTGTAGTTCTAAACACCCTATGGTTGTTTTGTTTATTAAGGCTTGCACATGGATCATTGGTGGGGAGTTTTAAAAGTTTAAAATTGTTGTTCATGCTTCCGTTGCTAAAATATATTTTGAAAAACCGAACAAACCCCAACATCATCCCCCTTCACTCTTTGCACCAATTCCTTAACCACCCGTGTATATAGGTTCTCAATTGCCGAAGCCACATGAACCAATACACGTAAGCCAATGGTTAGGAACCAACGTGGTACGAAGTACTATATCTCAAACACTGGTCCGGACCAAAACTCATACCAAAAGGGTCTCAATTAAACACATGCCCTAAAGGCCAAGTAACTCAAGCATTTAAACTCATCAAGAGTAAATAGGTATCATATAACTTATAGCTCTTGAGCATAGATGCTCAACAAACAATATCACATTTGGCATCTCAATGCCCATAACATACTCTTAAGTGTAAACATAATTTCATTAACTTAAAACCATATGTGTCATTACAAGATCATAACTCCTCCTATTTGGAGTTTCATGACTCAAGAATCTATCAAGTACAAACACAACATAAACATATACCTCCTCCTAAGCAGAGCATAGGTCTTACTTTGAAATTCGTTGTTAAACACGTCATATAATAAATCCACAATTTCCACATCCTTTTATCAATAGATTTTATAAATCGAATTGCCAAACATATAAAAACACAATTATGATAACTTATAAACTTTAATAAAAGTTAGGTATCTGCGGGGTGTACTCACCTGATGAAGTGATGAGGATCATTTCATAACAAACCAAAGCTCTAGCACTTGATCAATAGTCCTATGATCACAAAACATAAGGCTAACTTGCATAAGTTAACCAAAAAAAGATTTCTTAATAGTATAAGCTCAATTCTATGCTTAGACACTCTTTCGGGTCTTAAAAGACTCCATAAACCAATGGAATCAAACCCCAATCAAATACAAGGTCAAAAGGGGTCAAAACATAGCTTTTGGAGGTTAAAGGGTAGCTTGCGCCACAAGACATAAGAGCTCACGCCGCAGGAAAATCCCTGGAAAATGGCCCTTAGTAGATCAGCAACCTCGCGCCGCGAGCCTATGAAACAATAACATTTTGCTATTTTTCTTGTATAAAATCGACCAAAGTCCAAAACCTTACAACCAAAACTCAATAGCAGCAACCAAATAACTCATTTAACTTCAAAAGACACCTTAAAACAACCATATAACTACAATCCATCATAACTTGGGTAATTAAACCCTAATTCAAGGATTTTGACCCATTTATTAAATTAATGACATAAATCCACACAAATCAACCATATACATCATATATTGTTAGAATCAATCATAAATCATAGTTAAGACTTACTTGTGATCACAATCTAACTTGTATTGCCTCCTTATTTTGCTAAAAATCAAGCCTGAATGATAAGGATGCTATCAAAACACCTCAAATATCAAGCAAACATCACTTGAACCAAGAAGTTTCCTTCATTTCTTCTTGAATACACTCTTCCTCCAGCCTTTTCTCTCTAAATCGATTTGTGGCTGGACCATTTGACTCAATTGAGTCAAATCACTCTTCTCTTTTATATCACAATTTTCATTTTTAGTCCCTCTAGTTTCAAACTTGACTCCTTTACCCCTCTAAGTTTCATCCATGGCACACATATAACAATTCACTCATTACATTTATAATACCAATTATTTGAAGCTTTACTCAATTGTACTTTGTGGATTACTGTATGCACTTAATGGCCAAATATCATTAAATAACTTTAATCACTCTTATAATTGATAAATTTTCCCAAATTATCTATAATATACTATAATTTCTTTTAGCAACATATAAAAAACATTATTAACCTATTTTGATGACATTTATAAATTCAAAATATTACGTGACAACAATAATGATGAGGTGGAATATGATATAATATTAAAAATAAATAAAAAAATTACTGGTTTCCTACTGTGTAGGTAACCGGGTACATTAATTGGTAACTTCTGAGCCTTAGATACATTAAATAGTAAGTTTAAAAGTCTGATATATATAATAGTAAAATATGATAAGCTTGATACATATTTAGAAACTAAACCCTTAAATTTATAATACATAATTTATGAAAATACGTATTATATATTTAATATTAAAAATATATAAAATAAATTTAATATTAACACATAATACATAATTCTCATAAAATATAAGAACCCGTTCAAAATTTTATTTAACGTTTTATAAGTTATTAAATATGTCGGATAACTTTTCAATATAATAGGTCAAAATATTAAAATAATTGACTTATTATATTTAAATTCAAAATATATTTGAATTTGTTTAATCTCTAAAATTTAAATTTGATTCTTCAATTTAAATAAATAAATGGTCAAGATTGTATAATTAAAATTAATTTGTTAAATTAAAATATAAGATTGTAAGATAAATTGTATCTCAATTAGTCTTTTATTTATATTAGAAGATTGTCTTATTAGTCCTACAAACAAAAACATTTTGATATTAATTAAGGGCGGAATTGATATATAAAAAAAATTGATAAGTAATGGCGATATTACGAAATTGAAAAAATTTAGAATTAAATTAACATTTGTTAGTATTCATAAAAAAAAGTTTTGTAAATGACTCTTAACCTTAGATCTGGTTTGTTCTGTAAGAATCCTATGTAATTTGAAGAAATGTAATGACATTTCATTTCTACATCCCGTTTGTTTGCTAATTGACATAATTTCATTTCAATTTATCCGACAAATTTACAAACTAAACAAAATATAGGATTGTAATTGAATTGAATTCTATTTCCTTTTCTAACAAACAAACATGATACGGAATCTCATTACTTATGACTTTATTTCCTTAAGATTCCAATTCTTTAAAGAATTCGATTCTATTCTTTTGAATTCTATGAAACCAACGAGACCTTAGATAAGATTGATCTTTCTTATACATTTGAAATAATCTTGAATATAAAAACATAAGTTATATATATTATTGAGTTGTTAGATTCAAGTCTAAATCAATATCGAATTTTCTTAAAACGTAGCTCGAGCATGCATCAGGTCGTTAAATTGTCAAATAGAATATGAACGTGGCACGAACTAATTAACATAATTCTTATGTGGTTTAGTCGTATAATTCTTAAAGTTATATTTAAAGAAATATTGACAAGCTAGAGCTAAATATTAGCATATCGGTAATTCGGTTTTGTTTAATGTAGAAAATGTGCCATCAAATATCAAGTTAGTAATGTTCAAGGGCTGTTTATGTCATTTTGACAAATTTGAATTAAAACCCATATGAGTGACGAATACGTGATTAGGAGGACTTCCATTTCAAATCCTGAGTCCGCCCATGAGGAGGAGTGGTATTCATACGACTAAAGGACTATTTGATTATGTTTAATCAGATTTATGGGACTGACAAAAGTTGTCTTGAAAGGTGAGGCTTCATATATGCTTACTATTGTTGATTACTTATCTCGAAAGGAATGTTCATTTTTTTTAAAGCATAAGGAAGATGTATTTGTTAATTTCCGAAATGGAAACTGTAAGTTGAAAAGCAATCGGGATTGGAGGTAAAGTATCTTCGTATGGATAATGGACTTGAGTTTTGTTTAGGAGAGTTTAGTTCCCAATGACGAAAGGAAGGCATCACTCGATATTATATGATGGTCAATACACCTCAACAGAATGGTGTATCCGAAATGATGAATCATACCATTATGAAGAAGGTCCGATGTATGCTTTCAAACTCTAAACTGCCAAAGTCCTTTTGGGCGAAGGCTGCTTCTACCTCTTGTTATGTTTTTCAGCGGTTCACCGTCACGTGGAAGTGAAAGAAGACTCCATTTGAGTTATGGTCCGGTAAATCTGCCTATTATACAAATTTGAAACCGTTTAGGTGTACAGCTTATGCACGTGTTGACAATGGAAAGTTAGAATCAAGAGCAATTAAATGTGTATTTCTTGGGTACAATTGTAATACACATGTTCCGATTATAATAATTATTATTATCGGTATTAATGAGAGTATAATTTATTATTGTTTGTGGTTGGAATGTGTGTCATTTCTTTATGAAACTTACGAGAGGTGTTTATACATTTAAGAATACTTAGGGAGAGTATAAATACTCAGATTAGGGCACAAGGCCCCATAAGCATCACTTTTGCCACTTTTAACTAGTGTGTTTTGTATGTTGGTGTGTGATGCTAGTGAGGAGAAAACAAGAGAGGATCAAGATTCATTCACCACCAAAGTTCTTGGAACTAGTTAGAAATCAACCACGTATGATTCCTTTCATTCTTACAATCATTTAGGTATCAATTTCATACAATTGGTCGAGATTTAGTAAGGTTTTAAGTGATGATGAGAACCGAAAGAAAATAGTGGGGTTTTGATTCACGAAAACTTGATGGAAACGAAAGTAAACTGGTAGGAATTGTTTATTTGATGATTATAACACATTACAGTTTAAATCATGTGATTTAAAAGAGTGAATTTGATTTGGATTGGTGTGACCGAGTGTTAGAGAATTGCAAAGTTTATATGAAGCGCTATCCTAGTAGATCGTGAAGTTACAATACGAAATTAATGAATGGTCTTAGAATAAGAAAATAGAGATCCCTTGGGTTACCATAAGAAATTACGAATGGTCTTAGAATAAGAACACGTTAAGACCCTATACGTGCAAGTTACACTGTTTGAATAAAACCCTCAGGCTCAGACCATTACCACGGTAGGACGCCGCCGTTGCATCCTTTTGGCAACCTCCGGGAGTAAATAATCTAATCGGAATGGCGAACGCTGCCGACGTAGACGCCTTGGACTTCGAGCCCGATGAAGATGATCTCATGGACGAAGACGCCACCGTCGACGTCGATGCATCTTCACCTAGGGCTTCCGCTCAAGTCCCTAAACTTAAATCTGCCATCACTGGTGGATCTTTCAACGCCGACGCCGCTCCTAAGAAAACTAAAGGCCGTGGATTCCGTGAAGAAACTGATGCCGAGCGTAACAATCGTATGTCCGGTCGTTTTGATTCCCTCGATTCCGATGGCGGCCCCGGTCCTGAACGATGTAAGTTGTATTTCATTGTAGTGTTCTTTCAACGGCCTTGGTACTTCGATTAGGTTTAGTGTAATATCTACCTGGAATTTTATGATTTTGGGTGTTCTTATTGAAAGTTTAATCATTAGGGCTTTTGTGGACAAATTAGTGAGTTATGCTGGAGTTTTAGTTTAATATCTACCTGGAGTTTTCTACCTTGATAAGGTGAGTTATGCTGGCACAAATTAGGGGACGGCTTCTAAAGAAAACGATGATTGGGCAGATAGCAAACTCACAGTCAGACTCTAACTGGTCCCATAACCTACAACTGCCACTCGTATGTTACATAGAACTAAAGACAGTTATCGCCCTGAAATTCGAATACTATATCAAAAGGGGGAAGTTTAGTTTTGTGCATAAGAAATATGTTTGCAACAAGCCAAAGTTGTATATGATGTTGAGAAATGATTAAAATGATTGTGAAATGGGCTTTCCAAATGCATGCATTTATATTTATCTCTTTTTAGGTTAATGAAATGTGTTATGGTTTGGAATCAGTAGCTATATCAAGCACCTCCATAGGTGGTTAAATCCTTTTTTTATTTTCTCTTACATGTTTGAGACTTGCAAGCATACTCTTCCTTTAAGCAGCATGAGATGGCAATTTACTTACTGCTTTTTACCGTCTATATCAATTGTAGAAGAAGAGTGTTTGTTAATGATGAATCTTTCAATAATATTGATTTTTGCAGCAATTGACCAACTAGTCTTATGCAGTTCTGTTGTCCTGCATCTCAAGTATAATAAAAATGTTCTAGAAAGCTATGCCTTATTAGTTATTTGGTTAGAGATCTAGATTTCTCTTGTAGCTTTTTGCAGACATAATATTTTTGTTACCTTTTACTATAAATTGTAAAAGTGGAGCATTTGTTCTTGATGAATCTTTCAACAATATGAATTTCTGCAGCAATTGAAGGTTGGATTATTCTGGTTACCGGAGTACATGAAGAAGCTCAAGAGGATGACTTACAAAATGCTTTTGGGGAGTTTGGTGAAATTAAGAATTTGCATCTAAATCTTGATCGCCGGACTGGTTTTGTGAAGGTATATTGATATTTTCAAATTATTTTTTCTTGATATTTTCTAGCTAACCATGTCACCGAGATAGGTTGGGATTATGCCTCTATACTTTATATTTATTTGTTCCGTAAATGATGTAAAATATCTTGTACAGGGGTATGCACTGATTGAATATGAAAACTATGAGGAAGCAGAGAAAGCTATAGCTACAATGGATGGAGGTGAATTGCTGACTCAGACAGTCAATGTTGATTGGGCATTCAGCAAAGGTCCTTTTAGAAGGAGAAATAACAGGAGGCGGTATGTTCTGACACCATCAAATGCATGTTTTAGTTTTCTATGGCGGACCCAAAAGTTTAATATATGATTTGATTGCATAAATATAGAATCATTAATGTATTTCGTCAGTATTTCCTATAGCTAAAATACTAATCCATGCATGATAAAGACAGCCCAAGTAGCCCATTTTGTATGGTATTTTGGGCTGTAAAAGCGTCTTAAGGTTTGAAAGTGCGCCCACTTGAATGATGCATCAAGTAAAATGGTTAAAGTGAGCGATTTTAGTGAAGTGGTGACTGGTGAGGGCTTTCATATCCCACTTAACACACAATTATGCATAAAAAAGTTGTTTTTGAAACAATATTATTGAATCTAAATTTGTTTTATGTATATGCTTTTCTATAATACTTGAAGTTTTTTTTCATAGAATGACATCACCTTTTTTAGCAATAATAATTCTGATGCAGAAATGTCCATACTTCCTAGAATCGTATTTTGTTTTTTTTAACTAATAATAAATTGCACGATTACTTGCATATGTGTTTATGAATGTGGAAATTGAAAGTAGTGGGTCAATTCAACCTGACCCAAGACTTATGAATATTTAACCTGTTCTCAAAATCGCCTGTTTGGACCTGAACCTGTTTTGAGCTGCTACCCAACCCGTGCGAATCCACCCATTGTCACATTTACTAATATTTCTTTTGATTCAATAAAATATTCTTTGGTTCCTATTGGAGTCCTTGGTGACTGTATAAGGAGACCGCCCATTCACCCGACAATAAAATTACAACACTGATTCGGGTCCAAAGTATTTTTTTTAAATATTTAAATAAATGGCAGCGATTTTTTTTCAACCTTTTGATTTTTTGATAATTTTGTTACTTCGCGGGATAGAGTAATCAACCCAGTGCAATTATTATTTTTTCAAATATTTAAATATTATCTTCATGATTTAGCGTTTTTTGTAGGATTCGGTCTAATTAAAACTGGATACATAAAGTAGTTTAATAGCTGGGTAACCTTGATATTGAATAGTTAGTGCAGCTAATTTGTTTAGGGAGAATTTCATACATATCCTTGCAAACTTTCGTTATTACTTCTATATCCTTACAAACTTTAAAATTACATATATATCCTTCCAAAACCATATAATTCACATTTATATCCAAAATCATATTTTTGTTAAGATTAAGTTATTTTAAAATTTAAATCTTATCTAAAAAAACAAAATACCATGGCATATTACTAAACAACCCTCCCAAATCATGTTTTTCCTTCACCGTACCATCTCCATCTTCGATCAAGCACCACCACCTCCGGCCAAGCACCTCTGTCTCGGGCCAACCACCATAGCTGATGAGACGATGAAGAAAAAGCAGCTTTGAAATACATATGAAGATCTTTGAAACAAAGAACATCAAACCCAAAAGATACCATCGATGAAGAAAACTAGTTAAAGAATCATTAAGATTGAATCAAATGGTTAAGCCTTAATTGTAATCAGACATGGGAGTTGACTAGAGATTTAACCACAATCTTTTCTTGACCAAAACCCACCAAACTATACATGGATGGATCTGACTAAAGATTCAACCACAATAATAGAAATCAACCTCGCCAATTAGACAAGCAAAACTTGAAAAGAAACCCAGCATAACCACCTTAATTAACTCCAAGAAACACAAAAGCAGACACCTTTAAAGGCATGCTAAACTGAAGGTTTCAACTGGGTTTGTAAGCCATCATCCAATCTATCTTCTTATTTGATTTTCTAGCCAATAACCAACCAAAAATTTGTAGTTGTAATCCAATCAGAAATCCTCTCAATTGATAGGTTTCTGATATCAATGTTTAATTGATATAGATATGGGAGATTCTTCGTTGGGGTTTTTTACCTGGACCAACTAGGGCTAAGAACAAAACACCAGCTCCAATACAAATCGTAGCATAACAGATTATGCGTGAAGCGACTGAACGTCAAGAAGCTGAAATCCGGCCACCAAAATAGAAAATAACCAACCATACAACACTCGCATAGTATCGTCTTCGTGACCTAATTAATTAGGAGAGTGAGGAGCGACAAGAGCCATTAGGTAAATTTTAGTCTGATAGAAGAAAAAACATGATAAGAACTGAATTGAAAGGATCTGGAAGGATCAATGAAACAGCTGATCATCTCAATCAGATGCACAATTACCTCCCTGCCTAATTTAAGCAATTATCCCAAATTACCTCTATGTCTAATTTAAGCAGCTATTTCAAAGGCTAAAATAAAGGAAAACTTCCTGCATTCCATAGAATAAATAGGCCTAGAGTCATATCTTTTTCTTTGTCTAAGTTTTTGATTATTGTGTTCTTACATTTGGAGATTTGCCTATCTCGAATCAGGCCAACTATCCCTTGTTTTTCCTATTCCAATTAATCAAATTTTCTAGTTTCTATCAAAACATGCTAGGGGGAAGGGTTGTTTAGTAATATTATATGGTAATTTGGTTTTCAATAAGATTTTAAAATTTAAAATGATTTAATCTTACTAAATATATGGTTTTGGATATAGACGTGAGTTTTATAGTTTTGGGAGGTTATGTATGTAATTTTCAAGTTTACAAGGATATAGAAGTAATAATGAAAGTTTGCAAGGATATATATGAAATTCTCCCATTTGTTTATATGATCACATTTGGAAGAATTAAAAATTGAATAGTTAGTGTCTCTAATTAGTTTATATGATCACATTTGGACAGATCACCACGCAGTCATCGCTCAAGAAGTCCGAGAAGGAGATTTTGATTTGGCGTCTCCTCTGAAGAAAGTGTGTGGAATTGCTGATTAATTTATGCTTTAGGTTGAAACAAGTAATTTTAACTTGTCTAATCTGTGTTCCAGTCCTCATTGCATATGCTGTTTTTTTCTTTTGCTCTCGTGAATGCTTACTTCTTAAGAACGTTTAGTTGTGTATTTCAAGGTTCTTTTATTGGTGTGAGAGCTGTGTGTTTTGTAACAGAGTTTGACATTTTACTTTTGCAACATAAGATTAAGACAGAAATTATGTGTTTGGGGTTACTGGTTCCATTTTGCAAGATAGGATAATATTGCACCATGAAATTCGTTTTCCCGATAAGTTTACTACTCTCCAACAGTATGTTCTGGTGATGACTGGTGCTTTATCATCCAAAATCGGATGGACAAACAGAGATTATTAATTGTAGTCTTGAGAATTACTTCCTGTGTTTTGTAGCAGATGAGCCTAAATGTTGGACATGTCACTTAAGTCGGCGTATTGCTCTCCTTGCTGCACCTAAATCCAGTATCATGTGACCACGGAATAGAACGAGGGAATAAACAAATATGCACAGCGGCGATAAAACTTTTGAAGTTGGATCCATACCTCCAGGCTTCAACAATTGCCCCACCCTCTTCAGTTGTACCCTCCGTGCTCATTCCGGAACAGGTGCTTGAAAGTGATAAGAACAAGGTTTCACCACAAGTGTTGATCAAATGGTATGATCATGCAACACATAAAGCAATGTAGGAATCTCTCCCTGAATTTTTTAAGAAATCTCTCAATGTTGACCTTGCGGACAAGGTCAATCTCGATAAGACAGGGAATGATGCAAACTCAGGTTCTCACAATTGAAATACTCGCTAGTTGCTGCCACCACCATCAGCACAATGTTGCCATCAGCACCCCCACACGCCTCCTCCCCTTTAATTCTCCCCGATGCCCGACAATCAAAGCCTTGTGCTTCCTCATCCCCAGCCCAACAACTAGAGTTTTTGACCAGATTGGTATTTAAAAAAAACTTAATTACCAAAGTGGTATACTTTTAGAAGTATTTACCAAAATGGTATGCTTTTCCTTTTTACTATTTCAATTACATGATTAAAAGTAATATTATATTTAAATATACAATTAAATTATAAATCAGAAATTGAAATAATCTCCCCCCACACTTCTCCCTGTCTCCCCGTCTCTTCACTCAACCTCTCCACTGGCAACCACCGAGCCTCCGCCGGCGACCACCACAAGTCCACGACCCACCGTCCCACAATTCATCGATTCATCCTAGCGCCGGCCATCTTCTCCGATCCATCCTAGCACCGGCCATCTTCTCCGATCCATCCTAGCACCAGCCATCTTCTCCGATTCATCCCATCGGCCGGTTTCACCTATCGTCGGCGGGGTGCGACGGTCTGCGGTGGGAGAGAAATGTGCGACAGGGAGGAGCTAGTGAGATGGTATATGCAATCGTGAGAGGTGTGACGCGATTGGCAAAATCTATACTCAACAGCGGTGGTCTAGTGAGATTGGCAGCGCTAGGATGACACCCACCGGTGGGATGAATCGGAGAAGTGACCGGCGCAAGGATGAATCGGAGAAGATGACCAGCGCTAGGATGAATCGGAGAAGATGGCCGGCGCTAGGATGAATCGATAAATCGTGGGACGGTGGGTCGTGGACCTGTGGTTGTCGCCGGCGGAGGCACGGTGGTTGCCGGTGAAGAGGGAGAGTGAAGAGACGGGGTGACAGGGAGACGTGTGGGGGAGGTGTTTTCAGTTTCTGATTTATAATTTAATTGTATATTTAAATATACTATTAGTTTTAATCATGTAATTAAAATAGTAAAAAGGAAAAACATACCATTTTGATAAATACTTCTAAAAAGTATACCATTTTGGTAATTAAGTTTTTTCAAAATACCAATCTGGTCAAAAACTCTAACAACTAACCCAAAATGATCTCAAGAAAATTAAAGATAATAAATATGTCAATTCCAGCATGGCCCTCATACTGGATGCTAGTTCCACTGCTGCCTTTGTCTATCCAAATCGGCAAACTCCTCGCCTCCGGTAAAAGACATCACCGAGGTGCCTACTTCAAAAGGAACCAAAGAACAATTCGTGTCACTTTGAATCCCCTTATCCGTCCTTGACAACTACCTCAAACTTGACCTCGCAACCAACGGCGCAGACGAAGTCAACCCTGATCTCAATCCGCGGTGGCACTCTTCTCCGTAAGAAAATAGTGTAGGCAGCTTCCAATAAGTGTGGCATGGTCGTCGATGATTCAAAACTTGTTTCTGCTTAGGTGGAAGTGGGTTAGCAGTGCCAGGCTGCCATCTAAGGTGATGCAAAACTGAGATTAGATGCTAATGGAAATCCTTATGTTACTTGTAGGGGTGAGCCGGAAAAATCGAAATCGAACCAAAAACCGAAAAGACCAAACCGAAAAAACCGAACCAATATAGTAACCGACGATTTTGGTTTTTAAAATTTCAAAAACCGAATTTTTCGGTTTGGTTTGGTTTTTACAATTTCAAAAACCGAAAAAACGAACCGAACCGTTCTAAGAGGTAATATTGTAAATATATGTGTCCAAAGAATCAAATACCCTATAACTTTCTCATTTATACAGCCGCCCCCAATTTACAATAGGGTTCCACTAAAGAGTTCTCACACTGATTCAGATCTCCTTCACAGTTGCAACTTTGTTTAGTTGTCGGACTACATCACTTCATTTTGAGTCGACTAGTTTGCTTCTTCTCGATTTTATCTATTTTCACTTATAGAAATCTATTTCTAGATATTTATCTTAATTTTCAGATTCTAGTTTTCTGAGTTATATATAGTTCATCTCGATTTTCAGTTTTGCTAATATGTTATTTATCGATTTGCTTTGAGTTTTGATTTGTTTTAATTTTAGCTTTAAAGTTTAAACTTATGACAAACATTTTGCTTGTATCAGTTGTAATATATATAGCTTGAATTATGTGGCACACATCTTGATGTTTTTAATATAGTTTCAATCCCGTTTAATTTCATAGTTTTACAACGATAGTTGTATGGATTCAAATCTTGATGGTAAAAACGGAAAAGCTGTAAAACCGAACCAAAAACTGACTTCAAAACCGAAAACCAAACCACTCTAAAACAGAACGGTTTTGGTTTTGGTTTTTCAAAAATCGAAAATTTCAATTTTAGGCTAAACCCAAACCATGCTCACCCCTAGTTACCTGCAACTCAAATTAGAACTCAAATTAGATTGTGGATTTGTATTTCACGACTCTGATCAAGGGGTGATGGAACATGGCTTGTTTCTGGGTACGACCACCGCGGTTATTGTAACCGGTAAAGACGAAGTTAGTGTGAAGACTAAGCGAGATATTGGAATGTTAAAAAACGTTGTCAACTTTATATGGATTTTTGGAATAGTTTCAGGGATTAAAGCTGTAACATCATATATAATATCCATCTTCTCGTGTATCATGACTGCATATCCAGATGTGTATTTGATTCGATTTTGCTTATGCTGAAAGCTTCAGAATTTTCGACTTCATAACAATATGTTACAAGTCATTTTTAACATTTTTATTCCAATCTGTGATGAATTCATTTGCGATCTGACTTCAAAATATTTTGTCCTAGGTCAAAGGCTTGTTAGATTTGACGCATAATCCGTTTATTAAAACCAAAGCCAACGTTACTGCATGAAATTTACCCAAAATTTTAAGATCAAAATGTCACACAGTAAAATCATCTTAATGTGTCCTATTGTAGCAGCAGCTCTTAATCAATTACTCGGCCATCTTAATTCCCAGAAACGGTTTCCCAGCTTTCAATCAGTTTGATAAAGTTAGCAACAATTGTTTTACCTTCCGTCGTTATAATGCTCTCTGGATGGAACTGCACGCCCTGTGAGACAGAATGATAATACAACAATAAGAATTCCGTTGTATAATAATAAAATAAAACAAGTTTCTTAATGAAATGTATGTTTGACTAGTTATATATCGTACAAAAATTGTATCGACTAGAAGATGTGCAGTTGTGCACATGGGAATTGGATTTAGAAATGGTAATGAATGTGATATGAACCAAATTGGAATCGTACATACTATTAATCCAATGCTTGAAGATACAATAAGGGGCCTGATATTCAAGACTTAATATCTCCAAAGGAAAGAAAATAAACTCTAAACCTCTCCTCCCCAAAATCCGCCTTAACCCCTCTTTTTATAATCTTGAAATTGACTAAGATGCGGAAATAATTTCAAATACTGAAGCAGGATCAAACTAGATAACTACTAATTAATAGGATAATATTAACCTA
The DNA here is from genome assembly GCA_038502395.1 of Dittrichia graveolens. Lineage (NCBI taxonomy): Eukaryota > Viridiplantae > Streptophyta > Magnoliopsida > Asterales > Asteraceae > Dittrichia > Dittrichia graveolens. Next base: position 8,158,391 of record JARJIL010000002.1, on the reverse strand, counting down.
ATTTTAATAGATACTTCCAATTTATTTGGGATGTATCATTAACCCCACCCTGATGTCCTCAAGATGGAGGACTTGTAACTGCTCAGCATGTGTGCGAGAGCCTCCAAGACGCAACTGCCCCCAAACATCCCTTCCACCCCATCCACTTCTGCTTCATTGTCAACAAGAATCTGTAGCATCTTTTCCAGGAAATGGTACCAGGTAGGAACATCCCATCACACCTAAAACAAAGTCCTTTAGCCCGCTTCTTGTCTAACTCCGCCACAGTCAGCCGTTTAGGAGTGTGTTTCGGCCCGCTCGAGTTCGATCGCTGCACCACGGAGTTTGCTAGTTCCTGGGTTGGCATCAGCTCTCCTACGGTTTGGCTAGATGGAGCACCGGTTTTAACTCGCTCTCCCAAAACAGATTTCATCTATCCAAAAGGGCAACTTAATGGCCTGACTAAGCCTTGTCGACTACATGGCCCTAACATCGGTCAACAACTCCGGTTTAAGTCCTTTAACAAAGGTACCTTCTAAAACCCGTCCAGGTATTCCTTCCAACTGGGCTACCATCTTCTTAGATAACCCCGTAGTTCCCTCTTGAAGGATCGCTAAAAACTGTTCATGTATACTCCCCTCTTGTGATGGTTGAACCCGATCAAGTAACTTCCGTTTCAATTCTTTCCAATGTCTAAATGGTTCCCGTCTATTGCTCCACTGAAACCACGCTAAAGCTGGGCCCTCAAAACACAAAACCGCAGCCTTCAACCTTTCACCCATCATGACTAACCCTTGAATATCAAAAAACCACTCCACTTTATAGACCCATCCGTACGCATCAGCACCCTCAAACAAAGGCTTTTTCAGCTTCCTTAATCGATAGTTAGCTCCTGGAACCCATCCCTGAGCAAAGTGATGACCCTGATCGCTGTTGAACCCGGGGACAGCCCCCGTATGCACTTGCGAATACCTGTGTGAGATTTCTAACATACCTTCTAGGAGCCATGAGGATTCCTGACCCTGGTAGCACTAGATTCGATGAAAGATTCGGACTGAGAATACCTGTAGGTGTGGCCTACCGGAATGGGGAAGCCTTGCGAATCAAAATGAAGCCTGGAAAATCGCTATAGTTGGGGCCCAGAGAACGGCAGTGCAAGCTGGTGGTGCTGGCTGGGATATGGGCGGTGGCTGGAGGGATTGGGAATGGTTTGGTAGTTGAGAGGAGTGGCTGAAAGGCAGCGGCTAAGAGAGGAGGCTGGAAGGCGGTAGCGGCTGGGAGGAGGGGGCCTTTGCTGGCAGCTGTAGGGTTTTCAACAGCTGCAGAATTTCGGCGAGTGTCTTGTCTGTCTTGGTCTTGTGTTGTTCAAAGGTTTCCTGCATCTGATCAAGTTGGGTTGATGTCTGCAACTAATTGGCGGTGGTTTCAGTTTTGTGTTGTTCCAAGGTGGTTTCTAGGTCACTAACTTTCGCCATGGTGGAGGCTTGCGAAGCGTGAACTCACAGGTAGGAGGAACGGCTCTTATACCAATATGAACCAAATTGGAATTGTACATTTGTACTGACTATTAAATGCTTGTACATACAAAAGGGGGCCTGGTATTCGAGACTCTGGGGGATCTTCAGAACAAAAAAAAATTAACTCTAAACTCTCCTCCCCAAAATCAGCCCTAGATAACTACTAATTACTAGGATAAATATTAACCTAATTTAAATATATACTTCCTCTTTATCCCCTCCATTTTATTTAGGACGTATCAGAATGACACAAGAGAAAATGAGTAGTACCAGCAAATGGCGATACACTTTGTGACGAGCAGCCATGATCAGTCCATCCTCTGTCCATGCTGTAATTTCTAGAGCATCACTAGGGAAGCTATCTTTCTCAATCACAAGGCTATGATATCTACCAACAGTAAATGGGCTGGCAATAAAGAAAATGAGAATGGGTCAAATTCGGGTTATATTTATCTCTAACAGGTCAACAAAAAGGAATAGCTAACAACACATGTTAAATGGGTACATTTCACACGAAGTGTATTTTCAATTAGTGGAAACTCCTAATCACTGTATTCATAAAAACTACATTATTATTTTAGAAAGGATAACAAGCGTAATCATATTTGACATGCTAATAAGTCATCTTTTGCTTTCTACTTTAGCATAAAGATTCAGTGGAGTTAAGTTCCATTATTTATTAGGACTTAAGTAACAGGCACCATGCTGCAGAAACTATACTGAAAATAACCAAAAATTATTTGAGTTGACTGTTAGAGCTGACTTAACATACTTTGATATGCCTGCAAATAAGCCGTCTTCCCCACCCTCGTTGTGATAAACAAGTGAACTTTTTCCGTGCACAACACCATAAGGAGAGCGCACAATTTTCCCTGCAAAAATTTCTATATTGTTAAGATAGACTAAAAAAGGAACAACTGATATCAGCTTTATGAATATACAATAGTAAAGATCACACTGGAATCAAGCAGATGAAAGTGTTATTAAGAATATCAAAGCATCTTTTTAATGCACACAACAGGAAAAAGAAAAAAAATAAAAAAGACAAGAGGCTAATGAAGATAAAGATATACGATACCATGGAAATTCCAACAGGGTAAATGTAGCAACTAGTTTGAAGCATGTGCCACAGTAATGTAAACTCATTCAGTCATTCTCACATTTGGTTCTCAAAGAAAAAGAAACAAGCTTGTACAGATATAAATACATGATGATAAGAATAAATTAGACAGACTTGTGGATCACAACAAGTCTCACAAGTGTCTTGTTATAATTACTAATGGGTAAACATGTAAGTTTGGATGATCTTACGAAAAAAGAAACATTTCCTTGTAATGGAAGTAGTTTTAACACACTTCACTCGTCAAGACCAAAAATGATCACTAACTTATCTACAAGAATTTATCCGATATTGGGCTCACTAAAAAAAGATAAACACACAGAAGTAGTCAACAGCCACTAAGAAAACATACATTCCTTGCATTCCCTCATCTCAAGTAATAGGATGTTACTTTTACTTCTTACCTAACCGTCATTTCAAAATACACAACTTTTAAATTCCACCATTTTCCTTTTTCCTCTTCGCAAGAAGATCAAATTGCTATGTGTCTATACATTCAGGGTTTCCACTCCGTAAAATAAAAAATTCTCTGTACGTAAAGTCCTAAACATCAATGCTCCGTTTGACTTCCTAACACTAGTCCCGTCAATGTTTCTTTATCCGTTTACAGAAAGTCAGAAATGAAATTCTTGCGTTAATGAACGTGTATGTCTTTGAAAAAGAAGGATACTTAACACTAAATGACTTCAGAATAATTACTAAATCACAGGTATAAAGGTCAAAAAACTCACCTCCAAAAGCTTCACCAATGCACTGTAATCCCATGCATACACCAAATAAAGGTATATCAGGTCCAAGTTCCAGCACAGTCTGCAGTGATATTCCTGAATCCTGAGGTGCACCTGTAAAAAAAGTGTAAAAAGTAAACATAAAAAGGGAAAGAATAATTGTACGTTTGTAGTAGATTAATATAAATTATAATGAAGGTGAAATATGAGAGGCAAAATAGGCAGAACAATGATCTTACCTGGACCAGGTGATATAAGAATTCCTCTGGGATTTTTCCTATAAAACAAAATAGTACATATCAAAACACATTTTGCTACTATCCAATTAAAGAATATGAACGATGGAAAGAGAAGAAACAGAAGCGAAAAGAGAAGAAAAGGGTAACAACTCGATAAATCATAAATAATATCTATTAAGCTATGAGAAAATTACTTTCTCAGGTCATTGACTGTAAGTTCATCATTCCGGTAAACCTCAAAGTTGCAGCCAAGCTCTCCCATGTACTATAAATTACAAAGAGGCAATGGTATTAAGTCATAGAAAAACAACAAAAAGACATGCAAACAAGCGACCACATGAAACAGTCTGATATAAGTGATGAGTAAAGTACAAGCGTAATCGGTATTAAGCAATACATGTGACAACAGATTTAAAAAAGGTGCTTTTAATTCACCTTCCTAGCACTCATCTTTACATACTTTCCAAGGTTACCTAGGAAAAGAGAAAACCTGTATTAAAAGTAACACATTTACATCCATTTCGATTTTCAAGTATCTTCTTACAAGTTCCATCAATGCTGATATGAAACAGATATAAATTAGTTTTCAACTTGTCAATTGCATATTTGCATCACATATTAGCTTTCAGCAAACATAGGTTCCATCATTTTCCAAATATTGTTCCTTTTAACAAACATAAAGCAAATATAATGGAACTTTAAACTGATAGTGAGAGAGTAATATTATACAGAATTAAGAAAAAGAATTTTAAAAAAAAGACGAGGGAGAACCTGGCAAAGGTTGTAAGTGAAGCTGTCATAGTTGTCAATGACAATTATGGGATTGTTACTTTTGGCCAAGACACTTGGTGAGCTTATCAATCCTTTATCAGAGATGGCATGACATATTCTTGGGACAACTCTAGCATCTGATCGCATACTACGTATGATAACATCATTAACAGGAAGGAAATGTGATGCCCTGTTGAGATGATGGGTTTTCTGACGCAGAAACAACGATCTTAGTTGAATGGAAGAGTTATGAGGTAATGTAAAAGCCACCATTATTTTTATCTTCTAGCAATCCTGCAAACAGAAAATTGTTCTATATATGAGAAAGAAAGAAGAGAGAGAGAGAGAAACCAAGCTGTATAATCTCTATGATGATATAGTAAAGAAAGTCAGAAACAAGAAAAATGTTAATTGGTCTTTCCTAGGAATTCTGTGAAACAGTTGAGCCATACAATATGAAGGATTGAATGCTAAAAACAAATCCATTGAAACAAAAGGGCTTCTTTAGAAATGAAACTTTTTGAGGTAAACGCTCATCTGATCACCAGAAAAGACCATGCCTTAAATAGTTTTCTATCTGGTTGAGCAACTTAAAATAGCATGCATGTAGAGATTATGTCTATAAAACGATATACATTCAAAATCCAATAACTTTAATGATGATCGACCCAACAGTAGCCTAGTTTATAGGTCAAGTAGATCTGTAGCTTCAATTTCCCATAGATTCTTTAGGAATTACATCCCTATAATCTGTTCTATTTAGTACTAAAACTTGTATTTCGAAGCTGACCTAATGTCTTCCTGAGGCGGATCCAGAAAACTACTACACCAGATAACAACTCTTACTGGATAACCCAACTTAACTTGATTAAGTTTCTAACAATTCAATTAATTAATTCGATAAACCTAACTTAACTTAATTACTGGAACTAGCTAGTTATGTTTGCTCAAAACCTCTAAAAACTTGTCTTTCATGTTAGCTCAATCCCCAAATTACAATGCGATATGCAAAAGATCTGCCAAGCGTAAACAAATACAAATACAGAAGAAATCAGATTGAAGAAGAAGAAACAAGGAAAAAGAAACCTAAAATTTGAGGTAGTCTGCAACTGCGAGGGCAAACTATGAGCGAGGGGCCGGGTCCTGTTGTTGTCTCATGTTCTGCAGTTTCTCGTCTAGTGAGTCGCAGAGCTGTTGTCAGCGTTCCCCCCAAAATATTATGTCTTGGGCCGGTGATACAAGAATTTCTCACAGGTTTATATACGATTATAACGCAAAGTTCATTGAATTGTTATTTGGTTTGTCTGGTTAAGGTCGTAGAGTATCTTATCTTTTTAAAAGTTTTATTGTAGGTAATTTATATTTTTAATTATCAAAATAGGCAACCTACTTTGTAATGACCTATTAAAATAAATAAGAACTATGTACTAACAGTTCTTACCGTTAGATCACCATCAAACCTTGATGACTTAACTAAAAGTACTCCTCGTGGTGATTGTGGAGTTTGATTGGCCATTTGATGTATGTCGTTGCCCGATAAAAGGGAAACAACAGCAACAAAGCAGCCACCACCTCAATGACGGCTGACTAGAGAGCAGGAAGTTGATTAGACTCCACCATCACTGTTAAGAAGGAATGACGGTCATGTCACCAAGGTTTGATAGTGATCCAAAGATGAAAACTCTGACTAAAGCCAAAACCATAATCATAAAATTCAAGTCTTAACTTACTTTATAAGTTTACACAAAATAGGATCACATATTTGGGTATAATAATGTAAATTACCTACATTGACACTTTTGAAAAAGTATAATGATATTCAGTGGTCTTAACCCTTTTTTAATAGTAAACACACCTCCTAATCTATACTTACGTTTATAAAAGAACTTAAACTCTTAACTTCAAGGGTAAGGGAAAGTCTTAAATCACACATTGATACCAAATTCAATTTCTTGTGTTGCTTAAATCTAACTACAGTTCCCAAAACTAGATCCGTTCGGAGAGGCTGCTTCTTAGTCTTTCGTGTTTTGAGCACTAAAACTGCGGACGCCGCCTAATCAATTTCATTCATCATCTTCCTCTAGTTCTTTTGATCTGCTTCATACATTAACATGCCACATTTGCTCATCTTTGGTTACTCAGGAAGCATATTAGAATATATCGTATAATCCCCTTCTCAAATCAAATACATCCCATTTTTTATCTACATAATGTTATTTTCTCTATTATTATCATTAGAAGTATCTTGACATTTTACTTCTTAGAGACTACAACTCCAGAAAAGACAGTCATCTTGTTTAAGTCTGACACTAATAACAATCTAGTTTTAGAACAAGTCGCGTTTAAGATTTCATTCAAATTTGGAGTTGAAATTGGGCTTGAATTTGGGTGGCAGTGGACTCGGACCTCACGGATTTAGTTGGCCATCGGAGAGACACCAGTGTAACAAAAAAAATCTGTAAAATCAAAACAAACTATACACCTAATCAACGCTAAAGACTAAACGAAAAGAATCTATGAATACGTTATTTCAGAACTAACAATACTCCTAATCAACTCTTTCATCTAAAACAACTGGAACTTGTCTCTGAATTGACTAGAGAAACAAGGTAAAAGAATCGGACTTTGATTAGAAAATTGGTTTTTGAAGTCAGAACAAAAGGTTAAGGTCGGAATTAGCATTCACTTCATTAAAAATGTGGATTATTAAGTATCCGTCCACATTGGCTGTTGGCCACTTTTTCGATCACGGTCATCATTCTATATGTGTTTAGCGTAGTCTTTTAACAGCCTGGTCGTTTGTTCATGTTTAACACAATTTATACTCATTTTTGCTCCATATGCATACCTCTCTTTTATTGATTCAAATTTCACCAAGATGATCAGCCCTGAGTTGATCAAACTGAAGTTCCATTTACATCTCAAACACACTTGCTAAAACTCAATACTTCAATAGGTACAGTACACTGTACACCCCCAAATTCACAGGGTTGTTGCTATTTGTTTCTATAATCTATACTGTTAACTATTTATTTTGGTATGCCCATATCAGATGGGATAAATACATTTTACATACAGTATCATCTACTGATTTGTTTTACACAGAAACCGCTATTTTTTCCAAGAGTTCTTTCCCTGTAATACCTTCTTTTAATGTCGTGAAGTATGCATTGTAGTCTTTCTCAGGTGGAGGGTTTTCTGGATCCACCGTGTATTGCTCGCTAAATGGAACAACACATTTCACCTGCAGCCGGTCAAAGAAAAAAATGCTAAAACACAATAATACATGAACAATTATCATTCATATTTGACTTTAGGACTAAAGCATTTTGAATCCAAAGATGTTATCCGTCAAAAAAAACTTTTTAATCTTCAAAATTCAAGTCAATATTGGATTTCGAAAAAGCACAATAGGACAAGAATTAAAGAAGATATAAATATAGCTTTTAGGATATAACCTCGAAGGTTTTGTCACATGCATTGGGGCTTTCAAGAGCAGCAACACAAATTTTAGCAACCTCTTCTCTTGATATCTTTCCCTGCACAACCCACATGCATATACTAAGGAAATTACCCCACAAAAAGTCCCCAACCCCACCTTATATATACACACAGACACTTGGGATTGTGTGTAGAATACCTTCATTTAGTGAAATTGTGCAAACAATTTTCAAATCAAATATTCACATATTCAAAACACTTCTTTTTCTATTTTGTGATCATCTTTCTTGCAAGCTAAAAAGTGCTACGGAAATTTAATTCAAAAAATAAGAGAATGTTTGTATCTGTCAGGATACCTCAAAATGATTCACTGTGATCGTGAATGTTTGGTTCACAAAATCTTCACATGCTACATTTTGTGAAGTATACCTTGACAGCAAAAATCACAATGAAAGTTACCTCTCAAGGACCAAAAAGAATTTTTTTTTGTTAAAAGCAATTATTTCCAGCACACTTTCACAATTTTTAAACTAGAAGAAAGAGAATAGTGAAAAAATATCGAGGAAAAATCATGTTTTGAATATATAAAACTTGAACTGAAAATTGTTATCACGTTTTCCCTTATCTAACAAGTGCTGTAGAACAAGTTTGTAGAAAAATACGGTGATGTTGTCTCCTTGATCAAATATGAGGTCTGCTCCGGCAGGTTCCTCGGTTAATGCGCAAGGCCTGACTATTGTATATGGAATCCCGCTTTCCCTTATCAAATCCTCCCCCTGTTACAAATCAACCAGGCATCTTAATCACAGGTTATTAATAAAGTTCACCCAATATTGAAGCTTCAAAAAATATATAAAGAATTATATTTCCTTCCAGGAAAAACAGTAACAATAGGTGTTGATGTAGTGAGTATGAAACAGAACCTTCAACTTGAATGTTAAAATAGATCCGAGCTGTTCATTCAATCTGACAGCTGGTGGTTGTTTACTTAGATCAAGTCCAGGTCTTTCAGGCCTAGTAACCCCTGCAGATCCCACATGTATGAATCTGTACAGCTATTGCACAAAATTAGTACATAAAAATCATCCAGTTCAAATAAAAGTATAAAACATAATAAATAATAACCTTGGAGTGATGGGTTCTGCTATATATGCACGTATGCTTGATACCGGAAGCTGAAAGGGACCTTCAACAAAAGTTGGATTCAATTTCCCATCAAATTCGAACTTGCTGAACATTATCTGAAAATGTTTGAATTCTTACATATGTATTTGAAAACAAATAATGAGCAATATAACATTCAGAGAAGGATAAAAACAGAAGCATGCCTGTAACGATATGATTTGACTAGGGTCGAAGGGAGGGGCATCTGTTACTGTTTTCGCCCGAAAAATTGGTCTCAAAGTAGAAAACGGCAATCGTACCTGTCATTGTAGATTTCAATTAATAATTTAATAATGATCAAAAGGAAAATATTTTAGTTGGCCAATTTAACAAACTTTTGTTTCTCATTTTGGCCAACATAGCGCATGGTGTTCGAATTGAGGAAAAAAATAACAAACAAAAAAGAAAGACCTTACAGATTGCCATTGGTCTTTAACTGTGTCAAACCCTACGGTATAACCTACAGTATCCCAATCACGGCTCGTGCGAACAATAAGCTTATAACGACGCCCGTCTCCTTTAAGTCGCAACTCCAAACCATCATATGCGCACAGATTTTCTGCAACATCAAAGTTCTTGAAAGAAGTAGAAACAAAGTATCTTGTCAAAACCAACACTTGATAAAGTCTATTTACAACTGTGACAAAATAATGCATTACACCTTTGTCCTGATACTCGTAAAACCCCCATTGTTTGCGGTCGTAACAATCCCTACAAAACACACACCGCGTAATTAGAGGAAGAAAGGGTGAAGAACTTAAGCAACAATATATCATACTTGACATTTGTTCTGAAAAACAATCATTATTAGGATTAATTGCATAAAACAGGTAATAGACATTGACCAGACTTGTATTTCGAGAAAACAACTTCCCATAAAAACCCTCAAAGTTTTCTAAAGGTAGCTGGTATCTGAAGAAGGTCGACACAACGTTAGTATTTTTAATATGTTGCCATGTGATAGAGAATTGATAGTTAGTTCTAGAAGGGGTATAATTGTAATATGATTAGTAGCAGTTAGAGGGTAGGACTATAAATAAGGGAGGTGTTTCACTTTGTGGGATAGGCAGAAAAAATATTATGTTTAGGCTTGTGCTTGGGTCGTAGCCTTTGGCTATCAAGAGAGGGATCTTCCCTGGACCAATCTTCCGATTGTCGAGAGATTGGGGCTTATTTTCCGTTCAATTTCAGTTCCTATTCTAATTCTATCTGTATTCTGCAATTTTGATTTCTGGATCCTTATCATTGGTCCGACCTGCCATCGCTCTACCACAACGGTTTTAATTTCAGTAATCGCTCTGTTCAATTTCAGTAATCACGTTAGTAGGATTCAACTTCATTTAACGTTCTTTAGTATTAGACCTGCGCGGATTTGGAAGGTGTAGATTTGGAAATTTCCGATTTGGAAACTGTCGATTTGGTAAGTGTTGTTTTGGAAACTATTGATTTGGAAACTGCCATTTTGACCTGCCAATTTTGTTTCTCGATCTGTTCCATTTTGGCTGTCGACTTGATAAACTATCGATTGTTATTCGGTCGCTGCTCCTCCCAAGTGCCATTTGGACATATCGATTTTGATTTTGGGTGCTGATAGTGAATTCTGTTGGTGGGATCTGCGATTCGAATTGCAATACATTATTGCAATTCGTTTTCTGTTGATTGAGGATTGGTACGATTGATTTGATTGGGATTCTCGATAGGCATTCTGCTACTCACGATCTCTATTTCCTGGTCTGTTTTTCTTCTTTAATCACCAATGGAAATTCGTTCTGTCCAAAAACGTATTGAGCTCCACGAGGAATCCATTCACCAATTGCAATCAGATGTGAAAGAAATCAAAGCTGCCTTGAAGATTTTAGAAGCTAATCGAGTGGAGGATTCTGAATTTCGCAAACTTATAATGGCATGGATGAAGGATCAAGGTTAGCAACACGTTTATGGTAAGGAATCTACTATCGATTCGTTTAGGGGTGACTCTGGGGATATTTTCGATTCGGGTGGTGACTCTGGCGGTGAAATGCATCAGAAAATTCATGGTGAGGGAGAAATTTCAGTTGTATCTTCAACAAGCATCAAGTTTCAGAAAGGAAAAAAAGATTTCTTGTTGAATGTTGATTATCCGGTGATGGAATCGACAACAATGATGAGTGAGGAAGAAAACACAGATGCTGATTATCATGGGACAAATAGAGTAGTGATGGGGAAGCCTAAACAATCAATTGGATTGCAAACACCTGCTCCGTCAATTATGAACGAAAAAGTCAATTCGAGTTGGTAGCTAAGGGTGAATGCTAAAGTTCTCACTGTTTGGGTCAGAAATGAAATTGCAGATCATATCTTCATGATTAATGGGTTTTATTTAGTTGTGAGGCAGCTTTATGAAAGGGTGCATAAGAGTTTGCCTCAAGCTGTGACTAATGGGGACTATTGTTGGTTTGAGGAAATTTGGGTTCGTGATTTACCTCCGGGAAAACCACCGGATCATTGGGCTCGTTTGGAAGCAAGTCTTGAGGACAAGACTTTTTCGAAGGCGGAAGTAATGATAGGGAATTGATAGTTAGTTCTAGAAGGGGTATAATTGTAATATGATTAGTAGTAGTTAGAGGGTAGGACTATAAATAAGGGAGGTGTTTCACTTTGTGGGATAGGCAGAAAAATATTACGTTTAGGCTTGTGCTTGGGTCGTAGCCTTTGGCTATCGAGAGAGGGATCTTCCCTGGACCAATCTTCCGATTGTCGAGAGATTGGGGCTTATTTTCCGTTCAATTTCAGTTCCTATTCTAATTCTATCTGAATTCTGCAATTTTGATTTCTGGATCCTTATCACCGTGTTGGTAATAGTTTTATGCAACTACCCCTTATTTTTATTCATGAAAATGCAAAAGAAAAAGGGAACACTATCCTTCTAACTATGAGCAGTAATGCACAAGATGTACAATGGAGATATAAATAAGGAAAGAAGAACAAAAAAATACATTAATCGACTTTCGAGGGGTCGACCGGCTATCCTAGTTACTTTCAAGAGGTAAACAACACTCCCAAAGATATACAAACCACCAATCAATGTCTGCATAGTAAAAGTTACAACCCTATGTATAATATAACTTGAGAATCCTTTCCTAATAAAACTCTAATTTCTAATCTCTATCTAAGGGGGTGTTTGGTAGAGAGAAAATAAATCGGGAGAAATGGAAATGGAGAGAAATAGAAATGTGTGGAGAATTGGAATTGATTTCCTTGTTTGATATCAGAAAAGAAATGAAACAGAGAAATGGTGGCTCAAGTTGCCGGACGACGGTTGCGGCGTTGGCCGCCTTGCCGAACGTCGATGATGATGATTAGAATGCCGGAAACACATCGCAACCGGACATCGACAATGATGAGTAGACATTGGTTGTCATTTCTTTCCATTTCTCCACAATTTGAAGAGAAATGAAAATACAAAGGAATGGGAGAAATGGAAATGGGTGGAGAAACCATTTCTCCTCCCAAAACTATAATCATTTCTTCCAAACAAGAGAAACCAGTTCTCCCCATTTCTTTTCTCTCTACCAAACACACCCTAAATTCTAGGTAAAACTCTGTCTAAATAATAGACTGTGTCTACTAATTATTAAAAAATATCTACAAATAATACTAGTAATAATTTCCTTATCGAACAATAATATTACAAAAATAGCCAAGGCGTATCATCACTCTCTCTCCGTTAAACACCTTGCCATTAAGGTGATGCTTTGAAACATCTTGATTCCAGGTCCCAAATCATTCTTTGAAATAGGTTGCCCATAAAATATTTCATGTTTTTTGTCAAAATTTAGTGCATGTTGATCGAAAGCATCACTTATTGTTTTCTTATGCGGTTATGCCACATTCAACGGTTCAACCTAATCAGGCCCATCCATCCCTAATTATGGTGACATCGCGTATTGATCCTCTTGCAATACGGTATGTCCTAAACTTAATCTCCGGCCGATCACTTTGTCGCTAGCTCGTTGCTTTATTGCCACGACTGCCGGAGTTGTCTGTCCTTCGGGATGGTGCTCCTTTTTTTGCTAGCTTCAGACTCGGATTCTCCAACCGGGTGTCAAATAGTATTTTCTTGTCTTTCTCCTAAATAACTCCCCTTGGTTCTAGAAGCACGAAATCCTCAACATTATTTCTTTCTTCTGGTGACGAAGTCATCTTTATCATGGCAAATAATCTAATATCAACAACTTGATCTCTTCATGTTGGTGATTGGCTTCCAATTGCATTAAGGACATCTTAGGTGTTGTTTGTTTCGTAAAATTTGATAGAATTTGATGAATTTGGAATCAGAATCCATTATTCTAATTGGTAAAACAACTTGAAAAGAATTTAATTCCAAAAAATCTAAACATTCCTTCAATTGATAGAATGTGCGTTCCTTAGGGAGGATCATTCCATTTCTTACGCGATGTTGCAAAATGACAAGTATACCCTTGTTTTACCCCGACCGCCACCGTTACTACTACTATTTCCAAGCACCCCACCATTGGTTGTCACCTGTTGCAGCCACCAACACCGCCGTTGCAACAACCACCAACAGTTGCCGCCATCATCGACCCCTACCACTATAGACCGCTACAACTATTGACGGCCCACAATTGATCGACGCTGCCAAAACCACCGGCCGCCACCGACACCATTGACCACCGACACCACCATCGACCACATCCGCCTCTATCACCATCACAACCACTCACCACTGTTACAAGCACCACCAAAAACAGCCAAAACATTGATTGCCAAATGCTGTCGCCATAACCACAGACCCACGCCCCCACCGACTGTCGTAACCACCGCCACCGTCACCAATTGCATCCTCCACCAGCACCATTCGCTACCACCACCGACCTCCACACACCATGGGCTACAGCCACTGACCACCACAACCAAGAACATGGCGGTGGTGGGGCAGCGACAGTGGCTATGGGAGGCAACGAAGGCGATGGGTGGTGGAGAAGAGTAGTGGCGTGCTGCAGCCAAAAGTTGCGGTGGTGGTGAGCTGTGGTGCGGAGGTGGTGGTATTTTGGCAACTATTGCTACAACAGCAACAACAACAATAATAATAATTTGATTTTCTATTTAATAGTTTTTTTATAACGGCCTGTTTTGACCAGAACCATTATAATATGAAATTTTTATAAAAAAAACACGAATGAAGAGTATTTCCTTCATTTAACAAAATTTCATTTCCACAAGTATATTTTCTCTCCTAAGAGGTAAACGGGTGTAAAACAAGACTATGAATTATATCCAAACCACCAATCATTTTCTACATAGTAAAAATTACAACTCTAATGACCTAATCATAATAAAAAAGACGAGAATTTTTTTCTAATAAAACTTAAATTCCTAATCTTTATCTAAAACAAAACTCTATCTACGTGATAGAATATGTCTACTAAATAATACAAGATAGGGAAATTTCCATAATAGTCTAACAATGTTTGCACCTTTTTTCCAATTTAGGCAACCTTTTTTGATGTTTTCTAATCAGGTTATTAGACTATGACTTTCTTTAAATTAATGCATTGGTGACCTATTGGAACAGTAACATTTTCAATTGTGTAAGTAACTTTCCAATTTGTGTAACATTCTTTCAAAAAAAAATTTCAATTTATGTAATGTTTAGTTTTTTTTTTGTAAGTAAACTTTTTAATTTGTGTAACACTCTTTTCAACTTTTTTTACTTTAGTAACATTATTTTATATTAATAATAATTTGATTATTAGTATTCATATAACAATACTAATTATAATAACTATTATTATTATTATTATTATTGCAACTATCATTTTTAGCATAAAAAATTGGTTATTATCTTGGCAATTGTTTTAACTTCTAATTTACTTGAAATTTTTAGTATAATTGTTGTTGATACTATTAAAAACTTTAGAGGTTAAAGATTAAAAAATATTAATAAAAAGGTATTATCCAAAAGAAAGTAACATTTTCCATAATCTAGCAAGAAATAATATTTTTCTTAATCTTATATCAAAACAAAAATATTTAATCTTTACCGAACGAAAGTAAAAATATATTTATCCGACACTTTCATTACAAATTCTATTGTAGTTGATAAAAAATAGGTTTTTTTTATCCATAGAGGATAACAATAACAACAATGACACCAACAACAATTACATAGAAAATGTCAAAATAAATTAAAAGATTAAGAAATTAACAAAGATAATATTTTTATAAGTAAAACCAACCTTTGATACGTAGAAGGATAGATACTATAATAACTATAGTAGTAGTAGTAATAATATAACTTATTATTGTATAAATACTAACAATAATAAAAAATCAAATGTTACACAAATTGAAAGAGATGGAAAAAAATGTTACACAAATTGAAAAGTTAACTTACAAAATTGAAAATGGTTATCAGCTTGGTCACTCATTAGATTGATTGAAAGAAATGCATAGTAACAGGTCACTCGTAGTATTGATTGAAAGGAAATGCATAGTCTAATGACCTAATTAGATAAAAATTAGAAACGGCTGCATAAATTAGAAAAAGGTGCGAAGATAATACTGGTAATAATTTCCTTATCTAACAATAATCTATATCTATACTATATTATAAAGCATTTAGGCTTTTTGCTTAAACTCTTACATTTTAAGTGTTATGAAATTACTAAATTGTCCCTCATATAAACTAAATTGAGTAACTATCAGATATAGTTAATAAGATTCTTATATTCCATTTTAATAACTAAAGTTTACATATTTAAGAAAATCAAAGTCAATACAATTTTTTTGAAAGTTAAAGCCAATACAAATTAACTTAATTATTAAAAAAATATTTTCATAACCTTTTTTTATTATTATGGAGAACAGAAAAGTAAAGAAAATATAAAAAAGATAAAGAAAATAGACATGTCACCAAATGAAATTATTCGCCGTCACCGTATTACATAAATATTATACTCCCTACGTCTTGAAAATGGACATGTTAAGGAGTATAAATTATTCATTGCCGCCGCATTGCGAGGTATCATGCTAGTACTTTTTAAATAGCTGAGGCATATCACCTGGTTGGAAAGTTTAACTATTTAATGAAATTAAGATAACCTAAAAACCTAGAAGTTGTAGCTTGAGGTGACAAAAGTTACAATTCTTTTAACGAACCTGTAAAAAGTCCTGTTGGTCCACCATTTTCACTGCCATTGGGGATCATCCGGAAAGAACTTTCACTAGCTCCTCCCATCACAACATCATCTAAGGCACCCCACCGTAGGTCTCTCCATGAATCATCTATAAAAAAAAATATTGACCTCAAAATACATACCATTGAAGTTACTCGCTTTGAGTTTTGTGGTTAAAGAAGTTAGTATGGTGTGCCATACAAACTAGTGTAAAAATTTTAGTGTAGTACATGGCACACAACTAATTAACATTCTCAAATGGCTCCAGCTAATTGCAAAATTTTCTCTCTTTTTTTTTCTTCTTCTTTTTGGCTAATCATAAAGCTAAACACACCATTCACAAATAGTTATTTCATTTCACAAAATTCCAAATATTTTTGTGATTACTGAAAGATATTCAACTACAATGGTACACTGGTATTTGCAATTATTATTTGGATGGGTGAGTAGCAAAGTTCATAATGTGAAATTCAAATGGTTGTCTGAAATTGGAATGATGGTTATTGAAAGACCATACCTTCAAATCCAAACACCAATTTTCCACTTTTAAGTCCAAGACTTTCCTTTAATGCCTTTATCAGATTTTGCATGCCGATATACTCAACCATTTCAGGTGAATCGCCCTTAATCTGCTTGCATTAAGACATTACCATGAGAATCAAATGAAGTATTATCAAAATTCCTAAAGATTTGTTTTTCCAAGCAGTGATTTCTTCACCTCTGGTTCAAAAAATTTGATCCCCTGCAAAGTAACATGTGTTTTTTGTCGTTAGTATGAATGATCAACCCCAATATACAATTAAAAGAATAAACAGATAGATTACTTGACTGTATTTGGCTCGATCGGGAGTATCTCCTTCTTTTGGACCAACAATGACTGAAACAGCATTTATCACTTTCTTAACTCCTTTGAAATAATCAGGAAGTAGAGTGCTCGCTTTCGTTATATCTCCAACAACCTTGAAATTTTTAATGGTATAAGATATAAATAAAATTTAAAATCTTGTGAAACCCTTGTTGCAAAATATTTTAACTAACCAAGTCTACATCTGGCCCTAGCATTTTTCTTGCTTTCTCTTCATTTCTCACCTGCGAATAACATCATACAACTTCAAATAAGTTCATATAAGGAAAAAAGGGATGAAACTCTAGAGGTGGAAATTTCAACTCATTTATACGACAACGGGCCAGTTCAGGTTGTATTTGTTAAATATAGGGTCAAAAGTTCTCTAACGTGCATTCAAATGTTTACAACGTTCCAAAATCACTTTATTTAAGAGAAATTGTGTGATATGTTCACTAATCACTAAATTAATTACTTAGAACTCAAAAATATGTCGCCCGGCTATTCCAACCCAACATGACCTGCAGGTAGAAATTTGACCTTAACAAGTTTTGATGCATTAGCCAACCAGCCGAACACGCACATATTTCCATCTTTATCAACTACCATATAAACATTGTCCAATTATCCAAATATCATATAAACTGTAAAAAAGAATACGATATAAACTACAAATCAGCATATCGCCCATTTTGCCATCTCTATCAAATATGAGATAAACTGTAAGCAAATACAATATATATTATAAGCATTTTGCCATCTCTATCAAATATGATACAAAATATGAGCAACGTACCAAAACTCGAACAGGAATCCCTTTCTGTTGCAGAACATTAACTACTCTTCTCCCAACACCACCAGTGGCACCAGCCACTAGAACTATTCCAGAAGGATTCATAGACTTTTGAGGCTCAACAGATGACGGACCAGATAGCTTAGCAACTAGGCTTTCAAAAATCTGGCCAAGAAAATGAAAACAAAAACAGGACGTAAGAAACACAAACATGTGTCTTTACGGTGAAAAAAGCCAGGCAAGACAGAGTCCAACCTTAAGAGGTGATGGAGGTCCGTTAAAAAAGTATAATGTCTTCACAAATCTGCCAAAGTCCCAGCCTTGATTTCTTGGTTCCGACATCTTGTGCTTTTGGAAATATGAATGTTGTAGACGAGGGATGGATTTAATTCTTTCATTTGCTCTAAGAAAAGGATTAGAAAGTCCAGCTGCTGATGACACTGAAGAAGACAACCTACTCCTAGAATATCTTGAACCAACAGAAGAGTATGAAATGCCCTGCAAATCAGAATTATAGTCAGAAGTACAAACAAATGCTTAATATCTTATTGTTCTCTATAAAATTCAAAAAAAAAAATTAAAAATAGAAGGAACCCAACCCACTACTAAAATGCTTCCCGTTTCGACCCATTACCCAACCAACCTGGCCCAATCATTTTTCTACTTCGTGTTGGTTCAACATTTAAAATATCAGTGACATCTTTGATAGGTATCATTCACATGTCGCATAATATGAGAGGATATAAAAGCGTGTCTGACACAAACGTGTACCAGACAGTAAAACCAACCGCAAGCTGATAAGAATTATTGAACGAGGGAATGGCGAAAGCATAAGTGCTCGAAAGGAGACCTCAACACAAGGAGAATGGATGACGATTCAATGCTGATAAGAACTATTAAACGATGGAAGGAAGGTGATGGCCGGCGGTGGTGATCTCTGTTCAAACACCACCGTCTAAAAATCCAGATTAAGAAACAAACAAACGCACACAAAATTTTAAAAAATAAAACCGATGAGAGAGATAGTGTTAGGAGTCTGCTACAGCTCACGTGATTAGCAAATGCAATTAAGTGGGAATTAGTTAGCAATTCAAGAGTTAGTTGAGAAACAGTTAGACTAACGACAGATGTATAAATAAGCATCATTAGAGAAGAAGATGCAAACTCTCAGTTGTATAAATAAGCATCATCCAACTGATTGCTTACCAGTTATCTTTCTTAATTTCGTGAGAATTCTGAGTAATTAGTAGAGTTCCTCCAATCGTTAGATTCAGTCATTCAGGGAATTCAAATCATAACAGATAGGTGGAGGAAGGTGAAGAAGGCCGGTGGTGGTGATATCTGTCCAAAGCCGATGAGAGAGAAAAGGAATGATGTTACCTTTGTTGAAGGCTGTCGGTGGGACGTCGGCGGTGGCACGCAGAGGACGGCGGTGGCGACACCTTTGCTCATCCCTTGCCTACGGGAGTCGACGGTGGGGAGCAGAGGAGCTGAACCGGGCGGTTGGGTGAGGGGGAGAGAGAGAGCGTGTGTGTGTGATCGGGTGGGTAGAGAGATAGGGTTTTAGATTTTGGTGGTTGGGGGGAGAGGGAACCGATTAATATGGCTTTCTTTAATCTTTTGAAATATGATTTTTTGTTCTCTATTCAAATTAAAATCTGGTTTTAATCTATTCATTTTAATATCGATTTTTTAGTCTTATTTTTCTTTTGCAAAAAATGTGTCATGAATTATGTTTTTTTTCTTCTTTCTTTTTATTTTAAATTATTGTATAAACTCATTTATAGGTTATGTATTTGATAATTTGTAGTAAGAGGAAGAGTATAACGTATTTAAAAAATAAATACAAGATTATTTAGAAAAGTGGTTAGGGTATTCTAAAACAAATCATATGTCAAGAAAAAAATAAAGATAAGATTATTTTCGAGGTGATTATGAGTGTTCTTTATGTCTTTTTAGCCATTACCAAAATGAATCATTTGGCTTAATCAAAAATGACCTTTATAAAACCAAACTTTGAGAATCATTTGTTGCAACATAGAGCACCCGCAATGGCTACTCGTTATTGTCGATAACAAACCACTATGAGGTCGAAGCCTCGTTAAAGCCATTATGTTTGGTGCCTCGTTGTGTTGGTAACGAGCCGAGCTCCTCATAACAGCATTTTACTTTTTTTCCAATAAAGGCAACAGCTATATAGCAACGGGATATAATTCAAAATCCATACCACAAAACTATATATACCTTCTTGTTTACATGTTAGTTTACACAGGACCATATACACATCCATGCATATATAAAATTTGTTGCCACCATGTCTTAAAACAACAATAATTACGCGAATGATCCTTTTTCCAAAACATGGTGCGTTACTCAATGGGTTCAGAGAGGACTCACTCAGACACAAATTCACCTACATTGCCTCAACGACTTAAATTGACACAAGTCATCTTCAACCAACTTCACTTTCAACACCAATGAGTTTATCAACAAAATCAATATTATCAACTATATCTCCCACCTAACAACCACCATCGTATTATCCACGGTTTGCACAACCACAATCTAAAAAACCACCGCGCGGTAACCAACCCTGTGCTAACATCCGATATAGAAGCCTCCAAGCTTCGTCGTTAACGTAAAGGTAAAAAGAAATCATTCAGAGTACAAGGAAGAAAATTGGTTGGACCTCGGTGGAAAAAATGTGTTTAGCCAAATGAGGGCCAATTATCAACTTACTTCCATGTGGAAGGACTCTATCATAAAACGTGGGTAGGTTCAACTACAACTATACGAGGTTGGACGGTGATAAACCATCTGGTGTGAAGGACGAAGACATCATGTAACATCCTCAAATATGGCCTATTCGCGTGCTCCAATTGGTATGTCGATTTAATTAAATGAATTAAATATAAATATATTTGTAAGAATTAATGGAAATTAGTTATTGGCCAGATAAATGTGAATTTAAAAATAGTAATAAAAATAGAAAAGATTTATGAAATAATAAGTGGTTTCAAACGAGGTTTCCAAAAATATCCTCGTTAGTTGAAACGGTTATTCGGGTGTCGTGTTGTATGTTGAAAAGGGGAACAAAATACCTTTTAAAAGATAAATGAGAACCTTGGGTCGGTTCTCACTTATCACCCACCTCAGATACAACAAACACACACACACGTTCACATATACACACACACAGACTTCTCATATGTTCTCTTGTTCTTGAAGAAGACAAATCAAAGCCAAGATCATCAATTGAAGCTGAAATCAAGCTCCAATAGGGTTCCCAATCTGTTCTTGATCCTTCCTTGTTCATCATCTTCTTCATAGTAAGTCTTCTTCTTCCTTGTTCTTCATTCCAAGCTTTAGGTTAAAATTGGAAAAAACAAAATTAGCCAATAAAGCTTGAGTATTTGGATTGTAATCTGTTTTAGGATCATGTATAAGTTGTTTAAGGTTGATTTTATGAATTAAAGATACCTTCTTGAAGGAATTTCATGAAATTGACCAAATGGGTCTTTAATGGTGAATTGGTGATTCAATCTTGAATATGATGTTAAATTGTGTTATGTTAATGTTTATGAACTCCTATAAGTGTTCCAAAGCTTGTACATGATCTGGAAATAATTAAGAAAGTGATAAAGTTGGGTTTGAATGGAAAAACAGCCATTGCAGAAGCTGAAATCGCTGGGCTGGTGCTGCGTAGCGGCGCGACACACAAAGGTGTCGCGGCGCGACCCAGGCTGCAGCAAACCAATACTTGTTTTTTTAATGAACAGGGTATAAGGACTATAGTTATGTCATTTTTGACCATTTTAGAGGTATTTAGTATGGTTTAACCATTTTTACTAATTTAGACACATTTAGGAAATTAAACACTAGAACTAGCATATGTATATGATTTGTAGTATTTAAATGGGCCTTTATGTAAACAATAGGTACTTAAACATTCAAGGAAGGCCAAATCTATATTCGAGTTATAATTGAGCACCAAGGTGAGTACTGACTCTTATGACTTCAACAGTTGCCGCCATGTTATCTACAGGGACGGTGTTAAAGTAGACCCAGCTAAAGTAGAGGCAGTGATGAATTTGGAGGTTCCCAAAACTCCTACAGAGATCAAGAGTTTTCTTGGTCTAGCTGGCTATTATCGACGGTTTATCTATGATTTTTCTAAACTCGCTGGTCCTCTTACTAAACTGACACGGAAGGATGTTGCTTATGTGTGGTCTGATGCACAGGAGCAATCCTTTCAATCCTTGAAGCGGTTATTATGTGAAGCTCCGATTCTTACATTGCCAAACGGGTCGGAGGATTTTATCGTCTATTGTGATGCATCTTATTCTGGATTGGGTTGTGTTAGAACCTAGAGAGGGGTGAATAGGTTATATGCCCACTTTTTAAAGTTTTTAACAATATTTGCAAATAATTAAAGAATTTAAGGAAGGAAGATATCACCAATGAAGTAGTTTGGACACAATGATTTATAGTGGTTCAAGCAAGGGTTAACAACCTTGCGGGTCGACCGTGGAGGTCCTGGATTTTTTCTTTCCCTTTTTCTTTCACAAATTGGATGGTTTTCAAGTGACTTATTGGCATGTTGTTTGAGTGCCCAGAGAATCCAATGCCACCCTTATCTTTTGATGATTTTTGAATCTTTAACATTTCATCTAACTTTGTTGAACTATTCTCAAATTTTGACAGTGTGGTTGTATCCAAGTTTGTTTTTAGCTTACTCTCCAAATCTTTTATGCTTGTATGTGTATGAGATGCAATTTTGTTTTCTAGATCTTTTATCTTTATAACTAAGTCATCATTTTCATTTTTCAACTTGATATTTTCCTTTTTCAAACTTTTATTTTCATTTTTTAACTCTTCATTTTTAGTAAGTATTTTTAAGCTAAAATCACATAATTGATCATATTGATGGCCATTATTGTCACTATAGTAGCTAGATTCGGAGTGTACCTCACTTGTCTCAAAGGCCATGAGACATTTTTCTTCTTTTGTTTCTTCTTGGTTTTCATCACCACTATCACTCCATGCACCTCCTAGGAAGGCTTTGTGATTTTCCTTTTTCTTTGAAGCTACCTTTGGACAATCACTTATGAGATGTGAAGAGTCTCCACATCCATAGCATTCTCTAGATGATTTCTTTTCTTTCTTGGCATCCATGGCTTGCTTGTACTTCTTAGGATCAAATGGAGCTTTCACATGCTTGCCTTTTCTTTTGAAGAACTTTTTAAAATTCCTCACCATCATGGCATACTCTTCATCCTCATCACTATTTGTTTCATCTCCTTCATCACTAGAGGAATCTTTGACATGTTTGGCTTTAAGTGCAATGGACTTGCTCTTCTCTTTCTTTAGCTTGGCAATCTCATCATCCTTTTGCATGATCACTTCATACACCTTGAGATTTCCTATTAGCTCATCCATTTGAAGTATGTTCAAATCTTTTGACTCCTCAATAGCCGTCACCTTTGCCCTCCATTTTGATGAAAGAGCCCTAAGAAACTTTCTTACAATCTTTTTGTTAGAGTAAGTAGTCCCAAGTGACTTGAGACTAGTAACAATAGTATTAAACTTTGCAAAAGCCTTATCAATTTTCATATCATCTAGTATTTTAAATTGTTCATATTGTTGCACAAGTAATTCAATTTTGTTATCTAGAACTTGGGCATTTCCTTGATGTGTGGTGACAAGAGATTTCCAAATAGCATTTGCACTTTCACACATAAACACTCTTTCAAATTCTTTTCTAGGCAAAGCATTGTAAAGAAAGAGTTTTGCTTCAAAATTTTTAGAAACCATTTTCTTATCCTCTTGATCCCATTTTTCTTTAGGAAGTGGAACAAAGGCATCTTGTTTGGAATCAAAGGTTTTTGGTACATAATCCCCTTGTTCAATAATATCCCAAAGATCAACATCTTTGGCTTTGACATAAGTCATGAATCTTTGTTTCCAATAACAAAACCCTTCTTCTTCAAGAAGTGGAGGTCTAACCATAGAATTCCCCTCTACATAATTTTGTCCCATTTTGTCAACTCAAAAATTTTTGAAAAAAATATTTTTAGAAGATTTAAAACGACTTTTCATAAATTATCTAGAGCAACTCGCTCTGATACCAATTGTTAGAACATAGAGGTGGGGTGAATAGGTTATATGCCCACTTTTTATAGTTTTTAACAATATTTGCAAATAATTAAAGAATTTAAGGAAGGAAGATATCACCAATGAAGTAGTTTGGACACAATGATTTATAGTGGTTCAAGCAAGGGTTAACAACCTTGCTCTACATCCACTCCTTGGCCTCACCCACCAAGAGTTGCTCCACTAACTTCTCTCTTTGAAGGTAGAGATAAACCTTTTACAACTTCTCTCTTTAGCTTACAAGAATTACACTTCACTCTTGCAAACAAGGTTAAGATAAACCTCACTTCACTCTAATTGGAAAGGCTAGAGTTGATCCTCACTTCTCTCTAATTCTATAGGCTAGAGATTATCCTCACACTATTACAAATGTATATGAATGTAATGAAGTATATGAACTTGAAGGCTTTCACTCTTACTTGATTCTTGATATTGAAAGATTGAATTATCAAGGAATATGAGCTCACAAGATTTTTATGTATTCTGTGTTTTTTCAGATTGCAAGAGGTAAGTAAAACACAAGACTTGAGTTGCTTTAAATAAGGAAAAAGTTTGATGCTCAAAAAGTGTCCAGACGATCCACGGTCGATCCACGGTCGACCGTGGAATCGACCGTCGCACTGCTGGAGATTTTTGAGCCTTGTGCATATAGACGTTGGGCTTTTACCAAAACCACACACAACCCATTTTTACTATAAAAATGCACTGAAAAGAAGCTTTAGAAAAGTTGGGTAAGTGCCATACTTCTTAAGTTTGAATTTAATCATGAAAATGGTAGTTTGGAAACCAAATGCACAAAGCATGTTGGAAGTTTACCTCTTTGGGAGATTCCTTTTGCTAAATATGGTTTTGGCTTATTTCAATATAAGATTGTGTTTAGTATTTGCCAAAAATGGGAATTTATGTTTTGACTTCCAAGCTTGTGATTTTTATAAAAATTGTCTCAATTTTTATAAAGGTTTTTATAAAAGTTATTTTATAAAAATTTAAACTTATTTGATTATTTATTTTGTAAGCTCATAGACTTTGAATGTTTATTTGTAGGAGGCTTCAACATCGACTTCTACTTGAACTCGGATCTTGACGATTGAAGCTTGGCCATTTGATGAAGCTTATTTTGTAGATTATGGATTAGAATATATTTGATTGAATATATATATATGTATATGTGCACATATGTTAATGTTAATACATACAATTATATAAACAAGTTGTATACTTTTGTGTCAACAAAAGAGGATTTATTTATAAGCCTATTTTTCCCAACAGGTTGTGTTCTAATGCAACGTGATAATGTGATTGCCTATGCTTCAAGGCAATTAAAACCACATGAAAAGAACTACCCAACACACGATCTTGAACTCGCAACAGTTGTATTTGCATTGAAGCTGTGGAGACATTACTTATATGGCACAAAATGTGTCGTATGCACGGATCATAAAAGCTTACAATGTGTCTTTTCTCAAAAAGAACTCAATATGAGGCAACGACGCTGGATTGAGTTAATCAAAGACTATGATTGTGAGATCCGTTATCATCCAGGCAAAGCTAATGTAGTAGCTGATGTCTTGAGCAGAAAAGGGGTTTCAACTGAAGCCAACTTCATGAAGCTAACTGTGGTTCCTGATATTATTACAAAATTGAAAGAATCACAGCAATTGGCTCTACAGGAGGAAAATCTGAAAGCTGAGACTATGAGGAAGATAAAGGATCAGCTAATTGAAGATAGTCGGGGTTTGAAGACTTTTCAATCCCGAATCTGGGTACCATTAATTGGAGGCAACCGTGAGTTGATACTAGAAGAAGCTCATAATTCTAGGTTGTCTATTCATCCAGGTATTACAAAGATGTATTATGATCTCAAGAAGCTGTATTGGTGGCCTACTCTTAAAAGAGACATTGCTTCATTCGTGGAGAAGTGTCAAATATGTGCACAGGTCAAAACCGAGCATCAAAGGCCTTATGGCAATCTGCAACAGCTTGACATTCCAGAATGGAAGTGGGATCATATTACAATGGATTTTGTCACAAAGCTACCCAAGACACTTAAGGGGCATAATATGATTTGGGTCATTGTTGACCGTTTGACCAAAAGTGCCCATTTTCTTGCTACAAACAAATCTGCATCATTGACACGCCTAGCTCAACTCTATATCAACGAGATAGTCACTCGTCACGGTTTACCTTGTTCTATTGTCTCTGACCGTGACTCTCGTTTCGTGTCTAACTTCTGGCAAAGCTTGCAACGTGAGCTTGGCACACGGGTTCATCTGAGTACTGCTTATCATCCACAAACGGATGGTCAGTCTGAAAGAACAATTCAGACTCTTGAAGACATGCTTAGGGCATGTGTACTTGAATATGGTGGTTCTTGGGATTCTCATCTCCCTCTGATAGAGTTTGCTTATAACAACTCTTATCATTCCAGCATTGGGATGCCACCATATGAGATGTTATACGGGAGGCGTTGTCGCACTCCCACTTGTTGGCTTGAACCGGGTGAGAAGTAGTATGCCGGACCTGAAATTGTGCAAATCACTTCTGATAAAGTCAAGATAGCTCTGGAGAAACTTAAAGCCGCTCGTGATCGTCAAAAGATATATGCAGACCCAAAGCGCCGACCTGTTGAATTCAGTGAAGGCGATAGGGTATTCTTGAAGGTATCCCCCTGGAAGGGTGTAATTCGGTTTGGACGCAAAGGCAAGCTGAGTCCACGTTACATTGGTCCATTCAGGATTATTCAAAAAGTCAACGAGCAGACTGTATCTCATGAATTACCTCCTGAGTTATCTGGTATTCACAACACTTTCAATGTATGCTATTTGAGAAAGTGTAAAGTTGAAGAAAATCAAGTTCTACCTCTGCAAGAATTGAAGGTTGATTCGGCTAAACGCCTTGTAGAGGAGCCAGTTGAAATTCTTAACGCGAAGACAAAGAAGCTGCGTAAGAAGATGATCAGACTGGTACTTGACATGGGAAACCGAGGATGACATGAAGGCACGATACCCTCACTTATTCCCAGAAGAACAGATTCCGAGGACGGAATCTTCTTAAGGGGGGTAAAGTTGTAACATCCTCAAATATAGCCTAGCCGCGTGCTCCATTTGGTACGTGAAATTTATTTAAATGAATTAAATTAAATATATTTGTAAGAATTAATAGAAATTAGCTATTGGTCAGATAATTGTGAAATTAAAAATAGTAATAAAAATAGAAAAGAATTATAAAATAATAACTGGTTTCAAACGAGGTTTCCAAAAATATCCTCGTTAGTTGAAACGGTTACTCGGGTGTCGTGTTGTATGTTGAAAAGGGGAACAAAATACCCCTTGTGGATAACTCAAAAACCATTAGTCGGTTCTTAAGTTATCACTTCTCAGACACACACATACACACCACGAAAAACACACACACACCTCACGATACTTTGTTCTTGTTCTTGAAGAAGGCAACTCAAACAAGGATCAATTGGAGCTGGATTAAAGCTTAAATCTTGTCTCTAATCTGTCCATAATCCTCTGTTCATCATCATCTTCATCCTTTGTAAGCTCATCTTCCTTTGTTCTTCATTTTAAGTTTTAGGTCAAAAATGGGTAAAACGAATTTAGGCAATAAAGCTTAGATTTTTGGATTGTAATATGTTCTAGGAGTTGATTGGAACTGATTTTAGTAATTAAAGTTGCTATCTTGGTTGTAATTCAAGAATTTGACCAAATGGGTCAAAAAATGGAGAATTGATGATTCAACCTTGAATCTTATGTTAAAATATGTTATGTTAGTGTTTATGAACTTCTTTAAGTGTCCCAAAGCTTGTACATGCCCTGGAATTAATTAAGAAGTGATAAACTTGGGTTTGGAGTGGCTGAAATCTGGGCAGAACCCATTTTTCGTGACCCTGGTTGAACGTCGCGGCGCGACCTGCTGTGCAGCAAACAAAAACCTGTTTTGCAATGGATTAAGTGTAGGTAATGATCTTGTGTCATATTTTACTCAATTAAGAGGTGTTTTAGGATGGTTTGAGCACTTTGTCAACTTAAACACATAAATAGGAATATAACACTAGTTTTAGTATATGTATATATATGTGGTGATCTAAATGGAATTATATTTAAACGATAGGTAATTAAGCACCAAGGAAGGACAAACACATACTTGTGTTATATTTGAGCATCAAGGTGAGTACCGACTTGTATGAATTCAATAAAGGAAGTTTTTGAATGCTAATTGTTTAAATGAACATGGTATGTTATTTTTATGCAAATAGACTTGTATATTTATATATAAGCTTAGAAATAAGTTATTGACATGAAGTATGATATATTTGGCTTGTATTTAAATATATGCATATTTATTGAGATATTTGGATATATATGATTTCATATGTGAAAGCATGCATGCTATGATCTCTTTTCTGAGATAATGATGAGCTATGTGAATGTCCGGACATATTTGTGATTAAGGTCAGCTTCGGCTGGATCCTATGAGGCCTTCGGGCGACAGTTTGGGATCAATGGTACTCGAGTGCCATTCCTTAGATATTTGGGGTGATTGCCTTAACTGGCTGAGCCTAATGAGCCTTTGGCTCCGTAACGAGCAGGTGGAATCACTTACGTGATGATACCAGCACGGTTGGCAGTGTTTGATTCCCCCGGTGGTTGTTATTGAGCCGGACTAGCTATGTGGCAAGATATAGCACTGCTAGACATGTCAGCATTACCGCTAACTGTTAGGATAGCATTGTATGCTCATATTTGATTCATGACTTGCTATTATTGCACTTATACTTGTCTGTATTCACTAGCTATTTTATATAGCTAATCCTGTTGTTGTTATCCTTTTTCAGACAAAGTATAGGCAGGCCTGGTGAGACGGGAACCTTATGCTTTTGTACGGGCTTTTGAGGAACACTGCTTTTGGGTATATAATATATATATACAATGGTCGGTTTAGTTTAAAGTAACACTAGTAGTCGTGTTTGGCAAGTTTTGTTTTGTATATTTGTATATACGCCAAACACGTGTTTAAATTGTAATAGTTTAATAGGCTTGGGTTTGTTTATTGTTTTTGAAAATTCCGCTGCTTTGTTTTTGAAATTCGGTTAGGATAACTAACAGGTAAACATTCAAATTACAAACGGACCAATGCAATTTGAAAACTCAAATTTTAACTGATTTTTAAGGTTTCAACGGCGGTGTTACAAAAGCCATATGTATGCCAGTATGATAAAGAATCCATGATATGCCTTGATAATTGATGTGCAAGACATGTATTTAAGTACATGTGCACACTTGATGAATAATATGTTATATGAATAAAGCATGCATGCACTTGTCCCTACAAAGGGTGATTGATGAAACTATCTGTATGTCCGGACTTGTATGTAATTAAAGTCGGCTTCGGCTGGGTCCTGGGCCTACGGGCATAATGTTCTGGACTAACGGTACTCGAGTACCGTTCCTTTCAGCAATTGAGGTGAGTGCCTTAAATGGCTAAGCCTAATGAGCTTTGGCTCCTTAACGAGCATGGTGATTCACTTAGGTGATGAAACCCGCACGGATGGTAGTGTCTGATTCCCCCGGTGGTAGTGGTTTGAGCTGGTTTTGCAACCCGGCAATATAATACACTCGCTGGACATGTCAACACTCCGCTATATGTTAGGATAGCATTGATTGCTTATTCTGCTATATGACTTGTTATATTGCTAAAGACTTGCCTAATTGTTATGCATGATTGTTAGTATTCACTAGCTATATTATATAGCTAATGTTGTTGATGTTTAACCTTTTACAGATAAGGAATAGATGGCTTGGTGAGTTGGGGACACTCATGGCTGTTATAGAAGCCTTTTTGAAGGAACACTGCTTTTGGTATAATAGTATTATGGTCGGTTTAGATTATGTAACACCGGTAGGCATGTTTGGCAATTTTTGGTATTGTATATCTGTATAAACGCCAAACCTGTGTTTTTAAACTGTAATAACTGCTTGGGTTGTTTGTTTGTTATTTAAAATTCCGCTGCATAGTTTTGAAATTCAGTTAAGTTAACAAACAGGTAAAAGTTCAAATTACAAACGTACCCATGCAGTTTGAAAACTCAAATTTATACTGATTTTTAAAATAGCAAAGGCGGTGTTACACATCATGAGACAAGCATGTGCATTATACGAAAATGAAACGGGAAGACAATTTGGTTTCTACAAGGCATGAAAGTTTTTAAAGGACTCGCCAATTTGGCAGGCTCATCCATCGGCAAAACAACCGGCTCCGCCGATGGAAGATGAAGTCAAGTACGAACCGGTTGTTGATCTTGACGTTGATTTCGAGAACAAGCTTGGCCGAAAAGATAAGTTCCAAAAAAGCTCGTTCAATTCGGACATTTCCAAGCGTACTTCTTCGATGCAAGCCGAAATCCTTGAGCAACTTGATAGGTTAACCGACTTGACCAACATGAATAAGAAGACACATAGGCTTGTCAATGGGTCACATCCTGCCCCATATTTGATCCAATATGCCCTATTTTATATGGTCTAATGAGTCTAAAAATTGGAATCATCGCCCCAATAAGAGATCCAATAGGTTGACCTATTTAATTGGATCATTACGTGGGTCGATCCAAGATCTGTCTGGGTCGATCCATTTAATATTAAACTATAATTTAATTTTAACAATCACCAATTATCATCAATTTATTAGTCACCACACGCTACCGCCACCACCGCCGTTGTCGCCACCGCCTGTTACCACCCCCACCACCCACCATCGCCGCCACCACCAACACCACCATCTTTTACCGTCTCCAACACCGTCATGGCCGCTGCCGCCCGTTACCGCCCCCACCACCGGCCGCAGCCACCGCCAGCATCACTGCCACCACCACTGCTGTCGCCGACACCGTCAAAACCGCCATCGTCACTACCACTGCCGCCTGTAAGGGTGGGTGGGGTAGGGGTAGGGTATGATGGGGGTGGGGTGAGGTAGGGTAGGGACTAGGGTAGAGTGGGAGTTAGGGGTAGGTGTAGGTGGTGTAAGGGGTAGTGGTAGGGTGGGGTTTAGGGTAGGGGTAGTGGTGGTGGTGGGGTGGAGGTAGGGTAGGAGTGGGGTAATGGATGTCAAAAAAATATTTGATAGATTATTATATAAATAATAAATAAATGAGAAAATTGTCGAGAAAGGAACCTAAATATCGAAAATTTGGCAATAAAGATAACGTCCAATTTTTTTGGCCAAGAAAGGATTATAAATTTCAATTTGAAACAAAAAAGGGTATAATGATCTCTTAGAACTCACAAAGGATTATAAATTTCAATTTGTAACAAAAAAATGGTATAAATTTATCGCATTATACCCTTTTTTGTTACAAATTGTATAATCTTTTATCGGCAAAAAAAATTGAACGTTACCTTTATTAGTAAATTTTGATATTTAAATTAAATTTCTCGGCAATTTGCCCGCCAATTTAATTGGATTTAGATATGACCCATTAGCATTAAGATTCATTTTATTGGATTTGGATCGGATCCATTACTAATGGATCTTGACCTAGAGCGACTCATTTAATATTAGTAATTGATCTGATCCAAATCTAATAAAATGGATTTTAATGCTAATGGGTCAGATCCAGATCCAAATCCAATTAAATTGACTTACGGGTCATGTCAGATGTTTAATACATCATATCCGATCTGCCCCATTGAATGCCCTATAAACACATGTTAAGATACGTGGAAACGATGATGTGAAAATTAAGATGGAAGAATTAACGTTTTTAACTTTCTCATTGGCCGGCATAAAGGACGAGAATGACTTGAAAGCCATGCTCGAAATTGAACGACAATTCCGTGAAAAATATAATATTTAGTTTACGTTTTTAACTTTTGTATTAGTCATAGTAGTTTTAGTTTTTTTAATTTGTAGTATTGTAATATTTTAATTGTAATGGAATTGAATTTTAGCTACTTAATTTTATTTATTTAATTTGAAAATATTGATTTAGTATTTATTTTATAAATATTATGTGTTTTATAGAAAATTGAAAATAAAAAAGAAATTAGTGTTAACGTAGCACTTAGTGATGGTAGTGATGTTAGTTATCACTAAGACTGATTAGTCATGCTAACGTGACAGCTAATGATGACAATTATAGCAGTTATCACTATTGGTGCTTTTAAAGTAAACCATTATTGAAATTTTGTGCTAGTCATTCTATCATTGTATTTGCTAAGGTTGAAAATAACCTACTCGTGATAACATCACATGTGTAGGAAATCTATTAATTATCAAAGGAAGATGATTTTTTTACAGAAGAAATTGATCATTTCACACATGATACGACACTGTTAAAACTGATATACAAGCTAATAAGACATTCATTTATCTTGAAGGAATCAACTTCTTTATATAGAAAAATCAACTCCTTTTACCAAAAGGCAATATAGTTTCACCTCGTAATTGAGAAACTTATAGGAAAAAAATGAAAGGTTTGTCGTTAGTTTAAAACAAGCCTCCGTTTCTTTGTACGTGACCAATGAGTTCTAACCAAGCGTATTAATATTTGATGTTATCTCGTTTAAGATTATAGATTCGAATCAAGTAGTAAAAAAATGAGACAAATTAAGTTTTAATTCATAAATCTCTCTATAAAGTATCATAAATTAATAAATAAATCCACTAGAGCTATTAAAAATATAGTTTTAATTTTGAAATAAAATAGAGTCCACACCTTACCTACTTTACCCAAATTGCTGAAATATCTATCCGTGCTGTGTTAAATAGTTGCAAAAGAAGTATTAAGAGAATATCATTTGTATCACTACATAAAATTTTAACTATGTCAATATTTTTTATAATATTATGCAGATATTTTTGGGAAATTAAATTAAGAAATAAAAGATTTATTTTGGCATGTTAACTGATTTTAAGAAATAAACAAAGTTTAAGGGATTAAATGGAATTAACTCACCAAAGGGCTGATAGCGTAACGGTATCAAGTGTTGGTGAAAGGTGTCATTCTCCAAGAGATTGAGGGTTCAAGTTCGGTAGTAGACAATAAAATAGATTTAGGTGGGTGTGTGTTTGACATTTTAAAAAACGGAATAAACTCAAAAAGGTAATTAGAGAGGCTAAAGTGACAATAGATCAAGCTTAAAAAGTAAAAAAGGGGTTTTAACTTTTAAAAGGGAAATCAGCGGATTGGTCATTTACACTGTGCTCTCAAGTCTAATAAAGAGAGAAAAGAAAAGAGAATGGAAGGGATAAAATTCTTTCCTTCCAATCACTCATTCTTGAGAGGGAAGAGTTTTTGGCCAAATTAGCCTAAACTCTCCCACCAAATTCTTCACTTTCTTCTCTTTCCTTTACAACAACAACAACAAAAAAAACCTCGAGAACATAGTGTTAGTTCCTAGAGGTTGTCGTGCCATGTGTGATAGAGAGAGAGAGAGAGAGAGAGCCGAGAGAGAAGTTGAGATCGTCAATTTGATTTCGAAGGAATTGTTGCAGAATTTTGGTTTCAATTGCTTCGGAATCATCAAGGTACAAACCCTATCAACTACTAGATTACCGACACCAAAGTTATTTTTATGATAATGGAAGCCTAGTTACTCGCATACCGAATGCGGCCTATACAACATCAGAATAAAGCCTTTGAGAATACCGAAACCAACAACCAAATTGTATACTAAAGATTTGGTAGCAATCTGGACGCAACATGTGACCAAGTGATTCAAGATTTCAAGCTAGATTTCTGGAATGAGCATCTTTCTCACACACACACAACAGGAAATCCAGTTTTGGACCACTCCGAGAACATGTTTGTTTTCTATAAAAGGGATTAGCGGTATACTGAAGCTGGTCGAGTATGTTGCAGTTGAATTTCAAATTTTAGATCAAGTTCATGAGATAAAAAAGGAGATCCAGGACGTATATAGTAATAAGAAGATGGCTTTCATTGTGTGCATCTACCCTCGAAACCAAAAAACCAGAGGCTGAAACATTTGTTGTCTATCCACTAAACATCCTAGGTAGTTTATTAGACTATACACAACACTGAATTCTAGCTCCAAAATTTCACAACACGTAAAAGCATGTATAACTCCCATTGTCTCAGTGTACACCTATGGGAACCGACGTACCTCTTCTTTCATCTATCAAAGAAAACTCATATTCATCCTCATCATCGTCGTTGTCGTCAACATCATCATCATCATCATCATCAAAACGAATATTATCGTTAATAATTGTATGTTCATCTCTAAAATGATTGGTGTGTCCAACTAATTCATTAGCTTCTGCCTTTTCTTCTGCAGTATTAGCCAAAGACAAAAGAATATTCTTTGCTTTCTGATCAGGAACAACCTCACATGATTCCATCTCTTTGTACCAAACCACAGCATCCCCAAAATCCCTGTTCTTTCCATATGCATCCATGATTGTAGTGAAAATTGTTTGATTCGGTTTGATACCATGTACCTGCATTTCCTCGTATTTCTGCATCATTCTTTCAAGATCATTTGTTTTTGCATAACCTTTGATTAGAGTTCCGTATGTTACGACATTAGGTTCAAGTCCATCTTGCTTTATTCTTTTAAAGAATTTCTCAGCTCCTTCCATGTCAGAGGCATTCACATACGTTGATAGCATGGTTGTGTATGAACAAAGATCAGGGGTACATCTGTAAAAACAAGTAGTTTCTGTCAATTTTCGCTTTCAGTTATGTCAATGAAAATAAAATGTAGAGGTAGCATTTTCAACCCACATACTTATGGATGGACCAGTTTGGGATTTTTTTTTTTTCCTAATCTCAAACAGGACATATCAAAGGATTTACTAAAAGGGGAACGATCTAAAGGGTCAAAAGTCGCCCAAAGTTCATTTCTAATGCTTACCTCCTAAATTGTTAGGTTATTATTGTAGCAATAACTTCTCTCCCTTTTTTTTATATTTGTGTGTATGTGTGAAGAGTTTCACCTGTCCCTCCGCATGCCCTTGAAGACAGTCTTTGCCTGCTCCACCATTCCAGATATAGCAAATGCATCAAGCAAAATGTTATATGCCTTTTGTGTCGGCCTAAAACAAATGTAGAGAGAAAAATGTAAGCAACATACAAAATAAACCTGGCTTATGTTAATAAAATGGATGGATAAAATTGCTTCTTGCAGTCCAAAAAAGGTTCAAGAATTTAGAATCAGCAAAGTTAGGCTAAAAGACAAAGTGTAATTAGCCACAGTTTAGAGGAAGCAAGTTCTACCCATCTACTTATGAACGAGTCGATGTGGGTTTTATCTATCTCAAACAGGTCAACAGGTCAAACAAGAAAAAATAAGATGGTTTGAAAGTCGCCAAAACCTACTTTCAATGCAAACAACCTCTTATTCTATATTCAAAGATTAGATTATAACTGTAATAAAACTAGGATGTTTTAGCCGTGCGTTGCAACGGGGTTTATAAATATAAATTTGTTATCCGGATAAAGTATGATTACGTACGTTAATTGTTACATCGTTGATGGATAGTATTAGAAAAGTGAAGAAAACAAAACAAAAGAGAGATATAAAATTGGCTATATGTTTTTAATAAATAATAAAAAGATAAAATAGTCAAAACAATGACGTAAATTTATGGATTTTCCGAATTAAGAAACAAATATAACTAATAAAGAATAATAATAATTTTAATAATAATAATAAAATTCAAAAAGAAAATATCGATTTTACAAACACATACTTTTCACAAAGACCTAAGCATAAAGAAGGAGATAAATAGAACAAACGAATAATACAAATAATAAAAAGAGTTTAAAAGGGAAAACAAATTGTTTTAGATCTGTATATGTTTGAACACATGATAAAACTAAAAAAAAAACTCTTTTTAAAGTTATATAGGTTTAAACTTAACACATGAACTTTAAAAAAACATCTTAAAATTAAAAAAAAGTTAAAGGTAAAACCTAAGCTTATCATTTTTGATATATTTTATATAAATAAGAAAATAGTTGGAAAAAAAGAAAAAAGAAATCTGGCAAATGGTCCACATGTCGTAATTTATATAAGATAATCAAACAACAAAAGAAAAAATTAAAGGGTTGGAAAAAGTATTGAACCCACGACCTTAATGTATAAAAACGCCCTTGCCACCCCATCTAAGAAGCTTTAGTGTAAAAATCTTGAAACAAATTATTTATTATTAAAATGTTTTTTTTCCTGCAAATTGTATGGTATATATAATGTTTTTGTAATCATAATTAATGCATTAATAAGATTTCAAAATGGACAAAAAAAAGGTTTTGCGGGTTAACCCAACCCAACCAGACCCAAGTACTAAACGTGTTAACTAAGAGAAAGAAGGAAGAAGCACACCTCACACCAGCATCCAACATCTCTTCAAAAACAGCTAAAGCCTCTTCTTCCCTTCGGGCTTTCCCATAAGCACTAATGAGTAGTGCATAGCTCACAACATCAGGTCTCACCCCGGCTCTTTGCATCTAGATAGTGAGTTATATGTCACTCAACTTCAGGAATAAACTTTTACATTTTATAAATACAAGTACCTTTGAAAATTAGTTTTACCTGATCATAGATTCTTGCAACCTCTTTATAATTAGTTTCGAATGACATTAAACTATTATAAGTTACTGAGGTTTGCTGAAGTCCTCTTTCATTCATCATTGCGAATAGTCTTCGAGCCTTATCAGTGCTCCCTGCCTTTTTGTACATATAAATCATCATGTGAAACATCCTTTGGTCTGGATTCAAAGATGAAACCCCATCTTTCAGAATGGTTTCAAATATTTCTTCGGCTTCTTTAAACTTGTCTGCCTGCAACATCAATAGATCCCACTAATAATAATCTCTGTTTAATGTTTAAAGTTCATCCATAAAGAGAAACCACAGTTACGTAAATGAATTTACATAGTTGGAAAGTAGACAATGATAAGCTTCAGTTGTTACTAATTCGATGTGATGTATGCAAGATTGTTTATCAAGTTGCAACAAAGTCAAAACATTTCTGCATAGGTTTAGTAACAGTGATACCTGGATATATTAACAAAGATACTGTTATACTCAATGCCGGTCCTTATACTACAGCATATGTGAGTTGTCCCACCATATAAGCAGTGACTTAAAATCTAATACACAAGTGCATGACAGTATTCTTAGGGAAACAAGTTCTACAAACTTGTAAAAACAGCTGATAAAACAAAAATTGAGAAGACTTCTTACCTCGACAAATATCTTGAGAATTATTTGATATGTTACAGCAGAAGGTTCAGGTCCTGAAGATTGCATCCTTCTGAATATTGCTTCTGCCTTGTTGCACTGACTTCCTTTCCCATAAGCTTCCATAAGAGCGGTATGAGATATTACACTTGGTGGATACCCCTTCTTGTTTAAATAACTGAAAACCCTTTCTGCTTTATTAAAATCCCCTTGTTTTCCATAAGCAGTTATCAGCATCAGAGCATCCATTTCATTGAAACTCCACCAATGTTGAGTTCGAAGCCACTCAAGTATCTACAAGAGTAATAATTTTTCCCCTACTTACTTATGAATGGCAAGATTATGTTTATCATGAAAGAAAACGGATCAAAGGCCGCCCGAAGTACCAAATAATAATTAGAAAAACATTTTAATTTGTTTTATTAACAGAAATAGATTACTACTGAACCTGTTTTGACACGTTACCTGATCTGTTTATTTTGCATGAGAGAAAGTCAAAAGTGAACCTTTTGACTGTATATTAGGAGGATTAGGAAATTATCAACTACATTTTCTGAAGAATATACCTCAGCAACAATATTCCATTTCTTTTGCTGCTTAAATCTAACTAAGGTTCCCAAAACGAGGTCCTTGGGGAGTGGCTGGTTCTTGGTCCTTCGTGTTCTGAGCACTGAAACTGCAGACCCCACCTCATCAATTTCATTCATCATCTTCCTCCAGTTCTTTTGATCTGCTTCATCAGCATCGTCCTCAAAAACTTCAACCTTTTTCCTTTTCTGCATGAATTTTCTGGGTGCTAACATACCTTGACAGACCACCTTTGCTCGTCTTTGACAATTCAGCTTGGCATCAAAGTGATATATACCAAGAATCTGCTCACTGGAGTACTAAAACATGTTAGAATATATCGTATAAAACCCATCTCAAATCAAATACATCCCATTTTTAATCTATTTTCTCGATTTATATCGTTAGAAGTATATTGATGATATTGATGATTTACTTCTTAGAGACTATTGACTTCAACATCTATAGAGCCCCACTGCATGATGAACCCTGATTAAGAGCACCAAACATTTACCAAAGTGATATCCATTCAAGAAAGAAAAAGAGGGAAGCCCCTTAGTTTCATTGTCAAGTCTAGAACATTAGAACTCCAACAGAGACACCATCTTGTTCAAGCCTAACACCAGTAACAATCTAGTTTCAGAACAAGCCGAGAGTTAAAATTTAATCTTCCTAAACGTTTAAGATTCCATTCAGTTTTAAATATGAAATTGGGCTTGAATTTGGGTGGCAGTGGACTCGGACCTCAGGGATTTGGTTGGCCAAAGGAGAGACAACACCGAAAACCAGAAAAAAGAAGAAGTAGAAAACTGATCTGTTTGATTTCAATAGTCAAATTGTATTTCTTGATCTCTTCTAAGTGAATATGTGTCAGTCATGATACTATCTTATTGATTCATACATGAATATCCCATTTTGTTTGGTATGACTTAGAGAGAAAAAGGAGAAGCTAAGGGAAGTGGTGTGGAGGAATTAGGTTTGTGCTACTTATAACGTGATTGACCTTGCTTGTATCCTATCATGTAATGACTACAACAAACTGACAAAGGCCAAATATATCAATAAAACTTCTTCAAACTACAAGATAAGATTGCGTTATTTGCAGAATTGGCCATGTTTAGGGATCTTCCTTCCAGCAAACCAGAGAAATACATATCAATTATGAGTTTTTATTGCACCTAACGACATAATTACATCCTTTTTGTCTATCATTAGTTACATGAATTACAAAAGAAGTATAAAACCTGGTAATTGATTAAAGGTAGCTAAACGTTAATCGAATTACTCTCATTAAATACGATGGAAATGACTATATAAACAGTAAAAAATACAGATAAAGCTGAATATGCACGTGATTATAGAAGTTTACAGGATAATATTACTGACTTGAAGTATGAAGCTGAAGAATGTCGGTGTCGAGGGATAGGGAGAGTATGAGGGAGCGAAGCGGCCATTGTATTTTTCAGTTAGCTGCGGAGGTGACGTGGTTGTGCTCGGCGGAGGCAGGGCTCCACCGTCTGACGGCGTCGCCGGTTGGATAATTGATTCGAGAGGTTGGAGTAAGGAGAAGAATAGAAGATAGGATATTTGACAGGGCGTGTTCGGGAGGAGGTTTAGACAGGGTTTTCTAAGGAAAATAAGAAACATATATAATTGCGAAAATGACGTGTATACTTTACCGGTCTTTGAATGAAGATTATACTAAATGAAATCAAAGAACGTTGCTGAATCATTATACCTTAAAGTATATTTTGAATCATTAAGCATCAGCTATTTTACTCTAATACTCCTTTCACGTGTTGTCTTGTTAAACAATCATGTCTTATAATATATCACTATTAATGTTAAAATGGTAAATTGCATCATTCAAATTGTTCATTTAGAACCTTTATCAAACAGCATGTCACAGTTATAGGCAGATTCATTCAGAACCTTTGAATTATTCAGACTACAAAATCATTACGTGTTTAATCATTATATTTTAACAAACAACCCCCTAGATACAGTTACACTCACACACTATTTAAACAAGGGGTATTTTAGAAATGATTTAAGTGGTATGAGTGTAACTCCACCTAAGTTAGATACAGTTAACTGCACATATCATTTATCTTAAGGGGTGTTTGGTACAAAGATTTGAAGATGAACGGGAAATGAAAACATTTCTCTTGTTTGGTTGTAACTCAGAAAAAGATAAATGGAAAAAACACATTTCCATTTCTCATTCATAAGTGAATACATGAACGGGAAATGAAAAGGCTAACTCTCCAGATAACTAAGCCAACACCTCCTCCGACCGAATGACACCTCGTCCTCTGACCGACGCACGCATCGATCCGACTGACCAACGGACGCATCTCGGGTAGCGGCGTCAATTTGTTCTTCTACAAGGTCGGGTTCTTCTTCTTCCATCGGTAGCGTCTCTTCTTCTTCCACCGGGATCTTCTTCTACGCCTCTATCCTCAGCGGCATCAGGTTCTTCTTTTCCATAGGTGGCATCTACGGCAGCGGCGTCGAGTTCTTCTTCTACGACGGCGGTGACGTCTCTGGCGGCATCTCTCCATCGGCTCCAATAAGGAATTTGTCTCACTCTCCATCGATTTGTTGAACAATTGCTATGATTTCGGATCTACATTTTGTTTATACATAGCTTGACCCGTTGATTTGTTTATACATGGCTTTGATGTTTGGCCATTATTTTGTTTATACATGACTTTCTTTCCGTTCTATCAATTTCGCTATGGTTATGTAGGGTTTTGGTTTGATTCCCTGTTGAATTCTAAATTTCATATTATACCCAACAAGAAAAATAATTCTCTATTACATTTATCTGCTTAGATCCATGTGCTATCAAACAGAAGAGTCAATTCTCATTATCCGGATTAATTCTCTTTCTCT
This sequence comes from Dittrichia graveolens, assembly GCA_038502395.1. Taxonomy (NCBI): domain Eukaryota; kingdom Viridiplantae; phylum Streptophyta; class Magnoliopsida; order Asterales; family Asteraceae; genus Dittrichia; species Dittrichia graveolens. Next base: position 8,117,785 of record JARJIL010000002.1, on the reverse strand, counting down.
GCACTAATTTATTTGCATTTCTATTATGTGTACCAAACGCACCCTTGTATAATTATGGGTTGTGATTTTGCTAATTTTATTCAATGCACATAATGTTGATTTTTTGTCCCGCCCGCTTTCTTTACATGTGACCTAACTTTTCAATTTCTATAACTTTTTAACTACTTTTTTAAACCTGGTGATCACTGTAGATAACACTTGTTAAACTTGTTTTTTTTCCCTTTTTCTATAAGTTCATGCACCATTTTATAATTTATCAACTAAATCAATTTACATTGGAATCTAAACTTTGGGTTCTTTTTCTTCTTTATGAAATAAAAACTTTCAAACGGTTAGACTTAACATAAGCGCATTAGTTTGAAAAAACTATTACACAACAACCACTTAACTATAACAACTCCTAACTAAAGAAACTAATACATTTAATTAAAATTTGTCCAACAAACATATTCAAATAAATACAACTTCATGTCACAGTAATTAAAAAAAAAATGTGTTTCATAACATAGAAGCATCCATCTTTACTTTTTTTGACTTTAGAGGTCTGCCATTTGGTCGACGAATCATGGGCTCAACGAAGCATTCACTATCACTTGAAAAAGTTGGATATGCATTTAAATCAAGTAAGCTGTTTCCATGACTTATAATCTTATATAGTTAATATTCTCAACCACTTCATTGTTTGTTTAGGAGAGATGAGAATAACTCGAAGGATTGTGTGCTTGTGATAATTCCACAAACTCAAATCTTTAAGGGTCTCGTGCGGTAGAATTTGTTCCTCTTTACTTTTTTTAGAGGCCTACAATTTGGTCGACGAATTATGGGCTCAAAGAACGTATCAGATTCTGTCAAAGGTCTAGTTATCATGGAAATAGCAAATTTGCTCTTACTTACAGGTCACATTTGGTATCTTGAAGACAACTCACTAAACAAGCCATTAAATTCGTTGACACCGTTGTTGTGTGAATCATGTCTAAATTCAACCGCCGTGTATCAATCCTCCAAAATTCAACCACCGTGTATCAATCCTCCAATGTGGATGAATGAGATCCAGTGAAAGTGTCATTCATTGCAAATGTTTTATCTTTTGAATACAAGGAAAACATACGGTTGCCATAAAATGACCGGTGCGAGAAATCATTATACCTGGAAAAAACCAAGAGTTACTAAATGTTAAACTAAAAATTAATAACAATGTAAACTATAATCTTTGTAAATATTACCATTTTTTATATCGCATATAAATCTCCTTCAATGCAAAGAAAAAGAGGGCAGAAATGTCAAAGTCAATAATATTCTATGGATGGAATACTTTTGGCAGTGACAAAATCACGACCCTGTAATTATAGATACATACAATTACCAGGACTTGAGATATGAATAGGGATAACTTTGACTTTTCTGCCTTTTCCAGTAATTGTATATATATATTTCATTTGTAAGAGAGCAAAATTGAAATGGTGGAGTGGTAGGACATTTCTTTGTTAGGGTTGCAACCTATGTTCAAATCTTGCCATGCATTCTCTTTTAATTTATTTTTTACCGAATTTTTTAATCAAAAACCAATTGATTTTTTTCCTATTTTATTTCATCATATAAGGCTTGCTAAGTGCGCTTTTTATGTTTTAGGCTATTAAACTAAATGATTTTATTTGAGAGGTTTTATGTAAGGGGAGACCTAATCGCGAGTTTTTTAGTGGCAATCGAACAGGGAAGACATCAAGTTATTAATCTCCACCCTTCTACAACATCCTACGGTTTTATAGGGCCTTCAATCATCGATTTTGGGGTTGGAGGGGCTGTCGACTTGAGGTTTAAAAACTGAGTATAAAGACTACCTTTTGATGATGAAAAACTTAATTTAAATTCAACTAATTGATAGGGTTCGATCTATACGAGTGTAGGAGTCCATAGAAACAATAATTATTGAAAAAATTGAGTTTTTGTGTCATTAATGTTAGGTTCTTTAGGGTTGTCGAACATAGCTCAAAACAAAGTAAAAGGATGTGAATTTTATTATGAAAACATGATGAAAACTCAATTAATCGATAGGTTATGATTTAGATGCGTTAAGGAACCTATAGGAAGAAGAATTAAGAATTTTGGTTGAGTATTGGCTAAGATTGGATTTTTAAAGTGTGTATATGTGTATATTACCATCAATGGAGTGTTCTCGAGGAATGTGGGTGTAGATTTTGAACACACACACACACACACACATATATAGGAGTTCTTGAATCACAAAATGTTATGTCAAATGGATTGCAAATTGGTTGGGCAATGAGGAATCACAAATTAAGCATAAGATCTTGAATTGCAAAATGGGTGGGTATGATTGAATCACTAATTAGTTAGTTTGTATGAATTGCAAATTGGTTATATAAGGAGGAATTGAAAATTGATTATATTATGATGAATTGCAAATTGGTGTGTTATGGTGGAATTGCAAATCAAGCATAGTAATGTGAATCGCAAATTAGGCTTAAAAGCTTGAATCGAAAATTAAGTTATAGAATAAATCACAATTTGGGATTGAAATCCAAGTTACAAATTGGATTATACGATTGAATCGCAAATTGGGTTGGGAAGAAACAATCGCAAATCAAACTTAATATTGAATCGCAAATTATACGACTAGCATGAGATTATGAGAATCTACGAGACACAATTTAATCGTAGGTAATTGCCGGTGTTAATTGAATTTCAAATACTCGTTACGTAACTGTAGTCAGTACTTAAACTACGAACTAAGTGAGTTTCACAAACTCTTAATTTTATGATGTATTTGTATATATGTGATGTTGAATATATGTGTATGTGTTATTTGATGTGATATCTGTTTAATTGTATTTTTGATAACCGAGGGGGGTTATCTATGCCTATGGCATCACGGTTGAGTGGACCAATATGATGGATGTTTTTAGACATCGTGGCTGAGGGGCGAGGAGGCCTTATGTGTAGATACGTGATACTATGTGATGATCATAAGATACGAGTGATGTGTTGCTCAGTAAGCTTATAGCTTATCCGTTGTTGTTTAATTTTTTTGAGGACCATCGGGCAAAGACAATGGCAAGGCACCAGTTTAACAGTAGCGCATAAATTATTTATTTCTATGTTCTTATATAAATACCCTCTCACACTCACACTCACACGATACAATTATCATCAATATTCCATGTGTCTAGCTTTAGATATTGAAGTTCATGTAAATGGGTGTTATAAAACCTAAAGTAACATATTGATGGGAATTTATGTGTATTGTGCAATCTGGTAAACCAGTTATAACACATATACACACATTACTTTTCTAAAGTGCATGATTGCTTCAGATACAAACGACTAATACGAGGATTCATCATAAATTTTAGCTTAAGCAACGACAGGACATAAGCTATTGGTATCAAACACTCACTATCTGACGTTGAAGGTCATATAACCTCATATTATATACAACTACTATATAAAGAAAGTACCACATATCGATAGTGTTATGATAACCGATCTATTTTACGTATCTACACATCTATATTAAAGAAATCCCCAAGACGTGTAAGATTCTTTTGAGATGTAACCGATCTATATTTATATTTAAAGCCAAATGCTACCAAAATAGCCGTGACTAATAATAATTACTTTATAGAACTCGTACTATCATTAATAAAAGTACTTCATCCTGCACAAAATTTAAGAAATGTTCGCAAGCATAACATTTAATAATATAAAATGCGAGAAGTTAGAACATACCTAGATGTATGTTGACGACTTGATGTTAGTACATACATCAAGACGAATATATCCGTTGCTTATTTTTCCTTTGAAGTTATCTTACATTAATCAATATTAATATAACCGTTATTAATTTTTTCTTATCTTAATTTATTATAATATTTTAATTTAAATTACACCAATATAACTTTCGTTGTGCAATTCTCAAATAGTCGACATACATTTATATGAATTTCAAATTTCAAATTTAGAATACTAACGGCGTTAAAATAACGAGTGGGAAAAAATTCACCATAAAAAGAAATGTTTTGAATGTTTTTACCTTAAAAGGAAAACCAATAAATGTTAAGGGACTAGAAAGGTAAAAATTTAATAGTCCAGGTATATTATTATTTATTTATTCATGTAATAGAGTAAAATAGCCAACATTTATGAGTATTATTTGAGCGGGAAATTCCTACTATTAAAATGGATCCCTCAACCTGTCCCCCTTCGCCCAAACACATACACTCGTTCTAGGTTTTCTCTGTAGAACGATGAACGAAAATCGGCAGGAATCGCAATCGGAGTTTGAAGCTGCTCGGACTAGGCTTCGAGAGTGTTGGGAGCTGGCTTCTGTTCTCAATTTCTTGAAGGTAATTTTCGGGATTTCCGATTTTGGTTTCATCACTTTCAAAGTTCCAATTTTCGTGCTTACATTGTTTAGAACGATCTACATTTACGTTGTACATGATATCTCCATGAAAAATTAGCGGTAATACTGTAAACCCTGTATAGATAAATCTCGAATGTCTCTAAAAACCTAGAAATTGTCTTGATCAAAGGCGTAGGGGAATATAGAAAGCAACAGATAAGTCAGGATCATTGAAGTATAACAAAATTTTGATGATTAGAAAGGCAATGGAACATATAAAATATTTATGAGGTTTGATAGGCAACAACGTGTGTTTCTAATGCATCGAGTGTGATGTGCATGTTGTGAGAGTAGGTCTTAGAGGATACATATAGGATAGAATATGCATAGAAAGAAAAAGAAAAAGGGCGCTCCGGGGGGTGGGGATGGGTATTTAAAGCCTGAAGAACTTTTGGAGATCCATATGAAGCCTGATGAGCTTTTGAAGATGGGTTTTTGAAGCCTGTCACAATACCAAACTTTGGAATGATTTTGACATGCAACTAAGTGTGTACATAATGCGTTTAATGAAGTTTACTATGAACTGTAATGACATTACCTAGTGTATAAAGTGCACACGTAATGAGTAGAATAGTGATTTCGAGAGGTAGATATTTTATCGTTTAAGTTATCGTGTATATATGGTTGTTTTCAAATTTCAACGAGTTTAATGCTTAATTAATCTACTTGTGCTTAATATTTGATTATTTGTTGTGCATAAACCGTAATATGATATTTTATACAGGTGTTTGAGCCTATTATAGGTCTGAAAATTTCTGCTGAAGAGCTTGAAACGGCACTTATCCTACCAAACAAGTGTCTTGCGCACATTCACATATTACTTTTAAAGGTCTGTATTACTCGCTACATTGTTACTCATTTTGTCATACCTAGTCTTTGTTGTGGATGGAGATTTTTTTCCCAATGTTGTTTCCCTCTTTGTTATTGATGGTTTAAGTTAGTCTATTAATAGGTTTGAAGCAAGTGTTACGTTTTAAATCTTGAAGCATATAAATTTAATGCTACCTATGAACATGATGAACAATTCGTTTGTATGTTTGCTGATATAATGAGATCATACAACTCAGTCTAAGATGAAATCCCAAAGTAGCTGGTCATTAAATAATACGTAGAGTCAACAATAAATAATGTTCAAAAGTAACTATACGGTAATGTAATCTATTCACAAACAAAGGTTTAGATATTAGACCCGATTATTACTACGCTGTTTAATAAGCTGTAGATATGAACATAGCACGAAAAAATTTCATTAAATCATTATATAATTAGATAACTCGTTGATGTATGAAAGCATATATTAATGCACATACGAGAGTCGGTATTTATATCAAAAGGAGACATGCTTGTAAAATAACCACATAGCACTTTAGGACCTGGAACATCAAAGCACCTCAACTATGATAAAGAGTATGCAATAATTGGTTCCTCACATTTGTGAAATGCAAATGAAATTTCTTTTGATTATAATTATTTGTTGAAGGGCTTTTGCTAATATTTATTTTTGTTTCTTATCTGGTGATTTCTGTAACTTAATTGTTGATGCACTGTTGTGATCCTCACTGCTTGAGTTTTTGGATTGTGTCTAGAATCACAAATAGCTACTCACGTAAGTAATAAGAGCATGTCAATGGTTATTACATTTTTTACATTAAGGAATACGTTATCAAAGTGTTCCATATCTATGGATCAGTAAATGAGCTCAATTTCTAATGCAACTTGCGTGGCTTTATGGTATGTATATGTCAACGGAGCCATGGAGGTATGACGTATCAACATCTTAGACAAATCACACAGATGCTGTAGATACTGAATTACATTGAAGTTATAGATTTATATGTTGTTTTGGTTGATGTACGTAGATAAAAAAGCTTCTTATGATACTCAAAGTTTGTTTAATACTATTTTAAGCATTTCATTTCAACGTTTGAAAAAGATAATCCTTTCTGCTTATGCTACATTTTGTGAATTTCAAGCTTCTTATGGTACCTGTTCTCCCATAATTACGAACAGGGGATTCCGCCTGTAAGTAAAAATCTTAAGGATCCTGATGTTTGGGTTGTGGCACTCTCAAAAAAGCTCATCATGTGGTGGCCTTGGGTATGTCACTGAATATTTTTAGTAATTACAAACCTATTATTTTAGTTTTTTAGTGAAGTAACAGTGAACTATTATGGCTTCAGGTTGCTGAGGGGGAGTGTCCATTGGCAGCAGCTAAAGGGTATTCTTCTTATTTTTTTTATCTTCGTTCATGAAAGCTGAACACCTGATGCAGTACTAGTCTAACTAACAAAGTAACAATAATCATCTTTATGCTGCTTTGTGGTTATGCAGGGAGGAGATGGGAAATTACAAAAAGTTAGATCCTACAACTCGTGTTGTTATTCTTAAAGCACTCTGCGAGACTCGAGCTGATGTATTATATCCATTCCTTTTTTATCTTTTTCCTTATTGCAGGCCATCAGATTTTTTTATTTCTTCGTGTTGTACAATGTTCCTAATTTATTAGGTACATGGGATTTTATAAAGACATCATTTATAGAAACTTCATCCATGAGAATTTTCGCTTGAACAGAAGAACATAGTTGAACTGTTATAAAATATGATATAGTTACATTAATGCGCTAGTTTTGGAAATGATCTTATATTTCGCAAGGCAAGTTATATTCATCTGTTAATAATGCTATCTTAACTTTCTTATCAAAAAGGAAAAGTTCAAAACCGTTAGTGCTTGCATTTAAAGAAGATATTTTGATGTGAGAAGAAGAAACAAATATGCTAGTAAAAAATCCTCATGATTTAGTATAATCTTGTTAAATGTCAGAAATAGAGAATGAACTACTTGCTAAATTTCTTCAACTTCTATTTTGTTGATGATATACTTATTTTCTGTTTCTCGTGTTTTCTATCACAGCAACATGATGTGGTTTCATATATCAACGATGCTAAAAATAAAAACGAGATCTCTACTTTCCGGAAAAATAACATCGGGGAAGATGGAAATGGAATTTCATATTGGTAAACATTGGATGCTGCTGTGATATGAAACATGATTGATGTTAATGTCTCATGTTTGTGTCTGGCTTATGGACAGGTTGGATGGCAATGAAACTATTGGTCTTAGATTGTACAAGGAAGTAAAAACTTTCACGAAAAAGGGGACACTAACAACTATCAATTGTCAATGGCAAACACTTGCAACCGACCGAGACGAGTTCCAGAGAATTGTGGTAGGTTGGATGAGTGATTGGTTCATATATCATTTGTAGAGGTGGCACTTTTACACGTTCACCTACAATTGGGTTGATATGGGTTGTATTCTATCTCTAACGGGTCATAAAGGTAAATTCAAAATAATTAGCTAAACTGGGACAAGTAAAATGGGTTGAAAATTGCCTAATATGTATTTTTACTGTGTAAAACACTAGAACCTCTTGAACTAATTTATAAAAAAAAATAAGTTACGAAAATAACATAAATATATTGTTCCGGACAAACGGTTTTGGGTCAAACGACTCAAACCAACCCCATTTTGGCCCAGGTCAAAATAACACAATTTGAATTTTTGACCTGTCAATCAACCTGCTCTACCCTTCTATTTGACATCTATAATAATTTTTGGCATATGAAACATTCATCTTATGCTTGTTGGTAATGCCAGGAAGAATACAAATCTAGTAAACTGAAACTGGAAGTTGCTGTTAGTGCTACTGTTGAAACTGAAGCCATTCCTCTTCTTGATAAAATTCACAAGGTTTTGTGACTTAAACTGATTTTTTTAAATTTACATGACATGTGGGATCATGTGCCTAATGTCTATTCCTGATGTCTCATACAGAAGAAACAAAGAGAATTGCAGAAGAAGAATGATGAGAAGATTATGAATAATTTCTGTAGATCTGGAATCACCCGCTCATGCCGTAATCGTAAACCTATTACTTACACATTCGGTATGAACAGTCTTTTTCTTCTTGTTATGCACTTGATTATTATTGATTGACAATCAAATCACTGATTCAAAATTTAATTGTCTTGTGATTGATGGTAACTTCTGGATGATTATTAAATATTTGAACTGATGTTATTGCAGAATCATGCATTTGAAATTGTATAGGTAAATACTAGAGATGAGGAAAATTTATTATTGAATTACAATGGTAGGAGAGGAGATTCACTAATTAGGTTACTCTGAACATGCATTTGGCTTATGAATTTGCTTGTATAGTTTAGATTAGTTTTTAACTGACGGTGACATCCTGTGAATCTATGAAAGGATCATGGTAAAAAATGTATTAAGTTATCTAGATGATAAATATTAACTAGAATACACAAGCTGGGAGTAGTTTTCTCTTGAAACTTTAGGTAACCAAAGGCTAGCTAACAGCATCCTAATTCGGTATAATTAAAAGCCTTTGTGTTGATGTGTGTAATTAATAACATTTAGCATCTTAGTTTCTTTATGGGTAGTGATTTCTACACTAAACAAATTAATTTGCACTCCACAAACACTGTTGTGTGTTGTACCATCTTCTGTTGTGATACGAACCCATCCCATACTAGGCTCGAATCACGCCATAAACCCAAGTGTAGAACTCACCCCCAAAAGCTAGCTTTTAGGGGGAGGGGACACCTAGACTTATAAGCCACCAACTTAATTTATTTTTGGCCGATGTGGGATCATAACAATACCCCACGCTTGAAGGACCAACGTCCTCGTTGGTCACGGCTATGTTGGTCACGGTTGGCACCCCTCTTTTCGGGTCCAAGCCACCATTCCATAGGCCACCACTCCGAGTCCTCGTTGGTCACGGCTACGTTGGTCACGGTTGGCACCCTTCTTTTACGGGTCCAAGCCACCACTTCGTAGGCCACCACTCCGAGTGTTGGAACCTTGCAAGATGGGGATGGCTCCGATACCAATTGATACGAACCCATCCCATACTAGGCTCGAATCACGCCATAAACCCCCAAGTGTAGAACTCACCCCCAAAAGCTAAAAGCTAGCTTTTGGGGGTGAGTTCTACACTTGGGTTTATGGCATGATACGAGCCTAGTATGGGATGGGTTCGTATCATGTTGACTTGTTGATATTGCATGCGGTGTGTGACATAAAGTATGTGGTGTCCAAATCACCTGCCTTTACGACCCCAAATAGATTTTAAACATTTTTATAACTAATACTAAGCAATTTGTTAGGTTGGCATTGATGAATTAGATGATAAATAATTAAATATGTTGGGATTGATAGATTAGGAGAATAGGATATATCCTCAGAAAATCTTTGCTTAGGAAATATATTGGGTAAAATGGTTACCATTATGTAGTCATTAACTATGCCGCATTCCTTCTTGCATATATGTTGCTTTGCCATCCATGCTATGGCTTAAATATGGAAAAGAAGTAAAAAAGACACAAGTAATATCATGCACAATTTGAAGTCTTGTTAATGCGAGATCATTCTGTTACATTAATTTTTGCAGATGAATATGACAAAGCAATTAATGAAGCCATACGAGAAAGCAAGTAAGTTGCATTTCATCACTGGCTTTCTCTAATGCTTTTATCCTTTTTGTCCACCAGCTCACTTGTAATTTACTTGATTTGACTTCCTTTGATAAAATTAAATTTGAAAACTGTATCCCGCATTCATTTTATTTAGATATACTACTACTAGTATTAAAGCAGTACTTTCCACCATGTTTCTACTATAGGAGGATGAAAACCAGAGATGAGGAAAGGAGGCCAAAAAAAGAAAATGTAGCAAATGAGGATCCAAAACAAGAAGACAGTGAATCCTCTGATTCTGACTCTGAGAGAAGCAAGCTTGAAACCGAAGATGTTTGTGAGGATTCTGGTGAGGAATCAGATGGAAATGATGAAGATAACGAAGAAAACTCAAACCATAACAGCAGCGAAGATGGGTCAGTTCTAAATTCTCAAATTGAAAACGTCTGAGGCATTATATCACTGAAGTAATATTATTACTATAGTGATCTAATCTTTTTATAAAAATGTAGGAGATTGTATGCATAAAAAATATAGTTCGAGCTACTTTCAATCTGTTTGACCCATTTGACCCGTCCTTTTCTTTCTTTTGATTAGCCCGTTTGAGATGAAACACTAAACAGCTTGACCCATTCTTTTGATCTATGCTTCAGAACTGAGAAAGAAGAATCTGTAGCAAATGAAGAAAGTGGTGAGTCTGCTGAATCTGACACCGACTCCGAGAGTAGCAAGCTTGAAACCGAATATGCTTCTGAAAATGACGACGATAACAAAGAAAACACAAACCACAGCCGCAAAGCAACTGACAACCAAAATTACAAAACAGTGGAAACCAAGAAAATTACTGAAAAAGGTGACCGTTGTATTCAAAACATCAAAAACTTCGGGACCAAGAAGCGGTTAAAACAAAGGCCTAACCACAATACCGCCCTTGAATCTGCCATTGTTCCTGATTCAGAGGATGAAATCTCTTTAGAAAACAGTGGTAACTAAGAGTCTAAGAAATATGCTGTTGTACAAAATGGGCGGTATACACAGTTTTAGGTCAAGGGATTTATTTCTTGTTCGAAATAGGTACAATATTTTTTGCGGATAGAATATGTTTTTAGTATTTAATGGATTTGTGTCAAGGATTGCCCAGGCTGCCAGTTTTGGTCTTCTGTAGTGTTGGGTTTGCCTGCTGAATGGATACAATGGTGGTTTTGTTTTTATCAGGACAATTGTTGTATCTTTCTGAGCTTAATGAAATGGTTTCATTTATAGTCATTTGATGTGGAATGGCTTTTTTTCTTCATTTGAACACCCAAATGTGATTTCTTTTTTGGATTTATTTAAACAACTTAGTATGAACTTTTTGGTGTTGGACACTTGGACCAATGAAATTGCTTATTTTATAATAAATTAAATTGTTTCAATAATAAGTAAGAACACTTGTAGTGGCTTGTCATAAGTTACTATGACAAGCCCATCATCATACGTTCACTCGTTTTGGTTTTTAAGGTATAACTATTTTTTTCGTTTTTAATTCCTAAACTTCAAAGATTACAAGGATAATCCTTAATTCTGAAACCTTTTACACTTTTTGTCCATAAGACACAGTGCTATCATTTGTCTAAATGAAGATTTTGTCATGTTACATTGCTTTAGTTTTGGTCCCTCTCTTTTATAATATTGCAATTTTAGTCCATTAATTTATTATTATAGTTATTTAAGTAAATATCCATATAGGAGTGTATAAGATTTGGATGCAATTCAGAAAAACCAAAATTCAAACCAAACAAATTTAAATAATCCAAATTGAATATTGATTTGTTTGGTTTTTGAATCGGTTTGAACATGATTAGAAATTACATTGATTTTCAAATATATAAAAAATTCATCACCGACTTGAAATTCAAATATATTGTTTTTTTAGTTGTAATAAAAAAACTTCACCACTTGACTTCGAAATTCGACTAAACTATGATTTACTCTACACGAGTATGTGACACACCAAAGGAGGGAAATTTTTAAAATTAGTTGTAAAAAAAGGGCTGTCCATGTCAAAAATCACGTATATAGATTGTACTATAAAAAAATTAATGTTGCTTAGATAGATACAGGGGCGGACCCAAGGCCACGAGAATGGTGGCACGAGACATATCCAATTTTGTCCACGTAGTGTAAATTTCGATCTCGCGTAGTGTAAATTTTGATTTTTTTCGAGACGGTGCTACCATCCATTTCAAATCTTAGGTTCGGTGCTACCATCCATTTCAAATCCTGGGTCCGACCCTGAATAGATAGGCGTTACATTTTTAATACATTAACTAATAATAAAATTAGAAAAAATGGACACTATAATACTATATATAGACTTTTTGCTGTTATATTAATAAATTAGTAAATTTGTTTTGCCTCATGATCTTGCCAAAAAGTGTTTTGTCACTAGTGTTGATGGGAAATAGTTTTCTAGTTACCCCTTTATAAGACAACTAAAGGCTTTTGTTAAATAACTACATGATGAAGAGGCCCGTGTAGCTCTCACATTGTAAGAGGGTAAAGATGTAATTAATTAGACCGAGTGTGTTTGATACCTAAAACATAAGTAGGGATCTTTTATTTATAGTGAAAGGGTCTTTCTAGAAAGGTATGACCAAATTTCTTCACGGGGATCAATTATGACATTGACGCATGTCCTAGACTGACAGGTCATGGTAGGGTTAATGTAGGAAAATGTTGGTGCTAGTAGTGACGAATCTAGGATTCAAAGTTACTAGGGTCTAACGTAGTTAATGTGACAAAATGAATCGGACATAAGGATTGAGTTAATGGTTATAGCAACCATCACCATTGACACCTCCCTTTTTGCTTGATTTCTTATTTTTTTTCGTAGATCCGTGAATTTTAAAGTTGATTTAGGGTTATGAGTTTCAATTCAAAGTGTTTTAACAATTTAAGGTTTGATTTTTGGGTTAATATCGGTGACGTTTGGTGGTTTTAGACGGAGGTGGTTTTTGGTGGGTTTCGACTTGGGTAAACGGTGGTGGTTATTGGTGGTTTTGATGACTGTTGGTCGGATATAGACAAAGAACTAGGTCTTCATTTTTGTTTGTCAAGAAATTAAGAATCTTAACAAAGAAACATTAGAATCATCAATGATCTTGTGTTGGTGTGTCTTTTAGGAAGACAATAATAGAGATGAATTGGTTATGAAAAAATTGTAATAAAAGAATTTTGTAATTTCTTTGGGAATTATAAATGATAACAAAAACTCATTTGTCGGTTCTTTTATTATTTAGTAGTTGTTATATAATTGTTTTAATAAATTATAAGAATATGGAAACATCGGGGACCAAAGGAGACATTAATGAAACTTAAGGGATTAAGGGAATGATTAGGACTTAAAACTATTTGGTTTACGTCTCCACTAAATAGACTCATGCAGATGGCTTAGGATATTGCTTGGTGAGAAGGGCACTTACCAGATAGTTTGATACCATCCAGACAATTTTAATTACTATTTAGAGATTCGAAGTTATGTATCGGTTTTATGGTTAACATTTGGCGTGGTGACACCTGTGGTTTGAACAAGTTGAAACTTTACTTTTGGAGGAATGCATTTATTATGCACATGATATAAAGGTTTCTGTTTCTATTAACCGATTAAATATTATAAGTTTTAATAAATGGAGAATTTTGAAAATCATGGTGTTATATGTGGGCAGATGGCGATTGGTGTAGGAGATTTGTCAATTTCAAGAGATAGACGAATAAAGACTAGAAGATGAAGTTGAAGAAGAGGCCGCCAAAGTGGAGGCTAGTTGTTTCAGGTACTATGTTGGTGGTTTTAAGTGGTGGTGGTTCGGTAGGAAGGAGAGAGAGAGAGAGAGAGGGAGGAAGGGTGAGTGAAATGAGTGAGAATGAGAAATTTTGATCTTTAGAATGATTAAAAAGTATTTAAAATTGATTAAAAATTAAAAATAGTATGAAAAAACCTTAATGCCCTCAAGTTAACAGACCTTACTAAAACTAACTAACATAAACCGTTTGAAAGGATCAACCTTGCAACAAAATGGTAGACAAATGACCAACTTTGTAAATTAAAAGACTAAACTTGTAATATTGAGATAATTAAAGGACTATTTGTACGATTAACTCTAAACAAATAGCTATATGTGTGTGTGAGTCTCTCTTTCTCTCTCTCTCTATATATATATATATATTATACATACATACTTTTTATAAAACATTTAAGTATTTTACTTAAAATTTTTAATTTTAAGGAGAAGATTATATTTATACCTGTGGTGAATGTCAAAACAAAAGACAATTCTTTAAGATTTTTAATAAATCAATAAATGAAACTTCAAATTTGCAATATGTATATATGAAATGTGATTTTATTTCCTCTATAACCCATAAGGCCATAATTTGTCATGTTAGCATTAAATGAAAATGAAATTTTGAATTTTTATTTCTAGAATACAAATGACTTTTTATTTAATTTTAAATTATTTCAAAGAAAACTATGAATGACATTTACTAACTATAATCAAATTTTAAAGCAACACGACAACACGTATTGATAAAAATTTATTATCTTCAGATTTTAAAATGTAATTTTAGTATGGTTTATAGTGCGTCGTATTGCTTTTAAATTAAAGTGTACAAAGAATATTATCACATATTAACTTTAAACTTTCATATAACCTAAATGTGATTAATAGTACCAACTAAATTGCTTAAAATTTATTGTATCAAAATCTACCATCGGTCATCATTTGCAACTTCATTATCTCGATCATCTATCGTCTTTGTTGCTAGCCATCTCAAAAACTTATTTTATTAATTCTTTATTCTCTGCCATCTGCATTGCACGAGTAGCCCACTAGTATACACACACACTACATTATAAACTATACAATACTCTCCGTCCTCTTAAATTTAAAGAGTTCTTAAAATTCAACCACCATTAAATCTCCACCCTCTATTTTATTTAGATTAATCTTATCCACTTAATCTTTCATCTTTTAACCAAGTTTTAACTTTCACATTATTGTTTCGTCTAGAATAAATGATGGCTTTTTAACCAAAAGGTTGTAGTATTTAGGTGGTTTATATTAATTTACTTTTTTCCAAATGTTTTAATTATTTGGAATAAATTGATATTTAATTTGTGATAAATTTGGAAAGAGTTGTAACATCCTTAAATCGGGCCTATTCGTACGCTCCATTTGGTACGTGAATTAATTTAAAAGAATTAAATTAAAAGTATATGTTAAGTATTTAAAGAAAATGTGCTATTGGCTAGTTAAATGTGAATTTTAAAATAGTAATAAAAACAGATAAAAATGATTAAATATTACATGGTTTCAAACGAGGTTTCCAAAAATATTCCTGTTAGTTGAAACGGGTATTCGTGCGTTGAGTTGTGTATTGAAAAGGGGAACAAAATACCCCCTTGTGGATAATTAAGAACCCAAGGGCGGTTCTTAAGTTACTAACACAGACAATACACACACTCACACCCACGTTTAACACACACACACACTCACTTCACTTGTGTTCTTGAAGATTGAAGAAGAACTCAAGCTAAACCAAGATCAAAGGCTGGATTCAAGCAAGTAATTGAGTCCTAATCTGTTCTAAATCACCATCATCACCATCTTGTTCCTTGTAAGTGTCCATGTTCATCCTTGTTCATAGTTTTGACTTTTAGGTCAAATGGGTCAAAACCCAAATTGACTTCAATAGATGAAGTTAATGATTCCAATCTGTTTCTAGTTCATTTCTAATCCATAAGCAATCAAATTATTGAATTAAAGTGGTAGTTTTAGTTGAAATTGGAAGATTTATGCAAATGGGTCAAAATATGAGATTTTGATCTTAATTCTTGAATTGTATGTTAAAGTGTGTTTAAAGAGTTGTTTCTAGCTTAGTTTGAATGCTTCTTTCATATGTGAATGTTGCTGAAAAATGGTTTGGAATCGATTGGTAAAGATTTGGGTTTGAAATTGGCCAAAACAGGGGCTGGAAATCGACACTGGTCTGTACAGACTTGCTTGCGGGGGCAAGGACCACCCTTGCGTCCGCAAGGATCAGTGCTTACGGGCACAAGCATTGTTCTGCCCTTACGGGCGTAAGTAAAGTACTCTCTTTGTGGGCGCAAGCAACTTGCTTGTGGCCGTAAGGAGCCCTGTTTCAGCACAGAGTTTGCTGTTTCGTGTAATACTGATATATGAGATATCGTTTAGGTGATTCCAACAACCGGGAAGATCCTGAACAGTATATTTGCTTAATTTAGACGCTCAGGTGAGTACGGACTTACATGAATTCAATAAAGGGAGGTTTGGGTGTTAATTGAACTAAGTGACTATCGTATGCTAATTATTGCACAATAGAACTTCATGTTTTAAGTACATATGAATATAGTTGATATTGATGAATACAAGATATTTGTGAATGCATGCATGCACTTGTCCCTGCAAAGGGTTATTGATGAGCTATGTGAGTGTCCGGACATATTCATGTATTTGTGAAGGTCAGCTTCGGCTGGGTCCTACAGGCCTTCGGACATTTGTTCGGGATCAACGCTACTCGAGTACCGTTCCTTATATTTTTGGGGTAACCGCCTTAATTGGCTAAGCCTACTGAGCCTATGGCTCTATAACGAGCAGGTAGAGTCACTTATGTGATGAAACCAGCACGATTGGCAGTGTTTGATTCCCCCGGTGGTTGTTGTTGAGCTGGACTAGCTATCTGGCAAGATATAACACCGCTGGACATGTCAGCATTACCGCTATGTGATAGGATAACATTGTATGCTCATTCTTGAAGTATGACTTGCTTTATTGTATTCATGCTTGCCTGTATTCACTAGCTATTTTATATAGCTAATGTTGTTGATATTTACTCTTTTACAGATAAGGACTAGGCTGGCCTGGTGAGCTCGGGATGCTTTTAGTATTTGTATATAGCTTTTGACTGGAATACTGTTTGTGGGTAATACAATCAGGTAAACATCTGTATAATGTGATTTGGCAAGTTTTGATATGTAAATACAATCGCCAAATCATAGTGTTTTAATTATGTAATAGTTTAATAGGGTTTGTTCATTTAAAAAGTTCCGTTGCGTTGTTTGAATTGATAACTAAGTAGCAAAACAGGTAAACATTGGATTTACAAACAGACCCACGCAGTTTAAAAACTCAAATTTTCACAGAATTTAATATTGCAAAGGTGGTGTTACAAGAGTGTAACAAATTTTTCAATATCTATTTATCATAATTATTATATTTTTCTTGCGAGAAATAAAACCGATGTAAGTTTTTAATAGTAAACACTTATTATCTTCAAATTTAACATATAGTGTTAGTACTGTTTGTGATGTCTTGTTTAAGCTTTTAAGTTAAGTGTATATATCATAGTATTACCTAAATTACTTCAAATGTTCAAATAATACAAATGTAATGAATAATATTACCTAAATTACTTCAAATGTATTGTAACATTGAAACCCATTCACAACTATCATTGTCTCTTCTGTTTTCTTTATCACTAGCAGCTGTAAAAACTTACCATCTCAAGTTTTCAGCACCATCGATATTTAGTCGTTACGTCACATTGCACGAGTACCACACTTGTGTATATATATACATGCATATATATGGGGAAAGTTCACACGGGAACTGTTTTTCGTATTAGAACAAATCTTGATCATTGATTAAGATAAATCAATCATTAATAGACTCATTAATAAGGGGTATATTGGAAAATTAAGCTAATGTAATATGACTCATATATTTGGACACAATTCACGGTTGGGTAAATATATAAATGAACAAAATACCCCTATTAATAAGTCATTAACGATGTTACAAACAGTTATCGCAATTCACATTTGATCTTTATTTTAAACTTGGTTCGTTGTGGTTTACATAGTCTATTTTCATTTTTCAAGCACAAACTGTGAATCAAACCATTAAAGACAATTTTACATATTTAAAACCGCCGGTTTGAGATTACACTTCTCAAATCGACCAAACCAGCCACTTAACCTCGGTTTGGATGGTTTGACTGGTGTCAGAAGTTTCATGCATAACCCTAAATCTAGTAATTAAATAATTTTATGGAAGTAATTTGAAGCCAAAATTATTTCTAATTTTGACTAAATGATAATAAAATAATTTTTTTTAAATTTTGACTAAATAAATAGTTAGAATGGTTTAATAAAGTTAATTAATGTTATTCTTTTATAAAGATGTAGAGATTATTAAGAAATTTAAGATTTTATATTATGGATGACATTTGTCTCTTTTTAGTTTAAATCTTTTAGGGAAAATGATCTAATAATATGGGAGATTATTTTTCTATCTGTGAAATTGATTTATTAAAGGAAAACATATGTTTAATTAATAGGAGGTGATTCGTACACAACAAATTTGGTTATACATAACAACTTTATGAATCATCAACTTGTACCATATACAATAAATACTTGTATCTTGTTGTGTATGGTTAAAAACTGTTGTGTATGAATCAGCTCCCTTAATTAATTTGTAACATAACTTTAATGATGTTATACTTTCTGTGAATACATTAATTTATTAAAAAAGTAATACATGTAACTATCATTATCTAACTTTAATAACGCTATTTTACATACCACTTAAATAAAGGATACTAATATCGCTTCCTATATTATTTTCATCGATTATATTAGTATTTAGTTTTAAGTGGGTAGCATGTAAGTAGCGAATGATTTTGACTCGGATGTTATTTTAAGCGAGTTGCGGACTAACCGTCAACGGCAATTCTCTAACCTTAATTTACCACAGAAATATGGCGACGAACGGTGGGAGTGCCAGGGACGCCGCCACAGCTCGACGGCGGCGAATCGCCGAGAGAGGAGCGGAGCGTTTAGCTCTCATCACCGGCCGTGCTCAGTCCGTATCATCATCTCCGCCGCCTCCATCTGTAGCTCTGTCGCATCAACCTTCTACAGCACCATGCCCTCCTTCCGTTTCCCCAATCTCTGATGAACTCATTCTCTCTGGTATGTTCTTCTCTGAGCTGTAATTCTTCTTAATTTGCTTCGATGATTAATTTCTCTCGATTTCTGCTCTGTTTGTTTTTTTTGAAAGTTTTAATTAAAGATAGTGATTCGATTCTAATAGTGTCATGTAAGCTCTAGATTTTGGTTGATATGTGTGCATTTACGAACGTTTTGGCGTTTTTTTTTGTCTACGCGGTTGTTCATATTCAACACATCTTTTAGATCCCTCGTTCCTGGTGTGTTGATTTTATCCTTTTATTTTGTGATTTCACCGAGTTCTGTGAGATGAATGAGTTGATTGGTAATGGACATTTGCAGTGCAAAGAAATCAGAAAAGATTATAAAGCCACTGTTGAGGCAATTAAGTTGAAAAACTGTAAGAGATAGAATTGAATCTTATGAGAGGTTGGTGGAGTAATGTTTTGCATATTTATCATTTTCGTTTGTGCATATATTATATATAGAGTAAATCAAAACCTAACACACACTTTCAATGGAGAGTGTCGATGCCAGAAGCATTCTGACCAAAATTATCCAAGACATTGTAATTTCAGTTCACCTTTATTGACCTCCAACATCTGTTTCCATCGACACAAAAATTTACATCATTGTCTATTGTAACATCATTATCCATGTTCATCTGAATAATTAGTATAGTGGTGGTTGTTCCTGCATAAAACTGCAGATAACAAAACAGTAGAAATGGGCTTGGGTGGATCTTCTGTTGATGGGATCTCTCTAAGAAAGAAAAAAGGTCAGAGAGATTCCAGGGCCAAGCGCTGCTATTCCACCTCGACACTTGAAGTCATCCCATTTGGTTCAGTAGAGGATATAAGCAACAAGAGTTCTTAGGCTTATAAGGCATACCTTAAATGGCGAAGATGATTCTTCTATTTATAGGTAACGGGTTCGTTCTAAAGGAACTGTTTTCATGCTATTAGTAAGGTTTGACCGTAGTCATGCAACCAATTGGTAAATTGTAGTAAACTCAGTATATGTCAGCTGATTGGATGGCTGCACATACAACTTTGGTTAAGCTAATAACAGGAGTGCTACCATGTAGTCATGGTATATAAAACGCTGAGGTGGCTGCAGAGAGGACCGTGGCAACAACTTTTGCCAGAGATTGTTACACCTTCGGTACTGGTTGTCGTTTCCTAATCTTGGAGCTCAGGTTATTTTGGTGATGCAGGTTCATGGGAGCTGTTTTGTTCTGCTTCAGAGGTGAGCTCAGTGCAAGAGGCCTTTGATAATTTTTTTTAGATTTAAAGTAAAATATGGGTCCCTCGCTGATAGATGAGTTCTTTGGCCAAATGGTGCATTCTAGCGAATAATGGACTATGGAGGTTAGGTACCTTCTGAAGATTGGATTTCTTCTGGGGATAAGAATGTAAGATGTCCTCTGGAGATTAGGTGTATTCTGAAAGCCATTATATCTTTGGAGGTTAGGTGTTCTTTAGGGTATTCGGGAGGCTAGTTTCCTTCTGGAAGTTGATTCCTAGGCTCCTTGCTTGAGGTTGTAGGCTGTGTATTGGCCCTCTTTATGTGGGTGTCTTGTGGATTTTTTTAAGGTCACCATTGGTGGTGAACTGGGTACAGGTAAAGGCTTTTTAGAAAACTAGAATAGAGGGAGGTGGGATGGGTTGGGAAACTGGGGATAGGGGTAAAAGTTCAATCAAAATAACATAATTTTTAAATTTTTTTCTACCAAGTAACTAACTTGGTTTGAAAAATGTGCCTTAGGTGGGCACTTTGAGGTGGTGGTCAGGAGGTGAGGGGCCTCGGTGTAAGGTAGGCGAGGCAATAAGAGGAAGGCGCTTGTAGGCAAGCCCCTAGGCACCGCCTCAGGTGAGGCACTAGACAGTGCTTATACATGCACATTAGCTGATATTGGGCTTTTGAGTGGTTTTTTTAGGTGGCTTTTATTATTGGGATACCTTTGGAGTCAGATATATCCCCTATTTTGGTTATAAGGTCAAACGTAAAAAGCAATCTTGGTCATAAGGTCCCCATATCTAGTAGAGATCTCATAGATGAGATGGAACAAGATATTAGAGTTTCTACTTTCTAGTGATGAGGGAGATGAACGTATGGTTGATGATGATGATCTTGAGAATTTTTAGTTTATTATTAGAGAGATTTGAGAACTATGTGATACTTTTGTTTATGCCACTGGGTTACTTTCATGTTTGCTTCTAACATTGATACTCATTCTTCCTTTTGGACTACTTTTACTATGTTTATTGTAATATGTTGGTGTTTTATATTTGAGGTAGTATATGTGATAATTAAGACTTTATAAGTGTTTTGTGAGTATCATGTGCCTTGGGTGCTTGAGGTGAGTGCCATCGCCTAGTGCCTATTCCCTCGGCTCATGGGACCCTTATCGCCTCCGAGCACCATGCGCCTTTTAAAACTCAATTAAGTAAAACATATGCAATTGTATTTTGTGACTTGGTTCAGGCTGATGCCCAGACTTCATGGAGCTTGGGGAACTTAAAGCCTGTAAGACTATTTATCAAACCTAGAAAAGAGAATTTATTTGAATTATAAAAAGTAAAGTAGGAAAATCTGTCTTCCATATATAATAATATTCGTTTGTAAGGCTTTGAGTCAGAATCATTGTATTTATGTAGGTTGTCTCTTCCATTCGAGTTATCAATGGGATAACCAACTAGCCAATAGAAATTTGAGCTGCATAATCATGGTCATAAAGTGTTTTTAGAGAAACAATGTGAGGCCTATTCCTTTTTTCTGATATAGCATAGTTTCCATTCAATGGTCTTTGCTTCTAACATTGTATCACCAAGTATGTAATGGATATCATACCATGTTATTTTTGCTCATTATCTGTCTTCCCTGTTGGTATGTCAGTTCCTGAGAATGATTATAACTAGCTTAATTGGTCTTTCCACATAACATTATGCACATATTTTTTTGTTTTTTCAAGACACATATGTCCACATGAATATATGCAAGTGAATGCAAAACTACATATCAGATACATGAGGAGTAAAAGACAAGGCTGGTAGACAGATCCAAAACATTTGAAACCTATATGTGCTTTCATTTGGACATCTATTAAGCACATGTAGCTATTGTTTGGGACTTAGGGCTGCTGAATGCATATTTTCCAACATCAATTGTTCTCCATTTTACTTTTAGTCTCCTCTTTTTGGAATATAGATGGGAGGCAATTAGATGAATCTTGTATGTGCTGATGCTATTTTCCTACAGTTTGCATTGATGCGACACTTTTGAACTATTTACTCATCTAGGGTCTATTTTATCTCTAACGGGTCAAACTTTTATGAAAATAGAGGAAGTTAGCTATGTAGTCAGATGGGTTGAAAGTTTTCAAAAGTGCATATCTTAGTGCATACAACCTGACCTTTTTTTGATCAATGTGTGCGCCTCTAAGTTTGCATTTTGCCACATCTAAGTTTCGTTTTTTTGGAAAAAAGGGGGGGGGGGGTTGCCACCTCTACGCTTGCATAACCCACCCATTTACTTAGGTATGGAGGGAGTATAGCATTTTCAATCTGATGGGTTTATTTAGCTATATTATGCTAATTTTATTTCAACATGGACCTTTCATGCCGATTTGCTCATTTTTGCAGATGAAAACAACGATGCCCCTTTAAAGACAGAGGCCGCACGAGGTGATGTGGCAAGTGACATTCAACCACTAAATCACAATTCTGAAACAGTAACTGAAACCTCTACACAAGCGTCTCTGGAACCCAACAAAGCACAATTGTTTCCTGCCACCTTAACAGAACATGATCCACCAACCTCCACCTCAAACAATTCACAGAAGCCCAAATCACAAACCCGTCATAGAACTTTCAGTCCAAATCAATTGCGCCCCTCCATAACAGCATCAGAAGATATCCGAATAATCTGTTCTCTTATAACCGGCCTGTTAGTTCTGTTTTCAGATGCAGGCTTCCCTATTCTGGGCAGTGACATTATAAAGAAAATCATCCTTTTCAGGCCGCTTTTTCTACTTATAGCAACCAACATAACAATCATAGCTGCGCATTTTCTCTTGAAAAAAGTTGAGCACAGAGAACACAGGGGGTCTTCAACTGGCGAGTTGGGTTTCGCTAATCATATAGGTATGGTTTTGGAGTGGGGTTTGTTGATGAAAAGCGGTTTAAGTGCTTTATTCATGGATTGTAGCGTTTATTCGGTTGTTGTCATTTGTGGTATGGGATTTCTGCGTTTACTTGGGTGGTAGAGCCTTCGTGTTTTTCATTGATCATCAAGCGTCAAGGGACATGTTTGCTTAAAGATTGCATTCTAATTTTGAGTCCTGAATGCTTCGTGTATTTGTAGCGTAGAATTAGTTAATGCGTAAAAATACTGATGAATCATGCTTTATTACTCGAGTGTCGTGACATTTGTATTTCATCTATATACGAGTTCATTTTGGACGAATTCGTGTCATGATGGGCACAGTGGCTTTATTGTTTGTTTTCTTCTTCTTCTTCTTCAAAACAGAATGTGATTCCAAGATTGAAAAATGTGCATTAACTTAAAGCAAACAAATAACAATCACAACCTTTTCAAGTATAAATGAATGAAAATGTGCATACATCTCTTTCTGAATTAGCAATGAGTTACATTGGATACTGCTTTAACATCTTCATTATTCGTTCATGTTGTCTATAATATATGCTCACGTGTAACTACATGAATTAAAACACGTTTATAAGAGTTGATATGATAAAATGAATGATTTAGAGGAATTGGGCAAGAGACCAGGTCCTAGTTTTGAGGTTTCGGATGTCTTGTGCAATTTAGTAAATATAAGCTCTAAAGCAACATTTTTCAGCAAAAAAAAAAAGTTCTAAAAAAACAGCATTTTAAGCATCAAACAACGATAATTGAGTACAAGTAGTACTACATATGGATAAAATTTTGAGCCCCTAGTAAAAAACAGACCTTATTCATGAACACCTTTTGAACTTCGTGAGACCGGCCCTACAAGAGACAAACCTATCTTTTTCTAGTAATACTCTATCTTTTTCTATTCCTAATTATACTTTTAACAAGAAACGATAATTGGTAAAACTGAAGAAAAAACGAGAAAACATTTGAAAAACAAATGTTAACCTTTTATGATTAGCTGTAAGGTCATAGATACGATGTTTTGACGACATTTTTTTTTCTTGACAATTTTTAACAAGATGTTATATTTTTCTACAAATTCTTTTATTTATTATCTTCTCGATCATCTAAAAATTAAGACTACTATGCCGCAAGCCTAGTGGTATTGGGTTTTTACCCCATAGCTCAAGTTGTGGAGGGTATTACTCCTTCATGACATGTGATTTGGGGCTCGCATACTGCTCTTTATAGATGTCACTGTGGACCCAGCCCACTAATTTAACATCGTTGTTCGAAAAAAAAAAATCTAAAAAAATTAAGATGGTTGATGGTCAGCAATGAGACTTTTTACAGAAAATATAAAGTTAACTGACATGTGACTTAATTAACCCCTTTAATTAGAAATCAAACCAAATCGACTATTTCATAAGTAAATATAACATATTTTCCACCTGCAATAATCATAAATGGAAGAAAATAAAAAACTTTAAAGTTGTCATAAGATTGCCACTATAACTTGTACCCACCTTGTAGTAGTAGTAGTATTACAAAAGCTTATTACAATGCTCATTCCTCAAGAAATTCAAAACACAAACTCTGAAACCAAATCCCTTCAAGATTTTCAAAAAACACCTAAACCCCAACTCAAACTCATTACTCCCAAGTCCCATCTAAATTCAAACAACCTATTTAAGAATTAGCAACAAGTTCCTCTTGATGATTTGCTTCAACATCTTCACTCCCCTCCTCAACTTGCTCGGGTTTTGGAGACCAACCATACGCCTTCCTTCGAGCATCCCTACGAGCAACCCTTTGTTCGATTCTCATTTCTTTAAATTCCTCTGCAAGCTTCGTTTCTTCCTCTTGTGGGAAGAATGTAACCTCCATGTTTCCAAGCTCTTGATACATTTTCTCAATCTTGGATTTCCATAAAAGACCCATTTCTGTGTCCATTTTCTTGTATGGTGTCTTTATTAGGTATTCATCAATCCCGCCTGCTTTGTCAATGCAACGAAGAGCGTGTGTTGTTACTTTTACACGAATGTGGCGGTCCAAAATATAACTGAAAAGTCTCTTTTCTTGTACGTTGGGCTTCCAGTTCCTTCGGGTTCTGTTACCACAATATTACCCGATTAATACAAGTTAAAGTTTGTATTGTTGAGTCATGAGCTACTATAATATTATATTCCTAAGACTTGTAAATCTCAAATAAAGATTGTAACCTTCATGCTCGCATAAATATGCTGGATATACAGCCTCAAACAAAAGGCAAGCTAAGAAAAACCCGACTAACCAAGTGCAATACCGATTAACCAGACCCGCTAATCCCAAAACCAGTTTGTACCGAAACCTGATTAACTTGAAGCTTAATAGGGTTGGGTTTAAGGTCAAGATTGTTTAAAAAAAAAAGTAACTAACCCAACCCATTAACCCGAAACGTATTCGGGTTGACCCGATTAACACCCCTAGAAATAAGTAGCACCAAGCATGATCAATCAATATTCATTGGCAGCAAACAAGATTTGAAGTTACCAACATAATACTATAACGATCAAGCTTCATCTCTTAATAATTTAAAAACAGAATACATTTGGGATTTATTAATCTGTAAAGAAGAGAGAATGTGTGTGTACTAACTTGTTTCCACCTTTCTCGCTGACTTGGTTGCCAAACTGAATATGACGACCTGCAAAAATTCCACGATGGGCTCTACCCATCACCACCTTGCTGTCCGGCAAACATTTTTTCAGTGATTCTTTAACTCCAGGATTCAAATTCTTCTCACCGCCTATCTTTTTCATTATCTTCTTCACCATTTCCTTCGATCTAAATGCCATCTGATCGAATTTCTGTGTTTGTGGTCAATGAAGAGGACGAAGAAAGGTCAGTTTTGCTTATATCTCCTTTCTTATTCATTAATCAAATCATCTCAGACACAAGTTACTAATTAAACTAAACCACCCAAATAATGCTTTCCTGTAACTACCTTGCTTTTATGATCATATGCTGGACTATATCTTAGAACTATTAAGTGTTACATACAGTATTAATATGATCTTGGCTTGGGTTGAATGTAGCTTGCATTTATATCTGACTAAGAGCTATAAGTTTGTACCAAATTCACAAATAAAAATCCAAAATACGCAACTAGTAACTTATACGTACAACATAAACTTAGGTTTATAATGCTAAAATATGCCCTAATTTCACCCAACTTAAAATCATAATTCATCAAACTATAATCTCAAGTTTTCAACCAAATAACCAATCTGAAACTCTTAATACACCCAAATAACAAGTTATAACCAGATACTCCTTGATAATTTCAACTAAATTAGGTTTTATGGTTAGAAATTGATTTACCTCTCAAGATATAGAATTTCTGAGCCGTGAGGTTGAGCGTGATAAATGTTCACAGATTTAGAATTCGTTAGCCGTTGTTCTTCCCTGAATCGCTGAGACAATGAATCAGTGAATCGCTGTTAGTATTTCGTGAATTGCCGCCGTTCTTCTTCACTCACAGCTACAGCAATCACGGGCGACTTAATTTGATGGGAGAATGGGCTTAAGTGAGTTTGTGGGCCCAAAATCCACAAGGGTAGTGGGCCTGTTAATAAATCGTAGGAGGCCCAAAAAGAGAGGCCCATAATGTAATAGGTCACTATAAACAAGACTGTTGAGACTTGAGTAACAAAATGAGTTTTGGTCTTGGTTTATGAGTATGTTTTTGGCAGGAATAGCTGGAAGCTGGAAGTTGGTAACTAGATTTGGAAGCTGTATATTTTAGTTATATATGTGTTTGACAAATTAGCTGGTAACTGTAGCTTAATAGTGTAAAATGATAAAACAGAACAAATTATAAAAATAAGAAGAATTATAAAGCAATTAAAGAGAGTATTTAGGTAATTTGGTATATAAAAAGCTTCCAGGTAGTTTTAAAAGCTACTTCAAAAAGCCTTTTGTTTAAAAAAAAGCTTTCAGCCTTTTCATCCGAATATGACTTTTAGTTTTTTCATTCAAAACAAAAAGCTACTAGCTTCAAAAAGTTTCAAAAAGCTTCGTACCGAACATACCCTATATAGTTTTAAAGAAATGTTATTTTCTCCTAGTAATTTATTCTACTTCATCATTCTTTATACTTAGTGTTTTTACAGTAATACATTTTTCTCACCCGCTTTCTTGATTTTAACGCGTATATGTAGATAAAAGAGTAAATAAAATGATCTCTTTTTCACTAGTGTGGTACCATAACCACTATGTATTAATGGGTGATCAATTAATCAGAGTTTACTTTACAAATTAGGTTTAGTTTTAGCTGCTGTAGCTGGCTAGTAGCAATTAGATGATCAAGATAATTCCACCAAAAAGGTTGTCATTAATATTAGCTATATCTTCTTAAAGTCAAAAGTTGCTCACTCTCATGAATGAAGTACTCCCATCTCCAACAATATAAATTCTTCATCCACATCTATCCACTCATCAATATCTAGCTCCAATGAAGTTCAATCTTCTCCTCTGTTTTACACTTTTTTCTGTAAGTGGATCTACACCTTTCAATCTTTCATGATCCTTATATAAAATGTTTGGGTATTGTAAAAATATTAATTAATTAATTGGAATCTTTATTTGTTGTTTGGTTTATCAGGTAGCACTTGTAGGAAGTCATGCAGTGACTCCTGAAGCTTACTGGAAATCTGTGTTGCCAAACACTCCTATGCCAAAACCAATTGAAGATCTTCTAAACACCACAAGTAATTGATAATGATCATTAGTTTGTGATTTATTTTTCTAGTTATATATTAATTTTGTATATTTCAAGGGTCATTTTTGAAGTAATTTTGTTTATTTTTATAGAATGGAACGACGAAAAGAGCACGGACACGAGCGTCGGGACAGGCGGCGTGGCTGTTAACTCCGGGAGACGGGGTAGAGGAACAAACACGACAGTCGGAAGAGGTGGTGTTGGTGTGCATACGGGAAGACCAGGGAGACGGACAAATGTTGGTGTTGGAAGAGGCGGCATAGGGGTGCGTTCCGGCCGCCGCGGGAGGAACGTTTCCGTCGGTTTACGTCCGGGAAGGAACCCATTCCAATACCACTACGCCGCGTCTGAAGATCAGCTAAAAGACGATCCAAATGTAGCTTTGTTTTTCTTGGAAAACGACTTGCACGAAGGCCAAGAAATGAACCTAGATTTCAGTAAAAACGAACAAAAAGTTACTTTTTTACCTAGAAAGGTAGCTGAATCGATACCCTTTTCGTCAAACAAAATTTCGCAAATTTACAAGATGTTCTCTCTTGATCCTGACTCCATGGAAGCCGAAACCATGAAGCAAACGCTTAAAGAATGCGAGGACAAAGGCATTGAAGGTGAGGAAAAATATTGTGCAACTTCGTTGGAATCCATGGTCGATTTCTGTACAACCAAATTAGGTAAAAAAGTGAAAGCGATTTCAACAGAGATAATCTCTAAAGAAAGTACCTCATTACACAAGTACAAAATCAAAGTTGCGAGAAAGCTTGCCGCAAGTAAAGCAGTTGTTTGCCATAAGGAAAGGTACATCTACGCAGTCTTTTATTGTCATAAATCAGTTAACACTCGAACTTATGCTGTTTCTATGATGGGTGCGGATGGTGCCAAAGTGAAAGCGATGGCCATTTGCCATACTGACACCGGAAAATGGAACCCAAAACATTTGGCGTTTCAAGTGCTCAAAGTGAAGCCAGGAAGTGTTCCGATTTGCCATTTCCTACCTCAGGGTCATGTCGTTTGGGTTCCATACTAATAAACTCAGCAAAAAAGAAACACAATACTTACGAATTTTTCACTATTTTATTTATAAGAGGAAATAATAGTTCCTATCGCGCAGCAACTAATTAAGTTAGCTATTGCCATATACTTTCATACATCTTTAAATAAAGTGTATTTTAGTTATTATAATAATTACTCGTCTAAAATGTGTGTAAATGTAGCAACAAGTAAGTTAAGTGATATTAAGAGTACGAATTATTTCTTATCTTATAAAGTTATAAATAAATATTGTTTTCTTAGGATGTGTTTGTTTGAGGGGTGTAGTAATATAAGGGTTTACAATAGAAATAAATACATATGTTTGTTTTACAATGTTATGTTTGAAACCCCACAAAATTGTGAGTTTGTTTGAGTGACTTAAAGGTCTTCTTTGATTATTTCATGATGACTTTCACAACATCCTTATTTTGATTAGAAACCTCATTCCACTTTGGAGTTAGTTCATCCTTTTATTATCTTCAAGAACAAGTTAAACTTGCTCAAAAAAGAAAAAAAATGATCGGAGACACGCTAATTTAGAATCCTTGACATAGACGAGAATGACCAACTCAATCTCGTTCTTCGTCACCTCCCACGTGTTCATACGTGTTTGCAGTAAAAAAAACTTAAATTATGTGTAGGGTATGGTGCGGTTGTCAATGAAGCACATATATATACCATTGGCGAGTCTTTAAACTATAATATGTCATATGAGGTAGGACTGTGCATTTTCGGGTCCAAACCGAAAACCCCGGTAAAAAGCCCGTTAACCGAACCGAACCCGGACCAAATATAGTTTTTTCTGAAATTGAAGAAACAAATTAAAGAAACCCACATACCTTTGAAGGGGACTAATTAATTGCATCAGACATATACAAAACCATCTCATTTTTTCAGGTATATTATATATAGATAAAAGTCACAGAAGTAACAAAGAAAGTAGTATATATTTCTTATCTTTACAAATACTGATAGACCAGAGTTACAAACAACAACTTAATTAATTAGGATGTAGTCTCACTACCCAACAACCTTATATAGATTCTTAAAATACCCAACAACCTTATATAGATTCTTAAAATACACACATACCAGAGTTACTATGTTTTTTTCTTTCCTGATGATGAGTTTATTAATTAATTAGTAGGAACCCAAACAACATGATCTTCAGGTAAGAAATGGCAAATGGGAACACTTCCTGGTTTCACTTTAAGCACTTGAAATGCTAAATGTTTCGGGTTCCATTTCGCGGTATCAGTATGGCAGACCGCCACTGCGTTCACTTTCGCACCATCCGCACCCACCAAAGAAACCACATAAGCTCGAGTAGTAACGGTTTTATGGCAATAAAACACCGCATAAGCATAGTTTTGCTTATGGCAAACCACGGCTTTATTCGCAGCTAGAGTTTTAACAACTTCGATTTTATACTTTTGTAAATTGCTACTTTCTTTAGTGTTTACTTCTGTCGAAATCGCCTTCACTTTTTTACCTAATTCGGTAGTACTGAAATCAACCATCGATTCTAACGAAGTCGCACAATATTTCTCCTCGCCTTCGATCCCTTTGCTCTCACATTCGTTTAGCGTTTGCTTCATTATTTCGGCTTCCATTGAGTTGGGTTTAACCGAGAACTCATCGTAGATTTCGGGAAGATTGTTTGACGAAAAGGGTATAGAATCAGCGATTTTTCGAGGCAAAAATGTCGATTTTTGGTTGTTTTTCGTGAAGTGAAGGTTCATCTCTTCGCCTTGTTTCAAATCCTTTTCCAAAAAGAACAATGCTACATTTGGATTATCTTTAAGCTGAGTCTCAGATGCAGCATACATGTAATTGAATGGATTTGATCCTGGATGTACACCAACGTAAACCGGCTTCCCCTTGTGGCCAGTGTGCACCGCCACACCACCTTTTCCGACACCCACTTTAGTTCCTTTCTTCCCTGGTTTTCCCGTGTTAACGGATACGCCGCCTTTTTTAACACCTACCTTAGTATGTTTTCCGGGTTTTCCAGTGTTAACAGACACGCCACCTTTGCCAACTCCCACTGCAGTGCTCTTTTCGTCGTTCCAGTCTGTAAATCAATTGACAATAAATGAAATAACTAAGGACCCTTATTAATCATATTACAAGTTACATTCGTCACAAGTGGACTATAGTCAACAAGAATAATAAAAAAACGAAAGAATCATAAAATAATTAAGAACCTGTAGTGTATAGAAGATCTTTGATTGATTTTGGCATGGGGCTGTTTGGCAACACCGATTTCCAGTAAACTTCAGGAGTCACTGCATGAGTTCCTGCAAGCACCACCTGATAATCACAGTACCACAAGTGAACACAAATAAAATTAACTCCAAATTAATATATTTGTACCATTAATCCAAATTCAAACTATAGCCACATGAAAGACACTCCTACAATGTTGGGTACTTAAAATCTTGGATTATAATTCGTCATTATTAGTTGCATTAATCTAAACCAATACTATCTACGAACGAGGATGAAGTAGGAGGATATATCATTTTTCGTGTGTATGTATGTATAGACTTACAGAAAAAAGTGTGAAAACATGGATAAGATTGAACTTCATTGGAGAAATACTGAAATCAAAACTGAAAGAACAGAATATAGTAGGTAGTTAGATTTTGAGATATTTGATGATCTGAGTGGATGTGGAATTTATAAAGATCGAATGGGAGGTGGGGTTGATAATTAATACATAACGCAACACTCACCAATAAGTACTACTGGCTTTAAATATGGCCAACTACCACCTGCGTGCTTGCTTGCTTGCTTCAAGTGGGCTTGCCCGCATATGTACACGTACGTGTGTGGTAGGTTAATTAGTGACCGTAATATGAAAGCGTTGATGGGTAACCACAAAAAAAAAAGAAAAAAAAAGAGTATCGTGTTGTATTCAGTTCATGGGTCGACAGGTCAATGACACTAACACAATCCGTTTAATTATTTGTGAGGCTTTAAATATATTCTTGAATGAGTTCGGCAGTGAACACACTGGAATTAGGGCAAGATCTTCCTCCTCAATTTTAACATCTACCGCCTTCAATTCAAATTAAGGATAATACGGTTAAAATTACCCGGATAATCTTTTACCTGGGTACTTCTCACACAGCTTCTCTCACAGGCCAGCAGCCGTTGTTTGATACACCACCTCCCGCAACACCTCATCAGTTAAACACAGCAAAATCGCAGCGTATGCTTTTGCTATAATATCCCTTTTCACGTCCTCCCTCATATCTCTTGAAAAGTTATCTTCTCTTTCTAACGCTGCCGCGCAACCATACTAAACTAGAAGAGCCCTCATCTTAACCTTTCATAGAGTAAAATCGTTTGAACCATTGAATTTCTCTAAATGCAACTTGACCAACGACATCTTCAATCAACAATGCGGGAGCCAGGATGAACCTAGCTTTGATACCACTTGTCAAGATCAAATACCCTTGAAGCGTTAAAAGATGTGGATAACAAAAAATAAGCAAACATGAGAATTAATGTGGTTCGGTTGTCAGGAACAGAGACTTCTTTATTAAGACTCAACCCTAGCTTAATATTTATAACTAAAACAAGGAACACTGATTAATTAGAAAACCCTAATTAATCAAATAATGGGCCGCCGCAATCTCCCGAGGACCAAAAAACGATCTGGGCACCAAAATATGGGCTCTACCCCACGGGACCATCGAGAAAATCCTTTCATCGATGTCTTCTCCTAGTGCTGCACATCGAGCACCATTTCCAGCCTTGATTTTTCAGTGTCATAAATCCACCAAGCCATTTCAAGTCATATTTTAATAGGTTCGCAGGTTGGCGAGTCATTTGTGGGTTTACAGGTCTCGCAGGTTGACGAGTTATAAACTGGTTGGCAGGTCAACAGGTCTACTCTTGCTAAATATGAAATAAAGTTCAACCCATCTAGATAGCTAAATCCAAATACAAAAACTTGATAATTTTAATAAACAATTTAACTACAAGTGATGAAACATTAATGATTTGATACTTCAATAGTATTTACTCTCGATAGTCTCAAAACGACAGAGAAACAAAAGGCAAACAATAGATTTGTTTCTGATTAAGTTTATGAGGATTAAAGAATAAGAAAAAACCCAATAGCCAAATAGGAAACAAGGAAAATAGGGATAAAAAGAAAAATGTAAAATCAAAATATTATACTGGTCGGTGGTAGACCAATGAATCCGCTAACCAACCCGAACACGGTCCGTTTATTTATACGAGTTGACATGTTAACCCGAAAATGACCCAAACCCATTTATGCTCTTCCAAACTCGTTTATTTGTGTGTCGAATTTATGTCGTGTAGATAACTGTCACCCTTAGCTTTAATACGGTTTGGAAATTGATT
This sequence comes from Dittrichia graveolens, assembly GCA_038502395.1. Taxonomy (NCBI): domain Eukaryota; kingdom Viridiplantae; phylum Streptophyta; class Magnoliopsida; order Asterales; family Asteraceae; genus Dittrichia; species Dittrichia graveolens. The sequence goes on along the minus strand of JARJIL010000002.1, from coordinate 8,084,533 downwards.
AGTCGTAGTAAAAAAAAATTTAAAACTAGTTAGTTCAATATTTATATTATAGAAGTTAAGTTACATTATCAAGATAATAATATATAATTTCTTTGATAAAATTGTTTAGAAGATCCTAATGTAAGTTTGTGAGGTTCTAACTTAAAACTAATCGGTTATGAGAGCAGTAACTTAAGACCTTTATTAAGCACATTTACAAAGACAATTTTTGCCCGATGTTAGACATTACTCTACAAGCTCCTTCATGTGCGACGTTCCTTTTTTCACGCATAACACATGGATACTTATGGGTTACGTGAAGTTCGTGGTCTTTGACCAACCATCATATCAGAAACTTTGTTTTGATATCATGTAAATTTGTGGGGTTCCAACTCAAAACCGATTAACTATGAGAGTAATAGCTCACGACTCTTATTAAACACATTACGAAATTACTTTTAAATACACCATATATATGTATACATCATTGTTCAATTATGTCCATCAAGTCCTACGTGTGTGGTAGATGCAATAAGAGTTGATTATTGTAGTTGAATGATAATTAATCACCCGTACGTACGTTCTAGAAATTTGAATTCCATAATTAGCAAATATAGTTTCTAGTTAACAGTTATTAACAAGGGACCTAGTGGTGTGGTCAAATGGTCATAGTCACTCACTACTTGTAATTGTGTGTGTGCATCAATCATTCTATCTCCAAGTATTTTGGGACTTGTGTATTTTTAGGACAATGTTATTTCAATGAATACCAATCTCATGTTCAAAAGAATTTATCAAAGGGACTAATTTAATATTAAATTAAAGAGATTTGCATCCTTAATTTCAATCTAATTTTAAAATTTTAAAAATATTAAAGGGACCAATTTTAATATTAAATTAAAAAAATTACTAAAGGGACCAATATTTCTTTCTGTTGAGTAAACTAGAGTATCCTTAATTTCATCAAAATCCTCCATCTAATTTGTTTTTTTCGCATTCGTACTTGCTCTTGTGGCTTGTCTATCTTGCGTAATGCCCACTCAAGCACTTATTTCTACAAATGCATCCTAGCTCCGCGATTGATCTCCTTTCATTCTTCTAATAAGGTGTCGAGTTCGATAACTCCCCTTGCTAGCATATAAAACAAGGAAACTGGTATCGATCAAACATACATAATGACGTACGTATGTCTTCCAACTCTATTTCATTTGTTGGTGTATCAATTCATTGATTTCTTGTTGATTCGTTCATCCATTTTATGTGATTCAAACACGTTTTTATAGACGATAATATATTTCTTAATAAAACTAGATTAGATACCCGTATACTACATGCAAATAAGCCTATATATAAAACTAGATTAGATACCTGTATACTACATGCAATGGTTGTAAAAAATGATTTGTTAATGATTATGATATGTGAATATACATGTGCAATAGATAATTAATTAAGAAAAATTCTATAAACATTTGCATAACATTTCTTTTATCAAATATGATTTTAATTTTTAAGCATACTCAAACATTTGCTTAGCAAATCCATCCTACAAACATCAATACTCCTGGAACATTTTATATGATTTTAATTAAATAACTTGTACTCTTCGTTTTAGCATCTTGCTAAAAAATAAATAAAATTGGGTTTGGGAGTTTAGAATGATGATTATGCCGAAACTCGATCTAGCCTTGTATCTCCTCTTTCTTGCTGTTAAAAATAAATATAACTTGTACACTTGAATATAAAGAATGTTATTTACGCTTTAAAATAATTTCATCCCCATCCAAGAAAATTATCTTAGTTTTACCATTGTTGTAAATGTACGTACAAGCTTTAGTTCTCAAAAAAGCCCATAAAAAATAAAGTGACTTGTAAATTTTTGGTTCACCTGGTTTACACGAAATTATAAATTTAGTTCCGTATTTAAAAAAGTACTAAATTGGTATATAGATTAATATTTTGTTTCAATGTTAATTCAAATACATATGAAAAGACAAAAATGTACACTCTTTTCTTAATTTATCCTTAATTCATTTAAGTATTCTTAATAAATAATTAATATACATATATAATTAAAAAACAAATACCACCAACAAACCCTCCACCCCGAACTTTCCCCATGGTCTCTCGATCCTCTCTCTACAACACCTCAGCTGCAGTCCATGCTCTCCAATCGACCATCATCGTCCATCCACTCTGACTTACACTTCCATAATCGCCATCATCTCCACCACTTGGACTCCCCATCAGAAAATAAATATATGGACCCCACTCTCCACTTTGACTCCCTCATCAGATCTCTATCTCGCCCCCTCTCTCTCTTTTCAAGCAATCACCTTCCGCCGACTAACCTTCGGCTAACACCCTCCACTCAAGATCTACCCTTTGGCGAACACCCTCCGCTCAAGATGCGATCTCTAGCCACTCGGTCAAAAGGCTCGATTAGACAAGGGATGAGATACCTCATTCTCTCTCTTGTTTTCTCTCTTACCGGGTGTCTCTCTATTTCACTCTCTTTCCTCGCCACCATAAGGGGTGCCAACGATGGCTCAGATTGGGGTGATAGCTACAAATTCTGGTGTATTTATGGTCTGATTGTGGGTTGCTTATTTTTTGTTCTTAATTTGGAGTTGACAATTTTGTGTTCTTCATTTAAAATCTGTTCAAGATGCTTGATGGGAAATCTAAGAGATATGGCGGTGGCGGTGGCTTGATAGGCTACTAGAATGGTGAGAGTGTGGTTGAAAATGGTAAGATAGTGAGTGGTCGAAAGGGTGAGATGTTGGTTTCCAGTGGTGGGTGATGATAGATGGTGGTGAGGTGGTGATAGATGTTGTTGAGTGCAGGTGGTAGAATTAAGTGTTAATTAATTGTAATTATAGAAATAATGAGTTGTTTATTTATTTTAATTATGCATTAATAATATTTAAATAATAATTAACATTTTTAATAATAAAGATTAAAATAAAATAAAAAAATATGGAAGTAAGGGCATTTTTGTCTTTTCAAATGGCCCAGAGACCAACATTGAAACGAAATAAAAATCATAAGGATCAACGTTATAATTTTTAAAATACGAGTACTAAATGTGAAATTTCATGCAAACCACATGCACTAAAAATAGAATTAACTCTTATAAATATAATATAAGCTAAATTTGACATGAAAGAAGGTGCAAAAAGAAAAGAGCTACACTTGATTTTGAGTTAATTATATTTTTGGTCCCCGCGGTATATTAAAAATTTATGGATTTGGTTTTTGGTCCCGACCTGATATTCTTACACATTTGGTCCCTCTTCAACTTGAAATGACTTGCACGCGCTTTTCTATTTATTAAATCATTTTCTTTAATATTTATTTATTCTAAAGTTATTAATTAATGCTTTAATTGGTTTTAAAATTTAAATTAGTGTTTAAATATTAATTAATTCTTCAATCACCATCTCCTTCATCTTCCACACCCTCCATCTTCAACCATCACCTCCACGTCTTCATCTTCAACACCACCACCTCCTTTATTTTCAACCATCACTTCCACCTCTTCATCTTCCGCCACGACCACCTCCTTCATCATCCATTGCCACCTCCACCTCCATCTCCCACCACCTCCTTCATTTGCCAGCACCACCACCTCCTTCATCTTCAACATCACAATAACCCCTCTCTATCTTCAAAAAACAACCAATTTAAAACTCCAATCACTAGATTATTAACGATAGAAGTTTAAACAAACAAATGTATATTATAGTTCACCAAAACCTCAAAACCCTAATCACTTAGATCTGAACAAAGTCTGTAGGCGAAGGTGTTGTTGATGAAGATTTATTAATGGCTGACGATGGCCAACGCTGTGCACAATGCAGGTGTCAGAGGCCGAGATGAAATAGCTAACGTGGGGAAGGTTGATGGCCTATGGGTGGAAGGTCTCCAGTGTAGGTTTTGGAGAAGCAGATGCATGATTTGGAGGAGGAGGTGGCGATGTTGGTAGTGGTTGTCGGCGATTAAAGTGTGGCCAGTACTGTGTGGATGACTGGAGAGATGGAGAAAATTGTTAATTTCCTATATAATTGATTCTAAACAATTTTGATATTTTAAATAATAAACAAAAGTATTTAAGATAATTAAAAATATAAAAAATTAGTGAATATAATAAGGATAGTTTAGTCTTTTCAAGTTTAAAAGGGACTATAAGTATAGGAAAATCGAATCGGAAAAGGCTGAACCTGTAAATATTATGACATAGAGACTAAATCTATAATTTTTAACAAACTATGAAAACCAAAAATATAATTAACTCCTTGATTTGGTTTATGTGAGGAATCATAGGGTTCTTTTACATTTAATGATGTGTAGTAGAAGGAATGTAGCATTTAAGAATTTCTAAAACTGAATTTAAATTAGTATTTTCACTTGTATAGCCATTGCTTATAAACTAAGGTTCCTTGTATACTACAATCAACTATTCCACTCTAATAATGCAACCTTAAATGTTATTTTAAATGACAAATATATAGGATCAATCAGAATGCATTATACTCTAACTAGCATTATACTTGCGCAATGTTGCGGCGGCAAATAGTTTTTTGTTTACAATATATCGCTTTCAAGAATGTAATAATATGTTATTCACGCGATTCAATGTTAAGAAAAAAGTTTTATACAGCAGCATGTCCGTTTTTTTCAAATTTTCTTTTATTTACATCTAACTATTTTATTAATTTTAAAAATAAATTCTAAAAGACAATAAAATAAGAAAAAAGATTTATATTGATGAAATAAATAGAAAAGTTAATAAGATTTTAAAAATTATGTTTATATGGGTGGATAATTGTGTTAGTATGAGAGAATATATTTTGAATAAAAAGTTAAAGTAAATTAGGAGAGAATAAAATTGTTAAAGATTGAGTGGATGAGATTAATTTAGATTAAATGAATGGTCAATATTTTATATTGATTGAATTTTAAGAAGCCTTAAAATTTAAGAGGAGAGAGAATGTTAAATGTTTTATATAGTAGTATAGATAATGCAACCTTAAATGTTATTTTAATGACAATTATATAGTATCAATCAGAATGTATTATAGTTTATTAGTTAATCATCAAAATACTTAGCTAAAAAACAAACAAACAATATATTAGCCAGATGCATTATAGTAAACTAAACAAACAAATACTCCTAGATTTCTTAGCAATTAGAACGCTTTTCAAACATTATTACTATTCTATGAATTTTCTTCCAAATAAAAATTAAATCGATATTCATATATTACACTGTGTTTCACAATAAATGTTTATTAAACCCTTCCACTTCAAGACTTGTACAATAGCTCGATTGTCAAATGTGTCCCCTGGAGTTTTGTTGAATTCACACATAAATTAGTACCTCGACTCTGTACTTTTTCTTAAACGACAAACATACACATCTACCTAAACTATATTATACGTTGTTCTTAATATGACTTGAACCATTAACCTCGAAGAGAGAGTGACACCTTAGTCGCACCTTGGTAGTGCTAAGCCAAAGAGAGGCACACCTTAATCATATATAATAAGGTTCTTTTTTTATCAACAATTGCGGCATACAGTTACAGTACTACCCATGTTGCTTTTTATATTATGAGAAATGGAGAAATCAACATTTACTCAAAGTTGGACTTTTCCCTCGAAATATCACCAAACAACTACTTAATTTATTGTGGTCGTTGAGACTTAGACACTTAGTAGTTAGTGTCTTAGTTATGTTGAGCAAGTTGACACATATTAGGGATGGCTAAAACATGAACCCGATGAGGAAATTTGAACATGTACGGGTCGGGTTGTAGATTCATTTTTTGGGTCAAGGTCAGGTTTCAAGAACTTATTCGGGTTTCGGTTAGTGGTCGGGTCACCAGAGGTAGACCCATAACTTTTGGTCAGGGGTAGCACAAAAATTCGATTCAGCTAGCCACTAAGGTAGGACTAACAAAATGGGCGAGTCAGTTCATGTTAGGTAACGGCCGAAACCAATTCAGTAAACAAAATCAACTAATAACATTTAACAAATAAACAGTCAAATACATAAATTAGGGCTTGGGTTATGAATAAGGGTCAATAAATTATCAATCAAGTAAATAATTAATAAGATTCAACATACTTATAGATCAGCAATGAGCTGATTGTGAACATGCTCATAAGAAATAGGTTTGGATATGGACATGGAGCTTAGCCATTTACTAGTGGGCTTAAACAACAAATATTGATAATTGGGCTTTATTGCTATTGTGAAACATGCACAATGAATAACCCATCCCATTATATATGATAAGATTACGATTATATCTATACTATATTATAAAACATTTAAGTATTTTGCTTAAAGTTTTAAATTTTAAGTGATTTGAAATTATTAAATTACCCCTCTTATTACATAAATATCATACTCCCTGCGTCTTGAAAACGGACATTTTAACGAGTAGAAATTATTTGTCACTGCCGCATTGCGCGGGTATCATGTTAGTATATCTATAATACTATATAAACCATTTAACATTCTCCCTCATCTTAAATTTTAAGACTTCTTAAAATTCAATCAATATAAGATCTTGACCCTTCATTTAATCTAAATTAATCTCATCCACTCAATCTTTAATTATTTTATTCTCTCCTAATTACTTTAACTTTTTTTAAAAATATATTCTCTCATACTAACACAATTATCCACCCACATCAACATAATTTTTAAAATCTTATTAACTCTTCTCTTTATTTCATCAATATAAATCTTTTTTCTTATTTTATTGTCTTTTAGAATTTATTTTAAAAAATAATAAAACAGTTAGATGTAAATAAAAGAAAATTAAAAAAAACGGACATGTTGTAGAAAACTTTTTCGTGACATTGAATCACGCGAATAACATATCATTACATTTTTGAAAGCGACATATTATGAACCAAAAACTATTTGTTGCCGTAGTATTGCGCATGTATGATGCTAGTATATATATACACATATATAAGGGATCACTATATAACCATATTGAAAAATTATTAAAAAGTATAAAGAAAAAGTGTTTAGAAAAACTAAGAAAATGGTGGTATCACTGGTATGTACTATAGAAAGAAATAAATAGAAAACTATGAATTCTTGCTTTCAAAAATCTGTAAGTTAGAATTTTCAAAACAACAAATAAAAGTTTTAAACATATCTTCTGTTTTATTAGTTTTATTTACAAACTTATAGAAAAAAGATGAAAGTTCTATACTTTTTTACAACCAAACAGGCCATAAGATTTTTAGATATATAACAACAAAATTAATTAGAAAATCCTTAGCAAGAAGCTAACAACCATTAACATATACAAAGTTCAAAAACAATCACACCTTAATAAGGGGATTACCACACCAATTCCTCCATAGTAACTTCTTACCCATACTTTGGGTCAAGCTAAAAGGATCTTTAAACCACCATTACTAGAAGGAAACGCCTTAGAGTTTTGGTGAGACCCAAACAATGCTTTTTAGCTATCTTTAGGATTTGGCCTGAATTGCTCGGCAGATTCCCACGCGTTATGCACATTGTTCTCAACACCTAGCAATCTGTGAAAATGACAGCAGAGAAAGCCTCAAGTGCCTTCCCATTTAGACTCAAGTCCACTCCCTATTTTATTAGAGAACTAACCAAGCCTCTGTTTCAAACTACAAGCCACAAACTTGACAACGAGAGGAGCCCGTTTGAACCCCCTTTGCGATAAGTTACATAGCGTAGGCAACTTGTTATGATGAAGTCTCCAAATAATTAAAGACATTAACTTTACTTGGAATTGACTGCAACCACATAGAATGGAAAGAACTCGAACAACATAAATAAGAACCATCAATCAACGCCCTCAAAGAAGCAACTAAAAAACCGCTATCTGGCAACCAACACCATCTAAAAGAATCATTTGCTGTTGGGTTGAACTTGAAACGCGAGTGAAGTTTAATATTAAAGTTTTTGAGTACTTAAGACACAGATGAAATATCTTTCCAAGCACGATTTTTTTGTCTCTAGAGGATCCACCACTCGATTTTTGTCATGAAGATTCACTTTTTATTCTCCAAGCCTATTTTGATAATAACACAAGATTTAGAGCACCAAGGATGTTAAGTGTTAACATCAAGACCACCATTTTCCTTAGAAGCCAAAACTTTTTATCCAAGATATCCAACAAACCTTCCTAGAACTTTGATCACCACCCCAGAAAACGTGACATCGAATTCACTAATTCTCTTTCTACATATGTATTAATCGATGACACGTGTAATCTAGTCATTCTTTTTCTTCATCACCTTTCTTGATCTTTTTAACTTGTATTGATATAGTGAGTAGAATAATAAGTAAGAATACTTTATAAGAGGATATAAAAACACACGTATATATTAATCTTAACATATGTGCGTATGTGTTGCTTGTGCGCGTTTGTTTATAGACGTGTTTAAAGATTGATATGTAGTTTAATGTACGAATTGAAGAATACTTAAGATGATTGAAAGCTAGGTTGCTATACATAGAAATTTTGTTATCGAGCATATTAGTACCACTAAACTTATACCTTTGAATCTCAAGAAAGGTTTTTTTTAAGGAAAGTCTTTTAGAATTTAATATTCCAGAAAGTAACTAATTGTCCCTACTCACGTCTAATCACAACTTTTAACTTGCTAATTAATTAAAAACTATAATGGAGCACTTGAAGTTTGAGAGGATGCGAAGAATTAATATAGTTAATTATGCAAGTTCAACTTAAAAATTCCCACTTTCATATAAAAGTTGTATATATAGAAGAAAATTTATACATAGCATGTTTTTTATATATAAATCCGGTATTTAATCATATCCAATGATTTTTAAATCAGACTGGATATTAAATTATTTATTCCATTGGTTCACTAGCTTACTAGTGGAAGATAAATTATATATAACATACTGGATTTGTATCCAGTATTTATATCCAATGATTTTTAAACTAGACCGGATATTGAATTTTTATTCTACCGGTTCACTGAGTTAACTGGAGACGGGTTTTAAAAACAAGATTATACTTTTATGGATTTTGTTATAAATAGAATTGATTGTTATTAATTATAAAAAATGCTTATTTATACTTTTTTTTGTTTTCAATAAAAAGTTTAAAGAAACTATTTTTACAAATAGGGTATGGATTAAATGTAAAGATAATACGTATCGAAGAATGTTCACTATAGTTCATAATTAATTCATAGTCCTACGGGACTAATTTTAGCCTTTGAATCAATGACATCAATGGTCCAGATTAAATTTTAAAAACTTGGACAGAGTGGTATTTTTGTAATTTTTCGTAATTCACATGTGATGCTTTTACAAATCACATTTGATTGTATACTGAATCACATGTGATTTAATATTAAAATTTTATAATTATATTTTTTAAATAAACTTTATTAAACACAACTCAATACGTATTATTTATTTTTGAAAAGTTACACGTCAAAAAATTAATTTAATGTGAACTCTTCAAACACAAGATCAATACCTTTTTTGTTCCAATAATGAAAAATCTTTAACTCATAATTAAATAATTATAACCAAATCGTGGAATGGGGGATCGATCTACTTTATCAATCAACACGTCTTAACGAGTAGATACTCATTTGTGCACTATGATATATATATATATTGTGTGTGATGGGATATATATTGCCATTATTATGTTTTGTTTTTGCTTTTAAAGGATATGTAAAACAATTAATTAATTCAACTAATTAAATAAATATTATTATGTTTATTTTCCAGAAAAATAATAATAATTTATTGATAGCAAATAACCAAACATTCAAATATGCAATTATGTGCTTGAGGTGAACCCACTATGGACTAACTTACCTTTTCCATGTTCATTAGAACAGAAGACAGAACCCCCAAATCATCTTTCTTGTACACTTTTCATGCATAACAAAATAATAATAAAAACAACAACAATAATAATAATAGTAACAAAAAACTAACACAAACCTACATGTAGTAATAACTATTATAACTGTCTGTTATAACAATATGACTAACTTATAACTATCTTATAATCGACTAACAATCCTAGCAATAAGTGACATGACTGACTATCATATCAGTATAACTATAATTATTATACCCATATAATATTAATTTAAATTAATTTGATTGGTTGAAAAAAAATAAACTTGCCGAGCTTGTCACTAGAATGACGAGGCTTCCTGACGACGAGATGGTGATGAACCATCCTTGGTGGAAGACGGCAATATGATGAAGCAAAATGGCGATGACAAGCCATGTATGACGAGCAAATTAAGACTACTATGTGTGGTCTAGAAAAAAATATATTAAACAATTATAGCTATTGATTTAGATGAAAATTTTAATTATCAAATCTGAAATTTCAATTTAATAAAAATTAAAATTCAATTTTAATTTTTATAGTCAAAATTTATAATTAAAAAGCCCGTCAAAATTTTTGTAAATATTTATTATTTAATATTTAGATAAGGTAAAATGGTGGTCAACACATAAGAGACTTTGATATTTATAATTAAAAAATGAAAGCTTAAATTTCTCAATGAATTCAAATCTCTTCTCTTAGTATCTATTTTTAATAATCTTTTAATATTAATAAAAGACTAATATTTATCAATTTAATTAGACAATCATAACCATTGATTTATTCAAAATTAACATTATTTTTTAATTAGGCAATCTTAACCATTCATTTGGTCAAAATTAATAATCAATTTTGACTTTAGATCAAGAGATTATTCAAAGTCAATTCCAACGCCTAGAACTAGGCAAGAGCAAGAAATGGACTTTAAGTGAGTTAAGGAAGGAGGAATGTCAGTTCTATAACATGGGATAAGATAAGGTAGGAGGTAAATAAAATATTGTACTAAATTCAAAAAATAGCATAAATATATCACATAATATTTATTTATTTTATCATCTATAATTTAATTTATTATTTTATAATTAATATTTTTTTTATTAATGTTTTAATATTTATCAGTTTTTAAACCAACTCGTATATCAGGCATTTAATCTAGTTATTATTATATTAATAAAAGACTAACATTAATCAATCTAATTAGAAAATAATAACATTTCATTTAAGCAAATTAATAACATTTTTTTAATTCAACAACCATAGCCATCCATTTCGTCAAAACTAAAATCAATTTTGATGTTAAAGCTAGGTAGATCCGATTGCTTTATGTTTTAAATTTTAAAGGGTAAATTACACAAAAATACAATTAACTTTGTCTTAGTTATTATTGTATATAATGAACTTTTTATTTTAAAAAATAATACAATCAACTTTCATAATTCTCTCATTGTATGCAAATTGTTGTATACAATGGGAATTATGACAAAGTCATTGTATACAATGGTAATGAAAACCCAGACACATAAAAAAGTTATTTGCATACAAGTAAAGAATTATAAAAGTTGATTGTATTGTTTTCAATAAAAAAAAGTTTGTTGTATATAATGGTAAGTAAGACAAAATTCATTATAGTTTATACAATTTCTCCAGTTTTAAAATATCAAAAGTTTGATCAATTTATCCAATAAATCGATCTCATTAAACAATGTTAATCAATTCATTTAATATTATCAAAGTTTATTTAATTTAATTTTTTTTAATTTTAAGATATGTTCATATAAACTATTTCAATACTTTAAAAAATGACACTAAACATTTTTTTTACTATTTGAAGTTTGAACATATTAGTTTTTTAAATCTTATTATTTATCACCTTTTTAAATAATTATAACTTTCGTATTTTATAATTATTTAATATATTATTAATATTTAATTTTTATCTTAACCTAAACTCCATTATTGTCGGACGCTTTTGATTTAACTTTTGTTGAGCAAATGAGCTCAAGAAGTTAAAGTGGCCATCTTTTATTTACTGTTCAATCTGACTTGTGATGGTCCAAGAGGGTGTTTGGCTTTATTTGGAAGTGGTGATTTAACTATTCTACCGTTTTTTTAATAATCGCAAATAATTCAATTTTGAAGATTTTATATATATATAGTGATTATATGAATATCACCACTTCATTAAAAACCACATAAAGTGTTGTTTAGTTCTAGGCTTAACGCACTTGAATCATCTTTCATATTTTACATCTTTATAAGTGTTTTTTTAAACCTTAAATCGTGGAATATGTTGAGGTATTTCTCCATGACTTATATCTTTAAAACACACCTGGCTAACATAAATATACAGGGTTCGTTCAAACCATCTTTTGTTTGCACTAAAGGGAGAATCAAGCACCTAGAAATGCTCAAGAATACCATGAAATCATGTGAAACACCAAAGCAAGGAATTGATATTCCTTTGGGAGGTGCCGCACTATCATAAGAACATACTAAGCTAGTCGATTTTATATGTTACTCTTATTGGATGCTAGAATATATTTCTCTAACGGCTATTCTGGATCAATATGTCACGTTAGCACATGACAAAATCTTATTAACCCAAATCAGATTTGTTCATCACCTCTCAACATGAACTTATCTGTGTCCCCACTTATTGCAAGTAGGGGAGGTCATTTTCTTCACCCCTCCAAGTGACTTGTCATTTTTCTTTTTGTTATAAACGCAACTGATCGACTAAGCTTCAGAGTGGTTTCGAAGGCCCCCTGTGAGTCCTCGAGCACATTTGTTCATGGTTGCAGAGTTTAAGATCAAAAAGTTAATCTTTCCCATTTCATCGTATCCAAGCCATTTTACGCTTGAACATAATGTAAATACGAAACAACTTTGTCTTCGAATACATCATTGATATAATATCAATCTAGGCATGTGTCTCACATTCATTTATTCTTTCAGTTTAACTAGAGATTGTGCAAATGTACGATTATCCTTACAAACTTGCATGTATAGTACGTGGAATCACAAAAGACAGTATATTTAACCTAATTAATAAATGTATTTTTTAAGTTAAGATCCTCTCATGTTGTGGTCAAACATGACACATCATGCTCGCTCACAAACATGAGAGTGAGACCTATAAATGGACACATTCTCGACTTAAATTAAGGCATGTTTGTGAAAGAACATAACATGTCATGTTTGACCATAACATGAGAGAATCGTAACCCGTTATTTTTTCATTAATTATCGGCCATTTTGATCACTTTTATGATGAAGTGGACTTTAAGCTAAGAACATACGTAACATGAGGAGCATTAACTAATCATGTTTCAGATTACATGATAGTAGTGTTATCTAAGGAAGATGATTAGGACTTTGTTGTTTATTGTGAAGAGTCGTGACTTTTTGTTTATTATTATACAAGTCAACGAATAATTAAGCCAGAATTAATTTGTCAACTAATTACACTTCCACAAAGTGCTTTTCACGGGCACCCCAAGTGCTTTTCACGGGCACCCCAATCACAAATGTAGTTGAAAAGATAACAACAAAGATTCTCTTCGGTTTTAAAAATCTACATACTCTTAATTATTTTTTAGATACCATATTAAAATAAGAGTTGGGTGGGTAACTAAAGTAAAAAGGGTAAGTCTTAATATAAGACTGACATGTAGCATTAACTCAACAAGGGTATTTTGGGTATTTTTAGTGTCAACTCTCTCTTTCTTTCTCTCTTCTTCTTAATTATAACCATTCAACATATTATGTTAAAAAATTGTTTTTGTATAAACCCTAAGCACCATCGGTTCCCATCTACTCATCGGCGCACCCCTGTCATCTCTAGTGAGCACCGTCGATGGCTTTTTTCTCGCCTTACTATGTCCCTATCATAGATGTTGTCCCATGTTAACCTAAACCACCATAGCCTCTCTAGTAATCGACTGTCCTTAATCTTTTTTTTTCACACATGCGAATGAGATTTAGCGGAGAACATAATGAGAAGTAAATTAGTCACATCCCGCCGCTCCTCCTTGAAATCACCGGATACGAATGCAGGACGCAAGTACCGATCGCTGGATACAAGAACGTTTTGAAGATGGACATCATTCTAGTTGCCCTCGATCTCATTACCTTTGCCACCGATCTTGTTCTTAAACCATCTTTGCGCGCCAATTATACTTGAGATGTAGACCATAGTCGGTGATCTCATACGAATCCGTTACTATTTTTAAGCGTAATAGCGGGTTTTGTAGACTAACACCAAAGAGAGAAGGGGACATAATTAAGGGTGAATCTTGATTTTCTCTTGTTTCTTGATGATAAATGTAATGGGGGAATCATGTTTGTTTGCATCGATTTCTTTGGGTGTTCCTTAATTTCTTCAATAATCATCATTTTCTTTGCTTGTATATCTTTTTTGTGATCAATTTTGTTCTAAGTTGCTTGTTGGTTGAATATTCCACACACATGGTTAACATTTGTATCAATTTTGTAAGTTATTTAAAGCATATCATAAGTGCATCAATTTATGGGTGTCTTTTGCATCATGTTTTATAGTGTGCGTCAAAACAGTTTTTGAGAACAATTTTAAAAATGAATCACTATTTTACATAATGTGAATAAATATAAAAACAACAATTATATATCAGGGATTTAAATATTAAAAGGTCAATTATACTCTTAACTATTATTTCTTATAATTAAAGGAAAAAGAAAAAAAAATCCCATTTTTAAGGATAAGTATGATAAATCCAATAGTTAAGATTTTCTCATACTCTTTTTAGTTTAATTTTCTGTTTACCAACTTCACCCTAATAATAACATATATTTTTAAGTTTAATTTAAAAAAATGTCTAATAAAAGTATACTTTAGAAGTATGTGTTAATATATATATATATATATATATATATATATATATATATATATATATATACGTAAAAGTTCAAATGAGAACTATTTTTCGTATGAGAACTACGAGAACCAATCATAGCCGTCCAATTTTCCATCTTTTAATTCAATTGCTCGCCTATGAATTTCTTACATACACTTTGCCACACTCTATCCCCTCACGCTCTTCGTCCATGAATTCCACTTACCAATTGAATGGCTAAGATTGGTTCTAATAGTTTTCGTTTAAATCCTCCCCTATATACATATATATATATATATATATATACACACACACACACATACACACACACAAGTATTGTACCCATGTAATGCAGCGGCGACGAGACACTTTGTCTGTTTTTAAAGCATGAGTAGTGTGTTTCTTGTATAAATTATAATAGGTTAGGAAAATTTCATATGGATGGTAAAATCCAATAAAAGTGTTGACATTATAGCTCTATGTTATATTAATTATATTACCCATTTAAAAAAATCCAATTTTTTTATAAAAGTAGATTATTTGTTATTTAGATTTAATACTTCTTGTTATACGTAATTTTTAATTGTTAAGTTATAACATTTATTATTTGATAAAATATTTAATATGAAAGGTTTAATTATTAATTATTTTAATTAAAAGTTAATATGCATTGATTTGATTCTTAAAATATTTTTTATTCGAAAAGTTTAGTTATTAAAATGGTATATAAGATTGTTATTAATTTCATCAAATAGTTACTTTATTTAATAGTTTCCATTTAGTTAAATATTAAGGGTAACTTAGTAATTTTAAATTACTTAAAATTAAGAGATTACAAAAGTCCTAAATGCTTTATAAAATAGTATATATATATATATATATATATATATATATATATATATATATATATATGAAGAATGTTCAATATAGTCCATAATTAATCCATAGTCCTAAAGGACTAATTTTAGCCTTTGGATCCATGACATCAATGGTCGAGATTGCATTTTAAAAATTTGGACGAAGTGGCATTTTCGTAATTCACATGTGATGCTTTTACAAATCACATGTGATTGTATATTGAATCACATGTGATTGAATATTAAAATTTTAGGACTATATTTTTTATATGGACTTTATTGAACAAAACTCACACATATATATATATATATATATATATATATATATATATATGCCGGAAGGTTAAAATGAGAATGAATATTCTGGTAAGAATGAGAGACTTAATCTTGAGCCTTCATTTGATTTGATCGATGGTCTACATTTGACACTTTATTTTATTCATTGCCCAATATATGGTGATCTAATCCAGGGCTACACTTGGCGATTCAAGCGATAGCCAACCACTTTGTGATTCAGCCAGTTGTGGGCTATTTGGCAATTGGGCCTTCTATCCAGCTTGGCGGTCTAGTGCACTTTTGTAGTTGGCGATCCAAGATCCAATTGTGGATGGCGGTTCTGAACTCAAGAGATTTGGTGATTCAAGGAAATCCCCCTTAGGGGACTCAACCCACCTGGGAGTTCGTCACTTCAACAATTAACTAGCTTCACGATGTAACACTTTTACTAATTGGTGATTGAAACATCTAGCCAATCTTGGCTATTTGAAGAACATACAGTCGGCGAGATTAAACACCAAATTCACTCTATACTTAACCAAATTGTTTGATTCTTGTTACAATGGATTCTTAACATTATTTAAGCAAACCTTTAGTGATTACTTGCATTTTCAATTAGTTCTCATGGATCATGATTCAAATATTGTGCTAGATTATACTCATAGCTACAAACACAACAAAAACCTACTCAAAACCTTACTAAATCTCAACTAATTTGATTTACTTATGTTGTAATGAGTTCTAGGCATCACCTAAACAAACCCCACTAGTTTAATTGCATTTTCTTCCGGTTTAAAGGATCAACGGCCCAATATTGTTCTCGGTTTATTGCTAGTTTTGAAGCAGCAAAACTCAACTAAAACTCCACAAAATCGTAACCAATTTGCATATATGCAGTATCTATATAAACACAATGGGTGGGGGAACCATACCTGAACGTTTCTCAACTGATTTCACATTGATTGGTGAAGAAATGATTAAATCCTTCTTATTCTTCTTGCTTACGGCAATGAAACAGTGTAGACACACACACATACACACTCACAAAGATTCTCAAATATTAAATGTGGTTGAAAAAAAGTGTCTAGGGTTTCATTCTTCCTGATTGTGATTAATGGTCTCTTAACTTGTCAAGTCATAAACTTAAACACCAAGGTAAATTAATTGAATAAAAGACCAACTTTTATTAATTTAAATATATTAATAAATAAAATTAAATCGTTTGAAAATGGGTATTACATATAACATTAAGTTTTTTAAAACGAAATATGTATATATAGGTGTATATGTACAGATGCACGTATGCTAGCATACCTAATCGATGATAACATCATGACTTTAAACATTTTAATTTATTTTATCGATTTGTAAAGTTATTCGATAAAAAGTTACCCATAGAAAACATATAGAATGCGTAAATTGTCCCTTTGATATAATTTGTTTTATTAGCTACATACATCATTTCTTCATAGTTTATATATCAATTTAATGATAGAAAAGTTAGCTATATTAATTAGAAGATGGTGGTGTGTTGATATTCCTGAATGCCCAATCGATTCCTTATCAAATAAGGGAATTAATTTGAGTTTGAAAGGTGCTAAACTTGATGTTTTTTTAATTTATGGTGAAAGTGTACACTTTATTTTGTTGATTTGGAGAGCAAGAAATGAGACAGTACATGGTGGCCACATAGATTTTATCCCTAGATTAATATCGAAATTACTAGGGGTGTTCACGGGGCGGGGCGGGACGGGTAGTAGAATTTTTGTAAACCGTTACTGCGGGGCGGGTATCTAGTTTTAGAAACCAAAACCGAACCGCGCACAGCGGGTACCCGAAGGGAGGCGGGTATCCACAGTTCGGGTCACGGGTACCCTAAAATTGAGTTGTTTTCATTTTTGTTATTTTCGACAAGTTCAAATTCATAATATAACAATAAACAATAGTAGAAACAAGTCAACAATAATGAATAAATCACTAACAGAACAAATAGATATTCGATTAGAGCATCGTAGAAACAAAAAACCTATAGAATTGAACTGACTATCGATTTCAGTGTCTCTATCTCTCGATCATTGCAAGCTTGTAAACTCTCAATGTCAAAGCTAAAAAAAGAATTTGGGGAGACGGTGGGGGCTACTAGAATAAGTTAGATAGTTTTGAGGAATTTAAATTTCTAATAGCTCTTGTTATTTCATATTAACAAATATATATATATATATATATATATATATATATATATATATATAAAAGTTAAAAGCATGCGGGGCGGGACGGGTTCCCGCGGATATCGAATTTTAAAAACCGAACCCGCCCCGTGTTCAACGGGTACCCTAGTTTTCGGGTTTTTCGGGTTACGGATTTTACGGTATCGGTTTTTCCGGTTTCGGTTCATGCTGGCAGTTCGGTTTTTCGGTTTTTTTGAACACCCCTAGAAATTACAAGGTTTCTCCTTTTATTTTATTTTATCATAGATGTGATTTGAGATCCAAGATTTCTTGGCAATCTTTGAAGATAAACCAATGAGTTTGTCCGTTCATCAAGCCTCGAATATTGTTATTTACAAGGCTTCACATACGGACTTATAAGGATGAGGAATAAAGAAAGAAGATCATTTCTGAAACTTTATTTAGTTTTTTCTAATATACTTCCTTTCAAAAAAAATCTGAAAGCTTATTCGACCGAGAGTTCATCAGTGTATGAACCATTAACAAAAACCGATATTGAAGCTAAAGAAAGACATCATTGGATGCAATTTCACCATTTATCAATAAACATTATTAATGACATTATTAGCAAGTTATCGACCTATGGAAAAGCTAATTAATTAATTAACATAATCTATCAAAAGAAAAAAAAAAGGTTCAATTCGTTGTACGTTTCTTCTCAATTGATAGTACACAATTTTCGATTTCCTATTCCAAGCAGCTTCACAGCGAAGTTACATACAATTTTATTTTATACCTTTTTAATGCACAATATTTTTTTATATTAGATTTTAATAAATAATTTAAATGATAGTGCTAAACCTTTTTTCATTTTTTTATTAATTTTATCATTAACGACTTCCAAAATGAGTTACTTTACTTTATTATACAGATTTAGCAATCATAACTTTGGCATAAATCAACATTATAATAAAATAGAAAATGATACGTGATGTTAACGTCATCTAATTTGGGTGCTGTTATCATAAACCATTTGAATTTAGGGTAATTTATTCATTCACTATTTTTTCATTAAAAAGATTTATGAAAGCAATATCACATAAGTTAGATAATGTTAACATGATGTATCATTCCCCCATAATAAATTAGTTCGGTTTCTGAATTTTCTTCGCAAAAGAGTATTTTTCCGATTAGGGCTTCTTTTGGAAGCGCTGAACATTTGACTCACATGTATAAGGTCTAACCGGTTATACTCGTGGTCATTTCCGAAACATCATCCCGGTCACCCCTCATTGAAACTTTGTGAGACTTAAGATATCCTATAGAGAGTAAATGATCTACTGATTAGCCTTCCAAAGATGGTTTGAATACGGCCATGGGTAGGGGTGAGCGTGGTGCAGGAAACGTACCGGACCGAACCGATATGCACCGAAACCGAAAATGAGTTTTTTTTCAAACCGAAAACAGAACCTAATGTATCTATATGGTTCCGGTTTGGTCTCGGCATCAGTTCGAGATTTCGGTCCTAGAACTGAATTAGGACCAATAAAATTGTATGAGAATCGATACACAAAAGCCCCTGGTAATTTATATTTTGAGTCACGATTAACACACAATTTGAAATAAGTTGCAAGGATATCTCTTTGTGGGCAACAGAAAGCACCTAACAATCGGTGAAATTGTAATGATCAAATGTAAAAAAATAAGAACTCTATATGTATAACTTCTCATGCAAGTGACTATATTAAT
This sequence comes from Dittrichia graveolens, assembly GCA_038502395.1. NCBI lineage: Eukaryota > Viridiplantae > Streptophyta > Magnoliopsida > Asterales > Asteraceae > Dittrichia > Dittrichia graveolens. The sequence continues at coordinate 8,064,728 of JARJIL010000002.1, read as the reverse complement.
ATATTATGTCTCCAAGTATGTAGCCACTTGCATCAATTTGTTATCATTAAAATCACAAGAATAATTACTTGAGAGAGATATTGGTTCGGCCCCGGTAAAAAACCGAAACCATGTTGGACAGAAACCGAAATTCATGAAAATTCAAAACCAAACAAAATATTATATATGGTGTTGGTTTGGTTCGGTCCCCGTCAGTTTCGGTTTAATTTGGTATTTCGGGTCCAAATGCTCACCCCGCCCATGGGTAAAAGTAAAACAATAATATGCTAATCTTGCTACTTTCGGTTAATATGCGGAGCAAAATGATGTACTTAAGCAACAAATTAATTAATTAATTATTTAATTAGTGCACTTTTAAGTTTGATTAAAAGTGATAGTTATAGTTAACGACGCACGCTCGCCATTATTAACACATTACACATTCTGTCATGAAGGTATATGAAAAAAAATCATATTTGAATTATGAATTCAAGATTCTACTTTTTTTTTAAAACTTTATTTATGGTTCCATTTCTAGATTCAAATGATTACTACATGCAATGAAACAACAATAAAGCATTAATTAGGGGTGAACTATGAGCTAATTGGAAGCTAGTGATTAATTTATTCATTTTTAACTATACTCTTTTATATTTATATGTGGAATTACCGACGTTTTTGTTTGTTTGTTTTTTTTTCAGAACAATCAACTGTATAAAAATTAAATGAGATGATTTGAACATAATAAATCTTTGTTCTTAAACATGTAGAATTGTAGACAACATAATATTTTATATGTTTGTAATGATTAAAATTTCATTATTGTTTATGACAAAGTTTTATTGTGTATAAATTGTCTTTTAAAAATTAAATGTCAACACGTTATAAAGAAAATCAAATAATATAAAAAATTGTTTTAATCTTCTAATATAAATAAAACATTATTATGAATAAAATTTATTAGACAATATTAACAATTAATTTAAATAAAAAAATTTAATTATCAAATCTCAAATATTAATTTTCGTTAAAATTGTGATTCAATTTTAACTTTTATTAGCGAATAATATGAAATTCAATTTTTACAATCTTACCATTAATTATGGACATCCTACCATTAATTATGGACATCTACCAATTAACTGAATTGAATGGTAAAGGAGGGAGATGATTTGAAACTTTATGGGGGTGTTTTAAAATTTTATATTTTATAATATAAGATTAATTTAGAATGTAATTAATTATATAAGTTTTTTAAATATCTTTTATAACTTTTACTATATAATGATTGTTGTAAAAGTTATTACATATTTGTGATCATGTTACTTTTATCTACGTTTCAATATAGAATTTAAAATTGTAGTATATAAATTAATTATATGTATGACTTTATATTTGATCAAAAATACCAATGAATATTCTACACTGTAGTATATAATTGTTAATTTTATATAAAAACCACATAGTTAACATTATCACATTTTACCAACATCCATGTGTTCTTTGTTCTTTGCTTGTCCGGCCAGTAACTAAAGAGTTGTACGTGGGCTTGGATGTTTAATTGGTGCGATATGAGTTTAGAGCAAAGTATCACTTTGGATCAGCTCATGCCGTTTATGGTGGAGACTGGAGAGTAATAGTTCAAAGAAGAAAAGTTTGTGTATGGAGGCATTGTTTGGAAGTGTTAGTTGGTTCATTTGAAAATCTCGTAACAATTTAGTTTTTAATGGCAAGCGTTTCTTGGCTTCATTGGTGATAGGGGAAACTCAAGCATCCATCTTTACTTGGTTGAAATATATGGCTAAATGTAATCATCTAGTTTGATCGATGTGGAGTTATAATCCTCTATCCATCTATAGTCATGCATTGTATGTTTATCTAGAATCTTGCTAGATTTTAATTTTTATTAATATATTTACAAGTTTGCTAAGTGAGAGTGATGACTATGCAGAAGCTCACTCCTAGTAAATCTCTTTCTTTTTGTTCAAAAAAAAATTATATTTACAAAATCACACAAACATGCTCGTCATCCATTAGTCAGTGTTCGTTGTTTGGCTCGTCATCGTAATGACGAGCTTGGCAACCTTTTATTTTTTATTTTTTTAACCAATGAAATTAATTTAAATTAATGTTATTGTGGGGAGCGGTTTAGTTTAGGATAATCATAAGCTGGAAATGCTATAAGACATTAGTCATAATAGACATACATATCATAAATTCATAACTACAAGTGGTCTAAAAGACGTAATTGATGTGAGGCTTACACATGGCTATGTATAGGTATAACTATAATAAACTAATCAATCATAATTGGCTCGTCTCGTGGTGAAGATGCATGATCATAATTAGGATACAAAATATAGAATATATAAAAATAAAAAGAGCCATAACAATTAAATTCCAACAATAATTAATAAATTGGTTCATCTTATTTAAAAATTTCCAAAAAAAAACATAAATCTATTACAATTATCAAATCAAAGGAACAGAATCGTAATCACAAATTAAATAAACCAAACCCTAGACCGTTGAATCGTAAAGAAAGAACTAAATTGTAACCATAATCAAAACCCTAGAACTTTCAAGTGTCGATAACCGAGTACAAAGAAACAAAATCTATATCGATTTGTATAAATTGAATAGAAGATCAACCGCGTAAACAGAAATTCGAACAATCAATAATCTATTAGATCTTGTCACATCACTGATAAATGGAACTAATGAATCTTAATGGAATGATCAATGATGAATCGATGATAAATCTTATTATTATTATTGTTAAAATAATATTTATTATATTTAAGTTATTTTTAGAAAAGATGACTTGTTGCAATCTACTATCATAAGTTACAATACGCTAAGTGATACCTTTTGAATATATACAATATTAGAATATAATAACTTAGATGCATTTTTGTAAGCTCTACCTTTTTTAATCATCGTGAGAAGCAAGTTATAAGGCTTGATAGTTACAATTTCCCACACGCAACGATCGGTACACAACAAGTCTTATATTCAAAACTTACAAAACTGATATTAATTAACTGTTAGATCAATCCGATCAATGGCCATGATTAAAAACCAATTATATATTTCTATTTGTAATTTTAAGACATTTGACCAACACTGCGTCTTTCGGTGATTGCTCCCTCCGACGGACCCTGCGTTTGAAATTTTCAATCATCGACTACGACACCATCTCAACCTGTCTCCCCGACTTTGGCATCTCACCCTGTTGTCGGCTTTTCTTTGTTAGATCTCTTTATGAAATGCATGATAGTAAATTGGTAAGTGATATCATCTATATTTTGCATAAGTATAGTTGTGATATATACTAATAGCGTTTTAGTTGGAAAAATAGAGGATTGAAAATGAATATCTTCATCTAGTTCTACTTCTTACATTTCAGTTTTTTTCTTCATTTTGAAGTACTTGCATATTCGCAAGATCACATGCATTTTCGATGTTGCATGTCTAATTAAAACTGGTTTTGAATCAAAGAGGATCAAAAATCGAGTTTAATGGTCAAATTGATATTTAAAAAAGTGATGTATAAGTTATGTTTAGTGGGTTTTCTTATATTTTTCTAAAAAGAGTTTAGTGGAGTCGGCAGGGAAATCTGAAGGTGCGCAAGTTAGTTTTTTTTCTTTACTTTTTTTTTTTACTCTTTTCATGATTGCATCACATTAGTTTTACGAATTAGGGTAGTTTTGTATGAAACTTTACACTATATATAGATGGTGGATTATGACTAATTGCGTAACTAAAGGCCCAATCAACACTAACAAAATGGTGTTTTATCCAACACAATATCTTTTAATTTTATATTTTCTAAATAAATAATCATTTAAAAGAAGTATTATTATTAATTTCTTTTTAGGTGCTTGATTCGCACTTTTAAGTTATTCTTGAAAGTGTGAACAAGAAATAGAGGAATAATACTTAATTAGTAGTAATTAATTACTCATGTTTAAGGGGTTTACAATGTTAAATGGGTTTGCAAAAGTGTTCAAATTGCTCCACTTGAAAGTTAACCTAAAAGTTTTTTATTAATATTGATGGATGTACTATATGTATATATAATAATAACCAATTTTAGATATGCTTTTCTACGAATATGGAACTAACTAGTGATGTCAAATCAAGTTCATCTCTACGGAATAAAAAAATACAAGTACATAATAAACTAATTGATTTTGTAAACGAGATTCTTTATATAATTATATCATGAGTAGGGTTCATAGTTTAATTAATAAAATGACTTAATTAATTTAATTAGAAGCAATGTACTTGGAAAAGGTTATATTGATTTAAGCGTTATATATATTTGGAAATATAAATGTAACTTAACTATATATGAACTTTATAAAATTGGTTAACTGTTTATAGTTTAATGTTAGAGATAATCTAAATTATGATTTAGTATAAGGTGGTATAGTTGGTTGTATAGATAGCTTAGAGTCAACTAGGGTTTCTCATGAAGGTTTTTTTTGTATCATTTCTACCTCATAGATAGTTATTAATCCGTTAAAAAAAGATAATTATCAATGTAATATAAGATGTTTACGGGGTTTTTATCATTCGACATGACATATACTAAGTTATTTCTTTGCAACTATTGCCACAATACTTGTAGCACTTTCACGGTAATTTTGACCCTAATGCGAGTGTTTAACCTTCTATCGCTGTCACTGTGGTGGAGTGTTAGAGATATATATTGTGTATTAGGGTTTAGTATATGATAGTCCAACCCGATTATATAGACGTGTCAGAGCTATTATAGTTTCCTTGTATTCTATAAATATATAGTTATGAATATAATACTAGATATCTACAAGTTGTTCATAATTATACGTTTAACATGTAAATGTTTTAGAACGAAGATAAAATATTAACGTAGATCATCCAACGCTAGCACCATATATAGAACCTAAGTATCAAGGGTGGAGCCGGAAAAATTGTCAAGCGGGGCAGAGGTAAAAGTATTCTTCAATAGGGTTTTCAATTCTTCGAGTTTTATGAGTTTTACTTTTCTCTTAACAGATCAAGCCAAAATAAATAACACATGTTTTTAACAAACCAAATAGAACCTCAAACAAAATTTGAATTCAGTTTCAACCTGAATCAGACTCAAATTATAATAAACAATGTATAAACTCATAGATTAACATAATATTTAATGAAATTTCCTATAATAATTTTTTTTGGAAAGGCATTTTCGTATAGTCTTGATTGTTTATGTAATTTTTTTGAACTTTGACTAACACACCATCTAATTTACACTTATGTACACAACAATACTTGATACACTAAACTTAGAAATTTAATTTATTTCTGTAGTAATTGATTCTTTATGTGTTTACTATCCAACAGTGTACCGAACTTGTCACTTTTTGCTATTATGTATACTCATCTTTCAAAACTACCGTTTAATGTATCAAACCTACAGAAACTAATAAAAAAAGTATCCATTTACCTTTTGGACTGGTAGCCTGTAAATGGAGGTGCTGACATGTAATTTTTTTTAAAGTTGAAAGCTTAGGTGGCATGGCATGTGTGTATCATTAATTGACGTGGTGAATTCAACGGGTATAATATTAACCAACCCGACCCAAGTTACGTTCGGTCGTATCCTTCATAAACGACACCATTTTCATTCTTCCTCAATCGTAGAAGTTTTCACCGCCAAAACCTTCCATGAACTCTGAAGTTCGGTGAAATCAAACAATAATCTTGCCCTAATTTTGAAGATTATTTGAAGTTCAGGTATGATTGTTACTTATTAAAGGTTATTTTCTTGTCATTCGTTGGACATTGTTGTTCTTGAGAGCGGCTGGTTTGATATCGTGCATTAGAGAGTTGTACTTTGTAAAAATTTAAAATTTTCTTCTTCATTTGTAGTCTATCAGTATCGTTTTGATTCTGTTAGGGTTTTAATGAAGTTCCTCATCTGAAATTAGGGTTTCTGTTATAGGGTTTTAACGAAAAATGGTTTTTTATTGTTTACAGGATGATCACAATGTACCTATTAACAGTGTATCATGATGGTTGTTTCATGTACAACCCACTAAGGTATGAGAATGGAAGTAATATGGATATGAATATTACTAGAGTGTGTTATGAGAAAATGTGTGCTTTTCTTGAAAGAGATACTGGTAGTGTTATACTTGGGTTATATTGGCGTCTCCCTAGAATTGAATTTGATAATGGTTTAATGAACATAGATAATGACAATGATTTATCAACAATGTTTGATATTAGGGATGCTTATGGCCATAAGAATATTTACATAGACCATTTTGGTGATGATATGAGTAAATACATGTTAACACTGATGAGGCCCAAGACATCATAAAAGGTGATGAAGGAAAAAAGTGGTAGTATGAAATTGATTGTAATAAGCAAGAGGACTTAGAACAAGGGATAGATGAACTAGATGAAATGGACTTAGAACAGGGGATAGATAAAATGGACTTGGAACATGGGATAAATGAAATGGACTTAGAACAAGGGTTAGATGAAATGAAGGAAATAGAGGGCAGTGATGATAACAATAGTGATGCTAATTCCTTAGATCATTTGAGTGAAGGAGAATATTAATTAGCCCATTTAAGGTAAGAGAAAGCAAAGAAAGTAAGAACAAATGTTGAATTACAAAGCAAGTTGGAAAAGATGACCATGAAGATATTTTGAAGGAAGAACATGAAGAATTTATGGCTGATTTATTGAAGATGAAGGCACTGGAGATGAGTCATCTGATGATGATAATAAGAAGTTCCCTATTCATGACCTATTTACTCATTGGAAATTGAAGAAGCCAATGGTATTGTTATTGTTCCTTAATTCATTATAATTTAAAACATTTTAATGTTATTGTTCACTGATCTACTATTACTTTTTTAAATATGACAGGTTGGTGAAAGGTTTGAATCACCAAAGCAATTCAAAGAATGTGTTACTCATTATGCACTGGCTAATGGTTTCTCTTTATGGTATCTAGTTAGTTCAAACAAAAAAATAATTGTAAGGTATGGTACTAGAGCAACCAAGATTTCTGATAATGATAAAGGAAAGAAAAAGAAAGCATAAAGATACTCCAACACCGAAAATAAAGTATCAAATGAGTGTAAATGGAGGTGTTATGCACGGTGGATGAAAAAGGAAGCTTCATTTCAAGTGATTTCAGTGAATGATGCTCACAATTGTTCAAGGAGTTTCAAATATGGTACTTTGATAAACTACAAGTGGATTGGGAAGGAGTTTGGGTATAAGATTAGGTTGAACCCTAAAATCAAACTTGGTGAACTTGTTGATTTGGTTATGAAGAAATATAAATGCCATGTAACTTTTAATCAATGTAAGAAGGCAAAGATATGAGCACTCAATGTGTATGCGAAGTCACTAGTGGAACACTATGGGATGTTAAGATCTTAAGGAGATGAAATTTTGAGAAACAATCCTTGATCCACAATTAAACTTGGAGTCACTACCAATCTTGATGAAAAGGTTTATTTTGATAGATTCTATGTGTAACACCCGAAGTTCGAAAATTTCTATAATTAGTGACTTTTCGATATGATGTATTTTGGTATTGTCTAATTGAGATTAGGAGATGTTTAGAAACTTGAGGGATTTGTGTTGTCATTTTTGAAACTAGAAAAGTACAGGGACCTTTTGTGTCAACTTTCAAAGTTTTTATATAAATTTGCAGATTTGACTTCTTGTTGGTCAAACCTTGCATTTCTTCACTTCTGCTTCACGAGAGAAAATAAGAACAGAGCTTTCTTTGAGGTTTTTGAACAAGAACAGCAAGGAGTTAGTGATTTCCATCTGATTCTAGTAGGCACAAGCTGAGGTAAGGTTCTTCTTTGTTGTTCTTGAAGTTTTAGTTGGGTTTTAAGATTGATTCATGGTGAATCAAGATTAAAGCTTGTTTTGGTTGTTTATTTTGGTTTATAAGTTGTTTGGGGTGTAGGAAAAACACCCTAGTAGCGTTCTTATGAATTTACATAGTGATATTTGGTGAGTTAGCCGGAGTTATAGCAAGACAGTCGGCGAACTGTTGCTGAAACCAGAAAGGCACGGGTGTGCCTTTGAGGGGTGCGGTCGTGCCTTGTGGCCGTGACCGCCTCTGTTCTTGAGGTCCGGGCGTACCTGGGTAGGGTACGGGTGTGCCTTGGTCCGGTACAGGGTGTGCCTAGCCCGGTATGCCCATGCTTGTTTGGGGCCTGTTTCTGGGCCTTGGGCCTAGGGGCACGGGCGTACCCTCGGGGGGTACGGGCGTGCCCTGCCCCTGTTCAGTTGGTTTGATGCTGAGTTTGATTATGTGATTAATACCATGACTATATATCTGTAGGAATTACTGTTTGACGTATTGTGGGTATATCTGGCATAACTCTGTGTGGTATTAATTGCGGAGGTGAGTTTTCTAAACTCTGATACATATATGTGATATGTGTGTGTTACATTGCAATGTGGTATATTATTGATCAGAGGATTAGAGAGAGAGAGAGCTGTAGCATGCTGCTTTCTACAGTAGTGCTATGGACAGCGTTTTAGCCTTTTTGGCGGATGCTAAGATGGTGCAGTACTGTATCCATAAGACCTGTTGTGGCATTCGTATATGTGTATGCGCATGCTTATATGATTTACAGTTTAGCTTTCTCACTAAGCTCTTGTAGCTTAGCAGATACTGCTTGTTGTTGTTTTGCCGGTTGTGTTAGCACCAAGGCAAGGCCCCGGTTTGACTGTTGATGGTTAGTTGCTTAAAAAGTGATTTGAAACAATAACGCTCCCATTTGTGTAACGGAAAGTACTTTTAATTTAAATGTGCACATATTTCTTTTTATATAAATCCGAGGGTTTAAACGAAATGTTTTATTGGCTTCCGCTGACGGTAAGCTTATTGGAAACTGTTTTTGACATGAATTGTGGTTGTATTACCTTTTTATACGAACCAGAGGGTTCAAGAATACTTGGTTGGTTTCCATCAGCTTATCAAATTCTGTTTTTAGACAAATACCTTTTGTTTCAAGCATTCTTTTAAATTTTGGAAATTGGGGCGTTACACTATGTTTGCTTGCATGCCTTGAAAGAAGGATGGAAGAAGGGTTGCGGGAAGCTAATTGATATGGATGGGTGCTTCTTGAAAGGAACATGTCAAGGAGAGTTGCTAACTGCAGTTGGCAAGGATGGTAACAATCACATCTTCCTCATTGCTTGGGTTGTGGTCAATGTAGAGAATAAAGACAATTAGTTATGGTTCATTAGTTTGCTTAGTGAAGATTTGGGAATATAGAATGGTCAAGGAGTAACTTTAATGAGTGATTAACATAAGGTATGCATCATTGTCATTATAAATCTTTTATACATATAATCTTACAACATTTTTTTGTAATGTAGGGGTTGTTAGAAGCTGTGAAAGAGGTGATGCCTTATACTGAGCATAGGCGGTGTGCTAGGCACATATATGAGAATTTCAAAAAAAAATACAGTGAAGTTAAATTTAGAAATTTGTTTTGCAAAGCTTCTAAAGCATCTTATCCTCTAGAGTTTGATAGGATAATGACTGAACTTAAGAATGCTACTCGAAATTCTCATGACTACTTGGTAAAGAAAGATCCAAAAACTTGGTCAAGAGCATTTTTTCACTCACACTCTAGTTGTGAAGTAGTAGAAAATGGATTTAATTAGTGTTTTAATGTTATTCTTGTGAAAGTTAAATCTAAACCCATTATAACCATGTTGGAAGCAATTAGGGTCATATTGATGGAGAGGATGGAAAAAAATAAGAAAAGTTAGCGAGTCTTGGAATTTTGATATATGTCCATCAATAATAAAAAAAGCTTGAAGGGGCTAAAGCATCTCAAATGTAATATTGTATAATTATTTAACATTTTGTTTAATTATTTAATATTGTTATATTTTTTTAAAAATATATTGGAATGTCATATCTGGAGGTCCAAAAAAGTTTGAAGTTAGACAGGGTCATGATGCATTCATAGTGGATGAAGAAAACAACACATGCACTTGTAGGATGTGGCAGTTGTCATGTATACCATGCCCTCATGGAGTTGCAACAATCTTCTTTCTTAACAAAAATTCCGAGGATTATGTGCCAAATTGGTTTAAAAAAGACATGTATAAAATAACATATGGGACATATCTGCAACCATAGGAAGGGATGAACCAATGGCCACCAAACACCTTAAACAAACCATTGCCTCCTAAACCAAGAATCATGCCCGACAAACCTAAGAAGATGAGAAAAAGAGCTATTCATGAACAAGCACCTCATATTGCTAAGTTTCAAAGATTAGATCCATTATGTCATGTCACAAGTGTGGTGGTCAAGGTCACAACCAAAGAGGATGCAAAGAGGTCGTCAAGGTAACAACCAAAGAGGATGCAAGCAGCTTATCAAGGTATAACAAATCAATTGCCAAATCAACTTTCAATGCAACTTGCCAAAGTAAGTGAGACAACTGAAATTGGGCAAAGGATGAAAGTTGTGGACAAAGGAAAAAAGAAGGTACGCAAATCAAGTAAAAAAAGTGAAAAAAGGTAGGATACCAACTTGTGGAGGTTTTATGGCAGATGAAAGAAAGAATGTGACAGTGTCTTCAATCACATCTACAAAAAAACAAAATACAAAGAAGAAGGTAGGACACCTCATGCGAATAAGGAGGCAGGCAGCTGCAAGAATTGTAAAAATCAATATGCAAAAAAAAAATATGTGGTCCGGGCAGCAGTTCGAAAGATCCCATGGATCTAATCTGATCCATTCTATTAAATATATTTTGTTTTTTTGTGGTACAAATGGTTGTGTACTAGTCAAACAGAAAATGGTTATTCTGTAAGTATGATCAAACAGATGGTTGTGTCGTAAACAGATGGTTGTGGAGTGATCAGACGAATAATGGTTGTGTAATGGTCTAACAAATATATTTTGTTAGTAGAAATGGTTGAACTAATTCTGTTTTACCTATGGCCAATTTATATGATTTTATCAATTATATATATTTGTATCAATTGATCTGATCTAGTTCTGTAAATTATATATATTTGTATCAGTTGATGACATTCTGTAAATCTATAGCACTGTTTTACCTGTGAATGTGTACAAATTATCATTTTGTGAATCTGTAGCAATGTTTTATTTTGCCACCAAACACCTTAAAGTGTTGTTTCAGTTCTATCAAATCTACATTCTGTGAATCATACAACCACTGTGAATCAAACCACTTTGATACCAAAACACATTTCATTCATAAAACATAACTTACACAGATACATACATTACACATACAACTAATTCTATTTCATTCATTGACTATTACAAAGCATAAACACATGATCAATATAACTAAACACAACAACAACTTATCATAAACTTTCATTTTACTCTTTGTAAAAGTCAAATCTTCCTTTATTTTGACTAAATCAGTTTCATTGTCTTCCTCACACTAGACCCGCTTCACCTTGCTTAATCTTCGAAATTGATTGTCCATTTCAAATAATAAATCCTTATAGTACTCACTTGTAAGATCCTCATCGGTCCATTGAAACATCTTACACTTATGGCCAGATTTCTGCCATATTGAGAAAAAAAATCAGCTTGCACTTGCACCTCAAAGATCTTACCTAAAAAAGCACAAAACTTATTAATTAGGGCAAAACTTACATAATTAGGGCAGCCAAGAAACCTCCTACCCGGATTGTTCATTGTCCATGATGTTCTAATCTTCGATCTTTCTCCATAGTAGCATAATACATTGGAAGCCCTAATTGAACTTGAGTTTTGATTTGATGATGAAGAAGACGCCATGACAGTCGATTGACTCAATTGATTTGAATGAATACTTTGTGAAGTGAAGAAAATATTTAGGGCATTTATCGAAGTAAATATCGATCGGGAACCATCTGCAGGAGATGAATATTAAATTTAAATATTAAAAAATTCAACATCATCATTTACTTATTACACATCAACATTTAATAGGTAACAAGTTGCACAGTAAATTATTTGCTATAAATAATAGGTTTGATACATTAAACGGTAGTTTTAAAAGATGGATATATACAATAGCAAAAAGTGATAAATTTGGTACAATTTTGGATAGTAAACCCAAAAATTATAGGAAAATAAAAAGGAATTTAATAAGATTAACTAAGATGTCAACAGTGTATAAACTTTTCGTGTAGTAATTTGTTTTTTATGTAACTATAAGAAAAGGGAAGGAAATTAAAAAAATTGACTAACTGTAATGTCAACATAGTGTTTAAACTAAGAAATCAAGTCCTAGATAACTAGAACTAACTGCATTGAAATCAAGAACACAATATGCTTACAAACATTAAATAATAGACTAACTAAGATTCTAGTACAAGAACTTTAAAATTCAAGAACACAGGAACCTAGCTTTTCAACACTAGAACAATCACGAACACAAAATAAAGATTCAAAATTTTAAAAACATAAGCAATTCAAGCAGATTCACACATACAAAAATCAAAATCAAGAGCTCAATCAAAGTAATTTGTATAAGCGTCCATATTTGATTTTGTTGGAAAATTCTTGAGGTGACAATAATTAAAAAAAAACCCTTAATTAATTTGTAAAAAGATTTACATTGTAATTTAAAATTGTAGAGAATGTTGTTGTCCATCCTGTCCTTCTCTGATTCCGCAACTTCCGAGTATTTGAATATATAGTGCAACAACAATCAAATTTTATTTTCTAAACTTGGCATTTGGGATTTGTCTACTGGTTTGGTTTAGAGAGAGTATTTTATTTATTTATTTCTTTATTTATTTTTGTTAGTGATTCTCCCTTTTTGTAGTTATGATATGTGTGTTTAGTTACCTCTTGATGTATTCTAATCTCTAATTACTTTTTCCTAGTTTTAAAATTCAGTAGAATTTTAATAATTTGTCATTAAACAAATTAAATCAGTGAAATTAATATGATTCCCAAAGGCCATAACACGAGGTTTGATAAAATTGTTTTATATGTATATATTTTTAAATTTCTTAACTTATTAGTCATTAGTGGTTTCTGTGCAAATGTCCAATTATCTCATAAACTTTATTTTCTTTTTGTGTCCATGCTGTCCTTTGAGTTGAAAGTTCCATCCACAAATCAATAAACGCGGTTATGTTATCTTTCTTTTCCTTCTCTTATTTTCTGATTTTGACGTGACAATCCTATTCAACAATTTTTTTTGTTTACTAAATATATGTAACCAAACAATAAAAGTGAGAAATTTTATTTTATAATAATATAGTTACAAAAATGATATATCTTCCTACTTCATTCTCGATCTTACTCACCACAATATAACATGTTTTGAATTCACCCTGCCTCTGTCTCTATCAGGCGGTGTGATGCTAAACAGAGAGAGAGAGGGTCATTAATTCTCTTTTCTCACCTCATCCGCTGATTTTGACACTTGTATTGGTCTTCAAGCATCTCCGTTAAGAGTAATCAAACTCAAACAAGATCGGATAAAATAGCTGTAAAAAGAAAATCTGTAGTTGGGGAGATCGGATAAAATATATTTTAACCCGATGTTATTTGTTTTAAATTTCTTCAATCACGTTTAGTGTAACACTCTAAGGGGGTGTTTGGTTTAAGTATTGTTTTTGAAGGAATTTGCATTTATAATGAGATTGGTATTTGGTCAGATTTAAAATCCCATCTTGTGTTTGGTTCATATTTCTTAGGTAGGATTTCCACTACCACTAAACTCCATCAACAGACAACCACCACACCCGTTGCCTCCATCGAAGAGGAAGGACGATGACGGAGACGGTTGACAGCAAATGACGGTGGACGACGAACGACGGTGGACACCGAACGATGACGGGTTTTTGATGGTGGACGACAAACAACAGCGACAACGAAGGCGAACGACGGTGGACGTTGAACGACGGCGGATTTCTGATGATGGACGACGAACGACGGCGACAACAAAGGCGAACGACGGCGGATGAAGGCGAACGACGGTGGACGATGAACGACGGCGGGTTTCTAATGGTGGATGACGAACAACGGAAACAACGAAGGCAAACGACGACGAATGGCGTCGGGTTTCTGATGGTGGACGACAGAACGACGGCGAGAACGAAAGCGAACGACGGCGGACAACGACGAAGAGTTTCTGGCGGTGGACAACGAAGTGACGGAAAATGGCGACAGCGAATGGGTGACGGCGACGACCTTGCGACGGTCTTGCAATGACGGCGACGATGAAATCGGTGATAGTTCACCGGAATATTAGCCGGAGAGTCGCCAGAGAGAATACCTCATCTGAAGGATTTCAAAATACCAGGGGGTGGAAGGATTTAGAAATCCCTCATCTGTAGGATTTTATAAAATCCTAGGATTCGAAATCTCATCCCATTTTGCCAAACCAAACACCATATTTAAAGGGATTTGAAATCTCAATCCCATAAAATCCCCTCAAATGACACCAACTAAACACCCCCTAAAGTAAGCAATCTAATAAATTACTTATTTTCTGATTTAAAATATATTGTTCCATGAAAATATGGGGACTAAAGTGGTCAAGTTTCAAGGTTTGTTATGCTCATGAATTTGTTCTGTGATCAAATTATAATAAGAGGAACCAGAGGGGCCTTGGTTGCAAAACTAGCAAACTTACATAAGTATAAATGGAAGGTTCGATTTTAAAATTCAAAATTTGTATGTGTATGGGTGTGTGATCCGGAAGAGATGAGAAAGAGGGAGTGAAGGAGAAAGGGTTGATCAAGTGAGCAAATTAAAGACTAATTTGGTGAAAGTGTTGATAATCAAGTGTAAAGATAGTATATTCAAATAGCTTTAAAGTTTTTAAAAAGTAAACAAAGAAAATATTGAACCTCCCTTATAGTTTCTACAATATGTATAAAGTTTGGTTAGTCTAGACTCATATTTAAGATTGTTTGTATTGTATTTTATATGAAACCCATCAATATAACTGTTGGGTATTGGTGACATCAAGAAACGCAATGAAAGCAAAAAACGGGTAAAACAATTTTTCTAAAATGCCTACCAATACACACACCCAATGGACCAAACTCTAAACATGCGCAATGAAACTAAAGGAAAATAACAAAGATAGAAGTTATACCAAACAAGATGCTAGCTCTCCTTGTTGTCGATGTTGAGATAGTGGATGTCAGAACACAAACAAGTGTTCCTCTACCAGTATCCACATCAAGCACCGATGATTCCCATGTGTTAGCTATGCTTGGATGTGCCAAGAACGCCACTAAAATGAAGCACTCACTTGTAGCACTTAGCCAAGTCTACAAAGTGTGTGTTTGAGAGAGATATGTTGCTATGTCAAAAACAAGTGATCAACCATAGACATCTAGACATCCAAGACCTCTTCTAGACCCACAAAGTCAGCCTAGAAACGTACATGATCTGTCTAGAATAAATGGCTATCAATGCCCAATTAATTCAGCCTAAAAAGACTAATTAATCTGGTAATTACAGCATCAAGCACGGACGTGCTCCACGGGGCACGCTCGTGCCGGCCCAACCGGGCACACCCAAGTCACGCCCGACTTGGGTTTGTGCCTAAGCAGTAGGCATGACCGTACCTCCATTAGGCACGCCCGTGCCGGCCCCAAAAGGTACACCCAAGTCATGCTGGACTTGGGCTCGTACCCGGCTGATGGGTACGCCCGTACCTCCATTAGGCACGGTTGTGGGCGACCCACCAAAACCATCTCTTGGTAGTTTTCTCTCTCTCATTCAAATGTGCTACCGGAATCAATACTTGGTGTGTGCCCCAATAGGCATATGCCTCATCGGCAGTGGTACCAACTCGTGTGTGTCAGTGGGCATATTCCAACAGACTCTCACTTGCACATGACACACCCACGAAAGGTAACAACGACATAGAGCGGTCTCTAGCAAGGCATATATGCTCCCAAATTAGCATAGGATATGTCATCCATGACAAGTACCAACCTGTAAAGAATGATTCTATAGATAAGTGATCATTCATCCTTTTGTTCACGATATCTGGTGTGAATGCTAGGCATGAAACACCACCAACCTCCAAATCATCCACGATTATGTTTCTCGATCAAGACTGATAGTGACCAACAAAAACAAGTTGCAAAATTGATCCATTATCAATTCAACTCAAGCATGGCCATGCATTTTGATGTCAGCACTCAGTCAAAGAAGGGCTCATGGATATCTCTCTAAAAGATGAATAAATTCCTTTGACTACATCTTCTTTTCGTAGTAGCAAAATTTTACTTGAAAACTACCCTTATAGCATCCAGTTATGAACCGTGTCAGAAATCGATCAAAGCAAAACAAGCCAATACTCAGAGATCACATGTATCTCTAGTGTAAGGGTAAATGATATTATCATACTGATTTACTCATGACCATATCCATGAAGTAAACTCAGGTGCAGGTCCTCCAGTCACTGGATCCATTATCAAGTACATGATAAGTGTTGTGTAACCATGTATTCAATCCAAGATGAATACCTTTACCAACTACGTACCTTAGTCTTAATTCACTTCTTCCTTCCCAATGAAGAGCAACCGACTGTGGAGCATCTAGAATAACCATGTTATTCAAGGAAGCGGTTAAATATGCTAAGATGGAACACAATAAAGGCTAATGAAAGTATCCTCTACACGCGCATTACCAAATCTCTATTTGATAATCGATACAACCACAAACACATTATTGCTTAATGTTCCCAACACAAATATATCAAATTCAACTAAAACAAACTCAAGCCAAAACCACTTGTAAACCAAGTGCATCTAAGTGTAGCATGAAAATCATCACTAGCTTGCGACTATAGCTTAGTAAACGGATTCACAAAGTGACATCCGTGTGTACTCTTACAATCAGCATATCTCTACTCTCAATCAATCACTTACAAAGTGTGCGTCGGCAAGATCATGGTGCTTTATCCAAGACCTCATACTCACATTGTTTCAAAGAACCCACTAGAGCGACGCTTCGAACAATAGTTCTCGTCTATGAGCCATCATACCATCATTGTCTCAAAAGAACCCAATAGAATCAATGATGCTTAAAGAACCATTCTAGTTGACAACACAACAACAACAATTCCACTTAGAGCAACAATTTACTCTAAGCTCCTTGTCACCACCGAACATCAAGAACATATTTCAATATTTCTTGAACTCCACAAAGTTCGCTTCGTATCTCCTAAATTTTTTTATGAAGCAACAATTTCTAAACCAGGTTTTAAAAACCACTAGGTTAGGATATTGTCTTCAATAAGATGTATATCATAGATATACAATACTAGGAATACAAACGCTCCCACTAGCTCTAGCATTCATCTAAGTTTCATTTCATCTTCACTTCTCAAAAAATCAAACTTATAATTTTCTCATTAAAGTGAAGATTCCAACATTGAGATGCATATTAAAGTACATGAATAGACTTCTTGGGCCTGTAGACTTTACGAGGTTACTTTCAATGTACAAGACTCTCGGAGAGTATTAAAATACTTCCTCAAAATTTCTACAAAGGAATATGATCTTTACATTAAACTGCCATACCTTCATTGCCATGAGAAGGCAGTGATAACCCATGAGTATCCGGTAGTCTTCAACATAACCACTGGGAAAATTTCCTTACGATACTATCCTCATGGTCAATCATAACAGAACATTTTACCACTAGTCGGTATTTGAAGATGTCTACAATTTTATCTACATTGGTCTTCATCCTCGAAGACCCATATACACCCCTAAGGTTTATACCAAGTTGTTGGATCAACCAAGTCCAATACTTGGATATTCGACATGGATTGCATCCCATTCTCATCACCTCTCTCCTTGTAGCAGACTCTAGGCTCACTACGACTTCTAATAATAGTTGATTTCAACAAAACCCATCATTGAGTCATCTTCCTCTAGATATAATCATACATCTATCTGGCTTACAATGACTCCTATCAGATATAGGAAGAGTGATGAAGGTTTTTGGGTTTGAGTTGTGCGATGAAGGCTCAAATCAAGTTAGGTTCTCTTAGTTTGTTTTTTGATTTTAGGTTATTTGTGATTTGGTTTTCACATATACAGATTAGGGTTCTATTTGTGGGGCTATATTCTTGCAATTAGAGATATGGTTTCTTTAGTTTTGGGTCATGGTGTCTGTTTATATATTTCTATTCTTGCATACAAGATTTTATTTTAGGTTATGGTTGTATTCTTCAATTTTGTTTGTTTAAATCTATCTATGTGCATGGTGTTCTTCATAAATAGCTTTTGGTTAGGATTTGTTTACTTATATCTTGTTCATGGTGTTCTTCATAAACAAATCTACAAAATATCTTTAAAAACATTAAAATACGATGAGATTACCTTAATTGGTAAACTAGATCACCTCTTACGTACAATAAAACTTGAGTACTACTAGATTAACACTTTTAAAAACACTCTAAATCAAAAATTAAAACTAAAGATTTCTTTACCATAATTTATCTTAGAATATTAACGTAAATTAATAAATTGATTTAATTATCAACATAAAACACTCAAATGGGTATATAATTTGATTTTTTCTGTTTTTTGTTATTTCTATTACTTTTATCATTTTATGTAATATCTTTTAAATTAAAAAATATTCATTTTAGCCTATTTTTATTTAAAAACGTTTTTTATTTAACAAAACTTCTTTGACATTTAAAAAATAATATGTAACTATGAAATTTATATTATAAATTTTTATTTTTATTCATAATTTAGATTTTATTTTCTATTTAATAAGTAAATATTTTTTTCCATCTAAATTTGTAGTTTTGATACAATACCTATTGTGTGAAGGAAATAAGATCTCTAATGTAACATAACCATTTTTATTGTTGGGGTATAATACTTACGATTGATGTTGATATTTATTATCTTTATAACTTTTACTTATTTGTTAACAAAGATTATTATGAAGATGTTGATATTTATTATCTTTATAACATTTAATTATTTGTTAACAAAGATTATTATGATGTTGATATTTATTATCTTTATAACATTTACTTATTTGTTAACAAAGATTATTACGAATATGTTGATATTTATTATCTTTATAACATTTACTTATTTCTTAACAAAGATTATTTTAATCATTGTTGTGTTTGTCCCATGAAAAGCTTATCGAATGGGTGCAAAGCATGTTATTATCTCTTGGTTATATCACCGTAATCAAAATATCAAAGAAAAGCAAAGGTGTGGTGTCTTACGTCACACCTATTTGTGACCAAGGCGAGAAATACAGGTGTAAATAAACAAGTATATGTCAGTATGTCACTACAACAAGAAGACATCTTTGCGACAAAACCTTTTGCGACTACCATTTGTCGTCGCCAAAACCCCACTACGCGTCAAAAATGTCTTTTTTGACTTTGACTCGAAAGAATTTACTTTTGATATTTTGCAGGGTTATCATCAAAAAGTAACTATATATTATTTTTAATTTTTTTGCCACAAAAATGATGTTATACATAACTAAAACTTACTAATTTGAAAACACATGTTATAAATATAGTGGATTATGATTGAATAATATTTTTATATTTTAATAGTATTGCTTATATTTTTGTATTTATGTTAATCATTTATGTACATTTCCTTTTGCTTGAATAAATTTGTTACAAAAAACTCATTTAATTATTATAAAAATGTTTATTACCTCCTAACTTAATTATAGCAAAAGGAATTTAGAACTAGTTGTATTAATAATCATATCCACAACTATGATTTTTATTTGGAAGGTAAAAGAATCTAAAAGGTAATTAAATTAATAATCTTATCCACAACTTTAACCGATGTTATACCTGTACGGTGCTCAGGTACGTAAGTAAATTTTTTTATACTTTTTATATATACTCTTTTAAAAAAATATTAAATTATTCACGTCTAAATTTTTTTAGTGTTAATGTGTTTTTCGAGTCAGTTTTGTTAATAAAAGTACTATTTATGTAATTGATGAATGAATACCACTCTTATCACGTCAAAACTTGTGATAAATGATCAAAGTCGTTATAAATCATATAAAATTATATGCTGTTTATAAATTATGTTTAATAACTTGTAATATATTTTGTTTAGAGAAAAACATATAAATTGTTTAAAAAATTACATACCTACTACTATTGATAGATAAAAAAATTAAGAATATACTAATTTTTAAAATAATGTCATATTACGATAAATTTATATCAAAACGTAGATAAAAATGAGACAAACGAAAATATATAATTAATTTTTCTCTAAACAAAATATATCACAAGTTATTAAACATAATTTAAAAATAACCTATAATTAATTACATTAATATAAATTTTTTATAAAACCACTTCATATTTTCATAAAAGCCCTCCACATATTTTATAAAACACCCCAATTTCTAGGTAGCATTTACGTAGTATTTGTTATTGACAGATCAGACTTTCTCTTTGCTCTATCAACAATATATATATATATATATATATATATATATATATATTAAATTTCTATTTGAAAGATGTTATTTTAATGAACTAAAGATGTTAATTTAGCCAATCCCATAAAACATATTACAAAGTTTATTATGTTATTAAACAAAAAATATACCTATGTTAATTTAAGTAAACTTCGTTGTAACTAAATAGATTACCAAAAACATATCAACCTTTATTATTTAAGTACAACCGAGCTCAAAAAGAAGTGTGTACATAAATATATATTTTAGTTAACAAATTATGATATTAAAACCAGTAATATTTTATAGTTAGGTCACATACTATATTATTTAAAAATGTATAAATAGTATACAAATTAGAGGGAAAAAAACTATATATATGTCCCCACTCTCATTTGTTACTCCATGCCACTAGCTTCACCCTCATACATACACTCAGCTCCCCCAATTTAAATCATCACACTCTCTTATGAACAAAAGGAATGTGTGTATTTATATATCATCATCTCCATCTCCATTTCTATCATTAGTATCATTTAATCCAACCCACAAATCCATTCTCTTGAATCCTTCATACCAACAACAACAAAATGGACAATTATTTAAGAGAAATACAAGGTAAAATGACTCATGATCCTCATTATGTGTTCTCATATTGTAAATCAAGACGTCAAGTATGGGTTCCCGGTCCGGTCATCGTGGGCGCCGGACCGTCTGGGCTCGCCACCGCTGCGTGCCTGAAAGAGCAAGGCGTTCCAAGCGTCGTTCTCGAGCGATCGAACTGTATCGCCTCGCTTTGGCAGCTCAAAACTTATGATCGACTACGTCTACACCTTCCTAAACAATTCTGCGAGTTGCCACTCATGCCGTTCCCGGAGGATTTCCCGACGTACCCAGATAAACATCAGTTTGTTGAATATTTAGAGGCGTACGCCAAACGGTATAGGATCGAGCCGGTTTTCGAGTCGAGTGTGGAGAGTGCGGAGTATGATGAGAGTGTAGGGATGTGGAGAGTGAGGAGTGTTGGGATGAAAGGGGAGGTGGTGGAGTATGTTTGCCGGTGGTTGGTGGTGGCTACCGGAGAGAATGCGGAGGCGGTGGTGCCGGAGATTGAAGGGATGGTGGGGTTTAGTGGGGTGGTGAAACATACATCGGAGTATAAAAGTGGAAGTGTGTTTAAAGGAAAGAAAGTGTTAGTGGTTGGTTGTGGGAACTCAGGAATGGAAGTGTGTTTGGATCTTTGCAATCACAATGCTAAGCCTTCACTTGTTGTTAGGGATGCGGTGAGTATTTTACGTCCCTATCCTTTTTTTAAAGGCATTATTTTTCAGATTTATTAAAATTATAAAAAATTCTTAAATTTTAACTAATTTTATTTCAAATCTTTAGTATAAAATAAATGAGTATGTATATGAAAACAGAAAACTTCATATGTGAGTATATATATATTTATATAATTATAGTAAGAATGTATATTTAGGTGAGAATAAGATAATAAATCCTAGCCATCACATGTTGATCTATTAGATCTAACGGTTACAATTTATCCGTTACAATTTATGGTAGTCACAATTCGATTAGATAATGAATAAAATGAAGAGTCAAGTGTAGACTATCCAATCAAATCAAATGAAAAGTCAGAAATAAGTTTTTCATTCTCACGTAAATATTCATTCTCATTTGAACCTTCCTAGATATATATATATATAGTATATATATATATATGTGTGTGTGTGTGTGCGCGCGCGCACACACGCGTGCGTGTGTGTGTGTGTTTTGATTCCTCAAACTATAACATAAATATAAACTTTTTATGTACTTTTTAGGGCAAAGTGCATGAAAATACAATGAACTTTGCCTTAGTTACCATTATATACAACTAAATTTTTTTTAAAAACAATACAATTAACTTTCGTAATTCTTTTTCATTGTATACAAACAACTTTTTATTTGTTTGTTTTTAATTACCATTGTATACAATAAATTTTATCATACTTTTCATTGTATACAATAGAAGAATTATGAAAGTTGATTTTATTATTTTTTTAAAAATATAAAATTTACTGTATATAATAATAACTAAAACAAAGTTTATTGTATTTTAATATAATTTATGGTAATCTATTTAAGAAAGTTTCTTTATAATTATTTTCACTTTATTTCTTATAGTTTTTAGGATTTACATCTTTGACATGATATTCTAGTGCGTTTTGTTCTTAAATAAGGTAACAATATTATATAAAATTGACAGTTTAAACCTAGATTTAAAAATTGATTACAAATTAATGGTTAATTACGATGTCGTTTTACCAGAGTTTAGACTCTTGTTTCACGCTTAGACTAACCAACTAATAACTGTTATAATTGTTATCACAAATCATCACATTAGCATTAGTAGTTTGTTATTAACCACCAGCCGTTGCAAATGTTATTATTACTATTATTAGATCCGCATAAAACTAATTATCTTGAATCCTATTGGATAAAATAAAAAAAATTAACAAGCTGCGTCGATTGTTATCATCACTACGAGCTGGCCAAACACAAGCAAATCAAGACGCTATGGTAATGGTGGATAAGGAGGAGTGGAGCACCATGCTCATTTTATCTTATTTTCTTTCATCACGAGTATTCATTGTAGGTGCTCTTAAAAGATATTTTATAAATACTTGTATCAACAACTAAACGACAACAATCTAATCCTGATTAATGGAGTATTAGTTTTTTAATATCAAAAGATCTTGTAATTAGTAGAAAAATCTGAGGGAAAAAAAGTCACTTTCTTGGTAATCACAAGCATATGTATGGGAGCAAATGGAGCATGGAACACCTGAAAAGCACCTAAACAAATATTTATAAAATACTATTAGTGTGGAAAGAAAAAATTAATGGAAATTAAAATAAAATTAAATTCATAATTACAAGAGTGTTGCATTACTGTAAAGGCTCCTTTAATGAATATATGGTGTGCATATATGGCCCTCAATGAAAGTGAACTTGAACTACCCCTCCATCAAAGGCAAAAAACTACTTGTCATGCCCCCATCAAATTTTAGCTTTATTTTCTTGATCTCTTTGTTGTTAGTCACAATCATATATTCATCAAAAATAAAATAAAGAAAACTAAAAATAATTCCTAAATTTAAAATAAAATAATTAAAAGATTTTATTTTTTGAAAGCTCAATCTCTCATTACTACATAATATATTCTATTTATTCTTGATGTGCTTTAGGGTTTAGATATGTTTTAGCAAATGATGGGCTCTAAGACATGATCAACAAAAGGTAAAAAAAAAAGATGTTATGTATTTATTTAAAAAACAACCATTGTAAGTAATTTTGCATGAGCAGGGTATGGACTTATATGCAAGAAAGTTATAGAATTATAATTGTAACATTTTCTATGGTAGATCGAATATTTAAATAAAAGTAACAATCATTAATTTCTTCATATATATTGTAATAATCTTTATTAATTTATGGTTTCATGAGAAACAACAAGTGGAATCGAAAAAGTGGTAATAAGTGAATGGTTAAATCTGAAAATGAATCAGGTACATGTCCTACCACGAGATATGTTGGGAAAATCGACTTTTGGGTTGTCAATGTGGCTGCTCAAGTGGTTACCACTGAGATTAGTTGACTGGTTTCTGTTATTGGTTTCATGGCTAATACTTGGAAACACAGCTAAGTTCGGACTTGACCGGCCGTTGGTAGGACCGCTTGAGCTCAAGAACGTATCTGGAAAGACTCCTGTGTTGGATGTCGGGGCCCTAGCAAAGATCAAAAGTGGAGACATCAAGGTGAACTTAACCTAGTTACTATTTATGGATGCTTTATTTTATTTTTTTTAAACTTTAATGTGCTTTTTCATATCCATAAACCCTTTCCAATATCTTTGTACATTGGATTTCCTTTTATTCAAATCTATAATCATTGGATTTAGATCTCTTTTGATCATTAACACATCTTAGCATGATATCTCCCTTTCTGCTCTAAATTGTCCCTCTACTTTTAGCATTTTTAACTAGCTTTTCAATTCCTTATATTTTCAAAAATCCAAAGAAATTCATTGTTTTATTTATAAATATATTTATAAAATTAATTTTATTAACATAACAATCTGGATGTTTTATAAAACTATTGACAGTTGTAAGAATCATACTATATATTTTATTTATTCTTTTGATTTTAGTATTCGTCTTGATATATATATATATATATATATATATATAGTATTTATTTTATTATTATATTATTGCACTAATTAATTATTTGCTTCTTAATATTTGTAGATATATCCAAGCATTCAACGAATAGGCCATCATAGTGTACAATTTGTGAATGGGAAAATAGAGATATTTGATGCAATTATTCTAGCAACAGGATACAAAAGCAATGTTCCATCTTGGCTAAAGGTACCAGCTTTCTCTCCATTATTTTTCTTTTTATAAACAATTAAAAGTATTTCAATACACATTCTGTAAATGAGAATATGTAAGAGTATATATACCGAATGGCTTGTAGTCAAGCAGTATCAGGTGTCTTAGCTGCTATTTAAGTTGTAGGTTCAAGTAAAGCGTAGATTTAAGAATGGGATTAAGGAGTGTGTGTTTTGTTGTTCAAATAAAATATTAAGAGTATATGTTATTATGTGTAGGAGAAAAACATGTTCTCAGAGAAAGACGGGTATCCTCGAAGACCATTTCCTAATGGATGGAAAGGTGCCTATGGGCTTTACGCAGTTGGGTTCACCAAACGTGGATTGCTTGGTACATCAGCCGATGCTAAGCGAATAGCCGAAGATATTGGCAAATGTTGGAAAGCAGAAGCAAACCATCTCATAACGATAACCAGTCGATCACTGTCGTTTCAACCCTAGTTCTTTAATTCTTTTGGACGCTATTTTTCTGATCATAATACAAATTCCATTAAAGTGAAAGTGAATTAAAAAAATTTTGTTAGTACAAATTAAGCAATTGCTTTAATTAGCAATTTTCATGGAAGTAGAGAGAGAGTGGGGAAAGATTGTTGGGTTGTTTTTAGGTTCTTGATATATAATTGCAAGTGTGATAATTGTGTTTGTATATATATTAGAGAAAATATATGAAACAAAAAACCCATTTGAGTTGGTTCCTGCATGACTATGTTTGATCGAATTGAGGATCCAAATAAGAAGTGAACTGCTTGCTAGATTATCTCTTATAATTCTTTCTTTCTTGCTCTTTAATTCTACACAAAATCCTCTTACAAGGATGTCTCAAGGGTAAAGCTGCTAAAGCTATCGATTTAGGTCCCCCAATTCTGTGGCCCCATATGTGTGTATACACGTAGAATAAAATATAACAATTGTTATTTGAATAAGACTTATATCTTTTAAAAATTTTAAAACCTTTGAAGTAGTAAAGAGATAAGTCATTTTTTGTGCACGGGGAAAACAAATAAGGCTTTATTTAGGGTCTTTGAGTTTTACATGACTTTGCAGTGCGTTAAATTTGTCACTTTTTCCAACCGATCTACCAAAACAATTTCTCGTAATCTATCTGAAACAACATACATTTTCATCTACAATGATAATTAGAAATTGTTTACATGTTATAAGGAAAATTGGAATTTGCATATGTTTTATGTCTTGTTAACGATGTTAAACTACAATTAAAATGTCTTGTTTTCTTTTTCAAACAAATAGGGAAGATGGATATTATTCGTAAAGTATGAATACCTAAACTTTTTATCAGAGACTCTTTGTGTTCGCTTTACTTCACTACCTCTCGAACCCATAAAAAGTAATTCTAATGAAGAGAAGATCCAATAGTTCAGACTCTTTCATGGATCAGAGGGATCAAGAAAGAAATGTGGTGAAAAAATAAGTCCAACTTAAAACATGCATAACTTTTGATCTACTAATATTTATGAGGCCGAATTTATATGTATTAAAACTTTCACAGGAAAACATGTTGATAAACCATGATAGCCCAACCCACGGGCCAAATTCACAGGCAAACATGTTACCAAACCTGTCAAAATTAGCTAGGTTAGATTGTTTTCTTTGACATGTGTTTACTACTTTGTATTGCTTTCATTTTGTGTTAGTTAGTGTTAGATCATGCTTTGCTTCATGATGGCCAATGGTGTATACGATGCTCAACTGACCCATGATCAGAGGGGACATTGTGTTGAAGAATTGTGGTGTGTATTACATGTCTTCATCGCCAGGTTGGATGAACTACAACTATACTTGAAGAATTGTGTGCCGCGATTGTAGGTGGAAGAGATTTTTTTTTAACAGCTTCGCCTCAGCGGTAGAGGCACAGGATCGAAACACGGTTGAACTGATCAGGGCCCCGCTTTCGATCCACTCCATCTACACCCCCTAATTAATTCAGTAGGGCTGCTTTCACCAATGAGGAAGTGACCCTCAGCTACTTCTAGGAAGAAACCCTCCAGAGAGACTCGAACCCAAGACCTCTTCTTCACTAGGAAAACTCCCTTACCGCCAGAGCAAACCCCTTTAGTTTAGATGGTAATGAAAATCATGAGGGTGGAGACCATAGATTCCACAGATGTGCTACAAACAACCATTGCATTGATGAATGGAATCTGATTTCTTGTCAACTAAAGGTTTGATTTCTTTATGATTTCTCTAATCATGTAACACTCTAATTTTTAGAATATATTTAAACTTTTTGAAAACATAAGTATCTTAATTAATAAGCAGAAGCAAACGGTCTTTAGTTACAAACCATTCTATTTAATAAAATATACTAAAGGGGTCATAATTAAAACCTTTATAAAACTTATACCATATGATCCATTTCATCAAACAGTGTTACAAATCCATCACGGCTATTAACATTAACAAAAGCAAAAATACCATGATCAATCAGACATGTTAGGCAAAAAGATAAGCAAATCCCAAAAAGCTTCTACCCACCTTACAAAGTCCAAAGAATTACTTGCGAATACGAAAACATTAAAGGCCACAAGTTAGCTATGGAATAGCTAGTTAGTATATTCAAAACATCTTATCCTTCAAAATCAAGTCAATGCATGGTCAATACACGCTCACATGAAGGATAAACCAAATCCCCCCTCAAGGTGGGGAGCACAAAGTAGTTGGTTCCTCTCTTTGCTCGTCAACCTCTGAACCCTGGTTCGGTTTTTGGCTTGTTAGCCAATTGAATCGCTTTTAGATCACATGAAGCATGCGCACACACCCGGTTTCACCAATCGCAACATCAATCTCTCTTCAATGCCACACGTGCATCTCGTGGTTCGGTGTGCTAAAGCCTCTTGAACCATACACGTCTACTAGTGGCAAAGAAGAAATCCAATGTGCAAGCGTATAAGGCCTAGTCCGGACTATGACTCAAACCACAAGGGCGAACATATAGCACAGACCCAGGGTCGTCTTAAGGGCTGGGCTACCCGGCAACTGCCCAAGACCCATGGTTAGATGGGGCCGACGGTTAATATAGTCTCTTACAATATGTATATGTAACCAAGTTTATTGTGTCCAAACATACAGATAGATAGAGAAAAAAGGCTCAATTTCTTAGGCCCAAAATCTGAAACTCAGACTTAGAAATTTAAATAGCAATCGGCTTGAAAATGTCAGACCGATAGCAAACGCACAGAAGGAAAAAAACGAAATCAATGTCGCAGCAAACTATTTGTCTATGAATCAGAAGTTGATGCTTTGGGAAAAGAGTAGACACGTTTGATCTCATCGTTGATGATTGGTTCTCTTTTTACCCATATTGATTATTAGTTAATTAATTTGTTTTAGTTACTTGAAACCACTTACTTACTTGAGTCATTTGTTAATTGGTTACTTTAAATCACTTGATATCAACTATCAAGTTTATTGGTGTCATTTATTTGAAATCTTAAAAGAAAGTTGAATAGTCTTGATAATTAGTTAATTAGTGTAGTAGTTATTTAGTTTATTAGCTAAAGTGGTTATTTAAATCATTTGATATCAATTAGGTTTGTTTACTTGAACAGTTGAATCTCTTGATATCAAGTTATTTTGTTTGTTTACTTGAATCACTTTATAATTAATTAATAAATCATGTTTTTCAAAATGCATTTATTCTCTTGTCAAAAAAGAAGACAACAGAATAATTTAAAAACATAAAACAATCTTAAAGAGGGTCAATGTATAAATATTTATATAAAATTTAAAAACTTATATAATTGTAAGTTATTTTGGCCCCGTATCACGAAAATGTTTGAGACGGCCCTGCACAAACCATCAAGACCAAACAATTCTTTGAACATTTGGGCATTGAACTTCACATTGTACATACATCACACAATCATCACATTGTACATACATAACAAAAATTACAATGTACATTGAACATCACATTGTACATACATCTCACAATCATCATATCATGAAATTCTTGAATTATCAAAGTAAGTATTGACCACTCCTACACGTACGGAGTATTTCATGGCATAAGCATAATAATCCATAAGAAGCACAAGCCTCTCCTACATGGAGCTTTAGGCATCACATAATAACCCCATAAACTTTTCACATCCCATAATCCCATAAACCTCATTGCCAAACACAAACATAATGACTTATTACTCTTTTATAAATGATGATTTTAGTAATACATGGCAAATTTTTGTTTCAAGAAAGCAAACATACAAAAAGACAAAGGAAGGGAGGGGGGGGGGGGGGGGAACTAAGACATGTGACCCACATAAATTCCACATACTAGGGATTAAAGCTTTACTTTGCATGAATGAAAATGGCAAGACATGCAGACGTTTCACTTATGACATATTTAGACCAACTCCATAGTCTACATTACCCATTCCATCCTCAACTATACATGGATCTTCCTTGTACACGTGGCAATCTCACTTCCTTGAAAGAAAAATGAATACACGAGTCTCGATCTTTGGTTATATATATGAACTGTGTTTGGTAACTACTTTTTTTTTTAAAAAAAATGCTAAAAATGTTACTGTAGTTGAGTAGATCATATGTATTGAATGAGTCATTAATTATGGTTAACAGTGTGTTATGTATCTAAATTCTTAATTACATGTTTACAACCTTCTAAGTGTACGCATATCAATATAGGTAAAAGTTCAAACGAGAACTGCTTTTCGTATGAGAACCTTAAGAACCAATCTTTGCCGTCCAATTCCCCCTCATTCAATTGGATTGTCCACCCATGAATTCCTTACATGCACTCTACCACACTCAATCCCCCACGCTCTTCATCCATGAACTCAATTTTCCAAAATGAACGGCCAAGATTGGTCCTCGCAGTTCTCGTACGAAAAACAGTTCTCGTTGAACTCTCCCTTATCAATATATATATATATATATATATATATATATATATATATATATATATAGTGAAAGGTTCATTTAAGAACCGTTTTTATTGCGAAAACCGCGAGAACCAATCTTAGCTGTCCAATTCTCCCTCCTTCTATTGGATTGCCCACCCATGAATTCCTTACATGCACCCTGCCACACCCAATCCCCCCACGCTCTTCATCCATCAATTCCATTATCCAAAATGAACGACTAAAATTGGTTCTCGCGGTTCTCGCAATAAAAACGGTTCTCAAATGAACCTTCCCCTATATATATAGGTAAAAGTTCATTTAAGAACCGTTCTTATTGCGAGAACCAATCTTAGCCGTCCAATTCCTCCTCCTTCAATTGGATTGCCCACCCATGAATTCCTTACATGCACCCTGCCACACTCAATCCCCTCACGCTCTTCATCCATGAATTCCATTATCCAAAATGAACGGCCAAGATTGGTTCTCGCAATAAAAACAGTTCTTAAATGATTAGGAGGACTCCGCCTCCGCCGTCAACGCCCTTCACCACCGCCGCCCTTCACCGACTACGTCGTCGCCCTTCACCGAGTCCTCCTCCTCCGGCCTCACCCTTCACCGCCTCCGCCTTCGCCTTCACTGCCGTTGCCGTTGCCCTTCACCGCCTCCGCCACCGTCGCCCTTCACCGCCTACACCTTTGCCACCCTTCACCGAATCTGCCGCCTCCACCTTTGCCACCCTTCACCGAATCTGCCGCCTCACCCTTCACCACCTACGCCGTCATCACCCTTCGCGACCTCCACCTCTGCCTCCGTCGTTGTCGCCTTTCGTTGTGCCCAGCCGCCTCCGTCACCCTCACCATCTCTGCCTTCCCCATCTTTGAGCCAGTCAAGTTGTGAAGGTAAGTCGACTCCTTCACAAGGGATTTGAAATCCTATGGGATTTGGATTTCAAGTCCATGAACCAAACACCCCCAAATGTTTGAGAAAGCATAGTGAGATGAGATTACTAGCATAAATGTCGCAACCCATCTTAATTATTAATTCAATCATCCGGCCTTTGGTTGAAAAGGGTCAACGTAGTTCTTGCAAAAAGAAATGGCAAGTCATTTGAAGGATCCTACGCACCTATATACTTTCTTTAGCCATATTTTCTTCTTCGTTCATCCTTGTAAACGGACATATATCAAAAGTTTTGTCCGTGAGATTAGGGTCCAATATAAGGCCACTTGTAATGATGGTTCGTGAATCTTAAAAGCGAGTGAATGACTAACATGAATTGTCCATCAACATAAGAGAAAATGTTGCCCGACGTGGACCCACCTCTATAACACATTGATGAGAAGAGACCAAACAAAGTTGTTTTATGTGCTCAAAACTAGTTTCTCTGTAAAAAACAAACAATGGGTCAAGGGCTATTGAATAGCGTCTTATTTCTTCAAAATAGATGATTTAGGTAATTTACTTTTTTATCACTAAAATAGGTAACATATTTTATAGAAGTAAGTAAGGACTTGAAATTTTCTATTAGGCTTTTGGCTCTAGTTGGAGTTCCCACTGTTAGATCACCATCACACCTTGGTGTCCTAACCGGAGTTCCAACGTGGTGCTGATATTGGAGTCTGATCGGCCTTCTGTCAGCTATGGTTGCGGTGATGGTTGCGCTGTTGTTGTTTTCTTTAAATCCGGCAAAGACGGTGGATATGAGGTCGGCCTTAGTCCACCATCCCCATTCGGAAGGAATTTCAGTTAACTCACCAAGATTTGGTGGTGATCCAATGATGGAAACTCTAGCAAAAGTCAAAATCCTAATCCAAAAATTCAAATTTTTACTTACTTTAACAGTTCACCACAAATTAAGTTATCTTTTTAAGTAATAAAAAATTAAATTAACTATATGAAAGTTTTTACAAAAATATGATGTTATTCAATTGCCTTAAATCTTAATAAGTTGATAGTTAAATTTATTTATATATCATTTAATGTGAGCTTTGTGGGTCCCATAAACAATGTAAAATTTGTTTAGGATAAGTAATTGCGGAAGAAAGTCTTTAAGGTAGATAAACCGATGTAACACGACGTAATCATGTGAAGAACAAAGCCTTGGTTTTTTATGGGGTTCTGAACTGTAGATAATATAAGTCTTTATGAAAACCTCCGCTGCTCCGCATAAGCCCGCATGAAGTCACGAAAGTCCATGAGGTTGTTACTTAAAAAAAGCATAGAAAATTAGTAAAAATGTTCCCAAATGAGAAGGGAGAACAATACAACGTTGTATAGAAAAACCAACATCGTAAAAACTGCAAATTTCAAAGGAAAAAAATAGACTATTTGTAGATTTTGTAAAGTTCTTAGATGATCTTTTTTAAAAAGGTAAAATCACAAAATAGCAACAATGTTTGAAAAATATTTACAAAGGTTACTCGTTTCTTTATTTCACAAAACATAGGTGAATTTGATAAAACACTTTTTAAACTTGTTAGTGTTACGTTGAAAAAAAAACCTTTTTTAAAAATCTCTTAGACAATTGGTAATATGTTTAATGGGCCTGTAGATTAGAGAAGGCTATTGGACTAGTGAACCCAATGTGGCCCATTCTCCTTACAAAATAAAACCCTAAATGCACCTTATAAGACTCCTCAAAAGCTTTCGCCCGACGGTTTCTACTTTTTTGAAGCTTTAGCGGTTCTTCTAGGGTTTTGTTTCTTCTCAATCTGCAGAGATGGTAATTCCTCCCTCGTCTACATGTTATTTTTGTTAATCCGATTGTAAAGTGAGTGAATTTCTGTACTGATAACGTCGATTGCTGCTTGTTTGTTTGAAAACAGGGTAAAGGAACAGGAAGTTTCGGTAAGAGGAGGAACAAAACACACACACTGTGTGTGAGGTGCGGCCGTCGGAGCTTTCATCTGCAGAAGAGCCGATGCTCTGCTTGTGCGTATCCCGCTGCTCGCGTCAGAAAATGTAAATCTTTCTCTCTCTCTCTCTCTCTCTCTCTCATTTTCTAGGGTTGCGTATGGTTTTGCTCGCTTGATTCTTGATAGAATTTGCTGTAAATGTTACTGTACTTTGATAGAGATGTATATTTGAGAAGTTAGATTTGGTTTTGATTTTAATTATGATGATTTTCTTGAGTCGATCCATAGCCTGTGATAATTGATTATGGTTATAACATTTGTTAATATTTGAGATTGGATTGAATGTTCGATATAATTCCTCGTATGACAATCCAAAAAAGTCTAACTTGCTAGTCTTGGACCTTAAAAACCATGCCTTTATTATATAAAGGCACATTGGCAGCATGAGTTTGTGTTTTTCTGTTTCTTTGTGAACGCATTTAAGAAAAGAAATTTTTCAAATTTTCTTGACCAGATTGAAACAACCAGCCTGTTGCTCCTACTTTCTCTAAAAAATTACTGATGGCTTTCATCTGTATGTCTCAAGTCCATGCATTTTTCTTTCAAATTCAAGCTAGATTTGTTTTTTGATTTTCATTTACTGATCACTGATATGATCAAATATTTCTGAATTTTTATTTCGAATTTCGTGATAGGCTGCGTTTATTATTGGGATGAACGATTGCAGTTTTTGTTAGGTCTTTCACTAGGAAGCTGATTTAGTGTACTAATCTAGGCATGGGGCTAGTTAAACTGATGTCAGAATGAATGTAAAAGCTGAAAGCCAGTGTAACTGAGATAAAAGAAATTTACATGGACAAAAAAAACCACTTTCAGGGCTGTTATATTATGTTTATTTTGAAAGACTGTTAAAATCTTTAAAATATTTTTATGTTAGTTCCGTGAAATGCATTGTATTGGTAATCTGCTCCTTTAAATGCCATCATTTGAACATGCAGTTATTTTCTTAAAATTTAGTACCACACAAAGCACCATGAGAAATAAACGAGGTTGTCATACTATTTAATTTAGTTACCCATAATGTTACCGCCGCTTGGTTTTTATAAGATTTGTGCACTTCTTTTGCAATGGAGATTAAAACCCAAAACACAAATCCTCAACCTAGAAGTTAAGGTTGTGGGTTGAGATGGTGATTTTGTTTTGTTCATGTGAAAATGGGTTTCTAGTTTACCTTAAATGGTTAGAAAGGTATTCAAATGTTTGCAATCTTCTTAACTTTTTGTTCAAAGAAACATTAATTATATTTTTGTAATATTTGTTCAGTATGTTATTTATTTATGTTTTTTAGAAAAATAGACAACCTCGTGCCTACTTTGAAGCTAAAACTTTTAAAAGTGAGTGGATATATAATAAAGATTAGGAGGCATGCCTTCAATTACCTAGGGTTAAACTTTTATTATGCAAAATACACTGAGAGGTAGAAACACTTCATTGCAACTTGTTAATGCTACTTTCTGTATGATGAAAATTTACACCTTTTTTTAAATATTATTAGACAACTGGAGTGTGAAGGCAATTAGAAGAAAGACCACTGGAACCGGTCGTATGCGTTACCTCCGTAATGTTCCCCGCAGGTTCAAGAGTAACTTTAGGGAAGGTAAAACCATCTTTTGTGCTCGATTATTGATGTGAATACACTGTATACAAACTTTTATTGTACTTTGTAAATTGTAAATATAAAATAATGTATTTTCAAGCTTGAAAAGTTTATTTATTTATTTATTATGGAATTGGTTATTGTAGCCTGCTTGTCTCGCATAGTTGTTTTTGTAACCAGATTTAAGTTATTTAATTTTGTTAAACAGGCACTCAAGCAACCCCAAGGACTAAAGGAGCTTCTGCCAGCACCTGAAAATGAAGTACAATTTTGTTTGCTTTTGTATTGGTACTATTTTATATTGTTATCAGGAAACCAGTATTGGGATATTTGTTTCTTCACTGTTGCTTGTTATAGCATTCTTATTTCTGAGCACTAGAATGCTTGATGTTTTATTTTCTGCGATGAGAAAGCAGCCATTTTTATTAGCAGTTGTTATCTTGTTTTTGTTACTTGGTTCTTTCTATAAACACAAACGTGAAAGACAGTTTCAAATAGGGCCGATATTTCCTTACACAACCGGTAAACATGATATCGGTCAGCACAAACCTTACACGAAAAGAAGTTGGGTTAACGTAAAAGCTTGGTTTTAAAAACCGGACTGAACCAGCCGGTTCATGACTTCATTTGTTTGAACCGTGAACCGGCACCGGAATTGGTTCAAAAGAACTGATCACTGTAGGTATTGAACCAGTGCGAACAGTTGAACAGTTAAACTGGACTGTTTTGAACCGTTTTTTCCCCCTTATTTTTCTTTTTGTTTTCATGGCCCAATCCAATCTTATTTAGACTTTTAAAGTATTATGAAATAAAACTATTACTTTAATATTTGCATATCAAATCCATTTTACGAAAACTTGTGGCTAGGTTTTTTTAAACCTTTTTTACTGTTTCTAAACTTTTAAACAATTTTTTGGTGCTTTTTAAATATTTTTGACGTCATCCTTCTTTAAAATGGTTCAACCGGTTTTATTAGATAATAGTTTCATGTTCTCCAAGTTTTATTATGGTATGTCAACTTCTCTCTACACGTGCTAAATTAACTCACAGGAAACATGTTACTATGCTAATTTAGTTGATTTTAATCTGCTATATCACGTTATCCTTTCCTTCCATCTTCTACATCTTTAACACTCAAGAAATAGAGAGTTTGAACTTGATATTCTTCATGATTAAAATAATAATTCTTGAGTCTATGGAAAGATAATTCAGTTGTCTATCAACTAATGCAAAAAAACGACTAAAAATGAGTTTAAAATGAATCGGATCATCAAAAAACAATAATAGTGTCTTGAATTCTTCGGTTTAGAACATACCTAACTTTACTTAGCGATTTCTTGACCTACACTTGATGAAAATTCATGAACTTTGTGTCTTTTGAAAAATAAAAAGATTATCTACAAGGATATGCAAAACCATAAAAAACTAAGCAAAAAAGACGTTTTTTACTGCCATATTCAGCTGAAAGAGTTGCATATTAAAAATGGACATAATGACGAATTATTTGTGAGTTTACTAGTCATATATGTAAAAAAATTAACATGCCATAATAAAACATTAGGTGAAGGTTACTACTAACTAAAAAGCAAAAGTAGCAACCCACATTTAATATGGACTTTTGGTTGTTGACTTTGTATGGATCGCTGAATCATGGATAATAGTTGTTCTTTCATGATTTCATCTCTATTTTGTTTGTCATTTCTGCTTAGAATACTGGAATTTTCGTTATTGATTTTGTATAGATAACCAATCATTGGTTTCTTTTTGTATCATGTCATGAATCTCTTGATTTTGTATAGTTTGTCTTGTATAAAAAGATACAATTTTTAAAGAAAAAATTATTATTGTTACGGTTATTCCAGAGCACATGAATACTTGAATATGAAAATTTGAAACCGATAACCTGAACCAATCAAATTTTGTTTATCTGACTAAAACCAAACTAAAAGTTGATGATGTGTTATTCTACAGAAAAGTAGGTCAATCCGAAACACGAGCCGAATCTAACACGAAATAGAGTGACATGAAAACTAGACATGAACCGAACTCGATACGAAATGAAATTGGGTGATGGGTTGACACGGAAATATGTCGACACGAAAAACGGCAGTATATTAACTCAAACATGGCCCAAATTGACAACCCTAGTTTCGAAGGAACTTCTTTGGAAAATGAACGAAAAGCACCGGACCAATTGTTCAGGCCGGGATTCTATTTGTTTACCTCTATTTCTTTTAGTTATGCTATTAAACGGAATTAAACCTTTCAATAATTAAGTTTCTTTTAATACATATTAAATGACTAATAAGTAATACTTCTTATAATAACTAGTTTCTTAAGAAAAAGTTCGAACCAAAACAAAACTAAAGCGCAATTTGGTCCAACAAACGCAAAAACCATCACACCGAATTGGTTAACCGAAATTGAACCCAAAACAGACCGTAGACCAGCTGTAAAACGGGTCTTGGTTAAGACCTTTTATAAAAACGAACAAAATAGAAACATCTGTGACTGAAATTGTTCACGTTTGCCTAGCACCTATAGGTAAAAACTTACCAAAAACTTAAGAATAGAGAAGCCCAAAACTAGGGGTGTTCAAAAAACACCGAAGAACCAACCCGCTCTGCATGAACCGAAACCGAAAAAACCGATACCCATAAAACCCAAAAACTAGGGTACCCGCTAAACACGGGGCAGTTTCGGTTTTTAAAACTCGATATCCGTGGGTACCCGTCCCGCCCCGTATGCTTTTAATATATATATATTTGTTAATATAAAATAACAAAATCATTACAAAACTTAAATTCCTCAAAACTACTTAACTTAGGCTTCGTTTGTTTTTTTAAATAAGGTCTTATTTTAAAGAAACGTCTGCGGGTGCGCAGACGTTTCTGATAAGCTTGTTTGTTTTTTCATAGAAACGTCTGCGCCCGCAGACGTTTCTAATAAGGTTGTTTGTTTTTTCGCAAACATAAGACCTTATTCTGTCTTATTTTTGCTTATTTTGAGAAGCTAAAATCTATAGTTTTTTTTCGCAGACCTTCTAAACCACATCTTCTCCTGAAGACATGAAATAATACATAAGACATTTATGTCTTCGAAAACAAACAACACCTTACTTCTAGTAGCACCTACCGTTTCCCCCAATTCTTTTTTTGAGCTTCAATATCGAGAGTTCGCAAGCTTGCAACGATCGAGAGTTCAACATGGTGACACTAAAACCGATCAACAGTGCCAACTTTAATTATATCGAGCTCTCATCGAAAATCTGTTTGATTTCTGCTAGTGATTTATTCATTATTGTTGAATTGTTTCTACCATTGTTTATTGTTTTATTATGAATCTAAACTTGTTGATAACAACAAAAATGAAAAACAGTTCATTTAGGGTACCCGTGACCCGAACTGTGGATACCTGCACAACGGGTACCGCTGTTTGCAATTCGGTTTCGGTTTCCAAAACTAGGTACCCGCTCGGCAGTTGCGGTTTGCAAAAACTTCATTACCCGCCCCGCCCTGTGAACACCCCTACCCAAAACCTCAAACAATTTATTGTTTGTCAACATGAAAAAAAACCCTACATAATAACTCTTTTTTGAAAGATAAATACAACTTTTTTTAAAAATTTGAACAGATGGTGTGTTGGTAGTAGCTGGAATCTTAAGTCTTTATTTGTTATATATGTTTATGATAATAAAATTAGAAAGTGTTAAATGATATAATCAAATAACTTAAATGATAATAACAACTAATAAAAAAGTTCATCTAACAATAATTATGAAATTTTACAATTTAAAGCTCCAAAAAGATACCACAACTAACTTTTTGCTCAAACAAGAGTGTAAGACTGAAAGTCTTATTTCTAAAACAAAAATTTTACAGCTTTTAGGAACTCCAAATAGCTTTAGTTCAATATGTGTGATGAGGGAAGCATGTGGTCACCATCACCACCATGTAGAGAGCTGGTTGATGCTATTTCTTTATTTCTTCTAAGTTCTGATTGGTAGATTGTATGATATGAGTAATAAATTTTGGTGTGATGGGGTGTGATCTGAAAGGGTAATGTCTAACACACATGATCATACTAACTAATCTAAACATAACCAAAAGACAAACTCCCTAATAACTCTTGTTTTTTACAATAAATATTCAACTTTTTAACTTCAATAAACACCATACTTGTAAAAAAAAAAAACCCCCCTTCAGGAATTTGGCTATGCCCCTAGCCTTTTGGGAGTTCTACAGTGTTACTATCCTTATATGTACCATTTCCTGTTGTTGCACCTTTGCTATCTTCAGTTCACACACTCAACAAAACCAATCACAATATCATACAAGCACTAGCTTTAAAAAAATGACATCATTACTTCCATTCAACACCTAAAACGTATAGAGGTGGCAAGAAAGGCATGTTAGATATGTAAAAACGGATATTTTTGTCCAGAAACTTTTAATTTTTTTAATAAACGATTAACGTGTCTGATACGATTGTAAATATTATAATATTTCGATAATAATAACCTAAATAGCACTATTGTTTAGGAGGTTTCAACCCATTTAAAGGGTTAGAGATAAAAACAAATCTTGGAACGACCCATTTGCAAGTAAACGATTTGAAAGTGCCACCTCTAAAAGCAATGCAAGAACCGCAATCATATGGCAGAAAGACTAACAGAGTGTACATCCATCCGCCTTGGCAGGGATATTTAACACAAGAACTTTGTGTGTTTCCTATGCATTCTATTTCAATATATACAACTATGTAATAAACCAAGAGAGAAATATAACAAAAATGCAAACTAGAAGTGCAAACTTCCTCCCAAAAGTTTTCCATATGAGTCGACATGAAAATGAAAACAATAAGATCCCGAAAACTTGAAACGGATTAAAAAATTCCTATTAACCCTCTTGGTTTTTATGTTCTTTCAAAGACAACCTTTTGAACCATTGTTTCCAAGCAGCATCCTGTTGCTGCTCAAGCCAAGAAAGAAAACAGCTATCCAACAAGCAGAAAGAGTTAACATAAAGAAGTTGGTACCTCACTGGTATAAACCGAAAGTTGGCCACTTGAACAATGGGCCATATTCCGCCTTCTAATATTAATGCAGGAAGAAAATCTCGTTTCACATCTTCTTTCACTTGATTAAAATTCTTCCCTGACGCAAAACCCATGTAACTGAAGAAAACAAATAAATCCACCGGCCCAAATATGATCCCGTCAAGTGCTACTTTTGTTGCAACAAACCGCATGGATTTTGGTTGGTATTGAAGTCTGAATCTTAAAAATCGATCTAGACCTTCATACCTGCAACAACAATAGATTTATTGTAAGAACATGGATGGAGGGATGAATAGAGTTCTTTGGATTTTAAACACGATTTTTGAGAACTCTTTTATCTTGTGTTCTTAGAAAAATACAAGCTATTAGTTGGATAATACGTGAAGTGCATTCACAATATAAGATATTGGTTAATTTACTAGATAATAATTCAAGAACTCGTGCACTATTAGAAATTATATATGAACTTGCGATAGTATGGAGTTAGAGAGATATCACCACAACTCCACAAGTACACAACATCATATAGTGGTTCAGGTGAAACTTAAGCAACCCAAAATCCCTTTACAACCCTCCCTCTAGTTAAAAGAACCACACCTCCCTCTTAGATAAAGAAAATCACCACAACCTGTTACGGTCAAGGTAGTGATCAACTTTCATCTTTCCACACCTTTGAACATGTCATTAATCAAATAATACCCACCTTTACAGCTTCTCCCTAATTGTCGGCAGGGATAACTGCTCAGAAGTGTTAATTGAATATTAGAATAAAGAACAACACTTGATATCTCTTGCCAAGGAACTGAAAATTTCTTGTTGAACCTAGCAGAGGAACACGCTCAATCCATAGTCAAGCTGTGCTTCGACCATCCCAAGGTCAGGATAACTTTTTAGCACTTACGAACCAGCTGCTATGATAAGTTAAAATTCTTTCTTAAGCTTTATTATTAACTAGAATCACTTAAAAGTTAATTCCTCAACCTTTGGTCATTGACCAAATCAGCCAACAAAGAGGTTTTATATCAATTAGGCAAATTGTTCAAATCAAGGAGAAAACAAACATTAAAGCTATAATAAATTTATTTTTGATATTTATCTCTTTTTATAGTAAACATATTCTAGGTGGCTTTAGTGTTCGAATATTATCACATATGTAACATAGATTTGTCTTGATCTACATGTATTTGGCATATTATAGAAACCGCATTTGCTTGATTTAAAAAGATTTGTATTTGTAAAGTGTGATTTTCAGGTGATCTTAAGATTTTTATTTAACACACATCACTAAACCTTATCTGTGTTGATTTTAGGCTTCATGAGTGATCCAAACTTGAAAATGGTCTATTACTCCAAAGTTGGATTTTAGCCCAAATTCAAGACCATGGACGGTGTGGTACGACCGGATTTCTCCCGACTTCCAAAGCCGATCTTTTTGTTGTTTGTAATTTTGAATCTTGTGAACCTCTTTGTTGTTTCAAAGCTCGAGGAAAAAGCTTCGAAATCATGGAACATTGTACCGAAGTCGACCCCTGGTCCCACCATAGTCCACAATCTTGGACCAACTTGGACGTTTAGTTGTTTTTACCATTGAAAAGATGTTTGATGCCCATAGTTATCATCTTGGACTATCACACATTTATACGACATATGTATTGCTTTTGTAATAATCTAACTATAATGTTTTGAAAACTATAAAATTTTTGAACCAACATTATGTTATGATTAAGTACTCCAAAATTCGTTAAATTGACATGATTTGCAGCTAGAAAAGGACTATTGATAGTGGTCACTATTGATTAATGGTCTAAAAGTCCTTTTGATGTCAAAGACCTTTTTTGCCTACTTTAATTATTACATCTACTTATTACATTCATTTATTTGGCAATTGCACCTTAAAATTGATCAGATGACAGATTTAGATTTAAACCCGGATAGGATTTTGATGTAGGAAGCAGATGAGATGGGCTGCTAGAGGGTTAATGACATACCAATGGTTAGAGAACTAACACTACTAAGAAGTATTAATCAACTTCAAGACGTATGATGATAGTTTTTGCGTGTTCAGAAGGCAAGATGTGGTGTTAGGTACCTGTTATTATCCTTTGATAAATTCTGAACAAATTATGATACATGAATTAGATGTTGGTGTCTGCAACTATGTGTATGTGAATGCAAAATAGGCTAAAACATGTTTGCATAGAAGAGGAGCTTATGGTTGCAACTTGCAACTATGTGTATACAGTGTATGTGTCTTTGTGTGCATATGTAGATTAAAGTTCGAGTAGATTGTAATGTAATGTTTGAAGCTGATATTAATGAAATATTATTATTACCTCTCAAAATATTATTTTAGATATGTTTTAGTAATTATTAAATTGGATTTATATTAGATTAATAGTAAGAATTAGAGTTATATTAGGATTGGATTCTTGTCATCTATTCAAATAGGGTACAAGGGTTGTAATCTTGTTATGCATAATTTGATTGTCAATTTTAACATCAGCAGGGAGTTAGCTTACCTCTTGAAAGTAAACCTTTGTGAGAACTAATCAACCTCTCGAAAGTTGATTCTTCTTGATTTAATTATCAGTTTTCAAAAGTTTGCCAACTTGATTCATATCAATATGGATCAATTATAAAGCACTGGTTTT
Source organism: Dittrichia graveolens (assembly GCA_038502395.1). Lineage (NCBI taxonomy): Eukaryota > Viridiplantae > Streptophyta > Magnoliopsida > Asterales > Asteraceae > Dittrichia > Dittrichia graveolens. The sequence goes on along the minus strand of JARJIL010000002.1, from coordinate 8,022,722 downwards.
GGACAGTTTGTAATTTGTAAAAAGGAACAAAAATCAAAATAATTGAAGTTACAGTTCACACCAGAAAACTATTCAACGTTGGAACACTATGTTCATGCTGGAGACACTGTTTTATAGGCTACTGTTCACACGAAGATTTTTCCTTCTGATTTCTATTCTTGAATAAAATAGGGACAAGCGATGACGAAAATCACAGATTTGGAGACACTAGATCGCTGAAAACCGAGAGGCTAATAAAATGCACCTGACAGCCTTGGATGCCGACATGGCTGCACTGTGAGCGGAGTCTAATCAGAGGTACAATGAAGTTTTAAATCTTTTAACTCCTGCAGCTAATGATGTGTAGGCGTTGAGTCAGAAGGTTTCGACCACAGTTGAACCGGAACACGCAGAACCACCACCCCGGTTTCCCATACCAACATTGTAAGGAATCGGATCACCACCTTGTAAGAATCAAACTTGAAACCTTAACAAAAACCCGTTAGAAGATGCAGATAACAAAACAAGATAAACACGACACCAAGATATAACGTGGTTTGGTCAGGGCCATGACCTCGTCCACGGGCAGGAATAGAGACTTCTTTATTATACGTCCACGGGCAGGAATAGACTTCTTTATTATGACTAAAGTGTTTACAAGATGTCACCCCAAAGGTGCATACGAACCACAAAGGTTGTATGACAAAAAACCCTAGCTTCGATATTTATAACTAAACAAGTAACCCTAATTTTAATTAGGAAAACCCTAATTTTAATTAGAAAAACCCTAATTTACCAAAATTAGTAACCATGACCGCCACAAAAAAAACCATACAACTTGGAGCACAAGCTTCATGCTCCACGCTGTGGAGCAAGGGCCCATGACGTGGAGCCTCCGAGATAAACCCCAAATTTTGTTTTTGATGTGCCCACGCTGAGCACACCTGTTGCATGCTGAGCACCTTGTTTTTTCAGTTTCAAATATTCTCCAAGCTACTTCAAGTCATATCCTAACACCCATTCCATTCCGGAACAAGCGCTACAGGGGACAAGAGACGATGGAACAGGGTCGAACATGATGTGGAGGGACTGGTCAGAACATAAATGATTCGGCGGAAGGGCTAAGCAATTCTCGAACCGGCATAAAAGGTTTGGGAAATAAACAGTTCAGGAAACCAATTTTGAGGACCAAGGTGGGGCAGATCATATGGCAGTGAACCAGATTTCCTTTTGGAGAAATTGAAGAAGCCGATTTTTTAAGGCGAGGAACACAATGAAGTTTATGAACCTTAAGTAGTATCCAGATGAGGAACAGCATAACAAAGTGCAATAAAGGATATCCTTAGGGTATGTTTGGTAGAGAGAAAAGGGGATAGAGAAAGGTAAAAAGAAAGATATCCCTTGTTTGTTTACATATGGAAAAAGGGTAGGTGAGAAAAACTTCATTTCCCTTTCCCTGTTTTCGTTTCTCCGCGTGAGGTAAAGAAAAAGAGGGAATTGAAAAAAAAGACTACTTAGTGGGAATTGGTCTGTGAAGTGAGAAAAAACGATCCTTCCTCTCTCCACGTCTAGGGCTCGACGCTTTGCTGTCCGGTAAGAGCCACCACCGCTGCTACCCCTTCTCGACTGCGTGGCTTCGCCACCGTTAGTTTTCGTCTGTGTACGGCCGCCGCTGGTTCTCGCGTCTATCATCGCCATTGGTTCTCGTCTGGTGCTAGCCGCCCCTGTTCTCCGACACTGCTTCTTCACCGCTGGTTCGCTGCTAGTTCGCCACCGCTGCTTCTTCACCGAAGGTATCTCTCCATCTCTGTGTACCGTTCTCTCTCTCTCTCTCTATCTAAGTATCTCTCCTGGTTTGAGTATTTCTCTCTCTCTCTCTGTTTGCTCCTTCATGGCTGCCGTTGGTTCCTGACTTCCTGTCTGTATTTGTTGCTTGAATATTGAAAGCAACTTGAAAGTGGTATTTGTATTTGTTGTTCCAGTGGCATTTTTCCAGATTAGATTATCATGGCATTTTTCCATGATTTATTTACTAGTTTTTATAACAAGGTTTTTTGATGTGGCCATAGTTGAAGGTGAGTAAAAGTAATGCATTTTAATGATTAATATATGTCCTTTTTGTATGATTTTTGAGCTTAAAATAGATTATTGTTATGAACACATTATGTGTTGGTGTTGTTAAATTGACCATCAATAGAACTTGAATTGGATTGTTAATTGACTCAAATTGATTGTTTGTTATGGAATCAATACGGATGAAAATAAACAATTTGTTACAATTCTCTGTGCTACCAAACAAGAGAAATGATTCTCTGTTATATTTCTCTGCTGAAATCTCTGTGCTACCAAACAGAAGATTCAATTCCCATTCTTCAAACCAATTCTCTTTCTCTGCAATCATTTCTCTGGAATTCCATTCTCTGTACCAAACGCACCCTTAAAGTGGGCTACAAGATGCATAACTATATATGGGATCCAGGAATCAAATGTGTTCATGGCAACAACATGAGGACAAAGTGTTTTTTTGGGGGCCAAAGTATTGATACGAGCAGGATTTAAATTTAGGCCTGGATATTTTAACATTGTTAGATCAGAATAAACTTACTTTTGATTATTAATTTTTAGATAGGGTTTATAATAGATAAAAAATGGAATTGGAATAGTATTAGGATCATAGTCACATAGTTCGCTAAAACACCCACGATCTGCGATCTGAACGTTTCGTTCCCAATCGCGGTACGAGATCGATCCAATCGCTAACTGGGTCGCGATTTGGAACGCCGCTGCAATTCAATCCAAAACGATGGTCAAAGCGTACCAAATTGATGGTCAAAACGAACCAATCAGTCTTCGATTCAGCAATTGGAACACAAATAGGAACGATCCAAACCCTTCAGGTACGTCAATTTCAAAGGCGGGGAAAAATTGAAGTGTTTGGTGATTTTGGTCGACCCCCGACTCTACGTTATCTGATTTTTTGTACTCTGATATCTAATTTCACACTTCTGAACAATAATCTAATGATTCAATTTCACATTCCAACTTCTATTAAATTGTTTAGATTGTTAAATTTCATATCTATCTTCTACTCTCCAGTAATCGTCCTCATCAGCCTTCCCTTGCTGCTGTTTTTTTTACTCACTGAAAATGGATTTTTTCTGTTTCAAATTCTGCATTATTTTGGTTTATGAAATTAATATTTTTGGATATAAATGTTTATTTTTCTGTTTTCTATTAATGTTTCTGGTTTGATTTTTGTAACTAGATGGTTATTTAAGGTTTGGTTCTTAGAAGCTGTTTTTGATAGTGGGTACATCGTACCGGACGCGTACCGAAATGAACCTACCCCCCTCCGTACCGGATACGCCTAACCTAGCGAATCTCGTTCCCGATCCTCGTTCCCGTACCGAAGCGTACCGCGAACTATGTGACTATGATTAGGATTGGATTTTTGCAATCTATCTATAGGGTTGTACTTTTGTTATGCATAATTTGATTGGTGATTTTGATATCATTGAAGAGTTGGTTTGCCTCTTGAAGTAAACCGTGGGAGAGCTAATCAACTCTCGACCGTCAATTGATCTGTCTTCTTGATTTTCTTTTTGGTTTATAAAAGTTTACCAAATGATTTGTATCCATATTTTTAATCACCTTTTGATCAGAGACTTGGTGGCCAAAAATCAAAATGTTGGTATTTCCCAACACGTTTGCACTTACAAGCACTAACATAGCATTATTTTAGGAAGGGCAGACCAGTTCACTTGCTTTTCTGTCCACAAAAGTGATGGGTGGAAAAATGTACATTACATAAGGTCTTGAGGCTAAATAAATTATTCTTATGGTATAGTGACCAAAGAAATGCTCTAAACAATTCAAGATCACTTGCTTGGAAGTTTCTACAAATACAAATGTTTCTGTTAACATGACAGATCCCAAAATCAGAATTGGTGCAGTATTTAAGTGAAGGTGTAATGAGTTTGACACAAAGTAATGTCCTAATTTGGGTAGAAACATCTTACTTATCAATATGTGTTTACCAACAAGCAACGCTAATCCTGTTAAATTTAATTATTCCTACAAATCTATTGAAGCCAACAACATAATCCTACGTATCAATAGAAACTCACAAGGGAGAAAATCGTACTTTACTCTACGCATGTTGAGAGCTGAAACGAAACGTACCATTATGTGCAATCATATGAAATAGGATAGTAAATTAATCAATAAAACACTAGTACAAGCACAGAAGTAAAATGAATACTAGGCTGTTATTTCAACCAACAGCGTGATACTTAAGACTATTATATGTACATAAGATTTTTTAAGCTACATAAGCTCCAAAGGATGTTTCTTGTGCTGCAATACATTGTTCATGTAATCAAATATGACAGTAGTGGACTAGTGGGATATAATGACATTCATGTGGTTAGTTTTTTAATCACCTAATCTAATTTCAGATTAAGAGGAAAGTATAGGAACTAAGATTTTGATACAAAATAATGTATTTTCTAAACAAATTATGTAACAAATCCAATGAAGATGATTAACCCTGCATATTTATTCTGTAAGCTTATTTCACAGGATAGTTGATTAGTGCCTAGGCCGTCCACTAAAAAACATAATGATCAAAAGAATTGAAACGCTTAAATGCCTATGTGGCACTGGTTGAGGACTTTTAAGGCATTAATAATAGAAGACAATAAAACATTGCAAAGCAAATAACAATGTTCCAAGATCACTCATTATTCTTCTTTGGAAGTTGACCTCTAGCACTCTATATCTTTGTATGGAAATATATAGCTTTGCTAACTCCAATAACGGAGAAACTTAATTACATTACTGAAATTATAATGTTACTATAGAAGGTATACGCAAATGATGGAGGAATGAGGTTATTAATTCAGGGATCTTGATGTTCGCCTAAAATTGACTTTGACAACATATGAGGATTTATTGGGCCCACAAAAATATAATATTGGTTCTTTTTTTGAACTCTCACCTTAACAAACGTAAATTACTTTTATCATGTTTGTGTGTGTATTGTAACTTTGTAACAATGTCGGGAAAATTGATTTTCAAATATAATAAGAGAAAGAATATCTAAAATACAATAAGGCAGAGGTTATTCTAAACTTATCGCAACTAAAAAGCAAATACAGTTTTCAGATTTTTCAAATAATCAACATATATTCTTAAACACTCTTTAGCAATACTATAATGAGACAATGAATTGCAATCTATGGACAACAGCGTTACAGAATAGATTTATGAATGAATGATATCCAGAATCTGATCGATTTTTAAGAGACCCTCTAAGATTACCCTATTTCAATAATTGATAATGAACTTATCTAAAATTTACATCTTCCCATGAAGTTATTTTGGTAAAAAAAAACAGAAAGAATTACTAACCAGAAGTGACCAACTGGTCCAACAAATGCCATTCCAAAAAGGCTTGTGGTAGCCACACGTCTCCAATTGATATGTAACTCTTTATCCTCTTCCTGTTGAATTAACAAGATATATCAGTATATCATTTAAAAGTGACCAATGATACAACTGAACTCAAGCTATGTACTAGAACACAAACATTAACTATTAATCCTTGTTTGAGTCTTGATTCTTTCACAAATGAGGGAATATAAAGGCTTCACTTGCAACTGAAAACTATTTATTACCAAAAAGAACTCCAAAGTATAACTAATTTATAAAAAATTACAAGGTTAGTCACAGATGCTAGCAAAACAAAGTTATTCAATCAAACCTTTGCACAGAGAATAAAAGCGATACTTGCAAGAGCCAAATTACAGCATGTTAAGGCTTATAACAAAACAAGATTACATCCTAATGACCAGATCTCAAATTTGTGAAAGCCATCTTGATTTACTTATAGAGAAACCCCTTAAGAACACTCGAGAAACCAAGCTATTCAATCGAAACAAATGCACAGTAATCAAAGATAATCTTGCAAGAATCGCCATGTGACAGTCGTACAACATACAATCATACAGTTGGATAAATATATCAGAACAAAATTAACTAAACTAATAGTATCTTTCCTCACAGAATAAGCGCCTGTTATAGTGTTGTTCCATATCAAGCTTCTGCCAAATTAGGTTTCACCCTTAAATTATAGAACAACTGAAGATTATTCTTTCTAGATTTATCACATTCAACAACTAAAAAGCCATTTATCATATGTACAGGCACTCGTACTTGTTTAACCAAAACAATTAATCTTATATACGGTCAGCAAGAATACTCACAAGCAACAAAAAGGATTCACTCACGTACACAAGCAACACAAAATTTAAGCAGAAGAACCTAGAAGAAAATGCTGATAAATAAAAAGAACGAAAAACACCTACAGAAATCAGAAGGGGTTTCTTCTTGATGGCAGTTGAATGAGTAACTGTCTGAGCAGCAATATCACCCAATCCCCAAATTATACCAGAGCTGATGACCTGCGTTTTCACCGGATGTTGAGTTAAACAGTTTTGATACCATCTCCATAGCTTCAACATTACTATAACATCCAATATCCTCCGAATTTCTTCAACAAAACTAGAAATAAATTTGAAATTTCTAGGTTTTTCTAGGGTTGCTTGAACTAGAAATTATGTAACAATTAGTTACTTTGGACGTAAATTCATCGTGTTTCTGAAGAGATTCTTGATTCTTTTGGATTCAAGCGATTATCTCGTTTCTCGATAGGGTTGGCCGCGAATCGAATAAAGAAATTGTTAAAGATAGGTTGACATTCAATTTGGGGATTTTTATTTTTCTTTTCGAATGAATTTAGAAAAGACACGAAGACCAGGGTTGGAATGAAGGCGGTGTTTGGTGGCGCGTTTATTGTTTAGTCAAAATAATACGATTAAGCGAATTTGAATTTAAGATCAAGATAAAAACACACTTTGATCGTAAAAGTTAATCCATGTCCTAAAAACTTTCTTATCCTTTACATCAATAGTATTAATGGTTCATAATGTATTTTAAAAGTTTAGATGTCGAGACATTTTTATAATTCACATGTGATACTTAATCACTTATGATTGAATATTAAAATTTTAGAATTATGTTTTTTACATAGAATTTGTTAGAACACAATTAGTTCATTTTTCTTTTAATCATTGAAGTTTATTTTTAAACATTTTTATCATAAACCTTTATTTTGTTATAATTTAATCTTCGAATTTACATCTTTTTTGTTTAAATCTTAATGGTTTTGTTTCAAATAATTTTTGTTAAGTTTCTAATAAAATTAACATGCATAATCAAATAGAGGGGATAAAATTAAAAATCATACAAAATATAAAAGATTAATCAGGTTTTTAAATAAAACTTTAAGGTCTAAATAATAACAAGTTCAAAACTTTATGATAAAATTATTAAAAAAATATTTTATGTTTAAACCGAAACTGAACATAAAATTTGATAGTTAAATTATTATTAACACGTATTATTTTATTATTGTTTTGACTTTAAACTTTTTCCGGAAAACATATCATTAATATGTTTTTCTAGTAACCCGTTCAAAAGAAAATAATTTTTAGTAATGATTTTTAAAGTTTAAATTCTTGTTTGATAATAATTTAGCCTTATTTTTATAATCTTTTTATGTTTGATCGATTAAAGTATATACTAGCTTAATACCTTGTAAATAAATATAAAATACGGAGGTAGTTAATGTACTTTTAAGTGTTTATGGTGGATAATCATAATCATATTATAAATTCATATATTGATAATAAACCAGTTAAACATTCGTGAAAACCAAATAATGAAGAAAACAAATTGATATACTCATAGATTTGTGTCGATAGTTATTAGTGGAATTAAAAATTGACATGAAATCCGATAGTTATCAGTAAAAGTTGCCCAACACATTTGTGATTATAAGAGTTATAGTTTGGTTGAAAAATGCTTTTGAATGACATAAGATTCAATTAAAAAGATGTGTAATCCATTTCTACTTAAAATCAACAGCTAACTCAAAATCTATGTCTTAAGGCTTTTAAGATTGAGTGGATGAGATTAATTTAAATAGAATGAAATGCCAAGATGTTGTTTTGATTGAATTTTAAGAAGTCTTAGAATTAAAGAGGAGAGAGAGTTTTAAATACTTTATATAGTAGTATAGATATTAGAAATTATGTTGTTATGGGTGTATATTTATGTTTATGTGAGAGTATATTTTAATTGATTAAAAAGTTAAAGTAAATTAGGAGAGAGATTGAAATGGTTAAAGATTGAATGGATGAGATTAATTTAAATAGAATGAAAGGCCAAGATGTTTTGATTAAATTTTAAGAAGTCTTAAAATTAAGAAGGAGAGAGAGTGTTAAATGCTTTATATAGTTGTATAGATAAGAGTTATGGTTTGATTGAAAAATGCTTTTAAATGACATAAGATTCAATTAAAAAGATGTGTAATCTATTTCTACTTAAAATCAACAACTAACTCAAAATCCATGTCTTAAGGCTTTTAAGTAAGAGCTTTTAGTGTATATGTGTATATATATAAACACAAGATGTTTTACATTTTTTCAATATCACTCTTATTAATATTAACACCGCTAGCCACCCGTGACCGGTGTCCGATTATTACCTGTTCTATCAATCGGCAAACTCTTAGGCCAATTTCTCATGGACTCATGATATTTTTAGGGGCACTTTCGTAATTCTTTAAAAAAAATGTGAGATTTTAAATATCCCGAGAGATATGTTCATGGGTGTGGATGATTTTAACTTTTTCACTCTTGTTTTTGAGTTTTTTAAAGACAAAAACTGAAAGGAAGGAAATGAAAGGGAAAGAAAGGAAAAGAACGTGACTGATTGACTTGTGTTATTTAGTTGGAAGGAAATGAAAGAAAATAGAGGGGGAGTCCTTTCCTTCCTTATCATCCCGTTTTTGCACCGTGTTCTCGAGTTTTAATTTGGAGGGAAAAAAGAGATTTAGAAAAAAATAAAAAAAATTGTGTTCCAGAGTTATTTTAATGAAAAAAGAGAAAAGATTTCAATGTTTTTTTTGGTTAACTTTACCTCCTAAACTTTCCTTTCAAAAATAAGAAGATTTGAAAGAAAAGGAGAGAAAAAATTTATGCCTTTTTGAATGACTAAATTAACCTTAATCATAATAAATAATTTTAAAAAGTAAAAATATTACTGTAAAATTACCCTTTTTCTTCCTTCATCTTCAACTCGAGAACACATACTTATTTATTTTCTCTCCAATTTCTTTTTCTTTTTTTCTAACTTGGAAACATAAAAAATCAAAATTAGAATTATTATCTTTTCTTTGTTTTTTCTTTTATCCTGTTAAAACACGCAACATTAAAAAAATATTTTAAGTCAAAAAAATCGTCTTTCTCTCTTTTTAACTTTGCCTCCTTAAAAAAACAAGAATATAACTTACTTATTTCCCCCTTTCATTAAAAAAAAAACTCGAGAACTGATGCCTTATTCTTGAGTTTTTTTTAGGGTTAAAAGAAAATGATTTATAAGAAAATATACCTAAAATGTGTTAGGAAGAAAATAAAAGTTTAAGCTTATTTTACTAATCTTTCCTCGTAATTTCTGATGATTTGAAAGAAAAGAATTTTCTTTTCATTAATCTTTTATTTCTTCTTCGTCCCATGCACCACCGACTCCAGTGATGTTTCTTTCATCCCCAAATATTTCTTCGGCGTTCTCTCTCCCTCTGTCACACGCACACAGTCTCGCTAGCTCCTTCTCGACCAGGATAGGAGTTGTTTGGAGATTATTAGGCAAAGGGCGTTGGATGTGTTTTTCATTCAGGTACTGTTTTCTTTTATTTATTTAATCGAATAATTTAGGATGGAACAAATTGGTGAGGAAAAATGTTACTATTCATGTTGAAGATTTTTGTGAATATGGTGTTTATGGACTTTCATTGATTATGCTAATTTGAGTTTTTGTGAAAGTGATTTATCGTTACGGACTTAGGGTCACTATTTGGCAAAATGGTTCCCATCCCCAACATTGCAAAGTTTACTACTCTGATGACTCTTTTATTTTTGTATCACTAGCGAGCGTCAACTATTTAATGCACATCATATGTTTGATGAAATGCGCGGCTTAAAAAATTGTTAGAAATGTTCATCTTTTTGATTTTTTTGAGTTATATAATTCACTACCATTGCTAAAAATGATCTATATTTTAAAGTTATGTATATGTCATTCAATTGTCAAGTAATTTTGTTTCATTGGACCTCTATATTTTGCCAACCTAGAGCACAACCACATTGACCTATTGGAAATATAGGTCTTTCATATATCATTAACTGTGAAAGAATATCTTACATTTTCTGATGTGATGTTGTAAGCACAAGAACCTCAAGAGTTATGCATTGAAATCTATTATACTTGCTTAGAGGACACATAATTTTCATATATGTTTATTTGTGGAGAAGTTCAAACATAATGTATGCTTTTTTGTTTTATCGCCGACTCTGAATGTTACCGAAACGATTTTTGACAAATTGCATTTTATTTTCCTTAACTTTTTTTACAGAGCCTTTGATGATAGAATAACCGATGCATTTCACGGTTACATTGAAGAGAGAAGTTTAAACGATAGTCTGTTTCCCTTCTTACAAACATGGATATATGTGAAGGATCACCGCAGTCTTATGCGTTGGTTCAAATTTGATGCGGCATTTGTTAAATACACCAAGCTTCAATTTTTGGGTTTAGCTGGGTATTACCGACGATTCATTAAGGACTTTTCTAAGATTGCCCAGCCACTAACCTCGTTGACTCAAAAAGACAAGAAGTTTAGTTGGGGTGACAGACAGGAAGAAGCGTTCCAGAAGCTAAAGCACAAGCTATGCAATGCACCAATTCTGACATTGCCAGTAGGATCGGAGAACTTTGTAGTGTATTGTGATGCCTCTCATCAAGTTTTGGGATGTGTATTGATGCAAAAAGACAAAGTTATTGCATATGCTTCAAGACAACTTAAAGTTCACGAGAAGAACTACACAACTCATGATCTAGAACTTGGAGCAGTAGTTTTTGCACTTAAAATTTAGAGACATTATTTGTACGGTACTAAGTGCACTATCTTCACCGATCATAAGAGTCTTCAACACATCCTTGATCAGAAAATGCTCAACATGAGGCAAAGAAGATGGGTGGAGTTACTCAATGACTATGATTGTGAAATTAAATATCACCCAGGCAAGGCTAATGTGGTAGCCGACGCGCTTAGTAGGAAGGTAAGACCTAAACCTTCAAGAGTGCGAGCATTAGGAGCACTTGTTCAGACAAGCCTAAAGACAAGAATCCTCGAAGCTCAGTATCAGGTGTTAAAAGGGGAAAACTTGAGGAATGAGACCTTGCACCAACTCGAACATAGATTTGAAGCTAAATCTGTTGGAGTCCGCTACTTTGAAGACAGGGTGTGATAGATTTGGTATCAGAGCCATTGTTAGTTTGTTGGCTAAAGTTGGCATCTGTGACACCTTCTTTTCTCCTAATGGATGTAGTTTACTTGAAGGTTAGTGGTATATGCTTTTCTTTACCTTCATAGCATATTTCTTTTATTTAGTTTCAGATTTATATATTTCAACTCTGGGGTGGTTCATATGAGAACTATTTTTCGTACGAGAATTGCGAGAACCAATCTTGGCCGTTCATTTTGGATAATGGAGTTCATGGATGAAGAGCGTGGGGGGATTGAGTGTGGCAGGGTGCATGTAAGGAATTCATAGGTGGGCAATCCAATTGAAGGAGGGGAAATTGGATGGCTAAGATTGGTTCTCGCGATTCTCGTACGAAAAACAGTTCTCGTTTGAACTTTTGCCTTTCAACTCTTTGACCAATTTATCATGGCTAAAAATGTTTATCTTTCAAACTTATGTGAAATACGCATTATGTTAAATATAATTGAAAACACAAACATAAATTGTTTGAGTATACTTTTTCATTGTTTAGTTAAATATAATTGAAAACACAAGATAAAATTGAATTCAAATATCAACGTAATAATAACCTTAATTTTATGTGCAAATCTATTAGTTAAAAATAAGAAAACTTAAGAATAAAATTTTTATATAAAATTCTAAGTTGTAAGGCTAGTTAAAAAAGTCACTAACATGATGATTGTTTCACTACCTAGTAATTATGTTAAGTGATAGTTTTGTACGGTTATCTACTCACCCACTAATCATTAATTTTAAAGAGCCCCAAAGAGGTAGCAGTAATTTTATAAACAACTTTATGCCACTAACCAACGGTTTTAGAAAGCTCACTAAGTGATTATCAAACATATTATAAACAACTCACTACCAAGCGGTTTACGAATAATTACAAAATTTTTATATCATCATTGAAATCATCATTTTCGTGTGAATAAAACAGATTTTCTCTCTACGTTGTCAAATACACACACATATGTGTGTGTGACAAATATTGTTAATAAGTAACCGAAAACATTCATTATCATAAAAGGAAAAAGAAATGGCAAATCATAATTCATACGCAAGAAACGTCCGATATAACTAACAAATAAATACAATTTGGCGAGCAATAATAATTCACAATGATTGTTAAAAATTTTAAGCATTCTCATGGGTTTTTATATTATTGGTGTTTCGTTATTTGAATTGGATTATATTATGATAAGTGTTTTTATTTTTATGTTGGTTCACGTTTGTTTATCCATTATGTTTAATGACAAATCTTTATTTATTTTACAATACCACGTTACTAAACCATAACAAATCAATATAATATATTCTTAATTTTATTTTGAGTTCATCAATTAATCAACACACACCTTCGTTCATTATATATCGTATCTACGTTTTGAAATAAATGTTATCATAGACAAAATTTTAAAAATTAGTATATTTTTAATTCTTTTATTGAAAGACCAAGAAATCGGTGATTATGTTGACTATTATACGTAGAGAGAATGAATATAAAAAACGAATCAAACGTCAAAGAATTACATACCTATGGATAAAATCAGTTAAAAATATACTTATTTCTTAAAATGTCATATTATGATAAAATTTATATCAGTACGTAGATAAAAATAAGACGGTCATAAATATATAATTATTTTTTTCTCTAAACAAAATATATCACAAGTTATTAAACATAATTTACAAACAACTTATATTTAATTACATTAATATACAATTTTCATAAAACCCAAGTCACAATTTACTTCTAACACCCTCACAATTTACCAATCACTTGAAAGGATCAGTCCATATTATAGGTTTTATAAAGGGGTTTGGTGATACGGTACACGTGGGTTTTTTTTAGAGTTATTCAAGACTATAAGTAGTGTGGTTTCTAACTTGAAAGTTTTATTGGTTTTATAATAGAGGTTCTTCATTCTTGAGCCTTGAATTGAATATGTTGTTTTGACTTTTAAATACATAAAACTTCCAAATTATTATATCAAACCAGCTATATTATTATTTCAATGTTATGATATGTGTGATCTTATTTGAAATACTAAGTAGTTATGTAATGTTAATTTTGTGCTTCACAATATGAATTTAAGGTAACTTTGTTTGAAGGATTCAAATTAGCTTTGTAATTTTTTAACAAGGTTTCTTGAGCTTTAGATGATGTGTGCTTTATTGGGTTTATACAATCATATATTGCAAGTAAAGAAACTATATATAGTAGTCTTAATAAACGAATATCATCAGCGGTCCTTATATATGTGTATATAGAAACTAAAAAACATGCTTATCTTTACCCGGCGCAATGTGTGGGCGATCTGACACTCATTCTATGATCAAACCATAATCAATGTCAAACTACGGTCAAATTCTTCACCAACACTAGCAACTACAATCTCTCACCACATCAACATATCTACCACCGCCACCACAACTAGATGGCTGGATCCCTTATCACCGAACCACACACCTACATCTTCCAACACTATCGAACGTCTTCACCACCCAAACATGTCCAATACTAACATCAAGTCACCTATTACCGACACTCTTATTTCACCGGTAGACACCATCTACACCTCAAATTGATCTACCCATCATGTAACAGCCAAATATTTAGCTCAATTTTGAACATTTTCAAACCACTTTTTCAGTCTAGTTTATCAACCCATAAACTATAAGGTTAAGACTAATTTCTTCCTACTTTTTCAAAAGAGACGTAGGAAATATATATTTTTTATTATATAAATAGGTAACCTATTATGTGGTTACCTGTTAAAATAAGTAAAGACTTTAATTTTTCATTTAGAGTTTTGGCACTAGCTAGAGCTCCCACCGTTGGATCACTACAATCCTTGATGACCTTATAAGAAGTCCTTCATACTTATGAAACTGAAGCCTGATCAGCCTCATGTTGACTATCGTTGTCGGATTAAAAAAAATAGCAACAATGTAGCCACCTCCATAACTTCAAGCTGAAGTCTGATCGGTCTCTATTAACTCCCTTCCATCCCCACGTACCTCTCTTCAGTTCAAAACCACCTGATATGAATCAAACTGGAAATCAGAAATAACAATGAAAATATAGAATAATCAACTTTTGAGAGGTCGATCGACTCTCCTATAGTTTACTTTCGAGAGGTAAACTAACACCCCAAAGATATGAAAACTATCAATCAATTTCTGCATAATCAATATTACAACCCTAATACATATTTTTAATCAAAGATAATAATCTATTCCTAATATAAAAAAACTCTTAAATCTTTATCTAAAAAGAGTTCATATCTAATTATATCAACTAAATAATAAATGATAACAAACTTCTATATTTAAATATTCTATAATAGACCATATCATTACTCCCCCCCCCCCCCAAAACACCTTGTCCTCAAGGTGTTGCCACTATTGAGTCAAATTTCGGGATCCCATATATAATTATCTTTGTCTTGTAGCCCACGTCGCGATATATCCCATGGCTGTCCAGCAAGGTCATCATGCCATGCATCCATTGTTAGTTTTAATAAGGGTAAATTGCATGAAAATGCAATGAACTTTGTCTTAATTATCATTGTATACAACCAACTTTATTTTTTTTAAAAATAATACAATCAACTTTTATAATCCTCCCATTGTATGCAAGTTGTTGTATACTATGACAATTATGAAAAAGTTTATTGTATACAATGGTAGCTAAAGACTAGACATAGAAAAAAGTTGTTCGCATACAATGAAATTTTTTTGAAAGTTAGTTGTATTATTTTTAAGAAGGGCAAAATGCGCGAAGATACAACAAACTTTGCCAATATTGTCATTGTATGCAATTAACTTTATTTTGTACCTAAAAATACAACTTACTTTAAATTTTGGTTCATTGTATGCAACATATTACCCACTCAACCAGTTACAGGTTAAAATTTTTATTTTTTAATTTCTTAATTAATATATTCATGTGTTCTTCTTTAAGTTCTTCATAACTTCATCTTCTTCATCAAACAAATTAAGAATTATTAACAAGAAAAGCATAAACAAATCTTTCTATAAATGTTATGATAGACAAATCGATTGAACCCTAACTAATTCTGATTCACAATGACTAATGGATTATGTTCACAAATCTAGAACTATAATAGACAAATCTGAAACTCGCATGAAACAAATCTGGATGAACCCCATATGGGACAAACCTGGAACTCACATGAAATAATCAAAGGCTGTGATGAATAATCGATTACAGGCCTGGAACAAAGATGTAATACACCAAAGTTTCAAATCTACAATCCCTAATCAAAACCCATAAAACTTTTTACAAACCCAAATCGAACAATCATTGAAACATCGATCTCAAAAGTATCAAGAAGAAACCTTAATCCAACAAAAAAACCTAACCTAGAACAAGTTGTTATAGATCTGATATCACGAACCCTCGGAGCAAAACCTTTTAGCGATTGAAAAACGTTGGAGATTTGAAATCAAGTACCCTTTGTATGAAATGAACAATAATTGCATTTGGAAAGGAGTTGCTGAAGAGATCTGGAAAATGATAGATGAAAAATCCCCAAATCACAAATCCTTTGAAAATGATAGATGAAAACTCTTGAGCCCTTGAATTACTTCAAAAAGCAAATAAAACGAAAATAAATAAATAAAAACCTGAAATTCACTAGAAAAAGTCGTCGGAGATCATAAAAAGTCGCCGGAAACCGGTTGTTAACCTTGTAACCTACTGTAGCAGGTAGTGTTGCATACAATGACCTAAATTTTTAAGTTGTGTGTATTTTTAGATACAAGTTAAAGTTGGTTGCATACAATGACAATATTAATAAAATTTGTTGTATTTTCGCGCATTTTGCCCTTTTAAGAATTTAAAGTTAGTTGTGTACAATGACAATTAAGACAAAGTTAATTGTATTTTTATACATTTTGCCCTTTTAATAATGCCCCATTAAGTACTCCATAAAGAAGCACAAGCTCATTGTTTGGCATCCATTTTCCAACATCAGAATTCCTTCCTCTAAGTTGCAATCTTTTCTTGCCCTGTACGAAAACTATTGCTAGAACATTGTTTCCCATGGAGGGCAGCCCCCTTTCCCCGCTAGAAAAATATTCCGGGTCAGTGTTGACAATATCTTAACGGTTCACAGCTTTAAACTTACCCTTGGAAGCACCTGTTTTCTCCTGGGATGACGGTATCAGATGAGGTCTTCATTGAAATTTAATGAAACCGTGCGGCTCACTGGCTGGGTCATGCCGACCGAGATAGGTGGTGCTTCTGCTGGTCTAGGTTTCGGGGAATGCTGTATCCGATTCATCAGCGGCTTCATTATCTCCGCATGTCTCTTTTCTGATTCTTCCCTAAACGATTCTAGAGCCTTCTCTAGTTTCTCAAAACGATCCCCTGTTGTAGCCTTGAGCTACGCAATATCATTTTCCAGATCAACAGTTTTCGTCATGCTAATCAACCAGGTTGATTGCTGCAAACTGAAATGCCACCGATTTTTGCGGTGAACAAGACGTGAACAGTGTTGCCGGATGAACAGTGTGTCGTGAATAGTAACTCCAATGAACAGTACTCCGATGATCAGCTTTGAAACTCCACAGGTGACAGGAAGACTGCTCTAATACCAATTTGATATGAATCAAACTGGAAATGAGAAATAACGATGGAAATATAGAATAATCGACTTTCGAGAGGTCGATCGGCTTTCCTATAGTTTATTTTCGAGAGGTAAACCAACACTCCAAATATATGAAAACTATCAATCAATTTCTGCATAATCAATATTACAACCCTAATGCATATTTTTAATCAAAGATAATAATCTATTCCTAATATAGCTCTAACTCCTAACCTTTATCTAAAAATAGTTCCTATCTAATTATATCAACTAAATAATAAAAGATAACAAACTTCTATATTTAAATATTCTATAATGGACCATATCACCACCACCCGCCGATGTCTCTTGGATAGATTCCCTTGTCATCGCTCTATCCTCCGGTGAGCCCCCCGTGTCTCTCTGACTTTCAACGAACCACCCACCAAGCCAGCCTCCTCTATCCCACGGGATGATGTATGCTTCCAACATCGCAGTCATCCACTTGTCAACCTCCATCCTGTCCTGTGAAGATGCAGCCGCATGCCCCCTATCGACATACACTCTCTATCTCTCCATCTTCTCAGGCAAAATATTTGGGTATGTGTTCTTTTACAACTTCCTGTATAGTTAGCTTTTCAAGTGTGATTTAGGGTTCTCAATGGCCGAATCCACTTTTGATGGGTTTTTTCATCTTCTTTATTCTCAACATACTACCGGTTGAAATCATCATTATTTTGGTCGATCTTGAGCTATGATATGCACCGTAAATCGTCATCTCTTTGGTATCTATTTGGTTGATCAGGCTGAAATCGTCATTTGCTTTGGTTGAAATCTTCATATACTTTGGGGCTTGGAAATCAATCATCAATTTTCCAACGTGAGATGATAAATTCCATTTTTGGTTCATCAATTGTCTTTAATCATCTCACGGTGGAACTGGTTCATCTACTTTGAGGTTTGGAAGGTGTGCCTGTGTTGTTCATCTTGTTCATGGTTGAGATATCAGGCACCAATCACTGTTGCTGCTTCTTTAACCTATAAACTCTTTGTAGCAATTTTTGGTTCATCAATTGTATTTAATCATCAATTTTCTTATGAATATGTTTCTGGTTAGTGAATCTCACATCAGCTTCTTGTTTAGTCAATTTCTTATGTATCACATTTTTAGATTATGCATCAATTTCTTATTTATGAAACATGGTTCATCCATTTTGATGAGTATTTCATCAACATTTTTTTAGATGAATATTAGCTGTGCATTAATTTTTACCGGAGAATCTGATTGTTCATGTTTTTGAATTTATGCAAACATGAATTTTGGGAGGCAGCGTGATTTGAGGAATCTATGAGTGTTTTTTGATTTCCTAGTTTACCCTTCAACCTCATTTAATGATTGTTATTTATCATCAAAATTTGACTTTTTAGTTGACTTCTGATTAAATCTATGCCTTATAATCCCTCTACCCATTTTACATTAATTTACCTCTTACTAGAACTCTACTTTGTATATACACATAGGGGATGGTTTATTTGAGAATCAGAAAAACCCGAGTACTACAAGAACCATCGTAAACTATAGATTTAATAAATCAAGGGTTGATAATAAAGAAGGGCATTCATGAAATTAACGGTAAGGTGGAGGTTCTTTTTAAAACCCCCAAGGGGTATAATGGACATTGTCATTTAAATTAAAACAACCTGCCCTCTTTTGGTGTTGGTCAAAAGAGCAAATGAATCTTCATTATTTCAAAAAGCGGGAACAAAGCAAAGAACCAAAATGCTAAATCAGGGATAAGAGATCGAGATATAATTTGAAATTTGGATATATCGTGCATATGATTCCTTCAATCTTTGCGATTGAGTTGTGAAGTGGAACCTTAAAAATTGAAGGGGTTGTAAACCCTAGAAATCGTAACCTCACATACGTGTTTGAGGTGTTATAGGTAAAAGTTTTGAGATTAGCTCTGCCTCTCGAGAAAGGAGCATTCATTATCCCTGACATTAAATAAAACACCCGTATGACTTAAAATTAGTGGTACGATATTGAAACTAGAATTTAATTGGGAAGCTCGACGTAAGCGTAAATTACCGGGTTTTAATTTAATGAAGTTGATGTGTGCATGGAGTGTGGATGCGGAGTAACTTGATTTGATTTAAATTTGCATAGTTATCTTCTTATCTATGTTAAGCAAATTTAAATTGTGTTTTTTTTTATCTCGTACATATCAGCCGACTAATTTAATTAGTTTAGGATTTCTAGTTTGGTTTAGTTATAAATATCGTAGCTAGGGTTTCTTGTTATTTAACATTTGTGGTTTAAATGCACCTTTGGGTGATATCTATGTAAACACTTTAGTCATATTAAAGAAGTCTCTGGTTCTTGTCCGTGGACGTAGGTCGTGACCCCGACGGAACCACGCTATATCTTGGTGTCGTGTTTATCTTGTTTATGTTGTCCACATCTTTTAATGGGTTCTTATTAAGGTCTCAAGTTTGATCCTTACAACACCTTGTGGGCAATATAAAAGACATAATCGCGGTAGCATAACATCTATGCTATAAACCAAGAAAAGTATATATCCTACACATTAAATCAAACTGCTCATATGCATTCTTAGATAAAAGATAAACAGAAAAAACAGAACATGCGAAAAGAAAAGAAACACCAAATTATAATCTGATTAATGTATGAAACTATAAATTACCTTTACCGGATGTATACAACCAT
This sequence comes from Dittrichia graveolens, assembly GCA_038502395.1. Classification (NCBI taxonomy): domain Eukaryota; kingdom Viridiplantae; phylum Streptophyta; class Magnoliopsida; order Asterales; family Asteraceae; genus Dittrichia; species Dittrichia graveolens. The sequence continues at coordinate 8,002,965 of JARJIL010000002.1, read as the reverse complement.
AAGTATTCAAATTGCTAGAGTGAACATAAAAGTAAAAGACGATTATAAATATACAAAGAGAGGAGAAGGTAAGGAAAATTTTTAAAGTACAAATGCTACGAGAGAGAAGGAAATTGGAGATGGAGAAGGAATTAGAGATAGACAAGTGAAAGGTAAAAAAATAATCATTGGAGAGTATATTGTATATTTTATGATTTTAGATTTAGTTGCACATGTGCAACTTGAATTGAAGTTAACTGTTAGTAAGTTTCAAATAGAAGTTACAAAAATATTTAATGCAGTTTTGAGTAAATCAAAAGATTGGTTTAACATGAAGAATTATGAATTAATAAAACGGTTTGCAAATGGAAGTTTATTAATTGCTTTTCCAATCTGGAAAAGTGTATGCATTTGGAATGTTTGAAATTTATGATTATATATATAATTAGTTGTTGCATATGTTCAATTTGTTATTGCACATATGTAAAGATTGGTGTGTATTGCCTTCTAAAATTGGTTATAACTTGATTTTAGTCCTTTAAAAAGTGTGTTTTAATATGTTTATTGATTGAACTAGTTTATATAATGAGTGATGTAATGATAATTCTTAAGATTTTATATTTAGTTGTGCATGTGCAATCATGTATTGCCAAAATGCTTTGATGTTGGTTCTATTTAGTTCTTAATTTTAAAACTCAAGTGTCAAGTGTAGTCACATGTGCAAAAAATTTAGAACCACATGTTTAATCATCTATTGCCTACCTTTCTGTGGAATTTGTGATAATATGATTATCCTTTCATTGATTGAATTAATTTTAACCCTTTTAATGATTTAATTGTGATATGTAATGATATTCTATTGAGTTGCATATAGACACCAAATATGTTCTTATTGACTATTTTATAGGTATATATTTGAATTTTTGGTAGATATAGTTACACGTGTGCACTCTTAAATTTGCTTTCTTAGGCCTTTAGTTATATCTCTCCTTTTTCTTTTCCTTTCCCAATATCACGTCAGCGCCACATCATTTCCTCTCTCGTTTCCTTTACCCTACCCAAAACAAGTGTTATACCTTTCCTTACCCAAACCTTTTTCATATTTTTTTATTTATATATATATATATATATATATATATATATATATATATGTGTGTGTGTGTGGAGGGGGGTGGGTGGGTGGGGGAGTGTCATGCTTCTCGCTCGAGTAAATAAGCCCGGAGGGTTACTCGATTGGGCTACCCGATTGAGTTGTTTTGATGTTCCTGATGGGTACCCGAAGGTACCCGCCCCCTTCGGATATTGCATAACGCATGGTCTTATCGATTGCACATGTCAATTGTACTCGATTTATTTAGTATCACGAACATATTTAACAAACATTAAAAAAATGTTTTAATAAAGTTTTTAAATGGTCTCAATTCTTTTGTAGATTCGACAGAAATTTGTAATTTTATGAGCACCTCTTGCATATGTGCACATAAAAAAACTGATTTTCATATATTTTTTGTTTTTTGTTGAGGTTTGTGCAGGGTTCACGAAAGTATAGAAGAGCATCAAGGAGAAAATTAAGAAAATGAAAGTTGTTCATAAATCAAGAAAGAGATTTAAATTAGTTATAAATGATACATGATGTACTTATTTTTTTGGTACTTAAGTTGTGAAAATTATTGTTGAGTTTCAAACAATATTCTTGAGAAGTATTTAAATATTGGATGCTTGAGCTTCATAAATGTTGGCCAACTTCCGAAAACATGGAAGCTGTTTAATTTGGTGAAGGTTTTTTTTTTTTTTATTGATTTAAGTTTAATTTATGGAATTCTGTTATTTTGTATCCCATGTAACATTCTAGCTACAAATAAAAAACGAACAACATTTAATTTTTTGTAGTAATGCTAGATTGTAGTTTCACGCTAGCAAACGTTCACATTAACATTGATAAGCATGCCATATGCTCCGTTTTTGCCCCCTTTTCGATGCAATGTTAATTGAGTTATATGTCAGTGATAGGTGTACCAAGAAATAGATTTATAATATACAAATTATTCTTTTTTTAGATTATTCAAAAGATAAGAAAATGTAAATAACTTTTGTATCACAAATCAACACAAAAAAGTTGTATAATATAAACATTACTCGACACAAATATGTAAAGAGATACAACTAAGTTAACAATATATAATACATAGAAAAGTGATGCACACTAAAACAAAATGAGAATACACAAAGTGCAATTTAGTACTATGTCACAAAAGATGTGAGTAGAAAAAAAGTGTTCAAACTTTCATTCAAGAACTCTTCATCTGATGTGTCAATATCTTCATGAGACTCTAACTCCTCTTCAACATCTTTGGGTCGATATTTGGATCTTCAATATTGTTAACACATATTTAGTCAAGTGTGTTATGTTGAATTAACTAAACAATACAAGTCCTTGACCCAACTTCCATTTACTTATAACGAAGTAAATTAAATACAAGAAAAGAAACAATCAGAAAACATAAATATCCTTATAATAAATTAGAATCCAATAAGATATACAAAATCTAAATAAGGTATCCAATATTAATGTTTGAATAATTGTCATTCTAAAATGATTGTTATTAAATGTATGGTTGTTTAAAATTAGAAAAGATGCACATGTGCAACTTCAAAGAAATATAACCTAATTTTGAGTTAAAACAAATGGTCAGATTTAAGAAAATACGACTACAGTTAGATTCTACATATATAAGTGCATACATGCAACATAGTACAAACATAAATTTTTGGTGAAGCTATGAAATGATCCTTCAATTTAGCAAAGGTTTAGTTCCTAAATATGTATCAAACTTGTCACCTTTCGCTATTATGTATACTGAACTTTTAAAGTTATCTTTTAATGTATCAAATTTGCAAAACCTACCATTTAATGTATCCAACCTGCTATAGCAGGTTACATGTTGATGTGGTGCCAGTTTGGTTGATGTGGCTGTGGCTTGGCCGTTGACTTGGCTTTTTTATTTAAAAATAATTCAAAACAAGGAAATAATAATAAAAAGATAATAATAATATTAATATGTTCAAGTAAGATCCAAATGTTGTTTACTTGTTCATCTAGTTGATCAATGGCGGTTGGTAGGAGCAATCTTTGAAAAAACGTGTTTGAAGAAACATTCATGTTCTTCAAAGGTTCATAGTTGTGATTTTGTTCGGATCTCACGGCGATATCTTAAGGTTTGATTCAAGTTTGTTTGTTTAGTCTTCTCGGAAGAATCTCCGACCAAATCGATTACATTTCATTGTTAAAATAGGAAGTTTTATTAGGATCAGAAATTGATCATCATTTCCTATTTAATTGATTCAGTTTCTTGTTTTCTTATTATTTCCATCAATGTATTGTGCCTATAAATTCCAGGCTCCTTGTACGATTTTAATACAAAGAAAATACAAAGAAATAGTTCAATTCTCTAATGTCTATTATGGTATCAGAGCAGTGTTCTTGGTTCTAGGACCAGCTGCTCATCAAGTACCAAAAGCCGACCATCTCTAGCAAACCAAATCACCATGTCCGAAGACAGCAACTTGGACTCCGAGTTGTCAACACAAATTGCCAATCTGTTGAAGAATGGCTTCAATTCCCAAACCCAAAATCCAAAACTTTCGGATAATCTTCAGATCAATCTCAAACTAAACAATCAAAATTTTTCACTATGGACTCGAATGATTCGAGTAGCCATTGGTGGAAAATTGAAAGCATTGTTAAAACATTTGACAACCAACCCACCAAGCCAAGAGGACAGCAAGTATGAGTAGTGGGAACAAGATGATTTAATCGTCTTCTCATGGCTCATTCAAAACATCGAGCCCACACTGGCAAGTAATCTCACAGAATATCCTACAACAAAAATGTTGTGGGATGCTCTAATGATCACCTACAGCAGTGGAAAAGACAAGTTGCAGGTTTACAATCTTCATGTAAAAGCGAACAAAATGAAGCAGAATGACATGTCGTTGGAACATTTGTGGATCACGTTACAAGGGACATGGGGAGAAATCGATTGAATCGATCCAAACCCGATGAAGTGCACAGAAGACATCAGGGCTTACACCAAAATCAGGTCAGACCAGAAACTGTTTCAATTTTTGAGTGCCCTAAATCGGAAATACGACTCTATTAAAAGAGAGATTCTTCGACTTGAACCCCTACCTACGGCTGAGGAAGCATACTCCACAGTGCGTAAGGAAGAAGCCCATCAAGTCATTTTAGGGGCCTCAACTTGTCACACCCCGCTAAAGCGGAAACACGAGGTGTCACAGCACAAGATATCATCGCACAAGGTAAATAGATAATAACCATTAGATTAAATTAACAAAATAAGTAGTTCGGATGAAACATAAATAAAGGTTACATAACCGAATAATATTTAAAGGACATTGTCTTGTACGTTGCGTAAATGAAATAGATAATGTTTATATAAAATGTGACGATGAAGATGAAGATGCCACACATCATGTTTGCAAGCATAAGGTACCTAACGGCGGTCACCTGAAAGCACGGGTAAAAGAAAAGGGTCAACTACTAGAGTTGGTGAGTTCATAGGTTTTTAATGTATGCACAAAAGATCTTTTAAATGAGAAAAGTTTAAATAATTGATGGAAGTTTTTGGATAAAAATCCAAGTATGAAATAATGATAGAAGATGTATTATATTGCCCAATACGTTGCACATGGTAGTAATAGACTATGATGATTATTGCTTGAGCCATTATCCAACCTAGCCGACAACCAATTGCCCATGATAAACCTAACGCCTATATTAAATGACGTTAGTAGTGGTAAAGTACATCTATAGTTCGTCAACCATAAATGGGAGACGTCGGAATCTCCAAATAGCGCTACTTACAAATACCATCGGCTCACTAGCGGAGTTAAGGAATAATGTCCAACGAAAGGGCCTTACAACGATCACCCAAGCACATCAAAGAATAATACCATAATTGCTCAAAATAATATTTGAAATAAATAAGAAGATAGGCAATAAACTTTTCATGAAATATATACACATGCTTTCACCCCAAAATAATATGAAATACGGTAAAAAGGGGCTATGATACTCACTCGGTATGCAAAGGTGTTTTCTTGTGAGGATTTCTTGTTCCTACCGAAGCTCCTTTCCTAATATAAAAGGTATGTAGCTCTATTAGACTTATTTTATTTATTATTTTGTATTATTTATTTGTGGTTAACTTATTTATTTAAATAGTTAAAGGTTGTCTCTATTTTTCCATGAATCATAAGTGTTCACTGAAATTTTCAGTTCTTTGAGTTGAACTTTAAAAATTAAAAACTATAATTTAGGAGTCATATTAAGGCTTGATATTTTAATATAATTTAGGGTGGCCGGCCTCATGGGGGGGGGGGTTCTTTTTTTTTATTTTTTTTGAATAATTATGTGTAATTGGTTTAAATGAATTTTGTATAATTGTTGATTTTGTTTAAATCTTTTAATTACAAAGTTTTTATTACTTTTATGAGTTTATTTTTATATGTTTTATATTTTAACTTATTTATATTTATCATAATTTATTTAATTATTTTAATTGATATTATTTTTATTATTGTACCTGATTTGTAATTCTTGACTCGTAATAATTCGATTTTTCGAGTTCCGGAAGGTTCTAACCATATAGGCGGGATTTCTATGAAATCTAATATTATTATGGATGTATTTAAGTCATAATTACTATTTTTAGTCATACTAGGCTTATAATTAGAATTTCTAATGGCTAACCTGGGAAATTTGTTGCCGAATGTCACAGTCTCCCCTGATTAAAAGAATTTCGTCCCGAAATTAATCGTTGACGTCTTGGACTTGCTTTTTGGCGAAGAGGTGTGGATATTTGAGTTTCATATAATCCTCTCGCTCCCAAGTGTATTCAGGCCCGCGCCTTGAGTTCCAACGAACTTTTAAGATGGGGATCCTGCTTCTCCTTAGTCTTTTGACCTCCCGGTCAAGGATTTCGATTGGTTCTTCTACAAAGTGCAACCGGTCATCAACTTGCACATCTTTTAAGGGTAAGACTAAGGTTTCCTCCGTTTGGCATTTCTTTAAATTCGACACATGGAACGTGTCATGGATGGCGCTCAGTTCTTGTGGCAGTTTTAGCTTGTAGGCTACCGGTCCGATCCTTTCGATTATCTCGAACGGCCCAACATACCTGGGACTTAACTTGTTCTTTTTACCAAAACGGACTATCCCTTTCCAAGGTGATATCTTTAGTAGAACTTTATCGCCAACTTGAAACTCTAGGGGTTTCCTGCGATTGTCGGCGTAGCTCTTTTGTCGGTCCCTAGCGGTTTTGAGCCTTTCCCTGATAATCTTTATCTTATCAGTGGTTTCCTGTACGACGTCTGGTCTGGATAATTGTCGGTCTCCGATTTCCAACCAGCTGAGCGGGGATCTACATTTGCGTCCGTACAATGCTTCATAAGGTGCACACTGGATACTGGTGTGATAACTATTATTGTATGAAAATTCAACCAGTGGCAAATGCGAGTCCCAGCTCCCACCAAAATCTAACACACAAGCACGTAACATATCTTCCAGCGTTTGAATAGTCCTTTCCGATTGTCCGTCTGTTTGGGGGTGGTAAGAGGTGCTTAAATTGACTCGCGTTCCCAATGCTTTCTGAAGTGATTGCCAAAATCGGGAAGTGAAGCGACTATCCCTATCCGAGATGATAGAGATGGGCACTCCATGACGCATGACGATCTCATTGATGTAGATTCGTGCCAACCTTTCCATCTTGTAATCTTCACGAATAGGTAGGAAATGTGCTGACTTTGTAAGCCGGTCTACTACTACCCAGATGGAATCGTACCCTTTTGCGGATCGGGGTAACTTAGTCACAAAATCCATAGTTATCTGTTCCCATTTCCATTCCGGGATTTCGGGTTGCTGCAGTAATCCAGAGGGTTTCTGGTGTTCTGCCTTAATCCTTGCACAAGTCAAACATTTCCCCACGTATAGGGCGACATCCTTCTTCATTCCGGGCCACCAATAGTATTCCTTCAAATCCTTGTACATTTTATCGGCTCCGGGATGAATAGAATACTTAGACTTATGTGCCTCATCCAATATCGTTAACCTTATGTTATCTACCTTGGGTATCCAAACTTTCTTTTCGAAGTAACGTACTCCATCAGTTCCAATCTCAAACCTGTGCTCCAAATGACGAAGGGTTTCCTCTTTTAGATTTTCTGCTTTTAATGCTTGCTCCTGAGCTTCAAGGATCCTTCCTTTCAGACTTGTTTGCACTACAGCTCCTAATGCTCATACTCTCGTTGGTTTTACTCTTTCCTTCCTACTCAACGCGTCGGCTACCACATTGGCCTTGCCTGGGTGATATTTGATTTCGCAATCATAATCATTGAGTAGTTCTACCCATCTCCTTTGTCTCATATTGAGCATCTTTTGATCAAAAATATGCTGGAGACTCTTATGGTCAGTGTAGACGGTACACTTGGTGCCATATAAGTAGTGTCTCCATATTTTGAGTGCAAACACTACCGCTCCTAGCTCCAAATCATGAGTAGTGTAGTTTTTCTCATGAACCTTCAATTGTCTCGAAGCGTAGGCGATAACTTTGTCTTTTTGCATTAAAACACATCCCAACCCTTGGTGTGATGCGTCACAATAGACCACAAAGTTTTCTGATCCAGTTGGCAATGCCAAGATAGGTGCGTTGCATAGCTTCTGCTTTAAGGTTTGAAAGGCTTCTTCTTGCTTATCTCCCCAAATGAATTTCTTATCCTTCTGAGTCAAAGTCGTTAATGGTTGAGCCACGCGTGAAAAGTTTTCGATGAATCGCCTATAATATCCTGCCAGACCCAGAAATTGTCGAATCTCGGTTGGCGTCTTTGGTGCTTCCCACTTTTTGATTGCTTCGATCTTTGCTGGATCGACATGAATTCCATTTGAATTAACTACATGACCAAGGAAGTGTACTTCTCGGATCCAAAATTCACACTTAGAGAATTTGGCATACAACTTCTGGTCCTTGAGTAGTGTTAAGATTAATTTCAAATGCTGCTCATGATCTTCCTTGCTTCGCGAATAGATGAGAATGTCGTCTATGAACACTATAGCAAACTTATCTAAATATGGTCTACAGACCCTATTCATTAAGTCCATAAATACTGCTGGAGCGTTAGTCAACCCAAAAGGCATAACTAAGAACTCATAATGTCCATAGCGGGTTCTAAAGGCGGTCTTGGGGACGTCTTCTTCGCGAACTCTCAATTGGTGATACCCCGAGCGAAGATCGATTTTTGAAAAATATTTGGCGCCTTCAAGTTGGTCGAACAGATCATCGATTCGAGGGAGAGGGTATCGGTTCTTGATTGTTAACTTGTTGAGTTCCCGATAGTCGATACACATTCGTAGCGACCCGTCCTTCTTTTTGACGAAAAGAACTGGGGCTCCCCAAGGGGATGAAATTGGTTGAATGAAACCTTTGTCGAGTAATTCTTGTAGTTGTGCCGATAGCTCTTGCATTTCTGATGGGGCGAGTCGATATGGTGCTTTTGCCACGGGAGCCGCTCCAGGGACTAGATCGATATGGAATTCGACTTGCCGATTCGGGGGTAAACCGGGCAAATCTTCCGGAAATACTTCAAGAAAGTTTCGCACGACGGGAATTTCTTGAATGTTTTTCTCACAGGTTTTCTTATTGATTATATGTGCTAGGAATGCCTCGTTTCCTTTCCTTAAGCAATTTCTCATCTTGATGGATGAGATTATCTTGAAATTCCTTCCGGATTTTTCTCCATACACCTTAAGTGTCTCACTATTAGGCGTCGGAATTCGGACGATCTTTTCGAAGCAACAGATTTCCGCTCGATGGCTAGAAAGCCAATCCATCCCAACAACTATGTCGAAACTTCCCATTTCAAGTGGGATTAAATCTATGGTATATGTTTTATCGGCTAAGCCCAAGGTACAACCAGGGATTATGTCCTTAACGCTAGTTTTCTGACCGTTAGCAAATTCAATGATGTAAGGCTCTTTCATTTCTATGGTTTTTAGGTTTATCCTTAACTTAAATCTTAATGATATGAAGCTTTTATCGGCCCCTGAATCAAATAGTACTGATGCGTAATAACCGTTTAGAGGAAACGTACCTGTAACGACATCGGGGTTTTGTCTAGCTTCATTTGCTCCAATCTCAAACACCCTGCTTCGTGCTTGATTTCCTTGGTTACCTTGGCTTGCAGGACGTGTTTGATTATAATTAGACCCTTGAGTTGGCCGCGAGCAAACGGTGCCATGGTGCTCCAGACTTCCGCATTTAAAGCATGGCTTTACTCGGCAAGTTTTGCTGAGGTGTCCTAGCCGCTTACACCTAAAGCACACCATGCACTTCCCTTCGTGGTGTTTGTGGCACTTGTCACATTTGGGGTAGGATCTCCATCCTTTATCGGCCGCTTGCGCCTGAGCTCCGAAGTTTCTAGCCCTTTTTTGAGTCCTCGCAGCATCTCCACCGGATGGCTTCCTCGGCATCTCCTCAAGCTTCCTCTTACCCTTGTCCTTGTTGCTCCCAAGAGATCCCGATCGGATGGCATTGTGGGTAAGTCTTGTAGCTAGATTTACCGCACTTTGGATGGTGGTGGGGTTTGCAGCCGTGACATTTGCCCGGATCTCAGGGGCTAGACCCCAAATGTATCTATCGATACGGTTTTCTTCCGGGGTCACCAAGTGCGGCACCAGCTTGGCCAAATCATGAAATCGGGTGGTGTAGGAGTTGATGTCATCCCCGATCATTTCATGATTCCACAGCTCGGCTTCTAGCTTTTGAATTTCACTCTTCGAGCAAAATTCGTCCCTTAATAGCCTGAGGAATGCATCCCAGGTGAGTTGGTGCGCGGCATTTCTTCCAAGCGTTTGCACTTGGATATTCCACCACGATAAGGCTCGCCCTTGCAGAAGACATGCTGCAAACTCCACCTTGTTTGCTTCCGTACATTTACTGATGCTAAGGACCGATTCCATGCTTTCAATCCAGTTTAGTAGACCCACACCTCCTTCCGTTCCAAAGAATTCTTTAGGGTTGCAAGCCCTAAAGGTTTTGTAGTTGCAATCTTGAGTTGGGGTTGGTACTCCTTGGTTTGTTTGAAGCCCAGCAGCAACTTGGCTCACTATGTTGGGTAATGTTGCAATCACTTGTTCCATGACAAGTTGATCTAACTCGGGGTTTGCTCTTCGTGGAGGCATCGTTCTAGAGCATAATCACACGACGATTTTTAGTCACTCAATCTAATCGGTTTTATCATACTACTCTATGTGTAACATGTGTAATTCATTCATGGCATTAAATATGACTTAATAGTACGAGATTTAATTAAATAATCAATCATTCACTTGGCACAAAATAATTACCAAAATCGGCTCTTTAAAAGATGCCATATATATTAATAAGGAGTTAATAGTAGCCATACAATCATACATCCTTCAAACCAACATAGGATATTTTAGTTCATAATCAACAAAAGAGAAGGACATTAAAACACAAAGTAGATCCACTCCAACCCATCTAGCGCCCAATTCCAATGTAAGCTAGCCCCACTAACATCATCAACACAACCCCTAAAACTAGGCATGTATGCACTAGCCTAATTAGTCTTCGGGCTTCTTGAGCCGCCTCTAAGGCTTGCCTTGCGTGATGGTGGTTAAGGTCCGCCATGTCTAAGCACGAACTAACCTTGTAGGTTTGGTAATCTAACATGCCTCTTATGTTATATAGCTCCAGAGACATGTGGTGGAATCTTCTCTTTTCTTCGTCGGTCATCCCGGATGAAGGTATCATCGGGATTCCCGTGAGGGCTCTTACTGGCTCGTTCACCTGCCGGGAAGTTTCTCCCATGGTAGGCTGGGGTGGTGCTACGGTTGCTCGTACTGGAATGGCTACCCTCTTTCGAGCAGTTGTCTAACCCGAGGCCCGGTTGTTCCGGGGTTTGGGTTTTGGTTTGGTTGAGAGGAGGGGATGTCAAAGATCCTTACGGGTCTACGTAGGGGTTCTAAGAATCCTTCAGGCAGCTGGTATTGTAGGGATTGGTTACTATCGGTGGAAGATCTTTGGCTGTTCTCGGTAGGTTCACTTTCGCTTGACATGATCTGCAAGGTTTGAATAGACTTATTTACTAAATTCATAACTTAAATTGTCTATATATGAATGTTATGCTCATGCACACACACAATGATCATGATCTAGAAAGAAAGTAAATAAAATTTTGTCTCTAAGTATATTTTTATTATAACTAACCTAAGTGCCATATCGTACATAGCTAAATTAGACATAGGTGATCAAGCTTTGTCTAATTGAGGTATAACAATGTGGTACTCAGCTTAATTATATTATCAATACACTTGATGCATTTTAAACAAATTATTGGGAAAAATTATTTTTATAAACCTTTGGTCATAGTTGTTGTTTTCCCCCCATAAGAAAAACAACATTCTCTATAACCTTAGGCTCTGATACCAAATCTGTCACACCCCGCTAAAGCGGAAACACGAGGTGTCACAGCACAAGATATCATCGCACAAGGTAAATAGATAATAACCATTAGATTAAATTAACAAAATAAGTAGTTCGGATGAAACATAAATAAAGGTTACATAACCGAATAATATTTAAAGGACATTGTCTTGTACGATGCGTACATGAAATAGATAATGTTTATATAAAATGTGACGATGAAGATGAAGATGCCACACATCATGTTTGCAAGCATAAGGTACCTAACGGCGGTCACCTGAAAGCACGGGTAAAAGAAAAGGGTCAACTACTAGAGTTGGTGAGTTCATAGGTTTTTAATGTATGCACAAAAGATCTTTTAAATGAGAAAAGTTTAAATAATTGATGGAAGTTTTTGGATAAAAATCCAAGTATGAAATAATGATAGAAGATGTATTATATTGCCCAATACGTTGCACATGGTAGTAATAGACTATGATGATTATTGCTTGAGCCATTATCCAACCTAGCCGACAACCAATTGCCCATGATAAACCTAACGCCTATATTAAATGACGTTAGTAGTGGTAAAGTACATCTATAGTTCGTCAACCATAAATGGGAGACGTCGGAATCTCCAAATAGCGCTACTTACAAATACCATCGGCTCACTAGCGGAGTTAAGGAATAATGTCCAACGAAAGGGCCTTACAACGATCACCCAAGCACATCAAAGAATAATACCATAATTGCTCAAAATAATATTTGAAATAAATAAGAAGATAGGCAATAAACTTTTCATGAAATATATACACATGCTTTCACCCCAAAATAATATGAAATACGGTAAAAAGGGGCTATGATACTCACTCGGTATGCAAAGGTGTTTTCTTGTGAGGATTTCTTGTTCCTACCGAAGCTCCTTTCCTAATATAAAAGGTATGTAGCTCTATTAGACTTATTTTATTTATTATTTTGTATTATTTATTTGTGGTTAACTTATTTATTTAAATAGTTAAAGGTTGTCTCTATTTTTCCATGAATCATAAGTGTTCACTGAAATTTTCAGTTCTTTGAGTTGAACTTTAAAAATTAAAAACTATAATTTAGGAGTCATATTAAGGCTTGATATTTTAATATAATCTTACTACATGTTTCTAGAATGTCCAGTAAAAATATAGGAATTTATAATCCATGTTTAGTATTTTTAATAATTAAAAGTGTATAGGATGTCCACTGATCAGTGTCTGGATGACATGTTGTTACTAACACGTCTGTTTAGGGCTCATACGACCTCCTTTTTACATGATTCAAACTGTGAAATAACCACGACTCACAGATTAAACTTTTAAAAAAAACTAGACGTAATTTGACCCAAGAATGAGTTAGTTACACGCGTTTAAAGTGTACCCTTCTAAATCTGCCAGACTTCCAGATTCAACATATGAGTCTTTTTAAATATGTTTGAAGGATCAAACGTTCATGAAAATTAGTGAATCCAGGTTTAAATGAAAGGTAACACTTTAAACTAAGATTAGCAAAAAGAATCAACTGATTTTGATACCTAGAACTCCAGATATAACAAAAACAAGTAGGGAGTTCTAACATCAGATTCTGCCAGATTAGTGATTCTTTTTGCTTATGGGTCATAACTTTAATATAACATGTTTATATTCATGAATAATCATATTGTATGAGTATAAGCTTTGATAATCCATGTGTTCTTACAACAATGGTAGGATGATACACATTTTATGTGTTCCTTACAACATTTGTTAAGATGAAACACATGCATGATCAAAGTCTTATTTTCTTGATTTTTAGTTGATTAAGTTCCATACAACAACGGTAGGATGATGCACATTTCATGTGCTCCTTACAACATTGGTAGGATGTTTATATTTACATGATTATATATATATAAATAAAGGAAATAAGATGAACAACAAAGAAAATAAATAAAAGAAAGAAGAAAGAAGAAGAGAAGAAAGGTAGAAGAGTAGAGATGGGTGTTTTATGATCATCTTACCACTCTTTTCCTTGATTTTGTCTTTGATCTTCAAGAGATGATCAAGACTTGATGGATGTATTTGGGAGATTTTTGTTGGTGAAAGAAGAAGAGAGAAAAGAGAAGAGATGGAGTGTGGTGGTAAAGGAAATGATAAGGAGTAGTAGGAGGCTTATATAGAGTATGGGGGAGATCAAGTGGTGGTTCTTGGGAAGAGAAGGAGGCAAGAGAAATTGGAGGGGGGGGGGGGGTTTAGGGTGGCCGGCCTCATGGGGGGGGGGGTTTCTTTTTTTTTTTTTGAATAATTATGTGTAATTGGTTTAAATGAATTTTGTATAATTGTTGATTTTGTTTAAATCTTTTAATTACAAAGTTTTTATTACTTTTATGAGTTTATTTTTATATGTTTTATATTTTAACTTATTTATATTTATCATAATTTATTTAATTATTTTAATTGATATTATTTTTATTATTGTACCTGATTTGTAATTCTTGACTCGTAATAATTCGATTTTTCGAGCTCCGGAAGGTTCTAACCATATAGGCGGGATTTCTATGAAATCTAATATTATTATGGATGTATTTAAGTCATAATTACTATTTTTAGTCATACTAGGCTTATAATTAGAATTTCTAATGGCTAACCTGGGAAATTTGTTGCCGAATGTCACACAACTGAACCAACAGGGGTAGCGACGGGGCTGATAGCCGCCGAACAAAACCCTAACGGAACCGGGTTCGCAACGAGGGGGCTACGCCGACCACCATACCCAAAGGAAGATAAAACTCACCTGAAATGCACTCACTGTGGGATGACAAAACATACGAAGGAGCAGTGCTTCAAGGTTGTGGGTTACCCAGAATGGTGGAACGATGGCCACAAGCGAGGAAGCAAGAACACTGGCCAGGCTAAGGCAGCCGTCGCCATGGGAAACGAAGCCACTGACGACGGTACCTCTGGCTCTGGCTTTGGAGGCATCGCATGGGGAGAAGAAGAAGGTAACGGGTCTGAGAATAAAAACTCAGAACCCTTGTATTATTCTTGTCCTTCCTTACCTGATTTAATTTCTCAAACATCCCCCATAAATTCTTTTAAAAAGTGTGGGGAAGGGTATGTAGCCAAAGGGAATAAAGAAAAAGGAGAATGGATATTTGATTGTGGTGCAACTGACACAATGACCTATGACTTGTCAGATATTACCTCTTTTTCCATACCTAAATAAAGGAGTATTCGTACCGCTAATGGGGAAATTATGGATGTAAAAAGGGGGGGAACCGTTGAAATCTCTCCAAAGTTCAAATTATCAAATTGCCTTTATGTTCCTTCCTTGTCACAAAAATTAGTATCCATAAGCCATGTGACAAAAGAACTTAATTGTGCTGTTATCATGCTTCCTACTTTTTGTATCTTACAGGATATCAGGACGGGAGTGATCATTGGGCGTGGCACTGAAAGAGAGGGGTTATACTATGTAGACGAGGTGACTCAACAAGGAACAGTGATGCTTGCGCATGGAACAACAGATCGAGAAGCATGGTTATGGCACAGGAGATTGGGTCATCCCTCCACCGGTTATTTACATATTTTATTTCCAAAATTGTTTCCTGCTAGTAGAAAAATACATTGTGAAACATGTTTTTTTTTTTTGCTAAAAGCCATAGACATTCTTACAAACCAAATAATACTAGAGTTGATATACCTTTCTCTCTAATTCATTCCGATGTGTGGGGTCCTGCCCCGGTTTTGGGAGGACATGCTTTTCGTTATTTCGTACTGTTCATTGATGATTGTACGCGAATGACTTGGGTTTATTTTTTTAAAAACAAATCTGAGGTTTACGATAAGTTTGTTTCTTTCTATGCCATGATTCAAACCCAATTTCAAAGAAATATACAAATTCTTCAATCAGATAATGGGGGGGAGTTTGTGAATATCCAAATGAAATCTTTCTTTGAAAATAAAGGGATCATACACCAAACCTCCTGCCCATATACCCCCGAACAAAATGGTGTGGCAGAACGAAAAAATCGGCTCCTGTTAGAAATGACCCGGGCCCTCTTGCTTGAATCTCACGTTCCAAAATATTTCTGGCCAGAAGCTCTTGCCACCGCCACCTATCTTGTTAATCGACTTCCAACCAAAATCCTCAAACTCAAAACCCCAATTCAAATTGTATCCGAATATATCAAGGTTCCGTCCAACTTCACCTTAGAACCACGAATGTTTGGTTGCACCGTGTTTGTTCACATACCAAAAACTGAAAGAACCAAACTTGATCCCTGTGCTGTAAAATGTGTGTTCGTTGGTTATGGGATAAACCAAAAGGGTTATAGATGTTACAACCCTAAAACCCGTCACATGTTCACCACGATGAATTGTGACTTCCTAGAAACTGAATACTACTACAAAACCCAACACAGTGGTGAGAGGGAGAACAAGACCGAAACCGACTCTCTGAGTTGGATGATGTATACCAGAGCTAACGTTGAGTCACCACAAGAGTCACCTGCAGGATCGGAAAACCATAACAGTGCCACCCAGGATGATCCGCCTCCCAACCTGATATCCGAGGTAAGTAACAATAACCCTACCCAATCTGCTCATTCCTCAAATTATTCCTCAAATGATTCTTCTGAACATGTTGATTCTAGTCATAATGAACGTTGTGAAAGTGAATATGTTGAACCAATCCTCATGAGACCAATACAAAGCAGGAGGAAGTCCTGTAGGAAGAACCAGTATCAGAGAGGTATCAACTACCACCAAGGGTAAATAGAGGAGTTCCCCCAAGAAGGTACTCTCCAGAAAAAGAAACTCAAGGGTCCATGTATCCAACGGCTAACATAGCCCGAGGAAATTTGACACCAGAAGCAAAAGCCTTCGCAATGTCAGTCTACTGAACATATTCCAACCAATACAAAAGAAGCATTGGAAGAAAATAATTGGAAAAGTGCAATGATAGCTGAGATGGAAGCGCTAAAAAAGGAATGATACATGGGAGAAATGCGATCTTCCCTCGGGTAAGAAAATTGTTGGATGCAGATGGGTGTTCACAATAAAACATAAACCTGATGGAACAGTGGAAAGGTATAAGGCAAGGTTAGTAGCAAAAGGATACACCCAGACCTATGGGATTGACTACTCAGAGACATTCTCTCCGGTAGCCAAGATTGATACAATCAGAATCTTATTCTCCATTGCTACAAACAAAAACTGGCCTCTGCATCAGTTTGATGTTAAAAACGCCTTTCTTCATGGAGACTTAAAAGAGGAAGTTTATATGGAAGCCCCACCTGGGTTCTCAGATGACTTCAAAAAGGGAGAAGTTTTCCGTCTCAAGAAATCTCTCTATGGCTTGAAGCAGTCTCCTCGAGCATGGTTTTGAAGGTTCACTCTGGCAATGAAAAAATATGGGTTCAAACAAAGCAATTCTGATCATACCTTATTTCTTAAACGGAGGAATAATCTGGTGACCTGCTTGATCATATATGTCGATGATATGATCATTACAGGAGATGATAAAGAAGAAATTTCCAAACTAAAGGAGAACCTGTTTATGGAGTTCGAAATAAAGGACCTAGGGAGACTTAAGTACTTCCTCGGAATTAAAGTTCTAAGAGCTGCACAGGGAATCTTTATCTTCCAGAAGAAGTATATTCTTGACCTTTTGGCAGAAACAGGAATGCTCGATTGCAAACCAGTAGAGACACCAAGGGCTCCAAACCACAAACTTCATATGGAAAAGGGGCAGAGCTAATAGATAAGAAAAGATATCAACGAATAGTAGGGAAGTTGATCTATCTTTCTCATACTCGCCCAAACATAGCATATGCTGTAGGAGTGGTTAACAAGTTCATGCACCAACCTCAGGTCACTCATATGGATGCTGTTTGGAGAATTATCAAGTACTTAAAAGGGACATCAAGCCACGGTGTTCTTTTTAAACCAAACGGGCATCTAGAAACCCAAATATACACTGAACAAATTGGGCTGGAGATTTAGAAGATCGGAGATCAACTTCAGGCTACTTCACTTTGGTTGGAGGAAACCTCGTAACATGGAGAAGAAAAAAACAAAAGGTGGTGGCCCTATCAAGTGCAGAGGCTGAATTTCGAGGAATTGCTCGAGGATTGGCTGAAATTTTATGGGTACGAAAGCTCTTTAAAGAAGTATGTGGTACAATAGAAGCAACGAGCAGAGTAATGTGCGATAATAAAGCAGCCATATAAATATCAGAGAATCCAGTCCAACATAATCGCACAAAACATATTGAAGTGGACAGACACTTTATCAAGGAAAATCTAGATGCCGGAGTCATTGACCTACCGTTGGTCAGATCAGAAGATCAGTTAGCAGATATACTGACGAAAGCTGTTAATGGAAGAATGTTCATCAGATGTCTAGTCAAGTTGAATTTTGGAGATCCCACCATCCAACTTGAGGGGGAGTGTTAAAATAGGAAGTTTTATTAGGATCGGAAATTGATCATCATTTCCTATTTAATTGATTCGGTTTCCTGTTTTCTTGTTATTTCCATCAATGTATTGTGCCTATAAATTCCTGGCTCCTTGTACGATTTTAATACACGGAAAATACAAACAAATAGTTCAATTCTCTAATGTCTATTATTCATGGTTTTCGATTGATTCATTCTCAATATTACAGGTTCGTTTTTTTTTATTTCTCTTCTTAAGTTTCTTGATTTTGGGATTGATTTCATGGTTTGTAGATTTAGCGTTCTTGGTTCTGATATGATTTCTTGCTCTTCTTCTTCGTTGAAGGGTTTCTGACTTTTTTAGTCTATGCTTCCAATCTAGACCTGATTTCTTGGCTCGATTTTAGTTTCTTGGTTCGATTTCATATTGGGTTGCGATTTAGGGTTGCAACTTCAGATTGGTTGCAATTTAGGGTTCGATTTCAGTTCTTGGCTTGATTTAAATTTAGGGTTTTTACATATCGCGATTTAGGGTTCGATTTAAGTTCAGTCAAGTTCTTGTTTGGTTATGTTTGGGTTTTTTTGTCCAGATATCCAATGATTTCATCTTCCTCGTCGATTCTACGGTTTGTTCTAGCCTTTTGTTCAGTTATCCATATTTTTGTTTGCGATTTAGGTTTATAATTGTTCATCTGTGATTCCATCGATCTTTCTATAATTAGGATTTCATATGTATTGATTTTGATTTTTGGTGTTTATGATTCTCTTTTTGTAGTTTATGTTTCAGAAAGTTTGATGATTAAATGTATGGAGTTTGTATTTGAATGTTTGAAGTTTGAAGATGAAGATGAAGAGTGTTCTTCATAAAATAAAAATAAATATAATAGTTAAATGAGGTGGCAACTATTTCTGAGTTTGTGAGAGTAAAAATAAATAAAAATTGAAAGAAATTACTGGTTACGTGAACAATAGGTAACCGGGTACACTAAGTAGTAAAATTTGAAGGTTGGATACATTAAAATGTAACTTTGAAAGTTTATTACATACAATAACAAAATATGACAAGTTGGATACATATTTAGGAACTAAACCCATTTAGCAACTCCATTACAACATAGTTAAAAGTGTGTTACTCCATAATACTAACGTATTACGAGTCAATCAAACAACAAATGAACAAAATAGGCACACATGCGAAACTTTGGAGAAATATAAGTTAATTTTGAGAAAGTTACGTATGTGCAACACATTATTAACATAAACATAATATAGCTTGTGGTTCGTATGAGTAAACAATACCAAATGAATTAACTTGTAGGTTCAAATATGAATGAATATCCTCCTCTTTAACTCATAAAAATAACCCACTCAAGGTACAAACAATTTTACAAACATTTGGCGAGCGAAACATACATTGTAGTTCAAAAATTAGTTTAGAGATAAAAATAGCCTATACCAATCCTTAATAAGAATACTAAGCAATCTATAGAATCCTTCGTTATATTGACGCATTATATTTCACATTAATTAAATATGCACAGGCAAATTATGCTTTGCCAGCTTGAAGCTTCGCGATGCTTGACCACATTGTTGAAGGAACATTAAGTTCTAACAGAAGATAATTAGATATCACATTACGATACAAGATGAAGGCGATTTTTTAGAAGTTTTAAGTCTTATGAAATAATCGAACACATCAATAGTTACTTGAAAACTTAAAAAATACTGATGAAACTTACATGGATGATCAAATAACAATGTAAATTAATGTTGCCCGATCGTCATTTATCTTCACGGGATTGTTGATTTTAAGAAACAATGTTCAAATCACAAGATCTCGTAAAGAATTAATGATACGTGAGTGAAGGGAATTGATTTTGGTAATTTGAAAACTTCCTATAACTGATCAAAGTAAAAAAGACATAATTGCCCTAATTATTCCAAAAAACGCAAAAGGTAAATAAAATAAAATAAGTTGAGATGAGATGAGATGAACGGTTAAAATTGGTTTTCGCGGTTCTCACAATTTTCTTGGTTCTCAAATGAACTTCCCTCTATCTCTCTCTCTCTATATATATACATACATACATATATATATATACACACACACACAGAGGATGGTTCATTTGAGAATCATTCTTATTGCGAGTATTGCGAAAATCAATATTGGCCATTGTGCTAGGATCAAAATGTTGTATAGAAATCTAAGTTTATATCGTGAGTGAGGTTTGCATAAAAATGCAAACTTATGTGTGTTAAATGTAAATACTCCAAGGTTTATATATATAGGGATATGACTAAGGGTAAATGTAACTTAGATTCTCGGTTGAATAAAGTGTGTGTTTCACGGTGTAATCTCCTCTCTTTCTATCTTACACAGTCACACGAGCACTACCGAGATTTTTTCCTTGTTTCATCTTCATCTTGTATTTGGATTGGATCACATGATTTATCATACCACACAAGTGGTATCAGAGCCGAATAGAGTGAAGATTTGGCTTAAAAACATCATAAAAGTTGAATTTTTTGAAGATCTGTACCTAATTGTTCATATTGAGAGTTGTACACCTTGGGTACAAATTTTTTGTGTGAAAACTTGTGTTTTGCTTGATTTTTTGCTCGATCTGTAGTCGTTCAGCTTATAGATCCATTACAAAAAGGTTTTAATCCAAATGTATTACATATAATGGATCAATTTTTAGATCTGAGTTTTGAAGTGTTCTTGAGAGAAATCAGTCAATTAGCGTTTATTTGTTGTTGTTTAGGTTAGATTTCGGGCCTGAAAGTGTTTAGATAGGTAGGAGAGCCTATTGGAGAAAGAAATTCTTGACTCCAAACACTTTGGTTGAAGATCAGATCTGGGAGTTCATCGGGAAGAACAACCGAGTTCATCCCTTAAATATTCACAGGTTTCAAATTATGGAGACTTAGAAATATTTTCTTGGAAAAGTCAGCCTATTTCGGTTAATAACCAATATCGGTCACCTTTGGTTTTTTAATTTTCCAAAATTATTCTAGTACCTAGAAACAACCGATAACCCTCTTCAACCGACAAGCACCTACTAAGCTCAACTGAATTCGGTCAACACTTGACCTTACCTGTCACACCCCGCTAAATCGGAAACACGAGATGTCATAGCACAAGATATCATCGCACAAGGTAAATAGATAATAACCATTAGATTAAATTAACAAAATAAGTAGTTCGGATGAAACATAAATAAAAGTTACACAACCGAATAATATTTAAAGGACATTGTCTTGTACGATGCGTAAATAAAATAGATATTGTTTTTATAAAACGTGACGATGAAGATGAAGATGCCACACATCATGTTTGTAAGCATAAGGTACCTAACGGCAATCACCTGAAAGCACGGGTAAAAGAAAGGAAACGGTCAACTACTAGAGTTGGTGAGTTCATAGGTTTTTAATATATGCACAAAATATCTTTTAAATGAGAAAAGTTTAAATAATTGATGGAAGTTTTTGGATAAAATCCAAGTATGAAATAATGATAGAAGATGTATTATATTGCCCAATATGTTGCACATGGTAGTAATAGACTATGATGGTTTGTTGCTTGAGCCATTATCCAACCTAGCCGACAACCAAATGCCCATGATAAACCTAACGCCTATATTAAATGACGTTAGTAGTGGTAAAGTACATCTATAGTTCGTCAACCATAAATGGGAGACGTCGGAATCTCCAAATAGCGCTACTTACAAATACCATCGGCTCACTAGCGGAGTTAAGGAATAATGTCCAACGAAAGGGCCTTACAACGATCACCCAAGCACATCAAAGAATAATACCATAAGTGCTCAAAATAATATTTGAAATAAATAAGAAGATAGGAAATAAACTTTTCATGAAACGTATACACATGCTTTCACCCCAAAAATAATATGAAATACGGTAAAAAGGGGCTATGATACTCACTCGGTATGCAAATGTGTTCACTCGTAAGGATTTCTTGTTCCTACCAAAGCTCCTTTCCTAATATAAGAGGTATGTAGCTCTATTAGACTTATTTTATTTATTATTTTGTATTATTTATTTGTTGTTAACTTATTTATTTAAATAGTTAAAGGTTGTCTCTATTTTTCCATAAATCATAAGTGTTCACTGGAATTTTCAGTTCTTTAAGTTGAACTTTAAAAATTAAAAACTGTAATTTAGGAGTCATATTAAGGCTTGATATTTTAATATAATCTTAATAAATGTTTCTAGAATGTCTAGTAAAAATTTAGGAATTTATAATCCATGTTTAGTATTTTTAATAATTAAAAGTGTATAGGATGTCCACTGATCAGGGTCTGGATGATATGTTGTTACTAAAACGTCTGTTTAGGGCTCATACGACCTCGTTTCTACAAGATTCATACTGGGAAATAACCACGACTCAAAGATTAAACTTTTAAAAAAACTAGACGTATTTTGACCCAAGGATGAGTAAGTTACACGCGTTTAAAGTGTACCCTTCTAAATCTGTCAGATTTCCAGATTCAACATATGTGTCTTTTTAAATATGTTTGAAGGATCAAACGTTCATTAAAATTAGTGAATCCAGGTTTAAATGAAAGGTAACACTTTAAACTAAGATTAGAAAAAAGATTCAACTGATTTTGATACCTAGAACTACAGATATAAAAAAAACAAGTGGGGAGTTCTAGCATCAGAATCTGCCAGATTTATTATTCTTTTTGCTTATGGGTCATAACTTTAATATAACATGTTTATATTCATGATTAATCATCTTGTATGAGTATAAGCTTTGATAATCCATGTGTTCTTACAACAATGGTAGGATTATACATATTTTATGTGTTCCTTACAACATTTGTTAAGATGAAACACATGCATGATCAAAGTCTTATTTTCTTGATTTTTAGTTGATTAAGTTCCATACAACAATGGTAGGATGATGCACATTTCATGTGCTCCTTACAACATTGGTAGGATGTTTATATTTACATGATTATAGATATATATAAAATAAATAAGATGAACATAAAAAAAAATAAAGAAGAAAGAAGAAAAGAAGAAAGGTAGAAGAGTAGAGATGAGTGTTTTATGATCATCTTACCAACTCTTTTTCTTTGATTTGTCTTTGATCTTCACAAGATGAACAAGGGTTTGATGTTTTTGGGAGATTTTGTTGGTGAAAGAAGAAGAGAGAAAAGAGAAGAGATGGAGTGTAAGAAAATGAGAGAGAGAGTAAGTTGGTTGAAGGTAGTGTGAAAAATGAATGAAAATGGTTGGTATTTATAGAAAAAAGAAGAAGAGAGTGAGGGGGGGGGGTGAGGTGGTGATGATGGTTGAGTGTGTAAGTAAAATAAATGATTGTGTTGTGTTGGGTTGATTTCTATTTTCTTTTTCTTTTTCTTTTTCTTTTTGTTTATTATATACAATATATATATAATTATATACATGTTTTTATATATAAATGTATATAATTTTAATTATTTATTTATTATTATTATTATATTTTTTATTATTTATTATTTTTTTATATAAATATAAATAAATAAATAAATATATATATATATATACGTTTGCTTTTGGTGACGGTTGTCACAGTCTCCCCTAGTTAGAGAAATTTCGTCCCGAAATTTACTTTGTACTAACGTTATTAAAGAGTTGAGGATATTTATGTTTCATGTAGTCTTCGCGTTCCCATGTGTATTCGGGTCCGTACTTGAATTCCAATGGAACTTTTATAATTTGAATCTTACTTTTTCTAAGCTGTTTGACCTTACGGTCAAGAATTTCAATTGGTTCATGTACGAAATTTAACCGATCATCTGAACATACTTTAGGGGTAGTACTAGAGTTTCATCAGCTAATAATTTCTTTAGATTTGACACATGGTAGGTATCGTGTATGGCATTTAGTTCTTGTGGTAATTTAAGCATATACGCCCCTCGCCTAATTCTTCTAATTATATCAAATGGTCTAAAGAATCTGGGATATAGTTCTCCTCTTTTCCTAAAATGTACTATTTTCTTCCACGGCAATACCTTTATAAGCACTTTTATCGCCCACTTGGAACTCTAAAGGCTTACGGAGATTATCAGCGTAAATTTTCTAATGATCTTTGGCAGTCTTAAGCCTATCGTTCATAATTGTATTCTTGTCGATGACCGCTTGCATGATATCAGGTCTAGTCAATTTCCTATCGCCAATTTCCAACAAATTAAGTGGGGATCTACACTTACGCCCATACAAGACTTCATATTGTGCACACTGGATGCTAGTGTGACACCTATTATTCTAAGAAAACTTAACTAATAGTATATGTGAATCTCAAGTTCCACTAAAATTTATTACGGATGCACACAACATGTCTTCTAGTGTCTAAATCGTTCTCTCCGATTGCCCATCCGTTTGAGGGTGGTAGGTGCTGCTCAGGTTTACTTGCGTACCTAACGCCCTTTGTGACGATTGCCAAAACCGGGATGTGAACTGACTACCTCTATCGGATATTATTGCAATTGGTACTGCGTGTCGGGCAACAACTTCGTCAATATAATTCTGAGCCAGTTTTCCACTTTGTAATCTTCCCGTATAGGGAGAAAAGGTGCCGATTTCGTGAGTCGATCTACTATAATCCAAATGGAATCGTACCCTTTTGCAGATCGGAGTAATTTAGATACGAAATCCATGCTTATATGTTCCCATTCCATTCTGGCTGTTGCAACAAACCGGATGGCTTCTGGTGTTCTGTCTTAACCCTTGCGCAAGTTAAACATTTCCCACGAACAAGGAGACGTCTTTCTTTATTCCAGGCCTACCAATAGTATTCCTTGAGAACATTTTGTCAGCTCCAGGGTGGATTGAATATTATAAGCCTCGTCTAAAACCTGTAAAAAAGAGTGAGAGGTGGGGGATTAACACAAAGCTAAGTGAATGAAGTACCACACAACAGATATATCAGCCTGAATCGCAAGATATCAACAACCACAAATAAACACCCTAAGAAGACCGGCGGTTCTGCAGGAACCTACAACCAATGCCGGCCAAAGCAAAGGTTTACCGATAGTCCATTTACTATTCTCACACAGTATTATCCTCTAGTAGCAACAAATGCAACCCAAGGTCCTAATACTGCTTAGCAAATAGCAAATGAACCCAACCCATAAGCCCAGTCGAAAACTGACTTCCCATCCATCATGTATACATATCACTGATGCAACAATCAATTAATAATCAACAGTTAATCAATCATCAGATATATAATCTATCCATGCATCAAACCAACAACAGTTGCAACCAAACCAGTACAACTAATATCACCTGTGAGTAAACATCCACTTACCTCTAGTTCTCAGCTTCTCCACTCAGTGATCTAATGTTACTGAGCCTTGTTTGTGCCTGATAACACAACAACCAAAC
This sequence comes from Dittrichia graveolens, assembly GCA_038502395.1. Lineage (NCBI taxonomy): Eukaryota > Viridiplantae > Streptophyta > Magnoliopsida > Asterales > Asteraceae > Dittrichia > Dittrichia graveolens. Next base: position 7,977,640 of record JARJIL010000002.1, on the reverse strand, counting down.
ATCAGTATCCAACTCATAAATATATATCAATCATATATTTATATCCATTTAATCAAACATAAACATGTAAGATTCACATATGTATACACATATAACACATAATATTAAACAATGCAAACAACAGCCAAACTATCGGATTTCAAGGGAAAACCGATACTACTATCGGAATCCGCCAATAACATCGGATTTCAAAGAATCCGATACACCTGTCGGATTTTGAAGACAATCCGCAACACTTGTCAGTTTTCAATGAAATCCGACACTTCCTTTGGATTTCACCCTTTGAACATCAACTGTCGAATTCTTCATCGGATTTCACATATTCGGATTTCATGTACTTGGAAACCCACCATCGGATTTCAACAATAGGATTTCAACAGTTCTGGATTCTAAGTATCAGATTTAACACCCGGTTTTCACACACTCGGTTTTCTTCATCATCATCAAAATCCGACAACTTCATACTTCAAGAATCCGATAAACTCCATGAATAATATTACCAATTCATATATAAGCTTACCAAAACATATATAAACATGATTAAACATCAAATCATGCATCATAAACACCTTAACACTCAAGAACACCCGCCAAACCCATGATGTTCATAACAAAACCCCACACTCAAAACCGTAGCATGCTCATCATGTTTCAAGAAGCATAGCTTGTTAACAAGAATCAACAAACCTTGAACTTGAATTCACGAATTCACGATCACCAAAATCCGGTTGTTTTGCTCTTCTTGTTTTGCTCTCGGTTTTCACACATAGTTCACACACAAAAATGCTTCAAAGTGAAGAAATAATCACTTAACCCACGTATATGTATGTGTGGAAATCATAAGCAGGAGGTGTCACTCCTTAATTCAATCGCATGCACACACACTAACACATGCAAAACCGTATATATATAAACTAACACAATTATATATATATCACTTAATTAAATAATAAACAATTAATTAAGCATTAATCAATTAATTAATCACGTATTAACTTACCAAAGCCTACACAAATACTAGACCCGATCTCAGGATGTTACAAATCCTCCCTCCTTAAATTGGATTCCGTCCTCGGAATCTATTCACTTTCAAACAGATGAGGGTAAAGAGCTTTCATATCGGCCTCGGTTTCCCACGTCAGGTCTGAACCCAAACTGTGCCTCCACTTAACTAGAACCATCGGAATCTGTTTCTTACGCAATTTTGTCACTTTCCGATCTAGTAGTTTAATGGGTTCTTCTACCAACTTTTTGCTGGAATCCACTTTAAGATCATGTAGAGGTAGAATCTGACTCTCATCCTTGACTCTACATTTCCGCAAGTAACAAACGTTGAAGGTATTGTGAATACCTGACAATTCTGCTGGAAGATCAAGAGTAACCGTCTGGTTATTAACCACCCGTTGGACACGAAACGGCCCAATAAAACGAAGAGCCGACTTTCCCCTCTTCCCAAAACGGATAACCCCCTTCCACGGAGAAACTTTCAGATAAACCAATTCACCCTCAACAAACACAACAGACCTACGACGTGGATCAACATACATCTTCTGTCGATCTCTCGCAGCTTTTAACTTTTCTCGCGCAATAGCTACTTTGTCTGCTGTGATCTGCACAATATCAGGCCCTGCATACGGTTTCTCACCCGCCTCTAACCAACACGTAAGAGTACGGCAGCGACGACTATATAGCATCTCATAAGGCGGCATACCGATACTCTAATGATAAGAATTGTTGTACGCGAACTCAATCAACGGCAGATGGGAATCCCAAGAACCTCCATATTCCAACACACATGCTCGCAGCATATCCTCAAGTGTCTGAATAGTTCGTTCAGATTTCCCGTCTGTCGGAGGATGGTAAGCCGTACTCAGATTAACACGTGTACCCAACTCCCGTTGTAAACTATTCCAGAAATTCGACACAAACCTGGAATTTCTATCTGATACTATCGAAAGCGGTATACCATGTCGGAAACAACTTCATCAATATACAACTGAGCCAACTTACTGAGTGATGCCATCTCACTGGTAGCCAAAAAGTGAGCACTCTTGGTCAATCTGTCAACGATCACCAAATCATATCATGATTCCTCTGCATACGTGGAAGTTTAGTTACGAAATCCATCGTTATGTGCTCCCACTTCCACTCTGGAATCTGCAACTGTTTTAGTGATCCATAAGGTTTCTGGTGCTCTACCTTAACCTGTGCACATATATGACAAGACTCCACAAACTGTGCAACATCCGTCTTCATTGTAGGCCACCAATATAGCACCTTCAAATCGTTATACATTTTTGTGCTACCTAGATGAACAAATAGTCTAGACTTGTGAGCCTCAGTCATAATCAAATTCTGAAGACCTCCAATCAAAGGCACCCAAACACGAGATTGATAAATCTTCAATCCCCTAGAATCATCATTCAGGTCATTCTTTTTCTTTAACATAATCTCTGATTTTAGGTTTTCATCCTTCAAGGCTTCCAACTGAGCAGCCTTCAATCTGTCAATCAAGTCGGAGACTATTTCAATTCGCATAAACTTGATATGTTCACTAACTCCCTTGCGACTCAAAGCATCGGCTACCATGTTGGCTTTCCCGGGATGATAACGAATCTCGCAATCATAGTCTTTAACAAGTTCCAGCCATCGTCTCTGTCGCATATTGAGTTCCTTCTGCGAAAACACATACTGTAGGTTTTTGTGATCCGTACAAATGACGCACTTTGTAGCATAAAGATAATGTCTCCACAACTTTAACGCAAAAACCACAACTGCCAGTTCTAAATCATTGGTTGGATAGTTCTTCTCATTAGGTTTCAACTGACGAGAAGCATACGCAATAACTCTATCCCGTTGCATCAACACACAACCCAACCCTGCCAATGACGCGTCACGGTAAACTATGAAGTCATCTGACCCATCTGGTAAAGCAAGAATAGGAGCCTGGCACAAGATTCATTTCAACGTTTGAAAAGCTCTCTCCTGTTCATCACTCCATTTAAATGGAACCTCCTTGCAAGTCAACTTAGTCATGGGATTCGCAATCTTAGAAAAATCTTTAATGAATCTCCTGTAATAACCTGCCAATCCCAAGAAGCTTTTAATCTCAGAGGCAACTTCGGAGCCTCCCAATTCATCACTGCTTCTATCTTTGCCGGATCAACCTTAACTCCATCACTACAAATGACATGCCCCAGAAAGTGAACTTCTCGGATACAGAATTCACACTTTGAGTACTTGGCATACAATTGCTCCCGCTTCAGAGTTTCAAGAACCTGTCTCAAATGAATCTCGTGACCAGCCTCGGATTTAGAATATACCAGAATGTTGTCGATAAATACTATCACGGATTTATCCAAGAACGGTCGACAAACCCGGTTCATCAAATTCATAAACACTGCAGGTGCGTTAGTCAAACCGAACGGCATGACTAAGAACTCATAATGGCCATACCAGGTACGGAAAGCAGTCTTGGCAACATCTCCATCAGAAAATCATACCTGGTGATAACCCGATCTCAAATCAATCTTAGAGAAATACGAAGCATCCTGCAACTGATCAAACAAATCATCAATTCTAGGCAGAGGGTATTTATTCTTTACCGTCCTCTTATTCAGTTCCGTGTAGTCAATACACATGCGTAGAGTTCCGTCTTTCTTTTTCACAAACAAGACTGGTGCACCCCACGGTGAAGAACTCGGACGAATAAATCCCCGATCCAACAAATCCTGAAGCTGTGTCATCATCTCCCTTATATCAAAAAGAGCCAACCTGTAAGGAGACCTCGCCACTGGATTAGAACCTGGTATCAAGTCAATCTTATACTCTACCTCTCGAATGGGAGGTAGCCCAGGTAAGTCATCCGAAAACACTTCAGGATATTCTGATACGACCTGCACATCAGTAATTGCCCGTTTCTCCTTTCTAACATCAATAGCATATGCTAGAAAACACTCACATCCCTTACTCAAGAATTTCTTAGCTTTCAACATGGAAATGATAGGAAAAACAGACTTGTTCCTTTCGCCTCGAGCCACCACATGCGACCCATCAGACAACGGAAAAGAAATCAGCTTCCTATGACATTTAATGCTTGCCCTGTGCTTACTCAGCCAATCCATCCCCAAAACCACATCAAAACCAGCTAATGGCATAAGTAAGAATGATACGGGAAAGCACTTACCGTCTATGTCAATCTCAGCACCCTTCCCAAAAGTCGTAACAGGCACTATCTTACCATATGCTACTTCTATTTCAATCGGTACAGAAATAACAGTAGTAGGCAAATTCAACTTATCACAAAAAAGCCACATAAATAAAGGAGAGATTCGCTCCAGAATCAAATAACACACGAGCAGGTAGGGAGTTTATAAGGAACGTACCGGTGATAACATCATCGGTGGCAGTAGCATCGTCTACTGTCATACGGAACGCCCTACCCTCCGGAGTCGGAGGATTCTTCCTCTTTTGCCCCTGCCACTGACGAACCCCTAACCGCCCCTGCCCCAGTCCCTGACCTGTCCCTGGTCTTCTCCCTGTAGGGCAATCACCTGTCCTATGCCCCTCCTTTTGGAAATTCCAACAGACATTCCGAGGGTACCGACAATCTTTAGATTCATGCCCGTGCGTTCCACATCGCACACAACGCATAGTTTGAGCAGTACACTGCCCAGTGTGAGTAGCCCTACACCTCGTACACCATTGAGATTTCACCCCCGAATCCCTTGTAGGTGCTTTCCTGCTTTGGTTGCCCTGGGACTGGTTACCCTACCACTTCTTTTTCTGCTGGCTACCCCCATCCTGATCATACCTTGGCTTCTACAAAGCCGCCTCATCCTGAGTCTTTCTATCCTTGGCCTAGATGTCCCCCTCAGCAGATTTTGCCAAGGTGAAGGCCTGGGAAAATGATCCAGCTAGGCGTGTAGTACTCCTGTATTCTGGCAGCAATGCTCCAATAAAGTGCTGAACCTGGGAAGGTTCATCAGGCACCCACTGAGTCACAAACCTCAGCTTCGCATTAAACTGCTCGATTAGTTCATCCACCGTCATCTTCCTTGTCATACGTAACTCCATGAATTCCTGCCTTATCTTGTTCAACTCAAAGGCATTACAATATTGCTCGCACAGTTTGTCTCTGAATTGATTCCACGTGATTGAATCCATCTGTGCTCTCGATAAATGGGTGGTAATGGAATCCCACCAAACCATCGCTTTTCCCTTTAACATCCTAGTCGCAAAACAAACTCGCATTTCCTCCTCACAGTTGCAAGCATCCAGGATTCTTGCAATATCTCTCAACCAGTTAAGAGTAACATTTGGTTCCGTGCTGCCATGGTATTCATCCTGTTTGCAATCCAAAAACTGCTTATAAGTACACGGCTGCCTGTATCCCATGCTGGGTGGAAATCCCATATAAGGATACGAATAAGATCCCTGCGGCATAGACCCCTATGGAATAGATCCTTGAGGATACAGTCCCTGGGGAAATAACGGATAATGGAATGGTTGAGACATCAGTTGTGATAATGGTGGTATTGGCATAGACATTGGAGGAACCTCTGCCAAAGTAGTGACTGCCGGAAATATCGGTGGTATCTTAACTGTAGTTGAAGTTATAGGAATAACCGGTGGTTGTGGTGCAGGAACTTGTCTTTGTTGCTCTATTTCCTTTCTCAAGTCTTGAAGTTGACCCTCAAGCTGAAAAATATACTCATCCCTTTCATCACCTGCTGTACCAGATGTACCAGCATTGGTCGGAACTTCAACTATAGTAGCAGGGCTTCAGCAGTAGATGGGACAGTAGGGGCACCGGTTGAGTAATCACGTCCAGCCATTGTTATTTGTAACAATCACATCACCTCACGATTTATTAGATAAATCCGTTAGTACATAACATACTAACTCCACCACACTCCAATTCACCCCAATCCCACACCCAAGGAGTAATCGACCTACCACGAGCCAAGATTTGGGAATGTAACACTTCCACTGTGCCTACACTGCCAAACCAAGACTCTGATACCAAACTTGTAACACCGTATTTTCACCCATAAAATTTTTCATTTTAATTACCACTGCGGAAGCGTTCATAAAACATGAAAGTATTTACAACCAAACATAAATCACTGTTTAAATATCAGTATTACAAAACACAGCTCGTCACAAATAATCTATCAGAGTCCTAGGTGATTACTCCCCAAGCTAACCACTCTCAGCCGAGCCGCTGACTTACCAAAACCTGTAAAAAGAGTGAGAGGTGGGGGATTAGCACAAAGCTAAGTGAATGAAGTACCACACAACAGATATATCAGCCTGAATCGCAAGATATCAACAACCACAAATAAACACCTTGAGAAGACCGGCGGTTTTGCAGGAACCTACAACCAATGCCGGCCAAAGCAAAGGTTTACCGATAGTCCATTTGCTATTCTCACACAGTATTATCCTCTAGTAGCAACAAATGCATCCCAAGGTCCTAATACTGCTTAGCCAATAGCAAATGAACCCAACCCATAAGCCCAGTCGAAAACTGACTTCCCATCCATCATGTATATATATCACTGACGCAACAATCAATTAACAATCAACAGTTAATCAATCGTCAGATATACAATCTATCCATGCATCAAACCAACAATAGTTGCAACCAAACCAGTACAACTAATATCACCCGTGAGTAAACATCCACTTACCTCTAGTTCTCAGCTTCTCCACTTAGTGATCTAATGTTACTGAGCCTTGTCTGTGCCTGAGAACACAACAACCAAACATCAGTATCCAACTCATAAATATATATCAATCATATATTTATATCTATTTAATCAAACATAAACATGTAAGATTCACATATGTATACACATATAACACATAGCATTAAACAATGCAAACAACATCCAAACTATCAAATTTCAAAGGAAATCCGATACTACTATCGGAATCCGCCAATAACAACGGATTTCAAAGAATCCGATACACCTGTCAGATTTTGAAGACAATCCGCAACACTTGTTGGTTTTCAATGAAATCCGACACTTCCTTCGGATTTCACCCTTTGAGCATCAACTGTCGGATTCTTCATCGGATTTCACATATTCGGATTTCATGAACTTGGAAACCCACCATCGGATTTCAACAATAGGATTTCAAGAGTTCCGGATTCTAAGTATCGGATTTAACACCCGGATTTCCCACACTCGGTTTTCATAATCATCATCATCAAAATCCGACAACTTCATACTTCAAGAATCCAATAACTTTAAAAACTCCATGAATCATATTACCGGTTCATATAATTCGTATATAAGCTTACCAAAACATATATAAACATGATTAAACATCAAATCATGCATCATAAACACCTTAACACTCAAGAACACCAAATCCGCCAAACCCATGATGTTCATAACAAAACCCCACACTCAAAACCGTAGCATACTCATCAAGTTTCAAGAATCATATCATGTTAACAAGAATCAACAAACCTTGAACTTGAATTCACGAATTCACAATCACCAAAAATCCGGTTGTTTTTCTCTTCTTGTTTTGCTCTCGGTTTTCACACATAGTTCACACACATAAAAGCTTCAAAGTGAAGAAATACTCACTAAACCCACGTATATGTATGTGTGGAAATCATAAGCAGGAGGTGTCACTCCTTAATTCAATCGCATGCACACACACTAACACATGCAAAACCGTATATATATATAAACTAACACAATTATATATATCACTTAATTAAATAGTAAACAATTAATTAAGCATTAATCAATTAATTAATCACGTATTAACTTACCAAAGCCTACACAAATACTAGACCCGATCTCAAGATGTTACAATGTATTCTTTGATCACTCTTATACCTTTCTTATTCCTCGTTGATCTTTTGCAAGATCCTCATTCATTTCTTGTCTTCCACCTCATAAATCATTCTTTTATCCTTCCCATAAACCATTCATTTATGTGTCACTGTCATATTTGTCAATAAAACAAAGTGATAAAAGAAGCACGATGAGTGAGGGAGTGTAGGCATTTTATACTCCTATGGTCAATCCAGAACCGGAAGGACCTATCCCAGGAGCCCACCATAAACTAGAGAGAGATGGTAAGGGTTACTTATTAGTTCATCTAGGTGAGTAAACTCAGTTATCATGGGATACTAATTGGTGTGCAAAGAGGTAAAATAAAAAAGAGAGGGATGAAAAGGAGATGGGGTGCAAATGATCAACAAATGACATATACTTTAACGATAACATCTTTTGTCATACATTTTTTTTATTTTTTCTTTTGATTGTTCCTATTATTTGATTGTTCAAATCTTTCTTGACAATTATTTCTAACATATCCTTTTTTAAAAATCTTTTATGTTGGTTAAAAATAAAAATATATAAGTGTCCTAATGTATCTACATAGATACATACAATTTTGGAAAGATGGATCAAGGAAGAAGTTGAAAAATAAAAAGGATAAAAAACAAGATCCGTACCAAACCATATAAATTCGGGTAGCCACATGTGCTACTGTTTCTCACTCGTTGAGATCCTGTATTGAAGAAGACATCATTAACCCAATAATGCAATGCACTAATCCCACCCAGCTACTCAATTATCTCTTAAAAGATGATTGCTTCAACTTCACACGGAGAATAAACACATCTTTATTTACATCTCATTTGAAGATTGTTGATATTGAAACAAGGAGGACAAACTGCTTTGGTCCCCAACTTCTTTCATGCACTATAAAGTCTAGAGCTTAATTGCAATACATTTATTTTCTTAGGACACTTAATGGGATTATCACAAGTATCAAGTCTGTGAAACTGATACCGGAACATCTTGGAGTGATATCTTATGTGATATTCACAATGATTAGATGGAAATCTTACCGGAATCAACACCATGCAAGTTCTGAATGTAGGTCACAAAGTTACTAATTGTTGTGTTAACGAGATTCTACGTGATCTCAGATTTACCCTTTCACGCTCATAACCTTCAAACGCATTCAATACAACTTTCATGCTGAGAAATTTTGTGTGCATGATGTTCTTGGTAAATACATGATCATCATGAGGGGGAGATACATGAAAATGAAAAATTCTCAACTATGTTCCTTTTCAACGGATGTCTGCTGCCCAAGTTCTTCAAATCAGTGGTATAACAAACAATATATGGGGAACTCCTCGTCGTCCTCTTCCAACTACACATATATTTCCGGCATATAGTTGATAAATATATATTTCCGCACTTTTAATGTGTTAAGTATGCTTCTCATTTGTGCATTAATAGATGCATTATTAGCCGTGAAAATTTCTTTACTAGTTCTTTTGTGTATAGTTTTCCCTTTTTAGATCGAGAGCTTGTAGTAGAAGCAATACCGGGCAACTTTCTACCCACCGCACGAGAATGTCCCCGACATTCACCGAATCCAATTAATGATCACTCCTATAAATATATTTGTTATCACGACGTAATATGTATACAATATATATATATATAAAGAAAATCATTTGTGGAAACTCCTTTAAATAATTTTCAATTGACTAATAGAATACCTTTATTTTTTCAATTTTGACCGAAATAAGCAATTTTAACTACCTCTTTTAAAAATACCAAACTATGTATTGAAAATGGGTATTTTAACCCGTTTTGCAAAACACGCGGGTCTCATAACCCAACTTCTTTGATGTTCGCTTTACCCATCTCCGTTTCTCTTCTCTTCATCCACGAGTTCTTAAGAAACCCAAAACTCCATTTGGCGATTTCATACGCTACCGCCGTTTCTCAACCAGAGCATTAAGTCCGGAGTGTGTTGCGTTTCTTTTTCATTTGTTATCTTCTACAAGAAGATTCACAAACGGCATGTTCTTATTCATCTGTATATGGTCAAGCATCCTTCAATCGACATTAAGGTAATCACAAACCCTAATGTCTCTTTTTTAAGTTTCAAATCTTGACAACTTTCTCTTTTTCTCGCTCATCTACCTTCCTCTATATTATTGGCAATTAGGTTTTTCTTCTCCACGGTTCTTATCATCACTAATTCATCAATTTTTTCTGCAAATCAAGTATGTATTTCTCTCCTTGAATATCCCTTTTGTTTCTCATCGATTTTCTGCAAATCAGGTATGTATTTCTCTCCTTGAATACCCCTTCTAATATTGTTGTAAGTTTTGATTCTATATCCGTACAATGTTCTTTAAGCTCTAATCGATTCAAATGATGGGTTTCAATGTTTTTGTTTTCATATTTAATCTTGGTCTTCGTATTTGTGTTCTTGCATGTTAGTTTTTGCTCCGTACTTAATATCACATAATTTGTTTAGGTTTGGGTTTCTGTGATCACCAAATATGATTTGAAGTTCAAGATTCATCTTCCAATTCTCAATCTTTTCTAGGTATGGCTAATTCGGATATTTGATTATAAAATTTTGAAGACAATTTGTGAATCAAGGATATTACTAATTTGTTTAGATTTGGTATTCAAATTATAAGATTTTTAAGACAATTTCTGAATCGAGGATATGACTATTTCAGATATTTGATTGTTTCTTTTTACTTGTGCTTCATTGGACCCATGCAATTTGAGATGTATCTAATGTGCAGAATTAGAATTTTGATGAAAATCTACTTTATATGGTGAAGATGAAGTTCAAACCGTGATAAGTATACAAATTTTAGTTCTAAATCTGGGACCATATATGAAGACAATATGTTTGATAAAATGCCTAACTAGAAAGCAGACCATGCTTGTGACTCACCTACATGAAGTTTTTTTATTCCTAATGAGATTGCACAAGAAATGCCTAAGTTTTTAGTTTACAAAAGGGAACCATATACTTTATTATGATCATATCAAGTGGGTTTGTTATTTTTGTGAAATTTAGTTAAAGAATATAATTCAAGATTGAAATATATGCTTAAAACTACCTAATAAAAAGTAAAAATGTCTATAGTTTTCTCAAGTCAAAACAATAAGTAATCCTACCACCTGCACATTTGTGAATATTTTCATCACCCAAAGTAACAAAATTGAGTTGTTTAATCATGAACCAAATCCCTTGGATCCTTATATAAGTTCATTCCTATGATACAGTTTGTTTCCATTTTTTATATGGCTTAGGAGCTTGGGTCTTTCAAATGATAAGTGATTATAAATGGTTTATTTTTTGAGAAGGATTGATTAAAAAGACCTAACGACCCACATGTTTTGAAACCATGTGCTTGCAAGTGACTCATCCAACACGATGAAAATTTTGATCCTTTTTGCTCTTGTGTTGATAGTCTAGCTTACCCATGTTGAAACATCATTAGAAAATACATGAACATTGAATCAAAGAAAAAGTTCTTATTCAAACTAATGTTTTGATTGGTAACTAGCCTTTGTTTGTAAGTATCCTGTTATGCCAATTCTTCTCACTCGAATAGTTTCGTGGCAACTTTGTTCGGATGAAGCCCAAGTGGGGGAGAGTAGTACAACTGCTACTACAGAAATGGCTATGAGGTTACATGTTATGCATCGTTGGTGTGCTATAGGAACACGTCACAAGACTAATGTGTAGCTGTCTTTTGCTTACAACTCAAAAGGTTTAGGTCATATGCCCATTTTGAAGGTATTGAATTGCTAATTGACACTTTTTGGTTCAATAATCTGAAATATATAAACAAAGTGGAAAGGTAAAAAAGGTTCTTTTCTAAAATACCTATATATATATATATATAGGGTAGGGATATTGTAAGAGCTATATTGGAGTAAGAGGGGTAAGAGGCAAGGGGAGCCATTGGATTTGGCTTGATGGTCAACGATCTTTAGTCAAAAAATGATGAGTTGGCATTCAAATTAAATCAGCTCCAAGGGTAAATTGGGAAGAAAACAACAATGAGTTTTTTGAACGGTTAAAAATTTAAGTTGTATTAGGCAATTATAATTTGTGTTTGTCCAACAATTGATGAATCTAATAAAGAATTAATTCATTCTTTGAAATTTGAAGCACAAAAATGATGAACAAGTTTATATATTCAGATACGTTGATAAGCAAAGAACATTAATTCAAATCCAAAACTTGATGAACATTAAACCAGGATCTCATACGGAACACTCAAAAATGAAACGTAACACAAAAACCAACCTTTAATTAACAAAATTGATGAAAACATGCTGCTACAACGTGTACGACATATTACATATTTCCTCTTCTTCATCAACAAAAATGATGAAAATGAATGAAACCCACTTTTAGAAATTGGTGAAATACTAATCTCCACCTCTTCTTAATCAATGAAATTGATGAAATATGAACAAAGAAATTGATGAATAGAACGTACATCACCGACTAAAATTTGAACAAGAAGATGTAGGCGAAGATGAAAGATGACTAAACTTGGCAATGACAAACGGGGAGCATGAGATCGAAGCGCTCAGAGGTTGTTTTCGATGGCGGCGATGAAAACCCTAAAATACCGACAGTCTCATAGCGGAAGGGGGAGCTTGCGATGGTGACGGGAACTACAAAGGGGATGAGAACAGATGGATGGCGGTGGTAGCCGCTGTAAGCAGACCGGTGATATATGCATGCGTGTTAGATGGTGGCCACAGGGGAGGGGACGGAAGTCGATCGGCTCGAACGTATTACGGTAGTGCCCGGTGACCGGCCTCCATGGTCGAAACCGGTTGACGTCTCATAGAATTGATAGATTCATCACGTTTCACTGGCGGTTACCTCCATTGTCGGCACTTACAAGAGAGCGGTGGAGCAGCGGCACAAAAATAGGAGGCGGTGGGAGTGGATTTTAAAGATGGGAATAGTTTTAGGGTTAATCTGCTGGAGGCAGCGTTAGTTAAGGAATAGAAGGATAGGTTGCTTTGAAATACCTTTAATACCCCTGGATTACAATTGCCACGTGTCACCTTTGTGTTACCTCGTATCCCTCTTATCTTAAAACTACTCTTGATCCTAATCCTATATATATATATATATATATATATATATAGGGTAGAGATCAAGTAAAAAGAAAATTAAAGTAAAAAGGGTAAAATGGATGATTATTTGATCATTTTTCGGTATATATATTAACTGATAATCGTTAATTCATCATCTTTATTGATTAAAACTAGTTGTTCATAAATTTCTTTTTGATGAATCCAACATATTCATCACTTTTTAGATGAAAGCATTTTGTTCATCAACAAATTATTCCAAAATTTTGTTTTCAAAATCTGTATTTGAAATCAAAAAGAAATTGATGAAGAATTAGTTTTAATCAATAAAGATGATGAACTAACGATTATCAGTTTATATATACACTGAAAAATGATCAAATAATCATCCCTTTTACACTTTTTACTTTAATTTTCTTTTTATTTGATCTCATCCCTATATATATATATATATATATATATATATATATATATATATATTAGACATATACTTTGCTTACTGAAAGAGAGTTAAAAATAAAATGTTCTATATTTTGATTATGACACATACTTTCCATACTGGAAGAGAGTTTATTGTAATGATTCAAATCAATGTTCTATATCTTGATTTGGAACTAAAATCTGATGCAAATTTCTAAGTTTTTTCACTAATAGACCTCCAACAGAGTTCGTTTTATAAATTATCTAAACATGTTTTTTAACTACAAATTCTTGTAGATGTTTGCACCGAGAAAGACCCGATTATTTCTTTGATTCTCATGTTGGTTTGGAGCTTATTATTATTAGACTAGATACAAATCATTTCAGAGGATTTAAGTTATGTTAAAATATGAGTTCATATGTGAGTTTCAAGCTTTCTGTTCAAACCGGTCAAAGGATTAAGCATGCCATATATGGTCAAGTAATGACATGCTACAACCTGAATCCGATCTTACGTATTATGTAACCATCTTTATCAAACAGTTCTCTAACTATTTTCAAAGATCCATGGAGAGGTGGACACAAAATCTTGGTATAATTGTAAGCTTTGTCAACTTAGGTCGGTGAATTTGATGGTTGTTTTAAGTTTAACATGCAGGTTATCACATGGGTTCTTAGATGAAACGAGAAGCATTGGTTGATATCGCAGACAGAATCACATTGGTATTTATCTCATTCCTTCATTTTTTATTAATTTTGTGAAGTATATTTCCATTGATGATTTACTATTTTCTGATTGAGTTAATAAATAAAGGGTTAAGTTCACCAAAATGTATCAAGTTGTTACGTTTTGCTATTGTGTATATCAAACTTTAAAAGTTTCTATTGTATGTATCAAACTTCTAGTTTGTTGCTATTGTATGTATTTTGGATACATAAAAAGGGAAAAAACATATAAGTTTAGTACATACAATAGAAAGTTTAATACACACAATAGCGACAAATTAAATATTCAATACATACAATAGAAAATTTTAAAGTTGATACACACAATAGTAAAACGTGACAAGTTGCATACATTTTGATGAAGTAAACCCATAAATAAAGTCTTAGGCATTTGGATTATGAGTTTGTTTTGTTAAAATATGAATCTGTAGTTTTTGTATAAAACTTCTGCATTTGAAGCTTTTCATTGTTTACTATCTACTATGAAACTATTAGAAATGATCAAAAATTTGTGGTGAAGTTGTAAAATGTTTATATACAAATTTAACTATAGAAACATATTAGTAATTAGCTTTACTTTTGTTATTGTTTTTTGTTAGTATCATATGGAAACCATTACAAACTAAAAAAAATGATAAATAATAAATCATAAGAAACATACAAATGTTTATATGTGTATATAAAATCAATCATTTTTGGTGTATGACCTTCTCCACTACTCGGGCAGATAATTTTCACTCTAAAAGCATCGTCAACATTGAAAAAGAACAACATCCATGTTTCAATAATTTATTTCCTTATGAAAAGGCTTTATGATGGTTTTTGGTTAACGTTCATGATTCTTTTTGGCTATTCACGCTGATTGACGTGTCAATTTCTTTACTAAGGTAAGAAAATCCAGGCAACAATAAGAGGAATTGAACTTTTTTTTGGAAAAGCGGTAAGATGAATTAAACTTGATCAGCAAGTTTGGACATGTTCTTTCCAAGGGAATTGTTTGTTTGATAAGTAACTTTTGCTTCTCAGACAATAATAAACGGTTGAAGATGGCGAAGGCTATTGCATAAGATCAGCTTTTCAGACAATAATGTCTCCAAGTTTATCTATGCAAATGTTTTGTTACATTAACTTTATTTACGAAGTTTTGTGTTTGTAGTAATTGTCTATTTGGTGTCCACATCTTTTACTTTTATAGTGTGAAATTTGGTTGTCATTATAAATCTACCTTAAAATTGAGATTCTCATAACAAAGTTTATACACACGTGTGGAATTCAAAAAGCTGAGTGCAAGTAAACATTTTGTAAGTCATCTATAAAATGTAATTTTTGACTGAGCATAGACAAAAGGGTATATTAAGTTGAGTAAAATTTAGTCGAGTGATTATCTTATCTGTATCATGTAGAATATTATTTAAGCATACCTTTTGCTGTCATTTGTCATAAAAGTCTCTTTTCCAATGAGTTGTTTCAGTAAGGTGACATACTTACACGTGGCCTTCAATTCATCATTTTTAGGTATTAAAATATTGTTGAGCACACATAGGGTTCTTAAATGGATTGTTAAACCAACATGTCTAATTGTAAAATACCTCATTCAATTGGGGTTGAAAGACAAAAATGCTTCGAAATCATTACTTACCTTTTATTATGATTATTTAAACTGCAGGGTGAATGATTATAAATTAAATCAACCCACACATGTCAAGGATTATAAATTAAATCAACCCAGAAATGTAAATGATCATTTAATTAAACAAATCATTGACTTCAATTTTATGATACAAGAGGTTTATAACAACTTAATGTTTTGTTTAAAAATCGAAACAATCCACCTACTCAAGGTATTGTCTTTATTTTTAATAATTTGTATTTATAGGATTTATAAGATCTTACACATTAAGCGATTGTACTTGAGTTAGGTTATCTCATCCCAATTGTTTTCCATCTCTTTAATCAGGAGTTTATTTTCATAATTTCTTGAACAATAAACATTGGTTACCAATGTGTACACATAAGTGATATAATTAAGTAAAAATGTTAGGGTAAGGTATCATTTTAGAACATAGGTTTTTTTTAATGTGTATGGACCGTAATTTCTTTTACTGATCATTGACATTCATATTGAATTAGAGGTCAGGGAATTCTGGTTAGGAATTGGTTTTTGTTTTTCTTTAATTAGGGTATGGTTAATAAGATAATTTGAACTTTTATGATATTGTGAAGAAATGCCCTAAGTGAGCTTGGTTTAAGTTTTGTGACCTTTCATTGGAGGTAAATATTTAAAGTTTGATGCCCATTTTATAACAAATAATATTTTGACTTTTTATATTCAATTTTTAGAAGTAATTTTGTTTGTACTCGCCACTTTCTTTTTCAGATTTTCACTTGCTGGAATAGTTATTTTACACGATCACTTGACATTGTTGAGGAGACTTTAAAGTTTAATGATTATGGAGATTTTATAGTTTATACTAAACATAGTTGCTTTTTATTGAAAAACGTCATAACTCACAAGGCTCGTCTGTTTTATTCAAAAACTTAATATGTATGCTTTAACTTCTTGTCTAGGTCTATTCATCTTCAAAATCACTTGATGTGTATACTTTAGTATCTATTCTATTCAATAGTTACTATGATGTTACGTATGAACTTCATGATTTTGATAAATTAACCATTCTTTTGTTAATATTTATAGGGTTAATTATGGTTTTATCATCAAAGTATTAGTTCAGTTTTGGTTTAACCACTAAAGATTTTTTCTAAACGGTTTTATCATAAAGTTTGAATTTTTTATAATTTAACCATCAAAGTTACACTTTATTTAATTTTTTGTTTAAACCTTAAATTTTTTGAAGTGATTTAACCCTTAAATAGTTGTTGAAAATTGGTTTAACCATGAACTTTTGTTAAGTTTCTAAAAAAACTAACATGTATAATCAAGTAGACGGGATAAAATCAAAAACTATACAAAACAAATGGGATTAATCAACTTCAAGGTTTAAACCATTTGAAAAAACTTCGAGGTTTAAATCAAAACAAATTCAAAACTTGATGGTAAAATAGTGCAATAAAAAACTTTGATAGTTAAACTGAAAGTGAACTTGAACTTTTATGGTTAAACCATTATTGACCCATATTTATATGTATTCGTATTATTTCCAATTTTTTGCTTTATTATACATGTTTGTATTTGTTGTCACGTTACATGTAATAAAGTCACATTAAGCATCCACGGGTATATAAAGAAGTTCTACAACAAATTTGATGTAATTTTATTATTTGTCTATTTAAAAATTTGTATTTGCGTGTTATTTTCTTTATTCTATAAACTAATTAATTTTTATGTTATGTATGGCAGTGAAGACTTTTATTTAGAAAATTATTGAATAAAATTTCATTTTGAAAAACTCATGCGTGCACGGATTCATAAATCTAGTACTAGTTAATTACTTAAGCATTGATTCTAATTTTTTTACAAAATCTCCAAATTTATTATTTTTATTTCAGTTTCTTCCGACTTGTGATAACACCCTAAAAAATATAGTTATGAGTGTATAAATATAATCTCCTAATCTTTTAATATAAATAAAACACTAACATGAATCAAATTCATTGGAGTATTGGACGATCCTAACCCTTCATTTAATAAAATAGATTTAATTATTTAATCTTAACTATCTATATAATCAAAGTTTGGATTTTAATTTTGACTTTTTGTGTCAAAATTAAATCGAAATCATTAGAGAAATTTTATATATGTCTTTCTCAAACTTTATAATATCGTATTTGTCTACCCTAATTTACAAATGTCATATTTCCCTTTTATAGAATATCAAAATATTACATTTAACCAAATTCTTAATGATTGATGGTTTGTACAACAAATACAATCATGTCTGCTCGTATGATAATACCACGTTTCTGCCGTCATGTCCGCCCTTAATCTCACATCAACGCTTCCACCACTGGTCTGGGTGTTGACACTATCTGTCGTCATTTTTTTGAATTCTCGGTTATTTTGTGTTTTATTATTATTTAATTAATATTTTCTTAATAATGTTTAATAATTATTAAAAAGCAACTCGTGTATCACAATTTACAAGATTGTCTAATCTAGTTGTATAATATTTTTGCAAGTAGCTGGAACTCTCAAGCAATAACAAGTACAATTATCAAAGGCTTACAGGCTAGCGGTATCTGATGTTTAGGTGTCCCATAAGATTGTGAGTTCAAGTCTTATTATGAACAGAAACGGTGTAGATTTATAATTAGTTTAGAGTGTGTGTTTATTCATTAAAAAAACAAAACAAAACAAATGCAATTAATTATAATATATTGGATTAGTTAGGTGAATACACTTAAATCACCTCCATAGATGAAGTTAAATTAATATGGTGTGAACATGAGACATTAATGTAAGAGTCGATTAATGCATGTTAATATTAATTGAAGTCTTCTATGAAATATTAATAAAGCAATATATAGGTCGACGTTGATTAATTAAGAAGGACAAGGAGATCTGAAACGAAATTATTGAAGATACATCGACCTTCCAAGTCTACTATGAAATATTAATAAAAGAAGAATGAAGTTGATTGAGAAAGACAAGGAGATTTAATTTATACAAGGAGGTTTAATTTATACATATGTGTTGACGAAGATTTTTACAAATGCACATGCATGTTCAGTAGATCAATAACCCTTTGATAGTAGTATCAGTTGTGTCCATACTATTAAATTATAATCCAATTCAACAAGTTATTGCATATTATCCAAAATTATATGATCTTACGTTTTGATCGATCTATCTCGATCATTATCTTTGTGATAATGTGATTGCTACACCTAAAAAACTAAAAATAAAAAGGAAGAAAGATTAATAGTGTACGTACATCTTTTTTTTAATTGTCATCATCCACTAGGGATTGTTTGTCACAAGTTCGTCATCCAGACGTCTCGTCATTCTACTGACGAGCTCGTTAACATTTTCTTCTTTTTTTTAAAATTCCAACCTATGAACATAATTTAAATTAATATTATGCGGGTCTGGTAGTGATGGTGATGTGGATGTTAGACATGTGATAGTTATAAGCTGAAAAAGCCGGTGTGACAAATGGTCATTGATGTCATGACTAATGGTGGTATTCAAGAAATTGCTAAAATTATAAAAAAGACCACAAATTGATTAAGGGTGCTACTATTTGAACTCCTTCTCTCACATACCAGACACGTCGCATCAAGAAATCGTAATAGCAAATTGGCTTAGTGCCAATCGTAAATAACAAATCATAATTATGGACTTGTACATGGATTGTAAATTGAGTTTCAGGTTGGGAATCGAAAACCCACAACCATGAAGTGTAGAAACGTACAACTTGAATCAGAAACCAAGATCTCAAAAGGAACCGTAAATTGTAATAAGAGTTTAACATGATGAAATCGTGAATGTAGGTGGTTGCCGGTAGTTGTTTAATTTCCGGATATTCTATATGTGATTTGTGGTTAAATATCTAGACTACGAAGCAGGTGAGTATTCGGTACCTATTTCTTGTGATGTGATATGTGCATCATGTGTTATGTACTTTAAACTGTAAACTGATAACCAAGGGGGTTATCTATGCCGGAGCATCATGGTCGAGTGGAGCATTTTTGTTAATGTCGGTCGACATCATGGCCGAGAGGGACTTATGTTCAATCATGTGGTGTGCGCTGTGTTTTCCATCATAAGGTATGAGTGTTGTATTGCTCATCATGCTTTATGTTTACATGTCGTTGTTCATTCCTTTTCGGGTTGTTGGGGTAAGGACAAGGGGAAAGCTCCGGCGTGACAGCAGGGCAGAGGCGTTTCCTAAACTTGATTTTAATGTTAAGACAATTAATTTTTAGCTTCCACTATTCATTTACTAAACACTCTGAAAATTTTGAATGAATGTAATTATGAATCCTTAATGGTTGATTTGTGATTTATTAATATTAAATTATATATTATTATAAAGAAAATTGGGATTGGGACGTTACATATTTTTATTTTATTTTTTCGCAGACATGTTTTTGACAATTTTCTACATTAGAACTCTTGTAAAACAACATATAGTTTAAAATTAATAAAACGATACAACTGTTTTATACAATGATTGTTTTAATAAAAAAGGATAACAAGCTACTAGTCGTCATCAACTCATCATCCAAGTATGCGTCTTCATCCGAACGATCATCATCGTCTACAAAGCATCAATAGATGCATTATTAGCTGTGATAATTTCTTTCGCTTGTTATTTTGTGTATACTTTTTCATTTTTAGATCAGGAGCTTGTAGTAGAAGCAATACTGGGCAACTTTCTACCCGGTGCACGAGAATGTCCCTTACATTCACTGAATCCGATTAATGAACACTCCTATAAATACATTTGTTATCATGACGTAATATGTATACAACACTAATTAATTACTAAGCATTGATTCTAAATTTTTAAGAAATCTCCAAATTTACTCATTTTTATTTCAGTTTCTTCCGACTTGTAAATTGTGATAACACCGTCAAAAATACAGTTATGGGTGTAAAGTAATATGTTTAAGATTTAGGATTATGTTAAGGCATGTGTTTAGCAATGCAAAAATAAAAAAACGAAGGCAATTAATTTTAGTTAATTATAATATATTGGATTAGTTAGGTGAATACACCTATAAATCAACTCATTAATTAGATGCTAATCACTTCGCAGCTGGCATATGAAATTTTAAAATAATAATATGGTGTGAACAAGAGATAATGATTAAGAGTCGATTAGTGCATGTTAATATTAATTGAAGTCTTCTATGAAATATTAATAAAGCAATATATAGGTCGACGTTGATTAATTAAGAAGGACAAGGAGATCTGAAACGAAATTATTGAAGATACATCGACCTTCCAAGTCTACTATGAAATATTAATAGGAAGGATGAAGTTGATTGAGAAAGATATGGAGATTTAAAATATAGAAGAATGTTAAATATATTTCATAATTAATTCATAGTTTAAGAGACTAATTTTAGCATTTGGATCAATGACATTGATGGTCCAGATTAAATTTTAAAAATTTGGACCGAGTGGCGTTTTCGTAATATTTCGTAATTCACATGTGATTGTATACTGAATCACGTGTGATTGAATATTAAAATTTTAGGACTATGTTTTTTAAATAGACTTTATTGAACACAACTTTCTTAAAATATAATGTTTGAAGATCAATGGGGAAAAAGTAGCGTAAGTTTTTTTAATAGAAAACACCGACACATCCTAATTTATACATATGTGTTTCACGAAGACTTGAACACAGATGCATTGGTAGGAACATAAGTTGTATCCATACTATTTATAATCCAATTCAACTAGTTATTGCAAATTAAAGTAGCCGGCGTAACGTACAGTTGTCGATTATTAGTGTACGTACATTTGTCGATTATGTGATAATGTGATTGCTACACCTAAAAAATAAAAAATGATCAAAGAGAGATTAACAGTGTACGTACATTTGTCGATTATTCTCTCTTTTTTTTGTGTTCCCGAGTGTTTATGTTCGGTCTAATCTAGGACGGTTAATTTACTCCATTATCTTCTCCGGCAAATTCTTCACATACAACAATTTATTAAGACTGCAATCATCCAGAAAGGTATCTTAGATCCGGTACTTATTCTCCATATCTGGTGAATGAACTGAAAGAAGGTAACATAGATCCTGTACTTATTCTCCAAACAATGAAATGTTTGTAGAAAAAAAATTTGAATATAAATTTTAGCTTTTTAAATTTATTACACACACAATACCTTTAATATAATTTTTATTGATTTTGAATTAAGAATTACAAATGTTTGGATGTAGAATTTCCTAACATTATAAAGATGACATCAAGTTTAGTTTAACACATAGACTAGCTAATTCTAAAGACAACGAATATCTCATTCAACACATAGACGAGTTTGAAGACCTCTAAATGCTAACTCTAAATTTGTTTTTGTGAAGTTGCAATTCAAATTCTCTTAAGTCTTAGGGGTGTTTGGGATTGCGATTTGAAAATAGATTATGCGTT
Source organism: Dittrichia graveolens (assembly GCA_038502395.1). Lineage (NCBI taxonomy): Eukaryota > Viridiplantae > Streptophyta > Magnoliopsida > Asterales > Asteraceae > Dittrichia > Dittrichia graveolens. The sequence continues at coordinate 7,955,489 of JARJIL010000002.1, read as the reverse complement.
TTTAATAATTAGAATCAGATAATCAGCTGTAAGAGAACGTGTTACTGAATAATAGTGTTTGTATTTGATTATGTTGCTTCATATCATAATAATCAGATAATCAGTTTTTTTAAGTGTTTAGCAAAGTAGATTAATTGATTTTTAAAAGGTAAAATCACAATAATCAAATAACCAGTTTGAAAAAGCAACTCAAAAGTAGATTCTTAAAACTGCATTTTGCAGTCTCTAAAATGCAAATAATTGATTTTTGAAAACACAACCCCAAACACTTTAAACTAATTATTTGCGATTTCAAATCATAATAATCAAATAATTAGTTTTTAAACGCAATCCCAAACACCCTCTAGTCATGCTTCAACAATGATGTATGACTTGCATAATGAAGTATGACATGCATATTTATAGAAGCATGAGGCATTAACGGTTGGAAGTAAGATGGTAGTGAGAATATAATATTTAATCGATAAAGTAAGTGGGAGCCAAAGTAAATATGTTTGTTGTCGGTCATGCTTTTGTATCTTGATTTGGAAACTTTTATCATCCAAAATACCTTTTGTATCTTGACTTTCCTAAACATGTTTGTTGTCGGTCATGCTTTTGTACTTGAATGTGATCTTTGAAATCTTCTTTCTCCGGTAACTTTAAACTTTTCCATCAAATTAAAGTCGTATACTTTTAGTTTCACTTCGCAAAGCTAAAAGTGAAAATACTTTTACAAATTAAAGATTTAAGGTTGTAAATGAACAACACATGTTTAGCCTTTGACATAGATAAAATAAAAAAACATAGAAAGTAACTCAATACTTTACCAATAAGATAAGAAAGCACAGCTGAGCAATAGAGTGCTCAGATATGCTTGCTCAGATATGGTAAGTGATTGCTCAATTAGGCGTCTGCTTAGCCAATCAAATCTGATCTTAAGTACTTAAGGCTAGCTGAGCATACAAAATGATCGTCTGGGGCTTAACTAACTTATTCGGTATGATCTACAATACTAAGTAAAATTACAAGTCTTATCTTAACAAAAATATTAAGATAATTTTTAGTTTATTACAAATGACAGTTTTGTTAAAATCAAATCTTAAGTTTTTTAATCAGATAGTTTAATTATTGGGTTAAAATAGTTATCTCCTCAACAATACTAATTTCATAATTTGAAAGTTAATAATATGATAAATTTTGAGTGACGGTGGTGCTTTTGATTTTGTTCTAATTAGGATTGCTTATGTAAGGTTGTAACTCAAGTTTTAGTGGTTGTACCCTCGAAGGGCATGTGTATGGCATATTGGCGTCGTCTCGGATTGCCATTGGTGTTTTGGGATGGATTTATTTTTTACAAACAAATGTTTAGTCGTCGGGAGTTATAAATTAACAATTACTAGTGGAGTACCACATGAATTATTTATTGAAAATAAAAACTAAAAGTCATGTACGCACGAACCCTTCGGTTGGGATATTCTTTGTAAATAGTGTACGATGAATTGGTCAATTTAGTATATGTATAAAGACTCGAGATATTCGACGATAAAGAATCGACAGATAATATTGAAATAAAATACATGTTTATATTCATAGGTTAATCAATCTACCAAAACATTTAATCTACTTTGCTTTTCAATACAACAATAAATTATTTGTGTGATCATCCTCGGTATTATCTTCTTCAAAAACTCAACATATGTTCAACTAAAACAAATATTAACGAGAGTTAATTGTCAAATTCGTTTTTTAATTTTGCTATATCTTCCGATTTGGTTCTTTAACTTAGAAAATGACTAGGATATATAATCCTTTAAGATCGATTTTGTTACGAAAAAGGTCATTTTGTTAATTGACAGCTAGTCAACTCTCTTAACTCAAAGTAAAATGACAATCTAACCTTTTTTTATTCATTAAAACTAAATGGGCGAGTCAATGTCACAATCTATTAATGGGTTCAAAAGTGACATCAATGGTGAGTCAATGTCAGACTCTCTCTAGATAACCGTCGCCGCCGTTCTACCGCTGGCCACAACCACCACCATTATAACCACCACAACTATTTTTCTCTCTGCTCCGTGTGTTTCTCTCACTGTGCAACCATCACACCACCACCTCATCTCTCTCATTCTCATGGTGAAAGCACTGCCGCCGCCTCATCCCTTTCTCTCTTTCCCACGGGGTAACCACCACACCACAACCTCACTACCATCGCTTTCAGAAATCCCAAATGAAAAATATTTCATCTTCAGAATCAAAACACAAGATAAATTCGATAAAATGCTTCTAAAATTAACGTTAATCAGTGGCGGCGGCGCTAAAGTATCTACAGATCTCGGAGGGTCATCGAAAACCCGAGATCTAGTGATGGTGATGGCGCTGAAAACCCTAGCTCTGAAGGTGGAGACGGCGCTGAAAACCATAGATCTAGCGCTGAAGATGGTGAAGTGGCGGTGGCAGAGTGGTGGCTAGGGTTTTCTACGGCGGGGAGTAGGGGAGAGAGAGCCGACGATGGCGGTGGCGGTTGCGGTGGTTGTGCTCAGAGGGTGGGGGTGGTGGTTATCGAGAGGGTGGTGAAGAGGGTGACAGATTGAGATTGAGAGTGAGAGTGGGGGAGAGAGTGTGTGTGTATAGAGAGGGATAGAATATATATTTTCATATATTTAAAGATAATTAAATTTTATTTTAATCAATAAAAATAGAAAAGATGATTAAAGGACCAAACTACCCTTAAGTTAATGAGTTGACTAACGGTCAACTAACAAAAGGATCTTTTTCGTCACAAAATCGATCTTAAAGAACTATTGTAGTCACTTTTGAAGTTAAAGGACCAAAATTGGAAGATATAACAAACTTAAAGTACGAATTTGACAACAAACTCTATTAATGAAGAAAAGTTGACATATGCATATAGGGTTTTTCATAACTAGTCGCGTTGTGTACATTTATAATTATACGCAATAAATTGTACATAAATTTATACATGAGACATACATACACACATACTAACATTGTACCCGCACAATACGGTGGTAATAAATAATTTCTACTCAATAACATGTTCATTTTCAAGACTTAGAGGTATGGTATTAACATAATACGGTGACGACAAATAATTTTAGTTTGATATTTTTTTTCTCTTTTTTTCATTTCCTTTATTTTTTCTGTTCTCCATCGACTATTTTATCAATTTAAAGTTAAATTTTAGACCAATAAAATTAGAAAAAATGTCTCTACTTATAAAATAAGGTAAATTGCATTAAAATAAAGGGTGCAAATTAGTAATTTGAAACTACTTAAAATTAAGAGGTTAAGAAAACAGAGTAAAATAGTAGAAAATTATTCTACTTTATTTTGATTATATAAGCTATTTTAAAATATTTATAAATTATAGTTATAGGTTATTCAAGTTTATAAGTTATACTTATATGTATTTTTTAATAATTAAGTTAAAATCTTTAATATGGGTGTGTTTGGCGTTGGAGCTGAGCCTGGGGCTGATTAATTGATAATCCCAAACCCGAGCCATAGGGTGTGTTCGGCAATAGACTTATGGGGGATTATAGGGGCTTGGGATTCTAGTTTTCATAATTCCCAACCCTCTAGCCTTGTTCGGAATCTTGAGGGGGTTATTAAAAACATAAGCCCTCATAAGCCTAAAAAATAAAAGCTTTTTCAAGTAGCTTATGGCTTGGGCTTGAGCCTCTTTCGCCAAACACACCCATAAGCTACTTGAAAATACTTTTATTTTGGGGGCTTGTGAGGATTATGTTTTTAATAACCCCCTCAAGATTTTAACACCAAACGAGGCTAAAGGGCTAGAGATTATGAAAACTAGAATCCCAAGCCCCTATAATCCCCAATAAGCTCATTGCCGAATACACCCTATATTATTGAATATTTAAAATGGACAGTTTGGTAATGAAAATATTTTTTAATAATTAAGTTATTTTGTATTGTCTTGACGTTTTTTTAATATGGAAGGTTTAGTTATTAAAATGGAATATATGAATCTTATTAACTCTATTTAATAGTTACCCTATATTTAATTTATATGAGGGGTAATTTAGTAATTTTAAAATACTTCAAATTTAAGAGTTTAAGCAAAAATAATATAAATGTTTTATAATGTAGTATATAAGTGTGTGTGTATAGAAATATGTATTTGTAATTCTATTTTTCCATTGCCTATTTCTAAACCGAGAAAAGAGATTTTTCTTTTAAACAATTCCATTTTTTTCGAGATAACTATATGGTTCTTTTTAATTTCTTTAAATATCTTCTGTAAATGTTTCTCATGTTCTGTTTCACTAGCAACTAAAATATCGTTAATATATACTAGATTGAAATCACATTTAAGAAAGATATCATCCATAAACCTTTGAAATATAGATGGTGCATTCTTATGTCCAAAACTCAGAACGTTCAACTCATACTGCCCTTTAGAACATGTAAAGGTTGTCAAGGGTTTAAAACTTTCTAGAAGATGTAACCGATTATATCCTGATTTTTAGTCAAATTTGGAAACTACTTTTTTCTTTTAAATAGGATTCAATAAACTATTTCTATTTGGAGTATTGTAACTATCGTCTTCTGTGTTATCGTTTAGGTGTTTATAATTATAAATTATTCTAGCCTTTCCTCCTTTTGATTTCACCGTGATTTTTTACTATAAATGCTGCTATCTGTGAGGGTTTTCTGATTTTCGAATTAATCCTTGTTCTAACATTTCTGGTATTTGTTTATTAAACTCTTCTTTGTCTAAAGAACTATATTCTATATAACAAAATGCGTGAAAATACAAAAAACTTTGCCAATATTGTCATTGTATGCAATTAACTTTATTTTGTACCTAAAAATACATACAACTTACAAATTTAGTTCATTGTATACAATTGGTAACTTGAATACTAAGTTACAGGTTACCAATTGTATACAATGAACCGAATTTATAAGTTGTTTGTATTTTTAGGTATAAAATACCGGTTATTTCTTTTATTTTTGGCAAGGTTACGGGTAAGTTACATATTGTTACAGTAACTTGCATACAATGAATCAAATTTGTAAATTATGTGTATTTTTAGGTACAAAATAAAGTTGGTTGCATACAATGATAATATTGGCAAAGTTAGTAGTATTTTCACGCAATTTGCCCTATTCTATATTAGTTGTTCTAATTGTAATATCAGGATTTTTAAGGCTAAATTTGCATACATATTTTACCTTTGATTTTTTAATATCCTTTCCTATAAGTCCTATTTTCTCTAAATGTAGGATTACCGGATAATTTTGGCCTTTTGTAATATCCTTTCCTTTTTCTAATTCATGTGTAAGAATATCTGTGAGTAACTTAACTATCTCATTTTCTATATAAGCTTTTTGGTTTTGATTTTGTTATAAAAATTCTAAATTACCTTGTCCACCACGCTTTCGAGCGAACTCTGATGTATTTATATAAGGAGATGTAGGAAAACTATAAATCTATTTACTAAGTGTAACAAAATTACATGTAATTGTAATTGCTCCGTTATTCCTAATACGAAGTTTAAACCAAGAACAAAATCTTTTAATTTAATATACTCGGGATTAATATTAGCGTGTGGTATAACATATTTTATACTATAATTTCCTGGAAAATCAAGAAATTGTATAATTCTCAGTTCTATATAATGTGTTATAGAAATTAGTTTGAGTAACTAATTTATAAGATAATTTCTTATGGTATTGTTGTGGAACTAAGCTATAAGATATTATACTTTTTGTAGCTCCTATGTCTAATAAAGCTGTTAAATCTAAGAATTTATTATCATTTAACCATAATCTATAATGCAAATTAATCATGTCTGTAGATACCTTTGTTTGTATATATGTATGTACCGGTGATCAAAGTTAATACTTGTAGTATTAAAGTTACTACTACCCGTTCAAATTTAATGGTGCTACAACAAACTTCCAAGTGTCTGAAGAAAGTTGATGCTCTTATTGAAGAAAACAGAGTTAATGCCTCTAATCGTGATAATGATGAATTACTTTATTTTAAGGATGATAATTATGGATAAGATATGTAGTTATGTATCCATAATTAAATGATTCTATCAGCGTAATTAGTTGATTTTGTTTTATAATCATTTCAATTATAAATATTTGTATGTATGTAGATATCTTAAGCATAAGAGTGATTCGAATTTTAGTCTCAAGATTGATTCTTGATCCTTACAATAGAAAAGTATTGTACGTCTGTTGAATCTTTAATAATCAATAGATTGGGGCTTTGATTGTTATTCTTTGTAATCGTTTGAATTAAGTTATCAATATAATATTCCTTGTTACTCAAAGTGTTATTCCACAATCTTCTTTGTTTATTCTTGGATTGTTCGTGTGTGTGTTCAAATAGTTTATTAATCCGATCCTGACATGATTCATCTACCTGGACACATGCATGGTTTGGTAAATATATAAATGACCAAAATAACCCGATTAATGAGTCATTAATTTTGTTAGATACAGTTCTCGTAGTTCTAGATAGTATGAAAATTAGTTCTTGAACTATTCCACATATATACTATGAACAAGGATCAATACATAACCAGCCTTATACACAGAACCTACAGAACCAATCACAACCGTTGGATTTGGGTGATCAATATTTGAGATTACGATTGTAATATCCGAACTTCGAATTTAATAAAATAATATTTTATTGGCAACAACTAACATGTTTTTGTAATATTATTATGATTTTAGTGCAATTAAATGGTGGACTAAGTACACCTTTTGGGCTTATTGTGGTAACAAGTTAAGGGATCCAAGAAATGGGTTTGATGGAATCATTTGGGCCTAACTAATTAAGATGAGTTGTCTTATGCCTTTTCAAGGAAGGTATAAATAAGAGTTTAGGGCACAACCCCCAACACAAAAGATCAAATACTGTTCTATTTAAGAGAGAGTGCTAGTGTGTATGTTCTCGCCAGGAAGGAACAGAGGAAGGAGGGTAGAATCATCTTCTTGCATTCAAGAAATAGCAAGGAAAATCATTAGGTAATGTTCCTCACTTCATTAGGATCATATAGACACCAAATTTTACTCTTTTAAGGTGATAAATGGATATTTGAAATTTGGGTTTTTGAGGTTTTGGTGTACACGAGAAAAACCATGAAAAAGATTAAAACAAGAGCATTTAATACTTGATGAAACACAAATCCGTTTTAAAGAAATTGTTTTAACGAATGGAGAAATGTTTTGCAACAAAGATAAAATGATTTTGTTGAGTTTTGGAAAAGTTGGATTTTGGCTATGGAGTTTGAGTTATGAAAACAAAGAACTACAGGGATGACATTGAGTGGTCCGACTTTTGTAGAAATATATACTTGAGGTCTGACTTTCGCATGTACACTTAGGAGATCCAACTTTCACATGCACACTTAGGAGATCCGACTTTCGCATGTACACTTAGGAGATCCGACTTTCGCATGCACACTTACGAGATCCTTCTTTCGCATGCACACTTAGGAGATCCGACTTTCGCATGCACACTTAGGAGATCCGAATTTTTGCATGCATGCTTATGAGGCCCGACTTTCGCATATATATTTAGTTATTGGTCCGACTTAACGGCCTTAGTCCGACCCAGGAGTCAGGTCCAACTTAGAGGGCTTGGAACTTTATATCGTGAGGAAGAGACTCGTAATGAGTATTAACCCGGTGAGTCGCATTGTAGGTTCGGACTCCGGACTTGTGACTAAGTAATTCTACGACTTATAGTTAACTGAGAGTGAGATTTACCGATCAGGTGAGTATTCTTACTTACACCAAAACAGATTGGTTGACTCGACCTATAACCGTCGTTAGACATTTAAACTTTTCAGTGTGCTCGAGTGAACTCTTGAAACCTAGTAAGTGCTAAGTACTAAGGGTTAGTCATGTCTAATGCCTTGAATATCATAGTTATTCTAACAATAGAAGAAACACGATCTCTAAAGTTTGATCGATTTCCTAATGCCCGATTTAAGTCTTACACGTACCTTCGGTGCAACAAAATTATGAATAGAACAATAAAATAAAAACACTAGATTAAATTATGTGGAATAATTGAAACAAAACAAAAATTAGTACTATAAATAATTTCTAGACAACAAACCCATCAAGAAAGCATAATAACACCTAATCAACACGTAAAATGTTTGACGCAATTACATAAAACGTAATTCTAGGATAAAGAAATAATACAAACATTAAATAAAAAAAAAATAATAATATATATAAAATTCGGTCAGCATATAAAAAGAAAAAAAAGAAAGAATATATATATATATATATATATATATAGAAATTACATCAATATAGAACCACTCTTAAACATGGAACCTAAAGAACTATTTTGGGCCTTTAGATTAACTTGATCAAGGGCTAATATTAAGTTGTGTCAAAATTGTAATTATCATACATAATTATGATGCTATAACTAAAAAGAAGGGCAAAAAAGGAATTGAAAAAATATCATTAGCTCCTCACGCCTTCTCACCTAATCACTATCACATTTATTTTAAAAAAACCTATTAATCATTCTAACGATCATAACTATCTCATGTTTAAGATTTTTAACAAAAAAATTATACCATTAGATTCGGGTTTTCTTGCTCTTTAATTCAAGACCACTCTTCCCATATTTCTAATTTTTTTTTTGAAAATGCAAATTACGAAAATGCAAATTTCATCTCTGAACATACATATGTTGATGAAGATGATAATCAAAATGCAATTCTTCATACTCCAAAAAATTGGTTGATAATTCAATGATTTTTTAACTGATATAGTGGTTTGTGTATGAAATTTGCATTGTAGTGTTGTATATGGAATTTGCATTTCAGGTTTGAACATGTAATATCAGACCTTGAAAGTGCTGCTCTTGAAAATGCTGATGTTTGCATTTTGCATTTGCAATTACATGCTGCTGTTTGCATTTCACATTTTAGGTTTGAAATTTCACATTTTAGGTTTGAACATGTTTGTTGTTTGTATTTGCAATTACATGCTGCTGTTTGCATTTCACATTTGAAAGTGCTACTGTTTGCTTTTTGCATTTGTAATTTAGGTACAAATACAAATATATGTACATGCAGCTAAAAATGCAAATATACCATTGATTTTCATCACAGCTGAAAATGCAAATATATGTATATGCAGCTGAAAATGCAAATGTATGTATATGCAGCTGAAAATGCAAAAAATTTATACCGTTGATTTTCATCACAGCTGAAAATGCAAATATATGTACATGCAAATGCAAATATATGTACATGCAGCTAAAAATGCAAATATACCATTGATTTTCATCACAGCTGAAAATACAAATATATGTATATGCAGCTGAAAATGCAAAAAATTTATACCATTGATTTTCATCATAGCTGAAAATGGAAATATGTGTACATGCAAATGCAAATATATGTACATGTAGTTGAAAATGCAAATATACCATTGATTTTCATCACAACTGAAAATGCAAATATATGTATATGTAGCTGAAAATGCAAAAAATTTATACCATTGATTTTCATCACAGCTTAAAATGGAAATATATGTACATGGAAATACAAATATATGTACATGAAGCTGAAAATGCAAATATACAATTGATTTTCATCACAGCTGAAAATGCAAATATATGTATATGCAGCTGAAAATGCAAAAAATTTATACCATTGATTTTCATCACAGCTGAAATGCAAATATATGTACATGCAAATGCAAATATATGTACATGTAGCTAAAAATGCAAATATACCATTGATTTTCATCACAACTGAAAATACAAATATATGTATATGCAGCTGAAAATGCAAAAAATTTATACCATTGATTTTCATCACAACAGAAAATAGAAATATATGTACATGCAAATGCAAATATATGTACATGCAGCTGAAAATGCAAAAAATTTATACAATTGATTTTCATCACAGCTGAAAATGGGAATATATGTACATGCAAATACAAATATATGTACATGAAGCTGAAAATGCAAATATACCATTGATTTTCATCACAGCTGAAAATACAAATATATGTATATGCAGCTGAAAATACAAATATATGTATATGCAGATGAAAATGCAAAAAATTTATACCATTGATTTTCATTACAGCTGAACATGCAAATATATGTACATGCAAATGCAAATATATGTACATGCAGCTGAAAATGCAAATATACCATTGATTTTCAACACAGCTGAAAATACAAAAAAATTATACCATTGATTTTCATCACAACTGAAAATGGAAATATATGTACATGCAAATGCAAATATATGTACATGCAGCTGAAAATGCAAATATACCATTAATTTTCATCATAGTTGAAAATGCAAATATATGTATATGTAGCTGAAAATGCAAAAAAATATATACCATTGATTTTCATCATAGCTGAAAATACAAATATATGTACATGCAAATGCAAATATATGTACATGAAGCTGAAAATGCAAATATACCATTGATTTTCATCACAGCTAAAAATGCAAATATATGTATATGCAGCTGAAATTGCAAAAAAATGATACCATTGATTTTCATCACAGCTGAAAATGCAAATATATGTACATGCAGGTATATGAAATGCAAATATATGTATATGCAGGTATATGAAAATACAAATATATAAACATGCATTTTTGAAAAAATCATCCAAAATATATCAGGACTAGTCTTAGATTAAAGATGATTGCACGTTCAGATTTGATTATCATCTTAATCCACAATTGCATGTTCAGGTTTGAAATTTGCATTTTCAGCTGTAATGAAAATCAAAGTAAAATTTTTGCATTTCAGCTGTGATGAAAATATTTGCATTTTGAAAATAAAAGTTTTAGAAATATGGGAAGAGTGGTCTTGAATTAAAGAGCAAGAAAAACTGAAGCTAATGATATAATTTTTTTTATTAAAAATCATAAATATGGCATTGGTATGATCGTTAGAATGATTAATGGGATTTTTTTATAAAAAAAAGCTGACAGGCTTTGATGATCCTCGGAGGCGCGTGAGATGTAATCAAATTTTCAATTCCTTTTTTGCCCTTTTAAATGAGTGGCTGAGATTTGTTCTTTAGGTTCTATGTTTAAGGGTGGTTCTATATATAACCTAACCCTATATATATATATATATAAATAAACAAATCTCCTAATTCAAGGCTTGAGGCAAGTTACCAAAAATGTGACAAAATCCCTAAAACAATTCTATAAACCCTAGCCCCCCTACCCATCGTGATTTTCATCAGCCCCATTCTCCATCTCAATTGCCTTTCATCTCTCTCACACCTCCATAGTTGTTCTTCAAAGCCTCAAGAAAGCTTTCAAGCTTTGATCACGCATCGAAGGGTTTGCCGGTAAGTTTTCGGTTTCTACATGCATGTAATCTCTTCTTTTTGTTTCTTTCCATCATCCTGGCTAATAAATCACCATTAGAATCAAACACATCCAAATCATACATAAATTAATGATTTTGATGTGTTTGTGTGTGTGACAAACCCAAAGAATAGCATTAACTAATCAAGAACATGAAGATCAATGGACTGAAATATGGACAGAAAATATAAGTGAACTTCAAGAGTTCATATCTCTACCAAAACAAACGTAACTAAATATATTTTTGATTCTAGAATCAATTACTCTGAGTCTATTTTCATCTCCAACTAGTTTCATACAAAAATAAGTTGATTTGGTCACTCAAATAATCGAAATCGTTTAGGTGCGCAAATCTGTATTTTCTAGCGGTTTTAATTTACTAACTTTGAAATTCCTAAAACCTATTCTAAACATCACGAAAATTCTTCAAAATAAATCTGGGGAATATTTCATGAGTTTAAAATTCCTGTAAAAATTTTAGAATTTATTAAGTTGGTTTTCTATTTTAATTAATTAAAAACATTTTTGTTGTTGAATCTATAAATCCTAGGGTTTTTGTATGACAGACTTTGAATCATCATAATTAATCCAAGATTTCGAATTAGAGGCCAAAACTTAATATGAATAAACTTTGGAGTGTTTATAATCATGGTAGAAATTATTAAAATTTATTAGTTTTATTTTCTATTTTAATTGAGTAAAAACTTTTTAATTCTCAAATCTGGAAGTTGGGAAATTTCCATATTTAGAGTTTAAAATATTGTAAAATATTCAAATATCCTAATTAATGAAAAAAAATTGTGTGAATTAATTTTAATGTGTCTTTAAGTTACTGTAAAAATTTTAGAGTTCATTAAAGTTTTTTAGTATTTTAAATAAATAAAAATGTTGTGTCGCACAAGCTGGAGGAATTTTCTTACCAACACCAATTAAAGTACTTCTTAAAAATAATAAAAATGTTATTCAACTCTAGAAAAATTTATATAAAATAATAGAGACATTAATTTCTCTACCCTAAAAATTTTGGAAAATAATTACGACGTTTGGATTAATTTAAAAATACACGAAAAGTACCCAAAATTTTAGAATTTAACCTACACAATTTAAGAGGAAAATAAACAAAATTTCAAAACTAAAATATATATATTGGGTTAGACCCAAGAGATGGATGCACTTATGCAACCTAGTGTAAAAAAAAACTTAATCGTGAATCCAAATTTAACTTGATGAATCAAAGCTTGTACAAACAAGACTTTTACTCGTGAATCGAATATAACTTATATGAACTAATTGTTTGTATATTTGTGAGCGTACTAAGACTCGATCAACTAAGCTGTTTACTAAGGTGAGTACTCGTGACTTGAGTCGTTAACTATGAAGTTTTGTTTCTTATTTATATACTTTGATTTACTCGAATACATAAGTTTTGGGCTTGTAGCCCCGTATACCTGTCCCGGGTTGTGGGAACAACTACTTTATTATTTTCTCGTTTTCATGTTGACTATGATAGCCGTGGGGTGACTTACCACAACACAAGTCCCCTCTTGTGTCGGGGAAACATCATGACTCGTTGGTATGTTCAATTAGAATTTTCTCTATACCTCACATCAATTTGTTATGACGATCCTCTCCATCACACTCCGTGTTTCCGCCTAGGCGGGGTGTGACACTTACGTTCTAAATAGACTACGAATATGAATGAATGCATGTTAATACGTGAATAGCTATGAGTTATGTAAAGAACAGATTAGACCGTTTACTTCGGTAACAGGTATGGATAGACCGCTCACGGTGGTGGCGGGTATGAATAGAGTGTTTACTTCGGTGACGGGTATGAGACCGACACTTCGGTGTCGTGTATGAGACCAGCACTGCGGTGTTGGGAATGTTAGACCGTTGTGACGACAACGGGTGAGGTGAGACCGTCCTAGTAAACGGGTATGACGAGACCACTTACTCCGGTGGTGGGTATGAGTTATGACTACTTGATGAGCTATTTGGTTGTAAGTAGTATACTCGCTAAGCCTTGAGCTTATAGTTGTTGTTTTAACTCTATTACAGGAGATGACCATGGCAGGGCTCCGATTCGATATCATAGCTCATTACTAGGTGCTTCAACGGTTTTTATTCAAACTGTCTTAATACTATTTCTATGTGTTGTAAACGATTCGTGAGAGATGTAACTTAACAAATTATCATGTACTTATATCAGTTGACAATTGTCAAGTGCGTACTTTTATTAAAGTTCAATTAAGTATGAATTGTTGTGTTGTTTTAAAAAAATTGGGATGTTACAACGACTTCATATTTGATCTACGTCAACTGCAATTAAGTCGGAAATTGCATATTTGATTTAGGTAAAATGCATATTCAGTCATAATTTCAACTATTGATCATTTAAATTTAAATGTTGAGATTAATTCTATAGAGAGGTTCTATATATAAGGTTGGTTTTGTACCGAACCTTACCCTATATAATATATTATATTACATTTAATACTCTCTTTTACTTTACTTAATCAATTAAAATTTTAGCAATTAGAAATTACTAATACTGTAACACCGAAGTTTCAAAAATTTTCGTAATTTAATAAAATAATCAAGTAGTACAGTTTTAGTGAATTGCATAATTAAGATTAGGAGGTGTTTAGAAACTTGAGGGGTTAAAGTTGTTAAAATGAAAGATGAAAAGTAGAGGGACCATTTGTGTCATTTACTTAAAGATATATATATATATATATATATATATATATATATATATATATATATATATATATATATATATATATATATATATATAGCCAAATTTGACCATATCAAGTCAAACTACATGTAAAAACATTTGCAACTCATGTATGCTTTAGTCTAGCTCCATTTTAACTTCATTTTTGATCAAGTTTAGTAGATTCAAGTGGTTACAACTGAGCCTAGCAATCATACAAGCTTGAGGTAAGATCATCTAACCATTTCTTGAGTTTTAAGTGGGTTTTTAGAAGATTTAATGGCAAATCAAGATTTGAACATGTTTTTGTTGTTATTTATCGGTTATGGGTTGTTTGGGGTGTAGGAAAACACCCTTGTAGTGTTTAAATGAATTAAAGTTGAGAGTTTTGGTGTTTTAGTCGGAGAAAACAACAAGCAGTTGGCGATTGGTGCTGATAAGCGAAAGGCACTGGCGTGCCTTTGGTGGTACGGTCGTGCCTAAGAGACCGTGATCACCTTTGTTCATAGGGTCCGGGCGTGCCTAGATAAGGTATAGGCGTGTTCGGACAGGTACGTCCATGTTTTGGTTGGGCCATGCCTTGGGCCTAGACTGTAGGGTACGGGCGTGCTTCACCCTGTATAGTTTATATTTTGCGAGAATTGTTATGTGTTTAGTACCTTAATGGTATATTGCTTGTAGGACTTTATTATTGGTGAATACCTGAGATATTTCTAGCATAGCACTGTGCTATTCACTGTTTGCTGAGGTGAGTTTTCTAAACTCTGATTCATATATGTGATGCATTACAATGTGTATTGCCGTTCTGCGGATCATTATGAGGGTAGCATGCTGCTTGAGCAGTAGGGGCTACAAGCAGCGTTTTAGCCTTGTTGGCAGATGCTGAGATGGTGCAGTACTGTATCCATAAGAATTGTTGTGGCATTCATAGATGTTTATGTGTATGATTATATGATTTATAGTTTAATCTTCTCACTAAGCTCTTGTTTACCGGCCTACGGTCCCTGTAGATTACATGTCACATGTTAAGAGCTGCGATGCCTGTAAGAGAGAGGGAGGCTATCTATTTTTGGAAGTTAGTTACTTGTTGTTGCTTTTTCAGGTTGTGTTAGCACCAAGGCAAGGCCCCAGTTTGACAGTTGTTGTCGGCTATATAAAACGTATTTTGAAACAATAATGATTCTGTTTGTGTAATGAATTACTTTTACTGTAAATGCGCGCATACATCTTTTATACTAACCTGAGGTTTAAATGAATTTTATTTTCTTCCGTTGATAGCAGGCTTACTAGAAACTGCTTTTGTTGAAAACACGTTGGTATTACTTTTTGTATGAACCTGAGGGTTCAAACATGTTTCATTTGCTTCTGCTAGCTTGTCAAATTCTGTTTTGAGTCAAATGACTTTTGTTTAAAGCTTTCACTCGAATTTTTATAATTGGGGTGTTACAAATACACCCTCAAATAACATCCATTTCTCTCTCATACTTTACACACTCATGAGTAAACACACACTTTCATAACTACACTTCCCCACCTACAAAAATGAAGAAACATTTTTTTTGTTGTTTTTTAAAAGTTATTTCAAATATAAAGAAAAGAGTTGATGGAATGAAATAGAACGGAATCTTATTGCAAAGAAACTACTTTCCGCCATACCCTTGTTTTCTGTAAACGGTATGTTATAAAGTAATAACTATTTACCGTCAAGGTATTATAAGATACCTTGTACATATCTAGTGTGGTGTATTAGTACTTATGCTCACAAAGCTTTATACTTACCGTTGTTGTTAATATCTTTTCCGGTCAAGACCGTGATAGAGCTTTGGTATAGTGAAGACAGCTCATAAACAAACAGTGATAAGATGTGTAGTTCTGATGTGAACCTCGTCTTCTAATTTGTGTAAATGGAAGTTTACTTTTACTCTAATATTTGTTTCTTTTTTTTAAATAAAAATAAAAATCTGGGGCGTTACATATATATACAACTGTAACTGTATTTGTAAAGGTCCAATAACATTTACCGGTAATAATATTAATCACTATCGTGATCTCATTCATCTCTTAATAATTTTACACTTTCATAATAACTCTTTCGTACCATACTTTAATTATCTTTGTGTCACTTATGTCTTAGATAATACTTTATAATTCCTTACAAACACTTTATCCATATAACATTATATTCCGTAATCGGTACTTAGGTTATTAGTCAAACCATGCTTTTTCCGTAACCATATTTACTCTTTTACACCTCAAATAATTTCATATACTAATTAAGTCTTTTACTTGAATATAGGATCTCATACTATACTTTCAATGTATTCAATATTGCAAATTACTTTGACTTTAACTTTTGGCATTTTGCTAGTTTATATCTTCTTAAACTATACATGCTATTTTATCACAATCTCGTATCTATTGATGTATAATCATACATTATAAATGTGTCTCATCTCTCCGTTCTCCTATCTTCTTCCTCCATTCAAATATTACCTTCCAAACTAATCTAAGGTTATTAGTGAACATGTTATCAAAATTTTAATTTTCGCGTAAGTAATTGTTGGTCCAATATTTTAAGTTCGAAAAAAAGTAGTTAGAAAATAGTATAAAAGTTTGCTATGTGAAAAGAACTTTAGTTAATTAAATACGGTGTCATTATAAATTTTTTAAAGTTAGGTAAATAAGTACATTGAAGAATATTAGTTGTATTTGTGAACCTTGACTTTTTAACTAATAAAACTAGTTCAAACCAATTAACAGGGAGTTTTCTTAATTTTTATGGATTAAATAATGCCTAAATTAATACGTTCATACATCTTTCTCACTTTCTATTATTTATTTATTTTGATGTCCTCAATCAATATGACATATATATATATATATATATATATATATATATATCATATTATATCAAGTAGCCTTTGATCATTATGTACATGCAGGTACAATGTTTTAAAACCCAAGTTTTTAGTTGATTCTGTTTTCTCACTTGGTCGTGGGTCAATTGGTTTGACCGGCGGATCAAGTCGGTTTTTTGAATTTTAATTTTATATATATATATATATATTAAATGTCTTCTCACCTAGGTGAATAGTCCTTAAAATAGGAACGCTAGGAACACTGCATGAAGTCTATAAAATCATTGCATCAAACTTAAAATCATTGCGTCTCGTCTAATAAACATTGCATATTGTCTATAAAATCACTGTATCCAACTTAAAATCATTGCATCTTGTCTAACACCGCATCTTGTGAAAATTGAAGGCCTCACATCGTGCAGTTTGCTCCGCAATGTGGAGTCCAGCCACAATTTTTTGATGCTGCACGTCGTGCGGTGTTGCTCCACGACGTGGAGCCGTTCGCATGGTGCAAAAGTTCCTATTTGATCCCGGTTCTATATATATATATGCATATATGTGTATATATACGTATGGGGTAAGATTATATATAAAACCACCTTTATTCATAGAACCTATATAACTATTATGGTGATGACACGTTTCATTAAGAAAAAGGCAAAAAAAGAGATTTTTGCATTTGTCCATAAAGCCACACACCTCCCAAATACAATTTTCATGCAATCAGTTTAAAAAAAATACACATTAATCTTTCTAATGGTCATAACTATGTCATGTTTAAGATTTTTAACAAAAATAAATTATACCATTAGATTCAGTTTTCTTGCTGTTTATCAAGACCACTCTTCCCATCTTTCTAAAAATTTTATTTTGAAAAAGCAATTTCGAAAATGCAAATTTCAAATCTGAACATGCCACTGTGGATGAAGATGATAATCAAAATGCAATCCAACTGAGATGATAACCAAAATACAACCCAAATGAAAATAAAGACCGAAAAACACCATTTAAGATGTGTATAATTGAAGATCTGAGAAGAAATCGTTGTGTTATTTGTATGTTAATGACTTAATGTTATTTGTATTTTAGGTTACTTGTATTTTGGGTATCTTCTTTATCTAGATGAAGATGATAGCCAAAATGCAACCTAGATGAAAATGAAAACGGAAAACCGCCATTTAAGATCTGAAAAGAAATTGTTTGGTTATTTGCATGTTAATAACTTATGTCATTTTCATTTTCGGTTATTTGCATTTTGGTTATCTTCTTCATCTGGGTTGCATTTTGGTTATCATCTTCATCAGGATTGCATTTTGGTTATCATCTACATCTATGTTGCATTTTGGTTATCACTTCATCCGTGTTGCATTTTCGTTATCTTTTTTATTTTGGTTATCTTCTTCATCTGAATTGCATTTTTGTTATCTTCTTCATAAGGGTTGCATTTTGATGTGAAAATGTTGTTGCTTCATCTCGGTTGCATTTTGATCTGAAAATATTGTTGCTTGCTTTTAGTGCATTGTTGCTTGCATTTTTTATGTGAAAATGCTTAAATACTTGTGTTTTGTATAGATTTTTTTAAATGCATATCGATTAATTAACATGTAGATGTTGGTAAATGTTCCTTTTTATTATCGCCTCATGTGTTTATCTACTAGATGTGTTCTTTTTTTCATTTTTGTAACACCGTAAATCTCAAGCCATTGTTTTTAAATCACGGCGGAAACATTTCAATAAAATAATTATACAATAATATCCACAACAAAATACATACCGGTACACACAACACTGTATTTCATTTCGTGTTATAAAAGATTACAAAAGTTGGCTCATCATTTTCTCAAATAATATATGTTCAAATTTTCCCGAGCACACACGAACTCCCATCTAAACCGTTGAACTTACGAGAACATGCAAAAATTTAGTTAAAGGTGGGAAATTAGCACAAAGCTAAGTGAATAGAAGCTAACACCACAAACAGCAACTAGCAACAACCAATACAACAACAACATAAACACATAACCACATAAATCCAGAGGACCGTCGGTTCGGCGTAGAACCTTCAACCAATTGCGGGCCAAATCAAAGGTTTACCGATAACCCTTTGATGCTTGGCATAGTTAAACCCCTTCTGCTGCAACAAATGTATCAGAAGATCTAGAGTTGTTCAACCAATAGCAAACAAGCCCAGCCTAATTCCATGTATAGCTGACCTTTATCATATACCATGTACACATATCTTTAGCAAGATCAACTTTAACCCCGTCACTACAGATAACATGCCCCAAAAAGTGAAGCTCCCACAGCCAGAATTCACACTTTGAAAACTTTGCAAAAAGTGGTTCCTTCAAGATCTTCAAAACTTGTCAAATGAATTTTATGATCGACTCAATTTTAGAATAAATCAAGATATCATCGATAAATACAATCACAAACTTATCCAAGAATGGTCGGCAGACCCGATTAATCAAATCCATAAATATCACACGTGAATTAGTTAAACTGAATGGCATAATGATATCCTGATCTCAAATCAATTTTAGAAAAGTGCGAAGCACCATGCAATTGATCAAATAAGTCATCGATCCTGGGTAAAGGATATTTTTTTTAATCGTCATCTTATTCAACTCACGATCAATACACATATGAAGAGTACCGTCCTTCTTCTTAACAAATAGAACTGGTGCACCCCACGGAGAAGAACTTGGACGAATAAAACCTCTATATAGCAAATCTTGTATGTGAGTCATCATCTCTCTAATTTCAGAAGGGCTAATCTGTACGGAGACTTAGCCATAGGATGAGATCCAGAAATCAAATCAATCTTGAGGTAACCCAAGCAATTCTTTAGGGAAAACTTCGGGGTATTCCGAAACCACCCGAATATCAGAAACTATCTGCTTTTCCTTCCTTTAATCAACAACATAGGAAAGAAAGGTAGACTTACGTTCTCACCTTGAGCCACTACATGTGACACGTCAGCTAAAGAAAATGAAATCAACTTCTTATGGCATTTAATACTGGTACTATTCTGGCTCAACCAATCCATACCTAACACAACATCAAAACCAGATAAAGGCATCAATAGAAAAGAAAATGGAAAACATACACCATCAATATCAATTTCAACTCCAGACACAACCGCTGTGACTAGAACCATCATATCTTCAGCTACCTCTACCTCTAATGTAGAAGTAATATTAGAAGTACGCATATTCAACTTATCACAGAAAGCCATAGAAATAAAAGAGCGATTAGCTCCAAGTCAAATAACACCCGAGCAGGTATAGAGTTTATAAAAAACATACCCGTAATGACATCGTTAGTAGTAGTAGCATCATCTACTGTCATCCGGAAAGCCCTACCTTTTGACGTAGGAGGGTTCTTTCTCTTCTGCCCAGATGCCGACGAGGATCCCCCAACTACCCCTGCTCCTAGCCCTGACCCAGTCTTTTTATCAACACGACATTCACCCGCCAAGTGAGCTTCCTTTTGACAATTCCAGCAAACACTTTGAGGAAATCTACAATCCTTAATTGCATGACTAAACTTACTGCATTTAATACAACGCATGGTGGTGTGCAAGGTCCTGTGTGAAAAGACTTACGCTTGCCACACCATAGCGATCGTTGAGTAGACCTACGAGACGTAGGCCCACGATTTTGATTTCCTTGTTTCTTGCCATTTTGCCCATTTTGCCATTGCTGAGTATTATAATGTTCAAACCTAGATTTCTATCAGGAAATACGATCTTGGCTCATCCTATCTTTGGCCTTCACGTCACCCTCAGTAGAGTTGGCTAGGGTAAACGCTTGAGATAGAAAGCTATCCCACCTTGTGGCACTCCTATAATCCGGAAGCAAAGCTCCCACAAAGTGTTGAATCTGTGATGCTTCATTAGGCAACCACTGTTTCATAAATCGCAACTTCTCGTTGAATTGTCTTATTAACTCATCTACTGACATGTTTCAAGTCATTTGTAAATCCATAAACTTCTTCTTAATATGAGCAATCTCAAAGGTACTACAATACTGTTCACATAATTTCTCCTAAAATTGCTCCCGAGTGATATTATCCTGCCGTTGTTTAGTAAAATGGCATGTAAGAGAATCCCACTAGACCATTGCATCTCCATTTAACATGTGAGTTGCATACCGAACTCTTAGCTCATTCTCGCAATTACACACATCCAAAGCTTTCACCATATCTCGCAACCAGTTGAAAGTTAAGTTAGGATCCGTACTACCACAGTATTCACAAGGTTTACAATCCAGAAATTGCTTGTAAGTGCATGGTTGTTTAAATCCCGGGTACGGACAAGGGTAGGCTTCCTGGGACGTAAAAGGATAGAAGAATGGCTGTTGTGTCATTTGTGTTGTAGTAGAAAATGGAGTTGTAACCGGAAGAGTAGTAGACTGAGTGGTAATGACCGGAGGAATTTGAACTTGTTCAATCTGAGTACGATTCTGTTGCTCCAAACTATAAACGGTATCCCTAAGCTCTTGCAACTCACTTTCCAATTTGTAGATGTATTCATTTTGATCAACTTTAGGTTGAGGGCCTGAAGTACCAGCCTGAGCCTAGGTCACAGGAGTCTTAGTTGGGATATCAGCCATATCTATAACAATCACATCACCTCACAACTTATTAGGTAAACCGTTAGTACATAACATACTAACTACCACACAATAATTCCAATCACTCTAATTCTCCCACACAAGAAAAGTTTGACCCAACTCGAGCCAAGATTTAGGAATTGAACACTCTAATTGTGCGCGCATCCCAAACCAAAGCTCTGATACGAAATTGTAACACCGTAAATCTCAAGCCATTTTTTTAAATTGCGGCAGAAACGTTTTAATAAAATAATTATACAATAATATCCATAACAAAATACATACTGTTACATACAACATAGTACTTCATTTCATGTTACAAAAGATTACAAAAGTTGGCTCATCATTTTCTCAAATAATATCAGAGAAATGGTCAAATTTTCCCAAGGACACATGAACTCTACTTACCATAAACTGCAAAAACAGAGTTAAAGGTAGGGAATTTGCACAAAGCTAAGTGAATGGAAGCTAACACCACAAAAAACAATTAGCAACAACCAATACAACAACAACAGAAACAGATAATCACAAAAATCCATAGTACCGGCGGTTCTGCATAGAACCTTCAACAAATTTGTTAGTCCTTTTATTTGTATATACTCCATTCCTGAAGAAGCTTTCGAAGAAAGCGACCGAAGGTGTAATATATCATTCTTTTGTAAACTGTTCTGACAAGACATATGAAGAAAGAAGCCCGTAGTTCATCTGAAGATTAGTTCTGAAGTGAACGTCAGCTGAAGTTTGTCTTCAGTCATCAAAGGGTCTTCTGAACTGATTCTACATCTTATTACCAGAATCTTCCTGCTATATAAAGTGCACGATCTGCGCATTCTGAAGGAGCTCGAAACGGCAATCTTGTTTTCTGTTCCTAATTAAGTGTAGAACGGTACACGTGTAAATAAATTAGATGGTCAGGATTAGTTTACTTAGCCTATAAATACCTGCTCGATTAACGAGAAAAGGTTAAGCGTTTGTTCGCTAATTTGCATTTAAGTTTGTTCTTGATTTAGTTTGTACTCGGTGCTCAAGTTTGTTCTTGTACACTCTTTGAAGTTTGGTTATTAATATAATCCTACTTTGAAAACTTTCGTGTGTTCGTTGCTTTAAAACTATTTCCGCACTTTGATTTTATTCATAGTTAGTTTTATTCATATTCGGGAAAAACACAATTCCGGGCCAAAGAAAAGATTTACCGATAGCCCTTTGCTACTTGGCACAGTTAAACCCCTTCTGTTGCAACAAATGCGTCGAAAGATCAAGAACTGTTCAACCAATAGTAAACAAGTCCATCCTAATTCCTCACATAAACAGTTAATCAATCATCAATCAGCCTAAACAGTCTATCAAAGCATCAATCAACAATTCCAAGTAACCATATCGGTTACAACCAATACCACCCGTGAGTTAACGTCCACTCACCTCGGTTCTCAATCGTGGAACTCAGTTGTCTAATCTAACCGAGTCTTCGCGTTTCCTGTGAACACAATAACACCAAAATCGGTCTTCGATTCATAAATATATATATATATATATATCTCTTATAATCATAACAACATGTTAGAATCACATTAGAAACAAACATATAACACGCAACACAATCGAACAACAAACAAAAGCTCCAATACTGAAAAATCCCCCGGAAGCGTCGCATCCAAGGCCCCGACGCGTCGCGAACAACATTAACCAACAAAGGACCAGCATTAATCAAGTCGGACCAAGCAAAGTCGAACCACTCCTCAAAGTCGCACCATTCTAAGTCGCATGCCAAGTCGTACACCAAATCGCATGAAACTTAAGTCGGACTCCTTCCCTAAGTTGCACCACCACCTTTTAAGTCGCACGGGGCATAGGTTAAACCACCAAACAAAAGTCGGACAAGGAAAACAACATAAACCAAGTCACACACCAAGTCAGACCAACCAAAGTCGGACAAGGTACAAGTTGCACCACCCCTCCCCAAGTCGGACCTGATGACGGATGAAACACAAGTCGGACCGGGCACAAGTCGGACGAGAGCTCCAAGTCGCATAGGGCGAAAGTCGGACCTAATCCTCCATCAAACTACATCATCATCTTCTTCCTGTTACTTGTTCCAGTTGAACAACACATACCCCAAACATACTTCTTGAATCTAAAATCAACTAAAACTACTACCAAAACATATACAAACTTCATATAACATGTTAACAAACATCAGAATACATCAAAACCAATTTAAACATTCAAAATCATCAAAACCTACTTCTCAAGTTTCTTTATATCTCCATTAATGGAGTTTCAAGCTTCTAACATTAA
The DNA here is from genome assembly GCA_038502395.1 of Dittrichia graveolens. Taxonomy (NCBI): domain Eukaryota; kingdom Viridiplantae; phylum Streptophyta; class Magnoliopsida; order Asterales; family Asteraceae; genus Dittrichia; species Dittrichia graveolens. Next base: position 7,931,614 of record JARJIL010000002.1, on the reverse strand, counting down.
AACTCAGCAAATACATATCAAAAGTAACAATAATCATGCTAATAATCAACAAAGAACATATACCAACCTTTGTTTAGCAATAACACTTACTAAATTAAAAGTTCCAAGATTTAAGTTTGTTTCCTGTTCTTGAGTTTTCTTCAAATCATACATACATACACATACACATATGGATAGAACTTCACAGTGAAGTCTTTTATCAATTAAGAGGTAGTCTATGATTTAGATATTTACAAACATAGTATACTACACTGCTTACTAACATACGGTTAATCAATTAAGCAGTCAAACATAATTAATTAACATGCAACAAGGTATTATTTGCGATCCTCATTAAAAATGATTTCATCTATATCATAAATGCATACGATATAAACTATTGATTTTATCACATATGACTAGCAGATCAATTATTTATCAATATAAACAATTAATCACGTAAACAATCACAATTAACTTACCACTGACATGCTAACAACTAGGATGGTTTAACTGATGTTACAATTTTGGAAGTATTGCATTTTCGTCAAACAATTTGCTTTTCAAGACCTTATGCATTTTTAAAAAAAAAGTTTTCAGAAATATGTGAAGTCTAGTCTGGAATTAAAGAGGACGGAAAATTGAATGTAATGGTATGATTTTTTTTTGTTTAAAATCTTAACCATGTATGAGTTATGATCATTTAAAAGTATGAGTTTTTTTTTTGTGTCAAAAGGAAAGAAGGGAGAGGGAGGATGGTGTTCTTGGCCGGAAGGTAATTAGTAAACATAAAGAGAGAGAAATTAATATCTTTTCCATTTATGCCCTTTTATTGACTTGTAAATTAATAAATATGTATAATAAATACATATTCACCATAAATTAATGTCAACCATTGATTAAGTTAATCTAATGATCAGATTTGGTTCTTTAGGTTTTATGAATAATGGGTGGTTCTATATTGATCTTATTTCTACACGTATATATGTATGTGTATATATGTATATATATGTATGTATATAAGCTTAGAAAGAATTACTAATATGTCAAAAACTAAATAATCAATCAAGCATTTAAGAACTTAACTAAATTGAAAATTCTATCAAGGATTTAACTAAAATAAAAATTCTAGTGAGAGGTTTACGTGAACTCAATGGAGGTTTTTGCTCAATGAGAGGTTTACGGAACCGCCGCCGACTGTCGAGAGGAGTTCACAACTCGTTTTAAGTGTTTCTGCTGGTTTCAAAGTGTTGACTCTCAAGGGGACTAAATCGCTGAGCTTCTTTTGTTTTAATAAAATTTTAAGATAAAAAAATGAGAACGTGTCAAAGTGGGCCAAATCAACTCGGGTCAACCTGTTCAACCATAAACCCGGGTGGGTCGATGCGGGCCAAAAAAGACCATAAACTTTGTGTACAATAACCCGGTCTCCTCACAGGTCAAGGATCAACGGTCGGACCGGCCGGGTCGACCCGGGTTTTAAAACGTTATGCACGTCCACTTCGATAAACTCTTGATGTTAAAGTTATCATCAAGCCATATTTAATTGTAGGTTATCATTCTATATAGAGAGATGATTTGTACACAACAACTTTTTGTCACACACAACAATTAGTGGTTGTAATGACGATCATACTCTTCAATATGTGAATTAAAGTAAAACATAGTGAGATTATAGAGGCATAAAAATCACAATCTTTATGTGTGACAAAAAAAAATTATGTACAAATCATCTCGAGATGATTCAACCAATACTTCTCAAATTAATTTCTCTCTCTAACTAATTTTTTTTCTAGATTTTGTTTAATTTTGTTTAATTATTTTCCAAATTAATGCTTTTTTTTTAAATTTCTTCATATATTCAAGTGTTCATTAATGAATCATAACATTTTGATATGATTTTCTTACCTTTTATTACTAAAAATTACAATTAATATTTGTGTTCAAACATGAATTTATTCTTTTGTTTAACAACAAACAACCTAAAAAATAAACAAAAAGAGCCTAAAAATCTGAGTTTACACAAAATCTATTCACTAGTAAACAAAACCATCAGTAGTAAGCAAAAGAATACCATAAAAACTCAAACAAACCTATATTTTGTGAAAAAGAATATTTGTTTAACGGTGAACATAAAACACAAGCTATATATTCCTGAAAAAGAAAAAAACCCTAAAAAACGTATAATGAATAACAGTAAGATATTAATAATGAACAACACTAAGATAAAAACCTAATAAAGATTTGAAAGTTTCTGTATCGGAGAAACAAATATAAAAATAAAAATTGAACTCTAAAAGATTAGACATCATGTTTATGTTCCCTAATGAACAAATAGCTTTTAAAAATAACATCTTTGCTTCCTTTTTGTTATTAAACATAATCATCATCTGAAAATCCTTTGTCTTCAATTTGATCTACTTGAACATATAATCAAAAATATCATTTTCGTTTCCTATTCACTAGAGAATATGGATAAAAAATTAGTTTTTATTAACCATATATACATACAAAAAACGATGAACAAATCTGGCTAAATAATCTAAATAAAAAACTGTGATGGGGAAGAAAAACCTAGACAAGGGCAGTTGATCCTGTTGAAGGAGGCGATGGATGAACAATGATGAAACCCTAGGCATGTATCTGTGGATGAAAAGTGACAGCGGCGACAAACAATGGACAATGTGGTGGCGGCAGCGGCAGTTACAACAAATTCCACAAGATAGGTAGCAGCGATGGTCATGGTGGTGGTGCACTGTAACGGGGGTGTTGTTATGACTAACATCATTCCGCAGTTAGTCGGCGGTGGTGGCGGTGGCTATGATGGCATCACTTAATGGAGGCGGCGAGGGAGGACGAGAGCGGCTAGGGCGGAGGAGAAACCGTCGGCCGACCTTTAGAGAAAAGTCTAGGTTAGAGAGAGGGACATATGCACCCTACTTGTTAGAAATTTGTAATTAAATTAGGGTTTAGTTTATAAATATGTACCCAACTTTTCACCTTTTCCTATTGTATGTATTGATGTTTCTAAGTTACCATTTAATGTATTGGACTTCCAAAAGTTACCATTTTGTGTATTGGGTTACCTATTTTTCAGGTAGCTATGTAATTTTTTTGTTTATTTTTATTGCCATGTCATTAAATTCATAGCCACATCAATAATTCTTATTACTTGAATAAAAAGATGAATATGCTATGAACCCACATGAAGAGAAGATGAAGAAACCAAGAACAAGAACCCTAAAATTGCGTACATGGAATTGAACCAAGAATCGATTATCGAAGCCCTAATCATTTATCATAGATGACCATAGAGATGAATGCGAACCCCAAAATCACATAAATGGAACACAACAACGAAGCCCAAAATCAAAAATCAAAAATCATAGAAACGATTATCAAAGATGAACATGGAGATGAACTACAAAATCGAAAATCACATAATCGAAGCCCTAACTATTTCATTTTTTCAAAGCTACTATAAATCACCATCATCGGTTCATATAAGTACCCTAGAACTTGGAATAGAAAATCAATAATGAACGAAAAGAAATCGCAACTTACCGGATCATTCGATGAAATCGATTGAAGAACTTGTAACACCCCAAATTTTATAAATGTTATTAAAATGAGTTGTGGAGTAAAAGTGGAGATAACGAGTAAAAGTTATAAATTATTAAATGGTTTAAAATAATGATTCCAAATATATCCTTGTTGGAATTTATAGATAGCGTATGGATAAGTTGTAATTTGGATAAGGGAGCGGGACACCCTCTAAAAGATACCACCGACTATTAAAGTCGGCAACCCCTTTATATTGTTTTCTTTTCTTGTTCCCTTTTCATGTTTCTTCTTTCTTGAATAAATACACACACACATACACCTCAATTTTATATAGCTTTTCTAAATTGGAGATTAGAAAGAGGATGACTAATCTCTACCATTTGGGTATCAAGTAAGTGCTATTATTTTGAAATTGGAGGTGTTAATGGGTCAAAAGAGTTCTTGATTTGATTCTTAGATTTTGATGTTTAATTGAGAGTTTGATGTTATAAAAGTGTTGTAACATGTCCCAAACAACCTTTGTAAGTGTTAGGAGATGTTTGGGGATCGATTTATATGCTTTTGGGTCAGATTTGAGTTCTGGAATTTAATGGCGGTTCGTGGCTGTTCTAGCGAGGGGAATCGTCGGGGTGTTGGATGTGACGCTCTAGGGGCTTCAAGAGGTAGTTTTGTGGTTTTTACATGCTATGATGCTTGGACTTTAATTCTAGGCTGATATTGAGAGTAAAGGCATCGTGAGGAGTTATACACTTATTTTGGATTAGAGATATTAGTTACCTATATTTGTACGTATACAATATTAGAGTGAGATTTATTGCATGATAATTATAGGTTGATATCGAGAAAACTGCTATTAATTGTTGATTAAAGAGTATGAAAATGAATACACATTGATTGAGATGAGTATAATTGTAATTAAGGGACGCGAGACAGGGATACATGTTTATGATTATGATTAAGATTGGAGTATAATTGTAATTAGGGGATTGAGACAGGGATACTATTATAGCATAACACCATAGGATAAATGCATAAAAGAAGCAAGAATGGGTCTGCAGCATGGAATGCGTCGCATCCATGTAGGGGTGTCAATGGGTCGGATCATGATCTAGATCCGATCCGATGTGCTCCATTTATATGATCCAACGGGTCAAAAAACTAGATCCATTGACCCAATAAGTGATCCAATAGATCGCTCCATTTAATTAGATCACTACGTGGGTCGATCCAAGATCTGTCTGGGTCGATCCATTTAATATTAAATTACAATTTTATTTTAACAACCAATCATTATCAATTTATTATTTACCATCCACCACCACCATGGACCGCCTCCACCGCCACTGCCACCACCACCACCATCACTGCCGCCGCCGCCATCTCCTTCGCCACCACCACCGCCGCCGTCACCGCCTCCATCGTCTCCTCTGTCGCCACCACCGACGCCACCGTCACCGTCACCGCCGTCACCACCACCGTCACCGCGGCCGCGACCACCACTGTCACCGCCGTGGTAGGGTGGGGGTGGGGTAGGGTGTATATATATGTGTGTGTGTGTGTGTTAAATGAAGACGTACGTACATTCAGGCTTCTACGATACATGCATGCATGTAGATCACTTGTTATTGATAATTAATTACTAAATTTTGTTGATAATTACAAAAATTAATTAGTGAAGAAGCAACTAATTAAGCAAGCTTTGTGAGTTAATGGTGGAAGACTTGAAGTACTTCGTTGATCACTTGATTATATAAATTTTTTGATGACATACGTTACGTACTCATTGTTTAATTAAGATCAAATTGATTATATAAATTTTTTCATGACATACGTTACGTACTCATTGTTTAATTAAGATCGAATTGATCAGCTTCACGAATCTAATCACAATATTTATATAGTGATAGGGGTAGGGTAGGGGTGGGTAAGGTAGGGTAGAGTGGGGTAGGGTGAGGTAGGAGTGGGTAAGGTAGGGTAGGGTGGGGTAGGAGTGGGTAAGGTAGGGTAGGGTGGGGTGGGGTAGGGTAGGGGTGGGTAAGGTAGGGCAGGGGTGGGGTGGGTGGGGGGTAGGGTAGGGTAGAGTAAGTAGGGAGGGGAAATATTTGATTTACTTTTTATATAAATAATAATAATTAATTAATATTAAATGGGTCGATCCGGGTCAAGATCCAATAGTAATTGATCTAATCCAAATCCAATTAAATGGATCTTTATGTTATTGGATCCGATCCAAATCCAATTAAATGGGTCGATGGGTCAGATCAGATCTTCAAAAGATCCGATCCGATCTACTCCATTGACAGCCCTACATCCATGCCTTGGACGCGGCACGTTCGGGGCCGAATAGCAACAGAACCTGTAGTTATCACTGCTCTCTTCCAGCACATATCAAACACTCCAAATCTCAATTTACAATTTTGGAAATTCACGTGTAGCAGTTTTATAGTGATACGAAGTTCCTATAATATGTAAAACATAACCATAAACACTTCAAAGATCATCCATTCAACAAAACCCATTACCATCTTCAACCTCAACTTCAAAAATGGAGTTCTAAAATCCATAAAATCATATAATTTGAACACAAAATCAGTACCATAGCCACATAAATTCACTACCAAATTCATATCCAACATCAATTCCATCTGTTAATCATAAACCCATTTTCAAGAACCCTAACTTGAACAAGAAGAACATAGCCATGGCAAGAACAATTCAAAGAATTAATACTAACCTTTAATTTGGAATAAATCTAACACAAATATGCAAGAAATCAATGAATTGAAGGCTGCCTCTAATTTTTCTTCTAAGCAAAGTATACACAGACACATACAAATGAAGATAAACACTAGAATGAAGCAAGAGGTGGAGTCTATAAGCTTAGTCACGACCCAAAGCACACACGGTGCACTTATCTGCCTTCTAACTCACAGTTAATTAATTGAGCGGTCCTACTCAGTTAATTATTAACCAACGAGGTATTATCGTAACCCTTTTCTAAAAACGAATCCAAATAGTCAATAAAACACATAATCATATAAAATATATATTTTTCCTTTTTAACCTCGTGGCTTTAAATTAAATTAATAAATTCTCTAAATAAAGCAAATAAACAAATAGCACACATACCACAACACATCCTACTAGGCCGGTGTCTAGGGTATTACATATTGCCTAAGTGGCAAGAGAGATTGCCTGAGCAGCAATAGAGATGCCTCAGTGGTAAGAGAGATTGTCCGAGTGTCAATAGAGATGCTTGAGTGGCACAACAGAGGCCTGAGTGACACAATTTGATGAGATTGCATTTACATGTTAACTATTATCATTTGAGTATTTTGTGGAGTTACTCACCGGGCTTTCTAGCTCATTCTTATCATTGTTTATTCCTTTAAGGTTTTATAACGCATGAGGCTTCCACATGGGAATGCTAGAGCGTTTTTGTACAACATCAAAGAAAACTGTTTTTATATTATACTAAGCCGGTTGTTGTCCTTTTTAATAAAATATGATTGCTATTTTCTTGTTGCACCTAAAAAGTGGGCGTTAGAGAACTCGAGTTGAAGATGTAGAAATGAACAGATATGTTCGATGTAAAAATGAACTCGATTGCAAACCCATGAAATGAACAGATCCGGAAGAACCAAGATGAAGAACCTTAAAACCTTACCTTTATTCAATGGGTTCTTTCAAATGAAGATGAACTGTAATTGCCAAATCATTCCCTAAAATCGTCGATGACTTGGACAAAGAAATCAATGGAAAAAAGGGAAGTTTATGTCTGTAGAGCCCTAATTGATGGAGAAAAGGAACTATGAAAATGTAAATCTTGAAATAATTCTTGAACCAAAGCAGATGAAGAATCATGGATTATTATTATTATAAAGTTAATAAACATTTAATTTTAATTATTTTTAAATTTAAAATTACATGTCATTTCATGTAACCAACTATAGTAGATGTAATACATTAATTGCAAAACCACTTTTTGAGTTTTGAGAAACAACTCTTGACATGGATTTACTTGTAAAAACTTGATTTAATGATACCAATCAAAATATTCCAATTGGTATATCAAGATTTAAATTCGTATATGCCAAAGTCCATATATGAAAATTTTGAATGTTTAGGCAGATTAGGTCCTTTATTTTCAAAAAGTTTGAATAAAAGGTCTAATGTGTGTAACTATCTAGTGAAGTTATTTTATATCACCATCTAAATCCATAACGAGGGTTGGAAAAATCCCCAAACATACAGTACTAGAAAAATCCGGATTGCGACGGCCAAAACCGTCGCTAATCCGTCGGTTATTGCGTTTTGCGACGGATTTGCGACTAAATTAAACCCTCGCTAATACGTTCCTCGCTAACTGTTAGCGTCGATTTTTGCGACGGTTTCTATCAGTTTACGACGAAATATAGGCGCCGCTAAAGTCAGAGATTTAAGACGGATTAGCGATGGAATTTTAGTGACGGATTAGCGACGGATTACCAACGGCTTATTGCGACGGATTAGCAACGATTTTCATCAAACGCTTGAAATGCAACTTACCGACGGATTAGCGATGCACAACCGACGGATTAGTGACAGTCTCTTTCAGACGGATTAGCGACGGAATTTGTCACAATACATGTAGAAATAGCGACAGATTTTTTATATTACAGCTATATATTTTTTGTATTTTTTTAAAAATTTCTTTGTTCAATACAAATATAAACATAACACTACATTTGATACCAAAATAAGAGATCCCATCGCATTTAATACAATTATAATAGTGTTTGGAGTTAGGTTATCATTAGATAAAGTTATAATGTTTGGAATTTAAGTTATCATTAACATACAACTAAGAACTAACTAGGAAGGGGATGGGGATGGGGATGGGGATGGGGAGGGGAAGGGGGAGGGGGAGGGGGAGGGTTAGCAAGAAAATGTAAAAGTAACATTTCTTGTAGCTAATTAAACCGATCATCAGTATCCTTTCGTATCTCTTCTTCTCTCTTGCGAGACTCATCCAACTCTCGCTTTTGAGACTCTTCCATTTTCTTTAAAAGTCTCTGTTCTCGTTCACGCAACTCTTGTACTTATTGTTTCACCTCGAGTACCTAAGTATAATAAGAACAAATCACAACCCAAATTTGATATATAAACAATCATATAAAAACCATTAAAAGAATTCAATATGACCAAGTAAGATGCATCATGACCATTTACACCAATATTACTTGTAAGAACTCAATTTAACCAATTTAACCTACCAAATTCATCAAACTTCACATGTTTTTTCCTTCCCCTAGAGTTTGTATGTTCGGTCTTTAGCTTTGGTAATCTAGTCAATCCCCTCTTTGTTTTTTTTTTTTGACTTTTTAGGGAGTGCATTTTCAATATCGAGTTCTCCACCCTGCTATGGTATCGGTTCCATGTTCACTTCCTAAATCTTCCATGATTGGTTCTTCAATTCTTGATATATTTAATTAGCAATTTTGGAATGTGGATATCACACATATGCTGTGAAACCTGAGAAATAACCTCAAGTGAGTTAGAGTACCGGATATAAACAATGCATGTGACTAGTAGCACAAAATTCTGCATATATGCAGACTACATGGTAGAAAAACATGATTAAGAAAAACTATTATACAATGACACTATTGTTACAAAATATATGTATAAGATAAGGTTTAAAGTAAACAACAAACAACCGAAGTTCAATAGTTTATTATTCAAACACAAAAAACCAAAGTTCAATAGTTATTTGGACTTCGAGAAAACAACTTATCATTACATTCAAATGTGGATGGGCGTTTATTTAAGTTAAAACATCTAATATTAGTTGTTAACTATTTAATCAAGTAATATGTTATTTGTTAACTATTTAATAAGCAATCCAAAGCATTCCTTGTTGATTCAATTTCTATTTAATTATATAATTTTAAAAAAATAATTATCAACATTTAAGTCTTATTAATTAGAAAAAGATTACTACTTGAGTTGTTGTAACATCCGGAATTTTATTATTAAGTTAATGTGAGAAATTGACAAAGTGGTATATGAGTTACAAACGGATGTATGTGATAAGATGTGATTATAAATTAGTGGAGCCAAAACCGTCAAAACAGAACTTGGAAAGGTTGAGGGACTAATTGTGTAATTAGTCCATAGTTATATATATATATAGCCAACTTTGACCATTTGAAAGTCAAAGTCTTCATTTGTTTCAAATACATTCACGTAGCTTCTAGAGACCACCTTTTTCTCTGAAGTTTTGGATCAAATACAATAAGAACAAGTGGTTACAACCGATTATAGTTAAACACAAGTTGGAGGTAAGGATTCTTGGATTATATATTTGAAGTTTTAGTGGGTTTTAAGTGATTCAATGGTGAATCATGGATTAAAGCTTGTTTTTTGTTGTTGTTGTTTATTGCTTAGAAGTTGTTTGGGGTGTAGCAAAACACCCTAGTAATGTTTTTATGAATTAAGAGTGAGTAATTTTGGTGTTTTGGTCGGAAAAATAGTGTTGTGGCCGACTTTCTGGTGTAGACCAGGGGAGGCACGGGCGTGCCTAACGCCTCGTGGAAAAACTTAGTTCATACGGTACTTCCCGTGTTTTTTTGACTGAGGTATGGGCGTGCCTGAGAAAGGAATGGGAGTGCGTGAGGGGAAGGCACAACCATGCCTAGGGGGTGCCTACGGTGTGCCCTTCCTCTGTTCAGTTATTAAGTTTAGCACTTACATATGTTTGACATATAATTGGTATTATTTTATGTAGAGACTTGTCATTGACGTGTTCACTAGATTATTATCGATTGTGGACTGTTATATAACATTACTAATAACAAGGTGAGTCTTCTATACTACTATTCATATTTGCAGCATGTGTGTTATCATATGAGATTATTGACATGTAATGTCACTCATATGTGTGTATAAGCTTACTGCTATGTTCAATAAGGCTCATAAGTGATACATTAATGTTACAATGAATACTTATTTGTATTCATCATAAGTGTTATAAAGCATGCTGGCTGGTGCAGTATTGGGCTCAGAAATAGCGCAGTACTGTGGCTCAGTTAGCTACCCTGGGTCTAGAACCAGTGGTTGGCGGTTTATTCAGAATGTGATTATATTCATGTGTTTATATGATTGACAGTCTAGTTTACTCACTAAGCTCTCGTAGCTTATCAGATACTATTTTTAAAATATTTTACAGGTTTTAGCAAAGGCAAGGGCAAAGCTTCGGTTTGACTATATTTTGATAAACTCTTTGAAATACTTAACGTGTGGTTTGTAAACATCAACTTTTTGGTACTAGACTTGTGACAGTATTTATGTGTGTATCTTTTGATACAATAGGTTTTCAAATAAATGATGCTTCCGCTTTTACGTAGAACTTTCGGATGTGAACACTTATATGTGTTTTATTTCAAATATCGAATTTTAGAATTTGGGGCGTTACAATTATTGAAACAAAATAAGAAATATAAATAAATTTATTAATCCATGTTTGTGATTTATGTTTAATATAACGTGGTTATAATTTGTGACATCAAGAAAACCAAAACATAGTTGCTCGGTTGGCTACAACAATGTTCAACTCACTAAAAAGAAAGACCAGTTCAGCAGCCTCATAAAACTTGCACACTTGAAACACATATATAGAAATACACCAAACAAACAGGAAAAAAAATATATGCAACAGTCAATATAGTATACGAGGCAGCACTCGAGATTGAAGATACGGTTGGTCTATGATTTTGGTAATAATATACGTTGCTTTATTGCTATTAAAAAAATCAGTAGAGTTAGAGCCTAGAGGAATGACATCTGTAGGAACCTAGAGGGGGTGAATAGGTTCTTTTACTTCGTTTGCTACTATTTTAAAAAATTAGCAAGTTGTGTTTTAAAGATTGATCTTGAAGTTTATAACAACACAACAAATATTTGCAAGAAGTAAAAAGAGTAGGGATAGAGAGATATCACCAAGTAGTAGACAAGAGATTTATAGTGGTTTATGCAGGTGTTAACAAACTTGCACTACATCCACTCCTTGGTATCACCAACCAAGAGTTTTGCTCTACTAAATCTTTTCTCTTTAAAGGTAGAGATAAACCTTTACAACTTCTCTCTTTAGCTTACAAGAAATAATCTTCTTTCTTGCAAACAAGGCTAAGATGTGTCTAACTTCACTCTAATTATATTGGCTAGAGTTAATCCTCACACTTCACTCTAATTTGTTGGCTAGAGTTAATCCTCACACAATTACATAAATAAAATGATAGAATGAGATGTAGATTTGTTCTTCAAAGCTTTACACTTTTTCTCTTGATCTTCACCTTGAAAGATGACTTTTTTTTTTGTAGAATATAAGCTCACAAAATCTAATATTTAAGTCTGACTTTTCAGTATTTAAAGACTGGAAAAAGTGAGGTTGCAAGCTTCTTTAAATGGCTGTAAAAGGGCAAAAGCTAATTTTATCCGGATCTCCACCCAAGATGTCACACTCGACCGTGGACATGCCATGGGGTGACGGTGCACAATTTTTGATATTTCAAATATGGACGTTGCACTTTGTTTTGTACCATACCCAAACACGTTTTACCACAAGAAGTCACTAGAAAAAGCATTTAGAAAAGTACCAAGTTGACCTATCAAAAGAGTTTGAATTTTATCACCAAGGAAAAGAAATGTATGTAAAAGCAGGTTTATAGTTTTCCAAAAGTAAAAGATGCTTTTACCAAATTTAGGTTTGTAGTATTTTAATGTAAGATTATGTTTAGTTTTTGTCTAAACAAGAAGGTTTTTGTCTTATATATTCTTTTTGTCTATTGTAGTTTATAAATCACTAGATATTTTAATAAAATATTTGCTTGTATTTTATAAAAATTTTAATGTGATTATTTTATAAAATATTTATAAGTTATTAGAAAGTTAGATCACAATTTTTCTTGGTGCCTTTTCACATCTTCGCTTCGTCGAGTAAAAATTTGTTGATTTCAAAAAATACGATTTTTGAAACTTGAGGATTGTGCAGCGACGGCTTACTCAGGGTTGTGCAATGACGACTTACTCACGGTCAACCGTGGAGTAGACCGTGAGTATTGAATTTTTCTTTTAAGCTTGTTTTGTAAAACATGAGGGCTCTGCAGCGACGGCTTACTCACGGTCGACCGTGGGGTAGATCGTGAGGGTTGAATGTATCTTTTGAACTTGTTTTCTTCTTTCCTTGTTGATTTGAGGTCTTCACTGTGTTTGTTTTTCACTTGATCATCAATTTGAATTTTGTTGATATTTAAGAATGTAGAACATGAACATATGAATATTTTTGATAAGCAATAATATCACATGTTCATATTTTCATTTTCATCAAAACAAGGAGTACATTTCTCAATGTGTGACCATGTATGCACTAACAATCTCCCCCTTTTTGATGATGACAAAATATGCAACATCTCATTAGATTGCTACATAAAATTATTCATGCTAACAATGTTGCAAAATTATTCATGTTAACAATGATAAAAGCTCCCCCTTAGTACATACTCCCCCTTATATTGATGCTTCCCTTAAAATGATGTTTCATATTTGATTAAAGCTCCCCATTGATTTATGATCCCCTTGATCTAGCACTTCATAAAAGATATATAAAGCAAAACACAAGTGCAAAATATACAAAAGTGTATGTATAAACTCAATTTAGGAGAAATCAAATATACTCAATTAGGAATCGTGGTAGACTTAGGAATCATTATCACATATTTATGCTAATGCTAGTAAGTAAGGGTGTGAATAAATATATATATATGAGACTTCTTTTTGGTTTATGACTTCTAGTTAAAATGTGCACATTATGTTAGGGACAATCAAAATCTGCAAACCTAATGTTAAGAGGAACATCAAATATTTCTTAGCTCTAGATTATGTGTTTATCTCATTATTAATCTATTCATAACTAATTGATATTTATTCATTTTTATTATGTATCAAATAAAGGTTTAATCAATGTTTATAGCAAAATTTTATAGATCTACCTTTGTTTCTTCTTTCATGAATATTTTGGTACATCTAAGATACACTTATGATTTTCAATTTTTCAATATGAGACAATGAATAGAGCATATATGATTTAATCAAGTAAGTGACTAATATATACACTTACAATGACATTTATAATGATTTTATGTTTGAAGCACATAATGTCATTTAAGATTATTATCTTGATCTTCAAAGAATAGTTCATTATGTATGTAGATCAACATATCATGAGCAAATGTATAATTTTATCTTTTCATGATTATGATCAATATTTATTGGTGTTTTTTTTGTCTTACACACATTTGAATTACTTCAATACCTATGTATACTCAATAAAATATACTCACATCAAAACAAGTTCTAATTCATGTGAATCATACAAAGATTGTCTAGTTACATGTTTGGTTCATGATTACTTAATCTTATCTTCTTTTGATAATCCAAATAGGCATAGGTATTATATACTTATTACTTTTATTTTATATTCACATTTGCTTATCCATACATGTGTATTCATCTATAACTATTATAAAAAGGTTTATCTTTTTTTCTTTTTTAACTATTAAATCAAACTCTATTAACCAATCAGAACCTCCAATTTCAAAATCATTTAATTTTACAAAACAATTTTAGAAAGATTAACATAGATGGAATTCAATACTAAATCAATTGGGAGGGGGCTGGATTAAAATTATAAGGGGGTTTTATGAAACATCCGAGGGGCTTTTAAGAAAATATGAGGGGGTTTTACAAATATTGTATATTAATGTAATTAATTATAGGTTGTTTGTAAATTATGTTTAGTACCTTATTATATATTTTGTTTAGAGAAAAGACAATTATATATTTGCGATCGTCTCATTTTTATCTACGTTTTGCTATAAATTTTATTATGATATGAAACTTTTTTAAATTACTATATTCTTAATTTTTTTGTTATCCATTAGTAGCGCGTAGGTAATTTTTTGTTTAGCTGCGTGTGTTTTTTTAAGATTATGGTGATTAGCTAGTAGCCTACTTGAGTATACTATTCAAAGTGTTTAGTTATTGATTTTAAAGTATTTTCAATCTTATTAGAAAGATGTATGAAACCTTTTATAAAATATGGTTTAAAATAAAATGTATCATTAAAAGATGATATATTATATATTTAAAAATCTAAATTCAGATATGTAAAGATAGTTGTTCTTGATGGTCATGAAACTATTTTATTAGTATAGGTAGTTAGTCAAAGGAAACACCAAAATAGAAGTATTAATTTTTTCTACATAAGACAATAAACCATTCTTAATTTTTTTAATATTTAACACGTGAGTCATTATTTTTTTCTTTTACTTGCAATGTGTATGAAAATTTGGCATTAGAAGTGGTAATGCAATGGAGACCATTCAAAAGGTAAGAAATGTGGTCATTAGTAGCAGATTTAAGCATGGAGATGAGCCACTTTATCAACTAATTTGATTCATTAAATTATCAAATGATTCTATATTAGATTATGTTGTGTTTCAGGTTTAGTCATGTAATGCTCATGTGTATAAATCTGTATGTATATTTTCTTTCTCTCAAACATGTGCGCTTAAATCGTCACTAAGTTATTAGTTATGCGAAATTGGATTTCCATTTTCTCTAAATATGAAAACTTTTAGTTGTTCTTTATATGCGATAGTTTATACTGACTATCATTTTATTCTTTTTTAATCATCAGGTCGACAAAGTAGAATGGTTATTTATTAGAATGTTGTTGCTTTTGTGTCACACCCTTCCTAGGCAGAAACATGGAGTGTGACGGGGAGATCGTCATAACACATTGATTTGAGGTATAGAGAAAATTCTAATTGAACATACCAACGCATCATGACATTTCCCCGACACAAGGGGGACTTGTACTGTGGTAAGTCACCCCACGACAATCATAGTCAAAAAATATATATACAAGGAAATACGAAATAGTTGTTCCCACAACCCGGACAAGTATAGGGGATACAAGCCCTAGATTTATAAACCTAAGTTCCTAATAGCATAGTTAAATAAAAGACTCCGTAGTCAACTGCTCATGTCACGCTAAGGCTATCTAGGGTCGCCTAGGCTCCTTAGGCATTGTTATTAGCATTACCCGAAAATGAACACTTGAAAATGTGTAAAAGCATGTTTGCCATGTATAGTAAATTTGTATGACAATTTAACACGTAAGGCATGACACGAAAATGAGAATATAGCGATACCTAGAACACAAGTTCTCCAGGCACAAGTCATTAGTAATTAGTTTTCCAACTATTGCCTACCAGGTGGAGCTACTAGTTAGCTATAGATAGTAATGAGGTAATCAATAGTCTTAACCCAAACACGGGTTCAATAGGCATAATCCCAAACACGGGCTCAATAGGCATAACCCAAACACGGGTTCAATAGGTGCACACAAATGCCACGTAATTGTCATATAAAAAAAGATAGTAAAGTAATATTGACATGGCATAAAGAAATATTGAAACATGTTTTGAGTGTCATTTTCACCCGGTAAAACATATAAAAAGTGGTCATGAGTACCCACCTTAGTAATTAGCTTAGTCAATCGAGTCTTGGCGCGCTCACAAATCTACAAACAATTATTCATATAGGTTATATTCGATTCATGAGTAATAGTCTTTTTATGCTTTATCCTTGAGCTATTAAATTTATTTAGGATTCGCGATTAACTTTTTCACTAAGTTGCGTAAGTGCATCCATTTGTTGAGCCTAACCCCAATGTATATATTTAAGATTTCAAACCTTGTTTATTTTCCTTTTTATATGTGTAAGTTAAATTCTAAAATTTTGGGTACGCTTCCTGTATTTTTAAAATGAATCAAACTTCCTAATTATTTTCCTAAATTTTAGGTCAGAGATATTAATGTCTCTATTATTTTATATAAATTTTTCTAGTGTTTAATAACATGTTTATTATTTTTAGAAAATACTTTAATTGGGGTCGGTCAGAAATTACTCAACTAAAATAGAAAATAAAAGTAATAAATTCTAATATTTTCTACAGTGATTATAAAAAATCCAAAGTTTATTCATATTAAGTTTTGGCCTCTAATTCGAGATCTAGGATTAATTATGATGATTCAAAGTCTGTTATATAAAAACCCTAGGATTTCCAAATTCAACCACAAAATGTTTTTAATTAATTAAAATAGTAAAACAAGTTAATAAATTCTAAAATTTTTACACGACTTTTAAAACTCATGAAATATGCTCCAGATTTATTTTGAAGAATTTTAGTGATATTTAGAATAGGTTTTAGGAATTTCAAAGTTGGTAGATTAAACGGCCAGAAAACACAGATTTGCGCAACTAAACGATTTTGATTATTTGAGTTACCAAATCAACTTAGTTTTGTATGAAACCAGCTTTAGATGAAAATAGATTCAGAGGACGTGATTCTAGAATCAAAAATCGATTTATTTAGGTTTGGTTTGGTCGAGATATGAACTCTTGAAGTTCACTTATTTTCTGTCCAGATTGAAACTCCTTGTTCTTCATGTTTGTGATTTGTTAATGTCATTCTTTGGGTTTGTCACTCACCCAAACACATCAAAATCATTAATATATGTATGATTAGAATTTTTTGGTTCTCATGGTGATTTATTAGCCAAGATGATGGAAAGAAACAAAAAGAAGAGATTACATGCATGTATGGATGTATACCTATGCGCTTGATGTCCAAGGGAGCTTGATCTCTTGAATGGATGAAGAACACCACCTAGATTGCTGCTTGAGGGCTGGAACTTGGCTGGAGAAAGGGTTTGGGGAGACAAAAAAACGTGGAGGGTGGTGTGTATGTGTGTTGGTGATGATTTATGGTAGTTCTAGGTGTGTATGGCAACCATGAATGATTTGGTAAGTCAATTCACAAGTTTTGGAAGGTGTATAACCCCTCCCCATGCCTTGGCTATTTTTTTTTAATATTGTTATTGTTATTATTATTATTATTATTATTATTATTATTATTATTATTATTATTATTATTATTATTGTTATTATATTGTAATGTAGTGTGACATTTTTCCTTTAGTATGTGCATTATGTGTTTCATGTGTTATACCAATGTTATTATACTTATTTGAGGGATTTGTTGTCTACAATTTATTTTTTTAGTACTAATTGTTGTTTTGTTTCAATTATTACACATAATTTAGTTTATTTTGTTTATTTTATTGTTCTATTCACCAATTTGTTACACCGTAGGTACTTGTACGACTTAAATCGGGCATTAGAAATCGATCAAACTTTAGAGATCGTGTTTCTTCTACTATTAGAATAACTATGATATTTGAGGCATTAGACATGACTAAACCTTAGTACTTAGCACTTACTAGGTTTCAAGAGTTCACTCGAGCACACATAAAATATTAAATGACTAACGGAGGTTATAGGTTGAGTCAACCCCTATGTTTTGGTGACGGATGTCACATTTTGCTTGATTTAAGAATTTGTGTCTTGAGTAGATTTTCTTTTTCTTATTTCTAGATCGTCTATTGACTGATCCGTAAGATGTCATGATGATATGAGCATGCTTAAGCTTCTCATGTGTTTTTGTTGTTTTGTATATATTTTAAACAATTTGTATGTCTACTTTTTATTTTTTATGTATCCGTTTTAATAGTTTGGTCATTATCTACATACTTAAAACGTGTTTTGTATTCAATTACGTTATTTTTAAGTTTACTTGTGTATAAATTACTTCAAAGAATTATTTTGGTTTCTTATGTACGTATTTGGATTTTTTTTGTATATGTACAATACTTATATTTTTCTATTTGATTTTAATGCATTTCAAGTTTACTTCTCTAATAGACTAATATCCGTGCGTGCACGGGTCTATAAACTAGCAAAGTCTTTAGCAAAAATGAGGCATAGGTAATACATGTTTAGAAATTAAATGAGGCAATAGATGTGTTTAGAAATTTGAGTCTGTTTCCGGTTCAGAATTATTATCTGATTGACTTCAATATTTGAATTTACTAAAAATGGCATAGGTAATACATGTTCTTTCAATTTAAATTATTGTTGTTTTGGGTTTAGTGAATTATATTTTGATTTTTAACCATCTATAATCATATAAGGAGTCATATCTAAGACAGACAAATTCAGATTAAACTATTATAACTCATAATTCTGTGTCCGATTATGCAACAAAAATGTCATTTTTTTTGCTAATAGAGTCTCATAGCTCTATTCTTTTTCTACTTTTTTCAATTGTCAACAAAAGAAAAAATTATCATATTTTCTACAAAATCTCATAGCTCTATTCGTTTAAAATTAATGATTTTGATTGATTTATAATGCTTTTCATGTTACATCGTTGTTACTCCTATGCTACTCTATATAGAGTATTCTGCAAAGAGACTCTATCTAATTTCAAATCATAAGAAGTGTCCCTACATAATTTATATCCTTTTAATATTGCACATCAAATGTTAACTTACCTAGTTGTTACATAAATGTGAATATATTAAGAGTCATTCAATTATCAAATACTTCTTCGGTTATTTCAATTTGATACACATATTATTGAGATAAATATCATCTCTTGCATGAATGTTTGTGTTATTATGTATATTTCTATAATCAAAATGATTCAAACATTTCAGTTAAGTTCCACCAAAGAAATTTTAAAGTTATGGAAAATGCCCTTTTCATCATGTATGGTAATTTAAAAATTAGAGATGAAGATGAACCAATGAAAAATAAAATAAAAACAACCATATCTTTTTGTTCTATTCTAGCTTTAAGATCATCATTTGATTATTGAGTTGAAATCTTTTGAAAACTGGTCTCTTTGCTTTATTTGAAGATAACAAGGAAACATTTAGTTTCTTAGTTACGTATTTGAAAGTTTTTGTGTATGTATACTTCTAACATTTTTTTATTTAATTTTGATATATCTCAAGTTTAATTCGATAATACCCATGTATACACGGATCTATAAACTAGTATTATTCAATAAGATTAGATTATTGAAGAAAAGTGTTCTCATGAGTACAAAAGCTTGCAATACATATACTAAAATCATTCTTTACGCAAGTATACCTCATAGTTTCATGTGTCAAGTGAAAATCAAGTTAAGTGAGTGACACATAAGATAGTTATTTAAGTACACAGGCATACCCAAACATATATCAAGATGACAATCAAAATGAATTCTTATATGAAGTACATATGTCATCTAATTTTATTATCTTGAACTTAAAGAGTAATTCATTAAGCACCATGAAAAGATAGTATGAGAGAACCATTTGCAACAATCAATATGTTAATTTATATTTATTCACCTTGTAAACATTTTAACATATGTTTCATCATAGACTTATTTCAATAACTATTTCGATCTTTATTTACTAATAAATGATAGTTATTTAAGATTTGATGAGCATGTATGACAAATCATAATGTTACATATGTTAACAATATTTCATATAAGAACATCACATATGTAATATGATAACTTGAAGAACAAGCATATGTCAAACATGAACCAAGATATTATAATTTAGCATGTATTGTTATCTTGGTGACCTATCTTATCTATATAATTCAAGTCGATGTAGATATCATGAGCATCATATATAAGTTGCATGTTAGCATTTTAGTTTTTCAAACCGTGTAAGATATATAATTTAGGCATAAGGTTTGTGTAAACTAACTTTATAACTTAATACATGCAATTACTTGGTGGGTTCTTTCAAAATTAACATATGAAATATTGAACCAAAATAATTTTTCAAAATCTTATGTCACATCTCAAACTTTTAGTGTGAGATTACTTTGAATCAAGAATTATGAAGTGTATAAGATATATGTATTTGTGTATTTATATTATGATATTTTATCTTTACTTCATATTTACTTGTTTGCTTATGATATATTTAATTTTTTAGCTCACTATCTGTAACACCGGCTTTGCAAAAACAGCAAAATTAGCAAAAAAAATTTGTGTTTCATAAACGTGAACTCATTCACGATTAAATAACATTACGTTACGCAGCGGAAATTTAAACCAAAAGGTTTTACATCAGATATTTACATTCAAAATTGTATCAACTGTTTAGTGTTACTCTTTCACAACAACCGACCATAATATCATAACATTACAACATTTATAAAAGTGTTCCACCCATAACGAATATTCAGCATAGGCGACCCCGCTCACCAGGCCACCTAATCTTTATCTGCAAAAAGGGTCAACGTGGCACCATTAGCTATACACATAGCTAGTGAGTACAAACTTAACATAAGCATCAATAAAGCAAGTCATGTATCACAGGAATAAGCAATCAATGTTATCCTACCACATTGTGGTGTGCTGACAAGATCGGTATGAGTCATTTCTTGCAGGATAGTTAGTCCCGCTCAACGACATTAAACCGGGGGATCAGACACAACCATCTGTACTGGTGGGGGAGCATAAAGTAGTCCACCAAGCATCGTTTATGGAACCATAGGTTCCATAGGCAATCCAGCTACATCCGGCCGATTACCCCTCATGATATAAGGCACGTCGGTTCTGCAGAACCTACGATCCAGAATGTTACCTCGAATCACCGATAAATCCCGAATCACCTAATCAAGGATCCCTGGGATCCGGCTATTCGGATGACCTTAACCATGCTTTGAGTTGTCCATGAACATTTCACATACACATAGTTGATCCAATCTGGATCATTTATTAAGCATGCATATTCATTCAATTCATCGAGGCGGATCCAATCTGGATCCTTAGCATGCATATCAATAATTTCCACATAGTTGATCAAAATCTGGATCATTTATTAAGCTTGCATATTCATTCAATTCATCGAGGCGGATCCAATCTGGATCCTTAGCATGCATATCATTAATTTCCACATAGTTGATCAAAATCTGGACCAGTATCATACATGTCATTCATCTTAACTAGGCGGCTCCAATTCTGAATTCCGCTGACATGCACTTAACTTACATTCAAAAAGTACTTAACATGGAATAGTGCAATAAAGTAGCATGGCAAGTCTTACATCTTTACTTTTAAGCATACATGCAACATTAAACATCTTATACCACATATAATTCATTTAGCAAGCAAGTCTCCCTCTATTGAGACTTATGAAAGTCGGTACAGACCTGAGTAGCTTATATTTCATATTACTTTAACTCCGATTCAGCTAATTCGGCAAGTTCACCTAGAATCATTATTAATCGCGTTAAGCGTTTACACAAATGGGATTCTGTTACTTAGAACGATTATATGAACCTTAGACTACTTATTATTTTAACTTTTGACTTTACATTACCTATCCAACAAGAACATGTAATAAAATAAAGTTCTTGCTGTAACATCCTCAACTTCGGCCTAGTTGTAAATGGTGTGTACGTGCGTGTAAAAAATAGTAGATTAAGTGAAAGGTTCAAGTTGTAGGTTATTGTATTAGTGAGAACGTTAATTGAGTAATTGTTTAAATGTGTATGTATATATATATAATATATATATATATGTATATGTATATGTACTAATTAAGAAAAGAAAGAAAAGAAAAGAATTAAGAAAAAGATAAAGAAAAAGAAAAGGAAATAGATATTTTGTCCAGAGGCGGTTTGCCTCTGGATAAGATAAATATATATGTAAAGATTGACTTGCAAAGTCAATTATTGCAAAACTCTAAAACACACACAAACACACACTCAGATAAAGCTCTCGTAAGTTCTTTGAAGAAGAATTCTTGAAGTTGAAAGATTTAAAGTCCTAGACCTAAAGCAAGGTTAGTAAGGAGTTTGTAGTATGAATTATATATTTATTATGTTAGAAACATGGGTGTATAGAGGGTGTAGGTTGTGTTAGAATTGGAAAACACCATTGAAGAACATGAAGCTTACTTTATAAGTGGGTTTCTCATGTTTGATGTTTTTAAAAGGTGTTAAAGTGTTCATGAGGTTCATATAGGTGGTATATGAAGTTTAGAAGTATTTAAAAAGTGAAAACTAACATATGTGAAATCCGGGTTTTTGAATATGAAGAAAGAAAGTCGCATGCATGACAAACGAAAAAGATGATGAATCTGTAAAAAGCATGATCGCGGCGCGACAAGGTTATGATCGCGGCGCGACCCCTTCAAAAGTACCCTATGCGACTTTTTGGTCCGATCTTTGAACAAGCCATTCGACTTTTGGGTCCGACAGTCGGATGACCCATCCGACTGTCAGATAGGCCATGTGCTCATTTGGTCCGACTTTCGCATGAACCATACGACTTGGTCCGGTTTTCATGCGTCGCGGCGCGACACCTTAAGTAGTCGCGGCGCGACGGGCCCTTTTCAGCAAATAATGTGTTTTTGTACATGTTCTTGTTGAATAGGTTATGTAAGGTCAAAAGGAAGTTAATAAGTGAGTTGTGAACATTAGAAAGATATTGTAAGGTCCTGATAGTAGGAAATAATATATGCAAACGCTTAACGCGATTGCCGAATGTTTTAGGTGAACGTGTCAGCTGAACCGGCATTAAGTAAACGAACGTTATAAGCGAAACAGGTGAGTGCCTACTTTCATGAGCCTCAATAGAGTAAGTCTTGCATGCTAAGATGACTGTGTGAATGTGTGTAAATGTGTATGTATGTCTAACCTGTCTATGCAGGTATGCTTAAGAAGATGAGTGTAAGTTTCTGAATGATGTTATGATTGCTTGTAAGATGTGTAATAGGTGCATGCGAGCGGGTCCAGATTCGAACCGCTTAGTTAATATTTGATGATGTGGATGAATGATGAACTGTATGATGATGCATGTGAAAGTATGAACGAATGATTGTATGATGGATCCCTATGAGATCTTATGTATGATATATGACTATATGATAATGATGATGGATCCCTGTGGGATCAAATGTGCGTATATGTGTATGTGCACGGTCTGTAGACCATCTGAGATCTGACATCTGATATCTGACGCATGGTTAAGGTCAGCCGTTTATCTGGATCCCAACAGGACTTCGGTCCTTTCGAGATTTAACGGTGATTCGGGGTGCATCCCGGATCGACGTTTTGCAGAACCGCCGTGCCTTAACGTGAGTGGTAATTGGCTAGATAACGGCTGGATTACTTGAGGAGCCTTTGGCTCCGTGAACGATGCTCGATGGAATGCTTTATGCTCGCCCACCAACGCGGATGGTTGTGTTTGATTCCCCGGTCTGAGTTCTTGAGCAGGACAAACTCCCCTGCAAGATATGACTCTTACTGATCTTGTCAGCACACCGTTATGTGTTAAGGTAGCAATGCTTGCTTATGATACGATATGTATGATATGATATGTGTGATATGATATGAGTGGCAGACCTGAGCCAGATCAGGCTGCTTATATTAGGCGTTTGGAGGAAGAGCTTCGAGTGGCAAAGGAGCTCTTGTTGCAAGCTACATTGAACAAGCCCCGCAAGACTTGTTCATACAAGACATTTCTAACTTGCAATCATCCGACATTCCAGGGGAGTGATAACCCCACCGTTACTATCCAATGGCTCCGGGAGATGGAGCAAGTGTTTGAATCCTGTGAATGTGAACCGGTGTATTGCGTGAAATACGCAATACGTATGTTAAAGGGCCGTGCCATCTTCTGGTGGGATACGGTGAAAGCTTCGGTTAACAAGGAAGTGTTGAGTGCTCTCACTTGGGAGCAGTTTCTGAAAAGGTGCTAAAGAAGTATTGCACCGACTATGATTTGGAAAGAATGGAGAGGGAATTCAATGATCTCCAGAAAAGGGATAAGCCAATCGAAGAACACATAACCGCGTTCACTGATAAGATGCGGTTTGTTCCCTATCTGATCCCAGACGAGACCACCAAGATAAGGCGGTTTGTGGCAACTTTGCCACTAGAATTTCGCCCACACGTGTGGGCTACTGCTGAACTGGATCGGGCGTTTGATATAGCCCGACAATTAGAAGGTGATCGTTTATACTGCAAGGGCGAATCTGCCGGTGCAGGGTCAAAGAGGAAGTTCCAGCCGTCTGATAAATCGGGTCCTTCCAAAGGACAATCCTCTGCAGGCGGGAAAACTGATTCCTCTAAGAAGTCGAGGCTTGATTCTCCTTGGTGTTCTCAGTGTCGCACTTACCATTCTGGTGAGTGTTCTAGTGCTACCCAACGGTGCTGGAGGTGTGGACATAAGGGCCACGCTAGTTCTGAGTGTGGTTTCAAAGAAAATGTCTGTTACCGATGCTATAAGCCTAGGCACAAGTTGGCAGATTGCCCAGAAAGACAGGGTGCCGCATCTAAGGGTTCTTCTAGGGGCCAAAAGAAAGACGACGCGCCTCGCGCGAAGGGGAGGGCATTTCTATGACAGCAGAGGAAACCAAAAATGTGGGGGATGTCAATACCGGTACATTCTCTACCAACTGTTCCCTGCTTATGTATTTTTTGACTCTGGAGTTGATTACTCCTTTGTTTCTTTGTCTTGTTGTTAGAAGTTAAGGTTACTTGTTTTCAAGATGATCAATCCACTTAAGGTGGAAATTGTTAGTAGTAAAGTAGTCTCTGTTACAGAGAAAGTTCTAGTAATTGTTCTTGATGACAAGGGAGGGGGTTTCTGTAACACTGCTTCTGAATTCAGTTGCTTTAATGACAAAACAGATTTTAGCAGCGGAAATTTTTCTTTTTAAAACAACCAAACAGTTATTTACATTAATAACTTCTTAAAAACAACGCCGGTGTTACCGAGTACAGGAATTGACCATAGTATCTATTTACATTACATCATAAAATACAAGTGTTCCACCCACAAGGGCAATACATTCCCAAAAGCAACCCGCCTCGCAGTCCATCTAGTCTTTACCTGAAAAGGGAAAAATAGTACCATTAGCTACACTAGCTAGTGAGTACATACAATCATAAGCATCAATAGATTAAGTCATTCATCATTTCATAAACAGTCATTGCTAGCTTAGCACATAGCGGTGTGCTGACAAGATCGGTAAGAGTCGTGTCTTGCAGGGTAATTAATCCCGCTCAACATCTCAGACCGGGGGATCAGACACGACAAACCCGCGCTGGTAGGGGAGCACAAGGCAGTCCACCAAGCATTGTTCATAGAGCCCGAGGCTCTACAGGTAATCCAGCTACAATCAGCTGATCACCACTCACGTTAAGGCACAGTGGTTCTGCAGAACCTCGATCCGGGATGCACCCCGAATCACCGTTAAATCCAGAAATGACCGAAGACATGTTAGGATCCAGCTAACCGGCTGACCTTAACCATGCATCAGATAGTCTGCAGACAGGTCACATACACATATACGTACATTTGATCCCACAGGGATCCATCATCTTACATATAGCATCATATAGTTATTCATACGGGCATATCATCATGTATTAACTAAGTGGTTCCAATCTGGACCCACTGGCATGCACCTGATACATATTCTAACAAGTATTGGCTTGAGTCCTCTAACAAGTTCACCTAGCATATCACATTAACTTCAATCATTCACATGTGCATTCAAGACTTCACAAAACAACACTTAACTTTGGACAATACACAAATCCGCCAAAACTGTCGGATTTGGGGAAATCCGATGGTTCTGTCGGATTCATGAAATCCGACACTTTGGTCTTCAAACTTAGACAATCAATCGGATTTCAACACTTAGGAATTCCAACCATGCATGTGAAATCCGACACTTGCGGATTCCGACACATGGAGGGAAATCCGATACAATCGGATTCCGATACTTGGAATCCGAAACTATGGAAATCCGATAGACTTGTGGATTCCTATTTAAAAGGGACTACAAAACATGAAATCCGACAGAGTTGCGGAATCCGACACCTCTATCGGATTCCGACAATTCTTTCGGTTTCCTATACATGCGGATTCTGACAACTTCATAGTTGCGGAATCCGACAACTTCATCAACTGAAATTCCGATAGCTTCATTTAAGCATCCAAACAACTTCATTTTGGCGTGCTTTAAGCCCAGAACATCATAGAACATCACTCTCTATCCATCTATCCATTCTAAACACATCAAATCATATAAGAACACCAAATATACCAAAACCCACTTTAAAGTAAGATTTTGCATGTTCTTCATGGTGTTCTTGCATGATTTCATGATTCTAACCTTTATGAAGTCTTCTAACATCAATGATTCTAAGTTGCTAACCTTTTGTAGATTAAACAACCGAGAATCCTAGTTCTTCTTTCTTCTAGAAATCCGAGAGCAACAAGACGAGAAAGAAAGGGTGCTTGTGGTTTTCTTTGTGTGTTTTCTTTGACTTGTAAAGTCAACACACCACATGTACACACATGTATATTCAATATCCCAGAGGCGGTTGCCTCTTACCTCACTATAGGGGTTTCCCTTTTTTAATTAACTATACACACGCATACTTAATACATACATATACATTCGTACATGCATACGTACATACATACATGTAAACACATAACTTGCATTTATTCACTTTAACAAGTATACACATAATACTTCTTATTACAATAGCTATACATACGTACACACTAATTACAACTAGGCCCAAGTTAAGGATGTTATAGTTTCCCTATCTCCTTATGTGATACGATAATTGGGAGGGATTGGCTCAGCAGTTGTAATGCTGAGATTCTCTATTCCAAAAAGATGATCGAGATCCCTCTCTCCGATGGATCTTAAGCTGTTGCTCGTGAAGAACAACATGAGTCTTATATTCCTGTTATCTCCATTGTTAAGAACATAGAAGTCTATTTCAGAAGTTGTAACTCTTTCTTCGCATATTTGTTGATGCCAAAATAGAGAAACGATTAGTCCAACATACCAGAGTAGTGTTTGATTACCCTGATGTGTTTCCTGAAGAACTGTCGGGTTACCTCCGGTCAGTAATGTCACTTGTAAGATTAAGTTTTTCCGGGAGTTACTGCGGTGGCTAGAGCTCCATCTGTGATATGTTCTCAAAGTTCTTAAATGAGAACAATTGTACGCCAAGCTGTCTAAGTGTGAGTAAGTGTGAGTCCTGGCTAAGGGAAATGTATTTCCTTGGTTATGTCATCTGCAAGAGTGGTGTCAAGTAGATCCAGCTATGGTAGAAGCTATGATGAATTAGGGAGTTCCCCGAATTTCTTTTTGAAATTAAAAGTTTCTTTAGCTTAGCTGGCTACTGTTGGCGGTTCATTCGCAATTTTTTGAAGTTTACGGGTCCGTTGGTTAAACTGACTCGTAAAGATGTATATGTCATATCTGTTGTATGGTCAGAAGCTCTAGAGGAAGTCTTTTAGAGCTCGAAGTGATTATTATGTGAAGCTCTGATCCTCACCTTGCTTGAGGGTTTGGAAGACTTTACTGTCTATTGTAAAATCTTTTACCTCCCTCATGAAGCCAGTGTTGTAACAAATGCATTAAGCCATAGAGGACCATCAACGGGAGTTAAATTTATGAATATTACGACGATGTCATATATGTATGCAAGCTGAGATGAATACCAGAGACCTTGTGATCGTTCGCGACGATTTGAGACTCCGAAATTGATATTTATTTTATTTGTTGCAAATGAGTCTGCTTTGTAGACTCATTTGATTCAGTTTGTGTTAGTGAGACTGTGACACGTCACGGTCTTTCTTGTTTGATTGTTTTGACTCTAACTATCTGATGTTTTTAGTGATGTTTTTAGTTCTGAAGAAGTTTACAATGTGAGTTAGGCACTTGTGTTCACCTGAGCATTGCCTATCGTTTGCAAACTGATGCCCAATTGAAGCTAAGTCCACATTCTAAAAACCCATTCAAAGTCGTGCGTTAAGTTAATTATCAGACGGTAACTCTTGAGCTGCCGCCTGAACTAGTTGTATACATGTTACCTTTAACGTGTGTTACTTACGCAAGTGCCACGTTGAAGAAGAACATGTAGAGATTCTTGACACGAAGGTCAAGAAGCTGCACAAGAAGATGATCGAGCAAGTCCTTGTGAAGTGAAGATACAACTTAGGTCCAAACCTGACTTATGAAATTGAGGACGTGATGAAGGCAAGATGCCCATACCTATTTATCACTGAGTGGATTCCGAGGACGGAATCCTCTTAAGGGGGGTAGATTTGTAACATCCTCAACTTTGGCCTAGTTGTAAATGGTGTGTACGTGCATGTAAAAAATAGTAGACTAAGTGAAAGGTTCAAGTTGTAGGTTATTGTATTAGTGAGAACGTTAATTGAGTAATTGTTTAAATGTGTATGTGTATATAATATATATATATATATATATGTATATGTACTAATTAAGAAAAGAAAGAAAGAAAGAAAAGAAAAGAATTAAGAAAAAGATAAAGAAAAAGAAAAGGAAATAGATATTTTGTCCAGAGGCGGTTTGCCTCTGGATAAGATAAATATATATGTAAAGATTGACTTGCAAAGTCAATTATTGCAAAACTCTAAAACACACACAAACACACACTCAGATAAAGCTCTCGTAAGTTCTTTGAAGAAGAATTCTTGAAGTTGAAAGATTTAAAGTCCTAGACCTAAAGCAAGGTTAGTAAGGAGTTTGTAGTATGAATTATATATTTATTATGTTAGAAACATGGGTGTATAGAGGGTGTAGGTTGTGTTAGAATTGGAAAACACCATTGAAGAACATGAAGCTTACTTTATAAGTGGGTTTCTCATGTTTTATGTTTTTAAAAGGTGTTAAAGTGTTCATGAGGTTCATATAGGTGGTATATGAAGTTTAGAAGTATTTAAAAAGTGAAAACTAACATATGTGAAATCCGGGTTTTTGAATATGAAGAAAGAAAGTCGCATGCATGACAAACGAAAAAAATGATGAATCTGTAAAAAGCATGATCGCGGCGCGACAAGGTTATGATCGCGGCGCGACCCCTTCAAAAGTACCCTATGCGACTTTTTGGTCCGATCTTTGAACAAGCCATTCGACTTTTGGGTCCGACAGTCGGATGACCCATCCGACTGTCAGATAGGCCATGTGCTCATTTGGTCCGACTTTCGCATGAACCATACGACTTGGTCCGGTTTTCATGCGTCGCGGCGCGACACCTTAAGTAGTCGCGGCGCGACGGGCCCTTTTCAGCAAATAATGTGTTTTTGTACATGTTCTTGTTGAATAGGTTATGTAAGGTCAAAAGGAAGTTAATAAGTGAGTTGTGAACATTAGAAAGATATTGTAAGGTCCTGATAGTAGGAAATAATATATGCAAACGCTTAACGCGATTGCCGAATGTTTTAGGTGAACGTGTCAGCTGAACCGGCATTAAGTAAACGAACGTTATAAGCGAAACAGGTGAGTGCCTACTTTCATGAGCCTCAATAGAGTAAGTCTTGCATGCTAAGATGACTGTGTGAATGTGTGTAAATGTGTATGTATGTCTAACCTGTCTATGCAGGTATGCTTAAGAAGATGAGTGTAAGTTTCTGAATGATGTTATGATTGCT
Organism: Dittrichia graveolens; assembly: GCA_038502395.1. NCBI lineage: Eukaryota > Viridiplantae > Streptophyta > Magnoliopsida > Asterales > Asteraceae > Dittrichia > Dittrichia graveolens. Next base: position 7,901,607 of record JARJIL010000002.1, on the reverse strand, counting down.
TGTAAGATGTGTAATAGGTGCATGCGAGCGGGTCCAGATTCGAACCGCTTAGTTAATATTTGATGATGTGGATGAATGATGAACTGTATGATGATGCATGTGAAAGTATGAACGAATGATTGTATGATGGATCCCTATGAGATCTTATGTATGATATATGACTATATGATAATGATGATGGATCCCTGTGGGATCAAATGTGCGTATATGTGTATGTGCACGGTCTGTAGACCATCTGAGATCTGACATCTGATATCTGACGCATGGTTAAGGTCAGCCGTTTATCTGGATCCCAACAGGACTTCGGTCCTTTCGAGATTTAACGGTGATTCGGGGTGCATCCCGGATCGACGTTTTGCAGAACCGCCGTGCCTTAACGTGAGTGGTAATTGGCTAGATAACGGCTGGATTACTTGAGGAGCCTTTGGCTCCGTGAACGATGCTCGATGGAATGCTTTATGCTCGCCCACCAACGCGGATGGTTGTGTTTGATTCCCCGGTCTGAGTTCTTGAGCAGGACAAACTCCCCTGCAAGATATGACTCTTACTGATCTTGTCAGCACACCGTTATGTGTTAAGGTAGCAATGCTTGCTTATGATACGATATGTATGATATGATATGTGTGATATGATATGAGTGGCAGACCTGAGCCAGATCAGGCTGCTTATATTAGGCGTTTGGAGGAAGAGCTTCGAGTGGCAAAGGAGCTCTTGTTGCAAGCTACATTGAACAAGCCCCGCAAGACTTGTTCATACAAGACATTTCTAACTTGCAATCATCCGACATTCCAGGGGAGTGATAACCCCACCGTTACTATCCAATGGCTCCGGGAGATGGAGCAAGTGTTTGAATCCTGTGAATGTGAACCGGTGTATTGCGTGAAATACGCAATACGTATGTTAAAGGGCCGTGCCATCTTCTGGTGGGATACGGTGAAAGCTTCGGTTAACAAGGAAGTGTTGAGTGCTCTCACTTGGGAGCAGTTTCTGAAAAGGTGCTAAAGAAGTATTGCACCGACTATGATTTGGAAAGAATGGAGAGGGAATTCAATGATCTCCAGAAAAGGGATAAGCCAATCGAAGAACACATAACCGCGTTCACTGATAAGATGCGGTTTGTTCCCTATCTGATCCCAGACGAGACCACCAAGATAAGGCGGTTTGTGGCAACTTTGCCACTAGAATTTCGCCCACACGTGTGGGCTACTGCTGAACTGGATCGGGCGTTTGATATAGCCCGACAATTAGAAGGTGATCGTTTATACTGCAAGGGCGAATCTGCCGGTGCAGGGTCAAAGAGGAAGTTCCAGCCGTCTGATAAATCGGGTCCTTCCAAAGGACAATCCTCTGCAGGCGGGAAAACTGATTCCTCTAAGAAGTCGAGGCTTGATTCTCCTTGGTGTTCTCAGTGTCGCACTTACCATTCTGGTGAGTGTTCTAGTGCTACCCAACGGTGCTGGAGGTGTGGACATAAGGGCCACGCTAGTTCTGAGTGTGGTTTCAAAGAAAATGTCTGTTACCGATGCTATAAGCCTAGGCACAAGTTGGCAGATTGCCCAGAAAGACAGGGTGCCGCATCTAAGGGTTCTTCTAGGGGCCAAAAGAAAGACGACGCGCCTCGCGCGAAGGGGAGGGCATTTCTATGACAGCAGAGGAAACCAAAAATGTGGGGGATGTCAATACCGGTACATTCTCTACCAACTGTTCCCTGCTTATGTATTTTTTGACTCTGGAGTTGATTACTCCTTTGTTTCTTTGTCTTGTTGTTAGAAGTTAAGGTTACTTGTTTTCAAGATGATCAATCCACTTAAGGTGGAAATTGTTAGTAGTAAAGTAGTCTCTGTTACAGAGAAAGTTCTAGTAATTGTTCTTGATGACAAGGGAGGGGGTTTCTGTAACACTGCTTCTGAATTCAGTTGCTTTAATGACAAAACAGATTTTAGCAGCGGAAATTTTTCTTTTTAAAACAACCAAACAGTTATTTACATTAATAACTTCTTAAAAACAACGCCGGTGTTACCGAGTACAGGAATTGACCATAGTATCTATTTACATTACATCATAAAATACAAGTGTTCCACCCACAAGGGCAATACATTCCCAAAAGCAACCCGCCTCGCAGTCCATCTAGTCTTTACCTGAAAAGGGAAAAATAGTACCATTAGCTACACTAGCTAGTGAGTACATACAATCATAAGCATCAATAGATTAAGTCATTCATCATTTCATAAACAGTCATTGCTAGCTTAGCACATAGCGGTGTGCTGACAAGATCGGTAAGAGTCGTGTCTTGCAGGGTAATTAATCCCGCTCAACATCTCAGACCGGGGGATCAGACACGACAAACCCGCGCTGGTAGGGGAGCACAAGGCAGTCCACCAAGCATCGTTCATAGAGCCCGAGGCTCTACAGGTAATCCAGCTACAATCAGCTGATCACCACTCACGTTAAGGCACAGTGGTTCTGCAGAACCTCGATCCGGGATGCACCCCGAATCACCGTTAAATCTAGAAATGACCGAAGACATGTTAGGATCCAGCTAACCGGCTGACCTTAACCATGCATCAGATAGTCTGCAGACAGGTCACATACACATATACGTACATTTGATCCCACAGGGATCCATCATCTTACATATAGCATCATATAGTTATTCATACGGGCATATCATCATGTATTAACTAAGTGGTTCCAATCTGGACCCACTGGCATGCACCTGATACATATTCTAACAAGTATTGGCTCGAGTCCTCTAACAAGTTCACCTAGCATATCACATTAACTTCAATCATTCACATGTGCATTCAAGACTTCACAAAACAACACTTAACTTTGGACAATACACAAATCCGCCAAAACTGTCGGATTTGGGGAAATCCGATGGTTCTGTCGGATTCATGAAATCCGACACTTTGGTCTTCAAACTTAGACAATCAATCGGATTTCAACACTTAGGAATTCCAACCATGCATGTGAAATCCGACACTTGCGGATTCCGACACATGGAGGGAAATCCGATACAATCGGATTCCGATACTTGGAATCCGAAACTATGGAAATCCGATAGACTTGTGGATTCCTATTTAAAAGGGACTACAAAACATGAAATCCGACAGAGTTGCGGAATCCGACACCTCTATCGGATTCCGACAATTCTTTCGGTTTCCTATACATGCGGATTCTGACAACTTCATAGTTGCGGAATCCGACAACTTCATCAACTGAAATTCCGATAGCTTCATTTAAGCATCTAAACAACTTCATTTTGGCGTGCTTTAAGCCCAGAACATCATAGAACATCACTCTCTATCCATCTATCCATTCTAAACACATCAAATCATATAAGAACACCAAATATACCAAAACCCACTTTAAAGTAAGATTTTGCATGTTCTTCATGGTGTTCTTGCATGATTTCATGATTCTAACCTTTATGAAGTCTTCTAACATCAATGATTCTAAGTTGCTAACCTTTTGTAGATTAAACAACCGAGAATCCTAGTTCTTCTTTCTTCTAGAAATCCGAGAGCAACAAGACGAGAAAGAAAGGGTGCTTGCGGTTTTCTTTGTGTGTTTTCTTTGACTTGTAAAGTCAACACACCACATGTACACACATGTATATTCAATATCCCAGAGGCGGTTGCCTCTTACCTCACTATAGGGGTTTCCCTTTTTTAATTAACTATACACACGCATACTTAATACATACATATACATTCGTACATGCATACGTACATACATACATGTAAACACATAACTTGCATTTATTCACTTTAACAAGTATACACATAATACTTCTTATTACAATAGCTATACATACGTACACACTAATTACAACTAGGCCCAAGTTAAGGATGTTATAGTTTCCCTATCTCCTTATGTGATACGATAATTGGGAGGGATTGGCTCAGCAGTTGTAATGCTGAGATTCTCTATTCCAAAAAGATGATCGAGATCCCTCTCTCCGATGGATCTTAAGCTGTTGCTCGTGAAGAACAACATGAGTCTTATATTCCTGTTATCTCCATTGTTAAGAACATAGAAGTCTATTTCAGAAGTTGTAACTCTTTCTTCGCATATTTGTTGATGCCAAAATAGAGAAACGATTAGTCCAACATACCAGAGTAGTGTTTGATTACCCTGATGTGTTTCCTGAAGAACTGTCGGGTTACCTCCGGTCAGTAATGTCACTTGTAAGATTAAGTTTTTCCGGGAGTTACTGCGGTGGCTAGAGCTCCATCTGTGATATGTTCTCAAAGTTCTTAAATGAGAACAATTGTACGCCAAGCTGTCTAAGTGTGAGTAAGTGTGAGTCCTGGCTAAGGGAAATGTATTTCCTTGGTTATGTCATCTGCAAGAGTGGTGTCAAGTAGATCCAGCTATGGTAGAAGCTATGATGAATTAGGGAGTTCCCCGAATTTCTTTTTGAAATTAAAAGTTTCTTTAGCTTAGCTGGCTACTGTTGGCGGTTCATTCGCAATTTTTTGAAGTTTACGGGTCCGTTGGTTAAACTGACTCGTAAAGATGTATATGTCATATCTGTTGTATGGTCAGAAGCTCTAGAGGAAGTCTTTTAGAGCTCGAAGTGATTATTATGTGAAGCTCTGATCCTCACCTTGCTTGAGGGTTTGGAAGACTTTACTGTCTATTGTAAAATCTTTTACCTCCCTCATGAAGCCAGTGTTGTAACAAATGCATTAAGCCATAGAGGACCATCAACGGGAGTTAAATTTATGAATATTACGACGATGTCATATATGTATGCAAGCTGAGATGAATACCAGAGACCTTGTGATCGTTCGCGACGATTTGAGACTCCGAAATTGATATTTATTTTATTTGTTGCAAATGAGTCTGCTTTGTAGACTCATTTGATTCAGTTTGTGTTAGTGAGACTGTGACACGTCACGGTCTTTCTTGTTTGATTGTTTTGACTCTAACTATCTGATGTTTTTAGTGATGTTTTTAGTTCTGAAGAAGTTTACAATGTGAGTTAGGCACTTGTGTTCACCTGAGCATTGCCTATCGTTTGCAAACTGATGCCCAATTGAAGCTAAGTCCACATTCTAAAAACCCATTCAAAGTCGTGCGTTAAGTTAATTATCAGACGGTAACTCTTGAGCTGCCGCCTGAACTAGTTGTATACATGTTACCTTTAACGTGTGTTACTTACGCAAGTGCCACGTTGAAGAAGAACATGTAGAGATTCTTGACACGAAGGTCAAGAAGCTGCACAAGAAGATGATCGAGCAAGTCCTTGTGAAGTGAAGATACAACTTAGGTCCAAACCTGACTTATGAAATTGAGGACGTGATGAAGGCAAGATGCCCATACCTATTTATCACTGAGTGGATTCCGAGGACGGAATCCTCTTAAGGGGGGTAGATTTGTAACATCCTCAACTTTGGCCTAGTTGTAAATGGTGTGTACGTGCATGTAAAAAATAGTAGACTAAGTGAAAGGTTCAAGTTGTAGGTTATTGTATTAGTGAGAACGTTAATTGAGTAATTGTTTAAATGTGTATGTGTATATAATATATATATATATATATGTATATGTACTAATTAAGAAAAGAAAGAAAGAAAGAAAAGAAAAGAATTAAGAAAAAGATAAAGATAAAGAAAAAGAAAAGGAAATAGATATTTTGTCCAGAGGCGGTTTGCCTCTGGATAAGATAAATATATATGTAAAGATTGACTTGCAAAGTCAATTATTGCAAAACTCTAAAACACACACAAACACACACTCAGATAAAGCTCTCGTAAGTTCTTTGAAGAAGAATTCTTGAAGTTGAAAGATTTAAAGTCCTAGACCTAAAGCAAGGTTAGTAAGGAGTTTGTAGTATGAATTATATATTTATTATGTTAGAAACATGGGTGTATAGAGGGTGTAGGTTGTGTTAGAATTGGAAAACACCATTGAAGAACATGAAGCTTACTTTATAAGTGGGTTTCTCATGTTTGATGTTTTTAAAAGGTGTTAAAGTGTTCATGAGGTTCATATAGGTGGTATATGAAGTTTAGAAGTATTTAAAAAGTGAAAACTAACATATGTGAAATCCGGGTTTTTGAATATGAAGAAAGAAAGTCGCATGCATGACAAACGAAAAAGATGATGAATCTGTAAAAAGCATGATCGCGGCGCGACAAGGTTATGATCGCGGCGCGACCCCTTCAAAAGTACCCTATGCGACTTTTTGGTCCGATCTTTGAACAAGCCATTCGACTTTTGGGTCCGACAGTCGGATGACCCATCCGACTGTCAGATAGGCCATGTGCTCATTTGGTCCGACTTTCGCATGAACCATACGACTTGGTCCGGTTTTCATGCGTCGCGGCACGACACCTTAAGTAGTCGCGGCGCGACGGGCCCTTTTCAGCAAATAATGTGTTTTTGTACATGTTCTTGTTGAATAGGTTATGTAAGGTCAAAAGGAAGTTAATAAGTGAGTTGTGAACATTAGAAAGATATTGTAAGGTCCTGATAGTAGGATCTAATATATGCAAACGCTTAACGCGATTGCCGAATGTTTTAGGTGAATGTGTCAGCTGAACCAGCATTAAGTAAACGAACGTTATAAGCGAAACAGGTGAGTGCCTACTTTCATGAGACTTAGTAGAGTAAGTCTTGCATGCTAAGATGACTGTGTGAGTGTGTGTAAATTTGTATGTATGTCTAACCTGACTGTGCAGGTATGCTTAAGAAGATGAGTATAAGTTTCTGAATGAAATTATGATTGCTTGTAAGATGTGTAATAGGTGCATGCGAGCGGGTCCAGATTGGAACTGCTTAGTTAATATTTGATGATGTGTATGAATGATGGACTGTATGTGAAAGTATGAACGAATGATTGTATGATGGATCCCTATGGGATCTTATGTACGATATATGACTATATGATAATGATGATGGATCCCTGTGGGATCAAATGTGCGTATATGTGTATGTGCACGGTCTGCAGACCATCTGACATCTGACATCTGATATCTGACGCATGGTTAAGGTCAGCCGGTTAGCTGGATCCCAACAGGACTTCGGTCCTTTCGGGATTTAACGGTGATTCGGGGTGCATCCCGGATCGAGGTTCTGCAGATTCGCCGTGCCTTAACGTGAGTGGTAATTGGCTAGATTACTTTAGGAGCCTTTGGCTCCGTGAATGATGCTCGGTGGACTGCTTTATGCTCCCCCACCAGCGCGGATGGTTGTGTTTGATTCCCCGGTATAAGTTGTTGAGCAGGACAGACTCCCCTGCCAGATATGACTCTTATTGATCTTTTCAGCACACCGTTATGTGTTAAGCTAGCAATGCTTGCTTATGATACGATATGTATGATATGATATGATATGAATGTTGCATGACTCACTATATTGATGCTTGTGCTAAGTATGTACTCACTAGCTAAGTGTTAGCTAATGGTGCTACGATTTCCCTTTTCAAGTAAAGACTAGAAGGCCTGGAGAGGCGGGTGATTTTTTATGTAAATGCCCCTTGTGGGTTGGAACACTTGATTTTATTATGTAATATAGTAAGATACATTATGGTCGGTTCCTGTATGTTAGGTAACACCAATGAATGTTTGGAAACAAAGATGATGTAATTAACCGTTTGTTAATATTAAAAGAAAAATGTCCGCTGCTAAACCTGAATTATCACTAAAGTAACTGTTTTCAGAAGCGGTGTTACACTTGATGAACAGACCCCGGCCGCGTCGCGACCATCTAACCCGTCGCGTTGCGATGAGCAAAAGTCAGACCCCAAGAGTCGGATGACTCATGCGTAGGTCGAATCAAGAGTCGGATGACAAAGTCGCATGCCCCAGCAAGAGTCGCATGACCCATGCAACTGTCTGATCAAAAGGTCACATGATCCATGCAACAGTCGGATGAAAGGGTCGCATGACCCATCCGACACTCAGACCAAGAGTCTCATGACTCGTCTGACTTTAACTCCCGATCATTTTTAGAACAAACCAGAATCTCAAACTTGTTAAATCCACTTTTAAAACACTTTTAAACTTCACATAACATCCATACATGCTTTATAAACTCATCAAATCCAAATAAGAACACCAAACATGTAAAACCCACTTGTCAAGTAAGCTTCATATGTTCCTCAATAGTGTTCTTACATGAACTTGAGTTTCCGGCCATGATACAACTCATATCTACTACCAATCATGTTTAAACTTCATTACAAACATGATACTAACCTTTATTTGATTCTACAACACCAAAACTTCAATCCTATCTTCTTCAGAGACTCACGAGAGAGTAAAGCAAGTGTGTGTTTGTGTGTGTTTGTGTGTGTTTTTGTTTATCAACTTTGACTAACATAGTCAATACTTAACACTTACATATATATATATATATATATATATATATATATATATTCTTATCTAGAGGAAACCGCCTCTGGATTTTTTTCTCTTTTTAATTACTTTTCTTAATACACACACACACAAACACACACATATATATATACTTTATTAACTAATACACACCATAACATATATACATGTACATTTTCATTTAAGCACAAATTTATTCATTTAACTTATGCATACATAAATACATATACATCTACTAATTTCTAATTTACGTTTATTAATAAACGATTTACAACTACGCCCAAATCGAGTATGTTACAAATCTACCCCCTTAAGAGGATTCCGTCCTCGGAATCCGCTCAGTGATAAACAGGTGAGGGTATCTTTTCTTCATCTCGTCCTCGACATCCCACATCAGGTTTGGACCTAAGTTGTGCTTCCACTTAACAAGAACTAGCTTGATCATCTTCTTCCGTAGTTTCTTGACCTTCGTGTCAAGAATTTCAACAGGTTCTTCTACGAGTCTTTTAGAAGAGTCAACCTTGAGTTCTTGCAATGGGATAATTTGCTCATCTTCAACATTGCACTTGCGTAAGTGACATACGTTAAAGGTGTTATGGATTCCGGCTAGCTCAGGTGGCAGCTCAAGAGTTACCGTCTGATCATTGACTTTACGAACGATTTTGAATGGACCTATGAAACGTGGACTTAGCTTTTATTCATTCAACTTATGCATACATAAATACATATACACAACTTGAATTACATATACATCTACTAATTTCTAATTTACGTATATTAAAAAATGATTTACAACTAGGCCCAAATCGAGGATGTTACAAATCTACCCCCCTTAAGAGGATTCCGTCCGCGGAATCCGCTCAGTGATAAACAGGTGAGGGTATCTTGTCTTCATCTCGTCCTCGACTTCCCATGTCAGGTTTGGACCTAAGCTGTGCTTCCATTTTACAAGAACTAGCTTGATCATCTTCTTCCGTAGCTTCTTGACCTTCTTGTCAAGAAGCCATGCGACTGTCTGATAAAAAGTCGCATGATCTATGCGACAGTCGGATGAAAGGGTCTCATGACCCATCCGATAGCCAGACCAAGAGTCGCATGACTCGTCTGACTTTAACTCCTGATCATTTTTAGAACAAACCAGAATCTCAAACTTGTTAAATCCACTTTTAAAACACTTTTAAACTTCACATAACATCTATACAAGCTTCATAAACTCATCAAATCCAAATAAGAACACCAAACATGTAAAACCCACTTGTCAAGTAAGCTTCATATGTTCTTCAATGGTGTTCTTACATGAACTTGAGTTTCCGGCCATGATACAACTCATATCTACTACCAATCATGTTTAAACTTCATTACAAACATGATACTAACCTTTGTTTGATTCTACAACACCAAAACTTCAATCCTATCTTCTTCATAGACTTACGAGAGAGTAGAGCAAGTGTGTGTTTGTGTGTGTTTTTGTTTATCAACTTTGACTAACATAGTCAATACTTAACACATACATATCTATATATATATATATATATATATTCTTATCCAGAGGCAACCGCCTCTGAATTTCTTTTTCTTTTTAATTCTTTTAATTACTTTTCTTAATATATATACACATATATATATATATATTTACTTTATTAACTAATACACACCATAACGTATATACATATACATTTTTATTTAAGCACAACTTTATTCATTCAACTTATGCATACATAAATACATATACACAACTTGAATTACATATACATCTACTAATTTCTAATTTACGTATATTAACAAACGAATTACAACTAGGCCCAAATCGAGGATGTTACACTATCATAACAACCATTATGTAAAATGATGATTTTATAATGACTCTACAAATTTAATTAATTTATCACCTTTATAAAAAAATCTTGACTTTTTGAATGAAGTTCTTAAAATTGGGACTCAAGACAAGAAATTCAAACTTTAACATCATAAAAGCTGGCATGTTTGCATATTGTTGCACTAAACCAAAGTGTTATAATTCATTTTATGTATAAAGGTTTAGGCATAACAAGTTAATAACATAACATATACATGCTTTTGTTTGTTTGTTTACAATGATTTTCATAGAAGTTTGTATAAGTTCTCATAGTAATATGTGATAAAATGATTTATTGGTGGGTGAGGATCATTTTTTTTTGAATTAGACAGTATTTTCACGGTCTATCCACGGTATCAACCGTGGGTCGGTGCTTGAAATTTCAGAATTGAAATATCAATCAAAATATGGCATAATGCTCACGGTCCGACCATGACATTGATTGTGGGTTGACCGTGAATCGACCATGTAGAGTTTTAGTCAATTACTTTGTTTTTGCATAATATTTTTATTTCTTGGTCATATTGTTGATGGTTTACCCATGGTATAGACCATGAGTTCAAAACTTTAGTTTTGTCATGTTTTCAGTTTAAGAATTATGTAACTTTTGTGTGTATGTGATACATATTTCTTTAATATATATTTACTAATTTTAAAACATTTGTATAACTTATTAGCACAATCTTATCAAGACTTAATATCAAAATAAGTTGTCTCAATTTGTAATATGATATCTTTTAGATGTAGTTTGTATATTTTAACTTTATTTTATGAAACCATATATTAATAATTATTTTGAGAACTAATCAATATCAATTTTCACAAGTTTGGCATATAATGATTTTCAAGATAATTTGATATTTGTCATGCATATATTTAATTGGAATTCTAGTTAACTTTGTATTATTTAAAGCACAAGTCCAGGTAATGTGGGCATAAGTAATATGTCATTAAAATCACCACATCAATCAAATTTATAACTTAATCAAAAATCATTGCGTATGAGAATAGATTGAGCTTTGCAAGACGTTTAAGCATATGATAAGTAGTTTTATGATTATGTATTTAACTAATGACAATTTGACCATCATGGTGTACATAAGTATCACACGCTGATTCTAATTACCTTATTAGTCATTTAACCTTAAGTTTATTTTATATCAATACTTTTCCATTGTCATGACTAATTTAAATGATTATTTTCACACACATTAATATTAGAATATTTTAGGAATTTTTCAATAGTAACATATCAATAATGTCTTGGTAAAATAAATATATCTTTTCTTGAATGATCACCAAGTTTTCAACTTAAAATGATATGCGTTTTATAAATTTTCAAGTCCAAGTAATTCCTAAGTTTTCATCATACTATTCTAGTACTAAGTGTGATCTTAAGCAATTTTACACATATTTAATAAGTCATGAAAATTTTATGATATTAATTTATAACTTTAACAATTATATGTGTATATATATATATATATATATGTATGTATGTATGTATTTATATAATTATGTGTTTTTAATATTTGATAAAGCCTTTTATGATATACAACATATTTTCTTATGTTTTTATTAATACTTTTGCTTCCTTTTATTTTTTTTAATAACAAACCAAGTTCAAGTGAAGCTCTAGATACAATAAAAACATTTTTAAAAATGTCAAGTAGCTTCACATATGTTCTCATGGCACTTTCAACACATAGATTTCAACATATAAATCTTTGAGAAGTGAAAAAAAACTTATCTTGATTGTGTTCCACAACTGTTGTTCAAAAGTATTGTTCTTGATAATTTATCCAAGTCTTTGATCCACGCAAGATTTGAAGTTGCATCAAGAATGATCACATTAAATCTCAATTGCAACCTACAAATCAAACATATTTCATTTGTGTGGTACCCATCTTTTCATGGGTCCGGGATTGTTAGTATCAAAAACACTTATTCTAATCCATCTTTGAGTTATTTTGAATTCTTTATAATGTCATGTGTTCAAAGAGTTGATGGGTTTTTGATAATGTCTTAGTTTTAAAAAGATTTGCTTTCTAGGAACATGAGAACATTGTGTTTGATTTGCATGTGATTTTGAGCTCTTGAAACCCATGCCATGTTTTGATGTTGGTGTATAAAACTTTCTTATTTGTTCATTACTTGTTATCTTTAGTGGTTGATTAATAAGATTACAACAAATATTTTCAAGAAATAAAAAGAGAAGGGATAGAGAGATATCACCAAGTAGTAGACAAGAGATTTATAGTGGTTCATACAAGTGTTAAACAAACTTTCACTACATCCACTCCTTGGCATCACCAACCAAGAGTTTTGCTCCACTAAATCTTCTGTCTTTAAAGGTAGAGATAAACATTTACAACATCTCTCTTTAACTTACAATAAATAATCTACTTTCTTGCAAACAAGGCTAAGATGTGTCTAACTTCACTCTAATTATATTGGCTAGAGTTAATCCTCACACTTCACTCTAATTTGTTGGCTAGAGTTAATCTTCACACAATTACACAAATAAAATGATAGAATTAGATGTAGATTTGCTCTTCAAAGCTTTACACTTTTTCTCTTGATGTTGACCTTGAAAGATGATTTTTTTTTTGTAGAATATGAGCTCACAAGATCTAATATTTAACTCTGACTTTTCTGTATTCAATGGAAAAAGTGAGGTTGCAAGCTTCTTTAAATAGTTGTAAAAGGGCAAAAGCTAATTTTGTCCGGATCTCCACTGAAGATGTCACGGTCGACCGTGACATGCCGTGGGGTGCCGTGCATAATTTTCGATATTTTAAATATGGATGTTGCACTTTGTTTTGTACCATACCAAACACTTTTTACCACAAAAAGTCACTAGAAAAAGCATTTAGAAAAGTCCCAAGTTAACCTACCAAAAGAGTATGAATTTTATCACCAAAATGGAAGGAATTTAAAGGTATTTACCAACTATGACTAAAGGAATTTAAATAGTTGTAATGAGAAGAACAATCTTAGAGATATGACTAAAGGTATTTACCAACTATGCAATTGTCACGTTTTTATGTTTAAGTGTGACTAAATGTATTAATTTACTATGCAATAGTCAAACAAACAAAATTAAATATAACTAAAAGTATGACGGAATTTAAAAATGACCTTTAGTCACACTTTAAATCAAAAGTGTGACCGGTCTGTTTTAAAAAAAAGTGTGACTAAAGGTCATTTTTGTATAAGTGCATCTTACATGATCGGTGATTGTAGGTGATCGCCGGTTTTAACTAAATTTCAGTTTGATATTCTCTCATCCATCTTACATAATCGGTGTAGCTTAATTAGGGTTTCATTGTATGGCTCTTTATCTTAACATATAAACTATTTGTTTTCTTTCTCTCTATTGCTTCTATTCCCGTAATCGACAATGGTAGACCCTGATTGGCTATTTAAACCAATTATAACCACGAATGGTCAATTTTCACCACGAAAACTCTATATTAACCAATTACCACCTTAATTAACCAATGTTTTTGGTTTCAAGTATGAGTGACAATAATCAATGTTACTTGATTCATCCGATTGAACAAAATATGACTTTGTAGACAAAGATTGAGAATGATTGACCAATTTTAAGGGTGTAATCTAGTCGAGTCGAGTCGAGCCGACATAGTGCCTAGATCGAGCTCAACTCAGTTCCAAAACTAAATTAGGAGAGCAAGCCAAACGAGCTAGGCATTATGGAACCAAGCTCGGCTCGAAAAAAATACTCGAGTAGCTCGAGCTCGAGTCGGTTCACATTGAGTCAATTTCGAATATTTTTCGAGTCGGCCTCAAGTAGCTCATTGATTAACTCGTGAAAGGTGTACATATCCTCATCGGCGTAGGAATAACGACGAAATTCCTTTGATACTTAAAAACTCGGACCCGTCGCAAATTAGCGACGGAATGCCACAGTTCCGTCACAAATCCGTCGCTAATTAGCGAGCGAATAGCAAATACCATTGATCATTGACAACTCGGTTCTATCGCTATCTCTTGTAAATCCCTCGCTAATTAGCGAGGGAATAGCGACGATATGCATTAATTGGGAATCCTTCGCTCATTAGCGAGGGAATAGCGACGAAATGCCATAGTTCCGTCGCAAATCCATCGCTATTAGAGAGGGAATATCGATGAAATAAAATTGATCGTTGACAACTCGGTTCCGTCGCTATATCTCACAAATCCCTCGCTAATTAGCGAGGAAATAGCGACGATATACCTTAATTCGAAATCCTTTGTAAATCTGTTTGAAATTGCTCGCTAATTAGAAACGAATTAGAGATGGTTTTGTTCCTCGCTAATTTGCGACAAGTTTGCAATAGAATCAAGATCCATCGCAACTTAGCGACAGAGAAGCGACGGTTTGCCCTTGATATTTAGTAACTTGATTCGGTCGCTAATCCATCACTAATCTGTCACAATAGCGATGGTTTTTATCCGTCGCAAAATTTAGTCGGAAATCTCAGTTTTCTAGTAGTGATAAACGGATAATTCCTTGAAATTTTCAACTTTATGAATAATCAATAAATGCACATAGTGTGTTTCCTTCGATTCCTTTATATAATAATTAGAGTTGTGTTCAATAAAGTCCATGTAAAAAACATATAACTAAAATTTTTATATCCAATCACACGTGATTCGGTATACAATCACATGTGATTTGTAAAAGCATCAAATGTGAATTACGAAAATGTCACACCGCTCAAATTTTTAAAATGCAATATGGACCATTGATGCCATTAATTCAAAGGCTAAAATTAGTCGTTTAAGACTATGAATTAAGTATGGACTATATTGAACATTCTTCCATATATGAAATAACGTGTTGTACTTCCTCATCGTCTCCAAATTTCTATGATTTTTTAGAGCTTTTGTGCTGATAACGTGTTGTGAATATAGAGTGAACAAGAGAAAGAGAATGAAGAGGATGAAGTTAATTATACATTAGGTAATCCTCTATTTATAGAATTACAATAGATAAGTATCTTCAAGATTTAAATCTTCTATCTAAAGTAATACATATCTCTAATAATATTAGGAAATAAGGACATCTATTATATATTATTATTCATAACAAAATATTAATTTTTTGGTATTTTTGTTAATCGTTCGTATACAAATCTAACAACCGAAATTTTTATCGGTTCGGTTAACCAAATAAACCCTAAACCCTAAACCGTAAACTCTTATCGGTTCGTATACAAGTCGACTACATCTTATTAAACCATGAAAGTAGTATATATATATATATATATATATATATATATATACACACACTACTTATCATCCAATCACAATACTTTATCGCAGGCCTTCCAAGTTACTTCAGAAGATGACTCATCATGCATGGATCGAAAAATCATATCGAAATCTAGGTTTATTAACCAAACCAAACACACTACTTATCATCCAATCACAATACTTTATCGCAGGCCTTCCAAGTTACTTCAGAAGATGACTCATCATGCATGGATCGAAAAATCATATCGAAATCTAGGTTTATTAACCAAACCAAACATTTTATTTTTTTATTTGGTTAATCGAACTGATAAAAATTTCGGTTGTTAGATTTGTATACGAACGATTAACAAAAATATCAAAAAATAATATTTTGTTAGATTTATATACTACTTTCATGGTTTAATAAGATGTAGTCGACTTGTACGTACAGCAACGTGTCTAGCTGGCTCACCATGTGGAGCTTTAATATATTTAAAATTTAAAATTTTATAGTAATTCATATAGTAAAAAAATATTTAATATACTTTATATTTAATTTATAGTTCTAAGATATTAATTTTAGCCTGTGGATCAATGGTCTAGATTACATTTTAAAATTTTAGATGGAGTGGTATTTTTGTAATTCACATATGATGCTTTTATAAATCATATGTGATTATATACTAAATCACCCGTGATTAAATATTAAAATTTTAGTACTATATTTTTTTAACATGTACTTTATTGAACACAACTCTTCGTATAGGTCAAGTTCACCATGTGGAGCTTCAATATATATATAAACTATTAAAATTTCTAGGATCCAATAACACTCATTATTAATTTTAGAGTTAATTGTCAATTTTGTCATTTAACTATCTCATTTCTTCCGATTTAGTTTTTTAACTTCAAAAGTGACCAAGATGGACTTTAAACATTCACTTTTTGGTTTGAATAATCTTTTCGCTAGTTAACCGTTAGTCAACTTTATTAAGTCAGTAATACTTTGGTCCTTTTATCATTTTTCTATCTTTTTATTAATTAAAACAATATTTAATTATTTTTAAATATATAAAAATATTTTAAAATAATTAAATATTATCTTAAGTTACATATTCTCTCTCCCCATATACACAAACAAACACTCTCTACCCTCTCTCATCTGTCAGCTTCCCCACCACCTTTGAGCACAGTCGCCGCCGCCACCGCTATCGCCATCGTCCTCTATTTCTCTTTCTCGCACTCCATTATAACAAAAAACACAACTCCACCACTGAAACGCCCCAACTTCCAAAATTTAAAAGAATGCTTGAAACAAAAAGGTATTTATCTAAAAACAGAATTTGATAAGGTGATGGAAACCAACCAAGTATTTTTGAACCCTCTGGTTCGTACAAAAAGGTAATACAACCACAATTCATGTCAAAAACAGTTTCCAATAAGCTTATCGTCAGCGGAAGCCAATAAAACATTTCGTTTAAACCCTCGGGTTTGTATAAAAAAATATGCGCGCATTTAAATCAAAAGTACTTTCCGTTACACAAATGGGAGCATTATTGTTTCAAATCACGTTTTAAACAACCAACCATCAACAGTCAAACCGGGGCCTTGCCTTGTGTAAAACCTGCATTTTTATAAAAATGTATATAAAATGCCAATTTACTCGAAAAATAATAAAGTTATGTGTTTTGTGGGTATTTATGTGTTATTGGTAGTGTATTTGGATTTTATAAACTAAAAAATATATATGTGTAAAGAGAGTGAAAGATGGAGGGCCATTAAGGTAAATATGTATATATATATATATATGTAATTGACTTCTTCTTTGAAGTCAAAAAAAGAGGAAAATTCTAGAAAAAAAAGAGAGAATCGTGGGAGAGAGAGAGAGAGAGAGGGTTCTAGAAGAGAAAATCAAGAAGAGAAGAAAGGATCAAGAGGAAGCTTGAAGATCCAAGTGTGGGATTCAAGAAATTCAAAGTTTGAGTACTTGTTCTTCAACCTAGGGTTGATTTGAATCACAAAAAGTAACCAAACCAAGTTGGGGTTTGCACATCAAGTAAGTTTCACTCTTAAATGATGTTTGATTTTAAGTCTTGATAGTTATTTATGATAGATTATGGCGGAAATTGGTGAAAGTGTTGTTAAATGGGTCAAAAGTTTGAAAATTGAGAAAGAAAGGTTTTTTATGTTTAAAATTATGTTATATGTTGGTTATATGATGTATTGAAGTGTTTTTGAGTGTTTGATATGTTGCAAATAAGTTTGGTTTGGGAAAAAATTGAGAATTGGGTCGAATTGATATGAAAAAGAAGCTGCAGAATTACTGTTCATGGGGCGTCGCGGCGCGACCCCCATGTGTCGCGGCGCGAGGCTTGGTTTTGGCGAAGGGGGACTTTTTCCAGAGATTTCTTCGCGGCGCGAGGTACCCTGAAGCCTCCAAAAATGTTATTTTGACCCATTGTGACCTTATATATGTTTGGGGATTGTTTCCTATGTTTATAGGAGGTTTATTTGGAGTCTTTTAAGACCCGAAAGGGTGTCTAAGTCTAGATTTGAGTCTAGAAACTTTGTTTTGGGTTAACTTATGTTAGTTAACCTTGTGTTTTATGATCATAGGCTTGTGATCAAGAGTTTGAGCTATGGTTTGGATGGGGTTGTGATCCACATCACACCCTCAGGTGAGTACACCCTGCGGATACCCAACTCTTTGATAAGATTACAAGTCATCATGTTGTGTTTTTATTGTTTGGCAATTGTTTGACGAATCTTAATGATTCAAATGATGTGGATTATGAAACTGTTTTATAAATGCGGGTTATATGATTTGAAACTGTTTAAGAGTTTTGAACTTACAGAATAAGTAAACCATGTATTGTTTTATACTATGGTTTTGTGAAGTATAAATGCTTTATGAAAC
The DNA here is from genome assembly GCA_038502395.1 of Dittrichia graveolens. Taxonomy (NCBI): domain Eukaryota; kingdom Viridiplantae; phylum Streptophyta; class Magnoliopsida; order Asterales; family Asteraceae; genus Dittrichia; species Dittrichia graveolens. Next base: position 7,883,246 of record JARJIL010000002.1, on the reverse strand, counting down.
CTTTGGGGTTTAAGAATGTGGAATTGTGAATTCAAGATAAGAGGTGTTTTAAATGGTGGTTTTCTAAATAAGACCATTGCTCCATGTTGGAGATGGTCTATGCTTACATTGTGATTAAACTAATGGTTTTGAAACAAAAGATATGGTTTCGACTTAATGAAACTCATGTTTTCACTAAAGATGTTTTTAGGCATTGAGATGCCTAATATGGTTTTGATTGTTGAGCATTTATGCTCAAGTGTTATAAATTGTGAAACTTGCTTGTTTTATCGATAAGCTAATATGTTTGGATTAATTGGCCTTTATGGCAAGATATTTGTGGCCTTTATGGCAAGCGATTTTATGTGACCCTTCGGGGTAAATGATTTTATGACCCTTCGGGGTAAGTGATTTATGACCCTTCGGGGTAAGTGATTGTATGACCCTTCTGGGTATGAGATTTTATAACCCTTCGGGGAATGTGATTATGTGACCCTTCGGGGAATGTGCTTATGTGACCCTTCGGGGTATATGTGCTTCGGTCCGGACCACTGTGTGATATAACTCTGTACTATAGGGTTCCTAGTCATTGAGACGTACACAAAGGTTCCTGTGGCTTCGGCAATTGGGGGGACCGCTAGGTACGGGTGGCTGAGGGATCGGTGCAGAGAGTGGAGGGGTATGTCAGTAGCCATCATGACCGTGTGGGTTCACTGGGCTGACGAGCCACCGAACCCGTGCCAACACGAGTGGATTTGGTAAACAGGGCTTACACTCCAGATAACCGTTGTATGGTGGACTGTTTCGTGCATCCCCCACCTTGACGGGGTGATGTGGTTATCCCCCATGTGGGCACGTGTTGACCGTGGCTAGCTACCACGTGGATACATTGTGGCCCAATGGACAGACCCGCATCCTTATATGCTATTATGTGTATGCTTTCAAAAGCTTAATTGATTGCCAAACTTATGTTTTCAAAAGAAGAAAAAAGATGACTTGGTTTTGATAAAACTAATGTTTTTGGTTGTACTCACTAGCTATGTTTATAGCTAACTGGTGTATAAAAATGTTTTGTATCCGCAGGTTGTACAGAGGCCTTGGTGAGGCGGGTAGATGCCTTGGGCATAGTTTTACTTGCAATTCCGGTAATCTTGGATTTCCTATGCTTTTGTCAATGGTCGTGAGATTGACTGTAGTAACACCTAAAAGATTTTGGGTTATATCCAACGATAAGTTTATTGTTTAAACATACGGTATTTTATTGAAATACTCTAAGAGAATTTTATGCTTCCGCGATTAGTTACACAAAATTGTATAAATTGAGTTTTTGAAAATTTTAAATTTGGACTGAAAATCAGGGTGTTACACCTTGGTGCTAACACAACCTGCAAAACAACAACAAGTAGTATGTGCTAAGCTACAAGAGCTTAGTGAGAAAGCTAAACTGTAAATCATATAAGCATGCGCATACACATATACGAATGCCACAACAGGTCTTATGGATACAGTACTGCACCATCTTAGCATCCGCCAAGAAGGCTAAAACGTTGTCCATAGCACTACTGCACAAAGCAGCATGCTACAGCTCTCTCTCTCTGTGATCCTCTGATCAATAATATACCACATTGCAATGTAACACACACACACACATCAGAAATATGAATCAGAGTTTAGAAAACTCACCTCCGTAATTAATACCACACAGAGTTATGCTAGATATACCCAGAATACGTCAAACAGTAATTCCTACAGATATATAGTCATGGTATTAATCACATAATCTAACTCAGCATCAAACCAACTGAACAGGGGTAGGGCACGCCCGTACCCCCCCCCCCCCCCGAGGGTACGCCCGTGCCCCTAGGCCCAAGGCCCAGAAACAGGCCCCCAACAACCATGGGCATACCGGGCTAGGCACACCCTGTACCGGACTAAGGCACGCCCGTACCCTACCCAGGTACGCCCATACCTAGGTATGCCTGGACCTCAAGAACAAAGGCGGTCACGGTCACGAGGCACGGCCATACCCCTCAAAGGCACGCCCGTGGCTTTCTGGTTTCAGCAACAGTTCGCCGATTGTCTTGATGTAACTCCGGCTAACTCACCATATATCACTATGTAAATTCATAAGAACGCTACTGGGGTGTTTTCCTACACCCCTAACAACTTCTAAACAATAATTAACAACCAAAACACCACTAAATCTTTGATTCACCGAGAATCAACTCAAAACCCATTAAAACTTCAAAGACAAGATTCAAGAATCCTTACCTCAACTTCTGATTAGCTATAACCAGTTGTAAACTCTTGTTTCTACTGTTTTTGCTCCAATAGTTGAGAGAAAATGGCTGGAAGAAGAAGTTACGTGAAGTGGTTTGAAGAGAATGAGAACTTTGACTTTCAACTAGTCAAAGTTGGCTATATATATATAAATATTTTGAGAATTGACACAACCAGTCCCTCAACTTCTCTAGTTTCAAAAATGACAATTTTAACCCCTCGAGTTTCTAAACACCTCCTAATCTCAATTAGGAATACCACTTAAACCTATCACTTGATTAATTTATAAATTATGAAATTTCGAACTTCGGGTGTTACAACCACCGCCATCGTCCTCGCGTCTCTATCTTTCTCTCTTCCTTTCTCCATCTTTCTACAGCCAAAGAACAACCCATAACCACCACCCACCACAAGAAACCTCCACCTACCACCCCATCGCCATCATCTACCACTATACCACCCCTACAACAAGAAAACTGCCCAAATCAACACCCATACAACCAAAAACCTCCACCCACCACCCCACCACCACCGTGTCACCCTTACGACTAGAAACCACCCAATCACCACCTACCACCTCCGATCCCCAAGTTAATCCTCCAATTCCGACCCCCAAGTCAATCCTCTAACTTCGACCCTGATAGCCCCAAATCAAAAACAAGAAACATAAACCAAAATAAAAAATATGACCAGAAAGATGAAGATGGAATTACAAAGACCACCGCCTCCAACAAACCATTTCTTGTGGGTTTTCAGTGCCGCCGCCAACCACCATATCCATCAACAGACCGATGCCTCCAACCACAGATCTAGATTCTCTTTAGTCAGTATTGTTTTAGGGCCTGCGATTACGCTTTTCAAGCCGGCCATTAGAGTTTCCAGCGCCACTTGACGATGGTAAGGGGTATCTAGTGGTTGTGGTGGTGGTGGTTTCAATGGGAGTGATAAAGAGATAGAGACAAAAGTGAGAGAGAGAGAGAGAGAGAGAATGAGGAGAGTAAGAGACAAAGGAGAGTTTTAATGAAAAAAATAAAAAAAATAAGGGTAAAATTGACATTTACCCTTGACTTAACTGAGTTGACTGTACTAATAAAAGGATCATTCAGAATAAAAAATAGATGTTTAAAGCTTATCTTGGTTGATCACTTTTAAAATAAAAGGGTCAAATAAAAAAATAAAATAGTTAAAAAACCAAATTAACAATTAACTTTTAATTTTATAATAACTTTGATTTACTCGATGAAACCGAAGGTCAGTCGAAGGTGACCTCATGTGCCATATACTCTTGCCTTACAATTAAGTGTGTGGTCAGTGGTGATGATTAATGCAAAAAAAGAAAGAAAAAAAATGAATATGAAAAATGAGTTGACTAAAATAACGTCCTTGTACTTCTAGTTTAATTTATAGCAAAACTCAAACCAATAAACCGGGAGTTTTCTTAATTTTAATGGATTAAATAATGCCTAAATTAATAAGTCCATGCATCTTTCTCACGTTTATTTATTTATTTTGGTGTCCTCTTCAACAAATATGATATATATATATATATATATATATATATACTAGTATCGTACCCGCACAATGCTACGGAGTCGAATAGTTTTTGTTTTATAATATGCCGTTTTTAAAAATGTAATGATATGTTATTCGCAAAATTTAATGTCACAAAAAAATTTCTTTAACAACATGTCCCATTTTTTTTTCAAATTTTCTTTTATTTGCATAAACTATTTTATTAATTTTAAAAATAAATTTAAACGACATTAAAATAAGAAAAAAAATCATGTTTGTGAAATAAGGATAGAGAAGTTAATAAGATATTAGAAATTATGTTGTTATGGGTGTATAATTATGTTTGTGTGAAATTATATTTTAATTAAATAAAAAGTTAAATTAAATTAGGAGAGAGATTGGAATGGTTAAAGATTGAGTGGATGAGATTAAGTTAAATAGAATGAAAGATCAAGATGTTGTTTTGATTGAATTTTAAAAAGTCTTAAAATTAAAAAGGAGAGAGAGTGTTAAATGCTTTATATAGTAGTATATATATATATATATATAATATTATATATAGTAGACTTTGATCATAATGTAGGCTATTATAATATATGTGCTCAGCTTCATTCCACACTGACTTCGATCGACTTGCTTCACATATATATATATATATATATATATATATATATATATATATATATATGAAAACCTACTGATGAATTCAAACCAAGATCGAAATCATAAAGCACCCAAAAGAAAGAAAGAAAGATACACAGGGCAAGAGGCCAGGAGATATGACATCTGTTCAATCGATCGAGGTCAACGGAGACACAGGTTCCTTTTTTTTCCTTCCTTTTTTTTTCCTGCAGACGTATCCTCCTTCAAACACCTTAGTCGTCGTTGCATGAATCGTCATCATCCTTCTAATCTCCACTCGAAGCTACACATATAATATTCATCATTAATCCTTGTCCTAGCTAGTCTCGTCATCTTTCTCCATAATCTCCCAACACATGTTTCATGTTTTGATAGTTCCATGTAAAAACAGTTTTTTTTTCCCTTATTAACACTCTAACCTGCAAATGAACTGATTTCTATAGAGAAATTTAAAAATGTCGTTTTAGCTAAACTTAGAATACCTATATATAGTATAGTAGGTGTCTAAATAACACCTCAAATGAGTATATAAAACAAAAGGAGGTGAATCCGTGGGCTAATTTCCTAAATCAAAGTTGACCAAAATGAAAATTTATTCATTTCGTTGTTTTTCTAATAGGAAAAATCATAAAATAGTAATAAAGTTTGAAAATTGTTCTATCAAGATCACTCCCCTTTTATTTCACATTTTGAAATAACCTATATGAGTGGTCTGGAACAGTTTTCAAATTTGGTTAATATTATATGAAATTAACCCTTTTCTAATCCCTATTTTCATTTTGAAATAATTTGTTTCTGAACTACAACAAGAACCAGGTTCAGAATCCGGACAAACACAAGGACAGACATTGCAACAACAACCAGCAGAACTTAATCTTCCTCTTCCGATACTATTTCATGGTAAGTTCAGGGTCTGTATGTTGAGTAAACTGTTCAACATGATGTTTGTGTTTATTTAATAAATCGACGAACATGATTAAAAATTATTTATGTTTATAAACTAATTATTGAGTTTATTATAATTTTGATAAGCTTATAAGTAAATATTTCAGGTTTACGAGGTTATCAGTTTATTCTTAAAACTTATGTTTATAAACTCAAGTTAAGTGAAAGCTAAATGTAACTTGCAAATTTATTTAAATTATTAGTAATTTCATAATCCTAACACTATATATGAGACAATTAGAGAGACAGATATTGCATGAGCTTTAATATTCAAATCGATCATTCTTTTTTAATAAACATACATATATATATATATAAGGGTTCATTTGAGAACCATTATTATTGTGAGAACCACGAGAACCAATCTTAGTTATTCAATTGGTAAGTGGAATTTATGGATGAAAAACATGGGGAATAGAGTGTGACAAGGTGCATGTGATAAATTCATAGGTGTACAATTAAATTAAAGGATGGAGAATTTAACGGTTATAATTGGTTTTCGGAATACCTTAAATTATAAAAATCACATACATATTGATGATTTGAATTTTTAGTAATATATCATGACTAAGAAATAGTAAGTTACATCTTTAGTCCTTGTAATTTAAGTATTTTCAAGAAACTAGTATTGTAGGATAGATTTTATGGGTTTGGTCTCTTCTTGAATTTCTTTAGAATTGATCCCTAAAGCATTTTAATCCCTCATTCTTTTATGTATCCGTTTACTTTAATTTCAATATTTAAATGATTTTATATTGTAAAAACGATATCTAATTCTTAAAAATAAAACATTAACTTTCTCTTTTTTTTCTCTCCTCTCACTTTTCTCTCCGCACTTAACTCGATAAAGATGATGAACAAAGTCGATCGACCCACTTTGAATCATGAAGATGATGAACAAAGCAAACCAAAATAAATCAAAGATGATGAACAAACTGAATGAAGATGCTAAACAAAAGCATATCGAAAATCAGTGTGTTTGTAATATAAACTTGAAAGATGAACAAAAACACACACTGCAAGCTTAATTAAAAATAATGACTAAATCAATTCACATCAAGACATCAAGTTCTGGTTCTCAAGAAAGCTTAAAAGTTGTGAACTTCATAAATATGAACAAGGAAGATGTGAACTTTAGATAGATCAAACCGGTTTAAACCGAACTATGCAATATCAGTTTACACTCAAAGTCGGTGACTCCGTTCTTCATTCTCCATTATTGTTTCATTATCAGCACCATCAATGTACACATAAATCAAATTACACTCGCATTGATATATACCCAAATCAATTTAAACACACCAAACACAAACACGGACACACACCGTAAACAAACTACCCTTTGATTGTGGTAAAGCAGAGGACTCTTTACATGTTAATTAATTTTTATCTTAATTTATTTTTTGGTAAAACACACACACACACATATATATATATATATATAGAGGACAGGACAGGACTCGCGGAAGTTCGTCTCCGTCTTTATGAAGCATCGAAGAATGGTACTGATTGGAAAGCTGATATACCCGGCATACCACAAGAAGAGGATCTCCAAATGCTACGAAAATGTAGCATCAATGAAAGATCTGAAACAATGCTTCACATTGCAGTATCAAATCAAAGAATCAATTTTGTTAGAGATCTTGTGAATGACATGCAAAGGGGGGACTTGGCATACCAGAATATAAATGGCAATACTGCACTATGTTTCGCAGCTATAACTGGAAATGTCGAAATTGCTAGGATTATTCTGGATAAAAACCCTGACCTCGTAAAAATCCCTAACAAAGCAGAGATGTTACCACTTTATATTGCTACTTTATATGGAAAGCCTGAAGACCCTGAAATGGTTGAGTTTCTCTACGATAAAACGAGACTTAATGAACTGGATAACAAGTATACGAAATGGGTTTACCTGCAATGTCTTGAAGCTGAACTATTTGGTAAGTGTATATATATATTTGCTAATTTTAATAATTAGTCATGACATTTTTTTCTCATCGATCGAGTAATTAATCACGTACTTTTCAATGTTTTGCAGGTATCGCTCTGAAAATATTCAATGACTACAAAGAAGTTGCTGTAGAATTCACTCCAGTTGTACTTGGAGTATTGGCTAGAAAGCCTTTAGCACTTAATGAAACAAAGCCGCGACATAAAATCTTCGATTCAAGTAAAGTATTCATCACAATATGCATTCATGCATGTTCCACGCATCTCTTAATTAATTAATTAAGAAAAATTATTTATCCTCCTATTTTTTTTCCTACTTATCTTTCTACTCATTTGATCAAGACAAGTGTCAAAGTCAAAGAATGGTATGAGAAAAGAGGAATAGTGTATTACACATGTCAAACATTAAATAGGTAGAAAGATGAAGTAGAAACAAAAAGTAGGAGGAAAACGTGATGACAAAGTTTTAAGAGTTAATTTCACATTAATAATTTAGAAAAGTTGAATTAAGAATTGTTTTTCATACAAAAATTGTGAAAACTTTTGTAACACCATTAATAACTCATTAATATATGTATTTTGGTATTTTAAATATTCTCCCAACCGTAAATTGCCTTTGAGTGGACCGTAATTAAAGAGGCCACGGGAGGGTTGATTTTTTCAAATTACCCCACATTAATACATCATATGACTTATTAATGAACCATTAATGAGCCATTTGTTTTATTGGCCATTGATTTATTTTAATCAATGGTCAAGATTGGTTCTTACAATAATCGTAATAAAAATGGTTCTCAAATTTACCCTCCTCTATATATATAAGATCTCAAGTCTCTATGTCCGACCATGTGCATAGAGAAACTATTATCATCATCGAGCTAGCTTTAAAATTAAAATATACCTTCTAATTTTACTTCGCATTAAACTTGAGAGGAGGACGTGATGATATATAGGCCCATATACTATAGCGGTTGGATTCCAAGACCAAGTATGTATCCATGTATATACATGCGCATATATGTCCTATCTGTAACTGCATGTATATATATTTATATTTATGTGTGTCTATGTTGGTCTATCACGTACTCTTGCACGTGTGTGAGTGTTTGCCCGTTCGTGTGTGTATGTATGTGTCTATGTGTGACCAATGTGAACGTGTTTAGGTCTGTGAATATCTATATAAATGTGTGTGTGTGTTTTTGAGTGAGTGTGTATGTGACACTTTAGTTGATCACTTTTTTTTCAAGTAGCTGGTTGCAATTTATATTGTTTCTCTCTCTCTCACACACACACATATATATATATATATGGGAGGGTTCAAACGAGAACTGTTTTTCGTACGAGAACTGCGAGAACCAATCTTGACCGTTCATTTTGGATAATGGAATTCATGGATGAAGAGCGTGTGAGGATTGAGTGTGGCAAGGTGCATGTAAGGAATTCATGGGTGGGCAATCCAATTGAAGGAGGAGGAATTGGACGGCTAAGATTTGTTCTCGCGATTCTCGTACGAAAAACAGTTCTCGTTTGAACTTTTGCATATATATATATATATATATATATATATATATATATATATAGGGGAAGGTTCATTTAAGAACCGTTTTTATTGCGAGAACCGCGAGAACCAATCTAGGCCGTTCATTTTGGATAATGGAATTCATGGATGAAGAGCGTGGGGGATTGAGCGTGGCAGGGTGCATGTAAGGAATTCATGGGTGGGCAATCCAATTGAAGGAGAGGGAATTGGATGGCTATTCTTGGTTCTCGCAATAAAAACGGTTCTCAAATGAACCTTTCACTATATATATATATATATATATATATTATATGAGTTGTGTTCAATATAGTCTATGTAAAAAACATAGTTCCAAATTTTAATATTCAATCACAAGTGATTCAGTATACAATAACATGTGATTTGTAAAAACATCAAATGTGAATTACGAAAATGTCATTCCGCCTAAATTTTTAAAATGCAATCTGGACTATTGATGTCATTGAACTAAAAGCTAAAATTAGTCGCTTTAAACTATGAATTAAGTATAGACTATATTGAACATTCTTTTATATTATATATCTTTATCTTTATTACGTATATCTAACTTTCAATTAAAGTTACATTTCCATGTACTACACGAACAAAACTTATCACAAGAATCGATTTTTTGATACATTGAATAATAAGTTTTGAAAGATTAATATATATTAGAAGTTAACTAATTTTCTGTTCATAAAAAAGTTAACTTTTGAAGTTAGATTTGTGTATTAAAGTGTAAGAATTAATTATAAGTTACATACAATATTTTGATAAGTAAATCCTTGGGTACGTATTTGCAGTCATATCTTTTTTCAAGGGGAGTCCTGATGCAAAGATGAGTGATGCCATGCAATTACTAAAAAATATATTGACAATTTTGAGGGATCAGCCAATGGCTACAATAAATAAAATACTTGAAGGCCCCTCTTTGACTTTGATAGAGGGAACAATAATAACATACCCTGGACGGCCGGTACTTTTTGTTGCTGCGGAAATGGGTAACACTAAATTCATAGTTGAGTTTTTTCGTCAATTTCCTGATCTTATATGGCAAAAAAACGATGAGAATCAAAGTATCTTTCACGTTGCTGTCTCTCACCGTCGTCAAAGTATCTACAATATTTTGATTCATGAGACTGGCTCTACGAAAGAGTTCCTACTTGTTTCTAGGGACAAAGATAACAACAATATGCTGCATTTAGCTGGAATTAAAGCACCACAAAGTCGTCTTAAAGAAGTCTCAGGAGCGGCTTTTCAGTTGCAACATGAACTATTATGGTACAAGGTACATAATATACATACATACACATATAGAAAAAGATAAAAGTTCAAATGATAGCGTAAATAAATAAATATAAGATTCAAAGACTAAATCTCATTCATTTAATCATAAGACCGTAACTAAAAAGACTTTTGTTTTAAAAAGGGGTAAAACAATAAACTTGCTTTCCAATCCCCCACTTCCAATATAAGGCCAACTGACACACACTTCATCCTGTCATCTCTCCTCTCTCTTCATACCACCATCACCTCCTCCAACAACCGTCACCTCCATCGCCTCAAACCACGACCGTCACTCGGCCTCCACCGCCTCACTGTCGTTCTCTCTACTCTCTTTAAACAATGCCACCGAATCAAACCATAGTCACTCAGCCTCAAACGACCAGCATCGGCACTCATCCTAACTATCACTTATCAGCTTCGACAAACAAATCCACCGACGAAACAAAAATCAAACACCAACAACTACCGGATCTACTCGGAAATTTTGATTTTATTTAAATTTTTGTGTGCTTACTTCACCGCTGTCTTCAAATCAATTGTTCATCACTTCACCACCATAATTAGAGTGACGAAGACCATCGCCGCCGAACACAGACACAATTGCCAGCCTTTGAACAGGGACACTGTCGCCGCCAAACAGAGCCTTTGAAGCCACCGCTTATCGCTCAAGCACCACCGCGTCTTAACTATCGCTTGAATCACCACCTTTGTCATCGGCGAACACAGACACCATCGCCACTCAACCCACCACCGCATCATTATCGCAACTTCAAAACACCTCTGGCGATATTCTCACAGTGTTTAGCGGCGACGACGAGGTTATCATTTTAGATTTGAAATGCTACCATTTCAAATCTTTACATCTTCGTTTATTCTTTTTCTTCCGGATCTGGAAATTAAAGTACTGAAATGGAATCCATACAAGTCTGGGAATATGTTGATATAGGGGATCGGCAATGGATTTTGGTGTAACTTTTGTTTGACTGGATTTGGATTGTTAGATTACAATAAGTGAGTGGATATTTTTATAGGGTTTGCGTTTTATACAGCACATAACATTACACAACATTTGAGGCCTTATAAATTTGTGATATATCAATAGAGGAAGTTGAGATTTCCTTTTTATTTCTCGTGTTATTTTTAGGAAGTCGAATCTGTGATGCCTTTTTATTCTCGAGATTGGATAAACAACGATGGGAAAACACCACAGCAACTATTCATCGAGACACACGAAAAGATGATTTTTGAAGGTGAGCAGTGGATGAGAGGAACAGCCAGTAAATGCATGCTTGTTGCTACACTTGTAGCCACCATAGTGTTTGGAGTCGCTTTTACAATTCCAGGTAGCTACAATCAAAACAACGGCTTTCCTTATTTTCTTCGCAATGGACCCTTCATTGTGTTTGTCATATTAGACGCCATATCTCTGATCTCGTCTTCTACTTCAATCCTTGTGTTTTTATCCATTCTGACATCTCGTTACAATCCAGAGGATTTCATAGAGTCATTATCCAGAAAACTAATTATTGGTCTATTAATGCTTTTAATCTCGATAATGACCATGATGACTGCTTTTAGCATCAGCTTCTTCGTGCTATATCGTCAAAAATTTGTCATTGTAGCATGTTTCATTAGCGTGCTTGCTCTTATACCAATTGGGTCATCTAGTCGACTACATTATCCTCTTCTCATAGATGCGTTTCGCTCAACATATGGTTCAAGGCATATCTTTAAGCCGGAGCAACAACTGATTTACCATAAGAATCCAAGGTACTAGTTTTGGTTGTGATGATTAGCTTTGAACCTGAAGTTTCATTGCTAGCTTTTGTTTTGTATTTAAAATCATGCTCTCTTCGTTGAAGTTAATATATGTATTGTTGGTGTAGCATTTTTATTATTATTCAAGGTTACCATTTTGATCCATTTATGTGTGAATTAATAAATTTATTATCTTATGTCATTAACCTGTCAAACTAGTTAAAAGAATTTTTATATATCTATAATATATTATAAAGCATTTAGGCCATTGAAATCTCTTAATTTTAAGTAATTTGAAATTACCAATTTACTCCTTATTTAACCCTATAAGGAAACTATTATATAGAGTTTTTAGAATTTTGAATACCATTTTTATAACTAAACCTTTCATAATCAATAATATTTAAAAAAGTCAAGTATGCAAATTAATTTTCAACTTATATGATATTAAATACAAATTAAAAATTAAATAAAAAGAATCTTCATAAAAATAATAGTTATAATATTTTATCATATAACACATAATTTAATTTAAGTATTAAAAAATATGTATAGCTATAACTTATAAACCTAATAACATGTAACCTAAATTTATAGACATTTCCAGATTTTTTAGGTTACATGTTATCGAAAACTCTTACTTTATTGTTTTTCATTATAATGCGTGATATAATAGTGTTATATTATTAAAAACGGACATGTATCGAGTAAAAATTATTTCTAGCCGTTGTATTGCACGGGTACTATGCTAGTATATATATATATATATATATATATATATATATATTGAAAAGTTAATTTGAGAACCGTTTTTATTGTGAGAATCGTGAGAACCAATCTTGGCCGTCCAATTCCTTCTTCTTCAATTGGATTGCCCACCCATGAATTCCTTACATCCACCCTGCCACACTCAATCCCCCCACACTCTTCATCCATGAATTCCATTATGCAAAATGAACGGCTAAAATTGGTTCTCGCGGTTCTCGCAATAAAAACAGTTCTCAAATTAACCTTTCCCTATATATATATATATATATATATATATATATATATATATATATATATATATATATATATATATATATGGGAGGTTAATGCGAGAAGTGTTTATTTCACGAGAAGTGCGAAAAGAAATTTCAACCATTGATTAGATTTTGATCTTGTGGTTCACATTAATCATTATTAATATTTTTATTTAATTGAAAAGGGCATATTAGTAACAAAAAAATTTCTCTTTCCTCTCTTAAATTATTTTCTCTCTAGTTAAATTTTTGTACAGGTTTTTAAAATTTATTTTTACATTATTATTAATATGGTGTTCATTGTTGAACAGAATTTACTTTTACTTTATTATTAATACGGTGTTCACTATTGAACCTAACATACAATTTACAAAATTTTGTTATGTATATAGTATTCATTAGTGAATACATGCAAGCCCGACAATTACAAAAATTATTAATAAAATTTTTAAATTATAAATTCGTAGTTCACTAGCGAGTATGTTACATACATACTACCAAATATTTTAAAGTTCAATAATGACCCAACTAAAAACCCATTTCTTTCCACGAAAGTTCATGCATAAAACCAGCTAAAGATCCACTAGCCTCTTATTTGTTAATTAATGAAAAGTCTCGTTAGAATAAAGGTTTACATTCATTAAAAGATAAAAAAGGGGAAATGAATAGAGTTTCAGAGAAAAATAAACAGAGAAGAAAATATCTCTAAGCCATGGAAGCCTATTCAAATTAAAAAACAATATTAATGATTCAGGTAATGGAGTCGGCAACCAAAAGCGACAATAATGCTTGAAAAAACTACAAAAATAAAAGCTGTAGAAAATATTTGAAGCATGCCAGATCTATGAACATATCAAAAACGATGGCGGTAGTTTGCTTTCCATAACGTTGAAATCTATTTGCTAGGCGGCGGCCTCGGTGGTGGTGATGGTGATATGATCGTCGAGCATAAAACCGAAACAAAATAAGAAGAGAGCCGATAGTGGTGGCGGCGGAGATGGCGACAGATGACGAGGCGGAGTTGGAGACAAATGGCGTCCTACATCCGCCGGTCGCCGGTGACAGTTCTTGGTGGTGATGCGTCGGCAACAAAATCGACATACCAAAGAATCGCCGGTTGAATTAACATTTGAAGATGATAGAAACAGCGGTCGTTGGTGACTGTTCTTGGTGCCTTTAAGATGTCAGCCGACTTTGAGAGAAAGGAGAGGTTGTTGGTGATTTAGGGTATTTTAATGAAAAGAGGTGAGAGATCGAGTATTATACGGGAGAGAAAAACAGAAAAAGAGGAGAGAGGTTTATCTAATGTCCATATTACCTTTGTATACTATTAAATAAAACCATTAATTTGTTTTTAATTACAAAATTGCCATAACTATTTGTAGCCATTGATTAAATGATCCAATGGTTGTAAATGTTTCTTACACTTCTCGCAAAAAAAGGCTTCTCGCATGAACATCCCTCTATATCTATACTACTATATAAAGCATTTAACATTCTCTCTCCTCTTAAATTTTAAGATTTCTTAAAATTCAATCAATATAAAATCTTGACCCTTCATTTAATCTAAATTAATCCAATCCACTCAATCTTTAACCATTTTATTCTCTCATAATTTACTTTAACTTTTTATACAAAATATATTATCTCATACTAACACAATCATCCACCTACATCAACATAATTTTTAAAATCTTATTAACTCTTCTCTTTATTTCATCAATATAAATCTTTTTTCTTATTTTATTGTCTTTTAGAATTTATTTCTAAAATTAATAAACTAGTTAAATGTAAATAAAAGAAAATTTGAAAAAAACGGACATATTACTGTAGAAAACTTTTTCGTGACATTGAATCGCGCGAATAACATATCATTACATTTTTGAAAGCGACATATTGTAAACCAAAAACTATTTACCGTCGCAGCATTGCGCGGGTACGATGCTAGTGTGTGTATATATATATATATATATATATATATATATATATATATATGTTAGGGATCGGGACACCCTTTAAACGTTAAAAGAAAATGCGGATAACACAAGACAAGAAAGCACGACACAAAATATAACGTAGTGCGGTCGTCGAGGTCACGACCTACGTCCACGGACAGGAACAGAGACTTTTTTATTAACTCGGAGAATGTTTGATGTACATATGACTGATAAACCGCAAAATACATAAAATTGTTTAACCGGTCAAAATTACCTCAATACTATAGCTCGAGAATTAAACCTACTTGATGATTAAGTACTTAAGTTTGTATTTTAGTGAACACAAATAATTGACCATGATAAATTGACCCAAAAATGCATTAGTGTGGACTTTGATAAATCAAGTGAAAACCTTTAGCCATGACCACGATGGCTTTGATAAATTGATCCAAAAAAACAATGCATTGGTGTGGACTATGGACTTCGATAAATCTAGTCAAAACCTTCCGCCATAACCACAAATCACGATAGCTTTGATAATTTGACCAAAAAAAAAACAATGCAAGTTCAAGAATAATACAAACATCAAACTAAACTTTACGTACTTGAGTTTCATCCATATCAATTGATGACGATGCCATGATAGTACGTTTGGAACTTGGAAGAGTTGTGATGGTGATGATGATTTTTGTTGGGTTTATGGGGCTTATCCTACCCTCAAGCAAATCCATTCCATGACTATTAAACTCACCCCTCCTGTAGCAATGCAGGAACATCCCACATCGATGAGGCAAGGGGATGCATTCTTCCTTATAAGAAGGGTGAATCTTACTCCTACCATATAACGTGTTTTAAAGTCGTGAGGGAAAACCCAAAGTAGACAATATCGTTGGTCGGCTCACTGGTTACCATCCAATTGACCAATTCTACCATGTACTTCTTTTTGCCCCTAGAAACCAAACTGGATTTTCGGGAATTAATTGGTGTCGATACCGATAATACCAAATACCGGACCGACGGTGTCCATTCTATACTGGTTCGGTTTGGGATATATTTTTATACTGAATTATGTTAATTATAACTTAATTTGTTATGGAATGTGTTAAAAGAAATTGGTGAGAAATGGTAAAGACGGGACAAATTGAGAAAAGTTGACGGTAACCACTACTGCTTTGACATTAAGTGTTCGGATCATTTTCTCATCGACCCCATTTTGCTGAGGAGTTTCTGAAACTGTTTTAATTATTCTAATCACATTATCTACACAAAACTCAACAAGCTCCTTGCTGCTGTATTAACCCCCATTCTCTGACTTTAGGCATTTTACCTGCAAGTTAGTTTCATTCTCAATGAAAGCTTTTCATCTCTTAAAGGTAATAAAAATATCAGATTTATTTTTAAGAAAATAAACTCATACCTTTTTAGTGGAATCGTCAATGAAAATAACATAGTAACGTGACCCGTTAAAAAGATGCGATTGATGTAGGCCCAAAAACATCAGTATGTACAAGCTCCGATTTCACAACCTTGGGTGACGTTCCAATGTTGCAAAGGTAACCTTTTTTAGTTTGCCTAAAACACACGACTCATAGAAATCACCTGACAAATTTTTCAAACTAGGAATTTTGCCTTTTGAAACAATCTCTTTCATACCCTTCTAACTCATATGCCCAAGTCTTTAGTGTCATTAGAGTAGAAGTGTTTACATCATCAATAACAGCTATGTTCACATCATTAGCAACAATCTTTGGTGTCATTGAGTAACTTTGCCATGTATAAAGTCTTTCTTGTCATCATTGACAACAACCAAATTCCCTTTTAACTATCTTCCACCACTGATTTCTAAAAACTA
This sequence comes from Dittrichia graveolens, assembly GCA_038502395.1. Classification (NCBI taxonomy): domain Eukaryota; kingdom Viridiplantae; phylum Streptophyta; class Magnoliopsida; order Asterales; family Asteraceae; genus Dittrichia; species Dittrichia graveolens. Next base: position 7,866,542 of record JARJIL010000002.1, on the reverse strand, counting down.
TGTGATGGCCTTCATCATTCAATTGCCCCACTAAGACTAACTAAAACGTTAGGAATATGGCATCACCACGAACAAATTCATTTTAAGATTTTTAACATAATCATACAATGGAAGGCAGGGCTATCCCAAACTTTTCAAGATCCAGGGCAAAACTAAAAATATGGGTCTCTTAAAATACAAAAATATACCAATGCAAACTAAAATATATAAAAACTTTGAATAAGAAACTTATAATTGTTTCGGTTTTTAAAATACTTTATAAATCCATCTATTGACCCTATTTGAGATCGTTTTAGGTTTTTAAATTCTTATGTTTCTTTTTTTTACTATAGGATAAATGCATTTTGAAAAAAAAATAATTTATCAATTAATTATAAAGTGATTTAGGTATTCAAGTAAACAAACCACTTAACTTGTTATCAAGTGATTCAAATATTCAAGTAAACATACCAAGTAACTAGATATCAAGTAACCAGTTTACTAATAAACTTCTAAACTAATTGATTATCCAGACTATTTAGCTAATTTCTATCATTTCAAGATTTCAAATAAGTGAAAACAACAAACTTGATAGTTGATATCAAGTGACTAAATTTCAAGTAAGTGATTTAAAGTAACTAATTAACAAGTGATTCAAGTAAGTGATTTAAAGTAACTAATTAACAAGTGATTCAAGTAAGTAAGTGATTTTATGTAATATCCAATTTCCCGACTTTAATAAAAGGATATTTTTATTGATGACAGTTGTTATCATCTTGATTAAATTGAAGTTATGGATTATTTTGAATTAGTTAGCCATTTGGGCTTGGGTGATCATTAGTAAATGGATAAGATGAATTTTGGGATAATAGCTTGGATGGACTTGATAGAACCATTGGGCTTATTGATTAGGATGGTGGGCTTGAGTTGTCTTGTGCCCAGCCTTATTAGAAACCATATAAATGGATGATTAGGGTTCAGCCCCCAAGACACCACCATTTTCCACTATTCCATTACTTTCAAAACCGGTGTGTGTTATGTGTGTATTGCTCTCGAGAAACAGAGGAAGAAGGGATTAAGAATCATCTTGGAACATACTTACTCCATTATGATATTATAGGTAGCAATTTTACTCTGTTTAAGTGATGATAGAATAGTTAACAGCTGGGTTTTTTTAGGGTTTTAGTGTATACAAGAAAACCAAGAAAAGATTGAAGCTAAACCCTTTGATACTTGATGAAATGTAAATTTATCTAAAAAGGAATTGTTTAAATTGATGGAGAAATGTTTTGCAACAAAAATGAAATAATTTTGTTGAGTTTCAAAAAGTTGGATTTTGGAATGGAGTATGAGAGTTGCAAGTTTGAGTCCGACCAAAATGATACTTGGTCCGCCTTTCATGAATTATGTGTGGCCCGACTTTGGAAATCATGTGTGATCTGACTTTGAATCTATGTGTGGTCCGACTTTCATAAGTTAATTGATCCGACTTTGTGAATTAAAAGGTGGTCCGACCTTGTACAAATAAGATGGTCTGACTTTGGGGACTTAACAACGGTCCGACTTTGGGCATTCGATCATGATCCGACTTTCATATATCATCCGACCTTTGGTACTCTTAAGATGGTCTAACTTTTGAAACTTTAACTAGTCCGACTTTGTGAGTTGATAATGGTCCGACTTTGAGTTAAATGTTGGTCTAACTTTATGAAGTCAAGCAATAAGGTCCAACCTAGGACCCCAAATAATTGTATAAATGAGTAAGGGATTAGTACCCAATATTAATTCAATTAGGCTAGTTGTAGGTGACGGCCGATTGACAAGTAACCACAAGCAAAATTCTGAATTAAGAACTGTGTAACTGAGACTGCAAACAAGTGAGTACTCTTACTTACAATCTAAACTGAGGATATACGTGACTGATATGTTGTATGTGTTAAAGAATATGATGTGCCTCACTTAATGATGGGACTGTTCACTTCGGTGACGGGAATGATGGGACCGTCCACTTCGGTGATGGGAATGATGGGACCGCTCACTCCGGTGACGGGAATGATGAGATTGTTCACTTCGGTGACGGGAATGATGGACCGTCTACTACGGTAGCGGGAACGAGGGACCGTCTATTCCGGTAGCGGGAATAATCAATGTTGCAAATGTGAAACAAATTGGTTATGTGATGATTGGTTTTGTTGTAAGTAATGTACTCGCTAAGCCTCGTGCTTACGGTTTTTGTTTATCTATCTTTTCAGGTGATGACCATGGCGGGGCTCCAGCTCGTGTTTGATAGCTCATCCTCAACCATCTTCCGCGATGTTTCTAAACTAGCTTAAATTCCTATTGTATTTAACAATCATTGTTATTCGAATTCAAGATTTTAGTTTAACATTTACGCAGGTTGTAATTAACATTTAATAGTATCATTTCAGTGTTGACTTCTAATTCTTATCTATTACAAAAAAATGGACGTTACATTTTAAGTAACTAATAAAAATTAATTAAGGAAATCGCTATTGTGTACCAAAGAAATCTGGATTGGACAAGTTACAATGTGGTTTGTTTTTTAGTTTCATCGTTTGCAAAGAATGAAAAGGTGAAAGGAGAGTCATTCAGCAACAACGAAACCAATCCTCTATACTCTCTCCTCGACACCTCGACTTATGATCCATAGCCAAATCGTTTTCCGCGACATTAATTTCGCTTTTCATTTTCCCTCTACGCGGTCGCTATGTGTCCGAGATTTCCAAGCTGATTGCTATTATAATTACTAAATATGTGTTTCAGATTTTGGGCCTAAGAAACAGTGTTTTTTTTCTTATATGTGTGTATATTTGAACTCAATAAACTATGTTATATAAACATATATATAAGATATTATATTAATCGTGGGCCACATCTAGCTATCGGCCCCTGAACGGTTATCCGAGTAGACAGTCCTTTAATTAAGATGGCCGTGATGGAAGGAGGCTATACACGGATCTGCATTTTTGCAACAAAAAAATGCATCATTATGTGCATGATAATTCTTGATATTTATAAACCCAAATTCTTCATAAACTTGCAAAATTGGGTGGTTGGTTCAAATTTCTAGATATCAGATATATAGAAACTTAAGGTTCAGTTTGTTTTGCAAAATTCAAAGAAAAAAAATGAAATTAAAATCAAATCATGTGTTGTATTGCAAAATCAAGAATCTTCCAATTTCTAGAGATCAAAGACATAATGCTGGTTTACCATCTTTAGGTAGAGGCGTTAGAGGTTGACCTATTTATTACACGTTCTCTTCTGCGACACGATTTATTATTTAGTGTTCTAATTAATATATACTAAATTAGAAAAAAGACTACTTTTGATTCCTATGGGAGTTCAGGAAGCATGAAAAAAAATGAAGAAACAGATCAATCATTGAAGGGTTTATACTTTATATATATTGGTTAATCGGGTTAGTCGGGTTCGGGTCAATCTGGTTTTAGATTAATATGGTCGGATTGGTCATGTTAAGTGGTTTTTCTTAAGTTTCTTGTATTTGTTTAAACTTTAAAGAATTAAAAGATTAAAAAAATAAACAATTTAATAACAGAAAAAGTAACCTGTTAATTGTCCATTTTTATATATTCTATTTTTAGCGTTAAATTTTTTATTTAGTTTTAAAGAATTTTATCGATTAGCATTTAGCAGTTTGGTTTTGTTATTATGAATGTGAACCCATTTAGATGCAATTGTGAATTCATTAGCAATTTCTTCTTTTATATATTATTTTTATGATATATGAACTCAACACTAGATTCTTTTTATTATTTGTTACCTTGTTAGTTTATTATTTGTTACCTTGTTAGGTAAATAGTCAAATGATCAAAATATACCACTTTAAACAACTATTATAGAACAAATTTACAATTGTTAGAAACTCGATCTAGAGTTGAAATTGAAAGACAATTAGCGACACATTAACTTCGTATCGAGATCGAGAGGAGTGTTTTTCTTTTTTTCTTTGTTCCTTGAGTTCCTAGCGACCCTAAAAAGAAGCAAGAAAAAAAATTGCCCAAAACTTCTTCTCCCTTAGTTTTTCTTCCTTTTAATAATCTGACATTGACAAGATTAGTCCTTGTAGTTTGATATTCTTGCCAATCCTAGCATTGTGAACAAAATAAAGAATTAAGATTCCTTTAGCTTAATTAGAACATTTCAGCAAACATGTTCGCTACTGACAGTATAAACAACCAATTCACTGAATCAAACCCTTTTTTGGGACTAATGCTAAAAATGAAGCACTACAGTCTCAAGCTAGTTTTTCAGATTTTAACAAATGAACCACTGCTGAAAAAACATGAATCTTTATTAATAACTTTTTATTAAAGCTGAAATTTAATTCGTGATATCATCTAAAATATACATATAATTTATATCTGACATCTCAATCTTTGATTGCGTTTTTATAATGAATAAGATTAATTATAGGCTTAATTTTGCGGAATCTGTGTTTCAGGATCCCGAGGAGAGAAATACACGAATTAGTAACAAATAGTGAAAAAATAATAAAATGTGACAACTTCGTGTAAATTTAATATTTTAATTATATTCGCTAGATAAAAAGGGTCACAGTGTTATGATGGTGGATTATTTAAAACTGGATTGAACCATGAATTACTGGGCCGAGGAAAGAAGAGCACAATTAAATACTGGTAGCAATTATTTAGGTTTCTAGTACAAATAAGAGGAATGGGCTTTTGAACAAAAAAACAGGCAGAATTTGTGTGCGAAATCACAAAACCGAAAAAAAAATAAGAAACAAGAATTTTAACCATTTAATGGTTAGTAATTTAATAGTAGTGGGGTACTCGCGTAATGGAACGGTGATGATTAAAGATCGATGGTATTGAAACCTTGTGGTGGTTAGTTTTTGTGACAGCTAGTATTTAGTAGTGAATGGTTTTCAATGTTCCAATACATTTGAAATATTTAGGTAGTATTATTCTTACATTTATGTTAAATTGAACTTCAAAGATGATATTATTTATACACTTTAGCTTAAAAGCAAAAATAAAACAAAACAATAATGATACTATATGTTGAAATAGAAGATAATAAGTGTTTACTATTAAAAACTTACATTGGTTATATTGTTAGTCAAGAATTGATATAAGTATAGATTAATACTAAAAAAAAGTTGACATGTATGTTTCTAAAGAAATTGAAATTACAATCCATTATAATTATGACATTTGTTTGTTGCAATAATAAAAAATACAGCCTGAAATGTCCATTTATACATATATTATGCAAGAAAAATATAATAATTATGATAAATAGATATTAAAAAAAGATTATGTACAAAATAAGTAGTTGAGAGTAACTTATTTATCACAATCATTTCAATTAATCACAAATTCAAATTTTATTCCAAATAATTAAAACATTTCCAAAAAAGTAAACTAATATAAACCACTTAAATACTACAACCTTTTGGTTAAAAAAAACCCATCATTAATCCTAGACAAAACAATAGTATGAAACTTGAAACTTGGTTAAATCATGAAAGATTGAAGGATGAGATTAATCGAGATAAAATGAAGGTGTAGATCTAATGGTAATTGAATTTTTAGAACTTTTGAAAATTTAAGTGGAGAGGGTGTTATATGGTTTATAATGTAGTATACACACACGCTAGCATGTTGCCCGCGCAATGCGGCGGTAACAAATAATTTTAATCAATAACATGTCCGTTTTCAAGACGTATGAGTATAGTATTCACATAATATAGCAACAATTAATAATTTTCTTTTGGTAACACATATTTTTTCCATTTTCTTTATTTTTCTGTTCTTCATAAACTATTTTATTAATTTGTAAAATAAATTTTAAAAACAATAAAATGATTAAAAATGTCATTACTTATAAATAAGGTAAATTACATGAAAGTAAAGGGTGCAAATTAGAAATTTGAAACTATTTAAAATTAAGAGATTAAGAAATAAAGTAAAATAGTGGATAATTATTTTATTTGATTACATGAGCTATTTAAAAATATTTATAAATTTTAGTTATATGTTATTCAGGTTTATGAGTTCTACTTATACATATTTTTCAATAACTAAGTTAAAATATGTATTATATGATAGAATATTTAAAATAAAATGTTTAGTTATGAAATTATTTTTAATAATTAAGTTAATTGTTGAGTTGATTTTTTTTAATATGAAAGGTTTAGTTACTAAAATGAAATATAAGAATTTTTTTTAACTCTATTCAATAATTACTCCATTTAGTAGTTTTCGTTTAATTTATATGAGGGTTATTTAGTAATTTTAAAATTTAAGAATTTAAGTAAAGGTCTAAATATTTTATAAATTAGTATGTGTATATATATATATATATATATATATATCGTTTATAGAGCTAAGAGAAAACTATCTAGATGATACTAAAATAATGATGTTAGTAGTGACGTAAAAGTATGACATAACATTTACATATTGACTAAATCGAATATTACTTACCTACAAGATTTATATTGGTAAGATACAATACCAAGTCAAATTCAAAAATTATAAATTGTAAAATTTATATTAATTTTTGTGAGTGTTTTTTTCTCTTCAATTAAACACCCTATTGTTATATTTTCTACTCATGAAATGTTGACCACATCAAAACTAAAGTCAATTATTACCCATATATTTTAAAAACTAAGATAACTCTAACACTCAAAAGTTTTAATTACAAAGATTATATTAAATCAATGAGTATTTTGTTTTACTTTGACTCTCATATTGCTATACTTTTCTAAACAAACATCTTTTAAGTAATAGGTTGCACAAACATAATATGATTATTCACCGAATATTTGCACATAGACAATATTAACATAAATAACGCATCTGTAACCTAACATCATATATCATAAATTTGTGTACAATGGTAGTTATGATTCTTTTGATAAAACGGTCGCTAATGTGCAATTTAAAGGTGTTCTTTGCGGCAGTAACAACAACAAAGGTTTGAATATTAGTGACTGTGGTGATCTTCGGTGATGGCACTGATGTAAAATAAAGAGAGAAAATCAGCATAAAACATATGTAACGATTTCACTCTTTTTATTATACATGAAAATTAAAATGATTAAGAACCAAATGTATGGTTAAGATTGGTTGTTGAATAAACAAACAAACATACACACACAAACACATATATAGAGACACTTAGTTTAAGAATCAAAATTATTGAGAGAACCGTAAAAATCAAAATGAGTCAACCATTTATTTTTTAATCATTTGTTTTTTATTTTAATGAAAAGAGTAAAATGGCTAAGCAAACTATAAATTCATTTTCTAACTCCATTCAACACTAGTACTGCCACAGATGACCAAGACTGCATTATTGCAGGCGTCACTTTCATCGCCATTATTGTCGTGCTGCACTTGTGCAACGTTTCAGTATAAAGACTCATAAATATGACCAATATTGTACCCAAAAGCATTGTCATGTTTTTCACTTGCATGTGTAGTTTGTGTTAGTTTTATTGGTTTATACATGTGAAATTTTCAATGGGCGGTCGTGTAGTAGAGTTGAACATATGTAATCTTTAAGCAGATACAAACTTTTATAATGGTTCATTCTTGTGTTAAACTATATGATAATTTAACGTTATTACGTTTTATATTTTTTCCCTAACGTATGGGTAGTTTGTAAATTCGCTTAACAATCTTTTTATTTATCTTTTAAATTTGAAAAATATGTACGACTTTGTAAATTTTTATTAATAATGTAATGTCAAAACTCTTTCCTGTTATGCCAAAATATATAATAAAATATGTATTAACTACTTTAAATCTATTCATGATGATGATAACAATAAAGACATACATCACACACACATTTATGTATGTATGTGTGTGTGTTATAAAAACTATCCCATACAACATGTATAACACTAGTTTCTTTGGGACTTTGGGCCGCAAATAACCAAGAACCAACAATTCATCTTTCCCGCTGGTGCAATTAATTTGGATATCATAAACACTTGTTGTGAATAAAAATAAAAATAATGTGATTTTAATTATAAAAAAGGCAGCATGTTTTTTTATGGTAATATGTAGGCGTGTTCACTCTTTCGATAAAACATGAATTGTCCAGCCAAAATATTTGGATTGGATTATTTTCTTGGGATATTTTGGATTTTTAGATTGTATTAGACCAAAACCTCATAATTATTTTGGATTGATTTTTGTTATTATTATAACCGATCAAATAGTATTATTTTGGTCATTTATATATTTACCTAATTATGAATGAGTCCTCGTCCACTATTATTAACTAATGTTATACCCGTGCGGGAAAGATGTTAATATTTGAGTTTTTGATAATATTAAACATATTTTTAATATTAAACATATTTTTAATATTAAACATACTTTTCTTTGTTAATATTTGTTTTAGCTCGCAATGAATAAACATATTTTGAGTTTTTGATGAAGAGAACATCGAGGATGATGTCAACAAACTATTTTAGTTTTTTATTGCAAAACAATATGGATTAAATGTTTTGATGGGCTAATTAATTTATGAATATAAATTTAGACACCTCTATCTTTATCTTAATATTATTTCTTGAATCTTTTTCTAGAATATTTTGGAGAGCACAATCTTCGATTTTAAATTGTGGTTTGTCTATTCATTAGTTATAATATAATGTATAGGGAGACTATTGTTTATATATTTATGATGAGAGAGGTGATATATCTTACTACTTTTTTCTTCTATTTATCCTTCTACCCACACGATCAACACAAAGTGTCAAAATCAATTAAGGATATGAGAAAAGAGAATTAGTGAACTTCACATGACATCTTAATTATGGTGAGTAAAAGAATGAAATAGAAAAAAAAGTAAGATGATATATTATTTTGTTAAGATGATTGTAAGTCTATCTATCCTTCGTGACTAGACTTGCTTTCAGCCTAGTCCCAATCTTGTAGGAAATGTAAACATCTTCTTTTCCTTCTTAATTTGACCATACTTTTAATATTTGAAATTCAATAATTCAATAATAAAATAATGTTTTAAAAGAAAGAATAAAATAACTCCCCTTTTTAGTGTCTCCATTGACCAATTTCACAAACAATATAAAAGAGATAAATCGTATAACTCAAAGTTAAAGGTAAGATATCAAGATTTGATCCCTGAATTTATACTAAAAATTTCTTGTCCTCAACAACTAGGCTACTAAATTTATTAACCAATTCAACTAAACTTATAGTTAATTAGTTATTTTATTGAAAAGAAAAAACTTTTAATTGTAAAAAAAGGCTCCAAGGACCCTAATAAACTAAAACGTATGATTTTGGTGTATAAAAAAACTAACTCTAATTGTCAGTTGTCGGTGAGGTGAGGAAAAATCATTTACTTGTAGATAGGGCAGAGGTTCAAGTACATAAAATTTATAAATATTGGACGAAATTGAAATTAGATTACAAATATATTTGATTCTTAAATATATATTGTAACTTTAATTCTACAACCACTTGTGGCGGTGATCATCGGTTCGTTGTCAAATTGCCATCATCCACTAGGGACCGTTTGTCACAAGCTCGCCATCCGGACAACTTGTCATTCTGTTAACGAGCTTGCGAGCTCGTGAACATTTTCTTTTTATTTAAAAATAATTTTCAATCAATAAAATTAATTTAAATTAGTATTATGTGGGTCTAGTACCGGTAGTGATGGTGATATGAAGGTTAGTCATAACTAGGGCCGTTTAATTATGGGATAGTCATGGACTGAAAAGTCTGATATAATACTCAGTCATGACGGTCATTGATTTTATGACTACCGGGCTAAATTCATTCATTTTTGAACCAATGTCAAAACTCAATTTGGTTTTGAAATAAAAAATTTCAATGTGATGATTTTTTTTGGAGGGGGGGAGATTTGATAACACCGTTTTTCATATATTCTTTGATACTCATGGTATTAATATCCGGTTCTCTTGCCCTAAAATGTCTCAACAAAATGGCAAGTCTAAACGCATGATCCGCACCATAAATAATATGATTTGTACCCTTCTATTTCAAGTTCATATGCTTCCACATATTGGGTCGAGGCCCTTCATATGGCCTGCCATCTCCTGAACATTTTACCTTCTTCCTCTTTCTATAACGACACGCCTTACTACCGTCTATTCAATAAACATCCTGCTTATTCCCATCTTTGTGTCTTTGGTTGCCTTTGCTTCCCACCACATAAATTCGCTCCTCATACCTCTCCATGCATATTCCTCGGGTATCCTTCCATTATTGTGGTTTCTGTTGTCTTGATCTTGCTACCTGTAAGATCCTAATCTCTCGACATGTCATTTTTAATGAGTCAATCTTTCCTTTTGGCTCCATGACTCCTCTTCAACCACCAAGTTATGACTTCCTTGATCTTACTAACACCACCTCTCCCCTATCCCGTCGTCTCCTTGCAACCCCTACCCACCACCTACGGTCTCCACACAACCTAACTCTAAGCTCATGGTCACTCGTTCCTAGCACGGCATCTTTAAACCTATCCAACAACTTAACCTTCATGCGTCCAAGGAATCTCCGATTCCCCAATCTCATTTACACGTACTAGATGATCCTAACTGGCAACAAGCCATTCAAGATGAATACTCTGCGCTTATTATCAATGGCACTTGGGAACTTGTGCATCGCCCTCCTACTGTTAATGTTGTGTGATCCATGTGGTTATTTAAGAAAAAAAAATAATTTGGATGGTACTCTTGACCGGTATAAGGCCCGCTTAGTGGCTAATGGCAAAAGCCAACGCCAGGGCATAGACTGCTATGAAAGATTTATCCCGGTCGTCAAACCGGCCACCATACATACTGTACTTAACTTAGTGGTATCCCGTAATTGGCAGATACATCAACTTGATGTTAAAAATGCATTTTTACATGGTGACTTAAATGAAATTGTTTATACGCATTAGGCTTCAGGTTTTCATGCCCCCTCTAAACCTGGCTTTGTTTTTCACCTACGGGGGTCTCTATATGGCCTTAAGAAGGTACCTCGGGCTTGCTTCCATAGATTTGCCACATACGCTACAACTATTGGTTTTACGCGGTCCCAATCGGATTCCTCCCGGTCTGTATATCGTCATGGCTCTTCTATGGCTTACATACTATTATATGTTGATGATATTATTTAGAATATACACATACATTGTTGCAGAAGACTATTTCACTTTTATGCAGGGGTTTCTCCATGACGTATCTTGGTCAACTTAATTATTTTCTTGGGATATCCGTACGCTAGACCAAGGCAGGGTTGTTTCTTAATCAGCGAAAATATGCCACATAGATCTTAGACCGTGCAAAAAAGTTAAATTGCAAGCCATGTTGTACTCCGGCTAAGGCACAACTAAAATTGGATTCTATTGGATTCTACTGGATCATCAGTTGCTGATCCTACTTTATACCGCAGTCTAGCAGGAGCTGTACAATATCTTACATTCCCCGTACCAGACTTGGCTTTTGCCGTCCAGCAGATTTGACTTTTCATGCATGATCCTTGAGAACATCTTTCGGAACTCAAAAGAATTCTGTAATATCTGAAAGGCACACCGGATGCCGGGTTACTGTAACATCCTCACAAAGGGCCTAGACGCATGCTAACGTGGTAAGTAAAATAAATTGAATAAAATATATATATATTTGTAGATATCAAAGAAAATAACTAAATTAGTTATTTAATGAGTAAACATAGAATATTAGTAAAAATATAAAAGAATAGAAGAATATTAAATGATTTAGAACGAGGTTTCTAAAAATATCCCCGTTAGTTAAAACGGGTACTCGTGCGTTGAGTTGTAAGTTGGAAAGGGGGACAAAATACCCACTTGTGGATAAATGAAACCCAAAAGTCGGTTCCCTTGTTTATTCACGTGTAATATCACAGACAACTCATTTGTTGTCTATCTTGTTCTTGTGTTCAAGCTTTGAAGAGGAAGAATTCAAGAGGGAAATCACTGAAGCTTGTATCTTGTTGCTGGATTTGTGTTCTAATCTGATCATTATCATCTTTTCCATTATTTCTTGTAAGTTTCTTTCATGAATCTCCACAATTTCACCATGTTCTTGTTACTTTGACCATTTAGGTCAAATTGGTCAAAAACCCAAATTGATATTTTCAACTGAAATCAATGATTCCTACATGTTCTTACATCAATTCTAAGTGTGTAGCAATCTGAGTTTTGAATTAAAGAGGAGTTTTTGATTGATTTTGGTTAGAAAGCTCAAATGGGTCAAACATGGTGAATTTGGTCCCAATCTTTGAATTGGATGTTAAAGTGAGGATTAAGAGTTGTTTCTAGCTTATTTTAAGTACCTTTTTCATATGTGAACATTGGAATTTGATTTGGAATCGTTAGGTTGAGTTTTGGGTATGAAAATGGCAAGAACAGAGGCTGAAATCGCGCAGGTCTGCACAGCAATCCTTACGGGCGCAAGGAATACCCCTTGCGGCCGTAAGGCCTCACTCTTGCGGGCGCAAGGGCTAGTCAGTCCTTGTGGGCGCAAGCAATTTTGCTTGTGGCCGCAAGGAACTCTGTTTCAGCAAATAGTTTGCTGTCTCGCATTGTTTTGATATTCGGAATGTTTGTCTAGGTGTTCCAGTTGATCAAGAATCATCTGTGACATAGTGCTTGCCTGTTATAACTACACAGGTGAGTAACAGTTAACTCGAGTATGATATTAATGGTATTACAAAGATGTTTTGTGTGATAAACCATGAAATTGTAGTTTTTGCATGTTTAGAGGTTTAATGAACCAATTGTGATAACCAAATGATATGTATACATGTTTAAAGACCAGAGTAGGTCATTATTGATACGTTGAAGACCTGTGTAGGTCAGCCTTGATATGTATGCATGTGAAAGATCTTGTAGGTCATTATTGAAATGTGAAAAGGCCTATTTAGGTCACTTTTGATATGTGTAAGACCTTGTAGGTCATTATTGAAATGTGAAAAGGCCTGTTTATGTCACTCTTGATATGTAAAAGACCTTGTAGATTATTGTTGATATGTGAAAAGACCTGTTTAGGTCACTCTTGATATGTAAAGGGCCGGAGTAGGCCATTGTGTTTGTGAAGAGGCTGAGTAGGTCATTGTTTGAGTGCCGGTACTACATTGTAGATATTGTGGTGCGGGATTCGATGATCACGAATCTTGGTTCTTGCAAAACCGCCGCCCTCAATACTAACTCGGGGCTCTCAGTTCCCACTGATCCCAAATGGGATATGTTCCCGAAGACGCAATGGTGGACTGCTACCCGCTCCCCCACCGGCGCGGAGGAAGTATCGGTTTCCCCAGTGAGGATCATTGAGCCGGGTTCGCTACCTCGCAAGACATGATGCCTGCTGACTAACCGGTGCTTCACTATGTGTTAGGATAGACTTGAATGAAGTTATGTGAAGCATGTAATATGTTTTGATACTGTTAATATACTGCTTCCGTTTAATTGTTATTCACTAGCTATTTATAGCTAACCCTCTCATGAACTCTCCATATGCAGGTAAATAGACTGAAGTTGAGGATGGGTACCTGCTGGTAGTTCATGTTAGGTTTTGGGGAACACTATGTAAAGACTATGTTGTATATTGAATAGCGTAATGGTCGAACGAGTTGGTAACGCTTGGAATGTTTTGATTAACAATACTTTTGTATTACAACTTATATTTATATAAGTTGTAAAATGTGAAATAAATATTAAGCTTCCGCACGCGCTTTGATAAAAAAAATAATACTCTGAAATTTAAGGACCGGCGTTACAATTACATATTTTTGCATCCTCATATGCAGGACTAATTGCATATTCTGATGCGGATTAGGGTGGGTGGTGAGATACAACCCGGTCCAACATCAACGAATGAAACACATAGAGATTGACATACATTTTGTTCGTGATCAGGTGGCGTTAGGCCGAATTCGCGTTCTACATGTGCCCTCTTCAACTCAATATGCAAATATACTTACCAAGGGGCTTTCTTCAACATTATTTTATGATTTTCCTAACTGTTTTAATATTCGTGACAAGCCTCCATATCAAACTAAGGTGGATGTTAATGTATATTATTGTATAAAGCCCTTTGGCCCATGTAGTTTGTATAGGCCCATTTGTAATTATTTTGTATATATATTTAAGGTAATGGGAATGATCTCTTTTTATGGAAAAAATTCTATCCAACGTTGTAATTATGGACTTATACATGGATCATAAATTAAGTTTCAGGTTGTGAATAAAAAACCCACAACCGTAAAGTGTAGAATAGTAAAACTAGAACCGGAAACCAAGATGTGAAAATGAACCGTAAATTGTAATAGTTTAATATGATAAAATTGTAAATATAGGTGGTTGCCGATAGTTGTTTAATTTTTGGATATTCAATACATGATATGTGGTTAAATACCTAGACTACGAAGCCGGTGAGTTTTCACTACCTCATTCCTTATAATGTACTTGAAACTGCTAATATATGATTATTAACATGTTGTGTGATTATTTGTTGTGATGCCGGAGAGCATCATGGTCGAGTGGACCATTATTGTTGATGCCGGTGGACAATGTGGCCGAGAGGGCCTTATTTGTAGTCATGTGGTGCTGTGTTTTTTGTTATAAGGTATGAGTGTTGTGTTGCTCACTAAGCTTTATGTTTATCTGTCATTGTTCATTCCTTTTCAAGTTGTTCGGGTGAGAACAAGAGGAAAGCTCCGGCATGACAACAAGACAACAGTTTATTATCATCGTTTACAAAGCTCAAAGGAGTAAGATCTGGTTAAAACTCGGGAATTTGTATATTCACACTTTTAATGTGTCAAACATGCTTCTCATTTGTGCATTAATAGATGCATTATTTGCCATGAAAATTTCTTTACTTGTTCTTTTGTGTATACTTTTCCCTTTTTAGATCGAGAGCTTGTAGTAGAAGCAATACTGGGCAACTTTCTACCCACCGCATGAGAATGTCCCTAACATTCACCGAATCCGATTAATGTCCCTAATATGTTTGTTATCACGATGTAATATGTATACAATACTAATTAATTATTTTAAAATATCGTATTTGTCTACCCTAATTTACACATACAATATTTCCCTTTTATAGAATATCAAAATATTACATTTAACCAAATTCTTAATAATCGATGGATTGTATAATAAATACAATCATGTCTGTTCGTATGATAATACCACATTTCTGCTGTTTCGCCCGCCCTTAACCTCGCGTCGACGATTCCGGCGCTGGTGTGGATGTTGACACCGTCTGTCGCTATTTTTTTGAATTCTCATTTATTTTATGTTTTATTATTATAAAATATTTTTTTTAATAATGTTTAATAATTATTAAAAAGCAACTCGTGTATCACAAGAGCGTCTACATGTGTAGATTTAGAAGTAGGTTAGGGTGTGTGTTTATTCATTCAAAAAAATAACAAATGCAATTAATTTTTATTAATTATAATATATTGGATTAGTTAGGTGAATACACCTAATTAATCACCTCCTTAGATGAAGTTAAATTAATATGGCGTGAACATGAGACATTAATGTAGGAGTCGATTAGTGCATGTTAATATTAATTGAAGTCTTCTATGAAATATTAATAAAGCAATATATAGGTCGACGTTGATTAATTAAGAAGGACAAGGAGATCTGAAACGAAATTATTGAAGATACATCGACCTTCCAAGTCTACTATGAAATATTAATAAAAGAAGAATGAAGTTGATTGAGAAAGACAAGGAGATTTAATTTATACATATGTGTTCACGAAGATTTTTACAAATGGGATTAATCAACTTCAAGGTTTAAACCATTTGAAAAAACTCCGAGGTTTAAATCAAAACAAATTCAAAACTTGATGGTAAAATAGTGCAATAAAAAACTTTGATAGTTAAACTGAAAGTGAACTTGAACTTTTATGGTTAAACCATTATTGACCCATATTTATATGTATTCGTATTATTTCCAATTTTTTGCTTTATTATACATGTTTGTATTTGTTGTCACGTTACATGTAATAAAGTCACATTAAGCATCCACGGGTATATAAAGAAGTTCTACAACAAATTTGATGTAATTTTATTATTTGTCTGTTTAAAAATTTGTATTTGCGTGTTATTTTCTTTATTCTATAAACTAATTAATTTTTATGTTATGTATGGCAGTGAAGACTTTTATTTAGAAAATTATTGACTAAAATTTCATTTTGAAAAACTCATGCATGCACGGATTCATAAATCTAGTACTAGTTAATTACTTAAGCATTGATTCTAATTTTTTTACAAAATCTCCAAATTTATTATTTTTATTTCAGTTTCTTCCGACTTGTGATAACACCCTAAAAAATATAGTTATGAGTGTATAAATATAATCTCCTAATCTTTTAATATAAATAAAACACTAACATGAATTAAATTCATTGGAGTATTGGACGATCCTAACCCTTCATTTAATAAAATAGATTTAATTATTTAATCTTAACTATCTATATAATCAAAGTTTGGATTTTAATTTTGACTTTTTGTGTCAAAATTAAATCGAAATCATTAGAGGAATTTTATATATGTCTTTCTCAAACTTTATAATATCGTATTTGTCTATCCTAATTTACAAATGTCATATTTCCCTTTTATAGAATATCAAATTATTACATTTAACCAAATTCTTAATGATTGATGGTTTGTACAACAAATACAATCATGTCTGCTCGTATGATAATACCACGTTTCTGCCGTCATGTCCGCCCTTAATCTCACATCAACGCTTCCACCACTGGTCTGGGTGTTGACACTATCTGTCGTCATTTTTTTGAATTCTCGGTTATTTTGTGTTTTATTATTATTTAATTAATATTTTCTTAATAATGTTTAATAATTATTAAAAAGCAACTCGTGTATCACAATTTACAAGATTGTCTAATCTAGTTGTATAATATTTTTGCAAGTAGCTGGAACTCTCAAGCAATAACAAGTACAATTATCAAAGGCTTACAGGCTAGCGGTATCTGATGTTTAGGTGTCCTATAATATAGTGAGTTCAAGTCTTATTATGAACAGAAACGGTGTAGATTTAGAATTAGGTTAGAGTGTGTGTTTATTCATTAAAAAAACAAAACAAAACAAATGCAATTAATTATAAAATATTGGATTAGTTAGGTGAATACACCTAATTAATCACCTCCATAGATGAAGTTAAATTAATATGGTGTGAACATGAGACATTAATGTAAGAGTCGATTAATGCATCTTAATATTAATTGAAGTCTTCTATGAAATATTAATAAAGCAATATATAGGTCGACGTTGATTAATTAAGAAGGACAAGGAGATTTGAAATGAAATTATTGAAGATACATCGATTGACCTTCCAAGTCTACTATGAAATATTAATAAAAGAAGGATGAAGTTGATTGAGAAAGACAAGGAGATATAATTTATACATATGTGTTCACGAAGACTTGAGCACACATGCATGTTCAGTAGACCAATAACCCTTTGGTAGTAGCATTAGTTGTATCCATACTATTAAATTATAATCCAATTCAACAAGTTATTGCATATTATCCAAAATTATATGATCTTACGTTTTGATCTATCTCGATCATTATCTTTGTGATAATGTGATTGCTACATCTTTGTTTGTGTTCCTGAGGGTTTACTCCATTATCTTCTCCTGGACGTTCTTCACATATCGGTTAAATTTATTAGGATTGCAATCATCCAGAAAGGTATCATAGATCCGATACTTATTCTTCACAATGAAATGATTGTAGAAAGGGGGTTTAAATACAACATTTAGCTTTTTAAACTTATTACACACACAATTACTTTTAACATAATTCTTATTGATTTTGAAGTAAGAATTACAAGTGTTTGGATGTGGAATTTTTTAACACTATAAAAGATGATAACAAGTTTGGTCTAACACATAGAATAGCTACTCCTAAAAACAACTAATGTCTAAAGGTGTTTAACATACGAACGAGTTTGAAGACTTCTAAATGCTAATTCTAAATTTGAATCTGTGAAGTTGCAATTCAAATTCTCTTAAGTCTTAGTCATGCTT
Organism: Dittrichia graveolens; assembly: GCA_038502395.1. NCBI lineage: Eukaryota > Viridiplantae > Streptophyta > Magnoliopsida > Asterales > Asteraceae > Dittrichia > Dittrichia graveolens. The sequence goes on along the minus strand of JARJIL010000002.1, from coordinate 7,848,458 downwards.
CAATTATGAAGTATGACTTGAATATTTATAGAAGGATAAAACAACAATATATGGTTGGAAGTAAGGTGGTAATGAGAATATAATATTCAATTGATAAAGTAAATGGGAGTGAAAGTAAACATATTTGTTGTCGGTTATGCTCTTGTATCTTGATTTTTGATGCTAAAAACTTTCATCATCCAAAATATTTTCGATATCTTGACTTTCATAAACATGTTTGTTGTCGGTCATGCTTTTGTACTTGAAGATCTTTGAAATATTCTTTCTTGAATAAATTTAACCTTTTCCATCATATTAAAGTTCTAACCTGTTAGCTTCACTTTGCAAAGCTAAAAGTGCAAGTACTTATACAAATAGAAGATCTAAGGCTGTAAATGAACAATACTTGTTCAGCCTTTGACTTAGATAAAATTACAAAAAACATAGAAAGTAACCCAATACTTTACCGATAAGATAAGAAAGCATAGTTGAGCAAGTGATTGCTCAGCTAAACGAAAAACTCTACTTAGCTGATCAAATCAGATCTTAAGTACACGGTGAGCTAAGCATATAGAATGATCGGTTATGGCTTACTTGTCTTATCTTAACAACAATGTTAAGATAATTTCTAGTTTATTACAAATGATAGTTTTGTTAAGCTCAAATCTTATGTTTTTTTTAATAAGATAGTTTAATTTTTGGATTGAAATGATTATCTCCTTAATAATACTGATTTGAAAGTTAATAATATGATAAAATTTGAGTAACGATGGTGCTTTTGATTTTGTTCTAATTAGGATTGCTTATGTAAGGTTGTAACTCAAGTTTTAGTGGTTGTACGCTCTCCCTTTAAGGGCATGTGTATGGCATCTTGGCTCCGTCTCGGGTTGCCATTTGGGCTCATCGAGTAGGCAATGAATACCTATACGTCCCCTATTTTGATACACAGCAAGTTGAGTGATCGGTTCCCCGCATTTGAGAGGTTATATCCTCTATTTCTCTTCTTTCTCTCTCTCCGCTTCTCTCTCTTGTGTGTGTATATATATATACCTATATATATACCAGATTTTTGGGTAGCTATACCAGATTTTTGAGTTGAAAAGTGACGGGATGCTGATATAGCATTCAAGTTAAGAAACCCAGCTAGTGGAGTTGCTATGCGGATGATCTAAGGAAAGGTTGGATCATGTGTGTACGCGGGACACATTGATAAATTAATGAAGTTTTTATGGGTTAAAACAATTATTACTATGATTGCTCTTGGTATTTTTACTACCGATCATCAACCACTTGAATCTTAAAATCTCTATGTTTTAACTTTTTTTACTTAAACCATTAAATTCACTTTTTAATTGATAATTTGACAATTGTCGATATATTACTAACGGGGAAGGTTCATTTGAGAACCAGTTTTATTGCAAGAACTGCGAGAAACATTTGTAGCTATTGATCATATTTAATCAAATGTTTATATTAATTATGGCAAACGTGTAATTAATTTAAAACATAGCTGTCATTATTAGTTTCCAAAAATGCTGGAGGGGTATTTTAGGCAAATTGCCTAAATTAAGGGGGGGACCACTTACCCCTAATTTTTTAAAACTAAAATATCTACCAAACGTAAAGGTATTAAAATATGAAAATTATAGAAAATTAACTAGAAAATTATGTTCTTTAATATGACATCCATATTGCTATACTTTTTTCAAAGAATTTTTTTCCATTTTTACCGGGGTTTTTTTTCAACACAGCATTAGATATTTGCAAATGTGCACATACCACTGTTTTTTTCGAGCACAAGTGCATATAGGTGCACATGTGCAAATTACAATAGGTGCACATGTGCATATACCACTGTCTTTTTTCAACACATACAATAAAGTCACATATACACGGTGCATATGTACCCAACTTGTTTATACTATTAGGTTTTATTTTCGCACAGGTGCGTATATACACCGTGCACGTGTGCATATATGCACATGCACATATATACCTAGATGCATGTGTGCATGTGTAACTCAAAGTTGACTTAGTCAAACTCATTGCTAGGGCTGTAAATGAACCGAATGAACATGAACGGGGCTTGTTTGTATTTATTCATTTATCTTTAGCCGAACAAATAAACGAACATGAACGAAACTATTTGTTCGTGTTCGTTCATTTAACTTTAGCCGAATAAATAAACAAACACGAACGAGATTCAAACGGGCATTTGTGTTCAATTGTTTAAAAGATTAGTTCGTTCGTATACATTTTTGTTCGTTTTAAACAAACGTAAACACGCTATAATATAAATCCAAACATTATTAAACACAAATAAACACTATATATACGCACACACATATAATATAAATGTATATATACATATATATAGTAAAATATAAACGAACATAAACAAACGGATAACCAAACGTTCATAAACATAAATGAATGAAGGAGAGCTTTGTTCGTGTTCGTTCATTTTATTAAACGAAAGGAAAATATTGTTCGTGTTCGTTCATTTGTGTTCGTTTATGTTAGGCTAAAGTTAAACGAACGAACATGAACATAAATATTCGTTCGTTTATCCGTTTGTGTTCGTTTTTTTTCCGGCTAAAGTTAAACGAATGAACACAAACAAGCTCCCATTCGTGTTCATCTGGTTCGTTTACAACTCTAGTGTACGTGCAACTCAAAGTTGGTTTAGTCAAACTTATTGCCAACTCAAAAATTCTAAGAAAAATGATCTATGGAGTATAAGTACTTAATATATAACTTAAAAATTTTCAACAAAAATGTAAATGATTATGATTAATAAATAGAGAAGGAAGTAAAGAAAAAAAAAGAAAAAATAAAAGGAAAAATTAATTTTACTATCTTTAAAAAAGGAAAAAAAACACAAAAAAAAAGCTAATTGAATGAAAGAATTGCACAGATTATAAGAACATATGAAATGAATTCAAACAAAAAAAACGGCGCAACATATACTTGACAATTGCGCTGCCGTAATTTTTTAAATTACAATTATAACCTTTTTAATGTAATTTAATTATTTAAGACAAGATAATAATTGATTGGTCTACAATGGTTCTCACAATAAAAACGATTCTCAAATAAACTTTTCTCTTACTAATGGAATATATAACATCTTTCTTATCTTTTTTTCTTTCTCTATCATGAGTTATTAATTATTGGTGTTTTGGGATGGATTTTTTATTAATCTTTAGTTCTAGGAAGTTATAAATTAACAATTACTAGTGTAGTACCACATGAATTATTTATTGAAAATAAAAACAAAAAGCTAGTCATGTACACAACTACACACGAATCCTAAGTGTGATCGGTTGGGATATTATTTGTAAAGCGTGTACGATGAATCGGTCAATTAAGTATATTCAATTTGATTATGGTTTCGAAAAATATGATCCAAACAAAACCAACTAATTTACAATTTGGTTGGATCATTTTTACAAATTTGGTATTTTATTTAAACTATTTTACGTACTTTTAAGTATGTATTTTTTAAAAATTCTATACTCTTTTGATAAATTATAAGGAAAACTCATATTTGTTGTAGTGTATTTAACATAGCATCATAACAAAATATAAAATCTTGTATTCATGTATTCTAATAAGATATCTTGATGCCTCAATTATTCAAAAACATGTGTAAAAAGGTATATCAATAAAATATTCATATAAAATTTTAGTTTTCTCATACTTTAATCATAATATTTTTATGTCAAGTATTAACATAGATTTTATTATATTGTAAAAGCAAGAAAATAAGATCATAAAACAATTAGCATGCATGTAGGTTTACGTCAACATCTAATAATCAAAACGATCTCCAGAATGAAAAGTTCAAGTTTGGCAAAATTGACATAGCAAATAATGGTTAATATATATCATGATAATTTATAAAATAAAGATTTAACATACTCAATTGTTACTTTATCATTATTTTTATATTGATTCGGTCTATGAATATTCAAAACAGAGTAATATGCTATAAGCTAAAAATCAAATATGATACACAGTGAGCATCTAACGATAATCAGAAAATAACTTTTTTGTGTCATGTTTTTCTACAATACTTAAAACGAACTCGTTTAGTTAGGTTCGTCTGTTAGCTATTAAGGTTTCTTATATATAGATCCTTTTCTTTGTGGTTTGGGCATTGTATTTTTTTATCATTAATAATATTGTGCATTTCACCTTTAACTTTTACATGGTGTCAGAGCCACAATCACAATTCTCTTATTACACGTCGAAAGTATAGTTAGACTATCCGCATCGGAAGGAACCTGACTTGGGTGAACGTGGCAAGCCGATGGGAACACCATCGCCCCCCATCACGTAATGTGTGTTCCCCAACCCCATCGAGACGTGGAACCCGTTGCGGGTACCTCTTTTTTTCCTTCTTCTCTCTTTCTCTCTCTTATAATATATAATTTTTTATTAATATTTGATGTAGGGTAGAATATGGTTGGATGTAGGAGTTTGTGGGTTAAAGAGGGTTGGAGGTGGGAAATGATGTGAATGTTGATCATGTAGCAGTGAATTTAATAGGGTAATATGGGTTGGATGCGGATGGTCTTAGTCAAATAATTTATAGAATAAAAGTGAGAATTTATTTCTTTGGTTTTGTTTACTTTGTATAACAAAAATTATATACATTATAAAAGACTGAAAAAGATTTATATACGTTAGTTAGTTTAGCTTGGTTTGTTTACTTCTTTTGTTTAGGTTGGTTTATTTTTGTGGTGATAATAGTATTTTATTTGCTATTAAAAATAAATCATCAAAAGCATAAAATAGATCAAAGTTAGTATTTTCGGTTATACTCGATACTCGTTATAACCAAACTGTACCCGAATCTACCCATAACCGATACCCCAATATTATATACGGTTCGGTTAGTGGATAATATCCTATCATTAAAATAACCGAATTACCCAACCCAAATTAACCGATAACCGAAAAAAATAACCGAATGACACCCCTAACTATCACCATTAAATCAAATATTGTAATTTGAATTATTATTAAATTAAATTAGAGTAATCTTATGTAGTTAATGGGTTTAAGTTACATTTGTCTTTCTTTAATTATGATTTCTGACTTAGCTTCTTATTTAATTATGAGTAGTTACATTTAGGTTGTCTTTACTCATATTTAAATTTATATTAGTGAATATGAGTTACTCTCACATTAGAATAAATATTGTAATTTAGATTATTATTAAATTAAATTAGAGTAGTCCTATGCGGCATTGCTTTGGATGTGTGCTTTTTGAAATTGAAGACGATTAGTGAGAGCTAATTTGATAATGGATGAGTGGTATGTCAATGGTTGGTGGATTCCCTATATAATCCGACAAACAAGTATAATTGTAGATTGGTAAGTCGAAACCTTGAATATAATATAAAACGTGGGTATGTCGGAGGTTCATTCAAGAATTTGAGGGTTTTGGTGTCTGCTCCTATCAATTTGTAAGGTAACCATAGATAGATTGAATGAAGGCATGTTTTCAAAGTCTTAAACACATTTCAGAAGAGGAAAATGACAGGCATCAGATGAGTTTCATTGGCATACGATTATGATAATTCTTAAAGGTATGTCTGTTTTTCTTCTTGAAGGTATTTTTTAATTTCTATTGAAATTAAACGTGATTGAGTTGCTAAGAAATATTATAGTTTCATAACTTGATATTATAGTTGCATAATTAACGTCCAAGGAAGTTGTTCGATAAAATGTCCGTAAGAAAGCTTTATTTGTATTATACAAAAGAGGTTAGTTCTTCTTAATAACATCACTTTCTTACGCTTTTATGACATTTTTCTTCTTTTTAAACTTTTGTATAGTTCAATTATTTTCATTTGTTTTATCATTTAGTTTCGTTACTTAATTTTGGTTATATTATTGCAGGAAATCGATCTTAACATATACAAAAGGGTTTTCATATATATTAAGTGTGGCTATGATTTGTTATCCACAACTTCTTCTTATGTGATCCATAGTTGTTTCCTAATACAACCATTATTAGATACGTTCTTAAATTAGATTTATGCTACAATGATTCATGTTGTTGCTTTGTTGCCAATTGCTCCAGTATCCCAAAATTCAATATAAATGGTTATTGATTTATAGATTCTTTGTTGTTGATGTCTGTGGAACCCTATCTCAATTGTTTCTCTTGCAATTATTATTGATTTATTTTTTATCAGTTATATCATCACTAATAAATTTTCAATTAATACATAATTTCACTAAAATGTTTGTAAGAGTAGATACGTTTGGATGCAATTTGAGATTTAATTTTAATGTTTCAAATCTTTTTCATTAGACCAGTGTCATGAAGTGGTAGTTGTATCCGTATGTTTTATATTGTTCTATATCACTCTCACACATATGTGTATTTGTATATGTATACATTATACACTTTTGAATCATAATTGTTTATAATGACGTAAGGTTTACAAGAGCTTATGATTTGATTCGACAACCAATGGATATTAGAAAAAATTACAAAGCAAACCATAACTTCTTCTTAGGTGATCAATAATGAGCCATATATGTGTATCATACTACCTCATTTATTATTGGGCTTGCAAAGCTTTTTAGCTTGACAATTTCTATTTCAAGCATGATGTAACACCGTATTTTTAACCCAAAAAATTTTCACTTTTAATTACATTGTGGAAGCGTTTATAAACACCAAAGTAATTACAATTAATTACAACCCACTGTTTACAAAATATCAGTATTACAAAACACGGCTCGTCACAAATAATCTATCAGAGTCCTAGGTGATTACTCCACAAGCTAACCACTCTCAGCCGAGCCGCCGACTTACCAAAACCTGTAAAAAGAGTGAGAGGTGGGGGTTTAGCACAAAGCTAAGTGAATGGAGTAACACACAACAGATATATCAGCTTGAACCGCATGATATCAACAACCACAAATAAGCACCCTCGGAAGACCGGCGGTTCTGCAGGAACCTACAACCAATGCCGGCCAAAGCAAAGGTTTACCGATAGTCCATTTGCTATCCTCACACAATATCATCCTCTGGTAGCAACATATGCATCTCCTGATACTGCTTAGCCAATAGCAAATGAACCCATCCCATAAGCCCAGTCGTAAACTGACTTCCCTTCCAACATGTATACATATCACAGAATACAACAATTAACATTCACAGTTAATTAACCAACAGATATACAATTTATCCAACAATAGTTGCAACCAAACCATTACAACTAATATCACCCGTGATCAAACATCCACTCACCTCAAGTTTTCAGCTTTCCACTCAGTGATCTAATGTTACTGAGCCTTGTCTGTTCCTGAGCACACAACAAACTGAAATCAGTATCCAATTCATAAATATATATATATATATCAATCATATATTTATATCCATTTAATCAAACATAAGCATGTAAGATTCACATATGAATATACATATATCACATAGCATTAAACAATGCAAACAACAGCCAAACTATCGGATTTCATGAGAAATCCGATACTATCATCGGATTTCACCAAATCCGCAACTATTATCGGAATCCGCCACCTTTTATCGGATTTGAGGGAATCCGATACACCCATCGGATTTCCACACTTGGTATCTTAACTTGTCACCCACAATCGGATTTGATACTTAGGAATCCACCCTCGGATTCAAGCCATCGGATTTCTAATTATCGGATTTACCATGCTCCGGATTCTAAGTTCCGGATTTCACTTGTTTTGGATTTATTGTATCGTTTTTTACCATCATCACCAAAATCCGCCACCTTCATCATCCCTATAATCCGACAACTTCAAGTTTTGTATAAACCAACTTTCCAGATTATACAATTCATCTACAAGGTTATAAAAACACATATAAACATGTTTAAACACACAAGCATGCATCAAAACACCAAGAACACCAAATCCGATACACTCATAGAGCATGTTCAAATGATGTCCATATCAAACCTACTCAAAACCGTAGCATGTTAATACTAATCAATAGCATGTTAACAAGAATCATGAAATAATCAACAACCTTCAAAGCTTGAATCACACAATCAAGAATCACCACAATCCGATTGCTTTTTGTTTCTTCTTCTTTTGCTCTCGGTTTTACACACTAATTCACACACACATACAATACTTCAAAGTGAAGTAATAATTATGCACAACCCACGTATATGTGATTGAAAGCAGGAGGTGGCATCATTTAATTAACTAAACACATGCACACACAAATCTGCATATATACATACATATATATAACCAATAGTAATTAAGTTAATGATTTATCAATTAAATCAAACATAATAATTCACGTGTAACATACCCCAAAGCCTACGTTTCTACTAGGCCCCATCTTAGGATGTTACACATGAGTCTTTTTTACTAATCCGAGTTTTTGTTTTTTTTCTTGACTCATTTGTTTCTTGGAGGCAAAAGAAGCTTATATTCTAAAGAAAATGTATCATGCGTGTATGGACCTTTATTGCTTGATACCAATATATTGGTCAATTCGTCTTTGGATAATATCATATCTTAGAGTTTGATAATATATAGATTTTTGTATGATAAAGGAGAGTGTTTTTAATTAAAAAGTGACTGGACTTTTAATTTGTAGAACTTGAAGAATCGGATAGCACTTGAATTAATTCCTCAATAATCTTTTATAAGCATGTAATTTTTGAATATAGATTCTATCCCCATGTACATGTTAGATGTTGTGATGAGGATACTTTTTTGGGATGAAAGAAATAAACTTGTGGGAAGTTGTGTTTATTGTTCATGTACAAAAAACCAATATGTCTATGATGGTTTCTGTTTTATAAGTTTAAAAAACTTGCACATGCATATGAGGTCATAAAATCTATATCAATATGTGTATTTTGTGTTTTGAATGGTTGAAATCAAAAGTTGAAATTTGACTATCTTGAGGGTTTGTGTATATAGTGGTATATGTTTGGGTATTGGACTCACAAGTGCCTAGGATCTCTTTTCTCTCTTTATGGTCATATAGGTTACTTATTTTATGGGTGTTTTCACATTTGAGAGTTTTTTTTAAAATCTAGATGCAATTGAGTAATATAATTTGGGTGTGTGTTGTTACATATTTACTTTTGGTCAGTTCTTTGAGTGATTTTTTTGTGTGTTTGAGTTTTGTATATAGACTTATTCTAGATCATACATTTTCTAGATAAGAAGACCAAATGTGATTGTTTTTTTAATTATTTCATATTTAATTTTACAATCTCTTTGTTTATAGTTTATAAAGGTCATTTAATCAACTCAAGTATAAATTTTTGAAAGATCAAACATATAATAATGTTGCTAGCAAGGGATCTCTAACAATGTATGACGGGTTCAGTTTTGTTTGCCAATACCTTCCTTTAACACTTGTGAAAGGTATTTCCGGCTTATAAATTTTCTTATATTAATTTTTCAATGGACGGGTCATGTCCATTCCAGACCCATAAAAAGAACAAAGCCGGATACTTGGCCCTCACATTGTATATTCAAGTTATATGATTTATTCTCTAATTCATTTCCCTTGTCTTACTTCAAAAAATTGTTTATTTGTGTATATTGGTATTATTAACTTTTGAGTCTCTTCAATATGCAACATATGCATCCCGCAGACAAAAAGAGGTAATAAAGATGGTTCAATGAGCCTAAAGTTATATATTCTCCAATGCGTCACACATGGATAAAGACTTCACACATTTATAAAGACTTAAAAGCATTTGTAAACCACATTGATGATTTTTAAGAAGTGAATTTAGTGGTACCAACACTTAATTTAGCAATGGGGATCACTCTATAGAGACTGCTTCATTTGCTTTTTTTACAACTAAAGGAAACACCAATGCATAAACAAATTTTCTACTAATAAACATGATATCAAACTTTACATCCTTTTTTTATAATTAAAAGGGATTTCAGGTAATTTAAATAATGTTAGAGAGACCATCTAATTCAAGACTCCAAGTTAGATGTCTAATGCTATTAGCTCGTCGTGGTCGGTAGCTTTTAGTTGATTATTTTTTGCATAATAACCTAATTTTTTTTAAATGGCTGGATCATTTGATGTTTACTTATTTTCACCCGTTTTGAATCTCCGGCACATGTTTTGACTTTATTTATGTTCTTGATCATTTGAGCAAATCTCTTGGCCGCTCACAAGCATGGTCCTTGCTTGGCCTAAAAAAGTGTAGAGTTACATATATGTTCTTAGCGTTGTTATGTGATTGTTGCTATAAGTTTGAAATGGAAATCTTATAGAATCTATAAGTTGATTGGCAAAGGTAAATAGATATTAGTTTCCACTCATGATTAATTGGCTTCATTTGGTTAGGGGTGTTGTTTATCAAAACTATTTCAGTTCAAAATGGGTCATCTACCACATATCATAGTAATTAAAGCACATCTCAACTTTTCCCCAATTTCCCTGTAAAAATATGTTGTGTGTAAGAGAAATTATCTAGAATGACCCAATGGCCAATCTCATATTTTGTATAATACATGCTGACTTGTAATTCAAATACTCACATTCAGTTGTATGTTTTCACTAGGCCCATAGAGAGTTGGAGGTGTTTTGGCAATGCCTCCTGCTTTTGGAAAATGAAATGTGAAATCTAGGTATTTAATTAACCATTTTACAGTCATGTGTCTTGACTGGAATCAAGGTCCAATTTTTGTTGATAAACACTTAAACTCTTAATTTTTTCTTTAGTTTTTAGGACATTGGTTATCTCATGGGTTAGAGTCTTGATCCTGCGTTGATCTTTGCTACAATCTCTAACAAATTGCATAAAAAGGGTAGCTACCTATTCTATTAGAGACCTTGCATGTTACATATATCATATTATTTTCACTTTTATGTTCCTTGTGGTAAGTAATTTGACATTAACTCTAATAGCTACTATTTTTAGTTACTTTGCCCGGCTTTATTATTATTTATTTTAATCTAAGTGTTTTAAATTAAAAGGCTTGTGATTGTTTATTTTAAGTTGTTTGAATACATAGACTACATTTGGCTTTTTTAAGTTTATTTAAATAAAAGAATAATTTTGTAAACCTATATGCTAACATTCAACTAACAAGAATTATCCTACTTAAAATATATTAGAGATAAAACCATCTGTCAAAGATCTTACATGCTGACACGTGTTTACACGAGTTTGAAACTTATCATTCTCTTTAAAATAAAATGTAACCAATCCTATATGATATTAGTTTTGGAGTGTTATTTTTGAAATTGATGTCAGTTAGAGTGTAGAGTTTGATGATATGTCATTATATAAGAATTTTGGGGTTTTTATTGTTTCTTTAAGTTGAGTTTAAATGATTAAGTTTCTTTTCAGTTACAATTGTTTGGTTCTTATGCACTAATGAACCAATAGCATGTTTCCATAAAAAAACATAAGTTACAAATGTCAGTTAGAGTGTAGAGTTTGATGATATGTCATTATATAAGAATTTTGGGGTTTTTATTGTTTCTTTAAGTTGAGTTTAAATGATTAAGTTTCTTTTCGGTTACAATTGTTTGGTTCTTATGCACTAATGAACCAATAGCATGTTTCCATAAAAAAACATAAGTTACAAATGTCAGTTAGAGTGTAGAGTTTGATGATATGTCATTATATAAGAATTTTGGGGGTTTTATTGTTTCTTTAAGTTGAGTTTAAATGATTAAGTTTCTTTTCGGTTACAATTGTTTGGTTCTTATGCACTAATGAACCAATAGCATGTTTCCATAAAAAACATAAGTTACAAATGTAAAAATTATACTATTTACAAAATCTCATACATAACAACCACATATGATGATATACAACAGACTGCAAAATTCTATCAATCTATTCCAACAAATTGCTCATGGAAAACAACCCACCTCGGAAGAAATGTCATCTTCTTACAATACACTTTTTGACTAGCAAACATAATCCTACTCAAAATACAGAAATATAAAATCATATATCACAAATATTGCATGCTAGCCCGTGTTTACACGGGCTTGAAACCTAGTTCCTTTATATAATAATTAACAATTGTAGTGAGTGAGAGACAAATAGGTTTCAAGAATAAATAATTTAAGATTAAGTGAGAAAGACAAATAAGTATCAAATAAAACCCATCAATAAACAACTATGAAGTAATTGTATATTCAGATTGAAAGAATATGTGGCAGAAGATAAAGATTATTATATATAAAAAGGATACGTACTAGATTCTTGGGAGGTGTAACTACTAAGCCACCGATGTGTAGATCGAGAACGTACCATTTGGAAAAGAACATTGGATATTTAGATGAGCACTCTATGAACGGTGACAATGAGGACTCTTGAAATTAAAAAATTAATTTCAAAACCTCTGGTCATCATGATCTCCAACGGTTATCGAATTGTTGTACTTCCTCATCGTCTCCATATTTCTATGATTTTTTAAAATTTTTGTGCTGGTAACATATTGTAAATATAGAGTGAATAAGAGAAAAAAAATGAAGAGTAAAAAGTTAATTATGTATTAGTTAATCTTTAATTTATAGAAGTATAATAAATAGGTATATTCAAAAGTCAAATTCAAATATTTTATAATTATTCATAAAAAAATATTATTTTTTTGATATTTTGTTTATCGTTCCTCTACGAATCTAAAAATAAAATATCGATTTGATTACTTAACATAGATTTCGGTATGATTTTTCAGCTCGGGGTATTTTAAACAACCCTAATGGCAGCCACTATATAGCTAATGTATAAATTAACAAGCTCCATGCATGACGAGTCGTCTACTGAAGTAACTTGGAAGGCGTGCATATGGATACATATATGCAATATATATACTACTTTCATGATTTAATTCATAAGATGCAGTAGTCGACTTGTACGTACAGCAACATGTCCAGCTGGCTCACCATGCATGTGGAGCTTCAATATAAAAAACTTTGGTTTACCCAATGAAACTGAAAGTCAGCTCGAAGGTGAACCCATGTGCCGTATACTCGATTTTGCCTTACAATTAAGTGTGTCGTTAGTGGTGATTAATGCAAAAAAGAAAAAAAAATTGAATATGAAAAATGCGTTGACTAAAACGATTTCAAACCAATAAACCGTTGACTAAAATGTCCTTGTAATTCTGTTTAATTTGGAGCAGCAAAATTCAAAGCAATTAACCGGGAGCTAGCTTTCTCAATTTTTATGGATTAAATAGTGCCTAAATACTCCAGGCATCTTTCACACATTTTATTTATTTTGGTGTCGTTAATTTTCAATAAATCTAATATATATATATATATATATATAGGAGGGTTCATGCGAAAAACATGTTATTTGCGAAAAGTGCGAGAAGCATTATAAGCCTTAGGATCAATTAATCAATGATTAGGATTGATTATGGTATTTTGGTAAATAAATGAAACTCTAGGTATATATTAAAATCAAATAAAGGTTATAATAGTCTTTGACTTAAAATTATATTTAATCACTCCTTAAATCTCTCCATCTCTCTCTTCATCGACGCCCATTCCTCTTCCCTTATCTATTCTTCCCCATTTTGAGAAAAACCTAATTCTCTCCATATGCTGCCGCCTCTATTTGCTCCGGCGCCGCCCCTTATATACCCGTCGCTTCCATCTAGCAAGCACCACTAACCACCTGCTATTCGACCACCGACCCCACCCCTTCCGAAGTAGATCTCCGCTGGCCGACGAAGAGTAAATCAACTGTGAGGCGATGCAACCGCCGCCGTCGGTAACCACCGATGTCTCCTTTAGTCACCGGTCGTCGATAACCACCGCCATCCCCTCTAGTCGCTGGTCGTCGATCACCTAGATCTACACCGCCTTCACCGGTGCCATCGGCCAACCATCAAAGAACACCAACAATCGAAGACTATCATAGGTTGTTCATCTCAGATCCGCGCCAACCACCGCCCTCACCGGTGCCATTGGCCATCGATGTTGTTGTTCATCTCCGATCCGCCCCTACAACAGCCTTCACCATCGAATAACACCAACAATCGAAGATTATCAATGGTTGATTTTTAGGTTTATACAGTGTGTTTATTTTTTCTACATCTTTATTCATCATAGAACACCAACCATTGGTTTTTTCTAGATCTTTATTCATCATAGAACAACATTTTCTAGATCTTGTTTCTAGCGATGATTTTATATTGAGAAGAATAATCAAGATTATCACTGATTCTATTTTTCTTCTATTTTTGCTCGATTAAAATGGATTTTGAATATTTTGGTTTCTTGTTCATATCAATAACGATATATGTTAATTATTGGTACTTATGTTATGATGTTCTTGAATCTGTATATTCAAGTAGATAGGTATGAATATTGTGAATAAATTTTTTAATTCTTATAGGATTGAATCTGTATATTCATTTTTGTGTTTGTGTTATTATTTTAATTAAATGTTTAGTATTGAACACCCTTAATAGTCTTAGGGTTATTTAATTCTTATGGGATTGAATCCATAATTTTTACGGGATTAAACAGTTTTTTATGTGATTCTTACGGGATTGAATCTATAATTCTTATCGGTTGTGTGTTCAAACGTTTTTTTTTGTTTAAGGTTTTTGTTTATTATTGAACATAGTTGTTTATTATTAAATATTCATGAGTTAATTGTTTATTAGTTGTGTGAAGGGTTTTGTTTATTATTAAACATTCATTCATTCTAATTTTGATTATTGTTTATTATAGTTTACTAATGAACACTCCTCTCTTTTTTATAAAGAGCACGGAGGATTTTAAAAGTAGAAAAAATCAAAACAGAAAATAAAATAATTAATTTGAAAAAAAGTCACAGAAATAATATTAAATAAAAGTTTACTAGTGAACAAAGTAATAAACATAATTTTTAATAATTAAAAACTCATAAATTTTTTGTTGTGTTCATCGTTGAATACCGTAAATTTAATATTTTACTATTAAATTATTTGTAATTTATTTTGTTTAAAAAATGAAGGAGAGAGAAAAATAGATTGGAGAGAAAAATAATATTTGTTTACTAATGTGTCATTTTGAATTAAAATAAATGAAAAACAAGATTAATCTAAGCCATTAGATCAAATACAAATAAGAGGTCAGAATTACTTCTCGTACTTTTCGCAAATAAGACATTTTTCGCATGAACCCTCCCATATATATATATATATATATAATATTTCATATCATATTATTTAAAGTAGACTTTGATCATAACATGTAGGTGAATTGAAGGTCAACCTCCATCAGCTCCTGTTGTTAGAGATATCATTATCTAGATCTCCAGATCAGACCATATTTAATTGTAGGTTACCATTCTATATTTCATTCATTGGCCTATATATATATATATTCTCACCAAGAGAATGAGAGATCATAAATTAAGCACCCAAAAGAAACAAAGATACACAGGCCAAGAAGCCAGGAGATATGACATCTGTTGGATCGATGGAGGGCAACGGAGACACAGGTTACTTTTTTTCTTTTTTCCCAGCAGACGTACGTATCCTCCTTCAACTTTTTTTCTTTATAATTTTTTTAGAGACTGCATGTTGTCTCTATTTTTTTTTTGATATTAGCGCCTATAATTTAGTACGGAGGGAAATTTCTCGCTAAAGTTTTAGAGACCACTTATGGTCTCAAAATCTTAAAAAGTATTTGCTTTTTTTAAAACAGATGTCGAGACAACAAGTTGTCCTAGCTAGTAGCTAGTCATCTTTCTCCATAATCTCCCAACGCATGTTTCATGTTTTAATATATAGTTCGATGTAAAAACAGTTTATTTTTTTTAATTTTCTTATTAACATGCACTCTAACCTGCAAAAGAACCGATTACTATAGAGAAATTTAAAAATGTCGTTTTAGCTAAACTTAGAATACCTATACCTATATATAGTATAGTAGGTGTCTAAATAACACCTCAAATGAGTATATGAAAACGAAAGGAGGTGAATCCGTGGGCTAATTTCCTAAATCAAAGTTGACCAAAATGAAAATTTCTTCATTTCGTTGTTTTTCTAATCGCTAATTTTCATTTTATGTTACTAGTAATTACGATCAAATGTTATCCTTTACTGTAGTTTAGTATAGTATTTTCTTTTCTTAAAAAAAACAAAATATATTATAATAATTAGATTAGATTTAGATTGTGGTATTTTTATTTTCCTGCAGTCCTCAACGAAACATCATCGAAAACTACAATGGCAGACGCACCACCATCACAACAAGCACCAGGTTCAGAATTCAAACCAACACAAGAACAGGCATTGCAACAAGAACCAGCAGGAACTGAACCGGCACATGAACCACCAATTCAACTTAATCTTCCTCTTCGGGATCTATTTAATGGTAAGTTTAGGGTCTGCATGTTGAGTAAATTAACTGCTCAACATGATGTTTGTTTATTTAGTAAATTTAGGGTCTACTCACAAGATTAACACAAGTGTCAAAATTAATAGATGATGTGAGGAAAAATAATTAATAAACTCCACATGTCATTTTGTTATGAGTAAGTGGATGAAGTAGTAGGAAAAAACAGCAGGATATATCATTTTTCTTATAATTTTGATAAGCTTTTAAGTCAATTTTTCAGATTTACGAGGTTATAAGTTTATTCTTAAAACTTATTTATGCTTATAAACTCGAGTTAAGTGAAAGCTAAATGTAACTTACAAATTTATTTAAATTATTAGTAAGTTTGTTAGAATTTCAAGAACTTCGAACTACTAACTCGATTCTCAACTGAATAACCACAAAATATTCACAAACAACAAAGATAACACAGCTCAACTATATCTAACGAGATGTGTAAATCAAACTTTAACCATAACCCTCAAATCATTCATCAATACAATGAAGATTATAAAATCACGAAGAAAAAAGAATGCAGAAATGCAAGAAATCATCAGAGGTATATTCTTGTGTGTGGTTTTTTTTTTCTTCTTTCCTTCCTGACCACACAAACCACTGACTATATAAATATCCTCAACTCCACATTTGCAAACAGATACTTTCACTTTGAAGACTTTACAGATTCGGTCCTTGTATTACCCATCTACTCTTTTCTTCTTTTTTTTTTTCCTTTTGCAGCTTCATGTTTCTCCCTGAAATTTAGACAAGCCACAATAAATAGCAGTTCTATTATTTTAATTTCAAGATTGCTGAAAATATTATATTATGATTTTCATCATAGTTTAACAAAGTTCATAACCCAAACACTATATATGACACAATTAGAGAGAGAGAGAGATTGCATGAGCTGTAATATTCAAATCGATTTTTCTTTTTAATAAACATACATATATACATATACATATACATATACACACATATATATATATATGGGAAGGTTCCGTTGAGAACCGTTTTTATTGCGAGAACCGCGAGAATCAATTTTAGCCGTTTATTTTAGAAAATGGAATTCATGGATGAAGAGCGTCGGGGGATTGAATATAGCAAGGTGCATGTAATGAATTCATAGGTAGATAATCCAACTAAAGAATGGAGAATTAAACGACTCAGATTGATTCTCGTAATAAAAACGATTCTCAAATAAACTTTTCAATATATATATATATATATTTCAAATTATAAAAATCACATACATATTGATGATTTGAATTTTTAGTAATATATCATGACTAAGAAATAGTAAATTACATCTTTAGTACTTATGGTTTAAGTATTTTCAAGAAACTAGTATTATAGGGCAGATTTTAGGGGTTTGGTCTCTTCCTTCTTGAATTTCTACTAAATTGATCCCAAGGCATTTTAATCCCTTATTCATTTATATATGTATTCGTTTACTTTCAATATTTAAATGATTTTATATTGGTAAACGATATCGAATTCTCAAAAATAAAACATTAACTCTATCTTTTTTCACTCCTCTCACTTTTCTCTCCACACTTAACTCGATAAAGATGATGAACAAAAAGTAGATCGACCCACTCTGAATCATGAAGATGATGAACAAAAGAAACCAAATAAATCAAAGATGATCGATGAACAAACTGAATGGAGATGCTAAACAAAAGCATATTGAAAATCATTGTGTTTGTAAACTTGAAAGATGAACAAAAACACGTACACCCAAAATAGACACTGCAAGGTAATGAAGAAGGTTAATTTAGAAAAATGACTAAATCAATTCACATCAAGTTCTGGTTCTCAAGAAAGCTTCAAAGTTGTCTTTGTCAAGCTCTATGCTTGAAGCAGGGGCGGACCCAAGGCAATTCCAATGGGGTACGGGACACCATCCAATTTTATCCGCGTAGTGTAAATTTTGATTTTTTTGAGACGTTGCTACTATCTATTTCAAATCCTATGTCCGGTGCTACCATCCATTTCAAATCCTAGGTCCGGTGCTACCATCAATTTTAAATCCCGGGTCCGCCCCTGGCTTGAAGGAGAGCTCAGGGGCGGACCCAAGGGTATTCGAACGGGATCACGGGATACCATCTAATTTTGTACGCGTAGTGTAAATTTTGATCTCGCGTAGTATAAATTTCGATTTTTTCAAGATGGTGCTACCATCCATTTCAAATTTTAGGTCCGGTACTACCATCCATTTTGAACTTCATAAATACGAACAAGGAAGATGTGAACTTTAGATAGATCAAATCAATTTACACCCAAACTATGCCATATCAGTTTACACTGAAAGTCGGCGACGCCATTCATCATTCACCATTATTGTTTCATTATCAACACCATCGATGTACACATATACCCAAATCAATTTAAACACACCAAACACAAACACGAACACACACCGTAAACAAACTAACCATTTATCCAAATCAAACTACGGACCGGCCCTTTAATTGATTGTGGTAAAGCAGAGGACTCTTTACATGTTGTGTATTCTTGAATTAGTTATAAATCACAGGGGGTATTGTGTAATTCTCTTATAGTAGATGGTGGTTAGCTGTGTGAGAGCTTATCTCCTTATGAGCGGAATTAGGTCTCATCTAACTGTATTAATTCTAAATTTTTCTTCTTTATGTTCGTTCATAATATATAAAATATTTCTTTTATCACCAAAAAAATTGGTGCTTAACTTTATCTTTCGATGAATAAATTAGTATTAGCTTAATTAATTTTTATCTTATTTTACTTTTTTGGTAAAACATATATATATAGTGGATAGGAGAAGAGACTTCGCGGATGTTCGTGACCGTCTTTATGAAGCATCGATGAATGGTGATTGGAAAGCTGCTTTAGACATCCTAAATACACCAAAAGAATATAATTACCCAAAACTACTACAATGTAGCATCAGTGACAGATCTGAAACAATGCTTCACATTGCAGTTTCAAATCAAAGAAAGAATTTTGTTAGTAATCTTGTGAAACTGATGAAAAAGGAGGATTTGACGTACCAGAATGAACATGGCAACACTGCCCTATTTCTCGCAGCTATAACTGGAAATGTCGATATTGCTAGGATTTTGCTGGATAAAAACGAAGGCCTCGTAAAAATCCCTAATAAAGCAGATGTGTTACCACTTTTTATTGCTACTTTATATGGAAAACCTGAAAACCCTAAAATGGTTGAGTTTCTCTACGAAAAAACGAACCTTAATGAACTGGATAACAAGTATACGAAATGGGTTTACCTGCAATGTCTTGAAGCTGAACTATTTGGTAAGCGTGTGTGTGTGTGTATTTAATTTGCTAATTTTAATAATTAGTCATGACATTTTTTTCTCATCGATCAAGTAATTAATCACGTACTTTTCAATGTTTTGCAGGTACCGCTCTGCGAATATTCAATGAACAAGAAATTGTTCAAGAATTGACTGCATTTTTACTTGGAGTATTGGCTAGAAAGCCTTCAGCACTTAATGAAACAAAGCCCCGACATAAAATCTTCGATTCAAGTAAAGTATTCAACTATTCATCACAATATGCATTAATGCATGCATGTTCCACGCATCTCTTAATTAATTAATTAATTAATTAATGCCAGTCTTCAAATTAAAAGTTAATTAATTAATAATTGTTTGTGGCTAGCTTGAGAATTATATATATCGTGAGAACAAATTATCCTTCTTTAACATGTTTTTACATATTACGCTGAAGGTTCGATCGTTCGTAATTAACCAAGCTAGCTTCACAGCCGATGGGATATATTATTTTTTCAATAATTAGAACTCTTCAAATATTTTAGAAAATGATAGAAAAAGATCGAAAAATGAAAAATAAAAACGTGTATTCAATTTGTAAAACGTGATGCCAATGTTTCGGACTTAATTTCGCATTAATAATTTAGAAAAGTTGAATTGATAACTGTTTTTAATACGAAAACTGTGAGAACGGTTTGTAACACCATTAATGACTCATTAATATGTATATTTTGGTCTTTTAAATATTTTTCTAATTGTAAATTGCCTTTGAGTGGACCGTCGTTAAAGAAAGAGGGTTGATTTTCCCAATTACTCCTCATTAATGCGTCATATGACTTATTAATTGACCATTAATGAGCGGTCAATTTTATTGGTTATTGATGTATTTTAATCAAGTGTCTAAGATTGATTCTTACAATAATCGCAATAAAGATTGTTCTCAAATAAACTCTCCTCTGTATATATAAGATCTCAAGTCTATGTGTCCATGTGCATAGTGAAATTATTTTCATCATCGAGCATTAAAATTAAAATATAACTTCTAATTTTACTTGGCATTAAACTTGAGAGGAGGAGGACGTGATGATAGGCCCATATACTATAGCGGTTGGATTCCAAGACTATATATGCATATATATGTACATGTGCATATGCGTTCTATCTGTAACTGCATGTGTATATATATTTATATTTATGCGTGTCTATGTAGGTCTATCACGTACACTATCTCTGTCTCTCTATATGTGTCTGTGTTGTGTATTTGTGTCTATGTCTATGCATGCATGTGTGTGATTGTTTGCCGTTCATGTGTGTATGTATGTCTCTATGTATGACCAATGTCCATGACATGTGTTTAGGTATGTGAATATCTATATAAATGTGTGTGTATGTGACACTTTAGTTGATCACTTCTTTTTCAAGTTTCTTGTTGCAATTTATACTGTGTTTCCTTCACAAATATATATATATATATATATATATATATATATATATATATATATATATATATATATTTATTATGTATATTTTGATAAAGTAAAGCTAGCCTTGGGTACGTATTTGCAGTCATATGTTGTTTCAAGGGGAGACCTGATGCAGAGATAAGTGAAGCCATGCAATTACTAAAAAATACATTGAACTTTTTGAGGGATCAGCCTATGGATAAAATACATGAAATACTCAAAGGCCCCTTGACTTTGACAGACGGGACAACAACATACCCCAAACATGTACTTTTTGTAGCTGCAAAAATGGGTAACACTAAATTCTTAGTTGAGTTTTTTCGTCAATATCCTGATCTTATATGGCTAAAAAACCATAAGGACCAAAGTATCTTTCACGTTGCTGTCTCTCACCGTTATGAAAGTATCTACAATATTTTGATTCATGAGACCGGCTCTACGAAAGAGATCCTACTTGTTTCTAGGGATAAAGATAACAACAGTATGTTGCATTTAGCTGGAATAAGAGCACCAGAAAGTCGTCTTAAAGAAGTCTCAGGAGTGGCTTTTCAGTTGCAACGTGAACTATTATGGTACAAGGTACATACATACATACACATATAGATAGAGAGATCTAGAGATGAAAGTTCAAAATGAGAAGGTAAATAAATTTGAGAATGAAAAACTAAAATCTCATTCATTCATTGTATTTAATCATAAGATTGTAACTAAAAAGACTTTTTGTTTGAAAAGGGGTAAAACAGTAAACTTGCTTTCTGATCCCTCACTTCCCAATATAAGGCCAACTGACACACACTTCATCCCTGTCATCTCTCCTCTCTCTTCATACCACCATCACCTCCTCCAACAACCACCGTCACCTCCATCGCCTCATACCACTACCGTCACTCGGCCTCCAACGCCTCACTGCCGTTCTCTCTACTCTCTTTAAACAATGCCACCGCATCAAACCACAATCACTCAGCCTCAAACGACCAGCATCGGCACTCATCCTAACTGTCACTTATCAGCTTCGACAAACAAATCCACCGACGAAACAAAAATAGAACACCACAATCGCCGACAACTACCAGATCTACTCGGAAATTTTGATTCTATTTACATTTTTGTGTGTTTACTTCACCGCTGTCTTCAAATCAATGGTTCATCACTTCACCACCATAATTAGAGTGACGAAGACCATCGCCGCCGAACACAAACACCATCGCCACCAAACAGAGACTTTGAACAGGGACACTCTCGCCCCAAACAGAGCCTTTGAAGTCACTGCTTATCGCTCAAGCACCACCGCGTCACAACTACCGCTTGAATCACCACCTTTGTCGTCGGCGTACACCATCGCCGCTCAACCCACCACCGCATCATTATCACAACTTCAACACACCTCTGGCGATATTCTCACTATGTTGAGCGGCGACGATGAGATTATCATTTTAGATTTGAAATGCTACCATTTCAAATCTTTACATCTTCGTTTATTCTTTTTCTTCTGGATCTGGAAATTAAAGTACTGAAATGGAATCTATACAAGTCTGGGAATATGTTGATATAGAGGTGGTGAAAATCTCATGTAAGAAATACGAACCAAACAAATCTCACCAAATGCAAATCCTACCAAATACTAATCTCATTATAAATACAAAAACTTTCAAAAATCATACTCGAATCAAACACCCCCGAGTGAGTGGATATTTTTATTGGGTTTGCGTTTTATACAACACATAACATTACACAACATTTGAGGCCTTATAAATCTGTGATATATCAATAGAGGAAGTTGAGATTTCTGATCATTTCTCGTGTTATTTTTAGGAAGTCGAATCTGTGATGCCTTTTTATTCTCGAGATTGGAAGAACAACTTTAAGCAAACACCACAGCAACTATTCACCAATACACACAATAAGATGATTTTGGAAGGTGAACAGTGGATGAGAGGAACAGCCAGTAAATGCATGCTTGTTGCTACACTTGTAGCCACCATAGTGTTTGGAGTGGCTTTTACAATTCCAGGTGGCTACAATCAAAACAACGGCTTTCCTTTTTTTCTTCACAATGGACCCTTCATTGTGTTTGTCATATTTGACGCCATATCTCTGATCTCGTCTTCTGCTTCAATCCTTGTGTTTTTATCCATTCTCACATCTCATTACAATCCAGAAGATTTCTTAGAGTCATTACCCAGAAAACTAATTATTGGTCTATTAATGCTTTTAATCTCGATAATGACCATGATGACTGCTTTTGGCATCAGCTTCTTCGTGCTATATCGTCAAAAATTTGTCTTTGTAGCATGTTTCATTAGCGTACTAGCTCTTATACTAATTAGATCATCTATTCGACTACATTATCCTCTTCTCATAAATGCGTTTCGCTCAACATATCGTTCAAGGCATATCTTTAAGCCGGAGCAACAATTGATTTATCACCAGAATCCAAGGTACTAGTTTTGGTTGTGATGATTAGCTTTGAACCTGAAGTTTCATTGCAAGCTTTTGTTTTGTATTTAAAATCATGCTCTCATCGTTGAAGTTAATATATGTATTGTTGGTGTAGCATTTTTATTATTATTCAAGGTTACCATTTTCATCCATTTATGTGTGAATTAATAAATTTATTATCTTATATCATTAACCTGTCACTTGTTAAAAAACTTTCAAACTATATATGTTAATGCATAGTGCAACCTACCATACAAACATTAATGGAGATTTAGTGAGAGCTTTTGTTATCACTTATCGCTGAATGTCAATTTTCTTGTAGCGGTTATTTAAAGGGAGATGATCTGTATACAACAGATTTTTATCATACATAATAATTAGTTGTTGTTTGGACAATAATACTTTTGAATATGTGGATGAGAATAAAAGATAGTTGGGTTCTAGGGACATAAAAGTCACAATTGTTGTGTGTGGCAAAAATTGTTGTGTACAAATCATCTCCATTATTTGAAACAACGAAAATAAAATGTTTCAGTCCACTCAACTCAACCCAAACTTCTTTGACATGTCCATTTTACTACGTCTAGTTGAGATGATAACTAGCCACTTCAGTTAATATGATCAATGTGTACATATGTGTTGAGGTTTGCGTATGTCTACATGTACGTATTTTTTTAGTGTGTGTGTACGGCACTTTAGTTCATCATTTTTGTTTCAAGTTGATTGCTGCTTTTAATATTAGGTTTCTTTCACTAAAATGTATATGACTTTATATATATCTTTTGGTATTGTCTGTATGTAATCTTTAAAAAAAGTTACCTTTTAATGTGCTACACCACTAATAATGGCTAAAATATACATACATATTGTATCTGAAATCCTAATCTTTTAATGTATTTTTATAATAAATTAGGTTAATTATGACTTAATTTGTTATGGTATGTGTTTTAAGGATTCTAGAATAAAAAAATGGAGAAACTATTGAGAAATGGTAAAGAAACGGGAGAAATTGAGAAAATTTGACGGGTGTAACATACTACTACCATTTTCGCATATTCTTACTCATACAAACTTGGATCAAAGTGATTCAATTATGCGACTACAAAAACTAAACTAGCTAGAAGAAGGGCTCCCACTCTATTAGAGGCTAGATTATTCGATATGAGCTATAAAATCTATAACCTGGCCGAGAATCACTTCCCATTTACCCATTATTCATGCTTTGACTTTGGGCCTTAATAAATAATGTCAGCCAAGCAAAACGAAAAATTAATAAAGAACACGATTTTATGTTACATGTGCTTCAGGACGGAACGAATGCTCTTCTATTTCGAATCTTTATTAGTTTTTTGAAGTTGAAGATTTTAAAAAAATTACATATATGTTAATTAACCTTATATTTAATCACAATTTCAACTTATACAAAAAATATGGCTTTCTAACATATATATCACTTAGTTCTCTTATTTGAAATCTATATTCATTTTAGTCCTACTTACAAAATATAAAAACACACACATAAAACACCATTTTAGTTCTTTGGTGTAAGGCTAAAACTTAAAGTCTCTTTTGGCATAACTCGATCTAGTATTATTAGTCAGTTTTCTATAAACTATAATTTACTTTAATTTTATATATATTAATAAGAATTTTAGGAAGTTATTGTAATGCTTGTATGATTTTAAGTTATATTTCTTACGTATTCACCATAACCTTGGCTCTTATATGTGAGAATGATGCGTCAAAAAATAACTATTATTATTAAGCAAATTGTATGGATATATAATTTCTTAGGAAGTCGCTCAACACCGAAAGTTCTCTGTTAGAAATTCTTAGAAAGTCACTTTATTTTTATATTATTTGTTGGCTTTTAAACGAAATAACAACAAAATAACTAAAGCTTCTTGCTTTATTTCGAGTTTTCCGATGTACAAATTCCTTTCTTCTATTACATATATATAGGGGTGAGTTATGGTGGTTCTCTGTCAACTCACGGCGGCGGTTGGACAGCAGTCGGCGGTTGTCATCGGTGGTGGGGCTATATACATACATAAATCTAACTAAATACAATAATAAACCTATACTAATGTTTTATAATCAAGATTAAATATTTCTAACATTATTCTATTTTAATTTATCTTTTTATTTCCATGTGGAAGATCACACTAACTACTTTACAAGAAGTACTTCCCTTCCAAGATCAAAGAGCTCAAGCTGAGAGTGGACCGAGTGGTCTTGGAGCTGATAGTGGAAAATGGTGCTAGAGCATCTTATGACTTAAAACTCCTACACAACTTAGGATTTAAAGAATGGAGAAAAGTTCTTGAAAAGTCATAAGTATGAGGTTAAGTCAAAACAGAGCTTCTCAGATTTTTTATAAGAACTTAGGTATCACTTGTTTCATAGAATTCGAAAATATGGAATTGATTTAAATTCCATCTAGTCCACCTATGAAATGGACTTTCTATTACTCAAGGAAATGTACAACCATTCCAACAAATAAGGTTACATTTAAAAACAAATTTACCAAACACAATACAACACGGAATTTGATTTCAATTTCATTTCATTCCTTCGAATTTCGTAAAACAAACGAGACCTAAGGAGTTAGACCTGGTTCCTTCCCTAGAGATCAAAACCCTATTGACTACCTTCTAAGAATCATGGACGAGAGGAAAAGTAAGACATGTTCGATTAGAAGACAGAGAACACAGAACATAAATGCGTGAGGGGCCGGATTTCAAAGAAAACACATTTGGACAAGCCTAAGAAACCGTTCATGTACTTAGACAGAGAAGGGAAACAATAATTTAAAGAAGTGACTCTAATTTTCCCTCTCTCTCATTCCCCCTCTATTGTTATCCGAAGCAAGGTCCTCTCATGTTGTGTTCAATTCTTACCTATCATGTTCTCTCACAAACATTATTGTAGGTCTCTTATTTTAAGTTAAGAATAGGTCCTTTTGTATTTCTCACTCATTTATAAGAAAACATGATGGATTATGTTTGACCAAGCATGAGAGATCTTAACCAATTGCTATCGCAGTCTCCTACAATACGCCCGTTTTACAATCATCAATTCATCTATCACTAGTTTGTAGCAGTGGGCTTCAATGCTTCATGAAGAAGAGCAGAAGAGAACAACCCTCATCTTTCACCTTTATGGTCAAAATAATGTTGGGTTTCTGAATCATATGTATGTGGTCAACTTATCGTTCCCTTAACACGTACAATTCTCTAGCTCCCATCACGAACCATAATTTCTCTTGAGTAGGTTTCTTGAGTCTTGATTCATTAAAAATGTTTCAATTTCCCCTTGATTCTTTAAAGAGGGGTCGATTTTCTTGGGTTTGGATTTGAATATGACAGCGCAAGAGTTTTCTTGGTTATTAAAGATTTTTTTGGATTTAAATCTAATCATGGTTATCTAATCCCTGTTAAGTAGTTCTATAGGACATGCACCACATTGGTAACCATGGTCATCAGTTCGCACCAATGAATCCTAGCTTCTGTTATGCCGCGTTTATTTCACGGAATTCAAAGGAATGGAATTGAATTCCTGGGTTTGTTTGGTTGGACGGAAAGGAATAACAAAGGAATGGAATGGACAAAGGAATGGAATAATTCATTACCATTCCATCCGCATGCTTGGTTGCTTTCTCCGAATGGAATTATCATTACTGCAGTATGTTTGGTAGAGAATAATAGACATTGGAATGAAATGAAATAAATAAACAATGACCAAAATGCCTCTGTTTTAAAAAATAGATATAACTTAAATTTAAATAAAATTTGATGTATAAAAATTTATTTTAAATACACTTTACACATCTTAAAAAATTAATAAATATCAAAACTACGAGATTATCATTAATGAATAATGTCAACCTAATAAAACGAAACCATATAAAAATTGTTTTATACAAGAGTATCACGTCAATTAAGAAAACAGAAAAAGATTGAAATAGCTATTCTTATTACGACTAACATTATGTGAAAAACACGAATCAAATGTTTTATAAAATCAATGTCAAGCATCTTCGGCAAGCATATCCAAAACCCATGCCAATTTGTCTTCATCCTCAACTGTAAAAAAGACCACCATTAGGTCCTCGTTACGTGAAAGCATACGCACAGCCTTGTTACATTCTGGTGTAGTCAAACCATCAACTTAATTTTTTCATCTCAGTGTGAAGCTTTTTACGTAGCTCCTCTCTACCCTTCTTAATTCCCAAGACTGAAGTGAAGCTTTTTGTTGCTTGTTCAATTTTCGAACCGATTATATCGGCCGACTCTTTCAAGCTATTAGTTAGAGGATCCCAACTGTTGCTTCTTTTTCTTTTTCGATGCGTACTTGAGCCTTCTCTTAAAGGCGCACGAGGAGAAGTCCTAGCATTGGTATCATGATTAGAATTAGAGTCTTCTAATCCATAATCATTGGGTTGTGTATTATCATCATGTTCTTGCTCTTTATTCATCTCAGATACAACATCTGCAGCTGTCTGAGCATTCCTTCCGTTTGCACGATCCTTGCCAAACACAAGACAAAGATCCCAATAATGAGGAAATTTTTTACCTCTCCATTTGGATGCACTTTGATGTACCTAACAAACCAACCAATAAATAATAAATATATTTATTAAAGGATGCAACTAAATCATTTTACGTATTTTAAATTAAAATATTTACCTGAATATATGCGTGCCAAACTGCTTGTGGCGCTTCAAGCATGTTATTTGTAGAGTCCTATCCAAAACCACTCGTGTTGTTCCAGTCTAACATGTCATGCACAGCAGACCAATCATTTCTTAGGGTCTTTATCCGTGATTCTATATGTGGTTTCACTTTTATTCCAGAGTTCGGAAAAGAGACGGCTAGTTTGTTTTCAACGGCATACTAATAATAGTCGTCACAAGTTGGATGTACCAACTAATCAAACTAATTATCTCTATCCACAATGAACAAAATGCAACTAGTTTTTTTTCCTCTTATTCAATATAAGACGAGCCATGACTGCAATAGAAGGCGAACAATTCTTAAAAATACAATTGATGCCAAGTTCATTTAACTTGTAGGCTCCAAGTCATAAAAAATGACAAACATTAAACATGTTACAAGAGATGCTGAATTTTTTTTATTGTAGCTCATTTACACAAGTAGTTCAAGATAAAATTACTAATAGGTAGGTTGTGTAATGTAATGTGCAACCTGTTAAGTTTGATACTATAGCTGATAAAAAACAGAATTGACAGAGAATGGTTTTTATTTTTATTTCTTAATTTTACAAGGAGAAGAGAACCACTATTTATACATAATTACAATGGATCTAAAAACAGAAAAAAAATCAATGGTTGCTGCTGTCGTTCTTGAAGTATGGAAAGGAAATATGTAATTTCCTAATTACATGGGAGATGATGTGATTGACCACCAATTTTGCTGATCCCATTGACTATTCCTTTTTAACACTCCCTCTCAAGTTGAATTACGGGATTTCCGAAATTCAACTTGCCCAAACATTCGTGTAGATTCTTCTCATTAACAGCTTTGGTTAAAATATCTGCTAGTTGGTCTTCTGATCGAACAAATGGGAGTGTGATGATTTTTGCTTCCAGTTTTTCTTTGATGAAGTGTAGATCTACTTCTATGTGTTTTGTTCGATCATGCTGAACTGGGTTCTCTGAAATTTGAATGGCTGCCTTGTTGTCACTAAAAATTTTGCTGGGTTCTTGTGGGGGATATCCTATTTCAGTTAGGAGTCTCCGTATCCATAAAACTTCGGTTATCCCTCTTGCAATTCCTCGAAATTCTGCTTCAGCACTTGAAAGAGCTACCACCTTTTGTTTCTTGCTTCTCCATGTAACAAGATTTCCTCCAACCAATGTAAAGTAACCCGAGGTTGATCTTCGGTCATTCTTATCTCCTGCCCAATCTGCGTCGGTATACAATTGTGTTTCAAGATGCTCATTTGGTTGAACAAGACCCCATGTCCAGTTGTTCCCTTAAGATATCGTATAATCCTCAAGACTGCCTCCATGTGTGTCTTTTGAGGTTGATGCATAAATTGACTTACCACTCCAACAGCATACGCTATGTCGGGTCGAGTGTGTGAAAGGTATATCAGTTTTCCTACCATTCGTTGGTACCTTTCTTTTTCAGCCGGCTCTGCCATCTCTTCCATATACAGTTTCTGGTTTATGATCATTGGAGTATCAACTGGTTTACAATCAACCATACCAGTTTCTGCAAGTAAATCTAGAATGTACTTCTTTTGACACATGAAGATCCCTTGCTTAGATCTTAGGACTTCGATTCCAAGAAAGTATTTAAGCTTCCCGAGATCTTTCATTTCGAACTCTGTGAACAAACTTTTTCTGAGCTTAGCTATCTCTTCTTTATCATCTCCTGTAATAATCATATCATCAACATAGATTATTAAACAGGTTATGAGATTTCCCCTCCGTTTAAGGAACAATGTATGATCTGAGTTGCTTTGCTTGAATCCATATTTGTTCATGGCCAAGGTGAACTTCCCAAACCAAGCTCTTGGAGATTGTTTTAGTCTGTAAAGGGATTTTTTTAGAAGACACACCTCCCTTTCTCCAAATCTGTCTGTAAATCCTTGTGGGGCTTCCATATAAACTTCCTCCTTAAGTTCTCCATGTAAGAAGGCATTCTTCACATCAAACTGGTGTAAGGGCCATCCTTTATTTGCTGCTACAGAAAATAGAACCCTGATTGTATTGATCTTAGCAACCGGAGAGAAGGTTTCAGAGTAGTCAATACCGTAGGTTTGTGTATAACCTTTAGCTACCAATCTCGCCTTATATCTTTCAATTATACCATCGGGTTTGTATTTAACTGTGAACACCCACCGACACCCGACAGTTTTCTTTCCCGGTGGTAAGACACAGTTTTCCCATGTCTTGTTTTTCTCGAGAGCTCTCATTTCCACGAAATTTGGTCCGTTGAAAATCCGTTTCCGATGACTGATTTTCCTGTAGTGATATATATAAAAGTTCAAATGAGAAATGTTTGTAACATCACTAATAACTCACTAATAGAGGTATTTTGGTCATTTATATATTTTTCTAGACCATGAATTGCATCCGGTTGAACCGTTATTAATGTGCGAGATTTGATTTGCCCAAAACATCCCTAATTACTCGTCACTAATGAGCTATTAATAAGCTAATCATTAGTCATTGATTAGCCATACCAAAACTATTACCCATTTATTTATTTTAATCAAGTGTCAGGATTGGTTCTCGTAGTTCTTGTACGAAAAACGCACTACTAGAAAAAGGACTTATTCCGACGGATATTTCTGACGAATAAAATTTGTCAGAAAATTCAGACAAAATTCCGAGGATGGAGTAGCTAAATATATAACAATGGATTACCAACAGATTTTCGATGGATTTCCAACAAATAGTAATCTGTAGCAAATTTGTTGGAAAATAATAAATGTTTACGAAGAATTTCCGACAAAATTTCGATGATGGAGTAGCTAAATATATAGCGACGGATTACAAACAGATATCCGACAAATAGTAATCCGTATGTTTATAATAGATTCGTGATGAAATTCCGAGGATAGAGTAGCTACATATGTAACGACAGATTTCTGACGGGTTTCCAACAAATAGTAATCCGTAGCAAATTCATTGGAAAATATTAAATGTTTACGACGGATTTATGACGAAATTCCAAGGATGGCGTAGCTAACTATATAATGACAAATTTCCGACTAATATCTGACAAATTTTGATCAGTAGGAAATCCATCGAGACCGATTTCTGACGAAATTCCAAGGGTAGAATAGCTATATATACAACGATGGATTTTTGATTTATTTTCGATGGATTCCCGACAAATAATGCGTAGCAAATTCGTTGGTAATATTAAATTTTTAGATGAATTTTCAAGGATTGCCTAGCTAATATATAACGACAGATTTGCAACAGATTTCTGATTGATTTTTCAACAAAGGGTGACACTAGTACAAAATTGTGATTTTGTCACACATAGTCGGATTTATACGGCCACACATTCGAATATTTATGTGGCTAAAGGTACCAAAATAAAGTTCACGTTATTAGTTAGCCACATATGAATTCTGATCGTGTGACCATTCGGAAATGTATTGCCACACCTTCGAACATTCATGTGGCTAAAGGTCACTACTATTTTTTGGCTGATTACTTAGCCACATATGAATTCGGAACGTGTGACAAATGAAGAGTAAGTTTAAAGCATTAGTCACGATATACATATAAAGCGTGACAAATCTATGTCACACTTAAAGACTGTGACCAAATACCATATTTGGTCACATGAACTAATTGTTTATGTGTCTAAATCATATAGTCGAGTTTTGTTACACATGAATTAAGTGTATCCAAAATCTGGTACATATGGTCACGTAACTTATTATGTGTCTAATGTTTAGCGTGTGTTAGCTTGTTAGAAGCTAATGTGTATAGTCACATTTATTTCGGCACGGTCATGTGACTATATGACTTTATAATAGCCACACCATATCATAAATGTGTATCTAAATGATGTTTATGGCCACATTTTAGGTGATTATATGTAACCAAATGCCATATATGTTCACATGAAATAATTGTTTATATGTATGAATCATAGAATCGAGTTTTGTCACACATGATTTAAGTGTAGCCAAAATCCAGTACATATGGTCACATAACTTATTATGTGTGTCTAAAGTTTAGAGTATGTCAGCTTTTTAGATGTTAAGGTGTAAAGTCACATTTATTTTGGCACGGTCATGTGACTATATGGCTTTATAATAGGCTATAGCCACACCATATGACAAGTGTGTATCTAAATTATGTTTATGGAAACATTTTAGGTGATAATATGTGATCAATATATTCATAACAGTCACGTCATGAATATTCATGTGCCTATTATTTAGAGCAACAATGGACAAAAACGATTATCATTAAATTTGATATTTGTGACACATGATTTCAGTGTAGCCAAAAGCTAACGTGTATAGTTAAATAATAAGTATTAGATTTTTAAATTGAAGTAACATTTAGCTCCCCGGTCTAACGCATGTTTCTTTGTAGAGATAGATGGGAAGGGACTCAAGTTCGAATCCGACTTTCAGCATAAAATTCAATAATAAAATTCATGCGACAATTGGATGAACAATAGTCACACAAAATACACATTTAATTGACTTTAAAAAGTATATGGTCACACTTATTAACACTTTTGGCCATTTTTGGCTTAAGTGTATGTGAAGAATTCCCAAAAAAAAAAAACAATCGTTGTGTGACTAAATCATCGAAGATGCCACATATATTATATATTCATGTGGCCAAATGACGGGCAAAATATACTCTCAAAAACTGCTCGTGTGACTATAAAGTGTTTACGGTCACTAAAACTGATAAATCCAATATAAACTCGTACCAATTAGTCACACATTTTATGGTTTTGGTTACTGTTTTTAAATGAATACGGCCACTAACCCGCCAATGTAACTGTATGTACCTTATGGTCACTCGACCTTTCGTCACACATACACTGAAAACGCAAATGTGACTATATGTATAGCGTCACACTTTTTTGGTGTAACGAAATCACATCTTTGTTCTAGTGTGAGCCGTAGGATTTCCGACGGATTTATGATGAAATTCTCAGGTTAATGTAGCTAAGTATGTAACAACTAATTTCATACAGATTTCTGACGAATTTGAATTTCTAACATTAATTCTCAATAGGAAAATTAGTTCAAAATATTAAATTTTCCCAACAGATTTTCCATGAAATTTCAAGCGTGATATAGCTAATTATATAAGGATGGATTTTTAACGGATTTTAGATTTCCGACAAATATTGATACGTAGGAAATTTGTTTGAAAATATAAAATCTTTCCGGCGAATTTCCTAGGGTGAAATAGCTAATTATATAATGATAGATTTACGACGGGTTTCCAATGGATTTCTTACAAATAAAGATGCGTAGGAAATTTGTTGGAAAATATAAAATCATACTGACAGGCTTCTGACAATAATCCGATGGTAAAGTGGCTAATTTTTAAACACCGGATTTTCTTTTATGAAATCTATCAGGGATATGTGTAGGAAATTATAACTTTATTTTTAACGGAAAGTGACCACTAAAATTGTGTTGCAAAAATATAAAACTTTCCTATGGTGGTTGACCAAGGTGATCATTATGATTGATATCTTTTAACCAATTTCGGTTGAGTATGTTTGTCATTAACCTTGAGTTACAACACTGTGCCATGATTGACTTATATCTACAATTCTAATCGTGAATGACCAAATCTTATTGTAATTAATCAATAGAACAAGATATCACTATGTTTCATATTTATTATAAATGACCAAATATAACTATGAGTAACTTTCTTTGATCATGATTAATCATGATTATGAATAACTATATTTACTATAACCGGACATATTCACCAACTTATGAATATGTCATACTATTATTGATCTTTTCCGCTAAATATAACTAAAAATGATCAAGAAAGATTATACTACTATGTTTAATTATGATTATTATTTTACTTCATTTCAAACAAGTTTGTCTGTGAATGACCAAGTATGACCGAGCGAGTACAATTTTGAATGAAGATGGTTTCACAAAATGATAATGTCTCGCATATATTGACCAATTTGTTCCAACCTAATCAAGTTTCATTCAATTGACTTTGAGTTGCTCTATTGATAATAGTTGATTATGATATATTTGATTTCAACAAACCATAATAGTAAGTTTTTGATAACCTGCTCGATGCGTTGCATGAAACCGAATTAATACGTTAGGTTCTTGTATGTATCTCACTTATTTTTCTTTTTAAAAGAAAAGAATGTTACTTAATGGTATCTAAGTTTCAATATTGCTCCTCCATCAAGTCCGCTAGTCTCATCCTCCCTCTTTGGTATTGTCAGTCACCACAACCCACCTGTTGCTGTCAGATCTAAAAGACTCAAAGCTAGCGATCATTTGTCATCCTTGACGTTGTTATCTTTGTCATAATATACTAATGGTTTGTCCCCTCTTCCTCCTCTCCCCAACAATCGACGACTTCCACACACTATAGACAAAAAAGACATTTAGTGGCACACATTTTTAATGAAATTTTGTTTTTGTGCCTCTATTTGAAGGTTTTAGTGGCACTTTTTCTATGCCCCTAAAGATATAAATAGTTGTAGTAACATTTTATGTTATATATGAAGGTGTCGACAACAACCAAAATGAGGCATCGAGGAGTGAATCACAAAAGTTTGTTACACAAAGGGCTCAGAAAGTTTTGGTAATATTCTTTATATCTTTTTTAGTAAAATGGTTTAACTAGTTGCTTATTTTGCTAATATATCAATATATCATAGAATGTTTATACAAATTCGTAGTGAAGAAGTGTGAAGAGGACAATACTAATCATCCAATGAATATTGATAGAGATTTATGGGAAACCGCTATTGGAGGGATGAAAATAGAGAAATTGTTTAGAGTCCCACTCCCTAGTGATAGCACTAGTGGTACAGCGATGTCAAGTACCATCACATCAAATGTTTATCATGCTAGTGATCCAACTTTCGATCAGGTTAGATATTTTTTATACTTGATTTTATTTCTTTCTATTTAGCTTGGGAATAGAATGTTGCAAAGTCCAATAGAATCTTCGGATTCGATGATGTGATAAGCCAATACACACCAGAAACTTACATTAGATTTAGTATGGAAGTGTGCTACATTAAGATTCATAATACCATATATTTCAAAGTCATTCATGATAGTTACTAATTTTTATGTGTTTGACTATGTAGATAAAAAGGCCGAATGATGTCGAAGAAAGAGTTACTCGATTGGAAGAAGAAACTAACAAACAAATGAAAAGAAGGATGATATTTTAAAGATTTTGAATTAGAGACTCCGCCGCTTCCCAACTAGCTACTATCGATTTCGGTTGTATTTAAACAAACTTATTTTCATTCTTTAATGCTTGTTAGCAAATTAAAAAATGCGTTTTGGAACTTTTGGATATTGCTAAATTTGAAGTTTGTTATCGAATTTTGATGTTTGGTTTTTGTATATAGTTGTTTATATATATATTGGCTACAATTATATGTTATATATATTTTTTATCGAAACTCAATATTTAATATTCGTTTTTTATATATTTTCTAGAAAATTGGCTGGAAGTTTAATAGGAATGTCGAAAATTAATTGAAATTGTGTTTAAAATGGTTGAAAATCGTTATAAAATTGTCGGAAGTTCGTCGGAAACCTGTTAGAAATTGTGGTTTAAATGTCCTATGTAAATCATAATTTTCAACTAATTTCCGGTGGATAAATTCGTTAGAAATATTACTTTCCGTCGAAAAACTCGTCACAAATTTTCTTTCCGACAAGGTTTTTTCGGACGGAAATATGTCAAAAACGGTCAATTCTGACGGATTTTGCCGTCGGAAATTCCCTTTTTTCTAGTAATGACAATCACTACAACAAATATATTAATTTTTCACACTTTTTTAGTAATATTTTCACACTTTAAAATTTAAAAGATTATAAACAATGTGAAAAAATATGGTGTGACAAATTTTTTTGTAAAGTTCACATGTAAAAATATGATAAATATAGTTAAAGTATCGCATTATTAATGTGAACAAATAATTAGAGTTTTCATATTTTTAAGTGTGAAAATATTGAAAACATCTCTATGTTATAAAAGTTCACGATTTTAAGCGTGAACTTTATAAATTTCTATTAATTACTATTTTTACGCATTTAAAAGTGTGAACTTTTTAAAAACAATAGTATATATTTAAAAGTGTGAGTTTTTTTTGTTGTTTTTACCTATATTTTGTTTTAACTATTATACGTATTTTAAGTGTGCATTTTTTAAAAATTCTACACGTTTTTTATAAAGTATGAGGAAAACTTATATTTGTTGTAATCAGTTCTCGTTTAAACCCTCTCATATATATATATAAGAGGGTTCTGACGAGAACACATTTTAAGTAGAAAATGATGAAAACACTTCTAGGACAATTATTTAATTAAAAATTAAATAATTAAAAATTGTTGAATAAAGTGTGAAAGATGATAAATAAAGTTGTATGACGTGACAGTACATTAAACTTTAATAAAATTGTATGGATTAAAAATGGGCGTTAATGCATTATTTGTGTGATATTTTCTTGATATTTATCAACCCAGATTCTTCATAAACTTGCAAAATGTGCTGGTCGGTTCAAAGAATGTTATTTTACAAGTCAACCTGCAGTATAATATCACAACATAAAATTTTATTTCATTCCAACACAAAATTAATAGAATTTTATTTCAATTAATTCCAACTTAGAGGATCTCTTTCACGTTAATGAAACTTATATTAAAGTGAGGTAGTAATTTCAAATGCCTTGGTGGAAGACAAAGGGAGCAACAAAGACGCATAATTTGAAAAGTAGAAGAAGAAAAAAAAATTAATTAGGACAAATTAAGGTCTGGATTTAAATGCCTATTAATTAAGCTTATATGTTGAAAATGATGTAACAAATGAAGCAGGCAGGTTTGTATGATTCAATAAACTGTAAACATACGAGTTATAAATTATTTTAATGTATAAACAACATTCGCAAAATAATGAACTTTGAATGATTTATTTTTAGACGTTGTTTGTTAAAACAGAATAATTAATCACCAAATGATTTTGTAGTCTAAAAAATTCAAATGCTCTATATGAAACCACCTCTAAATGTAACATGAAATTTGATCCCAGGCTCAAAATTTAATATTGTTTAAAACATAAACATAACAATAACTGTGTAATAGAAATTAAGTCTATTAAAGTCCCGGAAGCAATGTTGATGATGAGCTATCACATACGTGTTGGGCCCCGCCGTGATCATCTCCTAAAAATAGGTTAATCAACAATAGTAAGCGCAAAATTCAGCAAATACACTACTTACAAACTAAAACAGTTCATATTATGAAGCACATACCAGACCCACGAAATCTTCATTTTATCATGCTCAAAATCAGTAAAATTTATTTCAACATGATCACAAGGACTTAGAGAATCATACTTGATAAGTTTCCTTGATGATTGAAAGTAAAATATAAAGGTCCTTCAACTCTTCCTTGCTCTCTGCTCAAAGTCACGAACACAGACCCACACTACACAATCTTTCACAGAGAAAGAAAAAGGTATCTGCTTGTGTTGAGGGTTATTCCATATTCTTCTATAAATATCTTATCACATAAGGCCTAAGCCCAATACTTCCAATTAAGTTACACTAGCTAAAACAAGCCCATAAGTTTATATTCAATCCATACAACATACAATAAGTTTATTTTAAGTATTTAATCACGTTCTCTTGGCCCAATATAAATCCACTAGTTGCTCCTTCACTTAAAATAATAATAACGATAATGTAGTAAAATAACAAAATACTCTTTTATTGAATAAGAAAAACCGGGTACTACATTTTTATTTTATATATATATATATCGGGGGAGGGTTCATTTGAGACCATTATTATTATGAGAACCGCGAGAACTAATCTTAGCTATTAAATTGGTAAGTGGAATTCATTGATTAAGAGCGTGGGGGATAGAGTGTGCCAATGTGCATGTGATGAATTTATGGATGGACAATTGAATTAAAAGATTGAGAATTGGACGGCTAGGATTGGTTCTCGCGGTTCTCGCAATAAAAATGATTCTCAAATGATTTTATTATCTATATATATATATATATATAGGGTGAGGTTTAAGGGAGAACCCTTTTAAGATGCACAACCATGAGAACATGTGTAACCATGTAATTTAGCATTTCTTATTTACGTTCATGTTCATTCTTAACTACTCAAAAGTCAAGTTTACATCCTAAATCTTAAAATAAATTATTTCTATAATATTAACAAGTTAAAGATTTGTATGCATTGATGCATCAGATCAGCCATATAGACAAGCACTTTTGTATGCATTTATGCATCAGGTATATAGTCAAACAGAAGATCAAAAAACGTAGCAGTTTTTAAACCATTCGATCAATGAAATCAAAGGCCCCAAATGTGTTCTCTCTGTTATCATTTTAAAAATGTTCTTATCTGATCCTAACTATATATATATAGTGAAAATTGCCCACCCCCATCATTTAATTCAATTGCCCACCTATGAATTCATCACATGCACATTGCCACACTCTATCCCTCCACGCTCTTCATCCGTGAATTTCACTTACCAATTGAATGGGTAAGATTAGTTCTTGTAATAATAATGGTTCTCAAATGAACCATCCCATATATATATATATATATATATATATATATATATATATATATATTGTTAGGGAGTGGGACATCCTTCAAGCGTTAAAAGAAAATGCGGATGACAAAGAATAAGAAAACACGACACAAGATATAACGTGGTTCGGTCATCAGGGTCACGACCTATGTCCACGGGCAGGAACCATAGACTTCTTTATTAACTATTTAATTGAGAATGTTGAATGATGTACATATGACTGAACCCTAGGTTAGATATTTATAACCAAACTAGAAAACACCAATGTTGCCCTAATCCTTAATTATAGAAAATATAATTAACATAAATAAAGATCCCAGCCCCCGCACAGCAAGAAAAAACCCTTGTGGGCTGAAAGACCCTGCTCCACGCCAAGCTCCCTCGTTGACTCCATGCCGTGTGCCTCTGGTGCATGCCGAGCACACATTTTTTTCCAATTTCAAATATCTTCCAAGCTATTCAAGTCATATCACAACAATTTTCACCTTGACTTGAACTCTTTTCGACCAGTCAACCGGAGATCACAATAACCGCTTCTTTCCTGCCAACCTCCCCAAAGGGACTACCTCCTTTCACGAGCCATGAAGTCCGACACCGCATCACGCGATTTTACCGGAGACCATCTCTACCCGTGTCGTTTCGACTTCGCTAGGTCAATTTTCCGCTCCAAGGACGCAACCGCCGACGTTCCAAACACAGAACTGCCTTCCAAAACATAAATACCGCGTAGCAGTCTGCCCTGCATTATCACTCGAGCATCCTTAGATACTTTCAATCCATTCCCTTTGCCAGAATACATATTGAAGGGTTTATAACTTTATATATATTGGTTAATCAGGTTAGGTGGGTTGTGGTCAATTGGATTTCGGGTTAATATGGTTGTGTCGAGTGGTTTTTTTAAGTTTTATGTATTTGTTTAAACTTTAAAGAGCTAAAAGATTAGAATAAAAAATTAACCTGTACGTTAATTGTCCATTTTTATATTTTCTATTTTTAGCATTAAATTTTTTATTTAATTTTAAAGAATTTTATCGATTAGCATGTAGCAATTTTGGTTTTGTTACTGTGAATGTGAACTCATTTAGATGCAATTGCGAATTCATTAGCAATTTGGTCTTTTTATCTACTATTTTTATGATATATGAAGTCAACAATAGATTCTTTTTATTGTTTGAACCAACCCGTATAATATAGAATATCTGATCATCTTAAACAACTATGATAGAACAAATTTACAATTGCCGGGAACCGAAATTGAAAGACAATTAGCCACACATTAACTTCGTAGTCTTTTTCTTCTTTTATATGTTCCTTGAGTTCCTAGCGACCCTAAAAAGAACCAAGAAATTATTTTGCCCAAAACATCTTCTCCCTTAATTTTTCTTCCTTGTGCGATACTGCGAATTGCCAGCCACCAAAATCAAACCACCACCTTTTGTATTCTTTTGAATTACTTAAAGAAACCTTCTAGTAATCTGACATTGACAAGATTAGTCCTTGTAGTTTGATATTCTTGCCAATCCTAGCATTGTGAACAAAATACAAGAATTAAGATTCCTTTAGCTTAATTAGAACATTTCAGCAAACATTTTCGCTACTGACAGTATAAACATTACACTGAAAAACATGATTTTTATTAATAACTTTTTATTAAAGTTGAAATTTAATTCATGATATATCATCTAAAATATACATATAATTTATATCTGACATCTCAATCTTTGATTGCATTTTTATAACGAATAAGATTAATTATAGACACTACAAGGAAAGAGGGCATTAGGGGGCGCCTAATACCCCTGAAAGTCGCCACTATTAGTAATAGGCGCGACATGTCGCCACTATTGGTAATAGGGGTGACATGTCGCCCCTATTGAGTTGGCTCTATTGCATCGCCGCTGTTACCCAATATGTCCATTTATACGAGGAATGGGCTTTTGAACAAAAAACAGGCAGAATTTGTGTGAAAAATAAGAAACAAGAGTTTTAACCATTTAATGGTTAGTAATTTAATATTAGTGGGTACTCGCATAATGCAGTGGTGACGATTAAAGATCGATGGTGTTGAAAACTTATGGTGGTGAGTTCTTGTGACAGCCAGCAATAGAGAAGGAAGAGGCAATGATAGTTGTGAATGGTTTTCAATGTTACAATACATTGGAAGTATTTAGATAGTATTATTCTTACATTTGTGTTATATTGAACGTCAAAGATAATATTATTTATACACTTTAACTTAAAAGCAAAAACAAAACAAAACAATACTGATACTATATGTTGAAATTGAAAATAATAAGTGTTTACTCTTATAAAGTTATACTAGTTTTAATGTTAGTCAAGAATTGATATAAGTATATATTAATACTAGAAAAAAGTTGACATGTATGTTTCTAAAGAAATAGAAATTACAATCCATTATGACGTTTGTTTGTTGCAATAATAAAATATATAGCCTGAAATGTCCATTTATACATATAATATGCAAGAAAAATATAATAATTATGATAAATAGATATTAGAAAAGATGTACAGAATAAATAGTTGGAAATACCTTATTTATCACAATCATTTCAATTAATCACAAATTCAAAATTTAATCCAAAAAATTAAAATAATTAAAACATTTCCAAAAAAGTAAACTAATATAAACCACTTAAATACTACAACCTTTTGGTTAAAACAACCCCATCATTAATCCTAGACAAACAATTGAAACTTGGTTAAATCATGAAAAATTAGAGGGACGAGATTAATCTAGACAAAATGGAGGGTGGAGATCTAATGATGATTGAATTTTAAAACTCTTAAAATTTAAATGGAGAGAGTGTTATATGGTTTATAATGTAGTGTGTGTGTATATATATATATATATATATACAGACGCACACACACAAACACTAGCATGTTACCAGCGTAATGCGACGCTAACAAATAACTTTTATCAATAACATG
Source organism: Dittrichia graveolens (assembly GCA_038502395.1). Classification (NCBI taxonomy): domain Eukaryota; kingdom Viridiplantae; phylum Streptophyta; class Magnoliopsida; order Asterales; family Asteraceae; genus Dittrichia; species Dittrichia graveolens. Next base: position 7,806,660 of record JARJIL010000002.1, on the reverse strand, counting down.
TCCATTTTGAAAACATATGAGTATGATATTCACATAATACCATGACAACGAAAAATTTTCTTTTGGTAACATATATATTTTCTTTATCTTTTTTTTATTTTCTTTATTTTTCTGTTCTCCATAAACTCTTTTATTTATTTGTAAAATAAATTTTGAAAACAATAAAATAATTAAAAAGATCCCTACTTATAAAATAAGGTAAGTTACATGAAAGTACAGGATATAAATTAGAAATTTGAGACTATTTAAAATTAAGAGATTAAGAAAATAAAGTAAAATAGTGGATAATTATTTTATTTGATTATATGAGCTATTTAAAATATTTATAAATTCTAGTTATATGTTATTCAGGTTTATGAGTTCTAGTTATACATATTTTCCGATAATTAAGTTAAAATATTAATTGTATAATAGCATATTTAAAATAAAAGGTTTAGTTATGAAATTATTTTTTAATAATTAAGTTCAATTGTTGAGTTGATTTTTTTTAATATGGAAGGTGTAGTTAATAAAATGAAATATAAAAATCTTTTTAACTCTATTCAATAATTACTTCATTTAGTTTATATGAAGAGTAATTTAGTAATTTTAAAATACTTAAAATTTAAGAGTTTAAGTAAAAGGTTTAAATGTTTTATAATGTAGTGTGTGTGTGTATATTATATATATCGTTTACGGAGCAAAGAGAAAACTAACTAGATGATACATTGATACTTAAATATTGACGTCAATAGTGACGTATAAATATGATATGGCATTTACATATTGACTAAATCATATATTACTTACCTACAAGATTTATATTGGTAAGATACAATACCAAGTCAAATTCAAAAATTATAAATTGTAAAAATTATATCAATTTTTTTGAGTATTTTATTCTCTTCAAGTTAACACCCTATTATTATATTTTCTACTCATGAAATATTGACCACATCAAAACTTCATCAAATGTTAAAACTAAGATAACTCTAACACTTAAAAGTTTTAAATTACAAATATTTACACATAGGCAATATTAACATAAATAACACATTTGTAACCCAACAACAAAGGTTTGAATATTGGTGACCGTGGTGATCTTCAGTCATGGCAATGATGTAAAATAAAGAGAGAAAATCAACATAAAACATATGTAACGATTTCACTCCTTTTATTATACAAGAAAATTAAAATGATTAAGAATCAAATATATGGTTAAGATTTGGTTCTTGAATAAACAAACATACATACACACACAAACACATATACAGTGACACTTAGTTTAAGAACCAAAATTATTGAGAGAACTGTAAAAATCAATAAGAGTCATCCATTTATTTTTTTAATCATTTTGTTTTTTATTTTTATGAAAAGAGTAAAATGGCCAAGCAAACTATAAATTCATTTTCTAACTCCATTCAACACCACTACTGCCACAGATGACCAAGACTTCATAGTTTCGCGCTGTCACTTTCTCGCGATTATTGTAATACCCGTATTTTTTGAAATTATGTATATATATATGGTGCAAATTCACTTGAAATTAGTAAAAAATCATGTGTTAAGGTGTTATTTATGTTATCTATATTATATATATATGGATGTGGGTAATAGGTGTAAAAGGGAAAGAAGTGCAAGGACCAAACTCGTAAATATATATATATATATATATATATATATATATATCCATTGACTCAATAATTGAAGTCAAGGAAAGAAAGAAAAGAATAAAAATCTGGAAGAAAGAAGAAGAAGAAAACGTGAGAAAGGGATAAGAGAGTTCTAGAAGAGAAAATCAAGAGAAGAAGAAAAGATCAAGGGGAAAGTTGAAGTTTCAAGTGTGGGATTCAAGAAATTCAAGGTTTGAGTGCTTGCTCTTCAACCTAAGGGTTGATTTGAATCACAAAAAGTAACCAACCAAGTTGGAGTTTGCACATCAAGTAAGTGTTACTTGTAATTGGTGTTTGATTTTAAGTTTGGAGTGTTGTTTGTGATGATCTTTGGCTCCTATGTAGAAAAATCATGGTAAATGGGTCATTTTTGGGGAAATGGTTGAAGTTAGGGTTTGTAATGATCAAATGTGTTAAAAATGTTGATCAATGAGTTTGATGGTGAATTTACATGTTAGTGTTGGTAATTTATGGTTGAATTTGTGTTGATTGGGTTAAATGGGTCAAAAAGCTTGAAATGGGAGAAGTAAGAGTAATTGATGATTATTTGTTGTTAAGTGTGTTGGATTATGATTATAATTGAGTTATGTGGTAGTATTAGCATGGTTCTAATTTGTTGTTGGAAGAAATGAGTTTTTTGGTGTGGAAAATTTAGAAAATTCGGGGCCTGCAGCAAAAGAAAGCACCCGGAATCACTATTCACGGGGCGTCGCGGCGCGAGGGGTGGTTTTGCGAAGGTCAAGTTTCCGGAGATTTTCTCCCAGCGCGAGGCACCTTGTCTCGCGGCGCGAGGACCTCTGAAATGCCCAAAAAGTTGTTTTTGACCCCGTTTGACATTGTTATCAATTGGGGATTGTTTCTAATGGTTCTAGGGAGTTCATAGTGAGTCCGAAAGACCCGAAATGAGTTATTAAGTGGTGTTTTGAGTCCATACTTGTGTGTAACTCCCATGTATGGTTAACTTAACAAGGTTAACCTTGTGTTTTGGTGATCATAGGTTTATGATCAAGTGTTTAAGCGTTGGTTTGGCTGGGGTTGTGATCCTCATCACACCCTCAGGTGAGTACACCCTGCGGATACCCAAAATTGTTAAAGTTTTCAAGTCATCACTTATGTGGTTTGTTTGTTTGGAAATAGTTTGATGAAACTTAATGAATCAAAGTTCGTGGAACTAATGAGTTGTTTCATAATGCGGGTTATATGATTTGCAACTGTTTGTGAAGTTTTAAGCTTAAAGAATGTGTATACCATGTACTGTTTTATAATATGGTTTACGTGAATTATAATTGCCTTATGAAACCTTTGGGTTTAAGGATGTGAAATATTAGACTGTTTACAATGTGATTGCATAAATTGCAAATGTTTTTAAGATGATTGATACATCTAAAGAATTGTTGAGATTATAAATTCAGTACATGATGTATTTTGAGAAATGGTTTTCAAATAGGACCATTGCTCCATTTTGGAGATGGTCTATGTTAAAGCTTGTTTTTACATGACGGTTTTGAAACTGATACTCCATGATTGGAGTAAGCTTCGAGTTGGTAATAACGAATATGGTTTTTGAAACATAACACTCCATGTTGGAGTAAACTTCGATTTCGAAACAAAAGACATGGTTTTGAGTAATGAATTTCATGTTTTCAATTAAGATGTACTTCGGGCATTGAGATGCCAACCATGAAACGATTTTGGATAAATAAAGATACTCTTATACCAATAATGTTTTGGGCATCGAGATGACAAAAGTGATTTTATGACCCTTTGGGGTAAGTGATTTTATGACCCTTCGGGGTATGTGATTATATGACCCTTCGGGGTAAGTGCCCATGTGACCCTTTAGGGTATGTGCTTCGGTCCGGACCACTGTGTGATATGAACTCTGTACCATAGGGTTCCTAGTCATTGTTACGTACACAGAGGTTCATGTGGCTTCGGCAATTGAGGAACCGCGAGGTACGGGTGGCTGAGGGATCGGTGCAGAGAGTGGAGGGGTATGTCAGTAGCCATCATGACCGTGTGGGTTCACTGGGCTGACGATCCACCGAACCCGGGACAACACGAGTGGATTTGGTGAATAGGGCATGCACTCTAGATAACCGTTGTATGGTGGACTGCTTCGTGCATCCCCCACCTTGACGGCGTGATGTGGTTATCCCCCATGTGGGCACGTGTTGACCGTGGCTAGCTACCACGTGGATACATTGTGGCCTAATGGACAGACCCGCATCCTTATGTGTTATTATATATGATTTTAAAAGGATATTGATTGCCAAACTTGTGTTTTCAAAAGTGAAAAGGATGACTTGGTTTTGATAAAACAAATGTTTTGGTTGTACTCACTAGCTATGTTTATAGCTAACATGGTGTATAAAAATGTTTTGTATCCGCAGGTTGTATAGAGGCCTTGGTGAGGCGGGTAGATGCCTTGGGGCATAGTATTGGATTGACTGCATTTCCGGTAAACTTGGATTTCCTACTCTTTCTGTTCATGGTCGTGAGATTGACTGTAGTAACACCAAAAGGTTTTGGGATTCATGTAATGAAAAGTTTATTGATAAATTGTACTGTATTTCATTGAAATACTTCAAGAATTTTATGATGCTTCCGCGATAAATTTTAAGGGTTTTGCATAAATATGGTTTCAAATTGATTTTTGAAAAATTTAAATTTGGACTGAAAATTAAGGTGTTACAATTATTGTCATGTTGCACTTGTGCAACTTTTCAGTATAAAAACTCATAAATATGACCAATATTGTACCCAAAAGCAGTGTCATATATTTTCACTTGCATGGTGTAATTTGTGTTAGTTTTATTGGTTTATACATGTGAAATTTTCAATGGGCAGTCGTATTGTAGAGTTGAACATATGTAATCTTAAGTAGATGCAAGTTTTAATAATGGTTCATTCTTGTGTTAAACTATATGGTAATTCAAAGTTATTATGTTTTATTATTTTTCCATAACGTATTGGTAGTTTGTAAATTCGCTTATCAATTCTTTTTATTTATCTTTTCACATTAAAAAATATGTACGATTTCATACTTAACAATCTTTTTATTTATCTTTTCAATTTGAAAAGTATGTACGATTGTGCGACTTCCTACATTTTTATTAATTATGTAATGTCGAAACTCTTTCATGTTACACCAAAATATATAATAAAACATGTATTAAATACTTTATATTTATTAATGACAATGATCAACAATAAGGACATACATCACATACATATATATATATATATATATATATATGCATGCATATGTCTTTATTATAAAAACCATCCCATACAACAAACATGTACAAGTGTACAACACTAGTTTCTTTGGGAACCAAAGGGGCTTGCCCTGGTGGTAAGGGAGTTTTTCCAGTGAAGGAGAGGTATTTGGTTCAAGTCTCTCTGAAGAGTTTCTTCCTAGGAGTAGCTGAGGGTCACTCCCTCGTTGGTGAAAGCAGTCCTACCGAGTTAATTAGGGGGTGTAGTTGGAGTTGTTCGAAACCGGGGCCCGGATTAGATCAACCGGTTTCGATCCTGTGCCACTACCGCTGAGGCGAAGCTGTTAAAAAACTAGTTTCTTTGGGACTTTGGCCGCAATTAACCAAGAACTAACAATTCATCTTTTCATATTGGTGCGATTAAGAGTGAATTGCCGAAATGGTCCATGTGGTTTGTCAAAAGTTACTGGTTTGGTCCTTTAAGATCAAAATTTACACTACATGTCCCTATGGTTGCTTTTTTGTTAATTACTAAACCGGTCCTTTAGCAGTTTAAACTAACGGCGCTAGTGTTATAAATTTAAAAATGATCATTTTGCCCTTTTATAACATCACAAACTTGGTCCATATGGTTTTTAAATAGTTTCGCATGTAGTCCTTTAACATTTTTTTAATAATTTACTCTATACATTTATGTATGTGTGTACATGTATACATATTTAGTATTTTTATTCTAGTATTTAGAATTATATTTTATTCTTATTATTATTTATTTTTAATGATTTTAATTTAAATTTGTTATCATGCAACTTCCCATTAGAATTAATATTATAATACATTGTTATATACTACCTTAACTTTTTTTGTTTACCTTTTATTAACGGTCAACATTATTTTTATTTTTTATTCAAATAATTACATATTCAATCTCAAACTTTATTAATAAAACTTATCTTTTTTTCTCCATTTATTTTATCTTTCATATAATAATATACAATTTTCAAATATTAGTTGACAATGGGTTATCTTATTTAATAGTCTAATTATATCAGAAATTAGATAAATTATCTAATTAAGTTTAAATCCAATATCAATCATCACGTAATTAGGGTTAAGCAATTAGAAAAATCTTTCCCATTTTTCCTTCTTTATTTGCATCGAGGACACCAGAACCGAAAGTGTATTAATTATTATTATAGGTTTGATATTTAACAAAGATCATTTTGGGCTTTAAAATATTTAATCTTGTTTGTTTAAATTTTTTTTCGCAATTTGATTTTAATTAAAATTTTATTTTTTATACTTTAGCAAAACTTTTGTTTTAAACTTATATTTTTTATACTTTAGCAAAACTTTTGTTTTAAACTTATATTTTTTATACTTTTTTTTTGTTTAAATGTTTTAATTAAGCAAAACTTCAGCAAAACTTTAAAATGTATTAATTGTTATTATACTTTAAAATTAATTTTTTGCTAAAGTATAAAAACAAAAGTTTAATCAAAATATAATTGCGAAAAAATTTTAAACATCCAAGAATAAACATTTTAAAGCCTAAAATAATCTTTGTTAAATATCAAACCTATAATAATAATTAATACACTTTTGGTTATGGTGTTCATGATGCAAATTAAGAAGGAAATATGGAAAAGATTTTTCTAATTGCTTAACCCTAATTACGTGATGATTGATATCGAATTTAAACTTAATTAGATAACTTATCTAATGTCGAATATAATGAGACTATTAAATAAGATAACCCATTATCAATTAATATTTGGAAAGTAATTGTATATTATTATGTGAAAGATAAAAATAGATGGAGAAAAAAAGATAAGTTTTATTAATAAAGTTTGATATTAAATATGTAATTATTTGAATAAAAATTAAAAGTAATATTGACCGTTGATAAATGGTAATAACAAAAAGTTAAGGTAGTATATAATAATGTATTATAACATTAATTTTAATGTACTGTTGTATTATAACATATATAAATTAAAATTATTAAAAATAAATAAGAATAAAAATAAAATATAATTCTAAGTACTAGAATAAAAGTACTAAATATATATACATGTACACACACATACATAAATGTATAGAGTAAATTATTAAAAGAATGTTAAAGGACTAAATGCGAAACTATTTGAAAATCATAGAGACTAATTTTGTGATGTTATAAAAGGGCAAAATGGTCATTTTTAAATTTATAACACTTGTGTCGTTAGTTTAAATGGCTAAAGGACCGATTTAGTAACAAAAAAGCAACTATAGGGACATGTAGTGTAACTTTTTATGTTAAAGGACCAAACCAGTAACTTTTGACAAACCACGGAGACCATTTCAATAATTTACTCTGCGATTAATTTGGAAAAATAGAATCTTAACCGAAGGGTTAAAGGTTGTGCATAAAAATAAAATTAATGTGATTTGAATTTAAAAAAAGGCAGCATGTTTTTATGATAACTAGGATTGTACCCGTGTAATACATCGGTTACGAATATTTTTTTCTCAATAATTTGTTCGTTTTTAAAACAGGGGTGGTGTGTTTCTTTTCTAAATTAGAATTGGTCAATAAAATTTCACATGGGTGGTAAAATCTAACAAGAATGTTGGCATTATAACTCTATTCAATTTTAATTATATTACCTATTTAAAAAATTCAATAATTTTTATAAATTTAGGTTGTATGTTATTTAGATTAAATACTTCTAATTATACGCAATTTTTTATAGTTAAGTTAAAATATTTATTATATGATATAATATTTAATATGAAAAATATAATTATTAATATTTTAATTATTAAGTTAATTTGTATTGATTTGATTTTTTAAATAATCTTTATTTTGAAAGGTTTAGTTATTAAAATGGTATATAAGATTGTTATTAAATCTATCAAATAATTACTTTATGTAATAGTTTCCATTTAATTTAATATTAAGAGTAAACTAGTAATTTTAAATTACATAAAATTAAGAAATACAAAAAATCTGAATGCTTTATATAATAATATAGATATGTAGACGTGTTCACTCTTCCGATAAAACATGAATTGTCCAGCCAAAAAATTTGGATTGGATTATTTTCTTTTTGGATTTTTGGATTGGATTAGACCAAAACCTAATAATTATTTTGGATTGATTTTTGTTATTATCATAACCGAATAATCCCAAAAAAAACCAAATAATATATACATATATATTGATACACACACAATATATATAAATATACATATATATATATGAAGAAGTTCAGTTGAGAATCGCTTTTAATAGAGAACCACGAGAACTATTTGTAATCACCATTAATGAGTTATTAATAATGATATTTTGATCATTTATACATTTATCCAACCATTAATGATGTCCTGGTGCACTATTATTAATAAATGAGGCTAGATTTTCTTAAAATACTACTAATTGATGAGCCATTAAGATTATTAGCTATTGATTTATTTTAATCAATGGCTTAAATTGATTTTCACAGTTTTTGCAATAACAATACTTCTCTAATAAATCTTCCCATATATAACTAGAACACACATATAAATCACGTACATCTCAATATATATATATATATATATATATATATATATATAGGGAAGGGTTCAAACGAATTGCCGTCAAATTGCCGTCATCCACTAGGGACCGTTTGTCACAAGCTCGCATCCGGACGACTTGTCATTCTGTTAACGAGCTTGCGAGCTCATGAACATTTTCTTTTTATTTTAAAATAATTTTCAACCAATAAAATTAATTTAAATTAGTATTATGTGGGTCTAGTAACGGTAGTGATGGTGATATGAAGGTTAGTCATAACTAGGGCCGTTTAGTTATTGAATAGTAATAGAATGAAAAAGCTGATATGATACTCAGTCATGACGGTCATTGATTTTATGACTACCGGTGGTCTTCAAGAAACTAATAAAATTATTGTTAGGGATCGAGATACCCTTCAAGCGTTAAAAGAATGCGGATAACAAAAACAAGATAAACATGACAGCAAGATATAACGTGGTTCGGTCATCAGGGTCACGACCTACGTTCACAGACAGGAATCAGAGACTTCTTTATTATTACTAAAAGTGTTTACATATTTGTTACCCCAAAGGTGCATATGAACCACAAAGGTTGAATGGCAAAAAACCCTAGCTTCGATATTTATAATTAAATAAGTAACCCTAATTTTAATTAGGAAACCCCTATTTTACCAAAATTAGTAAATATGGCCGCCTCACACAAAACAGAATGACTTTGAGCTGAAGCCACGCTGTGGAGCAGGAGCCCACACCGAGCAACATCGGAGGCTCCACGCTGAGCACTCCTGCTACACGTTGAGCACCTTGTTTTTTCAGTTTCAAATATCTTCCAAGCCATTTCAACTCATATCCCAACAATCTCCCCCTTGACTTAGAAAATATTTGAAACTGAAAAAACAAGGTGTTCGGCGTGTAGCATGAGTGCTCAGCGTAGAACCTCCAATGTTGTTAGGTGTGGGCTCCTGCTCCACGGCGTGGAGCAGGTGGCTTCAGCCCAAAGTCATTCTGTTTTGTGTGTTGCAGCCATATTTACAAATTTTGGTAAATTAGGGTTACTTGTTTAGTTATAAATATCGAAGCTAGGGTTTCTTGTCATTCAACCTTTATGGTTCATATGCACTTTTGGGGTGACATCTATGTAAACACTTTTAGTCATAATAAAGAAATCTCTAGTTCCTGCCCGTGGACGTAGGCCGTAACCCTGACGACTGAACTACGTTATATCTTGGTGTCGCGTTTATCTTGTTTTTGTTATCAACGTTCTTTTAATGCTTGAAGAGTATCTCGATCCCTAACAATTATAAAAAGGATCCCAAATCAATTAAGGGTGCTACTATTTGGACTCCTCCCTTCATATACCAAACATGTCGTATCAATAATTACGGTTTTCAATGTGGGTAATAGACTCACATACATCACATCACACACTACCGGAAAATATTCGGAATTCCGAGAGATTTCCGAAAGCGTTAATTCTTTCAAAAAAATTTCCGAGGGAATTCCAACATATTTACCACAAATCCGAGTTCAAGTAAATTACCTAGAGTTTTCCAATAAATTTCCAAGGCCCAAAATTTCCGAGGAACTTCTGATAAAAATAACCCTGGAATAACACAGCGAAAGATTTCTTAGATATTTCCAAGAGATTTCTGAGAACTAAAATGCCCTTGGAAATTCCTCGCAAAATTTTCCAAAGCATTTTCGAGAAAGTAACTTGTATGACGAATTACTGAGAAATTTCCAAGATTTTTTCGAGAATTACAATTCCCTAGGAAAGCCCATGGAATTTTCCGAGTGAATTCCGAGGGCTAAAACATAATTTTTATATATTTATAACTTTAAAACACCAATTATCAAACATATAGACATACTTATACAATTACATGTTTATAGGTTTATCGCTAAGCATAAATTAGAATATTTATAGTAAAGTACCTATATGAATGCATGCTTGTAAACAAATACGTATATGTCAACATGTTTGTGATTTGTATGTGTCTTCCTGATTTGTATAGTTTATTAGTATCTTATAGTGATTTATTTGTTTAAATATGCATATAATTAAACGTGTGTGTGCTTATGTGTGTTTTGCTTTAAAAACAGTGTATAATATTAAAAAAAAAATGATTTTCAATTCGTCCTAGGAAAGCTCTCGGATATTTCTGAGTGAATTCGAAGGGCTAAAATGTAATTTTTAAAAATTTATCACTTTAAAACACAAATTATCAAACATATAAACATACGTATACAAATACATGTATCTAGGTTTATCATTAAGCATAAAATAGAATATTTATACTAACTTACCTATATGAATGCATGCTTGTAAACAAATACGTATATGTAAACATGTTTGTGATTTGTATGTGCCATCATGATTTGTATAGTATATTAGTATCCTGTAGTGATTTATTTGTTTAATTATGCTTATAATGAAATATGTATATGCTTATGTGTGTTTTGCATAAAAAATTTCGAGTGAATTCCGAGGGCTAAAATATAATTTTTATATATTTATCACTTTAGAACACAAATTATCAAACATATAGACATACGTATACAGATACCCGTATCTAGGTTTATCGTTAAGCATAAATTAGAATCTTTATACTAACATACGTAAATGAATGTATGCTTGTAAACAAATACGTATATGTAATCATGTTTGTGATTTGTATGTGTCATCGTGATTTGTATAGTATTAATATCCTATAGTGTTTTATTTGTTTAATTATGCTTATAATGAAACATAAAAGTGCTTATGTGTGTTTTTCATTAAAAAATAGTGTATAATATTACAAAACGATTTTCGTCTTTAGAAAGCCCTCAGAAATTTCGAAGTGAATTCCGAGGGCTAAAATGTATTTTTTATATATTTCTTACTTTAGAACACAAATTATCAAGCATATAGACATACATATACAAATACGAGTATCTAAGTTTATCATTAAGCATAAATTAGAATATTTATAGTAATGTATGCATGCTTGTATACAAATAGGTATATGTAAACATATTTGTGATTTGTATGCGCCATCGTGATTTGTATAGTATATTAGTATTCTATAGTGATTCATTTATTTAATTATGCTTATAATGAAATGTGTATGTGCTTATATGTGTTTTGCATAAAAAATAGTGTATAATATTAAAAAACGATTTTCGTTCTTGGAAAACCCTCAACCACCGAAATCACCACCCATACACTGCTCTCAAACCGTCACACCCCTTTGCCTACAAAATTGCCGCTCTTCACAAATTTGCCACCTTCTACTGCCGCCACCCGCCGTCAAACTCCACCACTGACCGCCGCCCTCGAATGCTTAACCTCGCCCGCAAGTCGCAACAACCCTTATGAATTTTTTGAAAGAGATTGTCGGTTTGTTTAGCATCATAGTAAAAACATGCAGTTAATTAATTAATTCTACATATATATATATATATATATGGGAGGGTTCAAACGAGAACTGTTTTTCGTACGAAAACTGCGAGAATCAATCTTGGCCGTTCATTTTGGATAATGAATTCATGGATGAACAGCGTAGGGGGATTGAGTGTGACATGGTGCATGTAAGGAATTCATGGGTGGACAATCCAATTGAAGGGGGGAATTGGACGGTCAAGATTGGTTCTCGTACGAAAAATAGTTTTCATTTAAACTTTTGCCTATATATATATATATATATATATATATATATATATATATATATATATATATATATATATATATATATATATATATATATATATATATATAAACGTATGCACTCTGTTCAATTAACTAGCTATCTGATAATTTAATTTAATTTGCTGCATCATATCATACTTTTCATTGAAATATATTCGTAATTAATTTAAGTTTTCAGTAGCATTGAATTGTTATCATTCTTGATTACATTTTTAAAATTTCATAGATACATCAATGTCTATATAATTTTATTGTTCTCATAGTTAAATTGAATGATATAATTTAAATTTAAGATAAAAATAACTTAATTCTGTCGTTAGCGCAGGCTATGTAAATGCTCGTTAAAATCAAATCTTGGTAGTTGTTAAAAAAATATACTGTTGTTATAAATAGAAGGAAAAACTTAGATAAGAAAGAAAATAAAGTGAGGGTTAAAAGACACGAAATCGTATACCATAGCATTATTTTTATTTAATAAGAGAAAATAATAAAACCGTAACTTTAAAAAATGACGTACAACACCCATTAGGGTATTACACTAGTTCATATTGGTATGAAGCGGTCATATAGGGAATAGTTTGTTATATTGGATATAAATTACGTGTAATAATAAGATGCTAATATTATTTAATATTGGTTGTTTTTTATTATGTGTTATTTAGTCATATTTAGGTAGTAATTTTGTGTATCTTTATGTGTTTACTAATTGTAGATACAAAGAGTAAAAGATATGGTAGCAGCATTGCGAGAAAGTGAACAAACATTAAAACAACATATGGAAGTACAAAGGATGTCTACGAAATAACAAACGAAAGCATTGCAAAAACAAGTGACAACCTTGACTCCAGTGATGATTCAAAAGTTTCAACCACGTAGAAGCACATATCATTTATATTTGTTAATCAAAACTTAATTGTTTGCTATTTTGTTGAATAAGGATCATATTTTTTTTATAATTTATCTACTCCAGTATTGTAGTTTATCTAACTTTACCAAATTAAATATGATGGTGTTTAATTTGCGTCTGAGTGATTTATTTTTATATTGAATGGAAATTTTAGGTATTACGAAAAAAATTTAGAATTCATACTTTTGGAAAGTTTGATATTTAGCAAGGATTTTCTCATAGATTTGCGAGCACTTGTGTCCTTGGAAATGCTTTAGAAACTTGTCCTCGGAAATATCTTCGGAAAACTATCGTAAAACAGTCCTCGGAAATTCTTTGGGAAGTGTTCTTAGAAATCTATCAGAAATTGTTCCTCGGAAATCCTTTGGAAATTTTTCAAAGGAAATCGCTTGGAAACTCATTATCTCGGAAATCCCTTGGAAAATTTATGTCGGCGGAATTCCCTCGGAAATATATGTCCACGGAAATACGTCGGAAAGTTCTCTCGGAAATTCCTTGAAACTATTTTCCGATGAGGGTTTTTACTAGGGCATATTTTTAACGGAAATCCCTCATAAATGACTCTTTTGCGAAGGATTTACGAGGGATTCTGTCCTTGAAAACGTCGTATTTTCTTTTTTTTTTCAGGCAAAGAGGGACTTTATTTCATTAAAGACACTATAGAAGTACAAAATGAAAGGATCTATAAGGAGAAGACCCGCATTTCTCCACCACCTTTTAACTTACATAAAAACTCTACCACCTTGATTTACACCCACTAAAGATAAGTTAGCCCACTCCCAAACGCCATGGATTTTTTTGCCAAGCATCCCATGACACCCAACCTTTTGAAACACGACTGGATATCCACAAATAGGAAATGTTAACCACCGTGTTAAATGCATCCCTTCCTTTAATTTTACTCTTCTCCTCCTCCGCTGCAAACGTTATGTCGTTCCTCCTGTTCCACACTACCCAAACGTCGTGTTTTCTTGTAGTGTCTAGACCGCTTCAGGCTCAACCGATTTAACCGGCTGAGTCAACCCAAGTTTTAAAACATATTCGGCCGCCTTTTAGCTATTTGAAAATTTGATTCCCCGTTAATTTCTTTCTAAACTCATAAGTCATCACTCCCTCCTTTCTCTATATCTGATCTCTCTCTAGGCCTCCATTTTCCGGCTAATCCCCAAAAACTACGGCAACAAGGCTTTACACAATTCTATCATCTCTGAAAACCTCATCGTAGCATAATCCGACCTAACGGCTCTCTTTTTTGGTAAATGTGTCTGTGGGGCTTGCTCACAATCTCGGGTCCACTCCCCTCGGTCTCTTCATGTTTGTGTCTTTCTGTGCATATATAGATGTCGGGTTGTGTTTTTTTAGTGTGCGTTTGTATGTATAGATATAGGTTGTTTTTTGTTTGTGTTTCAGGGTTGTGTGTGTTCAAGGGTTTGGGTGTTTAGCTGGAAGTTGGCCGAAATTTTCAAGCCGAAGGTGGCCGGAAATCGAAGCCGGAGGTTGATCAGGTTTATGTGACTGGAGGTTGGCCGGAATATGTATGAGCGCCGAAGTATGAAGTTTGTGAGATTATAATTAAACGGAAACAATTACTCACCTAAATCTTCTAATATTTATTTTGTTTAATATTCCATGTATTGGAAAAGAGTGATAAAAGAATGAAAAGCTATTTCACTTTGACAGTAGTAGTACCTCACAAATGGAATAGAGAGCTATGAATTTATTTTAAACATTACGTACTCTCCCTCTGTCCCCTCTGCCGGATTCGATGGCGTGGCCCATTTTCTATCATTCTGTTTCGTGTTCGTGTTATTTTTATTCATGAAGGGTTCGAGTCTTGTTTTGTGTTAGAGCTAAAATTGTCAGCCTTAGCGGTTGGACTTGTTTTTTTTTTTTTTAATTTATAAGTAAGGGTGGTCCATATCCATATATAAGCGTGGTCCAGTAAACTTTTATATATATATATATATATATAAATTTTAAACACAGGGATAGGCAAAATAAATTTTAAATTTTTATAGTATTAAAAAAACTAATATACATAGTAAAATAATTGTAATCATACATAGAAATATAAAATCCATTAGGGAGTGATAAATTTATTAGAAACCATAAATTTATACATAACATAATCGGATTTTTTTTGTAAAACCTTTTTATAAACAACATTTATTGTTTTATTTGTAGGGTTGACTTCTTAATTATCACAAATTAGAACTTTTAAACTATTACTAGCATCGTACTGCGTAAAATCGCAACAGTAAATAGTTTTTGTTTTACAATTTGTCGCTTTAAGATTGTAATGATATATTATTCGCACGATTCAATATCACGAAAAAGTTTTCTACAGCAACATGTCTGTGTTTTTTAATTTTTTTTATTTGCATCAAGTATTTTATTAATTTTAAAAATAAATTATAAAAGACATTAAAATAAGAACAAAATATTTATATTTATGAAATAAGGAGAGAGAATTTAATAAGATTTTAAAAATTATGTTGATGTAGTTGGATATAGATTGTTAGTATGGAAAATATATTTTAGATAAATAAAAAGTTAAAGTAAATCAGGAGAGAGAGTGAAATGACTAATAATTGAGTGTATGAGATTAATTTAGATACAATGACAAGTCAAGATTTTGTCTTTATTAAATTTTAAGAACTCTTAAAATTAAGAAGGAGAGAGAATGTTAAATGATTTATATAATAGTATAAATATAGATATGGGAGTGAGTCCCTTATTTTAAGTCAATAATGAGTCTCTTTGTAGGTCTCACTCTCATGCTTGTAAGAGAACATGATCAATCATATTTGACAAAAAATGAGAGGATCTTAACTAGGGGCGTGCATGGGGAGGTTTGGCGCGGTTTTAAGCTCAAACCGAACCCAATCTGCTAATTTCGGTTTTAGGATTTTCAAAATCCAATGGTTTCGGTTACTATCAGTTTCGGTTTTAGTGGGTTCTAGTCATTAATGTTTTGGTTCGGTTTTTAAACCGAACCCATTTGGTTTTCAACATTAATAAATAATTTCCTACACTAACCTTCATTTTTTCTAGCATTATATACAAATTTTAACAATATCTAATTTTCAGCATAAAATTAAATGTCTAATAACAAATTGTAGCACAATTTTTAAAATATAAAAGTATTTTGTATCATATAATCATAGTATAAACGTCTATTTGAAGAAGGGTAAACGACAAAGAGAATAAAAAGTTATTAACCCTAGTACATAGATCTTGAAATTTTTAATGAGCTTCATTGAGGTCTAATAACTAGGGTTAATAACCTTTATATTCAATGTCGCTTTTAAAAATGTAATGATATGTTATTTGCACGATTTAAAAGATATTAAATAAGAAAAAAGATTTATATTTATGAAATAAGAAGAGAGAAGTTAATAAGATTTTAGAAATTATGTTGATATAGGTGGATAATTGTGTTTGTGTGAGAGAGTATGTTAATTTTTTTTGAACAGCGATGTTATATTAGTCGGTTGGATCCGGAGTGACATCCAAACGGACATTATGCAAACCCTAAACCATGCACCATGAGGTAATAAACCCTCCTCCAACTATTTTCAGAAACCCACATAGTGAGACTTGAACCCAAGACCTACACTATGGGTAAAACTCCATGTACCATTGGGACAAAGCCCGTTGGTGAGAGAGTGTGTCAATGGAATAGTATATTTTAAATGAATAAAAAGTTAAAATAAATTAGGAGAGAGAGTGAGTGAAATAGTTAAAGATCATTGTGTGGAAAAGATTAATTCAGATAGAATGAAAAGTCAGAATTTTGTCTTGATTGAATTTTAGGAACTCTTAAAACTAAAAAGGAAAGAGAATGTTAAATAGTTTATATAGTAGTATAGATATAGATTATTATTTACTAGAGAAACCGCAAAATAATTGACAATTAGTAAAAACAAAACGTCTTATAACAATCAAATATTAGTTAATTATTGAACAAAAACATAAATAAGTAATATAAAATTACTTAGTTTTGCATATTTATGTATTATATCATGATTATTTAAGATAATTACGAAAAAAGGAAAGGAAATTGTATAATAACTGAAAAGCAATTATAACTATTCACTATGTAACACGGGGATAATTAATGTAAATTTTACATATTAAAAGAAATTATAACGGTCTCGATCATGTTGTCACCGTTAGTGTATTGTGATTGTTACATATTAAAAAAAACATTTAATTATGTAAATTTGTCTTTTGTATTGTGGGTGATAAATATAGTTAGAGTTTTTTCCTTTTTTTTTCTCAGTTTTGTTAGATTTTTTTAATATATATTAAAGATTAAAAAAATATTTTAAAAAGTTAAAGATTTCACGAAATCATTATTAATTAAGAAAAAATGATATCACAATTTTATTTCTTTTAATATATATAGGATTGGATAGTTTGTATTAAAAAAATTCAAATTCAAATAGTGTCCAAACACCCCGGAAGCAAACAATATATTGCCCGGGAAAATTGTGATTTTTAATGTACAAAATTGGAATCTTTGAATATCTGATCTGGATGAGAAGTCGTATAATTAAATAAAGCTAAAAGAAAATTAAGTAAATAAAACTTTACTAATGTGCTATTTACGGTCATGATTAATTATTAAACAATAATTTGGTTTTCAACTGAACAACACACTTACACACACATAGTTCGGTTGTATACAAGTGTTCAATTAAGACCTTCATATCGCAAAGTGCAACAAATATGAAAGCTTGAAAATTTTCACAAACCAATTAGCCGATTTTGAAAGACCACCGGCTTAGTTGTTTTAGTTAAGCCGGTTTATTCGGTTTTAACCATGCAATGTGCATTAAGGGTGGACCTACTATGTGACTCGAGATAGTATGGACAACCTTTCAAACTTTCGAGAGTAGTATTATATTTTGTCAAAATTTTGTTATTTTATACAACTATCACCCTAGGTAAAAAACTTGTTCAACTAATAACAACTCTAAAAAAAATACTATATTCTATTTGAGAATTTAAAAATTAAAAATAATTATGTTTTTTAATATAGCTTTCAAAATATAAGAAAATAACAAAAGGTTAATGAATAAGCTCTCAAATTTTCAAGTGCAACCCTAAATAAAGATTAACGAACCTAGTTTTAATTGTTTTATTCAATTGAATTTAAGATCTAAATTCAATTAGTTTAACTTGTTTAAAACTAATTTAAAAAGCCAAATTGCCAACAAATGTTGTTTAAACCAATTTGTCGTTTACCCCAAGTGAATAGTCCTAGTCTCAAGTCCAATTTCATTTGTTAAGTCATAAGTGTGTGTTTGAAAATTGGATAAATGCTCACAAAGATGCATGATTTTGAAAACTAGACCGATCATTTTACTGTTAGCTGAACAAACCAGTCTCAAGAAACGGACAATGCCATAATTACAAAAGGAATACCAAAAATAAGATACAAACATTTCCAATCATATATATGCAAATATTTACATCTAAACACGTAAAAACAAATCATATTTTACAAAAGAATTGTAAGTAAAACTCGGACAAAAGTACATAAAAAATTTTGAATACAAAAGGCGAAAAGAAAAAAAACAGGTTTAGACCACTTCAACCAGTTTGGGATTCGTCCGGTCTAGTTCTAGGTTTGATCGGCTGATTCAGTCCAATTTTTTAACCATTGGAATGATGTTTTGCTAATTGGATTAGTTGATTATTTACTTATTTAATTGATTATGTGTTGAATCTTGTCAAATTGTTAGAAATTTAGCACTTCACATAATAAAGTTTGTTGATAAGTTAGTTAATTGTTAATTTGTTGAAACTAGGTTTACATATGTACAATTGAATTTGTTTGGTTTTATAGTTAGTTAAATATTATAAATTGATTTTGTTTTATTTATTTTGACCTATTACCTAATTTTGATCCAACTCATCCGTTTTATTACTCAAGTAATAATGAATAACTAAGTCATGAAACGAAGCAAACCATGATGTTCTTCACTACTCTTGATCGGGTTCTTGACAAAAATCTCTAGGCTCGTCACCAAGTTTAATCTCTAGTTTTGCCGTAAAATCTACATACTCGTTCAAACTTCAAATGATTCATTATATTACCCACAAGAAAATCGCAAAGTCGAAGAAGAAAACATAAACATTCCTATAAAACATCGACACAATTACTATCTCTTCCTAACATGCAAAAAATTAATGCAACAAGGAGCATTGATTTAATGAGACAAGAGCATTTATTATAAAAAAATGAATGTTACAAAAGTAAAATTGAATGCAATAAATAGCTTTGGATCATTTAATAAGGTAGTAAAATTGAATAAGGGATGTGCTGATATTTGGACTCTAACTGATGGTAGCTTCCAAGAAGCTTCATATATAGTTAGGGGTTCTTAGGGGTTCAGGTTCCAGGAAGTTTCCTTCTGCATAACATTATCAATTGTAGTACATCTTATTTTGGTAAAAATAAAGATTCTAGTAATATGTAACAAAATGTCCTTAATGTTACCAGCAGTAAATATTACTTGTCTTAAAAAAAATTACATATTCTTGCTCATATGGTTTTACTTTACATCTTTTCAGTATTCTATCACAATCAACGCTAAGAGCATTCGCTTAATAACTAGCTATCACGTCAGCATAATTAACTTATAACTAAACAGTCGTAGTGATAACACTCATAATTGTAATCACTGAACGTACACGAACGTATTTATCTCAATTTCTATTAGTTAAAAAAAGAAAGAAATATATACATATATATATATATAAAATGGATAATGAGCGGCCTCTAGTCGTTACCACCACAACGAGGAACATATTAACATCGTAATAACGTTACGGCCACAATGGCATTAACGACCAAAACCACACATTCTTCACCATTTTTGCTCGTTAACGGTGGCAACGGGACTTCATTGCAAGTCCTGTAAGGGAGATTATACAACACCTTTGAAGCTGATGTGCAAGCTCATAAAACATAATTTGCCTTAAATAAATCAACTTTTTATGTAAAAAAATCATCTCCCTTCGCATAATATCATTCATAATCCTTTAAATCTTTAATTTTACTCCTATATTTTAATCAAGAAAATGTCTATAATTCTACTCCTGCATCTTTCTTCCGCTTCCGTTTTTTGATTTTTAAAATCTAAACGACAAATAAAATTAACTTACCAATAAAAACTATTAATTACTAAACTTAACATGTTTAAATTAAGAGTTAATTACATTTTTGGTCCCTGTGGTTTACATGAAATTTCAGATTTAGTCCTTGTACTTCAAAAATTACGACATTGATCCTCATGTTTTACATTTCGTTTCAATGTTAGTCCTTAGTGCATTTAAAAAGACAAATCTACCCTTACTATTTGTTTAATTCATTTTTTAATTCTAAAAATCATTTTCTTTTATTAATAAATAATCGAAATTTACAAATAAAATACTCTTATGTTTTTTTATTAATTTTCCTTTAAATAATAATTAATCAAAAAAACACAAAATAAATACCCACACTCCATTGATTCTATCAGTATTCTCCTTTCTTCTCTCTTTCCCTTCTCTCCGGCGATTATCTTCCTTGCCGGCGACCCCCTCGAACGAACACCCTCCCCACCATGAACCAAGTTCAAGAACTATTTTTCCTCTCTTATTCTCTGTGAAGATCAACTCTTGATCTGTTCCAAATCGATAAACATACATGAACGAGATTCAAATAATGGAAGCCCTGGGTTGAATCGTAAACCCAAATGAACAAATCATAAATCATAGATGATGGAAACCCTCGATCTACTTGTTTGTTCCTCGATTGTTTTTGGAGGTGGTGTTTATGGTGGTGGTGTTGGAGATGTTTAGGGTTTTTAGATTGAAGATGGTTTAGGTGGTGTGTTAGGGCGTTGGTTTAGGTTTTTGGGTGGTGGCCGATGGTGATAAAAAGAACGATGGTAGGCGGCGATTATGGTGGCAGTGTTGTGGACTATGGAGAAAGAAAAAGGATGAGGGTTTGTGGGGAATCAAGGTGAGTGGGATGGGGGTGGTCTAAGGTGGTGGTAGATGGGAAGATTCGGAGAGATAATGGTGGATATGAAGGTGGTTGTAAATGGTGATGGGGGTGGCCGGTGATGGGTTTAGGGGAAAGGGTTGGGTATTTAGGTCTAAGGGAATAGGCGGAGATGGTGGTGTATAAACAGGGGTTCGGGTATTTGGGTTCAGTTGTCACTTTTTCCGGCGAAGAGGAGGTGGTGGGTGGCGGTTATTACATACCCAGGTGAATGGGTGGTGATGATTCAGGGTGGCGGTGGTTTCAGTGGAGGGAGGCGGTGAAGGTGGCGATGGTTTCATTGGAGGGATGTGGTGAAGTTATTTAGACCGGTAAAGTTAGTTCCCGGTGGTAGCAGACAGTGGTTGGTGGTCTGTGGTGATAGATGGTGGTTGTGGTGGTGGTAGGCGGCCTGTAGTGGTGATGGTAGACGACTTAATGTTGGATAGTCGTAGTGGGAGGTATTGGAGAGAGAGAGAGAGAAGAGCTCGCGATCGAAAGAGAGAGAGACAAAGGAGGGTTTATTATTAGTTTTCTAATTTTTTTAATAATAATTATGTATTATTTAATTATTTATCAATTATATTTAAAGAAATATAAGAATAAATTAAGAACAAAAGGGCATTGTAGTCTTTTCAAGTAAAGATGGACTAACATTGAAACGAAATTCAAATCATAAGGATCAAATCGAAATTAACAGAGAAGTTGGGGAAAGAGAATTATTAGATTTCACATGTTATATGATGAGTAGAAAAAATAAGTTTAAAGAAATAAGACGATGATATATCATTTTTCTTCCTGTATTCTGTCACAATCAACGAAATATCATTTATTTTACCCTAATTTTAAGGAGATATGATATATGTTTCTAGCATCACCTATCTTAGATGATTTTACACTCACAAACACTTTAAATGAATGTTAGTCATGCATGTCATAACTAGGATTGTTTTGTCATAACAATGTCATAGGCTGAAAAGTTGATTTGATAGCGTGTCATGACAGTCATGTGTGTCATAACTACATGTGGTTTTATTCCCGAAGGTCGTTGAGGTGCTTCTACCTCAAAGTCGTCGTCATCGTTAAGGTAAATTGGGCCTAGATCGAGCATCTCACTATATATGTAGTGTAAGCATTGGAGTTATATGTACGTCTTGTTTCTTTTGGGAGGATATATGCATCAAAGGGACGTGCCGTCTTTCATCACCACACAATGTTGATAGACTACATTCATGATGTCCACTTTACATTGATCGCTCCTTTTTGAGTTAAATATTTTCTGGTTGTGTTGTTTGTCGGAGTTTCCTCGATCGAACAGCATCGGATTGAGTAGGTTGTGGGAAGAAAAACTCATTGAAAATTGTGATCATAGTTTGTTGGTGAACGTACAATCTATGAGAAATGGATCTTGAGAAAATGACGATGTTTGTGAACAATGTAAACATGTCTTGTTGAGGGACTACGATGGGGTTTTGAATGACTCTGGTGAGTTAGTACCCATTTGTGGGTAAATGAGATAAGAATACATGAAATGTTTGGAATTTAAGTCCCGTTTATTTTGCAAAAATCGAAAGAATAAAATGGAATTGAAATCAAATTCCGTGCTAGATTGCATATGGTAAATTTGTTTTTGAATAAAATCTTATTCTTTGTGATGTTTATATTCACTCAAGTAATAAAAAACCAACTTCATAGTTGAGCTGAATGGAATTTAAATCAATTCAATTTCTTCAAATTCTACGAATCAAACGAGATCTTTAAATATTATAAGAATAAGAGAGAAATCTAAAGTGCGTGAGTAAAATGAATGTGAATACAATGTATTATTAGTGGTAAATAAAAAAAACCTTTTTATTGTAAGTTTGTGAGATTCTAACTCAAACCAGTTGGCTATGAATAGAGTAGCACATGACCTTTATTAAATACATTACAAAATCGTTTTTGATGTGAGACATTACTCAACAAGCGCCCCTCACGTGTGACATTTTCTTTTCACACCTAACATATAAATACTTATTGGTTACGTGGCTTCTGTGTGGCCTTTGACCAACTAAAGGTGAACCTTAATCTGATACCATGTAAGTTTGTGGGATTCCAATTCAAAACAAATTGGCTATTTGTGAAGTAACCTAAAACCCTTATAAGCACATTACAAACACATTATTTATCCGATATAAAACATTACTCAACATTTATTTAGGTTGATCATTTGCAAACAGGCAAAAAAATTCTTGAACAATGGAGAATGGAGAGTGAGGTAGAGAGGATGAGCCCTTGAGGGGAAAATTTTTTAGTGAGGTGGGGGTAGGCTGGGTTGTGTTCCTCCGGCGGCGTTGTTAAGGTCCACCTTGGCAAGGCTACGAGTTATAGAAATATGTATATCGGGTTTAGTGTAGGAAAGACCGGTTTGATTATACAGATGAGTCAAGACATATTAAAATTTCATATTATAGTTTTTTTTGTTAATTTGTACTCTATAAATAGTTTTCATTAATTTAATATAAAATACTTATATGATTTTCATTCTTCTACATAGCATCAGAGTCTTATGATTCTGGCCATGTCTTCTATTTCTCTCTTTTCCGCCGCCGCCGCCGAACTGGCCGTCACATTTCCTCTTCCTGTCGCCCTTCTTGATTGACGACTTTCTTTTTTACCCTTCCACATGTCCTAGGGACACATTGTAAATAAAATAGATTAGCTTTGTTTTTGCCGCTACAGCAGTTGTAGTTTATGCCGTTGTAGCCGTATCTCCTATCATCATCGTCTGCCTCTATATTATTGTATTTGTTATTCCAATATTAACGCCCAATCTTTTTCTGCTCTTACTGCGAGAGTGTACTAAATATATGTGTATCAAGTTTTATTGTAGGATAGACTATTCCGATTGTATAGATTGGTCATGACCCCTTAGGGTTTTTCATTAAAGTTTCCAATGCAAGCTTATACTTTAAATAGTTATCTATGTAATACAGAATATATACAGTTTTATTATTCTACAGTGTGATCATACTGTATGCGCTAATAAGTTGTTAAAAGCACATGTTAAAGTATGTCTATTAAACCAAAAAACATTTAAATTGAAAAATACATCTAATAAACAAGATCTTTCATTTTCTTTAACTTGTAATAGATGCATTTTAAATTAAAAAAAGTTTGTGTTTAATAAATGCCACTTAACATGTGATTTAGGACACATTAGAAAAACTTTAGGCAAAAGTATAGTTTAGTATCATAAATTTAATCGACCGGATTAAATATTATCTTAAAGTATCAAATTTGTAGTATAGTACCTGAATTTGGTAACTCGGTCAGTTTAGTACTCTGACTCAGTGAGTCAGGGAACTAAACTAACCAAATTAGTAAGTCAGGATACTAAAGAGACTTAGTTATCAAATTCATAGTACTATAATATATCTTTGATACTTTAGGATAATATTCAACCCACTTTATCAAGTTCAGGATGATAAAATATACTTTAGCCTAAACTTTCTTATAATTACTTATTAAAAAATGTTATGATTAGTTTCACGTTGGTATAACATACTGGGTGTGGTCCTGTCACTTATACTATTGCATATAACTATCATGAGTATTCATGACAATAGTTCTAAAAAGCTTGTTTAGGTTTTATTATGGTTCTGTTAAAGTTTGAGGCTTCACCATGTTGTAATGATATTGTAACACCCTAAAATATTGCCTAATTGTACCTCTTGTATTTAGGGTTGTACCCTTGTAATATAAATAAGAATTCTAATTTTATAGGAGGACGATATGTATATTGTTATTACTAAATGAGGTGTTGATAAAAGTTATGAAAACGAATAATAGTTATTAATTATTGAATGATTTGAAATAAGGATTCTGAATATATCCTCGTTAGAATTTACGGATAGCGTTTGGATGAGTTGTAAGTTGAAAAGGGGAGCGAGATACCCGTCAAAAAGGGCCACCACCAAAGAGGCGGCAGCCCCTTTTCCTTCCCATTTGGTTTTGATTTTTGTTTCTTTTCTTCATTCTTTCTTCTTCTTTATTTCTTTCTTTTTCTTTCTTTCATCACTTGAACAAACACACACACACATAGCTTAAATAATTGGAGAATTAATCAAGTTTGAAGCTAGATATTTGGGGAGAAGATTGCAACTATCAATTGGAACAAGTAAGTATTATTATTTTTGAAGTTTAAAGTGTTATTGGGTTAAATAAATTATTGGTTTAATCTATAGATTTTGGAGTTATAAGTTGAATATTTGATGTTTAAAGGTATCTAAAAGGTCCCAAACAAGCTTTGTAAGTGTTAGGAGATGTTTGGGATTGATTTAGTTTGGTATTTAGTCAAGTTTCAATCTGCAAAAATAATGGCGGTTTGCTTGCTGTTCATGTGTCGCGCCGCTACAGTAAAAGTTGCGCCGCGACGAGCTACTTTAGACGCGACAGAAACCTTTGTGTCGCGCCGCGACACATTAAGGGATCGCGCCGCGACAGGCACAACGCGACGCGTCGGGTACTAGTTTTGCTAATTTTCGCGTATTGATGCTTGGATTATTATTATAGGTTTACATATGGACTAAAAGGCATCGTTAGAAGAATAATATAAGCATTATGGACTCAGGTGAGTACCGACTTAACTTGTAACCATTATGCAGTATATACGGATTTATTGTTTACCATTAGGTATATAGAAATGCGATAGTTACGAGTATGATTAGTAAATTTGTAAAGTAAGTTTAAACTGGTGTTTATAGAAACACGAAGTATAGATGCATGTACAGTATATGTTGATAATGATAATGAACCAATACGTGATATATGATATGTATGTTTGTTGATCGATCCGGATTGGATCCGTCTCTTAAAAGTTGTTATTGTGTATGCTACATTATATAACTATGAAAGTTATATGTATGCAAGTAAGATTAAGAATTAAGATGCCTTGATAATTGATGTGCAAGACATGTATTTAAGTACATGTGCATATATTGATGATAATATGTTATCTGTAAAAGCATGCATGCAATTGTTCCTGAAAAGGATTTCTGATGAGCTATATGTATGTCCGGACAGTTCTTGATTGAGGTCAGCTTCGGCTGGGTCCTGGGCCTTCGGGCATAATGTTCTGGACTAACGGTACTCGAGTGTCGTACCTTAGATTATCTGGGAGGTGAGTGCCTTAAGTGGCTAAGCCTATGAGCCTTTGGCTCCTTAACGAGCAGGTAGATTCACTTATGTGATGAAACCAGCACGGATGGTAGTGGTCTGATTCCTCGGTGGAAAATTGTTGAGCTGGATTAGCTACCCGGCAAGATATGATGCCTGCTGGTAGGATCAACACTACGCTATGTGATAGGATAGCATTGTTTGCTAAATCCTGTGTTATATGACTCACATGTATCTATGTTGCCATGTTGCTATGCTTATGATGTGAAGTATATGATGCCCTATGTGCTGCATGATGCTTAGGGTTAAGTTTGTATTCACTAGCTTTTAAAGCTAACCCCCTCCCAGTATATATGTATGGCTTTGCAGATGAACGCTTAGCATGAGCCTGGGATTGCTAATTCGTGTTGGGACATTTGTTGCTTATTACAGGTATGATGGTCGGTCGGTATTAATGTTGGTAACACCAGTTTGTAAATAAAGAAAATGTTTTTATAGACTTCCGCTGTTTTGTTAATTACTAAAATATGTTTGATTATAAGTTTTTAAAAGTCAAAATTTTTACTCTGAAATTGCGGTGTTACAATTAGGTATCAGAGCCTAAGTTTGAGTGAATTGGACATCTGATGGGTGTTCATTCTCAAACTCGGGCCCGACCATCATAGTGTCCCAAAGTTGTTATGATCGTGTTATGCATTATATGCAAATGTATGGGAGGCAAGAAGGTATCTTGCTTATGTGTTATTAAACTAGGTTGCCTAAAGATAGGATTGCCTAGTAGAATGGAAATGATAGCTTGATATTTAGTCACAAGAGGTGAATTGGAAGTAAGAAAATAATGAACCGTGAGACTAAGTAAATATGTAAAACTTATGATACGTACCTTAATGGTACAAATTGGTTGAGTTATGCAAGATAACTCAAAACGATAACGATAAAGGTGTAAAATGCGATTACCAATATAATATTGGTTACATATTAGAGTGTGAGAATAAAGGTGTCAAGAGACATAAAATGGTAATGATTATGAACCTAAACCCTAGTGTATGTATATCTCAAGTGAAAAAAAAAGATGTTTAGATCAATCTGATGTAATCAAACTGATAATGTTAGATAAAAAGTGATGCCAAATGAATAACTGGAATAATAGTAGTCTTGTGGACTACTAGTAATATGATGAACAGGGGAACTGTCCTCAGTTCCTATGAAAAGTAACAAATAGTAGATGATGAAGTTTGATTACGGATTCTAATTGAATCCTAGAGTATGAAGAAGAATTTTGATGAATAAGCTATGCTAAGATAAATGTCGATTAGAATCGAATATGAATCAAATACAATCGTTCTAATTTTAAATAATTAGAATGATTAATGATGAGATGTTAAACAAACATGAGTTAATAAGAGTTGAACTTAAAATACAAAGATATCGAGGAAGTGTACCTTAGATATGATGTGAAACCTTAACGGTACATGATGTCTTATGATAATGAAATTTTGATGACATGTAAAAACGTTATAAAGGTGTACATGAAATCGAAAGTGATTAATAAAAGAAGAATTGTGGGTTCACGATTGGTTAACCCAAAATGCTGAATGAAATTGAACAGAAGTAAGATTAACTCTATTGAGTTAGTAGTTTTCCTTGGTACTAGAAAGAAAGTCGTAAGATGTTTGAATTAAAAATGTATAAGTGTAATTAACACTTTACAGTTGAACCATTCGTGAGATTGAACGTGAGAACAAATTGTAGTCATAAAATCGTTGTTAGTATTTAATGTAATGAGCTCAAAGCTCGATTGTTGATTGTGTGCCTAACTAATCAAACGTGTGTGATTTCCAAAAGGTATAAGTAATGATATGTCATGGTTCAAATGAACAATGACATAAGGACATAAAAGTCCAAATGTATAAGTAAAGAGATGATAATTTTTAAAAGTTGAGAGTGAACTGAACATGAAGGTAACCCTGAATAACCAGTGGTTACAAGTAAATGAGTGAATTTTGTGAGACAAAAATGGGGACACATAGTCCCATTTGGTAGCAAATGAAATATGAGATTATGAGGTGTATAAGGTAGTGCATATATGTAAAATTGGCAATGGTACATGGGAATTCATGTATGGTATGAATTTCCAGAAATAATAATTCACCTACGGGTGTAACTATGATTATAAGAGTAGAGACCCTTATGAGGTAAGTTAAGAAAGATTAAGTGTGTTTGAAAATAAGTGGTAAAGTCACAAGTGGTGATTTACTAAAGTGAAGTATATGTATACGAATGAAATTTAGTTAATGTTATGAATGGGTAGTGTTTTGATAAACAACATTCTTAACATAAGAAGAAATATGAGAAATTGTTTAGAAAGATATGATGTTTGAGTGATTTGAAAGAATTAAGATTGACCTGGTAAAAGACTCGTAAATAACATTAAGTACATGTGAAAGATGACTGTTAGGTAAAGTGTTTAATAGACAACAGGTTTGTTGAACACTGCCTCAGATGGAAGATGTAAAGTTTTCATAAGTATAATGTAAGTGTTAATGATGCTAATATGATAATAAAGTGTTTAAGTACTGAATATGTGACTGATGTTACACAATCAGTTGTAAGATTGTATGATATACAGACGTTGGAAGTGTATAGTGTGATAAGAGATGATTAAATTTATCATGCTAGTATGTGAATCCAATGATGAAAGAGAATGATTAAAAAGTAATGTGAATAATGGATTGGCTAGAATCTATTAATTCAATTGAGATAATACTTGTCTAAGGATATGTACTTAAACAAGAGTGTACTTGTGAATAGGATTTAACCTTTTGAGGTAAAGTGGTTATGTATGAATGATTGAAGATGTTAACCAAAGATCCATAAGTGAAACTGATGTTAAACATCAGTGATCAGAGTATAGAAATGTATGTAAAGTAATGAGATAAAACCATGAGAGTATGTATCTGTACATGTACGTTTGCATGTACGGATTAGAGAAATAAGTGTTTAAAATCTAGTTAAGTTGTTAATGATAACTACAGACAGGAACATTTGTATTGTGATAGAAGAAGTAGATATCGTGTAAAGTTTGAATGTAAGATGAATGGTGACCCATTCGTAAGATTTTACTGAACTCTATAATGTGAAATAGAGGTCATGATTAATGTAGAAACTCAAAGTGATGTATTTGATGCTTCTTGGTGATATTAAGCTTAATTGTAAGTGTGGTAAAAAGAAACACCACTAGTGACCACCCCATCAGTGTGTGGTTATAACACCAAGTGTAAAGCAACACAACTCGTTTAAGCGGTTTAGCGAGTTTGATGGTTGAGCTTGAATCTCTCATTTTTTTTTTGTTTTTTTAAATTTCAATCGATACGTGACTTTCAAATAATTTTTAGAATTTATATGGTAAGAAATGACTACTATATAATATTATATAATAAAAGTAAAAGACTAATGTGACCAAATAATGACAATAATAAGATTTAAGAACTACCCTCACTATTGGCTCGAATCGAGCCAGCCTCTAAAATAATATGTGACATTAAAAACATAATTAAAATATTATATTTTAACCGATTGCTTTTTCCAAATATGCATGCTTATTTTCTTATTTTATTGTTTTTTCATTGCCGAAGGCATGAATTGCTAACATGAAACATACCGTTTTTAACAAATTAACATGCCTTATATATGGTTGACAATTAATTCAGAGCTCGTGGAAAGAACATTTTTTTATAAGAGTGTTAACCAAAGCTCTTAGGACGGTGAATAGAATAAAAAAGGTAATTTTAGTTTTTAAAAATGACAATCACAACTTAGTCATCATAATTAACTTTTTGTAATTTGAATAGTTACCTTTTAATTAATTTTCAACTTTATATACATAAAACGTAATTGTCATTTTTAAAAACTAAAAATAATATTTATTTTATTCTTATCCACGGCCTTTAGGGTTGTGGTTAGCATTTTTCTTTTTTTTTTACAATTATAACTTGAACTATTATAGTAATATGGACGTGTGATATACAATTAAGTTTAAAAAATAATAAATATTAAATATTAAATAAAAATATATTAAATAATTATAAAACAAGAAAAAAATATGAATTTTAAAAAACAATGACAGACGGTGTCAATGTGCAAACGGCTGTGTCAGCCTCTGATAAGCAGCACAATGCAAAAACTATCATATCATGCAGTATTAATCTATTGTATGTGTTGACAATTGAGAGCTAGCATCTGAGTAGTTAAGAAGTAATCGATGTGAGTTACACGAACTCCTCTCAATACGTATTTGCGAATTATTCGTAAGTGGGTATTTTGTGATATGTTTAGCAAGGGAGGGTAACTCCCGTTATTTGTTATATGTGATGAGCAAGGGGAGGTAATTCCCGTTATTTGTGATATACTAGGATTTTATAGCCCGCGCGTTGCGCCGGATTTTATAAATCTAAAATTTTATTATCACAATAATTATAGGATTAGGTAATCTACATGATAATATATTAATAATTTTATAAAAACACATCCAAAAATAATCAAATGCTTGATAAAAAAATATTCAAAGGATTAGGGTTCTAATACGCTGCAAGAATAATAAAACGAAAAAGGGTAAAAAGAGATCTCGAATCTCAAAAATAAAAGATTGACTTTTTCATCTTCAAAAAAACTTATATTTACCTGTCAAGTCTTTAAAATTTAAATTATAACACATCTCTAAGAATATTTTTTTACCAAAAAAGGCATAAGTTGCAACGTTAAAAATTCCAATTGTTCTAAATAACGTGTTTACAGCTTGACCTGATGATCAAACTATAATATGATACATACCTACATAAAAATTCATTCTAAAAATAAAGTTTAATCGTTAAATCAAAATAAACTTTTACTTTAATGCTTAATCAATTCAAGAATAAAGCTTAACGGTTACACCAAAATAAACATAATCTTTAAAATTAAAATATTAGAAAAAGTTTAAGAATTTAATCAAAATAGAGTTTAAAAAATATTTTTAACCTTAATCAAAACTCTAA
The DNA here is from genome assembly GCA_038502395.1 of Dittrichia graveolens. Classification (NCBI taxonomy): domain Eukaryota; kingdom Viridiplantae; phylum Streptophyta; class Magnoliopsida; order Asterales; family Asteraceae; genus Dittrichia; species Dittrichia graveolens. Next base: position 7,775,421 of record JARJIL010000002.1, on the reverse strand, counting down.
ATTAAATAAATATTTAAAAAAATTACATAAAATTTAAAAAAAAACGTAAATAGGAATTTAGATTAAGCAAAAGAAAATTAAAAAAAGGTAGAAATGATTTATAAGAAAATAGAAGTTAAAAAAGGGTTAAAAGGAGTACAAAGATTAAAAAGAAGTTAAAAAAAGGGTTAAAATTTTGAAATCCATGTTTTTAAAAAATTAGAAGTTAAAAAAGGCCAGAAGGGTTAAAAAGAATACAAAGATTAAAAAGAAGTAAAAAAAGGGTTAAAAATTTGAAATCCAACTTTTTAAAAAATTAAAAGTTAAAAAAGGCCAAAGGATTTAAAAAATTAAAAAGAAGTAAAAAAGGTTAAAAATTTGAAATTCAAGTTTTTAAAAAATTAGAAGTTAAAAAAGGACAAAAGTATTTAAAAGAATACAAAGGTTTAAGTAATAGGAATTTCTAAGAAAACTTAGTTAAAAACCTAAAAGAAAAAAAATGTATAAAAGTACATGTGCAAGGTTTGAGCATGAATCACCTCTCCCAAAATCCCATCCACTTACCAACTCCGCCAGTTTACAAATGCTTTGTATGCGTGTTTTCTTATATATAAAGAGAACCGGTTTTTAAGTAGGAAAAAGACAAAAGTTTTTCCTGCATATTGTAAAGTATATATAACGAGTTATTTTATGCCCGTGCGTTGCTACGGGTTTAAATAAACAAATAAAGTAATTAAAATTAAACCAAATATATAAATAAAACGGAAAAATAGTTGACATTTAGGATTAGAATATGTCATTTTGCTCAAATTGAAATTGGTTTAGATCTTGTTTTTTATGTTATATCTAACATAACCAACGAAGGAAAAAAAGTCTAATAAAATAAGTCTAGTGTTTTCTTATAAATAAAAATAAGACTATTATGAATTTATATTTGTACGAAACATTATATTTTAAAATTTATAAGATAAGTATAAGAAAATGCAAAATAAATTATTTTAATATAAGCATAAAATTAAATTCAAAAACACTCACTCAACCACATGCATTCCATTTTTTTAATCAACTTACTATCTAATGTTCAAATGTACATTATCTTATAAGAAATTTATGATGAAGGTTAAATCTTATGTAAGAAAAATACTATTAAATATTATAAATTCATAAAGTAATTTAATTAACTAAGAAAATGAAATTAACTTTTTTACCTTATGAAAGACAAAAAAATAATGAATATATTGAAAGGAAAAGAAAAAAAAATCAACATAGATTCAGGAAAAAACAAAGGAAAAACGGGGATAAGAGGGAAAAAATTAGAGATGTAATTAAAAAGAAAATTAGAGTAGAAATTTTAAAAAAAAAACAGCAAAAGCGTGAGACTCGAACTCGAGACACCAGCCTCAAAACAAAATATGTTATCCATCTCGCCAAAGTTCAATTGCTATAGCTCTCCATTTCTTAAATATTTATTACCTATTTTGTTTTTTAATGCAAAAAAAAGTAAATGTAGGACTCGAACCCGGGTCACAAACGCCAAAGACGAAAGTGCTATCCATCTTTGCCAAGCCTCAAATATGTTGTGTTGTTATTTATATATTATTTAATTTGCTTTTTTCCTGTAAAATGTAAGAATATATATAATATGCAAGCAGGAGAGGTAACTCCCAATTACCTATAGCACTTGGCTTCCGCAATGTTTTTATGAAAATGATGTTTTGTGTTTTACTTAGAAACTGAATTGAAATTTTGTATATGTAATTTCAAATAATTAAACTATTGGACATATTTTGTATAAGTGCTATTCCGTTAAATTATTGTTTAAAAATATCGGGTCAATTATCACCCCATTAATATTAAAAATCCTCCATTAAAAATATTAGTATCATTTTCAATTCACGACCCAGTAGTCCTAACTCCGATCCGATCCGATCCGATCCAAACCAATTAAGATAAAAAAAAAGCCGTTATTTAAAAAAATGAAAACCATCTTAAGAATAATTATATTATCAAGCATTCAAAAAGAGTAGATAGGTATGCCATCAACCTGAAAGGGACAGCGACTCAGCGCACATATGAATAATTGGGCGAAGCCAATGACGCTATATATAATTAACTTATCATATAATATGAATACTATATTATAAAACATTTAATTCTTTTATTTAAATTCTTAAATTTTAAGTGTTTTAAAATTATTAAATCACCTCTTATATAAACTAAGTTGAGTAACTATTAAATACTAGCATCGTATCCCCGTAATGCTGCGGAGTCGAATAGTTTTTGTTTTATAATATGCCGCTTTCAAAAATATAATGATATGTTATTCGCAAAATTCAATGTCACAAAAAAATTTCTTTAGCAACATGTCCCATTTTTTTTAATTTTTCTTTTATTTGCATAAACTATTTTATTAATTTTAAAAATAAAATCTAAAAGACATTAAAATAAGGAAAAAATCATATTTGTGAAATAAGGATAGAGAAGTTAATAAGATATTAGAAATTATGTTGTTATGGGTGTATAATTATGTTTGTGTGAGAGTATATTTTAATTGAATAAAAAGTTAAAGTAAATTATAAGAGAGATTGGAATGGTTAAAGATTGAGTGGATGAGATTAAGTTAAATAGAATGAAAGGCCAAGATGTTGTTTTGATTGAATTTTAAGAAGTCTTAAAATTAAGGAGGAGAGAGAGTGTTAAATGCTTTATATAGTAGTATAGATTATTAATTTTAAAAATAAAATCTAAAAGACATTAAAATAAGGAAAAAAATCATATTTGTGAACTAAGGATAGAGAAGTTAATAAGATATTAGAAATTATGTTGTTATGGGTGTATAATTATGTTTGTGTGAGAGTATATTTTAATTGAATAAAAAGTTAAAGTAAATTAGAAGAGAGATTGGAATGGTTAAAGATTGAGTGGGTGAGATTAAGTTAAATAGAATGAAAGGCCAAGATGTTGTTTTGATTGAATTTTAAGAAGTCTTAAAATTAAGGAGGAGAGAGAGTGTTAAATGCTTTACATAGTAGTATAGATAGTATAAATAGTTAATAAGATTCTTATATTCCATTTTAATAACTAAACTTCACATATTTAAGAAAATCAAAGTCAATATAATTTTGTTAAAAGTCAAAGTCAATACAAATTAACTTAAAGTAAACGAATTGCAAAAAAAAAATAGACATGCCACCAAACGAAAATTATTCACTGTCACCATATTACATAAATATCATATTCTCTAAGTCTTAAAAACGGACATATTAACAAGTATAAATTATTCGTTGTCGCCGCATAACGCAGGTATAATGCTATAAAATACCCTTAAATTTTGCACGCTTAAACCTTAAACAAGTAACATTTCTAAAAAATACATGAAATGATATTTTGTTGATGTGTAGGTGGAGACAAGGCATCATTCAATAAGATAATAAGAAAAAAATGTTAACTACATAAATGGTCCTTGTGGGTTGTCATGAAATTCACTTTTAGTCCTTTAACTTAAAAAATTATAAAAATAGTTACTGCATTTGTTACTTTGTTTCAGTTTTGGTTCTTTAGGCTAACTGCTTTTAACTTTGACCATTAGTCAAATGATATTTTATTCTTTTCATTTCTTATCCATGTTTCCAAACAATTTTCACCTATTATTATTGTTTCCAAACACATTTATTTAAAGGTTAACTTTGTTACCAAACAACCATTTTTCTCTTCCCTTTTTATTACCAAGTCTCTCTCTCTCTCTCTTCTCAGTTCTTACTTCTCCCCATCTCTCCATCTCTCTTTAAGATCTGGTGGTAGATCTTGCCATCACTGCCACATATGGAAGTTAACAACAACCTCCGTCGGACCGCCGCCGCCGGACTACCATCTATCCATCATTTACATATTACTAACCCTAAAAACCCTAAATCTTCTCACTCTAACCACCGCCGCCAGACCACCGTCGTCGGCCATCACTGTGGTTGTCTCTTGAAGATCTTCATCGCCATCTAACCATCGACACCGCCACCACCAACACCGCCATCTAACCACCGCCCCACCATTGAAGCATCACCAGGTACAACGGAACCACCATCATCAATATTTCATCTGGATCTAAACAACTGTTGGTTTGTTGCTCGCCATCTCATCTTGATCTGAACCACAAACGTTTGGGTGTTCTCCTTTAAAGGTTCCACATCAGTCCACATTGATTTAGGGTTTTTAAAATAGATCTGGGTTTCTTCCTTGCGATTGCAGGTTCAATTTGTCTCGCTGATTTCAGTTCTTAGATGCGATTGTAGGTTTGATTTAGGGTTTTCATATACGTTTTCTTGTTCGAGGGTTTGTTCAAGGATTTGTTCATGCTTTTCTTTACAAGTGATTTCCGATTACATATATGTTCTATCTTTTTTAAATAAGTTCCTTATTTGGTCAATCAGTTGGATTTGGTTCAGATATGATTAGGGTTTTTCTTGTACTCTCTGTTTGTGTGGTGAGTGATTTCTAATTTTTGAACAGATTTCCAGATTTTTAATGTGTTATAGATCTCATTTGATATTAATGTGTGTTGATTGTTTGATTTTAGCTTGTTGAGTTATTAAATTCAGTGTGCTTGATTTCTGTAAAATTATTATAAATTTGTGGTTAGAACACAAGAACACAAAAATAGGTGGATGATGTTTGGTAAGAGGGATAGAGTGAAAAAGACCAATATACCCTTTGACTAACGGTCAAAGTTAACAACAGTTAGTCTAAATGACCAAAAGCGAAACAAAATGACAACCACGATGACCATTTTCATAATTTTTAAAGTTAAAGGACTAAAAGTGAAATTTCATGACAACCACAAGGACCATTTATGTAATTAACTCTAAGAAAAATTAGGTAAGGTTCGAAGGGACCAAACAAAAGCTGAAGTAGAAAACGAACCATAGGCCCGAGAACAAGGTTAGGGTCGAGTGGTGAGGGCAAAATATAGTTGGGTTGGAACACACGTCATGATTCTATAAAATGGGTCAAGATTGTGCATCAGGAAACATAGTTGGAATAAGCCCTTGGTCATTGATGTGAAACGAAGCCCTAACCAAATGGAGCATCACTATCAATATCCTAGATTATGTATGCCTCAAATGGCAATAACATGTAATAGTATAACGTTGTTCAACATCGGCTTAAAAATGAAAAGAAAAAATTGACAATAACTAAATTTGAGGATAGATGCATAAACCACATTACACAAGAAGTCCGCAACACACATATGTGTGCCACCGAGGGGGACTGACAACGGTGGTTCTATGACATCAAATAGCTTACGGCAACAAGTTGTAGATTAAAGGAAAACCATTTACTAATAACAAAATGACAAAGACCAACGTCAGTAATAATAAAAAAGAATTCCTGCTATCAATAGTCAAATGGTGAGGTGTAAACGAGTGGATCTAAGCCTAAGCTCAACTATGTGAAGTTTGACTTGTTAATTTAAGAGAGCTTGACTAAGCTAAGGTAGACATCAAAGAAACTTGACTCATTTATAATCCTTGTTAAATAAATGTTTAATGTTATGAGAAACTAAAAAATAGAATGAAATAATAGCAAACATTGCCCAATCAATAAATTAACTATTAATATATAAGAAGTGAAAATAATCCATAATTTTAACATCGTCTAACTTTGAAAATATTAAACTCACAAACCACTTTAATGAATCGTTATGGAAATGACTAAACAACCCTTTATTAAAATGATTTGTAAGTATAATTTATCTAAAATAAGTAATGTTAACATTACAGATCATTCCTCATATAAGAATTGGTTCTTTAATCACACCATTAATGCATATAGAGTGGGAGGGGTCTCCTTAGCAAGTAACCACTCCCACGCACCCTTCTGGGCTTCCGACGTCACACACTCTTCTATCACTCCTCGTGAAGGGGACTGTGTCTTGATTTTCACTTATTGCTAGAAATACAACATGACTATGTTTTCAAATACTTTCCGTCATACATGTGTATGCTAATTGTAAGTCGTATGCAGCACGGACAGATCTAGAATTTTAGGTAACCAGTAGCACTATGATAACAAAAATATTATCAATTAAAATGTAGAGGTATTGTTCATTTTTTTGGGTGTCTGGTTATTCAAGTAGGGTTGATCAAGTTTTTCGTAATTAAATAGATAATCAAACCAAATTATTTATAACTTAAGGCTTATACGAGTAATGAGTACGTACATCAATAATTTTTTTAACATAAACCCTAATTGGTGATTTACAAAGAAATTAACATAAACCCTAATCAAAGTAAGAATTTAACATAAATCCTAATCTCAATAAGTGGATAACCAAATACCAATCAAATCAAAATACCTAATAAGTTTAATATAAATTAACCCTAATAGGGTTAGATAATCTAACATTAATTAGTACCAAACAAAAATTAGGGCATAAAATAACATAAATAATTTAACAAACTAGAGCTGAAAAATAACTTGGATAATATATTAACAATAAAAAAAAACACAATCCAAAGGTTTTGGTCTAACCTTCTGTCCTTCTAGTACCGTCCAAAGTTGACACACTTGTGTTGTGTTTTTCATTTTGCGTTGCAGTTTTGTGTTCAAACCTAGTCAAAAAGAAAATTAAAAGTAGGTTTCATACATACACATAAATTTTAGTTGGATTTAAAATGTGCGTCTTTAAAAAAAATGTTTTTCATTATTACATAAACGTATTTTAAATGTTTAAAAGAATTGTTTTTGAACACAAAAAGTGTTTTGTGCAAAAAGATGAAGGAATGAATCAATGAACAGGGAAGTGTTTTGTTTTAAAAAGAGATTGGGAAATTGAAAACAAGTAATTTTAAAAGGACTTTTAAAGTTTGATATTGTTTTCCTTTAAAGTTTGTAAGGTTTTTTATTTGATTAAGTTGATTGCTTAGGGATCTGAGTGCTTTACTAAGCAAGGTCTTAGATTAGGTTTTTGATTTTTTTCATCTCATAAATCAGAATCGATTTGTTCTTGACTTCAGCTAGGCGTCATGGTAGGTTTGGTGGTGTAATGAAATTAGGGCAAAATCAAATGAGCTTTTTTGTTTTATTACTAGGGAAAACATGTGGGTTTAAGTGGTGGTGTCAACGGTGGTTGTAACAAAGAGAGAGAGAGAGAGAGATGATCTAGACCTCCGATGGTGGCGCGGGTGTAATTATGTTGGTTGTCCGACGATGACGGTGATGGCGTGATTCTTGTGAGTCCGGTGGTGATGGTGGTAGTCCTAGGATTGACTATTGAGAGGGGCGCTTTTGTATTTGAAAGAATAATAGATACGTTGAGAGAGAGATAAAATGTTTTTTTCTTACTTCTTTAAAAAGTAAATAAATATTAAGAAAATAAAAGGGTTGTTTGGCGACAAAGATAGGGATTTAAAGGAATAAATTAACCTCGTCTACCTTGCACAGGAGGGTCCTTTAACAAAAAAATTAACGCAAGTTAAATTAAAAGTTTAACTTAAAACATAATGTAAAACACAATGACTACCATTGTAATTTTAAAAACTATAAAACGAAAAGTGAAAAGATAAAATTTGTAATTTACTCTATCTTTTTAGTTCACTAGTTTTAGTCAAACAAGATCTAATTGGATCAATTCATAATCTTACAATCTTATAATTAAGATATAATGTATAATCTTATTTGTAGATATTCTATGGCTCATTGTCGAAAATTGTAAACTTGTAAGACATTATATATCGATATCTTAAGAAAGCATTAATGAATAATTTTAAAGATGAGAAGGGGGAATAATGTTTATTACTATTGAGAAATAATTATAAGTATGACAAGGCGAAGCACCAACTGAAAAACATCTCGACAAGATCGAAACTAAACAATCTTAATATCTCAAAAGCTTAAAAAAACGAACTAATCTTTGCAAACCCTTAAATAGAAAGATAAATATGCTTGTATTATGATCTATACACTTCGACAAGATTGAATCTAATCGGTTTAAACTGAATCTTAAAATGCCCGACTGATAGGATGTCTGAAAAGTCTCATAAACGACCCTGATTTAATCCTCGTTTTGTACGAACCTCTTGGATGACCAGAAAGAAAAACATCAACAATAAGACAACGTACATTGTGTGTATGTGTGTGTTTGCTTCTTTAAATAGTAATAATGGTAAGGTGAAAGAAGAAGACAGTCCACTTAATTCTATACTATAAGCCTATAGTAGGTAAAATTGTTTGGTGAATCTTAAATTAATAGTTTCCCTTTGCATCACAATCTGTTCAAAGTTTTAAGTTATTTTCTGCATCGAGGTTACTTACGGAACATGTCAAATAATGATTCTATAGGTAACAACACCTGTTTTATAGGAGATGATTTGTATACAACATCTTTTTACAATATATAACAAAAATTGTATGTTTTGACTACAATACTCTTAAATATGTGGTTGAGAAAAATAGTTAATAGGTTTATAGAGATAAAAAAAATTTAATTGATGTGTGTAGCCAAAAAATATTATGTATAAATCAACACCCTTATTTTATACGATTTTAATAATTTTTTTAGTCTAATAGAGTTAAATGATTATTAGGTGTGGATAGTAACCCATCATATTTGGGGCAACGTCTCTATTTAGAACTCTTATGTGTTTAAACTAAATCATGTGATTTGATGTTTGTGTGTACCATTTTAATTAATTAATGTGATATATTTGATATGTTAAAAAGATAGGATAATTGCTCTTACCTATCTGCACTGACTTCCTACCAAAAAGTTATATTGATATAAACAAGTATATCAAACCCACGCATTGCGTTGGGTTATAATAAAGATGGTTATTCAAAGTTAGCATATGTAGACGGTATTTAGTTTAACATGTATCTAGCGCATTTGATGGTTATATTATGTTTATAAGGCTATGTGACCTAGTAATGTTATAAGATCAAATATAACTTATTTAAACTAAAGGGCAAATAAAAATTTAGTAAGGGCTGAAATTAAATAATTGAAATGAGGTAAACATGACCTGAACCGTTAACCTCCAAAAGGAAGACATCTTGAAATCACCTTGATTTGTAAATAATTTTATAAGATCAAATATAACTTATATAAACTTTAGAGTAAAAAAATAAAATTGATCAAGGGATAAAAATAAAAAATTGAAAATATAGTGTTCTTATGTAACTTATATAAACTTAAGGGTAAAAATTAAAAATTTATTGAAAGTTAAAAATGAAAAGTTGGAAAACTTAAAGGTAAAAGATGAAAAATTAAAATGAATAGTGTTCTATTTTAAAAATTGATTATAAGGAGTAATAGTAACAAATGTTATCAAAAGTTTCATTTAACCGTTTTGTTATTGGAAAGGATAAAAATGATACAATTTATTTGAGCATATAAAGAGTGATGATTAAAGTGAGAAGTGGTAGGTGTCGAATAGTCAATGTTTATTGAAGCATTTAACATCTAGGAGAATAATATATTATAATTATTAAGTTAAATATCTGTGTGATACATGTGTTAATTAAAAAGATATATATTAAACATTAAGATAAAGATATTAAATAATTATAAAACAAGAAAAATAAGAATTTAGAAAAATAGTGATAGACGAGGTCAACAACCGGACAATCAATTATTATTGTTATGATCAAATATGGGATTTTGAAATGTTACAAAGGGTAAATATTATATTCATAAATCAGGATTAACTAATATGATATTTTATGTTTTAAAAGTGGCATATATAAATTTCTTAATTTCTAATCATTTTGATTCAAATTAAAGTTAAAATTATATCCAATTTTGATCAAGAAAAGTTAAATTGAAGATATTAGAAGAATATTTGTCACCACATATTTGTATGTTATTGACATGTTAAACTTTCTATGTTATATAAATTTCTTTTTAATAATTTTGATTTAAATTAAAGTTAAAATTATACCCACATTTGACCAAGAAAAATCAAAATTGAAGAATATTTGTCACCACATATTTGTATGTTATTGACATCTTAAACTTTCTATGTTATTTTAATAACGTAAGTGATTTGTACATATCATATATTTGTCATATATAACAATCATGGCTTTTATATCCTTATAAACTATGCATAAACTATTTCACTTTTAATAAGATTGTAAAATCTAGATGCTGTCGTTCTTCACGCCCGTGGAGACGTGTACGTCTAGTTTGTTTATAGTTTTCAATTCCTTTTTCTTCTTTTTTTTTCTTTCATCATTATATTTATCTATATGAACTATTATATATTACCAATATTATTAATTTCTAGAAAAATTAGAATCCAAAACTTTAAGGTGTTTGTGATTCAGATTCGTCGGTTTATATTAAAATTTGGTAACCAAACTGACAACCTTAGGTTTAAGAAATATTAAACCAAACTTGACCACCAAACAAGCTAAATCATACCAACCAAATAACCAAAACTAGTTTGTTTTTGTTGGGTCTCACAGTTTTTAAGTTTTATATGTATTTTTAAATGTTAACATAGATAAACTAGTAAATCACCAACAACTTGATATAACAACTTTACGTAATTATATATATGCATGCACGTGTCTATAACTCTATATATACTTTAAAAATAAATTAAATTCAAAAACTAAATAATTTAACTCACTAAATAAAATTTTAATGCACAAGTAAATGATTAAGCGAAGCAAGGTATGAAATCTTTTATGCTAACCTTTAACCAAACTTTATGTAGCCAGGATTGATATTTTTTAATTGTGAATAGATGCACTCTTGTAATGTCATCGTGTATTTCCTATTACGGTAGTAATCATTATGATTTTGATTTACTCTATTTTGAAGATTATAACACGGGTTGTAAATAAATCAAACGAATATGAACGTGACTTATTTATATTCGTCTGTTTAGTTTAGCTAGATAAATAAACGAACATGAATAGATTACCGAATGAATTTTTGTGCTTGTGATCGTTCATTTAACATTAGCTAAACAAATAAACGAACACGAACAATAAACAAACGAGTTTTTTGTATTCGATCGGTTTAAAAGATTGGTAGTCTGTGTACATTTATGTTCGTGCATTTAAATGATAAATGAAAGTAAACGAAGGAACACACACGCATACACACACACACATACTCACACATTTTATAATGCAGCAATCCAATATTACTAAACATAAATAAACATAATATATATACGGAAGCTCATTCGAGAATCATTGGTAATGCAAGAACCATTTGTAACCACTATTAATGACTTATTAATAGGGGTATTGTGGTCATTATATATTTACACAACCGTGAATTGCGTCCGGATGGATCTTTATTAATGAGCGAGTATTGATTTTTCTAAAATACTTCTCATTAATGAGTCATTAACATTATTAGTCAATAATTATTTTAATCAAGAATCAAGATTGGTTTTCTCCGTTCTTGCTTTAACACCAGTTTTCAAATGAACCCTCGCTCACACACACACATATAAACGAACACAAGCGAACGTTCACGAACATAAATGAATGTACGAGACCATTCTTCATGTTCGTTCGTTTAACTGAGTGAACAAATTTTTTTGTTCATGTTTGTTCTTTTATTAAATATACGAACATAAATGAACTTCTTGTTGGACGGTTCATAAGCGGTTCACCTAATATTCGGTTCGTTTACAACCACACATATGCGAGAGTTGGATATAGAGAGGGTTGTATTAATAATACCTTTCTTTTTATTCATTCTTTCTTAATAAAATGAGATCTTAATTATTGCTTTCCAATCATTTTTAGAAGAAAGAATCGATTTCACTGCTAGCACCTAACTTAGGGCATATGGAGTGGCTTGAGGTGGGGATGGGGCAAGGTAGTGTGAAATTTTATAATATTTAGAAGGGTGTTAATATCTATATCCTAGTCTACTAATTTGCTATTATAAATACTGGTGTGGTATGCGGATTGGTTTAAGAAAATTTTAAATACTAAACCTTAATAAAGAAATATCAAACAATTATAAAACATAAAAGAAATGAGAATTAACAAAATGACGTCATATGGCGTCAACACCACAATCAGGGATTCAGGGTAATAATGTCAAGTTTTTATTGGTTATAATTAAAATATTTTAAAATAATAAAATTAAAAATTTGGTTAAATATGATTTTTTGAAATGTTATAAAAGATAATATAATATTTGTAAATCGGGATGAAAATATGATATTATAAGGTTTAAAAAGACATGTGAAATTAGGATGAAAATATGATATTTTAAGGTTTAAAAAGACATGTGAAATTTTTATAATAACTTTGATTAAAAAAAGTTAAAATTAGAATTCAACTTTGATTAAATAGATGATCAAATTGAAGAATTAAATTTATTTTATTAAATTAAAAATTAAAATAATTAAATAAATTTAATGCATGCAAAAAAAAAAGTTGTAATTGAAAGAAGAATATTTATCAAAAAAAATGAAGGAAGATTACTAAATTGATGTATCGCTATCTCCAACTCTACAAGTACTTCACTCTAGAAAACATGTAAACCGTGTTTCTTTTTTAATTCTTTTGAAAAGTACGACAAAGAAAAAAAGTATGATAAGAAATTTACGTTTGAATGATTATCTATTGTTCATCATATAATTAAAGTAGTCGTTAATCTAAAGGAGATGATTTTATTATAATATAATATTTTTTATTTTTATTTAATTTAAGTGATATATTATGTTAAACCTTGCATTTTAGACTAACTGTATTCATCCCACGTCACATGTAGGACAAGGGTTCAAGAAAAACCCCACCTCCATGGCTCCACCCCACCTCCCATCCTTTCAACTCATGGGTTGAACCCTACAAGGGTTTTTCATCTCGCTTCTCTTCCTCTCTTTTTCTCTATATATCTCTCCTCTCTCTATCATTAAGATTTTTAAAAAAATTAACAAGGGTTAGGAAGAATAAAAGGAGAAGATAATGTTACTCTCATGTATGAAGAGGGTTCTAAGAATGTGTGTATGTAACATTCTTAAATTGGGTCTATTCGTGCGCTCCATTTGGTATGTGAAATTTATTTAAATGAATTAAATAAGAATATGTTTGAAAGTATTAATAGAAAATAGCTATTGGTAAGTTAAATGTGAATTTAAAAATAGTAATTAAAATAGATAAGAATGATAAAATATTAATTGGTTTCAAACGAGGTTTTCTAAAAATATCCTCGTTAGTTGAAACGGTTATTCGGGTATCGTGTTGTATGTTGAAAAGGGAAACAAAATATCCCAAGTGGATAATAGAAAACCAAAGTCAGTTCTCTTATTATCATGTCTCTGTACACACACAGAGGCTCACAAAAAAAACACACACACACCTCACGCTTTCTCTCATTTTGTTCTTGAAGGAGATAACACAATCAAGGATCAATTAGAGCTGGAATTAAACAGAGATTCAAGTCTCTAATCTGTTCTTAGCATCATCTTCATCATCTTCCTCATTCCTAGTAAGCTCTCTTCTCTCTTGTTCTTCATTCAAGCTTTAGGTCAAAAAATGGTGCAAACGAAATTAGCAATTGAAGCTTAGATTTTTGAATGGTAATCTGTTCTAATATCATTTACAAGTAGTTTAGAATTGGTTTTATGAATTATAGAAGCTAATTTGATTGAATTTCATGAATTTGACCAAATGGCTCTTTAATGGTGATTTGAGGATTCAAACATGAATATGATGTTAAAGCATGATATGTTTATGTTTATGAACTCCAAATGATGCCCCAAACTTAGTGTATAACCTGGAAATAATTAAGAAAGGCTTGGAATTGGGTTTGGATGGAAAACACAGCAAACAGACCTGCTGTTCGCCACTCTGGATACAGTTCACGGCATGAACTGTATGCTGTTCACGGCGTGAACTTCTGGGTAGCATGCTATTTTGCTGTTGTTCGATGGTTTGGGTACATGGGTTATGGTTTGATCGTTTTTAGCACTTTAAGGGATATTTGGGGGTTAAAACTAGAACAATAGTACATGTACATGTTGTGTGGTAATCTAAATGAACTTCTATATATGCAATAGGTAATTAAGCAATCAAGGAGAGCCGAGTCCATATTTGTGTTATTTATAAGCACCAAGGTGAGTACCGGCTTCTATGAATGCTATAAAAGAAGGTTTGAATGCTAAATGAGTTACATGAACCTTGTATGCTATTTATTGCACCTAGACTTGTATGTTTATGCATATAAGATTAGAAAACAAGTATTGACATGATAAATGATATGATAGACATGTATTTAAGTACATGTACATATATTGTGATAATTTGATGAATACAAGTGTTATGTAAATGCATGCATGCTATGATCCCTTCAAAGGGTTAATGATGAGCTATGTGAACGTCCGGACGTATATGTTATTGAAGGTCAGCTTCGGCTGGGTCTCATGGGCCTTCGGGCAATTGTTCGGGGCCAATGGTACTCGAGTGCCATTCCTTTAAACTCTTGGGGTGACCGCCTTAATTGGCTAAGCCTAATGAGCCTATGGCTCCGTAACGAGCAGGTGGAGTCACTTATGTGATGAAACCAGCACGGTTGGAAGTGTTTGATTCCCCCGGTGGTTGTTATTGAGCCGGACTAGCTATCTAGCAAGATATAGCACTGCTGGACATGTCAGCATTACCACTATGTGTTAGGATAGCATTGAATGCTCATTCTTGAATTATGACTTGCTTTATTGTACTCATACCTGTCTGTATTCACTAGCTATTTTAAATAGCTAATGTTGTTGATGTTTCCCTTTTTACAGATAAAGAATAGGCAGGTCTGGTGAGTGGGGAACACTAGTAGCTGTTGTACAGGCTTTTGTGGGAACACTACTTTTTGGTATATAATATACAATGGTCGGTTTAGATTAAAGTAACACCGGTTGGCATGTTTGGCAATTTTTGTATTGTATATTTGTATATACGCCAAACATGTGTTTTTAAACTGTAATAGTTAATAGGCTTGGGTTTGTTTATGTTTTAAAATTCCGCTGCATTGTTTTTGAAATTCGGTTAAGTTAACAAACAGGTAAATATTCAATTTACAAACGGACCCATGCAGTTTGAAAACTCAAATTTTATCTGATTTTAATGTTTCAAAGGCGGTGTTACAGTGTACTTGTCGACCCGAAGGTGATCAGGTCCTTCGCGTCAGACCGGGAACACCAGTACTACCTTTTTACTATCCGACGGATAAAGTGACGTTGTCAATGTGGTGTGACATTTAAGTAAGCCAGCGAGTATAAGAAGCTATACACTATATTCATATAACAAAATGGAATATATATTTATATATTTAGGGGAGGGTTCATTTAATAACCGTTTTTATTGCGAGAACCGTGAGAATCATTCTTAGCCGTTCATTTTAGATAATGGAATTCATGGATGAAGAGTGTGGGGGATTGGGTGTGGCAGGGTGCGTATAAGGAATTCATGGGTGGACAATCCAATTGAAGGAGGGGGAATTGGATGGTTAGGATTGGTTCTCACAATAAAAACGGTTCTCAAATAAAATTATATATATATATATATAACCCTATATAGGGATGAGATCAAATAAAAAGAAAATTAAAGTAAAAAGTGTAAAAGGGATGATTATTTGATCATTTTTCGGTATATATATCAACTGATAATCGTTAGTTCATCATCTTTATTGATTAAAACTAGTTTTTCATCAATTTCTTTTTGATTTCAAATACAGATTTTGAAAACAAAATTTTGGAATAATTTGTTGATGAACAAAATGCTTTCGTCTAAAAAGTGATGAATATGTTGGACTCATCAAAAATAAATTGATGAATAACTAGTTTTAATCAATAAAGATGATGAACTAACGATTATTAGTTGATATATATACCGAAAAATGATAAATAATCATCACTTTTACCCTTTTTACTTTAATTTTCTTTTTACTTGATCTATACCCTATATATATATATATATATATATATATATATATATATATGTTTATTTAAGGCACATGCTTAAGCATTGAGTAATTGACAGGTGTATAATGTCCAAAATTCACTTGCTATCATGTGATTTGAAACTCGTGGTTTCTGTGTCTTTCTCCTAACTCTTAATTAATACAGTAAATAAACGAGGCGGCATGATAGCAGCTAATCTATGGAGTCAGTAATAAATTAAAAGAGGCAAGATGACGTTCGATAATTAATCTGACTGCTTCGTTGTTGATTCGTCATTTTCTTTTTCGTGACGAGTATTTGAATATGAGTAGAAACTATCTTTTTCCTCTATTTACCTAAATGTCATATTAGTATTATATCATTTTTTCATCTTTTCTCACTCTTACCTGAAATACAAGTATGGTCTATCTCAAACAACGTACCCAAATATTTTTTAACTTCCTACTCTCTCTTAAAAAAAAGGAAAGGGCAGATGAGCTCAGTTGGGGAAACTAAGCCTCTAACCCGAAGGGGGGCGTAGTGGTCAACCCAACAAACCCGAGAAGCTACATTTGAGAGACTTGCTACCAATGGCCTTATAGCCGGTTAGGGCAGCAAATGAGTCGAACTTTTATTGAGTTATTCAAGCTCGGTTCAAGTTCGAATACGTTCGAGTTAAGCTTTTATATATTGAGTTTAAGCTTGAACTCCAGCCTAAAAATGAGTTCGAAATATATAACAAGCCGAGTTCGAGCTCGAGCTTATAAGGGCTTGACTCGAGCGCTTATCAAGCTTTTCGAGCTTTATATAATATATATAAAGGTGTATATTAATATAAATAAATTTATAGTTAAAAGTGTTATTATTGATTAAATTTATTGGGGTTATACTAATTTATAATCAAAATTTAACTTATGCTCATATTTTGTTATTATGTTTATACATGCACATTTAAAAGTATTGTTGTTATTTAATACAATTTTTCATATATTTGCAATAAGTTTTGTTATTTAAAAAGTGTTTTAGAATAACTATACAAACTTTTCGAGTAGCTCGAGCTCGAGTCGATCCTAAAACCTTTTTGAGCTGAACTCAAGCCTGCATCATAAAGGCTCGTCGAGTTATAGAGCTGAGCTTGAGCTCCGCTCGACTCATTTACGCCCCTAATTACAGTAATCATGACCAGCTTGTGTGTATAAAAATATAAATTAAAAAAGCGGGTTCAGTGACGACGGTGATGATGGCAGAGGAAAACTATTATTGCGAGGGTTTAATGATAAATTAGTGATAATGAGGTGACATTCAATGATGAAAGTTATTACCGTGAATGCTCTTAATGTTGTACAACTGGTGGAGGATGGCAAGTGGCGATTATGGTAGTGTTCACAGCTGGCAGTTGGTGAAGGTGGTGGCGGCAGTTGGTGGTGATAAAAGTTTGTCGGATGGTGAAGAAGTATATGTTGGTGCAAGATGCTTTTACATCTATTGAAGTCTTTGGGTAAGTTTGTTGACTCATTGGTTTTTTAGGTTTGTCCATTTGGACCCATCGATAATTTTCTATTTCAAAAGTTGTCTACTTAAACCCATTTAAGTAAGCATAAGTCATTGTTTGAGTAAAAATTATTTTTGATTTTAAAAGTCATGTTGTCCTAAATATTCTAAAAGCGTACTCAATTTGACTCAAATACTCTAAAAGCGTTACACAACCTAATTTGACACAATTATATTAGAATTTTAACCCCAGAATCCTATCCAATGATAAAAAAGCTTTAAACTTTTTAGCTAAAAATAAGTCATTTTTTTTTCTAAAAAGAGAAGGAATAAGAGAGGATGAGCTAAGTAGAGTCTATAAATAAAAGGTGGCAAAAAAAGGAGGGTTTAATTAATAGAATTGTAATCAAGTTTAGGTTTTGTTTTAATTAAGTCATCATATTTTATAGTTATTTGAAAATAGTAATCAGGTTTAAAAGTGTTCCATTCTTATGCGTTATCCTCGGAGTCCCAAAGAGAACATTTCAAAATGACGAAAGAAGGATAAGAAAATTTCTTTGATAATCTCTCGATAAAGTTAAATTTGTAGCCATGAGGCCCGACACCTTTGAACCCGAGCAATCACACACTGTTTTTTTAGTTTCATCAATTGAAAATGGGGCTTCTAGCATCAAAATGTCCGAGGCATCCAAAATTTTGAAATGAGAACTTTTAAAAATGGCCCTAACCTTTTTTGGTTCTTGAAATGGATGCCCGGAGTGATTTAGGTGATTTTAATAAAAGGCAACTTTCACAAGAATGGAATTCTTTTGAAATTTGGTTAATGTTTTCAGGTGACTTTAAAGTATGAGTGACTTAATTGGAGCAAAACCCAAACTTAAAAAAGATTTTATACACTTATAACACATGTATTTTTACAAGATCTTTTATTATCTAGGTAAGTTTCATACCACCCTGTATAGGTTTGACGTTCATGGTCACTGATTATGGTCGATTAAGGCACAAGGGAGGATATGCAGTGAAGGAAATGAATATTGGTCATTTGCACTTAAAGACACATTCATAGTCGATGAAGTCAGATACACATATGATAGGGATTGTTATTGACGTCGATCATGATTGATTAAGACATGAGGGAGGAGATGTAAGGGATTCTAATGCATATTATCCGTTTGTAGCTTTCGGTCCGTTCTCATTTGATCCTTGCTCTAGTATTATATACATATTAGTTTGTAGAGTTTTCTTCATGGGTTTCTTATCTTATAATGTTTTTTAGAATTATTTAGATATATTGTCAACAGAATTAAGAGACAAAGTTGGTGACGTGGTAAAAAAAATGATAAAATAGAATAATGATGTGATCATTGTGGAGGGGGTACTTTCTTAGAAAAGGATGAGTATTTTCAATATTTGTTTATTACTAATAAAAGTAAAATGTTTCAAACATACAAAAGGTTTAAATTATAAAAATTATATCAAATCAACAATTACTATATCATCTTTAATTATGGTTGTTTTTTACTTAAAGGGAACACATTTACAACATAACATTAATGCAAGAAAACACACGTAGAGCAAAAAATAAGACCATGATTTTGTTTACATAGGTTATATATCTGGTTTTTTTACTCAAAAGTTGTACATGTTCAACATGATAGCAGTTGATAGCGGAAGTGGAGATGACGGACAAGGTGTCGCACTAGTGGCGTAGTGGTCATCGAACCAGTTGTGACCTTGTATGAAGAGAGAAAATCAATTTAAAACTCATTTGTATATTTTACCATTTTCATTTAAAAGAAAATCAATTTGTGTGTATTCATATCTTATATTAAAAAGTTGTGTCAAACAACTATTAGATATAACACTATTTATTAAGAACATAGTAACTTGTAATACTGTTTAACAAAATTAAATACATATATCTAGTTTTATAGAACAATAGGATACGCTTGTGTGCAGCGTGAGACAAAAAATAAGGAGAAATTATATAAAAATTAACGTTTAAACACAAATACATGAAATAAAGTAGAAAAAAAAATCTAAAAGACTTCATAGTGCGTTAATACAAATTTGATTCGAATTCAAGAATAGTCGGGTTTAATTTTCTCATACTATGTCCGATAACATTTATTCAAGTGTAATTTTTCTCATATTGCGTCCGATATAATAAAGAAGATACACTTTTAAAAAAAAATATTGTATTACTATTAAATTTATATCAAATGTAGATATAAATAAGATGGCCAGAAATAAATATAAATGTATACTAATCATTATATATTAATTAATCATTTTAATATAGTAAAATAAAACTTAAATGTTAAATTGATAAATTTAAGGGTCAATAATGATTTAACCATCAAAGTTTTCGTTCAATTTCGATTTAACCATCAATGTTTTTTTCTAAACGAAATTACCATAAAGTTTGAATTTATTATGATTTAACCCTCAAACTTTTTTTCAAATGATTTAAATATTGAAGTTTTGTTAAAAAGACGGATTAATCACTTAAATTTTGTATGATTTTTGATTTTATCCTCTCTACTTATTATGCATTTTACTTTTTATTGAAAAGTTAACAAAACTTGGAGGGTTATCATTTTTTAACAAAACTTTAAGGGTTAAATTATTTGGGAAAAAACTTTAAGGTTTAAATAAAAAAGAAGGTGTAACTTTGAGGATTAAATAATTATAAATTCAAACTTTATAGTAAAACTGTTTGAAAAAAAAACTTTGATGATTAAACCGAAACTGAATTAAAACTTTGATGGTTAAACAATTATTTACCCTAAAATTAAAATGGAAACGTGAGTTGGTGGTGGGTGAGATGTTCAAAACAGAAATGAATGCACAGGGAAAAAATGGTTAAAAAACAAGTTTTGGAAATTTCATTTTCATTTTTGGAAATTAAGTCACTACTTCCCCTATTTTCATTTTTAGGATTAGAAATTTCATTTGGCTATTTATTGTTGAGAATTTGTTAGCACAGTACATGTTATAGTGCAATTGCAAGTGATGGAAAAGGAATTAAACAATGCGATCACAACCATCGATCGATGGATAACGTACATGTGATAAGTTATAAAGGGTCACCCTTGATATATATATATATATATATATATATATATATGCATGATTATATATATATATATATATATATATATATATATATATTATTGCATGGAATGGAATGTGTGGGTTCCTACCTACAAAGACAAGATTGTTTAAGTAACATGCATACATAAATTAGTCATTGTTGAAAGATAATAGTTTTTGTTTGTATGTATTGGTTTTTATATATTCTAAAATATTCTTGTTTTGTATTTTAGTATATTTCAGATTTCAGTGAACCTAACCTCGTATGTATGTCATTAGGTGATCATGTAAAATTGATATAAGGGAAAAAGACCATGTGGATAAGTGTTACTTTGAGATGTTAGAATCAAAGGTGGTAGTCCATGTTGGGACCTTTTAGAGATTGACTTGCATGTTAATGACACTCTTACATTATTGCTTGTATGTATGTATATATATATAGTCTTAATTGTTCCAACATTAATGTTAGGAAGTATTTTTTAATCGCTTTAGTTATTATATGGATTGCACATCCTAAGCATATACACTTAGGTTGTATTTGGTTTGTTGAAATGCTTTAGAATGGAATTTGATTATCTAGAAATTGAAATCTTGAAGGAATTTGAATTTGAATACGATTCATTCATCACCCATCGTTATTTTCGTAATACTACTCCGCATTTGCTCGTGATTCTTCATCACTTGCGTGTTGCCTTTTCCACAAAAATTTAGTCGAACTCACTTCAACAAACTCGTATATCGATGCCAGCAACAATATTTTCAACAACCACCACCCCAAGTATATGAACCTTTTCTCCAACCTTCATTGATTACCATACCCTCACCCACTCTACAACGCCAAAATGAACCTGACCTCGTGTTGTAACACAAACCTGAACCCTCAACCGCCCGTCCCTCTTGTCGAAGAAGAGGTTGTTACCACTATGGGCTAGAAATTATTTTAGAGCATAGTATAAGAGAAGTTGTTAGTATGGGACATCTTTCAAATAATTCAATAAATGGGTTAGCTAAGCTACTCAATGTATAAGAAGAAGGTAGCGCGTTGACCATAAGAAATTCCTTTTAGTGGTAAGTGCCTTGATCTTAACACAAGTGTTAAAAAGATGATCCAAAATGGGCGACTTCTACCTATGGGTTGAGGACATGTTGAAACAAACCCGTGCATTATACGCCATTGATGGGATAACAATTTTCATCCTAGAAGCATAGAAACTTTTAAAAGATTGCCTAAAATAGGCAACTTCAACCGCTTTGAGTTGATCTCGAGAAGGATTTCAACAATGAGCTATTTGATGACAATTCAATTCCTCGTCTACCTAGACAAGGAAAAATGGATAAAATCCAACGCAATTTATCAATTTCGAGAAAGTCTTCTCGTACTTCTTCGACCAATCGATCTTTTTAAAAGCTCGAAAAAATAAGTCAGCATGGTGCCGATTTGGTTGAGACGAAGAGAGACGCTCTCAATACCATAAAAGAACCCGTGCAAACTCGAATAATGCTAGAAGAGCTCAAACTTTTATCAACTTCGACACAAGTGGTGTTGGAGCATGAGCAATGACCGAATGAATTGCACATATAAAATATACGAGTTAAATGTGATATTCCGATATGTGATAATTTTTTATTGTTGTCGTAACTAGATGTATTTTTTTATTATGCTTGTTATTAAAAAAATTGTATGCTGTTAAAAAATTGAAAATTTTTATTTCTAATGTAATTTTTAAATTTTTATGTAACGGAAGTTTATTAAATGATTACAGTTACTCCAAAATTCTCAAATAAAAGACGATTTATATACTTACGATTATTAAAGGACCAAATATGCATCTTTGCAAAATCTTAAGTATCAAAAAAGTAATTAACTTAAATTTTAATCTAATTTTAAAAACGTGTTATATTGAATAAAGAAAATTAGAATAAAATTGGTGCTAACATCGAAGTGAGTTATGATAGTGATTATCCCCTTCAACCCTTCCATTAATCTTGTAACACCATCTTTCTCTTCCATCATTTGTCCAACCAACAAACATCACCATCAACCTTCTAATCCTTTAAAGTTTTTTTAATTAAATATAAGACCAAGAGTAACACTTTTTTCTGTTATATCAGTTTTTTTTTTACTTTTTTCTTTCTAATCCAAATTAACCTAAAACTCAAGTAGTACCCTTTCCAAATCAACCTAACCTTTTTTTCCACTTTTTTAAATTTATTTAATTACACATTTATATATTAAACAAAATCACATATTTAAACAATTCTATAAAAAATAAAAAATATAAATATAAATATAAATATAAATAAAAAGTTCATAAGATTTTATTAAAAATATTATTATTATAAAATAAAAATTACAATACTCTAAATCTAGATTAATAAATTAAAAAAATCTACTCGTCTTTATTATCCGAAAGTTGGATACGTGAAATATGCTCGACCAGATCCGACCGAAGGTTATTATGCGTCTGTCGGTTTTAAGACTTCTCGTACGTTAGCCGCGCGTGCTTGTTCACTTATTTGTGTTTCGATATCCGACGATAGAATGTCGTGTGGGTATAAACTACAGATGGCATTGTTTTCGTCTTCAAGTATCATATTGTGTAAAATGATACAAGCATACATAATGTTTGCTAGTCTTCTTGGCGTGCCGGATTATGAAGTACATGCCAACGCTGTTTGAGCACGCCAAAGCACGCTCAACATCTTTTCGTGCCGATTCTTGTGCCAACTTGAGCTTTTTCTGCTTGTCGTCTTGTGGACACGTAAATGATTTTACAAACGTAATCCGTTCCGGATATATCCCATCAGCTAGATAATATCTGTGCTTGTAGGTGACTCCGTTCACCTCAAATGGACACTCGGGGGCTTTTCCGTCGTAGATATCGTTGAAGATGGGTGATTGGTTGAGAACATTGATATCGTTGTTGGAACCCGCAACGCCAAAGTACGCGTGCCATATCCATAGGTCTTGTGATGCCATAGCTTCTAGCATTATTGTTGGGTGTTAGAAGCTATAGCATTATTGTCGGTTTGTTTGTTTGCCATATCGGTTTGTTTGCATACTTCTAGCATTATTATGAGTTACAAGCATAGTTATCAAAATCGCGATCCTGACGTAGGATCGTACGATCCTACGATCCCACCAACCAAAAACGCGCCGGATCGTATTTAGGATCGTAAATAAGTAGGATCGTACTCAGGATCGTAAGATTGTAGCAAGATCGTAGGATCGTATAGCGATCTTACGATCCTAATTTTTTTTATTTTTTTACATTTTTTAATTATTACTATTATTTTACATTTTTATTTTTTAAAATTTTTGGTTATTACTATTATTTTATTTTATTAATTTTAATTTTCTAAGTGATCAACCTTGTGAAAAATAATTGTTTACAGTTTTCTACTTTATACATGTCACATTTTTTATTTTTATTTTGTTATAAGATAGAGGTTTACGAGAATATGATTTTTTATGAATTAATGTTGTGCACAATATACTCTAGATTTATTGATTGTGTTTAAAAGTCACATTTTAAATTTTATTATGATATGTAAACCAATGAATTGTGATGAATTGTTATCTATTCTTTTAAAATTAAAATTTGGACGATCTGATGTTTTGTTATTTTAAAATTTAATATTTTTATTCTCTTGTAAAAATATTATATACATGATTTTTGATAAAAATTATAGCATATAAAAACCCTAAAAAAACCTTAGTGACTTGTGGTAGGATCTTAAGATCCCGATCTCGATCTTACGATTCGATCTTGCAAAGACAAAAACGATCCTAGGTAAGATCTCAATCTTGATAACCTTGATTACAAGAATAAAATAAGCCGGACTTATAAAAAATAAGCTAAAAATACAAGCTTATAAAAAATAAGTTTGAAAAATAAACTCTAAATAAGCTCAAACAAACGCACCTTAAACCCAAAAAAATCTACGTGGCTAAGTTTCACGTGTTACCATCTCAATGTCGTGCAAGTTGCAACAATCCAAACTCCCCCAAAAATATTATCCTTCCCCATCTACTTTGATGGAATGAGATGTACGATTTTGCTATTTTACATTTTCTACCCTTGCAAATACAATCATTACACTTTACTCCCTCCAGTCCCTATTGTGATTGTGAGGCCCAGCTTCCCATCGACATTTAAATTCCAACGCAAATTTCTCTATCTCTCATCCAAGCCTCACATTTACACACACAGCCAGCAATTATTTATTGGCTTCGAAGCAACAAATCTTCGGTTTCCTTTGTGAATCCTTGTGATTCAATTTTCTGATTTTTTCCCCCTATCTTCAATTGAACAGCTTCAATCGTACAGATAGAACAACAAAACCGATAAAATTGTTCTACAGTTGCAAGTTATACACACGGAACTCAACAATCTTTGTGTAAATTGTACAGAATTTGAGGTCGGTAGGTTAATGAATCGAATAACGGAAATTGGATCGCACAGATGGCGGATTTTGAGATTTGCAATGGCGATGCTGATGAACTTCGTGTTAGCTTCAATGTTTGCTTCGGCAGAACGAAGCGCAATGACCGAAGATGTGGCTGCAGTTGCAGGTTTTGGCGATGTCGGTGAACCGGATTTGGGTTTTTTTGTGAAGGTTGCGAACTATTTGTTTCAACCAGATGGATCGGGTTATCATCATGTTTGGCCTGTAAGTTTTTTTAAAAAAAATTATAAATTCGTGATATTCAGTACCAATCATACAGATTCCAGAACACACAGTTTCAATTCTATTTTTTCACTGAAGTCTTAATAATTGATATGACAAAAAGGTGATTGTGGAGAATAGAATCAAATGAGAACCTAAATATCATATAACTTTAATTTACAGCTTTGCGGATTAAACTATGAATCGAAGCTACAAATTCAGTGAATCAAAATGCTTCTCACTTTTCACGGGATCTGAAGTCTGGCTGTTTGAATAAGCGTTATTACTTTTAATAAGTTCTCTACATTACTTTCAAGTTTATAATAATTTAAAATAAAAAAATAAGGCAATTTTATAAAAAATATGCCGAAAAAACGAGTTTATAAAAATTAAACTGAGATTATAAGCTATAATAAGCCAAAACAGACACCATTTAAGTAAAGTAATTTTTCTTTATGTGTTTTAAAATTGACAGAAATATTTTACTACTTTTAATTCATTTGATCAGACTAAAAGTGAAGGTGATGAATTTAAAGAACACTGTTAAGACTTGGGTAGTGTTTGGGTGTGGGGTAGAACCGACTTTTTCTTGATATGGATAAGAAGCATGTATGAAATTGCAGTAAAAATAATTTTTGAGTTACATGAAAGTTTTATATTGAATGAAAACTTGTTGTATCTTAAATCTTAGTTAAATACCAAGACAAGATCTACCAAACACAAAACAAATAATGGATCTAAAAGGTTGATACTATTAAGTATCAACTACTCCACATAAAAGATTTAATATACTTAAAAGTACATTCACATGTCTTTGATTAAAAAATGGTATTTTAACCATGAGAATTTGTATTCCCTTTATTCCCACTTAAATGGCAATTATTTTTCACTTTGCAGGGGTCTCAAAATAATTGCAACTTTTAACCTTCTTTTTTCTTTTGTATTTTCTTTCCTGAATAGAGGTTCAAGATCATACTAACTGTTTGTTCAATTATTAAATCCAATGACAAGGCGTTTTAAGCATCTTACTCAATATGGCAACCTCTCAAAGAGTTTTGACATTAAAAATTATGGACCACTGATTCTGAATTGTATATTTCTCTAGTCATGAATCATGATTGAAAGAGATATTAAGCATTTGAAAAATTGGTTGATACTTGTATTAAGGATCTACCAAGTCAACTGTTTGCAATTGTCATGAGGAAGGGAGTTTAAAAAATTTATGGACATGATCAATGCCTTTTCTTCCATTTTCGTGGTGTTCTTGACCTTGCTTTATTTTATCAAATTATCAATCATTCAAGAATGAAAATTTAACATGAACGATCATAAAATTATGATTCACAGGAAATGGAATTCGGATGGAAAATTGTTGTTGGCAGCTTCATTGGATTTTGTGGAGCCGCGTTTGGGAGTGTAGGTGGAGTTGGAGGTGGTGGTATATTTGTGCCTATGCTTACCCTCATTATTGGTTTTGATCCTAAATCTGCAACAGCTATTTCAAAATGTAAGAAGAAACCATATCCCCCCCCCCCCCCCCCCCCTTAAACAAACACACACACACACACCAATACATACATATCACTCTATTTATTTATTTAATTTGAAATTCACGTGAATTGTTTTAAAAACTTTTATTTTCTCCAGGTATGATCATGGGGGCAGCAGCATCAACTGTTTACTACAATCTCAAACTAAGGCATCCGACACTTGATATGCCCATCATTGACTATGATTTGGCGCTGCTTATTCAACCAATGTTGATGCTGGGAATTAGTATTGGAGTTGCTTTTAATGTCATTTTTGCAGATTGGATGGTTACTGTTTTGCTGATTGTTCTTTTCATTGGTATTTTTATGTTTCTGCATGATGTATATATGCATATTTCTCATTGGGTGTTTGCCAAAACGATGTTTGATCTATAAATAATAACAGGCACATCAAGCAAGGCCTTCTGCAGAGGTGTTGAAACATGGAAGAAAGAAACAATTATGAAAAAGGTAATAAACAGTTTAACTATTTAAGGACATCTTTTTTTCATAGTTGAGAGATTAGTAGATAAAATGACAAAAAAAGGACATCTTTTTTTTTTGGAAAAAAGATAGACGTTATGTGAAAGGGAGTAAAAGTCTTGAATTACATTAAAACAATGGCTAAATAGGTATTATTAGTTTACACTTACATAGTTGGCTTTGCTGCAGCAGGTATGATGTTCATTATCCAAAACTGATAATTTAACCCCCAGATAATTAACTAACAGAGGCATGTTCTTTTTATCCGAAGATTAGAAGTTAATTTTTGTGAATTCAAGTTACTAAAATCAGTTCCAAAGTGCAAACTCCAAGCACTCCATTTGCAGCTATATATGCTTACTTGTATGAGAGGATTATTTTCACTTTCTTCTTTATTTTTTTTAATTTTATTTTTAAAAGTCTGAGCATGAGTTTTTCCATTTCAGGAGGCTGCTAAACGCTTGGAAAGCAATGGTAGGTTTATTTCGCTCCCCTTTCATTTAAAGCAACCCATGAAAGATGTATAGAATGATTTTCTTTAATCTTCTAAATTCCACTATTTTTATATATACAGATGGTGCTGAGTCCGAATACAAGATTCTTCCTGGTGGTCCCAGCAATGGAAGTACAACAAAAGCCGAAAGATCATTGAAAACAGAGGTGAGACCGCTGCTGAGAAAGCCTGATTTTTTATATATATATTTTATTTTTTTTAATATATGAATGTCTTAGGTTACTATCCTTGAGAACGTTTGTTGGAAAGAACTCGGTCTTCTTGTATTTGTTTGGATTGCATTCCTCGCTCTGCAGATTGGGAAGGTAGTGTATATATAGCAGGAGTTTTACATTATATTCTCCTAAAAAATTCTCAAGTTCTCATACGTTTATTTTACTTAAAACTTATGATTTCCATATGTTGGTGACAGAATTATACATCTACTTGTTCAGTATTGTATTGGGTGCTGAACTTAGCACAGGTATCTTTATAAACCAAAGCATTTATGCATATAATAACGATAATCATATCAATAGCCACATTATTTTACCTGAATTTATATCAAATTACGGATCGTGTAGGTTCCAATTTCTTTCGGTGTATCTGGGTATGAGGCAGTTTGCCTACATAAGGGAACGAGAACTATATCATCAATGGGAGATTCGGCTAGCAACCTTGGCATAGGACAATTGATTTTGTATTGTTCATGTGGTATTCTAGCTGGTTTGGTTGGCGGCTTACTTGGTTTAGGTGGAGGTTTTATTATGGGTCCACTCTTTTTGGAGCTTGGGGTACCTCCCCAGGTAAGTTATTAAATATTTTTTCTTTTTTATTTTGGATGTTAAGCTCAAATAAAAAAATTAAATAAGAGAGGAAACTTTTATTGGAAATAAATGTGCAGGTTTCAAGTGCCACAGCCACGTTTGCCATGACGTTCTCATCATCTATGTCTGTTGTAGAATATTATCTTTTAAAGCGGTTCCCAGTTCCTTATGGTAAGTGAATTCATTCGTTCACTAATATCAAGTATAGATGGCAATTTTGAACCATTTGCTTATGAACAGGTGGATACGGGTAACTTTTATTCTCTACCAGGTCAAACATAAATAAAAAGCTAAATAATGAACGGGTTAAATCGGAAGCAGGTTGGAAGTTACCCAATGTGTATTCTTTATCCAAGATACCTCCTGAATGATTTTTTTAATAAACTTGGATAATTACTGAATAAATAATACATAATTCTTTTTTGTGAAGTATATTTGTCACAATAATCATTTATAAAAATGACTTTTTTATGGGTAAAAGCGTTTCAGGTCAACCCAACCCTTTTCGACTTGTACAAAGAGTTACACGTTACCCAACTTGTTCATCTTTCCACCTCTAAATTTGAGCTTCCATTCAGGGGGCTTTAAAGATGTGTTAATTTTGCGTGTGATCATAAAATTTAAAAAAAAAGTGATTATGGGTCTCATTTACTTAATGCATGTAAAACTAACATGAGAACACAAACTTATCTAAACAAATGGAACCGAACCTAATTTTGCAAATACTTTTATGTCTTGGCAGCCGCTTACTTTCTACTTGTGGCAACAATTGCTGCTTTTGTCGGGCAACATGTGGTTAGAAAGCTGATCATGATATTAGGACGGGCATCACTAATCATATTCATCCTCGCCTTCACTATATTCGTTAGTGCTATATCATTAGGTGAGTATTTTGGTTTGCAGTGGGTGTTATGGGATTTCTTAAGTAGATAAGCAATTTTTAAAGTAAGCAATCCCAAAAACCCTCTTGTGAAAAATATTTATTTACTACAAATTTCAATTGGAGTAAATCTATGGTTGCTAACAATTTTCTATTTTTAGAATAGAAATTGAATGTGCATTTATGATTAGAACTAGATCATCAGGAAAAATGATCAAACTCTGTGAAATTTGTATTTTTACAGGTGGAGTGGGAATTTCAGACATGATTGGGAAAATTGAGAGTCACGAGTACATGGGATTCGAGAACCTTTGCAAGTACGAGGTCTAAAATTAGAAAAAAAAAGTTTATCCAATTTAATGCTGTGATGGCTTGTATCTCGTGCTTCGGAAGATGTACAATGACTATTTCTGTGCCTGAAAAAAAGGGCATTTGCCTATCTTTAAGATTATTTATGCAAAATCCAGTTGAATTTCACTGGAACCACGCTCGACTGATTCAAAACCCGGCCTTTGAAAGTCGCGGATGGCCCTTTGTTAGATCCTTTATTGTATTGTAGTCGTGTTAATCAAATGTTTGTTTTCTTGACAACTGCTGTATGATTATGCACGTTTTTTTGTTTATTTATCAATTCGAAATCGGGATTTAGGAGGATTAGACGACAAATTGACATGAAATAACCGAGTTGATGATTTACGTCATTAAAAGAAAGACGATTACCAATAATCGAAGGAGCCTGTCTTTATATATAAAGTTGTCACGGGGGCGGACTATATTATATCATGTCACCTTAGCTTTTTCTTTAATACATACTCAGAAAAAGATGTTTGTTATTCTTTTTTTCATTTTCAATGTGAAAAAACCGGCCGTGTAGTAATGCTTGATACTTGGCCATCATGCTGCAGACTGTTCCCCGCAACGGCCCCACTTATATA
The DNA here is from genome assembly GCA_038502395.1 of Dittrichia graveolens. Lineage (NCBI taxonomy): Eukaryota > Viridiplantae > Streptophyta > Magnoliopsida > Asterales > Asteraceae > Dittrichia > Dittrichia graveolens. The sequence continues at coordinate 7,745,135 of JARJIL010000002.1, read as the reverse complement.
ATTGATAATTGTTTGCAGGCTTGACATTGATTTTGTCATAAATGCAAAATAGTGACAGCCTGGAAAAAAAATAAGCAAGTTAAGCATGTTTGCTGACAATTGTGATTCAGAACCCATTTTAGGTTTATTATATTTTGTTTTAAATAACCCATCCTAGCGGTCCCCCGCTAACATATTTTATTTAGGTTGGAGCTACACCATCGCCCCCTCCCTCTTCACTCGGTTGGTCCGTCTAAGCTGGTTCCTACTCATACACTCTCCCCCGCTTTCTCTCTCTTCTTCTCTCTATCTCTCTCCTTTCTTTATATTTAATTTTTTTTTCTTTGAAAAAATAGAGAAAAGTTGAGGATGATGGATGTGGGATGAAAGAAATGATATGACGCTGATACAACAATAGAGAGAAAAGGAATGAATGTTTATGATCTAACTATGACTTACGTGATTTTAAAGAATATCTATCATTGTTTAATCACCGGCCAGGCCTTCATTATAGATTATGTCCCAACAAATAGGCTACCGGTCTATCATCACAGAGACTAAGGTTCATTAGTAGACTGCTGGTTTTTTTGGGTTTTGTATTAAGCTGAGCTCTTTTTGTGACTTACAATTTCTTAAAGTTTTTTAAGAGAGCAAAGCATATCATGAACCCAACAACTCCGGTCCAGATAACCCTTCTTACACCTGTTTGCAGCCAAAGCAGGAAAACATTGTGTAAAGTTTTGAGCAATTCATTTGACTAGGCATGCATTTATATGAAAGAGAAAGAGACGGGAGTGTATGTGAATCTACATATTCCTAATTTAGAGGATAGTTTCTCTATCTTATCTTCTATTTTCCTATATGTATCTTAACATTGAATCAATGAAAGTTTTGTTTTGCCAACTTTACATGGTTTTAGAGCCGTATATTCTACGATATTCTCTTAACCTAAGAAAAGAAGAAGCAAGAAGAACATTCTCCGGCGAAACACAAATGGTGAAACCTAAACTTTCAGGAAGTGATCTATTCTTTGGTCAAAATTGCCTTGAATAAAACCACATTATTGTTACCTATCCACATTGCAAACTGTTTTTACCAGTCCTTGCTGATACGAAGGTCATCCTTGTCGATTTCTTCGGTGAACTTTTGGTATGAAACAAAATTTTCAAAGACATAATTTCCATTGGTGATTTATTTCTTTGTTGTGATGATTCACGTACAAACAACCAACGCAATCAGTTTTATAAATCTCTAGAGTAGCGTTCTTGAAAGAAACACCGCCACCACCACCGAAGATGGATATGACCTCACCCTTCTTTCACGGTCCCCAAGATCATCCTGGTTACTTCATTACCGCCGCAAGAGTCAATGATGAGAATTATGATGAACGGGAAGAAGAGACCGAGACTCGCTTGCAAGCAAGACGTAAGTTTGGTTTTCTTGATGGAACAATCATAACACTAGAAGCACTGTACACACCATTCACGCCATGTTGCCATGTTGGTCTCTTGGATAATGAACACGATTACACCAGAAGAGAAGACCTCTCTATCAAAGCACGAGGATGCAAAACGCCTGTGGGATACCCTTAGAGAACGGTTTGCACTTGTTAATGGTCCTAGGATCAAACAGTTGAAAGCCTCCATCACACAATGTGAACAAACTAAAGGTATGACTGTTGCTACATATAACGGGAAACTAACTGCTTTGTGGGAGGAATTGCATACCCATGAACATTTCATTTACATGTTCTTGTTGTACACGGTGCACGGCTAGTCGGGACACATGAAATTTGTCGGCAAAAAGATAAGCTTCACGAGTTCCTAATGGGCTTGAATAGTGGGTATTTTAGACAAAGATTCGGTAAGTATTCTCTCACAAGATCCATTACCTTCTCTGAATCGAGCCTACCAACCGGTAATTCAAGATGAACGGATTTGCACCATCTCTAGTGTGGCTAAAGAAAGACCAAAAGTTGTGGGGTTTGCAGTTCGAACAAATGCTAAAACAGAATGGTCATGAAGTCACCCACTGCTTTGAAAAAGTTGGTTATCCAGATTGGTGGGGAGATCACCCCAAACCTGATAGTGGTGCAGGTCGTGGAGGAAACAATAGTGGATCTCGAGCCAACATCATAGTGGTTGAAAACTTAGGTTTGTTGCTGATTCAGGAGCCATCCTATCAGACATTTACTATAGAAAAATCGAAGGCGCTGGTGTAACAACCTCATTACCACAACATAATATTGTCTACTTTTCAGTATTGGTTTATAGTTTTGTTTCTAGCAACCAGACGAGAACTTGTTAGGGGTCACCCATCCATGGATTGATCCCGCCCTAGCATGCTTAACTACACAACTCTCGTGAGATTTGTCATGCTTGTGGCCCCAAAAGGTGTTGTGTCATGTAAGATTTGTCCATGGCTGATGTGAGATTCGCCTAAGGTGTTACAAACATCCCCTTAGGACTCATTGTTGTCCATGAGGTCTGCCCCACCATCCCGAATGGCAGAGGAGTGGCTCTTATACCAAATGTAATACCTCTCCTTACCACAATACAACATTGTCTGTTTTGCCCCACCGGCTCACGGTTTAGTTTCTCGTCACCAGACAAGAACTTCCCGGGGGTCACTCATCCATGGATCTCAACCAAGAACTCTTACCTGCAGAGTTCTCATAAAATCTGTCATGCTTGTAGCCACAAAACACGTTGTGTCATGCAAGGCCAATGTTTACTTATAAGCACAACACCTCTCATGTCTGAGGCCGATGTGGGATTCACTTAAGGTGTTTTGGCAAGTGTGTTCGGTAATATGACATTCGTGAATGATTGTTTTTGTGGTATGTTTTATGGAAAATTGTGGATTATTGACTCTGGTGCGTCAAACCAAGTGACTGGAAATCTTAATATCTTGTCTAATGTAAGAAGCACATTGTGCCTGGTTGGTCTTCATGAGGGGAAAAAAGCTATAGCAACTCACATGGGTTTTTTTAAACTAACGACTGACATCACCCTCACTCACGTTTTGTATGTTCATCAATTTAAATTGCAACTTGATTTGTGTACCTCAACCTTTTCATGATCTAAACAAATTCCATTCTTGTGCTATACATAACCAAATGTGGGTGCTGATTGGAAGGAGAAATAAACATGATGGACTCTACTAAGTCAAGGAACCAAGCTTAATTAAAGCAATACAAGTCAATAGAACCGATTCCTCTTTAGCACTATGGCATTAGAGAATGGGGGCATCCTTTTGTGAAAGTAGTAAAATTGCTTCATGTGGTTCGTAGTAGTATGGATTATTTAAATAAAGAATGTGAAGTTTGTCCTAAGGATAAACTATCTTAGAGACTTTTTTCCGTAAGTGAAACTAATATTAGTTAAATGCACTGAAATATAATAAAGTATATCAGTTTAATATTCTATGTAATGAATTATACTTTGTTAATATTAATATATTAAATTACCCGAAACGAATGTTTAACTTTAATGTAATTTTCACCATCAAAGCAGGTAAGTGCTGACATGGAGTCAGTTACCTTATTATTTTATTTATTATTATTAAACCATTTTGTTATTATTATTATTATTATTACTATAATTAAATCATCATACCTTTCTAAGAAGTAAGAACACTCATAAAGTTATCTTGAGATCATGTCTTAAGACCATAAATTAAATCATCATACCCGATCATTATATCTTAACACCATAAACCAGAAATGAATCACCGTACCCTCGTCTTTTGCATTAAATAAAATAAAAGTGAGAATTAAATCACAAACATTAGCGAGAAATTTCCCTTTTTTCGGAGACGACAGTAGGACTGTGACATTCATGATTGCAAGTTTTAAAGATCGATCAGGTTCATATTCACGATTCCAGCTTTAGATTTGAAATCCGTTAACGATTCTTTTCTTGTTCAGTTCATAATTCCAAATCTGGTTGAGTTAACTATTTAGGTTTTGAAATCCATTTACGATTTTGGTTCTGAAGAACATATTTTGATTCATCTTATAAATCACAATTTTGGTTCTGAAATCCATTCAAGATGAATACATTAATGGGTTTATGTTAAATAAAGAAACTTGTGGGTTAAAGAATCCACTTCAGATCTCAAGCCGGATAATAATAATAATAATAATAATAATAATAATGATGATGATGATGATGATGATGATGATGATGATGATGATAATAATAATAATAATAATAATGATAATAATAATGATAATAATAATGATGATGATGATGATGATGATGAGGACGACGAAGACGACGATGAGGATGATGACGATAATAATATAGAACCATGTCGGTTTGTGTTGTATTAGTGTTCTTTATACAAGTTCTTCAATCCCATCTAAAAATCAAGCATTAAATAACACCATTTGTAAATCGCTTTAGGATTAACCCCGCTTTATAAACAAATCTTTGTAGCTTTGATTTGATTTTTTTTAACAAATCTTTGTTGTTCAAATGGGTTTGGGTATCCTTTTCACAAAAAAGGTTCGAAACTTTTTGATCTTGACAAAAAGGAATTCCTTGTCTCACAAGGTATTATTTTTTGTGAAGACACTTTTCCATTTCATGAAGTTGTAGGAACCAAAACTCAACTCTTAGTTAATCTTTCATCAAATGTAGAGGTTGATAGAGCAACCATACAGTTCCTTCCACCTACACTTTACCAATTATTTCAACAATGAAGAAACTCCTCTTACTGACATTGCAAACCTCCACCTCGGCTCCAGATTCAAATGACTCAACTAATGTTGATGTTTCTGAGTCTACTAATGGTACTAATGAACGTGCTGTCATGGTTCAAAATGTCATGGACGAACCCCTAGGTCATGGAATGCAAGTCCAAACACCTTCAGTTCTCCTTAAAGACTATATTGCTCATAATATCATCGAGAGCCCATCATGTACAAGTACTTCCCTTCCACGGCATACGTCAGGTGCTCCTTAATCCTCCAAACTACCAATCTCTTGTGCATACCAAGGCTTCAACAATAGTCGCTGACATTGATCTATGATATTGACCAAGAATTCTACCTCCAAGGCTAAAAGCATATTTAGAAGCAACAACAGAGACAAAGACACGAAGAACATCCCTAGCTAACTTAGATCCGGATTTCTATATTGCTAAGATTGCAAAAAAAAATCAAGCTTGTCAAATTCAACGGTTACATCTACTTAAGGGTCATCCAAATACTATTCAAATGACTCTTTGAGTGTTACAAACACTATCATCATAACATTTGTTACGAGCATCACCAATCATGTTAACTTTACCAATACCAATAAGTGAATGCTAGTCCCATAAGGCCACAAATAACTTGTTTCAATCCTAATCTACACATATGTTCACGACAAGACTTGAATTCTCAACCTCATAACGAAAGAAACTCATTAAACACTTCCTATAAATAAACACTTCCCATAAATAAAACACTACTGAAAGTTAGGGTGAACATGGTTCGGTTATTGGTCAAAACCAAACCATTAACCAACCATTCAGTTAATAATCTTTCATAACAACTCGGTTATGGTTATACGTGGTTCACTTTTTTAGTTAATGAAGACGGTTCGGTTATAAAATTCTTTAAATCAGTTAACCTCCAAGCGTGTCAAAATAACAAAACAAAAGTTAATGTTTTTTCGACCAAACACATTCGTAGCTCAAAATATATTTGAGGTCCTTAAAGCTATTTCTAATCAAGAATAAGAAATATTAATATGAAATTTGTAAAATTTATATACTTATATGTGGGTTTTGAATAGGTGAAAAGTGTACTATTTTCTATTACTAACAAAAAAAAGTCAACGTATATAACTATTTCAGCCCTACTTATACACTATGTATCATGGTAACCTTACTAAGTGTTTGTGTGTGTATCATTTAGCTAACTGACTATATGATGGTGTAGCTAATTTATTTCCTTTATATAATATTAAAAATACATGTAAACATATGAGCGGATCGGTTCGATTAAATCTATTAACCAAGCAATGATAACCATAATCAAACCATAAAAATCGGTTCTAAAAAAATCCAAAACCGAATCTTCGTTTTTTCAAACGGTTCAGTTAATTCGACTCGGTTGTTTAAGTTTTATTATTATTCGGTTTTTTTACTCAACGCTAACTTAAAGTCAAAAGCACTAGTCAAGAGTCACTAGCGCGTGCAAAAATCTTTTTCTTTGAAACGATTTTGAAACTGGATTTTTGGAGATGAACAGTTAAGCTGGAACACCAATAGTTGGTGACGCCCTTTTCAAAACCTCTTTTATAACCTTCTATCGATCACCTCTTCTTCTTTCTCACAGGCACACACACAGTCTATTAACCTAATAGCCGTGAATCGGGCGTCGTCGCTTCTTGTTGACGTTCAGTTAAGCTGAATTAGGGTTCTTAGTTTACCAGTTTTGATAACTGTTACCAGTTTGTGCTGTTTTCTAGCAAAGGTTTTCGTTTTATATAATTGTATTTGTTGATCGCAGAGATTCTTTGAACAACTGAAAGATGTCAGGGCATAATCGTCAATACAATCGTTTTGCTGGTGGTAAGTCCGATAGTAGAATCAAACGTACGAATTTGGATTCTGAAATGCGGTGGATACCCAAGGTAAAGGTATGAAATGTTTTTGCTTTTAATCTGATTAGGGTTTATTACTGGAAGAAATTTTGATATCCGAATCATCACAAGACTGAAGAATTATTCGTAGATAACACATCGGATTAACGACATTTAGGGTTTTTGGGATTGTGTTTTTTAAAGTGCTTACTAGAAATACACAATAAGCATTTTGCTCTGAAAGAAGCAGTACTTTAAGTTTATTAGCTTATAAGCTTATTAGCCTGGTGTTTGGATTAACTTATAACTTATTAGTTTAAAAGTTATTTACAAATGGAAGGGAAATGACCACAAAAAATATGCTTACATATTAAAGTGTTTAGATCATATAATGTGGAGGAATTAAATATGAGAGTGGAGAGGGTAATTAAGTAAGCTTAGGTTTTTAAGCTAAAAACCTTTAAATTAATAAGCCAAACACCTTTAAATTAATAAGCCCCTGTAATCAGCTAATAAGCTTCCCCCTAGAATAGCTTAAAATAAGCATAAAGTTAAAAATAAGCTATTAGAGCTTAAAATAAGCATTTTGTAGTGAAATATATCTACTTGTTCTCAGATTGAAACTGATAGATCTTCGGGTAGCGATCACTGTTGCCAAAAGGATCATTCATCAGTTAGTGGGGAGGAGTCTGTTGTCAAAGATGAGGCTTCCAGTACGGAAAACTGTAAAAAATCGATACCAATTTTATCAGAGGATGATGATACTTCTAAGAAGGAGAAACAATTTGAGGATAAACTTCAGAAGGATGATGGCAATGATTCGGCTTCTCTTAAAAGTCGATTTGATATTTGTCCAAAGGTTGCCAGCTCCGTTGTAAAGCTGAAACCTTCATTACATGTGACAAACAAAGAAAAACGAAATCAGATTAAACGATCTGCTGAAGGTCAAACTTTTGTCATGTTGAGGCCTGGGATGGTACTCATGAAAGGATATATATCTCACGATGATCAGGTACTCTGTTGTTATCAATCATTTAGTGAAATGTTTATTATTTGTATAAATTGGATTTTGTATGCTTTCTTTGCTCTTGTTTGGACATGTTTTTGTGTACATCTAATGTGAAGGGTAGGTGGCAAAATGGATGGGTCGGGGTAATTTTTTTGGTATATGTGCGGTTTTCTCATCCACTTTTGTCCAAAAGTTATGAACTTTTTACGTATAATTAGTGTGCCAAATATGATTTTACCAAAGGTATATTATTTCAATAACAGGAATCAAGGTCAATTTTTTTTTAAATTGCAGGAATCAGGGTTGAGTTGCCACTTTTAGTAAACAAAGTTGATTGCTGTTTGACAATGAAAATAAAGGCTATATAGAAAGACTAATATGAAAATTTAAGATCAATTATTCTTTTTCTGTCAATCTTTATTGTAAACTTTAGAACATAAATCATGTCTGTAAAATGATTTATTCATTTGAAAATGTAAATGTTTGACAATATTTTGTATCAGTAACTGTTGTTGACTAGCCTTGTCAGGTTCATTAGCATATTTATTGCATGCTTTTTTAGAGTTAAGGTCACAGAAATGCAAAAATATTTCACTGAAATGCTATTATTGTACCTAAAGGTTTTTTGTACTAATATTGTCATTATTCTTTTAGTTTATTACCATTATGGAACTTTGTAACCTTTTTTTGTCTGGAATTTGCTGTGTGAATTTACAAAATCTTGTTGGCTTCTGCAGAAACTCACCAGGAAAAAATTGTTTGGGCCAAGGGAGGTAGTTGGGACTGCAGTAAAGGGTTAAATCTATAGGGAAACAAAATTTAAATATTTGTTTAATTTTTTGAAGTGTCTGGAAAAGCTGTCAGAAAAACATCAAAATCTCCACAAAAAACATGAATTTTGCTGAAAAATGTTGCTGTAAATAGGTGAAGCTGGTTACAAGAGTTTTATAATGGTATGCAAAGTTGTAAACTGGCCTTATTAGTAAACTTTAGGTACCGCAATGGTTTTTGGGTTTAACATTTTTTTTTTATTTTTTTGACCTAACCTGTTTTTTAAATATATGCTCAAATCATTCACCAAATGCAAATTTATAACTTATATAGTTCCTTTATTTGTTTTACTTCCAGATCAGTATTGTAAAAACTTGTAAGGATCTTGGTATTAGCGACGGAGGCTTTTACCAACCTGGTTACAGTGGCGGAACAAAGCTACACCTGAAAATGATGTGTCTTGGCAAGAACTGGGATCCTGAGAGTCACTTGTACAGTGAACTTAGACCGATTGATAAATCTAAACCTCCGGGAATTCCTGATAAATTTCATGATCTGGTGATAAAAGCAATACAAGACTCAAACGAACATAGGTGGGAAAAAGATGCTAGTGCAAAAGATGGGGAAATCATTCCCTCCATGTCCCCTGATATATGCATTGTGAATTTTTATTCAAAAACTGGCAGGCTTGGTCTTCATCAGGTTCGATTTTTTCACCTGAATGTGGATATTTGCATGATACTGATGGAACTTTGTTTGTATACTCATGGTTCTTTTTGTACAATGAAAGCTCATGCTTTTGACATATAGAGGGTGTCAGGGATTGCTTTTTGAAGAAAATAGTTTTTGGCTAACTATCTAAAAGAAGTGATTATCTGTGTTTTCGTAGAGAACCCAATTTTTAAAAAGCAAGGCTGGACCCTTTTTCTGGGGATGCAAGTTGTTTTGCAAATTCATTCTATAAGGCAGACACCTTGTAGGAGTTGTAAAGGGCAACTGCAAGCAAGCGCTGCGTTAATGATAAAAAAGACATATGTATGTAATATGTTGCAGTAAATGAGTCAAAATTGCTGAGTTCCATTAAATGGTATATATCGTTGTCTCCGAATAAATATAAAACCACAATTTATTTCAGATTTGTAACCATCTCAAGATAACTTAGTGGTTGGTGGCTTGGAAAGTCTCATAAGTCACCTAGGTTCACTTCTCACCTGGTAAACATCTTGGATGGCTAGAGGGAGTATAAGGAACGGCTACTTAAATGGTTAGGTCTGTACATTAGAGCATAGCTCGACTCTTTGGGAAACCTGCTAAAGCCGGAGATCTCTAAAAAAGACTTTTTACTGTGTATTGTTAATGTAGATTTTATATAGCGAAATGCCAGACATACCCTTAATGCATTTAGGTTGCCAATTGACTTAAGAAATTAGAAAGATTTAATGATAAGGGCAATATAGGAACGTTGACGAGGTGTAACTATAGAAGCGTACAATTGATTTTGAGATAATTCCAAATAGAAATGCAGACAATGACTTTGGGACCAGGGAGTATTCTAGTAAGGATGTAACTTTTTTGTTGTTTGTATGTTGTTCAGGACAAAGATGAAACTGAAAAGAGCCTGAAGGATGGATTACCTGTGGTCTCATTCTCGATAGGCGACTCTGCAGAGTTCTTATATGGGGACACAAGGAATATCGATGATGCACATAAAGTGACTTTAGAATCAGGAGACGTTTTGATATTTGGCGGGAAATCAAGACATATATTTCATGGTGTCACTAGTATTCTTCCAGATACTGCTCCAAAATTGCTTCTAGGAGCAACGAACATGTTGCCGGGTCGCTTAAATCTCACCTTTAGAAAGTATTGACCAACTTCAAGATGGCTCACTTCAGGGTTTTGGATTTTGTGGAACTTTTGTTGGATTTAGATGAAATGTAATTGTGTCTCAATGGTATTCTAAATGTTTTGCTATGTTTTATTATATGCATATAACATCAGCTTCTAAAGAATGTTTGATCCTTTTACTAAGAGGGTGTTTGTTTTATCTTATAAAGGGCTTATTTTTCGTAAGCTAATTTTTTCCAGCTTATTTTTTATAAGTCCATCTTATTTATTTATTGTAACTTGTAATAAAAGTCAGAAAATACGTCGGAACAGACTAACTTATAAAAAATGTCGGAAAATAAGCCATTAATAAGCTAAAACAAACCCACCCTAAGAGTTGAGTTGAATCTACATGGTAGACATATTTGTAGACATATTTTGCCATGTCTACTGTTTTAAAGTGCATTTTGGCCATTAAAATAAAATAATTAACAGTGTGAATCAGTCTTAAATTATTAAATTAAAACAATTTGTTATTTCAAAATATCAAATTAACGTTTTGTTCTCGAGTTATTTTAACGAGGGGAAGGAAATTGTGTTCTTGAGATTTTTTAAAGAGTGGAAGGAAAAGGTTGGGAGGGACAGTTTTATCATTTTTCTTTGTTAAATCTTTCCTCCTAAGGGAAGTTTTTTAATAATTTCTTTTCCTCACCTTCTCACCTTTCTTTTTCTTCGTTTAAAAACTCGAGAACAAGACGTAAGAAAACAAGACAAACTATTGTTTTACTATTCCATTTAGCTAAAACGTGTAGAGGATCTTATATTGGATCCCGATCATGATAATAGGATCGTAAGATATTGATTGGATCTGATTCTACCTAGATTGAGTTAATGAAGTGAAAATTTACGAATTTCTTAATTTTGTTAATTTTTAAAAAAAGTCGTATATAAAATAACTAACTAAATGTCATATACAAGTAATATTTATAAAAGTCATAGAATGGTCGTTCGAAAATATAAGTTGATAATAGATGATGTGTTATGATAGCACCAAAAATTTACCATCTACGAAAGAAGAAAGAAAACTTGGACTAGACGGTAATGATTGGATGCTCCTCCCGCTCGAGTAGGACTATTTAACCATCCACTATATTTTTAATTTTTCTGTTGCATGCCACAATGCCACATTACTTACACCGGTGGGAGTGGTTACCTTTCACCACACCAACCACACAGTCACATCAGCTTTTCACTCCCACCACTCAACACATCACACAGATTCATAATGGTCACTACTCACCATACCAGATTACAGGACCCATCTTTTTAATTAATTTTATATTTAATTTAATAATAATTAATAAATTAAAACAAGAGAAGGGGCGATTTACTGGAACTACTGTGTAATTTGGTGGAGGTGGCAACACCAAGTTTAATGGAGGAGACGGCGACCTAAGGTTCCAAATGAAGAGAAGGGGCGATTTACTATTTTGATACACAACAAGGTAGATTGAACCTTGGAGATGGCGATTTTGCTGGAGCCGAAAACGAAGATGGAAGATCGGAGGTTGGTCGGCTCCGAAGGTTGGTCGGCGCCGGTTGAAGATGGAGCAAAGATGGAAGATAAGAAGGTAAAAAAACTTGTCATGGCCCACCTAGCTTCACCTCACGGCGCAGTTTTCACCCCCCCAAGACCTCCACCACAGCGCGGTGGTGTGGACGCTCTTTTGACGATGGCGCGGTTGTTTGAACCCCCGCCCCACTCCGAGCTCTCTTAGGGGTGAGCAGAAAAAACCGAATACCGAACCAAAAACCGAATCAATATAGCAACCAACGGTTTTGGTTTTCAAAATTTCAAAAACCGATTTTTTTTGTTTGGTTTTGGTTTTTAAAATTTTAAAAACCGAAAAAACTGAACCGAACTGTTCCAAGGGCAATATTATAAATATATGTGTCAAAAAAAATCAAATACCCTACGAATTTTTCATTTACACAACCGCCCCCCATTTACATTAGGGTTCCACCAAAGAGGCCTCACGCTGATTCAGATTTCTATCGCAATAGTAGCATATAACTAAGATTGCATATAACTAATAAACACCAAATTTTTTCAATTAGTTAAACATTATATAAAGAAATTCAAGATTGCATATAACTAATAAATATATTTAAAAAGACTAAGAATTTTCATCATCCTCATCGTTGGATACTAAAGTGCATATATGCTCCAACAAATCCGAACGTAGATTATTATGCGTTTCTTGACAATGTGGTTCGCGAAGAGTCGTGTTTGCAATTTCGGCCATTTCTGGATAGTGCTCCAGGGAAGATGGTAGCAGGGGTGTCTCGTGGATTTTGAAGGCCCCGTGCAAAATGAAAAACCGGGCCCCCTTATACACACACATATAAGCAAAAACGCATTGATACTACGATATTTATTATATCAAAAACTAAAATAAAAGAAATGCCGTAAAATAGTTTATCCTATATAGTTATTAGTTACATAAATCGTGAAGTTCTCATAGCATTAGTGGAAACAAAGTTATGAATCAACTCTTCATAATAAATACTCTCCAAGATATCATTCTCAATAGCTATCATTGTCAATCAATTAAGCCTTTCTTGTGACATTTTGAACCGTAAGTAGGATTTCAACAACTTAAGTTTTGAGAAACTTTTTTCTACACATGCAACAATTACTAGAATAGTCAACAAAACTCTATATGCAATAACTACATTGGAAAACAATCAACTTCTTTCAAGTATATTAAGACATCGTTAGGTCGGATAGTTTCCCCGGACAAAAACGTGTAAAGTAGCTTGAACTCCATATAAAATTCATTTGCATCTAGATCTAATCCTCCATCATACTAAAGTGCAGATTCAAGATGACTACAACATGACTTAGGATTTTTGTCATCAAATTCCTTCCAACTTTTTAGGAAACCAAAAACCAAATACTTTTTTACACTCTTTCTACTGTTCAAATCTGTTGTTAAGAAAAACACTAGCATGATCAGCAATATATAAAAAATAGTTAACTTTATTATTCTTCTGAGCTGAAAATAAGACATCTTGATTACTTTGGTTCTCATCAAATTGGTTTTTCTACAAACTTGACGCCTCTGAGGGAATACTAGATCAATATTCATTTTAATGACAAGTTCCTTAGTATTATCAATAGCCTTAGATTACCATGTTTCTCTAAACTTCTTGAAGTATTCTATCAACATGTTCACTTTTTTAATATATTAATCAAAACATGGGATTTCTAAAATTTTATTTTTTAAATTGTGGGCTATGAAAGATTGTAATATATATATATATAAGTGGGCCCCTTTTGAAACGTGGGTCATGTGCGGCCGCACCTCCTGCACTCCCTCAAAGACACCCCTGGATGGTAGATCACTACAATCAAACGTACAAATCGCTTGGTTCTCGTCGTGTAAGTCATCCATGATCCGCGAAAATAATTCTTTGGACATCCGAAATCTTCTTCTAAACGAACCTTCATCAAAAACACAATCCCCGTCAAGTAGTACTTCATGAGCCGGAGATGTGACTCGTCACATTGTCTGTTGACCACCTTTCTTGTTTTTCATGAACCACTTGACGTTCCTCCTTCATCAATTTGATTTTTGATATATAAAGCCGCTCGTGCAAACGTTTCATAAATCATTTTATACCACCTGTTTGGTTCCTCTTCTGATGAAGTAAAAGAAATAGAGTTTGATGGCATTTTTTTTGTGTTTGGTAAAGAAAGAGAATGATTTTGAAGAAAAAAAAGGTATTGTTTATAGAGAGAGAATTTTTGATGAGTTTTGAAGGAGAAATGATATTGTTTATATATTGGGTAAAAAAAATTTCTTAGTTTCAACGGTCATATGAATGTTTATTTATTGAAAATCGGATCTCTTTCTTCGGCATTTGAATGCTGATAACTTTTTTTTTCGGTACCACCCCTTTGGGAGTGGTGTTTGTTTCGGTACCACACTTCCACCTTAACATCCCGAGGGCATACTTAAGGTATACCCCATGCTCTAATAATCTAAATTGCAAGCTACCAGTTTTCCTTTTTAACCTTCAAAAAAGTAATCTGTGTAGACATCATATAAGAAATAAATAAAAAAGACAATGATACCCCAAATTAAGATAATCCTCCTAGCATCATGTTAGGGATGTAATGGTCAATTTTTCTAATATGTCTAAAACGACACATTTTCAAAGTTTAATTAGTTAAGTAAGACTAAAAGTAAAATGATCAATGTGAAAAGTACATTGTTGTTTCACAACATATACCCATTTATAAAGGGTATTGGGACGGAAGCAAGGGTGAGTAGCATGTCAACAGGTGTAACCATTAATCACAGCCCATGTATTTAGGTGTACCCATCAATCACGACCGTAGTTCATGGGTCCATCCTCACTCCTCAATTGGTGGATGGTAAATTGGTAAGACCGACCGTAGCGGTCATCTTGAAAGCTTTCGGGTTAGTTTGGGTTTAATGGGAACACCGCTACGGGTGGCTTCGGGTTTCCCCCACCCAAATGCAACGCGGCTTTTTTTTGGTTTTGTAGGAAGAGTAGGAGAGAAAAAATATGTAGGTTGATTTGGGATGAGTGCTACTCGGGTTTATGGTTAATTTTGGTTGAGAAGGAAAAGGAAGAAAAACTGATATGGCAGTTGACGTGATATTTGGGTTAATTTGGGTTGAAAAGGTGCATAAGTGCTTTGCATGGCCTAATATAGAACATCTTTGCTTTTAACAAACATAAAATAAATAAGAGTCAAACTACTGGCATGGAAACACCTACTAATTACACTGCTATGCTTCAGTGCTTTTCCTTCGGCGATGTATTTGCTTCGCACTACTAGCTTCTTGGGAAGAGATGGTAGCTTCTTTTATTAGCGATGGAGAGTGGTGAAGGCATGAGAAGGCAACTTCTTTTACCTTTTCCGGCGATGAAGATGGTTGACTTTGCTTTTCCAGCGCCAAGGCCAGTCCAAGGGAGGGGCGAACTAGGCTTTGGCCCATGGCATCATCGACATAGGGGGCAGCGGCAAAGACCATGGCCTTTCCGTCTCATACCATCAGGACGCGACTGCTTGGCTCCTTCAATCTCCAACTTTGCGACTCAGTTTCAATCAATGGACATTGGTTCTTGTTTCTTCTTTCTTCTTTCTTCATCAATCAACATATATAGGTTCTAGTTTCAATCAATCGACATTGATGGTGTCTCCAGTGGAGTTATGAAGACGATTGTTGCTCCTCTTGAGCGTGTCAAGATCTTGGTTCAGGTTTCTCGATCATCTTCCTCTTTTTATGGTGATTTGATGTTGTTTCGTTTGCTATTTTTGACGAGGTTATTATCGAATTATACATAGTTTTTTGGGTGACATTTGTGGCTTTGAAGGTTTCTCATTCTAGTAAGTTAGCCATGGACTTAGGTTATGAGGTTTAATTTTGAATTAATGGTGATTATTTGTGTTTGATTGATAATTTTCACAATGTGATTTCAATAGTTTCATTATTACATATATCTTCTTGGTACTTTCAGAAAGGATTATAAACATAGCTAAAGAATTTATGGATGCTTTTCTATAGTTTGTTGTTTCATTCAGGTGCGGACCCAGGATTTGAAATGAATGGTAGCACCGCACCTAAAATTTGAAATGAATGGTAGCACAATCTCGAAAAATTCAAAATTTACACTAAACGAGATCAAAATTTACACTACGCGTACAAAATTGGATGGTGTCTCATGACCTCGTTACCTAACCCTTAGGTCCGCCCCTGTTTTCATTCTTCTTTTTTTAGTGCCATCAAACTTACAAGTGGCAAGTATAAAGCTTTAAATATCAAGATCGTTGCTAATAGGTAACAGTGACTAGTTGCCAACATTGTGTGCTGAAGAACATAAACGATCCTGATTATTACCCCTCCGTCTCAAAATTACTGTCCACAGGCAAAAAAACACACGGTTTAAGACATGAAATCAATTAATGAAAACGTTTAATTAGCAAAAAATGTCATTTTAACCTTGTATTTATATATATTGTTAACTTGTAAAAGATGTAATAATGATAACTAATTACGTGTAAAATAGAAATTGTAAAAGATGTAACAATGATAACTAATTAAGTGTAAAATAGGAAAAGTAGCACTTAATGACAATCTTTTTGAAGAAGCGAACAATTATTTTGGGACGGACTAAAATAGTATAATGGAGAATAATTATTTTGTGGACATTGATTTTTACTATGAGAAATGAGAAAACCCCGTGACTTTGGAGTCTCTAATCAAAGCTGATGCTAGTAAGTATAATAGTTTTAGAAGACTAGAAGGTGGTCAAACTCAAATATAATGCCAGCTAACTCAAAGGTTAAGGCTACAAATATGCTGATGCAATTGATCTCTTGTGGGTCAATTTCAGTAACAGATAACAGCTTTGGCTTAATTCCGTTTTATAAGCCACAATTCTCGGATTCAAAGTTTTCATCGTCTTTATTTATTCTCGACATCTATTATTTTGCGGGACCTTAGTTGCTTGCCACATAATCCACGATTTATGAGCACGAGGTTGGAAGATAAAGAATACTTTGGTCGGAGTTTAGTTGAGACTTAAATAATCAAGAAAGAGGGCATGACAACTCTAGAAAGATCATCCTCTTACAATGCTATCAGGATTGTACTTCCATGATCCTCTAGCATTTGCTATATACTTATGGTTTATCAATAGTATTAAAGCATATTAGATTTAGGTGTTTGGCATCGCAATTTGACACATACGAACATTATTAGCTCACTTCGCCTAGGGCATGAATACCAACTAGCCGGCCAATCTTGTTTATGGTGTATAAGTTCTCTAGTGTCTAAGCTTTCTAGCGTCTCCCTTCTCCCTCTCTGGTGACTAAGCTTGCCATCTGCCTTATCCTTCTCCGTTGGCGTCTTTTACCTTTTTCAGTGATGAAGATGGTTGTCCTTGCTTTTCTAGCGTATTTAACTTTATGGCAATGTCATGTCATTACTACACTAAAAATTATCCATATTTTGAAATGAAACCATTTTGACTAGACGTCTAACGTTCTCGGCCCGATTGTTTTGCCACATCTACCAACTTTATTGTGTTTATTGCTCACTCATACATACAATTTTGCAAGAGAGAAGGATATGCCATTTTCAATAGATTCAATCTGTATGGTCTTGCCCACCGACAAGAATTCAATTTTTTCCGTCTCCAAACATGACAAAGCCCTAAAGCATTAATGAAGTTTATTTTCTAAATACTAAAAGCTCCAAACAAAGAAATAAAAAATTATAGCTAAAAGGATACTGTGAAACTACAAGTTGAAAGCCGTCTACAATATTTTTAGTACATATATATAAACTCCTAACCCGCCTAAATTATATCATAATAACTTTTTATATGAAGTTGATGTTAACTCGTTAACTATTCATAATATTTTCTTTTGAAAGAATGGAGAATAGAGCTTTGTCAGTCGATCCAACCCATTTAAACCCTTACCAAAGACAACCCATTTAAACCCGAACCCGTTATGATCTATGACCCTCCCTCCTACATGACATGTATCATGCAAGCGCGTTTCAAAGAATGAAGATCATGTATTAAGCTCAAACAACATGCCAAGCAGGCAAGAAAATTATGTACAAAAGATACCACAATTAGCCTGTCATTAACAACAATTTACTAGCCTATTTCACTTAATTTGAGATTGTAATATGCAAAATCTCAAAAAGGTCAATATGTAATGTTGAACTCAATCCACATTCTTTACCTGTATGAGTTGGTATGGGATAGATGTGGAAATTCCTGATATTCGTCTTCATCATCAGATGACACATCTGTTGTTCCCATCCAAGATCTAAACCCTTCGTTAATTCGTCTCTCCATATCTGGTGTGAATTCCACTGGAATAACTTCAATCATTTCAATCCCAATAATCTGGCCACCAAGCTCACCATCATCAAGTACCATGGCTGCTTTCCTTCTGACCAGGGAAGCAGTCACCCCGTACAGAGTAACTAGCCCCCATGATTGAAACTCATAACACCAGAATAATGGTATCGAGCAGCTGCTTTCAGGTGAGAAAAGACTTGAACCAAGATATATGGCCAGAAAACTGAATGTGATGGCAAACATGAAGTTGAGAATGAATAGACATCGGACACCTCCTGCCAAAACACAAACAAGAGCACAAGGAGTTTGGCATGTGTTTTGGAAGTTATCATATGAACTGTAATAGTCATAATCAGATAATCAGTTGCAGCCGAATGGACTGCAGGAGATGGAGTTGTATATGAATAATCAGAAAATCAGAAATTTAGTTGTGGAGTGTGTGGCAAATTCTGATTATTTGACATTTGTATGAATCTTCGTTTACAGGTAATCCTAAACTGATCAAGAGTCTTGGTATACCCAAACATTATAAACGGATTATCTCTACCACTAGAAGACGTAATAATGAGAAAATGCAGAACAGCCTTATAATATATGATTTTTAACCATTTAACATTATGATTTTATGGATCACGTAGTGAGAAAGTACCTCGATTTGGAGCACAGTAGTTATTCTCTACCACCTTTATGCATCCATGTCTTGTTGGAGCAGTATAAGCTACAATGATCCCTGAAAAACAGCAACATTTTGCTGATTATACACAAAAACCTGAATCGATTTTTTTGATTCTGTTCTAGAATGATCAAAAGCTTATCACCTTCAAATTACAAATCTCACCTGCAACGAGGTAGATTGCAGACAACAAAAATATGACAACGGAAGGAACAAACACGAACGTCCAATAATAATCGACAATCTGTTGATCCGTAAGATGTACATCTTCATTACTTGTTGCGTTTTTGGGCGGAAGATTTGTGCAGAAAGGTCGGATTTCAGGATCGTTTGGAAACACAATTTTTAATCCGATTGCAGTAGAAATGAATATCAAAAGCGTAATGAACGTGAGAAAGAAGATGATGATCGGCCGTTGTAGCTTAATCCAAGCTTTGTCTTCGTCACGGAGGCTCGCGTATTCATGTTTGTGCATGAATGCTTGTCGTAGAGCATCTCCGATGATCGCCATATCTTGAGATTCATGAAATTATAAACCCTAGCAATTAGGGGTTATGAAATTGATTAAAGTTGACGGATTTGTTTTATTGAGGTTAGTTACGTCGATTGGTGGAGAAATCAAAATCCAAAAAAACGTTACGCTAATAGTTGGTTTTTTTAATGGAATTATACGTATACCAGTATAACTTTTATCAAGCTATTAAAGTTTAAATCAAAATTATCGAGTCGAGTTTATATTAAGTTTGAACTCAGAGCCTAACAAAAAACTTGAAATGTATGACTATAGATTTCGGGCTTAGGCCTACCGTAGCGGGTATCCCGAATGCTTCCGGTAGCATTTCGGGTTTGTTGGGTTGCTTTGGGAACACCGATACGGCCCCTCCTTCAAGTAGCCTTTGGTTTCTTCAACCTGAGCTACTCGTACGTTTTCCTTTTTTTTAGTTGTGTAAGAGAGAGTAAGTGGGGGAAAAATATTTGGGTTGTTTGAGTTAGACTATACTTGGGTTTCCAATAAGAGAAAAAAAATATGAAGTTGATGTGACATTTAGATAAGAGAGAGTAAAAAGCTTGGTGCTACTCATGATCTTATAAGAGTTCTACTCAAAACTCTCGTGAAACTTTTCGTCCTTCATGTAATACATGAGTTAAACCTGTTTAATATTGAATTTACATATATTAATCTTCATGAATTTTCTTATGATTAGACTTAAGTCAAACCATTTCTACTTAAGATCAAAGTTTTGTTATAATTTGTATACACATTTACAATTATTTTTGTTATTTATTTTAGTTTTTATAAGTCTTTGAAGTAAGATTGGTTATTTAAAAATATATTTATATAAATATTCAATGTTTTTTGTCAAGAGATCAACCTCCTTGAGCCAAGCCCGGGTCTCCTTTGTGAAAGCTCACCAAGCTATTGGTATTTAAAATTATTTCCCGTTTATTTTTCGCAAGTTTAGCTTATTTTTTTAAGGGAGCTGATTCGTACACAACAAATTTAGTCATACATAACAACTTTATGCATCACCAACTTATACCATATGTAATAAATACGTGTACCTTGTTATGTATGGCTAAAAACTGTTATGTACGGATCAGCTCCCTATGAAAGCAAATGTAAAGAAGATAGAAAAAATATACCAGCACAAACAGTCATCCTTTCAGGTGATCAAACGCAAACGTCCTACTCATAACGGACCTATACAAGAATTCCAAAATGTACATAAAAGAAAATAAAACTTGCAGACAAATATAGACCTACTAGAATATATGATAGCATTCATTTGGGGGAAAAAATGAAAGCAATTTATGAAATACAAACTGACTCCATAGCTTCACATACTCCCAGCTCTACCAGGAGTAGTCGTTTTATTCGTTTTGACTTTTGCAAAGTCAACCAGGTCTCCAAATAGCTTATCCTCTGCCTTTTGAGGCTTTCCGGACGGCACGTGCACGTATGATGCATTAGCCATTGAAGGACCCGTGTAAACAGTGCTATTCAAATAACTGTCGTCTCTCATAGACATCCCTGCCATTCTCTGATCAATATATTGTGCATTTTGTTGCTGCCCGTATCCGTACCCATACCCATAACCATAGCCGCCGCTGCCGCCCCCACCACTGCCACCATAACCATAGGCCTGTCCCATTTGGTTGCCATACATTTGTTGAGGATACATATATGCCATTTGCTGTTGTGGAAGTATACCTCCTTGAAACTGTTGTTGAGGCATTTGATTGGTGTATACTGGCTGGTTGTTCATTGACGGCATAAGGTGGTTCATTGGGGGCACATGGTTGTTCATTGGCGGCATATGGTGGTTCATTGGCGGCACATGGTTGTTCATTGGCGGCACGTTACTATTCATGTTCATGCCCATTACTTGATTATTGGTGTTTGCCGGGGTTTGTAAACTATAAGGTTGTGAAAACTGCGTACCACCTACTAACTGATTGTCGGCAGGCTGAGCTTCCCAGGGCGGTGGCGGCAGACCACCACTTGTTCCAGCACCTATAAAAAGCAACCACAAAGTGATTATGAGTATTATTATCTATAAAAAGAAGAATAATGTTTCACTTACCGAAAACTGGTGAAGTTGGCTGTGGCTGCTGGGACATATGACCATTCCATGAAGGATTGTATGGGGACCACGACTCATGTTGGGGTGGGACCATGTTGGCTGCATTTCCATTTGGATAAAACGGTGTGTGTTGGGATGATGACATATTTTGAGGATGTTGGGATGATGACATATTTTGAGGTTGTTGGGTTTGAGGTGAAAACATACCCACAAGGGCTAATGCATTCTGCTGTGATACAGGAGTAGCAGGTTGAACTTCACCCATGGGTACAATAGCTAATGAATTTGCAGCAGTCGGTGAGTCAAAGTCGTCTCCACTCAAAAGGTCAAACTTGGGATTGACTTTCGACAGAGGTGTTGACTGTCCATTAGTTGTAATAGGCGCAAGGGAGATCAAATCTGACAATGCATCAGCACGACTCGCAGATCTGCACAACACGTATGCAGGTCAAAACGGTTTACTTCATAGTTCATTTTAATAATTTACATGAACAATTATTTTATTTTATTTTCAGAAGCTTTCATGTTAAGTTTACTTAATTTTGCATTATATGGTAGATTGATTCCACTAGTTTAAATATAACATATATATGGTAGTTAGACATTTGTAAAGTATTTCGATTACCCAGGTTGTTTGGTGTCTCCTGCATCAATAAGAGGAGCGTCAACAGGTACTAATGCTTGACTAGTTTCAGGTTTTGACTTTTCAGAGTTAGACTTCTCAGATGGAACTAACAGAGTTCCTGTAAGAAGCACTTCATGTTTGGCTAGGACTCGCTCCAGATCGTCATTCAAAGCTAATCCTTGACGTAATAGGGATTCATCACTGGGACACAAATGAAACAAAACTTGGCTCGGTATAACATGAATGACTGAAATTAAAACTTGCAGAAAAAAGCACAAAAGAGAACATGCAACCGAAGTACAACTGATAATTTCAACACATTTACTTATGAATGGTCCGATTAGGGTTATATTAAATCTCAAAAGGGTGTAATGATTAAAATAAAAAAAATTAGCTTCAATGAAAACAGGCCAAGCGGCTGAAAGTAGACCAAGGTGTTCTTTTTAATGCTTACAACCACGGACCACCCACATGCTGTATTCGAAGATTTTAGATTGATCTTGTAACATTTGGTGGGCATAAACTATTTGTTAAAGACTCGAGTAAAAACAGAGAGAATGTCTTCAGGTCAACTCAACATGATCTATACTAAAAAGCAACCTGTTTCAGCCTGAGCCTGTTTTAATCTGTTAACCAACCCTCTTGACAAGCCCATCTAGCCGTTTCTAATCCAAGTCAATAAGCAGCAAGGGTACATATTTGGTAAAAATGGCAATTCATGAAGTGATTAGTAGTTACACGAGATCTTACGAAGTTGAGTTAACCAGGTGTACCACTCGTTTCTTGTACATACGACACTGCTCCACCAAGTCAACAATAACCTCTTGCTTAAGTCCCTGATTTCAATATGGAATATGAAGAAAAAGAAATTAACTAATACATCTATTTACAAATATAACAATAAGAAAACGCATTAAACCTTTTACAAGATGACATGACATGTGTGAGTCACTTTAACGTCAGTGTTTTTATATGTAGATTAAGGTAAAACAATATAATACTAAGCTAATAGCACACAGTTAACGATTTAAGTATAAAATTCATAACTTTACCTCTTTCTTTTCTGGATCTACTGCAGTCAGCATTTCTGCAAGAACATCCATGATGCCACGTGCATTTTGCATTTCCGTTAAACTGAAAAGGCAAAAAACTAAATAAATGAATGAAACATATAGCCAAAGAGTAAGCAATTATACCCATGATAAAAATGTTTAAGAAAATAAATAAAATGATTACTTTTATATACCTCAAGGTTGGAGAATCCGCATCTGCAGAAGGCATGGCTGCATTAGCAATTTCTGGATTACCAAGATTATGTGGAACTGATGTTAGAGGCTGTGTTTGTGGGGGTGTAAAGACAGGTGCAGATCTCTCAGATCTCTGTGGAAAATTTGCCCCTAAACGCTGAAACAATTAAAATATACAGAAAAAAACATATTTTTTAGATGCCCATTTCCTTGAACTAAAATTGTATAGATTAATGGGTCAATAATGGTTTAACCATCAAAGCTTTCGTTCAATTTCGGTTTAATCATCAAAGTTTTTTTCTAAACGAAATTACCATAAAGTTTGAATTTGTTATGATTTAAACCTCAAAACTTTATTTCAAATGATTTAAACCTTGAAGTTTTGTTAAAAAAAAACTGATTAATCACTTAAGTTTTGTATGGTTTCCATTTTACCCTCTCTACTTGATTATGCATTTTACTTTTTATTAAAAAGTTAACAAAACTTAGAGGGTTAAATCATTTTTTAACAAAAATTTAAGGGTTAAATCATTTTTTAACAAAAATTTAAGGGTTAAATCATTAGGGAAAATACTTTTAACGTTTAAACCAAAAAGGTGTAACTTTGAGGATTAAATAATTACAAATTCAAACTTTATGGTAAAACTGTTTGAAAAAAACTTTGATGATTAAACCAATACTGGAGTAAAACTTTCATGGTTAAACCATTATTGACCCTAAATTAATTTGCAGAAAAACTTATGACATAAATTACCAATAACTCATGGTATGCTGCATAGTACTGTGGATACCTTGCCCTTGCTCCTCCGAAAGCTTCTTGCCAAGTGTCTATTAGAACTAATATCTTCTCTTTTACATGAAAATCAGGCTGCAGTATAGCAAAACTATGCCATAAATATTTATAACGAAAAGATGTAGCATAAACAAATATAACCAAAAAGAATAAAAATACTAACCTTCTTTTTCACTATTCTCACCATATCATGAAGCACGTCTCTCTCAGCTACATGCATATGAACAAAATCGCCACAATTCTTCACAAGTGTTTCCAATAGCTTAACATGAAGAACAAGTGAAGAAATTTCTACTAAGTTCATGGGATTCAAAGTAAATTGCAACTTTAAGATTCTGTTTCTTGGTCACAATCTAATTGTAATGAATCACATTGCATAGAAATGAACAACAAATAAGAACATATAAATTGATACTTCGTTAGCACGAAAATTTGCCAATATACGATCCCAAACCTAGTCTGGACAAAAAATATCATGACTTTTAACAACAAGACACAAGAACAGAAGTAGCTTCTTTTTTTCGGCTTACTGTTAATGTAAGAAGCTGGACTTTTGGGTTCTTGCTTCCTAGACGCTTTTTTATGCTTTTAACAACATCCTTCGCTTGCCTGAATAAAAGAATTGCATAATAAATTACCACCAAATGCATGAATCTATGTACATATAAAACATATATCAGGTTAAAACATGAAAACAAATTAATAACTGACCCATATGTGCCAACACAGAGCATACAAGAAACAGAAAGCAAATTTCACTAAAGAAACCAGCTCATTTAAGTTCGTAGTTCTAAAATACATTACTTCATCATTCATCCCAGCCTATAGGCAACCTTAGAAGGCAGATTGCATTCTAGAATTTGATGCAAAACAGATTTAGAACCTACAGACAGTGGGGGCAAGATGAACATGTGAATCTCAAAGAATGACCCATAAGACCATAATCAGTCCACGAATAAGCCTCATGCCATTACAGTGGTTTTCATTGTGAAGCTCCAATTTGGAACTTCCCTAAAGTTCATGATTTTTTACTTTTTTACTGTTTCTCATTTGTGTTTTACATAAATGATTAATTGCGAGAAATCAGGGATCTCTATCATTTCTTGCTATTGATACAATCGGAATTAGTGAGAGGATAATGATTGATCGGTTCGTGGAGTAGGTTAGTATATTAGAATTCAGTCGGTGTGGACTGTGGAGACTATTATAAATAGAGGTCTGTATAGTAATTGAAGGGTATTCACTTGACTAATAAATAAAACACCTCTTTTCTGCTCAATTCAAAGGTGTGGAGACTATTATACGATTATAAAGGGATTGCAGTCAAGCGAATGAGCAGAAAAGAAGAGTCTTATTGATTAGTCATGAAAAAACCTTCCGATTACAACACAGACCTCTGTTTATAAATAATCTCCACAATCTGACTTAATTCTAATATACTAACCAACTCCCCTAACAGCACAATCATTAACAAACACTTGGTGTTCAAATTCAATCCACTGATAAGCTGTTCTTATCAGCTATCTTAGCCAGAGAATTTCAGATTTGAGTCATAATTCGAAATATTAAAAGTTTGTTCTCATAAGCTAAAACCTAACATGAATGGGCATGCTGAAGGACTTCACAAGATCCAGATCCCCATATATTTTATTAATTTCACATAAGCTGAAACTCTATGACAGGTCTATGCTATAATACTTGCAAACCCAAATTAGCCTAAAATTACATCCCCAAACACCTCCAGTTTTAGGCAAACTTCTAATCCACTCTATTCGTCCAATTTCTTATATTCTACTCAAACTCATATAATAAACAAATATAATCAGAACAATCAAACCAAATATCTTCGTCCGCACTTCAAGCTATAACCTAACTCCTTGAATACTATTCAAAACTATAATCTAAAGAACTAATTAATCATAACCACAAAAACCCTAAAGTTGAAAACCTACTTAAGAAACAAGAACAATTTATATCATCGAGAAAATAAAATAAAATCAGGGCAAAAGAAAGCATACACAGGATCATGATTGCAGATATCACAGATCTCAAGATTCATCGCCCAGTCAGGACCTATAAGCATGTCGCTTGTGGCTCTTGCCACCATGGAGTTCACCATCTTTGACGGAAAATCGAGAATTATCGAGTTGAGCAGCTGCAAATCGTGATCAAAAAACAGAATTGAAAGATGAAAACAGAGAGATTATAGATCAAACAGTCAAAGTAGGCTGAGATTTTAATGTTGGAAATCCAAAGTCAACAGATTGATATGAATAGTCCTCCTGACATTGTATTTCTCTAGAACCAAGAATATGGACAAAATGGAAAAACTAAAAATTCGTATAATTATTTTTTTAAAAGTGATCTAACCAAAAAGGTTGTAATCCTTGGCGTAAGCGATAATATGTGGATAGAGTTTAATAAAAATATAGGTTTTAATATTTATCTTTATGACCGTTTGAATATTGGTCAAACTATATTTATAATATTTTCGAGATAAATTTATTTACTAGTAATTGACTTTCAAAAAAGTTTAAAGAGTTTTGTTAATTAAGGTTATCAGGGTGAGCATGAAATCGTAGAAACTGACCAAACCATTTAAACCAACCGAGATTAAATAACTGTACCGAGTTGTTTCAATTACAAAGACTACTTTAAAAAAGTTGTTTTTGTTTTTTAATTAATCTAAATTTTCAATTTGTATTAATTTTAACCTAACAAGGAAATAAGGGGATACGTTGGCATGTATAATATATAAGACATGCTTGAGTTGACCGACGTAACTAGCACAATAAATGGTCATGTTCGGGTTGGAATTAATTTCACAGGTTGGCGGGTCGACTGACATTTACGCATTTACCAAGTTCTATTAGCATTTGATTTTGGACGGCTAATTGAGGACCATTGCTTGTGAGAGACTATCGAGCACGTTGATATAGTGAAACCATTGAGCACCATCGACAATGAGAAACCATCAAGACACATCACCCTTAGGCTTCAATCCAGATCATAGAGTGAGAAACCATATAGGCATCGACCTTGATGGGATGAAACATCTTTTGAAGTTACATGAAATCACAATACAAAAGGTACAAACGTATAATATTTTTATTCACAAATCTTTCAAGTTGAAGGGTTTAGTGAGTTGGGGATTTTAGTAATAGTTAGCGGGTTTGAGAATATTGAAACTGAATAAACTATGTGTAGTATAGTTTCTAATCTCAAACTAGGGTTTTTGTAGTAGGAAAATATGATGTAATATGGAATTTGAATAATATGTTTGATATGCACATAAGTTGCTTAAGGATAAAGTTACATTTTGTATGTAACAATATGTGGGATTTCTATTGTTCAATAAGTGAGAATTACTTTATTCCTTCCCCCTTCCACTTTCATACTCAAAGTTCTTCATTTGAAAAACTTAATAACAAATTTTGTAGATACACTTGGCCTCGTATATTATTCTTGTTAAACCACCCCATAAAGAAAAGAAAAAAAGAACCCAAATCAAATGGTTCCAAATCTGGATTTGTTCCTTGTTGCTCTTATTCATGGTTCACTCATTTCATGTGTTCTTATCATTGTTATCTTCATTATCTTGATAGCTATTTTGCTTACATTCTTCATCACTCTATTCTCAATTCTTTTCATTGATGCATATGACCACTTCTCATATGTTTCTCAACTTGCCATGACAATGAATGCTCGTATTAACTTTTGTTTTGTGCTAATGGTACTCATGGTTACGTATGCATATGTCTTTGTGGAGTTAAGGTGGAAACCCGTGTTACAAATAAGAGTCTCTGAACTGAGAAAGAAGTTTCAAGATTTACGTGATCAAGTTGATCTGAAAAATGCTAGTCGATTGTAATATAACTTCTTCTTATTGAAATATCATGTTTTCTTCTATTGTATCATTATTGAGAACATAGTTTTCTTTATTACTTCAAAACATTTATAATTATAGATTTAACTTTGTATTATTTTTAGATTTCAAGTTGCAAATATCCATGTTTTTTTGGTGGAAAACTTATCAACAATATTTGTTTTGAAATCTATACACAAAAGAAATTCAAAGTTTCAATTATATGCTTCTTGATGGTGTCTGAGGTGTGTTTCAATTTGGGGTTGTTCTATGTGTGTGATTTTGTAGATGTAGGATTGCTTGGTGGTCAAATGGTGGCGGTGGTTTTGATAGTGTAGAGGTATTTGTTACGATTAACGAGTTGATTTATGTGTGTGATTTTGTAGATATAGGGTCGTTAAATGGTTATAGTTGAGTGCCAGTATGGTGACGGTGGTGTATTAAATGTATTAAAGAACTAGGTTAATAAGAACCTAAAATGATCATTTTATTAATAAGAACGTAAGTATTATCATTAACTGAACAAAAAAACTTAATTAATGTAAAACTTAAAAGAAACCAGGGGATCAAAATTCAAATTTAACAAAAAACCTCATCACTTTATAAACTATACAAGATTTAGTAAGAAGAATAATATCTATATTACTATATAAAGTTTATGCAAATAAATTAATTGAAAAAAAAACAGACACGTTACTGAAGAAACTTATTTGTGATATTGAATCGCGAGAATAATATATTATTGTATTTTTTATAGCGAGTTAGAAAACAGAAACTATTCTTTGTCGCATTGTGCGAGTACGATACTAGTTATAAGTTTAACAATATACTTAAACTACTTAAACTATACAACAATCTATTCAACAATCTCCTTTGGATGATAAATGTAATACCCTAAAATAAATATAATAATAATTATGCAAGAGTATCATAAATTTTCCAATACAAGTTTTAAATCAAAGAAACGGAAATAAGAAAAATATATATAATACAAATCATATCCTTACAAACTTCATTAATTACGTATATATCCTTGTAAACTTTAAAACTACATGTATATCCTTACAAAACCTACAAAATTACATATATACCCAAAGACTTAATTAAATAATTATAAATCTTTTTAAAAACTAAAAATCATTATCTTAAATTGATTTATTTATATTAAAAAACTAATAAATTTGTATATTACAAAATTACCCCTTTGCTAATCGATCGATTGTACAACATTCATACCTTCGATTGTACAGTGTATTCACAACTTCACCATCGATTGTTCCCCATCGACTGCCTTCACCATCGATTGTTGTAAAACCCGAAATTTTTGGCAACTATAAAATATATATGTGTGCAAGTTCGTTTGAAAATAGCAAAAAAAATTATGTGTTTATGATACGATCTATATGCTATATATATATTATAGGTTGTGCATTTGGGTACGTACATATATATAGATGTGGGTGTAATGTGTAAAAGTTGATAAAATCAAATGGCTAAATGGGTTAAGTTGGAAACTTGAGGGGTCAAAATGAAAATAGGGCTATAAATATCCCCAAATTGAGTCAATTGAGTCAAATGAGAGCTCATTTTCTGGAACCATCCATGGAAGAAGAGGAGCTAGGGTTTGAAGTGTTTCTTTGATGGATTATTGAAGGATTGGAGGTAAATGATGAAGCTAGCACTCAATGGGTGGCATATTAAACAAGAAAATGATCATGGAAGCATTGAGTTCTTGAATCAAAGAATTATAGGTATGTTTCCTTGTTTTAAACATGTCCTAATTCTGATTTTGTCCTTGATTGTAGCCATACATGGGATATTTGGTGATGTATGGTTGTTATTTGTGATTAATGTTGTTAAGGGGTCAAATGGTTGGGGTTAGGGTTTAATTACCCAAGTTTTGTTACATTGAAGTTATATGGGAGTATTAAGGTTGTTTTAAGGTATCTTGAACTTCCTTTTGATGTTGTATATGAGTTTGACTTGAAAGATTTTGATTTTGGGTCGAAATATGCAGCAAATCAGCCATCAGTTACTGTTTACGTGTAGCTCGCGGCGCGAGGCCACGGGTCTGCGTAAGTCTTGTGTCCAGAGAAATTGTCGCGGCACGAGCCATTGTGTCTCGCGGCGCGAGGCACCCTGCTCATGCAAAAAAATGTGTTTTTGACCCTTTTGACCTTATATATGTTTGCGGATAGATTCCTATGGTTATAGGAGGTCTGATTGGAGTCTTTTAAGACCCGAAAGGGTGCCTAAGTCTAGATTTGAGTCTAGAAACTTTGTTTTGGTTTAACTTATGTTAGTTAACCTTGTGTTTTATGATCATAGGCTTGTGATTAAGAGTTTGAGTTATGGTTTGGATGGGGTTGTGATCCACATCACACCCTCAGGTGAGTACACCCTGCGGATACCCAACTGTTTGATAAGATTACAAGTCATCATGTTGTGTTTTGATTGTTTGGCAATTGTTTGATGAATCTTGATGATTCAAAGCATGTGGTTTATGAAATTGTTTTATAACAAGGATTAAACGCTTTGAAAGTATTTATGAGCTTTTGGAACTTAAAGAATATGGGAACCATGTATTGTTTATGATATGGTTCACATGAATTGTTTTATAATGCGGGTAATATGAGTTGCAACTGTTTATGTGGTTTTGAATTAAAGAATGTGTAAACCATGAGTTGTTTTATAATACGGATTACTTGAGCTACATATGTTTTATGGAACCTTTAGGTCTAAGAATGAGGAAATGTGTATTTGATTTAAGAAGTATTTTAAATGATGGTTTCAAATAAGACCATTGCTCCATGTTGGAGATGGTCTATGATTAAATAGTGATTAAACTAATGGTTTTGAAACATGATGCTCCATGTTGGAGTGGACTTTGATTTTGAAACAAAAGACATGGTTTTGATTTAATGAAACTCATGTTTTCACTAAAAGGTGTTTTTAGGCATTGAGATGCCAAATATGTTTTAATTGTTGAGCGTTTATGCTCAAATGATACAAACTATGAAACTTGCTCGTTTTATTGATGAACTAATATGCTTGGATTAATTGGCCTATATGGCAAGATAATTTATGGCCTTCATGGCAACTAGTTTTATGACCCTTCGGGGTAAATGGTTTTATGACCCTTCGGGGTAAGAGATTTTATGACCCTTCGGGGTAAGTGATTATGTGACCCTTCGGGGTATGTGCTTATGTGACCCTTCGGGGTATATGTGCTTCGGTCCGGACCACTGTGTGATATAACTCTGTACCATAGGGTTCCTAGTCATTGGGACGTACACAGTGGTTCCTGTGGCTTCGGCAATTGGGGGGACCCCGAGGTACGGGTGGCTGAGGGATCGGTGCAGAGAGTGGAGGGGTATGTCAGTAGCCATCATGACCGTGTGGGTTCACTGGGCTGACGAGCAACCGAACCCGTGGCAACACGAGTGGATTTGGTGAACAGGGCTTACACTCCAGATAACCGTGTATGGTGGACTGCTTTGTGCATCCCCCACCTTGACGGGGTGATGTGGTTATCCCCCATGTGGGCACGTGTTGGCCATGGCTAGCTACCACGTGGATACATTGTGGCCCAATGGACAGACCCGCATCCTTATGTGCTATTGTGTATGCTTTTTTTAAAAGCTTAATTGATTGCCAAACTTATGTTTTCAAAATAAGAAAAAGGATGACTTGGTTTTGATAAAACTAATGATTTTGGTTGTACTCACTAGCTATGTTTATAACTAACTGGTGTATAAAAATGTTTTGTATCCGCAGGTTGTACAGAGGCCCTGGTGAGGCGGGTAGATGCCTTGGGGCATAGTTTTGGATTGACTGCATTCCGGTAAACTTGGATTTCCTACCCTCTCTGATTATGGTCGTGAGATTGACTGCTGTAACACCCAGAGGTTTCGGGATTTACGTATAGAAAAGTTTATTGATAAATTACACTGTATTTGGTTGAAATACGTCCAGAATGACATGATGCTTCCGCAACAAATTTTAAGGGTTTGGTATAAATATGGTTTTAAATTGATTTTGAAAAGTTTAAATTTGGACTGAAAATCAGGGTGTTACAATTGTTCCCCATCGACTGCCTTCATCACGACCGACTGCCTTCACCACGACCGACTTCACCATCGCCTAAGCCTTCAAGGAATCACTCGATTGATTAGAAGGTTTGGGTCGATCGATTAGAAGCTTTAGGTCGACACCGTCACCTAAGCCTTCAAGGAATCACTCGATTGACTAGAAGCTTTAGGTCGATGGATGAGAATTTCGGGTCGATTAAATGATCCATCGATTAGAAGGTTTAGACCGATTACAAGGTTGGGGTCGATTACAAGAATAGAAGTACTCGATCGATTACAAGGTTAGTTACAGGACCCTAATTTCAAACATATGATGGCCAATTCACCTACAAAATTGATGTCGGTATTGGTTTTTCAAGTAGCTGTTTGTATTACATATAATAGCCAATCGATTGAGTAGCTGTTTTAAAGTAGTTGTTTGTATAGTATACGGTTCCATTGAACCCCTAAGGAGCTGCAAAGGTTGAAAATTTATGTCTACATTTGGTTGTAACCTGTATTGCTGTAATGACAACTTTTTTTGTTGGTTTCAGTCCGTTTCAAGTTTGTTGTAACCTAGTGTATTTTGTTTTGGATATTGGCCAAGTCTTGATGTTGAGTTGGGTGATTTCAGCAGGTTTGGCAAATATTCATTGTGATTTCATGTTGTTATTACATGATACATCAGGTTTGACAAACATTCATTGTTATGCAAATGGGTCGTGGACCTGTTGCATTGGTGCCAAATACACAGTGCTCTGTTCTTTGCAAGTTCTCTGTTTGTATTCTTGCCTTGAACAAGATGGCAATCTGCAATCACGAAGAAGATGGCAATCTGCAATCACGAACCAACTAGGATTGATCGATATGAAGGTGCAGGTTCGATTGAATGCGTGAGTTAAGAATATGAAGCGGCAAGGCAGTTCTCATGACCCCTTGAATCGAGGAAGGAGATCTGGTATCGATTATGAGAGTGTATATCCTTAAATGGGTATTTTAGTAATTTTAGCAACAAATCAATTTAAGACAATGATTTTTAGTTTTAAAAAAGATTTATAATTATTTAATTAAGTGTTTGGGTATATATGTAATTTTGTAGGTTTTGTAAGAATATACATATAGTTTTGAAGTTTACAAGGATATATACGTAATTAATGAAGTTTGTAAGGATATAAACGAAATTCTTCCGTAAATGATGAATACTTTAGAAAATAAATCTGTGATGTTAAATGGGCCGAAGGAATTTACTTTAGCCAAAATAATTTGGCCACCTCATCAACTTAATTAAGCCCTACAAATTGAATACCTCAAACCCCAATCCGTAGCCTAACCTCACGTACGTACGTACGTATGACTCAAAGTGTTGAAGGTGTGTAACAAAATTCCTTTTGAATCGGGAGTCTCCGTCCCTCGTTCGTGAATAAATGGGGCTCAATCTCATCTCCTAACATTCAATCAAACGGCGCAAAAGTAGAAGTCGATCAGAGGGGCGGCGATAGCAGCAGCCAATGGTAGAAATCGAGTGCTGTAGCAGCAGATCAGACGAATCTCAACAACGTTTTATGTTGATCTCGATGTTTAATTGATGCCTCCACTGATTCACGAGAGCTATATATTTTCAGAAGATGTTTGAGGTTAGTATCGAATTTCTTATGAAGCTAAATTAAGTCTCGACATTCTCTAGTAATTAATACCTCGATCGATCAAGTTCTTTTGATTTTGAATCCTTTAATTAATCATGTACATACTCTCCTAAATCTTAATCGAAAATTCTCATCTTAATTTTGATTACGAGCAACTGAAGTTACCGATTAATTTTGAGTGATATGCTGGACATTCGATTAACACAATTAAGCTACTGGGATGTTGGATGAAATAATTAGGATGATGCATAGTTAAAGAAGTATATATGCAAGGAGTATGATTATGATCAGTAGGATTAGGTATGAGTAAATAACATAAAACGATCTTATTATTTAATTGTTATTGTCTTATTGTTTTACTCTAGATACTCGAGCTATTAACCACCTATCGGGTATCATAGGCACGTCACTGTAGCACCGGTAGTATTACACTTTCGTAGCAGGGTTTACCAATACATCATCCAAAATACATAGCTTAATGATTTGTAGTAAATGTTCATAAAAAATCGGTAGATAGCCATACGTAACGAAAAAGGGAACCTAAGGTTGCGTTCACTTCCAGAAAAATACTCTATTTTTCCAGAAATTTTTTCTACGAAAACTGAAAATTAGAAAACATGTTCACTTGTACATTTTTCCAAGAAAACAGAAAACTCCCTCACTTTTTTCATATTTTCCCAAACTCCTCAATTTTTTCAAACTCTCATGCTTTTTCAAATAACCTTTTCAAGAAAACACTTCAACCAAACATGTTTTTCATTTTTTTTAAAAAAAGAAAACTTCACCCTTCATCTAAACACGTTTTCTATTTTTTTTTTTCAGAAAATGAAAACTCCGCAATTTTTCACAGAAAAACAGAAAATTTTTCTCCTGCTAAACGCAGCCTAAATATTTTTCTTCATCTATTTTGGATGATAAACATCTAACAAATTATAACTAAGATAATATCAAAAGATTAAAGAGACCGTAAGAAGGATTAGTTGTTCGCCTTCATGGCTAGAACATTCTTCATGGCTTGATCTACAGACTCGTAATGTTTTTTCTGCCGAGTAGAGTAAATGAAGGCCCGATCTTTAGGTCTTGATGAAGGAGCATTAGGAAGTGCTTTCATCATCTCACCTATCACCAAGCTCGCCTTCATTTTGTTTTTTCATCAACTCGATAGATGGAATGC
This sequence comes from Dittrichia graveolens, assembly GCA_038502395.1. Taxonomy (NCBI): domain Eukaryota; kingdom Viridiplantae; phylum Streptophyta; class Magnoliopsida; order Asterales; family Asteraceae; genus Dittrichia; species Dittrichia graveolens. Next base: position 7,710,376 of record JARJIL010000002.1, on the reverse strand, counting down.
TTTGATCTAGACATTCAATTTCAAGAATCGTGTGTTCTTAAAGTTGTTGTGAGTATGATTCATGTTTCATCTCAAGGGTGGTAAATTGTAAAAAAGGTTGTGTTGTTGTGGAGTTTGCGGTAGAAGCCATCGACATTGGTGAAGGTGATGATAGTGATGAAAATGGAGTCTTAGTTTCATCAAAAAGTCCCTATTTGTATATATAGGGCTAGAGTGTGATAGTAGGAAGATGAATAAAAATAAGACAAATTGTATTAATACACAATGAAATTTGTTTGAGTTATCATTATATATAATCAACTTTATTTTCTTTAAAATAATACAACCAACTTTCATAATCCTTATATTGTATGCAACTTGTTGTATACTATAAAAGTTATGGCACAGTTCATTGTATACAATGGTAACTAAACAACAAATACATAAAAAAGTTGTTTACATACAATAAGAGGATTATCAAAATTAATTATATTATTTTTAAATTTTTAAAGTTGGTTATATATTATGGTAACTAAAACAAAGTTCATTTCATTTTCATATAATTTTATGTAAATACAAAACGAAACAAATAAAAATAAAAATGAATTAAATAAATTCACCATCCCAAGAAATAATTAGTATATAAAGGAAAACTTAAGGGTACAATATTTTATGACAACTGCTTAAATCATACATATTAAGGAATGAATATAAAATAATAAATAATTTTGATTATAATCTTGATAACAAAATAAATATAAGAGAACGGAATCGCTTATTAAAATAAACATTATAACAAAATATGTTTATATAATTAATAAATATTGAATGAACTTAGTTTTTCTATAATAATATGAAAGAAAGGAAATCGAAAAAAATAAAATATTGATATTTTAAATAGATATATGCATTATTTTTCTTTGTAAAAAACAGTGTGTATTAAATGATGAAAATATGGTAAAATACATATTATTTAATAACAATCAAGAAAAATTATAAGAAAAATCTAAAGAAGATAAGCATAATAACAAAACATGTTTTAGTGATGAAAAAATTAAATTGCAAACTAAAATCTCCATATTTTAAAAAAAGATTTGCATTAATATAGTTGTAGAAAAATACAAAGTAAATATCCGATAAACACAAAGTATTAATTATAACAATTACTTTCTGGATTACTGTGAAATACATAACGAGAGTTTACATTGGGAACACATGAATAAGGCTGGTAATGATGAAGATCCGTAATTATCATTTAATACGGGTAGTTGAAGGTAGTGAAAGAATCTAGTTTAATAATTGAATGATATCATTTATCAACCACCTACTTCCGCTTATTCTTTTTTTCTTCCATATCCTTCTTCTTCTTGGGACAATTGTGAGAGTCATGATCTCGGACATATTTCATACAATATTGGCACTGACATAGGGACTTCTCATTTCCCTCCATAGCCATTTCCAACTTCGACTTCATACTTTTGTGTGTCCTGGACGCCTTGTTGCGTATACCCTTTGGAACTTAGATGGAAACTTCAGTTGGTTCGAAACACCAAGCATAGAACACAACATGTCATTTTTCTAAGTGTTGGAATGGTTACCAACATTTGCATCAGCGCCACTCTACATATTTGTAACCAGTTTTTTAAAGCAATACTCAAAAGACTTATACACATCGCAAACCACCAAATCAACCTCATTATATGATGAATTATTATTCAAAGAAATTCATCGGACCAACATGTATAATAGGCAGGACAACATCCTTTGACAAACGGTTATTAACATACCTCAACAAGAAACGATTAACTCTATACAAACATAAAACCAGAAATATGTATCTACGTAGCAAACCATAGCATTCATATCTTTTGCACGAACATACGACAAAGGTATTAGATTGGTTAAATCATACATGTGAAAAATGCACAATGTTATACAATAATTTAAATATTATGAAAAGAAACTACTTGACCTAACAAAATCAAAATATGAATACTCGCCTCATAGAGAGTATTGGACGAGGAAGAACTCGCATTCGGAACATCAAATGAATCACGAACAAAACACTTAATAATCCTATCGACTTCATGAACGTTCATCGAATAACCTGATAAAGTTGGCGCATTTATCTCCTCCTGATCATCCAAAAAAAAAGAGTCCTTGTATATAATTTAGATGCATCAACCACAATTTGAATGTTGGTCTTCATATCAGGTACCGTGTACCACTCATGATCATTTTTCAAAAGATTATATCTCTATGTCTCCATAACAGTATCATAATGACTTAGAAACTCAACAAAAGTAAGGTTTGAAGATGTGAGAGTGCCCAAAAAAATGATTTTCACTCTTCGACTGGGAAGTAGTATGCATTAGAGCTAATAACGATTCATCAACATAAAATGTAGGAACCCAATCGAAATGAATACCAAACATATCCGACAACCACTTATTATCCTGAAGATTAAAATCATTTATAATGCGAGCCCATTTCGTTTCAAATTACTCGCCAGATATATGATCATTTCATACAATTTTACACAAACGCTTCTTGAAACATCCATTGGTAGCTAAAATTAATTGATAAAAGTACCTTGGCTATCAATTTTTGCATAATATGCCACATACAAAGATGAAGCTTGGTTGTAGAAAAAAATCAACAACTGCTTGTTTCATAACGGGATCTTGATCTGTTATGACACCACCAGAAACACTACCAAAGAGGAATATAAAATAATTCATAATCATTGTTATCGATTCCGGTGAAAGGAACAAAAACCATTTTGTATCTAACATAAAGAGGAATATAAAACAATTCCTAATCATCGTTACAAAAAATTGAGGACATAATACTCATCAGAAATATGAACGTGTAATGATAAATTAGATGAAAATAGATCTGAAGTGAAAATAACCCACTTGTTAGACCTAAACGTCGCATCAAACAATATGTAACATCACCAAAAGCCTTGTAATTAGCCACATCAACATCACCGGCCCAAAAAAGGTCAGCCAAAGCATTTTCATCATCCGTGAAAATATCAACAAAAATCTCAATATTGAATTCTTTTCTACTTAACAATTTTTCAACAACCATTTGTGCATCACAATAACCAATAAACATATTTAACTCCTTCCAAAATTCTTACAATCAACCAAAGTTGCACCAACATCTTAGTAACAGATCAAGATCCCGTTATGAAACAAGCGGTTACTAATGTTTTTCCTACAACTAGACATTGTCTTTGTATGTGGCATATTATGCAAAAATTGACGGTCAAGATACTTTCATCAATTAATCTTATCCGTGTCACACTTGTAATTTTTTGTTTTTAGAGATATTTGTTTATGTATTATCAATAGGTTGGTCCTAATTTATCTACCAATTAAAGTTTCAAGAAGCGTTTGTGTAAAATTATATGGAATGATCGTATAATTGTAGAGTATTTTGAAACGAAATGGGCTGGCATTATAAATTATTTTAATCTCCAGGATAATAAGTGATTGTCGGATATGTTTGGTAATCGTCTCGATTGGGTTCCTGCGTTTGATGTTGATAAACCCGTTATAAGGTCTAATGCGTACTACATCACGGTTGGAGAGTGAAAACCATTTTTTGGCACTTTCATATCTTCAAACCTTACTTTTGTTGAGTTTCTCAATCATTATGATACTGCCATGGAGGCCCAGAGATATAATATTTTGAAAAATGATCATGCTACAAGGTATACGGTACCTCATATGAAGACCAACCTTCAATTTGAGGTTGATGCATCTAAATTATATACAATGACTTTTTTTCCGGATGTTCAGGAGGAGATAAATGCATTAGTTTTATCATGTTATTCGATGAATGTTCATGAACTCAATGGGATTATTAAGTGTTTTGTTCGTGATTGATTTAAAGTTCCGAATGCGAGTTTTCATATTCTGGTTTTGTTAGGTCAAATAGTTTCTTTTCGGAATATTTAAATTGTTGTACAACATTGTGCCTTTTTTTCACAGGCATGATTTAACCAATCTGATACCTTTGTCGTGTGTTCGTGCAACATATATGAATGTTATGGTTTGTTGCGCAGAAATATTTCTGGTTTTACGTATGTATAGAGTTGACAGTTTCCTGTTGAGATATGTTCATAGACATTGGTCAAAGGATGTTGTCCCACCTATTATACATGTTGGTCCGATGAATTCTTTGAATAATAATTCATCATATAATGAGGTTGTTTCGGTGGTTCGTGATATGTATAGGTTTGTTGAGTATTGTGTTAACAAACTGGTTTCAAATATGCGTAGTCTTTATTTGTATCGTGACAAGCAGAAAGAATTGATGATATATTGGTAGCCAGTCCAACACTTCGAAAGGTTAAAAATATGCAAAGTCTTTATTTCTATGTCGTGTGTTTCCAAACCAGTTGAAGTTTCTATCCAAGTTCCAAAGGGTATAGCAACAAAGTGTCCGGGTCACACAAAAGTATGAAGTCATAGTTGAAAATCGCTATAAAAGGAAATGAGAAGTAATCAGTTCAAGTGTTGTATGAAATATGTTCATCATCACAACTCTCGCAATTGTTCCAAGAAGAAGGATATAGAAGAAAAAAGATTAACAAACAGGTGGTTGATATATGATATCATTCAATTATTAACTTAGATTCTTTCATCGCATTCATCTACCCATATTAAATGATAATTATGGTTCTTCATCATTACCTAGCTTTATTCATGTGTTCCCAATGTGAACTCTCTATTTGTATTTCAAAGTAATCAAGAAAGTAATTGTTATAATTAATACTTTGTGTTCCACCATATATTTACTTTGTATTTTTCTACAACTATATTAATGCAAATCTTTTTTTAAATATGGAGATTTTATTTTGCAATTTAATTTTTTCATCACTAAAACATGTTTTGTTATTATGATTACTTTCTTTCGATTTTTTTTATATTTTTTCTTGATTGTTATTAAATAACGAGTAAGAAGTGACCCGCGCGTTGCAGCGGGAAGTAAAAACTAAGAATTAAATGTTCGTGTGATACATTGGTTGGTTTAAAAAAATAGTAAACATTAATAAAAAGATATTTAATAATTATAAAACACGAATAAAATGAGCATTTAAAAATGAGGACATACGGAGTCAACACTCAAACCAGTCGTGAAAATGACAATCCGAGGGGCAGTGACAAATGTGACAGCAGAAACATAGTATCATAATAAGAAAGAGACGTTATTGTATTTCTTGTATAAGTTATCAATCGTTATTATTACAATTGGAGCGTAATAAGGTTAGATGTTTTTTATTATAATTAAAAAACTAAAATGATTATAAATTACTTTAAAATGATAAAGCTAAAAATGTTGTTAAATATGACATTTTAAAATGTTATAAAGAGTAAATAGCTATTTATAAATATCAAAAATCACATTTGACATTAATAAACTCAGTAATGGAACCAAAAAGTAAAACAAAAACCTAAAAAATAACACAAATAAAAATAATTATTCTAACTAAAACCAAAAATAAAAAAACCAATTAAAAACAGATGTAAAAAAAAGAATGAAAACCATTTACTACTTGAAACCAAAAACTAATTATAAAAAATCAAATCTTACAAGAGTAAAGTCGCTGGTAAAATGGAAGTGAACAGAAACATGTGGGGCTTCAATTTTAAAAAGCAGAATGGTTTATATTTTCTTGACAAAAAGCTAAGGATCAAACACTTGACCATTTCTATAAAGTTCATTGTTCATAACCACTTCATCTAAAAGCTTGTTTTGTAAATTTTACAACCACAAAATATATAACATTTAGCTATAACTTCCTGCTAAATGTTATATATATATAATATGTATCTTACCATATTTTCGTAATCTAATACACAATGTTTTTACAAATAGAAATAATGCATATATCTATTTAAAATATCAATATTTTATTTTTTCGGTTTCCTTTTTTTCATATTATTATAGAAAAATAAATTCATTAAATATTTATTAATTATATAATCATATTTTATTATTATGTTTATTTTAATAAGCGATTCCGTTCTCTTATATTTATTTTGTTATCAAGATGGTAATCAAACTTTTTTATTATTTTAATATTCATTCCTTAATCCTTAATTATGTATGATTAGAACAATTATCATAAAATATTGCACCCTTACGTTTTCCTTTATATACTCATATTTCTCGGGATAGTAAATTGATTTAATTCATTTTTATCTCGTTTCGTATTCCCAAAAATTTTATCCATCTTTCTACTATCCCACTCTACCCCTATACAAATAGGACTTTTTGATGAAACTAAGACTCCATTTTCATCACTATCATCTCCTTCACCATTGTCGATTGCTTCTACCATAAACTCCACAGCATCAAACCAACCCTTTTTACAATTTACGGCCCCTTATATGAAATACGAATCATACTAATATGAAAAAAATAGAAACATGCTTGGGAATTTTTGTATGAACTCTAAGCATATCGATTAATACGCCATCACATGAGAGTTGGGATATTTAAGGCCGGCCCAAGCCATGTGCAGGCTGGGTTTGGGTCGAGGGCGGAAGATACTAAGGGGCATCAGTTTTTATAGTCCAATTACTATGTATTATGTTCATTTAAGGTTAAAAAAAACAGCCCAATAAAATAGGCAAATAGCCCACTGCTTTATGGAGAGAGGTTTTGGTCAAAAGGCAAACTCAAAAGAGACGACAGCGATGGAAGGCGTCGTTGCGCCAACTGTCGAGTGTCGAGGCTATGGAGCGAGGGCAACGAGGTGACTACATCAAACCATCATCAACGAGTCACGGTCGTTTGGAGTTCTCAAGGTACGATGAACCGGCTCTCTTAGAAAGGGACGATTACACAGGTTAGGGCTTTGTATATTTTGAAATTGAAATCTAAATCTGACTTTCACTGTGATTTTGAAATTGAACTCGAAACTGAATTTCGTATTGACTATACTGAAGAGTTTTTCTGCTTCGACTTTTCACCGTAAGGTTTTGTGCTTCAACTCTTCAAGAGGTTTTCTGCTTCCTGTTTCGAGAGGTTTTGTGCTTTGAGACTCTAGGGTGGCGTTTGGTTCACGGATTGTTTTCAGAAGGAATTGGAATATAGGTAGGAATTGGAATTTGAGGGATTTGGATTTGGAATCTAAATCCTTGGTTCATTGTGTTTGGTTACCTGAACAAAAGGAATTGGAATTCATCCATAACCACTGCCACCATCGAAGCTCACCACCGCCACCATCGAAGCTCACCACCTCCACCATCAAAGCTCACCACCGCCACCATCGAATTGAATCGAAGCCCCATCGTCGAATCGAAGCCACATCGTCGCCACTGTTGAAATCGAACCACCATCGAAGTCTCGCCACGGTTGTCAGAATCGAAGCAAGCAAGTCGGAGCCGCGGTCGTCAGAATCGAAGCAAGAAAGTCGAAGCAAGTCGAAGTCGCCGTCGAAATTGAAGCCCCGTCGGAATCGAAAGTCATCGGTCTAAGGTTTCCACTCGCGAGTCGATAGCTGAGCAATCGAAGGTCGCAATTCGAAGTTTGTGCTCGCCAGTCACCAGTCGCCGGTCGCTTGTTGCCATTTGCCGCTCGCCGGTTGACGTTCGCTGCTTCCACGAAGGAATTTGAATTCCATAGCAAAATGGAAGGAATTTGAATTCCTTTGTACAAGGGAAAGTTTTCCATCTTTAAATTTCAATTCCATGCCTCAAATGTGAACCAAACATAGGAATGTCTAGGAATTGGATTCCAATTCCAGAAAATTCCCAAGAATTCCCTCCAACCAAACACCCCCTAGAGGTTTTTTGCAAATAGCAAACAATTGCCTGTTACTAACAGTCTATTATCTAATTTAGTTTTGTACTTTTGTGAATTGTGAGTTGATCTTTCTGTCTTTCACTCTTTGTTTCTATTATCTAATTTAGTTATAGTGATTTTGACATTTTGTGATTTATGAATCAAATTCTGTACTTGCAGCTAAGAGTGAATGTGAATTAGATTTTGTGGTTGAGTGTTTGACTGGTCACTAGTTCATAATTACTTAGTTTGATTTTTTGATTGTTTAGTTGTTTGCTTTGTTGATTGTTTAGTTGTTTGATAAAATATTTAATATGTCCCCTCGATCCCAACCATCTGGTGCTCAAAATAGAAATCGTAAAAAAAGAGAACAAGAAATTATTAATTCATTGCAAGGATCTTTGAATAAATATTTTGTTAGACAAGAAACAAATTCTAAAGAAGGTGAAGAGCATATTAATAATCTTAATGATTTTGTTGAAAACAATGAATTTGCTGAAACATGAAGTTGAAAATCCTGTTGATAATTCTAACGATAATGGTGAAAATGATGAATTTGTAGATACAACAACTGATTTGAACATATTTGATTCAAGAGTTTAGGATGGTCTACATGCTAAAATGAAAGATTTACTTGTAGAAAAAAGACCTGTTAGAGAAGTTGAGCCCAATTTTACCTTTCCAACAAATGCAATTGGTAGACGTTTTTCTTATGATTTTTTCACTCGTAAATTAAGAAATGGTGATTTGATTGATAGAAAATGGTTGGTTTATTAAAAAAAACTTGATAAGGTTTTTTGTTTTTGTTGTAAGTTATTTAAATTTAAGAATTTGGACCGAAACATGAGTAAGACTTAATACAAATCAAACAATAGGTAAAGAGTTACAAGAAATTATTAAAAAAGATACTAAACATTGGAAAGACGTTATGGTTAGAATCATTGCTGTTGTCAAATGTTTAGCACAATATAATTTGGCTTTTCGTGGAACAAATGAAAAAAATTATGAGAACTTGAATGGTAACCTTTTATGATTACTTCAAATGATTGTCGAATTTGATCCCGTAATGAAACAACATTTTCGGCTTATTGAAGATAAAAAAACTCATAATTATTATCTTAGTCATAAAATTCAGAATGAGTTAATTGAAATGTTGATATTAGAGGTAAAGAATGCAATCCTAAAAAAAATTAAAGAAGCAAAATATTTTCCCATGATTTTAAATTGTACACCGGATGCAAGTCACAAAGAACAAATGACTTTAATTATAAGATGCGTTGATATGGTTAATGCTCCAATATAAGTAGAAGAGATTGTTGTTGAGTTTTTAGTTGTAGAAGATACATCTGGTCTAGGCCTTTTTAATGGCTACAAGATGCTTTAATTGATGTTGACTTAGATATAAGTTGCGTGCGAGGCCAATGATATGATAATGAATCTAATACGAAAGGGAAACACCAAGGTGTACAAAAATGATTACTTGATATAAAAGCCTTTTATATGTCATGTGGGTGCCATAGTCTTAATTTAGTTTTATGTAATATGGCAAATTCTTGCCATAAAGCGAAAACATTTTTTGGAACTTGTCAAACAATATATAATGTGTATTCGAGTTCTACAAAAAGATGGGGCCTTTTACTTGAATATATAGATGAATTAACACTAAAATCCTTGTCTACTACACGTTGGGAAAGTAATGTTGAAAGTGTTAAAGCTATAAAGAGCCAAATTTCTCAAATAAAAGAAGCTTTAATAAAGTTAGCCGAAGTAAGTGATGATGGTAGAGTATGTAGAGATGCTGAATCTTTGGTGAATGGTGAACTTTTAAGTTTTGAATTTGTTTTAAGTTTGGTCATATAGCATGAAATTTTATATAGAATTAATTTGGTAATTAAGAATCTACAATATAAAGATATGCTTCTTGATGCTGGCATAAAAAATTTGGAAGGATTGGTTCATTATTTTAAAAAATATAGGGAAAATGGATTTGAGTTAGCTATTAGTGAAGCTAAAGCAATAGCCCATAGTATTGGAGTTGAACCTATATTTCCTAAAAAACATATTTCTTATAAAAAACAATTTGATGAAATTCCAAATACCGAAAGAGAACAACAATCATCTCAAGAAGTTGTTAGAACCGATTATGTTTTTGTGCTAGTAGATATGGCTCTTTCTCAATTGAATACTAGATTTGAACAAATGAAATAATTTGAATCTATTTTTGGATTTATGTTTGATGGATCAAAGTTAGTTTCTTTATTTGATGATGAATTAAAAAGGTGTTGTTTAAATATTGAATTAGTTTTAACTAACGGTGATGAATGTGATGTTGATGGAAATTACTTGTTTATGGAGTTACAAATTTGCAGGATATGTTGCCCGATGAAGCATCTGAAGTGGAAAACCCTTGGACATCCATTCGGATCATGTAGTTTGCAAAAAAGATGGACATGTTTTCCAACGTTTTACTCGCATATAAAATAATGTTGACCGTGTCGGTTACAGTTGCATAAGTTGAAATAAGTTTTTCAAAAAACTTAAATTCTTGAAGTCGTATTTCCGGAGTACCATGACTCAAGAAAGATTAATCGGCTGAGCTATTTTAAGTATTGAAAACCGATTTCTAGCAAATATTAATTATCATAAAATTATTGATGAATTTGCTTCAAAATTTACGTGTAGACATCGGTTTAGGTAGTTTGCAAGTATTCATGTAATGATATGTACCTTTTCAAATACAAAACATGTTACTTTTAAGTTTTACATATTTATGTTATGTCATTTTCATATATCGTGAAGTTCACAAATGGGGACATTTTTATCCCACTTTGCACGGTGTATCCAAAATCATTAGACCGGCCCTGGATATTCTATTCTGAAATTGAAATCAAAATTAATTGAATGGTTCAATAGCATTGTTGTTAGACCATCGGCATCCATAATGGACTTATCCTCTATAATCCACCATCACATCAACACCTACATCATCTCCCACCTTCACTCTTTCTAACCCATAAACCCTACATCTAACCCTCTTTAACCCTCTATCGTTTATATTTTTATATTTTATTTTTTTCAACTACTATTAATTAACATAATTTAGTTATTATAAATAAACTGCAAGACAATATAATTATAAATTATTATAATTTATAAATCAAATTGACGATACGTGGCAATACGAGATCCATCGATGAAGATGAAGAAGACAATCATCATACTCCGACGTATTATGCGACGAAGAAGATATTTTATTTTGTGTGTGTAAAAAAAATATATGAGTTTAAGAGAAGAAGAATGGAGATGTGATAAAATGAAGTGAGTAATGTATATTTAGAGGAAAAAAGGAAAAAAATTATATATATATATATATATATATATGTGTGTGTGTGTGTGTGTGTGTGTGTTACCGTTGGGGAAGGAGGCAAAAAAAAAAGAAAAGAAAAGGCCATTGGGTCTGCCAACCAGCTAGCCACCCAACCCAAGCCCTACCCTCCCTCCACTGATGGTGTTCCAGGACGGATCACAAGCCAGCTAGCGCTGGGTTATGGCCTGATGCGGATGGTCTTAACATCGATTGTAGATTCATTTCACCGAAAAAATTGTGATCCTTGTTTTTTTTGGAACGATAAAATGAGAAAACTAGCCAACTAGCAACATGTTAGAAGAAAGTGTACAATACTTAAATAGAAATAAGATTACAAGCCCACATCAACCAAATAAAATCAAAACGTTTGACTCTAAATTTCAGTCACAAATATAAGATAGCTTGAATTTCACCAATAAGAATGAGCATCTTTTACCATGAAACACAAGGTTGTTGCAATCCTTTCACAAGCCATAATACACTTCCAATAGCACTGTGTATTAATATATCATATCTACCACTAGAGTCGCAAACAGTAGATATCATGGAAGGCAGAATTAATTTATCGCTTGGGGAGATGATATTAGTTGGTAAATGCTGTCGGCGGATTTACGAAACTAAGGTGTTGTTTATTTTCGAAGACATAAATGTCTTATGTCTTATTTCATGTCTTCAGGAGAAGATGTAGTTTATAAGGTCTTAATATTAAGAAGGTCTGCGAAAAAAAGCTATAGATTTTAGCTTCTCAAAATAAGCAAAAATAAGACAGAATAAGGTCTTATGTCTGCGAAAAAACAAACAACCTTATTAGAAACGTCTGCGGGCGCGCAGACGTTTCTATGAAAAAAAAAAAAGCTTATCAGAAACGTCTGCGCACCCGCAGACGTTTCTTTAAAATAAGACCTTATTTAAAAAAACAAACAAAGCCTAAGTCAACCAAGTGTACAATAGCTAGGTTGCAAGTTTGAAAGGTGTCTACAAACTACCCACACCATCGCACTCACATTTCATTTCACACACTGGACTTAGTTGTTGCTTAAATCATTATATCCATAAATTTATGGATAAGATTAATATATAGTTAGTAAGTTGATAAGGATAAAAAGATTCTAATTATTTTGTATGATAAAAAGATGTTATGTACTAATTATTACTCTTATAAATTAGTTGTGATCCTTAAATATATTTTGTCACACATAACAAAAAGTTATTGCTTGAACCATTATACTCATAAATTTATACATAAGATTAATAGTTAGTGATCCTTAGCATCAATTATCGCTCTTATAAATTAGTTGTGATCCTTAAATATATTTTGTCACACACAACAAAAAGTTATTGCTTGAACCATTATACCCATAAATTTATACATAAGATTAATAGTTAGTGATCCTTAGCATCAAATTATCGCTCTTATAAATTAGTTGTGATCCTTAAAATATATTTTTTGTTTGTATTTATAAACCAGCAAGATACTATATATATATATATATATATATATATATATATATATATATATATATATATATATCATGAAATCCACGTTGTGAGTATTTTATAACCATTATTTATTCAATTTTCTTGATTTGCATTGATAATATTTCTATTCAATAATATATTAATAATGCAAAACCCACATGTTGAATTCAACACCCAGCACCCAGTCTTCTGATCCTCCATAAATTCCCATTCTGGATCCAATCAAATTCATCAACACCCCATCTCTTTTCGATCTAACCACTTCTGGAAAGCAAAAATGTTCAGAAAAATATTTTCCACAGTTATAATTTATGTTTTAGTTTTTGTAACTTCTCAAGAACAAGCCAATGGTGCATTACATGGAAGTACAAGAAAGATGGTCAATGAAGCCAACAAAAATGGCCCTTATTTGGGGTTGGTCATTCCCAACATGTTCGAGATGAATCCTTTACTCAATAATCCTAACTTCAAGTCCACCAAGCTCGTTATCGATTACGCTGGTATGTGTATATCGTCTATATATTCATAATAACTGCTTTAACGGGTCGAAAAGCAATGTGTTGATCAACTATCTTGGTTTGAAGGAAGGAGGTTTCGCTTCGGAAAAGTTTACAAGAAACCAGTGATTCTAGTCATGAGTGGAATGGGAATGGTATGTTTCACACGCTTCATTTGAGTCTCTGATCGTACTGTACAACTTAACAACGCATCGCGTTTATTATGATCGATAGGTGAATGCTGCGGTTGCAACACAACTTTTGTTAAGTCTGTTCGAGATAAAAGGTGTCATACACTATGGAATAGCGGGAAACGCAAACCCAAATCTAAATATAGGAGATGTGACAATTGCTGAGTATTGGTCTCATTCCGCTATGTGGAATTGGCAGGTACACGACTTTTAGTAAAGGTTCAAAGACCTTTCGAGCTATTTTATATAATGATAGCTCGAAAGGTCTTTTTGACTAATGAAGCGTACGGGTGACTTACGGATAAAAGTTATCAATGTATTAGAGTGGTTTTTAGTAAGATTGGTAGCCTGCAGGTAGTAGTTTCTGATGTGTGCAATTGTGTAGAGGTATGGAAATGGGCCTGAAGATAGTTTGCCATTTGAAGGAGAAGGTGGATTTACAAGGGAAATTGGGTACTTAAAATTTGCAACATATTCATCAAATGGTGATGATAACCTGTTGAACAATGTGTGGTACCAAGCAGAAGAAGTTTATCCTGTGGATGGCATTCCTGAGCAAACTCAACAAGCATTTTGGATCCCTGTTGACTCCAATTATCTTTCTCTCTCTAAAAACCTTGAGGTCCTCTCTCTCTCTCTAGATATAGATATAGATTTTATTATACTTTAATAGATTTATGTTATGGGCAAAATGCATGAAAATACAATTAATTTTGTCTTAATTGTCATTGTATACAACTAACTTTAAATTCTTAAAAATAATATAACTAACTTTCAAAAAAATTTCATTGTATGCAAATAACTTTTTTGTGTCTAGTCTTTAGCTACCATTGTATACAATAAACTTTTCCATAATTTTCATTGTATACAACAACTTGCATACAATAGAAGGATTATAAAAGTTGATTGTATTGTTTTAAAAAAAATAAAATTGGTTGTATACAATGGTAATAAAGACAAAGTTCATTGTATTTTCATGCAATTTACCCTTATGTTATCTTGTTGATAATCATATTCGGGCATCTTAGATTTAGAGCTTTAGATAAAAAAGTGAGGAACAAACGTACAAAATTGTTATAAATAACTTTGATAGTACAATTGCTAGACTTGTGTTCAATAAAGTCTATTTAAAAAACATAGTCTTAAAATTTTAATATTCAATTATATGTGATTCAGTATATAATTATATGTGATTTGTAAAAGCATTACATGTAAATTACGAAAATACCACTTCGACCAAATTTTTAAAATTTAATCTGAACCATTAATGTCATGATCCAAAGGCTAAGATTTGACTATAAATTAATTATGAACTATATTAAATATTTTTCACAATTACTATAATTATAAAATAGGTGCAATTACAATAATGCAAATAAAAAATAGAAAAACAGAAAAAAGAAAGTTATAAATATTCGTAAATAATAATTGCCCAAGTGAACGTTGCTGGTATTATCAATATGTTTTTTTATTTTTGTTTTTTTGTTTTTGTTTTTGATTTATAAATAAAGGTACAAATCTTTTTTATTATCCAAAAGTGCTATTCAGATTGCAACAATTAATGGTTTTCGATTACACCGTCCGTAGTACATCACTTGCATTTTCAAATTGTGTTTCGCTATCAAATATTACATTAGCGTCAATTATCGTTTGTTTTTTTCTTTTTCTTATTCAAATACTACATTAGCGTCGTATCTGTTTTTTCTCTCATTTCTCTTTATTATCCAAACATATAATATAGCATAACTCAATTTTTTCTCATTTTTTATTATTGTTTTAATATATATGTAAGAGAGAGAGAGGAGCAAAGTTAGAGGAGAATGATAGAAATAGAGAGAACGGGGAGGGGGGCGGGGGTAAGATCGGGTGTGGGAACCGAATTGCCAAACCGACAGGTCCAATGAAAGGGGGCGTATGGGTGTTTGTTGTTTACCCGAAAAGCCGGCTACTAACTCGATACCCACCCAAAAAGCCATACGCATGATCTTATCACTCTACAAAATCCCCTTTTTATTAAATGTTTCTTTGTATATTATTACTTTTTTGTGTTTTAATAAACTAATCATCAAACAGCATTTCTGGATAAATTGTTTTACTTCGTGACTTCATGCAATTTCAATTCCTAAAACGAATCTAATCCAATCATTAACCTTTGCTTACTTGTTCTTAATAGAAACTAAAGCTGGAGGATTGCATAAATGCCACCACATGTTTAACCACTTCCCCGAAGGTTGTCACCGTGCAACGAGGGACAAGTGCTAATATTTACCTAGACAATGCGGCCTATCGAAGCTTTTTATACAACAAGTTCAACATTAGCCCTGTCGAAATGGAAAGCGCTGGAGTAGCCCTCGTTTGCTATCAACAAAAGGTGCCTTTCATAACTTTCAGAGCTCTTTCCGACCTAGCCGGGGGTGGCTCAGCCACGTCGAACGAGGCCGATACTTTTTCTGGTCTTAGTGCAGAGAACTCGGTGATAGTCATGGTGGAGTTCATCAAATTGTTGGCAGGTTACCATCGAAAGTTGTTGAACCATGCTTGGTAAAAAAAATTAGAAGAAAAAAAGATGATTAATGTTCTTCCAAAGTGGGAGAAGAGTAAGAGAATTAGTAAATGTCCTTTAGTCTACGTGATGGGTATGACTATAAATAGCAACCAAATTTCACCATTGAATGCATAAACTTAGGCGAAGTAAGGCGTCGTTTGTTTTTTTAAAGGTTTTGTGTTTGAAACTTTGAATTAGAATACCATGTCTAGACAAGAAGAGCTAGTTCAAATGTCCGAATCTTATTAATAAATGATTGTTTGTTTTTATAAAGGGTGAATGTTTGCAAACATGCGTTTGATTATATTTGATTTCATCATCAAAATTTTAATGCAACAAACATCTCTAAACTTATAATTCAATCAAAACTAGGAAACAACTATGAAGTAGAACTCGACGAATTATGTATTTTGATATGGAGGCGTCGATTGTGAGTATGATTAGGAAGGTCAGAGAGTGTAAGTACGACGACGAGTTTCGACGATTGTAAGGTGGTGACAGTATAAGAGTGTGAGAAGGATGAAGATACGCAGAGAGTATGGGTATGGCAGTGACGACCAACGAGTTTGAGTCGGTGACGGTCAAGAGTTTGAGGTCACTAACGACTGTAACGTGAAGAATTTTAGAGGGCAGCAATGCTTTATGATGCGAAAATTGAGATTTGTTACCAATGGTTTTTGAAGTTTGATGCGTTATAACTTTAAGAGGCTTGTTACTAATTCAATGATCGATCGTATCTTGTTGTTCTAAAAAATGGGCAATTCTAAGGTCACGTTGGTTTGTTGATCAATTATGTCTCATCGAAGGTTGATTGAAGTGGTTTCGTCTCGTCAAAGGTCTCCATGGTTGATCTCTCTTGTCGTCTGCTATATGTCAGTGGAGATTTTTCTGTCTATAGCGGCCATGGTTATCACTCTTGTCAACGGTCACATAAGCAACGACCGGAGAATAAGTGGCTACGGTCAGGTTAGAAAAAAACATACGAGGGAAGATGTAAAAAAACAAACCAACAAGCATTTCAATTAAATGAAAAGTCTTCTGAACCACTTCATCTTAAAAGAAGTAAGAAAAAGACATAAATGCTTTTAGGTGTTCAACAACAAACAACGTCTTAGTCTACTATTAAAAAGTTTGAGCTTTACCTTTTCTACATAAAACCAAACCACAAATTTTGTTTTTTTAGTATAAAATTCTAAACCAAATAAATGGTTTTTTTTAAGAGAGTGATTTGTATGTAGGCTATATGACTAAAAGAGGTGGTATACAAATAACTATTTGTTTCTAAAATGAATCTGTTTTTTTTTTAGTTTTAATTTTCTAAAAAGAGGTGGCATACAAATCAAGTAAGGATGTAAAAAGAACAGAGCTTGAACATGATACGTTTTGAGTTGGGTTTGTTTTTATGATGTTAAGCTCGTACTTGTTTAAGATATATGAGACTCGGGCTCAAATAATTTAGAATCGAGTACTATTTGTAAATTTTAGTTGTGTGTATTGAAATAAAAAATATATATTATATATTTTTTTATAAAGCTCATTTAGTGCCATGAGCTTAAACGAGTACATTTTTTAAGATTAAGTTTGGACTCGTACTTGTTTAAGATATATGATACTCGGGCTTAAATAATTTAGAATCGAGTACTATTTGTAAATTTTAGATGTGTGTATTGAAATAAAAAATAGATATTATATATTTTTTTATAAAGCTTCTTGTTTATAACTTAATATTTCTACAAATAACAACACTCTTTAGCCAAATTTAATAAAAGTAAGTGAAATGTTTAATATAGTTCATATTTAATTCATATTCTCGAGAGACTAATTTTAGTCTCTGAATCAACAGCATTAATGGTACAGATTGCATTTTAAAATTGGGAGAATTTTATATATATCCTTAGAAACTTTAATAATTACATATATATCCTTACAAACCTCCATATTACATATATATCCTTCTAAAATCTAAAAACTCACATATATATATCCAATCACTTATTTTAAATATATTTAAACAATTTAAAAATCAAAAAATTACCTTTATATTTAATTTATCTTTATCTAAAAATATCTAAAATGGTATATTACAAAAATGTCACAGCTCCTTCTTGCTTAATCGATTAACCATCACGTCTCGGTACCAATTTTCATTCATACTTCCCAGTTCCCACCGTCGTTCGTTTCATCGACTATCATCAAGATCCGATTGAAGCATGCGATCGATGTCGACTAACAACAAACGATTGACTCAAAATGTTCATTCTTATCATCGATTGACTCAAAAAGTTCGTTCTTCACATCATCATTCGTATTATAGAGTATCAAGCATCTAATTCTCCTTATATGGTGCAACAAATAAATCAAGAATACTTCATGCTACCTAACAAAACATATAATTCTTTATATACGGTGCAACAAATAAATCATTAATGCTTCATGCTACCTAACAACACATCTAATTACATATTGCGTTTGTTTCATTCTAATCATTACGTAACCGACTGACGAACATAACACAAGCAATAGATTGTGAAAATTAAACACAGCTAACCTGAGGATGAACCAATCAATTATTGTAAAGGAACAAAAACATGAGATACTTCTCACTAATCGATTTGAAGAAGCAAGAAACTGTAGAATTTAGTCGGGAACTAAAACGACGGTCCGGGGCATTTTTGTATTATACTATTTTAGATGTTTTTAGAAAAAGATAAATTAAATATAAAGATAATTTTTTGTTTTTTAAATGGTTTAAATATATTTAAAATAAGTGATTGGATATATGTGTGAGTTTTTAGGTTTTAAAAGGATATATATGTAATATAAAAGTTTGTAAGAATATATGTGTAATTATTAATGTTTCTAAGGATATATGTGTAATTAGGCGGAGTGACTTTTTCATAATTCACATGTGATTGTATACTGAATCACATGTGATTGTATAATGAATTTTAGGACTATGTTTTTTACATGAACTATATTGAGCACAACTCATAAAAGTAAAGCGTTACCTTATATTCTTTTTATTTTTAGGACTATGTTTTATCTTTTTTTTTAAACGATAATGTTAAGTTAGTGGATTGGGTCCGTAGTAACGTCTATAAATAACTATACTTGACTTCAAGTGACGCGCGCCGAGTAACGCCACAGTGGTAACTTCACTGTATCTATCATGTATCCTTCGGAATTCCCCCTAGATCGTGGATATTTCATGATTGATAATATTAGTTTTTATGAAATTGATGTGGAGGTATTTGTCGTGCTCAAGAACCAGACTGCGATGGAATCCTTGCTGGCACAAATTCAAGCTGCTAATCGTCTCTGTCTCATTGTAACTATCGCAATGGCGTCACCACGATTCAACTCATTATTCAATTTCATCAAATCACCATCTCAATCTAAGTCGATCATACACAGGAAAACATCTATCTTCCATGGCAGGAGACTCGATTCAAGAAAAACCAAGTATCGATGAAGAATTACAAACCAAATTACTCGATCACAATCATCATGATCGTAAGGGTGGTATGAGAACCATACCCTTCATCATAGGTACGTCAAAATCCCCATTTTTAGTCATCGTTATCTATACAGCTCACATAAAACATAATCTGGGTCGTATCCGTTAGGGTTTTGATTTTGATTCTCTGTTTTGGTTCAGTGAATGAAGCTTTTGAGAGAGTGGCGAGTTATGGTTTAATGCCGAATATGATCTTTTACCTGATAGAAGTTTATAACATGGACGCTGTTACTGCAACAACCATACTTTCAATCTGGTCAGCACTTTCGAATGTTCTCTCCATTTTTGGAGCTTTCATCGCTGATTCGTACTTGGGTCGGTTTCGGGTCATTGTACTCGGGTCTTTCACCACTCTTCTGGTAAGGCAAAATCATCTATATTCCTACTGGTACAACTGATTATCTGATTATTACAACTTTATTACACAAGCACATCCACAAACCATGCCCTGTAGCTTAAATTGTTGCGGTCTGTTGTTACAACTGATTATCTGTATCAATCTTGATATATGTTGTTGAATGAATGCTTGAATAATACTTTTGTTACTACAGGGAATGACTTTTCTCTGGTTGACTTCCATGGTTCCACAATTAACACCTTCATTTTGCGACGAACCTGGCACCCATTGCGGCCTGCCATCACTGACCCAACTTGCTTTTCTTTTTTCGTCTTTCGGTCTACTCTCGATAGGATCTGGTTGCATCAGACCATGTTCCATAGCCTTTGGTGCAGACCAACTCAAACAGGATCAAACCGTTAACAACCAAAGGATCATCGATAGCTACTTTAACTGGTACTATGCTTCTTTAGCATTTTCAACCGTTGTTGCTTTTAGTGTTGTGGTGTACATACAAGACCAACTCGGTTGGCAGGTGGGGTTTGCGGTTCCTGTTTTCATCATGGTCTGTTCTGCTCTCGTGTTCTTATTCGGGTCCTCTCTTTATGTCAAAGTCAAAGTCAGCGAGAGCCCGTTTTCGGGTTTCATTCAAGTTTTAGTCGTTGCATTTAAGAAACGCGACATCAACCTTCTTCCTGATGACTACTACAATCATAGTAATGAAATGGATCGAGTTGAGCTAACCGAGAACTTAAGGTTTGACAGTTATAACAAGCTCAGTTTGTATTTTGTAACATGTCAACAGGGCTAAACAGGTCGAAAGTTTTCCAAATCCTGCACAATTTGTCTAAATCGTGTTATTTTGTGTTTTAGGTTTCTCAACAAAGCATGTGTTCTTAGAGACTCGAACGCCGATTATTTAGTATCAGATCCTTGGAGTATCTCGACTGTTGAAAAAGTGGAATCCCTCAAATCGCTAATTCGGATAGTACCATTGGGGTCTACGGGCATTTTACTATTCACGACAATTTCACAGGGTTTTCCTACACTCCAAGCGAAAACAATGAACCGAAATGTAACCACATGGTTCGAGATCCCAGCGGCATCGTTCAGCTTGTTCATGGTCTCGACAATCACCATATGGATCGCATTTTATGATCGTATCTTGGTCCCATATATAGCAAAATATACACATGAGCCACGCGGGTTCCATCCTAGAACCCGAATGGGTATCGGGCTACTAATCTCAATCATAGCCATGGCGGTTTCCGCAATCGTGGAAAGCGTAAGGCGTGATACGGCAAACACGAATACGGATGTCGATATGTCAGCAATGTGGTTGGTCCCACAGTATGCATTACTGGGACTAGCTGAGGCGTTTAATGCCATTGGGCAGTTGGAGTTCTATTACTCCGAGCTACCAAAAAGCATGTCGAGTGCATCCATGGCTGTGTTCTCGGTGAGTATGGCGATTTCAGGCCTGATCGGAAGCCTTTTGATTAACACTGTAGACTCGGTCACAAGTGAAGGAGGTAACGTAAGTTGGCTATCGAGCGATATCAACAAGGGTCACTTGGATTACTACTACTGGTTACTTAGTTTCTTGAATTTACTCAACTTTTTGTACTACTTAATATGCTGTCGTGTTCATCGGAAATTTTTTGTCGTTAGAAAGTAGGTTGGTCGTATAAACCATCAAAGATGTATCAATAAGTTCGATAATTCCTACGTAGTTTAAAAAAATGGAACGATTCGTACAGTTAACTGCACTTAACTTAGATAACGTTGAATATATTACCAAAATTTATTGCAACCTCTACTCTAATGTATTTGGCTCTTGGTATAATCATAATCAAGTCAAATACATTGACCTTTATTCTGATTGAATTGAAAGACTTAACTACACCATGATCAGATGGTGTAACTTATTACAGCTTCATATCTAGATTAGAAAAAAACAGAACCTCTAAATTCTACAGCGGAGGAAGGAAGTTTCGTAGGAGATGATGGGATCAACTTGATGAACTCCACGGCGACTTTGACAGAGTTGTTGGCGGCAAGGGCGATGAATGTATCAGCCTCGTTGGAGTCTTCACCACCACCTGCGAGGTCAGAAAGTGCTCTAATTACGATGAATGGCACCCTTTGTTGGTAGGAGATGAGAGCCACAGCGGCGCTTTCCATCTCGACGGGGCTAATGTTGAATTTCTCATAAATGAAGGTTCTGTAGGCGGCGTTGTCTAGGTAAATGCTAGCGCTTGTTCCTCGTTCTACGGTTGTAACCTTTGGTTGGGTAGATAAGCATGTTGTTGCGTTGATGCATCCTTCTAGTGTCAAGGACTATATATGCATGGTTCATGTTGTCACACACAACTGTGTTAGCATCTTTTACTAACTGGTTTTTTTAACTTCCATTATTGGAACAATCATTATAGTGAAAAAGCTATGGCTTGTAAAAATATGAAAATACACAGGGACGGACCCAGGATTTGAAATTGATGGTAGCACCGGACCTAGGATTTAAAATGGATGGTACCACTATCTCGAAAAAATCGAAATTTACATTACGCGAGATCGAAATTTACACTACGCGGACAAAATTAGATAGTGTTCCGTGCCACCACAACCCTTGCCTTGGGTCCGTCACTGAAAGTACATATTAAAGAGGTAGAACTAAATCACACCTTTACACTGTGTTACACCACCTTTTATGAATTTTTTAAAGAAATGTTTGGCATCACACATTGGTCACACGTACTGACCCTTAGGGTCGGGGAGGGAGTGGGAACCAAAAAACTAGCGTGAGTTAGGAGAAGGTGAGAGTGCATTCGATGACCAAGCTGAGATGCCAACGTGAACATGCTGATGTGAGAAAACTTATGTTGGGTGAGTCCGTGAGTGTATGATGTTCATTGTTTTTTGGGGTGTAAGAGATAAATGTACATTTTTTTGATGCGTATGTGATTAACAGTATGATATGAAAAAAACTGACGTGATGGTATGTGAAGGACTTCCTCCCCTTTTAGTCCATACCTCATAACACTAAACCACCATCTTCTGTAATACACAAAAAAAAAAAAAAAACGCCCGTTTAATTTATTGGGCATCACAAATGTTTAATCTGTTTAATATAGGAAAATAGAACATTATGATTAAAAAAACTACAAATAATAATATGAAAGTTACATAATAACTTATTGAATTAAAAAAAACATCTTGCGGTACACGTTTTTGCGACAAATGTCAAAAGAATTGACTTAAGGTTTTGGTTTTTTTATGTTTTGAAAACGTGGTCTAACTCAAGGTTTAATTAATTTCAGATATTTTTTAACTTTACAACCGTTGTTAACCATTATAATTAAATAAATTTAATATTTTCTGTTTTTAATTTTTCTTCCGAAATCCTTCACATCTTTATTCTCTAACAAATTTCATTTTGTAAAAAAATGGATTCAAGTTCCACATCTTAATTTCTCCTCATTGGATGGATACGAAATTTTCTAAACAATGAAGTTGCTCAAACATACGATATAATGTTAGATATTAGATTGTCAATATAACAGCTAAAACTATAATGTAAAAATAAGAACTTTTAAGTTACGATTCGTTTTAGGGTTGAAGTTAACTACCTGGAGAGTTTCAGCAAGATTGAAATAAACAGAGTCGACAGGTACCCAAAAGGCGTGTTGTCTTTCCTCCGGCGTTCCGTCCACCGGAAAGACTTCCTCCGGTTGGTACCAAATATTATTCAACAGGTTTTCAGATTCAATAATGGTCGAATAATTTGCAAAATTTAGGTAGCCAAGATCTCGGGTGTAGTCTCCAAAGTCTTCAAGGGGCAACGAGTCTTCGGGACCATTTCCATATCTCTACAATAAATATATCGCAAGTGATTGTTAATTAATGGGTATTTAAATTAATTTAAAAAAAATCTTATTTTAATACAACTTAGAAATTAAAAAAATATTACTCATTCTACGGACAAACAAAACACGCATTTTAAGATAGTTTATTTAAATGTTTGTTTTTGTATAATGTAAAAAAGACTTAAAATGATACAAAAACAAACATTTAAATAAGAAACAAAAATAATCAAATGTTATTTATATAATTTGGGTTTTAAAAGCTATCAGCAGCTTCTAAAAGCAACACGAAGTAGCTTATTAACTTATTTTTTTTAAAATAAAAGCTTGAACTCTTGCAACAAACAGAGGTAGTGAAGTTTATTTTCTAAAAACAAGAAACTCCAACTCTTAAAAGCTCTGAAAAGCTTGCCGAGTTGCCGCAACATACCCATTGTGACGAAATTGAAGAGAGTATACTGTATATAACATTACCTGCCAACTCCAAAGAGCAGAATGAGACCAGTAACGAGGAATTGCAACATCTCCAAGATGGAGTGAAGGGTTTGCATTTCCAGCGATTCCATAATGTACAACTCCTTCTACGTCAAATAAACTCAGCAATAATTGTGTTGTAACTCCTGCATTAAGCTGTTGTACGTATTGTATACACACTTTTTTAATTTAAACTTGATATGCAATAATTAAGCATCAGCTACATGTCTTTAATTAATAATTAATTTAAAATACAAGTAATTAATTAATAAAAAATGTGATTAAATAACAGTTGATCCATCATACCATGCCTAAACCAGTAATCACCAAAATGACTTGTTTGTCGCCAATTGATCCAAACCGAAATCTCCTTCCTGCGTTCACATTAACGTCATGTCACATTTCTCTCCTTTCTAACTCAACAGTTATTGCGATGTCTACCCGAGGAGCCCGAAGGCTATACACACGGCCTAACTGCCGTTCATTAATGTAAGTTCAGATGTCACAAAATGATTACACACGTACAGACATAACATTACAATCCAAGTGTTTATATCTATGTTTGTCATTTTGTATATATTTTCAAACAACTAACGTTTACTTGAGTAAATTATAGTTTCGAACTTCCTACACTTGTATTATATTTGTAACATACAAACGATTATTTAAACTGATTCTTAATTATTCGCTTACGATCTATACGCTTTACTCAACGTGTTATTGTTAAAATCTTATACGTACGTACATACATACCTCCAACATCGACGACGAGTTCAGTTGACTTGTACTCGGGGTAATTGAGAAGTGGGTTCAGTTCAAAGAGGTTAGGGATGACTATGCCAATATATTATGACAGAGAGAAACTTTTTAGCACTTTTCATCTTCAAAGAGATTGACAAAGGAGTGGTTGGATTTGATGGATGAAATCGATTTTTAATTTATAAGAGGAGAGAAGAAAAAAGAGGGGGTGGGCCGTCGGGGTAGATGATGATTAATAAAACTACAATTAATAATATGAAAGTTACATAATAACTTATTGAATTAAAAAAAACATCTTGCGGTACACGTTTTTGCGACAAATGTCAAAAGAATTGACTTAAGGTTTTGGTTTTTTTATGTTTTGAAAACGTGGTCTAACTCAAGGTTTAATTAATTTCAGATATTTTTTAACTTTACAACCGTTGTTAACCATTATAATTAAATAAATTTAATATTTTCTGTTTTTAATTTTTCTTCCGAAATCCTTCACATCTTTATTCTCTAACAAATTTCATTTTGTAAAAAAATGGATTCAAGTTCCACATCTTAATTTCTCCTCATTGGATGGATACGAAATTTTCTAAACTTGTCACCGAATGAAGTCGCTCAAACATACGATATAATGTTAGATATTGGATTGCCAATATAACCGTTAAAACTATCATGTAAAAATAAGAATTTTTAAGTTACGAGTTTGTTTTAGTGTTTAAGTTAACTACCTGGAGAGTTTCAGCAAGATTGAAATAAATAGAGTCGACAGGTACCCAAAAGGCGTGTTGTCTTTCCTCCGGCGTTCCGTCCACCGGAAAGACTTCCTCCGGTTGGTACCAAATATTATTCAAAAGGTTTTCAGATTCAATAATGGTTGAATAATTTACAAAATTTAGGTAGCCAAGATCTCGGGTGTAGTCTCCAAAGTCTTCAAGGGGCAACGAGTCTTCGGGACCATTTCCCTATCTCTACAATAAATATATATACATATATATATATATATATATATATATATATATATATATATATATCGCAAGTGATTGTTAATTAATGGGTATTTAAATTAATTTTAAAAAAAATCTTATTTTAATACAACTTAGAAATTAAAAAAATATTACTCCTACAGACAAAAATGAACACGCACTTTAAGATAGTTTATTTAATACAATTTGCTTTCTTTAATGAATTTTTTTTTGAATGACCGCTAAATTTATCCTAAATGTGTTAACGAGGAGCAAACCTAAATGATTCTAATAGAACTAGGCTATAAGCCTTGGGTTAATGATAATTAAATATAATTTTTAGCTTTATATTTAATATATCATCGATTTGTAAACGTTGTAATAACGATAATTAATAAATGATAAAATATGAGAATTAAGTAGCAAATAATGACAGGTGTTTTTTTTTGAAAAAATTAAATAGTTATTTTGAGACATATCAGCTAAAATAGTTTAATCTATAATATAGGTATGTTTAGTGTAACTAGCTGGAAGCTGGTGTTAGAGCTGGAGTTTTATTTGTATGAAGGTATTTGACAAAGTAGTTCTAGATGTAGCTTAAAATGTAAAAAAAACATAAAATGACACAAAAAAACATTTAAATAAGAAACAAAATTAAATAATGTTATTTATATAATTTGGGTTTTATAAGCTATTAGCAGCTCCTAAAAGATACACGAAGTAGCTTATTAGCTTATTTTTTTTAAAGATAAAAGCTTGATCTCCTGAAAAAAACAGAGCTGGTGAAGCTTATTTTCTAAAAACAAGAAACTCCAACTTGAAGAGAGTATACTGTATACAACATTACCTGCCAACTCCAAAGAGCAGAATGAGACCAGTAACGAGGAATTGCAACATCTCCAAGATGGAGTGAAGGGTTTGCATTTCCAGCGATTCCATAATGTACAACTCCTTCTACATCAAATAAACTCAGCAATAACTGTGTTGTAACTCCTGCATTAAGTTGTTGTACGTATAGTATACACACTTTTTTTTATTAAACTTGACATGCAATAATTAAGCATCAGCTGCATGTCTTTAATTAATTAATAAAAAATGTGATTAAATAACAACTGATCCATCATACCATGCCTAAACCAGTCATCACCAAAATGACTTGTTTGTCGCCAATTGATCCAAACCGAAATCTCCTAACTGACGTTCATTAACGTAAGTTCAGATGTCACAAAATGATTATACACGTACACACATAACATTACAATCCAAGTGTGTATATATATGTTTGTCATTTTGTATATATTTTCAAACAACTAACGTTTACTTGAGTAAATTATAGTTTCGAACTTCCTACACTTGTGTTATATTTGTAACATACAAACGATTATCTAAACTGATTCTTAATTATTCGCTTACGATCTATACGCTTTACTCAACGTGTTATTGTTAAAATCTTATACGTACGTACGTACATACCTCCAACATCGACGACGAGTTCAGTTGACTTGTACTCGGGGTAATTGAGAAGTGGGTTCAGTTCAAAGAGGTTAGGGATGACTATGCCAATATATGGCCCCTTCTGGTTAGCCTTTTCAATCAGTTTTTTGGTTTCTGCAAAAACTACACCGTCTGCCTTTTGAGGCAAAAGCACTATAAGCGAAACTGATATAACAGAGAGAAACTCTTTAGCACTTTTCATCTTCAAAGAGATTGACAAAGGAGTAGTTGGATTTGATGGATGAAATTGATTTTTAATTTATAAGAGGAGGAGAGAAGAAAAAAGACAGGGTGGGCCGTGGGGGTAGATGATGTTGTCATGTTGAGTATCGTTTAATATTGGACACGTATGACTTTGCAATGTGTTTGATAAAGAATCTGGGTTACTCTACTTACTGTCAATTTGTTTTGATTTGGAAGCCTACAAACTTACATGGTATCAAATCTAGGTTCACCCATGGTTGGCCAAACACACGCACTCCACATAACTTAAAATATTCACATGTTAGATGCACACAAAAAAAAGTCACATGTGATACGGCATGTTGAGTATCGTTCTATGTTGGATGTATGTGACTTTGCATTGTGCTTAATAATGGTCTTGTGTTACCCCACTCATTACCAATTGGTTTGGAGTTGGAACCCACAAACTTACACAAATAAAGAAATGTACCATGATGCTTAAATTTGAATCATTAAGATAATGTAGGGATGACAAAACAACCCGGACCCGACTGGAAAAAGCAAACCCGACTAGTTTTGGGGTCGGGTCGGGGATGATATTTTCGGGCTCGGGGCCAGGCCACACTATCCCCATCCCGTCCTGTCCCATCTTGCCGTGTTATATGTTTATATATATTTTATATATTTATATACATATATGTTTGAGTTAATTTCATATATACCCTTATTAAATATCAAAATATCTTATTTGACTACCTTAACCTTTAAATATCCTATATACCCTTATTAAGCTTTCAAAATATCATATTTGCCCAAATCACCTTTTTATAAATTTTTAATCATTTTAAATGAATTATAATTATAAAATATGTTTCAATGACTATTATACCCCTCACTCGTATTTATCCAAGTTATATATATATATATATAGGGGAAGGTTCATTTGAGAACCGTTTTTATTGCGAGAACCGTGAGAACCAATCTTAGCCGTTCATTTTGGATAATGGAATTCACGGATGAAGAGAGTGGGGGGATTGGGTGTGACATGGTGCATGTAAGGAATTTATGGGTGGGCAATCCAATTGAAGGATGGGGAATTGGACGGCTAGGATTGGTTCTCGCGGTTCCCGCAATAAAAACGGTTCTTAAATGAACTTCTCACTATATATCTACATATCTTATAAAAAAAATACATAGCCTAATTTCTTGCCAAATTCTTATTTTTTATTTTTTTATTTGAATTTTATTTAATTATAGGATATTATATAAATATATGATGTTATATTGTTACTTACAAGGAATTATCATTTTTGAATGCTTTCTTATTAATTAATAATTACTTCAACATTATTAAAACTAATCATAATATTTTAAAACATGTGTGAATAATTTATAGTTTAATTTATGGTTCAATCTCTTAACCTTTAATATCTATTAGCTTCATTTAATACTTTAAATGAAAGTTTAATATTTACATTTAACATTGATACATAAAATTAATGCTTAATATATTACTTAGTAATTATATATGTAAAATCTTAGGTGAACCACACATTGGTTGTGTACATAACAGATTGGTTCACAAGTATACACTGGATCAAATAAGGATAATAAGCTTATGTATATATTTAAGTTTTACGGTTTAGAACTTAAACTATACGGATTAAAAAATGCTTGAGTGCGTGGGTAGGAGGAAGTTCTCGCATGATCAAGAGATACACATGGTATTAGAACTACTATTGTGCTATTCAGGATTATATGACAATCTTTATCTAGGACGATGAGTCACGGGGCTGTTTGCAATACCTTATGCGAATCTCAAATCAGATGTTGATAGGAGACATATTTGGTTCATAAGAGACTATAAGTGTGTTTTATTCATTTAATATTATAAATATTTTGTAGCACATGTTATGACACTAAATTTTGGTTTTTTTATTTTAAAATTATTGAGAGAGGATCTTGTATCTAACAATGGTTGATGTGATACTACTATAATAGAATATAATTTACATCTTCACCTTTGTTTTACATTTATATCTCTTAACCTTTTATTATTTTGCTCGGAGTTAGATTTCTTTTTTTATCTAAGTATTTTCGTAAGTCAGTTAGCCACTTCAAATTAACAATGTTTATCGTTTTAACTTAGAGTTCAAATATTTTACTTATTAAATTTTATTTTTCAAGTCATTTGAGGAAAAAGGTTCACGTGTCATAAGTTTTGGAATGTAGAAAATACAAAGGAAATATATCGGTTAAAAAGCATTGTTTATAAAGCAATGAAAACATGACAGACATATGAGAATTACGTTTATTTACAATCAACTAGCTATGAAAATTTTAAATATTCATCCGAATTATAATTAACTTAAGTAGGTAAATAATTAATATATCTGAACCTTTTACATAATTATGTAAATAGTTAAGACGTTAACATAAAAACTTCGTGGGCTGTGCGTTGCACAGCGTAGAGAGTTAACTAGTATGTATATATATATATATATATATATATATATATATATATATATATGTTTCAATGACTATTGTTTATCACGTGTTTTAATATATATGGTATGATCAAGAGCTAAAGAACTCCTACTACGACGTTTTAACACATTAAAAAGGCCTAAGCCTGATGTATCTTCTACAACTAAAAACTCAAGAAAAAACTCTTCTATTTTAATTGGACTACTTACCATATCAACACATCTTATGATTAAAGTCATTTGTTCTTTATGACTTATATCCGGAGTACAATCAAGAATTACAGAAAAATATTTTGCTTCTTTAATTTTTTTTAAGATTGCATTTTTTACTTCAAATGCAAGCATTTCAATTAACTCATTTTGAATTTTATGGCTAAGATAGTGATTATGGATTTTTTTATCTTGAATAAGTCGAAAATGATGTTTCATTACGGGATCAAACTCGGCAAGCATTTGAAGTAAACCTAAAAAGTTACCATTTGAATTCTCGTAAATTTTTTCATTTGTTCCACGAAAAGGCAAATTATATTGTGCTATACATTTGACAACAGCAATAATTCTTACCATAACATCTTTCCAATGTTCGGTATCCTTTTTAATACTTTCTTGTAACTCTTTATCGATGGTTTGATTAGTATTAAGTCTAACTCGTGTTTCATTCCAAGTTCTTAAATTAATCATATGCTCAGAACTATTTTCATGTTGGTGTAAAGTTTCACTTAGATGTCTCCAATCTTTTATCCCCTCACTTGCCAAATTACTCCTAGACCGAGTAGTTTTAAATAACTTACAACAAAAACAAAAAACTTTATCAAGCTCTTTTGAATAAACCAACCATTTTCTATCAATTGCATCACCGTTTCTTAGTTTACGAGTGTAATAATCAACTCTTAACAGTTGTAAGCACACATATCATATCTGTCCTGAACACATCATGCACTGACACATAATGCTCACATAACACATATCAACATAATTACTAGTATACTCACCAAGCTGCAAGCCTCCAGTTTGACCAAATCCGCAGAACCATGGCTTAAGTCCAGACGATGCATAACACACCTCCAGATCCCTCAAACCTTGGCTCTGATACCAAGTTGTAACGCCCTAATTTTTAAAACATAAATAAAACCATAGCTCAAGTTCCTTTAGAAATAAAAGAGTTATTTTACAAATTAGCGGAAGCAACAAAAACTGTTTTGAACCCTCGGGTTCATACAAAAGCCTGAAAGTTAGATAATTACATCAAAAGATGCTTTCTCACTAAACAACCGGGCGTTAAGTTTCAAAACACTGTTTTCCTTATACACATAACAACCGTCAAACTGAAGCTTTGCCCTTGTCTTTGATAAAACCTGCAAAACATTTTAGAAAATAATATCTGATAAGCTGCGAGAGCTTAGTGAGTAAACTAGATTGCCAATCATATAAACACATGAAAATAATCATATAATAAACACTGACAACAACTGGTAATAACCTCTGAGTAATTAACTGAGCCACTACTGCCCAAGGCAGTATGCTTTCTGATTCACATGATTAATTAACTGAGCCACAGTACTGTGCTATTTCTGAGCCACTACTGCATAAAGCAGCATGCTTATTCATAATGAGCCTTACTGTACATGGCAGTAAGCTTAACACACATAAACATATATATATATATATATACTATACCATTACTGTATCACTACTGAACCTTACTGAGCATAGCACCCATATCTAAGTGATCTAACATTGTTGGGGTTTGTTCGGTTTTTCAAAATATATTTTAGCAACGGAAGCATGAACAACAATTTTAAACTTTTTAAAACTCCCCACCAATGATCCATATGTAAGCCTTAAGAAACAAAACAACCATAGGGTGTTTAGAACTACAACCTTTGTAGCGTGAGTAAACCGTTGAAGAAGTAGTTGATCTATGAGAAGCCAAGAGAAGACTTCCTCCAAGGTATCCACAAAATCAATGAGTCCAACACCTCCAAGATGCTAGTCTCTCCAACCCTTGAAATTCAAGCAAGCAAGCAACAACCTCTTGTTCTTCTTCTTGAACTTACTATGTATGTATATGAGTATGTATTCTAGCACCACACTTAGCTCACTTGAAGAACACCAATACAAGAATGTAGAGATGTTTTCAAAGCTT
Source organism: Dittrichia graveolens (assembly GCA_038502395.1). NCBI lineage: Eukaryota > Viridiplantae > Streptophyta > Magnoliopsida > Asterales > Asteraceae > Dittrichia > Dittrichia graveolens. The sequence goes on along the minus strand of JARJIL010000002.1, from coordinate 7,678,297 downwards.
CAAGAATACTTAGAACTTTTCTAAAGAAGCCTAAAGGTGGTAGTATGCAATTGTAAGAACACAAAGGAGACATCCATGCATATAAGAACCAAGAAGCAACAAAACAAGGGGGAGGCCCCTCTTGGCCTAATTTCGGCCAAAACCAAGGGGAGGGGACCCCTCCCTTTGCCTTGCTTCCTTACTTGTTCTCCCATGCTTGTCCTTGTTGAGTTATGTTTCAAGAAACCTCAAAAAGGGGGCCCTTTTGTGAATATTGTGACAATTTCTAGTTTTATATACTTTAAGTATATAAAATATAATGTTAGACTTGTCATACATTGTATAAAATACATCTACATGTATTTTATATACATACTTGATTGTTACTAGTAACTCTTTACTTGTAACAAAGATATACATACATTTATATAATTTGTTACTAGTAACAATTTACTTGTAACAAATATATATTTATACATATATATATATATACATATATAAAATCATATGTTTATATTTATGTATTTCATATGCATTATCTTGTATCAATATACAAGAGTGATATTATTATTTCACATAAATAACAATATGCAACAATGCATATATACTTATATATATATAACGAGTTGGAAACATATTTAAATCATATTCAAATATGTAATTGGTGTCCATTGATTGTAAATGTGTGACCCTATGGGTTTATTTATTATCAGTAATATCGTATTAATTTGTGTCTTGTGCACATAGAACCAACAATCTCCCACTTGCACAAGTTACAACTTAAGCCGATATAGACAATGGTAAGAACGTCTAGCAACATCCCATTGCCCCTAATAATAAATAAAGTGTGTTGATCAACACTTTCACCAACGAAATTTACTCACTAGCTACAAATCGTTGTTATAGGTAAGTCATCAATTATCCCTTTGTTTTAACATCTCGTTGAACATGAGACATGGATCGTCATCAATTCTCATATAATGTTCAACTTGTTTTAGGGCCCAGAGATATTATACTCCCAATTAAATGAGAGAAACAAATTCCATCTTGACCACATACGTCTCTTATAAGACTCATATCATACCTAATAATGGTCTTTATAACTACCCGGTTAAAGATAGCGTTTAACCACATTAAAGCATGATACTCCTCATACTCGAGTCCCAATATGTGTCTCAGGTCTAAGGATACAAAGATACCACCTTTTTCTCAAGATTTACTTATGACACTGATCCATGAAGCGATCTTAAGAGCGGGTCATGTCCAATGTTTGTTCCCTAACAAACATTAGTGAATTTGGCTGCAAACCCTTTTGCCTACTTTCATCACGAATGAAAGTCAACCAACTTATTCACATTAGTCTTAATTCATAACTATTCCCATAGTTATAACCGACTATGGACGTTTTAGAATAAAGAATTATTCATGGATTTAAACATGCTAATGAAGAACACAATATATATTAATGAAGTGATCATATCCCATACATCATTCAGATAAAATAGATATTGTCATAATGTTCCAAAATATCCAAATACTAAATTACAATTCAAATCCAATCCCTTGCAAAGCGAAGACCTATTTCCCTAGTATGAGACTCATGCTTAGTCGAGGCAAGAGGTTTCGTAAAAGGATCTGCAAGATTCTGATCTGTATGAACTTTGCGAATACACACATCTCCTCTATCCACTATATCCCGTATGTAGTGGAAACGCCTGAGGATGTGTTTGGTGCTGTGATGTGATCTAGGTTCTTTTGCCTGGGCAATAGCACCTTCATTATCACAAAATATTTCTATGGGGTCTTGAATGCTTGTTACTACCCCAAGGTCAGCAATGAATTTCTTCATCCATGCAGCTTCTTGTCCAGCCTCAGAAGCAGCAATGTATTCAGATTCTGTAGTGGATTGTGCAACTACACTTTGCTTAGAACTTTTCCAAGCAACCGCGCCTCCATTCATAACGAAGACATAGCCCGATTGTGATCGAGAATCATCTCGATCCGTTTGGAAACTAGCATCTGTGTAACACTTTACACAAAGATCTTCTTCCAAACCCCCATAGATCAAGAACATGTCTTTGGTTCTTCTCAAGTATTTTAAAATGTTCTTGACTGCCATCCAATGGCTATCTCCTGGGTTTTGCTGGTATCTGCTCGTCATGCTCAAAGCATACGAGACATCTGGCCTAGTGCATAGCATGGCATACATGATGGATCCAATTGCAGAAGCATATGGGATCTCACTCATTCTATCTAGCTCTTCTCTTGTGCTAGGGCTTTGAGCTTTACTCAAAACCGTGCCTTGTGCCATTGGCAAGAATCCTCTCTTAGAATTCTCCATCTTGAATCGTTTCAAGATTTTGTCAATATATGCACTTTGACTTAGGCCAATAAGACGCCTAGATCTATCCCTATAGATCTTTATTCCAAGAATGTAGGCGGCTTCTCCCAAGTCTTTCATTGAGAAACACTTCCCAAGCCAAGACTTGATGTCTTGCAAGGTCGGGATGTCGTTTCCAATGAGTAGTATGTCATCAACATACAAGACAAGGAATGCTACTGCGCTCCCACTAGTTTTCTTGTAAACACACGGTTCATCTTCTGATTTGATAAAACCAAACTCTTTTATTTTCTCATCAAATCGAAGATTCCAACTTCGAGATGCTTGCTTTAGTCCATAGATGGATCTTTTAAGTTTGCACACTTTATTAGGATACTTAGGATCTACAAAACCTTCAGGCTGAACCATATAGACATCTTCACTTAAGTGTCCATTTAGAAAAGCCGTTTTGACATCCATTTGCCATATCTCATAGTCATAATATGCAGCTATGGCAATAAGTATTCTAATAGATTTAATCATGGCTACCGGAGAGAAAGTTTCATCATAGTCAATACCATGAGTTTGAGTGAAACCTTTCGCCACTAGCCTTGCCTTAAATGTGTGTACATTTCCATCCATGTCTGTCTTCTTCTTGAAGACCCACTTGCTCCCTACAGTCTTACTATTGGGAGGAAGATCAACCAAGTCCCATACTTGATTTTCATACATGGACTGCATCTCAGTGTTCATGGCATCAAGCCATTTATCGGATTCCGGATCCGATATAGCATCTTGGTAGTTAGTAGGCTCAGAAGAGTCTACCAAGAAAATCTCATCATTGGACACGAGAAATCCGTATCTCTCGGGTTCTTGACGAGGTCTACCAGATCTACGAACACTTTGTGTTTCAGTAGGTTCTTGGACAACCAATTGTTCAGGTTCAACAACCGTTTGTTGAGTGCTAGTGTCAACCTGACTTGTATTTTGTGGTTCTTGAATTTCTTCAAGGTCTACATTGCTCCCACTTGCCTCTTTCGAAAGAAACTCCTTTTCTAAGAAAGTGGCATGCCTAGAAACAAACACTTTGTTCTCAGCTGGGTTGTAGAAATAATATCCTAATGAATCTTTAGGATATCCCACAAAATTACATTTGATAGATCTAGGATCGAGTTTGCTTAAAGCTTCTTGTCGTACATGAGCCTCACAACCCCAGACTTTCAAGTAAGATAAGTTTGGAACCTTTCCATACCACATCTCATATGGTGTCTTATCTACCTTCTTGGTTGGAACCATATTTAATATGCGCGCAGCAGTTAATAAAGCATAACTCCAAAAGGACGAGGGTAGAGTACATCGGCTCATCATAGACCGAACCATATCTAGTAGAGTTCGGTTCCTCCTTTCAGATACACCATTATGTTGTGGTGTTCTAGGAGGAGTAAGTTGTGAGATAATCCCACAATTACTAAGATGATCCATAAACTCTTGGCTTAAGTACTCACCACCTCGATCGGAACGAAGGGCCTTGATTGTTTTGTTGAGTTGATTTTGTACTTCGTTTTGAAACAGCTTGAACATTTCAAATGTTTCATGTTTATGTTTCATCAAATAAACATAACCAAATCTACTATAATCATCGGTGAATGTAACGAAGTATCTATCACCATCCCTAGACATTGATCTAAAAGGACCGCATACATCCGTATGTATGATTCCTAATAGATCTTTGGCTCTTTCACTTGAACCGGAGAAAGGAGCCTTAGTCATCTTTCCATATAAACATGATTCGCAAACTTCAAATGAGCTAGAATCGTTTGATTTTAAAATTCCATCCTTTTGAAGTTTTGCAATGCGTTTCTTGTTTATATGACCAAGTCGACAATGCCATAGGTATGTTTGACTTAAGTCATGCTTAGGTCGTTTGGTGCTAGTGGTATATATAGAATTATCATCAAGAGATCTTTTAAGGTTAACTTCATATATTCCATTAAGAGGCCGAGCCTCAAAATACAAAATATCGTTTTTGAAGGCACGAATGCCATCATCAACGAAACCAAATATGAATCCAGATTCTCTTAACCGAGCTACTGAAATAATATTCCTAGTTAAACTAGGTACATAACAACAATTGTTTAATATTAAGTACAGGCCATTTGGTAATAATAATTCAAAAGTTCCAAGGGCTTCAACAGCAACATTTGCTCCATTGCCCACGTGGAGATCCAAATCGCCTGGTTTCAGCAGCTTACTTTTTCTCAACCCCTGCACATTGTTACAAATGTGAGTTCCACAACCGGTATCAAATACCCAGGAATTAATGGAAAAAGTATACATTTCAATCATATATATACCTGAAGTGCTAGCCTCGCCAGCCTTCTTCTTTTTCAACTCTGCAAGGTAAGTTGGACAATTGCGCCTCCAATGTCCTACCACCCCGCATTCAAAACACGGGTCATTCTTGGGAACCTTTCCCGCCGTCTTGGGTGTAGGAGCCTTGGCAACTTGCTTGCCTTTGTCCTTTCCCTTTGCCTTTGCCTTGCCCTTCCCTTTTGAGTTGTTTATCTTTTTCTTCTTGATTCTCCCTTCTTGAATCATCAAGACCTGAGGTGTTTTGCTTGGAATCTTACTCTCAGCAGTTTTAAGCATCCCATGCAACTCTGAGACAGATTTCTCCCAATTGTTCATGTTATAATTCATGACAAATTGATCATAGGCTTTGGTCAACGAGTTAAGGATCATATCTTGTGCAAACTCGTTGGTTATGGGAGATCCAAGCCTAGCAAGCTGGTCAATGTATCCTTTCATCTTTAGCACATAGTCGCTAACGGATTGACCTTCCTCCATCTTACATGCATGGAAAGCTCGAGTGACCTCAAAGCGTTCTTGCTTCGCTTGCTTTTGGAACATTTCCTTAAGCTGGCCAAGCATCTCATATGCTCCATGCTCCTCAAGGTTCTTTTGAAGATCCGAAGACATGGTAGCAAGCATGAGGCATGAAATTTCGACCGAGTCGTCGGAATGCTTCACCCAAGCATCCCTAACGGCTTTGGCCGCAGTCAATGGAGGTTCCTCAGGGACGGGATCCTCAAGTACGTACAATTTCTTTTCGTGCTTAAGAACGATTCTCAAGTTACGATACCAGTCTAAGAAATTTGTACCATTGAGTTTTTCTTTCTCTAGGATTGAACGAAGAGATAAGTTGTTAACGGGCGTAGTTGAGTTAGGGGCCATCTACAAAATTTAACAAAGTTCAATTTAGTATTTTTGATATTTAATCCTTTAATAATTAATACCCTTTAGAATTATAAAATTCTTTAATTTTTAAAGGCTAGGATCCAAGTTGAACTTAACCTTGAATGTTTGGCTAATGCTCTCTCCATCAAGTTAAAACAACAAGGTAGGTAACGTTTACCAATTACATCTCGTATGTAATTCCTAGATCTTTATGGGATCCCAGACAACGATTGTCAATTTTGGCATGTTTGATCCCATCTATGCCTCGGGCTTCCTTACGTTTGGCTAATGCTCTCTCCGTAATAAGAATCCGATTAAGTCGTCCTATTTCAAGACGGTGAATTTCCGGCCCAAGACGTTCATGGAATTCGCGGAAAAACACCTCGGTTGTTACAAAAACAATCCACGCTTTTGGCTAATGCTCTCTCCACGTGAGTGTCGTTGCAACAAGCGAGTGTCTTAAAATGGGATGACATAGACTTACGTTTTGAAAAAGGGCTTTTACCGTTTTGTATATTTATTAAATAAAACAAAACGAGTCGTGCGACTAGTATTGCATGCATACAATAACAAGTCCACGTTTTGATAAAACCATATTTTATATATATATTGGTCTTGAGTATTCTTAAAATCCATATTTTACGAACTCTCAACGCGTTCAATTTTAAACTAGTATTAATATCCTATATTAACGTGTGTAGTTTCGAGCGCGCAAATACGACCAATTTTAGCTTGTAATAAAACCATTTTATTATTAAGCTTGAATGGAGTTTGGTTGAGTTTTAAAATCTCTATTTTATAAAACTCATATATATATATATATATATATATTTTGACATAATGAATTTTAATCTTTACAAAACTCCTTTTATATAAAATTCATTTTACATCTTATGTTATGTCAACTTAAAATACCAAACTCCCATTGTGTGATTTATATTATGTAAAAATATTATCTAGCATGCAAAAATCCTATTTTCAACCATGCATAATAATATAAACATAAACACACACAAAAAACATGTATAAGTGCATAACCAAGCCATTTATCCTAAGTGGTATTTTGTGAGCCATACAAAAATACCAAGTCATAACTAAGGACCAAATATTCCTCTTGTGATGAACTTGAAGCTCCCACTTGCCAAAACAACTCCTTGTAGTGCAAATGACTCCAAGCCTCCATGGTTGACTCCACCACACTTGAAAACTCCAACTTGGTCATTTCTTCATCTTGTTACATTTTTTATAAAAGTAAACTAGTCTAAACTATTCTACTACTTACAAAATACAACAAGATGAAACAAAACTAAAATTATTATTACATACCAAATGAAAAATAATTTTACAACCAAATCGAATTTCCAACACATCACAAAAGGTCTATGGCTTGTTATGCACAACATACACTCAAACAAATATATATATCAACACTTGATATTTAGGCAACTTTTACAACCAAACATGCATGTGGTTTGGTTGTTTCCCAAAATAAATATATAAACATATATAAGTTGCCGACAAGAAAATCCACAACTTTTCTAACAAAAGAAAAGTTGTCCATTTTCTTAAAACAATACATACTCAAAAAGTTTCTTAAAACTATACATAAGTGGCTCTGATACCACTGTTGGGGTTTGTTCGGTTTTTCAAAATATATTTTAGCAACGGAAGCATGAACAACAATTTTAAACTTTTTAAAACTCCCCACCAATGATCCATATGTAAGCCTTAAGAAACAAAACAACCATAGGGTGTTTAGAACTACAACCTTTGTAGCGTGAGTAAACCGTTGAAGAAGTAGTTGATCTATGAGAAGCCAAGAGAAGACTTCCTCCAAGGTATCCACAAAATCAATGAGTCCAACACCTCCAAGATGCTAGTCTCTCCAACCCTTGAAATTCAAGCAAGCAAGCAACAACCTCTTGTTCTTCTTCTTGAACTTACTATGTATGTATATGAGTATGTATTCTAGCACCACACTTAGCTCACTTGAAGAACACCAATACAAGAATGTAGAGATGTTTTCAAAGCTTCAAGAATACTTAGAACTTTTCTAAAGAAGCCTAAAGGTGGTAGTATGCAATTGTAAGAACACAAAGGAGACATCCATGCATATAAGAACCAAGAAGCAACAAAACAAGGGGGAGGCCCCTCTTGGCCTAATTTCGGCCAAAACCAAGGGGAGGGGACCCCTCCCTTTGCCTTGCTTCCTTACTTGTTCTCCCATGCTTGTCCTTGTTGAGTTATGTTTCAAGAAACCTCAAAAAGGGGGCCCTTTTGTGAATATTGTGACAATTTCTAGTTTTATATACTTTAAGTATATAAAATATAATGTTAGACTTGTCATACATTGTATAAAATACATCTACATGTATTTTATATACATACTTGATTGTTACTAGTAACTCTTTACTTGTAACAAAGATATACATACATTTATATAATTTGTTACTAGTAACAATTTACTTGTAACAAATATATATTTATACATATATATATATATACATATATAAAATCATATGTTTATATTTATGTATTTCATATGCATTATCTTGTATCAATATACAAGAGTGATATTATTATTTCACATAAATAACAATATGCAACAATGCATATATACTTATATATATATAACGAGTTGGAAACATATTTAAATCATATTCAAATATGTAATTGGTGTCCATTGATTGTAAATGTGTGACCCTATGGGTTTATTTATTATCAGTAATATCGTATTAATTTGTGTCTTGTGCACATAGAACCAACAAACATATCAATAACCTGATATAATAACATACATGCCATAAATATGAATAGTAGTCTAGAAGACTCACCTTATAATAGTTAGGATATGCAAAGATCTCCAACTGACACTGATTCTGATACAAGGTCAATCACCTTCCTATATATACCATACAACAAAGTATCACTTAAAGCAATCTGATCTGAAACAGGGCCGTGTTATGTACACGGGCCGTGTACCTCTCCTGCTACACGACCATGTCTTGGCTACATGGCCGGTGTTGACAACTCACCTACACGGGCCGTGTACCTCATACTCTACACAACCATGCATACCAACATGGCCCTGTGACCGCCTTCTACTCTACACGGGCCATGTACAATACAGACCCAGCGACTGTTTGCTGTAACTCCGGCTAAACCACCAACAAACTCACCTTATAATTCAAGAAAACACTACTGGGGTGTTTTCCTACACCCTAAACAACTTATAAACTGAAAACAACAACAAAAACAAGCTTTACTCCATGATTCACCATTGAATCACCTAAAAACCCATAAAACTTGAAGAACATGGTCAAGAACTCTTACCTCAAGCTTGTATAGTTGCTAAACTCAATACCAAACACTTGTTCTACTGTTCTTGATCAATAAACTGAAGTGAAAGTTCCTGCTTTGAGAGCAAACGTGAGTTGGCTTCTTTGCAAAATGAAGAAAATGAAGACTTTGACTATACAAAGTCAAAGATGGTCATTTATATAAAAACTATGGATTAATTGCACAATTAGTCCCTCAACCTTTCCAAGTTCCGTTTTGACGGTTTTAGCCCCTCTAGTTTATAACCACATACTATCTCATATATCCATTAGTAACTCACTTACCACTTTGTACATTTCTCGCATTAACTTAATAATATAATTTCCAGGTATTACAACTCTTCCCCACTTGAAATGATTTCGTCCCCGAAATCAACTGCCGTAAAGTTCTGAATAATGTGTACGGACCCTCATGCATATTCTGACCCCTCTTCTATACTTTTACCGGTTCCTTGACCCTTCTACTTTGTTTATTAGATTCAACTGCTAAACATCTGCTGAAATATAACAAATGAAAGGTGTTCTGAATTTATAACAACTCTTCTGACAACTTTGATATATAAACTGCTCTTCCCCACATGTACAATAATTCTGAATAACTGATTGAATTCTGAGCTTAGTTTTCTCTCCTTTCTGAATCTGATCATCTCTTTCCACAGTGCTACTGTCAATGATACATACCCCCTACTGAAGACTGGTGTGGTGATCTCTGTTTATCTGTATAACCCTTCTGTCTATTCTGAACATCTGACAATCTATTACATACCTTCTGTACTACCCCACTCTGTCTGAATCACATCATCCAATACACTGAAGTTTAATATTAATATCATACATTAGCATCCTGGTGCTAGACTGGTATCTGTTATAACACGAATTTCTGTCAAACAAATTTATACCCCCGGTTTTTCCATCTAAATCGATAGCACAATCACAACATATGTTTTCCATCAACTGTATATTCCTTTCATTCTGACTGTACTGAGATAAGACTTATCCCTCAACTCAATATGAAATCTGTTCTAAATTCTGAAACACATCTGGCATCCCTGTCTGATTCAGTAGAACCCGATGTACTACCACAAGATACAATTTCTTTCACACACACCTCTGTTAACTGCTCTGAATAATAAATTTACTCTAATGGAAACAAGTTATATATCTTTAATGATATTTCTTCACTTGTCTGACTACATCTCATTTCACCTCCAGCTATCAATAATTCACTCTTAGGTATTCATACCCTTAGTAACTTCTAGCTACATCACCACTATAAACTTATGAATTTCATATAGATGTGTCTTACACGCACCCCCATAACCTGATACTCATATACGACCATATCCCATTAACATATCATAACTGTTTTTAAACTGATTGACTACTTGTTCCCTTTTATCCCTTTGTTATAATATTTTTCACCTTTGATCACCTTTCACTGAACTGTTCTCAACACCTCTGAATAAGAGTGTCGTCACTGTCATTTAGATATTAATTCACATAAATATTATTTCTAATTTCTTGTTCAAACTGTCGGCTATACCATTAGCCTTACCCTGAATAACATAATATTCTGCTCACCATCCTCCACTGATTCTAACCACTGTTTCTGTCACCTTTACAGGTCTTTCTCATTCAACAATTATTTCCAAATGTTATAATTTAGTGTAAACAACACTTCACATATAAACACATAATCTCATCATATCATACTGAATGCTACTATAGCGTACTAACGGTAGTCTTACATCTACTCATCTCTAAATGTTATTGCAGCGCACTGACGATAGTCTTACATCACCTATGAATGCTATTGCGGCGCACCGACAATAGTCTTACATCTACATAAAAAACAAATTGAATCAAAACAGATTGAGCTAGTTATATATATAATCCATTCATATATAATCCATTCAGGCCATTCATATCATTAATTCATCATATGATGATATTTCCATAGAACAAATTCATTTATAAAAAACATATTGAATCAAAACAGATTGAATGAATTATATATATATATATATATTATAAACAGATTAATTAATTAATTAATTCGTTCAAAGAATCAAACCTTAGAAGTTAGAAGTTGGAACTTGGGGCAAGATTGCAAGAATTGTCGATTGGCCGATCGAGACTCGAGAGGATCAGAGGAGCTGTAAGAATCAAATAGTGAAACAAATTTAATATTTGAATGGTGTAAAGTAATATATAAAAAAGCAGATTGATTCATAAATTCATTCAAATAATCAAACCTTAGAAATGGGGGCTTGGGGCAAGAACTATGTCTGTCGATTGCAACTTGCAAGAAGCCAAGAACTGAAGAACTGTAAGTCTCAAAGTCTGTAATCGAGAAATCGAGACTCTGTGTATGAGTGTATCGGTGTATGATTGGGGCAAGACTGCAAGAACTGTCGAGAGGACGAGAGGAGCTGTCGATTGCAAGAACCTTCGATTGGAAGAATTGTCGAGTGTCGATTGGCGATTTCAAGAACTGTTGAGAGGACCTGTAACGAGTGAATCGCCATTTGTCTTCGATTTCTTCCCTGCGCGCCTCTTCGATTTCTTCCCTAGTTCCTAAATCCCAGATTCCCAAATCGCCTCTTCCCCTATTCGCTGCCCTATTAACGAGTAAACGTTCAACGACAACGCCTGTTCTTCTTTTGATTTCTCCGTGACTCCGCTCCCAAGCTCAACTGCGGAACAGGCCCAAATCTATAATGGGTTATATAAAATGAATCTAGGTATATATGTATTGGGCTATAAATATGATGCCCCTAATTCAACTGCTGCCCTGGGCCTGCGCACGGGCCGCATGTGCTTTGGGCCGGCCCTGTGAAACAATTGCTTGTTTGAGTTATTTCGTTTAATTTAGTATAACAAATAAATCCATAGCAGTATCATAGAGTCTTCTCAAGGTTGTTAGAGAACTAAAACATAACTTAATAATGAGGCCTTTCGATTAACAAGTTTTACGTATTTGTATTTTTGTCTTTATATAAAATTTAGTTTCCTACCTATTTTAATGCGAAGTCTTTTATTAAATCTTTTAAATCTGTTTGGATAATAACTATGTTTCGGTCAATAAAATAGTCAAACTATTTAGTTTTTTTATAACATTGTTCATCTCAACTAACTTTTTTGTACTAATTTTATATTTGATAAACTTCATTTTGTGTGAGTAACAATCACAAAATCGAACGAACACTATGTAAGTGTAAGGATCGAACGGACACTATATAAGTGTAAGTGTATAATATAAACATAAATAAATAAATAAATAAATATATATATATATATATATATATAATACAAACTTGACAATATTAAATATAAGCAAAGACTATATATGTGTATATACATATATATATATATATACATGTATGTACACACACATATAAACGAACATAAACTAACAAATATACAAATGTTCACAAACATAAGCGAATGAACAAGATTATTGGGAGAGAACGCAAGGCACAATTGGATCGAGGTTAATGGTCTACGAAGTGAGCAATGGTAGCCTTGTTCGGCAAGGGTGGAGGAAGTCACCAACCACTCCTGTTGATTTCTTCACTCACCCGATACTCTATCATCGATTTCTTTACACATCAAACACTGATCTCAAAGGTTGACGGGTGGTTGGAGATGCCACCGTCAGTGATGGTGTGTCATTGGTGAAGGCCACGGTCGGAAAGCACTTAATTTGGTTGTTGGAGAGCGCGCTAGCAATATCGAATGGAGATGTCACCGCGTGGTGGTGGATGTGTGTGTGTGTGTGTGTGAGAGAGAGAGAGAGAGAGAGAGAGCAATGGAGATGTGGTAAACGGAAACTCAAATTGTTGGTTGGGTAAGGGGAGAGAATAACTGTGATGTTTTAATTTTTATATTCTATTACGTAGAGAAGACTATAACATATTTAGGGTCAATAATGGTTTGACAATCAAAGTTTTCGTTTAATTTCGGTTTAATCATCAAAGTTTTTTTTCTAAACAAAATTACCATAAAGTTTGAGTTCATTATGATTTAAACCTCAATTTTTTTTCAAATGATTTAAAACTTGAAGTTTTGTTAAAAGAACTGATTAATCACTTAAGTTTTGTATAGTTTTTGATTTTACCCTCTCTGCTTGATTATGCTTTTTACTTTTTATTAAAAAGTTAACAAAACTTAGAGGGTTAAATCATTTTTTAACAAAAATTTAAATGTTAAATCATTCGGGAAAAACTTTAAGGTTTAACCCAAAAAGAAGGTGTAACTTTGAGGATTAAATAATTACAAATTCAAACTTTATTGTAAAACTGTTTGAAAAAAACTTTGATGAGTAAATCGAAACCGAAGTAAAACTTTAATGGTTAAACCATTATTGACCCTTTTATTAATATAGGAAAGTAGATCGATATAATAAAAACAACTATAGTAGACAAATTTGCATTCTACAAAGATGAGAAAAATACAGTAATTATATATTTATAATATGTGACATATAGACAACTTGCTTTAAAATGTAATAAACTTTAGTTAAAATACTATCGTATGTAATAAACTTCTTTTTGTCTCACTGTAATTCTATGCAACTACTTTTATGCTTTGTACTTTTTATTTTTAATAATCATGTCCTTCATGTTCTATCACACCAATCTAAATAATTAATTTTTGCAGATTTTAGGATCAAATTTTGTACATCTGGAATCCAAAAATGAAGAACATGAACTCATATGCTTTGTTATATAAAACAATTGCAAAACAAAATTAAACAAAAATGAAGAAGATGAAACAAGCTAGGATCAACTAATGTACATAAACAATAATCATTTTTACAAAGGTGCTTCATTTGAACATTCGAAACCCTAAAATATACTGTTACACAAACGAGAAACCTTGAATCATTATTAAGATAACTTACTAGAACACAAGAAACCTATATCATTTCAAGCATATGCCGATCTTGAAGCTTTCTGGCCGATCTTGATGCTTTCGGCCCATCAATTTGAACTTCACGAAGGTGCTTCTTTTGGTGATGAACAAGAACTGCTAGAGCCAGAGCTAGAGCCAAACAAAAACAAAAAGAAAAAAATGAAGGTTTACTTGCTTTTATAGGTAAACGGCATACAATGTAATATTATAGAACTGAATGATATTTTAAATAAATTTTGTTATGTTTTTAATTATATGAATTTAAGTCATTTGGTTAATAACTACTCCTTTTGTATTCTGTTTTAATCATTCTATTATATGTAGAGTAGACTTTTATTTAATTATATGCTATGGATCCTAAATAGGAAGCCATCTCTATACTTGGATTGGAGCTACTAGGTTTCTTCTCATGTTGATATTCATGGGGTTATTTATCTTGGGTTGCATTCTTTTTTTGGGCTATAAACTCTTGTCTCTAATTCAGCTTACTCATGTTTTTGTTTTGATCCTTAGAAAGGCTCGCAATTCGCTTCGGGTTATCGCGTTCATGTCAATTTCATATCGATCAGTTTATTTTCATGTTAGGTTCAAGTTATGTAAAATTTTCCGTGTCGGGTTCAGGTTGTGTTTCTCGTCGACCCATTTTAAGTCAAATGTGTTTGTTGTGTATTTTTTCGGTTTTTGGATACATTTTTCATTAGAATATAAGGTTTGTTTCGATACGAATTTTGAACATGATTTTTGTTTCGATTCAAATTTGAAAATGCAATTCAATACAACTCAAACCTCAAGTTCGATATTCGTTTCAATGTAGTTAGAATTTTGATGATTCAACTTATATAAATGAATATAATATACAATGTAACGTGTTACCTAAAAGGGAAAATCCCTTTTAAAAAATAGAATGGAACGTATTAAACTTCTACTAAGTACCAATCAATAATGACATTAAAAACCGAAATAAAGTTAAAATAATGCCTCGTAATCTTTGTTTTAAAATTTAAAATTTAAAATTAAAGTTTAAATAAAACTTTATAATTTGCGCTTTTATCCTTGAACGGATTAGATGGATCATTTGAAGGTTGGTAGATTGACCTTAACCCGACGTTATTTCTTTCATACCAACTCTCTTTTGACTCATTTCAAATTCTTAAATTCCGACAAAAAAGTACAGCTTTAACCCTTAGTACGTAATAAATTTTTTTTCTCTTAAAAAAATGTCGTATAATAAAACAACTATATAAATAATATAAAGGTACATTATTAACTTATTGAAAAAAACAAACATATCGCGATCCACGTTTTTCACACAAATGGCCCAAATAAAACCTAGTGACTTGAGCTTCTTTTTTAAAGTCCGGTTTATTTAGGGTGTATTTCAATTTTCAAATATGTTATTCTTTAAAATTTTTCGAAATAATCCTCATTTATTAATGAGCTGTCAAAAAATCTTAGCCATCGATTAAGTTTAATCAAGGACTAAGATCGGTTATCGCAGTTCTCGTACGAAAAACAGTTTTCGTTTGAACCCTCTCCTATATATATACATATATATATATATATATATAAAAGAGAGAGAGAAATAAAAAGCGAAGAGAGAGGAGATAGAAGAGATCAAGAGGGGAGGTATGATCGGGTGTGAAAAATCGAATTGCAAAGCCGACAGGACCAATTAGAGGGGGGCTTATGAGTGTTTGTACGTTGTTTACTTGAAGAAACCGGCTACTAACCCGATACCCACGTGAAGAGCCATATGCGTGATCTTAGGGGGTGTATGTGTATGTAGTTTATTTTCTATTCTTTGCCTCCTCCCTCTTGGCTCAAGCCTCTGGTAGTAGTTTGCAACCCAACAATTGGGAAACTTCACATCTTATAATTTTCCAAGGTGGTAATGTTTACCCATTCTTTAAGTAATACAATATTTCTAAGACCACATATTGGAATTACTAACCTATCACTATCTCACGTCTAACAACATTAGTAATTGTAAATTTCTAAGGTTCAAAATCAAAACCAATTGGCTATAAGCGGAGTAGCTTATGACTCTTATTATGCAAATTTAAAAGTATTCTTTCGTACGATGTTGGATATTTCTCAAAAGGAATGACTAACTGTCACATCGTCATCACTATCATTAATGAACCTACATAATATTAATACAGATTAATTTGATTGGTTGAAAAAATAAAGAAAAATACGATAAAAGCTCGCTGAGCTCATTACCGGAGCGATGAGCATTCGGGACGATAAATGGGGATGGGGATGGGGAGAACCCGATTATTTAAACTGGGATGAGTTTGATGATCCTTGTCCCGATTGCCCGATACCTGATTATAATTTAATATTAATTATATATACATATGTTTATAATATACATAAAATTAATTTTAAATAGAAAATATAAAAATCTTTATACACTTTTACACAACCCAATTTTAGTCGTTTTCTTTATTTGGATTGTTTAGTTTTGATAGTTTGATGCATTTAGACTCTTTAAGATTTTAATTTCGATTCAGATATGTTTGTATTCGATAATGTTGTATAGTTTAGTATAATCGTTTTCTATAACTCGTGACGAAATCTAAACGTTGACGACCCCCGTGATGAAAAATCACAGTTGTACTTTAACGCATGTTTATATTAAACAGAGATACACGTTTCTCTGTGGTTTTCCGCGGTTACCCGGTAGGGATCCCCGTTTAAATTCCCGCAGTTTTTTAAGGAGAAATAGGGACAGTTTTCTTAAACGGAGACGAGAGACCAATCCCCTCTCCAAATCTGCCCTGTTGTCATTCCTATCTATATAATTTATGTTCCCTCAACACTACAATATGCTTATATCTTTACTCGAGGCTTACTATACCTTTCAACCTACTTTGAATGCTCGGTCTTCAATGTCTTTTAAAGATTGGCGGTGTGTATATTTACTAGTATTTATACTTTACTCAAGTAGAGTTTTACGCGAGTTTGTTTAGTGCCGAGGTTGGTCCTTAGGGTTTTCTTTCTACTTTTTTGTATCTTGTATATATATTCATGATCAATAGAGTAAATCATTCATATATAAATCACTCCCGAACAGTTATTTAGGTCTCATATTAATCAAACACGAAACTACACCTGTAGAGGAAAGCCTAAACCTCATTGAGTACGTGTTATTAATTATTGTTAGGTTTATGGGGCTCATCGTTCCCTTCAGCCGGGTAAATCCGCGACTCTTAAACCCATCGCTTCTGTAGCAATGCAGGAGCATCCCACATCGGTGAGGCAAGGGGGATTCTTCCACCTTATAAGCAGGGGCGGACCTAAGGCTTTGCCTGTGGTGGCACGGGACACCAGTCAATTTTGTCCGCGTAGTGTAAATTTTGATTTTTCGTAGTGTAAATTTCGATTTTTTAGAGGCAGTGCTACCACTCATTCCAAATCCTGGGTCCGCCCTGCTTATAAGAAGGGGGAATCTTACTCTTACCAAGTGACGCGTTTTAAAGTCGTGAGGGGCAACCCAAATCGGACAATATCGTTGGTCGGTTCCCTGGTTGCAATCCTAACAATTGGTATCAGAGCCAGGGGCCGCACCGATGTGGGGGGGGGATGTTGGGTTTATGGGGCTCATCGTTCCCTCGAGCCGGGTAAATCCGCGACTCTTAAACCCACCGCTCCTGTAGCAATGCAGGAGTATCCCACATCGGTGAGGCAAGGGGTATTCTCCCACCTTATAAGGAGGGGGAATCTTACTCTTACCAAGTGACGCGTTTTAAAGCTGTGAGGGGAAACCCAAAGCGGACAATATCGTTGGTCGGTTCCTTAGTTGCGATCCTAACAATTATGCACAAATTCAGTCTTGAACTACGTAAACTCTTTGTTATCCTTGAAATATAGCCCAATTTTAACATAATTTCAACACATAGTTTGCAAATCTAAAACCAATTAAAAGAAAATAGCATAATGTTTCACGCTTTTAGTTGTCTTGAAGGCTTGAAGACTACAAATCTGTCAATAGTACTACATTCAACATTCCACAACTGTCGAAACCACATCCCGTCGTTAACCATCACTAGATCCAACGTTTGAAGAATCAATCGACCACATTGACAAGGAGGCAAACGCCTAGATTTATAATACAAGTTTACCAATTAATCCTTCTTAACTAACCTTGTAATCATACAACTTAAATTGAGCGAAATTTGTAGTAACAAATGTAATCAAGTTTGTGCTTATTAAGTTTCTAGCATCTTAAGTCAAATAATTAAGGAGCAAAGGTCATAATAACTATGCTAAGTTGCTAACCATTGTATATCATGCTTGTAATCATCATTTACCTATGTTACATTTCTAACACTTAAAATTTTATATTCACAGTATATAACTATATATGTTATCCTTTTTTTTTCTTTCTTCTTGTAATTATTTCCTTGCAGATACATGCTTATGACACCATCTTTAAGTGTATATATGTGTGTATGTGGGGTTAAACCCACCATTTGGAGACCTCGATCCGCCAATCAATCACACAACCAACTTAAAGTAGATAGATCGCATAACATAGAGTTAAAGAACACATGTCAAGATTGATCTAAAGACCTTCATCATAGATTCTCTGTCTCCAATCATTAGGCTATAATCACAGCTATATATGCATATATAAAAATATACATGTAAAAGAGTTAGACCTTGTAGTAGTCATAGGGAATAACATACGTTGCACTAATGCTCTCCATCTCATACTTGAGAAGCATCAACTCGATCCGAACCCACAAGTTAAGTCCCCACGGCATCACATGCCTTCCGACGACCATCCACGATATCCTCACCATCATCCTCCATGTCACTTGCATCATCATCATCCATGACGTCATAAACATCACGATCAATTCCTGTAACATTTGAGATATCACCATATCTATATCTATATATATATATATATATGTATGTATGTATGCTCCTATTTACTTAATTTCGGTGTATCGTACGTGTGTGTTTAAAGGGGTTTTTATTGAATATGAATGAGGGAATGCGGTTAATTTGAAGAGCAAGAAGTAGGTGTCTTCTTCACCACTTCTACCAAAACCCGTAAAGAAGCTACTCTTGTCTCACAATTAAAAACATTTTATTTTCTATTAAAAAATCAATTGATCTTAAGTTTCTTAATCTAATTAATATTGTTTTTCGATTAATCATTTTTCAGTAAAATAAGAGGTAACACGTTTTCGGCGTGTTCTTGCGATATATATATACTGATATATAGGTCACAAAAGGGACGTGACATCACCTAGAGCGAGCATACTAATTAATTAATGTGAGTATAATATTATATTATAAATGAATATATCTCTTAGCAAACACTCATAATTAATAATTCACACAAACATGACAATGTATGAATTTCTGCTTATTTAAAAATAGTAATTAATTTTCGTACATCTCTTGAGAATACTTGAAACATATAATGTATATATAAATTTAGAAGTATATTAGTGTGTGCATGTGTTCTGCTATTAAAAAAAATTTCTTGACACATATAATGTAGGCCGGGTTAATGTTGTCTAGGATAAGGTTTTTTTTCTTATGTATCCTTATGATATATACAGGTTTTTTTAAATAAAAATATTTATAGTCATTAAAATTTTAGTTTATGTATAAATAAAATATGGTAATTTTAGTTGATTTTTTCTTGCAACAGCCCTCTTGATATTTCATGTGATTTTAATTTTCCTTACGAAGTTTTTTTTTGTTTTTCCGACTATTTTTTTCAAGACCAGAGATTCTATTGATTTTAAAGTGGAAACCAACTCTAATAATTGTATTTTTTTCATAAGTTTGCTTGCCAAAAAAAAGTATAGTTCATCGTCGTTTACATAAGTCTAGAATATCCTCGATCCCCCCCCCCCCTCCTTTTTAGTTTAAACCTAGCGAGATATTGTGTACTCTGCCGAGTTTATAGGTAAGGATGTCACTATATATCATATCTAAAGATAAACCGAAATATTAAAAACTTTGTGCATATGAAGAAAACCTTATTATTATTATTATTATTATTATTATTATTATTATTATTATTATATGTACTAGTTTATAGACCTGTGTATACATGGGTATTATCGAGATAAACTTGAAATATATCAAAATCAAATAAAAAACGTTAGAAATATACATCCAGAAAAACTTTCAAATACATAACTAAAAAAACTAAACGTTTCCTTGTTATCTTCAAATAAAGCAAAGAGACCAGATTTTAACTCGATAATCAAATGATGATTTTAAAGCTAGAATAGAATAAAGAGATATGGTTGTTTTTATTTTCTTTTCCGTTGGTTCATCTTCATCTCTAATTTTTAAATTATCACGCATGATGAAAAAGCATTTTCTATAACTTTAAAATGTCTTTGGTGAAACTTAACTAAAATGTTTGAATCATTTTCATTCTAAAAATATATATAATAACATAAACATTCTTGCCAGAGATGATTTTTGTCTCGATAACATATGTATCAAATTGAAATAATTGAAAAAATATTTGATAATTAAATGACGCTAATCTATTCATATTTATAGAAAAATAATAAAAAGTTGACATAAACAAATTGTTTAAAGTACATACATAAGAAAACTTGTATTTTATAGTACTTCTTTATATAATCCAGCAGGAACATAGTGTTTAAAACTGCTAAAGTCATGCAGAAACAAATTTCAATTCATGCCCATTTTTATTGTCCAATTTTCATATTTCATATCACCGCTCCAAAAATCCCTTGTATAAATACAAATTCATCCGCATCTATCATTCTATACATTAATTTCAATAATGATAAATTTTTAAGAATCTCTAGGTACAAAATCAAATTCGTTAGTTCTACGACTGTCATTCTACATATAAATTTACCCCACAAAAGATATTACGTTGAACATAAAAATATATTACGTTGCACTCTGATTCACGTCAATTTCTTTTTAAGGATTGAAAGGATAATTGGTTTAATAAATTTACCATGTAAGTTAACATTTGATGTGCAATATTGAAAGGACAGAAATTATGTAGGGACACTTCTATTATGATTTGAAAGTAGATTGGGTCTCTTTGTAGAACACTCGATACAGAGTATCATGGGAGTAATAATGTAACACCCTGATTTTCAGTCCAAATTTAAACTTTTTCAAAGCTCAATTTGAAACACATTTTTCTGTAATTATTCCTACAATAAACAATTTCAATAATTGTAATCCAAAACCTTGAGTGTTACCATAGTCAATCTCACGACCATAAATATGGAGTAGGAAATCCAAAATTACCGGAAATTGCAATCCAAGCAAAGCTATGCCCAAGGCATCTACCCGCCTCACCAAGGCCTCTATACAACCTGCGGATACAAAACATTTTACACACACTGTTAGCTATAAACATAGCTAGTGAGTACAACCAAAACATTTGTTTTAATAAAACCAAGTCATCCTTTTACTCTTTTGAAAACACAAGTTTGGCAATCAAAATCCTTTTAAAATCATATATAATAGCACATAAGGATGCGGGTCTGTCCATTGGGCCACAATGTATCCACGTGGTAGCTAGCCACGGTCAACACGTTCCCACATGGGGGATAACCACATCACCCCGTCAAGGTGGGGGATGCACGAAGCAGTCCACCATACAACGGTTATCTGGAGTGCATGCCCTGTTCACCAAATCCACTCGTGTTGCCACGGGTTCGGTGGCTCGTCAGCCCAGTAAACCCACACGGTCATGATGGCTACTGACATACCCCTCCACTCTCTGCACCGATCCCTCAGCCACCCGTACCTCGCGGTCCCCCAATTGTCGAAGCCATAGGAACCTCTGTGTACGTCCCAATGACTAGGAACCCTATGGTACAGAGTTATATTACACAGTGGTCTGGACCGAAGCACATATACCCCGAAGGGTCACATAAGCACATATCCCGAAAGGTCATAAAATCACGTACCCCGAAGGGTCATAAATCACTTGCCATCAGGGCCAAATATTACATGCCATAAGGCCACAAATACCAAAACCATATTTGGCATCTCAATGCCTAAAACATCTTTAGTGAAAACATGAGTTTCATTAAGTCAGAATCATGTCTTTTGTTTCAAAATCAAAGTCCACTCCAACATGGAGTATAATGTTTCAAAATCATTAATTGAAGCATAACATAAACATAGACCATCTCCCAAAATGGAGCAATGGCCTTACTTTGAAAATCATCATTAAAACACTTTCACATTAAATCCACAATTTCCACTTTCTTTGAATCCAAGATCTTCACAAAGCATTTGAAGTTCATAAAACCATATTATAAAACAATACATGGTTTCCATATTCTTGAAGTTCCAAAAGCCTCATAAACATTTGCAGATCATATAACCCACATTTATAAAACAATGCATAGTTTCCATATTCAGAAGTTCAAAGCTCATAAAGAATCTCAAATCATTTAATTCATGTTACAAAACAATTTCATAATCCACATCCTTTGAATCATCAAGATTCATCAAACAATTGCCAAACAATCAAAACACATAAGTGATGACTTGAAAAAACTTTAACAATTTTGGGTATCCGCAGGGTGTACTCACCTGAGGGTGTGATGTGGATCACAACCCCATCCAAACCATAGCTCAAACACTTGATCATAAACCTATGATCACAAAACAATAGGTTAACTTACACAAGTTAACCAAAAACAAGGTTTCCCAACTCAATTCGAGTCTTAGACACCATTTCGGGTCTTTCAGACTCTTTATGAACTCCCTAAAACCATTAGAAACAATCCCCAATCAATTACAAGGTCAAATGGGTCAAAAACAAGTTTTTAGACATTTCAGGGGTCCTCGCGCCGCGAGACAAGGAGCCTCGCGCCGGGAAGAATTTTCTGAAAATTGGACCTTCGCAAAACATCCCCGTCGCGCCGCGACGCATAGAGGTCGCGCCGCGACACCCCGTGAACAGTAATTTTGGGTGTTTTTTCTTTGCTGCAGGTCCGACTTTTTACCATAATTCACAACCAAAAGATATCTCTTTCATCATAAGCTTTAAAACTAATTCAAAACTTCTTCATAACTACATTATACCCATTTTCCACCATATTTAACAATAATTAATCATCAATTACCCTTTCTTCCTAAATTTCAAGTCCTTTGACCCATTTAACCAAACAAACACCCTTTCAACCATAGTTTCACGAACATAAGATGTAAATTCACCATCAAACTCATTGATCAACACTTTTAAACATATTTGATCATTCAAAACCCTAACTTTGAAAATTTCCCCAAACTTGACCCATTTAACATGGTTCTTCAACATAGAAGTCAAAGATCATCCCAAACAACAACTCAAACTTAAAAATCAAACACCAATTCAAGATTACACTTACTTGATTTGCAAAACCCACTTAAATGGTCTACTTTCTTTGCTCCAAATCCAACCAAAGATGAAGAGATGAAGTCCAAACACCCAAAACTTGAGGTTACACACTTGGATCACAAGTTTTTCCTTTGATTTCTTCTTCCCCCAAGCTTTCTCTCTCTAAACCCTCTCTCTCTAAGCCCTCACGTTTCTTCTCTCTTTTGATTCCAGAATTTTCTTCTTCTTTGACTCCAAAAAAAGAAGTCAATACATATATATTTGTACATTTACATTTCCAGCCCTCCATCTTTCATTCCTTTTACATAATATTACCAAGTATAGTTTATAAAACCCAAATACACTACTAATAACCCATAATACCAACAAAACACATAAATTTATTATTTTTCAAGTAAATTGGCATTATATATATATTTTTATAAAAATACAGGTTTTACAAATAACGATGTAACGTAAACAGTATTATAAATCAATAAAAAACATTAAATTTTAAACGAATAGAGCTATGAGATTTGGTAGAAAACATGACAATTTTTTGTTTTGTTGACAATTAAAAAAGTAGAAAAAGAATAGAGCTATGAAACTCTATTAGCAAAAACAAATGATACCTTTTGTTGCATAATCAAACACAGAATCATGAGTTATAATAGTTTTTTAATTTGGATTGGTCTATATTAGACATGACTCCTTATATGATATAGAAGTTTAAAAATCAAAATATAATTGACTAAATCCAAAACAACAATAATCTAATTTGAAAGAACATGTATTACCTGATGCCATTTTTAATAAATTCAAATATTAAAGTCAATTAGATAATAATTTTGAACTGAAATCTGACTAAAATTTTAAATACATTTATTGCCCATATAATTTTTTCACCATCATAAGAGATGATGCTACCAAATCTCTTTACTAAAGACTTTGTTAGTTTATAGACTCGTGCACATACGGATATTAGTCTATTACAGAAGTAAACTTGAAATGCATTAAAATCAAATAAAAAAATGTAAATGATGTACATATACAAAAAAAAAATTCCAAATACGTACATAAGAAACCAAATTATTTTTTTAAAGTACTTTATACACAAGTAAACTTGAAAATAACTAAACTGAATACAAAACACGTTTCAAGTATGTAGATACCGACTAAACTGTTAAGATGATACATAAAAAATATATAAATTGTTTAAAATATATACTAAGTAACAAAAACACATCAGAAGCTTAAACATACTCATATCATCGTGACATTTCATGGATCAGTAAATAGGCCATCTAGAAATAAGAAAAAAAGTGAATATACTAAAGACCCAAATTCTTAAATCAAGTAAAAGCAATAATATTCTAATAAACAGCCATTTTACTTGGTCAACCTGATCATTGAGAAAAAATAAAATGATAGTCAATATAAACTATCAGATATAAATAACAACTAAAAGTTTATCATATTTAGAGAAAATGGAAATCTAAGTTCGCATAACTAATAACTTAGTGACGATTTAAGCGGGCACGAGAAAGAAAATATACATACAGATTTGTACACACGAGCATTACATGATAACCTGAAACACGACATAATCCAATAGAGAATTAATTGATAAAGAGACTCAATTACATGTTTAAATCTGGTACTAATGACCACATGTCTTACCTTTTGAATAGGCTCCATTGCATTTCCACTCTTAAAGCAAAATTTTCATACACCTTGCAAGTAAAAGAAAAAAAATAACGACTCACGTGTTAAATATTAAAAAATCAAGAAGGGTTTCTTGTTTTGTGTATAAAAAATTAACAGTTTTATTTTAGTGTTTCTTTTGGCTAACTACCTACACTAATAAAATAGTTTCAGGACCATCAAGAACAACTATCTTTACATCTCTGAATTTAGATTTTTAAATATATAATATATCATCCTTTAATGATACATTTTATTTTAAACCATATTTTATAAAAGATTTCATACATCTTTCAAATAAGGTTGAAAATGTTTTAAAATGAATAATTAAACACTTTGAATAGCATACTCAAGTTGATTACTTAGCTCATAATCATAATCCCAAAAAAAACCCACTCAGCTAAATAAAAATTATCTACACGATACTATTAATGGATAACAAAAAGTTATCTACACGCTACTATTAATGGATAACAAAAAATTATCTACACGCGACTCTGAATGGATAACAAAAAATTAAGAATATATTAATTTCAAAAAAGTGTCATATTATAATAAAATTTATACCAAAACGTAGATAAAAATGAGACGATCGCAAATATATAATTATTTTTTCTCTAAACAAAATATATCACAAAGTACTAAACATAATTTATAAACAACTTAATATTAATTACATTAATATACAATTTTTATAAAACCCCCTCACATTTTATTAAAAGCCCTTTCATATAAACCCTTCACAATTTTCATCTAGGCCCCTTTTAAAATTGAATTTGATACTTGTTAATCTTTCTAAAATTAAAGGATTTTAAAATTGGAGGTTTTGATTGGTTAATAAAGTTTTATTTAATGGTTAAAAAAAGAAAAAATGTAAGCCTTATTATAATAGTTATAGATATTTATTAATACATTAAAAAAAATTTTATACAAGCACACAAATATTATATATAAAAATATTCTAATTTCTTTTTTCTTTATTTTTTATATATTTATTTAATTTAATTTCATCTATTGTGTGTATCGAATATTTAATTAGACGATATTGTGTGTATTAAATTTTGGATTGTATGTATTAAACTTATATATATATATATATAGGAGGGTTCATGCGAAAAGTGCGAGAAGCAATTTTAGCCATTGATTGGTTTTTGATCTTATGGTTCACATTAATCATAATTTATATTTTTATTTAATTTAAAAGAGTAAATTAGTAAACGCAAAATATTTTCTCTCTCCAATATCTAATAAATTATTTTATCTTTCTAATCTATAGATATTTCTCTCTCCCGAATTTTAAATTGATAAAATAAATTAAATGATTTTCTAGTATTTTATTAATTTTACGTTCTGTATTGGTGTACACAACAAAAAATTTACTAGTTTTTTTTTATCATTTATGCTATGTTCACCGTTGAATACACCCAATAATATTTACAAATTTTTCATTATTACTATATTCAATAATAAACACAGTCAAAAAGTATATAGAGTTTAATATGAATTTTATAATATTCAATACTGAACATGGTTGAAAATATATGAGTTTTTCCATAATTACTATTTAAAGTTGATTATCCTATGATTGTTCATTAATGAATTTAAAGCTTATTTTTCATAAATAACAATTAAAAATATATATTTCTTATTTTAGTGAATCATAATCTAACAATTATGTAGCTATTCACCCAAAATTATTACTGTTTATTAATAAACAAAAGAAATATATGTGTAATTTACAAATATATGTAACTATTCATTTACAATGATGTTGTTCAACATTAAAAATTAAAAAATCATATAATCTTAATACCTACAATTTCATGGATGTTTTTGCACAACTAGAAAAACAAAAACAAAAATCACATAAACACACTTACACACATGCATATTTGTAATATTAAACCACAAAAGATTTCAAATGAATATTTGTAATTAAATATTTTAAAACCTAGTATCATAATAAAAAAAGTGTTTAAAATAAGCTATTCACCAATGAATAACAAAAAATAACACTAAATTTTAAATATTTTTAAAAACTAAACCCTATATTCACCGATAAACAACACAAACAAATCTAAGTAAAGCAATAAATTATACTCAAAGACTAGATTCACCAGTAAACATATTTAACATTATAGTATTTTTTTCAACAAATGTTCTACAGTGAACCAAGAAACATAAATTTCTTAATTAAAAAAAGACACAAAAAAAATTATATCCTGTAATCATCAACATGAGGACAATAAAAGAAATAAAAATAAAACCCATTACTATGAGTTCCTTCATCGCCGATGATGAAGGTTTCATTGCCGGAAAATCAACGCTAACATCCACGATCCAGACGTGGCTTCATCGCCGATGATTTTGGTTCTCCATTAAGTGATGGCATGTGGTGATGGCGAATAAGAAGGCTGCGGCGGTTCTCAACGACAGTCATGTCGGATAAAGAAAAAGGGGGTGGTTTTGTGGTTCAACGGTCGTGCGGTGATGTAGAGCAAAAGCGGCGGTGTAGAGTGGCAGCGGCGGTGGTGCGGTGAACCATAATCTGCGCCGTCGTGTTCCTCACCGGCTCCGTCACAAGAACACATTGTCGTCGACGTCGATTCGTCTATCGGAGCATACCGCTGCTTTATCGACCACCACTACTGTCACTAAGATCAACTCTATCGTCGAACATCAAAGTATTGCTGCTGTGCTCTACGGAGGAGGGAGGTGAGAATGAGCAAGAAGCAAAAAAGAATCTTCAACTGCAGCAAAAGAATAGCTTGCGGCTATTCTATGGAGATGAGAAAGAAAAAATAAGGTTTGAAAAAAGGAGAACAATTTTCAAGGGGTGTGGATACGGGGATGAAAAAAAGGGGATGGGAGAAAAATAAGGATTTTAATTAATATTTGATTTAATTAATAAACTCAAAATTCTATTATTACCGTATAATGATTTATAAAATATAACATGATTTATCTTTAATTATAATTATGTCACTCCTAGTTTCATCAATTGATTATTGTGATCAATGGTTGATAATGCTTCTCGTATTTTTCGTAAAAAAATACTTCTAGTAATGAAACTTTTCGCATAATTTTATCTTTAATTATAATCATGAACCTTTTCTATATATATACATATATATATACTGTAACCAAAATAGATACAATAACAACAAATGAAAAGTTTGATGCACAAAATATAAACTTTTAAAATTCAGTACACGATAACAAAAGTTAGCAAATTATATATATTTTGATCAATTAAACCCTATTTATTATTACAGACAAGAAGATAAGCAATCGAATAGCCATGTCAAAAAGTATATGAAACCAAACTCTGGTGTGTAGTTTTATACCATATAATGATTCATAAAAAACGAAGTATTTTTATTTCAATATTTTATGTAATAACCTAAACTTTGTTAATATTTTTACCCGACATTTTTATTATGTGAGATCTGCAACCATAAGTTAAGCACGTTACCTTTAATTTTTTTTATTTTACTATATTTATCATTATTTATTACCATTACCATTATTATTATTATTATTATTATTATTATTATTATTATCAAATGAAATTATATTTGCGTATCCGATTGTACATACACAAATGAGAAATGGGGTTTTCATACAATATGGAGTTTTCTATGAAATAAGAAAGGGGTTTTCATACAAGATATGTTTGCCTATGAAACACTAATCAGAATAATGGAAATGGGTTTTCATACAATCACCACCGCCACCTTCGTCTTCAACCACCTCCATAGACACCACCTCCTTCAACTTCAAACACCTTCACCATCACCACCTCTTTCATTTTCAACCACCAGACCTACGATTTTGAAGCAGATGTCGAACTCATTTGAAGTCGATGAAGATATGAAGCATATCTGGATTTCAATTTTGAACATGAAGCTAGATATTTTAAACACAAAATGAACCAAATTTATGCAATCGTTTGAATTTAAAATATGTTCTTGAAAACCAAAAGTGTGATAAACCAAAATCTGTTCTTGAGAACCTAAGTCTATGATTTTTAGGGTTTCGATTTTGATTTGGATTTGGAGTTTTGATCGATTTTTAGACACCAATTTTGTGTTGAACCTAAATCAACGATGTTTAGGGTCTCAATTTGGAGTTTTCAAGGTGGGTGGTGATGGTGGTTGAAGATGAATGAGGTAGTGGTGGTGGTGGGGTTGAACTAGAAGCACATGGTGGCGGTGGTGATTTCATATGAAGGTGGCAGTGGTGGTTCATGGAAAGACAGACAGAGAGAGAGAGAGAGAATGAGTGAGTGAGTGAGAGTGTGTGTGTTTAGTTGTAATGCCCCAAATTCTTTTTTTGAAACAAGTAAAGTAAGTGTAAATAAGCATTTAGAACAACGCAATCATCTGAAGTAATACCTACAAAATCCTAACGAGGTCCCGCATCCAGAACTACATGTCATACAATGCTTTAAAGTAATTGATTACAAATATAAAGGTAAACAAAATGTTGACTACCGGAGCTTTCCTGCAAACAGGTCCCGAACAGAATAAATCAATAATAGTAAGCATAAAACTTAGCGAACACACACACTTACACACCACACTAGGCATGTACATAACAAATGACAATCCATGATCACATATCAATTCACATAATGCCGACGCAGTGCATTGACGACGATTTCACACTTTGAGTCACAGTTGACTATCCAAGCCGTACCAAGGATTTCACGTGTCTGACTGTGCCCGAATTACGTTTTCACCACAAAACCCTGGGGAGAGGCGATTTTCTTCATATTTTCCAGATCTTTAAGTCAAGTTTTCAAATGATACATCCAAAGGAAGCAAGATTTGGAGCTTAGATCTTACCTTGGGAGCATCTTCTTCATCTTCTTCATTGGTTTCTTCAAGGGTTTAAGTTTTCCTTCACGTCTCCTTTCAATTTTAGTTTTGTTTGCTTATATTTCGTGATATTTAGCATGGAGTAGTAAATTTTAGTGCTATTGGATGAGATTCAAGTAGGTTATTGACTTGAATTTGAGATTTTTGTTGGGTTTCCCCAATTTCACCATTAATGGAAGCTTCAAGCTAGGGTTTCTTCTCAAATTGCTTGAATTCATATTTTCCCCAAATTTCCTTGACTAATTGATGTAATAGACATATTGTGTTGATTGGTTCTCGGTTTCTTAGCAATTTCTCTTAGTTGTGATGCATAACTTGTGAGAATTTACACTTGGGTTTGGGTTTTCACCATTGTTTATGCAATTTGTTGATGAAATTGACTTTGAAATGCTTATCTTATGATTAGTCAAGTGTTGGAATATCTTTAAAGTTGATTTTTGTGAAATTGGCTACTTCGGAAAACTTCGGGGGTTAGTTTCCAAGAATTGATTGTTTAATTAACGGAGAACTTTGTTATTAAACGTGTTTTAATACAACACTCAATCCTTGCTTGAATGTTTTTACAAAGTGGTAGATTCTAGTCACTCCTTATATCTTGTAAAATCATTCTAATGAGACCTTCTTATTTGATTTTATTTAATAATTGAAGTGTTTAGATGATTTAACTTCTTGCCCATCAAACTTATCAAATCCTTGTTAATTAACTCTATTTGTAATCGAGTCTAGTAGCACTTCCTTCTCAAATCAAAAAGTTCTAAAAAAATATCTCATTTTTTTTATCTCGCTTGTTTTGATTGTTAAATTTAGAATTATAAACATTTGATCATAGATTAATTAATGACAACAACTTAGTATTAAGATTTCATCTTGCTTCCTTGAGGTTCGACACTCGGTCTTACAAACATTTTACTACTATACAATGGGTTCACTGCCCGGTGTGTAGTTTAGTCTAGTATTTCAGTTTTATTTCACATCATTTTTCATATATATAATTGCACAACAAGACACATCATTCGTCAAGTCACCGCCATGTCACTTCCACTTCAGCCAAACCGGTGCCATGTAAGTATGATACATTAAATGGAAAACTTAATAGTTGGATACATATTGTAACGCCAGTCTTTTTAAATATCAGAGTATATTTTTTTTAAACATGTGCGGAAGCTAATATTTAATTCACATTATACAACTTATATATATAAGTTATAATATAAAAGTATTGTTTTACAAACTTTCCAAACGTTACCAACTAGTTCGACCATTACACTAATTATTACACATCATTGTCTTTACACAGTGTTCCCCAAAACCTAACATGTCATCCCTGTAGGTACCCGTACTCACTTTCAATCATTTACTTGCATATGGAATGAACATGAGAGGGTTAGCTATAAATAGCTAGTGAATAACAATTAAAGCAAGAGCAGTATATCAAAAGTATCATAACATATTTCATGCATCACAACATTTCATCCAAGTCTATCCTAACACATGGTGAAGCACCGGTTGTCAGCAGGCATCACGTCTTGCAGGGTTATAAGCCCGGCTCAATGATCCTCACTGGGGAAACCGTTACTTCCTCCGCGTCGGTGGAGAAGCGGGTAGCGGTCTACCATTGTGTTATCGGGATCATATCCCATTTGGGACCAGTGGGAAACTGAGAGCCCCGAGTTAGTATTGAGGGCGGCGGTTTAGCTAGAACCAAGATTCGTGATCATCGAATCTCCGCACCACAATCTCTACAAGGTAGTACCGGCACTCAAACAATGGCCTACTCCGGCCCTTTACATATCAAGATTGACCTATACAGGCCTTTCATATATCAATAATGACCTACAAGGTCTTTTACATGAATACATATCATTTGGTTCTCATAATTGGTTCGTAAACCTCTAAACATGCATATCTACAATTTCATGGATTGTAACATACAAAACATCTTCTAATACTATTAATATCATGCTCGAGTTAACTGTTACTCACCTGTTGAGCTTATAACAGGTAACTACACAACTCTGGCTTGCTTTAGTTGTCGTTAGCACCTATATCAAATCATTTACATTTAGACATTTAAACATGCAAGGAAATCATCAAGACATCTAGAATAATGTCCTAACAATGTTCCTAACTTGTTTACTAACTTATATCCATGACCAAAACACTTCTACGCGAAAGAACAACACAAAACAGCAATGTGCGCAGAAACTGCTTGGACGCGTCGCTTCCAAGCCACTGACGCGTCGCGTCGCGTGCAGTAGAGCAAAAATGCTGTTTCTGCACAGCAGTACCATTTTGGTCCATTTCAATACCAATTCAACTCTAACCAATTTTCAGTGTTCCATAACATCATTTGGCACTTGTAGGTGCTTTCTAACATCCCTAACACTTATCCAATCAATCCATACAAAATTCAAGCTTTAATTAGCAAGAATGTGTTCAATATGGCCAAAACTTGAAACAGATCAATTCCAACACTTTCAATGCATCATTCACACTCCAAATGACTTATTGAAGCTATTGGAACTGACTATTTTCTTTAAAACCTCTGTTTGGTAGCATTTTACAATTTTTGGCTATTTAAAGCCTATTTTAGCACTATTTTTACCAATTCAAGCAAAACCACCAATTTAATTCAAAACCATTGTTCTAATCAATTCATACAAGTCATATGAACTTATCAGAACCTTAAAAATCAGTCCTTGATGTGTAAAAACAGATTTAACTCATTTTGGCCATTTTGACCCATTTAGGCCAATTTTGAACATATGCATAAACACTACCTCTAATCAAACATATGAGTTCTAATCAATCCTAACACTTCATAAGAACAATTAGAACACTAAATTTCAGTTCTTGATGGTCAATTTTAGTTTGACCCGTTTTTTGCTATTTTGACCAATTTGGTCAAATCTTGATTTTGATCAAATCAACCAATTCTAATCCATGTTATGTGTTCTTTAGCATCTATATGAGTTGTAGGAAGCATTAGAAGCTTCAAAATCAGACCACAATAGTCCAATTCGGGTTTGACCTAAAAACCCACCAAAACCTAAAATCTTGAAGAACATGGAGAAGAACACTTACAAGGATGAAATGGATGGAGAAGATGGATCAAGAACAGATTGTAGACCACGAATTTGATGTTGGAATCAAAAGTTCTCTTGATTTATCTTTGTTTCCCCCCTTGAACTCTTCTTGAAATGGCTATGAACACAAGAAAACACAATGAGAATGAGTTCTCTGTGTGTTTCACGTGGGTAACAAAAAGGGAAAGCTGACTTGTGGGTAATAGTTATCCACAAGTGGGTATTTTGTTCCCCTTTCCAACTTACAACTTAACGCACGAGTATCCGTTTTAAATAACGGGGATATTTTTGGAAACCTCGTTCTAAATCATTTAATATTCTTTTATTCTTTTATATTATTATCAATATTTTATTTACTCATTTAAATAACTATTTTAGTTATTTTTCTTTGATATTTACAAATATATATATTTTATTCAATTTATTAATTTAATACACGTACCACGTAAGCGTGCGTCTAGGCCTTTTGTGAGGATGTTACACATATAATAGCAAAATGCGACAAGTTGGATACAATTTTAGGAACTAAAACCTTTTTAATAATTAAAATTATCTTTTGGCTTATTCTTTTTAACCTACAAACTTATTATGACTCGAAATAAGAAAATAAACCAAGCTCATGAAAACTAAACCGAAAAAGATATGCTTATGAAAAATAAGCCTAAAAAATAAACTCTAAATAATCTAAAACAAACACCCCCGAAGACAATATCATGAAATAGTTTCTTGGTCATACTAAAACGAGATATTTAAATCAACACACTTTTCTTTTGTAATGTTGTGTAGAATTTTGATCATATAAGTTGTAAGATAATTAACTGAATCACCAACAACGCCTTTTCAAAAGTAGATATCATCCGATAAAGCCTTGGACGTTTGCTTTCCATCCTTATTTCCCTTATTTCCCTTATTTACCTCACTTAATTTCTCAAAACCGCATAGTTTGATGATCTCTTGCATCGTTCCGTCAGATTCCTCCTCTTCGGTGAACGCATAACCAATAAACTCAGCCAATCTCTTAACCTCATTAGTCGTATCCTCTTTCAAATCCTCATACTTTAAAAACAATACTTTATCGGGTTGTTCTAAACTCGCCTTATAGTACCCTATCATATGATCCCATAAGGATCCATTTGGGGTCATGCCTTTACTAAAAAGGTTAAAGGCGTCATCTAGTTTCATTGGAGTAGAAAAATCATCTTTCAACTTATTCAAAAAGTGCCACAAAGAAATGAGCACATCTTTAGGGTTTCTACATATATAAACAATCCTACAACCCGAATCGACGATGGATTTAGGTAATGAAGTCTAAGGTATATGAGTAGCCAAGAGGCCATCAGCATACAAAGGGTTGTGCAAGAAAGACTCGGTCTCAATGAAGGGGACACAATCATGGGGGCTAATGGTGAGTGATAGAGCAGTTGAGATGTTAAGGTGCCACATCAGCAATTAGTTGAGGACTGTTATGAGTTTGTTATGTCTGTTATTTTTCTCAGTTGTGCATCTATATATAGATGTATCGGTCCTTGTATTGAATGTATGAAAATATAGATAGTACTTGTAATAAAGTCGATGCTCTCTCTTTCTCTCACATCTATACACAAGATTCACATTATACCATGAATGATTTCATGGTATCAGAGCCATGATCCAGTTAAGAAGATGAAGATCATCATGTTGTCTATCAATGATTCATCAGATATTAAGAAGATGAAGATCATCATGCTGTCCATCATCAGATACGTTTTCCTCTAATTTTTTTTCTTTCTCTTCTTTCTGTTATTTGATTCAGATTGTTCCTGAATCAAACATAGTTCTATTCTTTCTTTAGCGATTGGTTTAACATTGTTCTTAAATCAAAACCAGAAATGACTACACAAATTGCAAATGTTGTTCAGTTACCACCAATCACAAATATATCGAACTTTGTTTCGATTCAACTAAAAGAAGATAACTATCTGGTGTGGAAACATCAAATTTGTTCGGTTCTTGAGTCAGTAGATCTGATAAAGTTCATTGATGGAACATGCATAGAACCTTCAACAGATGATGCAGAGTACAGTAATTGGAAGAAATTAAACAAATATGTTGAAATCTGTATAAATGCTACTCTTGATCAATCAATTGCGCATGTGGCAGTAGGAACACTTACAGCACTCGAATTATGGAAAAAGCTTGAGATGATGTTCTTACAACAAATTTCAGCTAAGCAAATACAGTTACAAACGAGACTTCATCAAATCAAACAAGGCACTCGGAAAATTGATGAGTATTGTACTGAGATTAGTAACATCGGTCAATCGTTAAGTTCGATTGGGGTAAAAATCGAAGAATCTGATCTTGTTATTCATGCTCTTACTAGTCTGAATGCATATTATAGAATGCTTGCTATCAACATTGAAAATTTGAAGGAGTTGCCCTCGTTTATGGAACTGAGATCTAAACTCTTGGTTCATGAACAAAGGCTGTCGAGAGAAAATCAAGATCCATTATCTGTTGAGGTGTCTGCAATGGCTACTACATCAAATTTTCCACATCAGAATCATCAAAATCAAAATCAGTTGACAAATTCTTCCTCAAGTCGAATAAATCTTGGCAGCAATTGCCAAATTTGTCACAAGGATGGGCATATGGCCTCGAAATGCTACTGGAGGTTTGAAAACAGTAACATTCGAGGAAGAGGAGGAAGAAATGGTGGAAATAGAGGAGGTTATCGAGGTCGAGGTAATGGTGGTCGGAATTTCAGAGGTGGTGGTCGAGGAAATTACAGTCGAGGTAACGGCGGTGTTCGAAATTTCAATGGTGGTAACGAAGGAATGGAGTTTGGCGGCTACACAGCTTCTTGGCACACTGATGATAGTCCTAACCCTTTTTCACAAAGATTTAATCCATTTATGGATCAAACTCATGGATCACAGTGTTTTAGTAGTGGGCCTCTACAAAATGGTCTGCAAAATGAAACAAATCAAATGGCATATTCAAATCAGTGGGCTACACATGGATCACAAAATTCAAATGGAATTGAAAATGGTTTTGGGCCTGAACACTTTGCAAATTGGGCCTCGGTTGCTGGTGGTAATGAAAAATATAAATATTGGGCTCCAAAACATGCATTTGTGGCAGATTTTAATCAAGCAAAATTTTCTGATATTTGTGATACAATTGAATCTTGGTTGCCAGATTCAGGCGCCACATCACACATGACATATGATCCTACACTCGTTCATGATGCTCAACCATATACCGGGAAAGAGAGGGTTATAATTGGAAATGGTATGACTCTTACTATTACCCATATTGGTCGCTTTACGCTTAAGCTTCCTCATTGCATCTTATATCTTAAAAATGTTCTTCTCGTGCCAAATCTTAAGAAAAATTTATTATCCATTCCTCAACTTGTTCGTGATAATTCTTGTGTTGTAGCTTTCTCATCCTTTGGCTTCTTTATACACACTCTAACAGGAAAGCTTCTACATCACATTCCACTCAACATATATAATGTCTATGGACTTTCCGCAACTTTAGTGGGTTCATCATCGCACACAACTTTGGCATACACGTCTTGGTCAACCCGGATTTTATGTTTTACGAAAACTATCCTTGATAAACAAAGAAAATTCATTTGTTCCGTGTAATTCATGTAACGTTTCAAAAATAACACGTAAACCGTTTGATTCTCATGTTATACATTATACTATTCCATATTATTCATTGTGACATATGGGGACCTGCACCAGTTGTATCTCGTACTGGGTCTCGATACTTTGTCACATTTATTGATGACTATAGTCGTTTTGTTTGGCTCTATCCTCTCACTACTCGATCTCAAGTTTTTGAAACTTTTTATCATTTCAAAAATCATGTTGAAAATCTTCTCTCAACAAAAATAAAAAATTTTCAGTGTGATGGAGCATCTGAGCTTGTCAAAGGTCCTATGGTTAGATATTTATCTAGTTGTGGAATTTCATATCGTATCTCGTGTCCATATACTCCACAACAAAATGGAGTTGCTGAACGTAAAAATCGTCATTTATCTGAGGTTGCGCTTACTTTGCTACATCAAGCAAATCTTTCCAAATATTTTTGGGCTGATGCGTTTTCCACTGCTGC
This sequence comes from Dittrichia graveolens, assembly GCA_038502395.1. Classification (NCBI taxonomy): domain Eukaryota; kingdom Viridiplantae; phylum Streptophyta; class Magnoliopsida; order Asterales; family Asteraceae; genus Dittrichia; species Dittrichia graveolens. Next base: position 7,641,368 of record JARJIL010000002.1, on the reverse strand, counting down.
CTATTTGATTAATAGGCTTCCATCTACAGTCCTTGCTCATAAATCTCCTTTTCAACTCATTTTTCATACACAGCCTGATTATACCACTTTTTCGTACCTTTGGATGTTTGTGCTATCCTTATCTTGGGCATCTTCGAGAGGACAAGCTTTCATCCAAATCTGTGCCATGTATTTTTCTTGGATATGCTTCAAATTATAAAGGGTATATTTGTTTTGATCCTCTTACATCCAAAATCTACACTAGTCGTCATGTCACATTTCATGAGACCATTTTTCCTACATTCTCGACTACTTCATTATCTTCTGTTGCTTCAAAAGTAACAATTCCTTCACCCTCAGATTTGTTTAGTTTTTCATCACCTCCATCACCTTCTCCATCTCGTTCACCATCTCCTACATCTCCGTCTCCATCACCACCTCCTTTATCTTCCTCTGTTCATCCTATGGTTACTCGTACTCGTGATCATACTCGTCAAACTAAACATTTTCCACATCATTTTGTCTATCTTGCCAAATCTGATTCTCCTCCTGACAAAGAACCCACGTCCTATTCGCAAGCTAAAAAGTGGCCAGAATGGTGTAATGCTATGGAGTCAGAACTTTCTGCATTATACTCTAATCAGACCTGGGTATTGGTTCCTCCTCCATCTTGTGTTAATATTGTTGGTTGTAAATGGGTTTTTCAGATTAAACGTCATTCTGATGGCACAGTGAGCCGCTATAAAGCTCGTTTAGTTGCAAAAGGTTATTCACAGACATAAGGCATTGATTATTTTGAGACGTTTAGTCCTGTGGTGAAACCGACTACTATTCGTACAGTTTTATCTGTTGCTTTTACCAGAGGATGGATTATTAGGCAAGTTGATGTGAATAATGCCTTTTTACACGGAGATTTATCTGAGATGGTGTATATGACTCAGCCTCCTGGTTATGAGGATACTACTCATCCGCATCATGTGTGCTTGCTTCGAAAAGCCTTGTATGGCCTCAAGCAAGCACCACGAGCTTGGTTTGCTAAGCTTTCATCTGCTTTGACTAGTTTTGGCTTTACACGATGTATATCTGATACCTCTTTGTTTGTGTCTCATACTAACACTGAGGTATGTTACATACTAGTTTATGTTGATGATATTATCATTATTGGCAGTTCTGCAGAGTATGTGACTACACTTATTAGTCAGCTAAATTCTCGGTTTGCGCTCAAGGATCTTGGACAACTTAGTCATTTTCTTGGTATTCAGGCTACTTTTACCGATCATTGTCTGCACTTGAGTCAGGAGCGATATGTGGCAGATTTACTAGAACGCACTGGTCTACGAGATTGTAGGCCTTTATCTACTCCTATTTCTCCAGGAAAACAGTTGTCTAAAGACTCGGGTATTCCTTTGTTAGATCCTTCATTATACAGGAGCACTGTTGGGTCATTACAGTATTTGGTTCTGACTAGACCTGAGATAGCCTTTGCTGTAAGTAAGGTATCTCAGATGTTAAGGTGCCACATCAGCAATTAGTTGAGGACTGTTATGAGTTTGTTATGTCTGTTATTTTCCTCAGTTGTGCATCTATATATAGATGTATCGGTCCTTGTATTGAATGTATGAATATATAGATAGTACTTGTAATAAAGTCGATGCTCTCTCTTTCTCTCACATCTATACACAAGATTCACATTATACCATGAATGATTTCAGTGAGCAATGGGTGCGTTGCAACCGAACCATTTCTCATGACTTTGAACTTGGTTCGGTTCACAATGGTGAAGGCAAGGGCCTTGAGCCATGTGGTGCCAGTTTTTGGATGACTTGCCAAGAAAACATCGGTGGGTAAAGCTTGAAAATTGTCCTGTGAGGCCATAATTGCTTCAACCGAGAAGTCAGCATTCGAGCGATACCAAAAGCCATGGCAATACCAGAATCCTTCATACTGACACAGAGTATGATCGGAACTCTTTGGAAGAGCCGAGACCTTGTCCTTGTATTGCTCGACATTTTTGCCTTGCGTGCTTTTTCTTCATGTTTTGTAATAGTTGCCACAGGTGAATAGAATGGAATAGGGTGGTACGACATTATGTATATACGGAAGGCTGAGAATGGCTGAGAGCCTGAGAATGGTTATTAGTTTTGTAGCTCATTTTTGAAATATGATCGCACTCCATATATATAAAGATCGAGGGTTCCCTTAACCAAGACACGTAATAACTCTCAAACTAAAAATAATTAAATAATTTTCATATATTTAAATCTTAAGTTAATTATTGACTTGCAATAATTGGCAAAGTATACTTGCAATAAAATATTAATTAATCAAATGGGAAAATAATAATAATTCACAAGCGTATGCAGTACCTAATCATTTCTATCTTTAATTATTAGAAATTTAATGGATAGTTTCTATATGCGAATAGATGGTCGTGGATGAATTGTTCGAGACTATGGTTTAGTGTCAGAAAAGAGATTGCAAGCTGTGGAAATTAAGTGGTTTAAACATGGATAAAGAAACACAGAAAGATAATAAGATTTGAGTGGCCAATATGGTATGATACATGCAAGAGAATCAACGATTGTCCCTAAGACTAATGTGAGAGAATTTGGAGTGATCGAATGAGACATGTTTGTACATATTGTGAACTATACAGCAATATTTAAAACATGACAATTTTAGCTGTTTAAAAAAACTGTGACAGTTTAGCTAGCTTGATGAAAACCGTATGCATTATGATTTACATTAACCACTATTGATAGAGTACAACGGATCCTAATGGGCCTTGATTCATCTATATAATTGGGCTAGGTTATCAAATACTGAACTCCAATCTTATTTTATTTAATACTCTATTGCAGTAAGAGTGGTAGAAGATCGGATGTTTACACCGGAGTGAAAATTAAAATGGAGAAGAAATAAAATACACAGGAAAGAAAGAAAAAGGATATTATAAAGAACTTCGTGGTGGCAATACAATGACAGCCAAAGCAGCAGCGAGAATACAACGGTGGTAGGAGCTAGGACTACAGTTGTACGAGCAACTATACAACTATGGCGGAGACGTAAAGAGGCACGATGGTGGTGGCAATGGCGGCAAGAAGTGTGTCAATGATGGTAGAATCTACAACTAAGGTAAGAGGGGCTACAACTACGATGACGGAAAGAACAGGGGAAGAGAGAGAGAAATGATATGGCCGGCTAGAAGCTTAACGCTCTGATGTCATGTAAAATAATATAAACTCCGTCGGTATTATTATGAATTACATTAATCACTATTTATAAAGTACAACTGATATAAAAGAACCCTAATAGACCCTTATCCACTTATGCAGTCAGACCAGGTTATCTTATATTAATCTCTAATCTTATTCTATCTAGTAGTACACAGTATTATATAAGAGTAATGAAAGCATACATCTGTTTAAATGTCAATGTTTTAAGCTCATTTAGCATGATCCTCTCGTAACACTCCTATAATCAACACATAAATTAACAATACTACTTGATAATGCATGTGTGAACGTGATATAAAAAGGTAAAATTTAAAGAGTTATACCTCTATTTAATAGGAAAAATTAAAGATTATGCAAGACTCTAGTTTCTTCCGGAATCAGATGCATATGATCAATGACGTTATCCAAAATATCATGTGGAACCGTGAAATCTATTAAAATTTTAATTTTTAAAAGATAGCTTGCGTGAGATTTCTTGACTAAATAAAGTCAACTATGTTTATTGTTATTAATTACACCACTTGTGAGAAGGCATTTTGATCGTAATATCTCCATACCTACCTACCGTGTCAAAAGACCTTTTTAGCCTCAGGAAATTATATGTAACTAGAAAATGGTTTAATTCAGACGATGTTATTATCATATTTCATTCAAATAAATATCATCTGTAAATATAACATTATCTCTTTTGCTTTTTTTATTTTTTCTTAATAAACTCTCTATTCACACTACAAGAAAAAACCATTTTTTCAGCAAAAATTTTTTGCGGTGACATGGATCGTCGCTAAAGATTATGTGGGTTGTTCAATGTTAGCCATTTTTCATCGTAAGTTTTAAAATTTTCGCCGTTTTTTACGACGACAATATATCACCTCAAAAGACCGTTTTTTGTAGTGTCAGCGTTCTAATGTTTCTTCACCTTCTTCTCTAAAGTCTAAACTATATATCAAATACCAACCGATCCATGCAAAGAGATATACTATCTCCTTCGCCTTCACCGACAATATCTGATACCATTATTTCCATCCACACCGACGTCATCAAGGTCTATCACCATCGCTTTTGACGAGCAAGCGGTTGCTTCTACTTTTCTCCGTTTCAGTTTGCTAATCGATCTAGGCAAAGAGATTTGCTCCCTTTTCTACCGTCGAGATCTACCACTGTCGTTTCCGACAACACCGCCATCGAGATCTGCAATCGCTTTTCCTGAAACGATGTCACTTCTACTTTCTGGCTTTCAGTTTGTGTTTTTATTGTGTATATATGTTTACGTTTCTTCTATTGATTCAAGGCTTTTGTGCTCGATCAATGATTTAAGTTTTAGCTTTGTGTTGTTGGGTTTTTATTTGAATAATACAGGTAGATTAGGGTTTGTTTTTTACAATTAATAGTTGATTTTCTCTTTATTTTGATCATTAATAGTGGTGGTGGTCAATAGTACATGTTGTGGTTTATGATAAAAAAAAATGACACACAAAACTCAACCTTGAATCTATTAATCGATCAAAGAATTACAAGAAGAAGAAAAAATAAAAACTGAACTTTCTCTCTGTTGCTTGACTGAAACAAAATGAAGAAGATGACTGAATTATGACTTCTGTGAAATGTGCGTACAATACATATTTGTACATAAAAAACAAATTGCAAAGTTTGAGCTAACATCCTCAATTAGGGGTGTACGTTCGGATGGATCAGTCTAATCCGATCCGATTGAGTAAATCCAATTGGATTTCGGTTTTAAAAAGTGAGATCCAATCTATCCAAACAATCTTAAGCTCCGAACCAAACCATCCAAATTACAATTCGGTTGGATCGGTTTATACAATTCGGTTTTCATTCTTACATAAATACATGTTTAAAGAGTTGAGATATTTAAAAACTAGATTTGATATGTATACTATTAAAGATTAAAATATAGTTTTCCAAGTTACAATTACTAGTGGGACTGCTTTGACATAAATATATAATTAAAAATAATAAGTTATAAATAAACATGTACATGATACGTATAGATTATTTTGTTCTAGTAGTATATATATATATATATATTCTTATTCGGTTTATTCGGTTTGCATAATCGCAACCAAAACCAAACCGAAATCCATAATAATTATTCGGTTCTCATCCGATCCAATCCAAAAATCCGAAATATCCGAACCAAATAGTCCAATCCAAAAGTTTCGGTTCGGTAATTCGGTTATATCCGATTAGTGAACACCCCTATCCTCAATTATTACAAAGTTTACACTTATGGTCCCTTGACTTAGAAAAAGTCACAATAAACCCACAAACTTCACCTTGACTTTAGCTAAGTCAAATTTGAATTCCAATTTTCAATATTGAGTAAATCCAAACAATGTCGAAACTTGACCTCCGGAACTGCCTTGGTTAACATATCCGTGGGATTGTCTCTAGTTCCAACTTTTACAACCTTTACTCTAGATTCTAATGATAACGAACATCAATGTGTTTCGTTCGATCATTAAATACTTGATCTAACTTATAGCACTAATGCTATCACAATGAACCAAAGTCTTATCTTGATTAATACCAAGATCACCAACTAGCCCTTTCAACCAAATAGCCTCTTTAGCAGCTTCACTAAGCGCCATATATTCTGCCTCGGTAGTCGATAACGCAACCGAAGATTGGAGTGTTGCTTTCCAACTTACCACCGCATTACCAAGCGTCAAAACATAACCCGTAAGAGATTTACGCTTATCCAAATCCGCAACACAATCCAAGTCCGAATACCCGGTTACAACAACATCTCGATCACCACCATATATGAGACCAACATCGGCCGTACCTTTAAGATACCGGAACATTCTCTTCACCTCTACTCAATGATCTTTCTTTGCACTCACCATAAAACAAGAAACCATACTAACCGCGTGAGTGAAGTGTAACACCGAAAAACCAAAGCCATTTATTTTAAACGCAATGCGAAAGCTTAATTAACAACTGTACATATAATACAAATAATTTCAAACATTATCTGTTTACAACAAACAAAAACAACTGTCTTGGTGTTACAATAAAAACTGGCTCGTTTCTTTTTAAGTCAAAATCTATCATAGCAGTGTCGAGCTTTCCTTCTAAAACCACCAACAAACACAAACCTGCAAAAACATCAACCGAGGGGAATTAGCACAAAGCTAAGTGAGTAGAAGTCAAACACAAAAGCAAACATCAAGTCAACATCAAAGCATGTAATCACACAATCAAGAAGACCGGTGGTTCGACGCAGAACCTACAACTAATGCCGGTCAAAGCAAAGGTTTACCAATAGCTCATTAGTTGGCACAGTGAAAATTCTCCTCTGATGCAACGTATGCAACAGTAAGACTATCACTGTTCAACCAACCAGTAGACGAGCCTAGCCCAATTCTACGTGTAGCTAACTTCTCAAACGCAACTCAATATCATCCAAAGAGTGCGTATCGGCCAAATAGTCATGCAACAGATATAATCAATCAACAATCAGACTCAACAGTCTAACAATCATAAACACATGCATCACATCAATCATATCAACCATAATCTTTACCATCTGCGAGTTAACATCCACTCACCTCTTGATCTCAAATCGTGAAACTCAGATTTCTTATATTACTGAGCCTTTGTGTTTCCTGAAAATATAACAACACCGGAATTAGTTTCTGATTCATAAATATATATGCCTTCATATATTTATCTCATAATTTTCAATATAAATCCACAAATAACAATTTAAAAGATCCAACAAACAAAATCCCACATTCTAAAGAAAAAAAAAGCCAAACATGTCACAAAAAGTTTTCGAGTGGTTCAGACTTCGAACCGTAGGCCACTTCGAACAGAAGACCACTTCGAGCGGATCTCCATTCTAAACAAGCCACTTCGAGTGGATCCCCCTTCGAGCCAAGACCACTTCGAGCGGAGCCCCCTATAGGCCACTTCGAGCGGATCCCACATAGACCACTTCGAGCGGATCCCCCCATAAGCCACTTCGAGTTCTAAGCCTAAAGGCTGGGCTCTCAAATTTAATTAATTTTTATTATTTAATTATTTTTTCATCATCTTCTTCAACGAATAGTCACCAAAAACTCCATGGATCAAACCCAAAATTTACAAAACTTACTAAAAACATATTCAAACATTATTAAACATGTTTTCATGTATCATAAACATCTTTTAATCAATTAAATCACAAAATCTAACAAAACCCATTTAATCAAAAAAGCTTCAAACTCAATCATGGTGTTTCTCATGTAAACTCATAAAACATAATAAGAAACATGTCAAGTTAATCAACAACATGCTATAAACATAATCTTACCTTATGTTTGAATTTTAGAACACCAATTCTTCAAATCTAATATTCAAGTTGCAAACTTTATGGAGGTTTCTTCACTAGTAAGTCAAGAACACACACTACACCTTTTCCTTTTGTTTACAAATGAGCTGATGACTTTTTCTTCTTATCACACGTAACCATACATACACCAATTTCTAAGCATGTGGTGTCATGCAAGGCTTATTCACTAGTTACACATACATACAAATATCTTACTTACATACTTACTACTTCCAGTGATATTTACATATAAATATTTTCAATTAGTTAATTTAATTAACGAATTAAATTAAACTAACACATGAATAGTTAAAACGCAATTAAGCACATACCGCTAACCTGCTAATCGACTAGCCCAGGTTTGCGGGTGTTACACGAAGTCCAGCCGAGTACACACCATAACATACATCAAACTCCCCACGACACTAGTATAGGAACCTTTGACATATATTCATCATCACTCTCCACTTCATTAGAACACACCAAGGATGGACGAAAACTTGATCATGAAGGATTGCTCAATGGTTTAGCATAAAACATACCAAAACGGTGAAGTATCTTCTCAACATAAATCTTTTGAGTCAAAAACAACTTCTTGTTTTTCCGATCTCTCAAAATTTCTATCCCCAAAATCCTTCTAGTAGGCCCTAAATCTTTCATTTCAAACTCGGTACTAAGAAGATCTTTCTCCTTTTTGACTTCCACCATGTCTCTAGCGGCGATTAACATATCATCCACATAAAACAAGTAAGTAGACCATACCAATTTCCGATGATAAACACAACAATCATATGGACTCCGAATAAACTCATGTCCTACCATGAAACTATCAAACCACTTTTACCATTGTCTTGGGGATTGCTTCCAACCGTATAGTGATCATTTCAACAAACACGTCAAATTTTCTTTCCCTTGCTCCAGAAACCCTTCCGGTTGAGCCATGTAAATTTCTTCTTCCAAATCACCATGAAGAAAAACCTTCATGACATCTAGTTGTTCCAATTCCAAATCACCATGAGCTACTAGGGATAACAACACCCGAATAGATGTATGACGAACTACGGGAAAGAAAATTTCATTGTAATCAAGACCTTCCCTTTGACTAAACCCCTTAACCACAAGTCGTGCCTTGAATCTAACCCCCTCGGGACCTTCTAAACTGACCTTCCTTTTGAAAACCTATTTACATCCAACGACCCGTTTTCCTTTTGGTAACTCCACAAGAGCCTAAGTCTTGTTTTTATACAATGACTCAATCTCTTCGGTCATTGCACCCAACCACAAACCCGCTTCTTTAGAAACAATTGCTTCACGATATGAACTCGGCTCGTTTGAACTATCCATATCTTCGGCAACTTGTAAAGCATAAGTTGCCATATCCTTGAAACCATAACGAATCGGTGGTCTAATTTGTCTCCTAGACTGATCACGAGCCAATGAACCACTATCACTTGCTCCACCTTCACGAGAATTCGGATTTTGCGACAAATGCACTGTTTGCGTCACTGTTGGCCCAGTTTATGTCGTTATAGGCCTTGATGGCCCAGGTTGTGTCACTGTAGACTCTGATGGCGTTGTTGTAGGTCCTGTTTGTTTCAGTGTTGGTCCGATTCAAAACCATTGACACCCAAATTGTCTTCATCAACCAAATTGTCTTCATCGGTTTCACTATCACCCGAAAAATTACCAAGATCATCACATATCTCATTCTTCTTGGTGACACTCTCATTTGTAGGAATCATTGATTTCTCATCAAATGTGACATCTCGACTGAAAATCACTTTCTTTTCCATCGGAGACCAAATTCTATAGCCATTTACACCATCACCATAACCCATAAACACCCATTTCTTGGCCCTCAGTTCCAATTTTTCATCATTCACATGATAATATGCCGGACAACCAAACACTATAAGCTTTGAATAATTCGCGGGTTTATCGCTCCAAACATCAAACGGTGTTTTATAGTCAATGGCAGTTGTCGGTGAACGATTGATGGGATAACAATCTGTATTAATTGCCTCGGCCCAAAATTCACGATGAGTTAAACCGGCATTTGATAAGAAGCATCTTGGTCTTTCTAACAAGGTTCTATTCATCTGTTCAGCCACTCCAATTTGTCGGGGTGTAAACTGAACCGTCTTGTGTCTTGCAATCCCATGTTTTTGACAAAACCCATCAAACTCTTTTGAACAAAATTCCAACCATTGTCGGTTCTAAAGTTCTTGATATTACGCCCCGATTAATTTTCAATTAGTACTTTCCAGTCTTGAATTTTTCAAATGACTCATTCTTGTGTTTCATTATGAAAACCCATGTCATTCTTGAAAAATCGTCAATGATAGAAAGAAAATACCGTCCTCCACTTAGAGATGGAACACGCGACGGTCCCCAACAAGCTGCATGTAAGTAATCCAAAGGAGCTTTAGTTTGATAAGTGGATTTGGAGAAGCTTACTCTATGTTGCTTGCCAAGAACACAATGTTCACAAAACCCCAATTTTGTCACCTTATAGCCATCCAAAAGACCTCGATTGCTCAATAGTTCCATGCCTTTTTTTCCAACATGACCAAGCCTCATATGCCACATTCTTGTTAAATCCGGGTTTAAATCTTGAGATTGAGAAATAGCTATGGTGCCTTTTTCTAACACCATTTCTCTTTTTAACACATACAATGTGGATTCTTTAATTCCTTTCATTACAACCAATGCTCCTTTTGATACTTTAAGTACTCCAACCGAATCGGAATACTTGAATCCTTTTGCATCAAGCGTGCTCAACGATATCAAAGTTTTCTTTAAATCCAGAACATGCCTAACGTCGGATAAAGTCCTCAGGATTCCATCATGCATACGAATCTTGATTGATCCGATGCCAATCACCTTGCATGCAACATCATTTCCCATTAACATGCTCCCGGAATCTTGTTCTTGATATGTTGCAAACCACTCCTTGTAAGGACACATATGAAAAGAACATCCCGAATCTAAAATCCACTCTTGTAATTTCCCATACAACAACTTGATACCATAAGCACCTAATCCTCTTCCGAATTTGTATCTTCCTTGGCCATATTTGCATTTGAACCATTTGGACTTGTTCTTGGGGCAATCTCTTTTCCAATGGCCTATTGCACCACAATTATGACAAGTATCTTTAGAACCCGATTTTCTACTTTGTGACTTTAACCTTCCTCTTCGTTGTTTCCCATTTTCTTTGTTTGATCGACCACCATTTTGGGCATTTCGAATCAAATTCAACCCCACCGGTTGAGATTCTATACCATTTTCCGACGCTTTATGGCGGAAGTTCTCTTGAATGGAGACATGACCTTACTTCTTCAAGTGAGATGGTATCTCTTCTAACAACAATTGAGTTCACAAAATTCTCATATGATGGGGGTAAGGAAACAAGCAAGATTAAGCCTGTAACACTGTATTTTTAACCCAAAAATTTTCATTTTTCATAATCATTACGGAAGCGAATTAAACAACCAAAGTGTTTACAACTGTACAAACACAACTGTTTAAATATCAGTATTACAAAACACGGCTCGCCACAAAATATTATATCAGAGTCCTAGGTGATTACTCCCCAAGCTAACCACTCTCAGCCGAGACGTTGACTTACCAAAACCTGTAAAAAGAGTGAGAGGTGGGGGATTAGCACAAAGCTAAGTGAATGGAGTAAAACCACAACAAATATATCAGCAAATAATCTCATCAATATCAATAACACAAAACAGATAATCGTGCCCCGGGAAGACCGTCGGTTCTGCAGGAACCTTCAACCAATGCCGGCCAAAGCAAAGGTTTACCGAAAGTTCATTTGCTATTCTCACACAGTATTACCTTAAGTTGCAACAAATGCATCAAAAGATCCCAATACTAATTATCCGATAGCAAACAAACCCAGCCCATATGCCCAGCCGAAGCTGACTTCCCAATCCTCATGTATACATATCACTGACGCACAATTAATTAACAATCAACAGTTAATTAATTATCAGATGCACAATCTATCCATGCGTCAAACCAATAACAGTTGCAACCCCAAGCAAGTTACAACTAATCATATCTGTGAGTAAACGTCCACTCACCTCAAGCTTTCAGTTACTCCACTCAGTGATCTTATATTACTGAGCCTTGTTTGTTCCTGAGAACACAACAAACTGAAATCAGTAACGATTCATAAATATATGTCAAATACATAAATTTATATCCTTTTTAATCAAACATAAACATGTAAGATTCACATATAACACATAGCATTAAACAATGCAAATCAACAAATAAAAACTGTCGGATTTCACATGAAATCCGACACTACTATCGGATTTGCACCAAATCCGCAACCACCACCGGAATCCGCCACTTTGTATCGGATTGAAGGAATCCGATACTTCCTTCGGATTTCCACCCTTGTATCTAAACTTGGCATCCACAATCGGATTTTCCTTGCTAATCGGATTTCATGTTTAGGATTCCAACCTCGGATTCAAACCATCGGTTTTCAACACTAGGATTTCACACATCCGGATTTATGAACAATCGGATTTGAACATAAGTCTCGGATTCTTAGAGTACCGGATTCAACACCCGGTTTTCATCATCATCAATTAAATCCGCAAACTTCATCTTTTCAAGAATCCGATAACTTCAAACCTTGCATATATCTTATATCCAGATCATAAACAAGTTCATACAAACACACATAAACATGTTTAAACATGCAAGCATGCATCAAAACACCTTTTTAACACCAAGAACATCAAATCCGATAATTTCATAAAGCATGAGCATATGATGTTCATATCAAATCCACTCAAAAACTGTAGCATGTTAATACTAATCGAAGTATAACAACAAGAATCAAAGAAGAATCAGTAACCTTCAAGCTTTGAATCACAATTCACAAACACCACACAAAATCCGATTTCTTGCTTCTTCTTTGCTCTCGGTTTTGCACACACAATACACACATACAATTGCTTCAAAGTGAAGAATTATAAGTGAAACCCACGTATATACTTTTGTAAGCATGAGGTGGCACTATTAGAATTACTAATCACATGCACACACACACAATTATAAATCCGTATATACATGCATACACCTATATATTAAACTAACACATATATATGTATATTCATATAATCCATATATTTAATCAATTCAATTAAAACTATATAACTTATAAATAACAAGTAATTAATCAAAGCTAATCACAAGTTATCATACCAAAGTCACTAAAACTACTAGGCCCGATCTGAGGATGTTACAAAGCCACATGATTGAATTCAACTCATCAAGATGGTATCTTACTTCCATGTTCTTAAGATCCATCAAGATTGAATTCAACTCATCAAGATGATCTTTAAGAACCGATTCCTCCTTCATCTTTAACAAGAACAATCATTGTTTTAGAAGTAACTTGTTGGTCAACGATTCGTCATATACAATGACTCCAATCTCAGCCATAGACCCGTTGCGGTTTCTTCATCCGCCATCTCATAGAGTACCTTGTCTGAAAGTGAGAACAAGATCATCGAATGGGCCTTTTCGTCTTATTCATTCAACTCGAAATCCTCTAAATTTTTGGGTCTTTCACCCGATAACAGTTGCCAAATCCCTTCACGTTTCAACAATGCCCTCATCTTGAGCCGCCATATACTGAAATTATTCTTCTAGGTGAACTTTTTAATCGTCATTAACGGTGGAGCCATCTTGATACCATAATCGAGTTCTTTTGTTTCTTGAATTGGTTATCTAATTCTTGAACTCAGCTCTCCAAGAAAATAAGAGAAAACCCACTGTACAAAAAACACAACTTGTTCTCGTACTAAACTTGAAAAATAATCCCACTAATCTTGAACTGAAATAGAAAAACAAAAACCCTCCATTCTTGAACTGAGTCTCGAAGAAACAAAAAAACACTCTGAGTGTAAAACCCGTATTTTTGGGAAGTTCAAAATATATATATACATGCAATATTAAATGAAAAATTATGTTTTAGGTTGGTATTTATGTGTTAGTAGTGGATATGTGTTTTATAAACTTTAAATGGTAATATAATGTAAAAGGATTGGAAGTTGGAGGACTAGAAAAGTAAATATGTATATATATATATATATGGTGTTGACTCCTTCATTTGGAGTCAAAGAAAGAAAGGAGAAGAAAATTCTGGAAGGGCCATCGAGAAGGGAGAGAGCAAGAGAGATCTTCAAGGCTAGGAGGAAATCAAGGGAGAAACTTGGTGGCTAGTGACATTATAAGTTCAAATGGTGTGTTTTAACACTTGATCTAACCTCTAGGCTTGAGATGTGAAGTAAGAAGGAAGGGATCAAGTAGGTTTGATAACCAAGTAAGTTTTAAACTTGTGTTTGTGTTCTATTTTAGCTTTATGTGTTGTAATTGTTGGTTTCATGGTGAAATTTGTGAAATGGAAGCAAATGGGTCAAATTTTGGGGTAAATGGTTAAGTTTGATTTTGATGATCAAAACCATGTGATAGGTTGTTGTTTGTTGACTATAAGGTTGTATGGTTTGAGTTTTAAAAGTCACATGTTGCTGCAATCGAGTTTTATAGTTAGTAAGTGTAGAAATTAGAAATTTACAGCAAAGAAAAACTGCAGAAATCACTGTTGACGCAAGCTCGCGGCGCGAGGCCGCGGGTCTTCGTAGGGATTGTTTCCAGAGAAATTGTCGCGGCGCGAGCCATAGTGTCTCGCGGCGCGAGGTACCCTGCACATGCCAAAAATATGTTTTTGACCCTTTTTGACCTTATATATGTTTGGGGATTGATTCCTATGGTTATAAGAGGTTTAATTGGAGTCTTTTAAGACCCGAAAGGGGTGCCTAAGTCTAGATTTGAGTCTAGAAACTTTGTTTTGGGTTAACTTATGTCAGTTAACCTTGTGTTTTATGATCATAGGCTTGTGATCAAGAGTTTGTGCTATGGTTTGGATGGGGTTGTGATCCACATCACACCCTCAGGTGAGTACACCCTGCGGATACCCAACTGTTTGATAAGATTTCAAGTCATCATGTTGTGTTTTGATTGTTTGGCAATTGTTTGATGAATCTTGATGATTCAAAGGATGTGGATTATGAAACTGTTTTATAAATGCGGGTTATATGATTTGAAACTGTTTATGAGTTTCGAACTTACAGAATATGTAAACCATGTATTGTTTTATACTATGGTTTTTGTGAAGTATAAATGCTTTATGTAACCTTTGGGGTTTAAGAATATGGAATTGTGATTTCAAGTTAAGAGGTGTTTAAATGGTGGTTTTCTAATTAAGACCATTGCTCCATGTTGGAGATGGTCTATGCTTACATTGTGTTTAAATTAAAAGTTTTGAAACATGATACTCCATGTTGGAGTGGACTTTGATTTTGAAACAAAAGACATGGTTTTGATTTAGTAAAACTCATGTTTTCACTAAAGATGTTTTAGGCATTGAGATGCCAAATATGGTTTTGTTTGTCGAGCATTTATGCTCAACTGATTTAAATTGTGAAACTTGTTCGTTTATTGATGAACTGATATGCTTGGATTAATTGGCCTTTATGGCAAGGTATTTGTGGCCTTCATGGCAACTGGTTTTATGACCCTTCGGGGTAAATGGTTTATGACCCTTCGGGGTAAGAGATCCTATGACCCTTCGGGGTAAGTGGTTTTATGACCCTTCGGGGTATGTGCTTATCTGACCCTTCGGGGTATATGTGCTTCGGTCCGGACTACTGTGTGATATAACTCTGTACCATAGGGTTCCTAGTCATTGAGACGTACACAGCGGTTCCTGTGGCTTCGGCAATTGGGGGGACCCCGAGGTACGGGTGGCTGAGGGATCGGTGCAGAGAGTGGAGGGGTATGTCAGTAGCCATCATGACCGTGTGGGTTCACTAGGCTGACGAGCCACCGAACCCATGGCAACACGAGTGGATTTGGTGAACAGGGCTTACACTCCAGATAACCATTGTATGGTGGACTGCTTCGTGCATCCCCCACCTTGACGGGGTGATGTGGTTATCCCCCCATGTGGGCACTTGTTGACCGTGGCTAGCTACTACGTGGATACATTGTGGCCCAATGGACAGACCCGCATCCTTATGTGCTATTATGTGTATGCTTTCAAAAGCTTAATTGATTGCCAAACTTATGTTTTCAAAAGAAGAAAAAGGATGACTTGGTTTTGATAAAACTAATGTTTTTGGTTGTACTCACTAGCTATGGATATAGCTAACTTTGTGTATAAAAATGTTTTGTATCCGCAGGTTGTACAGAGGCCTTGGTGAGGTGGGTAGATGCCTTGGGGCATAGTTTTGGATTGACTGCATTCCGGTAAACTTGGATTTCCCACCCCCTTTCTGATTATGGTCGTGAGATTGACCGCTGTAACACCCAGAGGTTTTGGGATTTACGTATAGAAAAGGTTATTGATAAATTACACTGTATTTTGTTGAAATACGTCCAGAATGACATGATGCTTCCGCAATAAATTTTAAGGGTTTGGTATAAATATAATTTTAAATTGATTTTTTGAAAATTTTAAATTTGGGCTGAAAATCAAGGTGTTACACTGAGCTATGTGAGAGTGCCCACTTTCCGATGTATAAATATTTTAGTTTTGTGAAGTATATACCTGAAGAGCATGGTAATGTTGGGAAAATATTGATTTTATTAATTCAAGCGCAATTTACAAAGACCAGAAGAACGGAGTAGAAGACAAGACTAAAAAATAAATGGGGGATCAAGACAAATTAGCCACTAACGAGACCTAGTTGCATGAGATCTCTAAATTGTGAACTCAGCCACCAAACATAGCACTAATGAAGGGGACGGGTTTAAGAGCAAAACAAGCTTACTAAGCCTTATTTGTCCCCAGTTATAAAACCATCTCAATTTCTATAACCACTATCAAGTTCTCCGCTTCAATTTTTCTTTCTAACAACTCCACTTTGATACTCGATATCTCATTCACTTTAGCTCAGTTTTAGTCACTCTATAGTTCGTTGTGTAGCTTTCTGAAAGGAGTACTTAAACTAACCAAATACTAATAAAATAAAGGGTAAATTACGGTGAAAGACATAAATATCAATATTTGCCAATAAATATAATGTCTAATTATGGAGTCTAAATTTCAATTTCTAACATTAAAGATAACGGTTACTGTGATAGTAGGTAAGAGGTTAAATTGATGACGTGACTAATTTTTACATTACGCAAATTGACAAAAAATGTAACATAAATGTCAAAAAATTCCAATAAAGGTAATGTTCATTTTTTTGAAACCAATAAAGGATAATGAATTTCAATTTGAAACAAAACAAGGTGTCATGTTGGATTTAGGTTCTTGTTCGTGTATGTGTTCTATCTTTCCTTTATATAACAATAAAACATTTAAAATTAAAACAATATTACATCATTTTGGTATATGATCGTTGGAATATATTATTTTGGTATTTGACTACTTGCGATTGGTACTTTAGTATCTTATATTGGCTTTATAATTGTATATTATGAACGTAAACAAAAATTGAAGTTCAGAATTCGAATCAAATTGAAACGAACACCAAATTTGAAGTACCAATCAAATCAAAATGTGCATTGAATTCTAAAGTTTGAATAGAAACAAAAATCATATTTGAAGTTCGTATCAAAACAAAAAAAAGAATACTAAGTACAGGAAAAACGGAAAAAAAATCTCGTCGAGTAAATTTGGCCAAAATGGGTCAACCCGAAACATGACGATAAATAAATGGTCAAAAATGGGTCGACACGTAATTGACACGAACACGCTGACATGAACTCGTCCTGAATTCTTAGCCGTAGTCATCATACCATTTTTATTACAAATTGAAATTTATCATGATTTTCTTGAATTAAAAAAATTAGACATCACCTTTATTTTAATTGAAAATTTTGGACACTCTTAACCTGTTGACTAAGTATTTAGAAATTAAAATTTAGAATCATTTCTTAGCAATTTGCCCTGAAATATATATAGTGTATATATATATGTAGGCAAAAGTTTAAACGATAACTGTTTTTCGTTCGAGAACCGCGAGAATCAATCTTAGCCGTCCAATTCCCCCCCCCCCCCACTCAATTGGATTGCCCACTCATAAATTTCTTACATGCACCCCGCCACACTCAATACCCTCATGGTCTTCATCCATGATGTCCATTATCCAAAATGAACGGTCAAGATTGATTCTCGCAGTTCTCGTTTGAACTTTTCCATATATATATATATATATATATATATATATATATAGGTATAGGATCAAGTAAGAGGTGTTTATTGGTAAGATGGGTAAGAGGGAACATAAGAGTGACACGTAGCTTGATTAATCAAAGGGTAGTTTAGACTTTTGCAAACCCTTTCTCCCTCCCCCCTTAATTATCGCCGCCTACCCTTTTTCTTGAAATTCATTCCACGGTTAATCTCAGATCCCACTCCTCCTCCAATAATACTGTCACCGAGTAATCCTAGAATATCACTGCTTTGGCCGACGTTCATCATCTCCGCCCTCAAAGTCCTTGTCGTTGGAGCAATTCCAGAATCATTGCCGCCGTCAAAGTCATCCTTGTCATCGGAGCAATTCCTTGTCGTCGGAGCAATTCCAGAATCATCGCCGCCAAAACGATCACCGTCACCATCATCGAACAAATCCACGCTCAAGATCTATATTTATTTTGGATCTGAACAACGATGAAACAGGGTTTTCGGTTCATCTTTCAATCAAATTCCATATCAGGTTTTGATTTTTTCTGTTAAAAATCTCGATTGTAGTTCATCAAGGATGAGATAGGGTTTATCAAAGATTTTAGTTCATCAATTTCTTCTTTCATCAATACTAATACTTGATGAGAAGTTGGTTTTTAGTAGAAGGTTATGAATCGTGTGAATTGATTCATCATATCTTTTTCATATTTTTGGTGTCTGTTATTTTTGAATTTTGGTTAAAGTTTGGTATCTGATATTGATTAATTTTTGTTATCAAGTTCTAGTGATTTTATTAATCGATTTTGTTAATTTTGTACATTCAATCAGTGAATCAAAGCTCACAAGCATAAAAAAATGGAACCATCGATCAATTTTCTAGTTATTGTACATCTACTTTATAAACAAATCTGGGTTTTTGAATCATCAAATTTGTGTATACCATGAAATTTGGGTTTATGTATGATGAATTTGATGTTGATGTTCCCTAAATCATTGTCGCCCTTCCCCTAAACCAAGTTTGTTCATTTTTATCCTCGTCGATCTATGATTTTGCTGCTGTACCCGTACTCCAGAAACCTCCGTTGATGTTTGTTGGTGTTCGACTAGGAAGAATATTGAGATAGAATGTGAGTATCTGATTCACAAAAACTTGAGTAAAAACAATTTAATCCTTGGGGATGTGACTACAGGATGTTAGGAGCATTCACAAACAAGAACCCTTCGATTGCCTCAAATTTGAAGAATAGCTCAATTTGGTATTTGGAAGAACAGATTCGCATAAGGTTCTTCATCAATATATTATTAGTTTTGTTTTCAACTTTCTTCATTCATCATATTTTGAAGCTTTGAGTGGTGTAAAAAAGGCTATCTTTTTATTCATTATTGTTTGTTAAATTGATGAATATAGTTCGTCAATTTGTTAGTTTGTTTAAATATTCATTATTTTTAATGGATTAATCAATGATTATAGAGTACATATAGAAAGTTTCATTTTTGTGTGTGAATTAGGAGCAATTTCTTTAATCCTTTTATAAGATGGGTAATTCATTAATTTTTTTTAACCATTAGATATGGTCTGATGATGAATTTGGTCTTTTAATCCTAGATATGGTGAGATAATTTATCATTTTTTCCTTGATGAATACTATGTGTTACTAGAATTGGTAGTAACAAGTATCAAGTTTTGCATACTGACTGTTAATTCATCAATTTTTGTGATGAATATGGTAATTTTTGTGATGAATCTGGTCTATTAATTTTAATAAAATTTAGTTGTGTATTACTTGAATTTGACATTCATCATTTTTTTTAAATATATGATAACGTTATTTTTACAAGCCAACGTTATTTTAGAAGTTGTCAGCATTTTTTGTTTTCCTAATTTACCCTTAATTTGTATTAAATTGGTGGTTATAGGTTATCAAATTTTGACATTTTTTGTTGACTTTTAATTAAATCCTATGGCTCACAATCACTCTTACACCTCTTACTTAGATTTCCCTCTTACAATAGCCCATCCATATATATATAAAATTGTGTCCAAAATCATATAAAAATACATTTTTCCATGAGGTAAAATGTATTGAAATTTGATATTTAAGTGTTTTATTAGTTGCATGTGAACATGAATAATCATTTGCTAAAAATATTCTTATTGCATTATTTCAACCTTTCAATTTTATGGCGAACAAAACAATATCTTCCTCAATCCTGTGTTAGAATTTTAATTAACCATGTTTATATGGCAGGCAGGAGTCATATATCTACCGCCAAATGTATGCTTTGAACTCATGAGAAGCTTTTTAGTAACTTAATCTTATTGTTTCTCGTACACTTGGTAAGTGCTAATTATATTTGCAGGTGTTATAACATGTTATATATATCCTGATAGTTAGCTTCTGTATAGTGGTGGAACTTGAAAAAAAATACTCTAGGGGCGAAAATCATTATAAAACAAATAAGGAATTATAGTAAAGGTATTTAACTTATACGTAGAATAACTAAAATTATATAAAGAGACCAAATATACTTTATAAATTAAAAAGTAAAACTATAACTCGGCACGAAGACCCTTAAGACTTTTAAATTGAGCAATTACAGACTCTGAATCAAATATTTTAGCAATTTCTTTTTCTATATATCAATTAATAAAAGTAGTAAACTATTGTATTTTTTATACATTTTATATTGAGTAAATTATAAATTTCGTCCCTGTGGTTACTAAGAACTTCATTTTTCGTCCTTAATTTTTCAAAATTACATTGACGGTCACTGTGGTTTGCGTTTCGTTACGAATTTGGTCCTTTACATTAACGGATGTTAACTCTTCTGTTAAAGGTCAGACACATGAGGGTATTTTGGACATTTCAACATTTTGTGACTTATAAACAAAAAGAAGATAAAGAATTAAACCTCATATGCCTCTTTCTCTCTTCGGTAACCATCACCCCATGAAACCTATCCATAGCCATCATCGGTCAAACCACCACCATCACCAAAATTTACACACCACCGTCGCCCCTTACAATCACAGGTGATTTCTCTCTCCCTCTCGCTATCTTTGACCTCGTAACCCCTCTTTGCTGTTGACTCTCTTTATCAACCATCATCGCCACCGTGGGATTCACAACCACCACCGCCGCCCCCTTTCATCTTCTCTGGATATGTCACTTCCACCACCATCGCCCCCTTTCACCTTCTCTTTATCAACCACCCCACCGTCAAAGATCGAAAGTAAGCTAACTCCACTTATTACGATCCAGTTGTAAGCTTTCTAATTTTCTTCAAAATTGATTGATTGAGGTTTTGATTTGTTCAAATGTATTTGATTTGTTTAAATCGATTGATTAGGGTGTTCTTATTAGATTTTTGATTTATAATCCATGATACAGTTTTTTAAGCAAGACATCTTAGGGTTTTGTTGTGTTTGTGTGTTTTTAGGGTTTTTGATTTTCTTGTGTTTTCACGTGGGTAAAAGGTAGGTTTCAATCAGGTTCAAGTGGATAGGTGTATTTGTTTAGATTTCAAGTAGATTCTAGTGGGTAGGTGTGTGTTTTATGTGTTTGTTTCTGGCTATGTGTGAAAGGAGGTGGTGTGATTTGAGCAGCTCTTGAAGATATGAGAAAGTTGGTGGGTTTCAGATACGGTGGTGGTGGTGAGGATGTGGTGTGATTTGAGCAAATCTTGATGGTAAGAGAAAGGTGGTGGGTTTCAACTACGTACGGTAGTGGTGGTGATGGTGGTGGGGAGATAGTGAACTGGTTATTTGAGCAGATCTTAAAGGTATGAGAAAGGTGGTGGTGGCGGTGAGAAAGGAGGTGGCGGTGGTGGTAGAGAGAGATGGGGAACTTAAGTGATAAAGTGCACCAGGGTTTTTTTGTTACAAAAATATAAAATGTTTGGTAACAAGGTTAGTCGTTGAAATAACTAAAATGCCTTGCACATGAGGGGTTTGTAACAGAAAAGTTAACGATTGTTAATGTAAAGGATCAAATACGTAACGAAATGCAAATTATAGTGACCATCAATGTAATTTTAAAAAATAAAGGATAAAAAGTGAAGTTTTTAATGAACCATAGAGATAAAATTTGTAATTTACTCTTTTATATTTTACAAATAATAAACTATTAGAATACAATAGAAATATATTATTTTTTTGGAAGTCTTAATCGTACCTTCTGTAATAAATTTGGTTCATGGAGTAATGGTTGCAATTCACAATGTCTTTTCCCTGCACCTTTTGTCTTCTATCACCCACTTTTTTGAAAAAACAAAACATTAGTTGTAAGTTTAAAGAAGATGAAGTGGGTGATAGAAGACAAAGTGTTAGCTTTTTCTGACGGGCAGTGGACCAGTGTTGATGGTGTTTATCAAAAAAACTTGTGTGGGCAGTAAACGTTGGTGACTCACGGCTTTATTCCGGTGGGCGGCGACCAGCAAAGCAGTCAAGGTGTTAGCTTTTTCCTACGGGCAGTGGTACTCTCGGTTTATAACAGAATCTCCGGTCCGCAGTTGATGGTGGTGACCAGCGAGGGTGTCAGCTTTTGCTGGCAAGCAGTGGACCTGTGGTGTTCTCATCTTATCGTAGAATCTTCAATGGGCAGTGGTGTACTTGTATCTAGCCCTAGGTTCTTGGTTCTATATTTTCCTCTAAATCAAAATTTGTTTTTCTTTTTTTAGTACCATCATTTATCTATGGTATATATTTGATTCTACTAATTTTTAGGAGGGGAAAAAAATACATACGGTTTTTTTTTATAAAAATGCCTAATATAAATATAACTATAAGCACAAAAAATTTCGGAGGGGCCACAACGGCACAACCCCCTTGCCCCTTCATAGTTCCGCCCCTGCAGTTCTGTAGATTAGACATTTATTCTAACAACCATGCTTCTTAGTTGCTGCTCCTCATTATATTGATGTTCATGTCTGTGAGTAGGGGTGTCAATAGGTCGGATAATGATCTAGATCCGATCTAATCTGCTTCATTTATATGATCCAACGGATCAAAAAACTAGATCCATTGACCCAATAAGTGATCCAATATATTGCTCCATTTAATTAGATCACTACGTGGGTCGATCCAAGATCTGTCTGGGTCGATCCATTTAATATTAAATTACAATTTTATTTTAACAACAACCAATCATTATCAATTTATTATTTACCATCCACCACCACCATGGACCGCCGCCACCGCCACCACCACCACCACCGTCACTGCCGCCGCCGCCATCTCCTTCGCCACCACCGCCGCCGCCGTCACCGCCTCCATCGTCTCCTCCGTCGCCACCACCGACGCCACCGTCATCACCACAGCCATCACCGTCACCGCCATCACCACCACCGTCACCACCACAGCCGTCACCGTCACCGTCACCGCCATCACCACCACCGTCACCGTCACCGCCGCCGCGACCACCACCGTCACCGCCGTGGTAGGGTGGGTGTGGGGTAGGGTAGGGTGTATATATATATGTGTGTGTATGTTAAATGAAGACGTACGTACATTCAGGCTTCTACGATACATGCATGCATGTAGATCACTTATTATTGATAATTAATTACTAAATTTTGTTGATAATTACAAAAATTAATTAGTGAAGAAGCAACTAATTAAGCAAGCTTTGTGAGTTAACAGTGGAAGACTGGAAGTACTTCGCTGATCACTTGATTATATAAATTTTTTCATGACATACGTTACGTACTCATTGTTTAATTAAGATCGAATTGATTATATAAATTTTTTCATGACATACGTTACGTACTCATTGTTTAATTAAGATCGAATTGATTAGCTTCACGAATCTAATCACAATATTTATATAGTGATTAGGGTGGGTAAGGTAGGGTAGAGTGGGGTAGCAGTGAGTAAGGTAGGGTAGGGTGGGGTAGGGTAGGGCTGGGGTGGGGTGGGGTAGGGTAGGGTAGGGGTGGGTAAGGTAGGGCAGGGGTGGGGTGGGGTGGGTGGGGGGTAGGGTAGGGTAGAGTAAGGTAGGGAGGGGAAATATTTGATTTACTTTTTATATAAATAATAATAATTAATTAATATTAAATGGGTCAATCCGGTTCAAGATCCAATAGTAATTGATCCAATCCAAATCCAATTAAATGGATCTCTATGTTATTGGATCCGATCCAAATCCAATTAAATGGGTCGATGGGTCAGATCAGATCTTTAAAAGATCCGATCCGATCTGCTCCATTGACAGCCCTATCTGTGAGTACTGTATACCTTATACATTGGCATCATCCCATATTGTAGATGCATGCTCTAATTGAGATGCTTTTGTTTGTAGTCATTGAAACAAGTTTTTGATGTGTCATACAACATATGCAGTTATCTCGGTCGACAATCAAATATCGATCAAGGACTGAGATTTGAAATAGCAGTTATTGCGGTGTGATATCGGATTTTTATATTATGTAGAACGTATATATATATATATATCTTACTCCCTTATAATGCATTTATAACCTTAAAAACTCTTAATTTTAAGTAACTTGAATGTACTAAAATACCCCCTTTTAACCATTTCATTCTCTCTCATAATTTACTTTAACTTTTTATCTATTTTAAATTACCCTTTTAACTATTTCATTCTCTCTCCTAATTTACTTTTAACTTTTTATTATTTAAAATATTTCTCTAACACTAAAACACCCTCTTACGTAAACACAATTATCCACCCACATCAATATAATTTTCAAAATCTTATTAACTTTTCACTCCTTATTTCATAAACATAAATCTTTTTTTTATTTTAGTGTCTTTTAGAATTTATTTTTAAAATTAATAAAATATATAGTTGATGCAAATAAAAAAACTGACATTGTACGATACTTTTTCGTGATATTGAATTGAGCGAATAACATATTATTACATTTTTAAAAGTAACATGATGTAAAATAGAAACTACTTGCCACCGCAGTATTGTGCGGGTATCTTTCTAGTATATATATATATATATATATATATATATACATAGGAGAGTTCTTGCGAAAAGTGCGAGAAACAATCATACTCTCTTATTTGTATTTGATCTAATGGCTTAGATTAATCGGGTACAATTATAAACAACATTTTTTGTCTCTCCAATTTATTTCTCTTTCTTATTTTTTTCTCTCCTAAAATTTCTAAACAAAATAAATTATAAATAATTTAAATTTAATAGTAAATTAATTATTTTATGGTGTTCAACGATGAACACAACTAAATAATTACAAGTTTTCATTATTAAATGTTATGTCCGTTACACTTTGTTGAGTAATAAACTCTTGTTTTGTATTGTTTTATAATTAAATACTTTTTTATTTCTCCTTTTTTAATCTTTACGGGTTTTTTCCATTTTTTTACTATATCATTTTTCTCAAGTATCATTAGTGAGTTGTAATTTTTTTTTTCAAATTAATTTTTTTTTTCTGTTTGATTTTTTCTTATTATTTTTTAAGATCTTTTTTATTGTTTGAAAGATGTGTCAAGTATTCATTTGTAAACTATATAAACCATAACCAAAATTAAATTTCATATATTTTGATTAGAATCCATTAATAATTATATTCAACAATGAACAATCTAAAAATAACAAAAAAAAACCAAAAAATATATAATTCACTATTATTGAACATAAACCCAGATTACACAGAAGATTTATTTATTACTAAACAAACCCTTAGTTTCCTAGTCTAGATTTTTTATTGATTATTAAACATAGAACCTCAGGAAAAAAAACATATCTCCACTTCTTTAACCAAACCAGATCTACACTTCATCAATCTAGAAAAAAAAGAACAAAAAATATTGGATCTCCGATGGTGGCGATATTAAGCAAGAAGGAATCATCATCTATTATTTGTCGCAAAAAACCAAAAATACCATATCTACACAAGACAGTTTGACCAGAGCAACGTTTAAACAACGCAAGACGGAATCATCATCTATTCTTTGTCGGATCACCATCAACGGTTGAACAACACAAGAAGGTTTGAGAAGGAGAGCGGCGAGGGTGAGATATCGGTTGTGCTTGAGGGCGGCGGCGAGGGCGGAGGAAAGCGGCGCAATGAGGTATGTGATGGTGGTGCTTGAGGCGGCAACGAGGGTGGAAGAGAGAGTCGAGGGCGGTGGCGAGATGCATGGTGATCGATGGTAGTGGCGATAGAGATCTCCGCACCGGCGAACAAAGAGGCAGATTCTCCGGCGATGGTGGTGTAGGGCGACGCTACAGGGCAGAGAGAAAGGACTAAGAACTAGGGTTTTTTATTTATTTTTATTTTTTTGAGAAAATGAATAAGAAATGGGTTATATCGGTGAGGGATAGTTGAGAGATGAGTGATGAGAGGGAGGAATGAGGAGAGAGATATGTTTTTTTTTATTAAAATACCCTTTTTTATTTTTAATTAATACCAATAGATCTTTAATTATTTACAAAAATATCATAACGATTTATAACCATTGATTAGGCAATCTAATTGTCAGAAATTCTCTTCGCACTTTTCACAAATTAATTAACCAAGTTTCGCATGAACCCTTCTCTCTTTATATATATCTATACTATCTACAAAGCATTTACACACTTTAAATCTCTTAATTTTTAAGTAAGTTGAAATTACTTTTATTACCCCAACATCACAAAATATATTTGATAGTAATACCATAATTAGAGTAAAAATTAATTTGAAAACTATAATACAATCGATATCTTATATATGGTTTGACATAGTCTGTGAACATAAAACCCCTAAAAAATTAAAAATTGTAAATTATTCAATGTCAAAATAGTGTGTGAATATAAAACCCCTATGTTATCGAAAAAATACAAGTTATCAACTAGGAATTATTCGCCGACGCCCTTGGTTTAAAAAAGCGCGAATCAGGCGCGCCTGATGCGTGATGCACCCGATGCGATTGGTGGAACGCATCAAGTGTTTTGATGCGCTGGGGGTACAAAATGAGCTCTGATGCGATCGAGTCGTGCATGATGCGAGTAAGCGTGATGTGTTCCGTTGCATTTTTTGGGTGTTTTGAGCCTTATTTGGCTAGTTGGCGACTATTATGGGTTTAAAAGAAAACTGTGTTGGGCTAACTTAATGGGCTTAAAAGGCCATTTAGCTCACGAGTCGAGTCAAGCTTCTGTTTTTTAACAACAGTCGATTTTGCTATCTTCTACTTGATACTGATATGGAGTTATATCTATACTTGATACAATGATACTGATATGGAGTTATATTTATACTTGATACTGTTTCATTAATTCTTCTCTATGTTGATTGTTTTTCTAAAACCTATATGTTTATATATATACATTATGTTTCTGATTTCAGGCTACTGATATATATTTATACATTTTGTTTAGTTTACAGTTTGTGTTTTGGTTGTCTTGATTGTCCTAAGCGTAGCTGTCTATTATGTTATTCAACATTTATGAACTACCATTAAACTACTTTTATTCTTAATTGTAGAATTTTTGATATATAAGTACTTACAAGGTATAAAATTAGGCGCATCGTGTTCGTGATGCGAGCGCATCACACATTGGCTCCCGGGACTCTAAACATATCAGAGTGTATCCCGCTTTTCTAAACCAAGCTGACGCCACGTTGCGCGGGTACCGTGCTAGTATGTGTGTGTGTATATATATAATCAAAATAATAAAAAATTAAATAAAAAGCATAGAACTCCAAGTCAAGATCGTAAAAGAAGAAAGAAGAGGTCTGTCGTATAGAAAAAAGAAAGAAGTTGACCTCTGTTTGTCGCTCGTACAAGAACGAAAGAAAGAAGGGAAATGAGTGATAATTAGGTTTTAGGTTGAGGAATGAGCTACTAATGTGTCTAGAAGAAAATTTTCGGTTAAACTCCGCGGGATTATCAATTCGGATATTTACAATCGAGATCTTCAACCGATATTTTTCCTATGTCCGAGAACCGAGATCTTGTTGAGAATAAGTGCACAACATACAACTAAGAAATTATATCCTAATGTTGTAGGTGGCCCTGTTTGTGATCAGCTTAAAGGTATAGCAATTTGGTAATGATATGAGCCATTTCTTTTTTGTAATAGTAACATGGTGCATCTTGATTTTAGAAAGAGATATAAATTTAGTAATTTACAGTTCAATTTAAAGTTGTGTTTTTTCAGCATCAATTTAGATAGTTTTTATCACCACCTGATTATTGCCATTTTAAAACCAACTTGGGTACAATCTCCAAGTTTATATTTGATGAAATGTTTGTCACGTTTAAAAATATAATTTCATTTAAAATCTTAAACAAACAAGATAATTGGTTGAAATTAAATTTCACTATTGGCGGTTTCGTTTTACTGTATATGTAATATGTGTTTATATAAAGGTTGCTGATCCGTACACAATAATTTTTAGTTATACATAATAATTTTTAGATATACACAACAAGGTACAAGCATTTATTACACATGATACAAGTTAATAATGTATAAAATTATTGTGTATGATCAATTTTGTTATGTACGAATCACCTCCCTTATATAAATGGGTAAGGTGGCCTTCTTACATCCCTGAGGAGTCAACGGGTGTGTTTGGCGAAAAAAGATGCGGTTGGAGCTGAGTCTGGACTAGAGCTAGGACTATGACTGATTAATTTATAATCCTAAATCTAAGTTATGAGCTACAGACTTTTATTTTTTAGAGTCAAGAAATCATATTTTTAATAATCTGTCACGATTTTAACACTCTGTTAGTCATAATCGGTCTCCGCAACTCAAACCAAAATTCAGCTTTATAATTTTCGCTCTGGAACTAGAAGAAACAGAAAAAGTGATGGATGCATTCTCGTCGGTTATAAAGTAACCGTCGATCCCTAATCGGTATGTCCATTGCAAGATTGTCGATATCCTTTGATATTTTGATTCCCGATTAGGTCTGTTTAATGCATATATTCCATGGTTTTTTGAATCCCTATTTGGTATTTTCAACGATTAGGTATGTTTATTCTGAATTTTATTCCTTATTAGATTAGATTTGTGCATTATGTATAGCTGAATCTCGATCAGGTCTGTTTTCGAATACTTAATTGCTATTACGATTTCTTGTTATAGATTCAGACCAGAGAGTACAAATCGAAAAAATCGAATGGTAGCTAACGGGACCGAGCTAGTTAACGAGGACTGTGAATGTGATCTTAACCTACAAATAAAAAACTGATCGAAATCAGGCATCAATAAACTCTGAAAAACGAACTACGAATGTGATGAGGATCAGATCATCTTTGATTAACGATCAATCTCAAATTTCCAACGCAAGATTCGTTATTCGATCAGCACTTGTGTCAAGAATCGTTCTATTAACTCTAACACTCATCTGGAGATCAGTTCTCAGCCCTTATGATACCTCGGCTTCAATAAACCCTAGCTGTCTCTCTTCAAGCACTACTAATGACCACCACGAACAGTTAATCTTATTTCCTCGCATCGCCGCAGCTATTGAGAACGGGATCGTATGGGACAGTGTGTACTTCACTCGAATAGCTCAATGTGGTTACGAATACGAACAGACATATGCCTTCCTGCCTCTCCTTCCTTTCTTCATTTCATTTTTCTCCCGAACAGGTTAGTTTCTTCAATTCTGCCTTTTATAGTTTTAGAATATTAGCTCAGTAAAAGCAACGTCAGTAGGAGCTAAGGTATTATGTGAAAGAGAACTTTGTGATTTGGTATTAGCATGTTGCCACCTAGAGAATCTCCTAATTGTGCAAGATGGAAAATCTTGAGTTTCTTTGAGGACTTCTGGCATCGAGTTTTAGAAGTTACTGTCTTTGTTGTTTGTTTGATGTATGTTTGCCAAATGCTGATTGTTCAGAGATATACATGTAAAATTACTTCGATAACATGGGGTAAGCAGATGGTCCTAAGTTGGAAAATAGAACCAGTTTCACTATACACACACACTAGAAATTGATTATGCTACTTAAAGGAAGCAAATACTGAGATAATCACTGCGGCTGACCAATAATGCAACTTGCTGAAACAATGATTCTAATCTGATCAATACCCAGAAACGAGTAAGGAAACAGAGGAAGAAAACAAGTAAAATAATGGAAACTAAAATTCTTCATATCTTTTCCCTTTGGCTGCTAGGTCTTAGTTTACATGAATTTGATAGTAAACATAGGATCGTGTGCAAAGTGGCAAAACTCTACTGAAAATAACACAGCTCCAGTCTGTTCCTCCCCTTCTTTTGCTACTTGGTAACCAATTTAGGCAACCATGTGGATTTCTTTTTGGTCCTTATACTAGTCACAACAGTTCAACTCATATTTGTTCATTAAGTTGATCATCTTACTAATGAATTGTTATTGTAATTAGTTTGTTGTTGAATGTTGATGCTATACATCTTCTGAAAGCTACATATTTGCAGTTCTTCAGCCATTACTTCCGCTTATTGGACATAGAGCTGTGTTGGCATTATCTGGATACATTTTTTGCAACATCTCATTTGTTTTTGCTGCACTGTTTCTCTACAGGTAATCATCTTGGCCCTATATAGAACACCCTTTGTTTTGCATTCTCTCTCTCTCGCTCTGTGTGTGTGTTATTTAGAAATTCCACTTGACATAGTAAGCATGATCCGTTAATGTATTCAACCTATTGAAAAGGAGTCCAATAAAATTATTGTACTTGTAATTATTACGAGTGTTCTTGCCCTGACAGTTTTCTTGTTTTCTCTCGCTAAAGGCTTTCTGTTATTATTCTTAAGGACTCGGAGGCATCATTGAGAGCATCAATCTTGTTTTGCTTCAACCCAGCATCTATATTCTATTCGTCCATGTATTATTCTTTATCTTCCTTCTATTATATAACGTTCAAAACTTCAAACTTATGATTATCATCTGAAAATAGTACTTTGCTTTTGTAGTTACTCTGAAAGTCTGTATGCACTATTATCTATAGGAGGACTGTACTTTCTGATGTCGGGTGCAGATAATTTGGCAGCACTGTGGCTTGCTTTCTCTGGATGTGCAAGGTCAAATGGGGTGCTAAATGCAGGGTATATCGGCTTCCAAACTTTGCATCGCACTTATGATGCTGTGTTTTTTCAAAAGAGCCCATTTGTAAGTTTATAAAGTAGATACATGTTCTTGTTATTCTTCAACGTTCTTCCCATTCCTCCTTGATAGATAATTTTTATTATTATATTGTCTATGCAGTTGGCGTTTCAGGTTCTTACATCTGGAGTTTTGCGTTGCATATTTATTTTTGTTCCATTTGTCGCTTTTCAAGCATACGGATACTACAACCTGTGCGATGGACGCTATCTGGATAACTTTAGGCCCTGGTGTAAAGCAAAGATTCCTTTGCTATACAACTTCATTCAAAGTCATTACTGGTATGTCTAAATTTTAGTTATTACTGCCAAGCATAGATGAAGATGATCTAATCTGTGCTAAAATTAATGTTTATATCTGTTTTGATGTCAGGGGAGTTGGTTTTCTACGATATTTTCAGTTAAAACAGTTGCCAAATTTCCTTCTTGCATCACCAATACTTTCCATTGCACTCTGCTCAATTATCCATTATGTGAAGCTACAGCCTAAGGTCTTCTTTTCACTCGGTTTCCAAGTTACTCCAAAAAATTATGGGAATACAAAGAACAATTCTCTGTTGGAGACGGAAACATCAACAGTAAGTCAAGGTATGAATCGAAACATGAATTCTGCTTTAAGTTTGCGAGGAACTCCCTTTACGTAAATTTAAAAAGTTTCTTTTGATCATCGCTGTTAATACAGAAGACCAGGCTCTTAGAAGGAGAAGAAGGCATAGCACCAAAGACGCAGGCCCTACCGTACTCACCCCAGACAACGTATCAATGGACAGATTAGGAGAATTTTCAGTTATCATCATACCGTTTGTTTTACACTTAGGGTTCATGGTGGCCACGGCATTTTTTGTCATGCATGTTCAGGTCAGTCACATTTTTGTTGACTTTTTTCCCTGATGTATGGGTAGTAGTTTTAAGTTTTGACATCTCCTTAGGTTTACAAGCTGATGATACATGTATGATCTTTTGAACACTGTAATATATGTGTTAACAATATGAATTGTTACAGGTTGCTACACGGTTCTTGTCATCAAACCCCCTAATATACTGGTTTGCATCGTACATATTGGTATCTCCCGAGACTCACAAGGGCTGGGGATACTTGATTTGGGGCTACTGTGCAGCCTACATCCTCATTGGCAGTCTGCTCTTTTCAAACTTTTACCCGTTCACTTAAATCTTTACACCTTGTAACATACTCTAATGTGATTCAGAATTCAAGTTTTTGACGTTGATGGAGGATTCTCAATGACAATTTTGATGCTCAAAAGATGACGTAACTACACCCCCCTAATTAATTCGGTAGGGCTGCTTCACCAATGAGGGAGTGACTCTCAGCTACTCCTAGGAAGAAACCCTACAGAGAGACTCGAACCCGAGACCTCTCCTTCACTGGGAAAACTCCCTTACCGCCAGAGCAAGCCCCTTTGGCCAAAAAAAAAACGTTATATGTACGACACTCATTTGTCACATGATAACTCAACCATTGTTTTTGCTATATTGTATCTGTATATATATATACATATATATATATATATATAGAGAGAGAGAGAGAGAGAGCCAATAATAACACACAAAAGAAATGGAAATCTCAAAGAAAATAAAGAGTACGTTAGATACAATATAGCAAAAACAAAGATAAACTTATTCATAGAACAACAACATACTTAAAAGAAACTTATTCATAAAACAACATACTTAAAAAGAGAGATTTAAACCAGCACACTTTTCTTTAGTGATGTTGTCCAGAATTTGGATCATATCGGTTGTAAGATAATTAATTGAATCACCGACTATGCCTTTCCGAAAGAAGATATCATGGGATAAAACTGTAGACGTTTGCTTTCCATCCTTATTTCCCTTACTTACCTCGCTTAATTTCTCAAAATCGCATAGTTTAATGATTTCTTGCATTGTTCCATCAGATTCCTCCTCTTTTGTGAACGCATGACCGAGGAACTCAGCCAATTTCTTAACTTCATTTGTCGTATCCTCTTTCAGATCTTCGTATTTTAAGAAATATACTTTATCAGGTCGTTCTAAACTCGCCTTGTAGTATCCTATTACGTGATCCCAAAAAGATCCACATGGAGTCATACCTCTACTAAAAAGCTCAAAGGCATCATCTAGTTTCGTTGGAATAGAAACATGATCATTCAACTTTTTTGAAAAGTGCCAGAAAGAAATGAGCACATCTTTCGGGTTTCTACATATATAAACAATCCTACAATCTGGATCAATGATGGATTTAGGTAATGAAGTATAAGGTATATGAGTAGCCATGAGGCCATTGGCATACGAAGGGTTGTGCAAGAAAGACTCTGTCTCAATGAAGGGGACACAATCGTGGGGGCTACTAGTGAGCAACGGGTGTGTTGGACCAGAACCATTATTACTAATTTTGAACTTGGTTCGGTTCATAATGGCGAAGGCAAGGGCCTTGAGCCATGTGGTGCCAGTTTTTGGATGACTTGTCAAGAAAACATCGGTGGGTAAAGCTTGGAGATCGTCCTGCAAGGCCATAGTTGCTTCAACCGAGAAGTCAGCTTTTGAATGATGCCATAAGCCATGGCAATACCAAAAACCTTCATACTTACATAGATTATGATCGGGATTCTTAGGAAGAGCCGAGACTTTTTCCTTATATCGCTCAATGATGCTCGACATTTTTGCCTCATGCGACTTTTCTTCTTGTTTTGGAATGGTAGCTAGAGGTGAACAGAATGCAATAGGGTACGACATTAGTTACGTAAGGCTAAGAATAGAAGCAGGCTTTAAATGGCTGTTTTGCACCTCATTTGTGCATCATTGAGGAAAGTAAGTCACATGCGTATCATCATCTGCGCCAACATAGGGATCTTAGTGGGGGCGGAAAGAATCAGTAAGACGTACAAAGATTGAAGATGTACCATCAATCGAGTTCACGATGGACTGATAATGGGGGACAAAGGCTGGGAAGTAAGCAAAAAAGGTGTATGTATATGTGTGGCCCTAATAAAAGTTAACTCTAAAGTTAGGGTGTATATGCATTGATCAATTATAAGCTATGACTTGATGAGTTGTTCTTTAGTAGTATTGAGGAGATTGAGTTGCAGGTTATAATGTGAAACAATTGGTTTGTGGGGTTTTAATTACAAAGAACTTGTGGGTTGTTCAAGAAAAAAATTTATGGAAGCATGTTTAAACTTCTATAAATGTTTTAAGATCATTTAGGCATGATCATTTCCTAACATTCCCTTAAATAACACATGAAACAACAACAATATTACACTTATTTTATGTGAATGATGAGGTTCCAAACACTCTCGATACTCGCTTTAAGATCACACAATCGGTGGTTTCGAGTATCACCTACGTCATTTCTTGTTGTGATCATATAAAAAGATAAAATTAAACAATTAAATATTATATATACCTCTGGTCGTAAGTAAAAAGAATGTGTTTAAGGAACTCTAGCTTGAATTGGTTTACTTAACCAACCATTGTAAATATGAAATAAACAAGTATATAGAAATTTCAAGTCATTTTATGTATACTTTTAGTTTTAAAGATTATAGTTTCTGAGAGTTTGGGACATAGTTATTCATCTTATGAAATTGATTCTTCAAAAAAAAAAAAATGTTCCATTTACTTGTAACATATTTTTAAGGGTGCCGTACCTTCCATTAATAAACCAATTTCATAAGTGCATTGATCACATCTCATAGTTTTTTTCATGCGAGTGTTTATAACACCATATTAGTTTTTTTTTTCAATAAATATCACTCATTAATGAGCTATTAATCAGTCACTAATAAACCTTTAGAATTCTTAGACATTGATTTGTTTTAATCAAATGACAAGATGTTTAAGACATGATATCTATATATCGTATCCATCGTTCTTAGTTGAGGTCTATCATCATATATCGTTACCATCGCTACCCCAAACACCATATGTGTGCTTGGCAACCACTATGGTCCTAAGATTCGTCTTCACTGCCACCATATGCATGCCCGGCAACTGCTAAATTTCGAAGTCGATCCACACTGGTTTAGGTTTACTATGCATGCCCGACAAATTTGGTATCAAGCGGGGTGCGACTCCCACTCATACTCAAACTTATGTGGTCCTTCCGCAATATCTACTCTGACATAAGTTGTTTAGGTGCAAGAACAACCGATTCCCCATCATTAGGCCCACCTTTCACCCTTGTGTTGTTATGCATGTTGACCTCATCATCGTCGGTCAAACAACAGTCCAGCATACAAGCACTTAGAGTATGAGTACACCATGTGTTGCCAAGGTTATTTAAAAAATCCGACAACTACCATCGCTTTACTAGCAAGTCCTAAAAGACACAATTTGCCTACTAGGCATCATCATCACATCTCACGAGTATGTCTACTCCCACCCTCGAGTCATCATCCCATCATAAAATAATCATCATTAATTAATTACTTTATAAGCATCATTAGAGTTCATCATATAGCATAATTAAATAATTAATTAAACACATCGTAATCAATCATAAAATATTAATCACACGTAGACATCTTTAAATGCCATCTTAAAAATCGTTTAGTCTTTTGAAAACGATTTTGTCTCGTACTCGGTTCAAAAAATATTAAACTCATCTCTGGTCCAGTTATATCAGTCATCAAAGTCATCACAAGTCAACCGAGCTCACGAGACACCCTACAATCGAATTCCCTATCGTGAAACATTGGATCACAATTCAAAGAATCACAAACATTCCAATCGTAAAACAGGAATCACAAATCACAATGATTTGGGATCAACCCAATCACAATTCTCAATCACAAATCTCAATCACAAATCACAAATCACAATCGTAAATCTCAATCACAATTCTCAAATTATTTATAATACTATACAAATTATTTAACATTCTCTCTGCTTCTTAATTTTAAGAGTTTTTAAAATTTAATCAAAACAACATCTTGACCGTTCATATATTTAACTTAATCCCATCCACATAATATTTAATCATTTCACTCTGTAATGTCCCAAATTTTTTTTTTAAACATAATTCATTCATTAAGGTATGCGTGATCCAAGATAACAACATTACATGCCATGTTGGAAATCAAATATCATACAGTATTGAGTAAGTTACAATCATCCTTGTTTGTTTTGGAAACTATTAATATTAAAGCTAAATTCTTGCACGCGGAAGCTTGAGTTGAGCTATCATTCACTGAGCTGGAGCCCCGCCATGGTCCTTACCTGAAAAGATATGAAACAACAACTGTAAGCCAAAGGCTTAGTGAGTATACTACTTACAACCGAAATAGTTCGCATACTACTCAACTCTTACCCACTACCGTAGTAAGTGGTCTCATCATACCCGTCACTAGGACGGTCTCGTCTCACCTGTTGTCGTCACAACGGTCTAACATACCCGGCACCGCAGTGCTGGTCTCATACCCGACACCGAAGTGTACGGTCTAACATACCCGTCACCGAAGTGAACGGTCTAAACATACCCGACACCGAAGCGTACGGTCTAAACATACCCGACACCGAAGTGTACGGTCTAAACATACCCGACACCGAAGTGTACGGTCTAAACATACCCGACACCGAAGTGTACTGTCTAAACATACCCGACACCGAAGTGTACGGTCTAAACATACCCGACACCGAAGTGTACGGTCTAAACATACCCGACACCGAAGTGTACGGTCTAAGAACAATCAACTATAACTCGTATATTCATACATATCTGTTATTCTCATACATACATAGCATCTGGGATCTATTCAAGTTATAAGTGAGAATACTCACCTGTCAGCTGTCTTAGCTACTTGATTCTTACCGAAAGACTCTCCTTGCTTAGCTTGGTACTGACTGCTACCTGACCAAGTCTAAACATTGGTTACTACTGTATTTAACTGTTACTTACTGAAAGTCACATGCCACACATACATGTCATGAAAGTCGCATGGAGTTACCCATGCATACTGAAATTCGCATGAACTGATATTCAGTACATAAAAGTCGCATGGCTATATCCTAAGCCATCTGAAGGTCGCATGGACTAGCACATATGTCACATGAAAGTCGCATGGCTTAATCCTAAACCAACTAAAAGTCGCATGAGCTGTTACATGATACTGAAAGTCGCATGGCACATACAAAGGCTAACTGAAAGTCGCATGAACTCACATACAACTCAACTGAAAGTCGCATGAAACACTATTCACTACATGGAAGTCGCATGAGCATACATCTGGGTTATCTGAAAGTCGCATGGCACACAAATGTGTCCATGCGACTATCGCATGGCACAAGAATGTGTCCATGTGACTGTCGCATGAACCAACATCTTCCCTGTAAGTTCAACTTTTTGAAAAACCCAGACTCCATAGCCATAATCAAACTTTCTCAAAACTCAACCAATTGAACTCAAACTTGTTGCAAAACGTTTCTCCATTCATATAAAACCTTCCTTTAAACTTAAAACCATATTATATCAACTTTCAAGGTGTTCTTGGTTAAAATTTCTCCTGGGTTTTTCTTAAACCTTCAAAAACCCATATTCTGAAACATTCAATCATTACTCAAACATGACAAGAAATGATGTCTATATGATTCTAAAGAATAGAGAAACATTACCTGATGATTTCTCTACTAAAGATCTCAAGTCTCCACAAAAAGGAGCAACTCCTTCTTCCTCTCGTTCCTTCAATGGCACCGGCACACACACACACAAAACCTTTCAATGAAACAGTAACTTGGCTCTTGTGTGGGAGGCTGTGCCCTAAACCTCTATATATACTCTCAAACCCCTTTTGTGGGCCTAGGCCCATCTCCATGTCTCAAGGTCATTTTACAATCCTAACTCTTATTGGATTGTGATACATAAGCCCAAACTACTTAAAATTTCGATCCACAACAAACACACACACACACACACATATATATATAAGACATAAGTCCATCATTTAAATAATTCCCAACGGTTATGTGCATAAATCACCAATGATATTCATTAAAAATATTCTTGTACATTTTAAAATGTGGGTGTTAAAACTCTCCCCCACTTAAACACGATTTCGTCCTCGAAATCCTTATTCGAATAATGCCGGGTAATTCTTCTTCATCTCGTCTTCGGACTCCCAGGTCCACTCTGATCCTTTTCGGTGCTCCCACTGCACCTAAACCATCCTTACTTGTTTGTTGCGTAGCTGTTTGACTCTTCTTTCAATGATTGCTACTGGTTTCTCCACATAATTCAACTTTTCATCCACTGTGATGTCCTCCAAAGGTACAAATGCCGACTCGTCGACCAAACACTTCCTCAAATGTGAAACATGAAAGGTGTTGTGTATTTTCGATAACTCCTCTGATAGCTCTAAGCGATAGGCCACCTTGCCAACTCTCGCAATGACCTTAAACGGTCCTATGAACCTAGGGTTCAACTTCCCACGCTTTTTGAAACGAATTACCCCTTTCCACGGGGACACCTTGAGTTATACATGATCACCCACTTGAAATTCTAATAAGGACTTTCGCTTGTCTGCATAACTCTTCTGCCTGCTCTGCGCCGCTTTCAACCGTTTGCGGACTTGTTGCACGTACTCTGACATTTTCTGAACTATCTCGGTGTTACCAAGCTCTTTCTGTCCCACCTCCCCCAACAGATCGGGGTTCTACACTTCCTCCCAGACAGCATCTCATAAGGCGGCATTCCGATGCTGGCGTGATAACTGTTGTTGTAAGAGAATTCTGCGAGAGGTAAGTACAAATCCCAACTTCCCCCGAAGTCGATTACGCAAGCTCTTAACATATCTTCAAGAGTCTGTATTGTTCTCTCGCTCTGCCCGTCGGTTTGCGGGTGGTATGCCGTACTGAGATTTATCCTCGTGCCCAGATCCTCGTGAAACTTGTTCCAAAACCTGGATGTGAACCGCACATCCCGGTCCGAAATGATCGAAACTGGCACCCCGTGCCTCGAGATTATCTCCTTCACGTAAATATCTGCTAATCTCTCTGCCGAGCTAGCTTCTCGGATGGGTATGAAATGCGCGTTCTTGGTCAATCTATCCACCACAACCCAAATGGCGTCAAAGTTTCTTGGTGTCCTAGGCAGCTTTGTTATCAAATCCATGGTTACGTGCTCCCAGTTCCACACCGGTATCTCTAACGGTTGCAGCTTACCGTGTGGTCTCTGGTGTTCTGCTTTCACCCGTAGACACGTTAGACACTTTTCCACGTAAATCGTCACGTCTCTTTTTATCCCTGGCCACCAGTAATCCATTTTTAAGTCTCGGTACATCTTAGTAGCCCCTGGGTGTATTGAAAATTTCGATTTGTGAGCTTCATCTAGGATAACACTTCGAACCTCTGTAGCTTTCGGTACCCAAATCCTTCCGTAACGGGTCCACAATCCCCGACTGTCCTTGGCCATGGAGGCTAACTGGCCCTTAATCCGTTCCGCTTTCTGGTTTTCCTCCTTTGCTGCCTCAACCTGGGCCGTCAAAATCATCTCGAATAGCGAGGTTGTAACTGTCATTCTTAGACATTTAACACTGAACTGCAACTGGCTCGTCTTACGACTCAATGCGTCCGCCACCACGTTGGCCTTCCCTGGGTGGTACAAGATTTCACAGTCATAATCCTTGACGAGGTCTAGCCACCTCCGCTGCCGCATGTTCAAATTCTTCTGATCGGCGAAATACTTCAAGCTCTTGTGATCTGTGTAGATGGTGCATCTAACCCAGTATAAGTAGTGTCGCCAAATCTTGAGCGCGAACACAACTGCTGCCAATTCCAAGTCGTGAGTTGGATAATTACACTCGTGAGGTTTTAGCTGTCTTGAAGCATAAGCGATAACCTTCCCCCTCTGCATAAGAACACACCCGAGCCCCACATGGGAGGCATCACAATACACCACTAAATCTTCCATTCCTTCGGGTAAGGTCAGTACCGGAGCTTCGCATAGTTTGCCCCGAAGGGTCTCGAATGCTTTCTGCTGATCGGCTCCCTAACTAAAAGGGGTATTCTTCTTTGTCAGTTTAGTCAGTGGCACTGCCAGCTTCGAGAAATCCTTGATGAATCGTCTGTAGTAACCGGCTAGTCCCAAGAAGCTTCGGATCTCCGTCGGACTCTTCGGTGGTTCCCATCTCATCACGGCCTCTATCTTTGCCGGGTCCACTTTGATTCCTTCGCGGTTTACCAGGTGCCCGAGGAACTGCACCTCCTTTAGCCAAAACTCGCACTTTGAAAACTTCGCGTACAACCTTTCCCTTCTCAACGTTTCTACCACCTCTCGAAGGTGTTTCTCATGATCCGCCTCAGTTTTGGAGTAGACTAGGATGTCATCGATGAACATAATCACTGACTTATCAAGCATCGGTCGGCAAACCCGATTCATTAGATCCATGAAATCTGCGGGCGCGTTGGTGAGGCCGAATGGCATCACCACGAACTCGAAGTACCCGTATCTCGTTCGAAATGCTGTCTTTGCTACATCTTCCTCCCGGACTTTGAGCTGATGATAACCCGACCGCAAGTCTATCTTTGAGAAATAGGACGCACCTTGTAACTGATCAAACAGGTCGTCTATTTGAGGTAGTGGATACCTATTCTTCACTGTTACCTTGTTGAGCTCTCGGTAGTCGATGCACATTCTGAAAGTTCCGTCCTTTTTCTTTACAAACAGAATCGGGGCTCCCCAAGGTGAGCTACTAGGTCGGATGAAACCCTTGTCAAGCAATTCTTGCAGTTGCGTCATTAACTCCTGCATTTCTGGAGGCGCTAAACGGTATGGCGCTTTCGCGATAGGCGCTGCTCCTTGTACCAAGTCTATACGGAATTCTACTTGTCGGTAAGGTGGTATCCCTCCTCTGGGAATACCTCGGGGTATTCACACACCACGGGTACGTCAGATACCTCCAACTGTTTCTTTTCCTTCCTCGAGTCTATGACGTGTGCGATAAACGCAGCGCACCCTTTGCGTAAATACCTTGTGGCTTTGGTTACGGTGCAGCATACTGTCGTTCCTTTCTGTTTCTGGCCGTAGATGGAGATTTCTCCCCCACTCGGATTCTGGATCCGTATGATGCCTTGCTTGCACAAGATACTGTACTGGTGACGCCCCAGCCAGTCCATTCCCACAATTACTTGAAATTCCCGCATCGGAGTTGGCAGTAAGTCTATTACTATTACATTGTTCCGATAGATGGTAGTTACACTCAAAGCCTTATCATTGGCTATTTCTACTTCTAATGGCATTTCTAGCTTCACTGGTTCTACCGCAAAACTTTTACAAAACGACAAAGATACAAAGGACTTGCTAGCCCCGGAATCAAAAAGTACAAGTGCAGGTAAAGAGTTAACGATGAAGGTACCTGCTATCACATTCGGCTCTCTCTTGGCTTCCTCCACTGTCATTTGGAACGCACGACCCCACGGCTTAGGTGCTTCGGGCCTCTTCCCTTTCTCCCCATCAGTGATTCTGAGCGGCGATGCCAAGTTGTCTTTCCACTACTTCCTGTCGACTCGGGACAATCCGCCATCCGGTGTCCCGGCTTGTTGCACTTGAAGCATACATTGAGGTGGGCCTTGCAATCTTTCCCATGGTGCCCACCCCTTCCACATCTGTAACACCGGTCTATCCCCTGTCGACAATTTCCAACATGTGCTTTACCGCATCGTCCACACCTGGACCCTACATTCGGTTTCTTTACTAGCTGCTTCCCCTGGTGACTGCCGAGAGCGGCCCGCTCTGCAGTACGCTTCCTGTTCCTTTCTGTCAGATAGAGCTCTCTCTTACGGGCTCCTTCAATTAGCTGCTCGAGGGTGGAATACTGACCATTGGCCACAAACTCGCGGATATCCTCCCTTAGCACTGGGTGTACCTGTGCCTCGTGGTGGTCTGCTCTAACTTCATGAACTCATCCATGACCCTCTCCACTTCAACCTTTGGTGCATACTCAGCGTAGAATAATTCAGTAAACTCTTCCCATTTCATCCTGGCGATTGACTCACCCTTCATCTTTTACAGCAAGTTCCACCAATCTTTGGCGGCTCCCCTCAAGAAATTGGATGCGAACCAAACCTTCGCATCATCGGCACACTTGCAGGTGAAGAACGCTCCCTCCACCGCTGTGATCCATCTGGTACTTAACACGGGGTCTGGCAGACCCTCAAAAGTCGGCGGCTGACATGCCGAGAAGTCTCGAAAGGTACCTCCTGAAGTCACCTGGTTAACAGTTGGTGTCACTAGCTGGGTGTTTGCCGCTGTCAAGCTTGCTTCTTTTGCGGCCCACAGAGCACCCAGCTTCTGATCTATCATGGTGCTCATATCCTGCTTCAGGTCCTCTACCACCTTAGGTAGAAGTTCTTTCAAGGTATTGGTCACCGTTGTGGTTACCAACTCAGTTATATCTGCTTCCCCGAACTCTTCACTTTCAGGGTCGTTCGGTACTGTATTCTCAGGAGCCACGTTCTTAGGAAGTGGCTGGTTAACAACTGGTTGCATGCGGGGGTCACTCTCCCCGGTCACACTAGCATTTTCCCCGTCTGGCGGGTTTTCGTAAACTCTTTCTGCTGGAAATAACTCTTCGGTTTCTCGTGTTCACCATACTGGATGTATAGACAGTGCACTAATCAATAGGCGGCATTGCCATACAGTCCTCACTACTATCAAGGCATAAATCAAGTATCGCATGTCAAAACCTAGCTAGCAGGCAACCCTAGTCTTTCTAAGGCACCCTAGCTACAGGCATCTTACCTCTACAAGTACCCCTCGCCGGATTCACAAGATTCCCTTGGATGCTGGTAGGTTCCCGCAAGTATCGTGTGCAACTAATAATATGCACCCTATTATTACCAACACACTATACGTACTGGATCCTAACATTACCCTTGAAAATCCCGATTCACTGGCTTGGGCCATGTATCATCACTTTCTACAACATCTAGTTCCCATGTAAAGGTCTTACTAACCCCTTGCTACCCTTCTAGAGCAGCCTGCTGTCAGAAATCATATACAGCTAGCATATAATATAATACTGTAAGTACCTTGTACCCCGCACGTGACCACTCGGACTAGCTCCAGCTGATAGCTCATTGAAAACTTTTATCATTTGCAAGTGATGAACTTCATTTGAAAATTCTTTAAGAACCAAGGTTTAAGTCTAAACACGCCGAAACGCATCTAGATCCCTTAAACCTAGGCTCTGATACCAAGTTGTAACGTCCCAAATTTTTTTTAAATATAATTTATTCATTAAGGTATGCGTGATCCAAGATAACAACATTACATGCCACGCTGGAAATCAAATATCATACAGTATTGAGTAAGTTACAATCATCCTTGTTTGTTTTGGAAACTATTAATATTAAAGCTAAATTCTTGCACGCGGAAGCTTGAGTTGAGCTATCATTCATTGAGCTTGAGCCCCGCCATGGTCCTTACCTGAAAAGATATGAAACAACAACTGTAAGCCAAAGGCTTAGCGAGTATACTACTTACAACCGAAATAGTTCGCATACTACTCAACTCTTACCCACAACCGTAGTAAGTGGTCTCATCATACCCGTCACTAGGACGGTCTCGTCTTACCCGTTGTCGTCACAACGGTCTAACATACCCGGCACCGCAGTGCTAGTCTCATACCCGACACCGAAGTGTACGGTCTAACATACCCGTCACCGAAGCGTACGGTCTAAACATACCCGACACCGAAGCGTACGGTCTAAACATACCCGACACCGAAGTGTACGGTCTAAACATACCCGACACCGAAGTGTACGGTCTAAGCACAATCAACTATAACTCGTATATTCATACATATCTGTTATTCTCATACATACATAGCATCTGGGATCTATTCAAGTTATAAGTGAGAATACTCACCTGTCAGCTGTCTTAGCTACTTGATTCTTACCGAAAGACTCTCCTTGCTTAGCTCGGTACTGACTGCTACCTGACCAAGTCTAAACATTGGTTACTACTGTATTTAACTGTTACTTACTGAAAGTCACATGCCACGCATACATGTTATGAAAGTCGCATGGAGTTACCCAAGCATACTGAAAGTCGCATGAACTGATATTCAGTACATGAAAGTCGCATGGCTATATCCTAAGCCATCTGAAGGTCGCATGGACTAGCACATATGTCACATGAAAGTCGCATGGCTTAATCCTAAACCAACTGAAAGTCACATGAGCTGTTACATGATACTGAAAGTCGCATGAGCTGTTACATGATACTGAAAGTCGCATGGCACATACAAAGGCTAACTGAAAGTCGCATGAACTCACATACAACTCAACTGAAAGTCGCATGAAACACTATTCACTACATGGAAGTCGCATGAGCATACATCTGGGTTATCTGAAAGTCGCATGCCACATAAATGTGTCCATGCGACTATCGCATGGCACTTGAATGTGTCCATGTGACTGTCGCATGAACCAACATCTACCCTGTAAGTTCAACTTTTTGAAAAACCCCAGACTCCATAGCCATAATCAAACTTTCTCAAAACTCAACCAATTGAACTCAAACTTGTTGCAAAACGTTTCTCCATTCATATAAAACCTTCCTTTAAACTTAAAACCATATTATATCAACTTTCAAGGTGTTCTTGGTTAAACTTTCCCCTGGGTTTTCTTAAACCTTCAAAAACCCAAAAACCCATATTCTGAAACATTCAATCATTACTCAAACATGGCAAGAAATGATGTCTATATGATTCTAAAGAATAGAGAAACGTTACCTGATGGTTTCTCTGCTAAAGATCTCAAGTCTCCACAAAAAGGAGCAACTCCTTCTTCCTCTCGTTCCTTCAATGGCACCAGCACATACACACACACATAAAACCT
This sequence comes from Dittrichia graveolens, assembly GCA_038502395.1. Classification (NCBI taxonomy): domain Eukaryota; kingdom Viridiplantae; phylum Streptophyta; class Magnoliopsida; order Asterales; family Asteraceae; genus Dittrichia; species Dittrichia graveolens. The sequence goes on along the minus strand of JARJIL010000002.1, from coordinate 7,596,661 downwards.
TTCAATGGAACAGTAACTTGGCTCTTGTGTGGGAGGCTATGCCCTAAACCTCTATATATACTCTCAAACCCCTTTTGTGGGCCTAGGCCCATCTCCATGTCTCAAGGTCATTTTACAATCCTAACTCTTATTGGATTGTGATACATAAGCCCAAACTACTTAAAATTTCCATCCACAACAAACACACACACACACACACACATATATATATATAAGACATAAGTCCATCATTTAAATAATTCCCAACCATTATGTGCATAAATCACCAATGATAATCATTAAAAATATTCTTGTACATTTTAAAATGTGGGTATTACACACTCTCTCCTATTTTACTTAACTTTTTATTTATTTAAAATATACTTTCACACAAACAAAATTATCCAACCACATAAACATAATTTTCAAAATCGTACCAACTTCTCTCTTCTTATTTCACAAATATAAATATGTTTTCTTATTTTAATGTTTTTTAGAATTTAATTTTAAAATTAATAAAATAGTTGATGCAAATAAAAGAAATTTGAAGAAAACGAATATGTTGCCGAAGAAAACTTTTTTGTGACATTGAATCGCGCGAATAACATAGTGTTACATTCTTAAAAGCGACATGTTGCAAAAAAAACTATTTGTTGCCGCAACATTGCACGTGTATGATGCTAGTATCTATTTAATGCCATGAATAGTATTTTTGCAATGAGTGATTTTGATTTTTTTGAATCAAATATCCTAACATTTAGGGGAGATAATAAGAAGCTAAAATTGAATTGATATGAAATGAATTATTGATCCTCATACTAAAGAATATAAACTCGATGTTCTAAAAATAGTGCATTTACTAGATTTAGTAAAATCCAGACATGTTTAGTGACCTACAGAATGTGACTAGATCACATATTCAGCTGCTAATGCTCCGGGTAAGATATGTATCACAAAATGGTAGTTGTTAATAATAGTCTATAACACACCTGAAGCATGGTAGACTAGTCGATTCCTAACAAAAAATATATTCTTCAAAAGAAAAGGGAGCAATATATTAAGATGGTCAATCGAGGGAATAAAGATCCCAAGTGAATCTCCTGAATAGATACTAACCATGAAGGTTCCGACGAACCTTAGATACTTGAAATTAAAAGATCTCACTAAATTATATCATGTCTAGAAAAGAATGGAATCGAAATAAAGTCGACGTCGATGATACTTATATATATAATATAACGCTAAATATTATGATTGAAAATAAGGATTTGTAGGGTATACCTGTCAAAAAGTGCAGAAACGAAAATTATAAGCCAAAATAGAAAGACGCAAGAAATTAATGAAAACTCAGAGTCCCTCGCGGATGCATGATGTTTAAGATATGATATCTATACACTTGAAAGTGTAACATATCAATCTTTATACGAAAGTGTAATAAGAAATAATACTATGAGATAAAAAGCATGATTGATGGCACAAACTTTTGCACAGACCTAGACTCATATATTCCTTTGTGGTGTAGATAAATATATATTATATTTTATCGTCTAACAATATGAAAAATAGTGGTTGATTTGTGTCTAGTAGATAATATTAGAACTCTATGAATTATGAGATGTCTTAAAAAGTATAAAATATTTAAACATATGTTAATAAAACATGTAAGAAAAGTTCTCGAGAATACGTTTGAATCAAATAAAAATTATTATATGGGTGAAACAATATGGGCGTAAATGATATAATTGCCTTAGTGAGTATTTATAGAAAAAATGTTATAAAATTGATTCTATTCGTCAATTTATATTTATAAAGAGATCCGAATCCAAATCTGATTGATTGAAAAATAATTAGAGCTCCAAGTGACTTTCCAAAGGGATTTGACTCTTTGAAAAATGATTTAAAGATGAAATATCATGTAAAGACAAAGTCTTGTCTTTGGTTAGAAATAGAACACTTTAAGGATAAAATCCTTGTGCATCAAAAAGAATATACATATATATATATATATATATATAAAGTGTTTAAAATTTATATGGATAAATTACACCACTAAGTATCATAATGTTTGTGAGATCACTTGGTATTGAAAAGGACCCCCTTTTGACTTCTAAAAGGTGGCGAAAAGATTCCTTGTTAAGAAGTATCATACTTAAACGTCATTTGAATCATTAATATTTCTCGCTACTCATAAATAACATTACATGTTACTTTTATTTAATTTATTTCTGAAATATATTAATTTCATGTCCTATGAAGAGGCGTTAAAGCAAATATTCCAACACCTTTAATGTACCAAGGATACGGGTTTAGATTTTACTAACCCATCAAATAAATTTTGTTAGTTTTGTTGACACATGATATATGTTAGATCCCTAAGTGATTAGTCTTAAACTAATTATGTCTTTACAATATGTGACACCACAAGTTAATTGCATTCTATAAAGCAAATACGTGCAGCCACTTTATCTAATATTGTGGAGATCTTAGTAATCAATAGAGCATGTTCAACTCCTTTCCCTTCATAATGGTTTTGTATCACTAGGTTTTCTTGATAAAGTTTTTAACGAGGCAACATCTACAAACATATTAAAGTATTTATATACTCATTTTCTTTTACTAGGTTTTTTTTTCTTGATTGTGTTTTATCTAATAAAGTTTTAACAAGATATAATACTTAGTGAACATAGTGTTACGAATAAATATGAATAGGTGTTTCTATTCGTTAGTTGTAATTAAATAAGTTTCACTGAAGATTTGTTTAATATATAGAGTTAATTGCTTTTTTGGTCCTTAAGGTTTCACAAAAATGCAGTTTTGGTCCTTTAGTAATCGAAAGTACATAAACCATCCTTTATTTGAGAAATTTGGAGCAATAGTAGTCCTTTAGCAAACTTCCATTATACTTGCTCCGTTAACTATCATCATGTGAGGCTCACGTGAGGGTAGTTTAGTGATTTCACTCACACACTCCCCATTATCTTCTCTCTTGATAAACAAAAACATGTGATGCCTTGATAAACAAAAATACAAATGAACCCTAAAACCTTCAATCAAACTTGGAATCAAACTTGGAATTAGTGAAGTAACAAGAATCCAAACCTGAAGCCAAATCTAAGAAAATCATGTTGAAGAACACATAAAAGCAATATCACAAAATTGAACCATATGAACACAACAACAGTTGGGGAAGAACACAACAAATCTGAAACCATATGAACCAATGAATCGTACCACCAATCTGAAATGGTTAGGGAAGAACACAACTATTAATATTGTATAATCCTCGACGGTGGAAATGCTTCGGAAAACCATTCAAATCGAACCCACAAAATCGTTGATGTTGCTGGAAACCTTTCAAATCGAAGATGTAGATCTTGATTTCAAATCGATGGTGGCACGAAAACAATTAGAAAACACCATCGGCGGTGGTGGTACGATGGTGGTTGTGATGCGATGGCGGTACGAAACCCATCAAAAACACCATTGGAGAGGATGAGATGGTGGTGGTCATGCATTGGTGCTCCAACGATAGTAGTGGTGGTGGTTCGATGGCGATGCGATGGTGGTCGTGAGATGGTGCTTTGATGGTAGCAAGGGTGGGGGGTCGTGCAGCAGTTCTTGAATTGATAAGGAGTGGTTGTGGTGTAGATGGAAAAAATGGAAGAATATGGAAGGAGGTTGTGTGTGAGAGAGGGAGAAGATAGGGGGGAGTGTGTGAGTGAAATGACTAAACTACCCTCACGTGAGCCTCACATGATGACAGTTAACGGAACAAGTGTAACGGAAATTTGCTAAAGGACTACTATTGCTCCAAATTTCTCAAATAAAGGATGGTTTATGTACTTTCAATTACTAAAGGACCAAAACTGCATTTTTATTAAACGTTAAGGATAAAAAAGCAATTAACTCTAATATATATAAGATAAGATATTTAATCTTGAATATATATTTATTTTTATATAATTGATGCGTCCACGTCATTAAAAAACTAGCATCATACCCGCGCAATGCTGCGGATAGTTTTTGGTTTACAATATGTCGCTTTCAAGAATGTAATGATATGTTATTCGCGCGATTCAATATCACAAAAAAGTTTTCTACAGAAACATATCATTTTTTAAAATTTTCTTTTATTTACATCTAACTATTTTATTAAGAGTTAATTTCATAAAAGGTATTTTAACTAACCACGAATTGCAAGTTTAGTCCTTTTTTTAAAAAAGTTGCAAGTATCGTCCTTTAACTACCATTTTGTTGCATGTATGGTCCTTTGTAACGTATTCCGTTTGACAAGTCTGTTAAGTCAGGGGCATTTATGTCTTTTTGTTATTTTTTAATTTTTTAATTGTTTGTAAATCATATTTAATATTTTTAAATAATTCCTATTCTCTATCTTCCTATACATAGTACACACACTCATTCTCCCTCCTCTCTCCACTATATCATCTTCTTCAACACACACTTTCTCTCTCTACCCACGATCTGATCTTCTTCTTCTTCCTCTATCTTCTATACACAAACTTCTACCTCTCTCTTCTACCATAGCACAGCGCCACCGCCGCCGCTATCATCACCACCAAAAAATCCACCATCACCGATGAACTCCACCAAAAAAACCCAACACCACCAACGAACTTCACCCCCAAAACCACCACCACCACCACCGACGACCTCCACCTAAACCACAACCACCACCGACGAACTCCACCCAATAACCCACCACCACCAGCGAACTCCACCCAAAAATTAACCACAACCGAATAACTCCACCTAATAAACCACCATCACCGATGAAATTTTCCCAAAAAAACACCACCATCGAGGAACTCCATCGGTTGTAACAGATCTAAACACACACACGCACACACCCTATGACAGATCTACATACACACACACACCCACACACACACACACTCTCTCTCACACACACACTCTCTCTCTTTCAGTGACAGATCTAAACACACACACACGCCGTTTGAAAGCTTTGAAACACACAGTCTTCGGCGAAGTGAAGGTAGCGGTGGTCTCCGACGAGGGGAGGTGAAGTGGTGGTAGGTTAGACTTTTAGAGAGAGGGAAGGAGAAGAATGAGGAAGAAACTGATGAGATGAAAGGATAGGTGGTGGTAGGTTAGACTTTAGAGAGAAAGAGAGAGTGTAGGTTAAAATACTGATTTTATTATTAAGAAATAAATAAAAAAGAAGAAGAAGGGTATAATAGTCTTTTTGACAAAATTAACAGAGTTAGTTAACGGAAAACGTTAAAAAAGATTGTTAATGCAACAAAATGGTAGTTAAAGGACGATACTTGCAACTTTTTCAAAAAAGGACTAAACCTGCAATTCGTGGTTAGTTAAAGGACCATTTATGAAATTAACTATTTTATTAATTTTAAAAATAAATTCTAAAAGACAATAAAATAAGAAAAAAGATTTATATTGATGAAATAAAAAGAAGAGTTAATAAGATTTTAAAAATTATGTTGATGTGGTGGATAATTGTGTTAGTATGAGAAAATATATTTTAAATAAAAAGTTAAAGTAATTAGGAGAAAATAAAATAATTAAAGATTGGGTGGATGAGATTAATTTAGATTAGATGAAGGGTCAAGATTTTATATTGATTGAATTTTAAGAAGTCTTAAAATTTAGTAGCAGAGAGAATGTTAAATGGTTTATATAGTAGTATAGATATTATAAAAAAACAATGTAAATTTGTACAGAAAAATACCAGTTCTAGCGTAAACCCTAAACCCTGGGGAGTGTTTGGGAGTATAGAACGGGAAGCAGATAAAGGAAACCAAATTGAAGTTTCCGGCGATCTTTTTCCAGATTTTGACGAGAAATCGATGCGCTGCACGAAGAAAGCCATTTACAGGTTAGCAATTAGTCTCTTCAACTTTCATTGCTTCTGTATGCTGCTAGTTATAGTGTGTTCTTAGCCCCGGTTTTACTCCGCGACAGATAAACCGATTCAAATGTTTTCTATGATGCACGATTCTTCGTGCATTCGATTTTGTTGCTTGATTTAATTGATGTTTCTGCTAATTTTGTTTATCAAATCACTTTGTGTACAATTTCTAGCTAATGAAGAAACCCGGAACCCCATGATTCCAAATTTTACATTACCTTCTTTATTTGATTAAAATGGAAAACTTACGAAAGTGCAATTTTGGTGCTTAAGTTAACAAGGATCCGGTAGATACCCAATTGCAATTTTGTCAATTCGACTGTGATTATGGAAGTTGATAGAGTGGATGGGCGGACCCCAAATCAACGAAGACCGGTGGCTTCTACTCGAGATGTACTCCATCGTGCTCATGGATCTGCTAGCTGGGCTCAGGGTACTTCTTCTACTTTCTTTTATTACTCTTTTCAGTTCTGCAATCTGGTTTACTTTCAAAAATTACAAAAGATTCAGAGTATATCTTGATAGGGTTGATAAAGTTGTGAATTTGTTTTATTTTTCTGTTACAGTTTTTAGGTTTTACCTTTTCATTGTGTGGTAGCTAATACCGTGCAGTGGAGATAATTTTCCGAAAATTTTTTCCTTTTTTAAAATGTCTTGTGAATTGGTTCTCAAATTTGAAATTATATAATTTTGATTTTTGTGTGAGAAAAATCTAATCTACATTGACATTCATAGTACAGAGGGAATGATGTTGGTGTTACACTTGTAACAAAATTCTTGTAATTATGCATCTCAATTCTCAAGAACACTAAGTTTGGCTTTAGAATAAAAAATGTAACTGAAGGAAATGTTGCGTGTTTCTTTTGATCCATATACATATGAATGGGTCGAGATTGTGGTTATTAATGTGTTTATGTTACTTGTCTAATGGGCTTAATAAAGAGATAGTTTGAAGGGAGATGGGTCAAAGAGTGAAATGAATGGAATGTTGCTTAAGGTGTTATTTTATTCATAAAACAATCTAAATCATTTTGTTCAAAATTTAGAATATTAATGAAATAATCTATTCTTTTCAATCATATTTATGGAAAAAATTTAAATTTTTAACTGGTTTTATGGTACTAAGTTCATAGCATGAAGTAAAAACTATGACCCTTCAAACTAGTTGAATACTACATGCTTAAGAAGAATTTGACTATTGCATAGTGGTTTTCGTATAGAAGCATTTGACTATTAGTTCAATGCCTAAGAATATCTTTCAGTAATGATAAAATATGGAACTTTTGTGACCAATATCGATACCATCAATAATGTACATTTATATGAATGAATACATAATATTTTCTTGAAAAGCATCAAGAAACGAAACATTCCAATTAAGTTTAATGACAATCTTCTTCAGGGATATTTCATTTATTTACTCTTAACATATACTCTTATTGATTAGTATGCCTATTTGAAAAGGTTTTCTAATGGCTTACCAAGAATTTCTATGTTGACATGAAACTCTATGTCCATGGTTTTATTTTCCTTTACTTGAATCTGTTTGTTTATATCACCTGATGTTTATTATTGGACCAGGTGACTCAAAGGTAATTGCTGCTGTTTATGGACCGAAAGCTGGAACTAGGAAGAATGAAAATCCTGAAAAGGCTTGCATTGATGTCATTTGGAAGCCAAAAGCAGGGCAAAGTGGTGAGTCATTTTTTTAGATGTATCTGCAATGTACCTGCGCACGCACGTGTGTGTTATTTACTTGTTTATTGTCTGGGTCTACTTTGATGATTAGGGAAACTGGAGAGGGAGTATGAAATGGTACTGAAAAAGACCTTGCAGAGCATCTGCCTTTTGAATGTTAATCCTAATACAACAACATCAATTATAATTCAGGTATGATTATCAAAATAAGCAATGGGTTGTCAACATTTAGGGTTGTTATTGAATCTTTCCCCTTTACAATTACTATAACTTTCTACTTTTTTTTTAAAACAGGGTATTATGTTAATTTCAAATACTGGTTTTCATTTATAATTGAGATATACTATTTATTTTCTTGCATTTTTGACAGCCATTGCCCTTATCCTTTATGTGCAGGTTGTCAATGATGATGGTGCTGTATCCTCTGTGGTTGAACGCAGATCTGTCTAGTTGATCTGTTTATATTTTTCTTTTTTAAATCTTTTTTGGTGCTTCTTGACTGAGTTTACTTTTAGCTCCTTCCATGTGCAATAAATGCAGCCTGCGCTGCTCTTGTAGATGCCGGTATTCCTTTAAAGCATCTTGCTGGTATGATCAAGTTTTGGAACTTATGACCAAGTTCCTTAGTTTTATTTGTTGCATATTTAACAAATTTACATAATGGTTTACTTGTTATTTTAGTTGCGGTATGTTGTTGTATGGCCGAAAGTGGACACATTTTACTCGACCCCAGCAAGATAGAAGAAGAGGTTTGTATTTTTTTAAGGCAAATATCAGATGAAGCCCTATGGACTTTCATGATTTTCGCATAAAAGTCCCATAATTTTTTTAATAAATAAGTTCTTTACCATACTAATCTTTAATCACATGGTCCTTTCTACATAAAACTGACTACTTTTGCTGACATGGAATGCCATTTTGGCTACTTTTATTGACATGATGCCATGTATGTTAATTTTGCTGTTATCGACATAATAAGTTAAGAAAATTTATTTAAAAAAATTGTGGCTTATATGCAAAAATTTGATAGTTTATAGGTTGTCCTGACCGGTTACCGTCAAAATATGTGGTGAAAACTGAAAAGGACCTTTTTCTTTAAAGATAAGTTAAAGTACATTCATGCATAAACATGATCGGGGAATTATCTTGGAAGAAATTGGAAGTATATAGGGTTCTTTTTTTTCTCTCTGATGTTGCTTGATTTTCTGCTATATAAGTGGTAACTTTTTTACTTTTTCTTTTTTGGAATTTAAATGTAGAGTACCTTTTTCTAAAAACGTTTGGCCTTTAACCTCAGAAAGTGAAGGCATTTATATATTTGGTCTTCCCAAACTCGACAGTTTCTGTGCTTCCACAAGGTTCATTAGCAGGTGAAGTTATGGAACACGGAATTATTACATCCGTTACACATGGTGTTATGGCAGGTAAGACTCAGACCGCACTTCTCTTTAGACTTATTTCATGGTTACTTATCGAATTCGTAAATTTTTGTGTTAAACAACTATTCTACTGTCTGGGATGGGGGTGGTTAGTAGCATCTCTTGAAATAAGTTCAGCGAAATGAAATAATTCAGAATTAAATCTGCTGTAACAAAACAGGCTGTAGAAAATAGTGTTCAGTTTGTTTTTTTCAATAATCAGAATCAAATCATCATTTTGAGTAAGCTTTTCTCAGTCTGCCTATTCCAAAACAGATTTTCTGACCATGAAATAATCAGACCGCTTCCATTCACAATCGAACATGATTGATTACCTGTGCTTGGAGATGCAAAGCGCAATAATCAGATAATCAGTTTGTAAACACAATCTTTCTACCACCATCATTTCATTTAAATGTAACATTTGCTTACTTTTTTTGCACAGTTGATGATTACTTCAGCTGTCTAAAGCTCGGCCGTGCTGCTGCAGCCGAGTTGTCAGATTTCGTGAGGAACACTTTAAAGTTGAAAGCCGGGAACGATCCATCTAAAGCGGGTTGATCCGTTAGTTGTGACATGGTTATTGTTAATTTAAGAATGAGAAAGGAGAATCTTACATTTACCCTAAAAAATCAATTTTGTTGTAACAACTCCTATGTTTTTCAAATCTTATTATTATTATTATTATTATTATTATTATTATTATTATTATTATTATTATCATTATTATTTTTTTTTTTTGGTATTATGTTCTAACTAGTAATGACTTTGTTGACAATCTGGTAAAACCGATTGGCATATCGTATTAAGAGTAAGTTTTATTATCATTCAGATTCTTAATTTATTTTATTCTTATCAAGAAGCAATTTAATTAATTAATTAGTCGCATTTTCATTTAAGAATATGAATCAAATCAAGAGCAGGTCATCGTTGTTCTTATGCATATGATTTTTGGTACTTGTCATTTATGTTTTTCTATTATATTTTATATTTTTGGATATATCTTGTTGTCCACTAAGAAACTTGACAACTAATGACTTTTAGACCATTAGTTATGGTCTTACCTTTCCCTTTTCTTTCTTTTGTCATGTCGGTGTTATATTAATATATAATATACGTGTAATATATGAGTTGGTTTAAAAAAATAATAAATTTTAAATAATTATAAAACGTATATGAAATAAGAATATAAAAAAATGATGATAGATGGTTAAAATTAGGAGCCATAAAACCTTATTATTTAAATTAAAAATGATTATTTAATATTTTAGAATGATAAAACTTAGAATTTAGTTAATATTATATTTTAAGATATTATAAAGAGTGAATATGATATTTGTAAATGAAGGTGAGCATTCGATATTTTATGATTTAATAGTGACATTATACTCAATATTGAATCCAATTTTAATAAAAAAATCAAAAATAAATTTTAATGTTTATCAAAGGTTAAAATTTAATAAATAAAAACCTTATCTAAATCCAATTGTTAATATTATCTAATATATTTATGGAAGTTAGGCTATTATTTATGGGTATCAAATTTTCACTTAATTTTTGGTTTAACCATTAAAGTTTTTTTTAAATGATTTAACCACAAAATTTTGTTTGGTTTCTATTTATTCCTTAAAGTTGTATTTTGTTTGTGATCTTACCCTTTTCATTTCTTGCAACCGGTTTAACAGGTTAATATACATTTTTAAAAAAATTAACTTTGAAGGTATTACTAATCAGATGAAGACGGTGTTCTTCATATCTTCAAACTAAAAACATAAAAAGCTTAAAACCCTAAGCAAATGAATCAAATCGATGAATAAACACGCAAGGAAATAAATTTGTGATGAGATGAGCAGCCCACATCGATTATACACAAGCTAGAAGATGAAGATGAACAGATTTATGAAGATGAAGATGAATATATCTATGAAGATGAAGATGAATAGATTCAAACTAAAAACAGATTTATACACACACCTACACATCGATGAAGATGAAGACGAAGAACCCGCTTGATTTCCAACATCGATGAAGACGAAGACGAAGAACCCGCTTGATTTCCAACATCGATGAAGACGAAGACGAAGAACCCGCTTGATTTCCAACATCGATGAAGACGAAGACGAAGAACCCACTTGATTTCCAACAGCGGTGGCGGTTGCGACAGTGTTAGGCAGTTGCGGCGACGTTAGGCAGTGGCGGTTGCGGCGGTAGTGAGAGAGAGAGATAGGTGATGTATGACAGAGAGAGTTCCATCTTTGATCTTCATCTTCTAGAGAAAGAGAGAGAGAGAGAGAGTTCCATCTTCGATCTTCATATTCTGGAGAGAGAGAGATGTGATGTTTGACGGTTGCGGCTGTGGCCGTAGGTAGCGGTGGCGACGCGGCGGTTTCTAGAGATAGATGAAGAGGAGTGGGGATTAGGGTTTGAGTCTTAGAAGAAGGGAAGGGGGCTGTAATGGGGGTGTTTGGATGAGAGTTAGAAGGTGTTTGACATAGTTAACCAGATTATCAATAGATTAGGGGTTGTTTGGTTAGTTTTAACCTGATATAATAGGTAAAAATAGTTAAACTGGAAGGTAAACAAAACTTTATAGTTAAATCATTTAAAAGATTTTACTGGTTAAACCGAAAAGTAATAAAACTTTAATGATAAAACTCATATTTCACCCTTTATTTATATTTGAGTGTGTTGTACTTCCCTTTTATCTCTTACCCTTCTAGCAAAACTCTTTACCTTTTCCATAAAGTGGGAATAAGAGAGGGAAAGAAAAGTAGAAGAGAAATGAAAATAAAAATAGAGAAAAAAGAAAAAAGATAGCTTGGTAGACCAGAGGAGGTTACTCATAACACCTGAAATTATTTAAAAACTTTTTTATAAAAGTAGATTTGTTAATTTAACTACACACAATTACAATTCACAATCAAGGGAAATCAGTGAAGGTAAAGTAGAATACTCTCGTGTCTCATTTTTACTCTCTATACTACTCTATAGTTTATTTCGAAATAATTGTTTATTTTTAAAAGCGATTAATCATGATTTATTAGATTTTTCTATTTTATCTTAACCAACGTTCGACTCACGCAACGTTTTTTCCCTTTTTTTTGTTTCCTCTTTCGACCCAACCCTCAATCTTACGGTAAGTTCTAAAATAAATCTAAAATCACAATAAATTGTTTATCTAAAATGACAAAAAAAACTTTATTAATATATATATTTTTGAAAAGTATTTTTAAATTTTAGAATGATAAATTTGTAACATTTATATAAGATATAAATTTTTCCTTGATAGAACTCTTTTTAATTAACCATGTCATTTGGAGTTACGATTCGAAAAATATAATAAGAGAAATATCTTCTTACCTTAACTTAAAAAATCTTCACAATTAAAAAATTAGTCATGTATTTGAGTTATTATCAATAATGTATATATTTATAACTAATTAAATATAACTAAATGACATAAATCCATACAAATTTTTCTAATAAAAATTATCAATATTAATTTTTTTATTAATATTTTTCATAATTTTATTATAAATCCCGCCGCATCGCGCGGGTTAAAAAGTGCTCGTTTTATACATTTACATGTAAAGGTATAAATGAGATTCTATTAGCTTAAAATTGCATTAATCGTTTAAAATAGAAAAAGTGTTATTAACAACACCTAAATTAGAGTGAGTGGAGACGTGGAGTGAAGTAACCATGTCGTTATAGTGAATTTCGACCACGCCACCATGACGTGTGTTGTTTGGTGACTTGGAAAATTGCCAAAAAATGCATGGAAACTACTTGTTGCTCGGTGTGGGGTTTGGGCGCACGCCGTGTGCCCTTCGACACAGCTCGGTGTGGGGCATGCCAGATCATGCAGACGCGTTTTCGTTCTTGCTATGCGGCGCTTGAATCTTGGTTTATGGAAATTATCATTTCTTTAATTAAGATTAGGGCAACATTTTGGTGTTTGGTTGTGATTATAAATAGAGGGCCTAGATTTTAGTCATTGTATACTAAATTTGTAACTATCTCTGATATCAGTAATAAAATATCTCCGGTTCCTGCCTGTGAACGTAGGTTGATACACCGTTAACCAAACCACGTAAAACCTCTGTGTTCTTTACTGCTTTATTTTTTTCCCGTTTGCGCATAACAACGTGCCACACATGGTAGATGTGTGGCTTGATAATGATGATGAGATTAGCAATCGTGTGGTGAGTTTTTCCCCTTTTGGTTTTTATCTTTTGAATGATGGGTTATATGAATATATGATATGTGAGTCTTACAATTTGGAACAATGGCTACTGATTACACCTTAGTTTGTATTGTTGTGTGTGTTCACGTTGCTCTTAGGTGTTGTTACACTTATAGACTACTTAGACTCGAAATATTTTTGTCATTATAATATTTACATATAGAAGTTGTTTTATTATTGTAACAATACCTAACTTAATACTGTTAACTGCATAAATAATTTTTAGTTCTAACAATACGGTGTTATGAGTACTTTTCTCCGATGAAAAGATGTGAGTCACTTTTTTGACAAATTAAGAGACCTAAATACGATTAAGTTTTTGGATCCTATGTATAACTTCTGTATAGTGTAGGGTTCTATGTATAACTTTTGTATGTATTTACAAAGATGATAATGCTATGCTAACCCCAATGGGTATTACAAATATCAAACATGGTATCATACCTATGATCATAATCCGCTGCGCATAGTTTGCCCGTGGTTATTGTCTGTGCGAACTCCGCCGTCAATCACCTTCTGGTTCTCTTTCCGCCGCTGCTTAAGGCTCTTATAACTTTCAACTTTTTTCTTTTCCGGTGGAGAACACTCTCAAGTTGAGTCAAACATTACTCATGATGTTTCCACACAAAAATCAGAATATAACCTACACACGAAATTAGTTTTGATTTAAATTTATGATCCTAGTTTGACTTTTACAACTAAACATGACTAATATTACAATCACAACTTGAGAGGATTCTAATCCTGTCTAATCATATCATTGACCTTCAAAGCAACTGTTAAAAGCTTACATTACCCAAGTTCAAAGCACAGGATAGACAAGACGACAATTAAGAACTTTTGTTACACTTAAGTGCCTTCAATTTTTATCTATTATTAAACTATGTTCTTTTTTAAGCACAAATTTGACCCATTATATACGATATATAACAATTATTTTTTATACCAATGGTCGCCCTCAATCCTGTGTCAGAACGTATTCTTGACTTAGCAAAAAGCCAAAAGCAAAATAGTTTAATGAAGAACGACAATTATGTAAATTGCGAATCTATTCAACGATAGCTCATAATTCTGCCAAAATCTTATTTATTTCTTTTATGACTTGGTAAAATATTACAAGTTATGTACTCTCAGAGCACATGAACTAATAATACGTATCACTGCAATCACTAGTAAGAAAAAAAGAGAAAAAAAAAAGCTCACTTTGGTTCATTGTCCGGCTCACGAGCCTACTTTTCATAAACTTGATCAAGAGCCCTTATAATAGTACAACCGCATCACGAGCAATTCTAGACTTAAGACCCTCCGCATCAGAGAGGATACCCGAGATTGAGTTCAATGGGGTATCATGGGAACACCATAATTGCACTTTGGGTTCCATTTGGTTCTCAACCCATCTAGTCCTCCAACCCGATGTTTCCCTCTCACATTTAATATATTTAATATATATTTTATTAATATTTGATATGGGGTTGAATATGGTTGGATGTGGGGGTTTGTGGGGTAAGTTGGGTTGAAGGTGAAAGATGATATGGATGCTAATGTGACAGTGGGGTAAGTTGGATAACATGGGTTGGATGCGGATGGTCTAATAACGAGATCGTTATCATACTATACCGCGTGCTCTCACACACATAAAATTGAGACTTTTATTTTAAAACAGAGGTTTGATTCTTTCTAATGTATAGATCACTTTTACATGTTTTGAAGCGAATAACGGACATGTTGGTTATGTTTATCCATAAAGTAGGAGGATTGTATCCCATAAATTCTTTATATTATATGACTATTAATTTAACGTTACATATAAATAATACTAATTAAAGGGTTTTGGGTTAGTTGTATCAAGGTGCGATTAAGGTGTCTCCCTCGTTAAGGTTGTAGGTTCAAGTTCTCCTAGGACATATTAAGGTGTATATTAGAATATGTGTGTGTGTTTGAGAGCCACTCTTAATGCGAGTACTGCGAAAACCAACATTAGTTATTGATTAAAATAAATCAATGACCAATGCAAATGACGGTTCATTATTGACGCATTAACGAGGGTATTTTGGAAAAATCAGGTTTCACTCTTTAATGATTGTCCATCCGGACGCAATTCACGGTTGGAAAAATTAAAAATATATAAAGGACCAAAACACCTCTGTTAATGATAAATGATGATTACAAATAGTACTTACGATACTCGTTTTAAGAATGATTCTCAAATAAACATTTCATATATAACACCGAAATAAAATTTATAAACAATATAAACGATAAAATACATTAATTGATGCGAATGATAGCATGGTGTCATAAGGACAACCAAAGGGAGACAAAGGCGGCCAATGAAAGAAACAAATTAAGAAGCTACTAAAATATGGACCATATATGCAATTATGTTTTGATTTTATTAAATTCTCTTAAATTATAATTTCTGAAAGTGACCAAAAATATCTCTCATAAAATGAACAAACCAGCACCATATGTAATATGTCATACAAAACTCAATGAATTACATAAAATTGTTCCAAATCCCTCTTTTGATCCTTACCTTCTTCATCTTCTTCATTTATAATGTTATTGCTCAACAAAACTTGACCGATTCTACCATTAATGTCGTGCATCCGGTGCATCCTAATATCATTATCATCATTGGGGTCCTATGCACTACATTCTGTGTAACGTTTCTCATACTCGCTTTCATGAAGTTCTGTCATTCGGATGTAATGATCCAAGCGCCTACTGTGATTCGTAGATCAAGGTCTCGATATTCGGGGATCGACAAGAAAGCAATTGAGTCTTTGCCGTTTTTTAGATTTTCCTCACTTAAGGGGTCTAAAGAAGGGCTAGAATGTGTTGTGTGCTTGTCGAAGTTTGAAGATTCCGAGGTTTTAAGGTTGTTGCCTAGGTGTAGGCACGCGTTTCATATGACTTGCATTGATCAATGGCTAGAAAGTCACTCGACTTGTCCTCTTTGTCGATATAAATTCGACTTGTCAGATGTTACCGAGTTCACTTTCACGAATAGTTTGAGGTATACTCAAGACGAGGGTTTGAATAACCTCGAAATCTTTATTAAGAGGGAGCAAGATGGTTCTTCTAGATCATTGAGGTTTAGTTTTGGAAGTAGTTTTAGGAAATTTGGAAAAAGTCCTAAAGAAGATGTCTTGATTCAATATGGAGATCAAGGGTTGTTGGATAAGCATAAACATAGGATCATTGTATCCGACATTGTTTGTAAGAGCCGTTGGAGTGACGTGAATTCCTCGGATTTAATGTTTTTGAACTCAAAGATGATTAATGAAGTGTCAAGCAAGCGCTTTTCGCCTTCAAATAGTGGAAGATTTGAAATAGATATTGAAAAAGTAGCGAAGTTTAAGGAGGATATGGAAAGGAGAAGATTGTATGAGATGAAGATCGGGAAAACAACAGATAGCGGTGAAACATTAGGTTCAACTTCACTAGACATTCCTAGAGTTGAAAAACCCGAGGAGTCCGAATGTATAGAAAAGAGATCGATGTCAGAGATTACAAACGTCTCAAGATTCAGAGAATCCGGAAGCTCATATTGGGCAAGTAACATGAAAGACGAAAAGTTACGAAGCGTTTGGTTGCCAATGGCAAAGAGGACCATTCAATGGTTTACAAACCGCGAGAGGAAGTCCTTTGAATCAAGAACTTGACTGTATTCTAAGCTCGTTGGTCGCCTTGTCGGTTTTCACCATTCTAGAATGTATCATCTAGATCTAATTCATACAGTATGATCAGATCTAAACACCGGAGTGTGTTAGATCTACTTACAGTGAAAAGAAAAGAAAGTGGGATTTAGTATAAAAAAATCCAAAAAGTTGATATAAATATTCTCTATGTATTTAGTTAAATGAGTTCTTAAGACAATTAAGCACAAAAAACAAGTTCGGTAACACAAGATTAGTTTGCACCCAGAATTTCAAGTTTAGTATAAAATTCCAAGATCACGCAGCTGGTTTTTAATAGTTGGGTCCAGATGCGATGGATTTATGTCTGGTGGTGGTAAAGTTTTTGGTGAATAAGGATGACAAAAATACCTGATCTCAACAGGAATACCCGAATCCAAAACTTTTGGGATAAGATTTGGGAGGGTCATGGTTATGGGACTGGGTATGAGATTTATTTCAAAAAATTTCACAGGTTTGGGACGGTTATGGTTTTAATCAATAACCACCCATATACCCGATTCTGAACCATTTATATTTTTATAATTTTATTATTGATATATAATATATACTAGTTTAGATACTAGTGTAAACACACGGGTAACCATAATTATTTATGTGAAAATATTTTTTATATATTCATTTAACTAATTAAATATATGATTGTATTGTATGAGCGAAAGAAGAGCTCGACCCGAAAACAGTTTTAAGATTGATGTATAATTTAATTACGATAACAATTATAGTGTGTGTGTATATATATATATATATATATATATAATAAACATAGATAAGGACAAGAAATTTGAATGTGTATAATGTTTTATTATTGATGCAGATTAGGATTTAATATATTTATTTCTATATTAATATAATGAATACTTTTGAACAACAGGTCATAATCTAATTTTAACTAAATGAAATATTAAGATCATCTAACTAAATTGATAAAAATAAGTCTTATTAAATTGATGAAAATTAGTCTTTTATTTATATTCGTAATTTTAGTAAAATTCGAATTAATTATGTATAATGATTTAATAAATATAGATAATTAAAAATACCTATAATATGTAGAAGATCTACATTAAATTACCATAAGGATTAATTTAGCAGGATAAGATTAAAAATTATACAACAAATGAATAGGTTGTATAAGTATAAATACTTTGATTGTGAAAACGTTGATTTTATTTGATAAATATTATTATTCCTTATCTTTTTGTAATTTTACATAAATACATATTGTGCAAAAGACAATAAAAATGATTAAATCGTAAATTCAACCACATACAATAATGATAATCCAAATGAACGTTTAAATTACAGGATAACATTATAGTCCCCACTTCTCTTTGACACTTCGGTGAAGAACGCCGTTTTATTCCATGTAATGATTTAAAATAGATTATAATGAAATTCAGACAGTTTAAACATTGCATGGCCTCGTATTACAGTTATTAAATGTCAGACTTGTTGAAAGCTGATGTTGCTAGAAAATGAAAGTTTTAAAAAAAGTCAACTCATTGTTTAACGTGATTTGCATGAAGTTTTAGAAAGCAAAATTTTATTTAGAAAAAATGTAATTGACTAAGAATATAAATGGGATACCCAATACACGTTGGTGTACACGCGACCCTTATGATTATTTGGTAATGAGATACCAGACGAGATGAGACCGGATATGAGACATGGTTTTATAATAGGGTATGGGGTTGGGATGACCAATACCCATCTTATTTGGCAGTGGTTGAGGATTGCCATGAAAGACTTTGATAAGTTCCGTGCTCGTCTTCCAAACTAAATAACCCTAATCGTGTAATCATGGTTGAGGACTTTGAGGATTTCCATGAAGGACTTTGATAAGTTTTGTATGAAGGTATGCATTCTTTGATTCACTCTCATACCTCTTTTGTTTCTTGTTGATATTTTGAAAGATCTCCCTTCATTTCTTAATATCATTCTGAAATCCTTTCTTAAAACATTTCATTTGATTTGTTCTGGATGATAATCATCCTATACTATTATGTGGTAATCAATATAATATCTTTGATTGATTCCTTTTATACTCTAAAGATTGAATTGCCTCATGAGTGAGAGAGTGTAGTCATTTTATACTCCTATGGTCAATCCAAAACCAGAAGGACCTGCCCCAGAAGCTCACCATATACTAGAAAGAAATAGTAAGGGTTACTTACTAGGTCATTTAGGTGATCAGAATCAGTTATGTTAGGATACTGATTGGTGTGCAGAGAGATAAAATAAAAAAAGAGGGATGAAACAGGAAATGAGGGTGCATATGATCAACAACTTTCTTTAAGCATTCACGATTACACCATTCTTTACAAATAATTTTTGATTATTCATATTATTTGATTGATCAAATCTTTCTTGACAATCATTTCCAGCATATTTTTTCTTGAAAATCGTTCATGTTGGTTAAAATAAATAAATAAGTGTCCTATAATTTTTGGAAAGAGAGATCGAGTGAGGAGTTGAAAAATAAACAGAGAGCTGTGGGTGAGATAGAATAAAAAAAATAAGATCCTTACCAAACCATATAAATCTAGGTAGCCACATATGCTATTCGTTCTCATTCGTTGAGATTCGGTATTAAATAAGACATAATGAATCCAATGATGCAATGCACTATATAACCCTACCCAACTACTCAATAATCTCCTAAAAGATTATTGTTTCAACTTCACGCGGAGAATTAGCACATTTTTTATATCTCATTGGAGATTGTTGATATTGAAACAGGGAGGACAAGCTGATCCGGTCCCGACTTATGCACTTATAAGTCTAGCTTATTCAATATTAATTTCATTTCATAGGACACGTTATGGAGTATCACAAGTATCTAGTCTGTGAGACTAAAACCGAAACATCTTGGAGTGATATCTTGTGTGATATTTACAATGATTAGATGGAAATTCAACCATAATCAACACTATGTCAGTTCTGAATGTAGGTCACACAGTTTTAGACCGTTGTGTTAACGAGAATCTACATGATCTCGGATTTACCCTTTCATGCTCACATCTTTCTAACATACTCAATACCACTTTCATGCTGAGAAATTTCATATGCATTATGTTCATGCCAATCTATGACCATCAAGGGGGAGATACACGCCAATGACAATTTCTCAACTATATTCCTCTCCAACGGTTATGTGCTGCCTAAGTTCTTCAAAGCAATGGTAAAGCAATGATCTCAAAGGACTTCCTCGTTGTCTTATTCCAAATACACAAATATATTAATGGCTTGGACTATTTAGTCAGGGAGCACAATATTGATATAGATACTAGATGCCTTAACAACAACAAGATGATAGCATTGTAGAGTAACGGAAGATATCCTTCATCGTTACATCACATGAGGAAGATATAGTGTATTGAGGGGGAGTCAAAGAAGTTTGGCTTTGATTTCGTAAGATTTAAGTTAACCCGACTTTGAGTTCGAAAGATTTACATCAATCAAGTCAAGGTTATGCCCAAAGGACATGGAGGAAAGTACAATGAATACTACGAGGAGCAACGAGCACAATCAGGGTGTGTCTATGAATAGAGATTATAGTCCTACATACTATGCACATGTTTCTCACCTCTCATTCCCAAGTGTCATGGTTCTTCGGAGGTCAATCCGTCTAGTGTTCAATAGAAAATGATTGACCCCTTCAATGGGGATACCGTGAATTTCTGGGCAATATTTACAAACAAGATGCAAAATAAATAGCCACCAAACTTGCTTGACACATGCCTATCCCTTGAAGCAATTGGAACTACTCTTGGCATATTCAACAAGCTGATGTGGTGCATCTTGATGTGCTTCTATCACTACACTGAAAGAAGCTTTATTAAAAATTAAAGAGGGTTATTGCTAATCTAGATTTACTAGCTCGGTCCATTCGGTTAATCCTATTCCCATAAAGCTTCAATAGAGTGCAGATGGTAAAAAGAATATTTGCATAATCAAAAAGGAAAGTTTGTTCAAGGTTGTCAAAGTTTACTTTTCAAATCAAGATTCTTATCAACATCTCACAGCTCAAGATGAGAATATTTTCTGAAGACAAAAAGAGAGAAAAGATTGATTGAAGATTCATCAAATGCCAAAACGACGCAACAACTTTTATTTCTATACAAAGGAGGAGATTGTTAGGATTTTATATTGTATAGAAATATAAATTTTGTAACATTCTCGATTTGGGCCTAGTTGTAGTTAATACGTGAGTGTACGAGGTTAGCGTAATAGACGAATAATTGAACGAGTAAGTGTAAATATATATACTAGATGCAAGTTTTAAATGAAAACATGTGTTTTGTGTTATGTGTGTTAGTTGTGTGTAAGTATGTATATGTATATATATTGAATAAATATATATATGTGTACTACTTGAATTAAAGAAAGAAAGAATTAAGAAAAGAAAAATGAAAAGAGAAAAAGAAAAAGAAAGAAAATAATAGTTATTTTCATCCAGAGGCGGTTGCCTCTGGATAAGTTTGAGATAAGATATATATGTGTGTTGTGTTATTTGACTTACAAAAGTCAAATATAGAGAAAGTTGCAAAGCAAATACACAAACACAACTCTCTGCTCTCGAAAGATCTTGAAGAAGAATTCATAAAGTTTGGTGATTTGAAGTTCTAAACCTAAAGCAAGGTTAGTATGATGATTGTAGAATGAAATATATGTATATTATGCTAGAAACAAGTGGGTTCTATGGCTGGAAGTTAAGTTGGAGTTGAAAACTCCATGGTTGAACATGAAGCTCACTTTATAAGTGGGTTTCTCATGTTTGATGTTTTTTAAATGGTGTTAAGGTGTTCATAAGATTCATATAAGTGGTATATGAAGTTTAGAAGTGTTTAAAGAGTGAAAAAGACAAGTTTGGAAATCTGGGTTTTTGAGAATTGTAACTGAAAGTCGGATGAAAGTTGATGAAGAAGAAGGTGAAAGTCCGGAAAACACGTCGTCGCGGCGCGACAGGCTATGGTCGCGGCGCGACACTATGCGAAAATGAACCATGCGACCTTTTCTTGGTCCGACCTCCGGATGAGTGGTCCGACAGTCGGATGACCCGTCCGAAAGTCGGATGGTTCAAAGGTTCAATGGTCCGACTTTCGCATGGACCTTTTCCGTGAACTGACTTTTATACTCGTCGCGGCGCGACACACTCTACCGTCGCGGCGTGACGGGGCCTTTTCAGCAAGGGTTTGTTTTGGTTAACATATTCTTGTTGATTAAGTTATGTAGCATTCCAAGCAAGTTTTATAAGTGGTTTAAAACTATTAAGAAGGTTGTAAGTGTTCTAGAAATAGAACCTAACGCATGCAAACGCTTAACGCGATTGCCGATGTTTTAGGTGAACGTGTCAGCTGAGCCAGAATAGAGTGAAAGAAAGCTGTAAGCGAAACAGGTGAGTGCTTACTTTCATGAGACTCAGTATGATTAAGTCTTGCTTGTAAGATGACTATGTGAATGTGTGAATGTGCATGAGTGTATGACTAACCTGTTTATGCAGGTACGCTTAAGAAGATGAGTGTAAGTTTTTGAATGATGTTACGATTGCTTGTAAGATGTATAGTAGGTGCATGCCAGCGGGTCCAGAATGGAACCGCTTAGTTAATATTGATGATGTGCATGAATGATGAATTGTATGATGATGCATGTGAAAGAATGAATGAATGATGGATCCCGATGGGATCCTATGAATGATGTATGACTATGTGATGAAAAGATGGATCCCTGTGGGATCGAATGTATGTATATGTGTATGCGAACGTCTGCAGACAACGTGATGGAGGGTTAAGGTCAGCCGACCGGCTGGATCCTAACAGGACTTCGGTCATTTCTGGATTCACGGTGATTCGGGGTGCATCCCGGATCGAGGTTCTGCAGAACCGCCGTGCCTTAACATAAGACCGTAATCAGCCAGGACCTGGCCGTGATTACTCGGGAACCCTGTGTTCTGTATAAGATGCTTGGTGGACTGCTTTATGCTCCCCCACCAGCATATTGGTTGTGACTGATCCCCCAGTCTGAGTTGTTGCGCAGGACTGGCTCTCCTGCAAGACATGACTCTTACTGATCTTGTCAGCACACCGCTATGTGTTAAGCTAGCAATGTGTGCTTATGTACGATAAGATGTGTACGATACGATATGTATGATATGATATGTACGATGTGTATGATGCATGAGTTACCTTATTGATGCTTATGCTAAGTATGTACTCACTAGCTAGTGTAGCTAATGGTACTATGATTTCCCTTTTCAGGTAAAGATTAGATGGCCTGCGAGGCGAGGGACTTATGGGAATGTATTACCCCTTGTGGGTGGAACACTTGTATTTGAATGTTGTAATGTATGTATGAAACTATGGTCGATTCCTGTATGTTAGGTAACACCAACGAATGTTTTGGAAACAAGACGATGTAATTAACTGTTTGTTAATATTAAAAAGAAAAATTTCCGCTGCTAAACCTGAGTTTGCACTAAAGCAACTGTTTTCAGAAACGGTGTTACAAATTTACATTGTGGGTGAAGTTTGTGTAAAAAGCAAATATAAGGGGCTATCATATAAATACTCTATGAGTATATATAGTATATGACTAAATTTAACAAATCAGTTGTGTGCTTAATGTAATAAAGAAGTGTGTGTTTATTACACTAGGCATCCTTAGTGTTTATTACACTAGGCATCCCTATTGTTTATACAAAGGGGGAGATTGTTAGAGGTATATCACTTTTCACATTCTAGGTCTTTAAACTACGTTTATTATACTAGGCATCACTATTGTTTATATTTTGTTACGCTAATTGCCCCTGTCACTTAAAAAGACGATTATACCCCTCTCATTTGAATTTATTATATTATTTTTAGTTTTATCTATTTAAATATTATTAAGTTATATTAAAATAATTTAACACATGTTAATTATTATTATATATAATTAATAATCTGCTAGTTTCTACCAGCACCTGCTACCACCAAACCACCAACTTCCACCACCTTCTACCACCCATCGATCACCCTGAACCAGCAAGAACACCAAGAAATCTCAAATCGGAAGCACCAAAAATCCCAAATCAGAACCACCACTGGAAACCAAAACCACCCTTACCACCAAAAACCTCCAACCACCATTTCTAAAGCCACCAGATATCAAAGATCATGAAAATCATATACATGTAAATCAGAATCAGAATCAGAATCAACCAAAAATAAAAATCATTTACCAAAACCTAATATATTCAAAAGCGTAATCAACCAAAACCTAATCATCGCTGCCCACATAACATCCTGAATAGATCCAAGAAAAAAGGAGTAGAAAAAGAAGATAAAGGAGGTGATTGTGGCCGTAAAACCCTAGATCTGAGGCGTCGATGAATCCAATTGAATGTAGTTGTGGTCTTTTACGGTGACGGGAAGATGGGCGGTGGTGGTGGTGGTGATGGTCCTCTTCACCGATTGTGATAGTGGGTGGTGGTGACGCAGCAGAAAAGGGAGAGAGATGGTGGGGACGGTAGTGGAGAAGAAGGGAGGAGAAGGTGATCATGTGTGTGACAACGGAGAAGGAGGGGAGGGTGATAGTGGTGGTCCACGGTGGAGGTACAACTGAAACGGAGAAGAAAGCAGGTGGGTGGGTAGCAGTGGTGGGCTGTAGGTAGCCGTGGTGGCTAAGGAAAGAGGGGGGGGGGGGCACAGGGTCACAGTAGAGAGGTGATAGGGTGGTGTTCGTGAGCGGCGATGATGAGTGGCTGTGGTGAGAGTGGGTTCTCTGGTGAGGATGGCGGCTGCGGTGGCCTGAGAGAGGGAAAGTCGCCGGCTTAGAGAGAAGAGAGTGGTGGAGCCATGGGACTGTAGGGTTAGGACGGTAGGTGTGTGTGTGTGTATATATATATATATATTAGTGTACATACAACATAATATGTAATATTATTTAATAATTTTAATAAGTTTTTTGAATTATTTGAATTAAGAAAAATATTTAAAAAAAAGAAATAAGGGCATCATAGTCTTTTTAAGTGAATAAGGGTATTTTAGTCGTTTTAGTTGCATCAGAGACTATCAGTGAAATAAAATGCAATGAATATGGACACCTAGCGTAATAAACGTAGTTTAAGGATCTAGGATGTAATAAGTGACATACCTCAAGGACCAAATATGTAATTAACTCATATATATATATTGTGAAAAGTTCATTTGAGAACAATTTTTATTGCGAGAACCGCGAGAACCAATCTTAGCACCATGCCACACCCAATCCCCCACGCTCTTCATCCATGAATTCCATTATCCAAGAACAGCTAAGATTGGTTTTCACGGTTCTCGCAATAAAAACGGTTCTCAAATGAACTTTCCCATATATATATATATATACATATATATATAATGTTTAAAGTCAAATTTCTCAAATAAATATGCATTTGTATCCAATTGAACTTTCTTACATTAATATGCATATCAATAAGATTGTTTTTTTAACATACACGATCGTCACGTACGTTTTATTAAATAAAAAGAGAACGGAAAAAACTAATACAATGAAATGACTATTATATTTTATGTAAAATCATCTATTAAAGTATTATAAGCATCTTTTATGGACATATATACATGTTAGAGATATCATCTATTTGATTGATAATATTATATGTATTATAAAACGATTTATTAAAGATATTATATCTTTTATCAAGAACATTATCTATTTTACGAAACTATTAAAGTGCTTGATTGATTACATTTTGACGTGAAAAAGTTGGAAGGGTTAAGTTAGATTTATAATTCTAGTTTTGTGTTATAATTCCCATGTATATCTATTTAGAAAAATCGATTTTGTAGAATAAGATAAATCTCCGATTCCGCATGTGGATCCTCGATACATGACGGGGATGGGGATGCAAGTCAATTCCCCAGCAGAGATGGAAACTGGGGGTGGGGAACGGGGATGGGGAGATCCGGATTCTATATTCCATTTTTTTCTTTTTAGTTTGAGTGAACACCCGGTATCCAATCCATCAGGAGAAGAACCAAAACGGAATGGTTCCGAGTACTTAAAACTAAGAGGGGATGAGCGATCCCCGATATCCCAACCCCGTTGTCATTCATAATTGTACGAGTATGAGGGAATGGTTCCGTTGTCATTGCATATATTTTTAATTCTTTTGGAACTATGTTGAACAATATTTACACCGTGTTACACCAATTTCACACTATGAGGCATATTACTATGATGCATATATTTTGCACTGTGTTACATAATTTTTACACTATTTTACTTAATGTAAACTTGTTGCACTGTTTTGGCACTGCATTGCACGTCTTGCATAGTTCTTACAACACAATGTTACACAATTTTTTGCACTGAGTTGCCCATGACTCTGGACACACTATTTACTCAATTGTGGGTATTTTTTACATACAGATGCCAAAAAAACTAAATTTTCTATTTGTGGTTTTTTAATAGTCCGATACCCAAAAAAAAGATTCATGATTTGTATTTTTTTTACATATAGATGCAAAAATTGCTTCTTATTTATATATTGTTTTAATTTAGACGCAAAAAAAATTAAAAAGATTTTTTAGGGTTTTCCACGACATACAGGTCAAAGAAAAAAATAAATGAGGGAATGGAATTGGTCAAAAATGTTGCTATTGGTGCCGTGGAGGAAAGGAAGATGTGCCAATAAATAATTACCAAAATACTCCTAACGAGGGAGGGACACATGAACTCCTTGTTACCTCTTAGCCTTCTCATTTTAAAACACTTCTCCATCGATCCTTTTAAGGCGAGATGGTTGCTTGGTGGAAAAGAGAATTGGGTGTTCTTTGTTTTAAAAGACATAAATGTCTTACGTCTTATTTCGTAATTTCAAAAGAAGATGTAGTTTAGTAAGTCAAAAGGTCTACGAAAAAATGATGTAATTTTTAGCTTCTCGGGAGGAGTAAAAATAAGACAAAATAAGTTGTTACGTTTACGAAAAACAAACAAACTTATTGAAAATGTCTGCGAGCGCACTTACATTTATTTTAAAAAACAAACAAGCTTAATACAAATTTTTCAGAAGACATTTCTTTGGGTTTGGATCTACATGACTTATCATGCCTAAAAAATGTTGTTATACCTTCTTAACTCTTTCTTGCATAACTAGATATATCGCTGATCGGATATCGAAAGAAGAATGTTCTTCATATTCGGGATATCTTTCCCCTCAAAGAAAATCGCAAACGACTCCCAATTCAGGATCTCGAAGAAGGGGGGACGAAGTTATCGGATATAATCATAGGAACACATTCTGAAAAAATCACTTCCACCACTCTAGGACTGTTGACTTCATAACCTTTAGGACAAATATAGTACTTGCTACTCTTCGTATAACTTTTGATGCCTTTAGATTTCTTAAGTTTCCCCAAGATTTTCATGTTCGTATCTGTGTTTTCCAATTGTTGCAAGAGAACGGGGCGAATAGGGCCATGCATTTGGCCTGCAAAGAATGTGAGAATTGAGAAGTTTTGGGTATTCCTCCAAGATCACGCAACATGTTTTGAGGTGAGAGAACATATGTTTTGGGGAGTGATACCAATGCGTCCTTTCCTAATTCGAATTCTCCCTTTTGACATCTGAATTGCATAGAGCCCTTATGTAACTATTCATAGATGATTTTCTGGTTTCCTTGGTTGCCTGAACGAGTTATAGTTTGAAACCAAAAACAAAGAAGATAAAACGATATCGAGTACTTAACTAAAAACCAATAAAACTGGCTTACCCAATCGTGAAATTAAGCAACGATAAAGGATCAGATCCATCAGTTCTGTTCTAGAAATCGTATCGTCCTAAGATCAAATGAAGGTCTGTAGTCCTTCAAATATTGTATCAAGTAGTTGCTAGTTGCTACTATGAGATCCTGTAACATATAACTTTTGTACCAACATTTGAGATCTAAACGGGATGCAACAAAGATGGGTTTTGTTTGGGTCGCTAGTAACAAAATGTTTGTTTTATTGCATATAACTCATGAACCATCCTTCAGATACATAAATTCCTCTGCATGCATGGCCTCAGCCTAGCCGGTGGAATATTGGTTTATCTCCTCTTTGTAAATGTAAACCTTGAGCCCATTAACTCATAGCTTCTGCCTTATTATAATGTAATTATTTTGAAAAAATCCACATGAGTTTAAAAACTTGTATCCAATTATCCATTGATCTTGACATGTTTTTATAGATTAAAAACATTTATAAAAAAATTTAGGGTTTAGTTTTTAAAAAGTGTATCGAAGTTGTCACATTTTACTATTGTATATACTTAACTTTAAAAGCTACCATTTGATATAGTAAACTTCTGAAAGTAACCATTTGATGTACTAGAACATTTGATAACAGGTTAAATAGGTTAAGTTGATTTTAAATAATTGAAAAATAAATTAATACCATAATGATGATGATGATGATGATGATGATGATGATAATAACAAAATCACCAACTGGGCTTCATCATCACCTTCGCTTCTTTCACTTCATTTGTTTCTTCATTGGTTTCAAATGGTAGGGTTCTGATTTGGAGGTATCGGCTCTTTAGGCGTGTTTGTAGGTATCGATTTAGCTTCAAAATAATTGAAATTTCTGCCATAAATAAAGGGTCATCGATTCATCTTCATCTGTATATTTTGTTTTGAGATTTCATATCTGGAAACCCTAACATTGATTCATTTTCATCGTCAATTGATTTGTGTTTGTTCGGTTTGGTTGAAATTTGTTCATGGGTGCGATTTCTATCAATCTCCATCACGGTTTTAGGCGTGATTTCATCTTCAAAAGCCGAAGGTTTAAAGGTGCGTTTTGATTTCCATCTGCATTTTAGGGTCATCCTTCAAAACAAAACCCCTTCAATCTCAATTCTTTGATTTAGGATGTATATGAGATTTAGGGTTTTTCAAATGCACTTTTAGGTTTGATTTGGGGTTTTCATATGTGATTTACCGCTTATTTGATGTTGTTTTGTTTAAAGGTTCATATAGGTTCATCGGCTTTTGGTTTTAGGTCCGATTTAGGGTTTTTTCATATGCGGTTTTAGCACTAAAACGATTCAAAGGTCAGTTATTTAAATGTTAGGGTTGATTATTTATAGGTACTTATTATTTGTATGGTTCATCTTCATTAGATCTAGGTTTCATTTTCGAACATGATTTCATCTTCATGTTTGCCCGGTTCTTCTTCATCTTCCTATTTCTTTTAAATCATGTTTAGCATGGACAATAATAATAATTTAGTGATGTGAAATTTTAAAATAAATCAAAATTAAGAAAATTGCCTGCAACTTGTGTAGCAGGTTTCCAATACATAAAATGGTAGATTTGGTAAGTTTAGTATATTGAATGATAGTTTTCAAAGTTTGATACATAAAATAACAAAATATGATAACTTCAATACACTTTTAGAAATTAAACCAAAAAATTTATAAAAAAAGCACAATAGGGGCCTATGACAACATCTAAAAACATCAAGATTAACACTTGCTGCAGCGCTACAACTGCTCTATTATCATCTTTAATTAGACATATATGGGTCCAGAAAAGTATTCATAATATGAGATTTCTTGTTTTTCAATAATATAAAAATTAATAAATAAAATATGAGATTTCTTTTTTGCTAGCTTCTTTAGTCATATGTTGAAACTGGCAAATTCACTTTTGAGATACATTACACCTACCAAGTTGCATGTGCATAAGAAGCTCCATTCGTACATTTATAGTAATAGCATAGAACCCGCGTAATGCAGCGGCATCAAATAGTTTGTACTCGATAATTTGTCTGTTTTTTGTGTTCACGTAATACGTTGACAAAGAATAATTTTACTTTGATAACATGTCTATTTTCTTTATTGTTTTTTCATTTTCATTATTTTTTGTTGTCAATCAACTCTTTTACTATTTTTAAAATAAACTTTGAGAACAATTAAATAAGAAAAATGGTATCTACTTATAAAATAGGGTAAACTGCACGAAAATACATAATGTAAATTAGTAATATGAAACTATTTAAAATTATGAGATTAAGAAAAATAGAGTAAACTAATTTGAAACTATTGGTTATATGAGTTATTTAAAAAAATTAAAAATATATGTTTATAAATTCTAATTATAGAGGTTTATGAGTTCTACTCGTACATATTTTCTGATAATTATGTTAAAATATTTATTAGATGATAGAATATTTAAATAAAATGTTTGGTTATGAAAATATTTTTTAATAATTAAGTTAATTTGTATTGACTTGATTTTTTTAAACATGGAAGGTTTAGTTATTAAAATGGAATATAAGAATCTTATTAACTCTATTTAATAGTTACTTCATATAATAGTTTCTGGTTAGTTAATCTGAGGGGTAATTTAGTAATTTTAAAATGCTTAAAATTTAAGAGATTAAGCAAAAAGCCTAAATGCTTTATAATATAGTATAAGTATATACTATATAGATGTCAAAAACTTCCAACTAAGGGTGCTTTTAGCAGGAATTTTTTTTCTGTTTTTCATTTTCCGTTATTCTGTGAAAAATGGAGTTTTGGTGAAAAAAATAGAAAACTTGTTTAGATGAAAGAGTTGAGTTTTTCTTTTTCAGGAAAAAATAAAAAATATATTTGGTTAAAGTGTTTTTTTGAAAAAGTTGTTTGAAAAAGTATAATAGTTTAAAAAAATTGAGGAGTTTGGGAAAATGTGAAAAAAATAGAGAGTTTTCTATTTTCTTTAAAAAATATGCAAATAAACATATTTTCTAATTTTTAGTTTTCTTAAAAAATTCTAGAAAAATTTTCTAACAACTTAGGCAACTCCGAGTTAAAATTTTTTAAATGGATCTAAATACTACAACCGAAGATATGAACTAACAACAACAAATCATAACTTCAAGACTTTTCACTAAATGTGACAAATAATGAGTTATTAAATCATTAAGGTTTTTATAATTGAAAAAAAAACATATAGATACAAGAACATGTCTTTGACCAATCTTTCTGCTTTTGCTACTCCGCCCTCTTTCTTTAGACCATAAATATCAATCACTCTCATTTTTCTGTCATATTAGTTTGCCATCATTTTTTTTCCATCCTTCTCTATCCTATTCATTTTTTTTAGAGAGCAAGGAGTGGTAACACCCTACTACACTCATCATACTACCAGTTCACTGTATCAGTTTTTTTCTTTCACTACTCAACTCATCACTCAGTGCCGGCCCAAACTTTTTAGGAAGAATTTCATATATATCCTTGCAAACTTTCATTATTACTTCTATATCCTTGTAAACTTGAAAATTACATACATAACCTCCCAAAACTATAAAACTCACGTCTATATCCAAAACCATATCTTTAGTAAGATTAAATCATTTTAAATTTTAAAATCTTATTGAAAACCAAATTACCATGTAATATTACTAAACAACCCTTCCCCCTAGCATGTTTTTTCTTCTATCAGACAAAAATTTACCTAATGGCTCTTGTCGCTCCTCACTCTCCTAATTAATTAGATCACGAAGACGATACTATGCGAGTGTTGTATGGTTGGTTATTTTCTATTTTGGTGGCCGGATTTCAGCTTCTTGACGTTCAGTCGCTTCACGCATAATCTATTATGCTACGATTTGTATTGGAGCTGGTGTTTTGTTCTTAGCCCTAGTTGGTCCAGGTAAAAAACCCCAACGAAGAATCTCCCATATCTATATCAATTAAACATTGATATAAGAAACCTATCAATTGAGAGGATTTCTGATTGGATTACAACTACAGATTTTTTGTTAGTTATTAGCTAGAAAATCAAATAAGAAGATAGATTGGATGACGGCTTACAAACCCAGTTGAAACCTTCAGTTTAGCATGCCTTTAAAGGTGTCTGCTTTTGTGTTTCTTGGAGTTAATTAAGGTGGTTATGCTGGGTTTCTTTTCAAGTTTTGCTTGTCTAATTGGTGAGGTTGATTTCTATTACTGTGGTTGAATCTTTAGTCAGATCCATCCATGTATAGTTTGGTGGGTTTTGGTCAAGAAAAGATTGTGGTTAAATCTCTAGTCAACTCCCATGTCTGATTACAATTAAGGCTTAACCATTTGATTCAATCTTAATGATTCTTTAACTGGTTTTCTTCATCGATGGTATCTTTTTGGGTTTGATGTTCTTTGTTTCAAAGATCTTCATATGTATTTCAAAGCTGCTTTTTCTTCATCGTCTCATCAGCTATGGTGGTTGGCCCGAGACAGAGGTGCTTGGCCGGAGGTGGTGGTGCTTGATCGAAGATGGAGATGGTACGGTGAAGGAAAAACATGATTTGGGAGGATCGTTTAGTAATATGCCATGGTATTTTGTTTTTTTAGATAAGATTTAAATTTTAAAATAACTTAATCTTAACAAAAATATGATTTTGGATATAAATGTGAATTATATGGTTTTGGAAGGATATATATGTAATTTTAAAGTTTGTAAGGATATAGAAGTAATAACGAAAGTTTACAAGGATATGTATGAAATTCTTCCAACTTTTTATGGGTCCTGGGCGAAATCTCAAAAAAGGGCTCCAAAATTTTTTTTTCAACTTATATATAACGTAAAACATAAACACCCTTAAATAAAAGACAAGTATGAAAAAAAAATACTTAACTTCATTTTCATTTTCATTTTCATTCTCATTCAAAGTAGAAGAATTTGATTATTTAAACAAATTTATCCATTAAACCTCGTAAAGATTTTTTTTCCTTTTCAATTTCCTCCCTTTTCTTTCTTTTTTGGCTACCCGATAAATATTTTTTAGGAGGCATGAGGTTCACGAAAAATGACAGATTAACAATTAACAGTCTAACAGATTGAAGTAAATCACAGAATGATAGAATCACAATTCACAGAATCACAGATCAGTATATTCACAGATTTAACAAATTTATCAGAATTCACATATCACAAATTCACAATTCAGTCTCCTAGAATGATAGAATCAAAGATGACAGATCAGTAAGCCTTGAAGGATTTGCCCCAATTATGATCCTGTGGAATTGCCTCTGTGGGAGTGTGGGACTGTGGCTCTGTAATTATCTGAAACATCAACATACATCACATAGATAAAGAGATTGTCAGCAAGTTTTAATGAACAAACAAATGGTAAAATTATAACTTATAACAACCTACAACTGTTTTAAAGATGATAATTGGCAGCAACATACAACTGTTTTAAAATTAGTTTTAATGAACAAACAAATGGTAAAATTAGTTCATTTTAAATTAGTTCACCTTGAAGGATTTGCCCCAACTTGAAAGTCTTGACTCTTAAACATAGATGAATTGCCTCAGTCGAAATTTGCCCCAAGTAAGTTCCCAACTTGAATTGCCTCAGTGGCACAGTCGAACACTCGAACTCGAAGTCTCGAAGTGAAGTCTCGACTCTCGAACACAGAACTCTCACAGCGATTTAAGAATTAGGGTTGCAGGCTTGCAGCGATTACAGTTACTCCGATTAGGAATTAGGGTTGTAGCGATTACACACTTACAGTTACTCCGATTAGCGATTGCTCAATGCTCAAAGCCTCAGAGTTCTGTAATCGATTCGTCTGTCGATAATCTGTAACGCCCCAATTTTTTTTTTTACAATGATCATAATTAATTTCATAAAATCATTTAGACTAAAATAGTTAAAAGATATTCATCACACGCATCCATCAATTGTCTGCCCAACACATGGGACTTACGGTGTTAAATCAATAAAATATTTAATTATATTTGTTCATAGAAACCAAAGTTGGAAACACGTTGCGGAAGTATAGCTGTCACGCGGGAGCCTTCCCCTTGTCGGCACACGACGGTCCTAAAAAAAATAATCAAAAACACGGATTAAGCACAAAGCTTAGTGAGCACACAACACTCATATATTATATCATATATTATATCAGAACACACATCTACAGATAATGCAAAACACATCAACTACGCCACACAGGCGGGGTAGACACAACCTCCGTCTCACAACAATTGCCATAAGGGCGGGGTAGACACAACCTCCGTGTCATATCAATTGCCATAAAGGCGGGGTAGACACAACCTCCGTGTCACATCAATTGCCACACAGGCGGGGGTGGCCGTCTGCCATGCCACACAGGCGGGTAATCATCACAGTATCACGTATGAACACATATCACAATATAAGATATAAGTTAGTGTAACTCACCTGGATTTGAGCACAAAAGCACAACACAGAAAAATAGTAAATCTGCGAGTCACGACAATTCACCGACAAAAACTACAATTAAAATACATCGCTTTAAGTACAAGATACAATAGGTAAGATTACTCAATACCTAATTAATCTCTCATGATATTCTAAGTGTGCTAGTGATGCATATTGGGCCCAACACATGCACTAGGCCCAAGTTCACTCGACGATCCACCAACTCAATTTACTTTTACCAAAACTTTACCACTTGCTTAACTCACTAAAATCATACTAGAATGCAAGTAATCTCCCAAGAAATCTGCCCAAAGATGAAACCAAGCTTAAAGCTCTTTAATGACCAAACGGGTTAAAAATCCACAACTTTGACTCTAACGGATCGAGCCCAAAACAACGTTTTTGACAAAAACTTTCTAGAGACAGCTTGTTCCCCTTATTATGAGTGATTTAACAGCAAAGTTTGAGGTCCTAACTCGAAAAGACGACAAAAGTCAACAAAAGTCAAACTTGCAAATATTTCGGCATTTTCACCATTTAAACCCGAATCTGATTTGCATCACTCGAAATCTTTTATTCTCAGTCTATGAAATATGTATAGGGTCTTTAGATAGTGCAAAAGCCAATCATTTAGTTAATTCGCGCATTTCTTTACTTAACGGGTCGGTGTGACCCGTTTCAAGAAAACTTGCATAAATCAACAATCTACCCCTCTTTTGTATTCATAAATATTCCCAACAATATCACCTTACAATAACCTCTCTAACCATGCTTGAAGTCAATTAGAATAGCTACTAATTCCAAATGTTCATATAATTTTATAAATATCAACTTTAAGCAATTCAAGTAGGCAAGTCCAACTTGCAATCCATGGCCACTACAATTGTGATTCAATGACAATGATCCAACTTGTGGTTTAAAATCAATAGCCCCTAACCAATTTTCAATTTAAAGTCTTATAACCAATTTGTAATTCAAAACCACAACTAGTTTGCAAACTCAAAGTCAAAACCCATTCTATGGTTCAAACATATAACCAATTTAAGATTCGAAAGCAACAACCATTTGGTGATTCAATAACAACTAACTTGTTATGAAAAACCATGAATCAATTTATAACTCAATTCCTTTAAACCAACTTGCGATTCATTCACATAAGCTATTTTGTGATTCTAGAATATATTTACTCAATTTGTGATTCAATCAACTGGGCCATTTGCAATTCATCAAACCAAGAACATTTGCAGTTCATAAAACCAATTAGCCAACTTGAAAATTCAATCTCATCTATTACTTAACCAAACCACAAAATAGTAATTGCTATGAGTTTTAAACATCATCTATAAGCATCCTACAAGTTTAATTTGACTTTCATCATGAATTGAGGTTTCTAGTCCCACTTTTCTTCTCGGTTTGGTTTGACGTACACACACAACCAACAGTCGATTTATCATACCCCAATCCATGTCATCTCCATCCTAAGATTTCATTAGTACACTAAAAATTTATCCTAACCGATTAATTCGATTTTGAGCAAAGTTCGGTGGACCTACAGTCCTATTTCTTCTCGGCTTTTGATCCCACACACAGAGACAAAAGTTTGATGCACAGTTGATTAACCTCTTCTAATCCATGTAATTATGGTCGAAATTATCATCAATACTATTTAGATGAAGTCTCAACCAACAAGTTAGATTTACACCATCATTTGGTAAACGGGTTCAAAGCTTTTTGGCTCGGTTGCTCTCGGCCCGACGTAGCTCACATAACAGACCCCCAACACCCAATTTATTTCAAGATTCTAACAAGAAATCAGTTGTAGAAGAGTAAGGATTACATACCTAGAAATTATCGATCGATATCTCAGAATTTGGTGGAGGTTGGACTAGTTTCTGCTTCCTTTCCCTCGGCTGAGTTCCGACGCAAGCATAGACCACAACCATTCGAAAAGCAGCTCAAGTTCTTAGGTTGAATAATCGATCCCTCCAGGTCTAAATTAATGGAGCTTGAAGCTACCCTGCTCCTTCTCGTTCGACATGTCACGAAACACACACACACAAACAAGTTCAATGGCTGCAGTAATGTGTTCTTGAAAGGGGTTGTGCCCTATTTGAACTGATATGTCTTTCCTATCTGGTGGGCTCATCATGTGATAGCAAGGTAACCCAACATAACAACTAACTCTTTCCTTGAACCTAATAAAACAAGCCCAAATAGATATTCTTTCATATATTAGTCAAGGCAAGCCCAATAAAATCATTTCATTATAGTTTATGTACAACACGGCCCAATACAATCCCAAAAGAAAAAAAATCCTCTTATTAATCGATAATACGAATATATTATTGCAATTAATACTATTTAGAAAACGGGTATTACATAATCGTCGTCTGTTTCTCACGGAATTGTTGTCTGTCGATAATCGATTCGTGATACCTTGGAAGTTGGAGCTTATGATTCGTGATTGGCGACCGGGAGTGGCGACGATTCTGTTTCTCCATGGTGTCGCTTTGTTTCTCCATGACTCCGTCATTTCTTTTGTACCTTTCCGAGTTCCCGTAGTCCGTAGACGTAATACCTAGGCGGCTAACTGCTTGGTCTGGCCGATGGGCTCCTTCCTGGGCTAAACGCCTAAACTATAGGCTTAATAGGCAAAAACCAGACTTGTAACATATGTGTGTGTGTGTGTGTATATATATATATATATATATATATATATATATATATATATACTGAAAAATGAAAATGGGCCCTTAAAGTTAGGGGCCCTGGGCCGGCCTGTGACATCACTCAGCCTCACAAAGGTTACTCCTTATTACACCAAACTTTAGGACTCATATATTACCTTACTAACCAATCAAAATTAAAAAAAAGTACATAAATAGTCCTACCATACCCACTACATCTTTACCACTCAAGTGGTAAATACATCCCTTCTACCACCACACCTCCATGTTGTGATACCACACCATCACTAAAGTGATTAGTCCACCACACCCCTACTACTCTCCTACTACTTGCTCTCTAATCCCCACATCTCCCCCTCAATCATCCCATTTTTTACCTATTTTATTTTTTATCTTTTATTACAACTATTTAATTTAAATAATTTAATTTGTATAAATAATTTAAAATTTAATATAAGATAAAATAATGCAACACCCTGATTTTCTGTTCAAATTTAAACTTTTTAAAACATAGTTTATATAAACACTTTAATTAAAACTGAAGCATCATAAATTATTTACATTGTCTATACAAAGTTACATCATAAATTTAATAATCAATTATATATGACCCGAAAATCTTTTGGTGTTATCATAGTCAATCCCACGATCATTAACAAACAAATAGGAAATCCAAGATTATCGGAAGTCTAAAGCAAGCCCAAAGCTTCTACCCGCCTCACATAGACCATTAATTACCCGCGGATACAAAATATTGTATACACTGTGTTAGCTATAAAACATAGCTAGTGAGCACAACCAAAAACATTTATCTTTCAAAACCAAGTCATCATATTTTAAGAACACAAGTTTGGCAATAAATTCTGTAAACAAAAGTACACATAAGAGCACATAAGGATGTGGGTCTGTCCATTGAGCCACAGTATCTCCACGTGGTAGCTAGCCACGGTCAACACATGCTCACATGGGGGGATAACATCTCCCCGTCAAGGTGGGGGAAGCACGAAGCAGTCCACCATACAACGGTTATCTGGAGTGAATGACCTGTTCACCAAATCCACTCGTGTTGCCCTGGGTTCGGTGGCTCGACAGCCCAGTGAACCCACATGGTCATGATGGCTACTGACATACCCCTCCACTCTCTGCACCGATTCCTCAACCACCCATACATTGCGGTTCCTCAATTACCGAAGCCACATGAACCTGTGCACGTCTCAATGGCTAGGAACTCTATGGTACAGAGTTCTATATCTCAAACAATGGTCCGGACCAAAGCACATACCACAAGTGTCACATATATCACATGTCATAAAGGCAAAATAATCCAAGCATCAAGCTTATAAATCAACACATAAGTGTCACAATCATCTCGTTTGAGCATAAATGCTCCATAAACAATATCATATATGGCATCTCAATGCCCTCAATACACTCGAAACCATATTTATTATTGTGAAATCAAAGTTCACTCCAATATGGAGTAACATGTTTCAAAACCATCAAGCAAGGCACAACATTAGCATAGACCATCTCCAAAATGGAGCAATGGTCTTATTTTGAAAACCATCTTTTCTTAAAATGCATCATATAACAAGTTCACAAATTTCCACATTCTTTAAGTTCAAAAGCTTCATAACATTTGCCAATCTTAGAAAACACATTAGGAAACAAATCCATATTCACATCCTTTGAATAATCAAGTTTCATCAAACATTTGCCAAACAATAAAAACACAATCATGATGACTTGAAAATTTTAACAAAAGTTGGGTATCCGCAGGGTGTACTCACCTCAGGGTGTGATGAGGATCACAACCCAAAACAAACTACTCTTGAGCAAAACTCTAACAATATCAAGCTCCTAAAATGAGCAAACTTAAGTTTGTCAATGCTTAACCACAAACTCAAACCGAGAGACATAATTGACCTCAATACTAGATGACTTATGAGGCTTCAAACACACCTTAATAGGAGCTACTCATGAATCCCAAAACATCTCAAAAGAGTTGTAGGTCAATTACTTTAAAAAGCCTTGTTTTACATTTGCCAAAATATCATACCAAAACTGACACAGCTTCTGTATTTCGACATTTAGACCACCCTACTCTTGGAATTGGCTTCTGTGATCAAAAGATGGACTAAACTAGACATTTCTAGCTTTCCAACGATATATGATACGCAAAAATCCGATAAACGGTTGATTTTTCATGAATTTTATAAAACAGCCCAAAAGCTGCTGAAAGTTCCGAACAGCTACATGTTGTTACGATTTTCTTCAGCAAAGCTTGCAATTTTTTCATCTAATTCAACCCCAAAGCATACCAAACTCAATAATAAGTTTATATAACATATTTGGGTTATTTCTAACACATCAAAACAGATTATAACATCACTATACCCAATGATTAAGAGATAAAACCCTAACTTTGCAAATTTTGACCCAATTAAATCATCTTACTAATTCTAGCTAATTTGTACACTTGATTCACTTGTTTTGAACTTAAATCAACATTTAAAAGCTGTAAAGATAATTTCCTAACATCAAATCCTTTCTTGAGTGAAACCCATCAATATCCCAAAACTTTAAGAACAACAAGAAAGTAGATGTTTATACTAACATTCTTTAATCTTGAATCCCTTGTTGACACTTGATTTAGTTCTTGATCTTGTTTCCTTCATGGCAGCCCTTCCCTTTCTTTCTATTTGCTCCAGAATTTTCCAGAGAAATGAATGTGGGTCAGTGGGTGTGTGTTATCGTGAGTGGGAACAAGAAAGGTAGGTGGGTATATAATATGTTAATTAACTCAAATGTAGGTAACTCGCTCCCCTATTCAATTTATAACTTATCTATATTATATTTATGGGGATATATTTGAAATCATTATTCTAAACTATTTAATAATCAATAACTTTTAATTATTTTCCTCAACTTTTACAAGGCACCTCATTAAATAATTTTATAAATTTGGGGTATTACAAATAATAAATGTTATATTTCATAAATTAAAACTACAAATTTAACCTTACATAATAAAATTAAAAACTTTAAAAAACTACATAATATAAAATGAATCAAAGTCATACTCTCAATTGTATTTTTGTCGAAGAATTTCTTTGTAGGATAAAACCGCATTCAACGACCTACCCATGAGATGCTCGTGTGACAAGATGTAAAGTCGAGATCTTTTTGCGTCTGCTTCGACTCCTCCCGTTCCTCTATTTTTTTTCAAAATTTCCAACTACTCCATCTCGATTTGCAAGTTTTGTTGTTCCACGTTTAGCCCCTTTTTTGTTTTGCATACTATACATATCGACAAACCCCTTAAGTTCCTTCATCATATCGTCCTTATTCGTCGGCACTATGGATGTTGAGGCAACACATTTACCTTTGTCCCTCCCATCGGACAAGGAAGCTCTTGTACATCAACCTCATTCGCTTCTTCATTATCTTCTCACTGATAATGTGCGTTGGAATACGTCGTGTTTGCGTTCGAATCCGACGTAGTCTTGCTCCATTTTAAGGCCCTCGGGTTGTCATCTATAAAAGGTATATTGTCTATTTGGGATGGTCTTTCACAACTTTTCAAGCTGCCTCGTTGTTTAAACTTGCGTTTTTACTTTCCGTTCGATAACGCGAGTGTGCCTTCTCCAAGTAATCCGCTTCACTCTAACCAGAACGATATTTGGCCTTTTATCATTATATATTCCGTTAAACTTCATTATATGCTTCTTTACATCAGTCCATTTTTAGATTACACGGACCCAAAAGTCACCTACAACAAATATATTTATATATATAATCAAATATATATAGCTCTTTTTTGTGCATTTCCAACGACGTCTTCGAAGACGTGAATCCATTCATTTGCCAACAAAATCTCTTCTCCGGTGGTCCATGATGTCGGGATTGTTCTATTTGGGAATGTTGCTTTTCTTTTGCGTTGTGTACTATGTTGACGATGGCGGGGTTTCTTGGAAATTTTCCGGGTGTAACGGTTGCGAGATTGGACCTCTCGATTTGGAAACTCGGCGTGAGGTTGTGAAATTCTTTTGTCAGTTTGGATCCATATGTGAAAAAAATGAGAGAGTAGAAGAGAAAATGATAAAATGAGAGTATATAAAAAATGTGAAGGTTAAGATTAGTATTTATAGTTGTTAATTTGTAAAAGAATATGTATATATATATATATATGACCATATATATATATATATATGACCATTGTAACGGTCAAATTCAAAAAAAAAAAAAATTAAATATGTTGACATGAGTAGGAACTAGCGGAATCAGCTGAGAGGGGGTGGCGACTATGATGGCGTGAGTCACACTTCATCTAGCGTCTCTCTAGCTAGATGGATGTGCTCGATCTTATTGAAAAATTACTAATACAATTTTTTCAAGTTAAGGTGCGAATTTAGATAAATTCAATACTATCCTAGATTCATAGCATTGAATGTTGACCTTTAGTTCACATAATTGCTCAGTTATGTACTTAAATAATTTTCACATACTCCAGCATTTCATCAATATTCAGAATAGTCTTTATCATGGGATGTGGGAGAATATGCACCAGAAGTAGACCCTCCTTGGATTTGAAACTTAACTTGCAGAATTTGAACATAGCTCCTACCAACTAAATGATGACACGTGTAATTTACTAATTCTCTCTTTTATCTCCTTTATTGATTTTGATTAGAAAGATCTAGTAGCAGAATATAGAATCTTTTGGGCATCAAATCCAAATTAAAGCCAATATGGCAACATGTACATACCAACAATAATAGATGTCACCTATCATTATACATAAACTATATGTACCACCTGATTTAAAGAAACTAAGAAATGATACACATATGCAGATGAAGAAGGTAACTAGTAAACATGGTAACCATGATCAGAGCTATCGATATCCGAGTTACTTGACGACTCATAATTGTTCTTAAGAAAATGCATTTCTCCAACACGACTATTAAGACTGCTATTCGGCGTACCGTCCTTCTTCATCTTTTTCTCCTTTCTTCTTCGCCATTCTTGCTTCCTCAACCATTGTTTCCCCAACAAAATGCCCAACCCTAAAAGAACAACAAGCGTGCATCCAACACCAACTACTATCAATTCAATCAGTAACCATTTAGAACCAGGCCCGTGTGGCAAAATGGTCCATATCGCTGCTATGTGGGCTGAAGCCATGAACATAGTAGACACCCACATGACTTTATGTGTTGCTACTAATAACTTCATCATTGATTTTCGCTTAAAGGGAATGACACTAACTAGAACATTAACAATTCCAAGGGATAAAAACAATGCCATGATGTTACACACCATAAACACCTTAAACGAAGGTTTACTTCCCATTATAGCTTTTCCAGGTTCTTGACCAGCTCCTGTTTCAGTTTCTTGTCTAAATCCACCTGGGGGGTTTATTCCAGCCGAAAATGTAACTGTTGCTATCAAAACAGCAACAATCGTTATGGTGTTTCTAGCATTTCGTAAACCCTCGTTTTGAAGCTCGATTTGCTTTGATCTACGGTGACTTTTCTTTTTGGAGTGGTGGTGTTGCATTGGAGAGTCTATTTTTTGTGTTGTTGGTGAATGCAAAACTACATTGCGACGAACGACTTGTTGGATGTCTCGAGACATAGGGGGCAATTGATCACATCGTTTTGCACCTTCTTCCAAAAGGGCTGGAACGATTTGTAGAGCAGTCGAGTTGCTACCATCGGATTCGACTACATCTAGAGCTGTATATCCTTTCTGATTGATAGCATTTACATCCACTCCACGTTTAAGTAAATACATCACCATCTGTTTTCACGTATGTATAAACCAATGAAAACAACAATAATGTAAGTTTGTGTGAATTTAGCTCAAAACCAATCGACAATAAATGTAGTAATCAAGGACACTTATTAAGTATATATATTATAAAATTGCACTCGTCCAATGTGAGACTATACTCAACAACTAACAATGTATTAGTTATGGATGTGGTAATTATTAGCTAGCTCTAATTATTATCAATAGATAAGTAGATTACCGTAGCGAGTTTTCCGGCTGTTGCCACG
This sequence comes from Dittrichia graveolens, assembly GCA_038502395.1. Lineage (NCBI taxonomy): Eukaryota > Viridiplantae > Streptophyta > Magnoliopsida > Asterales > Asteraceae > Dittrichia > Dittrichia graveolens. Next base: position 7,553,773 of record JARJIL010000002.1, on the reverse strand, counting down.
TGTAAAACGGTGTTGCCATCATTATCTTGTATGTTCACAAGGTTAAGGATGTTGAGTGTCTCCATTAAGTACCTTAGGCCATCAAACTGGTTATACTTAACAGCTAGATGAAGAATAGTCTCACCGTGGTTAGTAACCATTTCAACTGATTCGACGTTTATCGAGATTATTTCACCGATAATCCCGACTCGCCCTTTCATTGCTGCCCAATGTAGAGGTGTCCAACCATTTTGATCTCTGAGATACAACAATTCTGGGTCAAACCATATAAGCTCCCTTGTTGTGTCTACATGGCCTCTGCTGCAGGCCAGATGCAATGGGGAATATCCTTCCGAAGTATACTTTCTTGCGAACTGAGGACGCACCTGGAGTATCTCCTTCACTATATCTAAATACATATACATATACATACACAAGAGCATTAGTACTTCCTTATGTAGTTCTAATAATATATGGAATATTTTGCCTTCGTATAAATACATATTAGTAATTAGTAATATGTATTTAATTTGAGACCAATCTAGCTATATTTTTTCAAAATATCTTTTTTAATATTTGCTGGTTTTTTTTTGTACAGTCGACATTTTCACATGTGCAAATTTGCATATGTGCAAATATATGCACTTGTGAATGCACATATTTAGTTAGTTTTTTTAATACAGATGTAGATATGCACATGTGCAAATTTTGCAAATGTGCATATATTGAGAGCTGTGTAAAAAAAACCCAGCAAATGTGAATTTTTTTTCAAAAAAGTATAGCAAAATCGTTCTTAAATTAAAGAGAACAATTTTCTCGTTAATTTGATATAATTTTCGTAATTTAACACCTTCCCATTTGAGAGATATATTAGTTTTAGAAAATAGGGGGTAATGTAAAAATGCTCATACTACCATTTCCCATTTAAAATAAATAAAAAAGACAGGAAATTAAATGATTCTCGCAGTTCTCGTACGAAAAACAGTTCTTGCTTGAACCGCTCCCTATATATATTAAGAAAAAAAACGCTAACTTTACAAATCTATATCTTATTCATACAACAGTTTAATCATGGTAATTCTAAATGCTGTAGAAATTGTGCATCTAGCTCTATGACATCGCCAACATCCATTTTTTATGTTTCTGAACTAAATTAGGGGTCAAAGTGGTAAACAAATTTAAAACCCATAAACTTAACCTATAAAAAAAATACTTATACAGAAGATATTTTAAATTACAAAATATGAGTTTTTCTTACAAAAGTGAAAAACCTTCAAATGTTTGCTCTATTTTGATTCTTTCTCGAGTTTTATTTTATTCTAGTTTTTCATTTTTGGCTACTTTTTTTTTCTATACTCTTGAAGCCTAACTTTTATTTTTATTACATGAATATCATCAAATATAATTTCTTTTAAGTATTGATTGAATTTGATAAAAGATAGAGAATGGTTAATATATCTTACTACTATATAAAGCATACAACACTCTCTCTCCTCCTAATCTTAAAATCTCTTAAAATTCAATCAACAATACATCTTCACCCTTCTTTTTATCTAAAGTAATCCCATCCACTTAATTTTTAATCATTTCTTTCTCCTAATTTACTTTAACTTTATTTATTTAAAATATACTTCCCACCAACACACTATTTAACACAAATACAATTATTCACCCACATCAACATAATTTCTAAACTCTTATTAACTTCTCTCTCCTTATTTCATAAATATAAATCTTTTTTATTATTTAAATATTTTTTAAAAGTAATAAAATAGTTGATATAAATATAAGAAAATTTGAAGAAAAAAAACGGGCATGTTGCTTAAAACTTTTCGTGACATTGAATCACACGAATAACATATCATTACATTCTTGAAAACGACATATTACAAAATAAAAACTATTTACCGTCGCAGCATTGCGCGGGCACGATGCTAGTATATATATAGAGAGAGAGAGAAAGGGGGGAGAGAGAGAGACACTCGCTCATGAATAGTATAAGTCAAGTAAACGCATGTAAATGGTCAGCTTGGGCTATTTATGTGAAGTGATCATAATGAATAAATGATGACAGAAAAATTAAAGTAGAAAGAACAAGTAGGGACTTGATGGCTTTTTGTGTGTGAAGGCAATCAGCAAGTCGTAGAACATTACCATGCGCCAATTATTGGTATATAATGACTTATAAACCATACAAATTTATATAATTTAATAATTACGTACATATATGCCTAATATTTCTTAATCTGTTGATTTATTTTATTAAAATATCAATATATACTTCTCTCTCTCTATATATATATATATGAGTTGTGTTAAATAAAGTCCATTTAAAAAACATAGTACTGAAATTTTAATATTCAATCACATAATCACATTTGATTTCTAAAAGCATCACATGTGAATTACGAAAAATTACGAAAATACCACTCTGCCCAAATTTTTAAAATTTAATCTGGACTATTGATGACATTGATCCAAAGACTAAAATTAGTTCCTTAGAACTCTGAATTAATTATGGACTATAATAAACATTCTTCATATATATATATATAATTATAATTATTTGATATCTAAATACAAACTTTAATTATTCGAAAATTCCATCTAGAGGGTTTTGGCCTAGCACTATAGAGTGTTTAAAGTGATCATCCTAAATTTTCGGTTCAAGTGCAGCAATAAACAATTAAAGTATAGTTTTGGGAGTAGGATTAGCTAATTAGCACAATAGAAAATTCCTGTATATAGAATATGTGTGTTCTGTGAACAGATCAAATCTTTAAAAGTGTGATGAGAAATGATATATATATATATATATATATATATATATATATATATATATATATATATAACATATGTGTGTATGTCAGACTAGCTATCAGTGTGTGTGTGATATGTGTGTAGTGTGATTGATATGTGTGTATATATTATATTATATTATATATATATAAATTTAAATGATAAATAAATCAAGTTTACTTCGTAATAGCCAAAAGAAAGAAAATTTTATATGAATTGACACTTTTAAAACTTAGTTAATTACTATTTTTAAGGTGGTTTTAAAATATGAGTGACTTGTAAATTGAAACAAAAATCGAAACTTAGTTACTATTATATTTAATAAACTCTTTTTTTAACTTATCAAATGTATAAAATAAATAATTCTATACGTGACTATTAGTAATAACGGTTATTAACATGGGCATTCTAATTAAACCTTAGATTTAAAAAAAAAATTAACAATAAGTGACATATACCTGTGTGTCCAGCTGCTGCAGCAACATGTATAGAACATATAAATGCATCAAGTTCATGCATAAGAAGCCATTGAAACCCTTCTATCAGATGCTTCACCACTTCCACCTTCCCTCCCTCACTCGCCACAAACAACACACTCTCCCCTCTGCGATTCAATTTTCCGACCACCCCACCATCCGCCGCCTTTAACACCTTCATCACCTCCACCTCCCCTTCCCTGCACGCCTCATGCAACGGCGTCTCGAGTTCCTTGTTCTCCGCTGCCACCATCTCCGGCCACCAATTCAGTATCTCCGACACCATCTCCAAATGCCCGAATCGAGCCGCTAGGTGTAACACGGTGTTTGATGATTCTGCCACCGTTTGAGTGATTAGTGTTTGGTTTTGTTGAACTAGTGTGAGGAAAGTGGTGGTGTCACCCTTTAAAACTGTCTGGTAAAGGAGACGATCCATGGTGGATTTTGATGCTTAGTTTAGTGGAAGATTTAAGAAATGATCAATGAACGAGGCTTTTATTGATCAACGTGAATGATATTGATCGAAGAAGAAGGTTTTTTGAAGATGGTTATTATGGAATTAATTATGGTTTATTTTATTTATTTATTTATTTATTTATGTTTTAATTTCCACAAGTGTAGTTACTAGGAATGTTCCCTTTGGAAATTTAAAGAAACGTGTATGGTTTCTCCAAGACTTTGAGTAAATATATACATGGCATGCATATATAGATGTTAATTTGGACGTTGATGTGCATGCATACATATACATATACATATACACATGGGCGTTTCGTGGATTTTTAAGGTCCTGTGTGAAGTAAAAAGGGGCATCTTTTTATATCAATAACTAAAACAAAAGATTGATACTAAAATAGTGTGTCTTAAACAACTTAAGTTTTGAGAAACTTGTTTGTTAGATTCCTTAAATTGTGTTTAATATATTCTAGTGGAGTTTAGTTTTACATATAACAATAGTCTAAATTTAGAGTAGTTATTGTAAATACCAAAGGATATAAATATAAGTTTATAAACCCTAAATCATTAAGCAGTCATAATTCACCGAGTTCATCATTGTATGATTGCTTCTATTCTTATTTGATATTTGAAACGATTGGGTCCTACAATTGGTATCAAAACCATCTATAGATTAAAGGATAGTCTTTTTAGCTTTGAAAATTATCAGATTTTTTTGACGTTCTTCTACTGTTCATCGTGACCTAGGTTTTACTCTTCAATCAAATCCTTATTATTTGTTTTTTGGTAATTAAAATTATTTTTTTGGGTTTGATTATATGAGTTTCTTTAGCAGTTAGAATCCTTAATTAGCATGCTACGATTGAGTTTTGTGTATTTGAATTGATTCGTAGCATCGTCGACGTCTGTATTCGAGTTCTACTTTGTTTGAATCCTACAAACCACCACCTCAGCTCACAATTTGTGAATTAATTGTTGCGAAATAATCGTTTTGGTATTGAGAAAATCCTCGCCATCGTTCTTCTAACAAACTTAGCCGTCTCGTCCCTCGCTGTCTCGCGATCCAGCTTCCCCAAAGTTCTTCGTCACCTTCGCCATTATGTCTCGTGGTTTCCCTTAGCTGACCTTCTTCGTCGCGTTCGCCATTCTCATCTCGCCAATCTGCCTTCGCTGACCACCCTTCGCTGCGCCTCCCTCAGCAACCCTCTCCCTTCCTCTCTCTCGCCGTCTCACATCCCCCCTCCCTCTTTATTTATTATTTTTTTTTGGTTAGTGGGCTTTGTTTTCTTGAGTGTCTAATTCAACTTTTTTGTCTACCATTATGTCATTATCTTTTGTGCTTTTCTGTTCTTATTAGCAAGGCCAACATTTAACTAAGGGGACATATTTTATTATGGCCCAACTACCTATATTATGTTCAATTAGGTTTAAAAAAAAGAAGCCCTGTTACGTAAGAGTCCTGGGTGACTGGGCGAATCACGAATGACGGAACGAGTATACGCTACCGCTACGTCGAGGCTATGGAGCGACGAGCAATGGAAGGAATCGAGGTGTCGTTTCTTGAGTGTCGAGCAGTCGAGGCAACGAGGCGACTTTCTCTGATTCAGTGTTTCTCAACGGGCGATGGAAGGAATCGAGGAGACTTGCTCGACCCCGACGACCGACGAATCGACGATTACACAAGCATCAGGTATGTGTATATTTTGAAATAGAAATCTAAATTCGACTTTCTCTGTTTCTGTGATTTTGAAATTGAACTCGAATCTTCGATTTCTCTGTTTCTTTCATTGCTTCAGACTTCAGTAGTTCAGTGCCTTTGTGCGACTGTGCCTGTGCTTCGAGATTTCGAGCCTTCGCCCTTCGAGTCTTCGACAGTGCTTCTAATCTTCGATTTCTCCGACTCGGCGACTCCCAGGTTCTAATCTTCGATTTCTCCGACTTGATTACTTGAAAGTTGAATTCTTGAATCCCTGTTCTTTTTCTTCTTTCTTTTAATGGAGGATTGGAGTCTTGGAGGGGTCGAGGGGATGACTGATGAGGGGAAATGGGGAATAGGGGTTTCGTTTATATTGAGGTTTTCTATTTTCATAATTGGATTAGAATGGTATAGTTGAGTTTTTATAATTGGATTATCGACTTGAAATGTGTGATTCTTCCTCCTATATACTGTAAATCAGTAATTACTCTTGTTTTAAATGTGTGATTCTTCCTTCTGTAATCTGTAAATCTGTAATTACTCTTGTTTTTCTTTAATCATAGATTCATAGTATTATGCTTTTAGGTGCTTTGTGAATTGTTATTTATGAATCAAATTATATGCTTGCAACTAAGAGAGTAAGAGTGAATTAAATCAGTGAATGCTTATTGCTTAGTTGATTGGTTACTTGGTTAGTGGCTAGTGGTTTATGCAAAGAAAAGGGGCTGCATTGCTGCAACTACAATCCAAATTGATTATATCGATCACAAATCACTCGATCAGGCTGTATCTTTCTAAACTTAAGTATATCTTAATCTATATATCTTTTTGATTGCTTAATTCTTAGTTGTTTAATTTCAAGATTGCTTAGTTTGATTTTTTGATTGTTTTGTTGATTGGTTAGTTGTTTGATAAAATATTTAACATGCCCCATCGATCTCAATCATCCGGTACAAAACATGTTACTTTTAAGTTTTATATATTTATGTTATGTCTTAAAGTTTATAAATAGGGGCATTTTTATCCGACTTTGCACGGGACATCCAAACACTTTAGACCGGTCCTGCTTATTAGTTCTAAGTTTTTTTTTCCCTTCGTAGGTAGCACTTATACTATTTAGTTAGTTTTTTTTGTTAGTTTTATTCTTCTTTTCTTTCATTAGTTAGTTAGTATTGTTATTATAAGTTTAGTTCGTAATTTATAGTATTTTTTTTAATGTTATTTTTTGTGGGCTAGAAAGCTTTTTAAGTGCGTATTCTAATCGTTTTTTTAAGCTGAGATTGAGAAATAATTGTTGCAAGCTATCTAGAAGGTTAGAAAGGATAATATTTTTTTAGGATCTTTCATCTTTTCAAAACATCCTTTAGTCACAGTCGATTATTTTTTAAGTATCAAGATTTTTTTTAAAGATGGTAAATGTTGAAAATGATAGCTCTGTCTGATTCTAAGGTTAGTACTACTAATTCTTAATTTATTGATATAATTTATGTTTTGCAAAATCAGATTTCTCAGCAAGAAAAAGATAAAGCTCATTGTCGAAGGTCTTTTGTGCTCAATTTATGAATTAGTATATATGGGTTGAGGGTTAACTGATCTAATGAGATTCACATGGGCTTCTAAGGATGACGAATTAGAAATTTTGAAAAGAGAAAATAAAGAAAAAATGCAACTCTCGTTCAATTACACCGACATAAATAAAAGTTATGAAACACGAGAAATTTTTTTATGAACTGATTTTGTAACTAGTTATTCTCCAAATCTTTCTAAAAATCAAAGTTCTCAAATCTCTATATTCAAGGTTCAATTTAGAAAAAGAAGATCTCTCTACTTGAACATGACTTGGCACAACAAAAAATAGAGTTTGATAATAAAAAAGAAATTCTTTTTGATAGAATTGATCTCTTAAGAGAACAACTTAATTCCACTGCAAATAACTCACTCACAAAAACAAAAAGATTATTCAAAAGTTGAAATCTCATTTGCATGTTCGAGTTTGTCTTGTCCCAATGATGACGAACAATTTCCTACTTTTGAACAACTTTTTTAAAAAATCCCATACGTAAGGCCTCATAAATGTCCCTTGTGTAAACCCTACTTGTTCATAAATCCCCTAACCCTATCCACAGACAAAGGAAAATCTGTTGTTGAACAGAATTTTGATGAGTTTATGGAAACTGATTTGGGAAATAACGTGTTTAATAATCAGCGCAACACCTCTCAGCATGATGAATATGTTAGATTTTCTAACCAAGATTTGGAAGTGGTGATAGAGAAATCTTTTAGTAAAAGGCAAGCCAAGAAAGCATTGTGGCTTGGGAAAAGAAAGAGTTTTCTAAAAACTAGGAAAAGACGCTTTCAAGAGAAAAATCATTTTGGTCATTGTGGTCATAAAAACAATGTTGAAAATCATTTTGGTTAAAAAAAACAATGTTGATAATTACTATGGTTATGGTTGTTACAAGAACAATTTTGGTCATGTGCATGAAAGAACTTCGTATGCCAGAAATAGTTCTCGATGTACTAAGACTAATGGTTCAAATGAGTATGGTTTTAGTTCCAATGTTCAGTCGTATGATAATGTTAGGAAGTATGAATCTTCAACTTTTGTTAATTCTTGTTGAGATGTTTTAGATATGCTTGATTTGAAATATCCATTTAAGGTGTATTCTATTAAACATCTCATAAGATTATCTAAGGAGAAAATTTGTACCTCTCCTCAAAGAGTGAACACATTCTTGATCAATTAGAAAATTCAAAATAAGAAATTTAATTTGAACTACAGATGGATGCATAAAAATGATTTTGTAGTTGATTATCCTAATCCTCATGGACCCAAACTCAAATGGGTACTAAAATCTGCATAATCTGTTTTGTAGATATGTCAAGAGACATTCTTGAACACCACAGTTCAACCGAATTTAAAACCGCAAGTGTCATAATTATATAAATTATATATATACCAAAAAAATAAATTAAAAATAGAAATATTTTCAAACATATACAACTCAAGATTTGAAGTTCTACTATATTAGTTATTTAAAAACAACCATGAAGTTCAAATATCTGTCATTCATATATGTAGTAACTTCGAACATTAACTAGACAATTTAATACACGCAAATGTATAAACATAGAACTAAAAAAGTGCAAAATATATGAAAATAAAAAAAAAATCGATTCAACCGACTTTTGAGAACCAATTTTCTAGATGAACCAGCCACAAACATGGTTTACAAGTGGAAATATATATGTTTGTGTTTTTTTTTTTTTTTTGGGGGGGGGGGGGGGGGGGGGTTTCTTTTACAAGAGCATAAAACACTTTGAGAATTGAATACACATTACTAAGTCAGTGTTTTGTATGGATGATTAAGAGAGAGAATGAAATGGTTCATTCCGTCATAATGGCAAAAACCTGTTTGTTAATCAAAAAGTGATACACATGTTCATGAATCGCAAAATTTAAAATTATAATGGTAGCGCCAAGCCGTAGGTTGAGTTCCTTATGAAACATTGGGACTCCCCAATCGCCAAGTGGCCTTGATCACTAAGTGCGTTAGTATGCTAGCTTGCCAACTATGTTTGGCTTGATGAATTGCCAAGTGCTGATGCGCCTGGATAGCCAAGTGACAGATTTAAGATTTTGGGGAAACTCCAAAGTGTATAGGTGTGTAACCCTAGTTGGTGTCTAACGATATGGAAAAACTAAATTGTTGGTGTTTGCCGGTAATCGTGTAACTTTCGTATATTTTGCTGAGTTGTTATTCTTTGCAGTTGTGCTACAAATCAAGTTAGTTTACACAAACTTATTCATTATGGTGTGACTTGTACATCCCTTTTATGTATGTGTGAACTCTTATGCATTGCTTGATTATTGTGTTGTGAATGATAACCGAGGGGGGTTATCTGATAGTGAGCATCAATGTCAGTTGACATCATGGCCGAGAGGGTCATATGTGAGAATGTGTTGTGATGAGTTATATATGTGATGTGTGTTATCCGTCATAAGGTATGACATCGTGTTAGCTCGCTAAGCTTTTTGTTTACCCGTTTGTAACATTGTTCTTTTACAGCTATTTTTTAATTCGATTTTTGAAATTGCGTGGTTACGTATGTAAATATAACATTTTCATAACCTGTTTAATCAAAATATTATAAAACCGACACAGCGGAAACATCTTATATTCTAATTAATATTTACAACCCATTATATAAGTTACAACAAAAGGAAACTACCGGTTTTACCAAATATCGATAGACCATTACATAAATATAAACAAAGTAATCAAAAGCATGCACAGTAGTATTCCCCAAAATTTGGTAATATAAACCAAAGCTAAACACCCATCCTCGCCAACACCAACTAGTTATCTGCACATAGAAAGGGTACATGGAAGGGGTTAGCTATAAATAGCTAATGAGCAGCGATTAATCATAAGTATCATAAGAAGAATATCATATCATATTTTAGTAAACAAGTCTATCCTAACACATCGTGAGGTACCGTTGTAGTCAGAAGGAATCACGTCTTGCAAGATAGCTAACCCTGACTCAATGATCTTAACTAGGTAACCGAATACATTAACCGCACCAGTGGATAAGCGGATAGCAGTCCACCATTGCGTTATCGGGAAACTCACCCATTTGGGATTAGTAGGAACTAAGAGCCTATCATCATCAAGTTGAGGGACAGAAATTCTGTATAACCAAAGATTTGCTATCAACGAATCACCAATCATTATAGCTGGCAGCACAAAGCCCAAACTGGATCCAGACTCAATTGGTCCTAAACAACTTTAACAAAGTGTCAGCACTACACATTTGGCCTACTTAAGCCCGTAACATGCATATAACACAGTTGGCCTACTCAAGCCTATAACATGGGTGCATATCAAATCATAACACAATACAATTCAACAATACGTAATCATAACTCAATCTTTAGTTTTAATGTTCATTATATTATATAACATTCTAATTGTGATGCTAATGTTAAATGGTACTCACCCATAGAATTATAGAAGACAGATAGTCTTCTTGGTCCTCGGGAGTACCTATAATACATTACTTATATTTAAACATTAATATACCAAGTACAACAACCAAAACACTTGAAACAATCTCCTAATGATGCCCTTAGTCCATTTATTAACTCGTAACAATAGTCAAAGCATCTACACACGAAAGAACAACAAAAAGTATATTATTCGCGACGCGTCGTGTCGCGACCATGAACCCATCGCGTCACGACTCTATGTAGAACCAAGAACAGCTTCTACTGGAGCAGCTCCAAATTTAACCAAATCAATCCCAATTCGATTCTGCTCAATTTCTATGATTCATACTTATCATGTAAGAGTACTATGAGCTTACTAACACTTATGTATATCATTTAAATAACCTAAACATAAATCGAACCTAAATTTACCGTAATTGACCCATTTGGGTAATTCCTTGAATATCAACAAAATCAACACTTTCAATCCATAATTTCTACTCATAACAGCCCACACAAATTGTAGAAACTAATTGGAACACTAAAAATCAGTTTTTGATTGCCAATTCAAAATTGACCCGTTAGCCCTAAAATCTCAAAACTACAAGAACTCATGAAGAAAAACACTTACAATGGAATAGATGAAGCAAGAATTGATTTTGACACTTGAATTTGCTGTTAGGAATTAAAAGCAAATCTTATCACCCTTTGGATTTTCCTTCAAGCCAAGAACAAGAGGTGTGGGTGTTTATAAACGTGTGTGTCTGTGTAATGAAAAGGGAAGAACTAACTTTGAGGTTTAAATTATCCAAAGGCGGGTACCTCGTTTCCCTATCCAACTTACAACTTAATACTCGTTTGTCCGTTTCAACTTTCAACTAACGGGGATATTTTGGAATCATTATCGATCTAAAACCGTTTAATATTTTATTACTTTTATTTATTTTCATTATTATTTTTATATATCCATTTCACAACTAAAACTCATAATATAGATTAATAATTAGAATATTTTTAATTAATTATTCAAAATAACTACGTACCGAATTCACCCATTACTAGACCCGATTTAAGGGTGTTACACTGTTGTTGTTGATTTCTTTTCAGGTACTTTGAGTAAGGACGGTGGGAAGACTCCGGTGTAACAATAGTGCTCTATTAAGTTTTATTAATTATTAATAGTGTCTTAGAAGATAATTTTGCTTCCAATGTTTTGAACAATATTCTGATACTATGTTTTGAAAAGGTCGGTAAGCTTGTTCTTTTATTGGTTGATGATTTATATTTATGAATCGTGATTGTTTAAAAAATTTTGGGATGTTACAGACTTCCCGAACATCTTCTCGCTACCTAATGGAAGCTCTTTAGCCTAAAGTCAAAAAAAGGTCGGTAAGCTTGTTCTTTTATTGGTTACAAACTAGGCGATTCCAATGTGACCAAGCTACATACAAACCGACCAAATGATCACTTGCCAAATGTTTTTGCCACTTTCTGTTTCGACTCTACTTAGGCCTCCTTCTGTCACTTGGATATTGATGTTGAGCCCCTGAATGTAAGACTTTGTGTCCCAAAAGATTTGAACTTCCTTGTGGCCCACCCACCGGCGCATGATCCACGAATTCTACCACTTTGTTACAACTCGAACAAAGGGATGAGTGCAAATCAATTCTCATCTTATCTAAGATTTCTCTAGTCAAGAATCTATCCAACCGTACTCTCCGCACAAAAACATTAACTTTTCTAGACACCAACTTATTCCGCCACATTTAAAGAAGAGAGATTTGTATACAACAAGAATTTGTCAATGTCTATCACTCATTTTAAAATGGATTCTCTATGTACGTAGGGATGTCAGAAAAAGTCGAAACCGACGGGAGAAACCAAAAACCAACATAAATAGGGCATGTATGGGACGGGGAAAACCCAATTACTTTTAATGTGGACAGGGACGGTGATCCCGCCCCGATTACCCGATAATAATTTAATATATATATATACATTATATATATATATATATTAATACACATAAAATTAATTTTAAATATAAAAGATATATCTTTATACACTTTTACACAACCTAATTTTAATCGTTATCATGTTATTTGGATTGTTTGTTTTTGATATTTTGAATAAATTTAGACTCTTTAGCATCTTAATTTCGGTTTGGAAATGTTTGTATTTGTTAATTTCGTATACCTTAGTATAATCGTTTTTTAAAACGGGTGGCAAAATGTTAATGGTGATAGATCCCTGCGGTGAAAAATCACCATTTTACTTTAATAGGTATCCCCACGACGAAAACTACCCGTTTTATCACTTATATATATATATATATTAAATAGGAATACTCGTTTCCCCTTGGTTTTCCCCGGTTATCTGACAGGGATCCCCGTTTAACTTCCTCCGATTTCTAAAGAGAGACGGAGACGGTTTTCTTAAATGGGGACAATGACAAGGACAAAAGACCAATCTCCGCCTCAAACATGCCCCGTTACGATTCCTGTATGCACGTAAGGTCTCTCCTTTTCTTTTCTACGGAAAGTGTTTTCCTTTTGCAGAAAAAGGAGCTTGTGGTCCGGTAGATTAAATAGAATAAGTTGACGGTCAAAGCTGACAACTATATAAAGAACAAGGCTCAAATTGCAAATTCATCTTTCAGATGAGTATATAAGGCAGTCATGCATCATTTTCCCAATCAAGAAAGCAATAAAATATAATCCCGTAAGCCACCATTGCAACATCTGGCGTAAAACCTCGAGCAACCTCCCAAAACTTCAAACCACGTTTCTCTTCGAGGTAATTAATTCTCAATATTCAAAATCGTTAATCCTCATGCAATCGCATTTAATTTGTTATCAATCTCTATGTTTTGGTTGTTTCAAAGCGCAATGATCAAGGTAAGACCACAAACGTAAGCAACTAATTGACTATTCTTGCAACCGATTTGTTGAACTGAGTATCATAATCGGTTTATTTCACATGTATACCGAGTTTTTGATTTGATGATCGAGGGAACTTTGCTGTTGGCAGAATCGCAGGTGATCGAGGGCGTTTATGATAATTTTATGTTTTGGTTTGTGGTTTATTGATTTTGGTTTTTGGTTTGGAATTGCGTATGCATATTTCTTTGGCGTTACTGGAGTTTGGTTACGGGATAAGTAGAATATCGTTGGTTTCTAACAATTAAGTAAGTTGTTCATGTTCATTCTCTGTTCGGACTAGTAATTTGATAGTTTGAATTATCGGTTTACGCAAACCTAATTCGATTGATTTTTCTTCTTTAGGATTAAAAACTTGAGCACAAACAAGTTGATTCCTACATTAACGATTTGGTAGTCTGTTCATACAATCATACCTACTGCTTTACGAATGGCAAATTGTGTTTTTTGATTCTATATTTTACAGCATCACTGTTTCAGTTTGCCTGTAGTACCTCATATAGTATAAATTATTAGAGAAAGGATAACTAGTTTGACACTCAAAGTTGATATTGATAATCTTTTGCTTTTTATATGAAGGGAATAATTTTTAGTTATTATTGATAGGATGTCTACATCTTAGTGAAAACGACAGGTCTTTTTATGGGGTTAACATTTCATGTCTACATGTTTTTGTTTATATGTTTTCTAGAATTCACTTGTGAAAAAGTTTTGTAGGGGTTTATTGTGAGATGAAACACATCTGATAAAACTGATTGGCAAATTTGCAGTGGTGGTAGGATATGTGTGATCTGAGTACAAGATAGTTTAGTGCTTTATAACAATGGGTCATGAAATTCAGTATATATTGGAAAGCAAGAGATTAACATGGCTTGTGGCAGTGGTATTTGGTGTGGTTATAATGTTCCAGTACTTTGAATTTCCATATGGGAATGTTGCATCCTCCTTATTTTCTGCGGGTCGGGCTCAACCACCGGTGAGTCAAACCCACCAAGCTGAAACTTCATCTGAAATCTCCAAATCATTAGGCAACATAACCAATCTTGATGGCTCTAATTATACAAAGCCCGCTGGTACACTTAAAAACGATATTCAGTCACAATGGAATAGAGAGACAAATGACTTGATAATAAAAGAAAAAGATCCAGATGCAGCCACTAGTCCATCACCGAGTTCATCAGCTTCTTTAACACCATCAGCACCAGCCAATGCCACAGTAATTTCACCCTCAATGGCTTTGGAAAAGGGCACATCTAAACCATACGCAATTGCACCAAATTTAGACCCTAAAGCCAAGGAGCCTGCCACATCACAGAAGAACACTTCCTTGTCAGCCCATGACTCATCAGTGAAGAAAGTTTCTCCGGTGAAAGAAGTTCACAAGAGGCCAATGGGGGACGTTGTGACAATCAATGAGATGCATGACATTTTACTTTATAATCGTGCTTCAGTTCGTTCAATGGTATATATGTTTTTGTGAAATTGAGTTTCGTTAATTATGTGTATGCTTGTTTAATTATCAAGAATAATATATACATCTCTGTTCTTGTAGAAGCCACTATGGTCTTCAATGGTTGACCAGGAGTTACTAGATGCAAAACTGCAGATTGAGAATGCTCCAGCCAATGACAATGACCATGCACTATATCCTCCTCTGTATCGTAACGTGTCAAGATTTAAGAGGTGAGAAAACACAATAAAATTTAGTAAATTTCTTATTTCTTTGATGAATGTTTCTACAAATTGTAGGAGCTACGATCTTATGGAGAAGATTCTCAAGGTCTACATTTACAAAGAGGGTGAAAAACCCATATTCCACCAGCCACAGGCTGTGCTTAGTGGAATTTATGCATCTGAGGGATGGTTCATGAAGCATATGAAAGAAAGCAAACATTTTGTTACTAATAACATAAAAAAAGCCCATTTATTTTACATTCCTTTTAGCTCTCGAATGTTGGAAGAAAAATTATATGTTACGGGGTCTGGCAGTCGTGATAACTTGGTGCGGCACCTGAAGGACTATCTTCATCTGATTGCCGGGAGATATGATTCCTGGAATAGGACTGGCGGATCTGATCATTTCCTCGTTGCATGCCATGACTGGGTAAAGACATTTGATCTTTTATATTATTAAACTCGTGTTTGAAACTAATGATCTGATATTGGATAATGAGAATCATATAATTAACAAAACTAGCTGCAGAGATAACTTGAGATGGTATCCGGATGTGGTTTTGCTGTTCGATGTTGTGATAGTTTGACATGTTATGATATTTATGATTTTACATGTAAATTGAACCCTAAATTATTGAATAAATTAGATAATCAGACTCAGTTTTATTGCAGCTACTCCTAAATTGATGATCTAAAACTGGTTTTTTGATCTTTAAAGAACCAGATAATCAGAATTAGTTTCACTACATCAGATCAAAGAAAATTGAGATTTTTCATTTCAGGCAACAGATGAGACGAGAAAATCTATGGATACATGCATAAGGGCTCTATGCAATTCAGATGTCAAAAGAGAAGGTTTCGAATTAGGAAAAGACGTCTCTCTCCCTGAAACATACGTTCGTTCACCTCAAAACCCGCTACGTGAAATTGGAGGCAAACCCCCTTCTCAGCGCCCGTTTCTTGCTTTCTTTGCGGGCCAAATGCATGGCAACGTCCGCCCTATTCTGTTGCAACATTGGGAAAACAAAGACCCTGACATGAAAATTTTCGGGAAACTTAGGAAATCTAAAGGTAACAAAAGTTACACAAGCTACATGAAGAGTAGCAAGTATTGTATTTGTCCTAAAGGTTACGAAGTCAACAGTCCTAGAGTGGTGGAGGCCATTTTTCACGAATGTGTTCCGGTGATCATATCTGATAATTTTGTCCCGCCGTTCTTTGAGATCCTGAATTGGGAGTCGTTTGCGGTATTTGTTGAGGAGAAAGATATACCGAATTTGAAGAACATTCTTCTGTCGATATCGAAGAGGAGGTATCTGGTGATGCAACAGAGAGTTAAGAAGGTACAACAACATTTTCTGTGGCATGTTAAGCCTGTGAAGTATGATATGTTTCATATGATATTGCATTCAATATGGTACAATAGAGTTTTTAGAGTAGATCCCATTAGCTAGAGCAAGTTAAAGTTTTATCATTCAGGAGATTTAGTTGCTGTGAATAGATTTTTTTTAATTCTTTTGCCGATTTCGAATAAGATATCGTTGAATTTTTCTTATTATTATGTTGCTATACAGTTTTTTTTTTTTTTTTTTTTTTTTTTTTTTTTTGATTTGTGAATATGAGTTGACGCATGGAGTCATTTTATATACAGAGCAAAATGGGTTACGTAATTTACTTTGTTCAGTCTGTAAAGTCCCTTTTGGCAGTTTTGGGTGGGCTCCCCTTTTCATATCACATATGAATCATATGACTTTTCGAAGGTGGAAGATCTAATCCGATAATTTTTTAATTTGGTTGACTAACTTCAAAATTCTTTATTCTTTAGTATAAAGGAAAAGAGGTTATAATATTATTATTTTATTTTTAAAATTTTTTTTACTAATCATCTATCTTTATCTTCTAAACTGGCTAAGGAATGAAGAGTTTCTTACGTCAAAAACCTCTAATCGTGAATTTTGAGTTAGGCAAAGATCTTAAGTAGAAATTGGATACCCATCTTCTTAATCGGATTTTATGTCATTTAAAAGCATTATTCAATAAAACCTTAATCCCTGATTTAACTGTTATCACAAATCGATTGTGCAATCTTCATCATCAACTATTGGATCACATGTTAATTTCTAATTCCACTAACTATTGAGCATAACACAACATAATAAATATTTAATAGTTTAATAATCGAATGAATCAAAATGAAGTACAAATATTCGACAATATGACCAAAATACAATTTCAGTATAATATGTTAAGTCTAAAAAAAGTATCAAACTAAATTCATTCTGAATAACCAAACTTGTTACATTACTAACATTTAGACATGAGAAATAGGATGATGAGAGGATTGAATTGATTTGAAAGATGTAATTTTGTAACCTTAAGTCTTGAACATGCATTGAAAAACAACTTTAAATATAAACCTAACATCATTAGTCCCTGTATACATCCTCATATCTGCATTTAAATCACAAAAAAATATAAGTAAAGTAGTTAATTCTTGATACTAGTCAAATCTGGGTTCTAACCCATTTGATTATGAACAGGTGAATTTTTGCTTAGTTATCAATTTATTATTTACCATATGTTAAATGAGTCGATGAAATACATAGAGTATCTAGGTGATACGGTCCAATGGAAATGTGACAATTTTACGGCTCATTTGAAAATATATTTTAACCATAATTTCTCATTGTTATTACATAAAAACCATATTATAAATCCTAAAAATACATGAATCACATTATTAGCTTATAATAATATTGTCTTAAAATTTGGATTGTACACTCATAACCTTTTTTTATGACATGCAAAGCTCAAGCTGATTAATCACTTACTAATAATGTGTTTATTAAAATTACCACAGTTTAATCAATATTTTATAATTAAATCATTGGCATAGAAAATAGATCAAGAGTTTATGTTATATGATTATGTCAACAGAAGAGATAACTGATTTAAAAGTTTATAAATCGGTTGTAGATAGATAAAGGATTATACAAAATAAAGGACCTCATTAATCGGTTGTAGATAGATATCTTCATATACCCTATATCAAAATAATCTCATAGAAAGGGATTACTGGTTTAGTGATTCATAAATATAAAAATTAACCATAAATATCTTCATTGATTTACAGTTTTATAAAGAAAATAAGTTATAAAATGCCTATTTGAAAATAATCAAGTGTCATTATGTTTCAATTTACACAAAATCAAAAATAGTTATAACTTTCTTCAACTGTTATGAAATAGACTTTTTTTATTAATAAAAAATTAAAAAATATTATTTTTTTAAATTGTATGCCAGATTACGGTAAAATTGACATCAAACGTAGATAAAAATGAAATGATCATAAACATATAATTATATTTATAACATTCATTATACATAAAGTTTATAAAATAAAACTATAAACATATACAATTAAATACATGTATTAAATATAAATATATAATTTATACAAACAATCCCTTTATATTTTCATATAGCCATTAAAGGCCAATTTTACCTTAAACGTCAAAATTTGATGAAATAAAAGATTTTAATTTCTTGAATTTAAGATATCGAAGAAAATAGAAATTTGATTTTTATGTTTCAATAATAAGATAAGATTGGAAGATAACCTTCTCTTTTTTATTTTTTTGTCAGTTATTTTATTTGATTATTTTATGTTAAAAAATGATATATCATTCTACTTTTTTCTTCTTCTTTCGTGGTATTTGTTTTAGCTTATTGTATGTTTTTTTAGCTTATTAACTTATTTTTTGAGCTTATAGAAAATTTAATGTTTGGTTTAGCTTATTAGCTTAAGTTTATATATTTATCTTTTTTACTAAGCCAATTTTGATAAGCTAAGTACACTTTTTTTTTCTTTCACATGAGTTTATCTTTGTACATTTACATATCGCTTGGAAGAGTCAACTTTCAATTCCTGCAAAGGAATAATCTGTTCTTCCTCAACGTGGCACTTGCGTAAGTAGCACACGTTAAAGGTGTCGTGTATTCCAGATAATAAAGACGGCAGCTCTAGAGTTACCGTCTGATCATTCACTTTGCGTATAATCTTGAATGGGCCAATGAAACGTGGACTTAGCTTCCCTTTGCGTCTAAAACGAATGACGCCTTTCCAAGGAGAAACTTTCAAGAACACACGGTCACCGACTTCAAATGTAGCGGGGCGACACATTGGATCCGCATACATCTTCTGTCGATCCCGAGCTGCTTTTAGATTTTCAAGAGCCACATTCACCTTATCAGAGGTTATCTGGACAATTTCAGGTCCAGCGAATTGCTTCTCGCCAGGCTCCAACCAACAGGTCGGAGTGCGACATCGTCTTCCGTAAAGCATCTCGTATGGTGGCATTCCAATGCTGGAATGATATGAATTGTTGTAAGCAAATTCAATCAATGGGAGATGAGAATCCCACGATCCACCAAATTCGAGTACACGGGCACGAAGCATATCTTCTAACGTTTGTATCGTACGTTCAGATTGGCCATCAGTCTGTGGATGGTAGGCAGTGCTCAGATGAACACGAGTGCCAAGTTCGCGTTGAAGACTCTGCCAAAAATTTGAGACAAACCGAGAGTCACGATCAGATACAATCGAACAAGGAAGACCGTGACGTGACACAATCTCATCAATATACAACTGGCCTAAACGGGTCAGCGAAGCAGACTCGTTCGTTGCCAAGAAATGAGCACTCTTCGTCAGTCGATCAACAATAACCCAGATCATGTCGTGCCCTCTGGACGTTCTCGGTAGCTTCGTCACGAAATCCATCGTGATATTATCCCATTTCCACTCCGGTATATCTAGTTGTTACAGATTACCATAAGGTCTCTGGTGCTCCGTCTTCACTTGCGCGCAGATTTAACATCTCTCCACGAATGAAGCGATGTCTTTCTTCAGAGTTGGCCACCAGTATAACATCTTCAAGTCGTGGTACATCTTTGTAATCCCCGGATGGATAGATAATTTGGACTTATGGGCTTCCTGCAGAATCAGCTCACGGTTACCTCCCGCAGAAGGTACCCAAATCCTGGATTGAAAAGTCTTCAACCCACGATTATCTTCAGCAAGCTGATCCTTTAATTTCTTCATTGTCTCAGCTTTCAGATTTTCTTCTTGCAGTGCAATCTGTTGAGCTTCCTTCAGTCGAGAAATCAAATCTGAGACAATGGTGATTCTCATGAACTTAGCTTCTGCTGTCGGTCCTTTACGGCTTAAAGCGTCCGCTACAACATTGGCCTTGCCAGGATGGTAACGGATCTCACAATTGTAGTCTTTTATTAAATCCAACCAACGGCGTTGCCGGATGTTGAGTTCTTTCTGAGTAAAGACATATTGAAGACTCTTGTGATATGTGCAAATCACACACTTTGTGCCATAAAGATAATGTCTCCACAGCTTCAGTGCAAAGACAACGGCAGCAAGCTCCAGATCATGGGTTGGGTAATTCCGCTCGTGTGATTTTAACTGCCTAGAAGCGTAGGCAATCACTTTATCACGTTGCATTAGGACGCAACCCAAACCCGCATAAGACGCATCACAATAAACCGTGAAGTCCTCCGAACCCTCAGGCAGAGTAAGGATTGGAGCTTCACATAATAATCGTTTCAGAGTCTGGAAAGCTACTTCTTGAGCTTCTGACCAGACAAAGGCAACATCCTTGCAAGTTAGTTTGGTCAACGGACCCGCAAGCTTCGAGAAATCGCGGATGAACCGTCGATAGTAGCCAGCCAAGCCAAGGGAACTTTTAATTTCGGAAGGAGTCCGAGGAACTCCCCAATTCATCACAGCCTCCACCTTAGCTGGATCTACTTTGACACCATCATGACATATAACATGGCCCAGCAAATGAACTTCCTTAAGCCAGAATTCGCACTTTGATAGCTTAGCATACAACTGTTCTCGCTTTAACGTCTCGAGAACCTGACGAAGATGAAGCTCGTGATCAGCTTCCGTCTTCGAGTAGACAAGAATATCATCAATAAATACAATCACAGATCTGTCAAGTAACAGATGACAAACCCGATTCATCAGATCCATGAAGACGGCAGGGGCATTGGTTAAGCCGAACGGCATAACCAGAAATTCGTAGTGACCATAACGAGTTCGGAATGCAGTCTTCGGCACGTCTTCTTCACGAACTCGTACTTGGTGATACCCCGACCGGAGATCAATCTTAGAGAAACATGTAGCTCCCTGCAATTGATCAAAAAGATCTTCTATACGAGGAAGCGGATACTTATTCTTTACAGTTCGCTTGTTCATCTCCCTGTAATCTATGCACATTCGCATCGTTCCGTCCTTCTTCTTCACAAATAACACAGGAGCTCCCCACGGCGAGGAACTCGAACGAATAATACCTTTGTCGAGCAACTCCTGAATTTGAGTCATCATCTCTCTTATTTCAGAAGGTGCCAGACGATATGGAGAACGAGTCACTGGTGTAGCTCTTGGAACAAGCTCAATCTTAAATTCAACATCACGTATTGGAGGCAAACCCGGAAGTTCTTCAGGGAATACCTCAGGGTAGTCAGACACCACCCGAATATCACGAATTGGTCGCTTCTCCATCGTAGCATCAATAACATATGCCAGATAAGAGTCATAACCTTTGGCAATCGACTTTTGAGCTTTAATCATAGAGACAGTAGGAATATCAGAATCCCTTCATTCTCCACGTGCAACAGCATAAGATCCATCAGTGAGAGGGATCTTAATCATCTTTTTGGAACAGATAAGCTCAGCATCACGCTTGCTGAGCCAATCCATCCCGATCACGACATCAAATCCCGCAATGGGCATAACAAAGAAAGAAATAGGGATATTACTCCCGTCAATATAAATTGCAGCTATTGGAACTTTCTCTGTAACTGAGACTACTTTGCCGTCAGCGACCTCTACTCTGAGCGGCTCGGTTAAAGGAACAACAGGTAACTGTAATCTTCTACGACGGGCCACAGATACAAAGGAGTAGGTAGCTCCAGAATCAAATAAAACACTAGCAGGGATATAATTAATAAGAAAAGTACCCGTAACGACATCCCCTGTTGCTTTGGCCTCGTCAGCCGTCATCTGGAAGGCCCTGCCTTTCGCGCGTGGCGCGTCATCTCTTTTTGGTCCCCTAGAAAAAGAAGACCCTTTAGCTCCAGAGCTTTGTCTTTCTGGGCAATCAGTCAGCTTGTGCCCAGGCTTATGGCACCGATAACATACATCCTCTTTAAAACCACACTCAGTCGTAGCGTGGCCCTTCTGTCCGCATCTCCAGCAACGTCTGGTAGAGTTAGAACACTCACCAGAGTGGTATGTACGGCATGGATTACACCAAGGAGAATTTGGCCTCGGCTGCTTAGAGGAATCTGTCTTCCCGCCTGCTGAGGATTGTCCTTTGGAAGGAACCGATTTATCAGACGGTTGAAATTTCCTTTTTGACCCTGCACCGGCAGATTCGCCCTTGCAGTATAAGCGGTCACCTTCCAGTTGTCGAGCTATATCAAAAGCTCGATCAAGTTCAACAGCAGCCCGTACATGAGTGCGAAATTCCAGTGGTAGAGTTGCCACAAACCGCCTTATCTTGGTGGTCTCATCAGGAATCAAATGGGGAACAAACCGCATCTTATCAGTAAATGCAATTATGTGTTCTTCGATCGGTTTATCCCCTTTTTGGAGATCATTAAATTCCCTCTCCATTCGCTCCAGATCATAATCGGTGCAATATTTCTTCAGCACCTTCTCGGAAAATTGCTCCCAGGTGAGAGCACTCAGCACCTCCTTATTAACAGAGGCTTTCACCGTATCCCACCAAAAGATGGCACGGCCTTTCAGCATACGTACTGCATACTTGACACAGTACTCGGGCTCACATTCACATGATTCAAAAACTTGCTCCATCTCCCGGAGCCACTGTATGGTAACTGTGGGGTTATCACTCCCTTGGAACGTTGGAGGATGGCAAGTCAAGAACTTCTTATAAGAACAAGTCTTGCGGGGCTTGTTCAGTGTGGCTTGCAATAAGAGCTCCTTTGTTATTCGAAGCTCCTCCTCCAGATGTCTTATAATAGCAGCCTGATCTAGCTCAGGTTTGCCACCACCAGTATTGTGCTGAGACCTTTGATCCTCAGCCTGATGAGGCATATGAGAACCCTCATCCTCCATCTCTTTAATAGCTTGTTCCGTATGGCCACATTCGCAGACATCTTATATCAACTTTCTACATGACAGAGAAAGAGCAGTTAATACTCAATCTCACTGACTGAACTTACAAACAAGTCATCACATAATGCTAGCATACATACAACTCTCACTCAAAAATTTCTTGATGAAATAAAAGATTTTAATTTCTTGAATTTAAGATATCGAAGAAAATAGAAATTTGATTTTTATGTTTCAATAATAAGATAAGATTGGAAGATAACCTTCTCTTTTTTATTTTTTTGTTAGTTATTTTATTTGATTATTTTATGTTAAAAAATGATATATCCTTCTACTTTTTTCTTCTTCTTTCGTGGTATTTGTTTTAGCTTATTGTATGTTATTTTTAGCTTATTAACTTATTTTTTGAGCTTATGGAAAATTTAATGTTTGGCTTAGCTTATTAGCTTAAGTTTATATATTTATCTTTTTTACTAAGCCAATTTTGATAAGCCAAGTACACTTTTTTTTTCTTTCACATGAGTTTATCTTTGTACATTTACATATATACCCTTATGTTTCTTCCTTTTCCTAACACTTTTCCTTCCTCAAATGTAGCATGTCTTTTTTAATCATTTTACAATAATAAGTTAATTTAAACACTTTTTTTAAAAGAAGCTTATTAGCTTATAAGCTATGGGTGATTCTATTGGTACCCCTTATATATCTAAATAGCTCCCTTGATGTGACATTTACAAGGAAAAATATATGCATTTAAAATTGTAATTCAATGATTGGACATATAGGTATGTGAGAGGAGGGGAGCCAAATAGTAGCACCCTAAGCTATAAGTTAATCCAAACACTTTCTTCGTAGAGAAGCTAAAAAGCTCATAAGCTTAAACTAAAAGAAATAAGCTTACCCAAACACCCTTCGTTTCCCTACCCATCACAAGATTCTTCGGTTGATTTTAACAATTATGTTGATTTTGTGAGTAGAATCATAAATAGAAGAGTTAATTACAAAAATGGTCCCTGTAGTGTGTTACTGATTTTCACTTTTGATCCTTTAATTTTAAAAATTACGAACATAATCACTATGGTTGTCATTTTGTTTCACTTTTAGTCCTTTAGAGTAACTCTAGTTATCTTTGACCGTTAGCCAAAGGGTAATTTGGTCTTTTCCCACTTTATCCTTGTTACCAAACATATTCTTAAATTATCCATGTTACCAAATATGCTTTGTTAGAGTTTTTCTTTTAATCTTGTCACCAAACAAGGTCTTGTTTATTTTATTCATCAAACACTCAAACATCCCCATCTCTCTCATAATTATAAACATTCTCTCTCCCCCTCTTATCCCTCTCTAACCTTTCAAAAGACTGTACGTAACTTTGCCGGAGCACCATCGCACATCCGTCGGACTTCATACGTGTAACACCGCTTCTGATTTTAGTTGCTTTAATGTCAAAACAGATTTTAGCAGCGGAAAATTTTCTTTTAAAACAACAACAGTCATTTACATTATCAAAAGAACGTAGGTGTTACCAATGTACAGGAACCGACCATAGAATCATATTACATTACAACATATATCAACAAGTGTTCCACCCACAAGGGGCAATGTACATCCCAAAAGTAACCCGCCTCGCAGGCCCTCTAGTCTTTACCTGAAAAGGGAAACATAGTATCATTAGCTACACTAGCTAATGAGTACATACAATCATAAGCATCAATAGATTAATTCATGCGTCATATCATAAACAATCATTGCTAGCTTAACACATAGCGGTGTGCTGACAAGATCGGTAAGAGTCATGTCTTGCAGGGTAATCAATCCCGCTTAACAACTCAGACCGGGGGATCAGACACGACCAATCCGCGCTGGTGGGGGAGCACAAGGCAGTCCACCAAGCATCGTTCACAGAGCCAAAGGCTCTACAGGTAATCTAGCTACAATCAGCTGATCACCACTCACGTTAAGGCACGGTGGTTCTGCAGAACCTTGACCCGGGATGCACCCCGAGTCACCGTTAAATCCAGAAATAACCGAAGTCCTGTTAGGATCCAGCTAACCGGCTGACCTTAACCATGCGTCAGATAGTCTGCAGACAGGTCACATACACATATACGTACATTTGATCCCACAGGGATCCATCATCTTACATATAGCATCATACAGTTATCCACACGGGCATATCATCATATATTAACTAAGTGGTTCCAAACTGGACCCACTGGCATGCTCCTGACACATATTCTAACAACATATAGCCATACACTTACCTCCACGAGTATACCTGCAAAAGCAAGTTAGTCATACATATTACATTCATACAGTCACTTAGCAGACAAGCCTTACTCTACTGAGTCTCATGGTCGTAGGCACTCACCTGAGCTGTTACTAGGCACAGGTATTCAACCTTGACTTCTCAGATACAATAAGCTCACCTAGCATATCACTTTGGACATTTCACAAATCCGCTAGGACTGTCGGATTTGGGGAAATCCGATGGTCCTGTCGGATTCATGAAATCCGATACTTAGACTCCCAAATTCCGATACTCAATCAATCGGATTCCAACACTTGGGAATTCCAACCATGCATGTGAAATCCGATACAATGAAATCCGATACTTAGAATATGAAACCAAGGAAATCCGACAGACTTGCGGATTCCAATGGCTACAAAACATGAAATCCGACAGAGTTGCGGAATCCGACACTTCTATCGGATTCTGACAATTCCTTCGGTTTCCAATACATGCGGATTCCGACAACTTCATAGTTGCGGAATCCGACAACTTCATCAACTGTGATTCCGATAGCTTCATTTATTCATCTAAACAACTTCATTTTGGCTTGCTTTAAGCCCAGAACACCTTAGGTCATCATAACACCATCATCTAATCGTCACACACGCATGAAATCCTAACAAGAACACCATTCATGCAAAACCCACCTAGAAAGTGAGTTTCCATATTCTTCAAGATGTTCTTGCATGGATTCATGCTTCTTAACATGTTACACACAGTTCTAATCTTCTAAACATATCAGAATCATGTTGCTAACCTTTGAGATCAAAAACCGACTTCTTCTATTCTTCTTTTCTGGAAATCCGAAAGCAACGAGAGAGAGCAGCGAGAAACCGAGAGAGAAAGTGTGTGTGTGTGTTTTCTTTTGCTATATTTGACTTGGAAAGTCAAATTACACACATCTATACTTCCACATATACAAGAGGCGGTTGCCTCATTTCTTCGCACATGGGTTTCCTTAAATATCTATACTTGACATACACACATTTAACATGCATGCACACGTACATACATACACATAAACACATAATCACATAACTTGCTTCTATTTAATTCAACAAGTATACAAAGTACATCTTATTACAATAACTACGTACACACACATACTAATTACAACTAGGCCCAAGTTGTGGATGTTACAATACGTCGCACCGCTGCCAGACAATCTTCGTATAAGCGGACCACCATCACATCATCGTCACACCACTACCCCTTCTCCACCGGACCATCATCATACAAGCAGATCACTATCGCACGTTGCCACCATCACTGTTAAGCATACCATTGCACGCCACCACCGTCACAAGCACACCATCACACGTCTTCCTCCCCTTCAAGTATCTTTTGTATGATGAATTTCAAAAATTGAAAAGCAGATCTATATCTTTTGTATGATTAATTTCAAAAATTGGAACCCAGATCTTGATTCGTTCTTTTGTTTCTTTCAGGGTTTAGTTTACACATGTGGGTCTCATGTTCTTTGATTTCTCATCTCTTGTTCTTTAATTTTTGGTTCTCTCGTTTACAGATCTAGATTTCACACACACAAAACACACACCTGTTTTTTAGTAGGTCTGTTTCTTGCTCTTTGATTTTTTACGGGTTTCTTGTTCTCCAGATCTCTATATTATTAAATAGACACACACACACACACACACCTGCTTTATGGATTTCTTGTTCTTGTTCTTCGATGATGAAACACACAAAAACCTATATTTTTAATTAAACGCATAGACACACACACTTGTTTTATGGTTTCTTGTTCTTGTTCTTAGAAGACGAAACACAAACACATACACCTGTATTTTTAATTAAACACACACATGTATTACTAAATAATAATATGCATATAATTTATGACATACAGATGGTGAGTATGCTGGAAGATGGTTGCGGTGGTGGTCATATGATGGACCATGGTGGTGGTTGTAGAGATGGGATCGAAGGGGAACAAGGGGGGTTTTAGAACTATTTTTTCTTTTTTAATTTTTTTTTGATAATGTTTAATCAATAAATAACTAGCTAAGCGACCCGTGTGTCAACACGGGAGATGATATAAATCAAATTTAAACTTATATAGTTTTAAGGAGTACTAACACATATAGTAAAAATAATTAGAAATAAATTAAAGCAATTCCGATTAACAAACAATTATAGTCGGCAAATTCGAGAAACAATGTTGATCATGACAGTAAGTTTAAGCTCATTAGTTTATTGTAATTCATATCTTTAATTTTACTTACAAATTTCATTAACTTTAATATATACCTATTGAAAATCATCCGAAGATTAAAACGATTAGTGACTATAAAATGACGATGGAATCATTTACTCAATCATATGTGTATATATTTACACAAGTATATATATATATATACTCTTATCATAAAACATATAAAATGAATATAAATTTACTGGACTTTATTGAAATTTTGAACTAATTTCTAATATGAAATTAAACGCACCGTTAGATATATCATTTAAAGGAATCCGTGAACTTGTTCTATCATTTTTAATCGTTATTGAACTGTTATGAACATAGTTGTCATGTGTAGAATGAATCACCTTTGATTTTTTCCTTTCTTTTGAATACTCTTCCAATGAAGGTCTGCTCTAACACAATTTTTTTAATTTTTTGATGTTGTGATTGTTGGAAATTTAGTTTTGTAATCATATTACAATAAAACTTACACCAAAACGTAGATAAAAATGAGACGGTCACAAATAATAATTATTTTTTCTCTAAACAAAATATATCACAAGTTACTAAACATAATTTATAAACAACCTATAATTAATTACATTAATTTACAATTTTTATAAAACTCTCTCACGTTATCTTAAAAGCCCCTCACATGTTTTATAAAACGCCCTTATAATTTTCATCCAGCCTCTCACAATTTAAAAAAAGTCTTTTTTGCAATATGATATCATCATTCTTAAAAACATGATTTTTTAAAAAGAATGATGATATCATCATCCTTTTCTTTTAAATATGTTATAAGATAAATAAACTTAAAAAGAAAGAGTAAACCATGTTTGGTAACAAGGATAAAGTGGGAAAAGACCAAATTATTGTTTGATTAACGGTCAAAGATAACTGGAGTTAGTTTAAAGGATTAAAAGTGAAACAAAATAACAACCACGATGACTATTTTCATAATTTTTAAAGTTAAAGTACCAAAAGTAAAAATCGCATAAGATGTTACACAAGACCATTTTTGTAATTAACTATAACTAAAAAAAAGTATGAGATATTACCTTATATTTCGATTATTGTATTTTTTTTCACTCTGACAAATATAATCCACAGAACTACAGAAGTAATATACCATGGGATTCCGTGCATGCGAGGTCGTCTCTGTCAACATGAAAGTGTTCATTTCATTATTATTATTATATATAAGATCCCTTATCCCATTCGGATTGCCTTTGACTAAAAAACAAACATTATATAATTCATCTTTTTCTTCAATTATTTTATTCACTTGCTACTCCTCCACTTTGTCCTTCTCTGTTTGTAATCTGGTGATCGAGGAAGGATTCGCCATTCACAGGTTCTCTTTATGAATTATTCGATTATAAGGTTAAATAGTTTGAGTTTCATAGCTTGAATTTGATATTTAGATTAGCTAGGGTTTATAATCTGTAAGTTTAATCATTTCGATGGTTGCAATTGCATTTGATGCCAAAATGATGTGTTCTTATAGTTAGTTATCAGTTACATATTCGACTATTAGGTCAACTTAGCTTTACTGACGTTGTAGTTTCAGTTTTATTGCTTGGATTTAATTATTATATTAGGTAGGGTTTATAATCTGTGATTGTACCAATTCTGTCCTTTGCAATAAGTTTGTGTTTTCAATAACAATATTATCTGTTTCTGCTTATAAACATAAAGCATAATCATAAGCTATTATGTGCTTCTGTTATTGTGCTTTCTGAGTTTCCTTACTGCACTTGTGGCTATAGTTTGAGTAGTCATATTGCAGCTTGATGGCTTGCAAAAATTTTAGTCTTTTGTTAGCAGTGCATGCTTATACTTTGCAGGGTAGGTGGGATCAGTTTGCTTGGAGTACATGTTATATCGGTGTTGTATGCGAATGGGCCAGGGACTTCAGCATATACCTAGAATTCAGAGATTCGGGTGTTTTGGGGGAGTGGTGTTTGCTGTTGTTGTACTGTTACAGTATTTTGAATTTCCTTATGGTAATGTTATATCATCTTTGTTTTCTGCTACCAAGATTCACATAACCAAATCTGGAAGCTACCCACCTGAGAATTCATCTTCACTTCCCCAAATATTGGGTGACATAACCCCTGGTACCGACCATACTGGCAGGGGTTACAATGCTGCTACTAAATCAACTGCTCCCCCAAATCTTTTAAGTTCTTCCAACATGTCTGTAACCTATCAAAATGAGTCAAATTCGGTTCAAAATATTGAAAAGCACAAGACAATAACAAGAGATATAGTCACATTAGCCAATGTATCCTCTGTGATAGAAGCCTCCCGTAAGAAGCGAAAGGGGAAAGTGGTGACAATTTCTGAGATGCATGATATTTTAGTCCACAATCGTGCTTCTTCTTATTCAATGGTATGACGAATCTTAAAATTGGCTGTTCGTGGATCCTTATATGAACATGTGATTTTAGATTAGCTTCTTGAACTAGTTAAGGTGATTTTTGTTTTTTTTGACATAATTCCACTTGTCTTGATATAGAAACCACGATGGCCTTCAAGAGCTGATCAAGAGCTACAGGATGCAAAGTTCCAAATTGAGAATGCTTCTAGTAAAGAAGACTATGATAACCTTTATCCTTCCGTGTTCCGTAATGTTTCAAGATTTAGGAGGTAAGCATACTTCAATGCAGTCATGTAATTTGAAGCATAAATTTGCTTCAATTTGTTAAAAACTTTTATCCTAATTGAACCACACGTATTTAGTGTTTCTGGTTTTGGTTGACCATAGTTGTAGTTCAAAAGCCAAGTATGATGATACGAGATTACTAGATCATAGGATATATTTCTTTTTGTCCCATAAAAAAATGATTAATTTCCCATTCTAATAGCAATTTTAGTATTTTATGTCAAATACCATCAATTACAGTTTATAATGTTTCTAGTGAAGAGTGATATAGCATTTAACGAATAGCCAAACATCTATTCTAATAGAATTACATAGTTAAACACTTTAACCTTTGCTATTATAGCATATATGAGTTTGGGGTTGATTGCAATGTATCCTTTTTAGACAAATATTCAGGTGAATTTTACTTAATTTCCTGTACTCCTCATCGCTAGTTGTTCATGGTGTTAGTTTAGTTCACGAGATGTCCATAGTTGTAGTATCATTTGACTGCTAGTCAAAGAACTTTTATTGAAGTATTGAACTATGTAGATAGATAATTATAGTAATTTCTGGACCACTAGAGCAGAATGAAGTATTCCAAAGTCCAAGTCTTTATAATGACAAGTTCTCTTTACTTCCTATGAAAGAGTTTATGCTGATGATTTTTTGTTCTATTTGAGATAAGCGTTTTTGATCATCCAAATCAACTTATTTTTCTTTTGCAGCTAAAGTTGATCTAGTAAATTATTGAAGCTTTATGACCACAAAGAGTGAAGCAGGGCAGGGAAATAAACAAAACTCGGACCTTACATTTTTAATGCAAAGCCCTCCAATTCTAAGTGTTTGCAATCACAAATAGGGATTTTATTTTATGCATCTCACTGTAGGAAATTCTCACTTCTTTTAATATAATTAGACATTTGCTAATGGAAAGAATCCATAAGTCACCACACTACTAGGGACCCCAAGCAACATGTTTAGTACATTTAACCAAAAGGAAACCAATATTTGACTTTTGAGTTCAATTATCATATGTTTGAACTTCAGAAAATGGAGATGATTGTTTTTCTTTATAGTACTTATACTGATAACTACATCATAATATAAAGAAACAACTAGCATAAAAACATTTTGGAGAAAAAAAGCCTAGAAAAGGTTTATCGAACTTGAATTTGTTAAAGACTAGGCTTGACTATCCAAAGTCAAAGGATTTCTTTCTGATGGAACAGTCATAACGTGAAAGATGGGTCAAATTGCATTTATTATGTTACCAAATGCAGGAGTTATGAATTAATGGAGACTACCCTCAAGGTTTACATATATAAGGAGGGAAAAAAACCAATATTTCATCAACCAGAGGCAGTAATGAAGGGAATATATGCATCCGAGGGATGGTTCATGATGCAAATGAAATCAAGCAAACAATTCATTACCAAAAAGCCGAAAGAAGCTCATTTGTTCTACATTCCTTATAGCTCAAAACTATTGAAAGCAACTCTATCTCCCAACTCATATGATCGGGAAAGTGTCGTACCGTACTTGAAGAACTATATTGAGATTATTGCTGGGAGATACAGTTTTTGGAATAGAACTGGTGGCGCTGACCATTTTCTTGTTGCCTGTCATGACTGGGTAAGCCATGTTTCCTCATGCCCGATTAGAGTGTTGGTTTTGAGTAGAGATGTCTAGACGGGCGGGTTGAGCATGTTGGACAACCAGTCAAAAGAGGTAATTGTAAATTGTGTTGAAAAGGGTTTGGTCGGGTCAGGTGGATCCTCAGACACAAATTTTATCAATCTTTTGAGTTTCTAAAATATAATGTGCTAAAAATGGTTTCAAAAACTATATTATTACAGAAATAGTCAAACCATTTGACCAATTTAACCCATTTGACCCATTTTCCTTTTAATTAAAAGCAGTCAGTTTGACACGTCACAAATCTAAGTATCTAACATAACCTAAATCAACCGATTTTTTAGGCAAATGGACCAAAATTACAACCTCTAGCTTTGTGTTTCTTCTTATTTAGTATTGGAATGCTCTGCTTTTTGAACCATTATACTTGAGTTTTTTCCAGATGTAATGACCCGTTCTTTCGCAAATGCTGAACAATGAGTTTCCAGGCACCATAGACTTTGACTTCGAAATTGTCACATACAAAATGTAGTGTTTCGTATGCATTTTTGTCAAAATAACTGGCATTTAACTGTATGAAAATACTCCCTCTTTATTATGAAAATGTCAAAAAAAAAAAGTTTAAGAATGTATAGAAGTTATAAAAGTTCCGCTTTGACGAACTTATTACAATTTGTACTAATTTGCCAGTTTTAACCATTGCAAAGATTGACATTTTACTTCATACTCAACTGTCAAGGCCGCAGATGAAACAAGACAATTCATGGGTACTTGCATAAGAGCCATTTGCAACACAGATGTCGAGAAATCAGGTTTTGAATTGGGAAAAGACGTTTCTCTCCCTGAAACAAATGTTCGGTATCCTCAAAATCCAATTCAAAAACTTGGAGGTAAACCCCCCTCCAAACGCTCGGTTTTTGCATTCTTTGCAGGCAAAATGCACGGTTATCTTCGTCCAATTCTATTACATCACTGGGAAAATAAAGATCCCGACATGAAAATATTTAATAAACTCCGAAAAGTCAAAGATGACAAGAATTATATTGACTATATGAAAGATAGCAAGTTTTGTATATGTGCCAAAGGTTCTGAAGTCAATAGCCCTAGAGTTGTGGAGGCTATCTTCTATGAGTGTGTTCCTGTGATCATATCTGACAATTTTGTCCCGCCCTTTTTTGAGGTTTTGGATTGGGAATCTTTTGCGGTTTTTATTCCGGAGAAAGATATCCCAGAACTGAAAAATATTCTTCTTTCAATTTCAAAAAAGAGGTATATGCAGATGCATCAAAGAGTTAAACAGGTACAGCAGCATTTTCTTTGGCATGTTAAGCCGGTTAAATACGACATTTTTCATATGTTACTACATTCGATATGGTATACTAGAGTTTTTAGAGTGAACACAAGGTGATCGAGTACTTTGTTTGTTGATATGTACATCTTTGGTGCATAAAAATGTGATACGGTTTGATTTACAGAAGCACGGTAAACGCTCGTGAATTTTGTATGTATAATTGTATATAATACAATATGGTTTGTTCATTTAGATCAGAATATATACAAGATTGGGTTCTATTATTATTATTATTATTGTTGTTGTTGGTCTTGCTATCTACCTTGTAAAATAAACAAAGTTTTGACCTATTTTTTAGTTGAATTTAGTTTTAAAATTTTGTTTACCATGACATTCTCATTTTTCCAATCAGAGGGGCGGTATGGAGCTTAAATTGTCACCTTAATGTG
Organism: Dittrichia graveolens; assembly: GCA_038502395.1. Classification (NCBI taxonomy): domain Eukaryota; kingdom Viridiplantae; phylum Streptophyta; class Magnoliopsida; order Asterales; family Asteraceae; genus Dittrichia; species Dittrichia graveolens. The sequence continues at coordinate 7,520,082 of JARJIL010000002.1, read as the reverse complement.
GCCATCATGTAGTCTTTTCGGCATGATGACACGCCGCATTCGTGTTATCACTGTCGAATCTTTTTCATGTGTTTACAAATGGGATTAAACGAGTTAACGACTCTCCGATTTAAGTGTAATGAGGTAATCCCATTAGGGGTTTAGGGCGATGAGAGTTATGAATTATAATTTGATAGAAGAAAATGATGACGTGACAATGTGATAGAGGTGTGAATATGTGACCACAAGGCCCCTCTTAGTATATATTGGTGATATTGAGCATGACCATACTGTTTTGGCTTTTTTAAATTGTTGTTACAATACATTTTTGATACTTAAGAATAGCATAAAAACTCATACTGTAGAGTGGAACTCGTATGAGTCATGACACCCTAAACATCACTCCATGTTCGGGGTGACGAGTAGTATGATGCTCTGAATATGATTTTCATCACGCTTTTTGATAGGGGAATGTGTGTGTATAATATATCTTTTATTGAATAGATTGTATTAAAATATAATAAATTTTGCCTTAGTTATCATTGTATATAACCAACTTTAAACAAAATAATATAATCACATTTCATAATATGTAAACAACTTTTTTCGGTGTTTGGTTACTATTGTATACTATGAACTTTGTCATAATTCTCATTATAGACAACTTGCATACAATTGGTCGATTATTGAAGTTGTTTGTATTATTTTTGAAATAAAAAGTTTATTGTATGCAATATTAACTAAAACAAGGTTCATTGTATTTCTATGTAATTTACCCTTTTTTATTTGTGTAATTGAGTATGTTTTTTCTTGAAAATGAGGATTCAGTATGATGATAGTGTGATGGTAACATGACAATAAAATAGTGGTGTGATAGGGTCAACACTCTTTATGCTATTAGACACTATGCCAATTACATTTTCATTTCGAGTTTCGAGACCGAAACCAAACTTTTACAAGGTCCTGTTGTCAGTCTAGTCGAAGACCAAACTAAAATTTGACATCTGGCCTAGTTTTCAGGACTTGATTTATTCTTAATTCTAGTTTTCTTTATCTAGTCTTAGTACAGTCTAACTAGTATTTGAGCTCGTGCTTAAACATTCAAAAGCCATAAATTACGCATTTTACATATGGAGTATAATTTTCTTGGAAAGCCGATATAACATACTATTAAAACATAACCTTAATACAAAATAGGATGCAATCCTTCACGTGAGCATTGAGTGTAGCAACTAACACACGTTATATCCCTCAAAAGATGCCAATATACATGTCAAATGATACAACAGGTAGTGTCGACAAGTAAACTAGGAGTACTAAGAAACGAAGATTATCTAATTTCGAGATTCTCGCTATAAAGCTCTACGAATTGACCCGGTCTATGGCCTTGCACCAAGAAGTAAGATGCTTGGACCTGAAAGCCAAGAAGCCCAGTCTATTTCCTGGTATCTCCTTGCCAACCAGTAATAACACCTAAGTTGGTAATAAAAAAGAAGTCTAAAAGTTGTCTTCTCTCCTAATTGAATGATATCTTGTTCCAGTGATTCTGGATAGAATACATGAATGCCCACTGTTCCAGTGATTGCCTGCAAAATAGTTTTGACACCTTCAGCCTTCGGTCTTGACCTTTACCCCCCTCCCACTCAATCACTTCAGTAGTTGTTGACCCCAAAATCGAGATTCCACTTGCTAAAAACCACAGCCCACGGCCTCTGTACATCCCTACACCCTACGAGAGCGTGATCAATTAATTCGACCAACTCTTCACATCTCGGGCATAGTAAGGAATGCAACTATCCTTATGTGATCTAACATCTCTCTAGTCGGTAGTCTACCCAACCTCACCTTATGAAGATATTGACTTTCTTAGGGAGTAACACATTCCACCAAGTTCGAACTTGATTAGAATCCATTGCAAGGCTCACCTCCTCTACCTTTTCCTTCGCCTTTTTCACATAGAACATGACATCCATCAATTAAAATTTATGATTGCAAAGTTGTAAACATTTGAACTTGGAAATCGAAAGAAAAATCTTGATACAATGCTCGAAGATGGTTGATTGGGACTACTTTTAAGTAACCTAGTGTTGGTCTAAAGTAAGAATAAATTAGTTAGATCAACCCAGCGATTAGCTTCAGTGTAAGAACCAGTCAAAATGCAAAAGTGGAAGAGTTAGAGGTGTCCAGAACTTATTGTTGGATATACATGCATAATCTTTGGGTAAAGGGGTGTTACTTTTGACTACTCGAGAAATGCCATTAGGTAACTCATGCATCTGTTCCTCACATCTCGCTCCTATGGGTTATTAGGAGACATTTTATATTCTATCAGGGTAAGACACGAGGGTTAAGGAAATGATCATTGTAAGAGTTACGTCGTATACATTTGAGCAAAATGCTCAACCTTAGAGGAGCCTTTCCGGGAAAAAACTTATTGTCTCCATGGCCCACTCTTGCATGATTAGATGTTGTATGTCTTATTAGGCATTTAAATGTGTGTTATTTATAGTACTTTTGGGGGTATGTGGCGACTTTTAGGTATAAGTGTATAACCGAGATTATGTGGTACTCGCAATTGAATGACATGGTCAGAAAGTTTGCTTCCGGACCATGCTTCATTGTGTGTAATCCAATACTACTAAATGCTTGGAGTTTTTAACTTTTGTTGAGTTTTATATCTAGTATTTACTATTTGGTGTTTTGCATTTTTTTTAAAGGTTTGGATCTGATACTTACTACTCAGGAGGTATGTAATGTAGTCATATAACATATGAGCACCGAGCGTCCCTCCTCCTCCTGATATATAAAGTTACCAATCATGAGAGAACTCACGTTGAGGAAAGTTTTGAACGACAACAAAAGAAGCATACAAGGTGTGGAGCTTTCACATGACCATTACCCCCACTAGATAAGCTTAAAATTTTTATTAGTTAAATTCTAGCAAAAGACTAGAATCAAGTATACAAGAGATAAAGTTAAAAATACAACACCATATACCAACACTAAAAACATATAAATTGAGAACAACACCAGGATATTAACGTGCCGGTAAGAGAGAAAAGTCATACGTTGGAGCTTTTGATATTATGTATATTTTTCTTTTTTAGAGGGTTAGGCACGTGACTCTTATGGTGTCAAATTTTGACTTTCTTCGTTCTAATCAATTTTTGACTTTATTTAAATGCATTCAAACCATTAACTACTTTTTTCCCATGTAATTTGGATCTCATTCAAACTCCACTGAATCTTTAATGAAACAAAATATTATTTTACTCTCGCTAATGTTAGCGGGTAGGTTAGACCATCCGCATCTAACTCATGTTATCCAACTTACCCCAGTATCACATCAGCATCCACATCATCTTTTACTTTCAACCCAACTTACCCCACAAACCCCCTACATCCAACCCTATTCAACCTCACATCAAATATTAATAATATATATATATATATATATTAAATGAGAGAGAAAGAGAGAAAAAGAGAAAAAAAACAACCCCATCGGGTTCCACGGCTAGACGGGTGCCGAACCCATTGAACCTCACTTGGGGCGATGGTGTTCACGGCCTACCCGAGACAACCCAACATCGGGTATATCTACCGATGCGGAGGGTCTTAGTAGGGTGTTTGGAAATCGGGATTAATATTTTGACATAATAATAATTAGAGAAATTAAATATCCTCTTACTTTTTGTTCCTATTTCATACTTCTACTCATCAAAAGATGACATGTGTACTCCACTAATTCTCTTTCCTCATCTCATCCCTTGATTTTGACACTTGTCTTGATCAAGTGAGTAGGAGGATAGGTAGGAACAAAAATTAGGAGGATATATCATTTCTCTAATAATTAATAAACTTAAAGCTTTTTTTTCTAGTGAAAATAATACAGCAGTTAATAAAATAATTATTATTTATTATTACAAATTAGGGATGGCAAAATGTCCCGAACCCGACGGGGAAACCCGAAACCCGATGAAGTTCGGGTCGGGTCGGGGATCGGGGAAATTTTCGGGGATTTCTTCGGGTTTGGGTTCGGTATCGGGGCAAGGTACCCCCGCCCCGCCCCGATATATATATATATATTTAATTAAAAATATATTTATATACTATATATATACCACATAGTAAATAGGTTTAGGGTTTCTACTTTTTGAACTTGTTTTATTTTTGTTCTCCTCTAAAGCAGCCCACGCCCCCAGCCCCCCACCCTCACCTAATCGACATTCGACAGAGGGCTTCAACAAATCGATCGGTTCAAGGCCTTCGACAGATTCTTCGAGCCTTCGAGGGCTTCGACAGTTCCACAAATCGACAGACTCAGAGGCTTCAACAAATCGACGGTTTCTTCGCACTGCAGCAAGCACTCGACTCGATCAGAGGCTTCGACACTCGACAGACTTCGAGGCTACGACACTGCAGCACGCCAGCAAGCACTCGACTTGACTCACAGGCTTCGAAACTCGACCTATTGTTCGACTAATCGATCCCCTGCAGCAAGCAACAAGACCGATTTTACCTCTGCCGAAGTGTCGATTTGTTGTTCGAATCCAAGCATTCAAGTATGTAATTGATTCCTACCTCTTGATTGCCCTCTGTTAGTTGTTAATTTATTTATGTTTTTGAATCTTGATTAATTTGAGCCCTCTGTTAGTTGTTAATGTATTCATGTTTTCTTATATTGTTATGTATAAAAACAATTAACACCAAAGCCATAACACCTCATATTAGCATGGTGATGCTCTCGTAAAGTGACAAAATATTACTGTAGTAGAAATTCCTATAAACATTAGCATGTTAAGACTAAGATAAAACTACATATATCACATATATACGAATGCTTCAGCAGTGAATATCATTAAAAGACAAAACAACTATAGAAAACAGTACTAAAGAAGCAGTTAATATGACACAAATTTGCATGAAAAATTAATTTGCCTTTGATAGATTGGGCTTTTATAGTTTATACATCAGTCATCAGGATATGCAGTTAGTATAAGATCAAGTTGTGATAAATAGCAACATAAATCCTCCATAGTCCATACTAGGGAAGAAGAACTGAACCTGGTATGTATTGTGATTAAAAGCCCATCAGATGCCTCTTTTTTTTGCACAAAAAAGATCCACATCCAATATGTTTCTAAGAGTAGAAGGTAATGATATAATATTCAGCAGTTAGGCCTGTTTAGGGAGAGAGTAACGGCACCTTTGGGTTAGCAGGATTATCAAATTGTTGAAGCATGTAGGAATTGGGTGTGCTGTTCACTATTTCTTCAGCTTTCTGAACTGCTCCTTTCATGCCCTTTGAAGAGTCTGTTAGAACTAGATCAGCTCCAAATGCTTTTAGAAGAACCCTTCTCTCAAGACTCATTGATGCTGGCATTGTCAAGATGAGCTTATACCCTTTTGAAGCAGCTATTAATCTGTATTTTATTAATTGCTAATCATCATGTTTATATGTGTATATTTGACCTCATTTAACTGTTTTTATTTTCTGTTTTTACTATAGTCTGTAATATTTTTTATTTACTTGATTAATCTGTTTTTTAGTTACTTGATTAATCTGTTTTTTATTAATTTGTTTCTTATTAATCTGTTTTTAAACATTTGGTACTCTGATATGTTTGTTTTGGAACAATCTTTTATATATGTTTCTTTTAGGTGAAATGGAGTCACCATGTGATAAATCTACGACAAACACACAAAGTCCTTTAGGAAGCAGTCAAGGGGGAAAAGATTCTAATGAACCACCCCCATCTAACTCTGCTACCGCGGGTGATGCTAACACCGGTGATACTCTTGATGATGGTGAAAGGAAAAGATTTGTCGTGTGGAACCATTTTAAAAAGATGGATGTGAATGGTGTAGATAAGGCGGAATGCAACTATTATCGGAAAAGGCTAGGAGGAAATAGCAAAAACGGTACAAAGCATTTACTAGACCATTTTGAGCGTTGTCCAAGACAAACGGTTAGAGATATACGGCAATGCATCTTGATTAAGGAGCAAAAAAAAGTTGACGGTACTTCATCATATCTCTCCAACTACACCTTTAATGCAGACAATTCCAGGAAAGATCTTGCAGAAATGATTATTGTGCACGAGTATCCTCTTTCAATGGTGGAGCATCATGGTTTTAGAAAATTTGTTGGAGGCCTTCAACCTTTGTTCAAGGTTCCATGTCGAAATACCATCAAGAACGATATTTTGAAGATTTATGACTTTGAAAGGCTAAAAACTAGGAAGTTATTGGGGAGGAACACAAGTAGGGTAGCGATAACTACCGATATGTGGACAGCTAGTCATCAAAGAAAAGGGTTTATGGCTGTTACTGCACACTTTATAGATGAGTTTTGGAACTTGCAAAGCCGAATCATGATGTATATCATTATTAATTTAGCAACTCTTAATATAAAGTTAGATCAAATGTATTTTTTTACACTTATAATAACGCATAAAATTTTAAACAGGTTTATTTATGTTCCTGCGCCACATACAGCTGATGTTCTTGCAGAGGTGCTTCATGATTGTGTATGTGATTGGAATATTGATAGAAAATTGTCTACAATTACCATTGATAACTGTACCACAAATGATGCAATTATTAGCAAGTTATTAGACAAGCTTCCATTGAGATCACTTATGATGAAAGGTCAATTGTTTCATATGCGTTGTTGTGCGCACATTCTCAATCTGATTGTTCAAGATGGCTTATCTGTTATTGAGGAAGGGATTGAAAGAATTAGAGATAGTGTTTCTTTTTGGTCTGCATCAGGAAAGAGGGAGCAAAGATTTGAGGAAGCAGCTCGTCAGCTAGGAATGGAGTACACAAAGAAATTGATCTTTGATTGTAAGACTCGATGGAATTCTACTTATTTGATGCTTAGTGTTGCTATACCTTATAGAGATGTTTTCACGCGATTGAAGCTAAGGGAGCCCAAGTATACTTGTTTGCCTATGGACCTTGATTGGAATTTAGCAAAGGAGATATGTGATAGACTACAACTATTCTACCGGGTAACTCTTTTGTTTTCGGGTAACAAGTATCCTACAGCTAATGTCTTTTTCCCTTTGATATGTGAGATAAGTTTTTCTTTGCGTCAATGGACGCAGTCTTCTATTGTTGAGATTAGTTTGATGGCGTATAAAATGATTTCCAAGTTTGAGAAATACTGGTCTGTAATTCATGGGATTATGGGGATGGCGGCAGTTTTAGATCCACGATACAAGTTTAAATTTGTAGAGTTACTTATGTCTGCCTTATATGGACAAGAAAGGGCAAAAGATGAGTTTAACATTCTTGAGGAGTTTGTCCGATCTTTCTTTAAAGAATATGAATCTACCAACTCACGTGTAAGAAGCTACTATGAAGGTATTAACATATTAGTTTGTACTTACTGGTTTATATAATAGATGAAACATTGCTAATATTTGATTTATATTTATTCTCATTAATGTATAGGTAGTGGTTGTGCATCTGGTTCGTCTTCTTTGAGTTCAGGGTATAGTGATGAATTCCAAAAATTCCTATCTAACATTGAAGTAATTGCTAGTAAGAATGATGACTCGAGTGATACGGCGGAGTTGGATAACTACTTGAAAGAGAAGCTTTTGCCTAAGGATGCAGATCTCGATTTATTGATTTGGTGGAAGACAAATGGAAGTAAGTATCCGACACTTCAAAGGATGGCAAAAGATATATTGGCAATTCCAGTTTCCACAGTTGCCTCAGAATCTGCATTCAGTACAAGTGGAAGATTAATAAGTCCTCACCGAAGTCGGCTTCACCCAAAAACTTTGGAGGCTTTAATGTATGCTCAAAGTTGGTTGTTGAATGACATTCAAGGTAACACTATATTTCAATCACTCACATGTTATTTTTCTTCACGAATAATATTAATATATGTGACTATGTCTTATTTGTTTAATATATAGAAACTTGTTCGGAAGAGACCGAGGCATATTGTCGCTCAGTGGAATATGATTATGATGTAGAAGAGGTAATAATGTTTATATAAATTACTATCTTGGTAACAGTACTTTTATAATTATTTTATAATTTGGTTGATTTATTGAATTATTGATGTGTTTCTTAATATAGGGAGGTACTAAAGAAAGTGGCACAACGACTTTGGATGATATGATTTGAGTTGGTATTCCGTTTGTGTTTGTGTTGGATGATTAAGAATCGATTGGAAGTTGGACAAGTTTTATTTGATTGCAAGTGGCAACAAGTTTGTGATTTGTATTTGATTATGTTAAGAAACACTTTATTTCTATTTATGTTGTGTTTGATTGTGCAAGAAATCCATAGGGTTAGCTTAGCTAATGGATTTAGTATTGTATTGTATTTGTGCAAGAAATACTTTATTTCTATTGGTTTGTATTGTTTTTGGGCATAATTTTTCAGCCTTTGCACAATTTTTATAGCTGCATTTTTTCACTGGTCGGGTTCGGGGATCGGGGATCGTTCTTCGGGTCGGGTCGGGGACGGGGCAGAAAAAATCCCCGACGGGGTGCCCCGAAAAAAAACCGACGGGGACGGGGATCGATTTCGTGATTCGGGGTCGGGGACGGGGAAGACAAAACCCGCCCCGAACCCGTCCCGTTGCCATCCCTATTACAGATCTTATATTTAAAAGAAAAAACAATTTTTACCGTAAACACTTTAAGTAAAGATAAATTACATAAAAATATAATTATATTTATTTTAGTTATCATTGTATATATTATAGTATTATGGGTAAATTATATGAAAATATAATAAACTTTGCCTTAGTTATCATTGTATATAATCAACTTTAAAATTTTAAAAACAATACAATTAACTTTCATAATACTCTCATTGTATGCAAATAATGTTTTTATGTGTCTGCTGTTTAGTTACCATTATATACAATGAATTTTGCCGTAACTTTCATAGTATCCAACAAGTTGCATACAATGTGAGGATTATGTATTATTTTTAGAAAAATAAATGTGATTGTTGTAACGCCCCAATTTCAAAAAAACAATGTAAAAGTAGAATATTTTTCATAAAAGCACATATCTGGTTTAAAAGACATAAGCGGAAAAGTTTTCATAACAAAACTGTGCTAGCAGCAAAAGATACACCCTTAAGTACAAACGTAGTGCGCTGTCAAAGTGAAATATTTACACAACCGGGCGTTAAGAGTTTATTGTTTAAAACTGAAAAGCAGTCAAACAGGAGCTTTGCCTTTGCCCTTGCTGCATCCTGCAAAACATTTTAAAACAGTATCTGATAAGCTACGAGAGCTTAGTGAGTAATCTAAACAAAACATCATATGAATACACGTATACGATCATATAAAGATAATACACGTATGTATGGCAATCAAAGCTAGCCTCTGGTTCTAGACCCAGGGCAGCAACATAGGTCACACTACTGTACTGCATCTGAGCCTTACTGCATATAGCAGTACGCTTACATATATACATGTATAACATAACATGTTAGTAATCTGATATGAAGCTACACATGCTGCTGATATGAAGTAAAGTCTAGAAGACTCACCTTATGACTGTAATATGCAATATTCCACAGATGAGTGATATAGGTAATATGTCAATCACCTCCTATATAAACAATACATAAATAATATATAAGGCATTCTGATCTGAAATAGGGCCTACACGGGCCGTGTCCCTTTAATGCTACACGACCTAAGCTGGCAACATAGCCAGTGTGGTCTAGTCGCCCTACATGGGCCGTGTACCTCTACACGGGCCGTGTACCTCTCATGCTACACGACCATGTAACCTTACATGGCCCTGTGACCGCCTTTACTACTACACGGCCGTGTACCGCTACACGGGCCGTGTACACTACAGACCAGCAGACTGTTCTTATCAAGAACTGTCAGATTTCACCAAAAACCCGATAGTTTCATCATAAAATCAACTAGAGGTGTTTTCCTACACCTCCTACAACTGATATACATAATCTAAATCATATGAAGCAATCCTAACATGAATTCACCATTGAATCATGTGTTTAATCTTACAAAACATCAAAAACAAAGGTTTAAACCTTACCTTATGTTGGATTCTTGCTATAATCTTGAAGAAGCCACTTGTACTACCGATTGCTCATTGAAATGGAGAAACTAGAAGCTGGTATGTGTGTGTTCGTGGGTTTGTAGAAAGTAAATATGAGAACTTTGACTTCTAAGTCAAAGTTGGTGCTATATATATATATATATATATATAAGTTTCAACAATTGACACAACAACCCTTGCACTTAATCAAGTTATAATTTGACGGTTTTAACCCCTCTAGTTTTATAATCACATCTAGCGGACGCAAGCAGAGTGGGACCTTCTCCGATAGTCTCTTTCATCATAATATTGAAAGCTTCCCCGCCCGATGCTTTGTTAATGTCAGAGTTGATATCAAGATGAAAGGGAAAGACAATAAGAAAGATTCAAGATAAAGACTAGAAGAAGGGGCTTTCTTAGAAGAATTCCCACTTGGACCGGTAGTGAGAACCCGATCTCCAGAAGCTAATTGGCAAGGTTCGACTTGACCGAAGCGGATCGCAACTCAAGCACAACTAGAGTTCACTCACCCACGTGCTTTTCGAGCACTCGTCACTACGGAAGCAAGCCCCTATCTGGCGCATTGGATGCTTCCCGGACCTTCTCACCAGCCTCACGTGGCAGAAGAGGATTACTCGCGGGACCATCCTGTAGCGCACCGAAGCGCCCCTCTAGAAGGTCTTGAAGTGATGAAGCCGCTTATAGAGGATGAACAACGCTACGGTGAACTTGAGGATCGACTCAGTCGCCACTTCTTGTTGAATCCTGATCAAATAAAGACAATAGCCTATGATGATTTAGTGGAAAAACAACTCCTCATAGAAAGAAAAATGGAGATGGCACTGCTAAACGATGAATATAGTAGGGATCGCATTTTGGCGAATCGATATGAGATACGGGAATGTCTCTTTTATAAAGAGGGAGTTCCCCTGAAGGAAAAAACTTTAGATCTCTATTTAAAACAGATTAAAAGTCATCCTTTTGAGAGTACACCGTATCGGAAGATCCAAAAGAAAATAAAAGATTTTAATTTTTTCTTTTCTAAATAGCTATTTTAAAATCCTATCTATCATTTCCTTAGATAAAATCCCCCACTCTTCCACATAGTGAGTGTGTGAGACCGCGATCCACAAACTGACGTATGGGACCCGCGCGTACCTGCTGAATAAAGAAGTAAATTAAATAGGTGCTCCATACGTGGGAAATGAAAGCGTAATTCGTTCGGATCCTCCCACATGTTCAATCTTTTTTTAGCGGTTTCCCCAGAGATCTTTCTCATTAATATAACCTTCATTTTGCTCATTCATGGAGTTGTATTTAGTACGTCTAAGAAATTTGATTATCCACCGTTAGTCAGTGATGTGGGTTGGCTTGGATTACTTAGTGTTGCGCGCCTAGGAGGGTAGCGCGCTTTGGGATGCGGAGGAGCTATTATCGCCCAGTTCCCTAACCTAATGCGGCACCGGGTTCGGACCGCGGGGAACCGTAGCATGGGTGGGCTTAGAATCCTTTTGCCGCCGCAAGGCTGGCTAATCGTACGCAGCAGGCTCGAAGACCCCGGTTCTGGAAGGCACATGAGTCCGAACGCTATGTTGAATGTGCGACCGACACTAGGTAGGTACCTGTGGAGGTGAGGCGTCGGTCGGTCCTAGAAACGGCGGCAGCGGCGCGAGGAGTTAACGACCGAACGTGCTGCAACCTAGGGATCACCAGGCAGCTCTTTTGCTCTATAGGGATCGGGGGCATAGCATAATTCTTCTTGGAGGAGGGTTGGTTTGCCCGGGTGACTGATCCTGCCATAATGTACTCCTACCTAGACTATAGCACCGACACCCGAAGTCGAGCATACATACGACGATCTTCATACGTGAATAGCGGGGAGGAAAGAAAGGGCGGTAGATGATAATGAGAAAGCCGCGTCTGGGCGGGCGGAATGGATGAGTGAAAGGTGTCATGCCATGGAGTGGGTAATATCCCGAGTCTCATGTAAGACAACTAAATGCACCTCTAGGTGCTGCCGAGGAACTGAGGGACCTTCTCGAGCACAGGATAGGTAATTGAGAGATAGAGCTAGCCTATTCGTTATGGGGAATCAATGCTCCGGGCCAAATAGAGCTTACCTACGCTTTCTCCGGCGCATATTAGCTTAGCTGCGCTTAATAGGCCGGGTTGCCTTCCTCTCTGGCGGCCTCCTTACCTTACCCCCGCTACACTCTCACTCCAAGCTACGCCTGCTGAGCAAGATGCATTGCGATTTCCTCTTCTGTGGACGCACCGGGACGGGAAGATAAAGTTTTCTACGGCGAGCTTTCTCTCCTATAGCCAAAGACGCCCCAAGACAAGTTCCAACTGTTGGGAAGGGGACATGATCAATAGAACCTGGCTGGATCCGGGCTGGGAGAGGGGCGCCCATTCCTAACCACTTTCGAAAAGGTTCGCTCATGCTGGAGGGAGCATCCCCACTTAGTGATTGGTCCGCTAGTTCACGCAAATCCGAAGAAGTTATCACGGACGAGCCACATGCAGGGAAACTTGCACGTGTGGTTCTGGCCGGGCTTTCCTGAGGTATCTAATAACCTTGCTTTTGCTCGCCGCTGGCGCACCTCTCCTAAGTATTGCCCATTTATTCTGGAATAATCTTTTTAGGAGGGACAATTTTACATATTTCTGCCAAATCCTTCTATTATTAAGTACGGCTGGTACCATTTTGATGTGTTTCAATTCTTCCGAACAAGAGAGGTTTGATGCTTCTGAATCCATTATACTAATTCCACTTCCTACTCGCAGTATGCTCTTTATGATCTCGGCTTATGATTCAATTGCCATGTATTTAGCTATTGAGCCTCAAAGTTTATGTTTTTATGTGATCGCAACATCAAAAAGAAAGTCTGAATTTTCCACGGAAGCCGGCTCGAAATATTTGATCTTAGGTGCATTTTCCTCGGGAATCTTATTGTTTGGGTACGACCGGACAACTACCGATATCTATTAATATCTTTTCTTAGAATGTTGTTGTTAGATATATATCTATCTATATCGTAAACTATCGGATCGAGTATTACTTAGATGTGAAACTTGCGGACCTCATTGGTTGTGATCTTGATCTTACGGGGGGAACGAAATCAAAGAATATATAGACTGACTTGTAGAGACCCTCTATGTAGTTGTCTATCTAGGGTGATCGATCTACATCTTTCCCCATAGCCCTGGGGCTGTGTCTCGATCTCCTATGTGCGAAATCTAAGGGACTTGTTCCTATGGAGATTCCCCTTGGTCTAATTCCACGCCTTATGACGAAAGGGGAGTCGGCGTGGCGTAAAGTGAAGATTGGGGGGAGTAGAGAAAAATTCCCTTCTGGGGTATTCCGAAGGTGTAACCTAGGCAACAAAAAAGGGGCCCGATACTTCAACTAGAGGAGCGACCTGTTGGTTTACCAAACCCCGACTCAGCGTCACACGTTCTCCAGGTCCGAAGGGATCCAGTGCCCAACTACCGAGTCCTCCCGGAATTGCGTTATCGGAGCCGAGCCAGGAATGGCCGTTAGTGGACACCCACCTTCACCGGTTAGAGAGGCCCTCTTTAATACATTAAGAAAAGATGTTCACAGGGGCCAGAAAGACTCGGTCATAGGAACTTAGACCACCTACGCGCTGGTGAAAACCACCTCGACCGGATCAGAGTAAACAACAATGTCGAATCAGGCCGCCCCTTGCCTTGAAAGAATTCACACGCGGCCACCAGCTTTCCCAAAATAAAGGGGGATCTCCAGCTTACTGCTCACGGAAACATCCGACCTATACTATAAGTCAAGTCGTCCGCCTATTTTTCCGATCTCCTTTCCTTCTATTAATCATATTTTTTGACCCATTCAAGGTGAAAAATGTGATGGTGTTGGCTAAAAAAGAGGGAGAGAGGAGAGCCTTGGGGTACGCTCACTTCTGCATTTTTTTTAGGTTCTCGAGATTCTCAATCGCTTTTTTTAGTGGGGAGGAATAGTGCGTGAATGACGATTCTCAGATGAGGGAATCCTTCCTCTCTAAATAAAAAGAAGCTAGTTCTATTGATAGAGCTTTCACGTCTGCGCATAAAAGACTTTTTTTCCCTTCCATTCCGTTCTTACCATATCATGGGCAGTTGGGTTGGAATCCGTGTGATGGTTCGAAAGTGCTTTCGAATATTCTTCGCATCCCCAGAGAGATACATTGTTTCCATTGTGACTTGGTCGTCAAAAGGGGCACTACTAGTGTTGTGTACTTTTCATTGGAGCACACCTTTAGCTAGGAAGGGATCAGTTACGAGTATGAAATGCTTTTCACATACAAGTCGGATAGCGCGATAAGGCGCTTACACTCCTCCGCCTGGCATTCCAGTTCAAATACTAGTGAGGTAGACAACCTCATGTCATGCGTGAAAATAGTAAGGACCTTGCCTACGGGCTCATTGGGACACTCAAGTACGAAGGAATTCTCCACTTAATTAAGGAAGGTTTCAGAGACAGAGCATCAAAGCAATGGAAAAGCAAGGGAACGAGGCGACCGGAGGGAGGGTTTGGTGTGGTAGTGAGACCAATAGGGAAACATAATAAATATGGAGTATGTGAAAGATCCATTGACACACAAAGGTAGAAGTCAGGTCTGTATTACATAGCATAGCTACTGAATTCGCAAAGACTCCTTCCTCTTTTAAGTTAAGTGAGGAACTCGCCTGAGGGAAAGGGACTGCGACCTTCAACTCCCAAGATATATCATATAATATAGCATGTTGCCCTGAAGAAGGATTGTAGTTATTTTCCTTCGGTCCATAAACGCAAGAATCGCGAGACGGCAGACATCGGCCGATGAGGCTAGTAGGGCCCTAGTCCTGTAACCATTTAGAAGGGACAATGATAATTCCTAACTGAAAAGTCACCACGAGCATAACAATCTTATTGGAACTTGAAAGAGAAGTGAATTTGTGAATGCCTTACTGAACGTTCAAGATTGGATTCAGAAGCTGAGGCGACCGGAAGGGAGGCGAGCGAAGTGAGGCCACTTTATAGTCCCTCTGCCAAAGAATTTCATAGAGATAAACGGTTCAGCTCCCTTCTAAGCGGATTAGAGGAATCATCGATGAAAGTCTTACTTACTTACTTACGAAGATCGACTGGATAACCTTCTACTGACAGAGTGATGGGTGCTACTGTCTTATCTTATCCCTTCTTCTTTTACCCCAGCCCGGGGCTGGTCATTCAGTTCAGTCAAGTTCATATGCTTCCGGAGTAAAGGGAGTTGGTAGCATTCCCCTGGCTTTCCATTTCCAGGATAAACTAGAAGACTAACTCCTTCCCGGCTTCAGCAAGGTGTCTATTCTGAGGCTTAGGAGAATGAAGCAGCCCGGGCTGTGAGTGAACTCCCCTCTACTTCCAGGCAAGAGGACTAAACCTAAAGTCTCTTCTCTTCTCCGGTTCTAGCTTACGTTTGACTTTCCTCAGACTACTTATTAAAGGTACTTTATCAGCTGGAGCAGAAGTGGACGAACAACACCTCCTTTCCTTGCATTAGCGCCCGCTTTTCCACTTCAGGGAGAGAGCAAGTATAAATCATAGCTTTAGGTTTTCGAGCCTTTCTTCCTAGGACAGAAGCCTTTATTTGAACTTGAGCGGTTGTCTGGAACTGATGCTACACCTTGGGGCTGCAGTCCCTTCTTCTTAGCACGGATGTCCCTCTTCAATCCCCTGCTCCTACCATTGAAACAGCTAGGGGCTAGTCAGTCCTGCCAATATCAGGGAAAGAATAGCTCTCGAAGGGCTTCCTTCTTTATCTAAGCGACTAAGAGGCTTGGGTGGCTAGGGCACATGCTATCGAGGTTACACGCCTGGTCCCGAAACCACATCTGGCATATGCGATTCCTGGATGTAGTTGGATGTGATTATTGGTGAAAGCATAGAAGGATCTCCTGTCAATAGTCACAGGGAATTACACTATAGCTTTAGGACCTGACCTGTAATAGGTGGTGTAAATGTCCTTATTTATTACAGGATGAAGATGATTCACTCACCAAGAAGACCGTCTCCTCGAGCAGTAAGAGTTGATTCAATTGCCAACAGAAGACCGTCTGCGACAACAAGACCATCAACAGCAGATGATTGAACAGTGGATGCGTTGAGGAGATCAGCCCTAATTGAAGACCTGATACTCTCAACCACGAACTTCTATATATAACACCAACCGCGGAACAGGAGCATGCATTACACACGTCGTCAGCTAGCAGACGCAAGCAGAGTGGGACCTTCTCCGATAGTCTCTTTCATCATAATATTGAAAGCTTCCCCGCCCGATGCTTTGTTAATGTCAGAGTTGATATCAAGATGAAAGGGAAAGACAATAAGAAAGATTCAAGATAAAGACTAGAAGAAGGGGCTTTCTTAGAAGAATTCCCACTTGGACTGGTAGTGAGAACCCGATCTCCAGAAGCTAATTGGCATGGTTCGACTTGACCGGAGCGGATCGCAACTCAAGCACAACTAGAGTTCACTCACCCACGTGCCCAATACTTGATGTGATGACTCTAGCCCCATGTCGGCTTCATTGACGAGTCATGATGTTGCGATATAGGATCAAAACTTTCATTTCACTTAACTCATCAAAGCAAGGAGTGGCTACTAGATAGACAATTAGTTCCGAGACTAAGAGATCGGGCTATCGGCCGGTATCAGTTGAAGTCAACAAAGAAGGAAAGCCTTCCCCCAATCCAACATTTTCAGGTGAAAAGAAGATAGATGACTGAGAGTCACGGGATTTTGAAAGCGCCGCATCTAGCTCAGCAGCTTCTTCAAAAGAGATGATGGATACAGAGCGGTTACCACTTGTAGGCTCATTCACCAACTAGGCCATGAGTTTGCTTTAACGAGTGCACGAGCAGAAGCGGAGACAGAGTTGTCCCCCGATCTGAGATATTAGCGAGATTAGCTACACGCCACTTAACCTAAAGAAAGGTCGACCTGAGAAAGCCCTTTTTAAGCTGATAGAAGAACTTCACTTACTAAATTTCTTGAGTAGCGAGAATCTTTCCTCAGAGGCACGGGAAGGGTCCAAGCCATAGGAAAGACAGCAACTTGAGTGCGGAGAAGGGGAAAGGGCGCTCGAAGCAAAAGGAACGAAAAGCACACCATATAGGTCAGCGGCATCAGCAGTTGAAGAAGTTGACGGCCGGATTCAAGCAAAAAATGGGATAACCTGAGAAGGAGAGGTCTCCTTTCTATATGAAAGACGAAGATCTGGCTTTGAAGCCTCCTTGAGTCCGGTAAACATATAAAGGCAACTTGTAAAAACGTATAACCCTTCCTGTTAATAATAATTTTAGGAATATCGAACATTGGGTGTTACAATTGTATATAATAACAACTAAGACAAAGTTTATTATTTTTTAATTCAGTTTGCCCTAGTATTATACAACAAACTTTATTTTCTTAACAACAATACAATCAACTTTTATAAACTTTACATTGTATGCAAGATGTTGCATACTATTAAAATTATGACAAAAATTTATTGTATACAATAGTAACTAAATATCAAACATACAAAAAAGTTGTTTGTATATAATAGAAGGATTATAAAAGTTATTGTATTATTTTAAAATATTTACGGTTGATTATATACAAATGATAATAACAACAAAGTTTATTATATTTTTATACAATTTACCTTTTTTGTAATTAAATATAAAAATTCTTAGAATACCATATGTTTTTGAAGTGTTTAAAGATTTAAAAACACTTAACATGTATACCACTAGGGTTAGGAGTCATCTTTTTTCTTAAACAAAACAAATAAACCGTTTTAATTTTGAAAATATGACATATGATTCTAGTATGATATATCTTAAATGTTTTTATAATTACATATATTTTAAATGAGTGATATGTTGATTATTTTATTTTTTATATATTTATAAGTATTTATAAATACTTATTTAAGTATTTTTACTATTTTCCTCTCGCTAATGTACCGGGAATCTACGACTAACTACGAGTCCCAAACACGCCTAAATTGTTCTTTCAATGAATCAATGGGATACCACTTCGAACTTCATCATCTGCAATAGTTCAGCTAGCGATCAAAAAAGCTTCAGCAGTACCTGTAAGTTATCCATCTCCCTTTCAATTTTTACTTATATTTTCTCTTTGTTGTTCTTGATCGTTTATGTTCATTGATTTCGACATCTGATTATACACTCTTTCAAAATTCAACAAATCTTTCTGTGTGATCTGAATCTGCATTGATGTTTTAACGCATCAAATAGATACTATTAAGTAAACATAATTAATGATCTCGATCGAGGGCTGTTGAAGTTAAACAATGAATTACTTGGGGATTTCGGAACTTTATCATACGTTTTGGGAATTAGTAAGATCTCTTTTAAGTCATGGTGGATCACTGAAACTTGTATATGCTTGTGAAAAAACTATCAAACACGTAACTTGTGCATTGAAACCTGTACTTTTGTTTAGATTTGTTGAGAAAAGACATTGCCTAAATAGAGCTAGAAGACAGAGTTGCACAGAGATCAAGATTTTCCTAACATTTAGGTTTTCACCATTTCACAATTTGCAGTTTCTATATGTCATATTTGGTTAACAGTTAACTCCAGTGTTTTAATTTGTCTGTCTTTTTATGTATATTGCAAAACTATAATGCCGATTAGAAACATGCTTAGTTAACTCCGGTTTATATTGCAATACTACAAGCGGCTTTGAGGTATAGATTATTGAAGCTGCTTATCTGTAGGTTACGTTTTGTTACAACATTAATAAAAAGTTTAATAAGCGATCCAAAACAGGCAGCACTCAAATTGACAATCTGTTGCCTTCATAAGTTGTGTATAATTTGGATTAAACATCTTGTAAATGTGTGTAGCATATGGTGAATAAGGCAACATTATTGGGAGTTTTTGCTGAAGCTTCAACATCAACTATTTTATGAGTGAGTACTAAATTCGGGTTTCGATCCATTTGATCTACATGGATCATGGGGTACTTCACTATGTATATCCAAAGCAAACTACAAACTGGATATGGTTATGTGGAATTGCATCTGCTGTTGTATTGACTGTTCAGTATTATGAACATCCAATTTTCAGCAGTATATCATTTCTATTGTCACCCAATCTTCAAGATTCGTATTCGGGGTTTAACGGATCAATTATCAACAGTGAGGCCCTTCTTTTGACTAAAGACTCTGCTCCTTCAAAAGAAGTTGGGATGAAAAGTGATTCTTTTCTATCAAGTAATCGATCTTCATCAGCAAAATCCACTGAGAAAAGTACAAGAAATGCATCATCTTTGAGTAATCTTTCCGTTGTTGATAAGAAAAGGCCGAAAACAGAGACTATCCCTGTAATGTCGATTTCACAGATGAATGAACTGCTTCAGAAGAGTCATTTTTCTCCTCATTCAGTTGTATGTATATGAATTTCGTATGCTGTTTTGCTTAGTGAGGTTGAATTTAAATGACAACATTGTCAATATTAAGTTTGAAATGTTGATTATCTTTTGTATTGTTCATTAATTGACAGCCAGCTCAATTGTCATCACGGGTTGATCAACAACTACTTGAAGCAAAATCACAAATTGAGAAAGCTGTCATCACGAACAAGGAAAAAGAGCTCTACGCCCCACTTTATCAGAATATTTACATGTTTAAAAGGTAGCTTTTGTAGCATCTATTCACTGTTTTGTCATTTTTTAAACAACAAATGTTTTTTCATTGCATATAACATACTTTTAAACTTTTACCTTAGTATATAAGTAACCTTCTGTATACTGTAGCACTAGTTTTCTTTGATGACGTGGCGGCATGCCACTTCACCATATTATTTTCTATGGAAGGTTTTTATGTAAAAAACCGAAAGTATATTCCATACTACGGGAAAAAAGTTTCTTACAGAATGACAAAAAGGTTTGAGTTAGGATTTGGTGTAATAAACCCTAATTGTAACAACTAAACAACCTAGTAACTGTAGATTTTACCATTAAATATGCACAGGAGTTATGAGATGATGGAGCAGATGCTCAAAGTTTACATTTACAAAGATGGGGAAAAGCCAATTTTCCATGATTGGATACTAGAGGGGATATACGCTTGTGAGGGTTGGTTCTTGAAGCTAATGGAAGCAAACAAACAGTTTGTTACAGAAGATCCAAGTGAAGCTCATTTATTTTACATACCTTTTAGTTCACGGTTGCTTCAGTTAACTTTATATGTTCCTCATTCGCATAGTCGTGATAATCTGATTCAGTTCATGAAGAACCACACTGAAATGCTTATTACTAAATATCCATTTTGGAACAGAACTAATGGTTCAGATCATTTCCTAGCTGGTTGCCATGATTGGGTATGTCCTTCACATAATTTCTTTATATAGGAATGTCCAATTTCCTTTTAATACTTCTGTTATTTTCTACGTGGTCTACAAACAGAGGGTATTTTAGTCTTATCAATATAAAATCAATGAACTGTTCCTAAGTTTGGGCTTATGAGTTTATGAAGGAAACAAGAGATCACAAGATGGAAATTTCTGTAATATATTTTAGTCATTTGGGTATGAGATAAATTGCACTAATTTCCATTATGGGGTCTCTTGTTTAATTTATAAACTTTTAAACTGGAACTAACTATAATCCTTTCATTACCATCACATGGTCCACAAGATTCTTCTATATTTTTTTTCCGTCTTGAATGAAGGGTATTTCAGTCATTTTACCAATAGCCAATTTTGTATATCCTCAGGCCCCAGCTGAAACAAGGGGACTTTTGCTGAATACCATCCGATCCCTTTGCAATGCCGATATTCGGGCTGGTTTTCAAATAGGCAAAGATGTATCACTTCCAACAACATACATAAGATCCTCAAAAAATCCTGTTGCAAACATGGGAGGTGAGCCACCTTCTCAGAGACCGATTCTAGCTTTTTTTGCAGGGTACATGCATGGTTATGTCCGGCCCGTTTTATTAGACCATTGGGGAAACGATACTGACATGAAAATATTTTCCCGAATGCCTTATGTCAAAGGTAACAAAAACTACATTGATCACATGAAAACAAGCAAGTACTGTATCTGTGCTCGAGGTTTTGCAGTGCATAGCCCAAGAGTCGTGGAGTCGTTATTTTACAATTGTGTCCCTGTGATAATATCGGATAATTACGTGCCTCCATTTTTTGAGGTTCTGAACTGGGAATCCTTTGCTGTTTTCATATTGGAGAAGGATATTCCGAATTTAAAGAAGGTACTGCTTTCAATCTCTAATAAGAAGTATCTTGAGATGTATGAGCGAGTGAAAAAGGTACGAGAACACTTCTTTTGGCATGCAGAGCCTATTAAGTATGATTTATTTCATATGATTCTTCATTCTGTTTGGTACAACCGGATTTTTAGAATGTAGTTAGAGATATGAATAATCCTTTGCAGAAAACGTGTCACTTACTATTAGAGATAATACATATTATGGTTTTAGTATAGGAGAAACAAACTTGATTGCATAGACGGGAAGCATGCCCATTAAGGATTTTCATTAGATTCTATCGCTTGTAATACATACATAGTTTTCATTAAAATACATGGTATGAGAGTCTTAAGATTCTAACCTTATCTACTCTCTCGTTTTTCCTCAGCTTATTTACTAATACTAAAAAATATTAGGACTTGAAGCCGCCTGTATGTATATGTGCTGAAAATTTTGTTCGTGATTCTAATATACTTGACAAGTTTGGATTGTTGTTCCAAAAGTACACGAGCTTGCAGAGCACTAAAAACAATGTAATGTTGTGGCTTGTTCAAAATAACAATCAAAGTGTCATATCCAATCTCAACCCCGATGTATTGGAAACTTAAGACATACACAGTCATAAGGCTAACAATTAGAGTTGAGTTCGGGTTTAATGGGTAGTGTCGCTTTCATGTTGACCCATTTCGACTCCACTTAATTTCATGTCAGGTTCAATTCGTGTCACTCTAACTTGTGTTTGGTTCGGATCGACCCATTTTATCAGGAAAAATATTTGAGTTGTGTTTCCGGGAACAAAATCGGATTTTTAGGTCGTGTTTAGATCAGTCCATTTTTCGATGGAAAATGCATACTGTTAGAATTATATCTACTTAGAGTTTCTGTAAAGTATAGGGGCTTGTTATGTAAATAGTTTTTTCCCTATGTAATCCCTTGTATCTGTTCTTTTTACGTATCAATAGAATTTACACGATTGCTCTGTTTTCACATGGTATCAGAGCCATCGTGATAACCATTCCGCTGCCTTCATCACGTATCCTGCCCTTTGTGTCTCTCTCCGAAGGTGCTGTGGTGTTTTAACTTGGTGGATCGATTAATCAATCATCGGCATTCCAGTCTACGTCGATTGGTTTGGTGAGTATCATCGTCCATCGTGTTTCTTGTTTCTTTTGCTGCAATCGACTATTCATAAGTCGAATTTTTGCTCTGGATTGATTCAAGCGATAACTGATTATTGCTGCAACTGATAGTTGTTCGTCGTTTTTATTGTGGATCGATACTGTTTTTGGTACGGCGGCGCTTAGGGATTCTTCTGCGCACAACCCTTCTGCGCTAAACCCTTCTGCGCATAATACTTCAGCGCATAATCTTTTTTTTGCGCACAGACATTCTGCGCACAGCCCCTCTGCACTCTGCTTTCTGCGCACAAAGCCTCTGGGCAATACTTCCACGTAATCTGGTATTGTTTTCTTTTTCTTAACACTTATACAATATGGGTGACGTGATTAATCCTCAACCTGCACAATCATTCATCATTGGAAACCAGTCTATTACTACGGAAAAGCTGACTGGTTCAGCAAATTATGTATCATGGGCTGCTTCCGTAAAAATGTGGTTTAAAGGTCAAGGACAAAGTGATCACTTAATCAAACGGACTGTAGACATTGCAGTAGCTGATCGGCCGAAATGGGAACAAATTGATGCCCAACTTTGCAATCTGTTATGGCAATCAATTGATTCCTCCATTATTCAGTTATTTCGTCCCTTTGAAACTTGTTATGCTGTGTGGACTGAAGCTTCTGAATGTTACACCAATGACATCCAAAGACTGTACACGGTTGTTCACAATATACAACAATTGAAACAAGAGGGTAGTATGGAGTCCTTTCTTGGACATGTTCGTGCTTTGATGCAAGAGTTTGACGCCCTGATGCCCTTTGTCAACTCTCAGTCTGAACAAACTTCTCAACGAGAAAAATTCTTCATGGTTGCTGCTCTTTCTAGTCTCAAACCTGAAGTTGAAACCGCAAGGCATCAAATTCTTACAAGTTCTATTGTGCCTACAATGAAGGATACCTTCTGTAGACTACTGAACATGACGAGCACTAATACTACAACACAAGGAGTCCACCCCTCAGCTTTCATGGCTAATCCTACTTCCAACCTAACTTCAACACCAGCTGCCTTTGCTTCAGCTCCAAAGAAAGGCAGTGCTAGTAAACGCCCATCATGTGACTTTTGTCACCGTCTTGGTCACACCGAAGATAAGTGTTGGAAGAAACATGGTCGTCCTGCTGCTCCACCAACTCAGACCAGTCAGTCAAATACTGGTTCTATTCATCTTACTTCATCAGCTCCAACAGTGAATCTGCCACTAGCTGAATATGAAGCTTTTTTGAGGTTTCAAGCTGCCCATCATTCAACCTCCACTGCTACTAGTCACACGGGTACTCCCTCAATTCTTGCTACTCAAGCTCAGAATTTGAGTCCCTAGATTGTTGATTCGGGTGCTACTGACCATCTGTGTGGTAACAAATATCTCTTCTCTCGGTTAACTTGTTCTGACTCATTACCACCACTATCTGTTGTTGATGGCAATAAGACTACAGTTCATGGAATAGGCACTACTCAACCTATTTCTTCATTGACCTTGGACTCTGTGTTATATGTTCCCAAAAGTCCATTTAATTTACTGTCTGTTAGTCGTATTACTAAAGCTCATTCCTGCTCCATAACCTTTACACCTGAATCTGTGTTTTTACAGGACCTGAGCACGGGACGGATGATTGGCGAAGGGCATGAGTCACAAGGTCACTACTACTTAGGTGGATCGCGTCCTTCTATTGCAGCTAGTACAATGTCTCCATCATACCTTCATCACCTATATGGCCACCCTTCTCTTTCCAAGTTGAAGAAGATTGTGCCAAGCCTATCGTCATTAGATTCATTAGAGTGCGAGTCATGTCAGTTAGGGAAACACACTCGTGGTGTTTTTCCTAAACGTGTCAATAATCGTGTTAACTCTCCTTTTTCTCTTGTACACACAGATGTGTGGGGTCCTAGTAGATACTGTTCAACTTTGGGTTTCCAGTATTTTGTTACATTTATTGATGATTACTCTCGTTCAACTTGGTTATTTTTAATGAAAAATCGTTCTGAATTGTTTACTATATTTAAAGATTTTTGTGCTGAAGTTAAAACCCAGTTTGACACAACTATTCGTATTCTTCGAAGTGATAATGCTCTTGAGTACTTCTCTAAACCTTTTCAAGAGTTTATGTCAACCAATGGCATTTTGCATGAATCATCTTGTTCTAGAACCCCACAACAAAATGGTGTTGCTGAGAGGAAAAATCGGCACCTCATTGAAACAACACGCACTTTGCTATTACATGCCAACCTTCCACTCAAGCTGTGGGCTGATGTTGTAATGACAGCATGTTATATGGTCAATCGCATGCCATCTTCTGTCTTACACAATCAAACTCCCTTCTCTATTTTGTTTCCACATCAGCAACCATATCATCTTCCTTTACATCCCGTTGGCTCTGCTTGCTTTGTTCATTCTTTAGAACCGGGCAGAGATAAGCTTTCTCCAAAGGCAGTCAAGTGTGTCTTCCTTGGATACTCTAGACTACAAAAGGGTTACAAATGTTACTCTCCAACCCTGGACAAATATTTCATGGTTGCTGATGTTACCTTCTTTGACAATCAATTCTACTACTCTGCCAATCCTGACGACAGATCCAGTGTTGAGCACGTTCTCCCTGTTCCTGTTCTTCATATTCCTTCGACGGATAACATATCTTCCTCACCACCTCCTTTTGTTGATCCCCCTCCACTGAAAACATATCACCATCGTCCTCCTCAACCACCACCCATTCCTCCTACCGATAGTGATGACGCAGGTCCATCTACTGTAGGAGCCCCTGACTCATTCTCTGCGCCAGTTACTCCTCCCAATACAAGTTCGGCAGATGATGAACTTCCTATTGCCAAGCGAAAAGGTACACGCTCCACCACCAACCCTTATCCCATTTATAATTATGTTGGCTACGATCGCTTGTCTACCACTATTTCAGCTTGTGTTACCGGTCTTGCCTCTGTGAGTATCCCTAAGACTGTACATGAGGCTCTCTCCCATCCAGGATGGCACAAGGCAATGTTAGATGAGATGGCGGCCTTAACCGAGAATGGGACATGGGACTTAGTTCCATTACCTCCCGGGAAATCTAAAGTCGGATGTCGGTGGATATTCACTCCTAAAGTTGGGCCTGATGGAAAACTTGATCGTCTGAAAGCTCATTTGGTAGCTAAGGGCTATACTCAAATCTTTGGTCTGGACTGTAGTGATACATTTTCTCCTGTTGCCAAGATGACAAGTATTCGCATTCTGTTATCCATGGCTGCCATGCGTGATTGGCTTTTGCATCAATTAGACATCAAGAATGTCTTTCTCCACTGAGACCTTGAAGAGGAAGTATATATGGAGCAACCACCTGAGTTTCTTGCTTAGGGGGAATTTGGTCTAGTTTGCAGATTGCGGAAGTCACTATACGGCTTAAAACAATCTCCTAGAGCATGGTTTGGGAGGTTCAGTACAGTGGTGAAAGAATTTGGGATGCGACAAAGTGAGGCAGATCATTCCGTTTTTTATCACATTTCAGCGGCAAGGTGCATTTATTTGATAGTGTATGTTGATGACATAGTTATCACGGGAAATGATCACGAGGGCATAAAGCAATTGAAAGAGCACTTAGTCAAGCATTTTCAAACAAAAGACATGGGCAACCTTAGATACTTCCTAGGCATTGAAGTTGCAAAATCTAAAGATGGGATTTCAATATCCCAGAGGAAGTATGCTCTAGACATATTAGAGGAAGCACACTTAAGTGATTGCAAACCTGTCAAGTCTCCGATGGATCCCAATGTCAAACTCTTACCAGGTCAGGGGGAGCTTTTGACCGATCAAGGGAAGTATCGTAGACTGGTCGGTCGCCTAAACTATCTCACAGTAACACGTCCAGACATTTCCTTTGCTGTGAGTATAGTCAGTCAATTTCTTAATGCTCCATGTGATACTCATTGGGAAGCCGCCTTACGAATCCTTAAATATATCAAAGGAGCTCCGGGGAAAGGCTTACTCTATGAGAACAAAGGTAATACAGAGATATCATGCTACACAGATGCTGATTATGGTGGGTGCCCCTTCAGTAGAAAATCCACTTCTGGATATTGTGTTCTCTTTGGGGGTAACTTAGTCTCATGGAAGAGTAAGAAGCAGAATGTGGTAGCCAGATCCAGTGCCGAAGCAGAGTACTGTGCTATGGCAAACGCAACATGTGAGCTAATCTGGATCAAACAATTTCTTGAAGAACTAAGGTTTTGCAAGGTTTCTCATATGAAACTTGTATGTGACAATCAAGCTGCTCTTCATATTGCCTCGAATCCAGTGTTTCATGAGAGGACAAAACATATTGAGATTGATTGTCATTTCATAAGAGAAAAGCTATTGGATGGCCTTATCGTCACCGAGTTTGTTAACTCGAACGACCAGCTTGCAGATGGATTTACAAAGCCTCTAAGAGGACCCCGATTCGAATACATATATAACAAGCTTGGTGCCTATGATATATATGCTCCATCTTGAGGGGGAGTGTTAGAATTATATCTACTTAGAGTTTCTGTAAAGTATAGGGGCTTGTTATGTAAATAGTTTTTTCCCTATGTAATCCCTTGTATCTGTTCTTTTTACGTATCAATAGAATTTACACGATTGCTCTGTTTTCACACATACAAAATTAACTTTAAAATACATAACTTTACCGCTATTTTTAAACTTCAGGTAGGGTTTCAGGTCGATCCATATTTTTAGGTTGGGTTGACAAATGGAATTGAGATTTTAACTTTTGAGGATTTCAATTTCGTATGACCGCTATTTTTAGGTTTTAACTTCGATTAAATTTGAATTTATTGTCTTTTTACTTAAGACTTTTATATAATTTTATTTTTTATTTAATGGCTTTTTTTTAAGAAAGTTAGGTTCATTGGTTCATTATTAGGTAAGTTAGTTGTCTAGAATCTGACCCGTTCTTTTTTATGTCATGTTCGTGTCGACCCATTTTAGTTTCGTGTTGGGTTTGTATCAACCCATTTCATGTTTGGTTCAAATTTGGTTTCAGATTCGTGTCTCAAATTGCCAGCCTGACACAGTCGTTTCCCAACGAGAGTGTCTTTCAAAACACTATGTTAAATATGTGAAGAGGCAAATTATTGTGATGATTTTACTCTGTAACACGATAGATATATTTTGTACATAATCAAATATATTTACTAAATTATATTGGAATTATATTATTGTAATTTTTGTAGTTGAATATCGTCTTTGGAGATGTTTTTGTTGTAATCCTCAAATTACAAGCAGAATGTTATCACTAACTGCGAGTACACATTTTTTGTTAGCCTTCAAAGTATGATCTGCTACCAATCACTTTAGTAAGTATCCAAATTCTCTCCCTAACCCTTAAGTTTCAAATTACTCTTCAAACAGTTAATTTATTACTAGGACGTGTCCTAGTGGCACGGAGGGTTTTACCTCATTGTGAGGTCTCGAGTTCGAGCCTCATTGTGGGGGTTTCCGGAAACAATGGAGGAGGGTTTACTCCCTCATGGCACGTTGGTGTTTTTTTCATTCACTAATATAACTTCACTGTTCAAAAAAAGTTAATTTATTACTTCGGGTGTTTTTTTCATTCACTAATATATCAACAGCTAAACGGTTTACTACAAAAACGTTAACAAATTTGTACATTAAATCATGGTATATACTTTTAGGTTTGAGTAGGTTAGCTTAGCTATAATGGGTTTCTTAATTAGTTTTGATCTAAGTTTAGAAATTCCCTTTTAATTTCATTTCAAGATATGGTGATTGTGGTTGATTCATGATTACTGCATTCCTGTAATTTTTGAATGTATTTATGCTATAAATACATGTGTAAGTATGAACTAAATGTCTCTTTTTTATGTTTGTGGTGAACAAGTTTTTTTTAAAAGTTTTTTAATGGTTCATATGTAAAAGATTCGCATTAAATAAGTTTTCTTGAGATAAAAAATTAAAATAATTAGTCAATTTAAAAATCATATTAAATAAGAGATGTTGAGAGCAATGTTTTAAAACACGGGTTGACCCGGCCGGTCTGACCACTTGACCCATAACCCAGTGAGGAGACCGAGTCGATGTACACCGGGTTTTTGGTCATTTATGGCCCGCATTAATGACCCACCCGGGTTTATGGTTGACCCGGGTTGATTTGGCTCGCTTTGACCCGTTTTCATTTTAATATTTTATTAAAACGTAAAAGCTCAGCGATTTAGTCTACATTCAACACTTTAAAACCCTCACTCGACATAAACCCTAAAAACGAGTTGTGAACCCCTCTCAACAGTCGACGGCGGCTCTTGTCCTCTGTCATCTCCGACCGGCGTGAGACAATAGTTCATCCCCGATATGCAATTGTCCTTCGAGCTTAAACCTCACTTGAGTTTTGGAAACCGGGTTGACTCGCGAGAGAATGATGAGATTTTTTTTTAACCGTTGTACTCTTTTTAATTAAAGAAAATCAATTATTTGTATTCATTTTCAACTATTTTTTTGCCCACAAAATTTCTCTCATACGATATAAAGTTATAAACCTTTTAGACCTAGTTACTGACCCCCTCACATTATCAACATCTAGTTTTTGGTAGGACATTAATATATATATATATATATATAGGGATAGATCAAATAAAAAGAAAATTAAAGTAAAAAGTGTAAAAGGGATGATTATTTGATCATTTTTCAGTATATATATCAACTGATAATCGTTAGTTCATCATCTTTATTGATTAAAAAAGTGATGAATATGTTGGATTCATCAAAAAGAAATTGACGAATAACTAGTTTTAATCAATGAAGATGATGAACTAACGATTATCAGTTGATATATATACCGAAAAATGATCAAATAATCATCTCTTTTACCTTTTTTACTTTAATTTTCTTTTTACTTGATCTCTACCCTATATATATATATATATATATATATATATATATATATATATATATATATATATATGTCATGAGTCATGATCGAAGTGCATGTTTCCAGATAATTGTGTGGCTACGTACGACTGCCACACCATCGTTGTTTGAGAGCTCCGACGTCGATAGAGAGGATGATGTGAGCGTACGTGGACCCAATTCAAATTTGATAAAATTTCATACGCAAAATCCCTATTCACAACGTCAATTTGAGTCGTAGCAGTTTTTAACTTTATTGCCCCACAATTTGAACTTACGAGATTAAACAGTAGCAATCTAAGAGCATGTGCAGAGCGGTCCACTGATCACAAACCGCCTCGGATGTATTAAAGAATATAAATTAACATTAACATTAATTATGATTTTATATTAGGGTTTCTCGTATCATATTTTCGAATGGTTTTTCATTTGATGTTTTACATGATAACTATTTTTGTTCTTTAACTTTTGTTTAGTTTCGATTTCAATATTATATTATTGCTTTACTAATAATGGTAAAATAAAAAATTAAATAAGATTTCGAGGATTATAAAAGTTAGCAAACAAAAGTTAAAAGTTTAACCATTTAAAGATAAAGTTCAAAGGTTAAACTATTCGAATATAAAGTTTAAGAATTAAGCCGAAATAAAGTGAAAACTATACCTGAAAACGAGCTATAAGCTAACAAAAAGGGTCGGGTCGAGTTAGGTGATTTCATGACAAAACGCACTATTTTGTTTTTGTCATATGCATACAACCAAATTATAATGTAGACCGATACCAAATTATAAGATTTTTTTTATTCAAAGAGTTATTAGGGTTTCTACATCTTCAAGGAAACTTTCAACATGTGATTCGAATTTCTTGTGATTTGGTCAGAAGACTTCAAGGATCTAAATCATTAATATGTTCAATTTATTTTTTAACAAACCGGTTGGATGTTTTTATGCTATTTCCGTATACATTAGCTATTCATAATAACTTTAATTCAATAGGTTTTGTTTGTTTTACAGAATTCGAAGCAATGAAATTGATTTAAATTCCATCCAGCCCACCTATGGAATGAACTTTTCATTACTTAAAGGATTGTAAACATTCCAACAATTGAGATTTCATTCAAAAACAAGTTTACCAAACGCAATACAACACGGAATTTGATTTCAATTCCATTCAATTCATTCGAATTCTACGAAACAGACAGGTCCTTAGAGTGGTTATCTCCCACCATAACAGCTTTTCACTCATACTGCTCACCCCACCATACAGACCCATAGTGATCACTTCTCAGCACACAAAACTCTGAGACCTACCTAATGCCATTACTTTTCAAAAGTCTAATAAATGAAAAACAAAAAAAAGAGAGAGATAGACAGGTGGGCCCCGATCTTCCTCAACCACGCTTGAAACCTTGCGCGGTGGACACCCCCCACCATCGTGACAACAGCGCGGTTATGTGACGCCAAAAGTCCCGCCCTCTTGCGGCCTTGCCCACTCCGAACTCTCGTATTAAATATACTAAATAACATATTAGTTTGTTCCTGGATATACGCAGAAAGTCTATTCAAAGTACTCAAGTATTATTATAACACATGTTTTCAACAAGTACGTACGTACTATTGAGGCACTTCATATAATTGTTAACCTCTTTTGGTCACTTCCAAGTCATACAACAAATGTAACGATCAGACACGTTTTTTTCACATTGCGTCACTAAAATTCATTTTACTAATCATTCTATTTACACAAAACAATATTAAGATGATGTAAAGGAAGATGGTTTAAAAAGTCTTAAAAGAGACGGAAGTTCAATCCTTCATAAGTAAAAGTACAAGAAACAGTCATAAAAATGATTAGGTCACAAACATAAGAGTACAACTCAACTCTTACGGAGAACTCACTAAAAATGAAAAATCCCTTCAGAGAATTCTATATGCCTAAAACACAATTCAACTGCAAATGCATCTCATACGATTAAGTGTGTTTTAAGTTTATATAATTAAGGCTGACAATATGAGACACGAACTTGAAACACGATCTGAATTCAACACGAAATAGGTCGACACAAACCCGACATAAAACTAAAATGGGTAAAAAAATAGGTCGACATGAAAAAAGATGAGTCAAGTTCAGGTAAAACTTTCTTACCTGAAAATCACCTGATTAACCCAATTTTGTTAAATAAAAATGTAATAATTAAATATAAAATTATAAGTAAAGATGACAAGTTAAAAATGTGTCAATGTTTAAACCTAAAAATAATTGTCAAATGAAATTGAAATCCTCAAAATAAAAATCTAAATTTAGTTTATAAATAGTGTGACTTACTTTAATTTTAGACCCGATATCTAAGCCGTAAAATGGGTCGACTCGAGACCCGATCAAAAATCTGGATTTTGAAGTCAATTTCATGTATTTTAAAGCTATTCTTTTTGTGCAATTTTTTTCTAAAATATAGGTCAATTTGAAACCTGACCCAAAAATCCGAATTTTATCTTTGGAAAGACAACTCAGGTTTTTCCCGGTAAAATTGGTCGACAAGAAACACGACCCGAACCGAACACGAATTAAAACAACACGAAATTAACTTTGGTCGAAAACAAGTCGACTTGAAAATGGTCAACACGAAAGCTACACTATCCGTTTTAGATTTTTATCCGGATAGGACCTGAATTATCAACCTTATTTTCTCATGACTCCACATATTGTGTAGCCTAGAAATTCTGTTGGCAATCACAATTTTAGTGATAAGTAATTTTTCATTAAGAGTAAGTCAAAGATTAAGTCTGACTTTAGTTTATCAAAGTGTATTTAGTCTAATAATACCAGGTGTTTAAGGTATTGTGAAGATCTTGAGTTTAAATTCTTTTATAAACAAAGTATAAAATTATGAGTATGTTAGTGGGTGAGTAAATTCTACTGTAAAAAGAATATACCGGTTTACACTTGTTTATTATAAAAAAAAATTCAATTTGCATATAAGTGGATGGAGTGTTGAAGATAATTGAGCCACTTCATTCATAGGGTACTGGGAACCACACATAATTTTAGGAGTCTTTTAAGGACAAAGAAATGGTCACATAAGTACCCTAATGTTGGAAGACGTACGTACGTAGTCACCCATCACAGGGGTGGGTTGCGTGGTTGCTAGGGTACTACTCATGTACTAATAAGACGTTTTTCACCCTAAACATACAAATATTTTCTAAGTTAAATTTTGGGTGAAATATAAATTAATCATTAAAGTTTTATTTACTTTTTGTTTAATGAGTAAAGTTTTTTTTAATGATTTAATAATAAAGTTTTGTTTACCTTCTATTTTAATCATTTTTTACCTATTATATAAGGTCAAAACTAACGAAACAACCCCTAATCTATTGATAACCTGGTTAACTATCTAATACCTTCTAACTCTCATCCAAACACCCTCATTAGAGCCCCCTTCCCTTCTTCTAAGACTCAAACCCTAATCCCCACTCCCCCTTCATCTCTCTGTAGAAACCACCGCCGCCGCTACTACTCACGGCCACCGCCGCTACTACCTACGGCCACCGCCACCGCCGCTACTCTCTAGAAGATGAAGATAGAAGATGGAACTCTCTCTATCGTACATCACCTATCTCTCTCTCCGCCACTGCTTAACGTCGCCGCAACTGCCACCATCACCGCCTAATGCCACCGCCGTTGGAAATCAGTTGGGTTCTTCATCTTCATTGATGTTGGAAATCAAGTGGGTTCTTCATCTTCATCGATGTGTAGGTGTGTGTATAAATCTATTTTTAGTTTGAATCTATTCACCTTCATCTTTATTTCGATCATTTTCATAAATATGTTTATCTTCATCTTCAAGTTTGTGTATAATCGATGTGGGCTGCTCATCTCGTCACAAATTTATTTCCTTAGATGTGTGTTCATAGATTTGATTCATTTGTTTCATATTTTCTTAGGATTTTAAGTTTTTTTATGTTTTTAGTGAAAATATGAAGAACACCATCTTCATTTGATTTGTATTACCTTCAAAAGTTAAATATTTTTAAAAAAAATGTATATGAACCTGTTAAAACGGTTGCAAGTAAGGAAAAGGGTAAAATCACAAACAAAATAAAAACTTTGAGGAATAAACAGAAACCAAACAAAACTTTATGGTTAAATCATTTGAAAAAAAACTTTAATGGTTAAACCGAAAAGTAATCGAAACTTTAATCATTAAACCATATTTCACCATTAAATTTTTCCGCCACGTTTTT
Source organism: Dittrichia graveolens (assembly GCA_038502395.1). Lineage (NCBI taxonomy): Eukaryota > Viridiplantae > Streptophyta > Magnoliopsida > Asterales > Asteraceae > Dittrichia > Dittrichia graveolens. The sequence goes on along the minus strand of JARJIL010000002.1, from coordinate 7,486,475 downwards.
CCTTAACAACAATGAGAATTTCATATATTCATTTTTACGGATGAGCTGAAAATACATTTTTTAATTCTACTTTTAAAAGTTAAATATATACCTTTTATTTATTATGAGATTATAATTTATAGTTATGAATAACTCATTTTTAATACACTTGGTATTGTTGGACTACAAACCTTCGGGTGGCTTTAAAGGGGAGGGTATGAGAACATAGGGGCGGACTCATGATTTTTATTGACTGGTGGCACCATATAATGATAAAAATAAAATTAATTAAAATTGAGGGTGTTGTTCAGGTTTTTTTTCGGGATTCCAATTAATCGGGTCGGATTAATGAGGTTTCAGTTGTTGTTCCGGTATTTTAGAGCCAGAATTTAAAATAAAACACAATTTTTATGAAGTCTTGATAATTAAAGTGTTATTTTTAAGGTAACTAAAATATTTTAAAGGTATAAATCGAATATTGAATTATATCTTATCATTTTTTAAATAAAAAATTTATTTTTTATTATATTTTTTTGGCATAAAAATTCGCCGGTGGCACTGGCTTAAAAACGTTAAAATTTTTCACTACGCAGAGAAAATTGACTAGTGTCTCGTGCCACTGTCACCGAAAGGGCAGGTCCGCCCCTATGAGAACCCAATTTTGATTACGGTTATAAAGGAGGGGGCTTTTTACTAAGATAGCTAGGTAAAAGAGTCAACTCTGATTACTGGTTAAATAATATATTAATTGAGTCCGTATTTCATATAGATCCCAATTAGTCATCTAAAAACCCGGTTCAATGAGAAAGTAGAGTCTCTTTTTTTAATAATAAATCGAGTTCGGATTTTTTTTAGTTAAAAACAGTAATATCGCTTTTTCTACGACAAACACACTTTAATATTTTATATTCTAACTCTTTTTATGTAAAATTTCAAGTCACAAATTAAGTAATCAATGACTTATTTTATTCACAAGTGGATAAGATTAGGCCGTAAACTAGTAGTTATGGGCTTTAGCAACCGTGATGTTTACGCCCGTAAGTAGCCCGTGCATGGTTTTATGTTGTAATCTGATTGTAAAGGCAAAGTGTAGATGGTTAGATCTCAGATTTTGTAACTTGAGTCAGATTAAGTATATGTTGTGATGATTCAGGGGATAATTGGTATTAATTTTATGTAGAAAAGATTCAGAGTCAATTGTTGCTAGTTGTGAGTTAGAATGACATACAAGTAATTCATGGAACTGATTAATTAATAAATAATGAAACAGATCTCAACTCATTACTAGAGACAACAAATACAGACAAGAATGTTGTTTTCACATATGAAATAGATAACAATATGGATGTAGAAAATCAGACAACAGAGCAATAGATCTATTATATTAATAGTGATGTATGTATTTTACTTAGAGGATGCTAAGAATGATGAATGTTGTCCAGAGTTAGGTGAGAAAAAAGAAATAAAGAAAAATGAAAAGGAGAAAGAAAACTGATATGTTGTTAAAAGACGCATTTCGCAAATACCACACATTTATATTCTTGAAACCAAACATGTTATCGACCACAAACTATTCTCCACCGTCGCATTACGCGGAGAGAAGCATTCTAAACATTAATTTGATCACCAAATCCTTTAATCCCCATTGCTCTCTAGCAAATCGGTCAAAAATATCACGATTCAATTCTCTCGGCTCTACCTTGAGTCACAGCTCACGAACCAAGATCCCAAGCGTACGATTTCATCATTTAAAACTTGGAACCTTGAAATTTCTATTAAAAACATTCTCCTAACAATTTATATAATTTCTATAGCATTATTAGTTTTTTTTAACGGCTAAACACATATACTCTATAAACCTAAATCTTATTCTACATTATTTTGTTCACTGCGAGTCTTGAACCCATAACCTTGTGAGACACTAAGAACAGTAGATACCATTGCGCTATAAGCCCTTTTATATAGCATTATTAGTGCTTATTTTCTTAACAATCGTGGCAAAGTATCATAAACCCTTAAATAATTAGTTCCAGAAACACTAACTACATAAAATCGACAAAGCAGGTACACAGTGGTCTCGTTATCGCTTTCGAAACTTGACCAGTCACCAAGGCACATCTTAGGTTATTTAATATCTTGGTTGTAACCAACTTCATAAATCAATTTTAATTTCAGAGCCCTTCACCCCCCCCCCCCCCCCGGCGGGGCGGTATTGTACCTCACGGACGAGAGTTCCAACCCCCAACATTCGTGAATTAGTTAAAAACACCACGGGTGTGTTTGGTTGGACGTAATGTAATGATGAAGTAATAAAATAAACAAGGTAATGGAATAAGTGATGAAATTGAATAATCCATTACATTCTATTATCATATAATTAAATTGTCTTTATACATATTATGAAATTGCTGATAGAATAATCATTACATACGACATCTTTAGAGAAATAAGAAATATTTCTTTTATTTATCTATTTTTATTTGAAAATAATATTTTCTTTATCAAATTTTTTTATTTTATACACATATTCTAATATGTATTTTATTCATAACTAGTTAATAATTTAATAAAAGTATGTAGATTAATAATTTATTAGATAGAAAGATTAGTATAAAAAGATTTAAAAAATTAGTTAACTAGTAAGAAAACTATAAAAATTAGATTAATTATTAAATTCCATTCTATGATGAAATAAGAAAAAAACACCCCTCCCCCATGGAATGAAAGGGAAGGAATCGCATATCTTGTGTAATGGTTCATTCCATTCTTGCATGATTAACAAACATGTTTTTTCCATTACGACGAAATAACTTATTCTATTCCCTCTTTCAATCATCCATACCAAATGCTGCCCACATCTTAAAGGAATAAAACTGAGAGAATGACATTTCTTTTGGAATAGTTCATTCCATTCGTAAGTGAGTAACAAACACGTTTTTCTCGTTCTGTCAGAATGATCTATACCATTCCTCTTTGATTCATACTACATTTGTGGCTCTACTATTTAATTAATAGTATTAATTGAAATTTGATGCTAAAACATCCCATTCTCTTCTCGACTTTGATTTTTTTATTTTTAATAACAAGAAAAGATTGTAAGTTGTACCTGGATGACTTTCAGGTCAAATTCCTTGAAGATCCAAGCTTACATGATGGATTTCTCAAAAACACACACTATTGCACACACTTGCTTCTAGAGGATGATATGATGCTGGGGTAAATAACACCTAGAATTAAACCACTTGTGTGGGGATGTCACATGTACCCCTTAACTTTAAATGTTCGTCGGATATCTATTAAGTGGTTGTTTGTTAAAATAAAATAACTAAGCATCGAATAATTCTATGGTTTGAATAATTCAAAGGCTCTGTATGAAATTGCATAAGAGTTCTGAATTAACAATCTGAATGATGCAAAGTACTATTTAAATCTTAATAGTGATTTATTATATTATAACATAAGATATGATTGTTTAATTACAAGGCAACCTTTGAAAGAAAATGTATTAAAGTAAAATATTTGTTGCTTAATGATTCAGAATATATACTTTAAGATGAAATGATTCAGCACGGTTCGTCTGTTTCATTCAGCAAAGTTTTTATTCAGATTTGACAATCAAATATACTAAATACTGAATGATTCAGCATTTAGCGTTGAATGGTTCAATAACAAAATCCCCTAAATATGTTAGTTTTCATATATTTTGAGTTTTTATATGTTTTAATATATTAAAGTTTATTGAAAAATATTAAAAAAAAGTGTAAATGTGAAAAACAAACTATTAGTCAAAAATTATGTAATTATTTGAAAAACTTTAGAGCAAATTATTTAACATGTTCCTGTTTTCCTAATTTTCTTTCAAAAAAAATCTCTAGAAAACAAGGGGAGTTTTCATTATTAAAGTTTTAAAAACACCCCCCAAGGTTTTTAAAACTTCTCACTTTGAACAACTAATGATAAATTGTTTCCATGTTTAGGTAAAATTTTCGAAATCGGAACCGAAAATAAGCGTATGTAGAAGAGTTTCTAGGCACTTTCTAAAGGATTTTGTCATGATATAAAGAAGTAGGTAATAAAATAAACTGTCTTTTCAAAGGAAGTCGAGAGCATAAACGATCTTGTCTAAGTGAGGTATATGTGAAATAAGATTTTATTTCTCAATTCCTGATTAAAAAGATTGCTTTCAAAAGAATTTCAACTTATATTAAGTAAAAAATGATCAGAAAAAGTTTTTAAATTGAATTAAATGGTGAAACCTAGCTAGGGCTGTAAATGAATTGCACTTTCGATTAATCGTTCATGAATCGTTCGGTGCAAAGTTCATATACATTCGTTCATATAATAAATGAACGAGTATGAACACAATTTTTTGTTCGTTTAATTAAATGAACGAACGCGAACAATAATCTCGTTTTGTTCGTGAACATTCATTTATCCGTTTGATTATACATAGATATAATGTTTATTTAGATTTAATAATGTTTGATTTGAATTATAGTTTGTGTAATCGTGTGTGCGTGCATGTGTGTGTATTCCTTCGTTTATCATTAAAATGAACGAATATAAATGTACACGAACTAATCTAAACGATGGAACATAAAAACTTGTTCGGTTATCGTTCGTGTTCTTCATTGTTCGGCTAAAGTTAAATGAACAAGCACGCATACATAAATCTATTTGTTTAATCATTTGTGTTTGTTTATTTGTTCGATAAAGTTAAACAAATATTGGGTAATCCATTTGTTTATTTGTCCTACTCTGGTAATTGGCTCTTCTCTTTTGATTTACCAAATGTTGGATTTATACTGTGAAAAGTTTGATGATGAAATATTGAGTAATTATTTGTTATTTGTGTTCAATTTGTGTTCAATTTTTGTAATTTTTAAATACAAAGGACTAAGAGTTTAATTTTGTGACAATCATATACCATTTATGTAATTAACTCTTTTAAGTTTTTTAGTCATAGCCTAATTAAAATTTTTATCTTTTCTTGAAGGGGGATAAGATTAACTAGTGTTGCAAAACTCGCTAGTCGGTGATCGAGCAGTCGACTAGGGTGTAGCGAGTAATTGGTCTAGGCAGTGAGTTTAACTCATGAAACGAGAAAACTTGGTATGTATTAATGGCTCTAATTATAGAAATCAAGGAGAATAAGTATTTATAAAAAAAATTTAGGATCAAATCATCTTGAGTTTGACCGAGTTGGGGTCGAGTTTTGCAGTACTTGGATTTACCTCAACTCGGCAAGGTCACCCAGCTTGTCACGAGTACTCACCGAGTACTCGGCCTTAGAATAGGAGACAACACATGCACACACTATTTTACTTTTAAATTTATACCGTTTTGTTCCCGAGACTTGAACTCATGACCATAAGTTATTGAAAACAATTTTTAACATCTTAGTACCGCTAGGCTAAGCCTTTTGATGAATATGTCATTTTCTCTAACAGGTTGTATGTTCCGGTTTGTGGTGGTCTAAAAGATGCCTGTGATATGCTTAATGTCCCAAACATTATCTGTGGTGAAATTTGATGAGTACATAGCACATGGTTTATATGTGAAATGTACAAAGTGGGGAATAGAAAACACGAAAGGACGAAATATTTCATAGTACTCTAAATTAAAGTTGTTAAAATTAATAGTTTTGATCTTAAGATTGACATCGTGCGATCTTGCATACTGTAACACTACTGGAAAATGTGTCAAGAGTAACGGGATTTTTGCAACATCTTGATATGCGATGTTAATTATTGATTTAGCAATGATTTTTACAATGGAAAATATCAAATTCAGAGTTTCATTTTTGCAACGATAGTTGTTGCTAAATTCGTTGCAAATTTGGAGGGAATACTCTCACTCTCTGTCTGAAACGACTTGTGTTAAAAGAATGGTTGCTATTTTTTTCATAAACAATTTTGCAATAATTTAATGATTGTTGTAAATCTATTTTAAAATAACAATGTTCACATAATGTTATTAAAATTCCGATCATTTGGGTTTATATAACTCATCATTCCCTCGAGCCGGTCAAATCCGCAACTCTTAATCCTACCCAATGACGCATTTTAAAGCCGTGAGGGACAACCTAAAGCGAATAATTTTGTTGGTCGATTCCCTGGTTGCGATACTAACAATTGGTATCAGAGCCGGGGTCGCACCGATGTGGGGGGGGGGGTGGATGTTGGGTTTATGGGGCTCAGCGTTCCCTCGAGTTGGTCAAATCCACGACTCTTAAACCCATCATTCCTTTAGCAATGCAGGAGCATCTCACATCGGTGAGGCAAGGGGGATTCTTCCTCCTTATAAGGAGGGGGACCTTACTCATACCAAACGACGTGTTTTAAAGCCGTGAGGGACAACCCAAAGCGGACAATATCGTTGATCGGTTCCCTGGTTACGATCATAACACAATCTTATCAATTATTTTAAACTTTCAACTCTAAGTTAATCATAATAAGATTAGAACGTAGGAAGATCCCGATTTTAAGCGAATTTATTTCCATTTTCTAAATTATTACTATTCAACAAATGAAAACTATAGACAATAATTATTGGAGGGAATTATTCGGGGGGAAATTCCCTTTCTTTTTTAAATAATTTTATTAAAAAATAAAAAAGAAGCGGGATATTAATGTTAACCTAGAAATTGAAAGACTAAACATTTACTTGGGGTGTTTAAAATCGGATATCTGAAATATTGGATAGTGATTTTCCAGTTTATGAATCTGTAAAAAAAATTCTGGATATCCAAAATCTCGGATTCGGTTATCGGAGATCTGAAATAACCATATTCTAAACTTTAATCATCAAAAAATAGCTCAAATACGCTTCAAAATAAAAGATAGATGTATAACTATATATGTTAAGAAAATAAAAAAAATTAAGAAATATTAAGATAAAAATTAAAATTAAAAAATATTGTTCGGATATCCGAAATTCCTGTAAATTACTATCCGAAATTCCTGTAAATTACTATCCGAAATTCCGAATCCGATTCTGAAAATTCGAATATCCGAATTTTCAAATAATTTTGGATCGGATGTTCAGATTTGGATTATTTTAAACACCCCTAGCATTTACGCTATCGACAGTCTCAAGCTCATGTATAGCTGCTCCTCCCCTTCTCTTCGATAGTTCTATCGAAACACCTCCGGCCGCACCGCCTGCGAATCACCCTCCCTGTGACTTTCTCCCTTTGATCGGCGCTCGACAATCTCACCTCCAACCACTCAACGCCGCTCCTCTGCTCACCGCTGCCAGGTTAGGTTAAGTTGATTCAGAAGTGCATTTTGTTCGATTAACTTTTGCCTTTTTCATTTTGTTGGATTAACATATGCCAGGGTTAATCTGATTTTACTTTGGATTTTGTGTTCTTGATTCTAGTCTTGATTACTTACCAAATCCGAGCTTCGAATCTGTCCCTAATGTAGTCATGATATATATATATATATGTGTGTGTGTGTGTGTGTGTGTTTTGGTGCATTATAGTGTTGGTCTTGAATCTACATCTGCATGTCCATAGTGTTTCAATGTTAGTCTAGAACCGACACACACACATGTATGTATGTTGTACTGTTGATTACTTGATTTTGGTCTTGATATATGTTGGTGTTAACTAGTTCAGTGAATTTAGAATTGTTTTTGATAAAATAATTACATAAAATTGGGGTCAAAAACAGGTTACTGGTTTAACCGGCGGTGTCTGAATTTGTATTTTGGAGCGATTATCTTATAGTTACTACCTTATTATTGCCATTTTAGTCTCGTTGATTAACTTTTAGTAACAATAAACATGAACTAAATAAAATAGATGATTATTATAAATTTATAACAATTTACGTGTATTTGTGTTTCAAATTGAGCTAAGAGATACTAGAATATCACTTTCGGTTACTAGCTGCGGTGGTGTTTGTTTTTGAAGAGATAAATGTCTTATGTCTTATTTCATGTTTTCAGGAGAAGATGTGGTTTAGAAGGTTTTAAATCTGAGAAGGTCTGCGAAAAAAAGATGTAGTTTTTAACTTCTCAAAATAAGTAAAATTAAGACAAAATAAGGTCTTGTGTCTGCGAAAAAACAAACAGCATTATTAAAAACGTCTACGGGCACGCAGACATTTCTTTGAAAAAACAAACAAGTTTATCAGAAACGTCTGCGCGCCCATAGACATTTCTATAAAATAAGACCTTATTTTAAAAAACAAACAAAGCTGGAATTTGGTTAATTTACTTCGAACCAAACATTCATTCTGAAATATTTTCTTATGTTTTCATTTCTCTTTAATTGCCCTTTTCATTTCTGCATTTGTAAATCAAGGTATACATGATTGTAATCTAACCTAAACTATCGTTTCTACATCTATGCTCGAATAGGAGGTGGGAAACTGTGCTTACAGTTCAGTGGCATTTAGAGAAACATATATGATGCTTCTTTTTGAAACATCTTCGGGTTGGGTTGGTGATCGGACAAAACAGCTTCAGTCAGGTTGGGGACATGTGAAAACAACTTCCGTCCGGCCGGTTGAGGACTCGTCTAAACAATTAGTGCTAGTTCTACAATATTAGAAAGTTTTGGTTTACGGGTCAAGTGAAAACTACCCTTTAGATGTATAAGAGAAGAAATGAGGGAAGAAAGGAGGGTTGAGGTGGAACAATTTATGAAATCCTTAAACGATCAACACAACCTTGAAGCGTGTAATTTTGTGTTCTCTAACCCATTTTGTATATTCTTATAAGTAAACTCTCCGGTAGCTAACTACATATTATTTTATACATTTGTAACTCTAGCCATCTTACCAATTCTGATGGGTTATCAGTTTGGAACAATAGGTAGTTGAATCATGTATTGTTTCATATTTTGCACTTAGATGCAATTTTATATGAAAATGTTCTTTTTAGTATTGACTTTTGAATCATTTGAGCACAAATCTATATAAACTAGTTTTTTGATTTTGAAAAAAAAAACTCATAGCAACGACTTTAGCAATCAAATTGCTGGCTTGCTGTTAACAAAATGGAAAGTCGTTGCTGATAGTTTAACAACTTAATTTTTATGTTGATTACTATAAATAGCAATAATTTGCATTTGATGTTATATTCGGAATTAGCAACATCTAATGAATAATTTGAAGTTGGCAACGAAATAAAATTCGTTGCTATGTAGCAGTGACCTTAGATTGAGTAATGGGCGATGTAGCAACGACCAACTTTCGTTGCAAAAGTTGTTGCCAAAGAAAATTAGTAATGAATTTAGGCCATCAAGAAACGAATTTATGTTGTTTCAGTCAACACATTTTTAGTAACTAAATGACTAAATCTCTCTAATCTCTTTCATTATTGAAATTTATGTTGCTAGTTGCTAGCAAATCCGTTATATATTTAAAGTTTAAACATGATAAGATTATTAAATCAATTTATGTTAAAATTAACATGTAAAGTCCACTAATTTTTTCCTTTGTTTTCTATTTTTGTAAAGATTTGTTCTTTGAGATGCCAAAATTTCTAAAACAGATTTAATATAAGTTTAATTTTTGATTTTTTTTGAACGACAAACACACCCATACTAAATCTACCTCTAAATCTACTTCATTATCCACAATGAAACTTGAATTCATAGCCTATTGAGAGGGGACATCACTCCACAACACCAGATATCACTAGGCTATAAGCTCTTTGGTAAGTTTCATTTTTAATACATAGTGGGTGATGTTGAATTGTATTGATGTAGGGAATTCAGTTTCGTTTTTCAAAATCAACTCATAAATGAGTTATTAATTTCATGTATGAATGCTGATAACAAATTTTTTTGAACGGCTCCATCTATCCTTTTTTTTTGCTATTTGCGTTGTAGCCTACTGGTAAGCACTTAGGGTGCTTTGGTATAGTGATTGCTTATTGACAAAAGGTCATGACTTCTGGTCTCGTCGTTAACAATATATTGGAGTAGATTAGGAGCCGATAAAAAAAAATCTAACCCTTTTTTTGTTCACTACGGATTCAAACCCATGACCATAGGTCATTGGTAATACCAAATATGCACCCATGCCGCTATGCTAGAACCCATTCTTAAATACGCTCGTCTAAAAATTGCATCTAAATTGTATCAATTAGTTACATCTGCATCCATGAGTTACATTAAAGCTTAATATATGTTTGTTTCCGTCTGATTTTCATTCTTTCTCATTCCACCTTTCGTTTTTTTTTGTCATTACATTTGATTTTGCATCACATCTAATTCCTTATTCTGCATCCATTGGTTGCATCCGCATCGACTATGTTTTCCAAGTAATATACCGAAATTGATTTTAAATTAAAGAGAATTAAAAGTCGAATCTAATGGTATAATTTTTTGCTGTAAAAATTAAAAGAGAATGACGTGTGGCTTTTCAAGATGTGTAATTGTCTATGGTTCATATATAACCCCCTTTCATTGATAGAATGAGTGGTTGAAGAGTGTTCTTAGCACTGTGGTCAAGTTTACAAGGGTGGTTTGGTTACTAATTATAAAATAATTAATTAATGAAAATTGTTTTAAGCAAAGATTAGTGATTCTCTAGTAACAATGACAAAAACATGATGTGCACGGACACGTCATAACTTTTTTTATTTGAAAAGCCAAGCACATCATAAACGTGATTCATTGCACACCACCTACTTGTATACCAAGTTTAGTCAAATTCTTATATTGCACTAATATAAAATAACACTGAAGAGCTCAGTTTGTAATGAAACTTGCCACAAAAGGTGGAGATTAATCAATCATCTTTCTTCTCCAATATAGAGTAGCCGCCGGTCTACATGTAAGACTGTTAATTCGAGTCGGGTTTGTGTTATCGGGTTCAGGTCAGTTTCATGTCGACCCAATTTCGACCTATTTATTTTCGTGTCAGGTTCAGGTCGTGTCAGTTTTTTCGTGCCGACCTTCGGGTCGACCCATTTAAGCCAAATGTCATCAATGAGAATTTTTCGGTTTTCGAATACGGTTTTCAAGTACGATTTTCGCATACGGTATTCCGTTTCAACTATGATATTTTTTTATCAATATTTCAAATTCCATGTTTGTTTTCCAGCGTTCGGCACAAATTTCAAAAACAATTTTCATTTATATTCTAACTTTAATAATTAATGTTCGTTTCCGTTGTATTCGAACTTTAAATTCGGTATTTATTTCAGTTAGATTGAAATTTTGATTTTACTTTTTTATTCACTTATACAAATGAATATAATAAAAACTATGATGTATTACTATTCTATACCAATAATGTCATTGATCAACCAAATAATTTAAGATTATTCATCATTAAATAGAATTATGAATCGATCCAGAATACTAAAGTATCACCTATCAAATAATTAAATGTAAATTGTAACAAAATCATATAGTGAAAATAATAAATACTAAAATAACGTACTATAATTTTAATTGTAAATCTTTTATTGTGTATTTTGAGTTTTTAACGTTTAAGGGTTTTGTACTTTTGTTTGGCAGATTTTATTGTCCTAAAGTGTCATACCACTTATTTGAATTCATAATCTTCTTTTCAAAATTTAAATTTTAAGTATTAAAGAAAATTTTAAAATGTTATAGTTTTACCTATAAACGGGTTATACAGGTCATTTTCGGGTTGTCGGGTTGACTCTAACCCGACCCATTTATTTTCGTGTCGATCTCGTGACAACCCGCTTTTGACCCGTTTCGGGTTCGTGTCACTTTTTTCGTGTCTAGTTTCGGGTCGACCCAGAAATTGCCAGCCTTATCTACATGATCCACATCTAAGTGCAACTATGCCGAATTGAAGGGCTGTTTTAGATTGCATTTCGCCTACAATTTTCCTGAACCATATTTCTGAAAAATGTAGTTTAAAGGAAGCAAATCCCTTACTTTTCGCAAACACGATTTTGATCCAAAACACTTGTAAGTGGCTGATCGCGGATGTACTGTGTCTAGTTTCGATCTTGCTAGACTTTTTATTGATAAAATTGTTTTGTCGTTCAAAAAATGTATTCGCGGCTTTCAAAGACGTACCACATGATACTCACATGTGTAAAACTAGTAAATAAATGCTTTTGGGGGCATGTATTTGGTTGATTTCCATATTACTGATTACATGCAATTCACTGGTGGTTTATTCCTCTTTTGCCATGCCAGTGGTAGGGGCACCCCAAATCAGTCGATTATATTATCCCGACACGAATATTAATTAAAACCATATATGGTTCTCTATATATATGAATCAACATTAATTTTTTAGGTAGATGGGTCAACCTCAATTATAGTAGTAAATGCTTATCATAACAAGTAGTACATACCGTAAGCTTCATTGTGAATCTTGAGATTGATAGATGCTTTCTCTCTTGTCATTCAATTCATGGGCATAGTAGCTAGGGGCACCACATGCATCGATAATCACATATGTTGTTTATATTCGAGAGCCGATTTGTACGCACACAAATTGTCTATATATACACAATATACAGTACGTCAATACACGTACATGCAATAAATAAAACATGGTTACACGTTATTATATAAAGCGTATATTTATTTTGTATAAACAGTATTGTTGTGTATGAATCATCAACCTTTATATTTATATCGGATCCTACTTATTCCAAGTCCCATCTAGGTTCAATCATGACATAATCATAGCAATATTTCTAGTACACTCTTCTGGTATTTAATTATTGAGAGTTTTATATTTTCATACAAAATATTCTTACTTATCTTCGTGGAATTAGTTTATAATCGTTGAATCATATTTCACTATTATAACCAATGTGATGGATACCATTTTTGGGAATGATAAGAACTATTTTGAAAGAGTTCTCTATTGAGGAGGAAGGTGTGTGTATGAAAAATAATATAGATGTAAACCGGTTCTAAAAGCGTTCTCTTTAACTAGATATACAAAAATCGACCCACATTATAAAACAATGAAAACTGGTTTTTGTGTAATAACCTGTCCCTATATCCCTTTTTTATTTAAAAATTCATTTTATCAAATTTAATGGTTTATATATATATATATATATATATATATATATAAACCGGTTTCTATTGTTTTATTATAAACGCCGCAAAAAACCTTTAATAAATAATTATTTATAGAAATAAAGTTCGCCGCAAAAAGAGCACATGTTGCCGCAAAAGGGTTAAACGTGGCAAGAACCGGGTCCGGTCAACATCGCCGCCAAAAGTGAAAAATCTCGCCTCAAAATCATTTTTGGCACGAGTTTTTGCGGCAACTTGTCCTTTGGCGGCGACAAGTTACGCCGCAAAAGATCGCTTTTTTTTTGTAGTGGAATTAGGTTACAAAGCATCAAGCTAGAGATTAAGTTAAAGATGGATGACCACTAAATCAGATCACCTGTAAGAAAGAAATGGATAGTGTAGTAAAGGCATGTAATGTTGTATCGTCTTGTTGTACGTAGAATAGACTCACGCTACTGCATTAAAAAAGGGCTTATGTTGAGACGTTTAAACTAAAAATCTTTTTTAGGTTTGAGTCTAATTAGAGATGAAATAATGGGTATAAGGTTGGTGTTTTCGTCTCTCATTGGAAGAAATCGAAAGCCAAAGTGAGTTTATATATAAACAATTAGCTCAATGAACTCGCATATTATCGTGTTGGATTGCCAACATAACCGCTAAAGCTACCCCATAAAATAGAACCTATGGGCAGATAGGTTACTCTATATATAAGAAAAATGTAGTTGCCTTGACCACAAGGAATTTCTTTTAGTCTAGTAGTAAGCACCTTAATCCAAACAATTGCTTTCCGGCCGGTAATAAAGATACTTGACTTTTAAAATTAACAAAGTTTAAAACCTAGTTCATTGGCACATAATTGATTAGCATTAATGGGCCTGTTAAAGGAGTGCTATTGGTTTCCAAAAACATAGTCGTTTGTTAAATTCAGAAATAATTAATCCAAATATCCCACTTTTGCATTTCGGCTCCAATTCGGATATATACCAAAGTAGGTGTAGGGGAGGTTCGAGGCTTGTCTAGGTCTGGTAATTCAGGTCATGTTTGTGTTAAATACTTCATGTCATGTTCATGTCGATCCATTTGTGACCCAAATTGTGTCCGGTTCAGTTCGTGTCACTTAATTTACGTTTGGTTCGGGTCGTGTTTTCGTGTCGACCCATTTTTTCAAGAAAAAACTTTTTTTCAAGTCGAGTTTTGTATCTCTTATTTTCCGAGAAAAAGTTACATGTGAAACTTTCTTGTATTAATTTTACTAATTTTTATATAATGGATGTACCGATGTACATTACTTTCTTGGTCAACCAAAGATATAGTTGATTCAAATAAGGGAATCATAGTCGCCATTGATCAATAAAAATATAATTTTTGAATCAAATAGGTGAATATTGATCACATTGGTTAACTATAGTTATACTTGGTTTAAATATGTCAATGAGGGTCAATATTGGTTCATCATAATCATGCATGACTCAAATAATTAAATCATGGTCAACAATGGTAGGTCCAAGTAATGCATAATTCAAATAAGTTTATAGAGGTCAATATATGGTCATTGTTGATATTAGTCAATCAAGAACGTAGTTAATTCAAATAAGAAAATTATGGTCAAGATTGACCAATCTAAGTCATAGTTAGTTTAAGTAGGTAAATAATTGGTTATCATTTGAGTCAAACGCTATTAATAAAAGTCAAACATGGACAACAAAAGTAGCAAAGCATCATTTAAAGTCAAACGTATTCAACGCGTGTCAAAAAAGATTAATGGCTAATCACATATCGTAGGGTGTCATTAGACTTTAATATGATTAAGATAGTTAATCCATATCATATGGTGTCAATGTGTCATTTATTTTTAATAGAGGTTAATACAACTTATTGGTCAACATTGGTCAAACATGTTTATTTTTTTACAAATCATGTATGTGAATCAAGGTCACACTTGGTTAAGAAAACGTCACAATTTGTTCACATAAGTCAATCATGATCAACAGTAGTCAAATAAGTAACACAAAACTATATTGGGTTAGAATATATTGTGATTCGTTTGAAGAAGACAATCATAGTTAACACTAGTAAATCAATATAATATTTTATTCAAATAGATAAATCGTGATCAACATTGAGTAAATCATTATTAGAGTTGTTTCAATTAGATTAATCAGAATCACATTTGGTTTGAATAAGTTAATAAGGATCAATATTGAGTCAACCATGATTATATTTTATTCAAATAAGTTAACAAGACAATGAATTTCATCTTAAAAAGATATATTTTATTAATTATGTATTAAAATATTTCGAAGTATTTCATATATAAAACTAATATATAAGTATATTTAAAAAAATATATAAATAGCCATATAATAACTAAAATATTAAATATTAAAAAAATAAATTAAATATCAAGTTTTTGTATTAGTACCTGAATAATAATAAAAAATATAAAACAATTGACGTAAAATTTTAATTCACTCCATCTAATTTCCTGTTCCCTTCCAAAATTTTACTTTCCCACATTTTATCTTTTCACTCTCTTTCAAAGTTTCACTTTCCTACCTTCTTATTGTCATTTGAGAAAACTTTATTATTATTATTTAAAAAGGAACTAAGAAAATCATTTAAGTTATAGGTCTAGATGTTCAATATCGGAGAAAAAAGGAGATTTAAAAAGGCGTTGAAATAACATACATCGTTAAATTGTGTTCTGTGTAGCAAATAACGTGTTTAAAAACATGAGGTTCCATTAATGTCTCATTAGTTATTACTTATAATTTGTTGATAGTTTTAAGTTAAATGTTTTTTTTACATTTATTATAAAAAATTATGTTAAACAGATCACCAATGGGTTATCGTAATCGTGTTCATGTCGACCAATTTTGTGTCATTTTTGGATCAACCCATTCTTGATGCAATTTAGTTTCGTGTCGCGTTTGTGTACGTTAACCTAGGTTGTGTTTGGTTTAGGTTAGGTTTCTACCATGTCACGATTTGCCGGCCTTAGCTTGACATCCTAAAAGTGAGCCAAATTGGTTGACTTTCGTTGACTTGACTCCAATATCAAATATATAGTTCCCAACCTATATGTACGTCTACTGGAAACAATATATAAAGGATCGAAGAAAAATTAATGGTGTTGCTAAAGGACCATTCACCTACGATCAAGGCGTCATCACCAAATTAGAGGAGATAGTTATATTAGAACCCTGTCTTTCTTGATCATAATGACACTATAAAATTTTTAGACCTTAATTGCTTCCAAGAAAGCTAGATGCAAAGTTTTCACTGTCAATATTATTCTTCCGATTCCTCCTCCTTCAATTGAGAACCATTTTTATTACGAGAACCAATCTTAGCTGTCCAATTCCCTCTTCTTCATTTGGATTGTCCGCCAATGAATTTCTTACATGCACCTTGTCACGCTCAATCCCCTCACGCTTTCCATCCATGAATTTCAATTACCAATTGAACGGCTAAGATTGTTTTCGCGGTTCTCACAATAACAATGGTTCTCAAATAAACGCTCCTATATATATATATATATATATATATATATATATATATATATATATATAGGGGAAGGTTCATTTGAGAACCGTTTTTATTGCGAGAACCGCGAGAACCAATCTTAGCCGTTCATTTTGGATAATGGGATTCATGGATGAAGAGCGTGGGGGGATTGGGTGTGGCAGAGTGCATGTAAGGAATTCATGGGTGGGCAATCCAATAGAAGGAGGGGGAATTGGACGGCTAAGATTGGTTCTCGCAATATAAACGGTTCTTAAATGAACCTTTCACTATATATATATATATATATATATATATATATACAGGTGATAGCCGATCTTCTTGTCTAAGTCCTCTTTCAATTTGAAATTCCGGTAGGAGATCGAGCTATCGACCAAAATGTCTTCATAATCCGATTGCATGCATTCGTATAATATTAGAACCCTTCAACTTTTGCTAAATTCCATTAGAGCTATGATAAAGTGAGAAGAGCCGGTTAAATGATCGGACAGGTTTCTTAACATTAATTTTGTTAGAAGAAAAGTTTCTTAAAGGTTTTTTAGAGTAAGAAGAAAAATTTCTTTTGTTAGAGAAAATGAAGTTTTCGCTAACTGTGGGCACATTAATTTTTTGAGGGTTTGGTTTCTTCTTGAAGAGAGTTTTCGCAACTACCTAGGGTATATCCCCAATTGATTTAAAGTGAATGAAATACCGTCTCTCAACGTGGAGTTATTAATGGATAATAAAGTTATTTGAAACTGTTAGGGATCGGGATACGTCCCTCAAGCGTTAAAAGAATACGGATAACAAAACAAGACAAGAACACAAGATAAAACATGGTTCGGTCGTCAGGGTCACGACCTACGTTCACGGGCAGGAACAGATACTTCTTTATTAACTCAGAGTGTTCGATGTGTACATATGACTAAACCCTAGTCTCGATATTTATAATCAAACAAGAAACCCAAGAAACCCTAATTTCTAGTTAGGAAAAAACCTAATTAACGTAATTAGCAACACTCGGCTGCTTCACCAACACCAAAACAACTTGGAGCTGAAAGTACCTGCTCCACGCCGAACAATTCTGTGGCACGCCGAGCACTCCTGCTTTATAATCCATTAATGAGTGCATTAATGACTCGTTAATATCTCTTTACAATTATTAGTTATTGATTTATTTTGATCAAATATTAAGATTGGTTCTCATCCCACTACAAAAAATATGTCATTTATCCACGTTTTATATATAAAAACGTGTAACAATTATAAGCATTGTTACGCTTATAATTGTGAAAAATAGTTTGAAAATAAATTTATTTAGAAAAAGAAAAAACTCAAAATTTATAGACGTGTACATTTAATTTTAAAAGTTCACGCTTTTAAATGTATGAATTTAGTAGTAAATAGATAGTTAAGAAGTCCATACTTAAAAGTGTGGACTTTTATTATTCTATAACTATTTTCAATTTTTTCACGCTTATAAGTGTGAAAATTTAGATAATTTGTCCACAATGATAAATTTGATTTTTGACTCCAATTTTCACACTTTCATATATAAAGATTTGGTAAAAATTAGTAACACCCAATTTTTCTACGCTTGATCGTAATTTTTCACGGTTTTAAGTGTACTAATATTGATAAAAAAAAAGTGTGAATAATAACATCTTTTTGTAGTATTGTCAAACAATTCTCAAGTTTGAATCGTACCTTATATATAGTGAGAAGTTTATTTGATAACCATTCTTAATACAAGAACTATTTGTAATCACAATTAATGCTCATTAATTCATGGTTCATTACTAAGTATATTTTGGACATTTATATATTTATTCAACCATGCATTATGTCATGGTGGTGAGTCATTATTTAATAAGACTTGATTTTCCAACAATACCCCTATTAGTTATTAATGAGCCATTAGCATTCTTAGACATTGATTTAATTTCAGCTAGGACTAAAATTATTTCTCGCAGTTCTCATCATAAGAATGGTTCTCAAATGAATCTTCCCCTGTATGCAAAATATATACATACATATACTAAGGTTCAACGGAAAACATTTTTAAATTGTACAACGAACACTGGTTAAAACATTTTTTCACTATAACTGACCAATCAAAAAAATGAATTTCCTATCCGAAATCTTAAAATTAAAATTATTACTATAATGTTAACTATTTAATCGAATAAATTACGCCAGTAGATTTAAAATTTGTTCTCTTTAATTAGAAATGGTCCTTTCCTATATTTTTAAACAAATTTGTATGCATTAATGCATCAAATCATCTCTGTTGACGAACACTTGTATTTACATGTTTATAAAAAGATAGAAGTTGAAGGAGTAGAATTAGAAGAAAGAATAGAATCGAAAGAGAAGTCAATACATACTTACTCAAAACAGACACATATCTGGTGAGGTTCAATATACGCATAATTGTTTTACCAACTTGATTTTGATACATACATAGTCCATTATGCGTCAAATGAATTGAAAATAAACTGGATGCATCATATGCATTGACATTGCATTTCTAATACATATAAGGTAGAACCAATTGAAGATAACTTTAGGAGCATCCAAGAAGATGAAATTGAAATAAGTAGAATCATCACAAACTTTATAAGCATAAATTTAAACGTATCAAACCACTTAATATACATACACAAGTTATGCATATGTATGCATACAATGAAAAGTAATGCATACACACAAAATAATGCACCTAAATTCATGATATGATACAAGAAATAATGCACCTACACAAATACACATGTTGAAATACGTTTATGAAGATTTAATTTTGCATCTGATACATTAAAATATATGCATACTTTCAAAAAAGTAATATATTGCATCCAATAAACACAATTGATCGATGAAGAAGTTTGCAAGTATATTAAGAATATGCATCATTCTTTGTCTTTGCCAACTTAATACTGTGTTGATTTGATAGACTAACAATGGAGACCACTGAATATTAACCTACAAAAACAAATAAAATCCAATTAGTTGCTACTTATTTACGGTTACTTCCAAGATAATAGAAAAAAACACAATATTATCACCCGAAAAAGGTTCCATGAACTCCTTGACCTTAGCAGAAGCATATACCTAATTAACAATTTACATATACTCCAATGAGGTTCAATTACAAGGCATTGAAAGTCAAAGAATATATTATTATAAAATATATAATGTATATTGTAAGAGGATCATTCAATTGCACATTGTTAAAGATTATTTTCCAGTGAAAACCAAATCTCATTAAACTCATCAATATAAAGAGATACAAAGATGGGCCATGAACGGGCCAACACATACAACAAATAAAAGATAAATAATGGGCTACACAAATAAAATACAAATACAATATACACATTAATACCCCCCCCCCTCCTCCCCCCCCCCCCCCCCCGGCAGTTTGATTGGTAGACGGATGTCGAACATTCAAGCTCGAACAAAACTCCAAAAATAATTTAGAAGGAAGGCCCTTGGTTAAGATATCAGCATATTGAGATGTGGATGGAATGTGAAGGACCCAAACCTGACCAGTAGCAACCTTGTCCGGACAAAATGAAGATCAATCTCAATATGTTTTGTGCGCTAATGTTGAACAGGGTTAGTTGATAAGTAAACCACACTCACATTATCACAATACACCAAAGTAGCTTTAGTAATTGATGAGTGAAGTTCCATAAAATGATTCTGTAACCAGACAGTTTCAGCAACTGCATTGGCAACCGCTCTATATTTCGCTTCAGCACTCGATCTAGAGATAATGGGTTGTCGCTTAGATGACCATGATAATATATTATCCCCTAAGTAGACATAGTAGCTAGACGTTGATCGCCTTGTAGAGGGACAACCTCCCTTATCAGCATTTGAATAAGCAGCAAGTTGATATGTAAAGGAGGAATAATATTGCAAACCATGACTAATAATGCCTTTCACATAACGGAGAATACGCTTAAGAGTAGTGAAGTGTGGCTTACTTAGGTCATGCATAAATAGACACACCTAACTGCATAAGACAAGTCGGGGCGTGTAAAAGTCAGATACCATAGAGCACTTGCTAAGCTGCGATATAGAGTTGCATCTGTAATCAGAATACCATCTGGTGCAAGTTTAGACTGTTTGTCAACCGGTGTGGTGCATGGTTTGCAATTGGTCATGTTTGCATGTTCAAGAATATGTTGAGCATATTTATCCTAAGATAAGAATGTGCCCTATTTATCACACGCAACAACAATTCCCAATAAATAATTACGAGAACCAAGCTCCATCATAGAAAATTCACTGGCAAGCTTGAGAATTATATCTGAGAAAACTCTGTCACAGGAAGCCATGAGAATAATATCATCCACATATAATAAAAGATAAGCCGTTTGATTGCGCTCCCGATAGATACAAAGAGAGGAATCTATGCGAGAGCAATGAATTCCAATAGTAGTTACATATTATGTAAACCGATGAAACCAAACCCTCGGGGCCTGTTTTAGCCCATAAAGAGGTTTCTTGAGAAGGCAAACATGATGTAGCTTGTCACGATCTACAAAACTCAGTGGTTGGTGCATATAAATGGTGATAAATTCCCATGTAAGAATGCATTTTTCATGTCAAGTTGATGCACCGGCCAATGTCTAGAAACGGCAAGACTGAGAACAGTACGTATGGTTGCCGGTTTTACCACCGGGCTAAATGTCTCCTCGTAGTCGATGCCCAGTTTTCTGAATCTTTCCATTTGCCACAAGGCAAGCTTTGTACCTGTCAAGAGAACCATCTACACAAAATTTATGTTCAAAAAGCCACAAAGATCTAACAATCTTAACACCACTAGGCTTCAGGATAAGTACCCAAGCACCATTATTAATAAGAGCACTATATTCATCGTTCATAGCTTTGGATCAATTAGGATCTTGTAAGGCTTGGACATGCGGAAGCGGGGAAGTGGAGGAGACATGAAGGTTAAGGCGTTGAACCGGTTTGCGAATTCCATGTTTAGACGGAGTAATCATAGGGTGTGGCGAAGGTAGGGGCAGGGTTAGAGGGCTAGCCGTGGAGAAGTGGGAGGAGGGAGTGGAGGGGGTGGAGGAGGGGAGGTGGTGGTGGTGTTCGGTGATGGAGGCGTAGTCAGGTATCCCCCCCGGAGGAACATAGGGGGTGGTGAGAAGTCGGCGAAAGGTAGGAGAGGGATCCGAGTCAAGATCTAAGAAATGGTATAACGGAGAGAGGTCAGGGGTCACAGACCCGTAGGGAAAGACAGTTTCATCAAAACTGACGTGACGAGAGAGATTGAATGACTTTGTTAGTGGAGAGATCAAGGCAACGAAAGCCTCGATGGAGAGCGGGGTAGCCAAGAAAGATGCAAGGAAAGGAACGAGGTGCAAGTTTGTGAGGAGTAGGAAGAATAGGATAACACAGACATCCGAAGACTCGAAGGTGAGAATATTTGGGATCGGAGCCAAACAACTTGGTAAACGGGATGTGATTATCAACGGCAATGGAGGGAAGAATATTGAGAAAGTGAACGGCCATATAGAGAGCTTCCACCCAAAAATACGGTAGCAAGTGAGCTTGGAACAAAAGGGTACACACGACATTATTGACAGTTTGGATCATATGCTTGGATTTGCCGTTTTGTTGAGAGGTCCGAGGGTAGGAGAACCGAAATTTAGTTTCACTAGTGGCAAAGAGGTTGTGAAAGTGATTGTTATCAAATTTACGACCGTGATCACATTGAAACGATTTGATTTCTTTATTAAAGTGAGTTTTAACATACGATCTAAAATGGACGAATTTAGAGAAGACATCTAATTTCTTTCGTAGAGGATAAACCCGAAGAAACTAAGAGAAATGGTCAAGAAAAATAATATAATATTTAATGCCACTTGAACTAGTAATAGGTGATTCGTGTTAAGGATTATTTTCCGGTGAAAACCAAATCTCATTAAACTCATCAATATAAAGAGATACAAATTAAGATGGGCCATGAACGGGCCAACACATACAACAAATCAAAGATAAATAATGGGCTACACAAATAAAATACAAATACAACATATACATTAATACACGAACGTTGCTTCTTTTCTGAGCTGATGTTTGGACAAAGTGACCTGTGACCTCCTGTTTATTGCTCTATACTAAAGGATAAGGTGGATTTGGTAGTCATGGGAACGTCTCAGAAGTTGCAGATCAGAAGACTCCTGATGTGACATTAACGAAGAAAAGAGAAGGCTGAGTAAGGAAGAATAAGCAATCGAAAAAAGAGAACTATTTGCTTGTTGGTGATTTCGACTTCTTGTTGTCAAAGTAAAACAAGGCCATATTACAACCCTTAATATTTAATAGTTAGCTAGTCTTTATGGAGAGGAGAGAGCAACAAGTTTAGAAAAACAAACCACCGTGGTTATAGAGTGTTAAGTATCTAATATTCTAATGGAGGTGGAATGTTTTCATAACAGAATGGTTAGGGAATTCCAGTCTTAAGTCTGTGCTGCATGAAATCTAAAGTATGAACTTTGGTGATCCTTAATTAACCAAGAAGATGACAACGAGGTGCGCATATATATAGTGAAGTTCCGTTTTAGAAACATGTTGCAGTTCATATTTTGTTTACTTTTGATTTCCAATGGCGATATGAGTTTCTCTCTTCGAGGTTTGTAAGGTGCTGTTGACTTTTGGTTGAATGAATAAAATCTTATTTGATGTTCAAAAATATATATGTACGTTAATATGTATATATATATATACATGTACTGTGTGGCAAAATGACAGAAGCTACAAAATATCTACCATAAAATTTAACAACTTCAATGCAATATGATTAAAATTGAATCCAAAAAACATTTTTCGTATCATCACAAACTTGAATTTTAACATTTTCAGATTGTTTTAAGCACTAACAGTACATCAATACCCATAATCAGATTACTAGAATGAGCAAAATTTACTACGTACTAACCCTACAATATGAATACAGATATTGAAAAATGAATCAAATTCTTCTGAAGCGTTTATATTTAATATTTCATTCATGAATTTACAGCCTAAAACATTAAAAAATTCATGAAAAATGAAGTATTGATTGCAGATTTCTTGAAAATGATTTATGTGGAAAAAGAAACAGATAGAAATGACTACTTTGAAACTATGATTGAAGCGCTTTTATTAACAAGATAAAAAATAAAATTCTTATTTTCGTGAAATTAGGCAAATAAAAAAATATCTTCTTCTTGTCATATATAATTAAAATCTATAATATAGAATTTTTTTATCTTTCTATATCTTATGATAATCCTATTTTGACTAAAAATTCCTGCTAGATGGGATTCTAACAAACCCTTCAATATAAACAAAATCTAATTGATTTTTAAGAAACTTTTTTCTTAGTAAACGAAAGAAATGAAGGACTTAGAAACATGATTGAAGGTGAAAATTAATTCCCCATGTCAAAAGAATAGACAAAAATTGGATTTAAGCTTGCTGCACATCAAACAATTGGCCATGTCAGAAACACATTCATTTGGTATGTTTAATTCATGAATGGAGAGCGTGAAAAATAGAGCATTGTTAGGTGCGTGAGATGAATTCACGGGTGGTAAGGTTTGGTACAAACTAGTCTTATATACAGAACTAATCTCAACCTTTACATTTGAATGATCAATGGTTGAGATTATGACTGAATATGAAATTGTTGTAAATCGAATATATAGTCGTAAAATAGAGCATTGTTGGGTTCTGTATTGATCCTTGTTATATATATATATGTGTGTGTGTGTGTGTATGTATTTGAAAAGGTTCATTTGAAAACTGTTCTTAATTCGAAAAACGCAATAACCATTTATAATCATCACTAATACTTATTAATGACTCATTAATAAGAATATTTTTGTCATTTATATGTTTATTCAATCATAAATTGCGTCCGGATAGATAAGTTATTATTGAATGAGACTTGATTTTTCAAAGTACCCTTATTGATAAGTTATTAAAGAACCATTAATGAACCCTCTCCACTATTCGTAGTAAAAAAAGGTTCTCAAATGAACTCTACCTTATATATATATATATATGTGTGTGTGTGTGTGTGTGTGTGGAAAAGTTCAATCAAGAATTGTTTATCATACAAAAGCTGTTGTGAAAACTATTTGTAACATTATTAATGACACATTAATAGGTGTATTTTGGTCATTTATATATTTACTCAAATGTGAATTGCAACCGGGTTACCTGTTATTAATTTGTGAAGCTTGATTTTGCCAAAATACTCCTTATTAATGCGTCATTAATTAACAATCAAAATTTTTTAGCCATTAGTCAATTTTTAATCAACGGCCAAGATTAATTCTCACAGTTCTCGTACGTAATACGGTTCTTATTATATATACATACATTGCAATCAAGTCTTGGATTTTTTGTATACCTTGGATTGTAAGATGCTAATTACCGGAAAATATATAACTTTCATAATCTTTGTTTGCCTTTTAAACAATATAAACATTCACATATAAATCTTTCTAATCATGTTTAGACTTTAACGGATTGTACTGTTTAAAGAAAAACATAGGACCAATCGGGTATTAACGTTGGGTGGTTTCTCATGTATAAATGTAAAAAAATAACGTTAGGTCTTCTCAAAGTGCATATGCAAAGAAAGAAGAAAAGAAAAAAAATAGAGTTAGTCAAGATAATAGTTTATCCGGACATAATTCATGGTTTAGAAAAATAAAATATCCTATTAACAAGTATTAATTGTGACTACAACTGTTATTTCCAATAAAAATTGTATATATATATATATATTATATATAAAAAGCATATTGACATTTGTCACTTAAAAAGTTTAACGCTATTTCATAGTTTTTGATAATAATAATAATAATAATAATAATAATAATAATAATAATAATAATAATAATAATAATAATAATAATAATAAGTTACTAAATACAACTAAAAAATGTATAAAATCATGATGTTACTATCAGAATTTTAAAACTAAGTGCCTGTTTGGTTCGTGAGATTTTGAGGGATTTCGTAAGATTTGCATTTTAAATCCTTTGAAATCCGATGTTTGGTTGAAGATGATAATCAAAATGCAATTTAGATGATGACCAAAATGCAACCTAAATGAAAATAAAGACCGAAAACCGTTATATAATATCTGTAAATTGTAGACCTGAAAAAGAAATCGTTGTGTTATTTGCATGTTAATGATTGTGAAAATGCAAATTTCAAAACTGAATATGGAACTGTGGATGAAGATGATAATCAAAATGCAATATGTATGAAGATGATAATCAAAATGCAATATGTATGAAGATGATCAAAATGCAACCTAGATGAAAATGAAGACCAAAAACCGCTTTTTAAGATTAGTAAAATATTGTAGTTCTGAAAAGAAATCATTGTGTTATTTCCATGTTAATGACTTAATTATTTGTATTTTTGGTTATTTGCATTTTGTTTATCTTTTTCATCTGGTTTGCATTTTGGTCATAATTTTGCATTTTCGGGAGGTGGAGCGAAAAGAGGATTTTTGGGACGAAAACAAAATTCCATATATATTTGCCCTCACTTATGTAGTTACTTAATATAATTTACAAAATTGCCATTTTTAAATCTCAACTATTAATGATCCAATAGTCCAAATTTATTATTTAGGTTCTATAAATAAGACATGGTTTTATATTGATCATATATATATATATATATATATATATATAATGGATCAATAAAGTCCTATGCTTAAGCATAGAACCCAAAGGTCAAATCTGGACCATTAGATTTTTTAAATCAATAGTTAAGATTTAATAATGGCATTATTGTAATTAAGTAACCAATTATAAGATTTAATTATAGAAAAAAGGGTATTATGGGAACTTATAAACTCACGCCTCTTCTAAAGACTTGTCAAAAGTCTTTTTTAATTTTTTATTTACCTCTTAAATCTTTAAATGACCATAACTATTTCAATTTTAAGAATTTGAGCAAAAAAATTATACCAATATACTTATTTTTTAATCCTCTTTCAAACAAGATCATTCTTCCTATATTTCTGAAAATTTTATTTCGAAAATGCAAACATTGTGAAAATGTTACCAACATGTTATCATTTTGAATCATGTGATTCTTTATCATTTTCGGCTATAACCATGTGTATCTATATCATTTTCAGCTTAAAAACATGTGCATTTATATCTTTTTCGGCTAAAAACATGTGCATATATATCATTTTTGAGCTAAAAACATGTGGATTTATATCATTTTCGGGTTAATAACATGTGAATGTTTATCATCAAATTGTTATCATTTTCGGCTAGAAAGTTATCATTTCCCGCCACCGAGAATGATAATTTCCAGCCACCCAAAAATGATAACTTTACAGCCGAAAATGATAACTTTCCAGACGAAAATGATAACAATTCCAGCTGAAAATGATAACAATTTTCCAGCTACCGAAAATGTTAACTTTCCGCCATGAAAATGCAAAATGATAAAAATTTACATGTTTTAACTCCGAAAATGATAAAAATTCAAATGTTTTTAGCCCGAAAATGATATAAATACACATGTTTTTAGCTCAAAATGATATAAATACACATGTTTTTAGCCGAAAAAGATATAAGTACACATGTTTTTAGCCGAATATGATAAAGATACACATGGTTACTGTCGAAAATGATAAAAATTCACATGATTCAAAATGATAATATTTTGGTATCATTTTCATATGGTTTGCATTTTCGAAATAAAATTTTCAGAAATATGGAAAAAGTGGTCTTGTTTGAAAGAGAATTAAAAAATGAGTTGATTGGTATAATTTTTTTGCTCAAATTCTCAAAATTGAAATAGTTATGGTCATTTAAAAATTTAAAGGTTAAATAAAAAATTAAAAAAGGAAAATTTTTGAAATGCCTAAGAAGACGTGGGTTTAGAACCTTTTTTTTACAATTACTATTTTGTCCTTTTAAATGAATGGCTGAGAATTTGAATATGAGATCTATGTTTAAGGGTGAGACTATGTGGATCCTTACCCTATATATATATATATATATATATATATATATAAGTAAAATAAAAAGTTTAATTTATAATATATTTAATATTATTTTACTTAAACTCTTAAATTTTAAGTAATAGAAAATTACCAATATAGTCTTAAATATATTTACATTTTTTAAAATACACCAACCTAACCACTAATATATTATCTCATACCTACACAATTTCCCATTCAAATCAACACAATTCACCAAGTCATTGATATGTTTTTATCATCTTATTTTATAAATAGAGATTTTTTTTCTTACTTTATTGTTTTTCAAGGTTATTTTAGAAATTAACGAAAGAGTTGATAGATTATAAAGAAATAAGTAAAATGGAAAAGAAGGAAACAAAATAGACATACTACAAATGGAAATTATTCGACGTCATCATAGTGTGTGTATACCACACCCTACGTTACCGAAAACGGACATGTTATCGAGAATGAATTAGTTATCGTCGCCGCATTGCGCGGGTAACATTATTTTTAATTCGGTTACATGTTATCAAGTTTATGAGTTTTAGTTATACGAATTTTCTAATACTTAAATTAAATTATTTGGTATATGATATAATATTTAAACTAATATTTCTATAGAGGTTTTTTTATTCAATTTTTAATTTGTGTAATATCTTATTGGTTGAAATTTAATTTGTATTGAGTTGACATTTTTAAACATTATTTTTATAGAAAGTTTAGTTATTTAAATGGTATTCAATGGTTTCCTTTTAAGATTTAAATAAGGGATAAGTTAGTAATATCAACTGATTTAAAATTTCAGAGATTAAGACATTTAGGAGAGAGAGTGTGTGTTAAATGCTTTATATATTAGTATAGATAGGGGAAGGTTCATTTGAGAACCAATTTTATTGCGAGAACCGCGAGAACCAATCTTAGCCGTTCATTTTGGATAATGGAATTCATGGATGAAGAGCGTGGTAGGATTGAGTGTGGCAGGGTGTATGTAAGAAATTCATGGGTGGACAATCCAATTGAAGGATGGGGAATTGGACGGCTAAGATTCTGGTTCTCGCAATAAAAACGGTTCTCAAATGAACTTTTCACTATATATATATATATATAGGGTAGAGATCAAGTAAAAAGAAAATTAAAGTAAAAAGGGTAAAAAGGATAATTATTTGATTATTTTTCGGTATATATATCAACTGATAATCGTTAGTTCATCATCTTTATTGATTAAAACTAGTTCTTCATCAATTTCTTTTTGATGAATCCAACATATTCATCACTTTTTAGATGAAAGCATTTTGTTTATCAACAAATTATTCCAAAATTTTGTTTTCAAAATCTGTATTTGAAATAAAAAAGAAATTGATAAAAAACTAGTTTTAATCAATAAAGATGATGAACTAACGATTATCAGTTGATATATATATCGAAAAATGATCAAATAATCATCCTTTTTACACTTTTTACTTTAATTTTCTTTTTTATTTGATCTTATCCATATATATATATATATATATATATATGGATGGTTGAAACGAGAACTGTTTTTCGTATGAGAACTGCGAGAACCAATCTTGGCCGTTTATTTTGGATAATAGAATTCATGGATGAAGAGCGTGAGGAGATTGAGTGTGGCAGGGTGCATGTAAGGAATTCATGGGTGGGCAATCCAATTGTAAGAGAGAAAATTAGATGGCTAAGATTGGTTCTTGTAGTTCTCGTATGAAAAACAGTTCTCGTTTAAACTTTTTCCTATATTTATATATATTGATGTCGATCAGACATAAGGAAAATTGTTTTTAATGCAAATATATATATATATATATATATATATATATATAGCGTAGTTATTAAAGATCCTAGCTATAATGTGTTTGGGGTGCCCCTACCAGAGTTTAAAACTCGTACATTTACAATATCTTCATTTTTCTGCTCGAGTTTCTAGAAGTATACAATATTCAAAGTTAATCGGTTTCAGCAGTAACTGATGATCGATCGAGCATATACGTCGCCAGGCCCCTCTATTTATCCTTTTAGAACATTAAAAATATTATTAATTAGACCCCAACGTAGCTATCAAGAAACTAGGGAGGGTGATACCAAGGAAGAAAATTTAAACCGAGTTACATTGAACAAATATAGAATATATATTATCTCTAGAGTTTACAATAATAACTATTTACAAATTACAAAATTATATAAAAGAACTCTAATATGCACATGTGTACCTATACATACAACCCGGGCTAAGGTATCATATACTAGATCCAAATACATATTATCTCTACAGTTTACAAACAAAAAGTGAGATCGATTTCCCATTAGTTTACTCCATGTATGGGAGTCTGGGTAGGTTTCTTTATTTGTCACAACCAGACACATGTCAATGACAGTAAAGAAAACCTTTATGTACCTTAAACAATGTTGTCAATTTTGAAAAATGGTCCTTGGTTAATATGTGACCTGTGACTATATCTTTTGTTATCTTCATTGTAATGTGACATATTTCAAACAAACGTTTTTGGGTAGTTTGGGAGTAATTATATTAGAGAAAGAAAATTATGGATGTAAAACAAAGGACTGTAAGTAGGCATGGTTATGTACGAACTTATACAACATGATCAAGACAAGCTTTTCGATCTCTAGTTTTTCATGGAAGTAATCATTTCAGAAAACTTAGCAGATTTATATGTTGCAGGCTTGCAGCATACAAGATTGCATGGATACTGGTGATCATGTAAGTTATGAACTTTTCCCGTAAGTATAGCACTCCAAATTCTTTCTCTTACCCTGATGCTACATCAGTATCATATTATTTTTTTTCTCTCTTTTTTCTTTCTTATCTAAATACCTAGTTTAGCTAGTCTAACCCAAACTACCGCAATTTTGGCAGATGGTGGAGGACCGGAGGTATTGTACGTTGGCGATTATACCATCATACCGCAATCATATGACCACATCAGTTTGAACCCATGAACAAACTAAGCTATTCAATATATAAAAAGAGGAAATGCAGTTTAGTGATAAGCGTTTTGAACCGAATATTTTTTTTCAAGCGTGACAGTTAACCATACAAAGACACATTTTTTATTTAAAATAATGGTTCACCATGATATTTGTGATTATGAAAATATAATTAATTATGACAGGTCATAATCGACAAAAATCCATCCATAACTCTTTTCTATTTTGACATCACATGATATGGTCAATATGCCTTTAGGGTTAAAATACTTTATATATTGCACATGTATATTTTATCCCCCGCCACATGAATCATCATATTACAGACACCTATTTAACATTGATTTTGTAAATATAAGGAGAATCCAAAGATCATGACTCATACAAGTTGGCTTCACGTACGTTAAAATAACCAACTTTAATTTATTTGTTCGAATTGTTGTTTAAACACTATTAGAATCTCCAAATATATAGATTCTTAAACGAGGTTGTTGTTCTAATTGAAAGAACTATAAGAAGTAGAGAGAAGGTTGTTTTTATATATTTTGTTACAACCGAAATGAATACAGAGAAATAATATCTATACTCAAACTGAAAAGGAGCACCTACAAACATATTATTATCTGTAAGTTTGTAACATCTCTCACAAGCTAAACTGGGGGTAGCACATGAAGCTTGGATCATAATAGTAAGAATCAAATAAAAACAAGTTATTTTCTTAACAAACCTCAGCTGATCATTTTTTGCAACATATCAAACAGATAATGTATGAGAAAGAATCATATCACAAATAAAATGAAGATTGATCTCAATATGCTTTTTCGTTAATGAAATACAGGACTAGCAGCTAAATATGTAGTTCTAAGATTATCACACCACAAAGTTGGTGGAGCGGATACTGAAATGTGTAATTCTTGCAATAAAAACATAACCCACTGAACATCAGCAGTAATATAAGTCATAGCTCTGTATTATGCCTCTATACTAGATCGAGCAACAATATGTTGTTTCTTTGAACTCTAGCTAATAAGATTTGCACCAAGAAATACAAATGTAACCACCTGCGCAGTTAGTATTATAGTAAGCATGTATGACAAAATCAATGGAAAGGCATAACTGAAGCCCATATGAACTATGCCTTAAAGGTAGTGTAAGATGTGCTTAACTGCTATCCAGTGTAAATTGGTAGGTTTTTGCATAAATTGAAAAACTTTGCTATCAGCATAAGTAATTTCAGGACGAGTTATAACAAGATACTGTAAGGCACCAACAGTACTACGATAAGTTGTTGGATCATGAAGAGGAATACCAAAATATTTGGATAGTTATCGTCCTGAAGACACCGGAGAAGACAAAGGCTTACAATGACTAAGACCAGTTTTATGCAGCAGATCAAGTATATATCGTTTTTGAGATAAGCAGAGACCATTATTTGTAAAAATAGCTTGTATCCCAAGAAAATAGCTTAAAGGTCCAAGATCTTTGAGTGCAACCTAATTATGAAGTTGTTGAATAAGTGTACTCACAAAATCAGAATAACTATCAGTAATGATAATATCATCAAGATAAACAAGAATGTAGCATGATACACCATTCCGAGTATAAAGAAATAGAGAAGTGTCTAAAACACACTAAAAAACCTAGATTAACAAAAGTAGTAGATAGCTTGAAAACCTAGCTCTAGGGCTTTGTTTAAGACCATATAAAGCCTTATTGAGTAAGCACACATATTGAGGATGTGCAACATCAATAAAACCCGAAAGTTGTGCCATATAAACATTTTCTGTCAAATCTCCATGAAGAAAGACATTGTTCACATCTACTTGTCAAATAGACCAACTACGAAAAAAGGAAACAAACAAAACAAGTCTTATAGTAGTTCATTTAACAATAGGACTAAACGTTTTAGAATAATCAACACCTTCCGTATGATTAAATCCTTTGGCAACAGGCCGAGCATTATATCTTCTAAGTATTCCATATTGGTTTCTTTTAATTCTATAAACCCATTTGGAACCAACAACATTTGCTTCGGGTGGAGTTGACACCAATGTCTAGGTATGATTAGAATGAAAGTAGTAGATAGCTTGAAAAACCTAGCTACATATTAAGGATGTGCAACATCAATAAAACCATAAATTGTGCCATATAAACATTTTCTGTCAAATCTCCATGAAGAAAGACACTGTTCACATCTACCTGTCGAATAGACCAACTACAAAAAAAGGAAACAAACAAAACAAGGTCTTATACTAGTTCGTATAACAACAGGATTAAACGTTTCAGAATAATCAACACCTTCCATATGATTAAATCCTTTGGCAACAAGCCGAGCATGATATCTTCTAAGTATTCCATATTGGTTTATTTTAATTCTATAAACCCATTCGCAACCAACAACATTTGCTTCGGGTGGAATTGACACCAATGTCCAAGTATGATTAGAATGTAAAGTAGTAATTTCAGCCTCCATAGCATCCGACCATCGAGACAATTTTTGTGCTTGATGAAAATTATGAGGTTCAGTATCAGAAACAAAATTAACATGATATAGCGTATGACCGAGAGAAGATTTTGTTTTACGAGTTTGATCACAAGTACCGATGACCATTGGATGAGATGGTGATGGTGGTGGTTGTGGTGACGATGAGGAAGATGATGACACATAATTTGATGGTGGTGATGTGAAGATTGGTATAGAAGAAAACAACAAAATAGGGGCACTAACACCAGAAGATGACACATGATTTGGAATAGTGAATGTTGTTTCATGAAAAACAACATGATGAGAAATATACATACATGAGGTATGTGGATCATAACATAACATCATACCAAAACTAGATAACAAAGACAACTAAAAGTTCATATAACATTATAATCTGGTTTTGAATGAAACAAACACTAATAAGAGGAAGAGCGAGATATAATAGATAACAATAATCGATTAATGAGAAAAGCTGTTGTAGCATATGTATCTACCAAAATTTCTTCCGTAATTGAGAGTTAAAAAGAAGAGTTTAAGAAATTTTTGACAAATGTCTGTTTTTCCTTTCAGTAAGCCTATTTTGTTGAGGTGTGTAAGGATAAGAAATACGATAATCAATACTAAATTGATCAAGAAGTTGTTTCATTAATGTGTCCTTGTACTAAGTCAGGAGCACCGTCACAATGAAAATGTTATATTTTTGTTGAGAATTGATTTTCAACTCGAGATTTAAAATGGCAAAAGGTATCATAAACATGAGCACGAGAAGTTAAAGGATGCATCCATGTAAAATGGCTAAAATCATTAATATACGTAACAAATTAAGTATTTATATCAAGACCGAGAAACAATTGGTGACGAACCTCAAACATCACAATGAACAACATCCAGAGGCATAGTGCAACGGGTTAAAGACAAAGAAAAAGCTAAACGAGTGCTTTTAGAAAACCTACATTTATGATACCAGTTAATTTTTTTTTATTAAATTTGGTATCACAACAAAACTAAGAACAACATTAGAGGGATGCCCAAGCCGAGTATGTCACAGTTCAAAAGATGAAGCCAAAGTATCAGTTAGAGAATATATCTGATGTAAATCAAGCTGACTATAGTGGATCACTTGACCTATAAGAGTCTGAAGAAATAAACTATGATGAGAAAATGTGACAGATATGGGATGATCAAGAACAAGCTGGCTATAGATCCATTTGAAAGAGTCAAGTTGGCATTACTAGAATTGTTCGAAGCATTTGAAAAAAAATACTATTGGCCCATTATTGAAATTAAAACCAGATTCATCATTGATATGTGATCAGTGTGTTCCAAGAATGCGAGCATCATGTATGACCAACATATCCATTGTTATCTTTTGTAGCAAAATTAAAATTTTACCATGGTGTATTTGTTATAGGTGAGCTCCAAGCACCTGTTGCCCAATTCCATAAAAAATAAGCACCAAATCTCCCATTTTCATTGTTAAAACGACTACCATTAGATCGGCCGCTATTTCCAATGAATAGACCACGACCAAGATTTAAGTTCCTTCCACCCTGGTTGAACCACACCAAATGTTTTTGTTAGATGTATCATTTTGAGTAGTATAGCGCCACTAAATTAAGTGTAGTAGTTAAACGTCTTACTTTGTCCAAGATCTTTAAAATTAAGTGTGGGTAGTTTTTATTGGTTTTTGGAAAGTTGTTTAAAAAATTAGTTAAAATTTAGAGTAAAGTCTATTAAATAGTAGGGTTTACTTCTTCAAAATGTATTAAATCATACGTGTATCCACATTCCAAAAATGTTATTGTATGCATTGAATTTTTAATTTGGTGGTTATTGTATGTATTTTGATTACATAAAATATTAAAAAAAGTATAAGTTTAGTAAATACAATAGGAAGTTTAATACATACAATAACACATTTTTTAAAAGTTTGATACACATAATATCATTTTTGGAAGGTGAATACACATTAACATTTAGGATATGGTTTAATACATTTTGAAAAAGTAAACCCTAAATAGTACGCCACTTTTTTAATTTTAAATATCAACGAAGGTAATTTACCTTTTTAGAACACAAATTAATATAAGTTACAAACTTTATGACAAAATGCTTGAGTAGGTAACCACAACATATGTAACTACTAATTAGGTTTTAAAAAGACCACTAACAAAAATTTTAATTTTTAAGTTTTTGTTGAAATAAACTTTTACAGGTAATTTAATTTTTCATTAACAAAGTAGTTAACATAGTTTTAAATAACCTATTATTATCCTACAACAAAAACTTGCTAATTTTTATCAGGTAATGTCATTAAATATCATACTTTTATAAGCAAATTGTTTAAATCATTTATTAAAAAATTGTTTATTTAAATAAAAACTTCATTCAATTCATTTATTAAGAAATATTTTGATTAATTAATTTTTTTATAAAAAAAAGTTTATCTAATTATTTATTATTTAATAAAGTTAAATTTGCTTTGTTGGTTTTCATTTCAATGATTTGAGGACACCTTTGTGAGGCATCATTCTCTCTAGAGATGTAAACGAGTTGAGTTGCTCGTGAACTTTTCAAGTTTGGAACGTTAAAAGATCAAAACGAATCGATCCTAAATAAGCTCGAGACTAGATTAAGGCTCATTTATTAAATGAGCTCGAGCCCAAGCCTTGTATACTGGGCTCGTTTAAGCTCGCGAGTTTAAACTAGCTTTGATATAATGTTTATTTTTAACTTGTTAATTATTGCTTATATAATTTTATTATATATTTTATCATTAAATATGAAAAAATTTATAACTTAAATTGTTTTTATATCATTAAATATATATGAAAAAAATTAAAACTTAAAATTAAATTAGTTTTTTATTTTTTATTTATATAATTTAAACTATTTTTAAAACACTTCGTGAGCCAAGCTCGAGCCTCAAATTACGAACTCGATCTCGAACTTTTACAATTTTAAATGAGCTTGACTCGATTAATGTAAAGCTAGACTCGACTCAACTTATTTACATCTATAATTATGTCAATTGCCCAACACACACGAAAACATAGAGAGAAAGAGAGAGGTGTAATAAGAATAATAAGTTTGACTATTATTATTTGGAAAGGGGGGAGGGTTCACTGGTTTTGCAGGTTACACATCACTATTTGTGTATATTGATACAACATATAAAAGTTTGGTATATACTTTGGTAATAAAAAAAGTAAATTTTCTATAAAAGGAAGATTACTATTTAGTGGCTATTATGAGTGATCTTGGGGTTGTGTAAGTTACCATTTGTTTATATTGGTATGAAAATCAGAAATGTTTTACTTACTTAGGTAACATAAAAATAATTTCATACTTAGATATTATTAGAAAAATAGCATACTATTTAATTGCTCTTACTCTAACATTTAGTACACTACATCTGAGATTTTACTGACCGAACCTGTATCTATACTTTTCTTTGTATAGAAAAACACACATAGACTTTTATTACTGATCTTTTACTTTAAGTAACACCTAGTTTTGCTATTTTTGACATTTAATTGTTTGGATTTTAAAAACCCTTTGAAGTTTGAAATGAGTCTTTCTATCTAGACACCTTCTATTATCGTGATATACTTCATCCTTAATCATTGCATAAATTAATATACTAAAAATAAAAAAAATTATAGATTGATTTTAAACTTTTTTATGTTTGTATACTAATTATAGCCTTTTAATAATTAGGTAATTTTAAAGCTATTGTTATTATTTTTTTATAAAAAATTTATGCTAAATTTATGTATTTTCTTTATAATATTTAAAAAGATTTTATGTTAAAAAGAGTTAAAAGTTAATAAAGTAATTTTTATCAAACCTTTATTATTAACAAAAATACGACAAAACAAATAATAAAAGATAATAATTTAATTTTTATTTATAATTAATCCTTTATATGTATAAAAGGTACTACAAAACAAGGAGGCTCAAGCTGATTTAATAATTCAAGATGTGACCTATACATATATAGTTTGCCATGTAGATGTAATCGAGTTTTTATATGCAGTCTAATATGTCGTGATGGGAGGCATTAGGTAATCTTCTTGTAAATGTATTGCATATAATTGATGTCAAATACATTTGCCAATGAAATGATTTGGTGGTGTTGAAGCTTTTCATGACATCTTCAAAGAGGGAAGTAAGTCATAGATTGTTTTAGGGGTGTAAGCGAGTCGAGTCGAAACGACACAGTGCCAAGCTCGAGCTCGATTCGGTTTCAAAGCTTGAGGTTTGAAACTCAACTTGAGCTCGGTGAGCTTTAATTTTCAAGCTCTAGCTCGACTCGAGTAAGTAATCAAAACTCTCGAGCTCGACTCGACTAAAGTTAATGTAATAAAATTTTGTAGCAACAAATGTTAAAATATATTCCGGAATTCAAATTTCACATATTCGAACAACAATTAACAACTAGCTATTAAGGGTATAAAAGTAAATAGTGTATATGCAAATGGGTAAAATGATAATTTAGTACAAGCTCAATTAGGCTCGCGAGCTGAGTATTTCAGAGCTCGAACTCGGCTCGAAACCCTACTCGAGCTCGACTCGGTTCACCTCGAGTCGATTTCGGTTATTTTTCGAGTCAGTCTCAAGTAGCTCGTGAGCTGTCTCGGTTTGATTACACCCCTAGATTGTCTGTGACTTAAACAATGGATGATCGCACCAAACATGTTGACAAATTAGGCAACCTATCTTTGGCATAATCATCCATTGGTGCGGGCGGTTATGAGAAATGCAATGGCTCATATAGACCATTCAATCTGCTGGTAAAAACATTCTATTATGCATAATACGCGTTGCATTTCACTTTTAACAATTGTTGTCGGATGTAGAGTCATTGATCTTCACCTCACCATAGAACTTTGCCCTCTAATGTGGTCGAGTAGGAGCCCCTATAGGGAGTTTCATTAATAGAATTGACACGATTTCTTTTTCAAGCTTGGTTGTCCACATGTATTTATTGGACCTTAAAATTTGAATTTTAAGAGTGTATAAGATTGGACTTATAGCTCTAAACAAGATGTAATGGTAATCAAACTTAATGAAAAGATAAACGAATAAAAAATTGTCATAACAGAAAAATAATGAGAGATGATCTGCGCATAATAAAAATTAACGTTACATAATAATTATAATATTTTTACTCTTAAAAACTTATGATAAATTTTTCTTGCAATAAATATTTAGGGGTATTATTGTGTAATTAAGGTAAAAATTTGATTGATATACATGGATCGAGTGGATGTGGTAGCTTATGTCCCTACTACGGTCGAACGGGGCAAAACTACGTACGTAAGGATTCTGGAAAAGCAGTAAGCCAGTAAGAGGGTCAACTCCATTCGCAAAACTGACAATTCAATTGTATTTGGAGAAAGGGTAAAGTTTGCCTTAATTACTTCTTTTAGTATTATACTAGTTTATAGACCCGTGTATACACGGGTATTACCAAAGTAAACTTGAGATATATCAAAATCAAATAAAAAATATTAGAAATATACATATACAAAAACTTTTAAATACGGAACTAAGAAACTAAACGTTTTCTTGTTATTTTCAAATAAAGCAAAGAAACCAGGTTTCAAAAGATTTCAGCTCAATAATCAAATGATGATCTTAAAGCTAGAATAAAATAGAGAGATATGTTTGTTTTTTTTCTTTTCCGTTGGTTCATCTTCATTTCTAATTTTTAAATTATCATACATGATGAAAAGTGCATTTTCCATAACTTTAAAATTTCTTTGGTGAAACTTAACTGAAATGTTTGAATCATTTTTATTCTAGAACTGTACATAATAACACAAACATTCTTGCTAGAGATGATCTTTGTCTTGATAACATGTATATCAAATTCAAATAATTGAAGAAATATTTGATAATTGAATGACTCTAATATATTCATATTTATATAACAACCAGGTAAGTTAACATTTGATGTGCAATATTAAAAGGACATAAATTATATAGGGATACTTCTTATGATTTGGAAGTAGATAAAGTCTCTTTGCAGAAGACTCGATACAGAGTAGCATAGGAGTAACAACGACGTAACGTGACAGTATTATAAACCAATCAAAAATATTAAATTTTAAACGAATAAAGTCTCTTTGCAACGAATAGAGCTATGAGATTTGGTAGAAAATATGACAATTTTTTCTTTTGTTAACAATTGAAAAAAGTAGAAAAAGAATAGAGCTATGACACTTTTGTTGCATAACTCGACCAAAACAAATGACACTTTTGTTGCATAATCAGACAAAGAGTCATGAGTTATAATAGTTTAATGTGGATTTGTCTATCTTAGACATGACTCCTTATATGATATAGAAGTTTAAAAATCAAAATATAATTCACTAAACCCAAAACAACAATAATTTAATTTGAAAGAACATGTATTACCCGATGCCATTTTTAGTAAATTCAAATATTGAAGTCAATCAGATAATAATTCTGAACAACTAAAAGTTTAGAGAAAATTAAAATCCAACTAAAAGTTTTTCATATTCACAGAAAATGAAAATCCATTTTTAGTATAAACTATCTCAATAAAGAACAACTAAAAGTTTTTCATATTTAGAGAAAATGAAAATCCAAGTTCTCATAACTAATAACTTAGTGACGATTTAAACGCACAGGTTTAAGAGAAAGAAAATATACATGCAGATTTATACACACAAACATTACATGACTAAACCTGAAACACAACATAGTCCAATGGAGAATCATTTTATAATTTAATGAATCAAATTAGTTGATAAAGAGGCTCATCTCCATGTTTAAATTTGTTACTAATGACCACATGTCTTACCTTTTAAACGGACTCCATTGCATTTCCACTTCTAACGTCAAATTTTCATACATGTTGCAAGTAAAGAAAAAAATAATGACTCACGTATTAAATATTAAAAAAATCAAGAATGGTTTCCTGTCTTGTGTATAAAAAATTAACACTTCTATTTTGGTGTTTCCTTTGGCTAGCTACCTATACTAATAAAATAGTTTCAAGACCATTAAGAAAAACTATCTTTATATCTTTGAATTTAGACTTTAAAATATATAATATATCATCTTTTAATGATACATTTTATTTTAAACCATATTTTATAAAAAGTTTCATACATCTTTTTAATAAGATTGAGAATGCTTTAAATCAATAACTAAACACTTTGAATAGCATACTCAAGTTGACCACTCAGCTTATCACTATAATCCAAAAAGAACCCACTTAGCTAAACAAAAAATTATCTACACGCTACTAATGGATAACAAAAAGTTAAGAATATATTAATTTTTAAAAAGTGTCATATTATAATAAAATTCATACCAAGATGTAGATAAAAATGAGACGATCGCAAATATATAATTGTTTTTTCTCTAAACAAAATATATCACAAGGTACTAAACATAATTTATAAATAACCTATAATTAATTACAATAATATACAATTTTTTATAAAACCCCCTCACATTTTCTTAAAAACCTCTCACATGTTTCATAAAACCCCGTCACAATTTTAATCCAACCCCCTCCAATTTGTTTAAAATTGAATTCGAATTCTCTCTAATCTTTCTAAAATTGTTTTGTAAAATTAAATGATTTTGAAATTGGAGGTTCTAATTGGTTAATAGAGTTTGATTTAATAGTTAAAAAAGGAAAAAGGTAAGCCTTTTTATAATAGTTATAGATTATTATTATAGTTAATTACAAAATTGGTCCTTTCAGTATACCCCTTATTTCACTTTTAGTCCTTTCTTCCAAAAAGTTGCAAATTAAGTCCTTTAAATGAGAATTTTGCACACCTTTAGTCCTTTATAACAGTTTTCGTTAAGTATTACCATTAAGTCATATGGATACAAGGATGTTTAAGTCTTTTTGCCCCTTTTTTAAATTTTAATTGATTTTGAATATTCAGTCTTTCTAAAAGGATTTTAAAAAATCAAAAATTATGTATATCCTTAGTATTTAAACCAAATGTTTTATTTAAGTGATGCACTGATGCAAAACTCCTAACAACCACCACCCATTGCCACCAGACACCACCGTCTAGCACCACCTGAAGCCAGCCAGCCACCACCATCTATGACCACCAACCGCCACCTTCTCACAAGTCGAAAACCACTAAGAACAGTCCGAACCTTACACTTAAATCAAAACCCACCATTGAAATCAAACCCATCGTCTTATACCATCAACCACCTCATACCACCACTAGAAAATCAAATCCACCACCAAAAATCAAACCCCACGAACCAAATCGGAAACCCACCCCCCATCAGAACCCTAGATCGATCATAGATCTACAGCACACACAAAATCCACCACCAAAAATCAAACCCCACGAACCCTAGATCTGAAACCATCAACCATACGCACAAAATCGACCATAGATCTACAACACACACGCACACAAAATTGGCTATCGTCTGAAACCATCGACCAACTAAATTGTCTGAAACCATCGACCAACTAGATCTGCATTTGTGGAGGCGGCGCTGGTGTAAGGCGTGATGCACGATGATGGTGATCGTTGCCTAAAATAGCATAAAATACCAATATACGTCAAAATCAAAAACCCTAAATGGTTAGAAAGCACTCCGAAATCGGAGCCCCAAAACCCTAAACGTTGGCAGCGATGGAGTAAGATTGTGGTGCGCAGATGGTGGTGGCGATGGTGTAAGGCCATGGTGCACGATTGGAAGCGGCAACGATGGTCTTTTCAGGTGGAGAAGGGAGTCGGTACTCTTCTCCGGCTAGGTGGCGGCTGTGTTAGAGAGAGAAAGTGAGAAAGAAGGGTGGGGTTGTGTGTTTATATAATATAAATGGATTTGACGAAAATACCCCTTAACTAACGTTAAGAATAGGAAAGGACTAAAGGTGTGTAAAATTCTCATTTAAAGGACTTAATCTGCAACTTTTTAGAAAAAAGGACTAAAAGTGAAATAAGGGGTATACTAAAAGGATCAATTTTGTAATTAACTCTTATTATTATTATTATTATTATTATTATTATTATTATTATTATTATTATTATTATTTCCAAATATTTATATTACCACTCAAGATAACTTTTACAATAGTAATATTGATATGATGTTGCATAATGCAAAAGTTACACGTGTCTTTTGTTTTTTGAATTTCAATGTCAAATTAATCTTTTTCTGGTTCATAAACAGATATTCAAATGACTAATCATATATTTTTATATTTTTATAAACATGAGAGTAAAATCTAAAATAGATATGATCTATTCTTGATTTGGATTAAGAGACCCACTTTAAGAGAACATATCAGATTACTAACTCAATATCACAAGTCACAAGGCTCAAAGGTTAATAACTTAATATAATCAAAAGCACATATTAGATTTTTGTTATAAAAAATGTATCACGACATATATAACTTTTGGTTATTAGCTCCATGTTTTTTTATAATAAATTAAAATTTACAATCTTTTCGATCTTCATAAAAAAGTTACATAATCTTTGTTAACAAATTTAATATTTAGGGATATGATATATGTTTCTAGTATCATCTATCTTAGGCAAGGTTCTAAATAGCGTGAGGCATGACGTGACGGCATAGTCAAGCCTCAAGCCTTGGAAGCCATGGTGAGGTTACGGCGTTTCAAAAAGCGCGAATTAAAGCGACAAGTTTGGATATAAATAATTATTATGTATATAAATTATACAAACAAATATAAAAAAACTCATAATTATAGGTTTATAACGTAGTTTTCATCAATCTTTTTCTTTGTTTTAGGTATATCCAACCATCATTATAACTGAATAACTATATATATTCAGCTCATATGGCTCAGTACCTCTAACACACCTCAAAAACACGACTTATAATAGGTAAGACATATCAAGCTAGACCTTAGCGTACGCCAAGCCTTGGACCATGTCGTGGCGGCATAGTCAAACCTCAAGCCTTAGTGGAGACATTGCGAAGACAAAGCGGGCTTTTTAGAACCATGATCTTAGGTGTTTTCACACTCTCACGCACTTTTAATAAAGGTTATGTTAGTCATTTTATCATATACTTACTTAAGCGTTTGTAAATGTGGTAACACCTATCATATATGCTTCTAGTAACACGCATCATTTTTCGTTAATATTTATAGTATATTTATTGACCACTTGCTCTTATAAATAAACATTGAATTTAAATAGAAAATGACTTGCCATGATGGAGGAATGCTACGTAGCTATAAACCAGAGCTATACATGCATTGATGTCTAACTTTTAGACATCCACACAATATGGGTCTCATTCTTACTTTGGTCCCAATCCGTAGGTGCACCACGTACTACGTGTCATGGGTTCAAACTTTGAACCTCCACGACTTGCAAGTCGCTACCTAGCCTTTCTTCAATAATTGAATTAAAGTCGCTGGTGGTATGGGAAGCAAGCATTTCGATCAAATGATGAGAATTTACCCTACACATTGATTCAATCTGGCCCTTAATTAATTAACCTCTCTCTAGTTTCATTTATCGAGTCTGAAAACTGTATTTACTCTTATTATATCTTTTCATTTAATCATCCCACGTACTAATTAATAATAATATGTGTAATCTACTGATTATTTCTCTTTGGCTTTTCTATTGATTTATATAATCTCTTGTCGAGTCGCTATTATTAGACATATATATGTATTAATCGAATATATTTTAGTCAATTTATCAGAAAATCAAAGATTACGCTAGTTACATCGATCAAGTCGATAGCACCGTTATACATATAAAAAAAACATAAGAACAAACGTTCCATGATCCTTTAGAAGAAGATGATCCTTTACCAATTAAAATGATTTTCGAGCATCTGGATTTCTTAAGGTATTTAAGGTGCGGAAACTAGGTAGAGAGGATGAAGTGTGCGACTTGTAATTGTTAGTGGTATGAATAGAACTTGGCCTGACCAAACTCTTGGGAGCGTAATGATAAACTGCAATTTCAAAGCAAACACTATCCAAAGTAGACTAATAAATGTTAAGCCCTACACAATTATACATACATTTATGAAAACACTATCAAAGTTTTATTCAGTTTCAGTTTAACTATCAAGTTTTTTTTAAACAGTTTTACCATGAAGTTCGAATTCGTTATGATTTAATCCCCAAATTTACACATTTTTTTGTTTAAACCTAAAAGTTTTTTTTTTCAAATGATTTAACCCTTAAACTTTTGTTAAAAAAATAGTTTAACCCTTTAAGTTTTGTTAAGTTTCTAAAAAAGCTAACATGTATAATCAAGTAAATTGGGTAAAATCGAAAACCATTCAAAACTTAAGTGATTAATAAGTTTTTAAGAAAACTTCAAGGTTTAAACTATTTGAAAATAACTTTGAGGTTTAAATCATAATAAAATCAAAACTTTATGGTAAAGTCATTTAAAAAAAACTTTGATGATTAAACAGAAATTGAACTTAAACTTTATGGTTTAACCATTATTGACCCTTGATTAAATACTTAGTCTTGTTTAATTTGTTTGTTTTTATCCATGATGAATATAATATTACCTTATACAGGCTATACTCGTTACAATCCCTTCACCTCGACTGAGAAACACATCCTTTCGCATCGTGATTCAACAAAAATGACCATCGTGACTTCATTCTATTAACTTCTGATTTTGGCTATTTGGTCTATTTAGTTGATTGTGTCAACTCGTGATTCCAGTGACTGGGTCGATTCGGTTGATCTTGTCGATTTTTCGAACGAAGCAAATGCAATAATTAATCGACATTGATTGGGTTGATTTTGTAGACTTAAGCAAACGCCATTGATTGGGTCTTATATGTGTTACACATGACTGTTTTTTTAATGTATGTTTATTAAAGTAAAAAAAAATTATAAGGATTGAACCATTAATGGGTTAAAGTTTAAGGATTGAACCATTAATGGGTTAAAGTTTAAGGATTAAAATATTTATGAAA
Organism: Dittrichia graveolens; assembly: GCA_038502395.1. Taxonomy (NCBI): domain Eukaryota; kingdom Viridiplantae; phylum Streptophyta; class Magnoliopsida; order Asterales; family Asteraceae; genus Dittrichia; species Dittrichia graveolens. Next base: position 7,441,567 of record JARJIL010000002.1, on the reverse strand, counting down.
TATTTTTAGAGATAAAACTGTTTTTTATAAGTTTAAAAACATGTTATAGGAGGTCAAGTAACTAAAAAAATTGATTGTAACAAGTTTAGTGATTAAAACAATTATTAAAAAAGTTTAAGGAATAACCATTTTTAATATGAAGTTTAAGAGTTAAATTATTATAAGACCCTAGCCATTTGGGTTCTGCCCTAGTAATCAGGAGGTAGTTACTACATAGGAGGTATTAGGTTCAAGTCTCCTCGTGGGGGTTTTCCTTCTGTGGTAGAGGAGTGGGATTTATCCTCTCAGAAGCGTGGTTTGGGTTCGCATACTACCCTTTATAAACGTCAAAAACTAACTCGCCGTTCACAAAAAGTTTATAAGACCCTAATCCCTAAGACGCATGTTATTCACAAACACATATGACATAACTATAACATCCTTTTTTTTGAGAATTATTATTTTTTAACTAAAAGTGACTATTTTAAGTAACAGTCTACCAAGGGGACCCTTTGTGTCAAACTATAATTATAATACGAAGATAATTGACGATTAGAGTTTATATATATATATATATATAGAGGGATGAGATCAAATAAAAAGAAAATTAAAGTAAAAAATGTAAAAGAGTTGATTATTTGATCATTTTTCGGTATATATATCAACTGATAATCGTTAGTTCATCATCTTTATTGATTAAAACTAGTTCTTCATCAATTTCTTTTTAATTTCAAATACAGATTTTGAAAACAAAATTTTGGAATAATTTGTTGATAAACAAAATGCTTTCATCTAAAAAGTTTTGAATATGTTGGATTTATCAAAAAGAAATTGATGAAGAACTAGTTTTAATCAATAAAGATGATGAACTAACGATTATCAGTTGATATATATACCGAAAAATGATCAAATAATCATCCTTTTTACTTTAATTTTCTTTTTACTTGATCTCTACCCTATATATATATATATATATATATATATATATATAATATTTTTCGTACGAGAATCATTTTTGGCCAATCATTTAATTTCCTGTCTATTTTATTTATTTTAAATGGGAAAGGGTTGTATGGACATTTTTACATTACCCCCTATTTTCTAAAACTAATATATCTTTAAAATGGAAATGTGTTAAATTATGATAATTATACCAAATTAACGAGAAAATTGTGCTCTTTAATTTGAGACCGATCTTGCTATATTTTTTCGAAAAAATTTTCGTTTGCTGGGTTTTTTTACACAGCTCTCGACATATGCACATGTGCATATCTACATCTGTGCTGAAAAAACTAAGTGAATCTGTGCATTTGCACATATGCAAATTTGCAAATGTGTAAATGCCGACTGTACCAAAAAAACCCCAGCAAATATTAAAAAAAATATATTTCAAAAAATATTGCTAGATCGGTCTCAAATTAAAGAGCATAATTTTCTCGTTAATTTGGTATAATTTTCGTAATTTAACACATTTCCATTTGAGAGATATATTGGTTTGAAAAAGGTGGGGTAATGTAAAAATGTCCAAATTACCCTTAATTAATTAAGAATAAGTTTGATTAGTTTAAGGTTATCTATTAACAACTCTTTAATCTTGACCATCTATCTTTTTGATCAACGGCTATGATTAGTTTTCGTACTAAAAACAGTTCTTGTTTGGACCGTCTCATATATATATATATATATATATATATATATATGAGGGTAAGAGGGTTTATGCAAAAACTGTTTTATTTGTTAAAAGTACGAGAAACAATTTCAGCTACGTATTTGTATTTGATCTACTGGTATAGATTAATCATGTTTTTTTTATTTTTCTTAATTTTAAAAGGGTCTAATGGTAAATAAAAACTTTTCTCTCTCCAATCTATTTCTTTTTCCTAAATTTGTAATAAAAAATAAAGTAAAAATATTTTACTAGTAAATTAATATTTTCACGGAGTTCAACTGTGAACACACCAAAATATATACGAGATTTTCATCATTATTTGTGTTCAATATTGAGCACAGGCAGAAGTATACTCGTTTTAAGATATATTTTACAATATTAATGCTGAACACAACAAATAATATATGACATTTATGATGAATTTTACAAATATTCAATACTTAACACATCTAAAAATTCTAATTATTCATCCCAAATCATTAGTGTTCACTAATTAACAACATATTAAACCCTTCATTGTTAATTATTGCCCATTCACTAAAAAATACATAAAACACACACATAGGAAACAAAAATTAAAAAAATAAAATTTAACATAACAATGTAAATTGTGTTGTAGAAATCGTCTGAAAAAAAACCTTAAAAGATTGAGATGTAGATAGCAAACTATGTGTTTGAGAACTAAGATGGAGACGAAGATGTTGAGTGGCGGTGCAGAGATCGACAGATCAGATGTTGAGTGGCGGTGCTGATAAAAACACAAGAGGGTGGCTGGTGGTGAGGTGCGCTTGCGGTCGGGAGGCTGTGCGGCTGCGGCGTTGAAAGAGGCGGTGAAGTGGACGGAAACAGTGTTGAAGAAGAAGTGTAATGACCCGGATGCTCGGTTAAAAAAACCCTAAAAGACGGCGGTCGATGGCGATGAAGGATTTGTGATGGTGGAAGGAAAACATATTAGTGGTGGCCGATGACCCGTCGCCGGCGATGGTGGGCGGCTCAAAATCATGGGTGAAGAGAGATGTGATGTTTAATGTCCATAATACCTTTTTATTAATTTAATTAGTATCCTTAAGTTTTAATTTATTTACCAATCTTAACTGTTGATTAATTAATCGTAGAGTTTAGATTGTTTCTCGTACTTTTCACAAATAAAATATTTTTTACATAAAACATACTCTCTCTCTCTCTATATATATATATATATATATGTAGTAGGTTGCTAGTTGGTAAGGGGTATAGTGCACCTGCTAAGAAAAGTTATTAAATATATAGAGAAGTTAGAGAGAGACCATAACACACACTAAGGGTGTGTTCTTGGTAAAGTAATAACTAACCTAATATATGAAGAGTATAATAGCCTAAATGACATTAGAGATGAGTTGTATGAAAAAATAGAGATTGGTATAATACGACAATGAGAGTTGAATTATAATGTGTGTGTATATACATATAAAATGGTGATACATATTATTGATGTATGGCCAAGTGATTTATGATCTAATAAGATATTACATAATCACCTAAACATAGAAAGAGACAAAAAGTTAAGACAAGAGTTTGAACTAGATATGATATAGAAGAGAACGAGTTGTGGACATTTGTAGATCGAGATTGAAAAGGCTGAAAATAGATAAATATTATGAGTATGTGTTATGAGATAAATTGATAAAGTGGATCAAAGATGTTACACTCATTGTGCTCTTTATGAACATCAGAGTTATATTTGTACTCTTTGTGAACATATGAGTTATATTTATACTCTTTGTAAGCATCAGAGTTATATATATTTGCTTTTTGTGAGCATTAGAGCTATATTTGTGTTTTATGTGAGCATCAAAGTTATATTTGTGCTATTAGATCTTACGAAGTTTGTAACTAAAGTAAAAAAAAATTAATATACGGATATGAGCACATATTTGGTATGATGGGTAAGATCAGTTGTAAAATGGTCCTTCTCAGAATATCAGTAGAGATTATGTGTCTATTTGTGTATGAGAACATATTATTATTAAATCATGTAATTGGTGTTAGACGTATGACACAGTTCGAGCTATAAAAAGTATTTTAATTCAAATGATTAACTAGATATACGTGAAATTTATTTTTAGTATATGTTTTGAGTTGATCATTGGACTTTATAGCTCATATCAGTTAGTTCTTCCATTTTTAGGTGATTTTGAATTGTGGACCGAATCAAATTTCTCGGTGGATGTGCTCGGAAACTTTGTGCAAGTTCTTTATGTCAGTTGACCTTAGCATTTTATAAAATGATTTTAAATATTATGTTTGTATTCAACTTTTGAAAAGTTGTTTGTCACTTTATCTCTTACCTCCGCATTTGTTTTATTGTAAAGTTTTAAGGTGCAATATTTTTATAAGCATTTTTATATGAAAATGTGGCATTACAATAATTCTCAAATCCAATTTTTCCAAAAGACCCTAATTCCCCTTATATTTCCTGAAATTATCTTCATAAGAAACAAGGACAATTGAACAAGCCTAAACCCAACTTTACTCTCTTTTGATCCCTTTACCCTCCACTATATTCTCCCTTTCCCAATCCATGCCAACTGATCTCCCAAAATCTTCTAACTGAATTGAATTAGTCAAACTCGTAATGTCATTTGAAGTTGATGATTGATTACTTAATCCTAGCTTGCCTTAAAGAAAAGAATTCGCTTCGACCATTATCTTTTTTCTTCTCCATACCTCTCATAGCCTCTTTCTTGAAACTTCTTGCATACAAGTTCATGTTCCTTGCCATATGCTTTATTAGATGGAGACTAACTCTTTGTGTCCTCAATTAATCTTCATCACTTCACTACACAAAATTGCTAACTTTTATTTTATCTTTAATAAACTCACCTCCTCTAACTACTGAATCACCCTTCAACCTTCTTTTTCCATATCTTGAAACCTCTTAAGATCAGTCAATCACCGAACAAAATCATGTGTTTTCAAGACATCTTTCTCCACACTCTCTATAACCTAATCCCTGTTTCGATCAACACTTATTTTCTTTTTGTTTTTCTCTTTTTATCTCTCTTTAAATCCTTTTAGGCATTACTTCTTCTATGATCCAAGGAAAGCATGTTATGTTCCACCGGACCATCTGAATGAGATTACAGTCTTTATCATTTTGTTTACCCTCCTTATGATCCTTCGATTCTCCGTTACCCACATTCGATAGCTAAGCCTCATCATCCTTGTTATTATCTAGATCCTTCTTGAATTTTGTTCCAACTTTCAAACAATCCACTTTTGACTCTTCACCTTCCTTCTTAACTTTTTAGTCTGTTAGATCCCTTAAATTGTGTTCAATATATTTTAGTGAAGTTAAGTGTATATATGACATTAGTCATAGTTTAGGGTAGTTATTGTAAATACCCAAGGGGTATAAATACAAGTTTGTAAGCCCTAATTCATTAAGCATTCACCTATACGTATCAAACGACTGCTCTTGAGTTCTTCATGTAAGCATACATACATCAAAGAGTTTATATTACATTGTGTTGATTGCTTCAATTAATAGTTGATACCGGATACACTTGGACCTACAAGTGGTATCAGAGCCAAAGATTGTTCAAAGAGGTTGGTATTTCCAATTTATTCTATCAATTTCTTATTCACGTTTTTGTGTCTGTCGAACCAAACAAGAACATCAATTTTTGTGATTTTGATTTTAAATCTGAAATTAAATCATTAGGGTTTGTTAATTTGGAAATTTGGAATTGATAGAAATTGATTTTAGAAGTTTTGATTGTGATTTGTGTGATTATTTGCTTTAATCATTGATCGACTGTGGAACCCTTGTTCTTGACCTGCGCATACCAAGGTCTGCGCATAACAATTTTTGCGCACACAAAACTTCTGCTCAGTGCACAAAACTTCTGCTCGGACCTCTGCTCGGAAGTCTGCTCATACTTCTGCTCGGAAGTCTGCTCGGACCTCTGCTCAGAAGTCTGCTTGGACCTTTGCTCGAAGTCTGCTCATACTTCTGCTCGGAAGTCTGCTCGGACCTTTGCTTAGAAGTCTACTCGGAAGTCTGCTCGGTCTCCTCCTCGGAAGTCTTCTCTAAAGCTTGCTTAGTTCTGTTACTTAGTCTTTTTCTATCACACAAGTCACACAACTCACAAGTCTACTCGGAAGTCTACTCGGACCTTTGCTTGGAAGTCTTGCATCTCAGAGTCTGGTTCTGAGGTTAGTACTACTAATTCTCAATTCATTGATATGATTCATGCTTTGCAAATTCAGATTTCTCAATTAGAAAAAGATAAAGCTCATTGTAGAACCTTGGAGGCTAGATTAGATAATAATCACAATGAGTTAGTTCAGTGCAATCGAGAACTGTCATCGGCAAACGATCAGCTGTCTTATGTACAAAGTAAGTTTAAACTTTGTGAAGAAAAGGTTGAATATCTCACTCAAGTAAACTCTGAAGTTACAGTCAAATTAAGGGATGCAGAAATTCAATGTAAAGATAATGATGCTGAGATTGATCGCTATGTTAAAGAAAGAACCCAATTGTATTCTAAAGTTAAAGAGCTGGAGGATAATCTTTGTAAACGTGGTCAAACAGAACAGACAATATTTTTGAATCAACCGAACGACACTAAATTTTACAATGTAAAAGAGGGCCTGGGTTTTAAAAATCCAAAGAACTTATCTAAAGCTAACCGGGCTCAATTTTATGAATTTGAATACATGGGTTGGGGTTTTACTGATATGATGAGGTTCACAGGAGCAGAAGAGGATTTAGAAATGGAAAAGACAAAAAGAGAAAATAAAGAGAAAATGCAAGTCTCATTGGATTACAATGATTTAAATAAGAGTTATGATACGAGAGCAATATCATTATCAACTGACTTTTTGACTAGTTACTCTCATGAGGAAATGAGTCAGAAATCAGAAAATCTTTCTGAAAAACCTGAGTTTTCAAATCTATATATTCCAAGTTCAATTTTGAAAAAGAAGATTTCTCAACTTGAACAGAACTTGGAAAACCAAAGAAAGAATTTTGATAATAAAAGAAAAATGCTTCTTGATGAAATTGAGTCTCTTAAAACTCAAAATTCTGCTGTTACTACTATCTCTCAAAAATCTGAAAAGTGCTTTACTAATACTGATTTTCCATGCTCTTGTTTGAATTGGAGTTGTCCAAATGATAACGAACCATTTCCTACTTTTGAACAACTTTTTTCAAAAGTCCCGTATGTGAGTCCTCATAAATGTGCTATGTGTAAACCACACTTATTTTTGAATACTCAAGACTCTCTCAAAGACAAAGAAAAATCTGTTGTTGAACAAAATTTTGTTAAAATAACAGAGTCTTTCAAAGATGAAGGAAAATCTGTTCTCGAACAGAATTTTGATGACTTAACGGAGCATTTCAAAGACAAAGGAAAATCTGTTGTTGAACAGAATTTTGATGAGTTAATGGAGTCTGATTTTGGAGATAAAATTTTTGTTGATCAATGTAGCACCTCTCAGCATAATCAATACGTTAAATTTCCTAACCAAGATTTGGAAGTGATGACAGAAAGACCTTTAAGTAAGAGGCAAGCCAAAAGAGCATTATGGCTAGAGAAAAGAAAGAGTTTTCTAGAAGCTAGAAAAAGACGCTTTCAAGAGAAAAATCATTTTGGTGATGGTGGTTACAAAAATAATGCTGATAATCACTATGGTTATAGTGGTTACAAGAACAATTTTGATCATGTGCATAGACCAGCTTCATATGCTGGAAATAGTTCTCGTTGTGCAAAGACTAATACTTCAAATGAGTTTGGTTTTAATTCTTATGTTCATTCTCATGCCCATGTTAGGAAGTATGAATCTTCTACTTTTGTTAATTCTTGTTGGGATGCTTTAGATAAGTCTGATGTGAAATATCCATTTAAGGTGTATTCTATTAAACATCTGATAAGGTTATCTAAGGAGAAAATTTGTACCTCTCCTCAAAGAGTAAACACATTTTTGATTAATAAGAACATTCAAAAGGAGAAACTGAATTCTAACTACAAATGGACGCCTAAAAATGAATTTGTAGTTAATTCTCCTAATCCTTCCGGTCCCAAACTCAAATGGGTACCAAAATCTGCATAATTTTTTTTGCAGATAAGCTAAGAGAGATTCTGGAAGACCACAGTTACACTCTAGAGAATATTGTGAAGTCAAAACAACTGTGTGTTCAATACACGAAGAAGTTCAAATCTCATGGCTAAAAAAATCGAAGAGTTTTCCCTGTAGTTCACACACGTTATTGTGTTCAGCATCAGCCCGAGCCTGATGATCTGAGAAGCTTACTCTTTTGTCATTTATCATTATTTGATTTAACTTGTGTGTTAATGGTTGTTACTTGCAGGGGGAGCATAAGGTTGAAGACGTGCAAGTATGCAATTTTTCTCATTAAAATTGTTTTTTATGCATGCTTGTAGGAGGAGTAATTCTAGAAAATTTCACAAAAATATTCCTTTCTTTCTGTTCTAATTTCATTTTTAGAAAATCCAAAAACATTAGAAAATCTTTGAAAAATAAAAATACAAAATATGTTTTTCGATCACTTTGCGCGTACTATGTTTAGGCAGCTTTTTATTCCTATGGTCTAGCCAGAGCCGGACAGACCTACCCAAGGAGCTTCCTATATTGTAGAAGTGAGAATAAAAGTGTCCATCATTATGGAAAGAGTGTTTGAGGGAGAAGTTGAAAATAACTAGAGAGAGCTTAGGGTGTGAGATAGGATCAAAAGAAAAGGAAGATCCTTACCAAACTATATCAAATATCCGGGTAGCCGCATATACTACTAGTTTTATACTGGTATTGAAGTAGACATCATGGACCCAATAATGCAATGCACTAACCCCACCCAGCTACTCAATTATTTCTTAAAAGATAATTGTTTCAACTTCACACGAAGATTTATCACATACACTATTAACATCTCATTTGGAGAATGTTGATATTGAAAATAGGAGGACAACTACTCCGGTCCCCGACTTCTTTCAATGCACTTATTGTGTCTAGAGCCAATTGCAATATTATTTTCTTCTAGGACACTTATGGAATCAACTGCCTGTTTGTGTGACAGTGCCGGAACATCTTGAGTAATATCTTTATGATATTTACAGTGATAGATGGAAATCCTACCAGTGCTAACATCATGCCAACGCTGAACATAGGTCACTCAGTTTACTTAAACTGAAGTGTTAACGGAAAATCTATGTGATCCCGGTGTTACAACAGATGCGTTAATTGTCATATATTTATGATAGAATCATGTCAAAATTAAGCTGAATCCAGTTTACAAGTGCATGATGATCATGATGGATCTTGACCATCACGAGGGGGAGAATCAAGGTGAAGGAAGATAAATCACTTAATTTTGAGAAATTACAAGAAATGATCAACCAAATTTTACTGAGTTTGAGTTGATGATGGAGATGAGTTTGCATTTATTCGATAAGAAGACAAAACTCATCAAAAGTGTGTTGTTGAAGACAAAGATAATTCATATGTAGAGGTGGATATCAAGTCAAGGGGGAGAAAGGTTCTAAAAAAGTTTCAGAGTTTAGTATTAAAGATCTTGAGCTATTTTCGAGGGGGAGCAACTTTTGTCAAAAAAAAAAAATCAAAGGTGCTGAAACAACCAATTCAACCCTCGAACAACATTTGTGCATAGTCAAGATAGATTATTCTTGTGAAATGCTCAAGATTGTTTCCGTGAAGACAAAGAGATGATCATGGTTGTAAATTCTGATAAACCCGAGGCTTCTACTGCAATCTCTGATAAACAACATAAACAACCTGATAACTGCTGACGAGTCTTTGAAGATCTCGTGAACACTCAAAACTTCAATGAACGGTCTTCTAATGTTTATTGCAGAAAGAAAAAGAATCTCTGCATATTCTAAACAGAGAGATTGTTTTAGTGCTTAAATAGAGAATTTTTATTATTATGCTTAATTGTAAATCGAACACAAAGGGGGAGATTGTTAGATCCCTTAAATTGTGTTCAATATATTTTAGTGAAGTTAAGTTTATATATGACATTAGTCATAGTTTAGGGTAGTTATTGTAAATACCCAAGGGGTATAAATACAAGTTTGTAAGCCCTAATTCATTAAGCATTCACCTATACGTATCAAACGACTGCTCTTGAGTTCTTCACGTAAGCATATATACATCAAGAGTTTATATTACATTGTGTTGATTGCTTCAATTGATAGTTGATACCGGATACACTTGGACCTACATAGTCTAACATATCGTCTTCTTCCTAGTTTGGCCAAACCCTCCGACCAATGACCAATCTCATCTTCATCATCTCCAATGTCCGATCACAATATTGAACCATGCTTTGATTTGATCTTTAAGGTTCCGATCATCTTCCCTTTTCGCCTCCACAAAATATTTGTCCATTCTAAAAGGACCAAAGAATCATCCTCCTCCCACTTACTTTCTTCTTGCTCCACTTCACTCCAAGCAAAATCGACATTATTACCTTCTTCCTCTACCCTTATTCTAAAGAAAAGTTCACTAGCCTTTATTGACTTTAAATCCGAAATATGAGACCTTAAGGAAGTTACAATCAAAGCTTTTCCAAAAGTTAGACTTTTTCATCCTCCAAACTACAATTTATAAGCTTAACGACACTGCCCCGTTTTTTAGCAATTCCGTCATCCATATCTTGTCTCCATCCTTGTACAAGAACCCAAGTAATGCTCACCCTACCGGTCTCTCCAACGAGCAGTACCCTTTTGACCATTTTCGTGAAGAAAATTTATCCGGAGATGGAATTCATGATTCTCATCACTTATACATTAATCAAGGCTAAATTTGATCCACATTTGATTAAGAACATCTCTTAAGACAATTAACTTTCGAAAGCAATTTGAAAAAAAAGAAAGTTTAGATAAACAATAAGGTTCAGTTTGTTTCACAGAATTCGAATGAATAGAATGAAATTGAAATCAAATTCCGTGCGGTATTGCATGTGGTAAAGTTGTTTTTGAATAAAATCTCATTTGTTGGATGCTTACATTCCCTCGAGAAATGAAAAGCCCTTAGGTGAGCTGAACGGAATTAAAATAAATACCATTTCTTTGAATTCTAAGAAACAAACTAGGCTTAAGATTCATGATTTAAGGGTTTACCATTCATGATTTAAGGGTTTAACCAAGTAATTACAACTTAATGAATAAAGAAAACAAGACTAAATATTGTAAAATGGAAGTGAAGTTACGAGTAAGATGGTTGGCATTGAGACGCTACATGAGGCATGAAAGGATTGATCGAGTCGTGAGCCGTCATCACCACCAGCATGATGGCTCGCATGATTAGTCCATCGTGGGTGAACTCATGGTGGTGGTGCTTGATATCTTTTTTCAAAAATTGTCCTTTCTTTGGTAATGGTATTCTTAATTTCTAGAATGAGGCCACGTCGGCCTTCTTAATTTGTTGTTTGAGCATTCGATTTGAGGTCACCGATTGGGTTTGATTTGAGCTTCACCGTCATGGAGATTGGTTGTTTGATTTCAATTTGAGGTCCTTCTATTAGGTTGTTTATGGTTGCCAGATCTATGTACGGGTTGTTCGATTATGTTTTGCATCGATTGTGTGGAGTTTCGATCTTATGGGTTTTCCTGTTCATATGTGATCAAAAAAACTAACGTAACACAATATGATAATGTGAGTATATGACAAGATACTAACATCTAGTAAACTACAAAAAGAATATTTATTTTACGTGTTGTTAATCACAGCAACGTACCTCTCTTAAAAGTCATGTTTTACAGGTTATTTTTTGAAATACATAATATCTTATATTTTATTTTTTCTAATGCAGTCACGTATATATAATACATGTTACCAAGAAGATGTCTAAATCTTTAAAAGGGATATATAAACCCCCCCTCACCGTGATTTTTTTTACGTCTTTTCTTTACGTGGTACTTAAAGAAAACGACCCCATTTGTACTCAATCTTGTCTTGTCTCTCTTCTTCCATCTCTCTCTCTCTCTCTCTTTTCTCTCTCGATCTTGTTATAAGTGTATCACTCATTCAGAAATAAGTGAATCAAAGTAAACTCACACCTTCATCTTCCCAAAAGTTCGCAACTCTACTTTCATCAATTTGCTTTCAAATGATATAAGAACAAATCAAGATCCAACCATCGGTTAATTGTTGGTGAAGTGGATCAAAATGAGTGCGGATAATCCAACATCCGAACCCGATGATTGCAGCTCAAACTCATTCACTTCACCATCGCGATCTTCTTCCACTGGCTCCACCCACCCGATCATTCACAAACCACAAAACCCGAAAACCAGATCAGCACTCAAAAGTACCCGAGACAAAAGCACGAAACACCCTGTCTACCGTGGCGTTCGAATGCGTAACTGGGGCAAATGGGTGTCTGAAATCCGTGAGCCAAGGAAGAAATCACGAATATGGCTTGGGACTTACCGGAACCCTGAAATGGCTGCACGTGCGCACGACGTTGCAGCGCTTAGCATCAAGGGTAATTCGGCTATTATTAATTTCCCGGAACTGATCGGGTCGCTGCCCCGACCAGTCTCATCGTCTCCTAGAGACGTACAGGCTGCTGCAGCTAAAGCTGCCGCAATGGAAATGATTGACTTTCCGACACCACAGTCAACTGTGTCGTCGGAAGAACTGAGTGAGATAACCGAGCTTCCGATTCTTGGTCCGACTTTGGATTTGGTGGAGTTGAATAAAGAGTTTGTATACATCGACTCGGTGGTGGACGGGTGGTTGTACCCACCACAATGGACGGATAGCGGTGGAGACAGCGACGGTGGGCATGTTTCCGGTCAGAAGAATGCGGTTTCTAATGACTTTGAATCTTTATTCTGGAATTATTAGTGTGTGTTTTTCAGTGTGCTTTTTGGTATTGATTTATTCATTTTTGCCTTGGAAAAAACTCGTTCAAATTTAAAATAAATTATATTTTATGTTAATTATTTGGTTGATATGATGTAACAAAAGAAATAAATATTCATGAATTCGCTAGACAAGAACGATGAGGAATGGTCATATCATTATTTTCGACCAATATAATTATATAAATGTTGCCGTAAATTAATATACATTACACTTTATTACTGGTATTTTATACTTTTTTATCATTTTATTATGGGTTAATATCTTTTTTTGTTATGCTTAAACATGATCATCACCGCCTCTTATGAATATAAGAGTGAGTCTATTATATTTTAAGTTAAAAATGAGTCTTTTTGTAAGTCTTATTCTTATCTTTATAAAAGAACATGAGGTATTATATTTAAACAAATATGAGAGGATATTAACTATTTTATCAAACTATATAGCACTCCTCAATCTATGTGTGTGTGTGTATATATATATATATATATATATATATATATATAAACTAGCATCGTACCCGCGCAATGCTGCGGAGCCGAATAGTTTTTGTTTTGTAATATGTCGCTTTAAAAAATGTAATGATATGTTATTCGCAAAATTCAATGTCACAAAAAAATTTCTTTAGCAACATGTCCTATTTTTTTCAAATTTTCTTTTATTTGCATAAACTATTTTATTAATTTTAAAACTAAAATCTAAAAGACATTAAAATAAGGAAAAAATCATATTTATGAAATAAGGATAGAGAAGTTAATAAGATATTAGAAATTGTGTTGTTATGGGTGTATATTTATGTTTGTGTGAGAATATATTTTAATTGATTAAAAAGTTAAAGTAAATTAGGAGAGAGATTGAAATGGTTAAAGATTGGGTGGATGAGATTAATTTAAATAGAATGAAAGACCAAAATGTTGTTTTGATTTAATTTTAAGAAGTCTTAAAATTAAGGAGGAGAAAGAGTGTTTAATACTTTATATAGTAGTATATATATATATATATATATATATATATATATATATATATATATAAAACAAGCTAATATTATAACATTTATATGGTAAAATTGATAATGCATATTCCAAGTGTATAGTGTTTTACCGTTTTGGATAAAATAATGAGTAAATACATCATAAATGGCATCCTACTTTTTATTGAGTGTTCACATTCGTGTAGTTAGGGAGAGTGAAATGACTTGAAAAGGAGTTCGGATCGTTGGTCAAGGTACATCTTGAGCTGCATAAGGTACAATTTATCATCAAAATGCTACATTATTGGCTCCAATTAATTTCTTACCCAAGTGATTCAAATAATGTTACATTATTACATATATAGTCCAACATTTTTACATGTTTGATTTATCGTTTAAGTATTCAATATATGAGAATCTCTTATAGATCATTGTTTTCTCCGGATAAAGTAATTTTGAAAACGAAAACTGTAGTAACCATCGTTTCTTCAATAGAGAATGTTTCCTGTTATAGCTATTTCGGGAAGTCTTTGGATCAGATATACGCAGCCTAAACGGTATACCCATAACTGTTTTGTGAACCATCATCTATCCACCTCTATTGAAACCTTCTAGAACTATGACTCTAAGTAGATCTCCTATATAAGAAACATGTGCTCTACCCAATATGTTCATCAAGTGTCTACCCCTAATTTACAATAAAAATTGAGGAAAAGTGTTCATTAGTCATGAAAAACGTAGGATAACTTGGGAAAATTGTTATAAATTTATAATACTGTAAATACATATTGCATATACACACATCTTAACCTACTTTTAAATCTGCATTTATATTTATAACGGGACTATAATCCATGATAATGGGAGGAAAATAGAAAATGAACCGTTTTCATCTATAACATTTGTTATTACATATGTAGCATTTCCTTTATACTGTGTTAGCTTCATATTTACAACTTAAACCACAATTGAATCTTCACATTATAGCTTCTTAAACCATAACCAAAAAGAAAACATGAAAAATAAACAGATAAGTAGAAAAATAAAAAGCCAAATAGGAAACGTGAAAAATCGAAAAGGTAGATAGAAAAATAGATAAATCAAAAAATCAAAAGATTATACTAGTTTACAGGTCAATCAACTCGAAAAAGCCTATAGCAATCTATACTTAACCCAAACATATTTATTTACGTTTGTGATTTTTTTTCATGTCCATAATTATCACCCTTTTTAACAATTTGTGATGTTGACAACATGGCATTGGTGCAAATTAAGTAGCACTGGCAATGGCTGTCACAAAACATAATAAAACCAAATGATTTTGTAATTTGTATTTGTGGACAGGAGACAAACCCCATAAATATCAAAGCTTTCCCACCTAACAAGGCATCCCTCCCTATCAAACTATTGTTACGTAGATCGCTAGCTACAGTATCCGTGATTATATCGCTATCGACACGTACGTAATACTGTCATGTATCTCCCTATTCAATTATTTCCGTTATTTTATTGAAATGTTGATTCTTCTACAATCGTTTGTAACCATACATAACAAGATATAAGCATTTAGTTTATATATTATAAAATGGTAATACATAAAGTTGTTGTGTATGATCACTTTTCTTATATAAAGATCACCGGCCTTCCATTTTAATTTAATCAAGCAAGTCGTTGAGTCTCAAAGAAAAATATAACTACGAATGTGGTTTTCATGAAAACACACACAAACATATATATATATATATATATATATATATATATATATATATATATATATATATATATACCGGAGAAGATTCATTTGAGAACCGTTTTTATTACGAGAACCAATTTTAGCCGTTCATTTTGGATAATGGAATTCATGGATGAAGAGCGTGGGGATTGAGTGTGACAGGGTGCATGTAAGGAATTCATAGGTGGGCAATCCAATTAAAAAAGGGAGAATTGGACGGCTAAGATTGATTCTCGCGGTTATCATAATAAAAACGGTTCTCAAAGAAACTTTTCACTATACATATATATATATATAAGGTAATATTCAGTACAGAATTAGTCTTTTGTGCAGAACTTGGCGAACCAATTTCAAACTTTAGATTTTGATGATTAATGGTTGAGATTACGATCAAATATGCATTTTACGTAAACAAAATATGCAGTTTCTAACAGAAAATGCAAATTACATAAATCAAATATACAGAAGTATTCTCAACCATTGATTATTCAAATCTAAAGGTTAAGACTAATTATGTATATTGTCTTTATCTGCTATTAAATCAATGTCTTAATTAGTTATTACATCTGTTAAATATGAGTAATTATTTGTGTTGATGTCCAAAGAACAAGCGCCTAATTATCTGATTTTACTATAAGCAAGATTTAATTTAGTGTAGAAAACATAATGAGGCAGTTATTTTTAGTTTTTCATGTATGTATTGAAAGGTGGTAAATTTTAGTTACTTTTATCCAAAGGACAAATAAGACTTTTAGATGTCTTTCTTGTTTAAAAAAGTTGCCCTAGTAAAGCCAAGACATGGGAGGGTGTCCCATGGCCCAGCCCAAAATATTTACCTAAACAAGGGAATTTTTTTATTTCGGGAATCATCATAAAGGGCAACTTCACTTCAAGACTTTCTTACAACTTTGCCACAAGGTACCCTACACGTTATGACACACTAAAATTTTGTGGTGTGATTATTTTTTTAAACGGTAAATACACACCCACTAAATATAACTCTAAATCTACTTTATTATCTATAACGGGATTTGAACCGACAACCTCATATGAAAGGGTACCACTCCACAACATTAGATACCATTGAACTACAAGCTCTTTGGTAGAGATATTATTTAAACTTCATTCCTTTCACAAACTAGACATATCACATCAATCAATTATAGTTCTTAATACAGCTCATACGCTCACATACATCAACATCACATGACTCAAATTAGACTACCAAGGAAGACCAAATAGTCACACCCAAAATTTAATGGAAACCATAGCCAAATAAGAGAAATTATATGTATTCATACTTACAAGATTAACACGTGTTAAAATTAATAAAAGATGTGAAGAAAGAAAATTATTGAATTCTACTCGTTATCTTATGATAAGTAGGAAGATAAAATAAAAAAAATAATAGAAGGATATATCATTTCTGATCATGAACCTATATATATTATATGTACTTGGCTCGTATGGATTTTCAAGATATAGTACCATAGGGAATTACAATTAAAGGTAACTAGTTTTTCCCTTGTTGCGGAGTGTATATTTAACAAAAGTACACTTTCAACGGTGTAAACCGTAAAGCACTCCCCCCTCCCTCTCCCTCTCCCCCTCTTCCCACCCTATAGGCCAGAGAGGTCGGGGGTTCAAGTTAGTCTTACAGGGATTCAATTAAAGATGGTCGGAAGATGCTTAGAAAACGATCACGGATAAAACACGTTAATTAGATCGCGTACATCTAAACTAAAGGCTCAGAGCCATCGGTAGAAGCCCTAACCAGGTAAAAATTATTTAATAAAACACTTTCAACATTATGCGGGCTCAAAAGAAATTTTTGAATAAAAAATTAATTAATCAGTCAGCACTTGATCAATAATTTGAATGGTGTTATAACTGTTTTTATAAACTATCACAAATCCAAGCTTACTTTGTGTTGAAGTTAACAAAATAAGTTTTCACTTGACATGTCGAAGTTTTCATTCTTGAATACACGACCCTTTTTCATGAAAAGAACAAAAAAAAAAGAATTTAGTCAAAAGTACGTTTAACCAGTCAGAAAAGTTAATTAGTTTTTATTAATTTTTTTCACAAGTTTCACAAAAAATAAAAAATTCTATGGAGAAATCAAGAATTTTACAGGGTGATTCTATTTAAATCTTCTGATAATTTAAATTACCCATGTGATGTGATATATATGAGTCTATGACCTATATTAAAAACTGTATTTTATTATGGTATGTAAAAGGGAGAGAGTCTAAATAGTAGCACCTATTTTTTATTGTTACGCAAACAAATTTAGATTCTATGAATATTCAACTAGCTAGTTTTATGGGAAATCATTAGGAGAAGTATATATTCTCCTACTATTCCATTCTACTTATCCTCCTACTCATAAAATTAATACAAATTTCAAAATTAATGGAGTAGGTGAAAAAAAAGAATTAGTAAATTTCATATGTCATCTTATAATAATTTTTCTTGAATAGCGAAAAGGGAACTAGCCAAGGAGCTTCGGCATTGCCATCACCCCATACTAGCACCCAAAATTTTATAAATAAAGATTCTAACAAGATGCTAGAAATGAAGTTACAAGAAAAATTACAATAAGAGAATAGGATTGCAACGTGACCCAATTGACTATTTTACAATTTGATCTAAATTTAAGCCAAGAGAAGAGATTAGCTTGACAGTCCGTTATCACCAAAGATGTCGAAAAGCCCTTGCCATTGAACACCACATTATTCCTTTGCTTCCAAATAAACCATAATGTCGCCCCTGCAGCTGCTTCCAAGAAACAACGTTTATCTGTTGTGTTGCTTTCGTCTAGTAATTTGAGAAACAAATCTTCCACCATAGAGAGATGACACCATTGTAAACCACACCATGAGAACAACTAGGACCATATCTCCTTGATTTTTTGACAATTAATGAACAAATGATCCACTGATTCGTCATTATTTCCAGACAATGGGCAATTCTCCGGAACCGACATTATACCTCTTGATCACAGATTCAACCTGGTGGGGATTCTTTTCAGAAGCAGCCTCCATACAAAACAATTAATACGTGGCGGTAGCCACTTGTTCCAAAAACAAAAGCCTGAAAATGGAGATATAGTAATATTATCAATGATCGATCGTAATGATTTAACAGAAAAAACTCATGTTGTGTCGCTTTCCCATCTCCATGAAACACCAGCATCTCCATTGTTATCTATTTGAATAAAAAGCTCCTTTGGATTCATATTTATTTCACAAAGAGCAGCCCCAATCTTTACTATATTAAGCCAAACACCTGGTCTCCTGTAATTTGCAAGAGAAAAAATATTCATACCAACTCAAGGTAACTCCAACTGAGACAATCAAATGCCTTTTCAAAGTCAATTTTGAAAAGAATCGTTCGGCGTTTAGATTTCTTAGCCCAACTACATATTTCATTCAACATTAGTGGACCATCCAAAATATGTCTACCTTCTATATAAGTTGATTGTTCGCAACTAACCACCTTATCCATCACTTTTTTGAGCCTCAAACTAAGTAATTTAACAATGATTTTGTATGAGCAACCAATTAAACTTATGGGTCGATACTCACGTAGTGAAAGTGGATCCTTGACTTTAGGGAATAAAGAAATGAATGAGGAGTTACAACCCGGTGACAACGATCCTCTTTGCTCAAAACAGCGCACACATTTGACCACATCATCCTTAATTATATCCCAAAAAGTCTTGATGAATTTGAAGGTAAATCCATCGGGGCTGGGGCTTTATCACTTCCATGATACCACACAGCCTGTTTTATCTCATCACTAGTAAATGGCGCCTCAAGATTTAAACTGTCTTCAATAGAAAGTGTCTTGAAAAGAGAGCTGATGAACTTTGGTCTATTGGTCATTGATTCCTTAAATTTTGTAGAACAAAAATTGAATATTTCACCCCTTAACGTATCTGGATTTGTCTCCCAGGACCCATTAATTAGCAGCCCATTAATGTTGTGCCTGATGTTATTTGCATTCACCAACCCGTGGAAGTAAGCCGTATTTTCATCACCATCCACCATCCATTTGTTTCTTGACTTCTGCTTCAGATCAACGGGTTTTAATGCGTTCCATGTCAAGGATCTCATGTTTCCATTTTTTACGACAGTCTAATTCCCCCACCAATAAGGGTCTTTGTTCAGCAACGAGTTCCAATGAACCCACCTTACGTTTAATATCTGCTAACTTGATCTTTTCCTTGTCAATTGTTTCAGCTTTCCAAGATTTAATAGCAATTTTAACTGCAAACAATTTTTTGGCCATTATAACATCTCTCTTCCCCCGCAAGAAACATACTTCCAAGCCGCTTCCACAACATTACGCAAACCATTAAGAGGATGAAATAATAAGAAACAATATGAAAATATAACATTTTTCAATCATTAATAAACACCGTCATACATTGATAGCTTCAATCCACCATGTGTAAAATCATTGGCAATCAAAACATTTAACTCCAAACTGGGTGGATGAGTGGATCCGTGCATAGTTAACACAATAAATTGAACGAGGTTATGACGTTTTCTTCTCTTTTCTAAACTACAAGATAACAATTTTGGCATTGGGATTATTTTATCACACGTCTCTCTCTTTCTCTACACACACATAAATGCGGAGAACTTCATTTAAAACCACTCTTAATACTATAATCACAAGTACCATTTGTAACAATCACTTATGCTCATTAGTAACCTATTAATAGAGGTATTTTAATTTGGTCTTTCGTATAATTACCCAACCATAAATTACGTCTAGATAGATATGTCAATATTAAATAAGACATGATTTTTCCAAAATACTTGTACTAATTAGTTATTAATGAGTCATTAACATCATTAGTTGTTGGTTTATTTTAATAAAGAGCCAAAATTGGTTCTTGCGATTTTGCAATAAGAACGGTTTCAAGTTAACCCTCCCTATATATACATACATACATACATACATGTATATATATAGTATGTACGTATGTATTTATGTATGTGTGTCTATATATATATATATATATATGGTAAGCTTTAGGGAGAACACATTTCCCGCTAAGTTGCTCATTACACGGAGAACTTTTATAAAAATAATTAAAATTGATGAAATTTCCTTCATTCTACGCACAACATAAAACAAAAAAAATTTAAATTATTTTTAAAAAAAGGATACAAGAAATTATAAAAATAGTAGATGTATCTAATTTTGGTAAGTGCAACGACTTTTTGTATATGCATCTAGTAAAGTTAGATTCATCTATAAAAATTAGACGCGTCTACTATATATCACCTTTTGCATCTGTTTTTAATGCAATTTAAAGTTAATTGTTTTATGTTATTGTGTAACATCGTGATTTATGAAATTTACTGTTTAACAAAAAGTTTCAAATCACATTTCATCATTAGCAACGGAAGACTTTAAACCAAGTGCATAATAAATGCTAGCCATCAAATGACAATTAAAAACCCCTAAAATTTACAATGTCACACCGTGATCGTAATTCATAAAACCGTTACGTAATTCGACCATTAATAATACATTAAAAAGTCTTATTGGTATCATTCATCTAAACCAAACTACCCATAATGCAACCTGCCTCACAAGTTGAACATCTAAGCCACCGAGTACAAAACACAATACTACCCATAAAAATTCGATCAATTATAACCCCCAAGTGCACCAATAATCAATTAGAAAATCATGTCAAAGAGTAGGAGTTACTTACTTGACGAAAGGAATTACAATAATTCTATTAAAATAATACCTAAATTATAGGTCGTTACAAATTGTGAATTAAATTGAAGGTAATTTTACCGGTTTTCTTGATTTTTGCTATCGTACTTCGTGTACTCCCGTGAAATGGTGTTGTCTCTGAACTTTACCCTATCTATATATCTATCTATCTATATATATATATATATATATATATATATATATATATATATATATAGGCAAAAGTTCAAACGAGAAACGTTTTTCGTACAAGAACCGCGAGAACCAATCTTAGCCGTCTAATTCCCCCTCCTTCAATTGGATTACCCACCCATGAATTCCTTACATGCAACCTGCCACACTCAATCCCCCCACGCTCTTCATCCATGAATTCCATTATCCAAAATGAATGGCCAAGATTGGTTCTCGCAGTTCTCGTACTAAAAACAGTTATCGTTTGAACCCTCCCCTATGTATATATATATAGTTAAAATCTAAATAGAAAAGTACTTTATTTCTCTCATCTTTTTACTACAGACGTATTTCAAAAGTAAATAGAAAAGAAGTTAATTGGTAAATATTCAAAATGGTAGTTCGGTCGGTAATGGTTAGATTTTTTATTTAATTATAGATACATATATTGCGTCACAAAATGTCTTATATAAATGTGTTGTATAAAGTAGTTATTATGACGTTTTTGGACGTCATAAGAAACTCTAATACTAAAAAATATATTCCATAATATAATCCTGTAAAAGGTTTTATATAACACAAATCGCGTTCTATTAAAACTTGTAATTGTAATGTGACCCCTTCAAGGAATATAATAAACAAGACAAATTCCATATAAGTATGGCAAAACGAGAGAGGCTGAAATCAAGAAGTGGTAGCTATTCCTGCAATTTATCAACTTAGGCCCAACTCTAATGGGCCTCAAACAGGCCCAATTGGTTAAATAGTCACGAAGAGGCATTAAAAAAATGCCACGTCATTCTTGAAAGAGTAATTATTTAGCACAAGCCTTGTTTATCAACGAACCAAACATTAGGGAATATCTGACGGGATCAATTATTAACAAGAAAAGTCGAATTGAGAAACAGAGAATTCAGTTAAACTGGAATAAACTGTTTATTTGTGTGTATAGAAGGTGTAAATTTATGTGCGAGTATGTTACATCTACTGTCCACATATAAATATGGGATAACATGCTTGATATGGCATGAGTTGTAATATCATAAGTGTTCTGTGCTTATGTTTCTTCATAGGAACACCCACCACTATATATATAGGGGAGAGTTCAAATGATAATTGTTTTTCATACGAGAACTGCGAGAACCGCTAGAATTAATCTTGGTCCTTGATTAAAATAAATTAATGGCAAAAAAATGAGTAAATGACAGCTTATTAATGATGCATTATTAATGATACATTAATGGCTCATTAATGATGCATTAATGAGGGGTATTTCGGGAAAATCAAACCTCGATCTTTAATGACAACTCCCCCGGATGCAATTCATTGTTGAAAAATTATATAAAAGAACAAAATACCCTGTTAATGAGCATTAATGGTGCGGTACTCGTAATAAATACGGTTCTCAAATGATCTTTTCACTATATATATATATATATACATAAATACATATATATACAGGGAGAAGTTCAGTCAAGAACTGTTTTTCGTACGAAAACTGTTTGTAACATCATTAATGACTCATTAATAAGAGTATTTTAGTCTTTTATATATTTACCCACTAATGAATTGCGTCCAACTGAAGCGTCATTAATTTGTGAAGCTTGACTTTTCAAAGAAGTCCCTCATTAATGCATCGTTAATAAGCCATTAATGTGCCGCTAAAAATAATTCTCATTTGAGAATAAGAGACTTAATCTTCACCCTACAATTGAATTCATCGGATGATCTACACTTGTTCTTCAATTTTATTCATAACTCAACCATAAAATTGTGATGAGTGAATTATAACCGTGAAATCTAATAGATCAACAGCTAATAGATGACTAGGATTTGTTCTCTCATTATCACTTAAATATACATCACAATAACCCTCCCCTATATATATATATATATATATATATATATATATATATATATATATATATGATTATGTAAAAAGAAAATTAAGATAAAAAGGGTAAGAGGAAATCTCAGTAATTAGATTTATCAGGTCTGATATTTGATGACAAACTTTTTTTTTAATTTAATTAATTAAAATCAGTTAGTTGAGGACATATTATTTTTTTTATTATTTACCCAACTCCTAAAATCATGTAAACATATTTCACACTAAAAATACTGATTCAAAATTCAAAAAACAATAGATTAATATATTTGATGCACAACACGAAATATCAAATATAAATCGATGCACATCAAAAAAAATCATCCTTATAAATTGATGCATATCAAGAAATCATCAATTATAAATTAATGCACAATAAATTTATCCACTGATGAATAGCAACTGACTCTTTAGAAAACAATTTCACCATCAATCACATTTACATAAGAGAGAAGAAGTAAAAGTTGTTGAAAACTTAAGAATTAAGTACTCTGAAAAAGACGAATTCATAGTTGGGTAAAAAAAACATCGATTTTCATTGATGATCTTTAAAATGGAATATATTAGTAGCAAAGATTTGTCATAAATGAAGATGATCAAAAATAATTCAAGAAATTGATTCAATACGATTATCAAATTAGGAAAAGAAAGAAAAAAAAGAAAAGAAAATAATGGATTGTTGTTAGAAAATGACCATTTCATTTGATTTCTAATTGAAGCTGAGAAGTTGAATCTAAGGGGCTGTTTGGTTGGAGGAAATTGTTGGGAATTTGTAGGAATTGAATTCTAATTTCTAGACATTTCTATGGTTGGTTCAAATTTTATCTATGGAATTGGAATTTAGACATGGAAAACTTTCCCTTCACCAAGGGAATTCAAATTCCATCCATTTAGCTATGGAATTCACATTCCTTCACTAAGGGAATTTAGACATGGACCGGAGACAACATGCGCCTGGCGATACCTTGCAATCTACGACCGGCAACAGGAGACCGGCAACCAGCGACCGGAGACCGGCAACCAGCAACCGGCTACGACCATCGAAGCTTCGACCTTCGATTAGGGCTTCGACCTCACGAAGCTTCGACCTCCGATTAGGGCTTCGACTGTGGCGACGTCGATTAGAGCTCCGACTGTGGCGACGTCGATTAGGGCTTCGACTGTGGTGACGACCTTCTTCTGTGGCGATGACCTTCGACTGTGGTAACGTCGATTAGCGGTGGTGGAGGCTAGGATGGTGGCGGTGGTTCTGTGACTGAATCAGGTATGAATTCCAATTCCTAGGTATAGGTAACCAAACACAGTGAGCCAGGATTTGGATTCCAAATCTAAATCCTTCAAATTCCAATTACTTCCTATATTCCAATTCCTTCAAAAAACAATCCGCGAAATAAACACCACCTAAATGAAATTCATCTACCAATGTAGGAATCCGTGTTCGTATAATAATAATAATAGAAGAAATGGAATGAAGATGGGACGCGGGGAGGAGATAATGATGAAAGAAGGAAGAAGAAGAAATCTTAATTTATACTACTATATAAACAATTTAACAATCTCTTTCCTCCTTAATTTTAAGAGTTCTTAAAATTCAATCAAAGCAGATCTTGATCTTTCATTCTACTTAAATTAATCTTATCCACTCAATATTTAACAATTTTATACACGCAAACTCTCTCTCTCTCTTAAGTCATTTAAAATATACTTATACAAACACAATTATCCACCTATATCAACACAATTTTCAAAATCTTATTAACTTCTCTTTTCTTATTTCATAAATATAAATATTTTTTTCTTATTTAAATGTGATTTAGAACTAATTTTTAAAATTAACAAAATACTTGCTGCAAATAAAAGAAAATTTTAAAAAAATGGGCATGTTGCACAAGAAAACTTTTTTGTGACATTGAATCGCGCGAATAACATATTTTTACATTCTTGAAAATGACATATTGCAAAACAAAAATTATTCGTCACCGCAGCATTGTGCGAGTACGATGCTAGTGTAATTATCAATTGAACATAGTTTATGCAAGGTTATCAAGTTCTTACAGAGGATCGTTTTTGTCTTTGCAAGATCGGATCGTAAGATCGAGATCGGGATCTTAAGATCCTACCACAAGTCACTAAAGTTTTTTTAGGTTTTTTATATGCTATAATTTTTATTAAAAACCAAGTATATAATATTTTTACGAGAGAATAAAATATTAAATTTTAAAATAACAAAACATCAGATCGTCCAAATTTTAAATTTTAAAAGAATAGATAACAACTCATCACAATTCATTGGTTTACATATCATAATAAAATTTAAAATTTGACTTTTAAACACAATCAATAAATCTAGAGCATATTGTGCACAACATTAATTCTTTAATTCATAAAAAAATCTTATTCTCCTAAATCTCTCTCTTTCTTATAACAAAAGAAAATGAAAAATGTGACGTGTATAAAGTAGAAAACTGTAAACAATAATTTTTAACATAAGGTTGATCACTTAGAAAATTAAAATTAATAAAATAAAATAATAGTAATAACCAAAAAATGTAAAAAATAAAAATGTAAAATAATAGTAATAATTAAAAAATCGAAAAAATTAGGATCGTAAGATCGCTATACGATCCTACGATCTTTCGATCCAGAATACAATCTTACCTATTTACGATCCTAAATACGATCCGAAGCGTTTTTGATTGGTGGGATCGTAGGATCGTACGATCCTACAATCAGGATCACGATTTTGATAACTATGGGTTCATGAATTGAATAATGGGAGAGATGCAAGAGAGATTTTAGGGACAGTTGAGAGATTTTTTTATATTAAATTAAATAAATGAATAGACTAAAATATCTATAATACCCTCTAATCATTTTTGCCAAGTGTCATTATCTTCTTTCTCCTTACACTTTTTAACCAAAAATTCTTTTTATTTGAACCCAATTATATATATATATATATATATGTATGTATGTTTTTCCCGACGAAGTAAAAACTAACAATGATAAATAATCAAAATGCGGAAATAGTTTAAAATTATGAACACACGAAAATTTTCAAAGTAAGATTATATTAATAACCAGACTTCAAAGAATGCACAAGAACAAACTTGAGCACCGAGTACAAATTAGCGAAAAAACGCTTAACCTTTTCTCAAACAGTGAGAAGGTATTTATACGTTAAGTAAATTAATCCTGACCATCTAAACAAATTACACGTGTACTGCTCTACATAAAGTTAGGAACAGAAATCTAACATTCCGTTTATATTCTTTCAGAAGCGCTAATTGCGCACTTTTACTAAACTGGTATATGCTAGTACTGAAACGTGCTTTCAGTAACGAAGAGGTTTTGACGACTGAAGACTTACTTCAGTTGGCGTTCATTTCAGAACTAATCTTCAGATGAACTTCAAGACTTCTTTCTTCAGATGAGGTGCGTCGGGATAATTTACAAATAAATAAATAATAATCCTTCAGATGCTTTCTTTGAAAGCCTCTTCAGGAATGAAATATATACAAATATAGGACTAACTATATATATATACACATGAGTTTTTCATCATTATTATGTTCAATAATGAACATAATTAAAAGTATACGAGTTTAAGATAAAATTTATAATACTCAATGTTGAACATAGCTAAAGATATGTGAGTTTTTCCATCACTACTACTATAAGTCAATTAATCTCTATCTGTACACCAATGAATTTAAGTTTGTTCTCCACAAATAACTATTAAAAATCTATGGCTGCGTTTATTTCCAGAAAAATCCTCCATTTTTCCAGAAATTTTTTCTTACAAAAATTAAAAATTAGAAAACATGTCTGCTTGCACATTTTTCTAAAATAACAGAAAACTCTCTCAGTTTTTCACGTTTTTTTAAACTCCTTAATTTTTTCAAACTCTCATACTTTTTCAAACAATTTTTTCAAGAAAACAATACAACCAAGAAAAAGGAAAACTCCACCACTTCATCTAAACACGTTTTCTAATTTTTTTTTTCAGAAAATGAAAACTTCACCATTTTTCATAGAAAAACAGAAATCTTTTCTCTTGCTAAAGGCAGCCTATACTTCTTATTTTCGGTAAATAATAATCTAAAATATTTTCTCCTTGTTTTTCCTTTTCGTTTTTTTCTTCATAATAGTTCATAGAGAACTATATATAATCTACAAAAGCTTTTATATTCATCCCAAATCATGATTGTCACCAATAAACAAGTGAAAAACCATATAAACTAAAAACGTAAAATTTTATGTATGTTGGACAACTGTAAAATACAATCAAAATAAACAAAACAAAACAAAACAAAAATACAAAGATCAGATAAACAAACAGACGCAAAATTTAAGAAACTACAAAATTATCATAATGTGTGTGTGTGTGTGTGTATATATAAGGAGATAATGGAGGCAACAACCTTGAAGGAGACCAAGAAGGCAGCGACGGTGGATTGGAGGCAACAATACGATGGTGGTGAAGGAAGCAACAAAGGTGATGTTGCAAACCCTAGGCTTTAGGGAGTCGATTTGAGCAGAAGAGTGTTACTCTTCTTCGGCAATCAGTATTAGAGAGGGGGGGATTTTTAGGGTCTAATTTTGAAAAATAGAGTGAATGAGGGAGTTATAAGGGAGATACGAGAGAGGAGGGATGTGTGTTTATTGACTATACTACCTTTTTTATTATTAAATAATACCATTTAATGTTTAATTATTTACAAAACTGATACAGTTAACTATAACAATTGATTAAATTATCTAATGGTCAGGATTAATTCTCGTATTTTTTTACAAAAAACACTTTTCACATTAACTAGTCATATATATATTTAAATGAGAACCGTTTTCGCAGTTCTCGTATAAAACAGAGTTCTCCATTAAACTTATCCCTCTGTGTATGTGTGTGTGTGCGCGTGTGTGTATAGATGTTACCACGTGATGCCACAAACGATGAATTATTGATTTTTTTAAGCAACAAATTTTTAGCACTAACCACAAACAATGTGCTAAATGGTTGAAAGACATACAAAGAAAACCACAACACCGGCTTATGAATTAGTGAATTACTTTTTTTTAACAGCATAAGTGTTACTCTATGAAATTGCTTCGGCATGGTCATCACACTCGTCAAGAGTAACTAAATTTTTTTACTAAATTAGGAAACTAGCAAGGTGCTAGAAACCCTAAATGTAAAATTAAAAACTCCCAAAACCAAATACAACAAAATACAAAATAGAAAAATACAACTTGAAGATACCACCATCGCCTATAATTTGAAACAAGAATAAGGGAAGAGACACCACTCAATCCATTTATTTGTGAAATGCAACCCCCCCCCCCCCGGAACGATGCTTAAATCAAAAGAAGGAGTAAGCCTGAATTTGAATGTTCACCCGAACCTCTTTATTTCTTATTGAATTTAAGAAAACCTTCTCATTTCTTAGTTTTCACACCAACCATTAAAATGTATGTATCACCCATGTGAATGCTTTTAATGTATCCCCTTCATAGTTCAACGATCTTCCCCATGACAATAGGTTTGCAGTGTCTTGTATCTGTGCACCGTCTCTGCCCCACCATCGACTAATTTCCCCGATAATACTTCTTCTAACCGTACATTGCACAAAAATGTGATATTTTGTTTCCTCAGAATTTTCACAAAGAGGACATAACAAAGAAAGCAAAATCGCCTCTCTTTTGTAATTAACTTTTGTAGGCATACGGTAGTAGGCTATTCTCTATGCGTTAAGGCAGAGTTTAGTAGAACCCATTTGCACCAAATAGTCCAAACATTTCCAACCTTTTTGAGATTAAAAGCATCGAAAGCTCTTCTCAAGGATGCCAACATAAACTAGCCTGATTCTTTCAATCATGTTACTTTATCATCCAACAAACTCGAGTGTGAAACCAACCATCCAAAGGAATATTGACTTTATCAAAGACTTTGAAAACTTTAAGTATGTTTCTCCAAATACTTGGATTTTTCCCGCATGAATTCACCCCTATGATACCACCATTTTCCCCGTGAATTGTTTGTACTTGATTGTGCTTTTTGATAGCCCAAATATATCTTAAATGACAAAACGCTTACTCAAGAGTTATGAATGTCATAATTAATTAAGGCGTTTAAATGTTTAAGTGTTGTGTATGCATATTTATTTCGTAAAATTTTATTGAATTCTCAAATTATATCAAATTAGAATTAAAAAGTTATATTATTAGTAGATGTAAAAAATAGAATTTTACAACTACTGACAATTAGTTTGTGACGAACAAAGTACTTTTATGAGCTTCTGTTAGCATCTATACTTTTGAGTTTCGTTAAAACCGAATGAATCGATTGATATATTTATATAACAAAATAAAATAATATAATAATATGTATTTATTTCAATATTGAAACATGTTATGTTAGACTACTAAATTAAACGTACTTGTGATAAATGAGTTGATTTAAAAAACTATTAAATAATTATAAAAAGCGAAAGAAATGTGAGTTTAAATAATGACGACACCGTTAACACCAAGACCAATGTTAGAAGGGTTGTGCAAAGAAAGGGCATACGTGATGATATAATTGTGGTATCATGATACCAGAAGACATGATTATATTTTTTATTCAAGTTATCGATCATTATCATTACAATTAAACTTTTTTATGATACATGGATTGATTTAAAAAAATATTAAACATTAATAAAAAATATTAAATAATTATAAAAAGCGTAAAAAATGAGATTTTAAAAAAATGACGACAGCGTTAACACCAAGACCAACCTTGGAAGCGTTGCGCAAAGAAAGGGCAGACGAGATGGCAGAATTGTGGTATCATGATACTAAAAGACGTGATTGCATTACTTGTTCAAGTTATTGATCATTATCATTACACTTATAAGCAATAAGGTCAAATATTTATTCTTTATAAGTCAAAAGAATTTAAAATAATTATAAAATAATTAAAAATGATAAAACTGATAATATGGTTAAAAGTGATAGAGCAAATAACATTAAATAATGACATATATGAAAATTTTCAAAATATTTTTTATTTAATTTAAAATACTTTAACTTCTTAAAGTTATAATTAAATTAAAATTTTGACTTAAATTAATGATTAAGATTTAAATTTATCAAAATAAATTATTAGAATTTTGACTTCTTAAAATTAAAATTAAATTAAATTTTTTACTTAAATTAATGATTAAGATTTAAATGTATGAAAATAAGTTATTAGGATTATGTAATAAATACGATTAATTATACTTAGAGATTAGTTGCATGAGAGAGCAAAACTTATAAATCGATCATTTGATTTTCTCCTCTCGGGGAACACCAATTTTGTCTGCCAGTTTAGGGTTTCCGGCCATGATATGCTTTATTCGGATATGGTGGGATACTGGGATCAACCAACACATAAATGGACATAAAGCAAATATAAATATTTGTAGGTTAACTTTATAATATATATATATATATATATATATATATATATATATATATATATATATATATAGAGAGAGAGAGAAGGGTTCATGCGAAAAGTGTTTTATTTGCGAAAAGTGTGAAAAGCAATCTCAACCACTTATTTGTGTTTGATCTAATGGTTTAGGTTAATCACATTTTTTATTTTTTTTAATTTAAAAGGGTATAATAGTAAACTAAAACTTTTCTCTTACCAATCTATTTTTCTCTCTTAAAATTTAAATAAAAAACAAAATAAATTAAAAATAATTAATAATAAATAATTAATTTTACGGAGTTTACCAGTAAACACACCCAAAATAGTTACGAATTTTATATCCATATTTTTGTTCGATAATGTACATATGCAAAACTATACTAAATTTAAAATGAAATTTACAATATTCAATATTGAACACAACCAAAACTATACTAAATTTAAAATGAAATTTACAATATTCAATATTGAACACTACCAAAATTATACAAGTTTTAATATAAATTTTACCATATTCAATACTGAACACAACCAATGATATACGAGTTTAATAATGAATTTTACATTATTCAACTGAACACAACCAAATTTCTTTAGTTATTCACCCCAACTGTTCACTAATTAACAATATATTAAAAACCATATATATCCAAAACCCAAAAAATGTATATGTGTGTGAACAACCATATAAAATAAAACAAAAAAACAGAAGAAAAGAAGAAAATGAAAACATCGGCTAAAGATAAAAAACAGAGAAAAGATGATGGGGAGATAAGCTTGAGAGACACAGAGAAGGCAGCGTGCAATGGTTGTGAAGGAATCAACTGATAGATTATGAAGGTTTTAGGGTTCTACTGCTCCTCAGATCTCGTCGTTGGCCACTCCCTCCTAGTGAATGGACGAAACAGATTAAATATGGACGAAAACAGATCTCGTTGTTGGCCGCTGCTCAGATCTCGTCGTTGGCCACTCTCAAGGGGAAGAACTGACAAGCCACACGGGGAAGAGGATGATGAGCGATGATGGCGTCGGTCAAGGGCGGCAGGGCTTCGGTCAAGGCGACAGGGCGTCTGGCATCTAACATTTAGAAGAGAGACGATTGGCAGCAGGGCTTCTTTTAGAAGAAACGGGTCGGCAGTAGTGGTTGGGTGGTTTCTCCGGCGAACCATCTAACACTTCTAAAGTGGGCCGCTGTAACTCAAGTCGAGAAGAGAGAAAGATGAATTTAGGGTTTTCGTTTTCAAATATGATCTGATTTGAGTGAATAAATAGTGAAATTAAATAGGGATAATAATTTTTTATGATAAATGTCTATTTTATCCTTTTGATTTTATTTAATAACCTACAAAGATATTACTTAGTTACTAAAATGCCATAAATGATCTTAGCTTTGATTAAATGATTTAATCGATGAGATTGCTTCTCGCACTTTTTGCAAATAAAGTGGTTTTCGCATGAACCTCCCTCTATATATGTATATATATAGGGGAGGGTTCAAACGAGAACTGTTTTTCGTACGAGAATTGCGAGAACCAATCTTGACCGTTCATTTTGGATAATAGAATTCATGGATGAAGAGCGTGGGGGATGACTAAGATTGGTTCTCACAGTTCTTGTACGAAAAACAGTTCTCGTTTGAACTTTTGCCTATATATATATATTTATATACACACACATGGTTATTGTGAAAATAATATTTAGGTGAGAATGGAAAAAGAAATTATAGTCATCAATTAGATGTTGATTTATTAGATCTAATAGTCGCAATTCATCCGTTGTAATTCATGATCGTCGCAATTCATGATTGGATAATGAATAAAATAAAGAAACAAAGGTAGATCATCCCATCAATTCAAATGAAGAGTCAGGGTTAAGTCTCCCGTTTTCACTTAAATATACATTCTCATTTGAACCTCCCACTATATATATATATATACACACACACTAGCATCATACACGCGCAATGCTGCGGCGGCAAATAGTTTTTGGTTTACAATATGTCGCTTTCAAGAATGTAACGATATGTTATTCGGGCGATTCAATATCACGAAAAAGTTTTTTACAACAACAAGTCTGTTTTTTTCAAACTTTCTTTTATTTACATCTAACTATTTTATTAATTTTAAAAATAAATTCTAAAAAATAATAAAATAAGAAAAAAGATTTATATTGATGAAATAAAGAGAAGAGTTAATAAGATTTTAAAATAATATTGATGTGGTTGAATAATTATGTTAGTATAAGAGAATATATTTTGAATAAAAAGTTAAAGTAAATTAGGAGAGAATAAAATAGTTAAAGATTGAGTGGATGAGATTAATTTAGATTAAATGAAGGGTCAAGATTTTATATTGATTGAATTTTAAGAAGTCTTAAAATTTAAGAGGAAAGAGAATGTTAAATGGTTTATATAGTATATATATATATATACTAGCAAGGTACCCGTGCAACGCTGCGGCGGCAAATAGTTTCTATTTTACATCATGTTGCTTTTAAAAATGTAATAATATGTTATTCACTCAATTCAATGTCACGAAAAAGTATCATAAAATGTCAGTTTTTTTATTTTTTATTTGCATCAACTATTTTATTAATTTTAAAAGGTTAAAATAAAAAAAAGATTTATATTTATGAAATAAGGAGTGAAAAGTTAATAAGATTTTGAAAATTATGTTGATGTGGGTGGAAAATTGTGTTTGTGTGAGAGAGTGTTTTAGTGTTAGAGAGATATTTTAAATAAATAAAAAGTTAAAGTAAATTAGAAGAGAGAATGAAATTATTAAAAAGGGGTATTTTAGTACATTCAAGTTACTTAAAATTAAGAGTTTTTAAGGTTATAAATACATTATAAAGGAAATAAGATAATATATATATATATATATATATAGAGAGAGAGAGAGGGAGGTTCATGCGAAAAGTACCTTATTTGCGAAAAGTGCGAGAAGCTTTCTGGGCCATTAGATTATTTAATCAATGATTAAGATAAGTTATGGCAATTTTGTAATTAGTTTAAAAACAAAGAAAATTAAAGCAAAAGGGAAAAGGGTATGATTGTCTTTTTAATCTTAAACCAAATCTCATAATTATTTTATAAGATTCACTCCACGTTTATTTGCACAGCTCAACTTCTATAGACTTCTTTCTCTCTAAAAAGTAGGGTTTCTCCAAGCTTAAGGGGTTGCCGGCGACAACCATCGCCGCCGCCGTCATGCATTTCCCTGCGCCACTCTCTTTCTGTCTAATCTTCTTTGCAACCAACAACCACCGGCCATGAACTTGGGATGCTGTCGCTGAAAGGCCAACCACCATCGCACCCATCCCAGAACCGCTGGCCACCACTGGAATGGCCGACGAGTTTAGCGTTTTCTCCGTGGGTCATGGATCTTTGCATCAGATCTACAACCCTCGCCGAAGATGATGACCCGCTGCAACCCAAGGCTTTGAATAGATGACTAGCCGACGATACCCTCGCCGCCGCCATCGCACTCTGCACCATCTCCGCCGCTGGCAACTACCAATCTTCACCAAGGTCCAAAGATCTGTTTTTATTTTTTTTATGGGTTCAATGATATGTTTTTGTTTCCAACTTCATAGATATGCTTTAAGTTTATGGATCTGTATTTTTTTTTTGTTCATGGATGTTGATGTTCAAGAGAGATTTATGGTTTGTTTAGTTTTGGTTGTTGGTTTGTTTTACCTCATGTTACTGATATTAGTTAAGTTTTTTGGTTTTCATTTGTAAGGATGAGAAAGTTTATTATTTTTAGTTTATGATTATTCAATAATGATTAACAGTGATAAGAAAGGTTTATGGTTTTTTTGTGGTTTTAGGTTCTTTTTAGTTTTGGTTGTTTATAGGTTGTTAGCTAATGAACAAAAAAATAAAGATAAAGAATGATTATTTGTTATGGGTTGTTAATTAATGAATAGAAGATAACGAATGATTGTTTGTTATATAGGTTGTTAACTAATGAACACAAAAAAACGAAGATAAAGAACAATTGGATGTTTACTAATGATCACAAAAATAAAGGTTTTTTTTAGTAACTACATTGTTCAATAATAAACAACTGCGTATTGAATTTTGGATATATTCATTGTTGAATAAAGCATCGGCGGAAAACTCGTAAATGGTGTAACACGACACATTTGAGGTTCCTTCTATAAATAGTTAATATCATTGATGAACGAGTATTATTTAATAGAAAAACTCATGTATCTATAGCATTGTTCAATATTGAATTTTATTTTTTTGAATAAAGCATCGGTGAAAAACTTGTAAATTTTTTTGGTATATTCAACGGTGAACTACGTAAAATGAATAATTTCTAGTAAATTATTTTTAATTATTTTGTTATTTATTTAAAATTTAAGAGAGTAAAAATAGGAAAGAGAAATAAATTGGAGAGAGAAAAATTTTGTTTACTATTATACCCTTTTAAATTAAAAAAATAAAAAAACATAATTAATTTACACCACTAGATCAAATGCAAATGAGTGGCTGAGATTGCTTCTCGCACTTTTCGTAAATAAACCACTCTTCGCATGAACCCTCCCTATATATATATATATATATATATATATATTATAAAGAAAAGTTCATTTGAGAATCATTCTTATTGCGAGTACCATTTGTAGCCGTCATTAATATAATAAGAGTATTTTAGTCTGTTAGTCCCATGTTTAGAATAGTTAGATTTGATGAGACAAATTATAGCTACGTATAGATGTTAGGTTAAGAGTTAGGAATTATGTAAGTTTGTTATAGACTGACTAGTCAGCTTAGGCTGAGTAGTCAGTGTATAAACAGATATAGAGTTTTCTATGTAAGTACTAGATAGCTCAGTGACTTCTAAGCTGAGATAGGTTTTAAGAGTGAAGACTTGAAGACTTGAAGATTCAAGAACCCAAGATTCAAGAACTCAGCTTGACAAGGTCGAGACTGAGTGAGTCAGCTCAACGTCAAAAGTCAGTTCAAGAATTTAAGTAAGTTCTAAATTCTGTTATAAACTCTCCATGTCTATGACATTTAAATAAGGATATCTGAACCTAATTTAAACTATCTATTAGTTGGATAGAAATCTCAAACGGAATTAGTTAGATATGTTCTAATTAAGGAGTTTGTTACGGTTTTAAAGAAAAGATAAGTTCTATCTTTAACCTGCGATTTGTTCGTAGATATATCAAGTATAAGTATAAACCTTCTTATAGGTTACAAAACACCGAATAGAGAGACGACTGCATAAGTTGCAAGACGTACGTGTGTTCTTGATACTTGATACGCGTGTGTTGCGATAATTTTGTGAGTTCAAAGTTCAAAAGAGTTTTCAAGAGTTCTTGTTAATCAGTTTTAACAAAAAGTTCGATCATCAATTAGTTTGTGATTCAAGAGTGTTTAGAGAGAGTTGAGTTTATAATCAGTGTAATATCAAATCATCCTGTTGATTTGATTAGAAAGAAATAGTTGTAATCATTCTATGTGATTATTGAATGTACATTTGATTAATTTGATTGATTGTTTTAAAGTGTATTCAACCCCCCTTTCTACACTGTATCGGTTGCTTGTTTACCCTCTTTGGGACCAACACAGTCTTTTATATATGTAACATACTCAGAAAGGGCCTAGACGCATGCTGACGTGGTATGTATATTAAATTAGTAAATTGAATAAAATATATATATTTGTAGATATTAAAGAAAATAACTAAATTATTTATTAAATGAGTAAAGATAAAATATAAGTAAAAATATAAAAGAATGAAAGAATATTAAATGGTTTAGAACGAGGTTTCCAAAAATATCCCCGTTAGTTAAAACGGGTATTTGTGCGTTAAGTTGTAGGTTGAAAAGGGGAGCAAAATACCCAGTTGTGGATAATATTAATCCACAAGTAGGCTGCCTCTTTGTTGATCACGTTACATTCACAAACAACTCGAGTGTGTGTGTGTGTGTGTGTTCTTGTGTTCAAGGTATTCAAGAGAAACAAGTGAAGAATCCATTCAAACTTCAAGAATCTGTAATTCAAGTGCTGGAATTCGGATTCAAATCTGCCCATAATCCTCTTGTAATCATCTACAATCTTTCTTGTAAGTGATTCATCAAGATTCTTCATTTTCTAGTTTTTGGGTGAAAATCACCAAATGAAGCCAATAGATGAAATTAATGTTTCCAATTGATTTCTAGATTGATATTAGGATCACTGAAGTTGATTTTGTTAATTAAAGGTTCCATTTTGATTGATTTTGTGAATTAAAGTTTAGTTGGGTCAAAATGAAGAAATTGGTTCCAAAGTCTGAAATTGTTGTTAAATGATGTAAAAATGGTACCTTTAGTCTTGTTTCTATGTGTTAGTTCATATGTGAACCAAAGCTTTTGACTGGAAATGGTATTGGTATGTTTTGGTGATAATTTGGCTGGGAAACAGCAGGTTCTGGTCGAACCTGCTGCTGCAAATGGAAAGGCACGGGCGTGCCTCTCAAGAACAGACCGTGACCTTGGGCGTACCCGGGGAGGCACGGGCGTACCTCCAAAAGGTACGGGCGTCCCTAACCCTAGAAGGTTCGGGGGAGTGTTTCTAGCCACGGGGCGTACCTGAGTATCAGGTACGGGGCGTGATTGCCCAAAGTCCGGGCGTGCCTTGGCAAGGTACGGCCGTACCCTGCTTCTAGCAGATTCTATTTTAAGTGTTAAATGGCATGTTTTGATTTGTTTAGGTGTACCAGTTGATCAAGGATCACCTGTAACGTAGTACTTACTTGTTATAGCTCAACAGGTGAGTAACAGTTAAACTCGAGTATGATATTAATAGTATTAGAAGATGTTTTGTATGTTACAATCCATGAATTTGTAGATATGCATGTTTAGAAGTTTATATGCATGTTTAGAGGTTCCTTAAACCAATTGTGTGAAAGAAATGATATGTATGCAACTAAAAGACCTTATAGGTCATTCTTGATTTGTGAAAAGGCATGTTTAGATCACTCTTGTTATGTAAAGGGCCGGAGTAGGCCAATGTGTTTTTGATGGGGCCAGAGTAGGCCCTTGTTTGAGTGCCGGTACTACATTGTAGAGATTGTTGTGCGGGATTCGATGATCATGAATCTTGGTTCTAGCTAAACCGCCGCCCTCAATACTAACTCGGGGCTCTCAGTTTTCCCACTGATCCCAAATGGGATATGTTCCCGAAGAACGCAATGGTGGACCGCTACCCGCTTCTCCACCAGCGCGGAGGAAGTAACGGTTTCCCCAGTGAGGATCATTGAGCCAGGTTTATAGCCCTGCAAGACGTGATGCCTGCTGACAACCGGAAATTCAACGTGTGTTAGGATAGACTTGAATGAAGTTATGTGATGCATGAAATATGTTATGATACTGTTAATGTACTGCTCTTGCTTTAATTGTTATTCACTAGCTATTTATAGCTAACCCTCTCATGTTCATTCCATATGCAGGTAAATGATTGAAAGTGAGTATGGGTGCCTGCTGGGGTGACATGTTAGGTTCTTGGGGAACACTGTAATAAAGACAATGTATTGTAAATGTTTAGTGTAATGGTTGATCTAGTTCGTAACATTGGAAACTTTGTTAAACAATACTTTTGTAATTACAACTTATATTTATATAAGTTGTATAATGTGAATATAATAACTCGCTTCCGCATGCGTTTTGATAAAAAAAATATACTCTGATTTCTAAAAGACTGGCGTTACAAGTTGGTATCAGAGCCTTAGTTTGAGTGAATTGAGTACTATATATAGTATTCAGTCTTTAAACTCGGGTTCATATTTGACCATTACTAAGTGTTACCAAAGGGTGGTATTGGGGTGTGAAGAGTGATTAATTGTTTCATGTTATGTGTTAAGTAAGAGTTAAGATAAGGTAAGAGTTATATATATATATACGAAGTATACTGAAGTTTTATTTTGACTGTGTATAGAATTCTGATTCCTTATGGAGGGATCTTCTGGAGACAAGGATGTGTATATCCTTAAGTTAAAGGCTCAGCTTAAACAAGCCAACGAGCGTGAGTCTACTCGAGCGGGCAAGGAAACACATAAGCCTACGAAGTTTAAGACATTTCTAAATTGTCAACCTCCTGTCTTCCATGGTCCAACCAATGATTCGTCAGCAGTTGAGACCTGGATTAGAGATATGCAAAACACCTTTGAGTCTAGCGAGTGCGACGAAGACAAGAAGGTAAATTTTTCCAAACGAATGTTCAGAGGTCGTGCATTGGCTTGGTGGGATACGGTGATTGTTGTCACACCATCAGCCACACTGAAGGCCATGACCTGGGATGGATTTAAAGAGAAGATTCGGGGGAAGTACTGTTCTGATTATGATATGATGAGGATTGACAATGATTTCAGGGCACTTGAAAAGGGTGACAAGCCTTTGGAGGATCTAATCTCCAAATTTACTGATAAAATGAGGTTTGTTACTCATCTTTTGCCTAATGAAAAGGCAAAGATCGCCCATTTTGCCAATACTCTGCCACTCTAGATGAAGCATTTGATAATGCTAGAACTTCCGACGATGATTACACACGGAGGGCTAGATCTCAGCAGCAACAACAACAATCTGGGACAGGTAAAAGAAAATTTGAGCAGCAGTCAAGTCAGAATGGACAGAAAGGAGGTGATAGTGGTTCTGGTGGTAAATCGCGTGGTAATACATCCCAGAAGTCTGGAGACTGGGAAGTGAAGTGTACTAAATGTGGGAAGAAGGGGCATCAATATAAGGAGTGCAGGTACAAGGAGAGTGTGTGTTACAAGGTGTCATAAACCTGGGCACCAAATTGCACTATGCCCTACATGGCCAGCCACGGGTGCTGGAGGTTCTTCTGGAGCTACGGCTCTAAACCAGGGAGGCGCTCCTCGTGCACCAGGGAGAGCGTTTCAGATGACGGCTGAAGAAGCCAAGGATGCAAGAGATGTGATTACAGGCGCTTATCTTATTAATAATATTCCTGCATGTGTTTTGTTTGATTCGGGAGCTACATACTCCTTTATCTCTAAATCTTATCGTGAAAAGCTTCAATTGCCTGTTTCTCAATTATCTGATTCTGTTAAAGTTGAAGTAGCTGATGGTAAGGTAGTATATATTACCGAAAAAGTTCCAACAACAATTATGTATGTCGACGGGAATAGTTTCACTATTTCCTTTCTTGTGATGCCGATCGCGGGGTTTGATGCTGTTATCGGTATGGATTGGCTCTGTAGTCGAGATGCTGAGATCTTGTGTTCCAAAAAGCTAATCAGATTCCCTTTATCCGACGGTTCATTTGCTATAGTTTGAGGGGAGAAGAGGGATTCTGCCATTCCTGTGATTTCTGTGATTAAAGCTCAGAAATTGATTTCAAAAGATTGTATCTCCTACTTTGCATACGTGATTAATGTTGAGTTAGGAGCAAAGACTATTAATGATATCAGGGTTGTCTCTGAATATCCTGATGTCTTTCCTGAAGACTTACCGAGTTTGCCTCCTGTCAGGGATGTAGAATACCGGATTGATCTTGTTCCTGGAGCTACGCCTGTAGCTAAATCTCCCTATCGTCTCGCTCCATCTGAAATCCGGGAGATGATGTCTCAAATCCAGGAATTGCTTGATAAGGGCTTTATTCGCCCAAGTGCTTCACCGTGGGGAGCTTCTGTTCTGTTTGTTAAGAAGAAGGACGGGACTCTCAGAATGTGTATTGATTACAGGGAGCTTAACAAGCGAACTGTAAAGAACAAATATCCGTTACCTCGCATAGATGATCTGTTTGATCAATTGCAAGGTGCCACATGCTTTTCAAAGATTGATTTACATTCTGGCTATCATCAAGTCCGAGTTCGGGAAGATGATATCACAAAGACTGCATTCAGAACACGATATGGGCACTACTGAATTCGGCTTAACCAATGCTCCTGCTATGTTTATGGATATGATGAATCGCGTATGTCGCCCTTTTCTTGATAAATTTGTGATCGTGTTCATTGATGATATTCTTATTTATTCTAAGTCCGAGGCGGAACATGAGCAACAC
The DNA here is from genome assembly GCA_038502395.1 of Dittrichia graveolens. NCBI lineage: Eukaryota > Viridiplantae > Streptophyta > Magnoliopsida > Asterales > Asteraceae > Dittrichia > Dittrichia graveolens. The sequence continues at coordinate 7,401,025 of JARJIL010000002.1, read as the reverse complement.
CTTCGTCTTATTCTGGAGACACTTAAGCGAGAACAACTCTATGCAAAACTATCTAAATGTGAGTTCTGGCTTAAGGAGGTCTATTTCTTGGGCCATGTTATATGCAAGGAAGGTGTTAAGGTTGATCCTGTGAAGATTGAAGTTGTTATGAACTAGGAGACTCCTCAGAATCCTATTGAGATAAAGAGTTTCTTAGGTCTTGCTGGATACTACAAACGTTTTATCCAGAATTTTTCTGAACTTGCTGGTCCATTGACCAAATTGACCCGCAAAGATGTGGCGTATGTGTGGAGTGAAGATCAGGAGAAAGCATTCCAGAATCTGAAGCAATTATTATGTCAGGCACCGATTCTAACATTGCCTAATGGGTCTGAAGACTTTATTATCTATTGTGATGCTTCATATGCAGGTCTAGGTTGTGTTTTGTTGCAACGAGACAAGGTGATTGCATATGCTTCACGTCAATTGAAGATACACGATAAGAATTATCCTACACATGATCTGGAGCTTACAGCTGTGGTATTTGCTTTGAAGATATGGCGTCATTATCTGTATGGCACCAAATGTATTGTATGCACAGATCATAAAAGTCTGCAGTATGTATTCACGCAGAAAGAGCTTAACATGAGACAGAGGCGTTGGTTAGAGCTGATCAAGGATTATGATTGTGAAATCAAGTATCATCCGGGCAAGGCGAATGTAGTAGCTAATGCACTGAGTCGAAAGAACTCACCTGCAACGGCTAAATTCATGAAGATGACTGTTGAATCTGATATCATTGCTCAGTTGAAAGTGGCACAACAAGAAGCTTTGCAAGAAAATAACTTGAAAGCTGAGACAATGGTTAAGATATCTAAGCAATTCGGAGAAGATAGTCGGGGTCTGAAGACATTTCAATCCCGAATTTGGGTACCGAGTCTTGGTGGCAACCGGGAGACAATCTTACAAGAGGCACAAAAATCTAGATTGTCTATTCATCCCGGGAGCACGAAAATGTATCAAGACTTGAAGTCTTTGTATTGGTGGCCTACATTGAAGCGTGACATAGCTTCATATGTAGAAAAATGCCAAGTCTGCGCGCAAGTCAAAACCGAACACCAAAAGCCTTATGGTAGTCTACAACAACTAGACATCCCGGAGTGGAAATGGGATCATATTACCATGGACTTTGTTACTAAGCTACCCCAAACTGCAAGGGGGCATGATATGATTTGGGTTGTAGTTGATCGCCTCACGAAGAGTGAACATTTTCTCGCGACTAATGAGTCTGCACCTATGAATCGTTTGGCTCAATTGTATATTAATGAGGTGGTGTCACGACATGGCATACCTCTATCTATTGTTTCTTATCGTGATTCACGATTCACATCTAACTTTTGGCATAGTCTTCAACGTGAACTTGGTACGCGGGTGAATCTTAGCACAACATACCATCCCCAGACAGACGGACAGTCTGAAAGGACTATTCAAACTCTTGAAGATATGCTGAGAGCTTGTATTCTGGAATTTGGTGGTTCTTGGGATACACATCTTCCCTTGATTGAATTTGCCTATAACAACTCCTATCATTCGAGTATAGGCATGCCACCATATGAGATTCTATACGGTAGGCAATGCCGTACACCTACATGTTGGTTAGAACCTGGCGAAAAACAATACGCAGGTCCTGACATTGTGCCGATAACAGCTGATAAAGTCAAGATGGCACGTGAAAAGCTGAAAGCTGCACGAGACAGGCAGAAAATGTACGCGGATCCAAAACGGAGGCCCATTACTTTTGAAGTGGGTGACCGGGTATTCTTGAAGGTTTCACCTTGGAAAGGGGTGATTCGATTTGGTCGAAAGGGTAAGCTAAGCCCTAGATATATTGGTCCGTTTAAAGTTCTACAACGGGTCAATGAACAGACAGTATCACTTGAACTTCCTCCAGAGCTATCTGGTATTCATAACACATTCAATGTGTGCTATTTGAGGAAGTGCAAGGTGGATGATGATCAGATCTTACCTCTGCAAGAGTTGAAAGTCGATTCAGCTAAACGCATTGTGGAGGAACCTGTAGAGATTTTGGAATCCAAAATCAAGAAGATGCGTAAAAAGATGATCAAGTTAGTACTCGTCAAATGGAAGCACAATCTGGGTCCTAGCTTGACATGGGAGACTGAGGATGAGATGAAAGCACGCTACCCGCATTTGTTCACTGCTGAGCAGATTCCGAGGACGGAATCTTCTTAAGGGGGGTAGATTTGTAACATCCTCAGAAAGGGCCTAGATGCATGCTGACGTGGTACGTATATTAAATTAGTAAATTGAATAAAATATATATATTTGTAGATATTAAAGAAAATAATTAAATTAGTTATTAAATGAGTAAAGATAAAATATTAGTAAAAATATAAAAGAATGAAAGAATATTAAATGGTTTAGAACGAGGTTTCCAAAAATATCCCCGTTAGTTAAAACGGGTATTTGTGCGTTAAGTTGTAGGTTGAAAAGGGGAGCAAAATACCCAGTTGTGGATAATATTAATCCACAAGTAGGCTGCCTCTTTGTTGATCACGTTACATTCACAAACAACTCGAGTGTGTGTGTGTGTGTGTGTGTTCTTGTGTTCAAGGTATTCAAGAGAAACAAGTGAAGAATCCATTCAAACTTCAAGAATCTGTAATTCAAGTGCTGGAATTCGGATTCAAATCTGCCCATAATCCTCTTGTAATCATCTACAATCTTTCTTGTAAGTGATTCATCAAGATTCTTCATTTTCTAGTTTTTGGGTGAAAATCACCAAATGAAGCCAATAGATGAAATTAATGTTTCCAATTGATTTCTAGATTGATATTAGGATCACTGAAGTTGATTTTGTTAATTAAAGGTTCCATTTTGATTGATTTTGTGAATTAAAGTTTAGTTGGGTCAAAATGAAGAAATTGGTTCCAAATTCTGAAATTGTTGTTATATGATGTAAAAATGGCACCTTTAGTCTTGTTTTTATGTGTTAGTTCATATGTGAACCAAAGCTTTTGATTGGAAATGGTATTGGTATGTTTTGGTGATAATTTGGCTGGGAAACAGCAGGTTCTGGTCGAACCTGCAGCTGCAAATGGAAAGGCACGGGCGTGCCTCTCAAGAACAGACCGTGACCTTTGGCGTACCCACGGGCGTACCTCCAAAAAGTACGGGCGTACCTAACCCTAGAAGGTCCGGGGGAGTGTTTCTAGCCACGGGGCGTACCTGAGTATCAGGTACGGGGCGTGATTGCCCAAAGTCCGGGCGTGCCTCGCCAGGCACGGGCGTGCCTTGGCAAGCTACGGCCGTACCCTGCTTCTGGCAGATTCTATTTTAAGTGTTAAATGGCATGTTTTTATTTGTTTAGGTGTAGTAGTTGATCAAGGATCACCTGTAACGTAGTACTTACTTGTTATAGCTCAACAGGTGAGTAACAGTTAAACTCGAGTATGATATTAATAGTATTAGAAGATGTTTTGTATGTTACAATCCATGAATTTGTAGATATGCATGTTTAGAAGTTTATATGCATGTTTAGAGGTTCCTTAAACCAATTGTGTGAAACAAATGATATGTATGCAAGTAAAAGACCTTATAGGTCATTCTTGATTTGTGAAAAGGCCTGTTTAGGTCACTCTTGTTATGTAAAGGGCCAGAGTAGGCCAATGTGTTTGTGATGAGGCCAGAGTAGGGCATTGTTTGAGTGCCGGTACTATATTGTAGAGATTGTTGTGCAGGATTCGATGATCACGAATCTTGGTTTTAGCTAAACCGCCGCCCTCAATACTAACTCGGGGCTCTCAATTTTCCCACTGATCCCAAATGGGATATGTTCCCGAAGAACGCAAGGGTGGACCGCTACCCGCTTCTCTACCGGCGCGGAGGAAGTAAAGGTTTCCCCAGTGAGGATCATTGAGCCGGGTTTATAGCCCTGCAAGACGTGATGCCTGCTGACAACCGGAACTTCAACGTGTGTTAGGATAGACTTGAATGAAGTTATGTGATGCATGAAATATGTTATGATACTGTTAATGTACTGCTCTTGCTTTAATTGTTATTCACTAGCTATTTATAGCTAACTCTCTCATGTTCATTTCATATGCAGGGAAATGATTGAAAGTGAGTACGGGTGCCTGCTGGGGTGACATGTTAGGTTCTTGGGGAACACTGTAATAAAGACAATGTATTGTAAATGTTTAGTGTAATGGTTGATCTAGTTCGTAACATTGGAAACTTTGTTAAACAATACTTTTGTAATTACAACTTATATTTATATAAGTTGTATAATGTGAATATAATAACTCGCTTCCGCACGCGTTTTGATAAAAAAAATATACTCTGATTTCTAAAAGACCGGCGTTACAATATATTTTTCCAATAATGAATTGCGTCCAGATGCTCCTTAGAGCGAGATGCTTGATTTTTCCAAAATACCCCTTATTAATGTATCATTAATGAGTCACTAATGAGCCGTTTTTATTGTCCATTGATTTATTTTAATCAATGCCAAGATTAGTTCTCGCGGTACTCGTAATAAAAACGGTTCTCAAATGAACCATCCACTATACATACATACATACATACATACATACATACATATGGTCAAATATGGTTTAATCATCAAAGTTTTACTTGTTTTTCGGTTTAACATTCAAAGTTTTTTAAATGATTTTACATCAAAGTTTAATTTACTTGCTACTTTTACCCTCTTACTCATTGATAATCAGACCAAACACCCCAAACACCCACATTTACTAAAGCTTACTCACTTTCCTCACCTTCTCTCCCTATCTCTCTCTCTCTCTCTACAAACACTGAAACAAAAGGTTGAATCACCACCGCCACCGTGCACGGCCAGTGCCACTGCTATCGTACACCACCACCGGGCACTACCACTTTTCTTTTCAAATTCATGAATCAATCTTTGAACACTCTTCAAACCTTAGAAATTTAAGATTGCTCTCTCTCTCTCTTTTTCTCCACAAACCGCCACCATGCACTGCTACCGCCACCCTACACCGCCACTACCACAACCACCGTTCCCTTAATCAGATTTATGGGTTCAAGAAGATGATTTCAAGGACGAAGATGATTCTAATTTGTATTCTATATTTTTTTGTTCTTATTGTTTTCCAAGTTTAGGTTTAACATTTTGGGCATCTAGAATTTGGGATGAAGATGAATTTGGACATTTTGACATCTCGATCTTAGGTATGTATGATTTTTGTTTCATTTTCAAAACTTTATCTTCATTTAGCTTTTGTTCAATGAATTTTGTATCTTTAAATCAACATTGGGATGAAGATGAATATGAGATTTTGGTTCATCCACTTTCTATGATTCTTAGTAATTTTTCATCCGTCCCTGATTTGTATAAGTTGTGCATATGTGTTAGTTATCTCTAATTTTTCATATGTTCTTGAAAGCAACCTTGAGTTTATGTAAATCAAACCCATGATCTGAGTTTTTTTATGTTTATCTTGAATCTTCGAAGAAGAACAAGAATAAACAGTAATGTTTAATTCTTCAAAATGTATCCAAGTTGTCACCTTTTGCTATTGTGTGTACTCAACTTTCAAAGTTACCATTTAATAAGTTTACACAAATTACCATTTAATGTATCATACCTACTATAGTAGGTAAAACGTTGATGTGGCACAGGTTTAAGTGATGTGGCATATGATTTGGATGACAACATATATTTTTCTTTTTAAATATAACTAAAATTAGTAAAATAAATATAATAATAATAATAATAGTTAAAATAAGGTTCAAATATCTAGGGTTTCTTTAAGATCTGTAGAATCAGAACCCTATATTCAAGATTTGTGTATTGATTTATGGTTCATGTCAAAGGTATGTTTCTATATGTTCATCGATCTGTTCATTCGTCTACAATTACATAGTGTAAAATGGATTAAAGTTCAAATATCGACTTGCTTAAATATATATGTTCATCGATTAAGGTTTGATCAGTGGCGGTTTAAGGCTTTGATTTGGTTAAATTCGATTAAGTTTCTATACTTTGCTTAAAATTGATTTTGTTGATTAAGGTTTGGAACGGCGGCGGTTAGGGCTTCAATTTATCAGCGGCAGACGGTGGTTTAAGGCTTCGATTTTCGTCAACGGACGGTGGTTTAGGGCTTCGATCTGGATTTACAATTCCAGGTATGTAATGATTGGATTTGGGTTTCTTATATGCTTTTCCAGATTTCATCATCAAATTTCTACAAAGTTCCACGCCGTTCATCCTCCAAAACAATATGTAATGCCTCAAAGTTTGAAAACTGCTATGACTAAGTATTATTAAAAATTAGAGGTGTTTATAAAACTTGAAGGGCTAAAGTTGTCAGTTTGAAACATGATAAGTTCAAGGGCTGATTGGTAATTCTTGGAAAGTACTATTATATATATATATATATGGATGTTGTAGTTTGACTTAGAAAGTCAAACCTTCAAATTCCTCCCGCCATACTCATGACAGCCATTTTCTAGCAATTCTGGATTAGTAACAGCAATGAAGTAACCTAAAGTAGCAAGGTACGTGTTCTCAATTGTGTTTTGTGAGTTTTGAGTCAAGAAAATGATTTCAAAGTGAAATCATTGATTGTTGTTAGTAGTGCTGTTTTTAGTTGATGTTTATCAGTCTCAGATGTTGTAATATGTTTTACAAGTACTGGAAAATAATTGTAATAAGAATTGGATCAATAACAACTGGTGTGTTTTTCACAAAAAGTTGCAGGTTGGTCCTGTACACGGCCCGTGTACATGTTTTTTAAGAAGGTGATAGGCCATGTAGATGAACATGGTCGTGTAAGGTGTAAGGTACACGGCCCGTGTAGAGGTCAAAGGAGGTGACAGGCCATGTAGGGTTACATGGTCGTGCAGCATAAGAGGTACACGGCCCGTGTACAGGTTACACGGCCCGTGTAGGGTGACATGTCAACACAGGACATGTGGTCAAGAGTGGTCGTGTAGTGTACAGGGTACACGGTCCGTGTAGGTTCACACGACCCATGTAGCCTCTTTCTCAGTTCAGTTTGTACAATTTATAATGATTAGCTTAATCTCTGGTACTAGAAGGTATCTGCAGACTTGACAGCACATGTTATCTGTTTAGCATTCTACACAGTTACCAGGTGAGTGTACTAGTCCTTTAGCATGTTTAGCATATGACTACGGTTTAGATGAACAACATGAAATCTGTGTTATGAGATATGAATGTGATATGTATACAATGAAAGCAACATGGTATAGAATACATGCAAGGTGTAACCTTGTATAAAAAACAGTGTTATGATATACAGCCACGCAAATGGTGTAACTATACACCAAAGCAGTATAAGTATCTATGAGTCAGTATATGTGCACTAGATGATATGATATGATATGATATGATATGATATGATATGATGTGACATGATATATGAAATGTATATGTGATGCTAGTACAGGTGTATAGTCATGCCGTAAGCATAACTATGCACAAGAACAGTGACAGGGTATACAACAGCTGTATACCAATAGTAGCTGGGATAGGCTACACCCGCGAGGTGTAGATAAGCCCGGCACAGAGGATACTTAGTACGTGCAAGCGTAACTTTGTATCAAGAATGGAAAGGGGTATATTGAGCTCTTTATACCCAAAGAAAGCGCTAGGGATATTCAACACTGAGGTGTAGATAAACTCTAGCATAGTAACAGATGTTCAGGTTTGCAGGTAATACAACTAGGATGCAAGACATCCCGAGGAGACTTTACTCCAGTTGACACGGCTTGGATGCGAGACATCCTGAGGAGATGTTACTCCTGTTTTATGTTGTTTATGTTCAACCAGTATGCTCACTAAGCGTTAGCTTATGTTTCAGTATTGCATGTTGCAGGTAATGCAGGTTCCAGCAAGGGTAAGGCCTCAGTGCGGTGTTCAGCCGGATAGCTCCTGGTTTTCAAGAAGCAAACTTTGACACTACTTTTGTAAATGTTAGCACGTGTATGTTTAGAAACAGTATTTTTATGAAACTCTGATATCTTTTTGGTGCTAACTCGTAAGATAATTTTTTTTAAATTAAAACTGAAAAAGTGGTGTTACACAATATTCGATCTGTTTGTTACCCAAGATACGCGATATCGGTTGGATTTCATACATTGATTTCCATTCATAAGGTTTGATGATAGTTTGATGGTTCAGATCCGCCATCGATTCATATGTAAGAGACATGAGTAAAGGTTCGATTTTCTTGATCAATATGTTTGGTTCGATTTTTCAGTTGCAAACTTCTGATTTTCTTGATCTGTTGCAATTTAGGATTCATTAAATGGGGTTTCGATTTTCATATGGATTTCAATTTTTGTGGATTTCATATGGATTTTGATTTTTGTAATTTTGAAATGGATTTCGGTTTCTACGGATTATGTAATATATACGTTCCAATTTCCTATGATTTCAGTTTCGATTTTGTAACATCAGTTTGGTTTTTGTTTTGTGAATGAAGATGGTAAATGTTAAGGATGAAGATGATGAATGTTCTTCATAAAATATTGAGGTGGCAACAATAATGAGGTGGAAAATGTTATAATATTAAAAATAAATAAAAATTGAAAAAAAATACCGGTTACCTGTTATGTAGGTAACCGGGTACATTAATTGGTAATTTTTGAGACTTGAATATATTAAATAATAAGTTTGAAAGTTTGATACATAAAACAAGATGTGACAAGGTAGATACATATTTAGGAATTAAACCCTAAACAATAATACAAAATAAAAGAATTATGTGTTTTACCTATTAAACAAGTTTCACATTAGTAAAATGGTAAAATCATAAAACAAACAAAACTTAAAGATTAAAACAAAAACTAAACTAAACTTTGATGTTATACCATTAAAAAAAACTTTGATTGTTAAATCGAAAAGCAAAAAAAACTTAATTAAACTATATTTGATCCATCTTTGCAATATTATGCATTTAGCAAATTAGTCTAGGGGTCATCATTTCATTCCATATGGGTTCATTATTTTTATTTTTTCCCTTAGGCTATATATACAACAATAAACAAAGATGCAATCATATGTACTCTTTTAGTAATCGTATATAGAAATATATTTAAGAACAATCTAGATTAGTTTTGTTATATGTTTTGGGTTATATTATATAAGTGTAACTTAACCATTAATTACGATGAGTTTTACCTGTAAAAAACAATATTTTTATATTTATACTGAACTATGATCAGATATTCTTTAGCTTGACCACCCCTAACAACATATTCTAGAAAGAATTCATAGAATTTGGCGAATTTACTGGCAAAAATATCACCATATATGTATCATATATAGACTTGTAAAATGAAACATTATAATAATACCATATTAGTACCAAACAACATAAATTTTATATTATTACAAACGTATATTGTTTTACTTATATAACTTTAACCCATATGTTTAAATTGTCAATATACAATTATGTACAGGGCTAGTCAAATCATTTTCAGGCATTACAGAATCTTACTAAGGGACCCTCTAAAGTAATTTTTCCTTCAAATAAGAATTTGCCTCTGATTTTCCAACTTGAACTTACATTCGGAACTTGGCCCTCACCATTTTATGGGCTTGACATATTTATTTACTAGGCTTACTACATACATACATGTATATATATAAAAGTTTAAGTAAACTATTAAAATTGTGGCCCCTCGGTGGCGACCTTGTGGCCTAGCCCATGGCCGGTCGGCCCTCGCTGTGTACATATCATATGAAATTACAAAGTTAGAAGTCATTACCCTACTCCATGTTCTTGTTGACTCTGGACTCAGTCCAATCTTGTCATCCTTCAAGATGTTTGATGGTGTAAAAATATCGATTTCTACCTAAGATATGTAAAGAAAGAACCTATTGGTCCCTAAGAACCCTAAAAACAAAAGAAAACATAATATACGTAAACATATATAATCCTTTTCTTGCTTTTCATGAAAAAACTAGAATTGCATCAGCATTAATTTGAGAATTTATTAATGGTCTATTTATTATATGAATATAATTATTAACACCCAAACTTGTGGTTCTTCTTATTGTCTTAAACAATGGATTATTGGGACTACTTCCATTACACAAAAGTGTTTGTGCAAAGTGTTAAGACTAATTATTTTGAAACCAGGGTATTACATTTTTGTTTATGTGTGAGTACGTACGTCTGGTTTGTGCTTGTGTATGACCATAACAGGATTAAATTTATGATAATGGTGATGGTTGTTTACTTGTTTTATGGTCTTGAGCGTGTGTTGAGTATTTGTTGTTGGTGAAACTAATAATAATAATAATAATAATAATAATAATAATAATAATAATAATAATAATAATAATAATAACAATAACAATAACAATTAATGTTAATTTTATCATGTGAAATTATCTAATTATCTTTTCTCATATTCTCTTTTTATATCTAACACGTACTACAAAAAAATGTAATTTCTTCATGCTTAGTAAAAAACATGTAAAATTTTTATAATTTATCACACTTATAATTGTGAAAATTAGTAGTTTAATACAAAAATAATAAACTCTACATTTGTAAATGTGTAGATCTGATTTTAAAAGTTCACGCTTTTAAATGTGTAAGTTAAGTAATAAATGGAGAATTAGAGAAATTCACACTTAAGAGCGTGAACTTTTGTAAATTAAATATTATTTTCAAATTTTTCACGCTTAGTAGTTTAAAATTTTTTGATAATTTGTCCACACTAATAAATGTGATTTTTTACTACAACTTTAACACTTTTAAATGTAGATATTTGATAAAAATTTGCCACATTTATTTTTTTATTCGAATTTTCTACACTTTTAAGTGTATAAATATTGCTAAAAATGTGTGAATAATTAATGTATTTTTTATAGTGACGTATCTTAATCTTGTAAGTAAGAAAATAAAAGGATATAAAACCTCTAAAATGAAAAACATATGTAATCAATTTGCACACTATTCCTAGGTGACGACCAGATTAGTTCAAGACAAGATCATCAGCACCTAGAATGCAAAAGCATCACATTGACTCCACCTTTTGACAGGTTTGATTTTGTTGAATATAACACTAATTAAGCAAGAACTTCAGTGCATGACAAGAAAAGATTTTCACATATTTTTTTATTACGCTTTCCTCGGTGCACCATCATTATAAAATACTGGCATGGTAACGTTTAATTAAATACAAACAACTTATAAACATGTGTAAAATGTAAAAACTAATTCAAAAGAGAATAGCGTATCGACATACCACAACAAATTAGTTATTAAGAGTAAACAGAGTGGAGCATGGTGTGAGCGGGATTCCAAGGGTTGAAGATTTGCGTTGTCATCACATAACTGACCACACCAGGTGCACCGTGGTGGAGGGCTAAGGGGTGGGACCGTGGGAACCGCGTCGTGTGGTAAGCGGTGGTACATAGGTTCCATGGAAAGGATTTTTTTTGTAAACCCCTTTCTCTTCTTAATTTATTTCTTTTTTTTATTTTTAATGTACCAATTGAGTATTAAGTGAATTTAGAATATATTTAGTGTGGTGGGAAAGAACTAAGCAATAGGTTGGATGGTGAGAGAAAAAAAGCTAGCATGATAATCCTCCACACCCCCATTATTTATAATTTTTAATAGACAGTGTCTCGCATCATTAATCTTTAATATATATTAAAAGAATAGGGGTTATAACTAATGAGTTGTGTTCTTAAATACCATTTTTATATGATTTAGTTTGCTAACACTTAAATATCTAAAGAAAGATATTTATTCAAATCATTTAGTAGATACATCTATCTATTTTCATGGTTATTTATGTAATCACGTATATCAATTATATTAAATTAAAAAAATTTAAATTTGATTATAAAGAGGTTCTACAAAATATTTGATGATGATGTTATATATGAATTTCTGATTTCTAATATGGTTATCTATTTTTTAAAAGATTTTATATTCATATTTATATTTTTGTCCCATTTTTAATCATTACATTGAGATTTCTTTTAATTTTGCAGTGATCATCTTGTGAAGGAGACATATCTAACTTATGGATACTTTTTAATTTCTTTTGATTGTTATAAGATACAATAATAAGAGTGTTATGTTTGTTTGTGGTAGATACATTTTTGTCCCATTTTTAATATGTATGTAATTTAGATTTTTATGGTTATGATCTGCGAATGGAACTTTATATTTTATATTTATTATTGTTTAAATATATTATTTATGGTTATGTTTGAATCAAATCGGTGAACACTCCCATATTTGGTGTCTATTGACAACTTCTTTTTGTCACAAACAGTGACTGCTTTTCGTGTTTGGTCGCTTGACTGCCCTTTGTGACGAAAGGTGACCACCCATATTTTCGTCACTGACACCTTAGTGACTCTTTTGTGCTGTAGTGACGATATTCCTTTCGTCACTAACAGTGATTTTTCTTGTAGTACCACTTGAGTGAGTTCTTGGGTTAATTTTTGGTCATCTCATCGAGGATATATGTTTCCTTTCAGGTTGACCATAGCCACTCTCTCCCTCTATCTTATAGCTAGGTGGAAGTTTGACTCGGGTGATCGAAGTTTCTCCAAAATATCTTGATCTATATATGTTATTATGATGGAGCTTGGTCTCTATTGATGATCACTAGATTTTAGTTCTATATCTTTGTATCAATTATAAAATAATACAGTAATATATGGTTTATGAAAACAAGCATCATATTTATATAAATAGTGACAGCCTAGCTTATAAACATATGTTACTGTGTAGTTGTGATATATTTAAGAAACAAAGTATGTGAATGTTCTTGTAGATGTGTCACGTGACGTGAGTGAGTGAGTGATCATGAGGTAGCACGTACCGGTCAAAATCTTGATCCTAGTTCATTACTTAATTTGGAGTTTTGGACCCTCCACTTACTACATGTATATATATATATTCTGCTAATGACTCTCTTCAACTTGGGGAATATCCCTCATTTTGTCTGCCATTATATTTGATTTTTCCAGTTGCTTGCATCATAAAATCAAGTAAATAATGATTAGCAACAACTTGTAGAAGGGTTTTTTTACAAATGTATTTTTTTTATGAATACTATGTTAAGAGGTGTCTTTGAGAGATTATAAGAGGTGTGATCGTATAAGGTCCATGTTTAAGAGGGGCTTAATTTTTTATACATATATATTCTATATAGATATAATGTTATAATTTTCTAAACCGTTTAATAAACTAAAATACTAGAAAACCCATATTTAAAGTTATTATATAAGCCTATAAAAATACATTTTAGAAAAACTCATTTATTGTTCGGAAATCGAGAAGAAACATGAGGTGATCGAGGTCAAGGTAATCAAGGAGAAACCGAAATATGTGACATTTAATCCACATCACAAGTTAGGTTTGTTTAGATATACAATAGTTGTTTAAAATTTTAACTTTCATATGTTTATGTATATACAATTATTGTATATAGAGTCTTGTTGACTATTCTACTAACAATGACATCAATAGAAATAAGTTTCTCAAATATTAAGTTATTGAAGTCTAATCACAATCTAAAATCTCACCGGATCATTCTTTTCTCACTGTTAAATAATAGAAAGTATCTAAGCTATCATCACCTATTATTTCTATAACAAGATCAGCTTAAATTATTCCTTTTTAACTCCCATATTAATACAAACCGAATTAAGAAATTATTCATATCATTGCCATAGCTATTGGTGACAAAATGGGCAGGTCGGATCGCATTAAGTAACGGGTTAAAACGGGTTCGAATCGAAACGAGTTGCTTTGTTTTTTTAAACAACATACACATAATTCAACCCAGTTTGAGTAGAGTTTAGAGATGTTTGAGCAAAAGGTAAATTGGTAGTAGTTATTTACTACCCGATTATAGTAATTGATTATTGAAGTAAAAGTAATAATAAGAAAGAGATAACAAATCCGAGAATGAATTTAATGATATTCCAGATTAAATGAGAAATGAGTAGCAATTAACTTATTTTGCGCAAATATTTTAATTTACTATCAAAGTAAAAGTGAAACGAATAAATAATCAATTACAAAAGTGGGTATGATGATTAAAATTAAATTAAAAGCAGATAAGAGAATGCTTGATGGAAAAGCTTAGGCTGGGTATGCCTAACAAAAAAAGATATCATTAAGTAAAATACACGCGAGAAATAAAATGATCTTACTTCATTAAACTCTTCTAAAGTAAGCGGTTTAATTCTATAAAATACAGACGAGAAAGAAGACGCTTATTAAATAAATAAGAGATAGGTTACAAGAATGATAAGTGAAATAATGAGAATACTATATATAATGAGAATCTTACATATACAATGAGAATGAGACCATGAACTTGAGAAAAACATAAAGACATGAGAGATTTAGTAGGCGTAATACTATATACCAGCTTCAATTGATTGGCTAAGTACAAGCAACGATGTGTGAATTTATAAGCACGAGAATGAATACTAGAATTTACTAATTAATTAGTAATTACTGAAACTTTGGGTTTCAAAAGGATAATGAATTTTATGATGTCTTGATAAGAGGAGTCGAAAGGTATATGATACAAATGATGTGTACATATATAATAATTATGATGGGAAGTATGAGAAGATAATTTAACATAAAGTGAATAGAGATCATCCAATTTTGAAAAACGAGATATGAATTAAGGTGAATAATTAATATTATTCAAATACGGGAAGAGATTAAAGTATATGTGAAATAAGAATATCATAAGCCATAAAAGAAGTAAGTGGCGGGTTAATTATCAAGGGTGACCATGAGTTGTTTATATCAGTAAAATGAATTAAAATGCAGAGGATAGAGCCATAAATGATAGAGAAGCAAAAGAGAACCCCGAGACAGTTATTGTAGGAGAGATTGATGATTATATATCCTTTCATAGGGTATGTATACCTACAAGACACCTCAAGAGTATTGTATCAAATAAGTTTGGTAGATCCTTTAGGGCATGTATGCCACTAATAGTGGCAGATATTTAAAAATTGAATGAAATGAGAGGCGTGGTAAAAAAAATTCACATACTAAAAGATGATTTGATAAATGAGATGAGAAATGAGAAAGTAGAAGTTGAAGCTATCCTGACAAAAGATAGGATGTGAGACTTGTGGTAAAAACCATGCAAGATAGTGTACGTATAAGACCAAGGGTTGTTATACATGTGGAATCCTAGGGCACAACTATGAGGATTGTCTATCCTTGGAAAAATTTTGTTATGACTGTACCTAGCTAAAGTGTTATGTGAGACTTGAGAAAGTCGGTAGAAGTCCTCTTCTAATATTTTATGTTTAATTAGAGTATGAGGCACTTGAGTAGTGTCTACCTTTTTCTTAAATATTATGATTTTTGTAGTAAGATGAAATAAATAAAGCTGATTGAGTAAATTGTTTGAACTATTTGTGACTAGTATATTTTTAATTGTACTCTAAGTTAACTCCAAGTGAGGGAGTATTTGTAACAATTCAAATGATTAATAATGTTAAGACGATTGATATAAAACTCCGTGTGTAACGTCCCAATTTTTTTTTTTTTGCAAGACACACAGTTATAATATCATTTCATATCAGAGTAAGTTGCGGAAGTATCAAAATACATTACGAGTTAGTTACAATGTTCCAGCATTTCTATTCATTAGTTCAAGGATTAAACAAGTTTTAGAACAATTTAAAAATGATCCTTCTTGGCTGCGAGCTGTCTCTACTGTCCTGGAGCTCTACCATGGTCCCGACCTGAAAGAATAGAATTTAACAACGGTAAGCGCAAAGCTTAGTGAGTAAGTTACTGCAGCGTATGACAATTTACAGTCGCTACAATCATGCTCTTTCTACCCGCCACCGTAGTGGTCGGTCATATCTACCCGATGCCAAAGCATACGGTCATGCTACCCGCCGCTGCAGCGGACGGTCATACTACCCGCTGCCGAAGCAATCGGTCATAACTACCCGCTGTTGAAGCAGTCGGTCATAATTACCCGCTGCCGAAGCAGACGGTCATAACTACCTGCTGCCGAAGCAGACGGTCATAACTACCCGCTGTCGAAGAAGACGGTCATAACTACCCGACACGAATGTCGTTCATCATACGTTCACATTCACTACTGGTTTGGTATGCAAGTAAGAATACTCACCTGACAGCTATCCTCGTCACTCGGGTTTTTACTGAAACTTTACTTGGTTATCTTTCGTTAACCGTCACCTGATCCAAAGTCTAACAGGATCAATGTCGTGTACCGGTGTCTTACTAACTTACGAAATCTCCTTTAAGTCGCATGGGTACATCTTAAAGTCGCATGGCACAAGCTATAAGTCTCATGGATGCAAACCATAGGTCGCATGGAACTTATGAAAGTCGTATGAGCACAATTGAAAGTCGCATGGCACTATATGAGTCGCATGAACACAAATGAAAGCCGCATGGCACTAAGTATACTTCACATAAGTCGCATGAACTCAATGAAAGTCGCATGGCACTAAGTCTACTTCACATAAGTCGCATGAACTCAATGAAAGTCGCATGGCACTAAGTCTACTTCACATAAGTCGCATGAACACATGAAAGTCGCATGGAACTAAGTCTAGTTCACATAAGTCGCATGAACACATGAAAGTCGCATGGAACTAAGTATACTTCACATAAGTCGCATGAACACATGAAAGTCGCATGGAACTAAGTATACTTCACATAAGTCGCATGAACATAATGAAAGTCGCATGGCACTAAGTCTACTTCACATAAGCTGCATGAACACATGAAAGTCGCATGGAACTAAGTATACTTCACATAAGTTGCATGAACACATGAAAGTCGCATAACACATTATATAAAAGTCACATGAGGCACAAACAAGTCGCACGACACATATTACTTCCCTGTGAGTTCATTTTCTTGAAAAACCAGACTCCATAGCCAAGATCAAACTTTCTCAAAACTCAACCAAATCAACTCATTCTTGTTGCAAAACATTCCTCCACTTAATTAAAACTTTCCTTCTAACAAAATCTGTATTTTAACAACTTATATGGTGTTCTTGGTTAAATATTTCTCCTAGATTTTCTCAAGCATTCAAAACCCCAAAAACCCAGTTTTTCAAACATCTAATCATCACCTTAACACAGCAATAATTGGTGCATTCATGATTCTAAAGGATTGGGGAATATTACCTGATGATTCCTTTGCAAACTCTTTGCTCCATAATGAGCCTAGCTCCTTCTTCCTCTCTGTTTCTTCGAATATGGCACACAACCCTCACACCCTCTCACTTGAATGAATGTAACAATGATTTGATAGAGAATGTTGGGGTTTGTGCCCTCGTTCCCTATTTATACCCATGTGTGATACTTCTTGTGGGCCTAAGCTCATCCCACTACCTTAAGCCCAATTAAAAACTCCTATTGGATTGATTTATATATATATATATACATATATATGTATATACAAGCCCAACAACTTAAATAACTTCCAATAACAATAACCATATAAAATCATTACAAGCGTCCACTAAATAATTTTTTATAATTTGAATATCGGGTATTACAACTCTCCCCCACTTAAACACGATTTCGTCCTCGAAACCTCTATCCAAACAACGCTGGGTAGTCCATCTTCATCTCGTCCTCTGATTCCCATGTCCATTCTGATCCCTTGCGATGCTCCCACTGCACCTTAACCATCCCCACTTGTTTGTTGCACAGTTGTTTGACTCTTCTTTCGATGATCGCAACCGGCCTTTCGACATAGTTCAACTTCTCATCCACGGTGATGTCTGCTAATGGTACAAAAGCAGTCTCATCGGTTAAACACTTCCTTAAATGGGACACATGAAAAGTGTTGTGTATACTTGATAGTTCCTCAGGTAATTCCAATCGATAGGCCACCTTGCCGATTCTTGCGACTACTTTGAATGGCCCGATAAACCTCGGGTTCAACTTTCCCCAATTCCTGAATCGTATCACTCACGGGGACACCTTGAGGAGCACGAAATCTCCAACCTGAAATTCTAGCGGGGATCTTCGCTTGTCCGCACAACTTTTCTCGCGGCTCTGGGACACTTTTAGCCTTTCACGAACTTGTTGCACATATTCTATGGTTCTTTGTACTATCTCGGTACTACCGAGCTCCCTGTGTCCAACCTCCCCCCAGCAGATGGGGGTTCTGCACTTCCTTCCGTACAACATTTCGTATGGCGGCATTCCAATACTCGCATGATAGCTGTTATTGTATGAGAATTCTACTAGCGGTATATATTTGTGTTTAAAGAAAAAGGGGTCTTATGGAGATATATGTTATAAACACATATCGATATGCATTGTGAGTATGCAAGTAAATACTGAGAAGAGGAATGCTAATAGCATATCTATGTGATCTTATACATGATGACTGAGTTTGTAATATATTGTCGATGTGATTATCTATGATGTTCCTTGCAACTGTGTATATATGTTATCAAACTGAATGAGATGTCTTAGAGGCAAATGAGATGCATGAGTGGCACATGATATCCTGTGTGGCACGCAGAGGCCTGAGTGGCACTATCTGATGAGTTTACTCTTACTTGTTATATTTGTGATTTGTGATTTTTTCGAATACTCACTAGGCTTTCTAGCTCATTCTTTCCATTGTTTATTTTTTTTAGGATTTATGGTAGACAATGCTTCCACGTGGACAGGCTAAAGAGCTTTTGTACAACACCAAAGGAAAACTATTTTTATATTACCTGTGCCGCCGGTTGTTGCCCTATTTTAAATAAAGTATTATTTTTTTATTTCGTTGTTGCACACTAAAAAAACGGGCATTACAAAATCACATGAACAAATTTTACAAATTACATTACCACTCAAATTACCGACATGCATTTCCTCTTTACCGGATCTGAGAACCAACGATATTATGATCGGTGACAGATTATACTTCTAATCATCTTCATATTTGTCCATCTAAATAAAAGAATCTGATACGTACAACATAGTCGGATCTGCAAATTGAGTATCAGCTAATAGATCAAGAAATTTCAACCTTAGAATTTGGTGGTGCCGTCGTTGAAGTTTCACAAGTAACTGTATGAGTTGTAAGGGACGGAATCGGCGAAAAATCTGAAATGGAAATCGTGAAAATCGAAATAATAGCCATACCTTTGAGGTTGCCATTGAGATAATGAGGCAATGGAGGACATCAAGGCGCCGTCAAGAGAACGGCGGTCATTGAAATCGGCATCAATGGCTGGCAGCGAGAAAGAAGAAGAAGCAGACATCGACCCGTATGACCTGGTGATTATATTCGGTCTTTCTTTTAAACCTAAAGGGACCCGCATGTATTTTTATAAAAGGTCAGTATCACCCAAAGTTTAACTCTTAAAGCCTAAATAGACCCTTTTTTACTTTTTGGATCATTATTGTCACCTCTAGTTATCTAGGAAGGCTCATTACTTCAATTAGTACACATATTCCTCACATAGAATCCTAATTCTACGCGTAACAATTAAAGATCTTCTTGTTGATGGATCTTCTTGTTGATGGATCTTCTACTGGAGTGGTCGGTCCATACAAAAATACACAAATCAACCAATTTCTTTCCTATCTCAAGCATTTTTGTCGGAAGTAATTACTTACTAAGACGAATCATAGTAGACTTTGACCTTTCAGGCCGGATCCATTATATAATTAGTTGGCCACCTAAAAAACAACTTGAATCAAAATATTCTTCTCATTAATTAATGCTTAGTCCATAATATATGATAGTTATTTCATAAATCAGCATTAATTAATAAACCAAATAAATAAAAATGACCGTTTTATTACAACAAATTAATTAAGAACGTTACTTTTAATCATTACATGTTTGATATGATCCTGGATCCCAATTAAAAACATGATGCAAGCATATGGGAAATCAAAGTCAATGGCAGACAAAATGAGGATTCCCCACTAAAAATTGAAGAAGAATAAGCAGCAATCAAAGGTATTATTTGATAATAAATTAATAACAAGTGGAGGGTTTGTATTAATTAAGAATGTGGGCGGTACGTACTGGCTGATCGATCATCCAAGCCCACTCGATCGATGGCACTCATCTCGACCGATCATCTTCTGGTTGGACGATTTGATTATTGCTTTTCATTAATTCTTCAAATAAGTCGTTAGCTAGCGAGATGCTCATATTTACATGCACCAACAAAACTATTTGTATAGAAAATAATACTTTTAATCATATATTTACACACTAGCTTAAATGCCCGTGTAAATACACGGGTAATTATAAAATTGTTATTTTATATATAATTGTTTTGTACCGACGAAAGAAAAACTCAATATCAGACTTTCTCGAAAGCTAAATGAATTTTATATTAAAGTTAGTTGACAATAAAAGTACTTGAATATTTATTCCTAAATACGATAAGATGATGTATCATATAATAATGATAGATGATGATAAAGAACTTGAATATTTATTACTAAATTAATGTAGTGGATTAAAAGTTTGAATTAGATAATAATTCTAACACAAATTAAATAATAATATGTAATGAATATTTATTCTTAAAAGTTTGAATATTTATTAATGTTCGATTTTAAATCTTTTTTTAGTTTGTACGTAAATATTTTAACATTTATTTTAAAATTTAAATAATATTTTTTTACTAAATATTGTGTAGTGAATATTTATTCCTAAAAGTTTGAATATTTATTGATGTGCGAGTTTAATTTTTTTTAATTTGTACATAAATTTTTTAATATTTATTTTAAAATTTAAACAATATTTTTTTACTAACTATCTTATCTCCTATTAAAATTAAATTTTAAAAATTAAGTTTTCAACTTTGACTACTAAAATGAATGGATATGATTTAATTTTGATTAAATAAATGGTCAAGATCTTCTTATTAAATTGATAAAGGTTATTCTTTTATTTATATTAAAAGATTAGTTTACTGTTGTGAATACAATGAGAATTGAACAAGAAATTAAAGAGAGTGGAGATGAATAAATAATATATATTATATACTAGATAATCCTTTATTTATAGGTGTACAATGGATAAGTATTTAAGACTTAGAATCTCATGTAGTACATTTCTAATAATACGTATCTATCTAATGTTAGGAAATAAGGACATCGACTATAATTATCGGTAACACTCTTCCTTATATGTCCATTAAAAGTATTGTTTCGTTAAAATCTTACTAAATAAAACCTAATGGGAGAAAAGCCTAATGAAGGACAAACTGTATAAATACCTGAATACGTTTGGAGATGTTACCTCATTAAAAACCTTGTAGAAAAACTCACCGGGACAAAACCATGACGAAGGGAAAAAATTGCAATGCGTATTTTCTCTCATAAATGATAACATCACTTTTGTGTTCTTTAAATCGGCGCAATTCCAAATCTTGAACTAGCTTCTCAAATGTCAAGGTCGGAACTTTCTTGGTAGATAAATCAATTACGTCATTGTTTAGATGAACTTTTTGAATGTATTGTGTTTCTTAGTGAACAAGTACACTTATTTTCTTTACAGAACGCCATTAATTGTGGTATCATCAATTGTAAAGACATATTTAGCTTTAGAATGATTTGTATATAGATCTGACATATATCATGCATTTACAAAAATTAACAAAACTTGTTTTACTATTTCGTAAAAGATAAGCAAGTGTTATTGATACCTTAAATGTATTGAAATATTTACTTTATTTCATTGCAATGTCTTTTCATAGAACACAAATTATATCTTGCAAATAAATTTAGTAAAAATGACATATCACGTTGTGTATAACCCGCAAGAATCATAAATGTCCCGCAATCAAGTAACTTTTAGAATTGAGTATATCCTCACCCTTTGAAGTTAGAAAAACGATCATGTACGTTCAATATCAAGTTACTCTCGATCATTTAAGTGGTGTAATTATCGGCATAGAATATCTTAAACACATTTTCTATATACTCTTCTTAGTGAACAAGGATCTCATTCTTAAGGTGTTCGATTTGTAACTCAAGATAAAATTTTGTCTTTCCAAGAGCCTTTATTTCAAATAGTTTTTTCAACTATTCGATTGTCTTTAGAACCTCACCACAAATTCCACTTACATTTCAATCATCAACATAGATGACAATTATAACATATTAAGATCCAAATCTTTTTGTAAAAATGCATGGTCAAATATAACCATCTTTATAACATTCTTTCAATAGATACTCAATAAGGTGATTATACCATATACTAAAGCTGACAATTCAGGTCGTATTCGGGTAAAATGGGTCGTGACTCTTTCGTGTTGACCATTTTCCTGTCGACCCAAGTTAATTTCGTGTTAGGTTCGGTTTGTGTCGCTTTAATTCATGTTCAGTTTGGGTCGTGCTTCATGTCAACCTATTTTAAAATTTTCGGGCTGGGTTTCATATTGACCCAACATTCAAAAAAATTGTTTCATATAAAGTTGACTTTAAAATACATGAGATTGACTTCAAAAACCAGATTTTCATGTCAGGTTCGAGTCTCGAGCCACCCCATTTTACTGGTCGGGTATCGGCTCTAAAAAGTAAGCTGCAAAATTCATAAATGGAATTTAAAATTTGATATTTGAGGATTTTAATTTAATTTGAGTGTAACTTTTAGGATCAAACTTTAACACGTTTTAAACTTACCACCTTCACTTAGATTTTTATATAATTTTATATTTAATTAATACCTTTTTATTTAACAAAATCGAGTAAATATGTTTTACCTAAACCTGACCCATCTTTTTTCATGTCATGTTCGTGTTGAACCATTTTTTACCCATTTTAGTTTCGTGTCAGGTTCGTGTCAACCCATTTCATGTTCGGTTTAGGTCGGGTTTCGGGTTTGTGTGTCAGGTTACGATCCTTACTATAGACGTTCATATTGTTTTAACCCATATAATTACTTTAATTCAATCCAATACTGTTGTTCTCGAGAACTTTTCTTATTATCTTCATGCATTTTAAACAAAAATATTAAATATATGCTTAAACACTTTTTACCTTAAACGACTGAATATATAAAATGAGGCGATGAAGGTGTGGTAAAACAAAATGAGATCACCATATTCTTTTAACAACCTGTGTGTTTTTTTTAAAAGAATTCTCTATCAAAAATCAATAAATGGGATTAGACGGAAAAGTCAAAATCATATGCTAAGTTTGCATCAAAAGTCAAAATTAGAGAAATTAAGGGTTTTATTGGTTGAATTGGAGATAATTAAGGAAAGTGGAATTTGAAATTTTTGTCTTTTAACTAAGAGTTTTTTTTACTAATAAAAATGTTTAAAATATTATATTTTAATTTTGTGTCATGTTATGTTAAAATTTACATCAAAACGCAGATAGAAATAAGGCGATCATAAATATATAATTATATTTATACTAATTATTATACATTAAAAGTTATAAAAGGAAAACTATAAACATATCCAATATTTAAATACAATTAAGGATATAATATATAAATTAAAATAAAATACATAAAACAAATTATAAATTCTAACGAATATATAAATCAGCTCATTAGCTCATAATAATATTGTCAAACATAGATAAAAATGGTACAGTCATAAATATATATAATTATATTTATACCAATCATTATAAGTTAAAAGTTATAAAAGAAAACCTATATACATATACAATTAAATATTTCAGGATCTTAAGGATTATTTTAAAATATAATTAATCATAATTTCTCATTGTTATTACATAAGATCCAAATTATAAATTAATACTAACGAATATTGTCTCAGAATTTGGATTCACTCCCATAACCTTTTTATTTAGACATGCAAGACTTTGGGCCGATTAATCACATAATAACAATGTGTTTATAAGAACTATCACAATTTAACAATATTTTATTATGAAATCCATGTTAGCGAAAAATAGATCAACAGTTTAACATTGTATGATTGTGTCAACGAATTTAGGGATTTATAAACATAAATTACATCATAAAAACATATTATACATCACTAATTGGTTGTAGATAGTTACTTTCATATATCCTAAATCAAAAATACTTCGTAGATTGGGATTGCTTATTTAGTGATTTATAAACATAAATATTAACCATAAATATAATCACTGGTGTAGAGTTTTATAAAGAAGATAAGCAAAAAAATACCTATTTGAAAAATATTATGTGTCATTATGTTTTGATTTGCACAAAATCAAAAATAGTAACTTACTTTCTTTAATGGTTATGAAATAGCTTTTTTTTAATATTAAAAAAATATTATTTTTTAAATTTGTATTAGATTACGGTAAAATTTAAATCAAAACGTAGATAAATATGAGCCGATCATAAATATATAATTATATTTATACCAATCTTTATACATTAAAAGTTACAAAAGAAAAACTACAAAATACACAATTAAATACATTTTAAACATAAATATATAATTTATACAAACACCCCTTATATATTTTCATATAGCCCCTTATAGTTTATACAAATACCCCTTGAAGCAATTCCGTAAATGACGCTAATGTCAAAACTAGGTGTTAAATTGCATAAAAGTTAAAATTAAGGTGAAATTAAGGGTTTTGATCGGTTGAATTAGAGATAATTAAGAAAGGGTGAATTTGATTTTTTTTTTTTTGTTTGCTTTAATATAGAGTAAGGACTGTTTATTTGTTGCTGAATGTTAAATCGTTCAGTATTCAACGTGTTTCATTGCCGCTTATAAATGAAAACTGTGATGAATGAAATAGAAGAACCGTGCTGAATCATTCCACCTTAAAGTACATTCTGAATCATTAAGCACTAAGTATTTTACTATAATACCCTTTCGTTCACACGTTGCCTTGCTAAACAATTATATCTTATCTTATAATCTTATCTTATAATATAATAAATCACTATATGGTTTAAATAGTAATTTGCATCATTCAGATTGTTTGTTAAGAACTCTTATCAAACATCAAATCACATTCGGCTTTTAAATTATTCAGACTATAAAATCATTTATTACTTAATCATTTTGTTTTAACAAACAACCTCTAAAACTATTATCATGATGCCAATTCTTTTCGCATCGGATGCTTATTAACCGAGTACTTGACAAAAGTTTTGATTAGTTAAACTTGAGATAATTAAAAAAACAATTTAATTTTTTTACTTTAATATAGAGTAAGATTATTATCAGGTCAACCGGTTGATGCCAATTCTTTTCGCATTGTATGCTTATCTGAGTTCCTAACAAGCAGGCCCGGCTCAGAGGCAGGGCAACCAGGGCGGTGACCTAGGGCCCGTTAATTGTAGGGGCCCATTTCAAATATATAGTCTATATATATATGTAAGTTCAGTAATTTTAAAAGATATAAAGACATGAAGCCCAAAAGTAAGAGGAAGCCCAAGGGACAAGGGCTCAAGGCCCGGCGCTTTCTTTAATTCTTTGACTCTCGATTAAGGGAACTAAGGAATAGGGAAATGGCAGCTCATACCCTCGTGAAGATCAAACGCTCGGTGGAACTTGGAAGACGGGAAGTAAAACGACAGCTCATTCCTTCGTGAAGATCAAATGACTCGGTGGAACTTGGAAGACGGGATGTAACCCTGCCATCCACCTCGACCAGACCATTCGACTTTGGATTTTCGTGAAGATCAAATGACTCGGTGCCTCTTCATTCTTCACCTACCTAGACCATTCGATTTTGGATTTTCGATCTCCACTAGTCCAGTCTCGAACTCTCAATTTCACTCACAAGTCTCAATTGCTCCTTCTGTCCTTCATTCTTCAACCCTAGTTCTCGTCTTCTCGAATTGAAAATCTGAAATCAATGTAGTTCTCGTCTTCTCCAACTTGAGACCTGAATATTGACTAAGGCCTCACATCACACTATCACATATCGAAGTTGGGACTTGATTGTTGGTATAATCGCTATTTTCAGGTATGCACTCCTTAACCCTTGTTGTTTATTTTTATTTCACTATTTGATACTTTGAATACTTGAATCTTTGATATTTTGATTTCTATTTACTATTTGGTAATTTGCATAGTTGCATTGTGAATCTTTCGAATCTGTGATACTTCATGCTTTGTTGCCAATGGATTGTGAATCTGTGATACTTTATTAGTTTCATAGTTTGTTACATTGTACTTATGTGATATTTTGTTACTATTTTGTAATTGAATTTGCATTTGATTTAGTACCTCTGGTTTAGTGTGGTGAATTTGATTCCTAGTTCACACTAGAGTATAAAAACCAAGTAACCAACATTTACATTATCCTTGCATGGAGGGTTATTGACTTATTGCAAAAGGTTTTATTTGTTTTTATGTGCTTTCATGTGTGTAAGTTCTTGAGCTACACTAACATGAATGGAAATTAAGTTGATTTGAATGATAGTAACATGAATGATATGAAGTTGATCTAAATGATGAAGAGAAATAAAGTTAATTTGAATGATACTAGAATAAATGAAAATGAAGTTATTTTTATTTTATTTTTACTTCAAAGGGCCCCTTATAAATTCTCGTCTGGGACCCAAAAATTAGTTGAACCCTGCTAACAAGTTGAATTCATGTAAAAAAATAATGAGTTTTTAATACACATAAGTGTAAGTTTATGTAGACATACACCATACACGTGCATATCTATGGGTGAACAAATTTAACACTAATTATCGCTAATTCAAATGTGAAGTTTTCCTAAAAAAAGGTAATCAATTATGACGGGTAAACTTCAAGTCATGCTTTATACTTGAATTAGATTTAAAGTCAAATGTAAAACTATAGATTGGGTCATGTGATATTATAACCCAACTATTTTTTTTTATTTTGTATTTTGTCTAGAGTAATGATTATGTCGAAGTTCTTTGTCTCTGGGTCTTTTTCTTGCTATTCAAAATAAAAAATAAAAAATCTAAATACCTTTACTTTGGGTTGTTTTTGGCCGCACACCTTGAAAATGATGAGAGTACCGTAGTATAATTAAATACTATAACACAATTCAACTTAATTTCCAAATTGGGTATGAAAGATGAGCGTTTTATTCAACTTATGGAGTTCGTTATGATGCATGTGAATCTTTAATTGAGAGCCCACTTTGGACGGTATGCTCATACTTAGCGCCCAAAAGCCTCTTTCATCAATATTATACAAAACGAAAAAGCAACGTACGTGTGACGTGTCTATAGCATATGTCTTATTTCTTGTAACACCTCAAAATAAGTTTTTATTTAAATTATTATATTATTTATTTAGGAATTTTAAAGTCTTATTGTAGATATAACTTTATGAAAATTGTAAATACTTAAATGCTATGTGGATAGTGTGATTAAATAATCAAAGGATTTAACTTGCCCATTTTCCAATTAGTTATTTATATATATATATATATATATATATATATATATATATATATATATATATATATAAGATGGTATTGTGGCAAAACCATGAGGATAGCACGCAACTTGAAGGGTCGATATTACAAATTGACCAAAC
This sequence comes from Dittrichia graveolens, assembly GCA_038502395.1. NCBI lineage: Eukaryota > Viridiplantae > Streptophyta > Magnoliopsida > Asterales > Asteraceae > Dittrichia > Dittrichia graveolens. The sequence goes on along the minus strand of JARJIL010000002.1, from coordinate 7,373,512 downwards.
TTACCTAAGTTTATAAGAGTTTTGATAACTTTGAAAGTCAAAATTATGTATTTGTTGTCTGGAAAAGTTGAGAAGAAGGATGCAAGAGAATTGAACATGGTTTTCAGAATCGGTCGGTTAAATCGGGAACCGGCATCAAAACTATCTCAAAATAACCAATTAAACCTTTGGGTATTGAACTAATACAAACCTTATGAACCGGGAGGTTGAACTAGGGATGTCAATGCGAATTTGGTCATATTCACATCCATATCCATGTCTATATCCATTTAAAATTATTTCATCCGTCCACAGTGATGGACCCAAGGCAAGGGTTGTGGTGGCACGGGACATCATCCAATTTTGTTGTGTAGTGTAAATTTCGATCTCGCGTAGTGTAAATTTTGATTTTTTTGAGATGGTGCTACCATCCATTTCAAATCCTAAGTCCAGTGCTACCATCAATTTCAAATCATGGGTCCGCCCTTGTTCGTCCATATCCATATCCGTCGGATTAGACGGGTAAATGAATATTCATTGGATATCGAAATAACTCTTTTTCTCAAAGAAAATATCATAGATTTACATATCAATTATGATTTTTATTGACATAAATACATAGTTTCTTTATTAAAAAAATAATACAAATCAAAATATAATTTAATATAACTACAATCAAAGCGAAAAACATACTTTGTAATTATATAATATTATAATTTTGAATATATATATGGTGAGGTTATATATAGAACATTGTTTATTCATAGAACCTAAAGAACAAACCTGGTGATGACACGTGACATTAAGAGTAAGGGTAAAACTGGAAAAAGAATTATAAATTATACTCATTCTTCTCTTCCTCATTCAACCTCCAAACTTCCATTTTAAAAAAAAAATCTACTAAACATCCAAATAGTCATAATAAATTCATGTTTAAGAATTTTAGCAAAAAAAATGTACCATTAGATTCAGTTTTTTATCTTCTTTAATTCAATACCAGGATTGAAATGTTTTCTAATTCTTTTTATTTATGAAAATGCAAAATTTTTGACGAAAATGCAAAATGCTCCCGAAAATGAAAAACAGATAACAAAAATGCAAATTGTTTAACGAAAATGTAAAAGGCAAAAGGCAACCGACATAAAAGATGATAACAAAAATGTAAATAACCGAAAATGCAAACAATATTAAGTCATTAACATGCAAATAACCTAATGATTTGCATTTTGGTTATCAGTTGAGCTAGAAAGGAAATTTGTGGTTACCAAAATAGAATTTCATATTTGCCCTCAATTATGCAGTTACCTCATATAGTTTTCATATAATTTACAAAATTGTCACCTTCAAATCTCAACCATTAATTTAGATGATCAAATGGTGCAGATTTGTTCTTTAGGTTCTATGATTAAGACTAGGTTTTATATTGATCCTATTTATATATATATAAATATCTGCAATATTATATTTATATATAAATGTTAAAAATATACTAAATATATAGATTTATAAACATAATTATATAAAAATTAATTTAGGAAAGTAAAATTTCGGGTTAATGGATTTATCCATAGATGAATAATCGTCATCCATATCCGCTCCATATCCAATATTCATCCATTTAACTCTGTCCATATCCACTAATGATGGATCGGATCGGATGGATGATCATCGGATCGAATAACCTTTGTCATCCCTAGGTTGAATCGGGAACCGGATCGCTTTTGAGCCGCCTTAAACCGTTTTTTTCCTTTGTTCTTCATGGCCCAGTAACCCATTATAGGATTTTACTTTTTAAGTTTTTATCGTTTTCACCTTTTCTTTTCATGAAGGCATGAGCACTTCAATATTCAAAGAGTCAAAGGTCTCGATCTCGGTTTTTCTTGCTCCTCGATCAATCAGGCTACTGTCGAGACTCCAATTATTTGATGTAAGGTGTTCTATTTGTGTTTATTTTGTTACTAGATTGAGTGATTTTACAATTGAAGGATATACTCAAGTTGAAGCTAAATTTGGTGAAAGATTAACCCCATCGAGTGTTATGATATTTTTTTAACCCCAAATAAATGTAATTTTGGAGATTTAGTAATTTTTGGAAGATTAGTTTTCTAGACAAATTCTAAAAACATCTTGGTGATGTTTTTTAGCTTGCTCAAAATTCTGATTTTGATTAATTAAATCATGACTAATCTGATATTTAGTTGTATGATAGTTATTTGTTAATGGGTCAAATTAGGTTTGTTATGCAAATTGATCAAATGATGATCATTTAGTGTATTTCTTGTTGTTTTTGTTGCTATAGTTTGTTTACTAAGTGTTGGATACACTTTGGCAACAATTGGTATGACATATGGATGGATTTGAAGCTATTCAAATCGAATAGACCAGCTGTCCAAAAACCAAACACGGTCGTGTCTAAGAGCCCGTGCCAAATCGAGCACATATCGTGTTAGGCCCTAGAAGGCACAAGCCATGTCGGTTGGGCACACCCATGCTGTAAAATTTGAATACAAGTGTCTCTTGTGGGACTCGGCCGTCTAGGGTAAGGTTATGACATATGGAGTTGTACAACTTATATCAGCGTGTAGGTGGTTGTGTGGATAGACACGGGTGTGTCCTCACCCGTGTCAGAGGCAATGTCATAAGCAATTTGAGTGGCAGCTTGGATGATTGATCTGAATTAGATGTAATATGATTGTAGTTGATCGGTCATTGAGTTATTTTTTCCTAGATATATCTTTGGACAGTTGAGTTACACCTTACTTTGCAATTGAGGTGAGTTACACAATCCCTTCTTAATATCATGTGATGCTTATGTGCATATTTCTGTGCTATGTATATGATATTTGATGTGATGATAACCGATGTGGCACCCCCTTAATTAGTCCTTTATGACTAACCAATTTATCATCAAGGCGGATGTGGCACTCGTAGTCTTATGAATATTACGGAAAGATGTGACATATGTGGATGATTAGACGAAATACATGTATACAAATTTGTACATACATTGTGTGTAGGGTGGCATTGTAAGCTCACTAAGCATATTGCCTATAGTGTCATGATTTATTCCTTTTCAGGAATGGATAGAGGAAAGTCTCCATCTTGCTGATATCTTCACGCTTTAGCATGAAACACTTTTGATAAAAGAAAACTATTTTGATTTGATGCTTGTATTTTTGAAAATCATATTATACTTAATCACATCATGTGAAACAAGGATTCAAGTTATATTTATATGAATGTATTTTATGGTTATATGTTTTATGTAATAAAAATTGGTGACTACGTTTCTTTACTACCTATCAATATTATAAATTAATAATCTGGTCAAAGATAATTTGTAATTCTAGTTATTATTTTCTTTTTCATTCCTTGTTTCCGAATTTATATATATAAATAGCAATATTCATCAAGTTCACATTTGTGTTTGACCTCGGCACTCGGCAGCAGCATTTGTGCGGTGTCAATCTACAACATTTGACCTTTTCCGGCCACCATAGCCTTATCGATGTCTACCTCGGGCACTGTTCCCACTTTCCTTCATCTAATCTTTGCAGCAACATTTCTAATCGAAAACATGACAGTAGATCCATTTAGGGTTATGAAGATAAGGGGTTCTTGAGCAGACGCTTTTAGGTGTGATCAATTGTTTCTGTGATTTCTCGTTAATATTGTGCCTCGATTGCTTGTACTCTCCATCCACGTATTTGTGTTTTTCAAGATCATATGCATAATATTTGTCCAAAGTAAGTTTTTAGCTTAAATACACACGCTTTATATGTTGGGATGAATATCTTAGATTTCAAGTTCATATATCGATTTGAGTTTTAATTTGTTCACTTAGTTCACATATTTTCTAGTTTGGTTTTGGTTTGATCGAGATGCAAACAAGAATTTTTATATGATAGATTTGTGTTCATTTGGACTCGACATACACTTAATATATGTTAAGATTATTAAACTTATGCATATGTATCAATTACTTGCATTAGCATTTGACATGCGCGAACCACTACATACTTTAATATAAATAATTTAGAGTACACATCGTGTTTTAAAAGTGATTTAACCTTAGAAGTAGACTACACGCGTGATAAGTATATATCACATATCTGTATATAGTATAGCTTGTTTGGTAAGACCGAGAATCGAATTCTAGGAATGAAGGCTCATAATAATCAACCTTCACTATTATCTAGTCGACAACAAGGCAAGAACATAAATAAACTAAAGACTACAACTAAACAACAAAACGCAAAGAAAGAAATAAATCACAGAAGCAATGCAATAGGAGGGAATTCAAAGCACGAAGGTACTCATTCGGATTAGATATAATATAGTAAAATGTTTTAAAATACGTAATCACATGGCACGACTATGTTGACTTATTAAGTACAGAAGATACGAAGTATAAATGTTTCGATTAGTAATTCATCTATAGATACAACGAATTACACCAAACACATAAGCATAACCTCTTGATGCACAAGGCTTTTAAACTGGAAAATAATACTAAATGCCCAATCATAAGTGAAGATAAGATATACAAGACTCAATCCGTGATTAGCCAAATCATAAGCATAATCTCTTGATGATTCAAACAACACACCTTAACACAAATGAGCATAACTTCTCATAGCATAAGGACATATACTTGGTTTAATATCCAAAATCCCAAACCATCATTCACGAACCTCATGTCATGCCATAAATGCACATACCAAGTCTAATCACACCAAGATCCACCAACCTAATGTCAATCTTGACATAATGAAACATGTTTAAATATACATACACTTGAATATAAGCATTTCACACATAAAGTCAACCTGACATAGATGTACAAAACACTCACATTGGCTGGAAATAACATCAATAACATCAAATATACATGTCATTGAATCAAAATATCATACCATCCAACTCAACAAAAGTCAAACCATCATAAATACATAATACAAATAACTAAAGCATGTCTAATCCAAATGAATCAAAGTATTCAACACATAGTTCCTAAAAACATACCCAAATCATACAAACAATCGGATTCAACATAATCAAAAATGAGATTATACCAAACCCAATATAGGTGTAAAATGAGATGTACAATGAGTTACGCACTCCCTTCTAAGCTTGAATAACCACCTAATGCACCAAAGATCAAGGAACCATAATTCTTCGATGAAATCAGGCTCCATGAGTGCTCTAGACGAGAGAAACGTAGAAAAAGTCAAAGTGCCATGTTCTGTGACTAAGATTCTGTCTCAAATTGCAGAATTGTGAATAACCGGTCGTGTAGGTAAACACGACCCGTGTTGACCAAAGTTGACCATAGTCGTATAGCATGTACACAGGGAAGGCGGAGTATAATGTACACGGCCACTTACACGGGCCGTGTTCCAGGCTGTGTAGGCCTACATGGCCATGTAGCAGAGTGTGTTGGCTGCCGGTTCTCGCTAGGCTTGACATTTTTACGGATTTTCATCATTTTTACTTTATTTAGCATTGATTCATCATCATGAGCGTACAAAACATATTTACAAGAAATTAGCCATCGTCGAGTAAATTTGCTAATAATGGTGCCAAAATGCACGAAAGCTAGTATAATAAATATGTATAATTCAGTACATATCCGCATCTAAATTGTTGCATCCAAACATAATGCATATATATGTATTATGTATGATTTTTCATACTTTGTGATTCTATCCCATTTTTAAGTCATGTAAGACCTTTAAGTTTAATCGACATCTAACTTTGTCTTCGGTCATTGTGTTTTATTTGATCCGATATACTACTTGGTTGATTTGGTCTACTAAAATAATCGATAATGGGTTGCACTTTGCATTCATATTATTAGGGTTATTATTTTTTTAGTGTCACAAGACATTGTGTGTAGTACATGTAATAAGTTTTAGGTGTTTAAAGTTGATCATATAGAATATTGCGACACAAATATGCATTCTAAACCTATCATATCAGCATTATATATTTTGAACAACTTAAAAAAAGTGATGCACTTGTACATCTCAAGCTTTCTAACTTGAAAATCATCTTTAAATAAAATAACGTTCAATTATGAGTTGCACATATGTATCCTAAGTAATTGATTGTACAAATTTAGATATTTTGAACAAATCAAAATAAGTCGATGCAAATGTTCATCTCAAATTAATGAGCGTTAAACTATATAAGCAATCAACTATAAGTTGCACACATGCGTATCAAGTGGATCGTATTAGCTTATTTTAACAACTTTTAACGTGTTGATGGTTATATGCATCTCAAGTTGATCAGGTTTAAACAAATAAGCAATAAATAGTGAGTTACACATCTGCATCCCAAGATAATCATATGAACTTTGAACAACTTTAAACAAGTTAACGTTGATGCATTGTTTTAAACAAATTTAGCTATGAGTTGCGCATATGTATTACAAATAATCACATAAAATCACCCACCAACATGCCATAAATTAATTTCAACATATTTATTAAACAATAAAATCTTTTCTCTAACTTATATATTCAGAATCCTTACGCGAACATATTTCTCTTCTTAATTATCTAATTCTGAATAAAAATACCATATTTACGTTTTAGAAACTTACTAGTACCACTAAACATTTCTATCATCAAAACATTGTTATTTAATTCACATATATATTTCTCTTCTTATCTAATACACTTGAAAAACAATCATAAAGTTCTAAAAATATATAGTTAATTATTCTTATTATATTTCTATCTTTTTGAAAAGAAAATATTGATATGGGACGATATCTCTCAAATAATTCGACTCATAGGCGAGCTACGCTACTCGATATATAAGAAAGAGTCGGCGCTTTGACCATGAGAAATTTCTTTGCGTCTGATAGTAAGCACTTTGATCAGAACAGAAAAGAGGAAATTAATTCTTAGTGAGGCATGATATCATGAATTACAATAAATTTTGCTATTCTATAATGGTTTGAAAGTTGCCCTTAGGCAGTAATTAAATTGACTCAATTATTTTAAGGGTCTTTAAGAAGACCATGAAGGAAGCATATGATGTGTGGGCAGAAAGTTATACGAGTTCATACCTCAAGTGGGGAAGAACTATCTATATGTGGTGATATCAGAAAGGGAAAATCATGTGTGTGTTCGGTGTCTAAAGCCTTAAAGTATCTACAGCATGGGTATACAGCTTTCTTAGCTTATGTGATAGATTCGAAACTAGAAAAGAAATAGACGAGCTTAGATGATGTAAGGGTAGTATGTGAGTACCCTGATGTTTTTCCTGAAGACTTACCGGGTGTGCCACCAGACAGACAAGTTGAGTTCAGAATTGATTTAGCACCGGGAGCTTCACCAGTTGCCAAAGCTCCATATAGACTTGCTCCACCAGAGATGCAAGAATTGATGAAACAACTTCACCTGCTAGATAGAGGGTTTATTAGACCCAATAGCTCTCCATAGGGTGCTCCAATATTGTTCGTTAAAAAGAAGGATGGTACCTTTCGTATGTGCATTGATTATCGTGAACTTAATAAGGTGACCATCAAGAACAAATATCCTTTACCCAGAATATCAGTTAAAAATCACAAAGGAAGATATTCCTAAAACCGCGTTCAGAACCCGATACGGACACTTTGAGTTCGTGGTGATGCCGTTTGGTCTTACGAATGCACCAGCAGCATTTATGGATCTGATGAACAGAGTTTGCAAATCAATGTTAGATAAATCGGTGATTGTGTTTATTGACGATATACTGATTTATTCGAGGAATCCAGTGGATCATGAAAGACATCTCAGAGAAGTTTTGGAAACCTTGAGAAGAGAACGGTTATATGCCGAATTCTCTAAATGTAAATTTTGGATTCAAGAAGTGCAATTTCTGGGTCATCTAATTAATCAAGATGGAATTAAAGTGGATCCTGTGAAAGTAGATGTCGTGATGAAATGGGAACCACCAAAGAACCCTACTGAAGTCCGGAGTTTTCTGGGATTGGCAGGCTATTACAGGAGATTTATTCAAAAAATTTCCAAAACTAATGTTCCTTTAACTCAGTTGACTAAAAAGAATGCTAAATTTGTTTGGGGTAGTGAACAACAATCTGCTTTCTCAACTCTTAAGAAGAAGTTATGTGAGGCACCAGTTCTTGCCTTACCTGATGGGATTGAAGATATGGTAGTATTCTGTGATGCTTCATATCGTGGATTAGGTTGTGTATTGATACAGAAAGGTAGAGTCATTGTTTATGCTTCACGGCAGTTGAAGTCACATGAAAGTAATTACCCAACTCATGATTTGGAGTTAGTAGCAGTAGTCTTTGCACTCAAGATATGAAGGCATTATTTGAAGGTATTCATTTGGCAAAATCAAGTAGCAACGGAAGCAAAGTACATAACAAAAATCGATTCCAAACAATGAATACTTCCCATGGACCAAAATCTAACAATGGAGTTGCAACTAAAATATATATAAACAAGATGAGAAGAAAGGCTATACCTCAATGGTGCAAAACACAAAGTAACCTTCCTAGTCAAGTGGCTTAGAGTCCAACAAAGAACTCCTCCAATGAAGTCCACCCCAAGCTTTCTTGATTCCCAAGTGCTAGCAAGTTGATGTATGACCACCAAAACAACAATCAAGTATGTGTATGTTTGCTTCTTGTGTTCAAGAACACCAAGAACAAGAGAGAGAGAGTTCAAGTGTCAACCAAGGGACCAAGGCATAGCCAAAAGCCTCTACAAGAGCAGATAACTCGTGGTCTCTTTGTCTACCATCATTATTAGAAGTTAACCCCATTAAACCAAGTGTTTAAGGCTGTTAATTCTGTTGTTACAGCGAACGTACACGGCCCGTGTAGATCTACACGGCCGTGTAGGCCCAAAGTCCACGGCCCCAATTGGGCTAAGACGGCCCGTGTCTAACAGGCACTATACGGCCCGTGTAGGCCCAAACTACACGACCTTGGATTGGGCCAATACGCCCCGTGTACGTTGGACTGGATACGGTCCGTGTTCAGGAACACGGCCCGTGTACCACCCTGCCAAAACCCATTTTGGCCTTTTCCTCTCTATTGCTTGATCGTGTTGCCGGAATCAATACTTGGTGTGTGACCCAATAGGCCTACACCTCATCGGTAGTGTCATTAACTCGTTCGTGTCAGCGGGCATATTCCAACATTATTTGGATGGTGTGAGATTCACTATTTATACAGATCATGAAAGTTTGAAGTATTTTAAAGACCAGAAGAATCTCAACATGAGATAGAGGCGTTGGCTAGAATTGTTAAAAGATTATGATTGTGATATACTCTATCATCCAGGAAAAGCAAATGTGGTAGTTGATGCCTTAAGCAGGAAATCAGGAACTGTGCTTGTGAAGAACCAATCTTTAAAAATGACTGTTACAACGCCTATTATCGATGTTATACGAAAGGCTCAGTTAGAAGCAATCAAAAGTGAAAATCATAACTCTGAGCGAGTTAAGGGGCAGGTAGCAGATTTTATTGAAGACAGTCGTGATGTATGGACCCGTTATGATCGTATATGGGTGTCAGCTTATGGTGATACACGTCAAATACTTCTTAATGAAGGTCATAAGTCCAGATTCTCTATTCATCCAGGGGCTACTAAAATGTATAAAGATCTAAAGATTGATTATTGGTTGCCAGGCATGAAACTGTTGGGGTTTGTTCGGTTTTTCAAAATATATTTTAGCAACGGAAGCATGAACAACAATTTTAAACTTTTTAAAACTCCCCACCAATGATCCATATGCAAGCCTTAAGAAACAAAACAACCATAGGGTGTTTAGAACTACAACCTTTGTAGCGTGAGTAAACCGTTGATGAAGTGGTTGATCTATGAGAAGCCAAGAGAAGACTTCCTCCAAGGTATCCACAAATCAATGAGTCCAACACCTTTGAGATGCTAGTCTCTCCAACCCTTGAAATTCAAGCAAGCAAGCAACAACCTCTTGTTCTTCTTCTTGAACTTGCTATGTATGTATATGAGTATGTATTCTAGCACCACACTTTGCTCACTTGAAGAACACCAATACAAGAATGTAGAGATGTTTTCAAAGCTTCAAGAATACTTAGAACCTTTCTAAGAACTCAAGGAAAGGTGGTAGCATAAACTTGTTAGAACAAAGAACCATGCATGTACTAAATAAGATCAAGAAGTGAAGCAACAAGAGGGAGGCCCCCTTTGGCTCCCATTTTCGGCCGAAAATGGGTGAGGGGGGAGGGTCCCCTCTTGTCTTCCTTCCATGCTTGTACATCTAGTCCATGCCTTGGTCCATTCCAATCAAGAAGCAATACATGGCCCCTTTGAAGGATTAATGTGTGAATTTCTAGTTTTCTTTCAATTTATATAAAAGAGTATACTAGATATGTCATACTAAGTATAAAATACATCTACATGTATTTTATATACATACTTGATTGTTACTAGTAACTCTTTACTTGTAACAAAGATATACATACATTTATATAATTGTTACTAGTAACAATTTACTTGTAACAAATATATATTTATACATATATATATATACATATATAAAATCATATGTTTATATTTATGTATTTCATATGCATTATCTTGTATCAATATACAAGAGTGATATTATTATTTCACATAAATAACAATATGCAACAATGCATATATACTTATATATATATATATAACGAGTTGGAAACATATTTAAATCATATTCAAATATGTAATTGGTGTCCATTGATTGTAAATGTGTGACCCTATGGGTTTATTTATTATCAGTAATATCGTATTAATTTGTGTCTTGTGCACATAGAACCAACAGAAACATGATGTAGCAAAATATGTAGAAAGATGCCTTACTTGCTTACAAGTGAAAGTTGAACATCAGAAACCTCATTGGAAGTTGCAACCATTAGAAATTCCAGTCTGGAAATGGGAAAACATTACTATGGACCTGATTACCAAATTACCCAGGACCCCACGTGGTCATGATGCTATATGGGTGATTGTAGACAGGTTAACTAAAAGTGCTCATTTTATTCCCATCAAGGAGACTTATCCTTCGGAAAGATTGGCAGATGTTTATGTAAAAAAGATTGTGACTCGCCATGGTGTACCAGTTTCTATTGTGTCAGACATGGATACCAGATTTACTTCTAGATTCTGGAGCAAATTTCATGGGGATCTTGGAACTAGATTACATCTCAGCACAGCATATCATCCTCAGACTGATGGCCAAAGTGAAAGAATTATTCAAACTTTGGAGTATATGCTGCGGGCATGTGTTATTGATTTCGGAGGAAGCTGGGATTCCTATTTTCCATTAGCAGAGTTTTCATATAATAACAACTATCATTCCAGTATAGGGATGCCCCCGTATGAAATGATTTATGGTAGAAAGTGCAGAACTCATGTATGCTAGGGTGAAGTGGGTCAGAAAGAGTTAGGGAGCACAGAAGTGGTTCAACGAACGATTGAATAGATTCAGATCATAAGAGATAGATTGTTAACTGCCCAAAGTAGACAGAAGAGTTATGCAGATAGACGCAGATCACCATTTGAGTTCCAGGTGGGAGACTATGTATTGTTGAAAGTGTCGCCGTGGAAAGGCGTAATCAGGTTCAGAAAGAGAGGGAAACTCGGTCCAAGGTTTATTGGACCTTTCAAAATCGCTGCACGTGTGGGAACGGTTGCTTACAGATTAGAGTTACCAGATGAATTGTCTCAGATTCATAACACCTTCCATGTATCGCATCTCAGAAAATGTTTAGCAGACGAATCTACAATTGTACCATTGGAAGATGTTACTATCGATGATAAACTGAACTACGTGGAGTAACCTATAGCTATATTGGAAGGAAAGATCAAGACTCTACGTAACAAACAGATTGGATTGGTCAAAGTCCAATGGAAGCATAGGAAAGGCTCAGACTTTACTTGGGAGCCTGAACAGGAGATGATGCATAGCTATCCAGAACTCTTCAACAGTTGATTTCGAGGACGAAATCATTTCAAGTGGGGAAGAGTTATAACACCCCAGGTTCGAAGTTTCTAAATTAATAATTTAATAGGAGGTGTTATAATTTTATACAAGTTGCCCTTATGAGATTAGATATGTTTATAAAACTAGAGGGACTTAAAATGTCAAATTATATGTTACTTAAGTTCAGGGACTATTTATGTAATTAACCAATACTTATAGATATACATATGGTTGTTCTTCAAGTAACCAACTTACAACATACACACTTGCAAAACAAACACAACTACTATTCCTTTCATTCTGGCGATTTTAGTGACTTAATTACAGCAAGTTCTTCAGTTGATTGGCATCATAACAATCCAACATAGTAGAGGTATGTGTAGCTTGATTAGTTGTTGTGTTCTTAATCTTCTTATGAGTCAAGAATTGATCACAAGGATCAAAACATGTTAATTTGTTGTTAGTTATGTTATTTAGATGTTATGGGTGTAGGAAAACACCCTATACATGTTTTTAGAATGATTGGAATTGAGTTTATGTGTTTTTGGCCGGAATTACAGCTTCTGTCGGTCAAAGCTGTGCAGACCAGGGGAGGGCACGGGCGTACCAAGGAGGGTACGGGCGTACCTTTCGCCCCGTGGAAAACCCTAGTTCTTCAGGTACCCCCGTGCTTTAAGGCATAGTCACGGGCGTACCTTATATAGGCACGGGCGTGAGTGCAGGATAGGTACGCCCATGCCTGAGTTAAGCCTGGTCGTGCCTTAGTTGCAGGCACGGGCGTGCCTTTGCCAGGTACGGCCGTGCCCTAGCCCTGTTAAGTTTATTATGACTAGTCAGCAGGTGTTAATACATACACTATTGATATTATATTGTAGAAACAAGTTGTGGACCTATTCACTGAATCATTATCATTTGTGGATCATTTTAGATTATAAATATCAGAAGGTGAGTCTTCTAGACTTCACTTCATATCAGCAGCATGTGTAATTTCATATCAAATTACTAACATGCTATGTTATACATGTGTATATGTAAGTGTACTGCTATGTGCAGTAAGGCTCAGATGTGGTAGAGTACTGTGACCTATGCTGCTGCCCAGGGTCTAGAACCAGAGGCTAGCATTGATTGCCAGACATACGTGTATTATCTTTATATGAATGTATACGTGTGTTTATATGATGTTTTGTTTAGATTACTCACTAAGCTCTTATAGCTTATCAGATATTGTTTTTAAAATATTTTGCATGACGCAGCAAGGACAAGAACAAAGCTCCTGTTTGAATGCTTTTCAGTTTTAAACGATAAACACTTAACGCCTGTTTGTGTAATTATTTAACTTTGACAATACACTAAGTTTGTACTTGTGGGTGTATCTTTTGGTACTAGCACGTTTTTGTTATGAAAACCCGCTTATGAATTTCAAATGATATGCGTGCTTTTATGAAAATATTCTACTTTTATATCTTTTATTGAAATTGGGCGTTACAGGCGGAGGCAAGGAGAGGTTGAAGGATGTTAGGGCGCCCCCTCCAATGAGTACAAAATCCTTGGTATTTTAGAAGCCCAAGTAAAACACATATTTATTAACACCCCTAATTAGAGTTAATTAGTAGCCAAGTATAGCTCAAAATATAAATGGCAAAAGGAAGGCTCAAAGTGGAGATTCTGATTTTTGAAAGAGCTTTCTCGGTGACGAAAATAATGAAAACAAGACTTCGTAATAACATAAATAATGATTATCTTTAAAATAGTTTGGTTCTTTACATTGAGAGAGAGAAATTTTTGATACTTTCTCTACATACAATATAATATATTAGTTTTATTCAAAGAAACAAAGATGCATTCAATTACAAACATGTAACGTATTCTTTTCTTATCCTTATTTTTTAGTTTCATTGAAGTTTTATCAAGAAAAATCATTCAAGTTACTGTTTTAGTTATACATTATGCTTCTAGCTAGTACATTGATTCATGACAAAGGAACTAGCGATCATGAGAAAACTTTGATGATTGATTTTGAAAAAGCTTAAACATTATTTTAACACATAAATTTCTTGTCTTTAAATGAACTTTGATTATTTATTTATCTAGTCAAATAATATAACTTTTTTATGTCATTCATATATAATTTGTATCATTAGTGTTGTGACAAAATAAGACTAATTTCCGCTATACTACAATCCTAGCTCCGCCTCTTGTATCACGTGAATGTGACAATATTCTAAGTGAAGGCCCATGTTGGTTATCAATATTATCAAGAAGTTGTGAATTAATTATGGGATTAGTTTATAAAAATATATTTAACTTAATTTACATTTTTTCATATCTTACATCCAACTTATAAATTTACCTTTTAATATATTAAACTCTCAAAACTTATCATTTAATGTATCTAGTTTGAAAATTATATACATATAATAGCAAAATATATGTGTAAGATTTGATACATAAAGTTTGAGTTTTTCATACGTTAAAAGATAACTTTGAAGGCCAAGTATCCACTTAATGATGGAGTAGCCTGTTAGTAGGAATCTATAGAGAATTAGCTTACTAAAGTCTAAAGAATGTTCTAAAGGAGTACAAGATAAATCAAGAAACTCAAAATGCCTTAATTATCAGGCAATATGATTGGAGAATCGATCAGTTGAGTCAGTAAGCCAAGTTGGTTGGAGAAACGCCACAAGGAGGATTAATTGTCGGTAATATAAGAATTGGTAGATTTTACATGTCATAACTTAGTAGATAAGAGAATAAAGTATGAAACTTTTATATTAAAAAAATAGAAATTTTTATATAATTTAGAGTACTAATGCATTTGATTTCTAATTATTTTTGAATTTCTAGTAATTTTCATGGTATGATTGTTTACCGAAATTTGTATCAGTTAATTGATGACGAGTATTAGATTATTCTAATTATGAACTCCTCTTATTCATCGAAGCAATTTGTTCTTATTTCCTTTTTTATTTTTTTATTTTTGTAACCATCTGTTCTACTATATATACAGTTTTTTAAATGTTGTCTACTAGTAAAAAGGAATTTGATCATTCATGATACCACAAGAGTTTCTATACAGTGTTTACAAACCCCTATATATACCCCCCTCAAACCACTATATTATTATATATCTATATACCAAAATATTCTACAACCTTAAATTAATTCTCAGGTAGCTAGCAAACTACGCACTTAGTTTCTTTCATATATATGGCTTCTTGCCTTTCATTTTCAGCCACCGGTATGCCATCATGCATGGCGATCTCTGACCATGATAGTGGTGGTTGTACCTTTGGGCAAGTTATTTTCCCAAAGAAAATAAAGGATAGAGAATTAGGTATAGTGAGTGTAGCAACTAATTTACCGCCACTTGTTCAGCAACCACCGCGGAAGGAGGTGGCAGAGGAGCGGAAGCTGGCGGCATGGACTAGTGTCAGGCAAGATCGGTGGGAAGGAGAGCTTGATTTGGAAGGAGAGATCCCACAATGGCTGGTATGTGTTTGTGTTTACATGATCAGTGTATGTTCCAAGTTGTGTCTAGTTTTGAATAATCACTTATGCATATGATTAATTATATGAATTTGCTAGTGCAAATCTTTTGATAACAATTGTAGTGCACCACTTTGGCACTCATAACATTACTCAGTGTGTTATTATAATAATAAAAATTAAAAAATTTGCATGTGTTACTGAAAATATATAGGACGAATATATATAGGTCGCCGTTCAAAATAAAGGACAAATATATATAGATACAACGTTACTTAGTAAGTTAGTATTTCTTCTTTTTTTTATTTTATAAATTGAGAAGAAGGTATATATATATATATATATCCCCATCTCTTGTATGTATCTGAACATACTAGCTATTTTAAGCTAGGGTTTTCACCACCAAGTTGTATTATAAATTTACTTTTTTAAAAATATAGATAAATTATATAATTACTAGCGAGGTACGAGTACGAGAAATCATTTAGATTACACACTCGATCTAACTTATAATTAATAGATCTAATGAAAATTAATAGATCTAATGAAAATGGATTGTAATAATTTAGTAATAACATTAAGTTAAAAATTACGATAAAATATTAAAATGGTATAACTTTCTTAATATTGTTTGAGATGTTTAAAACGAACTGCATTTAAAAAGTTTATATAAAATTAACAGTAATTAATAACTACTATTTTATAATTAATGGTTATACAATATAAACAAATAAATACAAAGAATGTTGTTTTAATCAAGTATTAATTTTGCCGTAGAAAAATACTAACACCCTGTTCACGAGTTTTTTAGAATGGAAAAAAAATAATATGAAAGGAAAAAAATAAAAATTATTTCTTTTAAGTTTTATTTAATTAACTAACGAAAGAGAAGGAAAGTAAAGAGATTAGAGAAAGAGTTTAAGCCAATTTTACCGTAAAATATATTTTTCAAATAACGAGATTATTTAGAAAGAAATGATTCCCTTCTCTTTGATTTTTTATATTACTCTCCTCGTTAAACTTAAGAACAGCCTAAGATTCCATTCCTATGAGATGACATATTATATTACAAACATAATAATTGTTTGCCACCAATTCTGATCTTTCTTTGCGTATACTAATTCGATATCTTATTATTTTAAAAATTCCATTAAATTATAATATATATTCTTTTTGTCTTTTGATTCCCAACCATGCAGAATGGGACCTACTTGAGAAATGGCCCTGGACTGTGGCACATCGAAAACTACAACTTCCGCCACCTCTTCGACGGCTATGCCACCGTCGTCCGCCTCCACTTCGAGAACGGCCGGCTGATCATGGGTCACCGGCAAATTGAATCTGATGCATATAAAGCCGCAAGAAAAAACAATAAACTTTGTTACCGTGAATTTTCTGAAGTCCCAAAACATGACAATTTCCTAGCATATATTGGAGATCTAGCCAACTTATTCTTTGGCGCGTCACTAACTGATAACGCCAATACTGGTGTTGTTCAGTTAGGAGACGGTCGAGTTGTTTGTCTCACTGAGACAATCAAAGGATCGATTGTGATCGACCCGAATAATCTAAATACATTAGGGAAGTTCGAGTACAGTGATTCGCTAGGTGGACTGGTCCACTCAGCACATCCTATTGTTACCGAGTCAGAGTTTCTAACATTGATACCGGATTTGTTAAACCCTGGTTATTTGGTGGCAAGGATGGAGCCCGGTTCGAATGAAAGGAAGGTGATTGGTCGGGTTGATTGTCGTGGTGGCCCATCACCAGGGTGGGTCCATTCTTTCCCGGTGACAGAACATTATGTGATAGTGCCCGAGATGCCATTAAGGTATTGTGCACAAAACTTGTTAAGGGCCGAACCCACACCTTTGTACAAGTTTGAGTGGCATCCTGAGTCCAAAGGGTATATGCATGTTATGTGCAAAGCTAGTGGCAAACTGGTAGGCTTCATTAAATATTAATATTTTACAAATTTTGTAACTTTAATTAATACTGTCTAAAATAACTTTTATTTATCTTAAAACTATGAAGGTGGCAAGTGTGGAAGTCCCTTTATTTGTGACATTTCACTTCATCAATGCATATGAAGAGAAAGATGAAGATGGGAGGTTAATTGGAGTTATAGTTGATTGTTGTGAACATAATGCCAATACTACAATCCTTGACAAGCTTCGGCTTAAAAATCTTCGATCATGGTCTGGCGAGGATGTCCTACCCGACGCTAGGTAAGTTGTGCATAAATGGCTAGTTACTTGTAGACCCGTTTATATTTAAAGATCTTCTTTTTGTTGTTGTTGTTGTTGTTGTATCGCTAAGTTTGGAAAGAATGTGAAATTGTAGAGTTGGGAGGTTTAAGATACCATTTGATGGGAGTGAGTATGGAGAACTGGTAGATGCTCTAAATCCTGATGAACATGGAAGGGGGATGGATATGTGTAGCATCAATCCTGCTTATCTAGGCAAGAAATATAGATATGCTTATGCTTGTGGTGCTAGACGCCCTTGCAACTTCCCCAACACCCTCACAAAGGTACATTTTCTTGTCAAATTTTAGAATTTATACATTTTTGAAACTCAAAATAGTAAAAAAAGTTAATGTTATAATGTTTTCGTGTATGTTTAATTTACAGATCGACTTAGAAGAGAAAAAAGCGAAGAATTGGTACGATGAAGGTGCGGTTCCATCTGAACCATTTTTTGTTGCACGCCCTGGTGCCACGAAAGAGGACGATGGTAAGTGACTGAGTTTATGTTTAAAAAAACCTAAAAACTTAAAACCATGATGAAAAGTAAGTCTCTAGCTAAGCAGATTTTTCGTCTTTCTTATCGAACTAAGTCGACTTTTGTTAGCGCTCTCTAACTAATGTTCATATATATGCACAGGTGTCGTGATTTCAATAGTAAGTGACAAAAATGGGGAAGGGTATGCACTAGTATTAGATGCATCGACATTTGAAGAAATTGCGAGAGCTAAATTCCCATACGGGCTTCCATATGGACTTCACGGTTGTTGGGTTCCTAAGCGTTAAAAGGAGGATTTAATGCCAGAAATAAATAAAAACGTATAATTATGTAAGGGGATGATATATGCTTCGAGCAGCATTAATCATGAGCGGTGTTAAACTAACAAACTTTGTGACAATATCCACCATGAGTGTTGTGTCGGATTATGGCACTATCCATCATGATTGCTGCTAGCTGCATACATTATTTCTTCTTAAATATTAATTTATATAATTGGTGTATATAGATCATATAAGTTATGGAGGAATCTGTAAGACTAGTTTCTTGTATCATATTCCATTATGTGTATAACTAAGAATTTGTATACATACCGAGTAGTTAGTATTTTTTGTAATAAATTAATACTATATCATTTTGGTAAACCTTGTTTGTGGACTTTGACCATCACATCCATTTTCATCAATATATTATATCATAATATAAAACGGAGCGGAGAAAATAAAAGAAAAATTAGTGTAAGATGTGTAAGAGAAATTTATGAGTTGACAAATAATATTTTTAATAAAGGGTAGTTTAGACATTTGCGTAACATACACATTCTTTCTCTCTCTAATCACAAAAGACAAACCCTTTTATTTTTTACATCTCCCAATTTAACCTTAAAACTATCACCTCGTCTAAAACGTCAGTCTCTCCTATATTCACTAGGCACCACCACCAGAAAAGCCATCCCCGCAATCACCCTTCCATTTGAAGACCACTTCAATTGCACTATACTTGTCTTCCTCCTCCATCCATCATGACCATTATCCTCCTTTGTCTTCGCTCCATGTAGCCCTCCGTGAAGAGAGACCTTGTAGTCATCGCGATTTAGTCACAATCGCAGCCACTAAAGACCGATCGACCACCATTGCACCCATATCCGATTGAAACCTTCACCGCCGCCGTTCATTAGTTTACAAAGTTTTGATTTTGAGCATTGACAACAGTAAAAGCTCCGGTTTTTTGTTTTATCTTATTATTCTTCATCAGTTTTCATCGGTTTTTTTGTTTTATCTTATTATTCAATTCTATTCTTTTAAATTCTATGAAATAAACGGGACCTTAGAGTACACATAATTTCCTCATTAAGTATTCATTTTCAACAATCTAATTTTCTCCTATATAAGTTCTCATTTTTTTAATTTTTTTTTTTTTTTGAAAGGCTATATAAGTTCACCTTTATAACCATCGTCTGCTTAGTTATGCTAGTTATATATATACTTCACCTTTTTAATTACATGGAGGTGCATATAAGACCCTATTCTTAAGCCCAGTTTATGACCCAGTACAGCCCGTTCTACACAGGCCTAAATTTTTTTTTATTTTTTTTATTTTTTTGCAGAGTCTTGGGCCAAATCTTGGCGTAGTTCTGTAAGGTGGTTAAATTCTTAGGTATGTATTTTATGGTAAATTTAAATCTTTTTTATTTACCAAATAATACTTTATATGTTGTTAATAATATATGCATCTTCTAATATATATTGTCTACGAAACTCAATTGATTTATTGTTTCAAAAGTCAACACACATTACAAAATATTAAAAAAAAATTACGTTTAATCTCCCTACTTTATTCTTCTTTGTATAAGTGATTGACACATGAAATATACTAATTCTCTGATATTATCCCGTCTCTTAAATTTGACACTTATATAAATCTAATGAGTAGGATTATATAGAAAATCTCATCTCGATATAATACAACAATTAGAAGTAAAAGTGAAACCAAGGTTTTTTTTTTTTAGAACAGGTTCACATTGAGAAGTTTATATAGGGTTAGTCTTTCTGTCCTTGTCAAACTTTAGATAATCTTATTATTAAGAAATTATATTTTCTCCTACTTTATCCTTTACCTTATCTTTCTACTTATTTTAAAATCTGTATATGTAATGTAATAATTCTTTTTTTATCTCATCCATTGAGTTTGTTACTTGCTTCAATCAAGTGAATATAAAAATAAATATGGATGTTTCCTATACGAAAATTGAGCTTCTCAAAATTATTATATTACATCAAAATACTATTCATTGTATTATCATTCATTGATAAAATAACTTCTTTTGTTGTGAATATATATATATATATATATATGATAGTTCATTTGAAAACCATTTTTATTGCGAGTACCGTGAGAACCAATTTTCGCTCTTGATTAAAATAAATTAATTGTTAATAAAAATGACGGCTCGTTAATGATGCATTAACGAGGGTTATTTCGGGAAAGTCAAGGCTCGATCGTTAATGACAACTCACCTGGACGTAATTCACTGTCGGAAAATTATATAAAAGACCAAAATACCCCTATTAATGAGCATTAATGGCGGCTATAAATGGTACTCGCAATAAAAACAGTTCTCAAAATTATCTTTTCACTATCTATACTAATATATAAAGCATTTAGCACTCTCTCTCCTAAAAAAATCTCTTAAATTTTAAGTAAATTGAAATTACAAAATTACCCCTCATTTAAACCTAAAAGGAAACTATTGAATGAATTTAATTAGATTCTTAAAAATCAATTTTATAACTAATTCCATAAGAAAAAATAATGTTTAAAAATGTCAAGTGTATGAAAATTAAATTTCAACATATAAGATATCAAACAAGTTATAAATTAAATAAAAAACCTCCATATAAATATTATTTTAAAAAAGTTTCATTTATCATATATTTAATATTTCCTTACTTGAACTCTTAAAATTTAAGCAATAGAAAATTATTAATATAATCTTGAATATTTGTACATTTTTTAAAACATACCTCATTTAGATCAACACAATTCACAAAGTAATTGATATGTTTTCATCATTTTTTTATAAGTAGAGATTTTTTTCTTATTTTATTGTTTTTTTAAATGTATTTTAGAAATTAACGAAACAGTTGATAGATAATAAAGAAATAAATAAAATGAAAAAGGGGAAAGAAAATGAACATGCAGCGAATGAAAGTTATTCGATATCATCATTGTGTGTGAATATCATACCTTACGTTATTAAAAACAGACATGTTATCAAGTATGAATTATCCATCATCGCCCTATTGCTCGGTAACATGCTAATATATACATATACATATATATATATATATATATATACTTGAGTTATGAAAAATAAAAAAAAAGCTAAGTAATGGTTATAAACTTGAGTTATTTAAGAAATGGTTAAGGTCACATAATAGTTTCTTTTTTTTAAAGTTGTTGTATGTAATTTATTTTTTACATAAATGGTAAACAGTTAAAGTAACTAAGTACTTGTATCTCCCTGTTACGTTTTGGCTCTAGCCGAAGTTCACAGTGTTGCATGTATCACCACCAAACATTGGTGACATGACCGGAATTCTTTCCTATTGGTGATGGTGGAGTACTCTGATTGCTCTCATGTCAGCCGTCATAGCAGTGGTGGTTGCGTTATTTTTGTTTTCTTTTATTTGGCAACGGCGTCCAACAGGTAGCATATTAGACTTCGGCATCACTACCATGAAGTAATTAATTTCAGTCAGGCCATCAAAATTTATTGATGATCCAACGATGAAAACTTCGATTAGAGCATAGTATTTACTTACTTTAATATATCACAACAAATCACATTACCTACTTAAGTAATATGAAAGTAAATGAACTAGGTAGGATTTTATTCTATTATCTTTACCGTTTAAGATAATAATCATGATATAAAAAAGAGAGCGAAAGAAATGAACTCTAGTCCATAATTATAATTTAATTAACGGATATTTTGAACGAAAAACTTCTCAAATAATATCTTTTAGATTACTGATATTCAATAATTTTTTAAGCACGTGATTGATATTCTAACTTACCTTAATTAAATATATTTTTAACTCACCAGTGTCGTAGAATCTTTTCTAAATTATATTTTTAACTCGTCATAGTTAAATTATATGAACAATCATTACATAATATTTTTTTAATATTATGTTTTTTAAAATGCAATATAGATATGTATATCTATATATATAACTAAAACATGATATTAGATGACACGTGTCGTCATCCTACGATGCCATATGTAATTAAAAATTTATTAATTAAATATTACGATAAATAGTGTTCATAATTATCTAAATTGAATTTATTTTAAATTACCAATTTAAGAATTAATGAATAAAGTTGGTAATTATCACATTGAATTTAAAATGTTAAGATCTATGTATCATATTAACAGTTATCCAAAATGACATTTCTAATTAATAAAAATTCATAAATGGTATTAATCCAATTTTTTTCAAAAGCGATTATGAGCGTATTATAACTACAACTTCAATATCTTAAAATAGTTTTTGATTATAGAATTTATTCTTAATTAATTCTCATAAACCTACTTGATAATTCCAAGTTAGTTGAATTTTATGATAGTTTTTTAAGTAAACATTAGGTATGTTCGGTACGCAGCTTTTTGTTTTGAAATAAAAAGCTACAAGTTCTGTTCGGGTTAAAAAGCTGGAAGCTTTTTCTTAAACAAAAAGCTCCAAAATAAAAAGCTTCTTGAAGTAGCTTTTAAAACTAGCTGGAAGCTTTTTATATATAAAATTACCTAAATACTCTCTTTAAAATTGTTTTACAATTCCTTCTATTTTTATTATTTGTCCTTTTTTATCATTTTACACAATTAAGCTCCAACTACCAGCTATTTTGCCAAACACATATACATATAAAAGATACAGCTTCCAGCTCCAGCTACCAGCTACCAGCTATCAGCTACCAGCTTCCAGCTACTTCCGCCAAACATACCCATTATCCTCCTATAATATTACATGTAATTTTAGCAATTTAAAACAGTTTTATATTAATAAATTCAATGAATTATCATAACCATAATTCATTAGTAACTAAATTGGTTGAAATTTCAAAATAGTTTTTAAATTAGTTTCGCATATTAAAAACATAAAATTATTATTATGCATTTTAATGTAACTTAAATTTTTTAATCTTAAACGGAAACCAGGGGCGGAGTCGCGGACTCTAGATTTGAAATGGGTGGTAGCATCGACCCTAAGATTTGAAATGGATGGTAGCACCGTCTCGAAAAAATCAAAATTTACACTACGCGAGATCAAAATTTACACTACGTGGACAAAATTGGATGATGTCTCGTGCCACCATTTTCATGGCCTTGGGCCCGCCCCTGACGGGAACACAGATAAGCGATTGTGTATAACTAAGTGTCAAAGTAGGTTAACAATCTTTCTTTACTAATATACGTATTATGTATTTTATGGTAAAATCAAATCAAAATTAGTAAATTTGCAGTTACTTTTTTTAATATCTTTACTTACAAATAATATTATACGCACAACCATAAAATAAGTAATAAAATATCACTCAGCGTGCAAAATACGGACAATATACTAGTTTAACATATAACATGTATTTAGTGTATGTTTGATTGGAACTTTTCGAAGCTTAGCTTAAGCTTTTATTTTCCAAAAAATAAGCTAATAAAAGCTTCAAAATTAAAAGCTACTTCAAGTAGTTTTAGGAGCCGCCGGTAACTTTTAAAAACCAAATTATATAAATAATTTTTGATTTACTTTATTTCTTATTTAAATGTTTTTTTATTATGTTTTTTTATGTCTTTTCACATTCTATAACTACAGTTATTTTGTTAAATACCATTATACATGATTCTAAAATGGTTAATTTACCACTGGGTTTTAAGAGTACTTGTAGTATTCATCATCATCAATATTTTATTATTTTTCCTCACATTAACTTATATTCTGATTGAGATTCAATAAAAGACACCTAAACCAAATTTCAATAAACAATAAAAACCCCAACTTATACACACAATCAATGTTATTTTTGCACATACTCTACATCATCACACCATAATAATGTGTTGACTTCATAAATATTTTAAGGGAACGCATTGCAGATTCGATAAACAATCAAAAACCAAGATAAAATTAACAATTAAATTCTAGATTCTCAAAATAGTACAAAAAATTGTTTCGATATAGCTATTAGATGCATCACAACTTTAGTATTACTAGCATGGTACCCACGCAATGCGGCGGCATTAAATAGTTTTTACTCGATAACTTGTTCATTTTGAGAATTTACGTAATACGGTGACAATGAAAATTAAGAGATTAAGAAAATAGTAAACTAATTTGAAATACTGAGTGTAAATTAGTAATTTGAAACTATTTAAGGTTAAGAGATTAAGAAAATAGTAAACTAATTTGAAACTATTAATTATATGAGCTATTTAAAAAAATTTAAAATATATGTTTATAAATTCTTATTATAGATTATTCAGATTTATGAGTTCTACTTGTACACATTTTCTGATAATTATGTTAAAATATTTATTACATGATATAATATTTAATATAAAAGGTTTGATTATGAAAGTATGTTTAATAATTAAGTTAATTTATTTGAATTTTTAAAATACGGAAGGTTTAGTTATTAAAATAGAATATAAGATTCTTATTAACTCTATTTAATAGTTACTTTATATAATAGTTTCCATTTAGTTTATATGATGGGTAATTTAGTAATTTCAAAAGACTTAAAATTTAAGAGATTAAGCAAAATGCTTAAATGCTTTATAATATAGTATAGATAACTAGTACCAAAAATTGAACCATTTTCTTTTAATTCAGCTCTTACAGTTTGGTAATTTATCAACTTACCATTATGACTAAATCGGTAACGACGAGAACAAGAACTTTTAACGGATTTAATGACGTCATCATCGTATAGCGACCATGATTACGACTCCTTCATGTCAATTCCTCGTCCACATTCATCAATGTCTCATCTAACCATCCATATACGTCAGTTGATACTGCCAACAACTTATCGTCACTGACGTAGAGCCCTAGACAGATCGTCTCTCTGACATCAAACTCCAAACCCATCGTCTCCGCCACTTTTATGTAAGGATCTACAAACACCGCGTTAGAAGATGCGGATAACAATGAAAATAAACACAACAAATATTTTACATATTCGAAACAACTATTCCGAAAATCGGGAACATACCACCAATCGAACAGTCTAACAATCCCGTCATAAATCTTAATATGCACCGTACCACTACCCTTGAATGATACATCGTATCCCATCATCACCCAACTTCACTTTACTATTTCATTCCTTGAAAAATAAATAGATCACATGAGAAATTCATCTGATGAGATGCATCCGTGTCTAAGATCTAGGTATCTCCAGAACCAGTTGTGCATATAGTCAAAGCATCACCAGTATCTCCATCATCTTGAACCAAAGTAGCAATTCCCTTCCGTTGAGGACAATCTCTCTTGATATGATACTTCTATTTAAAGTGATAACATTTAACTTTACCTGTGGATTTTTGATTTGAAACGTACCCCACCCATGCCACCCTCTCTATTGTGCGTTCTTCCCCCTGCATACAGACTTGAGCTGGATTCCCCTTCATTACCATAAACCCTTTGTTTTAGTTCCTTCGACAACAAGACATCCTACAAATATTGTTGGTCTATCATACAACATGGCCTCAACAATCGCCTTACCTTGTAACGGAGACTAATAGGTTGAAGGCAGTGAGGAAGTTCTCCTACGAGTTTGACATAGAACACACTAAATTAGTGCAAGATCTTTATCATCAATTTTAACATCTACACATTGTAGATCAAGGATAGTACAATTAAAATTATGCACATGATCTTTCACTCGGGCACCCTTTGACCTGGAGGGTATATAGACGATGCATCTTATATAGCATGTTCATGAGAGTATTATTCTGATACATTTTTCACAACTTTTCCCTCAGACCAACAACTGTTATTTGATCCACCACATCCCTTAACACCTCATTAATTAAACACAAGAACATTGCACTCTATGCTTTTACCAGAACATCTCTCTTAATATCCTCCGTCATATCCTTTAAAAGTTTATCTTCTTCTTATAACATTCTCACATAATCCTGCTAAACCAGAAAAGCCTCCATCTTTACATTCCACATAGTGAAATCATTTGACCCATTAAATGTCTCTAAATCAAACTTGACAGACATCTTCAATCAACAAACGTGAGACACTAAAAGAAATGGTGGCTCTGATACCACTTTTAAGGATCTATGACACCACCTTAGAAGATGCGGATAACAATAAAATTAAACACACCAAAAATTTTATATGGTTCGACTATCAAAGCAACGACCTAAGTCAATTAGCAGGAACAAAGACTTCTTTGATTTAACCGAAAGTGCTTACAATGTTATACCCCGACTAGAACCTTAGCTACGAATATTTATAATTTCAACTAGAAACCCTAATTGCAAAATGGGCCAAGCTTGTACAACGAAAACCCAAGAAACAAAGCCGGCACCTAAATTATATTATGCACACATGCACCCTTTGTGCACATCCACGTGCTCCATTGCGCCTCTAGGAGCACCCTTCGTGTACCTTAAATCCAAAACCCTTGAAAAGAAGGCTTCACGTTGTGCCCTTTTTCTCTGCGTCGAGCTCCATTTTAATTAATTTTTATACTGCTAATTCCAAGTCACACCTAACATTTTAAACCATAGATAGTTCATCTTCACTGACCTAACACATCTCTTTGATCTATGATGTGATTTTTATTCACGAATAATGTCATGCTCTTTCTCTCATAAGGAAAAAAGAGGACTCGGGATGGGAAGTCTAGAAATAGCTAGTACACTTTCCAGGCCAAAGGGGATTGCTAAATGAAAAATGAGGCCTTATTAGATAGAATTATACGTACTATCCAATAAAGGTCTTATGGGATAGAATTATACGTGTTATCCAATAAAGGTCAACAAGATGACGTTCGTTTACATACATTGCCTCAAATAAATGAATTTGTCTTTTTTTGCATAATATTTAATAAAAATAGGGATTAATGTGTGAGGATAAATATTCTTGGTTGGTATGGTAAGACTGCATATTTAAGTTGAAGGCCACGGTTCGAAACCCTTCACACCTCCCCTTCTTTTTTTTAATTAACTTTTGTACTCTTTCCAGTGTTTACATGTGCCACTAAATTCTTAACATAAACTAGATAATTAATTTAAAAAAAATTAATATTCACCGCAATACCATTATTTAACTATTTTCTTTCTTTTTGGGGACTTCAAAAAAAGTCAACTCTTTTAAAAGAATGATTGAATTATCACCAACTAATTCTTAGTGAACATAGAAAACTTTTTTCTGCAAATTTTGCAAAATTTATTATTTAATTGATTATAATCATTATATGTTTTAACTTTTTCCAATTTATTCTAAATTTTGTGTTTAGATCATTGGATGTTAGCTTCTATATTTTGTTCATTTTAAAGTTATGTCGCAACATGCAAGTAGTAATCAACTTGTTGTATATAAAATACTAAAGAATTATGAAATGACAAACTAATTTATTTTATGTTACTTTGAGAAATGCTAAACTTTATTTGATACATAATTTTATAAAAAATTCTTTAATTGATGACCAAACACTTGAAATTATACTTATATATATATATATATATATATATATATATTACACCTGATTAACTGTGATAAACAATATAGTAAGTTTGATTTTAATAAACTTAAAATTTAAAATATTAATATTTTCGTATGGAAAAACATTAATGAAATGTCCGTGTCAATTATACAACGTATCCTTCCTGTACTCCAGCTTGCTTTCTTTCCATTGGCGTCTACATGAACATATGTAATACAACCAATGACTATTTTGTCCTTTAACCAAACCTTACATGTGATTTCTTATATTATAATAAGGAAACCTTATTAACAAAATGTAGAAGTAATAAATGTCTTATATATATATACACACATATATATATATACTAGCGGGGTACCCGCGTAATGCGGCGCCGGTGAATAAAAATGGTTTGTAAGGAGTTGTTTTGGTAGGTATTAATCAAGAGGACACACAAGACGTAATTTTGTAATTTTTATTTAGCAGGTGAAAAGCGAATATTATATATTTTCCCTTTCTGTATTTATGGAATGTTCTTAAGTTTATGGAATATTCTGTTTCGTAAGTTTTGCTATGAAATTTATGGAAAGAGAATATTCTGGAATTTATGAAAAATGAATGTTATTAAGTTTATTTTATGGAATCATTTTTTGGTAGATGAGGGTAAAATAGTAATCTTAAGTGACTTAAAATTTAAGAGTTTTAAGGAAAAAACTTAAATGCTTTATATAATAGTATATATATATATATGGAAAGGTTCATTTGAGAAACATTATTAACGTTAGAACCGTGAGAAACATTATTACCAGTTCAATTGGTAAGTGAAATTCATGAATGAAGAGCGTGAGGGGATTGAGTGTGACAAGGTGTATGTAAGGAATTCATAAGTGGGTAATCCAATTGAAGAAGGGAGAATTGGACGGCTACAATTGGTTCTCGCGGTTCTCGTAATAAAAACAGTTCTCAAATAAACTTTTCAATATATATATATGTATATATATATATATATGTAGAATCAATCGAGAGCTGTTATTTGTGTGAGAACTCTGAGAACTGTTTGTACACCATTAATGATTTATTAATATGGTTATTTTGGTCATTTATATAATTACATAACCGTGAATTTTGTTTGGATGAGCTGTCATTAATTTGCAAGGCTTGAGTTTTCAAAAAAATCTCTCATTAACGAGTCACCAAAATTTCTTAGCCATTGATTAAGATTAATGAAAAACTAAAATTAATTTTCTGTCGTTCTCGTACAAAAAATAGTTCCCATTTAAACTCTCTCCTATATATAATATATATGAGGGTTCAAACAAAAACTGCAAAAACTATTATTGGTTATTGATTAAAACAATTTAACGGATAAGAATTACAATGACTCGTTAATAGCGAAAACCATTGTTGATAATTGATTAAAACAAATTAGTGAAGGTGAGAGAGAGAGAGAGAGAGTAGAGGAGTGATAGAGGAGAGAGGGGAGAGAAATTATTATTTTATTTAAAAAAACATTTAAAGTATGCATAATATGTATAAAATGAGTATTTTTTGGGTTGAAATATGAATAAAGTATGATGATGTGATGTTGATATGTCATTAAGTATGAAAAACATGAGAGTAGATACTCCACGTACTCTTATACACTTCGGTAACGATTGGTGCACTTATTTACCAACTTATGCTAAATTTTATAGATAATTTATGGGTTTTTTTGATTTTTTCCAACCAAATTGATGAGTAGATGGTGTGTTAAAGATTTATTAGAAAAATCATTAGAAATGACTTCCTAGGCCTCTATCATGAGCTTACTTTAACCACTTATCTCTACAAAACTGCATGTCGGTCTCTCGAAATTAAGACAACGTCAATATACGTATGTAATAGACTACTGCACCATTTATCTTATAGTATTTAGCTTTAAAGTCAACATATAATTAATTTCTTTAATTTACGTAATTATTAATAATGTCATTTAACTTAACTTAATATAATCCCTTACAAACTTTTTAAAGGGGAGATACATTTGTATATCACATAAACTATTTTATATACCAGGGATCAACAAAAAACTCATCTGGCCCGAACTGATTCGGTCAGAACCAGAATTGGACAGATTTACACACTTTTAGATCGGTTCTCTATATCTATATTTTCTTATTTTGGTGTTCGGTTTTTTTCTAAAATCGATTATGAATAAACGGTTCAGTCCTTAATTCTTACGTTGGGGCATTTCAGTTTCTATTTTTTCAATTTCATTTGGTTCGGTTTTGAAACCAAACTCTCCCTAGTATATACCATACGATATAAGTACGAGTATATTTAGTAAAAGTAGCTATTAGTTAAAAATAACTCTAACAAATAAGTTAAAAACTTTTAAATTGAGTTGTATGTATATGTTTGATTTAGAAATAATCTACAACACAATAGTATTTTGTATAATATTTTTATATCTTCACTTTAATTTTTGAAACACACATGAACAATTTATAAGTCGAATATATATATTATCTCTATCTTTGACTAAATGTATGAGTTTTAAGCCATACATTCTCAATACATATAAAGCCGTGTTATATATCTTAAAAGCACTATTTCATTTCTTTTCATGATGAGCTTATATTATAAGAAGATATAGGGGTGTTTAAAAAAATCAAAAAGCCGAGCTGACTTGTATGTTTCAAAACCGAAAAGTCGATATCCGAGCAAAATGACCCGAAAATAAAGTTATCCGCTGAGTCAAGGTTCGGGTTCGGTTTTCTAAATTACTACCCAGGTACCCGCCCCGCCCCGTATATATATAATATATTAAGAAAAAATATATTTATTAATATTTCATAATAAAAATCATAAGAAAACGTCCATCACGTGACGTTTTCTTCGTTCAACCACACTATTATTGATTTTGTTATCCGATTTCTTTGAAAACCATGATTGAGCCGTTGCGCTGCCACATTGACGACCGACAACCCCAATAAGGCAACACTCATAACTTATCGATGAGTAGCAACTCCAATTCTCTATATTCTTGGTTTGATTTTTAAATATATTTTAGTGTTAATTGTATTAGTATTTTGTGTAACAAACTATACTTTGTTAAGATAAAAACAATAAACTATCAAAAAATTACATTTTATGTAATATTGACCTACAAAGCACGTAAGGGCTAATGTGGAGCAGGTTACCTTATTATCTTATTTTATCTTTTTTATTTTGTTTTATTTTACTATTATTATACCAGTTATATTCCTTTTTTTATTATTACACCATAATTTTATTAATTTGTTTTTTTATTGAAGATCTGCAAGTACACTCATCAACAGCTCCTCACCACCACCTACTTCCTCAACCATCACCATCGCCTACTTCTTCTTCAACCGCCGCCGCCGCCACCTCCTCCATCTACAACCACCACCATCACCGTCACCACCTACTTCTTCATTTACCACCACTACCGCCTCCACCACCTGCTTCTTGTACAACCACCGCCGCTGCCTCCTTCATCTACAACCACCAAAACTCTAAAAACAGATCAATGAAAACCCTAAAACAGATTGATGAAAATCCTTCATCTACAACCATGACCGCCAAATCCTAAAACAAATTGATGAAACCCCTAAAACGAAACCCAAAAAATAGATCTGAAACGAAAACCCACTAGTGTACATTGGGTCATGGACAACAATCAATGATGTATGAATAACAATCAATGATGTACCACCCCAACTGTTGACAAAACCTATATGTTGACAAAACCCATTTGGCGAGATCTGAGATTTCGCCCAAAAAATGAAAATCGATGATAAGTTGTAGACCATGTTTAGGCATCTCGATGGTGATGATCACTCCGCCGATCTTCATTCTCTATCTCATTGATGATAAGTATAAGACAAAGGGGACTAATCGCCCTTGAGAATCGACTCTAGTGGTGAGGTTGTTGTGATTTTTAACTAGAGGGGATGATAACTGGTCCTTGTTTCCCTTTAACTAGAGGGGATGTGATTATTATAAGGAAGATGATAAAGATGCATACTTACGAAGAAGATGAAGATTAAAGTTCAAAATGTTAAAGATGGACATGGATCTAGAAGTTTGTGATAAAGAATCTTGATCTTCATAAATAATAATAATAATAACAACAACAACAACATCAATAATAATGAAATAGCAATGAAATATAAAAAAGAAGATAAATTTTAAAAAATCGAGGTGACCTGCTAACATGGTATTATAGGTCGCATTACACTAAATGAAAATTTTGGATAGTTTATGGTATTTATCTCAACAAAGTATAGTACTATAGTTTGTTACACAGAATATTAAAATGGACATACTTCATTACATTTCGGTGCACTTAACTCATATATGTATGCATGTATGTATAGGGAGAAGTTCATTTGAGAATTGTTCTTATTGCGAGTACCGTGAGTAGCATTAGTAACCTTCATTAATACTCATTAGTAGGGGTATTTTAGTCTTCTATACATATTTTTAACCGTGAATTGCGTCTGGATGGGCCATTATTAAAGAACGAGGCTTGATTTTTCCAAAATGCTCCTCATGAATGAGTCATTAATAAGTCACTAATGAGCCGTCATTTTTATTGACCATTAATTTATTTTAATAAAGGGTCAATATTGGTTCTCGCGATACTCGCAATGAGAATAACTCTCGGATAAACCTTCCTAAGTTCCTATACACACGTATGCTTCAACTTTTAAAAAACCTTACCAAATTTTCTAACAAACAATATAACACTAGCAAGTTGTATGTAATAATAAGGGTTTAGTTTATCAAAATGTATCCAACTTGTCATGTTTTGCTATTGTGTGTATCGAACTTTAATAGTTTTTATTGTATGTATCAAACTTTTAAATTGTTGCTATTGTATGTATTTTGGTTACATAAAAAGGAAAAATGATTAACTTTAGTATATACAATAGAAAATTTAATACACATAATAGCGACAAATTAAATGTTCATTACACAAAATAGAAAATTTTAAAGTTCAATATACACAATAACAAAACGTGACAAGCTGGATATATTTTGATGAATTAAACCCTAAGGCAACGTTTGGTTGAAAGGAATCCTTGGGATTATGAAGGAATTGGAATTCAATTCCTAAGGATTCCTGTGTTTGGTTGACTGTAATGATGGAATCTGAAGGAATTGGAATCCATCAAATGAGTGAAAGTGAATTCCATCACTAAATGGAGGGATTTTAAAATCCTTTGAATGGGGGAATGTGGAATATCACCTTGTTACCTTTAAACATCTTTATAACGTAATATATCTATGTCATTCCATCGACATAACATGTGAGACAACTCTACCCTGCACTGTAGCCTTCCTCCGTCGCTGCCTCCAGACCCTCCTCCGCAGCCTTCCTCCGTCGTCGCCTCCAGACCCTCCTCCGCAGCCTTCCTCCGTCGTCGCCTCCAGACCCTCCTCCGCAGCCTTCCTCCGTCGTCGCCTCCAGACCCTCCTCCGCAGCCTTCCTCCGTCGTCGCCTCCAGACCCTCCTCCGCAGCCTTCCTCCGTCGTCGCCTCCAGACCCTCCTCCGCAGCCTTCCTCCGTCGTCGCCTCCAGACCCTCCACCCCAGCCTTCTTCTGTTGTCGCCTCCGGACCCTCCACCACCGTTTTTCTTTGTTTCCGCCTTCACACCCACCATTGTTGCCTTCTTCCGCCGCCGTCTCTGACCCTCCTCCAAAGCCTTCCTTCGTTGACGCCTCCGGACCCTCCGGCACAACCTTCTTCTGTCGTCGCCTCCGGACCCTCTGCCACAGTCTTACTTCGTTCCCGCCTCCGGACCCTCCATCGCCGCCTCCAGACCCTTCGCCACAGCCTTCCACTGCCGCCGCCTCCAGACCCTCCGCCTGCAACATTCATCCGCGCCGCCTCTAGACCCTTCGCTGGAACCTTCCTCTGTCGCTGCCTTCAGACTCTTCGCCATAGCCTTCCTCCGTCGTGACACTCCGATGTTTCCTTCTAGACCCTCCGCAGTAGTCTTCATCCGCCGCCGTTTCCAGACCCTCAGTCATAGCCTCCGAACCCTCCACCATAGCCTCTTGACCCTCCGCCGTTGCATCTAGACCATCCGCGGTAGCCTTCGTCCGCCGCCGTTTCTAGACCCTCCGTCATAGCCTCCGGAACCTTCGCCATAGCCTTCCTCCGCCGCCGCAGCCTCCAAACCCTCCGCTGGAGCCTTCCTCCGTTTACAAATCAACATTATGTTTATTAGCGTGATTTTCATAATTTATTACTATGAATACTTAATTAATATAATTAAATTTTAATATTTTTATAATTTATACAATATATTTTTACATGAAAGTTATAAAACAAACTAAAAATAAGTAAAAAACAATAAGGAAAATTCTGTCATTTTACATTATCGAAACCAAATTCTAATTCCATGTTCGGCCAATCAAACAGATCATAAATTCAAATTCCAATTCCTGACAGATTTCAATTCCTTCACAGATTCTAATTCCTTCATAAACATTCTATGAACCAAACGCTACCTTAGGTGTAACAAGGCCTCTTTTAATACAAAATCACTTTTCCATGATTGTATGATTGCATTAGTATTTTTTTCAATCATTCATTCGAAATTACCATGAATAGGTCGTGGTCAAATGAGGGGCAGTGAGAGGCTGTATTAAATCAACTTGTTGAAACAGAAGAATTGGTAAAACATGTAATCTTAACGTCGTGAGGGTAATTGGTAGTGGGAAGGGAATTGTAGTGGAATTTTTACAGTAAATTCCACGTGACAAAGTTTGGAAAATTCGACTCACCAATCTTATACAGGAAAATCATTTTGGAACAAGTGGATTCCACCTAGAGTTAATTGCTTTGTATGACATTTATTGCTTCTCACTCGCTTGAATCTATGTTTGAGAAGTATTTCTCTTCACTCAGCAGCTTGTCCATTGTGCGAAAATGATCTTAAAAGTGAGGAACACTTATTTCTCTCATGCTCCATTGTGAATGATGTTTGGAAATGGCTATTGAAATAGTACAATATTGAACCAGGTAAGCATCCCTCTATTGACCTCTACTTATTTAAGCTTTTAAATATGGAAACTCGAAGAGGAAAATAAAATTTTTAGAAGCAGTTGAGGGTTGTTTACTTTGCATTGTGTGGAAGGCGAGAACTGGTTGAGTGTT
The DNA here is from genome assembly GCA_038502395.1 of Dittrichia graveolens. Taxonomy (NCBI): domain Eukaryota; kingdom Viridiplantae; phylum Streptophyta; class Magnoliopsida; order Asterales; family Asteraceae; genus Dittrichia; species Dittrichia graveolens. The sequence goes on along the minus strand of JARJIL010000002.1, from coordinate 7,338,428 downwards.
TAAAAGGAAGGGATTCAAGGTGACGTCGATAGTAATTAAAATTCAAACAATCTTGTTCATGTGGATTAGATTTAGAGCTAATTGTAGAAATCTTTTAAATTGGTGTGTTAATACACTTTTTACGTTGTAAGTTTTATTGTAAATACTTATCTTGAGCATCTTACTTGAAGTTAATAAATTTTATGGTTTGCTAGGTATGAGTGATAATCATGTCGAAGCTTATTGACTAGCTTGCCTTCTTTTGTTCAAAAAAATAAATTATAATTAATAAAAATGTGGTGAATTAATTAAATACGGTTTTACATAGTCAAAGAACAATAAATATGGATTATTGTTATGAACAGGATAAATATTCCTATAAAAAATAAAAAACCAACAAAAATAATAATACAACCAGTAGTCAGTCCATCATCATCATCATCTCTCATCCCCTTTCTTTCTTTACTCTTTGTTGTACACACACAGACTCTCTCTCTCTCTCTCTCTCTCTCTCTCTCCAATGGCTTCTCTCTTCAGCAGAGAAAGAATACTCGGCCAATCCAAGAGAGACTCTACCGGCTCTGCCGCCATGAACGGAACCATCAGCTTCCGCTCCACCTCCGGTGTTGCCGCTACTGCCACCGCCACCAATTTAGATCCACTCCCATCTCCATTTGGCGACCTCACACCAACTTTATCCTCAACCGACCTTCTTGATACCGCCTATGAGATCTTCATCGCTGCTTGCCGTACCTCCACTGGAAAAGCCCTCACTTACATTCCGAGCAACGCGTCAACGTACACTCCCGATCGATCTTCTCAGTCGCCATCACTGTCGGGCTCTCCGTCGCAGAGATCGATTACTTCTACTGCCGCCTCGAAGATGAAGAAGGCGTTGGGACTCCGATCTAGTTCTAGCGTCGGTAGTCCAAGCTCGGCTGGCTCCGGTACCGGCTCGGGTGGGAAGGTTAAGAAAACGGCGATGACGATAGGAGAGCTCATGAGGATTCAGATGAGGGTTTCTGAGGCTGCTGATTCCAGAATTCGAAGGGCATTGTTAAGAATTTCTGCTGGACAGGTATGATATTTCTGTAATTCTTAATTATTTTCACAAATTCAGGGTTTTTGTTGGATGCTTAGATTTCGTGATGTGAATTGTAGTTTTGAATGATTTCCTAAAATAGAATGCTTTTCAATTTGGGAACTTGAATGGATTGTTGTCCTACTTCAAAATTACTGTGGATTCTGACGTTGCTAGATAAAGAATTGCAGAATTCTGATGCCAAATATACATTAGATATAGAAATTACCATGTTAAGAATGGTGCTTTATTGGTGTTAGAAATTGAAGATTTTGTGGTTGAAAGCAGACAATTTGTTAACTTGCCTTTGTACGTGTAACAGAAGTACAGTAATTAGGCTAAAGAGATTGACATGTCAATAAAACTTTATGGATTTTTCAGTTATGTAGTCGAAGAAAATGGATTTATTAATCATAGATGTTCATAATCTCTCAGTCATATTAATCGAATTCTAGTCTATCGATTGAAATACAATCAACCCACATAGATGATCTATTTGGGATGGCAGATCAATATGATGGAGAGAATGATAATAATCTTAATCTTTATTGATGATTTATGTTGGTTGATTTGTTTAAACCGGAAAAAATTGACTTGCGTGCCATAATCATGACAATATGAGTATATGATCAGTAAATTTCTTTGTTCAAGCCCTTGATGTTTTCAAATACTAGTCCCTTTTGACTTTTGTTACAATCGTCACAAACTAGTACTTGCGGCTGAAGATCTACAATTTTTTCAAATAGAATTCCAAAGTCAAATTGTCCCTTCCTTTGTCATACCCTCATGTAATGACAATCTCTCTTAGCTATCAAACATTGATTATCATATGTTAGAATATATTAACTATCAATGTCAAGGCCAGATAAGTTTTTTATTTATTAATTATAATTGCAAATATATTTTTTTTTATGAGCCATCTATATTTACTGGTAACAGGTTGGGCGGCGAGTTGAGTTGATGGTTCTCCCACTAGAGCTCTTACAGCAGTTCAAAGCTTCAGATTTTACCGACCCTCAAGAATATGACACATGGCAGAAGAGAAACTTGAAAATGTTGGAAGCTGGACTTCTTCTACACCCTCACGTGCCACTTGGCAACGCCACAACTGCTTCCCAGAGGCTGCAAAAAATGATAAAAAATGCACTGGAAAAACCAATTGAAACAGGAAGGAACAACGAACACATGCAAGTCCTACGAAGTGCGGTTATGTCCCTTGCCAATCGATCGAGTGATGGGTTATCAGAATCATGCCATTGGGCAGACGGGTTTCCTCTGAATCTCAGACTCTACGAGATCCTTCTAGAAACTTGCTTCGATGCTAATGATGAATCATCAATTATAGATGAAGTTGATGAGGTCATGGAACTCATAAAGAAAACATGGGGAATATTGGGTATAAACCAAATGCTTCATAACATATGCTTTTCATGGGTTTTATTTAATCGATTTGTTGCAACTGGGCAAGTAGATAATGATCTGCTTTATGCTGCTGATTGTCAGCTAGTAGAAGTTGCAAAAGATGCAAAAACAACAAAGGATCCTACATATGCTAAAATCTTGAGTTCTACATTGACTTCGATATTGGGTTGGGCTGAAAAACGACTTCTTGCATATCATGACACGTTTGATAAGGGAAATATTAATTCTATGCAAAGTATTGTTTCTTTAGGGGTATCTGCAGCTAAGATATTAGTTGAAGATATATCTAACGAGTATCGTCGAAGAAGAAAAAACGAAGTTGATGTGGCTCGAAGTAGGACCGATACATACATTAGGTCATCACTTCGCACTGCTTTTGCTCAGGTAAGTTTTTTTCTCTCTATATTTTCAAAATGAGAAAGTAGTGAAAAGGAACTAAAAAACATTAAGTGTGGCATTAGCATTCATGCTTAATTACAATACTCTGCCTCATGAATGTTTTGCTTAATAATATGATTAAAAAAAATCGTAACTACTAGATTCTACAATGTATAATATCTGAAGGTGTTTAGAGATTGTTTATCTGATTATCGCAACTTCAAGTCACAATAATAAATTTTTTAATGTTTTGATAATTCAACTTTTGATTTATCTGATTATGGGTCTATCTGTTTTGAATAATCAGTTTCATACTAGCACTAACAGTAAGAACGACCGTCTCAACTTCAAATCCAATTTGAGAGACTTGTATTTCTTTTTTCACAAAAATATCATTTTTGGTCATTTTATCAATTTAAGTGTTTAAATAATCTGATTTGCCAAATACTCAAGCACAGTGATTATGTGATTATTATAATTTCAGACAGCAGAAACACATCCAAACACTAGCTTCTACAACCCCCTTTACTACAGCAGGCTAAGAAAAGATAAGAATGATAGATTAATCGACTTTTGAGATGTCGATCTACTTCCCATGGTTTATCCTCGAGAGGTATACTAACACTCCCAATGATATCAAAACCACCAATCAATATCTATTTGATTAAAATTACAAACCTAATTACCTATTTATTATCAAAGACAACCAATTCACTTCTAATATTACTCTTACTCCTAATCTTTATCTAGAATAAACACTATATAAATATATCCCATGTATTAATATATAGTTATATTCGTCCTGTAGTCCATGTCGATATTTATTTTCTAGCCCACAAGAGGTTTCCCAAGGCTGTACAGCTAGCTCTTCATTCTTGTAGTCCATCTTTAGTTTTATTAATGGTCCATTTCCAAATTGGTTGTCTTTTAGCGCCTCAATATTAGGCTCATATGAGAGCCAATTCCTCCCTAAATTAGAACCACACTTGTTCTTTCTTCTTCTGTTCTCCACATTAGAACTGCTGCCTCCAAGTCACTGCCTTTTCCTCCCATGAATCTCCGTGTCACTCCAATCGATTTCTTCCCCGCGACAGCACTAGTCTTAGTTTGCACTTTGGCCAATTTGAACCTCAAGTCATAAGAAGCATAGGAGCGGGATGTCTTGGGTAGTTTGGGTTTGACTTTTAGCAGTTCCAGGGGTTTTGGTCCTCCTTGACAGGAAACTTCTTGGCAAAGTCAGCCAATATCTTCAAATTTTCAATCTCTTTGATTTGATTCCTCTCAAAAGGCTCCATACTGCTGATTTGATTCAAACTATCAAGCCCCTTGCATCTTTTTCTTGTGCTAACAGCCTCTCATCGACAGCTTCCTTCTGTTGATCGACATCCGCTTCCTTATCTGTGATCTTGATTATGGCTGATTTCCTTGGCCCGAGTTCAATTTCTTCTCCCAGGAAAAAACAAGCTCTGACACCAATAGATATGAACCAATCGGTACATAACCAGAAAAAGATAAGAAACTACTAGTCTATAATAAGGATGGACTAATCGACTTTCGAGAGGCTGGTCAACTCTTCCACAGATTGCTTTCTAGAGCTAAACTAGCAATCCCAATTATAAGAAAACTTCAAAACCACCAAACATTCTACCTGAATAAAATTACAAACCTAATTGTCTATTAATAGTGAAAGACCAACAATCCACTCCTAATAACTCTAACTCCCTATCTTTATCTAAAAAAGCCCTATCTAAATATATCAACTAAATAACAAAATATATTTACTAATAATAATTTCCTCATCTATTAAGGCAAATAATTGGCTTGGTAACATGCAGATAATGGAGAAAGCAGATTCAAGCAGGAGGGCATCAAGAAACCAGCCAAACCCACTTCCTGTTCTTGCTATACTTGCAAAAGATGTTGGTGAATTAGCGACAAAAGAAAAGAAAATGTTTAGTCCTATATTAAAACGATGGAATCCTCTTGCTGCCGGTGTGGCGGTTGCCACTCTTCATGTTTGTTACGGGAATGAATTAAAACAGTTTATTTCTGGTATAACCGAGTTAACACCAGATGCAGTGCAAGTTTTACGAGCTGCAGATAAATTAGAGAAAGATCTTGTGCAGATAGCAGTTGAAGATTCGGTTGATAGTGATGATGGTGGGAAGGCAATTATTCGTGAGATGCCACCTTTTGAAGCTGAAGCTGCAATTGCCAATTTAGTCAAAGGTTGGACTAAATTGAGATTGGATAGATTGAAAGAATGGATAGACAGAAATCTTCAACAAGAGGTGGGTCCCCTTAAAGTTGAATTTCTTATTAGTAAATGCTACATATCTATTTTTGCATTTGTTGCTTCTAAAACCTTAATTTAATATACATGCAGTACGGGTGCTTAGGTTTGTGTTTTGAAATTTGATTATATGATCTATTGTGTTTCTATGTCGCCTATAATTTTAGGTAAAATAATCAATTTAGGAGCACTTGCAACAAAACTAATTACTCAAGGCAATAACAAAACTACCACAATATATTCCCTATCTTTTTTGTCGCCATAGCTTTAAAACTCGCCAGGCTTATGTAATTTCTAAACCTATCTACCATATTTGATGAAATCATGTATTTGATTTAATTTTTATTATATTATATGTTATGAAATTTCTTTTGTCGTACTCGTGACCTAGATACATGGGTCCTTCACTGCTGATGTTGTAACTTGTAAGTATTACTTTAAGCATATTTTGCTTATTTTTGTGTATATTTTGCATGGTTCTAAATAATGTAAGGCGTGGCATGGCGTGGCGGGGAGGTTAAACCTCAAGCTTTAGGAGCCGTGGCGAAGCCATGGCGTTTTCTAAGGCGTCACTTAAGGCGGCAATTTTGTATATATTTTAAAATTATATATATCCAATTTATCATTATTTAATATACAAATTACACAAAGGAGGAGCAAAGTAACATATACAAATTTATAGAAGTTCAATACACGCAATCGTAAAATGTATACAAAAAAGTCAAAAAAAATTAAAATTTTTTATTTTCTGAGCCACGGCTTAAAAAACTCGCCTTTTGGTGCGTAAAGGTGCGCCTTGGCAAGCCTTGGCACGCGCCACGCCTAACACTCACGCCTAGGCCTGTTTCTTAGTGGCGGAGCCATGCCTTGGCACCGCCATGGCGCGCCTTTTAGAACACTGATATTTTGCATATATACACACCAAATTAAAATTTTGTAAAAGGGGATAAGTTATTTAATTATTGACTATATTTGTGTATAAACCATTATCAGAGTTGATACAAAAGAAACTTTGTCATATTTTTTTTTTATTTAATTCAGCAATGTATAAGAATGTCCTATTTTCTTCAATATTACAACCTCATCATGCAGAATCATATCCAATTCTTTCAATACACAGTATCAAACACCATCTTAGTACGAATAATATATTCATCTTTATCCTGTAATACTGAATAATAATAGACCACAGAGCAACTTGTGATGTTTCATAGCCATCTGTTTTCTATGTATTTTGTATTGTATGTCACGAGCTAACAATTCTTAATAATAGGTATGGAATCCTCGAGCTAATCAAGAAGGATACGCTCCTTCAGCTGTTGAAGTCCTGAGAATTATAGATGAAACTTTGGATGCATTTTTTCAGCTTCCAATTCCCATGCATCCAGCATTGCTCCCTGATTTAATCGTTGGCCTCGATAGATGTCTCCAGTATTACACAAGCAAGGCAAAATCTGGCTGCGGTAATTATTTCCCGCTCCCAAATCGTTACATAATTTCATACAGTTTTTTTTTTAATTTCTTAATCCGAACTCTATTATTGAATTGCTCTCCGGGTATAACAGTAAAAGCAAGACAAGGACATGTTATATAAATATAACATATTCACTGTGTAACTTATTTGACGTGCAGGATCAAGGAATACATTTATTCCCACTATGCCGGCATTGACCAGATGTGCAGCTGAGACAAAGTTTCATGGTGTGTTCAAGAAGAAAGAGAAACCGACCAACTTGCAAAGAAGGAATTCTCAAGTTGCAACAACAAACGGAGATAATAATGCTTTTGGAATACCACAATTATGTGTACGTATAAATACTTTGCAACGTATCCGTACCGAGCTTGAAGTTTTAGAGAAAAGAATCATAACCCTTTTGAGAAATTCCGAATCTGCCCATGTTGAAGACTTTTCAAACGGTTTAGCGAAGAAATTCGAGCTCACCCCGGGTGCATGTTTAGAAGGAATTCAACAACTTTGTGAGTCGACAGCTTACAAGATTGTGTTTCATGATCTTAGCCATTCTTTATGGGACGGTTTGTATGTCGGTGAGCTTTCGTCTTCCACAATCGAACCTTTTCTTCAGGAGCTTGAACAAAACTTGATGGTTATTGCAGACACGGTTCATGAAAGGGTTCGAACAAGGTTAGTTGCTGAAATAATGAAAGCTTCTTTTGAAGGGTTTTTGTTTGTTTTGCTTGCTGGTGGCCCGTCTCGTTCTTTTACCCGGCAAGATTATCAAATAATTGAAGATGACTTTAAGTCGCTTAAAGATCTGTTTTGGGCAAATGGTGATGGGTTGCCAATGGATGTAATCAATAAGTTTTCAGCCACCGCGAGAGACGTTCTTCCACTTTTTGGAACCGAAAGTGAGACCATTATTGAGCGGTTCAGGCGTTTGACTTTAGAGGCTTATGGTTCGTCTGCTAAATCTAGACTCCCATTACCTGCAACTTCAGGTCAATGGAGTTCATCTGATCCAAACACACTTTTACGTGTTTTATGCTATCGAAATGATGATGCAGCTTCTAAATTCCTCAAGAAAACGTACAATCTGCCCAAGAAACTATGATGATTGCTTAATGAAAATTCGCCTGAAAAAACTCGGTTTTCTCCACAAATGATAAGCAGACAAATCTTTCTGTACAGTTAATATTCGAGCATTTTTTTGTTGAATCAAGCCCGCGCTTCTTCAGATTCAGATTCAGTTTAGCATCAAGAACTGCTCGAAGTAGAAGATTCATTATTGCTGTTATTAGCTCGGTGTTTATATAAGTTCTTGGGATCCTTTTACTTGTGCTTCTAGGCTGCATTTATTGATTGCTTTCGTTTTGATGGAAAATTTGCTTCTTTTTTGAGACCCTTTTCTCAATAGATGTAGTTGATGCTGAAGACAACTATTGGGAAAGTTGGGCACAGTTTGTTGATTCTAAATTCATATTAGGTATTGATTTATGATTATGTATAGTATTATAATTCCTATTGACAACAGTTTTTGTTTACTATATTGGTAAGAATTCTTAGTATGTTATACAGGAGTTTGGTTTTGTGTGTTAACATCGAAGGGGGTTACCCTTTGCGACAAAATTGCGGTTTTTTAGTGACCAACCAAATTCTTCCTAAATGCTTGTACAGCTAGGGTTATAGACATATATGATAAATCATGAGAAGATCAATACATACAGAACCCCACTTATTGTTATATAATCGTTACCATGACCGATTTCTTAGGACTTGAAGGACCTTGTTAGATCCTGGCTAAAGAAGCATTGAGTAATGCACGCCAGTTATCGATGTATGCCATTGAATCGATCTCCATGTTAGGAAGTTGGCGCGCTTTAAGGATCTCAAGGATCTTTTTGGATTCACCAAGAAGTTGAGCAGCAGCTTGGATGCCATCTTCCCTTTTCTCTATTGCATCATGATGACACTTCAGTTTTATGACACGAGGCAAATTGGTAAAGCAAGCGCACAATACATCCGCGTTTAAAATTGTTATCTGCTCAAAAAGTTCCTCATCTTCAGGCCAATTTTCTTGCTCGTTGCAGTGGAGCAATATCGTTTGGCTGATTCTGTACATGGAACTCGCAGCTACGAACTTGTGGAACGAGCGATCAACACTACTGTTTTTGCATCTCTGGTACTCTATCACAACCTTTACAGCTTCATCACCTAACCACGTAAGCGTCTCCTTTGATGTTTTTCGTTTGCGAGAGTTATTATGAAGATCAATTTGTAGCCACTTTCCGTATACTTCCACTTCAGTCCATAGACGTCTAGATGCTTTTCTTGCCTTAACCAAATCATCGATATTTGCATTGAGGTTCTCTTCGATATGCCTAACAAATTGGAGGCCTTCCCTCATGCTAGCAAGTAGCTCTTTAACATGGGCTTTTGCAATGTTAGGAAGTGCAATGGCAATGACCGTTAATGTTACCGCTACCAAGCTCCATGAAGTCTGAATTTCTTCTGAATATAAAGGTGGGACCTGTTCGTTATCGAACTCTAATACTCCGTTGAGCCTTGTTGATTTCTTGAGAAGGTTAACCAGATTACTCGGTTCTTTCTTTTCAGATTTGCGAAGAACTTTATTTATCGAATTGAGCGTATTTCTCAATAACCTCTTTGACACCTTCGGCCCGTCTTCAATATGTATAACATAACTAGTATATTCTTCTATCTCTGATCTCACTTCATCATTAGATGGATTTTGTTCCCGTCTAAACCTTTTCAACAAAGACGTGAATACATAGCAACAACACGAGACTAAGATGATAAAAGATCTCGGGACGAGACTTATCATCTTACACATAACGACGATGCTTATTTGAAGCGCTATACATACGTTCAAAATCATGTTTTTGAGACTATGGAAAACGATTTTTAAACGAAGGCCCGGGATATATGAAGAAACATGGACGCTTTTCCACTGTTGAAGCCGTTGCGTCCAATATTTCTCTACTCTAAACACGTTTAGATGGTTCATGCTCCATCTTTTCGAGATCTTGAAATAACTTATAGTAGTAAAACATCTGAAAATGAGTGCTATAGAACCTATGACAATCCCAAATAGTTGCACTGTCAAAATGACATGGGTTGACCACTTAAAATCTGATTGTCCATACCAAAAATCTGATGTCTTCAATAGGTTTACCAAAAGATACAGAGAATTAATAACAGTGTTTGAAATGATGAACCCAAGAGCATAAGCAACCGGTGAACAAACAATCACAAATTGGGGATTACCTGTTTCCGCCATCATCCAGTATTTCTTGACATCATGTGCGAGTTCTTTGTAAGAAAAGCTTACCTCTCGACGAGCTGAATCAAATTCGTGTAACTCCTTATACCGCTGTTCTAAGATTCTTCTTGATGTTGGAACTAATAAAGCTATAGAGAATGGCAAGATTAACGGAAATATCAGAGCCGTTAACGTTCCTGGCTCAATAACCACCCCTGTATACCATTGGATCCATACGTTAACGGTTATGGTGATTATGAGGATACCCAAGGCTATGATGTTGGTTAGAAGCTCTTTATCACCCATAAACCCTAAAGAAGGGAGAAAGTTGGCTAACATGGTGATAAAGAAAAATATGCTGCAATTCTTTGCCTGCACATCATCATATCCAGGCATTTTAGTAGTCAGATCAACCGGTAGCTTCATTGATATTGCTATAACTGTGAGAGAAACAGCGTTAATCGTGAAAGTTCTGCATGGAAACCATAGTCTCCATTGACGAAACCCTTGAAAGGCATCGGCTGCCATTGCAAGAGTGCATATGAGAGATGCCCCGCTAACATAAAGTCCCACCCATGGCATGGCGTCCTCGGGAGAGTGCCAATGCATCTTGTTAGTCGATCAAACGATCGAAGTACTTATCTTAATCTTATGCTTTGAATCTTGATATAATATGGATACAAACTGACTACGTGAAATGCAAGAACGAAGAAAGATTAAAAACAAAATTAAAAACTTTGAAAAAATTAAAGATATTTGTTTATGATTTTCCTGGAAGGAGTGATCAAGATTTTAGCTTCCAGTTTAGTCCTACTTGTGCAAGTTTTCAGTTTTCATTGTCAAGGGCCAGAGCTGATGGACACTTGGTTGAAAGCTTAGTGAAGGCATTATTGAGCTAATTAAGCTTTGACACAAAGTAAGCGCTTGCATATATGGTATTTATACATCTTTGGAATTTTAATATCCAACAAAATTTATATTATCGTTTCTTTGTTTCCATTCGCATCCACACCAAAAAAAAAAACAAACTTATGCAATATAATATCTTAGAAATGACTATTTCTGAGAAAATTTTACATAACAGTAATTAAGTTTAAAAATTGTTCTATTAATTTTACTTATGAGAAATCTTACAATGTAAGGGGGTGTTTTGGTAAACTTATTTTTTTTTAGCTTAAGATTTTTAACTTTTTAACTTTTGAGCTTATGAGTGAAAAAAGTGTTTGGATTAGCTTATAACTTATAAGCTAATAAGCTTCTTTTAAACGAGTGTTTGAGTTAGTTTATTATTGTAAAATAACTAAAAAAGGCATGTTCACGTTAGATAATTTCTTTTATTTTTGTGACGAAAAGAAAAAGTTGATTTACATTTATAAAGAAGGATATATAGGTAAATGTACAAAAATAAGTTTATAGGAAGAAAAAAAAGTATTCAAGTTAACTTATCAAAAGTGGCTTATTTTTACTAAAGATAAGCCCATGGTTCTAAAAAATGCGCCATGACAGTGCCAAGACGCGACTCCGACGTTAAAATAGCCCTTGGCGGTGGGGTTAGTCATGGCGTAAGACAAGGCGGCATAAGGCGTGCCTTTACGCGCTAAATGGCGAGTTTTTTAAGGCGTAGCGCACAAAAAAAAAATTAAATTTCTTTTGACCTTTTTATATACATTTTGCGATCACATATATTGAACTTCTATAAATTTGTATTTTGTAATTTGTATATATTACTTTGCTCCTAATTTGTGTATCTTTGTGTAATTTGTATATTAATAATTAGAAATTGAATATAAATAATTATAAAAAAACTACAAAATTACTGCCTTAAATACCGCTTTAAAAAACGTCATAACTCATCATGGCTCCTATAGTTTAAGGTTTGACCTCGCCTTCACATTATACCTTACGTTTTTTATAACCTTGGATAAGCCCTGAAATTTATTTTCAAATCCTTCCACTTTTGATGAGAATGATTGAGGGAAAATTTGGTTTTAAATTCTTTATACTTATTTTCTTCTTTTAATGAAATGCTAAACATATACATTTGAAAATATTCAATTTTAGACCATGAATCCTTTTCGAAACACCTAAGAATTCCAATTAGATTTTCACCATTACCATGACTTCAATTCTAAAGAATATGATATCGTTTGCATGTTGTAAATGAAAGAATGTCACCGAATCATTGACCTACAAGTAGAAACATAAAGAGGATAAGATCATCAGCATCCAATCCTCACTTACTCTTTTTAACCCACTATCACATCAACATCCATATCATCTCTCATCTTTAACCCTCTCTACCCCACAGACCTCCACATCAAACCCTCTTCGACCTACATCAAATATTAATAAAAATTATATATGTTAATAAATAGAGAGAAGGAGAGAAGAAAAGAAAAAAAAAGGAACCCGTTGCGGGTGAAGGAACCAGCTAGGGAGCCCCCACCACCATCAACCCTATAAGGAGCGATGGTGTTCTAGCTCAAGATGGGGAACCAACGCTCGTTGGTAAACCCTAGATGCGGCTGGTCTAAACTCTAAAGGCTAAGGCTGCAGCTGGTCTAAACTCTAAAGGCTCCTTGAGCGATGGTGGAGCTCATAAGTCGGGAGCAATTTACCAAGACCGAGATCCGAGCATAACACAAACATGCATCCACCCAATTGCACTGCTTTTCTCTAAAACACATATGAACCATCACATCCTAGTAAAAGACAATCTTAAGCCTTTTCAAAACCAACATCCATAATTAAGCCTTATGAATACATGAATATCATATAGATAAATGACTTTTGTAAAAAAGCCTTTTCTATTTCCATCGTTCCGTTAATACACAAATGCCATCCAATTTTTCTTAGAAACTTCATCTTCAGCTTTTCAAAATCAACATTCTACTCGAGAGGCCAAAGTAAGTCGTCTTTCAAGATATACCCGAAAACTGAGATTTGACGACCTCCCATAAAGAATAATCGCCTTCCAAAACTCCTTTATGAATAATTATTCTTGACCATGTACATCTTTTACATTTTTATTAGTTTTTTGTTTTTGAACAGCAGCAGCAAATTTTATTTAATTATAAAAAAAATACCTACAAGAAGCTAGAAAGCAACAACTTACATCATAATTAAAATTCAGAACTTGGATTAGAGCACCAAATTTTTCAATCTAATAATTTTTTCCTACCACTCAAGTTTATCCAAAAAAAAGAATGATGAATTTTTCTTTAAACCATACAACCAATTACATCTTAACTTTCAAAATAGCAACACATGTATAAATAGTTGTTGAAAAGGCTTCAAGACAACCTCTTTTAAAATTCAATTCTGAACCTCATTTTAAAAGAGAATCAATTATTAAATATAAAGGCCGATTAATCCTTCACAATTTACATACCTCACCTATTAGAGAAAATTGTCAAATATAAAGACCGATTAATCCTCTATCATTTACATACCTCACATTTTTTATTAGTTATTTATAATTTTTCTAAACTTTAAAAAGTTCACCTAATGTTTTTAATTAAAATGATTTTATATAATTTTAAACATTCATTGAGAATTACCAAAGACAGAACTTATTAATAATAGAGACATTCTTTAATGAAAAAAATTAATTTTTTTTCATTTAAGGTATAATAACATAAAGTTATTGAGTAAAGTTGTTCCGTAAAATAATTACCTCCCGATTGATAAAAGGAATAAGTAAACATTATTTGAATTTGTTAATAATTAATGAGGCACTTGGGTATAAAAATCAAAACTTAATTAACAAGATCATAGTTTAAATTAGCGAATCCGTTAGATCACACAACTTATCAAAATCACTAATTTTATAATTTTAAAGTAGTCTTAAAAAAAGCTACATACATCCATCGTTTGGAAAACCCAACTGTCATACTTGATTTCTTTCTTTTTTTTTTTTTTTACAGAAAACACACCTTAATCTACTTATAAATTTACTAAACTTTTTGTCTTAAACTCATGATGACCATATGCTATAGAAAACATCAACTACAAACATTTTGATAATACTTGATCATGACGAAATTCAGAACCTCAGGTATCTTGTATTCTTGTGTCGTAAATGGTACGAAATAAAGAGTCATCTCTCTCTATCGCCTACCTACTACATATCTTGAAACGTAACCATGTCTAAAGAATTTCTTTATCTTATAAACTATTTAAAAGAAAAGAATAATAAATCATCATTCTTTTTAAAAAATCATCTTTTTAAAAGTGATGACATCATGCTTAAAAAAAACGGCTACACTAAAATAAATTTTAAACCTATTGGAAGGGTGCTGGATGAAAATTGTGAGGGGGTTTTATAAAATATGTGAGGGGTTTATAAAAATTGTATATTAATATAATTAGTTATAGGTTATTTATAAATTATGTTTAGTAACTTGTGATATATTTGTCTAGAGAAAAAAAAATTATTATATATTTGCGACCGTCTCATTTTTATTAACGTTTTGATGTAAGTTTTATTGTAATACGACACTTTTTCAAAATTATGTATGTTCTTAATTTTTTGTTATTCATTAATAGTAGTGGGTAAGTACATTTTGGTTTAGATGGGTTTTTTTTTGGATTATAGTGATAAGCTGAATGATCAACTTGAATATGCTATTTAAAGTGTTTAGTTATTGATTTTAAAACATCTTATCTTATAATCTTATTAAAAGAAAAGGATGACAAAACTAAATTTCCAACGATCACAACATCTCATTTAAAAAAAATTAAAAAAATCGTGTTTACAAATACAGTGACGTCATCCCAAAAAAACCAATTTTTGAATTTTAGATTAGTTACAACTAATCTATTAAAATTTATTTTCATGGAAATGATTCACGTATGCTAATGTAATATATTGTTGTTTTTATTATAGCCATTAATTATGGAGAATAAACAATCTCCTTCATCTGCTCTAAAGCGACCTTCATAGGAATAGCATTCAAAAGAAAGAAAAAAATCAAGTGATTCATTCTACACATGACAACTTTGTTCATAACAGTTCAATAATGATTGAAAATATTAGAACAAGTTCACAGATTATTTTAAATGATATCTAACGGTGTGTTTAATTTCAAATTAGAAATTAGTTCAAATTTACATAAAGTCAAGTAGATTTATATTCATTTTATATGTTTTATGATGAAAGTATATATATATATATATATATATAGAAAAATTCATTTGAGAACCGTTTTTATTACGAGAACCGCGAGAACCAGCCGTCCAATTCCCCTCCTTCAATTGGATTGTTCACCCATAAATTCCTTACATGCACCCTGCCACACCCAATCCCCCCACGCTCTTTATCCATGAATTCCATTATCTAAAATGAACAACTAAGATTGGTTCTCAGGGTTCTCGCAATAAAAACGGTTCCCAAATAAACCCTCCATATACACATATGATTGAGTAAATGATTCTATCATCATTTTATAGTCACTAATCGTTTTAATCTTCGGATGATTTTCAATAGGTATTATATTAAAGTTAATGAAATTTTTAAGTAAAATTATAGATATGAATTACAATAAACTAAAAAACTTGAACTTACTATCATGATTAATATTGTTTCTCGAATCTGCAGACCATAATTGTTTGTTAATCGGAATTGCTTTAATATATTTCTAATTATTTTTAATATACGTGTTAGTACTCCTTAAAACTATATAAGTTTAAATTTAACTTATATCATTTCCGTGTAACACGCTGGTAGCTTAGCTAGTAGAGATGTAATATTAACAGCATATATAAACCAAAAGATTTTACCATCCTCTTGGCAGAAGCTGTATACATGTCTACTTTAGATAAGTGAGATGCAATGTTGATTAAAACATGTGACAGGCTATTTGCTTTGTAGAGGATTAGATTTAACACAACATTACCATATCAACCACCTGTTATTCACAACATATCAAACAAACTTAAAAACATAAAATCACTTCACTTGATTTATTAACCCAAACTTCAGACTGTATTCATTCAACCACATCACAAACCAAACCAACAAACACAAACTGTCCCAACAACACATTCATTCACATTAACCCAATCATCATTCCTTCAACAATCACCACCACGCAGACGAAGCACAAGGTGGAGGGTCGACTCTTTCTGGATATTATAATCCGCCAAAGTCCGGCCATCCTCCAACTGTTTACCGGCGAAGATAAGCCTCTGCTGGTCTGGTGGAATACCCTCCTTATCCTGAATCTTGGCCTTCACGTTATCAATGGTATCAGAGCTCTCCACCTCCAAAGTTATCGTCTTTCCGGTCAAAGTCTTGACGAAAATCTGCATACCACCTCTCAGCCTCAACACAAGATGAAGAGTTGACTCCTTTTGGATATTGTAATCCGCCAGAGTCCGGCCATCCTCCAACTGTTTTCCGGCAAAGATCAGCCTCTGCTGGTCCGGTGGGATACCCTCCTTGTCTTGGATCTTCGCTTTCACGTTGTCAATCGTGTCCGAGCTCTCGACTTCCAAGGTAATAGTCTTGCCGGTCAAAGTCTTGACAAAGATCTGCATACCTCCACGGAGACGGAGGACAAGATGGAGGGTTGACTCCTTCTGGATGTTGTAAT
The DNA here is from genome assembly GCA_038502395.1 of Dittrichia graveolens. NCBI lineage: Eukaryota > Viridiplantae > Streptophyta > Magnoliopsida > Asterales > Asteraceae > Dittrichia > Dittrichia graveolens. Next base: position 7,321,940 of record JARJIL010000002.1, on the reverse strand, counting down.
CGGCAAGGGTACGGCCGTCCTCGAGTTGCTTTCCGGCGAAGATGAGCCTCTGCTGGTCTGGGGGGATACCTTCCTTGTCTTGAATCTTGGCTTTCACGTTGTCGATGGTGTCTGAGCTTTCGACTTCGAGAGTAATCGTTTTCCCGGTGAGGGTTTTGACAAAGATTTGCATACCACCACGGAGACGGAGGACAAGATGGAGGGTTGACTCCTTCTGGATGTTGTAATCTGCAAGAGTACGGCCGTCCTCAAGTTGCTTCCCGGCGAAAATAAGCCTCTGCTGGTCTGGGGGGATACCCTCCTTGTCTTGGATCTTGGCTTTCACGTTGTCGATGGTGTCTGAGCTTTCGACTTCGAGTGTGATTGTCTTCCCGGTGAGGGTTTTGACAAAGATTTGCATGCCACCGCGAAGACGGAGGACGAGATGGAGCGTGGACTCCTTTTGGATGTTGTAGTCGGCAAGAGTACGGCCGTCTTCGAGTTGTTTTCCGGCAAAGATAAGCCTCTGCTGGTCTGGGGGGATTCCCTCCTTGTCTTGGATCTTGGCTTTGACGTTGTCGATGGTATCGGAACTCTCGACCTCGAGAGTGATGGTCTTGCCGGTAAGAGTCTTAACGAAGATTTGCATCTGTTAAATAGCAAGAAAACAATTATTATTACATAATAAAATCACTATAAATGAATCCATTGAATCGCCTAAATCCGACTACGTTTCACATAAGAAATTGAATCTGTATTTTACGAAAAGAAAGCACCTCAAAGACACATAATATTTGCCAACAGCACATAAAAATTAATTAACAATCACCTAGATCCGATTAAATTTCACATAAAAAATGACTGTTTTTTACGAAAAGAGAACGCCTAAAAAACAATTATTAATTGAAAACTAATTCATCCGAATAAATAAAACATGTTCGAGGCTTTGAACATGAAACATATTCTGAAGAACAGATAAGGAATAGACTTCTAAATTTCGATACAAGAACAGGATAATTCGTCAGTTAGACGTATAGATCTGAAAAAACGAATTCAAAATCATGATAAAAACTATCTTATAGTACAACCTTTGTGTTGAATTCAATCAACACATAATATGGAATTCAGTTTAAATCGATAGTCAATAAGATGATTAGATCGAAAGAAAACACGATCAAAATCATGATAAAAGAGCATCTTAAAGTCTAATCATGGCGTCAAAGTCGTAAAAATACAAGCCACCAACCGATCAAAATATCATAATCGGAATCGATTGAAAAACAAACAGATCAAACAATAGAATAGATCTATAAATAAAAAGAAAAACAATTAGAAATCGGAAAGAAAGAATACCTTGAGAGAATTGAAGATATCTGAGGAATTGAAGAAGAGATCAAAAGGATTGCTGGATGAAGGAAAGAGGGTGGATTTGGGGGTGGATTTATAGAACAAGAAAGAGGATAGGTTCACGGAAGGAAGGTTAACGTGACGGAGGGTTATACGAACGTCGAGTTAAAATATGACACGTGGATTATCGATGACCAAACACCAAAGTATAGAATAAGTCCTTGTTGGATACGAAAGCAAAATGTCATTATCTTCTTTCGGTTTTAAATTAGAGGTCTCTTTTTCCATATAATATAAAAAGTATATATTTTTTAATTTTTATAGGGTGTATATTTTATATGATAAAAATTAATCATATATAACAATTACAATAAATTTATTTTTATAAAAATTTATAATAGGTTTTTTATATATATTAAAAAATATTATTGTTTAAATATATATACTTAATTATATATGATAAAACCTTGTTATATGTAAATCATATCACACTTTTTATATGATGACAAACTCAATCTTGTCATATTCTAAACTCCAAACCAAAGGCGGTGAGATGTAGGTTGGTCGTCTTCTATTTTGGGACTATACAATTGGCATTAATGTGGTGGGAATTTTAAATTATTTGATTTTTTTATATATTAAAACTAAATTAAATATTTGTGTGATAAGTGAGCTAATTTAGAAAATAATAAATATTAAATATTAGAATGATATTTTAAAATATTATAAGTGTAAATATAATATTTGTAATTTATAGTTAGGCGAATATGATATATTAGGGTTTAAAAATGACATATATAAAATTATCTTTAATAAATTTAATTTATAAAGTCAAAATTAAATTCAATTTTGATAAAAAAAGTCAAACTTGGCTTTTAATTTTTATGATAATGAATGGTTAAGATTTAATAATTATATTTTTTTATATAAATCCAATTGCTAGAATTATCTAATAAATTTTATTAAAGGTACTTTTTTATTTATATTAGAAGATTACTTATGCATAATAAATTTATGTTTTTATCGATTTGTATAATATATTATATTTATTACTTGTATCATTTGTGTATAACTAACTTTTGTTGTATCAACTCCCATTGTAAAATAAGATGTTACTATTTATACTATATAGAGACAAATCGAAGTTAAAGTTAATGATGTGTCTTGACATCGCTTAAAAAAATATCAATGCTCCTAATATCATATAACTTAGATATAAAGTTTGTAAGCAACTCCCATTGAGGTATAAAGTTTGTAAGCAACCAAAAAAAATTAGTGCCACTAATATCATATAACTTAGGTGTTGTAACTTATAAGTTATATTCACATACCATTTAAATAATTAAAATACTAAAATAACCTAACACCTCTCATATAAGTAGTGCATAAGTATAACATCACAAAACTTAAATGGTTTTAATGGCTTGGGTCGTTTTCTTGTAAACAATATAAAGATCTCTCTCAAGTTAACTATAATTCCTAAACCAAAAAAACCACACAATATAAAGAGCTAGTTACTTTGATTTGAGAACTACCGGAAAGAACTTCTTTGATTTAAAGAAGCGATGTGTTCATGTAAAGTGAAAGTTTAAAATTTCTCAAGATAGGCATGATTGACGGGTCAGAAAGAGCTGGATGGCACAAAAGTGGTACAACGAACAACTGAACAGATCCAGCTAATAAGAGACAGATTGTTAGTTGCACATAGTAGACAAAAGAGCTATGCAGACAGACGCAGATCACCACTTGAGTTCCAAGTCGGGGACTGTGTATTATTAAAGGTGTAGTCGTGAAAAGGCGTAATCAGATTCAGAAAGAGAGGGAAACTCGATTCGAGATTTATTGGACCATTCAGAATCATTGCACGTGTGGGAAAGGTTGCTTACAGATTAGAATTGTCAGATGAACTATCTCAGATTCACAACACCTTCCATGATTCGCATCTCATAAAGTGTTTAGCAGACGAGTCTGCATACGTACCATTGGAAGATATTAGCATTGACGACAAACTGAACTATGTGGAGCAGCCTATAGCTATATTAGAAAGAAGAGTGAAAACCTTACGTAACAAACAGATTGGACTGGTCAAGGTTCAATGGTAGCACAGGAAGGGGTCAGGTCTTACTTGGAAGCCTGAGCAGGAAATGATGCATAATTATCCAAAACTCTTCAACAATTGATTTCGAGGACGAAATCATTTCAAGTGGGGAAGAGTTGTAACATCCAAGGTTCGAAAATTATTATAATAAGAGTTAATTTCATAAATGGTCCTTTAACTAACCACGAATTGCAGATTTAGTCCTTTTTTTGAAAAAGTTGCAAGCATTGTCCTTTAACTACCATTTTGTTACATGGGTAGTCCTTTCTAACGGATTCCGTTAACTATGTCCGTTAAATTAAGGGTATTTATGTCTTTTTACCATTTTCTAATTATTAATTTTTTAAATAAATCTTTTCTCTTATTCCTTTCATTAACACATAACACACACACTCTCTCTCTCTCTCTTTCCAACCACCAAGAAAACCACCACTACCACCGCCCACCTCTGCCATCACCACCGCCAACTTTGTCGTTGGCATTATCACTACCACCAAGAACAAACACATACACACACACACACACTCTCCCTCTCTCTAAAATCCCAACCACCAGAAAAACACCACAGCCACCGCCCACCTCCACAACCACCAGAAAAACACCACCGCCACATTCACCCCTGCATCATCACCGCCACCAAGAACTCACTCACTCTCTCTTTCTCTTTAAAACACCAACCAACAAGAACACACACAACCACTATTGCCGACACCTTGTTAAATCACCACCACTGTTACCACCGTCGGTAGCAAATCTCTCGCCGGACAGATCTACACACACACTCTCTGTTACAAATCTACATACACACAGTTACAAATCTGAACACACTAACACACACACAATGTTACAGATCTGAACAGACACACACGCATACACACTCAATCAAAAACCTAAATTGTTAAAATAACTCCCAAAAATTGAACCCCTTAAAAATCCTAAATATAAACACACACATAAACAAATCTGAACACACACACACACACACACTTAATCGAAACCTAAATTGTTAAAAAAATCTACCAAAAATCCAACCCCTTAAAACCCCTAAATCTCAACACATACACACATGAATAGACGGTGGCGCAAAATGGTGGCTTTGTCGTGGTGATGGAGATGGCGATGTCGACGGTGATGGCGTGTGCTCCAGTCGCATGATGGTGGGTGGCCATAACCTAGTGATGGAGATGCGATGTCGTAGTGATGGAGATGGCGCACGATGGTGGCCAGGCATCAGTCGCCGGTTGCGGTGGTTCTCTGTCGCCGATCGATGGTGCTCTGTTGCCGGTCACAGTGGTGTGGTGCTTTGCCACCGGCGAGTGTGTGAGTGTGAGTGTGAGTGGAGGTGAGGTGAGGTGTAGCAGGCTTCTTCTTTTATATATAAGATTTCTTTTAGGGTTTTTAGAATATTTTAAGATTATAAGGGTATTTTAGTCTTTGTAGATTTAATTGTAAGGGTAAAAATGTCATTTTAACAAGTTAACTGATTTATTTAACGGAAATCGTTACAAAAGGATTATTAATGCAATAAAATGGTAGTTAAAGGACGATACTTGCAACTTTTTCAAAAAAAGGACTAAACCCGCAATTCGTGGTTAGTTAAATGACCATTTATGAAATTAACTCTTATAACAATAAATAAATAAAAAGTGTTATATGTGTGTTATGAGTTGCCTTTATAGAATTATATGTGTTTATAAAACTATAAGTGCCAAAACTGTTGAAGTAGAAACTAATTAAGTACAGGGGCCATTTATGTAATTAAGTGTGTTTTTACGTGAGATTTTCAAGTCTTGCAAAACTAATTAAGTGCAGGGGCATATATATATCACCAAAACTTGACTTCTCATTTGAAGTCTTGCAAAAACAAACAACATACATACATAGTTACTTGCTTACGTGAGTTTTTCAAGTTGGCAACCTTCATTGTGATTTTGGTCAAGAAATCAATACTTTTTCATCACCATATCAAGTTCTTCTTAGTTAAGGTAAGATAAGTTAGTTTTGTTGAAGTTAATCTAAGATTTCTATTTGGGTTTTTTAAGCTTTTATGGACCAAAGGATTTATGTATGTTAAATTAGTAGTTAGATGTTGTTGGTGGTTATACTGGAGTGTTAGAAACTCCCTTGTACAGTTTGTTTGTCCATCTAATGATATCTATATTTTTTAGCCGGAAGAACCAGTAAGTCGTATGAGTAAACTGGTTTGAACTGAGGGAGGCACGGGCGTGCCTATAAAGGGTATTGTCGTGCCTAGTGCTGTGACCGCCTTTGTTCATAGGGTCCGGGCGTATCGAGGTACGGGTGTGCCTTGGCAACCACATGAGTGCCTTCAAAGTCGTACGACTTAAAGTTTTGTAAGTTGGATACATAAGTCGGATACAAAAGTCGGACCATAAGTTGCATCTATAAGTCGCACCGCATAGGCACAGGCGTGCCTATAATAGGGTATGGGCGTGTCCTGCCCTGTTCAGTATCTATTTCTTAAGTTTCAACATGTGTTTAATATATTATTGGTATTATACCTATAGAGACTAATCGTGGACGTTTTCACTGAACCATAATTACTTGTGGATTGATTATTAATAGTACAACTTACAAGGTGAATTTACTAGACTATTATTCATATTTACAGCATGTGTGTTATCATGATAAAATATTATGCATATATTATTCGTATGTGTTGTTTAGCATACTGCTATGTGCAGTAAGACTCAGATGTGGTATAATATTGTAACCTATGTTGCTACCCTGTCTTTGTTTTCCTGACATATGTGTGGAGTCTCTTTATGATCTTATACGTATATTTATATGATTATTAGTTTGACATATGCACTAAGCTCCTGTAGCTTATCAGATACTGTTTTTTAAAATGTTTTGCAGGTCGTAGCAAAGGCAAGGGCAAAACTTCTGTTTGACCACTTTTCACTCAACTCTTTTGAAACAATTAACGCCTTTGTGTAATATAAGAACTACCGCAACACTTCAGTTGTACTTTTAAGTGTGTACACTTTTAAAACAATCTTATAAATACGCTTCCACTTACATTCCAAATTATATGTGAATCTTTTGGACATGTTTTTGTTTAAATACTAGTTTTATAAAATGGGTGTTACAACCGCCAACAACCTTCAATTCTACAGCCACCACTACCATCATCGTGGTTGCCTTCAACGCCGCAACTACCACCGCCACCGCCACCGTTGTTCCCTTCAACACCGCCACTGTTGTTCCCTTCAACGCCGCCACCGCCATAACCACCAACGCCAGCAGTGGTTAGATCTATGCGCCATCGGTTTGTATTGTGGAGGTGTCACCATTGCTTAGATCTGAAGCACCATCAACGTCATCAGCACCATCACTTAGATCTGAACGGTCATCATCACCATCGCTTATAGAGTCAAAGCCGCCGACCTTGGAGACACAGGCACCACCGCCGACCTTGGAGTCACTAACACCACCGCCTGCCGTTGTCGACCTTGGAGTCAAACACACCACCGCCCGCTACTGCCGACCTTGGAGTCACACACACCGCCGCCGCCGCTACTGACCTTGGAGTCACACACCGCCGCCGCCGCTGCCGACCTTGGAGTCACACACACCGTCGCTGCTGCAGCTGCCGACCTTGGAGTCACAAACACCACCGCCATTGTTTAGATCTGAACCACGATTAGAGATTAACGAGTATGTTTTTCATTTTAAATTAATTTGACTGTAGATAAACACAAGTTTTTAATCTGTTAACTGAAGTTTGGATATTAACAAGATTTAAGAAGCAATAGTGTGTGATTATAGGTTTTTTATTTATGTGTTCTTGTTTACCAATTTGGCTACAAATTTGATTCTTTATTATAGTTTAAGTTTGTTCAAGTTTATGTCTTTTGAATGATTTGTTCCAGATTTACCAATTTGATTTGTAGATCAATACTAAGGCTATTAGTTCTACTAAGGCTGTTTGTGCAAATTTGCTCAAATTTAATTATTGATTATGGTTTAAGTTTGTTCAATCTGATTCTTGATTATGATTTAAGTTTGTTTAAGAATTAACTAAAATTTATTTTGATTAAAAATATAATTAAAATCTTAATTGTATATTTTTTCTTATTAAATAAGACATTAGATATAATTAGAACCGATAAAAAATTAATTAAAAAACAAAAAGCTACATGGTTGTTTGGAAACAAGAATAGTGTAGAAAAAGACCAAAATACCCTCATGTGCAATACACATGGGGTCTTTTAACGGTCAATGTTAACGTCTGTTAGTGCAAAGGACCTAAAATAAAACAAAATAACAACCATAGTAATTATTTTTATAATTAAAAAACTAAAAGTGAAAATTAGTGACAATCATACGGACCATTTTTGTAATTAACTCTAATGGATAATAGACATAGGACATTAGATTCTTTTTTATCGTAAATACAATAAAATGAAAAGATCTTATTTAGATATGACTTAAATTGTGTCGTAACGTCGAAGTCAAATATAAATAATACATTAATTCATGTTACATGATTTGAAAAAAGTATAAAGTGGTGGTGGTGGCCTAAAATATTGGTTTTCTAATTAGGGAATTTTCATTATGTTATTAGTGGAGAGATAGATGAAAGGGTCACATTGTATATAAAATTTATTTCTAAGCACTTTAGAAGAGAGAGTAGTTTTTATATCAATACTTTAAGAGCATTGTATTTATTGCATCAAAAAATTATGCTTTAGGTATATAAAATATGGGGAGGGTTCAAACGAAAACTGTTTTTCGTACGAGACCTGCGAGAACCAATATTGGCCGTTTATTTTGGATAATGGAATTCATGGATGAAGAGCGTAAGAGGATTGAGTGTGACATGGTGCATGTAAGGAATTCATGGGTGGACAATCCAATTGAAGGAGGGAGAATTGAACGGTTAATATTGATTCTCGTGGTTCTCGTACGAAAGACAGCTTTCGTTTGAACTTTTACCTATAAAATATTTTACAAGTTAAAAAGGTATATATTATCCTATGTCTATTTGGGTTGGAATAAGCTCTAACCTTATATTTGAATGTGAAAGTCACCTGCCTTATATATTAAAGTGTAAATAAACATTTTTGCCTTTAGCGTTATATATGTATTATAAATAATATTTAATTAAACATAAATCATTGTTTGAGTTAGATTTTCGTATTTATCACATTTGTAGAAAATACATTCATATGAAGCAATATATTTTTTTTATATGTATGTAAAAAAATACCGAACATGAATCGAACTTTTTTTTGCAAACGAATACAAGAAAAAAAAAGTGTAACATTGTGCTATAAAAGATATGCAACACCGTAACTAGTGTAAGAAACCTATGTAACGTTGTGTTGTAAAAACTATGTAACGTTGTATTGTAAAATATGTATAGCACTGTGTAAAAAACATACAACGCGGTGTAAAGACGTGTAACATAGTGCCAATATTGTGCAACATATTAACATTGTGTAAAATAGTGTAAAAGTTATACAATACATCACAAAATGAGTACACCGCAGTAATATGTCTTATAATGCGAAATTAGTGTAACACAGTGTAAATATTGTGCAACATAGTTTCAAAAAAAATTTAAAAAGTAGGCAATACTAGTAAATGAAAAGACATAATTTTATCTTTTATATGGTGTAACTTTTTAAAAAAATTACTATATAAAAGACATCATAGGTTAAAAATTTGTAGGGTGTTGGATTTTAATACATATATAGTCCACTCTTCACAACGATTTTTCTGTTATACCCTTTCAGCCTTTTTCTCCTATGCCTTTCGCCATTTTTTCTTTTTTATTATAAAAATGTCATTAAATATCAAAGAGTTGTATTCAATAAAGTACATTTAAAAACTATAGTATTAAAATTTTAATATTCAATTACAAGTGATTCAGTATACAATCACATGTGATTTGTAAAAACATCACTTGTGAATTATAAAAAATTACAAAAATGCCACTTCGTCCAAATTTTTAAAATGTAATCTGTATCATTAATATAATTGATCCAAAGGCTAAAATTAGTCTTTTAAAACTATGAATTAATTATGGACTATATTGAACATTCTTCTTAGATTAATAATACAAAATCCTCCGGTCTTCTTATTTTTAGTTAATTCTCTAAATATCTACCCAATATATAATCGACCTTTGGGAGGGAATATTATTTACTAATTGTAAAAAATATAGATATTGTAATTATTTTGACTTGTTATAAAGCATAAAACATGAAGACTCGGACCTAACGGGAAATATCATATGAGATGAAAAAGACTAATGAGAATAGTATTATTTGTCTCGTGTCAATGATAGAACGTTTATTCATAGTCTTTGACATGTCAATTTTAACAAAATGTTACATTTGAATGGATGACTAGAATATTAATCATGTTTAATTTCGAGTGACCTAAAATGAATAAAATGATCGTTAATATAAAATTATAAATATAAAGGTTACAATACAACTATTAGTAAAGAATAAAGGTAACACGTGATAATTTTTAGAATAATTTGCAAACTTAAATTGTCTTAATCGTAGGATTTTTCAAATTTCTCGAGTATATTTTCTATAAAAATATATAATTAGTAAAAGAATTTTACGTTACATTTTGGTAGAAAATAACAACGATGTAAAAGAAAAGTAAAACAAGATTAAAAGAAACACATAAATGATATAAGATATTTACCTAATTAGTTTTGTGCAGATTAATCATAAAGAGCTAATATGAGTTTGTGAAGATTCTTTACGAGAGCCACTTTGAAATTAAGAATTAAATCGTTAACTCTGAGTTATTTGTCTTTCAGTTTGTTGGAAGAGTTTTGTCGCATGGCTGAATCATGAAGTTGCTGATTATATATATGTATGTATGTATATATGTGTGTGTAATGTTTCATAGTTCCAATTATTATGTAATTGAGTTAGAATGCAATGTTTATAAATTTCAACTCTTTGACTCTTTCATTTGTTTGGTGTTTGTGAAATTTCTTGAACTTAATTTATTGAAAACAGGAATTTATGTGATCTCATAAATAAAAAGTTAATATTAAAAATATATGATTAGACTTAATTCAGTTATAAGTATGGTGATCTCATAAATCAAAAGTTAGTATTAAAAATATATGGTTAGAAATAATTCAGTTATAAGTATTGGTTTAAATTCATTAATTGTCGGTTATTTTTTCAATATTTATTTGTTTAAATTCATTAATTGTGGACTTAAAAGGAGGGGTAAATTAGAGGTATAAAGGAGGGGTATTTTAGTAAATTTACTCTTCTTAAAATTAAGAGTTTTTTAAATGGTAAATGCATTATATAGAAATAAGATATATATATAATGTATAATATTTACGTAAAGGGCCCTACACTATACATAAAGAACAATTATAAGTTATTATTTAACAAATATAATAATGGTTAAGATTGTTTCTCACGTTTTCACAATAATAATGGTTCTCAAATAAACTCTCTCTATCTCTCTCTCTCTCTCTCTATATATATATATATATAGGGGGAGTTCAAAGGAGAACTATTTTTTGTACGAGAACTGCGAGAACCAATCTTGGCCATTTAAGTGGTAAGTAGAATTAATGGATGAAGAGCGTGAAAGATTTAGTGTGGCAAGGTGCATGTAAGGAACAAAACGTTCGCAGATTGTGAACGGCATCAAAAGTGCTTTAAAGCAATTTTTGTGTGCTCATATATTATTATTATTATTATTAGTATTAGTATTATTATTTTGTGATTTTTTGACAACTTAAATAAGAATCTACCGATTAATTCGTGTATGATAGACTAGTTTTAAGAGAATTCCATGTTTTTTAGATATGATGCAATGATTTTAAGTTGGATGTAGTGATTTTATAGACTAGATGCAGTGTTTCTAGCATTCTTATTTTAAGGACTGTTTCTATTCGATCCTCACCCTATATATATATATATATATATATATATATATATATATATATACTAGCAAGGTACCCGCGCAATGCTGCGACGACAAATAATTTCTATTTTACATCATGTTGTTTTTAAAAATGTAATAATATGTTATTCGCGCAATTCAATATCACGAAAAAGTATCGTACAATATCAGTTTTTTATTTTTTTTATTTACATCAACTATTTTATTAATTTTAAAAATAAATTCTAAAAAATATTAAAATAAGAAAAAGATTTATATTTATGAAATAAGAATGGAGAAGTTAATAAGATTTTGAAAATTATATTGATGTGGGTGCATAATTGTGTTTGTGTAAGAGTGTGTTTTAGTATTAAAGAGATATTTTAAATAGATACAAAGTTGAAGTAAATTAGGAGAGAGAATAAAATGATTAAAAATGAGTATTTTAAAAGTTAAAGTAAATTAGGAGAGATGATGAAATGGTTAAGAAATGGTATTTTAGTATATTCAAATTACTTAAAATTAAGAGTTTCTTCTAAAAACTGAATTGGTGCAGGGTTTAGATCATATAGAAGTCTTTTGAGATGAGCAATATAGAGGTGATGTTCATGAATGAGGAGATATGCTATATTTTGTTTATATCTTTTTTCGTTTATATAGTTATCTCTTTCTAATTGATATGAAATTCAATTTATGATGATTAGTGTTCTCTTATGATTAATTTATACTCATTTTTCATAATGTGAGTAGATTCATTAGCCATACAATTATACTACAATTTAGGATTATAATGTTTGCTCAAGTTTAAAGTATGTTTATGGATAGTGACGGATTATAGTCTACTAAAGATACAAATATCAGCGGTCGAAAATGGAAACATATCAGCCAATGACTTCATATATAGCTTGGTGGATTAGGAAATTCAAGGTCATTGTTTAGTTATAAATATCTTTGCTACAAATGGGTTCTCAACTCAAAATCTATGCGCCCGTAATAGTGGCCTTTGCACCCCCAAGCCTTATTCCCTTGCGGCCGCAAGGGTGGTCCTAAATAAAACCTGAATCTCTGATTTAACTGCACATGTTTATATATACTTTAAATAAAATATGTTATTTATTTATTTTAGTTTTTGTCTAAATGAAATTTTTATATATTTATTTTATGACTTTTGATTATTGTAGCAAACTAAAATCTAAACTCATAGTATTTTAATTACATACTAAGTTATACTTGTCAAATAAAACATAAAACACAAGCCCATATTTATGTGTGCCTATCACCTAGTATTCTATAAATAACAACAAACAATGAGATTTAATATGGCGGTCTGTGTTTTTGATGGTGAAGACCTTGCATATGCAATTCCAAATAGTTTTTTTTTATTATAATTTTTTAAATTTTGTAAAGACCCTTAAGTTTATAGTAATTACATATCAGTCTTTTTGATTTTTCTAGAATTATATCCAACTTAAAACAGCTCTTTTAATTTTTCTAGAGTTGTATATCTAACTTATTTTGACGTATTTTATCTTTAAGGAATCAATATTTTCTGATTTGAAATTGTTTGTTTGGAAATTTCTCGAAAAGCTAATCATATGATTATTATCAGGGTGCTACTATATAGCCCCTCTCCTTACAAACCCACATGTCAAATCAAGAATGTTATATTTTTAATGTTGTTTTTTTACTCACATATGTTAAATCAAGGGGTGATATATAGATAATTGAGAGAGGATATATAGAATTACCCTTATTATTATACTATGAACTTAGAAAATTTTCTCGAAAAGCTAATCAACAATATTATTATTATACTTAAATTTTTCTTCGTTTCTTTTTGAGTTTTTTTCTTTATAATATGAACTTAGAATCTACTGTTTAGCGTTCGATCTAGCTTTTAACATGTAATGTTGGTGTAAAGATAAATATGTATTTGTAACCGTCTCAACGTTATATTTCTTTCGATATAAAGTTTGTTGTTCATTGTCAGGGTCTTCCGATACACGTTGTAACTTAAACAACGACGACGACGACGATAATGATGGCAATGTTGCGATAGAGGAGCCTCATCGGGAGGAACAAGAGAAAGAGGCGATCAAAGAGTTCTAACATGACCAAATTGACCCAGGAAGAAACTATCAATAATTTATTGTGTCAAATAAACACATTCAACCAGGGAATTGAGAGTAACATGACATATAAAATATAAAAAAAACTTGAAATGGAGAAAAGTGTTTTCACTCAAAGAAAATGAACTCAAACTACAACAAAAGGTCTGTTTCGAATAAAAAGTTTGAGTTTTATATTGTCTCGTATTATCACCTTAAAGGACATTTTTGAAGAATTAGAGAATTGTATAGATGAGATAAATGAAATGTATTATTATTATTATTGTTATTATTATTATTATTATTATTATTATTATTTAAGGAAATATTATTATATATCAGTTTTAATGTTATGAATTTTTTTATTTGTTACATTTTTATTTTTATATAATTTATAAATATTTTATTTTGTTTAATAATTAAATAAATTAAAAAAAGTGAGTAAAAGATTATGTTAACAAATACTAGGTAATAAGTAAAAAAAAAGTAAAAATAATAATGTAACGCTAATATAATATCTGAATAAAAATGAGAAAAGGGTAAGCCATACACATAGCCTAAAAGAGAAAATGGAGAAGGGTGTTCATATTTAGATATTTTATTATCTAGATTGGCCCTTATGATATATGATATGAATTATTGAATTGAATAATTAATGGCGCATGGGGTCATAGGAGATGAGCACCAAGCAAGCAAGTCTTGCTCTCAGTCTCGTAATATTATGTGTGACTTGAAAATTATGAAAACAATACTAACCAGTTCAATAACCAACTATATCACCAGAAGTAATAGTTCATAGCCAACCATATGACAAATACAAAATCACATACCAACCAGTTCCGGTTCTAAGATCGAACTACCTGATAATTGGAAACGAGATTTTAGAAAACCCGATAATCAGACCGAATACTCTAACCCGATTCCAACCGGTTTCGATTCGGTTTTTCGGTCAAAAAGCTCATCCGAGGGTGAGATTGTGAGAATTAGATTAGAATTTCCTTTCTAAATGATTTACTTACGATTTTTTATTGGTTTAAACTTTTTTTAATTAGTCTTAATAAAATCGATCTTCTGCTGCCTTAAATTTTGGTATAACTTGTAACGCCGGCCTTTCAGAAATCAGAGTACATTTTTTTATTTATTTAAAAACGCGTGTGGAAGCGAGTTATTTATATTCACATTATACAACTTATATAAATATAAGTTGTAATTACAAAAGTATTGTTTAACAAAGTTTTCAATGTTACGAACTAGATCGACCTTTACACAAACTATTACATAACATTGTCTTTACATTGTGTTCCCCAAGAACCTAACATGTCACCCCAGCAGGCACCCTTACTCACTTTCAATCATTTTTCTGCATGTGGAATGAACATGAGAAGGTTAGCTATAAATAGCTAGTGAATAACAATTAAAGCAAGAGCAGTACATTAACAGTATCATAACATATTTCATGCATCACATAACTTCATTCAAGTCTATCCTAACACACGTTGAAGTTCCGGTTGTCAGCAGGCATCACGTCTTGCAGGGCTATAAACCCAGCTCAATGATCCTCACTGGGGAAACCGTTACTTCCTCCGCGCCGGTGGAGAAGCGGGTAGCGGTCCACCATTGCGTTCTTCGGGAACATATCCCATTTGGGATCAGTGGGAAAACTGAGAGCCCCGAGTTAGTATTGAGGGCGGCGGTTTAGCTAGAACCAAGATTCGTGATCATCGAATCCCGCACCACAATCTCTACAATGTAGTACCGGCACTCAAACAATGGCCTACTCTGGCCTCATCACAAACACATTAGCCTACTCCGGCCCTTTACATAACAAGAGTGACCTAAACAGGCCTTTTCACAAATCAACAATGACCTACAAGGTCTTTTACTTGCATACATATCATTTGTATCATACAATTGGTTTATGAAACCTCTAAACATGCATATAAACTTCTAAACATGCATATCTACAAATTCATGGATTGTAACATACAAAACATCTTCTAATACTATTAATATCATACTCGAGTTTAACTGTTACTCACCTGTTGAGCTATAACAAGTAAGTACTACGTTACAGGTGATCCTTGATCAACTGGTACACCTAAACAAATCAAAACATGCCATTTAACACTTAAAACAGAATCTGCCAGTAGCAGGGTACGGCCGTACCTTGCCAAGGCACGCCCGTGCCTGGCGAGGCACGCCCGGACTTTGGGCAAGCACGCCCCGTACCTGATACTCAGGTACACCCCGTGGCTAGAAACACCCCCCGGACATTCTAGGGTTAGGCACGCCCGTACCTTTTGGAGGTACGCCCGTGCCTCCCCTGGTACGCCCAAGGTCATGGTCTGTTCTTGAGAGGCACGCCCGTGCCTTTCTATTTGCAGCAGTAGGTTCGACCAGAACCTGCTGTTTCCCAGCCAATACATCACCAAAACATACCAATACCATTTCTAGTCAAAAGCTTTGGTTCACATATGAAC
This sequence comes from Dittrichia graveolens, assembly GCA_038502395.1. Classification (NCBI taxonomy): domain Eukaryota; kingdom Viridiplantae; phylum Streptophyta; class Magnoliopsida; order Asterales; family Asteraceae; genus Dittrichia; species Dittrichia graveolens. Next base: position 7,306,020 of record JARJIL010000002.1, on the reverse strand, counting down.
TAACACATAAAAACAAGACTAAAGGTACCATTTTTACACACTTTAACAACAAATTCAGTCCTTAGAGTCAAATTCTCCATTTTGACCCATTTCAACTTTAATCTTCAAAATCAATCAAAATGGAACCTTTAATTAACAAAATCAACTTCAGTGATCCTAATATCAATCTAGAAATCAATTGGAAACATTAATTTCATCTATTGGCTTCATTTGGTGATTTTCACCCAAAAACCCAAAAACTAGAAAATGAATAATCTTGATGAATCACTTACAAGAAAGATTGTAGATGATTACAAGAGGATTATAGGCAGATTTGAATCCGAATTCCAGCACTTGAATTACAGATTCTTGAAGCTTGAATGGATTCTTCACTTGTTTCTCTTGAATACCTTGAACACAAGAACACACACACACACTTGAGTTGTCTGTGAATGTAACGTGAATAAGGTTAACAGCCTACTTGTGGATCAATATTATCCACAAGTGGGTATTTTGTTCCCCTTTTCAACCTACAAGTTAACGCACGAATACCCATTTTAACTAATGAGGATATTTTTGGAAACCTCGTTCTAAACCATTTAATATTCTTTCATTCTTTTATATTTTTACTAATATTTTATCTTTACTCATTTAATAACTAATTTAGTTATTTTCTTTAATATCTACAAATATATATATTTTATTCAATTTACTAATTTAATATACGTACCACGTTAGCATGCGTCTAGGCCCTTTCTGAGGATGTTACATAACATGATAAATTATTAAACTGTATTAGTTAAAAAATGAGGTAACATGAAATGTGACACTCAAAAAGCTTATGTTTTTTTGTGAATTTAAAGTGTTTTGATGAAAAAAGTATAACATGAAGGCTATAGTAAGTCCAGTCATCTATTAGATATAGTTGAAGTAAGTTTATCATAGCCTTCATCCCGATGCATAGCGTTGACAATTAAAAATCGTAAATGAGCCCGACTCGATAAATGTCTGGCTCGGCTTAGCTTGGCTCGCTTATGTCCCTAGTAGCATCCATCTCGATATGACAACCTAGCCGATGTTGTGATATTTGTTGATGGTGTGTGCTATCGATGTAATTAAGTGATGTAGGTTCTCACTAAGTGACGTGCTTACTGTATGACATGTAATCTTTTCACGGACATTGCGATAGAACAAAAGGAAGGCTCCTACATGACAATTGTTTTCGCAATGCTTTTAATATTTGATTTTAAACTATTGATTAGAAATTGAAATGTAATGACTTAAACTTGGACCAAGATTTGTATACTGAAATTTTGATGAATGATTACTTATATTTTACGACGTGACGAGTTATGGTGTAATCATGTTATAGTTTAATTATCTTCGATGTTTTTTTGATGGTATAATATGTAAAAAAACAGGCACGTTAAACTAGGTGAGGGAGACTTTAGTTTTTTTTGGGTTTTTGTTTTATAGCATTATTATCATCATCTCTACTAATATATAAAACATTTGAACCATTTTTTTAAGATTGATATAAGTTAAGTAATACAAAATTGAATACGTCTTTTAATTACAATATTTTAAAGTAATAAAATTTTAAAAAAATTAGAAAAAATTTAGTATGCAATAAATCATACAAATAGTTACAAAATATTTAACATTTAATTACTAACGGTCAGGATTTAATCATTTCTACTAATATATAAAGCGTTTGAACCATTTTAAAAAAATCAAATTTAGTTAAGTAATACAAGATTTAATGTATCTTTTAATTACAATATTTTAAAGTACAAAAAATTAAACTAAATTTTAATGTATCTTGTAATCAAATTAACAGTTACAAAGTATTTAAACAAATAGTAATCAGGATTTTAATAGTAACAAAATTTAATATACACTAGACACACACGTATATTTCTGTGAATTTTAATGGTATTATACTCATGTTAATAATCTTATAAATAGATATTTTCTTAATTAATAAGTAAAAAAAACACAAAATTGTATATGATGAAAATATATTTAAAAATATATAAGGGTTAACTATAAAAATAATAGTTTAAAAACTTGTAATATATATTACAAAAAAATTGGCTAGAATAATATATTTCTTAATTTTTCATGTTTTTAGGCATTTTTATATAAGCAAATAACAACTAGAATGTCGTTTTTTATGCTTAAATGTTTAATTAATTAAATTTGTATAAAGTTCATAGTCATCGATAATCACATTTTTCCCTATCGTCCTGCCCCGGGGATTAGGGTGTACGTTCGGATGGATCGGTCTAATCTGATCCGATTGAGTAAATCCAATTGGATTTTGGTTTTTAAAAGTGAGATCCGATCCATTCAAACAATCTTAAGATCCAAACCAAACCATCCAAATTACAATTCGGTTGGATTGGTTTTTAAATTTTGGTTTTCATTCTCACATAAATACATGCTTAAAGAGTCGTGATATTTCAAAACCTAGATTCGATACATATACTATTAAGATTAAAATATAGTTGTCCAAATTACAACAATTTATATATATATATATATATATATAATTAAAAATAATAAGTTGTAAATAAACATAGTAATGACACGTATGGATTACTTTGTTCTACAAGTGTTATATATATATCTTACTTTTTTATAGTACATTTACAACCTTAAAAACTCTTAATTTTAAATAAATTGAATGTACTAAAATACCCTTTCTTAACCATTGCATTATCTCTCCTAATTTACTTTAATTTTTTATCTATTTAAAATATTTCTCTAACACTAAAACACACTCTCACACAAACACAATTATCCACCCACATTAACATAATTTTTAAAATCTTATTAACTTCTCCCTTTTTTATTTCATAAATATAAATCTTTTTTTTATTTTAATATTTTTAGAATTTATTTTCAAAATTAATAAAATAGTTGATGCAAATAAAAAAAATAAAAAACTGACATTGTACGATACTTTTTCGTAACATTGAATTACGCAAATAACATATTATTACATTTTTAAAAGCAACATGATGTAAAATAGAAATTACTTGTCGTCGCAGCATTGTGCGGGTACTTTGCTAGTATATATATATATATATATATATTCTTATTCGGTTCAAATTACAGTATCCAAAACCAAACCGGAATCCATAGTTATTATTCAGTTTTGATCCAATCCGATCCAAAATTCCGAAATATCCGAACCAAATAGTCCGATCCAAAATTTTCGGTTCGCTAATTCGGTTTTATCCGACCAGTGAACACCCCTACCCGGGGACGCATTGTAAATAAAAATGTATCAGTTTTCTCTCCTTTGCCGCCAGCGTGCTTCTTACAGTTGTTGTCGTAGCTCCTACCATTGCCGCCGTAGTTGTAGCTCATGGCGTTACAGTCGTAGCTCCTACCGCCGCTGCCACTCTTCTTGCCGCCTTCTTTGGCCGTTAACCCGTCGCCCCCTTGCTGTCATAAAGTTTTCTTTTCTATATATCTATGTTCTTTTTTACATATCTTTTTTTCTTATGTATTTAATCACGTTCGTTGTATTTTTCACTCAAGTGTGAGCGTTCGATTTTCTACCACTCTCACTGTGGGAGAGTATTAGATAATGTAGATTATGGTTTAGTATATGATCCAACCTTATTGTATAGACGGGCTAGGGCCCATTAGGGTTTCATATTAGGGTTTCTTGTGTACCCTTTATATTCTATAAATAATTATTAATGTAATACAAAATACCTCCAAGGTTTTATATATTTCTATAATTTTTCATTTTTTTAGGCATATTTATATAAGCAAATAACAACTATAATATCGTTTTTTATGCTTAAATGTTTAATTAGTTAAATTTATATACCGTTATCGATAACTACACTTTTCTATATCGTTGGTTCAAAATCTATATTGAGCAATTGAGATCTTATTATAAAAAGATTAAAATTTTTTGTGACGCCGCGGTAAAATATTAGTCAATACAAATGGGTATGGGAAAAGGTATTTGAGTTTCACCTATTTACCCTTTGTACGTTACAAAAATAAATTTAATCATAAGTGTAGATTAAATATAATAAATGGTTACGATTTGTCTCTTCGTTCTTTGATTTATTCAAATTCTTAAGCTAACCTTCATCTATACATAGTCACACACTACAATTTATTTATTAAAAAATTTCGGGCATTACGTATACTTTGTTTGACATTACGTTTTAGTAAGCCGGTTAACATTCCGGATTTGTGGGTTATGTTGCGTAAGAGTGGTGACATCCTACTATTTTCACTATACAGTCACGTTAACTTTTTGCTTCCACCATTCAACTTATCATTCAACCACATAGTGATCATTTTTCACCACGCTAGAAGACCCACCTTATTTATTAATTTTATATTTAATAATACCCAATAAAAATAAAAGTATACGAAAAAAACATATAAAAATAAAATTTAACTACAATTCCTAACAAAGTAGAAATAGAAATTGTTGTTTTATTAATTATCTTTTTTATAGAACCTTTATTTTAAGAAAAAGATAAAGATATTGTTGTTTTTAGGGGTGAGCATGGTTCGGTTTTGGCATAAAATCAAAACCAAACCGAAAATTTTGGTTTTTGGAAAACCAGGTTTTGGAGTGGTTCGGTTTTCGGTTTTAAAGTCAGTTTTTGGTTCGGTTTTACAACTTTTCTATTTTAACCATCAAGATTTGAAGTCATACAACCGTCATTGTAAAACTACGAAATTAAACGAAATTGAAGCTATATAAAAAACATCAAGATGTGTGCCACCTAATTCAAGCTATATATATTTCAATTGATACAAGCAAAATGACTGTCATATGTTTAAACTTTAAAGCTAAAATTGAAATAAATCAAAACTCAAAGCAAATCGATAAATAATATATTAGCAAAACTGAAAATCGAGATGAACAATCAACTCCAGATGAATTGCATATAACTCAGAAAACCAAAATATGATAATCGAGATAAACAACTAGAATTGGATTTCTATATTAAGTGAAAATGGATAAAATTGAAAAGAAGTGAACTCGTCGACTTGAAATGAAGTGATGTTGGTAAACTTAATTGAGCAGTCCAATGACCAAACAAAGTTGCAACTACGAAGGATATCTGAATTAGTGTGAAACCTCTTTTGATGGAACCGTAATGTAAATGGGAGGTGACTATGTAAATGAGAAAATCATAAAGTATTTGATTTTTTAGACATATATATTTACATTGGTCCCTTTGAATGGTTCGGTTCGGTTTTGAAATTGTAAAAACCAAAACCAAATCGAAAAAGTCGGTTTTTGAAAATTTAAAAACCAAAATTGTCGGTTTCTATATTGATTCGATTTTTTCTGTTTGGTTTTTTCGATTTTTAGTTCGGTTTCGTTTTTTTCTGCTCACCCTTAGTTGTTTTGAGAGGCAGATAAAGATCTGCAGATCGAGGTGTCTATACATGTAGAAAACAAAATAAATAAATAAATAAGAATCTTGCCTGCTCCCAACTTATCTATATTACTATATAAAACATACAACATTCTCTCTCCTCTTAGTCTTAAAACTTCTTAAAATTCAATCAACAATACATCAACACCCTTCTTTTTATCTAAATTAATCTCATCCATTCAATTTTTAACCATTTCACTTTCCTAATTTACTTAACTTTTTATTTATTTAAAATATACTTTCCCACTAACACATTCTCTCACACAAACACAATTATTTACCCATATCAACATAATTTCCAAAATCTTATTAACTTCTCTCACCTTATTTCATAAATATAAATCTTTTTTATTATTTTAATATTTTTTGAAATTAATAAAATAGTTGATACAAATATAAGAAAATTTGAAAAAAAACGGACATGTTGCTGAAAACTTTTCATAACATTGAATCACACGAATAACATATCATTACATTTTTGAAAACGACATGTTGCAAAACAGAAACTATTTATTGCCGCAGCATTGCGCGGGTACGATGTTAGTAAATAATAAATGTATACAAGGAAAAAGACAAAATACTATTTCAACCACGCCTAGCTAGCTAAATGGTACGTGTGGAGCACCGCCTCTTACCACCGTTTGATGGACCATAAACCCTCCGATCACAATGTTTCCACTCTGCCCACTTAATAAATGATTTTTTTAACATCAGATACACCCATCCACCTAATCTACAACTATACCTACGACTAATCTTAAATCTTTAACCTCATAGAGAAAAGAACACCATGATCAATCACTGATTGATACTGCTAGCTAGGTCAAAGACCATTTGGTTTAACAAAAAATTCACATAGAGATACAGATCGATAGAAAAGTAACTAAGAAAATTGGACATATATTTCTTATCTTTGCAACAAGATTTAAAACAACGTACGTTATCCAATTTCACAAAGTCGGAGTTTGCAGCCATAACTCTACTAGAAATAGAAAAGCTGTTTTTTGAGAGTACTCCAACTTATTTCTTATTTTTACAACTAGAGATGAACAAAAGTTGCAACAATACATAAATAATATTCTTGAGATTCGTACACACATGCCCACACATCATACCACATTATGTGTTTTTCTTTCCTCGTGAGTTTATAAGTACGGAACCCAAACAACATGATCCTAGGAAAGAAATGGCATATGGGAACACTTCCTGGTTTCACTTTGAGCACTTGAAACACCAAATGTTTCAGGTTCCATTTCGCGGTGTCAGAATGACAAACAACCACCATAGTGTTCACTTTTGCACCTCCCGCACCTACCAAAGAAACCACATAAGCTCGAGTACTAACGATTTTATGGCAATAGAACACCACATACTTGTAGTTTTGCTTATGGCAAGCCACGACTTTATTTGCAACTAGCTTTTTAATGAGTTCGATTTTGTACTTTTGTAAAAGGGTACTTTTTTTAGCGTTCACCTATGTTGAAATGGCTTTAACCTTTTTACCTAATTTGGTGGCACTGATATCAACCATGGATTCTAATGAAGTTGCATAGTATTTTTCCTCACCTTCGACGCCTTTGTTCTCACATTCGTTAACGAGTTTGCTTCATAATTTTGGCTTCCACAGAGTTGGGTTTAATTGAGAAAATATTGTAGATTTCGGGAAGATTGTTTCACGAAATGGGTATCAACTCAACAATTTTTCAAGGCAAAAATGTCGCTTTTTGGTTGTTTTTCGTGAACCGAAGGTTCACTTCTTTGCCTTGGTGCAAGTTCTTTTCCAAGAAGAAAAATGCTAGGTTTGGATTATATTTTAGTTGAGTCTCAATAATAGCGTGATAATTAACCACATCCCACTACAGTGCACGCCCCACCACATCGCCATTGCCAACTCCCACTACAGTGCTGTTCTCGTCGTTCCATTCAATAAATATTCAAAAATATATATATTTTTTCATAAAATTTGTGCTTAACTTATAGAATAACAATTAAGAAATTAATTATATATGATGGAAATTAAAAGATCTTTGATTGATTTTGACATAGGGCTTTTTGGCAACACAGACTTCCAGTAAACTTCAGGAGTCATTGAGAGTACTAATTACAAGTACCACCTGATGGAAATTAATTTCTTGTTTAAATATATTTTATATATATAAATAGGATTAATATAGAATCATCATTTATCTATAGTACATAAAGAACTAAATTAATCATTGGATAACTTTATCAAGGGCTAATATTAAATGATAATATTTTTATAATTATTATATATGTTTATCGATTATAATCTATAAAGATGGGTAAAAACAAAAAAAAATATTTATTTTATTTCAAAACATTACCCCTCAAAATTTTAATTTGCCATAATTAATTAAGTTTTGAGAATTTAAGCCAAAAAAAATATACCAATCTATTAGTTTTTTAATCCTCTTTAAATCAAAACTACTCTTCCCATATTTCTGAAATTTTTATTTTTTGAAAATACAACCCAAATGAAGTTCAATATGCATTTTGAGTTAAAATTTTTATCTTATATCTGTTAAATCAAACGAAAATTCAACCCAGATGAAGATGATAGATGAAGATAATAACGAAAATGCAACCTAGATGAAAATGATGATCAAAATACAACCAAAATGAAAATGATGTAGCATTTTGGTCATCATTTTTATTTGAGTTACATTTTGGTCATAATTTTCATTTATTTGGATTTAAAAAGAAATCACTTGAAGAAGGTGATGTTTGATTTGAAAAAAAGTGGGACATGTGAAAATGAAGATTTGAAATCATGAGATTCATTTTTCTCCGAGTTGTATTTTCATCTGGATTGCATTTTTATTTGTTATTTTGATGAAAATGATGACCAAATAATGCGAGCAAAATGAGTATGATAACCAAAATTCAACCCAGATGAAAATGATAACCAAAATATTATATTATTTGCATCTGGGTTGCTTGTATTTTTTTATGTGAAAATGGTGTTGTTTGCATTTTAGATTGCATTCTGTATGTAAAAATGTTGTTTTTTGCATTTTAGATTGTTGTTGCTTGCATTTTTTATGTGAAAATGTTGTTTGTATTTTAGATTGCTATTGCTTGCATTTTTTATGTGAGAATCCTCTTGTTTGCAATTTAGATTGTTGTTGCTTGTATTTTTTATGTGAAAATAATTGTATACTTGTTTCTTATAGATTCTTTTAAATGCATATGGATTGATTAAATTGCAGCTGTTAGTGAAATTGCCTTTTGATTATCGTCTCATCTGTTTCTCTACTAGATCTGTTCTTTTTTTTATTTTCGAAGCATTTGCATATTCGTCAAACCATTTTAGAAAAAAAAGTTTCCCTGACATATCAAGTCTAGTATTGAATTAAAGAGAACGAAAAACTGAATTGATTGGTATATTTTTTTGTAAAAATAATTAAATATGATGAAGATATGGTTAATTAAATTTTGATGTGAATTTAAAAAAGGGTTTAGAGGTTTTTTGTTAGCGATGTGTTCGAATTTGGAACCGACCAGAACCGAAATAACCGATAACTGAAATTGGTAAAAGCTAGAAAATCGAATACCGAACCGATATAAGGGAACCGATTCCGGTTCTGGTTATTTCGGGTATAGAATCGCTTAAGACCGAAAATTTATTTTGAAACCCGTTTCAAGAGTGGGAACCGAAATAACCGATAATCGGTGAATATTTTTGTTATTAAAGGAAAATATGATATGTTTATATTAGTTGTTTTTGACCTACAAACTTTAACTAATAACCAAAAAACTAAACGGTTTAAAGTTAACACAAAAAATACTTGAAATCGTAAATGAACATGCATGCATCGTCAACACTAACATATGAGCAATAAATAATAGTTCGTTGACTTCGTTCTTACAAACAATAACCATTAACTATATTGCCAATGATAATAGTTCATAGCCATCCATATGACAAATATAAAATCACATACCAACCAGTTCCGGTTCTAAGACCGAACTACCCGATAACCGGAACCGAAAATCGAAAATAAAGTTTTAGGAGAACCGATAACCCGGCCGAATACTGTAACCTAGTTCCAACCGGTTCCGGTCGGTTTTTCGGTCAAAAAGCTCATCCCTAGTTATTGTGATGCCACGTGAGTTTTCAATTTTTTGATGGTTTTTCCCATTTTAGCCTTTTTAAAATTGCCACACGTCATCACCACAAAGGATCTATGGGTTCTATGGTTAATATACAACCATTCTCTCTCTCTCTCTATATATATATATATGTATATATATATATGTATATATATATATATATATATGAAGGTTCATGCGAGAAGGGGTTTATTTGTAAAAAGTGCGAGAAACATTTACAACCATCAGATCATTTAATCAAAAGCTAAGATCGTGTATGGCATTTTAGTAATTAAATTATGTTTTCGAGGATTATTAATTTAAAACAAAAGGATAAAATAGACTTTTTCCTTTAAATTATTAATTACCAAATTAATTCAAATTTTTTAAAAACTATAGCTCTCTCTGAATTAAACACATCCTTCTCTCTCCAATTCTCGATTACTCCCTATGCTCCAAGCCTCCATCTCTCTCTCTCTCACCCTAGAGAAGCCACCGCCACCAACTACCGTTCTTCTATCACCGAACCGCAGCTGACATTGCCATGTGTGGTCCACCGCTGTCATTGTGACCCTTAAGCACCAAACCGCCATCACTTTTTAGGGTTTCATCGTCGCCGTTGCCTTTTAGGGTTCATCGCCGCCGTCCCCTGCCAACGACCACCGCTCCTCCTGCTTTCTACCACAACCTACAGACCCGACCACCTTCTGCCGCCAACCACATCCCCAACCAAGAGCCACGATTTCATCAGCCCATGTGACATCCACTGCCGTTGAAACCCTAAACCAAGCACCACGATTCCGTTGTTTTTTCCTCTTGTGGCGGGCGAAACCCTAAACCCTTCGTAATCTGTTTAGCGAGTGACCAATGAAGAGATCCGAGCGACGGCGGAACCGTAAACATGAAGCACACTGCTCCCGATGAACCTTGATCAATCATTGGTCGTTCACCTCCTTCTCCTTCTTTTTTTGATGTGTCTTCTCAAGTATGTTGGTTTGATGATGGGTATTTAATTTTATGAAGATGGGTTTTTAATATCTTTGGGGTTCATCTCCCGATGAACCGATCTTTCTCCCGATGAACTAATCTTTTATTTTATTTTGAAGATGGGTTTGATCAATCATCGACTGTTCATCTCTCGACGAACTGATCTTTTCCATTTATTTTCCCTTTTTTCTTTTTCAAGTTGTATTATATCTTCGGGGTTTAGATTACATGGTTTTAATATGTTATTAATTAGTGAACAGTTATGATATGTGTTGAATAACTAGAGAAAATCGGATGTTTCAATATTGAATATGTGTAAATTTTATCATAAAACTCGTATATCATTGATTATGTTCAATATTGAGTATTGTAATTTTATCATAAAACTTGTATATCGTTGAATGTGTTGAATATTGATATAAATTTATCTTAAAACTCATATATCATTGACCCGTGTTCAATATTGAGTATTATTAATTTATCTTAAAACTACTAAACTAGTGCAGTTTTGCCTGTGTTCATTATCGAACACAAACAAGGATGAAAAGCTTGTGAATAATTTTGGGTGTATTCACCGGTAACTCCGTTAAATTAAATTATTTACCACTAAATTATCATTAATTTATTTAGTTTTTTATAAAAAATTAGGAGAGAGAAAAAGATTGAAGAGAGAAAAGTTTTGGTTTACCATTATACGTGGCTGATGTTGCTTCTTGCATTTTTCGTAAATAAAACATTTTTCGTATGAACTCTCTCTTAGTCTCTTATATATATACTAGACTAATTGCCCGTGTGATACACGAGTACACGAGTTGGTTTAAACGATAACAAATATTAAACATTAATAAAAACGTATAAAATAATAATAATACATGAATTAAATAAGAATTTAAAAAATGACGACGTACAGCATCAACACTTTAACCAGAAGTAGAAAAATCGATGCGAGTGGGAGTGCAGACTTGACGACAAAAACGTGGTGTCATGATATGAAGAGATGTGAGTGTATTTCTTATATAAGTCATCAATCATTATTGTTACAATCAAAGATTAATAAAGTTAAACGTTATTGGGTATAATTAAAAAGGATTTAAAATGATTATAAAATATTTTAGAATGATAAAACTAAGAATTTGGTTAATTATAATATTTTGAAATATTATAAAGGGTAAATATGATATTTGTAAATTAAGGTGGACAAATACGATTTTATATGATTTAAGTAGGGCATATATGAAATTATCTCTAATAATTTTGACTCTACAAAGTCAAAATTGATTTTTTAATTTTAAGTGAATAAACGGTCAAATTTAAATTTTTTTTAAATGAATGGTTCAGATCTTTTAATAAATTTTATAAAATTAGTCTTTTATTTATATTAGAAGAAGATTAGAAGATATTGTATCTATTTAGCGGTTTAGCCTATTAAAAAAATATCCACGTCAAGAAATTCGTGAGGGACGGCCCAACCCATAGCAAGTGGTGAGGTGGCAACTAAGGGCGCTTCTCGTTTTCTTCGTTGGCGTGAAATTGAAAAATGAAAAGGGAAACGACGCTTGGGAATAGGGAATTGATTTGTACACAACACAAATTAATCATACATAATAAAATTTGATTGTTTGAATATTATGCCCTTGAATTGTTGCTTGGAATCTGATTTACGGTACGAAACTTGACTAAGGTTTTAAAACACGAATGATGAGCTGTCAGCTGGAGCGTAGTCCTGGTGAGCACATGGTGAAGCATGGTGTATATGCATTGCTTAGTGAAATATGATGTTAAACTGGATCATTGATATCTGTGAGAGGGTTAATGACCATTTTCATGTTTAGGCAAATCGTGAATACTGTGTTCTGTGTATAATGGTAACCATATATGTTTAGAATGGATGATTCAGCCTTATTTCATGTTCTCGTTTGATGTTGGGTTAGGGTAGAATCAAACATTCGATCACTTATATGAATTAACATTTTGCATTGATGTATACTGATCTGCTTAAACTAGGATTTGGTGAATTGGATGTGAAACCTTATATGCTTGTATGATTTCGTGACAGTATAAGAGCATTAAGGTACATGTGGATAAAGTGATATGCTTTTAGCTAGCGTGCTTTAGTATAAAGATAAATATGTATTGGCTTATACGTGAAAATATGTGATAAAGTGATACATGGCCTAAGCCTGTGAATCGGGATTTTGAGTGGTAAAGGCAAGACTCAGTATGTGTAATGTGTTTAGAATAATATACGGGCCCGTATTATTACAAGCACATGATACATGTCAGAACTTGCCGGAATCGTAAGAAATCTTGTGAATCAGGTGAGGGGTACTTGTACGACAGTAGTATGCCTGTAGAGTAGGTGTGCCTTAGTACGTGTAGGGCTACCTTGGATGTGAGAAGGGCATGCTAAATAAATGTATAAAATATGTATATGAACTACAATATGTTTAGAATAGTATGATAAAGCCACCTGTTGAGAAGTGTGTTATCTATACTTCCAAATGATGACGGAGGAGGCAAGAGTAGAACAGGACGTTGTTACGGGCGTCGGTGATGTATCGATGAAACTATAAACACCTTTAGGGGTGGAGATAGCAGATGAAAAAAAAATCCGTAAATGTATCTGATATATATATATAGAAACAATGTAATAAAGGAAGGTGATGTCAAACTTCCTATAGATTTCATTCCGATTCATATGCGGGAGTTTCAAGTGGTGGTGGGAATGGACTGGCTCGGTCGTCACCAAGCCGGCATCCTATGCAAACAAGGAATCGTGTGGGTTCAAAACCCCAAGTGGGGGAGAAATTCTAATCTATGGTGAACGCAAGAAGGGAAGACAACATTATGTATTGCGGTAAAAGTGCTAAGTATCTCTATAAGGGACGTACAACATTTATTGTATACATGATAGACAACAAATTTAGAAGAGAAAAGGAAAAGTGTTTTGGATGTACCAGTGGTATGTGGGTTCCCGGGATTGTTCCAGGAGGAATTTTGGGGGAACCCTTTTGACCGGCAAGTAGACTTTTAAAAACAACTTAGTACCAGGTATTGCGCCTATAGCAAGGACTCTATACTGGTTAGTATCACCAGAAATGCAGGAGCTGATGTTTCAGATACGTGAACTCCTAGGTGAAAGGTTTGCCTGACGAAGTAGTTCGCCGTGGCGACTGTCGATTTTATTTGTGCAAAAGAAGGATGTCATGCTTCGTATGTGCATAGACTACCGTGAGTTGAACAAAGCTACAATCAAGAACATGTATACATCGCCTAGGATTGGCGATTTATTCGACCAAATACAAAGGGAAACACGGCTCTTAAAGATTAACTTACGATCAGGTTATCATCTACAAAAGGTAAAGGAAAAAGATATCAAGAAAATAGCAACCGAACGCGAGATGATCATTTCTAATTGTAGTCATGCCTTTCGGACTGACGAATACACCAACTATATTCATGGATTTGATGAATCGAGTATGACGACCAATGCTGGATGAGTCAGAAATCATGTTCATCGATGATATTTTAATATATTCAAAGATGCAGGAGGAGCACGAAGGGCACTTGCGAGAAATACTACAGAGCTTGAAATAAGAGAAGTTATACGCGAAATTCTAAAAATGCGAATTCTGGTTTCAAGAGGTTCAATTTCTAGGGCACGTGGTGAATCGAGATGGCCTTAAAGTTGACCCTGCCAAGATTGAAGTTGTTATGAAGTGAGAGGTGCCAAAGAGTTCTACCGAAATTCGAAGTTTCTTGAGTTTGGCTAGGCATTACCGAAGACCTATTCAAGACTTCTCTAAGCTCGTGGTACCTTTGACAAGGATGACCAAGAAAAGTGTACTATTTATACCGATCATAAGAGTCTGAAATACTTTTGCGGATCAGAAAAACTCGAATATGGGACAAAGAAGATGGATGACAAAGAAGGTGGGTTGATGTAGTAAAAGACTACGACTGCGAGATACTAAATCACCCAGAGAAGGCCAACATAGTGGCCGGTGCTTTAAGTAGAAAGACCGGTAGTTTATATAAGGTACAGGGTACGAGACTAACAGTAACCACGACCTTGCTAGACTCGATATGAGCAACAACAAGAAGCTCTTAAGAGGGAGGACAAAGCACTAATGACAAAAGATAGCCACGCTTGTTAGACACGGTATGGGCGTATGTGGGTACCGATGGCGACGGATGTCCGTACGATATTACTCGATGGAGCACATAAGTCCAAGTTCTCTATCCACCCGGGAACGACAACAATGTACCGAGACCTAAGAATGGATTATTGATGGCTGAGGATGAGGATGAAACGAGACGTGATGAAAAAAAAGCGGAGACATGTTTAACTTGTCTGCGGTTAAAGTCGAGCACCAAAGACCTCACGGGAAATTACAACCATTGGAGATACCGGTATGGAAATGGGAACGCAACTATTGATTTAATCACGAAATTGCGAGGGACCCGAGGAATTTTGATGCAAATTGGGTAATAATGGATTGTTTGACGAAAAGCACTCACTTTATTCCTATAAAAGAGGCCTTTTCAGCGGAAAATATGGTAGCCGTCTATGTTAAAGAGGTGATTCCACCGCACGGGGTGCCGGTTTCGATTGTATCGGATCGAGATGTTTGATTTACTTTCAGATCTTCGCAGAAAATTCACGAGGACTTGGGTACACGAATGAACCTTAGCACATCTTACCATCCTCAAACCGACGGTCAAAGCAGGAGGACGATACAAACGCTAGAGGATATGTTACGAGCATATGTGACTGACTTCGGGGGAAAGCTCGGACTTGTATCTACTGTTAGCGGAATTCTCATACAACAATTGTGACCATGCAAATACAGGGATGCCTCAATGTGAAATGTTACATGCGAGGAGGTACAGAACCCCTATGTGCTGGCTAGAAGTGGGCCAACGAATTCTTGGAAATACCAATATTGTATAGAGAACTTCGGATTATGTACAACAAGTTCAAGGGAGATTAAAAGCTGCTCAGATTCGGCAGATAAGAGACGGCCACCACTCGAGCTCCAGGGTGGAGAGTTTTTGTTGCTAAATGTATCGCTATGGAAAGAAGTAATTTGGTTTAGAAAGTGAGGAAGACTAAATCCGAGGTATATGAGAACTTTCAAGGTCATAGCGAGAGTTGTAAAGATCGCTTATAGATTAGAATTACCGGGGGGACTATCAAAATTCACAGTACTTTTCATGTGTTGTATATGAGGAAGTGCTTATCTGACGAGTCTACTTTCGTAGCGTTAGAAGATATTGAGATCGGTGAAAACCTGAATTACCTTGAGAGACTTATTGCTAACTTAGTAGACCGGGAAACGAAGGTTCTGTGAAACAAGCAAATCGAGATGGAGAAAGTACACCAGAACCATCATCAGAGTTCAAAGTAGGGACTATATTTGATTGATCAATGAATGAAGGTGTAATGTTGGGTTAAAGGGGAAATTTCCTTATATAAGGTTTATTGGGTCAGCCACTTATGCCAGTTAGTTAGGCCAAAAATTGGTGATGGATACTCTAAATGGGCTTTTAAGTTATGTGTTAGAGGATTAAAGAGAGAAGAATAATAATAACTAAAAAAATAAGATATCTAAGTGTATGGCAAACGAGATGGACGGCCCAACTTCAAGACTCACGATTTTATATGTTAGGGCTTAGGCCCAACTTCTTTTTATAACCTACTGGCTACTATAGCCGCAAAGAACAATAGGGAGATGGCTGTTGTGTGTGTGTGTGTTTCGTGGAGTACAACCGAAGGTAAAGGAGACGTAGCAATTGTCGCCGACTTGGGGAATTGTAATAAGGGAAACTCTCAATAGCCGACACCATTGTGTTCTCGGTGCTCGGCGTGGGGAAGGAACTGCCGAGAGGAGAAAATAGGAAAATGAAAATGTATCCTCACCTTCTTCGTGGAAACTAAAAGGGAATTACAAGGTTAGTGTTCTAATCCCTCAAATTAGTATGTGCTTGAATCAAGAAATCATTGAGCTATTTGAACTCTAAGGGGCTGTCGACATGAATGTGTAATCAAGGATTATGAATCTGATTTTTGTCTACGAAACAAGATAATACAATTAATCTTGAAGAATTCATGTAAATTTTGTTGGGGATCTAACAGGAGTGCAATCATGGTTTTGATAGAAGTTTTGAGAGGAGTGGGCTTGGGAAGAACCGACTAAGAATTCAGGTTCTGTGCTCCACACTTCAACTTGAATCTAGAAAGATAATATATATATATCTTAGAGTTTTCAATTGAGTTGAAAACTTGTGTTTTCAATTGAATTGAAAACTAAGGTTTTCAATTGAGTTGAAAACTGGGGTTTTCAATTGAGTTGAATCAATTGAAAACTAGGGTTTTCAATTGAAATGAAAACTTGAGTTTTCAATTGAATCAAAGACTTAGGTTTTCAATCCAAATCACACAAGGTTCCACGTTTGAGCCGTAAAACCGAACTCTTAAGACGTGTAAGCAGGCCTAGACCCATTTAACTTGAGTTCGGGTTAGGTCGAGAGTTTCGTACAGTCAATCGCTATATATATATATATATAGAGAGAGAGAGAGAGAGAGAGAGAGATAAGAATATTAACGTTACTGGAACCGCCATTGTAGGTGTTTACCGGTAGAGACAAAAAGTGGAGTTACATGATTTATTTCTACTGGATATTGTGTGCTGCAACCAGGTGAGTTAAACTAACTTATACATTATATTAGTGTATGTGCATGTATTATTTGTGCTGAAAGTGTAACGAATGCGATTTGATTGTATGTGTGAATGTGCAAATGATATATGGATATGTGAAATGAAGGGTTGTGTTATATTATGGAGTGAAAACACAACTCGGGCACGGGAAGACGTAAAACCCTTGGGGTGCCTTGGGTAGTCGACCGTGACCCAAAGAGACGTAAGACCCTGGGGTGCCTTGGACAGTCAGATGTGATTGTAAGAGACGTAAGACCCCTGGGGTGCCTTGGGCAGTCAGATGTGATTGTAAGAGACGTAAGACCCTTGGGGTGCTTTGGGTAGTCATATGAAAAGTGAAATCGTCGTCAGTGCACTGCGTCGGTATTATGTGAATTGATATGTGATGATGGAATGTTATGTGTTGTGTACATACCTAGTGTGGTGTGTAAGTGAGTGTGATCGCTAAGCTTTATGCTTACTGTTGTTGATTTATCCTTTTTAGGATCTGATCGCGGGAAAGTTCCAGCGGTGTGAAGACGGCTCATCTACTATCAAACGTTTCCGCTATTTAGTTAAACAAATATTTTTATTGAATCTCATATTTGTAATTAATTACTTTAAGAATTAATATTGTACGACGTGTAGTTCTGGGTACGGGACCTCGTCTGGGATTTTGTCTGAATGACTATGGTTATTTACGCGACTTATTTATATTCACATATTCACATTAATACGAACACGTAATCACATTAATTTTAAAAAAAAATTGGGACGTTACACGTTATCTCTTTTATAGTCCATGTAAACTTTTATTTTCTAGTATCTTGCCAGGTGTTTTAATAATATTTTATGGGTTGCTAAGGAACGGTGATGACAATGTCGAAGCTCTCTTTTAAGTTATCCTTCTTTGCTGTTCAAAAAAAATAAAAATAAATAAATGTTAGTTGAATAATTTAATAGAGGATTTGTATTGGTGTAACTAATGGTATTTGAATAAATGAATAATTGAACTTTGGATCTTGAATTCTTGTAAATAGGTGTAAAGTTTCAACTTTTAAGATTGTGAGAGTCGTTAAAGAATCAAGACACAATTTCAAACAAATAGGTAAACTTTTCCTTATTCTTGAATTCTAACTTTGAATCTACTTAATAAATAGTTGAAACACTTTATTGCTTGAATAGTAGAACCACTTGAATCACATGATAATTGGTTTATAAATTAATTGGTTTGTTTGATTACTTGAAATCACGAATCACTATTACTTATTTGGTTTGTTTATTACATTGCTTGGAATTTTTGAATCACCTGATAATTCACTTTTTTTTAATTTAGTAGGGAACCCGGGACCCTTTTTTTTCCAGTGCCTCTAAAATGTTTAGGCCGGTCCTGAATTTATTTATGTTGTTTAAGACTCTTCTGTGATTGATGCACTTCATGCATATTCACAATGTAAAACTACATGGACAAAGATTCCACGCCTCCTTATATGAGGATACTAGGATTCATAGTTGAAAAGCACAATTGAAATCATGTGTAAAGAACATAATAGTTGAAAAAAGTTCAGATAATATATAACTACGATCGACATGCAAATAAGGAAAAAAATTTAATTAGCATACAAGGAAAGAGTTCCATGGAACCAAGTCACAAACGCATTTAACAAACACACTTCATGTCCTTTCTTATTTAGGGTTGTTTGAATTAGGGTGTCGTGTTCAGGTTCATAGGTGGTCTCAAAATGAACACGGTCTTTTTAATTATTTGTGTTAGAGTATGTGACATAAAGTTGTATACGTAAAAACACGACACGACCCATGTAACTCGTTTAAATATACTAGTTCGTGGGTTGGGGTTCATTCGCAAGATGACAAGTCATTAACGGATTGGTGGGCGAGTAGGTCTAGTTTTACTAATTTTTTCTTTTGTTTGGCAAAATACATATGATGAAACATTGTAAGTTGAAGTTTTTAAGCAACAATTTTGTTACGGATGATGAAACATTGAAATTCTTACTGTATCTAATGTCAAATAAAAAATAATACTACCTCTATCAATAATGTTGAATGTGAATAGTTGATGGATTGATGGCTTTCGTAATGTTGAAGGGAAGACTTTCTCGGTGATGGATTCAAGGTCGAATGTCAAAAATCTCTCAATGGTAATGGTCGATTGATGATTTGATGGAGCCTATTCTCTATTATCTCAAAACCGCGAGGAACACAAGAGAAACAGTGGATATGTTTATGATTAAGGTTACGAGAATTAAGGAATAAGGGAAAAACCAATAATGAAATAGGAACATGAAAAGCAAAGGGGTAAATAGGAAAATAAAAAATTATACGTGTTGGTGGGTCCACAGACCAACTCAAACACGACTCGTTTATTTATATGGTTGGCAACTCAGCCTGAAACTGATTTGAACTCGTTTATTTGCATATTGGGATTCGTGTCGGCAATTACCACCCTTTGTTTGAATTAGCTTATTTTAACTTACAAGATTACTAGAATTTTAACAAAGACATAAGCCAACTTTTTACGACTCGTGAGTTTATAAATTGAGCTTATGATTCGTCAAGGAAGTAAATTAAATTTTTCATACAACCCTAAAATGACGTTTGGTTCATATGTTTTTAAAATGCGATTTCCATTTTATCAAATGATTTGCATCAATTAAATTAGATTAAAGTTTATGACCAAACATCCTTCTATTAACCAATTGAACAACTTTATAACCAAACAAGTAGACAACATAAGTTTCTCAAATTTGGAGAAAAGTATAACAAAGTACTTCATTCAAAATACAAAAAGAGAGTTGTGTTAAATAAAGTTTATGTAAAAAATATAGTACTAAAATTTTAATATTTAATCACAAGTAATTCAGTATACAATCACATGTGATTTGTAAAAGCATCACATATGAATTACGAAAATGTCACTCCGTCCAAAATTTTAAAATACAATCTGGATCATTGATATCATTGATCCAAAAGTTAAAATTAGTACCTTAGTACTATGAATTAAGTATGAAGTATATTGAACATTATTCATAAAAAATAACAGTGTTTTGATAAACGTAAACACCCAATTAATAAAATTTAACTTCCGTTTAAAAAATCAACAACTCGCGAGCGGTACAAATGAGAGAGGGTTTTTAAAAACCCTATAATTCATATGATTCTAGTATAAGAAATTAATGGGTTTAAACTTAGTTACCATGGTGAATTGATTTTAGTATCACACGGTAATTTAATCTAGTATATTGATAAAAGGATAGTTGGGATCAAATGATCAA
This sequence comes from Dittrichia graveolens, assembly GCA_038502395.1. Classification (NCBI taxonomy): domain Eukaryota; kingdom Viridiplantae; phylum Streptophyta; class Magnoliopsida; order Asterales; family Asteraceae; genus Dittrichia; species Dittrichia graveolens. Next base: position 7,285,509 of record JARJIL010000002.1, on the reverse strand, counting down.
TAAGTCATATTTACAAGATTGGGTATTCTTGTTATTAAAATTCATCTTAATCTTTAATTTTTATTCTTTAATATATATTAAAAAAAAAGGTTGAGATGTCATCATAATATTTTTAAAATTTCTTATATCAATCATCTCATTGTATTTTCTTAAATGACTTACGAATGATCGAGTTGTTTCCTCAAATGATACTTTTAGGTGATTTAGTTTGTTAATACTTAAATATACTAAACAAAACATTTATTCAAATCATTTAGTAAATACATCTACCTATTTTCGTGGTTATTTACGTAAACATGTATACCAATTTTATTAAATTAAAAAAAATCAAATTTGTATGTGTTACAATTGCTAGACTATATATGTTAGTATTCTTTAGTACCATAAACATTTAAAATTTAATTTAACTATCTCTCCTGTTTATATAAGAGTGTTAAGCTAGTATGACTAAAAAGATTAGTGATAATTAGCATGGGTTAAAGCGAGTTGATACAAGTTTACATAAATTGGATTTGATAATGAAACTTCTACTTTGGAAGATAATTGGCCCAAACAAATGGGCCCAAATGTGAAAATGGTTAACACCTTAAATTTAAATGAAATGGTTCCAGCCTTCCAGGCTTGCAGCTTATGACATGGGCCTCTTTTATTTGCTTTCTTCTCCACATATTAATTAATTAGCTCTAGTTTCAAATGTGAAAATTGATTTATGAATTATGCTGATTTATGTGTATAGGCAAATGTTTAAACGAGAACTGTTTTTTGTACGAGAATCGCGAGAACCAATTTTAGCCGTCCAATTCCTCCTCCTTCAATTAGATTGCCCACCCATGAATTCCTTACATGTATCCTGCCACACTCATTCCCCCACGCTCTTCATCCATGAATTATATTATCCAAAATGAACGGCCAAAATTGGTTCTCGCAGTTCTCGTACAAAAAATAGTTCTCCTTTGAACCCTCCCCTATATATACACACACACACACACACACACTAGTGGGGTACCCGCGTAATACGACGCCGGCGAATAAATAGGAGGTTGTGATTAGTTTTGTGCAGAATAATCACAAAGAGCTAATATGAGTTTGTGAAGATTCCTTGCAAGATGAAGATAATATGAGTTTGTGAAGATTCTTTGCGAGAGCGACTTTGAAATTAAGAATTAAATTGCTAACTCTGAGTTATTTGTCTTTCAGTTTGTTGGAAGAATTTTGTCGCATGGCCGAATCATGAAGTTGTTGATTATATGTATGTATGTATATGTGTGTGTAATGTTTTATAGTTCCAATTATTATGTAATTGAGTTAGAATGCAATGTTTATAAATTTCAACTCTTTGACTCTTTTATTTGTTTGGTGTTTGTGAAATCTCCTGAACTTGATTTATTGAGAACAAGAATTTAGGTGATCTCATGAATCAGAAGTATATGATTAGACTTAATTCAGTTATAAGTATTGTGATCTCATGAATCAAAAGTTAATATTAAAAATATATGGTTAGAAATAATTCAGTTATAAGTATTGGTTTAAATTTATTAATTGTCGGTTATGTTTTCAATATTTATTTGTTTAAATTCATTAATTGTGGATTTAAAGGAGGGGTAAAGGAGAGGTATAAAGGAGGGGTATTTTAGTAAATTTACTCTTCTTAAAATTAAGAGTTTTTTAGGTGGTAAATGCATTATATAGGAAGTAAGATGTTTAAATTCATTAATTGTGGACTTAAAGGAGGGGTAAAGGAGAGGTATAAAAGAGGGGTATTTTAGTAAATTTACTCTTCTTAAAATTAAGAGTTTTTTAGGTGGTAAATGCATTATATAGGAAGTAAGATGTTTAAATTCATTAATTGTGGACTTAAAAGAGGGGTAAAGGAAAGGTATAAATGAGGGGTATTTTAGTAAATTTACTCTTCTTAAAATTAAGAGTTTTTTAGGTGGTAAATGCATTATATAGGAGTAAGATATATATATATATATATATATATATATATATATATATACACACACATACATACATACATACTAGTGGAGTACCCGCGCAATGCGACAGCGGCGAATAAAGAGGAAGTTGTGATGAGTTTTGTGCAGAATAATCACAAACAGCTAATATGAGTTTGTGAAGATTCTTTGCGAGAGCCACTTTGAAATTAAGAATTAAATTGCTAACTCCGAGTTATTTGTTTTTCAGTTTGTTGGAAGAGTTTTGTCGCATGACTGAATCATGAAGTTGCTGATTATATGTATGTATGTATATATGCGTGTGTAATGTTTCATAGTTTCAATTATTATGTAATTGAGTTAGAATGTAATGTTTATAAATTTCAACTCTTTGACTCTTTCATTTGTTTGGTGTTTGTGAAATCTCTTGAACTTGATTTATTGAAAACAGGAATTTAAGTGATCTCATGAATCAAAAGTTAATATTAAAAATATATGATTAGACTTAATTCAGTTATAAGTACGGTGATCTCATGAATCAAAAGTTAATATTAAAAATATATGGTTACAAATAATTCAGTTATAAGTATTGGTTTAAATTTATTAATTGTCGGTTTTGTTTTCAATATTTATTTGTTTAAATTCATTAATTGTGGACTTAAAGGAAGGGTAAATGAGAGGTATAAAGGAGGGGTATTTTAGTAAATTTATTATTCTTAAAATTAAGAGTTTTTTAGATGGTAAATGCATTATATAGGAGTAAGATATATATATATATATATATATATATATATATATATATATATATATATATATAGAGAGAGAGAGAGAGAGTGAGAGAGAGTTCATAAGTGCTTTATTCATTTTCTTGACCAAAGTTTTTAAGAGGTTAACTTTAAAGATGGTTGGAAGTGTTGTACCCTGCACATATCTTCTTGTATTTCCATTTAAAAATTTGAGATCCTGGGCACGTATCAATACTTTGCTCCTAAAAAACAACCTTGCCTCAAGGTCGGAATTCCCATCTAGTGGTTTGGGAGGCTGTTTGGGTTCCGATTCAGTGGGGGCGGTGAAATTAATTGGGTAACAAAAACCAAAGTGGATTAGAATGGTGACCCGGTTAGAACTTTGTGAAGCCACATAATGGTAACATCATGGGTGGTTTCCGACGTGTAGGGTATCAATTAGGTAGCTGTAGTTGTGTTGTGGTGGTGGTGGGGGTTAGTGGAGTCGCGTGATATCATCAAAGGAACTTCGGCGAACGGTTGATGGTTGGTGATGGCGGAGGTAGAGGTGGATTTGTGACTAGAGTCTTGGGGTCAGGTTTGTTTAGCAAGTTGGATTGAGGGTATCGATACGGGCATTGGCGGTGGCGAGGAATCTTGCCCTGTTTGCCTCCAAAGTGTCCATAGAGGCTACGAGTCATGGACCTATCCTACAGGAAGACATGGTTCGACTAGATGAAAGCATCATTGAGAGAAGCTGAGATGGCTAATCTTTCAAAAAAAAACAAGAAAGGAAACAAGATCTTATTAATTGACCAGAAATGCACACAACCTGTTTGATGTAATACCTTAATAACAAGAAATAATTTCTTGATTATGTTTTTGCTTGAGTTTTTGATCAAAAGAAAGTGAATTTGACTAACTAAGAAGCTGATCAAGAGACCATTAATGGTCTGCTCATGATAGTCCACTGAAGTGCTTTTGTTTACTGAGAAAAATCTTCATATTGGTATATGCTTCTAAAGACTACCACCTTATCACGTTATGTTTTTGCTAATTTGCAAATGATCTATGTATACATATGGGTGAAAGATATATTAGGTTAAAGGGGACGGTTCAAACGAGAACTGTTTTTCGAAAGAGAATTACGAGAACCAATCTTAGCCCTTCATTTTGGATAATGTAATTCATGGATGAAGAGCGTGGAGATTGAGTGTGGCAGGATGCATGTAAGAAATTCATGGGTAGGTAATCCAATTAAAGAAAGGAGAATTGGATGGCTAAGATTGATTTTCGCAGTTCTTATACGAAAAACAATTCGTTTGAACTTTTCCGTTAGGTTAAAAAGTATTAAGGTTAAATGATATTAAGTCGATAGTCAATAACAATAGCATTAAATTCCATTGTGAGCGAGGTGTGTGACCAGCGCTTTTCGTTGGGAATTAAAGATAAAAATTAAAAATATATAAAAACTAACATCCAAACACAAATATTTAAAATAAAACGAAAAAATGTTAACAAGTAGGATAAAAATATGGTAATTTTTATTTTAATGAGTTCTTGGTAGATTAACGTTATTTGTTTCGTTTTCAAATTTATTTGAAGTTAACATTAATGAATTACGGTATAATATAATTTTTGACATTATTAGTTTTTACAATCAAAGAAAACTTTTTATGAAAGAGAGAAAAGAAAAACTCTTATAATGCTATTTTTTCATTAAAAAATAAACTTTAAAACTTCAAATATTCAAGAACATAAAATTTATATATTTAAAATAAAAATACATAATAAAACTTTTTATTTAGAAAAGCAAACATTAGTTAAATAAATTAAGAGGATGTTTATAACCTGGGATACTCAACAACAATGTGCTCAACCATTTAGATAGAGCTGACTTTGTTTTCTTCTTCTACGATATATCTGTATATAAGAGTTGTTTTTATAAAAACAAGACAAAAAAAGTATTGTTCATATTTTTTATTATTTATTGTTACTCGTGATAAAAATGTACTGGGGTCAAAACTTGTCAAGTCAGTTGTATTTTGTTCTATAATTTTAAAGGATTATAAATAATTACTTTCTCAAATATAGTTACAAATTTATAAAACGTTAACATAAACTAATTTGTTTTGATAAAAATATTTACATTGACAATAAACTAATTTCATTTGATAAAAAGATTTCATAGTTTTATGTATTATACAATGAACTATTTTCTTTTAAGCTACTTATTGACATGTTAATTAGAGAGTCCGCAATGAGCTGATAGCTCGTTGGTTTTCCTTCCTAACACCCCCATCACGAGCTAGTGGTACGTGATCACCATTTTGGCATTGCTTATGCCTTGTTATGCCTATAGTCATGATCTTTGTAACGATCACAACCGAGTTTTTATTTTATTTTTTAGCCAACCATACTTAAGATAAATAATTTTGAGTATGTATGATGATGTTAATGATATATGTTATTAGAGCAAATGGTGTAGAACAGGGGGTTGTCAGGGGGTCGGAAGCACCATGCCGTAGTCCAGTATCCAGCCACACCGTGCCATGGTTGTTATAAGGGGGTTGGGGGGGGGTGGGGGGGGGGGGGGGTGGTTTAACCACGCAGGGTAAGGGTTCCACACAAAAGGATTCTCTAACTACATATGTTTCAGACTTCGGTAGCTCTATTTTTTATTAAAGAAGACAACTTTTTTACCGTAAAAACACAAGAAGATAGAAAGACATATATCCATGAATCTTCCTAAACACCTAACACAACATTGGACATACATTTTTTAGCTTATCTATTAATCCTTTATATAAAATCATATGCCAAATATTTGAGTCCCACCCTTTTTTTGTCTCCTCTCCTTTATTCGGCCTTTACAGTATTATTTCATTATTTTCTTATAACATCTGAAAACACATAAAAGTTATTATATAAAATAATTTAGCTTAATATAACTTAGTAAACCCTTAATTATTTCTTAAATATATGAAACATCTGCTTATTAGTCTACAAAACTGTAACCACCGACAAAAAAAATAGTATTTTTCAAATTGCTGAAAAAGATAAAATAAATATCAAATTTTGTTAATAAAGATAATGTTAAATTTTTAGGTAAAAAAAATTCAAAATTTTAATTTTTTTAAAAAAGTGTACGGTGACTTGAATGAAGAGTTGATTGCTTAGCAACACGTTAAAGTTGTTTAAATATGGCAATAAAGATAATTTCAAAATTTTGAAGTAAAAAAAGATGATAAATTTCAATGTTAATAAAAAAAAATAGTATGGAGACTAAGACTAACAATTTTTGGGTTAGGTTTAGGTTATCGAGTATGTATCATTTGTGTTCATGTTAGTTTAGTGTCGGATAATTTATTTTTATGTCAGGTTTGAGTTGTGTCATTATTTCGTGTTGAATTCCTTGTTTTTTAAGATACGAATTTCGAATATAATTTTCCTTTTGATTCAAACTTTAAAATTCAACGTTATTTACTATTTCATTCGACCTTCAAAATTGGTGTTCATTTCAATTTGGAATTTCGATTTTATTTCTTTATTCAACTTCTAACAAGTATAAAAAAATAATGTCATTAAATATTTAAAATAATACATCATTAAATAAATATTAAAGCAAATGTAAAATACTAAAGTATTAAAGTACCAATATCCAAATAGTCAAATGCCAAATAACCAAAACGTTGTAACATTAACCTAACCTTAAATATTTTATTGTTTTATAGAGGAAAGAGATAACCTCTACACAAATATAAAATCTTAAACACAAACCTAGATTCAAATATGACATGTTTTTTGTTACAAATTTAAATTCATCATTCTTTATTAGTCTAAAAGTTTGGATTAGCTTAATTGTCAAAATTCAACATTTATGTTACTTTTTTCAGAAATTTGCGTTAATATAAAAATTAGACATATCATCAATTTCAACCGTTTACCTGTTAGAACTTAAAATCTAGAATCATTTTTTGGCTTAAAAGAAGTATATATTATCTTTATTAGCAAATTTCAATGTTTATGTTACTCAGTAATTTGTCCTATTTTTTTATAATGTAAAAAACTAACTATACCATCTTTTAAAGAACTAAATGATTAATTGAGACAAAAGTGAATTAAATAGTAAGGTAGAAGGCAAGTAATGTTGGGCATGAATTGAATGGGTTGTGGAAAGGGGACATATCATCCACATTGAACATGGGTGCATCCCCCTTGCATGGAAGCCCATGTATGTTGTTACTCAATTAAATTTCTTTAAAACCATTTCCATGATTTTATTTTATTTTAAGTCAATCCATGAAATTAATTCTATCATAAATTAACAAGTGATTAGTAAAGCTAATTACAATTAGAAAATATAAACAATTGATTAAATTAACAAGTGATTGGCGCATCCCTCGAATACTCCATTCATATTATACTAAATTACCAACACGTACATTATACGGGTAGTTCAAGGGTATGTTTGGTATGAAGTTTTTTAAAGGTTATTAAAGCTGGTAGCATTTTGTTTTGAAAGAAAATTCTACAAGTTATGTTTGTGTGAAAAAGCTGTAAGCATTTTTTAAACAAAAAAGTTCTAAAACAAAAAGCTTCTTGAAGTAGCTTTTAAAACAAGTTGGAAGCTTTTTATATACCAAATTACTTAAATACTCTCTTTAACTATTTTATAATTCCTCATATTTTTATAATTTGTCTTTTACACCATTAAGCTCTAGCTACAAGCTAATTTGCCAAAAACATACCGAACTAAAATATACAACTTCCCACTTCAGCTACCGGCTTTCAATTATTAGCTAACAACTAGAGCTACCAGCTATTTCCGTCAAACATACCCAAACATGTTGAATATCGATAGCTTGTTTAAAAAGTGTATCAACAAAAATATTCTTTAGGGATTGTTTTTATAATTGAGTTATATAGAGCTAAAATTTTAATAATTTTTTTTACGTAATGTCATATATATATATATGTGTGTGTGTTATGTTATATTTTGGATATTTATTATTTGTTCTTAAGTGTCGGTTATGTAAATAAAATTATACCGTGTGATTGTATAACATCATATAGTATGTTTTTTTCCACTTTCATTCGTTGTTATATTGACACCACATCATTTTTATCAAAACCAGCCCTGGAGTTTTTAGCACAAGAATAAGTATTCTAGGCCCATTTTTGCATTGGACATTAAAAGTAGAAGCAGGGTCTATTAGTAAGAGGAAGTGAAGCCAAAAATTCGGAAAGAGGGACGATGTCAGGATGTTATGGGAAGATTAATGTTGGGTATTGACCCTCGGTTGTTTCACTCTTTCTTTCAAGCGTTGAGAGTTGAGACCCGTAAGTCCTCAATCTGCAATTTGCAATTTGGATTCCGGTGACGGCTAGGGTGTAACACCCACATCTTAAAATGTACAAGAATATTTTTTTTTAATGAATATCATTGGTGATTTATGCACAATATGATTGGGAATTATTTAAGTGATAGACTTATGTCTTATATATATGTGTATGTTGTGGATGGAAATTTATTAAGTAGTTTGGGCTTATATTATCCAATAAGAGTTAGGATTGTAAAATGGCCTTGAGATATGGAAATAGGCCTAGGCCCACAAGAGGGGTTTGAGAGTATATATAGAGGTTTAGGGCACAGCCTCCCACACAAGAGCCAAGTTACTGTTGCATTCATTCAAGCTTTGTGTGAGTGTTCTGTGCCATTTGAGAAGCTACGAGAAGAGGAGAAGAAGGTTGCTTCCATTGTTGGAACTTGAGATTCTAGCAAAGAAATCATCAGGTAATGTTTCCCCATCACTTAAGATCAAGTAGACATCATTTCTTGCTGTGTTTGAGTGTTGGTTGAATGATTATAATATGGGGTTTTCGGGTTTGAGGGTTTAAGCAAAACCCAGGAAATATATCTCACCTAGAACACCTTGAAAGTTGATAAAATATGGTTTTAAGTCTAAAGGAAGGTTTTTATATAAGTGGAGGAATGTTTTGCAACAAGTTTGAGTTGAATTGGTTGAGTTTTTAGAAAGCTTGATTATGGCTATGGAGTCTGGGTTTTCAAACGTTGAAACTTACAGAGAAGATGATACCATGCGACAGTCGCATGGTCACTGGGGAGTGCCATGCGACAGTCGCATGAGCACTTGCCTTGTGCCATGCGACTTTCAGTTGACGTATGTATGAGTTCATGCGACTTTGGTGTTTTGTATATTCTTCCATGCGACTTTAGTGTATTGAATAGTAGTTCATGCGACCTTCATATGTTAAGTATCACTTCATGCGACTTTCATGTGTTAAGTATAAGTCCATGCGACTTTCAGCATGCCTCCATGCGACTTTCAGTATCATGCATTAGTTCATGCGACTTTTGTATATTTGGGTAAGTCCATGCGACCTCTATGTGTTGAGAATAGTTCCTGCGACCTTCAGTTGAGCTATGTGAACCTCCATGCGACTTTCAGTCCTTGGAATTGTGCCATGCGACTCTAAGTAATAGTCCATGCGACTTTTAGTGGGGAACCCATGCGACTTTCAGGTATCTAGTAGTAGTCCATGCGACTTTCATATTAGTCATGCGACTTTCAGACCATGCATGCGTGCCATGCGACTTTCAGTAAGGAACAGTTAAACCCAGTATTAACCAATGCTTAGACTTGGTCAGGTAGCAGTCAGTGACAGAGTAAAACAAGGAGAGTCTTTCAGTAAGAACCAGTAGCTAAGACAGCTAACAGGTGAGTATTCTCACTTATAACTTGAATAGATTCCAGATGTATGTATGCATATGAATGCCAGATATTTATGATTATACGAGTTATAGTTGTTGTACCTAGACCGTTTACTTCGGTAACGGGTATGTTAGACCGTTTACTTCGGTAACGGGTATGTTTAGACCGTTCACTTTGGTGACGGGTATGTTCAGACCGTTCACTCCGGTGACGGGTACGTTTAGACCGTTCACTCCGGTGAGGGGTATGTTAGACCGTATACTTCGGTGTCGGGTATGAGACCAGCCCTTCGGTGCCGGGTATGTTAGATAGCTGTGACGACAACGGGTGAGACGAGACCGTCCTAGTGACAGGTAGGATGAGACCACTTACTATGGTAGTGGGTATGAGTTGAGTAGTATGTGAATTATTTTGGTTGTAAGGAGTATACTCGCTAAGCCTTGGGCTTACTGTTGTTGTTTCATATCTTTTCAGGTGATGGCCACGACGGGGCTCTAGCACGCGGATGATAGCTCATATTTCCACAAGCTTCCGCAGTGTTTTAAACTATTTTGTTTTAAAGATGTATTCTAAACAATTACATTGGAACTCAAGCTTTTACGGGTTATAGCCCGGGGTTGTATTTGAAGTAGTACAATATTGTAGTTATGACAGATGGCGAACTGTATGCTTGGTAAATATTTAATTGCAAATTTTTTTTTGGGACGTTACATAGGGAAGGCGTAGACGGACAAGCTGAGGCGGCGGCGACGACGAGTGAAGACCGAACAGGCGAAGTTCATACCATTATAAAATATCTTACAAAATATCAAAGTTTATTTGTTATTTACCTATATCATAAAATTTTTGTAACACAATTGTGAATGCTAATCAAATTTAAAATATCTTTCATTGATGACAAAATATTAGGAGCTAATCTACTTAAATAGTTAAATCAATGTCATTAATCATTTTAATGATTATAGTGGTCAAATAAGTAATGGCTACAAAATTATTTTATTTAATTGTAATTATCAATGATTTACCATTATAATAATGTTTAAAATTAGATATTAATTTTTTAAAATTTAAGTAATATTTTATTTACATCTTACTTTATCTGAGGTTACAGATGAATTTGAATAACATAAATTTTGATAAAAAAAAAGTTAGAATTAGATCTTAATTTTTAACAAAATTGATTATTAATAGTTCAGATTTAATAATTAAAATTCTTTATCTAAAAGTCATGGCTAAGATTTTCTGATTAAATTTTATTTAAGTTAGTCTATTATTTATATTAAAATATTATGATAATATATAATACAAGAAACATCATTATATACATTAGTACAAAATAAAAATTTTAAAAATAAATATTATTATACATAAAATTAAAGTAATATTATTAAACAACTATGTACATAAAACAATTTTAAAAAAACAAATAGTTATGAAAAATGAAATGTGCTCTTGCTAGAGCTTAGTTGAGTTTGGGATCATACGACCCGCTTACATCTCTATAGTATAGACATGAGCTCTATTTTATAAAAGCATCCAAAACAGACTAAATAGAATTTACGAATACATGATATATGTTAGATCTCCATACATATCAGTTTCAAGTTGGATAAACATTTCCAAATAAGGCTTCAACATTTTCATGATACCGTTTTACAAGAAAACAGTTGCAACCGTCAATGATGTAGAGATCTTCGCAATAAATCAAGTGATGTGATAGTAAAACAGAGAAAATACTCACCACACTCTTTCTTCCTTGACGATATATATTGGTCAAGTGATACGCTTACCCCTACAAAAACTGGACCGAACCAATACAAAACTCGAAATTACCGAAACCGAAATTGTAGATTCTTTTAAAACCGAATACCAAACTAACAACTTATAACTGATACCGGTTTGATACCCGTTTGAAAGGGAAATATTATGAATGTATATAAAACGAAAGAACAAATATATTATAAGTGAAACAAATATAAATATTTAATGTTTGTATTTTACCAATCGGGCAATTGTATCTCATGATGCGTATATTTTTCCATATATGAACATGCATTGATGCTTGCGATTGCTGGTGCTTGCAGAAATATCCAGCAGTATTTATTTATTTAAGTATAAATTTACAGTGTGTGTAGGTATATGATATAATATATCTTATAATCGTACTTTATTTATATTAATTAAATTAATTAATTAATATTTACCAGCCTAAGGATCAGCGATGTCTAGGATCAAGCATACAGTACTACAAGCATCTTCAGCTGTTTACGGATTACTTCATTTCTGATTGAAATTTGGGCTTTCTTGTTGTTTTTAAAGTTTTATTTAATATTTTTTAAATTACTGTATACATACACGTACCTAAATATATACGTTTCCCGAAGGGTTTATTATCGAAGTTATCACTTTTTGCTATTATGTATATCAAATTTTAAAAACTAAAATTTTATATACGAGAGTTTCAAAATCTACCAATTAGTCTATTCGAAAAACTGTTTGGTAGGTAATATATTATTTTCTTCACGTTTGACTTATTTTTTAATACTAAATTATTATTGAAAACTACAATTTAATGTATTAAAGTTTAAAAATCTACCATTTATTGTATTAGAAAACACGATAACCCACTAGTAACCTACTATCAAAGGTTATGATACACGAAATGTTAGATTTTGAAACTTTGGGACATTAAATAATAGTTTTCAAAATTAAATATACACGATAATAAAAAATGACAACTTCGATACATTTTTGAAAATTAAACCATCTACCAGATGGAACATATATAGATGTAATGCAAAGAGACATACTTCTTTGAAAAAACAGAGAGACAGACTTCTACATCAGAAAATTTAATTAACAACTTGGAGATTTAAAAAGAACCATAAGTTGTTGTGGCTTTAATTCTTGCTTTTTTTTAAAGAAAACTTAAATGAATTTTTATTAATTATGCTTGAGATAATACACATATTGAGATTACAAAAAGCTTAAACAGCCTCCGAGTAGGATTTGTGGTTCAAAACTCGGAGTGTCCAGAACAAGACCCTTAGATTTGTGGTTCAAAGCTCGGAGTGTCCAGAAACCAGACCCTTAGATTTGTGGTTCATAGCTTCCAATCGATCGACTCCCATCTTTTTGCTTCTGTTTTGGATCCATAAGAGAGGCATTTGTTGCATACAACCGAATACATCCATCTTCGTGTAGAATCTCGTGTGTTTATCTAAATCTTCCGAGTGCGTAAATTTGTTTCTCCACTTCCACACATCTCAAACGAGAACAAAACATCTTCCGTGCTCTTAAGTAGTAATAGTTACAATAATAAGAGGTAATTACATGCTTTGTTCTTTTAGTTTATTTAAAATCACATATTTCGTCCTTGTGTTTTTATAGAAAAAGTTCAACTAAAAACTGTTTACACGGTTAAATTCTAAGAACCTTCGGATATTAACTGTCAATGGTTTTTATAACGGTTCAACAACCACAATAAGAGTAATTTGCAACACTAAGTCTTCACCACACCCGTTACACTGATAGATTAGCTTTTTCCACCACTTACCTCACAATTCAACCTCATAATTGTCACTCTTCACCATACTAAATTTTAGGACCAATCTAATAAACAATTTATCAATTAATAAGAAAGATTTAAAGAAGAAAGAGAGAAAAGAGAGAGATTAGTACTAGAAAATGAAAAAAGAGTAAAAAAAAATTACCCATGGACCTACATTCCCTTTTCACCCATTGCTTGGTTCCCACCCTTCCCCCAAGACCACCACCACTACGGGGTGGTGTGGTCATTTTCCCTACAACGACGTTGAACTTCGACCCCCTCCCTCATCCCACGCCCACTCCGATTACTCTAAGCATGGGTGTACAGATTGGTGAATATGGCAAAACCTAGCCGTTGTAAAAGTTGAAACACCTTTCAACCTTTACCGCAACCACCTATTTGTTGTCGCTACAAAACGTTCTACCTCACTCGATTTCAAATTTAGATGTAAATTTCTGGTGCGTGGATATATATATATATATATATAGAGAGAGAGAGAGAGAGAGGGAGAGATACAGGGAGATAGAGAGAGAGAGATGACGAGGACTAGACGTTTGTATGTATATACAAAGAGCAAGTATATGTTCTTCCCGAAACCTTACTCTCTCTCTCTCTATATATATATATATATATATATATATATATTTGTATGTATGGATATATACACTTTTTCATGTATTAACATATAGAAAAAATACGAGCATTTGGAAACATTGATCTAAGGGATACAACTATGCAAGATATAATTGCGGAGAAGTTTTATATCCTTCTATTTTATATTCATACTTATACATCTACTTACAAAATCATAATAAGTGTCAAATTCAAGAGATGAGATTAGAAAAGAAAATTAGTAGATTATATATGTTATCATCTGGTGAGTATTAGAATAAAGTAAAAGCATTTAATAGAAAAATAAATAATTTTAATGTTTAGAAACCTTATTTTATACGGATAACTTAAAGTATATATTGTATATCAATTATGTGTACTGAAAAAATGTTGAACAATAAATTTATTTCAACAAATATAATATAGAGTTGTGTTCAATAAAGTTCATTTAAAAAACATAGTCTTGAAATTTTAATACTGAATCACAGGTGGTTCATTATACAATCACATATGAATTGTAAAAGCATCACATTTGAATTACGAAAAATTACGAAAATTACGAAAATGCCACTCCGCCCAGATTTTAAAATTTAATCTGTATCGTTGATGACATTAATCCAAAAGCTAAATTTAGTCCCTTAGGACTATGAATTAATTACGGACGATTGACGAAGTTAGCAGAAATAAAATTTAAAATAAGTTGAATATTTACTCGAATAAAATTTAAAATAAGTTCAATATTGAAGTCTAAAAATAAATAACAGTAAATAAGGCTAGTATGATTTCGTTCGGTACGTAGTTTTTTTTAATAAGTTATAGAATTTAATGATTTATTTGCATTTCATAATTATCATGTTTGTTTTATGAGTTATTTAATTAAATTGTCTTTATACGTATATTTAGATTTTTTACTCTAAGCCGACTTTTTCTTGAGATTCAACGTGTTTATATTTCTTTTAATTATATATTTTATTTTAAAATAATATTATCTATATCAAATTTTCATATTACAGACAAAAAAAATTTTAATATATATTTAACTTTTAGTTAGTTTATAATTTAAGAAAACGTATATAAATCTATATTTGATTAAATAGAAAGACTAAATGTAAAAAAATAATGTTTTTTTAGTAAATTTCTTAAAATATAGAAAAACTATTTTAATATAGTATAATATATATTTTGAGAAATTAATGTTTTTTTAAAACATAAAAAGAAAAAAAGTAGATTAAATTGTAAAACATATTCCATTACTTGAAGGAATGAAGGAAAAACTCACATCCTCTAAGAAATGGAAACTCATAAAATGAAAGGAATCACATTCGCTATGAATGGTCCATTCCAATATTGTTAACAAACAAGTTTTTTAATTACGTCAAAATAACTTATTTCATTTCGTCTTTCATTCATTTATACCAAACATGTGGGTGAAAGTGAAAGGTTATCTACAGTAGTAACTAGTTAAAAAGGCGTCGTATTCCATCGCATAATTTTTTTTGTGGGAAAAAATAAAAAAATGATATTAGTTTTGGCGACATCTTTGTCGACGTGGAAAATAAAAAACCAAAAGGTAAATTTTTTTTTGGCCGTGTAGTAGCTATTGGTGAATCGTTGCATAAGGCTACCGTCGCTAAAAACTTTTTTTTCGTAGCGATAATTATGTTTGGATTTATACTTGTTAAAACATGATTCAAGGTTTCAAGCATCGGTTTGAATTTATAATATAATGAATTAGTTGTATTGTGCATTTTTTTTATTTACTAAATAAGTACAAGAAATCAAGAGAAATCTAAAATATATTAATTGACGAGTAAAAATTATATATATAAGAGCATGAGGTATACATGTTTAAAGTATCCCATGTTTCAGTTACACATAAGCGCTATATAAGCATAACTCAATTCATACTTTAAGCATATTTAAACCCAAGTACTGTACATGCTTCACATACTTAAAAAGTGTTTTATTAAAAAATAATCTCTCCTCTCTTTCCTCTCTCATCTTTCCTCTCATTCCCTCTTCTCTTTCCACTAGGTAACCAAATGCCGAAAAAAGTAACATGCTTCGGTACCAATTAATGGAGTGTAGTGTTTGACATCAGTACCGCATGCCAAGTAAACATGCGGATACCATGCTGATACCCATACCCTTGCTCTAAGAATTCTACTATGACACTTGTTATATATAGATATATATTATGTACGTTATTTAAATGCACAAGAGTAGTAAATTTCTTAACCTTAAGCACATCTTGTAAATATTTATTGAAATCAAACATATGTAAATCAGACTAAATATATATGTTAAAGATTATAGAGATCGAGGATAATATAAACAATATTATATTCTAAAGTATGTAAGCTTTTTTTTACATTATGAAATGACACGAGTCAAAAGAATCAAGAAGCGATCTTTTTATAAAATTGTAGTGGGTAAATGGCATTAAAGATAATAGTTTATTACTTAAATCATATATATAGGATGAATATAAATATAAATATATATAATAAAAATAGAATAATAAATGTTAAATTCCTGAGAATGAGATGTCCTATACAAAGAAAATGGGGATAATAAAAATCAGACTAGAAAAAATTAGAGCATGCTACTTATTGGTGTTCAATATTTAGCTCCTCATCTAAAAAAAAGAACCGAATCAAAAACCAAATAAATCAAATCGAATAATGAAATTGTTTTCAATTTGGTTTCTAATCAAAACCGAATTTGGTATTCGATTTTTTATATGATTTTTGATTTACAAAATTGACAACCCCGGAATTCAACTATATACACCCCCTTAATTGGGGCGACTAGTTTAGAACCAAATTAACTATTTCAACTAATAGATTGTTAAGTTGTTCAACTCTTGACTGTTGTTTTGCGCAACTCAGTCGACTGCTAACAACTCACTTGACTTTATAGAACAATGTCATCAACTTTACACTCATCAAAATGAAAAAATCACATAACCATACACCTCCTTGACACTCTTGATGGTCGCATAAAAAGTAAGTCCAAACTCTTAGATTACAACTCAAATGACTCGGTGTTTTTGCTTTCTTGTTTCATTTTCATTTTATAGTGTTGTTGGTTTTCATTTTTAGCAGTGTTTGTGTCAATAACACTTGGGTTGGTCATAAATTTTTCTATAGCTAGTTAATCGACTTTAGATATTAGTGTTTGTTTCATACTTTGCAAGTTTGTAGTTTTATGACATGTGTTGTGTTGTTCATACTTCTGAATTGTTACGTTAAAAGAGTATTTGGTTTCAATTATTCGGTTGAAAGCTCTTCTAGATAAAAAACCCTAAGAACAATTACTTTTGAATCAATAGATAATATAATTTACACCCATTTACTATCATGGAGAAATTATGAAGGGTATTTGTTTTTACAATAAAAAACTAGAGGATGATTATAATAGCAAAAATAAAATAAAATTGCAATCCATTTTTGAAAAATAATATCGATAAAGCAGAGGATATAAAAGTAATTTCACAGCAATAAATCCCAAAAACAACCTTCGCTTAATAATTATACTGGATACCATTAACAATATCAATAGTTTTTCGGTTTCCCGTCTAATAGATAGTTCAAAAGCAAAAATAAAAATATAGAAGAAGGTTTATTGATTTCACAACAAAATAATAGAGTACACCCCCCCCCCTCACACACACAATAATTTCATACGAGATTCGTGAGAATCAATCTTAACAGTCTAATTCCTCCTGCTTTAATTAGATTGTTCACTCATAAATTCGTTACATGCACACTGCCACACTCATCTCCTCACGCTCTTCATCCATGAATTTCATTATCCAAAATGAACGGCCAAGATTGGTTCTCGCAGTTCTCGTACGAAAAACAGTTCTTGTTTGAATCTTCTCCTATATATATATATATATATATATATATATATATATATATATAATTCTATATTTCTATCAACATATATTCCCTGTGAATTTTCCTCAACTTCACCAATCTCTCCTCCCTCCCACTTTGTCATCATTTTCTTTTTAATCTTTGTTTACGGAAATCAATGCATTTTTGGTATTATATATCTTTTTATGAATGGCTTATATGACTATGCTTACATTATTTGTATCTTAAAAATTATAATGTGTGAGTAAGTAGGATATAAATGGGGTATCACCTACAACACCGTACAACAAATATCAGCACTTTCAATCATTATATCCTTGACTTAATTTATAGATAGAAATAAAAGATACTAGGATTATAGAGACATAAATTTCAATATTACGTAATACGAAAACTAATTATATATAAAACATCTCCTATTTTTTAAGTTCACTATCTTTAAATTAGTGATTGCAGAATTAGTGATCATATACAAATTTCACCCGTACTTATTTCGATTATTAATTAGTGATTGTTTACAAGACAATTAATGAATTGTGTTTCATAAGTTTTATTAATTTAGTTAGCACTATTTTATACTCTAAATATAAATAGAAAAAATGATATATCATCTTACTATTTCTTCTATTTCATCCTTTTACTCACCATAAGATGATATGTGGAAAATTGGAATCCACTAATTCTCTTTTGTGACCTATTCCATTAATTTTGACACTTGTATTGATCGTGTGAGTAGGATGATATATCACATCTCTAATACATATCAAAATTATTTATCGTGGTCATTTTTACATAACAATGAAGAATTTTAGAATGACTTGGTAATGACTCGTATTACGGAGGGCATACTTATACAAATTATGCTAAAATCCCAGACTCAAATAGAGGAGGTTAAGGGTAATGTGTCCCCTTGCAAGGTCCTAGGGGCAACGTCCTTAGTGACCGAAGCTAAAATAATACACTATATCTTCAACATTTTCTTTGTATACAACACCTGTAGATACAACTGACACATTTGCATAACTGTCACATATTGATTGTAACTCGTCATAGTATAATTGAAAGTAAGTTATTACTAATTTTGACCGTTGATAAAACTAGTTGGGAGTCTATCAATAAAAGAACAAACATGAAATTACACACTCGTTCAAAGACCATTCAATTATCCAAGGTTAGATTTCTTGCAACCCACTCATAGGTTAGATTTCTTACAATCATTTGATTGTCTAAATTGACTCTCACTACCATGTCTACAACAATACTTCCTAACAATCCTTCTAAACTTCATATACAAGATCTTTCGATTATCCTTGCATTGATTTTCGCACGTGCCAATAGAACACAAATACAATTCAAGAAAAATGTATTCCACACCAATAGTTAGTTAAATCATCAACCCAAATGACACATTAGTTTTCTTTACTTTTTTCTTTCCAATTCAAATTAACCCAAAACCTAATTAGCATATTTTTAAAATAAACACAAATATTTTCTCTCTCCTACTTTCTCTACAAAACAAAAAAATAAAAAATAAAAAAAGAACAAAGCCATGATGCTCAGGTTGGTGAAACCGAAAATAAAAATTGAGGCGGAACCCGAAGGCATCTGTAGCGGTGCTCCCGAAGGCTACCACCCAACCCAAATGAACCTGAAGAGGCTCGGGAAGGCTGGTACGCCTGGCCTTATAAGGCTATAACAGTACTTCCTAACAATCCTTATGAACTTTATTTTATTTTATTTTTTTGGAAAAACTTTTATTAAAAAATAAATAAATCAGATAGATGAACTTATGATAAGCCATTTGGGAGAATATTTGATTACTCAATTAATTAATGCCTAAACATATGTTTGTCTGAAATTATGAACATATACATAAACAATAATTTGGTAGGAAAAATATTATGGTTTTGGCGAGTTTGGTAGGAATACCGATACTCACTCGTACGTATCGATTTACTTAATATATATATATAGATGAACAAGAAAGCTTTGTCACTTTCGTATATCATGAAATTATACATGCTTCGATATTTGACTTCATAGATTTTGTAATTTACTTCTATATGCAAACCAAAGCCACAAAATAAATAAAGTAAGATATATAACATAAAAATAAACGGGTCTGGGTTGAGCATAAACGGGTTCGGGTTGTTTTCAGGTGGACACGTCAACCCGTATATTTTTGATATTTTTTATTATTGTATTTATCCTTATACTTTTTATTCTTTTATTTGGCCTTTAAGCTTTTATTTTATTTCTTAGTCTCTGTAAATACAAATTCATCGCTTCCATTTTGTTCATTCGTCGTTTTGAAACTATTGAAAGTAGACATCATTGAATTATTAATGTTTAATTACTTGTAGCTTAATTGTTATTAGAATCATTAAGTATTTGTATTCTGATTAAACTATCTAGGTAAGGTTGAACTTTATTTAGTATTTTGCATTTTTCAATTACGTATTTTGACAAACAAGAGACAAAATTAGCAAACTAGACCCGCTGACTCGCCAACCCATTTATGACCAACCAACTATTTATGACCCGCCAACCCGTTTAAGACCCGTGAACCCGCCAACTTGTATATTTAAACGGGTTACACGGGTCATGTCTTGTTTTGTTTCAAATTATATGTGTTCGTGTCACACATCTTGACACGAATAATTATACGGGTCATGTTCAAGTCGCGACCCTGACCCGTCAATCCAAACACGACACGATTGCCACCCCTAATTAACCATAATAAGTATTATAATTCCGGTCCCACTTAATCTAGTTTAAGGTAGTTACATAATCAGTTTTCATCAAGAGAAGGGCCCGAGGTGTAATTTGGAATCTTTAGGTCTTGTTTTGTTGGCAGAAATTGGAAGGAATTGTGGAATTTTGAATTGGTAATTTCTTCTTACTCATTTTTGCTTAAGTATTAGCTTTGATCAAAATCTTTGAAACATGAAATTCCTTCACTCTTGAGCATTATGCTGCCAACCACCCATGGCCTGCCACCACTGATCGCCACCAACGTCGTCAACACCGCACCAACCAACCATCACCACTACCTACCACCCGTGCCACCACCACCACCCACCACCCACCACAATCTGTTTCAGCTACATCAACCACCATCCTTGTTGCATATGCCACACCAAGTGCCATCCTCCACCAACACCACCACCTCTGACTAGATTCATATAGCTTATATACAATAACACATTTAAAAAAAATGCTTGTGTTATTAATACAAAATAAAGTTGATTGCATCTTCTAATTTAAATAAAAGACTAATACGAATAAAATTTATCAGACAATTTAGGGATGGCAAAAAAATCGATCTTAAGGGGAAATCCCGAACCAAAACTTTTGGAAGGGTAAATGGTTATGGACCGAGTACGGGATTTCTGATAAAAAATGCGCGGGTTTGAAATGGTTATGATTTTAGTCATTACTCGCCTAATTACCCGATACTAATCTCGTTTATCCAACCCCAAACAATTTATATAATTTATATCATATAGTTCTATTATCAATATATTACGACGTGCAACGCTATTATTCACATTTTGATTATATGTGACATATATATAGAATTATTTTGTTTAAAGAAAATTCAAAATTTGTTGCGGGCCTTAATAAAAAAATATCATTTTTCAAATATGCAAAGTGATGGCATAGTAGACAAACATATCTATTAACATACAAATCTATATATTTTAATTAATTTAGATAAAACCATTATAATTTGTATTAGTAAAAAAATAAATAAATTAATAAAATAATACATAGATTTAGTTTTAATAGCATTGCACGTTATATAAAAATTTAATATTGAATCCTTTGATTAATTATTTAACTTAGTGTAACGACCCTAATTTCAATTCCATTCGCTTCGTTAGTTTCCTTTGTTACTTTTTTTAGGGTTAGTAAACGAACTGAACGAACATGAACGGGGATTGTTCGTGTTCGTTCGTTTAACTTTAAACGAACATATAAACAAACACGAACGGATAAACGAACGGGTTTCTGTGTCCGTGTTCGTCCGTTTAACTTTAGCCGAATATATGAACGAACACAAACGATAAACGAACGAGCTTTTGTGTTCGATTGTTTAAAAAACTGTGTTTGAACCTAGAAAGGGGGGGGGGTTGAATAGGTTTTATGCCCACTTTTTAAAGTTTTTAACAATTCTTGCAAGAAATAAAAAGTTTAAGGAAGAAATATATCACCAATGTAAGAAGCTAGGACACAATGATTTATAGTGGTTCAAGCAAGGGTTAACAACCATGCTCTACATCCACTCCTTGGCATCACCTACCAAGAGTTGCTCCACTAACTTCTCTCTTTGAAGGTAAAGATAAACTTTTTACAACTTCTCTTTTTAGCTTACAAGAATTACACTTCACTCTTGCAAACAAGGCTAAGATAAACCTCATTTCACTCTAATTGGAAAGGCTAGAGTTGATCCCCACTTCTCTCTAATTCTATAGGCTAGAGATGATTCTCACACTATTTCAAATGTATATGAATGTAATGGAGTATTTGAACTTTGAAAGTTTTCACTCTTGCTTGATTCTTGATCTTGAAAGATTGAATTTTCAAGGAATATGAGCTCACAAGATTTTGTATATATTATGTGTTTTTCACATTGCAAGAGATGAGTAAAACACAAGACTTGAGTTGCCTTAAATAAGGAAAAACGTTGATGCTTAAAAATTGTCCAGACTTACCACGGTCGATCCACGGTCGACCGTGGCATCGACCGTCGGTCTCCTGGAGGATTTTGAGCTTTGTGCATATAGACGTTGGACTTTCACTAAAACCACACAAAACCCATGTTTACAATAAAAATGCATTGAAAAGGAGTTCAAGAAAAGTTGGGTTAGTGTCATACTTCTTAAGTTTAAATTTAATCATAAAAACGGAAGTTTGTAAACCATATACACAAAGTATGTTGGAAGTTTACTTCTTTGAAAGATTCCTTTTGCTAAAAATGGTTTTGACTTGTTTCAATGGAAGATTGTGTTTAGTATTTGCTAAAATGAGAATTCCTTTAATTTGACTTTCAAGCTTGTGATTTTATAAAAAAAACTTTCTCAATTTTATAAAAGTTTTTATAAAAATTATTTTATAAAAACTTAAACTTATATGATTATTTATTTTATAAGCTCATAAATTCCGAACGTTTGTTTGTAGGTATCTTCGACATCAGCTTCTACTTGAACTTTGATCTTGACGGTTGGAGCTTGGCCATTCGATGAACCTTATTACATATTAGAATATATTTGATTGAATATATATGTATATGTGCACATATATTAATGTTAATACATACAATTATAAAACAAGTTGTAAATTCTTGTGTCAACAAAAGATGTTATATTTGTAAGCCTATTTTTCCCAACAGACTGGTTAGTTCGTGTACAATTTTTGTTCATTCATTTAAATGATAAACAAACGTAAACGAACGAACATACATGTTAGAACCTAGAGGGGGTGAATAGGTTATATGCTTACTTTTTGAAGTTTTTAACAATATTTGCAAGTAATTAAAGAGTTTAAGGAAGAAAGATATCACCAATGAAGTAGTTTGGACACAATGATTTATAGTGGTTCAAGCAAGGGTTAACAACCTTGCTCTACATCCACTCCTTGGCCTCACCCACCAAGAGTTGCTCCACTAACTTCTCTCTTTGAAGGTAGAGATAAACCTTTTACAACTTCTCTCTTTAGCTTACAAGAATTATACTTCACTCTTGCAAACAAGGCTAAGATAAACCACACTTCACTCTAATTTGAAAGGCTAGAGTTGATCCTCACTTCTCTCTAATTCTAAGGCTAGAGATGATCCTCACTTCTCTCTAATTCTAAGGCTAGAGATGATCCTCACACTATTACAAATATATAAGAAAGAAATGTAGTGTTTGAACCTTGAAAGCTTTCACTATTGCTTCATTCTTGATCTTGAAAGATTGAATATTTATCAAAGAATATGAGCTCACAAGATTTTGTATGTATTATGTGTTTTTCAGATTGCAAGAGCTTCCTAAAAACAAGACTTGAGTTGCCTTAAATAAGGAAAAAGGTGCAAGCTCAAAAAGTGTCCAGACTGTCCACGGTCGATCCACGGTCGACCGTGGCATCGACCGTCAGCCTGCTGGAACTTTTTGAGCCTTGTGAATATAGACGTTAGCCTTTTACCAAAACCACACACAACCCATTTTTACCATAAAAATGCACTGAAAAGAAGCTTTAGAAAAGTTGGGTAAGTGTCATACTTCTTAAGTTTGAATTTAATCATGAAAATGGTAGTTTGGAAACCAAATGCACAAAGCATGTTGGAAGTTTACCTCTTTGGGAGATTCCTTTTGCTAAATATGGTTTTGGCTTATTTCAATAGAAGATTGTGTTTACTATTTGTCAAAATAGGAATTTCATTTGCTTTGACTACCAAACTTGTGATTTTATAAAAAATTGTCTCAATTTTTATAAAAGTTTTTATAAAAATTATTTTATAAAAACTTAAACTCATTTAATTTTTTATTTTGTAAGCTCATAAACTTCAAACGTTTGTTTGTAGGAATCTTCGACATCGGCTTCTATTTGAACTCAGACCTTTGACGATTGGAGCTTAGATTATAGATAAGAATATATTTGATTGAATATATATATATGTATGTATACGTGCACATATGTTAATGTTAATACATACAATTATATAAACAAGTTGTATATTTTTGTGTTAACAAAAGAGGATATATTTATAAGCCTATTTTTCCCAACAATACACTATATTGCAAATCCAACATTACTAAACACAAATAAATACATATATAAACACACACACACACATATATAATATATGTGTATATATAAAAAATATAAACGAACATAAACAGGAGGTAACCGAACGTTCACGGATATAAATGAACGAACAAAGCTCTGTTCGGGTTTGTTCATTTAAATAAACGCACGAAAAATCGTGTTCATGTTCGTTCGTTTATTAAACGAACGAATATGAATGAACTTCCCGCTGAACGATTTCACGAACGGTTCATAAACGTTCTGTTTGTTTACAACCTATTTATTTTCCTTTGGAGTTTTTAGGACTGTAAAGTGGAAGTATAGTGTCATAAATGGTAATTAAAGACTTAAAATGTAGTTACATAGTTAGGTTGTATTTTTGGCTAAACTAGGAGACCAAAAGTGAGATTGATACCTCTATTGTAACCATAGAGGGATTTCATAAAGACTAAGCTAGGATTTCACTTCTTGAAGTCTTGAGGATCATAGAGCGTTGGTGGTGCATTGAAGGCTTGAAGATTGAAGGTTGTTGTTTCCATGGTCTTTGATTTCGGGTTAATCCAGAAGTTAGTGTACTAGATTCATCTTACTTCATGTTCTAGTTTCAGTAGGGTAAGAATAAATCATGATGCTATGAATTCGAGTATGCTTTCATAGTGTTTATGTTAATGGGTTGTTGTATATCGATTCCATATGATAGGATTTTTATGCATGACTTTGTCTACGAATGGGTGTGTTGGGGCCTGGAACGACTAAGGTTCTAAGATTGTTGGGTTGCTGACCAGAATCTCCCTAAATCAAAACATTGTGTTGGCTGTAACGCTATAAACAAATAAGGTGCGCATTCTTCACCATGAAGTTTTTGGTATAGTGGTAAGTGCTTAGGTCCTGACAATTGGTATTAGCACGTGTCACGGGTTTGAATCCCATGGAAGACACTTGTGAAGCAATTGTCCTCTAACAAGCAACTTGTTAGTGTTGGTAGATGCTAAGGAGGGTTGTTAGGTCATTGACAAACATCTCCTTAAATCGAAAAGTGGATTTGTTTGCTACACTATAAAGGATTAAGTCGTGCCTTCTCCACCAAAAATTGCTTTTAAAGTAGTGTTAAACGCTTAGGTCCTAACAAAGATTAACCTTAAAGTTATTCACAATTGTCGAGACGCGTTACCTCATATAAAGCGACACACTAAATTCCTTTTGTGCGAACCTTCTACACAATGCATTGGATTAAATTTATAAATTATAAAGTTAATAAAAACTATTTTATTGTACAACATATATGTATTGGATTAAAGCATTTATGAAACATAAACTAAATGTAAATTCGATTTTTTATAAAGAATCGCTTAACTCATTCATACATATGATGAAAGGAACTAAATTAAAAAAACAATATGAGAATATATAAAATAAGTAAGTCTTGTTATACATGCAAGTGATTGAACAATAATTCAATTTTAATTGACCAATTATAACTATTCATTTATTCAAAATTAATTATAATCAATTTTGACTTAAAAATTGGTATATTCAATGGCATTATGTTTTAAAATTTAGATTGTCAGTGTTTTATCTCTTTATCAAATAAATCGACTCAATTAAACAACTTACGCTAATCAATTAATTCTAATATTGTCAAAGTTATTTAATTTGTACATTTTTTTTAATTTTTAGATATGTTCGTATAAATTATTCCACTATAAAAAATGACACTAAATTTAACAAAGATTTAGGCTATGAAAATATTATAACCATTTGATACCGAAGTTGTTTTTTAATTGAGTGTAACTTAATCATTTGATTGATTTTTAAATCGTGTAATATATAAACATTTCTTTTACTGTTTAAACATATTATTTTTGAAACTCTTATGATTTATCATTCTTTCAAATTCTTGATCACATTCTTTTACGTATTATATTATAATTATTTAATTTAATATATTTTAATTGATGTTTAATATTTATTATTTTTAATCTAATTACAAATTAAGTTCGTATCCTTTAATTAATAAACTATTGTCCTATTGGATATTAATCCAACTGCGTCACCAATGGAGACTGCTTTGATTAAAGTTATGAACTCTTTTTAGAGGTAAAAAAGAAGTCATAAACTTGTATTCATCTTGAGGTTGATGGAGGCACCGAGTCACATGGTCACATAATAAATTTCCTTATATCTTTAATTTTAATTAATTTTAAGTTTTCATAATTAAATTAAATTAAATTAAAGTAATATATGCACATGGTAATCTTGGTCCACGTAACTTTACGATAAGACGATGTCATTTAAATATAAATTAATTTTAAACAAATATCATAATTCACATATTATTTAATTAAAATCTTAATATATAATCTTTGATGAAATCTCAAACATTTTTATTTAATTGCAAGGTTGCTCTTAGCCTTATGTATAAAATTATTATTTTCTGACAGATAAACTATATTTAATTTGTTTAAATGCTCTCCTAATTTTTATTTATTGTCATATTTTGATTCTACTTATAGAACTTATATAAATTTATAATTCATATATAGATTCCTAGTACTCGAGGCAAAACCAATCATAGCATTGAACTATATTTACCATAAATATCACAAGTACACAAAACTATATATATTGCTCTTTTAATCATACATTAATTCTGTATAGTTATTAGTTTATTAAACATAAGTTTTAAGAGTAGGTGTTATAGGGTATCAGCCCTCCAACCAGGTCTTTCGGTGGCTTGAGAACACTAACGTGCACCCTGTTCTCGAGTTTTTTTTACTAAGAGAAAGATTCGGAAAGAAACTAAAAATATAGGTATTCTTAAGTTTTATTTAATTAAGAAAATGGAAGGAAATAAAGTGATTAGAAGGGGAAACTTAGGCTTATTTAACTTAAAATCTTTCCTTCTAAAAATGAGTGGATTTAGAAGAAATTTTTTTCTTCCTTTCCTTTCTTTTTCTCTCCTTAAACTCGAGAACAGGGCATACAAATACCCCCTTTTTTCAATGGATTTCCCTTCCTACCGGGTTCAACAACCCAATAACCACCCCATCCTTTCATCCGGCTTCTCTTTATCTCCCTATTTATCTATTTCACTATTTCTCTCTTCTTTTAAAAAAATTAAAGTAAAAACCGGAAAAAAATAGTTGATTTGAAATGAGAAGAGATGTGACGATGACATAATGAGAGAAAAGGAGAATGAAATGTATAATGGATAGACTAAATTTAAATTAATTGGAAAATGGTTAATGGTAATTAATACGGTATGGAATGAGTGAAGTTACTAAAGTGGGAATTCAATTGTTGTGTAATGGAATGAAAATCGATTATTAAGTAAGATTAATTAATGCAATTTATAGTGAAGAAGAGTGGTTCTATTATCATTGACATGCTAATTATGTAAAGAAGAGGATGAAATAGAATAGCATCTTCTTGTTAAATGCTCTTAATCTAGAAAGATATTGATGAAAATTGGTAAGTGATGGGGAGTTGAAGCAAGAAATATTACATGTCTACCACAATTATTTGAATGGGGGGAAGGTTTAAACTACAAAGAAGACATCTTGAAAACTTTTATAGAAGTAATTTACACATGTTGATGGTTTATATGGAAAATAAGGAATGAAAAAGTTTTCACCAATTTATGCAGGGGGAAGAAAGAGTTTATTAACAACCAAATTCAAGCTAACTCTTTCTTTTGAGTGAAGAATAGAGTTAAAAGCCAAAGTCTTGCAAATAGATGGGTAGATTGGTGTATTACACCTCTATCTTATTTTTAAGTTCAGTTATGATGTAGACATTTCTCTGTTTTAGCTAGCAACTTACTAGTGGGTTAGTAATAAAATCTTGTTGTTAAAAAAAAGTAATATTAATTAATGACTAAGATTTTTTGCGGCTCATTAATAATTAGTAATGACTCATTAATGACTTATTAATGACGTATTAATTAGGGGTATTTTGAAAAAATCAAGCCTCACAAATTTATGATGGCTTACCGGATGCAATTCACGTTTGGTAATTATATAAATGACCAAAATACCCCTATTAATTAGTCATTAACGGTGTTACAAGTAGTTCTCATAGTTCTCGTATGAAAAACAGTTCTCGATTGAACTTTCCATATATATATATATATATTTATTTATATTTATGACATTAATAGTTATCTAATTTTTCTTATATTCAATTATAACAATCTCATTCTTCTCTTGGTTTAACTTAGAACAAATTTTATTCGAGAGTTAATTGTACCATTCGTCCTTAAGGTATGCTCAGAATGAAACATTAGTCCTTTAAGAATCAAAAGTATAAAAATGGCCCTTTATTCACAAAAATGTGTTGCAACCGTAGTCCTTTCATTAACTTCCGTTAAGTAATCACCGTTAGTGCCCCTCATGTTTACCCCTTTTAAAAGTCTTTTTTGAAAATAATAAAAATCTGTCTCCCTTCATCTGTTCCCTCTTTCACTGTCTCTCAATCTTCTTTCTAATACTCTCTATCCCCCACATATATGCCCCCCAGTTCCAACTAGAACCCACCTAATCCTACTTTTCTGCCTATCTTTCTACCGACACAACACCGTCCACTGTAGCCGACCGTCTCGCCGCCAACGCCACATCGCCAGTCGATCTCTACATGCTACCCACCATCTCCATCGCCTTGAAATCTGCAAGAACCATCATTGTCCGTTTACAATAAAAGGTACAACCGATTTGTAGAAAGGATTAAAATCCATGAGGGTAGGGTTTCTCGATCTCTCCTTTCTCATAACACACCTTCGCGTACCATCATCAATACGATTCTTGACTTGATTCTCGTGTTCCAGATTCAGGTGATTTGTGTTTGATTTATGTATTTAGAGTTCTCTTTTCGACTTCAATGTTGTGTGTAGGGTTCAATTTGAGTTTTTATAAAGATGATTTAGGGTTTTCTTTTAGACTTCAATGTTGTTGGCCGGCCACATTTGCATCTTGCAAATGCTTTTTTTCTTTTTGTACATTTTTTGGTATTTTTAAGAATTCTTGGCCCTAAAAAAACAATTTGGGCTATGTCTTTAATGGTTAAAATATTTATTTTGTTTAATTATTATGATATGGATTTTTCTATGGTGTTTTGATGGGTTCTCTTCATAAAGGGTGGATGTTAACGATGGTGGTCAGAGATGGTGACTTGAAGTTGATTCACCGCGGTGGTCGGAGTTGGGTCACCAGGAAAACAGCTGGTCAACAATGGAATTAAAAGCATGTTTATATTATTTATTATAATTTTAAAAGCAATTAAAAATAAAAGAAAATAAAGAAAAGATAAGGACTTTAGATTGCAACATGAAATGACACAATTACCCTCATGTCTCATGTGCATGGCACATGAGGGACACTAACAGTGATTACTTAAGAGAAGTTAATGAAAGGACTACAATTGCAACATAATTTGTGAATAAAGGACCATTTTTGTACTTTGGATTCTTAAAGGACTAAAATTGCATTTTGAGAAAACTTTAAGGACGAACGATGCAATTAACTAAAATTGCATTTTTAAAAAACCTTAAGGACGAACGATGCAATTAACTCTTTTATTCGAAGAAACTTAATCAAGCATTGTAAATGATTATCAAGTACCCGTGCAAAAAAGTAGATAATTATTTATTTTGATTATATGAGTTATTTACAATTTATAAATGTTTTTAATAGAAATTTTTCATTTGATTTTTTTATTGTATTTAATATCTTATAGTTAGTATTAAATTTGCATAGACTTGAATTTTAAAGGTTTTTATATTATAGAATATTTATTTATTAAGAAGGTATGAGCGCTATAAATTGTAATTTTAGTTTAATAAAATATATGGAAGATAGAATTATAATTACCATTTACCCCACTAATCATGAGTTTTAAACTCATACTTATTGGTTTAAGAAACCTAAGTGATATCATTTGGTACAAGATAGTGTCCTTTACATTCAGATATACACTTATTATTTGTGAGTTCTTTGTGATATTTTTGGTAAAAAATTTACTACTTTTTACCTAAATTTTCTAAAAAGTAGGACCAATAATTTAGTATCAGTATTAAGTTTTAATCATTTTTAAAGAAAAAAAAAATAATCACAGTCCTAAGTTCCATGAATAAGAATAAAAGAAATGTTATTTTTAGTTTTTAAAAATGATAATCTTGTTTTATATATGAAAAATTAAAAATTAATTAAAAGGTAACTATGAAAAATTAATTATGAAGATATGAGTTATAATTGTCATTTTTAAAAATTAAAATTACTTTTTTTATTATTATCTACATACCTAGTTATAATCCTTCTTTTTTTAAAGTAGAAGTATGTTATAGAAAAGTTCAAAATTTAATTTCATTGTATAGAAATTCTCACTGATAACACCTTTACAACAATTTTTTTCTCTTTTTGTTTAGGTAAAACATCTGTAAGTTTGATACGAAGCTTTTTGAAATTTATTGGAGCTGTTAGTTTTTTGTTTTGAAAAAAAAGTTATAAGTCATGTTTAGAATAAAAAGGCTGAAATCTTATTTTTTAAATAAAAAATCTTTAAAACAAAAAGCTTCTTGAAGTAGCTTTTAATCTGTAAGTTTTTTATATACCAAATTACCTAAATACCCTATTTACTAAATTACTTAAATAAACAGCTTTCAGCTCTAGCTACCAGCTATTTACGTCAAACACACCCCTTAGTTATAGTGATATTTCATATTAACTATCGACTATTAATTACAGTATTTTATTATTTTAATTACATCAATATTTTATACTGATATTTCATTTTTTTAAACAGCCACAATACTGACATTTCATATTTACATGCTTATCTTTTCCATCTTGTTTCCCTGCCCTTGCAACATTGCTATACTAATCCACTCACTCACATATATATATATATATATATATATATATATATATATATATATATATATATATATATATATACAATTTTGAAAAATTAAGATAAAACCGAAAAAGTTGAAAAATGGATATCTTTTACGTTTGAGAGAAAGAGAGAAAAAAAAAATATAAGTGACGTAACGATAACATGATAGAGAGAAAGTATATAGTATATACTCAAACAAAAATAGTAAAATCAAAATGAAAATTGCTAATTTAAATGAAAAATTGATTCAAGAATATGCCAAATTTGGCAAATGAAAACTCAATTGACATTACAAGCATCTAAAAGTTAACCTCATAATCTAGATTCTTTCCTTTTCTTTTAATTTTTCTCAAAACTTCATAATCTAGAACTTAATCATACCACATTTTTGTTTAAAACGCATAAAACATTGACTAAATTAATTCTCAAAAACTAGAAAATAAAAATAAAAATAAAAATAAATTCAAATTATGCTTTATCCCCAAATTAACCCCCTAATTATATAAGTTGCCGATAATCTGGACCGATGTGTTGGTGGATTAAGTAGTCATCTCCTCTCGATACATCAAACATCATGTTCTGATGATGAAAATATGGTTGTTGGTGTGCACTTTGCATCTCCTTTTGTCTTCTTAGCTCGAGCACTTTACGATGTGAATTCGAGTGTTTTGTTAAAACAAAAGTAGGGCTCGCTGCAGGTCGGTACTCTGGGACTAATCGACCAGACTTGTAACGAACCCCACAAGCATTACAGAGGGTTTTTGGACCTAGGGGTCCGGTACGCCACTGAGGGGTTTTATCAGTAGCACAATGGAGACACTTTCGCCCTTCTCCATTGTGTGAATCGTTATCATAAACTTCTTTCTTCTTTGGCGTGCCTTTCACGGTCTTCTTGCCGATTGAGCTCGAGGCAATGTCAGACTCAGACTCCGATGACATAGTGGTGTTTGTACCTGACGAGGGTTGAGAGAGAACGAGGAGTCGGGAAGTCCAATTGCACGGTGCGGCGCGAGAACGCTTGGTTCGAGCCTTGCCCGGTACCGACATCTCTGTGTTAAAGATCGGGTTGTTGGTTCGGTTATCGATTTCATTCTGGAATTGGTGTGTTTCGGGTGCATCACCGGGTCGGGCTTTCACTCCGGATATCAACTGAAGCTTCTCCATGTCTTCCGTTGAAAACGATTCCTCCACAAAGTTCGACAGCCATTCTAGCTCAGCCATATCATCATACTGAAATAAACAAATTAAAATATTATTTTATAATTTTGAAGTAAAAGTAGAATTTAGTTAATAATTAATTGTCACTTCTAAACTATAATTAATAAGTTGTTATTGTATAATTTTATTTATAGCCACTCAAATTATTAGTGTTTTTTTTCTTGTTTATTTAGAGTAATTTACATATTATTTTTATAAACTCTCTTTTTTAAACATTGTAGTAAAGTAAAGTGAAACTTTCTTTTTCGAGAAGATCTCACCACCTCAAAAAATTAAAAAAAAAATTTAAAAAAATAAAAAGCTAGTAATAACGTGAACTTTAATTTTGTAAAACATTTCACTTTAATTTATGATAATATAATATAATTATGGTATATTGAAATTCTAAGTAAGGTACGCAAATAATGCATGGCAGTAATGTGCATTAGTTACTTGTATGGTACAAGTGAGTAATACAATCCTAAGTAATAACATTAAAAAATCAGAATCATCAGAAACAATAATAAATGAATTACCGGGACACAAAGGTCATGAGAGAATTGAGTGTCGGTGAGGCTCCGGCGTCCACCATCACCGGCGGAGTTGCAGCTGTCGACAGCGGCGGTGACGGTGGATGAGTCGGTGGAGGTGAGAACACCGCCGCCAACATCATAGGCTTCGTCTACGGGCGGGGCGGTGTCGTCGGTAGGGAAATTGAGGAGGTCGTCGATGGCGAAATGGTCGGTTTTGAGGTCGGGGTGTCGTTTTTCAGGGGTGAATTGCTGTTGGGTGTTAGTGTAGAAGAATTCAGGAGTTTCCATTTGAATTGTGAAAATGGTAACAACGCAACAGAAGAAGAAGAAGAATTGAAGAAGGAGAGTTTTAGAGAGAGAGAGAAAGGGAGTAGAGAGAGAAAGTGTGTGGTGTGGAGAAGGAGAGAGTTAAGGAGTGAAGAGAGGTGAGGGTGGGGAAACGAGAGAGTTTATTTGCGTTTGAAGGGGGATGGCGGACACCTAAAAATATGGAACTATTTTTTGACGAAGGTTAATTAATTAATTTATTATCATTATTATTGTTATATATTTTTTATTTTAATTACATTAAATTCCTTAATTTTTATAGTAACTTAAATAATATATTTTAATTTGAGTAATAAGATTTGATGCCCTTGGCTGTTCAAAGTGGTTTATAACTTATTTTGATAATTATTAGGTCATTTTTGATTTACTAACTTATTAATGATATTTAGGTTCATCAATGCCTTCACCTGAAGAAATGTTTATCCAAACAATTTATTTTATTATCAATAAGTAAATATATAGTTTGGTATTTTTATTTATAAATTGTTCATACTAAAAAGAATTATTAGCTGCCAAAGAACTTGTATCCTAGCGATTATGATGTTAGAAATGTGTTTTGCTGTTTAAAAAATTAACAATTATTAGTTAAATAGTTTAGTGTGCAATCCCAACGAACCAAGCACCTCTCTAGAGTCTAGATATCTAAATTGCTATAAATATTAAACAGGCGGTCACGGGTGCGATATACGTCACATAATTTAATTCGTAATAACTAGTGACAAATCTATGTAGACGTTTCAGAGAAGGCACCGAATAACAGAGTTGATAAACTAAGAGGTAGAGTAACAAATGAAAATAACTAACCTTAAGAAGCAATCTTAAAAAAATTGACATATTGGCTAAATGTATCTTTTTCTCAATCATTTTTTTAAGATCCATTTTTCTAATTTTTTTCTGGTCTTTAACCTTTTACATATTCATGAGCATAACTAACCGACAGTAAAAGAGGCTACTTCTTTATGAAATGTAATTACATAGAAAAGGAAAATACTAACAACAATCCTAATGGGCGTTTGGTTCACGGATTGTTTTTCAATGAAATTATAATTCATTAAGGAATTGGAATGTAAAAAAATTATAATTGGAATCCAAATCCTAGCTTATAATGTATGGTAGTTCCAGGAATTGGATTTATCTTCCCCACCGCAACCTACCCTAATTAGACCTTCCACCACCATCTCACCACCGTCGCCACCTTCACCACCTCCTCATTGTTGCCCTCTGTCAAAATCGAAGCCCTCGATCTCGCCGTCGAAGCAAGGAGTCGCCGGTCGAAGCAAGGAATCGTCGTCGAAGCAAGGAGTTGCCGTCGTCACTGTCACCCTAAATCTCGCCGTAGCCCTCTGTCAAAACCCAAGCCCTAGATCTCACCGTCGAAGCAAGGAGTCGCCGGTTGAAGTAAGGAATCGCCGTCGCCATTGTCGCTCTAAATCTCGCCATCGCCACCATCGATGGTGATATGGTCCATGTTGAGCAAAGAGACGGGATAAGAAGAAAGGAATTCAAATTCCATAGCTTAGTGAGAGGATTCTGAATTCCTTCCAATGAGGGAATGTTTTCTATCCTCAAAATTTCAATTCCTTCCATACTTTTAAACCAAACACATGAATTGATTGAAATTGGATTTCAATCATCACTAATTCCTTCTAACTAAACACCCCCTAAGGGTTGTGGTTTGGATTAACTAAATGTTATTTTTAGTTTTTAAAATGGCAACCTTGTTTAATGAATGAAAAGTTAAAAACTAATTAAAAGTTAACTATGCAAATTATAGAAAGTTAATTATGATAACATAAGTTATAATTATCATTTTAAAAAACTAAAATTACCTTATTTTATCCTTAACCACAAACTTTAAGACCGTGTTTATCATTCTACTAAATAAAATATAGTTTGTTAAAAAAACTACAAAAATTATTCTAGTTTAGTCGATTTACCAAGGTAAACCACCCTTCTTTTATTTAAAATGAATTACTTTGATAAACCATAACATATATAATTTTTATACGGGCATGGAGATGAAGGGGCTGTTTGTTAAAACAGAATTATTAAGCACTGAATGATTATGTGGTCTGAATAATTCAAAGTCTCTGAATGAATCTGCCTCTGAATGTGACATGCTGTTTGATATAGGTTCTGAATGATTCAGAATACACTTTAAAGTAGAATGATTCAGCAGCCTCATGCTGAATCATTCAGCACAGTCTTCATTCAGAGGCAGCAATTAAACACACTAAATGCTGAATGATTCAGCATTCAGCACTGAATGGTTCCATTAAGCAGCAAACAAACAACCCCGGAGTATAAAGATTTTACGAAAAGAAATATAATTTTTCTTAATAAAATTTAAAAAAAAGTTCTAACATTACTCTTTTATATTTTTCTCAACGAAATTAATGCCACGTAGGATTATCTGCTTACATCAGACACTAGTGGGACCAGCGGTGAATGGAACGATCCCTAGGAGTGATAGCGAATAATTCTTGTAGTACTCACCTCCTCATTGGTAATTGTCCTTTGCATTTACTCACTCCATCCCCAATAAGGTCAATAAATATATAAAAATTATTTTTATATAATTATTTAATAAATAAATATATGCATGTATAGCAAATGCATCCCACTTATTTATTATTTTAGTGATGAGTCACTATGTGAAACTATATTAAATTTTTAATAAATTAAAAATAATAATATTATATTCATAAATGTTAAAGTTTTAAAAGATGAAACAAGTAATTACTTGAAAATAGATATCTAAGGTTCTTGTGGCTAAGGTTAATAGTAATTTTAGTGGTAACTTTTATAGCTAAACTGACTGACTGTTACATTATTATATTTGACTAATGATAAAAACATCCGTAATTATATAATTGAATTAATATTAGATGGATCAGACTTTTCTTTTTTTACTTGAAATATAAAGAAAATAAAAAAATAATCCAAAACACGACTTTATAAGCACAAAGAAAGAAGCCCTAGTCATTTATTACATGAGGGTTGTAGCGGTATCATGAAGATGACACTCCAGTACTACACGTATTCTAAGTTTATTCTTTTTTAAATAAGTTTTTATCCGAACTTTTCTTTATCTTTAAATTTAAATTTTACGATATATTTTTATGAGAATTAATCTAACATATATTTAGTATTTTTAGTTATTTGTCTTCTTATTTTAAAATCAGTTATACAGTTTGGTAAGGAAAAACAACACGAACCATTAGTTAATTATGCTATTTTGAACTCATAGTTAAAATTATTTGTAATGAAATAATAATATATTTATTCTAATATTCCACTTATGGTATTTGTTTTTTTATTGTTATTTAATTTATTTAATTTTATATAAATACATGTGACATCTTAAGTTATTTGATTATCTGTTAAATCATTCTTTTCTACTCATGTGAACTTAAACATCATGAACTTAATGGACCAAAATTAAAAGTCGCAACCCGGAGTAGGGCGGTGTTCTTGCCGGCACCGGTGCCTGGCGGTGTCCTTCACCACACTATAGGACGGCATTAGTATCTCGCTTGCTCTTATAAAAACAATATTATATATATTTTTTCTTACGAGTTTTATATCTTATTACTTTTAGTTAAAAATAATAAAAAAAAGATTAGATTAAAAATTTGGGGAAAATGATACGAATTTAAACAGTCCAAAGAGCACGTGATAGTGGGTTGAGGGGAGTGTCAGCCGAGCATGTGAGAGCTTTCACTCATGTTCACGAGCCAATAAGGCGGTGGGTCAATGACACGTGGTAATCTTTTATTGGGTAAATGGACGTGCATTGTTTTAAACAGATTACTTGAAGAAAACTAGCATCGAGTGGTTTCTCAATGCAAATTTTATTTCTAAATATATATATATTTAGTTTAAATTACTTAAATTTTTTTTTAATCTTTTGGTTGAACGTGAGAGCACATGTCTTGCTTCCGTCACGTGATTTGGGGTGGGATGCACGTGCCTAACTCACGTGGAAGTTGGTGAAAGAGGGGAGTTTGAAAGCTTGAGGGCTTTTGTTTTCTATAAAATGGAATATCCCTCTTTATGCATATGAAACTAGCGATCGACTTAAGTTGCTCTTTTCATCAACTCTTTTACTCCTTTTCCATTAAAAATCATGCCACCCATTATATATAGTAACTTTAAATACTTCATTCATGTATTAATAATACGGTCAATCTTCTTTAATACTATTATAGTTATATAGTATAACTAGTGACGGATCCAAGATTTTTATTAAATAGGAACAATTTTAACGAATGATTTGCAAGACAACTAATTTAACAAATCAAAATATATTGGGTTAAAATGGGTTGGATCAAATTTGTTCAATAATCAAATTAATCCCCTTTATTCCTATAACATTTAGTTCCTATTGTTCGGAAATCAAACTAGCAACCAAATAAAAACGAACAAAATAGACTTAGGAGTTGAACCGTTGCACTTTGTTGGTAAGCGCCTAGGCAAGTGGCGGCGACGGGACTTTTGCTTACACGAAAACAAGAAATGATCCGTCAATTTTGTTACAGTAGCCCTACTCGCTTTTTTTTTTTTGGTATTATAGAAGCAAAAATAAGAATTGATCAGCAAATTTTGTATTCTCTAAAGTGGGCTATGTTAATCTAGTAAAGACTTAACTTGTACTAAACAAGCAATTAAACGAAAGGAAAAATAGAGAGTAGCACACACTTCACACTAATTTGTGTGGTTTCGTTGAATTAGAAAAACAAAATAGTAACATTGCCTATAGAGGCTTACATGAAAACAAAGGAAAACTACAAAAGTAACTACCCACTACATACATGAAATGATGGGAGAAAACTACCTACATATTGCAAAAATGCTAGAAACAATTAAACAAATATGGTAACAACAAATTAAAAAACTAAACTCGAAGTAGTAATAATGTAACAGCACAAGGTGTTGACTTTCAATAGTTTATGAGGCCCAAGGTGTAGAGATTTGGGGGCCTAAATGTTAAATGGGAAGGGGCCTATTAACAAATTCACATATTTTCCAAAATGAATTGCAAAGTTGCGCCGGGGGAGGGGGGGGGGGGGACTCCCCTCCTTCCGTATAACATGGCTCCGCCACTGAGTATAACTCAAATCAGCTCATTCATACATATAACATATAAGATTATTAAAAAGGACAAAATGTATTTAAGTTTACATAATTCATATATATTGTATGTATTTAACTTTAAAAAGTTCTGTTGTATGTATCAAATTTTCATATATTGCTATCGTATGTATTGGTTTACCTACACGACAGGTAGCATGCAATTTTTCATTTTCGTTATTATAAATATTGACACATAAGTTGCCATCTTAATGAATACTGCCATGTCATAATTTTTTAATTTTTTTTCCTATTTCATCATTCTTGTATAACACACATCTAAGGATATGAATTATGATCATCATCATCATCGTCAAAATCCTTCATTATCATCATTCATATTAACACATTCAAGTGATCTTAAACCAAAAAACAATAACCCAAATTTGTTAAACCATATCGCAGATTTATTAAACAAAACATCTAGAACCCTAAATCTATTAAATTAAATCGCATGTTTGTTATGAACACATACAATTCGCAGAACTGTTATGAACACATACAAATCGCAAATCTTAGATGAACACATCCAAATCAATTTAAAACTTCAAAAAACCAGACGTGGAGCATATGAAGGTTCAAAATCGATGAAGATGATGGTGTGAAATTGATTCTAGCTAAAAACAAAACCCTAATCTGGTTCAATGTAGATGAAGGTTTGAAGTCGATTAAACCTTAAAAAAACCTAAGAAATAACATGCTCCATGTATGCATATTTCCGGTTATAGGTAATCTAAAAACATGAGGGATTATAAGGGCTTAGGATTCTAGATTTTATAATCTCCATCCCTTTAGCCTTGTTCGGGTGTTAAAATCTTGAAAGGATTACTAAAAACATAATCCCCAAAATTAAAAGCGTTTTCAAGTAGCTTATGGATGAATCTTGAGATTATCAATTAATCAACCCTAGCTAGTTTCGCCGAACACACTCATAATATGAATTTGGGTAAAGCTGAATACATTTGGTGTTTGTCCTATTAAAAAGAACAAACTAATTAATAGCCTGAAGAGTACCCGAAGAACATTCTTGATTATTTGTGACAATCTCTTTAAATTCTTTACTTTTCTTTACGAAAAAAAACTCAAGAACAGGGTGTAAGGGTTGCAACATGGATATAACTACCTTTACAATTTTCGAGAAGTATGTATTATCGTGTTACATAGTTACATGTTGTATATATGTGGGTTTGTGTCTTTTGGAAATGACATAGTTCATATAAATATATTGTGGATTCCTATATGATTTTTTTGACGCATTTATATGAATTCATGGTATACTTACAAAGTTACAAGTTAGAATAATTATTAATATCCCATCTTTATTACTCTCTACAGAATAAAAACTATCCTTTTGAGTTTTTAAATTGTGTGAGTTCGTTTATAAATCAAATGTTTACCCTAATCCTGTTTATCAAATAACAACAATATTCCTCTGACATATCTAAATAATTACAATACTAACATTATGTATTTACGTCTAATACATAGTCTGAAAGGATTAGTTTCAACATACATACTAAGTTGGTTAAGCATATATACCAAAATCTA
The DNA here is from genome assembly GCA_038502395.1 of Dittrichia graveolens. Taxonomy (NCBI): domain Eukaryota; kingdom Viridiplantae; phylum Streptophyta; class Magnoliopsida; order Asterales; family Asteraceae; genus Dittrichia; species Dittrichia graveolens. The sequence continues at coordinate 7,245,646 of JARJIL010000002.1, read as the reverse complement.
GATGTTAGACTCGTTGTTACCAATATGCTTATGATCACCGAGCGTTTTACATTTTATGAATGTACATTGTATCTCTGAAATTACCAAAAATACCTCGGATCACTTGCCATTTGGGTACCTGTCTCTATCACACGCCAAGTCTATCAAGTAACAGTGTCACCTGATTAACCTAGTTATAACCTACACACATAATCAATTATTTAGTAAGCATAAAGCTTACTGAGCAATTATATCTTACACACATAATAGGATAATCTTTAGTTCTTTTGCTAGTACTTTTGTACCAATTTGTCACATTAGTACATTACTATATGGACAATAGTAACTATTTATTTCTATACATGCATGTCATACTTTATGACATCTCGTATATCCATATACTTGCTATTCTGTCTTAGTGCACTCTTTCAATGCCTGTCTATTTGTATATCTAGGCATGTCTTTCATTTTTGTCATAACATGCTAGCGTACCTTAAGTGTGTTGTATTAGTATTTCCACACCTAGGCTGCACAAGAACATACTACACTAGTTAGATTTTATGTTTTATAACCATATCAACCCGACCCGCATTTATATTAAGTCCATCTTTCTATTATATCATCATACTTTTCATATTGCATGGATTTATTTCAAAAGTTATATACTGTCATCTTCTAATCACTTAAGTACACATGTGCATATTATGGTGATTTAAACAAACACCCACCATTATAATAATCAATTAGTATATATACATATTTTACGAGTGTGGTTTTCTTGATCGTTTTTAACTTTAAGGCTCTGAGCAAAATTAGAACTTATTAAATGGAAGGATTTGTCTATTTTTCACTTTTAATGATTATTTAGTATGTTAATCATCTTATTTTTAATTAAATTTCATAGATTAACTTAGTTTATCATTTTCTTTAAATTTTAAAACAAACAAATTAATTAACAAACAAATGAATAAATAATATTTTCATACGTACTTTTTTATAAACATGTCTAATGATATGAATTGAGAATGATCTAAATAATGATTTTATTGTGGTGTAAATGTGATAACTTCTTTATCAGTTTATATCAATTATCAATGTAAAACACTATTCATTTCAAAATTTTAATTTTAACCTTTAGTATAATTTCATTTTTCACCCTTAGGTTTTTATATATTTAAATTTGATCTCATAACATTACTTGTTATTTATAAATCAAAAAGTTATTAGCCTAACGGTATTAAAGTGTATTAACTTGTGTCTCTCTCTTTAAGGTTAAGAGTTTAAGTTTTGTTACTTTCAAATCATTGGTAAATCATTAAAGAAATACAAAATAATCAATTAGTGAAAGTATAATAATATTAAAATTAGTTACTATTTAATAACATAGTTCTTTAAAAATTTTGACACACGTAAATTAAATAGTATATAAATTTCTTTTATCATGCATAACGCACGGGCTTTTATAACCTCGTTTCTTTCATTTGGTAACTTATTTTAAATATATTTATTTGATGTTGAGAAAGTAAAATGGTATAAATATATTATATTCATTTTAAAATAATCTTTTAGCAGTATAAATAAAAGAGTAATTAAGATACGATTTATTGTATAATCTTAATTCTTTATCTAATAAATCAATTTAAATTATACAATGTTGACCATCCATTTATTTAAAATCGAAGAATTAATTTTGACTTTTACAAGTCAAAGTAATGCAAAGTAAGGTTACCTATTTACCCGTGCGTAACCTAATAAAAAAATATCACTATGCTATCCTCTTAAATAATATGATACGTACTAATTCTTAGATAAAGTCACATGAGCAACTCATAATCGCAATAGTAAATGTTAGAATCTAGAGGGGTGAATAGGTTATATGCCCATTTTTTGAAGTTTTTAACAATATTTGCAAGTAGTTAAAGAGTTTAAGGAAGAAAGATATCACCAATGAAGTAGCTAGGACACAATGATTTATAGTGGTTCAAGCAAGGGTTAACAACCTTGCTCTACATCCACTCATTGGCCTCACCCACCAAGAGTTGCTCCACTAACTTCTCTCTTTAAAGGTAGAGATAAACCTTTTACAACTTCTCTCTTTAGCTTACAAGAATTACACTTCACTCTTGCAAACAAGGTTAAGATAAACCTCACTTCACTCTAATTGGAAAGGCTAGAGTTGATCCTCACTTCTCTCTAATTCTAAGGCTAGAGATGATCCTCACTTCTCTCTAATTCTAAGGCTAGAGATAATCCTCACACTATTACAAATATGTAAGAAGGTAATGTAGTGTTTGAACTTTGAAGGATTTCACTCTTGCTTCATTCTTGATCTTGAAAGATTGAATATATTATCAAAGAATATGAGCTCACAAGATTTTGTATGTATTCTGTGTTTTTTTGGATTGTAAGAGCTTGGTAAAAAACAAGACTTGAGTTGTCTTAAATAAGGAAAAAGGTGCAAGCTCAAAAAGTGTCTAGACTGTCCACGGTCGATCCACGGTCGACCGTGGCATCGACCTTCAGCCTGCTGGAACTTTTTGAGCCTTGTGAATATAGACGTTGACCTTTTACCAAAACCACACACAACCCATTTTTACCATAAAAATGCATTGAAAAGAAGCTTTAGAAAAGTTGGGTAAGTGTCATACTTCTTAAGTTTGAATTTAATCATGAAAATGGTAGTTTGGAAACCAAATGCACAAAGCATGTTGGAAGTTTAGCTCTTTGGGAGATTCCTTTTGCTAAATATGGTTTTGGCTTATTTCAATAGAAGATTATGTTTAGTATTTGCCAAAATAGGAATTTCATTTGCTTTGACTACCAAGCTTGTGATTTTATAAAAAATTGTCTCAATTTTTATAAAAGTTTTTATAAAAATTATTTTATAAAAACTTAAACTCATTTGATTATTTATTTTGTAAGCTCATAAACTTCAAACGTTTGTTTGTAGGAATCTTCGACATCAGCTTCTACTTGAACTCGGATCTTGACGATTGGAGCTTGGACATTTGATAAAGCTTGTTTTGTAGATTATAGATAAAATTATATTTGATTGAATATATATATATATATATATATGTATATGTGCACATATGTTAATGTTAATACATACAATTATATAAACAAGTTATATATTTTTGTGTCAACAAAAGAGGATATATTTATAAGCCTATTTTTCCCAACAATCTCCCCCTTTTTGTTGAAGATAAAAATTTATAACTTGTGTAAGAATTGTATATATAACTTTAACATGTTAACATGTGCATATATACATATATATATGTATATATTCTTCTATCTTCTATATACTCTTCTATCTTCTCCCCCTTTTTTGTCTTAACAAAAAGGAGACTCCCCCTTGAACGTAGAGCTCTACTTCTTGAGATGTTTGATCTATAATATATGGAAATACTACCAAGAACTTGCAAAAGAGATGTGAGTATAAACAATATTCTAAATATGCATTTATTACAAGCCAAGTTCAAGTAACATAATTCATGGCATAAGAATCATAACAAATAGTAGCAAATATCATATCAACAAACAATCACCATAACTACTTCCCCTTGAATCACCATAATTTATCTTGTCATGACACTAGATTTGTAAAAGACCTTTGCTTTGTAAAAGCATGACAAGAGGTAATATACTTCAACATAATTGCGAGTGTGTTCAAAGAATATAGCAAACTCCTTGACAATATGTTCATAATGTGTATGTGTCCTAAAGTGAAGAATGATTTGAAACTTTTATTAATCATGTGATAGCTAATGTTAGTTAAGATATATTAAGCATGAATAGATTGAGTTTGGGCATTAAAAGTCAAAATATAAAAATTGAAAATCTCAAAAATTTCAGTGGGCTGACGGTCGATGCACGGTATCGACCGTGGTTCGCCTGGAATTTTCATGTGCACGATGGTCGATGCTACGGTCGACCGTGTATCGACCGTAGGTGAGCTTTGAAATTTGACTTTTTGTCCTTTGTGATATGATATTTATATACTTATCATACTTAACCAACACCAATATCATCTATTTATTTTTCTTTACACAACGAAAAAATCATTTTCAAAGCAAATATATTTTTTTCTTAGAAACCTCCCAAATTCTATAGATCACATGTTTCTTTGATGCACAAAGAGAGTTCTAAGAAAAGGAGGAAGAGATAAAAGTATACCTTTATCAAGAAACTTTTGAAGATAAGAAATCATGAGACGAAAAATCTTCAACCGTGAATCCAACCGAGCTTTTGAACGCAACTTCAACCGTAAGGTAAAGTATTTTTTCTTTTTCTTGTGATAATTTTCAAGCTTTTTGAAAGATAAATGTTGAAAATGGCGGCTAGGGTTTGTGGGGGAAGATAAGATGAGATGAAGTGGAGAGGAAAGAGAGAGAAAAGGCAAAATAGGGTAAAAAATCCGTCAGGCCTACGACGGTCGATCCACGGTCGATCGTGATATCGACCGCGCCTTTTGCTTAGTTTTTGAATTTAGGCAGTGATCCGACGGTCGATCCACGGTATCAACCGTCAGTCGACCGTGGTACTTCTGGAATGTATATTTTGACCATTTTCATGCATTTAGGTGTTATTTTCAAGGAACATGTTCCATCATTCCTAAACCAAGTCGTAACATTTCAATTTTTAGCGGTTTAGCGAATATGTTGACAATATTTTCACATGAAGCAACCTTTTCTAAATTTATATTTCCTTTTTGCATATTGTCACGTAGGAAATGATGCCTAATTTGAATGTACCATCTTCATATTGTTTTATTTGAAGTCCAAGAAAGTAATTCAACTCATCCATCATTCTCATTTCAATTTCATTATGTATAAGATTTGAAAACTCATCACACAAATCTTGACATGTTGACCCAAATATGATATCATTCACATAAATTTGCACAAGCAAGATGTCATTTTTCTTTTTCTTTGTGAATAATGTATTATCAACTTGACCTATACTATATTCATTTTTCAAAAAGAATGATTTTAATTTATTATACCATGCTCTAGGTGCTTATTTAAGGTTATACAATGCTTTTCTAAGATTATATACATATGATGGGGTCTTCAAAAATCAAAACCGGGAGGTTGACATACATAAACTTCCTCATTTATAAAGTCATTTAGAAAAGCACTTTTGACATCTATTTGATATAATTTAAAATTTTGAGCACAACCATAAGCAAGTAGACTTCAAATGGATTCAAATCTAGTAACTGGAGCAAAGGATTCATCAAAGTCTATCACTTCTTGTTGATTATATCATCGCGCTACTAGTCTAGCTTTGTTTCTAAATACCCATTTAGTTCCAATTATTTTGCGACCACTAGGTAAAGGTACTAAGTCCCAAACTTGGCTTCTAGTGAATTGATTAAACTCTTCTTGCATAGCCATTGCCTAATTTTTATCCTTAATTGCCTCTTTAATATTCTTGGGTTCTATGTGTGACACAAAGGCAAAGAAGGTATTAAGGTTTTGGGCTTGGGATCTAGTGAGTCTTTGATTTAGGTTTCCTATAACTTGAGTTACTGGATCGTTTTCTACCTTTGATGATTTCATATGGTGTTTTACTTAACATTGGTCTAATCAAAGCTTGTAAAGATCTATTTTTTCTTTCAACAACCTCATTAGATTGGGGAGTGTAAGGAGCCGAAAAGTTATAAGGAACACCATGTTTATCACAAAATGCTCCAAATTACGCTTTATTGACAATTTCTCTTTCATGGTTGGTATGAATTGGGATAATCATTCAACCCAATTGGTTTGAAATTTATTTTTTTTGCCGAGATTTTTGAGTTTGTCAAAAGCTTCAATTTTTGTTTTCAAAAATAATGTCCATGTATATCTAGAAAAGTCATCTACAACAACTAGTGTGTAAAAGTTTCCCCCATAACTTTGAATTGATGAAGGCCCAAAGACATCTCTTAGTTTTTATAGCATTTTAGATTTATGAGATAAGTGCACTTGTTTTTCTATCTTACATGCATCACAAAAATGATTATCGAATTTAACATTTGGTAAGACTCTAACAAGCTCATTTATAGTCAATGTTTGTACTAATCTCATGTTAGCATGTCCTAGTCTTCTATCGATTATAGATGCAAGACATACTTGTGTGTTAGGATTATCACCAAGTCTACATGTATAGAGACCATTTCTCCAAACATCTTTTACTAAAACTTTATCATCTTTGCATATCAAGCTTTCATGTTTAGAGAATTTAACATTTAGATCTTTATCACATAGTTGACCAATACTTATTAAGTTGTAAGTTAAATCATTAACATGCTCAACATTCAAGAACTTGATATTGTCATGAAGAGTGTTACCTTTACCAACTACCTTTCTTCTTAGGTTGCTTCCAAACACCACATGTCCTCCATCATACTCCTTGTATGAAGTGAAGAGTTCTCTATTACCAATCATGTGTTTTGAGCAACCACTATCAAGAATCCATTAATGAGACATAATCTCATTTTTGTTGCACCCCTACACTTGTGTAATTTTCATTCAAGCTTTTGGTACCCAATGTTTCATGGGTCTAGGATGGTTAGTATCAAAAACTCCTACTCTAATCCACCTTTGTGTAATCTTGAACCCTTTATGATACCATGTGTTCATAGACTAAAAAAGGTTTATGAGAATGTCTTGATTTTTGAGTTGTATTTGATTTAGGTTTCTTGAATCCAAGTCCATGCCTTGTAGTTGGAGTATAAAACTTTCTTATTAATTCATTACTTGCAACCTTTGGCATACAAGTGGAAGAACTAGAAACAATGTTGCAATTTTGAACTTTTGGAAAATTCCAGTGAGTTGACGGTCGATACCGTGGGTCGACCGTGAGGCTCCTGGATTTTTTTCCCTTTTTCTTTCACAAATTTGATAGGTGTTAAGTGACTAGTTGGCATGTTGTTTGAGTAACTTGAGAACCCAAGACCACCCTTATCTTTTGATGATTTTTGAATATTTAACATCTCATCTAACTTGGTTGAACTATCTTTAAATTTTGACAAGGTGGTTGTGTCAAAATTTGTTTTTAGCTTACTTTCTAAATCTTTCAAGCTTGGAGATATATGAGAAGCAATTTTACTTTCTACATCTTTTATTTTCAAGTTCAAGTCATCATTTTTTAACTCCTCATTTTTAGCAAGTATTTTAGAGCTAAAATCACATAATTGATCATAATGATGGTTATCATTATCACTATAGTAGTTAGAATCGTAATGTACCTCACTTGTCTCAAAAGCCATGAGACATTTTTCTTCTTTTCTTTCCTCTTCTTCATCACTTGAGGATTCTTTGACATGTTTAACTTTAAGTGCAATGGATTTGCTCTTTTCTTTCTTTAGCTTGACAATCTCATCATCTTTTTGCATGATTACTTCATACACCTTGAGATTTCCTATTAGCTCATCCATTTGTAGTATGTTCAAGTCCTTTGACTCCTCAATAGCCGTCACTTTTGCTCTCCATTTTGGTGATAGAGCCCTAAAAAACTTTCTTACAATCTTTTTGTTAGTGTAAGTAGTCTCAAGTGCCTTGAGACTAGTAACAATAGTATTAAACCTTGTAAAAGCATCATCAATTTTCATATCATCAAATATTTGAAATTGTTCATATTTTTGAACAAGTAATTCGGTTTTGTTATCTAGAACTTGGGCATTTCCTTAATGTGTGATGACAAGAGATTTCCAAATAGCATTTGCACTTTCATACATGAAAACTCTTTCAAACTCTTTTCTAGGTAAAGCATTGTATAGAAAAAGTTTTGCTAGAAATTTTTTTGAAATCATTTTCTTGTCCTCTTGATCCCATTTTTCTTTAGGGGTTGGAACATAAGCATTTTGTTTAGAATCAAAGGTTTTTGGAACATGATCTCCTTCTTCAATAATCTCCCAAAGGTCAATATCTTTGGCTTTTACATAGGTCATGAATCTTTGCTTCCAATAACAAAAGTCTTCTTCTTCAAGAAGTGGAGGTCTAACCATAGAATTCCTCTCTATATAATTTTGTCCCATTTTATCAACTCAAAAATTTTTGAAAAATATTTTTAGAAGATTTAAACAACTTTTCAAAAATTATCTAGAGCAACTTGCTCTGATACCAATTGTTAGAACCTAGAGGGGGGTGAATATGTTATATGCCCACTTTTTGAAGTTTTTAACAATATTTGCAAGTAATTAAAGAGTTTAAGGAAGAAAGATATCACCAATGAAGTAGCTAGGACACAATGATTTATAGTGGTTCAAGTAAGGGTTAACAACCTTGCTTTATATCCACTCCTTGGCCTCACCCACCAAGAGTTGCTCCACTAACTTCTCTCTTTAAAGGTAGAGATAAACCTTTTACAACTTCTCTCTTTAGCTTACAAGAATTACACTTCACTCTTGCAAACAAGGTTAAGATAAATCCCACTTCACTCTAATTGGAAAGGCTAGAGTTGATCCTCACTTCTTTCTAATTCTAAGGCTAGAGATGAGCCTCACTTCTCTCTAATTCTAAAGCTAGAGATGATCCTCATACTATTACAAATATGTAAGAAGGTAATGTAGTGTTTGAACTTTGAAGGCTTTCACTCTTGATCTTGAAAGATTGAATATATTATCAAAGAATATGAGCTCACAAGATTTTGTATGTATTCTGTGTTTTTTTTGGCTTGCAAGAGCTTGGTAAAAAACAAGAATTGAGTTGCCTTAAATAAGGAAAAAGGTGCAAGCTCAAAAAGTGTCCAGACTGTCCATGGTTGATCCACGGTCGACCGTGGCATCGACCGTCAGTCTGCTGGAACTTTTTGAGCCTTGTGAATATAGACGTTGGCCTTTTACCAAAACCACACACAACCCATTTTTACCATAAAAATGCACTGAAAAGAAGCTTTAGAAAAGTTGGGTAAGTGCCATACTTCTTAAGTTTGAATTTAATCATGAAAATGGTAGTTTGGAAACCAAATGAACAAAGCATGTTGGAAGTTTACCTCTTTGGGAGATTCCTTTTGCTAAATATGGTTTTGTCTTATTTCAATAGAAGATTGTGTTTAGTATTTGCCAAAATAGGAATTTCATTTGCTTTGACTACCAAGCTTGTGATTTTATAAAAAATTGTCTCAATTTTTATAAAAGATTTTATAAAAATTATTTTATAAAAACTTAAACTCATTTGATTATTTATTTTGTAAGCTCATAAACTTCAAACGTTTGTTTGTAGGAATCTTCGACATCAGCTTCTACTTGAACTCGGATCTTGACGATTCGAGCTTGGACATTTGATAAAGCTTGTTTTGTAGATTATAGATAAGAATATATTTGATTGAATATATATATATATGTATGTATATGTGCACATATGTTAATGCTAATACATACAATTATATAAACAAGTTGTATATTTTTGTGTCAACAAAAGAGGATATATTTATAAGACTATTTTTCCCAACAGTAAAGATATACGTAACCCTTTTATTTGTTATATTAATATTAATATATGTGTGTGTGCATGAATTGGAAAATTTAACATATATAAATATTATTTATTATAAATTTGTATAATACTATGTAGAAAATTTGAATATATTTAAGTAAGTGAATATAAAATAATATTTTTACATAAATAATTATAATTACTCATGGTTTACACATGCATTTAAACTATTAAATAATTAGTTAATTAATACTAATTGATTTATGTAATGATCTTTTATCTTTAAGAGCAACACTGATGAATTCCAAGTTCAGCCACAAACTCTAGCCACTACCCCCATTTTCCACCACCTCCAACTAAGGGAGAACAAGTCTTCAACCACCAATGACACCATCATAAACAACATGAACCAAGGCCCAAATAAGGGAAAGTAAATAAAAATTTAACTATCAAAATCAACCCAAAATAACCCAAGGTTGACCCAATCATGTACAAATTGAAATACATATAAATCGATAAGGATGTGTTCAAGGATACTAAGACCAAGAAGAAACTAGAATATAGATACCTAAGAACAAGAAGACCTCACTAAGAACAAGAACACCCATATATCAATGAAAATGAACTCTCAAATCGAGTTTGTTCATCAAGTCAAGCCAATCCCTTCATTCAAATAATCACAATGGATGATAAATACGTTCTAAAAAACCCTAAATCGACTATAAATCTGTTTGAAAAATCACTATAAAGAACTTACCTTCACCTAACACACATGAACAATCTAAATCTAACACGCATTTGCATATTTGAGTTAGCTTTCTGTAAAATGAAGAATACAAATGAAGAACACTGAAATTGAAAATGAAATCAATTCTTGAACATGAAATCGATTTGCAATTTGATTATCTCACTCAAACATGAAATCAATTTGGAGGAGGCGAGTTGGTACGGTGGCGTTGATTGCAAGTGCGGTGGTGGATGCAGTGTAGACAACGAGAAGAGGAGTTGTAGAGCTGTCTGGGAGAGAGAGATATTTAAGAGTGACTGAGTGAGTGAGAGAGATATGTACGAGAGATTTGAGAGGGATATGAGTGATAGTGAGAATTTATATTTTTAGAGAGTTTGAATATTTTTCTCTTGTTTTTATTTTTAGAAAAATGAATAAATAAATAAGATAGGGTATTTTGGTTTTTTAGGTCAAGGAGGAAAAAAAAATACAAAAAGTTAGGATCAAAAGACATTAAAGCCGTACGTAAACAATACACCGCATGAATGAAATCCATAATTTAGGTAAACCATCAAGATAAAAAAAAATGTAAAATACCAATAAAAAAAAAGTAACAAACACCGTCCAGTGTTCCCTTGTCTATTCAACTACTATATTAAAATTTTCTTTGTCTTCTTGAAAAGTTATATATCTCATTTATTTAAAGTTAGTGTTTAATAAAGTTTATTTAAAAAACATAGTTCTGAAATTTTAGTATTTAATCACTGGTGATTCAGTATATAATCATATGTGATTTGTAAAAGCATCACATGTGAATTACGAAAATGTCACTCCACCCAAAATTTTAAAATTTATTCTGGATTATTGATGACATTGATCCAAAGGCTAAAATTAGTCCCTTAAGACTATGAATTAATTATGAACTATATTAAACATTCTTTCATTTATTTAATTGACTTTGACTTAGTAATAGTCATTTTTTAGATATTATTATTATTACTATTATTATTATTATTATTAAAAGAAAACCATTCTAATATCAGACAACATCACTATTGTAGACATATATAGCAACCTCACCATCACCACCACCTCTTCAATCCATTTCAACACCTCCACTCCATCATCACCACCTCCTCCAGCCATCAACACGAAAATTATTATTATTATTATTATTATTATTATTATTATTATTATTATTATTATTATTATTATTATTATTATTTAAAGTTGATCTCTTATTCTATTTAATGTCCGTCGATATTCTAAGGTGGTCACATCGATCGGCTTGTTTATATTTGTTGAAAATATCCAACAATATATGATCAATATGCAACTCATTATATTATTGATTTGTTCGAAATTGGTAGGTGCTTGTTGATTTTCAGTGATAACAAAAATAAAATAAAATCAATATATCTGCATGTATGATGCTCGAAAATAAGTAATATAAAAACTTTTATTAATACCATTTGCATATAATTTTAGTGTGCTGGTTATCTGCGTGTATTCATAAATCTGGACAAGAACTATATATATTTTCCACAATTTCATTTGTTTTTTTTGAATTATTAATTAAAAAGTGGATTAAGTAAAATAAGTTTTTGTTTTTAATACGATAATAATTATAACTATTTTTTAATAAAGAAATGATTACCTTCTAACAAGTTGAGCTTCAAGCCCTTGCTAATATTTGTTCAAATACAGACTTACTTAGTACCTTGAATTCATTAATTAATTTCACATTTTTTCGCTAAACCAGTGTAATTAAAAATTTAAATTCTTTCTACATTTTCTTGAATATTGTAATAATTTTAGTTTAATATGTGTAATCTGTGTTTTTTTTTCTCAAACTTTTAATTTGAAGTTGAAATAACAAAGGAGACGTATAAAATGTTGTCTATTTGTTTCTGTCAAAATTTCGATATATCATATTGCACATATAAAAGGCTGCCATATCGGTAAAGCCCATAGCTATCAATGGGCTGGACTGGGCTGGGCTGGGCCTAGTCCAAGCACCACAAGCGTTCTTCAAATCTATAACAAATTCCCTTCTGGCCTTTGTCTATTTTCTCAGCCTTTGAATGAATAATAAGAATTGTTAGGATTTGGGATACCCCAAACACGCGTTAGAATATGCGGATAATAATAAAGACAATAAAGCACGACACAAGATATAACGTGGTTCGGTTGTTAGGGTCACGACCTACGTCCACGGACAGGAACAGAGACTTCTTTCTTATTATCTGAGAGTGTTTCGATGTACATATGACTGATTCTAAGCTCACTATTTATAACCAAAACCAACACACATAATGTTGCCCTAATCTAATTAAGAAACAATTAATTCCTTAATTATATAAACCTCCGCCGCCACATGCAAAGCAAAAAACTTCACATTGCTGCTCTACCATAACCCACGCCGTGGGGTACTAGTCCATGCCGAGGACCACCGTAGGGTGCACGCCGAGAGATAGGGGAGCACGCCGAGCACCATTATTTTTGGGTTCCAGGCAAATATAGCCATTTTCAAGTCATATATAACATAATAGTAATAAAAAAATCTTAATTAGACAGGGAAATAGAAATTTTAAATGAATTATGTTAGCAATAAAAAATCGAGTTATATGTTTGAGATCAAAAGATATTAGATTTAAAGGTTTAGTTCAATAATGTGTGTTAAACTTGTTACGTTTTATTTTTGTGTATATTAAACTTTAAGAGTTTATATCATGCGTATTAAACTTTCAATTTGGTAATTTTGTATGTATTTTGTTACATAAAAAAAGAAAAAATGTATATGTTTAGTACATACAATAAAAAAGTTCAATACACACAATAGCGAGAAATCAAATGTTTGATACACATAATATAAATCTTTAAAACCGATAAACACAATAGCAAAACATGACAAGTTTAGTACATTTTGGTGAACTAAGTCCTAGATTTAGTTACACCATTGTTTTTAAGTTTAACTAGACTTCATGTTTAATAATCAAATTTTCAATGGTAAAATTGAATATGTCTTCCTAAAACGAAAATTAAACAAAGGAGACCAGATTGGATCGCGTTTTCCTCCATCCACTCATACCAAACATCTGTAAAGTGGTAGCAATCTTTATATTTTATCACATCCACCACACTGTCAAGTTAACTTTTTTATCTATGCACCCCTCATTTCAATAAAAAATTCTTAAAAACAAGAGCGAGTGAGATATACGGCCCCATGCACACCCCCTCTCCCCACCCGCACGCAATGCTCGCTCCATTCTTTACCGACCACGACTCGTTGATGTGGTTGAGACGCCGCGGTTATCCCACCCCTCGTATACTCCCCCTTAGGACTTGGATTACTAGTTCTTGCAAGAAATCACAATCATAACTATATATTTGCACTTTTCCAGAACGAGCCCTGATATGGGCTGACATTGTTTAGAAGATTCCATTCCTAAAGATGAGGATAAACACATAAATATAAACCCTGCTGACATACAAAAATGAGTGGCAAAAATCATGATGAATCTTGATTGAAGTCTTAGAGTCTTTTTTATGTTAAAAGCTTTAAAAAAATGTCAATTATTGGTTCTTGGAGACCATGCAAAAAAGCTCTTTTGGTCCTTCAATTGCCATAAAAAAAACTACTTTGAATTCCCATTCTAAAAATTAAAAAGTAAAATGAACATCACTCATTTCCCAAACTTTACTTTAGGATTTTCTGATTTAACAAATCATGAATCAACAGTAATATTCCCTTTGTTTGTTTACAAGATGTCTATGTGTGTTTCTTTTCTTCAATGATTTAATGATTTAATATCTGATTTCACATTTCTAGCCTTAAATTGATACTTCATTATGTGAAATGTAAATTTAAGGACTTGACAAAAACCACTTTGACTAAATCTAAGTAATCATTTAATTCAAAATTTTATATAAATCATAATTATACTTTTTTAAGGGTTTACTATCCGAAAGTGTACTGAAGTTGTCACTTTTTGCTATTTTGTATACCCAACTTTCAAAACTACCATTTAGTGTATCTAACTCTTTAAAACTACCATTTAGGGTATCCAATTACCTATTCAATAGGTAACGTTGATGTGGCATAGGTTTTGCTGACGTGGCATTGGTTTTGATGATGTGGCATTGAACCTAAGTGCTGACATGTAATTTCTTTGTTTTAAAATAATTGAAAATACAATAATAATAATAATAATAATAATAGTAATAGTAATAATAATAATAATAACAATAACAACAACAACCGGATAGAATAATACCATCGATCATCATCGCCTTCATCATCGACTACACCATCGACTTCATCATCGCCATCATCATCGACTACACCATCATCATCGACTTCATCATCGAAGCTCAGATCTGGTTTTGTTCGAGATATGACGGCGATTTCATCAAACCTGCGATTTAGTCGAGATCTGGGTTTCTTTGATCTGGTTTTCTACAACTAAACGGTCAGATCTTCATCTTCCATCGCCCTATGATGTGTTGCTTCGATCTGGTTGTGTTTGGTTCAATTTCATCGAAGCTCAGATCTGGTTTTGTTCGAGATATGACAGCGATTCCATCAAACCATCAGATGTGTTGCTTCATTTCAGATATGTGTGTTTGTGTTTGGTTCAATTTCATCTTCTGCTTCTTCTATTTGATTATTCGATTTTAGGGTTTTTGGTTTTAGATGGGTTTAATCGATGTTAGGGTTTCATCATATTTCAGATGGTTTCTGATTTCAGATGGATTGTTCTATTTGATTGTTCGATTTTGATTCAAATCCATGTTAGGGTTCTTCATGTTCTTGAATGGGTTTCATCATATTTGTGCTTCTTTATCATATTTGTGATTTGTTCTTGAATGGATTTATGTTGTTCTTCATACATGAAGATGATGAATATTCATATTCATCTTGAACTTAAATAAAAATAATAATAGAAACATGGCATGATTTTGCTGACATGGATATACACATGGCTTTTTAGGGTATAAAAATAATTCAAAAATCATAAAAAAAACCGGTTACCTTATTAGCAGGTCAACTGATACACAATTTGGTAGTTTTAGGAAGTTTGATATACCAAACGGTAGTTTTCAAAGTTAGGTATATACAATAGCAAAAAGTGACAATTTCGATACACTTTCAGATACTAAACTATTTTTTTAAACGGCATAACTCATAAATTTACTAAATACTCATAGGTAGTGTTTGGTTGGCAAGAATCCATAGGATATAGAAGAAATTAAAATCCAATTTATAAGGATTTCTGTGTTTGGTTTACTTTAATGATGAAATCTGAAGGAATTGAAATCTATCAAATGAGAGAAAGTGAATTCTATTACTAGATGGACGGATTTTAAAATCCTTTGAATGAAGGAATGTGGAATATCACCTTGTTACCTTTAAACACATCTATAGCCCTAATATATTTATGTCATTCCATTGACATAACACGTGAGCAGACTCTACCCTTCAAACACCGACGGCTTCTTCCTCCGCCTCTAAACCCTCCACCGTAGCCTTCCCATCGCAACCTTCCTCCGTCGTCGCCTCCGAACTCTCCGTCGCAGCCTTCCTCCGTCGTCACCTCTGGACTCTCCGTCGGAGCCTTCTTCAGTCATTGCATCTATACCCTTCGCCATGGTCTTCCTTCGTTGCCGCCTCCACACCCTCCGTCGCTGCCTCTGACCTCCTCCAGATCCTCCGGCACAGCCTTCTTCCGTCGTCGCCTCTGGACCCTCCACCGCAGTCTTCCTTCATTGCCGCTTCTAGTTCCTCTGCCGCCGCCTCTAGACCCTCCGCCGTAGCCTTCCACCGCACATGTCTCCGGACCCTCCGCCCATAGCCTTCATCCCCCGCCGCCTCCGGACCCTTAGCCGCAACCTTCTTCCGTCACCGCATCGAGACCCTTATCCAGAACCTTCCTCCGCCGCTGCCTTAAGAGCCTCCGCCATAGCCTTCCTTCTCCGCTGTCTCCAGACCCTCCACCATAGCCTTCCTCTGTCACCATCTCTAGACCCTCCGCCATAGCCTCTAGACCATCTACCGTAGCCTTCCTCTGCCGCCGTCTCCAGACCCTCCGTCATAGCTTCCGAACCCTTCGCCATAGCCTTCCTCCGCCGCCGCTGCTACAAACCCTCTGCCGGAGCCTTCCTCCATTTACAAATCAACATCATGTTTATTAGCGTGATATTCATAATTTATTACTATAAATGCTTAATTAATAAAATGAAATTTTAGTATTTTTATAATTTAGACAATATATTTTTACATGAAAGTTATAAAACAAACTAAAAATAAGTAAGAACCCAAGAAGGAAAATTCTGTCATTTTAAAACCAAATTCCAATTCTATTTCTTGCTAAACAAACAAATCACAAATTCAAATTCAAATTTCTGACAGATTTCAATTCTTTTATAGATTCAAATTCTTTCATAAATATTATGCGAACCAAAAACTTAAGAAATATCTTTAACGTCTGGTACCGATGGACTAAATAGTCTTTGATAATTGTACTTAAGTTATATTTTACGTGCGTAATCCAGTGAGACATAATATATCTATATATTATAATATGTAAATTCGATATGTCATTTTTTTAAACAAGTTAGAGGATGAAGGGTGTGATTATTGATAAAAATTTGGTCTTTATTCAAATTTAAAAATTAATTGAATACTTAAATTTGAAAAAGAAATACATCGTGTTTTCGTTTGCTTTTATGAATACATTTTTGTTTTCTGTTAATCAATTTAATATACTAATAGTAAGAATGACAGCTTAGTACGCTTTTCCGTCAACTTATTACACTTTTATATAATTTTAATCATTTTATTTGATAATATATATTATAAATTTTTTAAAGGGTTTAGTTTATCAAAATGCATTCAAGTTGTCATGTTTTGCTATTATATGTATTAAAATTAAAAAAATTTATATTGTCTGTATCAAACTTTTAATTTGTCGCTATTGTATGTATTAAACTTTCTATTATATGTACTAAACTTGTACAATTTTTAATTTTTTATGTAACCAAAATACATACAATAGCGACAAATTAAAATTTTGATACACACAATAGCAAAGTGTAACAATTTTGATACATTTTAGTGAACTAAACCATTTTTTAAACTATAACTTGTATACTTGATCTTAATATATAAATATGTTAAAGATATATATTTTTTGAAAGAAATACTTTAAAAATATGTATATTTTTCATTGAATAATTTAATTTAGAATTTAGTGAAAAGATAGTTATGTCTAGAATTATTAGAGTAAAAAATCATTAAAGTTCAAATAAATAAGCACACACTCACACACATATATATGTATGTATGTATTCTCTCACATTGAATTCTATTTAAATTCTCGAGTCTTGACCATTATTGTTTGTTTAAATATATCACCTATTTCTGTGATTTTAATATATTAAATTCAACTCAGATTTAGTTTAATTATTCATTCTTTTAATATACTGTAAAAGATAGATATATTAGAGCTTGTATTACTTAATTTAATATTAAGTCTTAAAAGATATGGGTATTTTGGAGATTTTATATATATATATATATATATATATATATATCAATTGAAGTTAATATTATAGAATATTTAAATGTTTTAACTATAATTAAATTAAGTATTTGAATCAAAATTATTAGAGGAATTTTATATATGTCTTTCTTAAACCTCAAATGTCTATCAAAATTTACAAATATCGTATTTATCTTTTAACACATTTCAAAATATCAACTTTAACTAAATTCTCAATTTTATCATTTAATTTTTTTCATAATCATTTTAAATTATAACTAAAAAACATTTGACCTTATTGTTTTAATTGTAATAATAATGATCGATAACTTATACACTTTCAATCATGCTTTTTCGTATCATTATACCATGATTCAGCCATCATGGATGCCCTCAACTCGTGTCGACGCTTCTATCGTTGATCTAGATTTTGAATCTTTATTGTAATTTTTAAATTCTTATTTGATTCATGTTTTATAATTATTTAATGTTTTTTTATTAATGTTCAATATTATCAATTTTTTAATCAACGTGTGTATCACATAGATATTTAATCTATTTCATAATATATTTCCAAGTCAAACTTGCTGCATATATACCACTATATATATACATACAAACATATATTATCAACGATTAATTAATTAATATCAAAAGTCTTTTTAACGACAAACACACACCTTATCTAGCTAGACTTGAATACTCAACCACATAAATGAAACAACACCTTAATACCCTTAATACCACCTCCAATTAATATTTTGAAAACCGAACTAGACATCGAAGCGGTTGCTTTACTAGTTCACTAGTTCAACCAGTCGGATCAGTTCAATTGTTCTTTAAAACTAAAACTTGAAGATTTTAAGTTTTAATTATATATTCTAATTCTCATAGCAGTCAGATTTAATAAAGATTAGCTAAACAAGCATAGATCACAAAATTCATGGTAGACGAGTGGGTAAATCATATAAGCAAAAGCTATTTTCTTTTAGTTCTAAACCTATAGAATGCATTTTATTTTTATTTTTAAGTTGGAACCATTCCACATCATTGGCTGCAACATGTTTTCTTTGTATTCCTCCCACTCTATACATTTGAAAAGCAAATATTCCATTCACAAAACCAATTCATTGTGGTTCAACCAGTTTCCGATTTACACCGTACTAATAAAACCATCTGGTTTGTTAGCGAGTGATTTAGCCGCTCTTGTTCAACCAACGCATTAACTGGTTTAACCGGTTCAACTGGCTGGTCCATTTTCAAAGCAGTGTTACCATGACAAAAGAGATATCAAAAGTCTTAAATTTTAACTTATGAAATCACTTTAAATAATTATTTTCTTCTAATGGAAACCAGGTAAACTTTAGAATGTGAGTGGGAGGTTGGGTCCATTGTTGAGTAAAAAGTTATAGAACTCTTTGACCTCTTCATTTTTCAACTGTTAAAGTTACTTTTAACGTTTGAAAATTTATAGGTTCCAAGTAAAGCATATTGTCAGGCTTACAAATCTGTCTATACGTATATTCAAAAAATCTAATTAATAATTAGAAGAGTTATTTTCATAAATGGTCCTTAAACTAACCATAAATTGCAAGTTTAGTCCTTTTTTTGAAAAAGTTGCAAATTTCATCCTTAAACTACCATTTTGTTGCATGGGCAATCCTTTGTAACGGATTCCGTTAAATAAGTCAGTTAGTTTTTTTAAGTTGACTATTCTACCCTTATACTTATTCTTTATTTATTTTCTTGATAGTTTTATTATATAAATAATAATTAAATATATTTAAAACCAACCCCCCAAGTTGCCTCCACCCCCACCCATTTGTATCTCTCCTCCCCCTCTTTAGCTCCAACCATCGGCTCACCTCCCATTGCCGTAGAAGGCCGCCGCCGCCGCAGCAACCCGCCATTCACCCAACGCCACATCACCACCACTTGCGACCCCTCAATCCCTCTCTTCGTCGGTGTCTGTGTGAGTGGCATGGCTTCAATCTCTCTCTCTCCCTCCCTCCCTCCCTCAGATCTAGGGTTTTTTCAATTTTTATCGCTTAAATCTCTCTCTCGATTCCAATGATAGTGACGACAGTTTGATTCCTGTGGTTGTGGTTGGTCCCTCCTTCAGATCTAGGGTTTTTTTCAATTTTTGTCGCTTAAATCTCTCTCTCGATTCCGATGATAGTGACGGCAGTTTGATTCCGGTGGTTGTGGTCGGAGTATACTTTTTCTTTACAACTTTCAATGGTGGTGGCAATGTGACTTGTGGCGGTGATTGTGACTCCAATGGCGGCGGTTGTGGTTGGTAAAGACCGATAATTTCCAGTCTTTGTTTAGAGAGATGGAGAGAAACATCTTAGCCGGCGGCGGTGGTGGTTTAACAAGGTGTCGGTAACGGTGGTTTGTGTGGTTGGAATTTTAGAGAGAGAGAAGATGATGAGATGGATGTGGAGAGATGGGTGGGCGGTGGCAGTGTTTGTGTGTGTTCTTGGTGGCGGTGGGCGGTGGTAGTGTTTTGTGTGTTCTTGGCGGAGGTGGTGCTGGTGATGGCGAGGTGGAGGTGGGCGGTGCAGTGGTGGACTTGGTGGTTAAGAGATGCTAGAAGAAAGATGATGATATTGATATGGAGAGAAAGAGACGGTTTCTATGTGTGTGCAAGAAAAGAGAGATTGTTTGTATGTGCAGGAAGAGAGAGGGTATAAGAAAGGATTTACAAAAAAATTAAATATTTAAAACTAATAAAAAATAAAAAAAGGTAAAATGACTAATATACCCTTGATTTAACAGACCTACTTAACGGAATCCGTTACTAAGGATTGTCCATGCAACAAAATGGTAGTTTAAGGATGAAATTTGCAACTTTTTTAAAAAAAGGACTAAACTTGCAATCTGTGGTTAGTTTAAGGACCATTTATGAAATTAACTCTAATTAGAATCATCAAAAGAAAATTCTATCAATATAAATATAAATATATATATATATATATATATATATATATATATATATATATATATATATATATAGGGTGAGGTTATACATAGAACCTTGCTTATTCATAGAACCTAAAAAGCAAACCTGGTGATGACACGTGACATCAAGAGTAAGGACAAAACAGGAAAAAGAATTACAAATTAATACCCATGCCCTTCTCTCTCATTCAACCTCCAAACTTCCATTTTTAAAAAAGAAAAATCCTACTAAACATTCAAATTATCATAATATATTCATGTTTAAGAATTTTAGCAAAAAAAAAAATATACCATTAGATTCAGTTTTTTATTCTCTTTAATTTAAGACCAATATTGAAATGTTTTCTAATTTTATTTTTTTACGAAAATGCAAACTGTTTGACGAAAATACAAATTGTTTGACAAAAATACAAAATGCAAAATGCAACCAACGTAAAAGAAGATAACAAAAATGTAAATAACCAAAATGCAAAAAATATTAAGTCATTAACATGCAAATAACCTAATGATTTACATTTTGGTTCTCATTTTACATTTTTGGAAGGTGCAGCCATAAATAGGATCAAAACAGAATTCCATATTTACCCTCAATTATGCAGTTACCTAATATAAATTTCATATAATTTACAAAATTGGCACATTCAAATCTTAACCATTAATTTAGATGATCCAATGGTTCAGATTTGTTCTTTAGGTTCTATGATTAAGACTAGGTTCTATATTGAACCTATATATATATATATATATATATATATATATATATATATATATATATATATATATATATATATATATATATATATATGGTAGAATTCTTGTAAGAGGTAAATAATTATAAAAGGTATAAGAGTGATTGTGACTTATTAGATTTCATCAAAAGTCAATAAAACAAATCAAAACTTGTTGATTTGTAACAATCAATTAAATCATGTCTAGGGGTAAATCATGAAATAAAAAACCATGTAATAGCTAATAAAATTAATTCAATTGCTAAAATTACATTTGTTTCTAAAATTACGTAAGAACCTAAAATCCATTTCCCCTTAATTCAAAAAAATGATGAACAAACTAGATTCAATTGATATATAACTAATGTTTATGAAGAAAAAATTGATTCACAACTAACATTCATCAAAAAGAGTTGATGAACTACCTATAAAAGACTTGGCTCCTAAATCACTTACAAATTCAAACTTTCAATAGACTATCACTTATAACCGATGAATATGACTAGAAGAGTAAACCTCAATGAACATTATAATCTTTTGGTAGTTATAGCACATGTTAACATATTTTTGCCTCTTACAACTCTTACATAAAAACAACTCTTACTTGATCTCACTTTTATATATATATATATATATATATATATATATATATATATAATATTATATTATATGCTGGCGATGTACACATTATTCCTCCTTATGTCAATTTAGTAAATGTCTATCGACATATTCTCGTACAAATTGTTTCATATATGATCCTTAACATAAAGTTATTTTTAATAATTCTTATCATAACTTAACGATGAAATAATATTGAAATAGTTGAATCACTACAAAATTGATTTAGTTGATGACATGTTAGTAATTTTAATGTAATATTGAGAGATTTTAGTATAATTTGGTAATGAGTTTGGTGATACAGAATTTGCACTCAAATAATTCATACTGAGGTCCCGTACCAAAAAGGCGGGGGTTAAGGTGGGTACATTACGTCTCGATCCTTGTGGGGTCAAGCGTAGATCCTTCTAATGGTCATGCTAATTAAGCGAATTTTAAATTTAATTTTTCAGAGTCACTTATTAGTCACTTAAGCTGAGTGGTTAGCTCTAAGCAATTAATCAACGCTAAAGTTGATTAATCGTTGGTGCTAAAGTCGAGTCACATTGATGCTAAGTGTCTTCATGATCACAAGCAAATTGTTTAGCATACACCGACACTAGCTTGTAGCTTGTTTACCTTCCTTTGACATACCCATCAAAATAATTGCTTCATAAACAATTTTTTATGGTTATTGAGGTCAAAATAACTACGTTTTGATGTCTATATAAATAGAAGAACAAACATAAAAATCACATAATCGATTATACAGAAAAACATTATTTTTTAATAAACCGGATTTAAATAGGGGAGCCTAAAAGTATATTTTGTAGTAGTGATTTCTTGTAATCCATATATATTCCATATACGAGTAGAAATCCTATTTAAAATCAGTGTACGTACGAGATACTATCGTTGAATATCCAACTCATTATATTTAAAAAAATAAGATAGTTTGGCTGCTTTTAAGATGTGATGATGAATTGAAATAATTTTGGTCAGAAAGAAGATTATACCAACCCACTTAAAACACGAATTGAACTACACTTTTCAGACCCGATCAATCTTTAAGAATTAATGAAGGAAGCCGACATATTTATGATTTGATGCGAGTATATTTTAAAAGGTATGTGATAAAAGTACATGCATGCATGTCTCCGGCCTTTAATTACAGAATAAAATACATTTCTAAACTTTTTTTTTGTATTTTTTAACGGCAAATATTCACACTCATCTTAATATACATCTATGGCTACGGTGAGATTTGAACCCTTGATCTTAAAGAGGAATGGGAACATCGTAAAATCACCTTAATACTGCTAGCTAGGCCAAAGATTGTTAACTATACGTATATATTTCTGATACATTTGATTGCAAACTGCATGCTAAAAATGTTGCTTTAATCGTAGCTGGAATGTTATATATTAGAATATTGTGTGAACTCCATCGATCGTAGGTTATAATGTATAAATCCCAGCTACGTACGTAGGAAGCTAGAAAGGCAATAAGTTGTAGATATCATTACATAAGTCGTCGTAGACATCTGTAACAACATATATATACTCAATTAACAGAATACGTACATCACACAACCATATATGCATGCAATGTTGTTATATAATATATTTGTAATATTATGTATAATTAAGGCGAGATCTTACAAAAGAACATTAATTGTAGTAGTTAAATCTGCAAGATTTTATATACACCCATATATGTTTGACGTGCATGAGGCAAAAGCATTGAGCCCGTGCGTATTAATGGAAAAACATATATTGTCCCTTACAATGATATTCAAGCAATTAATATTACCGTAGTTCTAGTATTAAACAAAACAAGAGAACTGAAGCACCAACGCACATTGGTATGAGCTTGAGGTGATTGAAACTATATATTTTTGCATGCATTAATAATGATTTTCGAACATGATCATCGAACTGAAACTTCAAATCGATGAACCATCTCCTAATTAAAAAAGACATACTATGAGTGAAATTAATTTATAGTAATTTTCTTAATTTATTAAAAAAATAATAACACAATTCAAACAATACATGATGTGTTCACACGATCGATCATTATTTATATAATTATTATATTAATTAGTGTCTGTACAGTGTGTTTACACACACATAGAAGTCGGTTATTTGGAGGGAAATCATAACCGAGTTTGACACCGATTATATGATATGGAATAATAAGAGTTTGACTTCTATGTTCTGTCAAAATATATTATCTTTCAAAATATATTTTGATCTTCTCTGTATATTATTAATGAGTTGTTGACAACATGATTGTGATCTAAAGAATTACACGATCTTGGGAAGTGTTAAACCTGTGCCACATTCTAAAATTATCTACTATTTGTGTGTGTGTGCGACATGCATGTATACATATATATACAAATATATATAATTAAAAGCTACTAATGCATTAATTATCTGATATTATTTCAACCAAATATTATTAGACATTTCTTCATCATATCTACATCATAATTACGCTCATTAGTGGAGTATGAAGACATGCAATATCCAACGTACAAAAACCATTCACTTCACTAGAACTCAAACGAAAACCTCAGCTCATACTAAAAAAGAAGATAAAATAATATCAAAATACAAAGATTGTACAGAAATCCAAAAGCTAGCTTGATTAATACCTTATGACTAACTAGAAACATAAATTACCTGCCCTTGTAATAGACTCTAGAGTTTTGACTACATCCGTTGCATGTGGCCGCGCAGCTGGATCACGAGCCGTGCATTGCAACGCAAAATTCATAATCTCAACAATCTGATTCGGATTTTTCAACACGTTTATCTTAAGTAGTAAAGGATCAACCCATGTCTCGAGGTGGCAATCCGAGTAGCAGTATCGTGCCCACTCTACTAAGTTTTCATGCAAACCAATCTCGGCATCAACCGGAGTTTTCCCTGTAAGTAGCTCAATGAGGATGAGTCCGAACCCATATATGTCACTGCTCTCGGTTATCTCCTTGGTTTCTTTTGTCTCTGCATTGATTTATCATGAAAGCAAACTTTTTAATGATAAAATACAGAAGCAAATTAATGCTCTTAAGAAATACAGGAGAAGCAAGGTTTTAAAAACCGGTTTTTTATTTGATTCGGTATGCTTACTGGTTCACGGGTTAACCGTCGGGCCAACCGGTTTTCAGATTTTTAAATTTATATATATATATATATGTGTGTGTGCATCATATAAACTACAAAAGTAAAGAAAACATCGTCTACAATAACAAAAAAACATAAACCTACAATATTATTAATCAAAACACATTAATCAAGATCAACATAACATAAAATACAAAAAGAAAAGAAATTCAAACATTAAACAACAATTCTCATATGTTCACAATGAGACCAAATTAAAAATATTAAGACATTGAAAAGTGAGTGAGGGATTTATGGTTAAATAAAAATTTGTTTTTAAAAAATATATAATAAGCCAGGTCAACATAAACCAGTTCAACCATTAACCCAGCCGAGTTATAAATTGCCAAAAAACATGTACTACGTTGACCCGGTATAATCACCAAGTCCCGAGTCAACCTGGTCTTAAAACATTAAGAAGAAGAATTACACATGTAAAACTTAATTTACTTTTAGTTATTATAATATGTTAGATTTAACAAACATTCTCATATTCTTATAATTAAGTTATAAGTCAAGTGGAGTATTTTCGTTTTTTCAATATTTAAGATATTAAACATAACACGGGTATTTACATTATTTAAGTGTTTAATCATTGATTTCTATATATGCATATTTTAATACATTCTCCGAAATTCTTTTCTTGAAAACGAGAGGAGGGATCAAGTTAAAAAAAAATCTCTTACTAACGATGATTGTGTACAGTTGTAAAAGCAAAAACAAAAGGCAAAAAAGTAGCAAATTCATGATGTTTTGTTGGGGCTTTGTCTACCTTGTTCAAGTCATGTATGCATGGGTTATTGCTAAAGTTTTAATATAAAAATGATTTTTTTTGTATGGTCTTAGCTAGAAATAATATTATATATATGCAACATAACATATTCATATCATGGTCTAATAATTTTTTAAAAAGATTTATTTATTCCCATTTATAAATTATTAATGAATCATAGCTTATAAAGATTTTAGGGTTTTTTTTTGCTGTAAATTAAATATTTTATATTTGCTTCTTGAAATGTTTACCATCATTGTCACTTGTAAATGATAATTATAACACAAACATTAATTTTAGTAAGGATGTTGCTAAGTTAACACTCTAAATCAAACTTTAAAATTATTGATAATGTTTCAATAATTTGTTCTAAATCTTATTTAGATTATTTATATAACTTCCATTGTTTGTTTGAATTTGTCATTTCCATTAAATATATTTTTTGTTTTATAATATCTGTTTTTTATTAAACAATGTATTTTTTTAAAATTTATTTCTTTCTTTTAAGACCTAATTATTTAACTAATCTCTCTTTATAATATATTTAAAAAATAATATACAAGTATTAATTAAATATTTATAAAATTGTACTTTATTTAATAATTAAAATTTTATTTTTACTTTATAATTAATTATTTTTTCTCCTTAGTTTGTAGTGTTCTTACTTCATAGAAAGAGTGAAAGCAATAAGATACTTATGATGATGCTAATATTTTTTTAACTTTGTAACATTTAGTCATTTGTAACAATGATTATTTAAATTATATGTGTTCATATCCGGTAAAGAGCACATGAAATGAATAAAAAACACGATATTATCTCTTGTTTATATTATTGTAATAAAAAGATCAAAGACAAAGATAAGTGTGATATCTTACGACATACTTATTTGTGAACGCGTCGGAGAATACAAGCGTAAAAAAATAAGTAAAAAATTGGGCACTCAATTGTCAATATCAATTGGTAGGTTCGTATTTAAAACAACTTGATGCATGTCCTTTGAGGGTGATAAGTTTACTTACACAACATATGGAGGACATGCTTATGCAAAATGATTGAAAGAAAACGAAAAAAAATTGTTGGTTTACTTGACGAGTAAACATGTTACACATAATGTTTTTTTCTGTATTTATGCTAATCATGTATATAAACTTGTTTAATATTTTAAAAACATTTGTTACATTCTAACCAAGATTTAGAAGTAAGTATAGATAAAATAAATCTAGAAAGTAGTTGTATTAATAATCATATCCATCACTATAATTTTTTTTTTAAAATAAAAGAATATAAGTAGTTTATTTAGAAGGTGTTTTTTAGTAAAGTATAGATGTTTATTTAGACGATCGATCACTTTAAGTTTAAGTAATACTAGTCAAGCAGTCGTAAAATTGGAGTTATTTTTCTATATTTTTATTTTTTTAATTAGCGGGAGTGATAGTAATTTTATATTTCACACGCATTGGGGGTAAAATAGATATTTACCTGGTGCAGCATAGGCTGAAGAAACCAAACACTTGGTGATCTCGTGAAAAATCATCGCCGGAGGACACAATTTTATACAGGCCTCATATTTCCGGCCGTCAACCACCGTAACATTTTCAAGTGAAACATTACCAACATGAACACTAGCGTGTGAGCAGCACCCATGCAAATACCGTAAAGCTTTCGCTATTCCAACCACGATTTTCCCCCGGCTTTCCCAACTTAACTCTCCCTTCACTTCACTCAGCTTCTTCCCCTCAACATGTTCATGAACTAAAATCAATCGTCCTTTTTCCGATCTGCAAATTGCGATGAGTTTGACGATGTTTGGATGCCGAATCTTGCCAATTGCCTCGAGCTCGAGTACGAGATCGTCATCGAGACCAATCTCGTTGAATTCCTCCACGAAATATTGCATGTTTTTTGTCGCTAAAACATTCGAACGTCCTCTCGAAGATCGCAAAATCTCGTCGATAGTCATTGTTTTTGACGCTTTCAGATCGAAAAACAGCAGTTCCCACTCCCCACCACCGTCTAACTCGCTTTTCGCCATCGTTTTCACCTCATAAACACCCTCGTTTCTTCTTTTGACATACACGAAAACCACGACCGACATCGCAGCAAATGCGACAGCTGCCAAGGCCGTCGCTAAAAACCACCGGTTAAAGTTTTTTATTTCCTTGCATGGTGGTAAATGGGTGGCGCCGCCGCCGCCACATAGGTTGTTTCCGCTGACTGCTGTCGAATTGATAGCCAGAAATACTCCGGTGGACGGTAGTTTACCGTTGAAACGGTTATGAGATATGTTCACTTGAACAAGTGATTCCACATTTCCTAGGGTTTCAGGGATTTCGCCGGAAAGTAGGTTCATCGATAAATCAAGATTTCCTAAAACCGGCAATCTTGAAAATGTTTCCGGGATTTCGCCAGTGAAATGATTGTAACTAAAGTTAATACTCACAAGCTTTTTACATGAAGATAATTCTTTTGGGATTTCACCTGAGATTCTATTCCGGCTTATTTTCAACTCCATTAACTCAGAAAATTTACCAAAGCTCGCCGGAATATGGCCGGAAAATTCATTTTCCGACAAATCCAAGTTCTCAAGCTTCTTGCTTCCAAAAGAATACGGCATCTCGCCGGAAAATCTGTTTCTTGCTAAACTCAGCATTTGTAGCTTTGGCATTTTCCATTTCAAGGTTTTTATCTCGCCCGAAAGATTGTTCGCCGACAAATCAAGAAAGTAAACCAGCGGTAGTTCAGTGAACTCCGGCGACAAAGGACCGGATAATCTATTGCTCTGAAGACGAACTCTTTCTAAGCTTCGGCAATGGCTTAAACTAACCGGAATATTCCCTTCAAGGGAATTGGAAAATAATATAAGTTTTTGGAGATGACCGGAATCACAAAGGGTTTCCGGGATTTTTCCGGTGAGATTGTTGGTTGAAAGATCTAATATTGTAAGATTATTATACTTCCCAAGATCCTCCGGAATCTCACCGGAAAAGTTGTTAGACCATAATTGAAGCACTTTTAGATGACGCAAAGAATTTAAGGATTTCGGTATTTTGCCGGAAAATTGATTCGAAAACAAGTGAAGAACTTCCAAATCACTAAACTCCGAAACAAGTTCCGGAATTTCACCAGACAAAAGATTATCACTTATATCAAAAGATTTTAACTTTTTGAGGTTGAAAATGGTTATAGGAATTGAACCCGTGAGTTTGTTGAAGTACAAGAACAGGTAGTTAAGTTCGGTAAGATTACCAAATGAAGGTGGGATTTCACCGGTGAGATTGTTAAAAGCAAGATTTAAGTGATTCAAGAAAGGTAACTCACCGATTCCGGACGGGATTCCGCCGGAAAAGTTGTTGTAACCCAAGTACATAAATTTCAAGCTTTTCATGAACCCTAATTCCGATGGTAGTACACCTACAAGTTGGTTTGATGCCAAAGTTAAATCTTGTAACTTTGTTAGATTTGAGATGGACTTTGGAATCTTGCCAACTAAAAGATTTCCACCAAGATCAAGATATTGTAGCTCGGAAAACAATCCAATTCCATCCGGAATTGAACCGGAAAGGAAGTTATTTGACAAATCCAACGTTTGAAGGTTTGGAATTGCACCGCTTGGAATCCAACCTGTTAAATTGTTGTTGCTTATGTTGAGATATACAAGTGAATAACAAGAGAAGATGTTTTTAGGAATCCCACCAGAGAGTTGGTTGTTGGAGAGATCGATTGTTTCAACATGCGAAAACTCAAAAACCGATTCCGAGATTCGGCCTGATAAATTCTTCCCGGAAAGAGTAATTCCAGTGACATGTGTGGATTGGGAATCACATGTAACACCATTCCAGTTACAAAATGAAGAAGACTTGTTCCAGTTGGAAAGGAAGGATAAAGGATCATGAATTGAAGCTTTGATGGATAAAAGTAGTTCTAGCTCATTGGAATCTCCAATTCCATCACAACAACTCCATGAGAAGAATAGAATTAAGATCATGAATCTTACTCTTATCTTCTCCATTGGAATTGGAAGCCTTCAATCGGAGTATAGGAAAGATGGGAATTAAGCAGCAGTTTGATGGATGCAATCACTTTCTGTCATCATAATGAAAAGCATGTCAAACTAAGTCATTGGATCCAGTGCTTCAATTCTTCATGCATTTTATATAATATTCGAAAATTGTAAAGTAAAAGGTGACCTAAACTTCAATCATTGTGAGCCGTGCATTAAGCTTACTACACAAAAAGGATAATAAATATCAATAAGTGCTCGAGGTAAAGTGTAAAACCGAAAACATCCTTTAGAATGAAAACTTTAGAGCTTGGAATATATGTTTTTACAAGAATAATAAACTCACTTTGACAAATAAAATTCACAATAGATGATATTACTATGAGCTACTGAGCTAGCATGAATTACTTTTATATATCCATTAAATAATAACAAAGGGATCTAGATAATTTGTACGTAAAAAGAATTTATCATGCATAATAATTATCATGCATTTTTTTAATCTTATAAATTTGTGAACCATTTTTTTCACCCATATTTATAAAGTTATATATATATATATATATAAATATAAGGGTATAATTTTCTAACCAAATACTTTTTATTACATGATAAATTCTTTTAATTCGTGTAGCAATCATCTTCCTATAATGAAACACACATGACACCACAGACCACAGGCCAAGACAGCACCGGGAACAACAAAACCATAACACCGCCTTATACAAAACACCAACACAACACCTAGAAAAAGTATGGGTAGCAAACATGAAATTTCAGAATGCGAATGATATATATACAGAGACATTATACGTAACACACACACACACACACACATATATATATATATATATATACACTTGAATAAGAAGTTTTCACATATTTTTAGTTGATCTATCGTCAGTGAATTCAACAAAGTTGAATATTTGAATTGCCTGTGGACCTAAATGAGGACCAAACCGTTTTTTATTATCCCTATTTTGTTAAATATATAAAATATAATTGATTTTTGTAATATATTCCATTATTTGTAACCAGAAGAATAATTAAGCAGATAAGATTATTGATGTTGTGCAAAAGAAGTGTAAACAAGACAATATGACAAGTAGTACTCGATCGAGTATAGATGGATACGCATGCAACGAGTTATAGCTACAACTTAGCTAGCTAGAAAAACATACCAAAATATAATGATTCGGGATTCAATTTGAAGATGAAGAGATGTCCATGATCATGAAAGTGAACCAGAAGAGATGAAGAGGTGAAGAGAGGGGAATTAAAGATATGATTTGAGAGTTAGGTTTGAAGCACTTTATAAGTAGTGTATAAATAGAGTAATTGGGTACAAGTAACTAAAGGAGTCAAGGGGATGGGAAGATGTATAATTACCAAAGTGGGCATTTGGACTTTGTGTTTGAACAAAGGGAAGAGTTGAAAGGAAGGCAGAAATTAAGAAAAGCAAAAGGACAGATGTGGGGGAAAGTTTAAAGATTTTTTGTCGGAATTATAAGACCAAAATGCTCTTTTGACTGAATTTGGAAAGTGACAAAAGGCACTCTTGAAACGTTGGAAAGTTTTTTCTTTTCTTTTTCTTATTCTTATTAGATCCAATTGTCGAACCTAAGATCATCATCACTTCGATCATCACTTAATACTGTATATATGACTGATTTCACAACGGAACCTCTTTTCAAATGTCATATATGAAACAATAATGTGAAATGATTTACTGTAGAGTTGATTAATTTCCTAAAAGAAAAAAATTAAGTTAACTAGACTTTAATTTGGCCTACCAATATGAAACGTTTAAGATTTTTTTAAAGCAAATAATTTATTTCTACTATCAAATGCTCAATACAGTCTATAAGGAATATAAGGAATAGAGTGCAGATCGATTACAAACTGTAAAATACTCCACTGCTATATTTGTTACATTGAAATTTCCGAAATTCGATATTTACCACCTTTAAAACATTAATCTTGCCGACTGATCAGGAAACGTCATTCATTCCGACCAGGTTATCCTTATTCTTTTCTTCCCTTTACCTCTTAGCCAATGAAACAAAAGAAGTTGTGTATCCATAACTAACTTATTAATGTTTTTGTTTTTACCTTTGAAAATGAGTTCAATATGGTTCTTCCATATCCCGTACGCCAATGATTTAACAGCTTCGCCCCAAACAAGTTTTTGAGCCGTAGAACATGTACGCGAACCACTTGTGGTCAATTCTTTCAAATTCGCTGTTAATTGTACTTCAAACCCCACCATTTGTAAACTTCCTTTCAAGCATTTACTACCTTGCTACACGTGACCAAAGCGTGATTTACTTCTTGTAGATCCTCATTGCATCTTTGACATAGAAATGATGGTACTTCAATTCCTTTATCTCCGACTTTGACTAGTAACGGTAGACATTCTCTGAATGCTCGCCGTACGAAAACGATAATTTTCTTTGGTACAAGACTGGTCCATTCTATCTCCAAGTTGATCTCTTGCATTTGAATCCTCCGCTCTTCAATATAATTTCTAATTCCCTTTACTGAATAATTGTTACAGTCCTCAAACTTCCAAGACCACTTGTCAGCTACTTGTTGACTTGTTGTTGTAAAGATATTTGTTCCAAAACAATTTAATATTATCATAAGTTTTTGGTTAAAGTCTTGTAATAAACAAAGTGTAAATTTAAGACTAGTTTTAGTAGGTATGAGAATTCAGCCGTACAAAATAATATATTAATTTGCATATCATTGTTTATTAGAATTTTAGTTAACAAAGTTTTGAAGCTTTTATTGCATAATTAAGATATTGCATGGTTTAGTTTAAAATTAAAAGTTAATACATGCCTTTTCTTGATGAAATTTGATTTATTATTATTTAAAATATTCCACTCTCTTTTTTTGTACATTATTAATTTAATTAAAGCCTTGAAGCTATATATATATATTCAAAAAAACTAAAAAGTGAAAAGAAAATTAACTAAAGCAACGAAGCCGAAATCATAATTTGTAATTCATTTTGTAATATATTTTATGAGAACCAGTAAAACTCCTTAAAATGTTTGAATTAATTTATTTTTCAGTTTATTAACTTCTTTTGAATTTTCAAAATGTACGTACGAATTACAAGTTTACCTTAATTTAGAATTATTATTTTCGCTAATAAGTTTATTTTAAAATTTGAAATAGGCTCACAAGCTGCAAACCAAGCCAAAACATAAGCTAATGATCTTTTCTAAATTTAAGAGAAGCTTAATTACAAGTTGAAAAAATAAGTTAATTTAAAGAGCTCAAATTAGTACGTACGTATATAGCACCAATTGTAGCAAGTGTTGTACTAATGGTACATGCATGATGATGACGACCCAATCATATATATCGATCCCATTAATTTTGCAATTTAGATTTTTTTTTCATGTGCCAAGACTGTAGTAATGGAGACCAACTGATTCATATATATGAACATGAGACGACGGTGAGACACATTTTGATCTAATTTATGCATGTGAAGGGAACTTTTTAATTTTTAATTTCTTTGCAAAAAAGCTCAGTTGACTTAAAAGAAATAGCGGAACTCAACCCTTTATGAGTTTCATGAATTTTTAGAGATTCATATATGATATACGTACCTCAAAGTTTGCGTTGGATCATTCTAGCTATGTATACACATTCATATATATATATATATATATATATATATATATATATATATATATATATATATATATACTAATTTGTATCTTCCATATAACTGATCGATGCATGTTATGATAATTAGCTAATGCTAATAACTGGAACTGATTTTGATTGGGCGCCGTCCCTAGAACCCTCCAAATTAAATTAAGGGCATACAGCCCCTTGATCGACTCACGCATATAATTTTGTACACACACACATATATATATAAAGAAAAATACACGTACCTACATATTTATAACGTAAGTCATATATTTCAAACAATTAACATTACAATAATTGATACATAGGTCCAAGGTATTAAGTATCATTCAATAAAGCAAACACTAAAATGATAAACTCGGTTTTAAGAATCAATCAATATAGAGAAAACTGAGAACTTGAAACTAACGTGAAATGTGAATGCTTAATTAAATTAGGGTAATATCTACCCTAAACTCAGACTAAAGTCATAAACATTGACAAACATTACTATAATATATTGAACACAACATTAGGGACCTAACTTTCTCCTCCTTTGTGTTTAACTTACAATTATGCATAATAAACGAAAATTATCTATCTAAGCATCAAAATAATCTCCCTATTCAGAATATGCAGAAATTCCATTTCTTTCTAAATTCAATAACGTTCAGAGATCATTCTTTGAAGTTTTGAGTATTCAAGAGATCTTTAAAAACTTGTACTCGGTGATCAGATTAGAGTTAGTAGTAGAAGCCTCAGGCTTATCAAAATTTGTAACTATGATCATCTCTTTTGTCTAAATGGGAGCACTTGATCATAAGCATTAAAACAAGCTTTTCTGCTCTAGAGAAGGGAGTTTGTTGTTTCAACATTTTGTGAGCTTTCTTCAAAGTTTACTTCCCCTCAAAATTAACTGTTGAACTTAACATTGATGAAATACTTGCTCCCCCTGATTTTGTAAACAGGTGTCTTCTTTTCTTTAAAACTTTATCAGTTGTTCTTGTTTCGTCATTTTAGAAAATAAGGATTTGATCTTCTCAAAATGTAAAAGAAACAACCGATATACATAGACACCAATAATTGATAAAGTTTATCTTCCCCTCATGATGGTGAGGATTTTATGATCATCATGCATATGAGTGGAAAGATAAACACATCCATCTTTGTCTAGAACAGAATGGGCAATTAAATTATCCATTGTAACACCGGGATCACATAGATTTTCCGTTAGCACATTAGTTTAGATAAACCTAGTGACGTATGTTCAGCGTTGACATGATGTTAGCAATGGTAAGATTTTCATCTATCACTTTCAGTATCATAAAGATATTATTCAAGATGTTTCAGCACTGTCACAAAAAACAGGCAAATGATTCCACCGAGTGTCCTAGAAGAAAATGATATTGCAATCAAATCTAGACTGAATTAATGAATGAAAGACGTTAGGGACTGGTGTAGTTGTTCTATTTTCAATATCAACAATCTCCAAGTGAGATGTCAATAGTGTATGTGATTAATCTCCATGTGAAGTTAAAATAATTATCTTTTAATAGATAATTGAGTAGCTTAGTGTGATTAGTGCATTGCATTACTTGTTCTATGATGTCTTCTTCAATACTAGTAGTCAACATATAAAGATCGGTAGTAGATATGGTTACTTAGATATTTGATACAGTTTGGAAAGAATATTATAGTATCTTTAGATCATGTCTCACCCTCAAGCCTCAGCACTCAGACTTTCAGAATCTTTCAACTTTCCCCTCAACAATTTTCCATAATGATGGACATTATTTCACTTCTATGAAATAGGTAGCTTCGTAAGTAAGTCTATTTGGTTAATAGCTAGACTATAGGAGTACGAAGCTACCTAAACACAGTACGCACGAAGTGATAGAAAATAAACAAAAAAGTAACTTTTCATGGATTTTTTTTGTATAATGAAAGCTTAATGGTTTAAGCTTAATGGAATCTTAAGATCGACTATTGTCGTATGTAATCACAAACTTTACTAGGATATATTGAACACAACCTAGGGACCTAATATGGTACCATCGTCTTTTAGTATCATTCAACGAAGCAAATACTAAAATGATAAACTCGGTTTTAGGAATCAATTGATATAGAGAGAATCGAGACTTGAAACTAACATGAAATGTGAATGCTTAATTAAATTAGGGTTAGTAACATAGTATTTATACCTCTTGAATATTTACAATATTTACCCTAAACTTAGACTGAAGTCATAAATATTGACAAACTTCACTAGAATATATTAAACACAACATTAGGTACCTAACATGGTATCATTGTCTTTTTACGTAGTAGACTTGTCCAATCATACATCAGAAGTAAAATGCTATTTATTCTGCCCATTAATATAACACAACATCCTTAGCGCATCTAAAACAACTAGGTTATAGCATAGCCGGTTATGCAAGGTCAAGTCTTGCGTCTTGACGGAGCAATGACAAGTCTTTTAGAACTCTGCTAAAACTTAAACGAGTAGGCATTGCACCACCTAATCCTCTTACCATATTCGAGTAATTAACCATCGCTGCAAATTTAGTTATGGTTTGAGAAATTAGTAAATTAAACTTAAACATGCATGCACGTACTCACCTTCTCTTCTTATATAAAACATATATAGTTGCTTTACCAACTTTACGTACCTCACCCACTTCAATTCTCGCTTGATTCTAATTATAGATTGAACGAGGATAACGAAGAGAATCTGTTAATTATGGTATCAAATATTTGAACTTAATAAAAAATTAATTAAGGGTACTTAATTTGAGTGTGAAAAAAGGGATTTTCAACTTTAAATTTATAGTCTTGTTCGACAGATATATCGAAGAGGGGCATCCATAATGATTAAAGCCTTAAGTCCTAATGCTTTAACATGAGTTGGCAATTTTCTATACTTCAATTTTTCCAATTTGAACAAGAACAACACTTATGCGACAACATGATTACAAATTCCTGATTTATTAAAGTATACATGCAAAATTCGAATTATGCACGTATTTAATAATCAAAAATGAAAAGAGAAACTAAAGCACATAAGCTATTAGATACATAATTAGATATGTAGGGTAGACGTAGAACCTGTACGTGCCGAAAAAACAATATTGACACACAATAAAAGAAATACGGATATTAGCCATGACATATCACTGCTATTCGTTACTAATACTGTCAATAATGTTGTTGCTATTGATGTCACCGTTATTATTTGTCGTTGCTATTGCTAGTCGCTACTAATAGTATTGATGCTATTACACTTGTCGCACCTAAAAGTGTTGCGTCTAATACTGTTATTGCTATTTCTTTTATCGTTGCGATTAATGTCACTACTATTGTGTTTTTCATTTTTCAAATACTTTCTATTAGTAGCACATGACACATAGAGCACCCGACTGTGTGTCGTTGCTATTGGTCGTGTCTCTGCTAATGGTGCCATTGTTTAAGGCTTGCAATTTATGGGTCGACCCGAAACCCGACACGAACCCGAAAGGGATTAAGGTTGACACGAAATCGACACGAAAATAAATGGGTCGAGTTAGGGTCAACCCGATAACCCGAAAAGAACCCGTATGACCCATTTAAAGGTAAAACTATAACATTTTAAAATTTTCTTTAATACTTAAAATTTAAATTTTGAAATAAGGTTATGAATTCAAATAAGAGAGTGACATTTTAGAGCAACAAAACTGCCAAATAAAAGTGCAAAACCTTTAAAAGTTAAAAACTTAAAATAAATAATAAAATATTTATAGTTAAAAAAATAGTACGTTATTTTAGTATTTGTTATTTTTACTATATGATTTTGATACTTTTACATTTGATTATTAGATAGGTGATAATTTAGTATTTTGAATCAATTCATAATTCTATTTAATGATGAATAATCTTAAATTATTCGGTTGTTTAATGACATTATTTATGGTACTTGATATAATAGTAATACATCATAGTTTTTATTATATACATTTATATTAATGATTAAAAAAGTAAAATCAAAATTTCAATCAAACCTAAATAAACATTGATTATTGAAGTTAGAATATAAATGAAAATCATTTTCGAATATTTTGCCGGGCGTTGGAAAACAAACATAGAATTTGAAAAATTGATAAAAAATTGTAGTTAAAACGGAAAACCGTACTCGAAAACCAAAAAAATCTCTTCGATGACATTTGGCTTAAATGGATCGACCCGAAGGTCGACACGAACCCGACACGAAAAACTGACACGACTCGAAAATGACACGAAAATAAATGGGTCAAAATTGCATCGACACGAAACTGACCCGAACCCGAACGACACGAACCTGACCCAAATTGACAATCTTACCGTTGCTATTGCCCGTAATGCTTGTAGTGATCACATAGGTTGATCTTGATCATGCATGTATGAAAAACTTTATCTAGTGTGCAGGAACGTCTAAAAAATTATTAGAACCCAGACTAAACTAAAACAAGGGTATCTAAAATATATAGAAACAACCTAAAACTAATAAATAAAAATGTCTATTAACAAAGTAAGCAATTAGTATGTAAATATCAATTAACGAATTGTACGTACTATTTAAAAAATTGATCAAGTAGTAAACAAACTAATATGTAAGTATCAATTAGTTACTAGAAAAATATTCTTACATATATGCACTATACAACAAATAAAAAAATATGGCTCCTACGAGCCATAAGTCCTTGGTGGGGTGGGGGTGTGGTATCCATGTGACACGGCCAATAAGATGACCAAATACTAGTATACATAGCTTTTATGTTTTAAGCCTCTCGCAACTTATAAGTCCTCTTTTATTGCTCTAATATCAATCTAAGGTAAAGGATCCTCTTCTTGTTCAAAACTACCCAATGAGTACGTGTAGGTGATTGCGATAAAAAATCATAGCTAAAGTCGTTGCAAATCCGACTATTAAAGATATTTCTTTGGTTAGTAGAGAGGTGATAAACATATATATTTCATGTTCAAGAACTTAGGTATCGTTTGTTTATTAAGAGGTTCTGAGTCTGAATCTGAATATCATGTCTGAACATTAAGAGATGATTCATATTGTTGTAACTATCCGTTTTATAATATTTTATATTCAATTGAGATGATTCTGACGTCTAAATGATCATTCATATTTTGCTGTTTATTTTTTGAAATATCTGAATTGTTGTAACTATCCGTTTTATAATATTTTATATTCAATTGTTACATATTTAACTAAATTTAAACTTTTCTAATGATAAAGTAACATATTTTAATAGCAATTATCAAACCATAATAATATAGGGATTTAAAATCAAAATATATAGAAGAGAGATGCATCGCGGCATGCGGCGGTCTACGGGGACCGTGAAAGGTGTCCATATATGTAGAGTAGTGGAGGAGTGGATGTTGACATGAATTAGTGAAAGAATCTGATTATTATAGGATAATGATAAATAAATTCTGTTAAGATGTTATAAGAGGTAATTTTATCTCTTATTCGTTAAAAGGTTTTAAGAGGTTTTCAGATCTTAATGAAAAGAAAAAACAAACAGCCCTTACATCTTAATACCTCTTATTGATTCAGATTAAGATGTATTAAGACATTTTCTAGAAAAACAAACGACCCCTAGTTGGGTTTGGTAATTATCTTGTTCATGTAATGAGTTTTGGTCGGGTCTTAATAATAGTAATTACTAAGTTTAATTAATCTAAGACTCTCAATTAGTTGGGTTTGGTAAGACTCTTAATTAATCTAAGTTTATTTATTGTTTTTTATTTTATTAACTGTACGTTTTCAATATGTTTTAGGTCCCTGTTATCTGTGCGATCCATTAATAACTCCATATAAGAAAACAAAAGATCACCTATAGGAATAGGAATTCATAATACTAGTAATTACTTTTATGTGTCTTTTTTTCACATATGTATGGTAATTATCCAGAAATTAATTAGTGGTTAATATTTAACTATATATTTGCATCTTGACTAATGCCCTTGTTCTCTTTTTACTTGGGTAAGTACTAATATTTTTACTAAGAGGGTTAGCACAAAGATCATTTTACATTGCATGAAGATTGTGAAAGAGGTTCGTGAGTAAAATAAAGATTTAACTTTTTATTCAAACGTTTGTTAATTTCATGTGTTTTTTGTTTGTTATTTACTCTTATTTGACACTTAATAGGCATTTGTGTTTTTAGACATTTGAAGTATTTATGAAAGAAGTATGATTTTTACATTTTTTTCCATTTTACATTGCAAATAAATATTGATTATAATACATCACAAATAACCTGATAAACAATATGGTCTATAGTGACATTTGATTTTGATAATCCGATTTTTGTGACAAAAATATGTGCCACTAAAAATAGTATGAAAATTTAAATAGCAAGAGTTTTTTATGAAATAACTATTGTGCCACATATGCTTTTAATTTTGTTTATATTTCATAAATATAGTTTTCTAATGTATCATATGCTTTTAACTTTAAATTATGATTATAACAAGGTGCTCATACCCGCGTGTTGTGTCGGGTTAGATTTTTAAATAATCACATTTATATTAATTTAAATAATATATAATATTATAAATAAGGTTGATGTTCCAAGCTAATATACATACATATTATTTAGTTTGATAATCGTCTTCTAAGAATATAAAATGGAGTTATTTTTTTAACAAAATGTAGTTTATCAAGTAGTTAATTAAACTATAAATGATCTTATTAGGTAAAATGTAATCTTATATAAATTGAAGGTGAAATATAAAAATTTATTTATGGGTGAAAATTAAAAATTAAAGATCAAATTTAATTTATATAAATTAAAGGGTGAAAAATAAAAATTTATTAGGGGAATAAAATAAAAATTGAAATGAATAGTGTTTTTTTGTAAATTGATTATAAGGTGTAATACGTGGTTATCACTTTGTTTCATTTTAGTTTTTAACGCTAACTTCTATTAAATTTAACTATTAAAAGAGAGGTATTTTCATCATTTCATTCATTATCTTTGTTACCAAAACACAAAAAAATTTAATCTCGTCTTATCTGTTCTACTTCTCTCTCCTTCTAAACAATCACTGTCTCTCTTTACTCTCCCTCTCGCTGCTCTCTCTAATCTCTCCAAAAACACAATCATGTTCTCTCTCTCTCTTTCTCTCTCTTCATTTCGTCTTCCTACAGGTCCTCCACTGCCGGTAGTTGCATTCGAAGGTGAAGCAACATAACCCACCATCCCAAACTTAGAAACAGGGTTGGGTGGAGATGAGAATACCCCTTACTTCCTCGAGCGCGTACCTGACCCCGAACTTTTATTTATATATATATATATCATATGAATATGCATATGTATTAAATTTAACTTTCTTACATTAATAGGTATATCAATAAGATTGTTTTTTCAATCGTTTCATATGATTTCTTAAACATAGAGAACATAAAAAAAACTAATACGATGGAATGACAAATATAATTTTTTGCAGAAGCATGAATATGTTGGAATTGAAACTTGTTTTATGAACATGTATGTTAGAGAAATCACATGTTTGATTGATAACCTTATGTACATTATAAAACGATTTAGTAAATATATGTCTTTAATTGAGAATATTATCTTTCATATGGAACTACTATAATACTTGATTGACTACCCTTTGATGTGAAACGATTAGAAGGATTGAGTTGGATTTAATAATTTCTAGTTTTCTATAAATATTCTCATGTATATCTATGTAGAAAAATCGATTTTGTAGGCGAAGAAGGATACCTGAAGGGGATAAGGATGGGAAACAAATCAATTCCCCAACGGGGATGGGGGAGTGGATGTGGGGAACGGGAATTAATTTAATTCAATCATGTAGAGTCAATGATTTCGTCCCATGTAGTTATTGATGGAAATATTGGCCACAAACCCCATGCAAAGGAAGCCAAAAAATACGGGTTTACAAATGGGGTTCAAAACAAGCGCCAATATGTTCCATTAGTGGATCTTTACTACAAAAGCATTTAGCAACCAATAAGACAACAAGGAATTTGAAAAACAGATGCATCACCATTCTTATGAAAATGAAGGAAAGCAACAGACTATTCAAGAATCTCCTAGCTTTGCTGCTATAGTCAAGGGTAGTGAAAGTGGAGCAAGAGAGGAAGATGAAAGTGCAGCTAGGCTACTTCTGAACATACCCTTGAAGTCACTGGAAACTGTGGAGAATGAGAGGATAAGCCAAGAGCTCCAATGGAAGTCCTTACTCTAATGGTAGTACACACCTAGTACCCGTGACGCCATTGTGCTAGCAACCCGTACGCTACCTTTACTCTAGAGAAGTACTGATGATAGAACAGCCTTAGCACCTTCTCCTTCTTGCACCAATGTCAAACACAAAGAACTAGTAAAGTTGGGT
Source organism: Dittrichia graveolens (assembly GCA_038502395.1). NCBI lineage: Eukaryota > Viridiplantae > Streptophyta > Magnoliopsida > Asterales > Asteraceae > Dittrichia > Dittrichia graveolens. The sequence continues at coordinate 7,203,677 of JARJIL010000002.1, read as the reverse complement.
GAGTGTATGTATGTGTATGTTGATCAAATGAGCAAGAGGAGCACAAGAGAGATATAGCAAGCCTTTTATAGACCACATAGAAGCCCTGGAGACTCATGGCCGGCCATAGAGGTGCCACCTTATTGGACCAGCAAAAAGGTTCAATAAAAATAATGTGTCACTTCAACTCCCTCTTCACGGCCTGTGAAGAACTTCACAACCCGTGAAGAGGAAAGTCCCAACGACTTCCGCCCGGCTAGTGAGCACTCATGTAGGTTTGGTGCTCTACGACTTCTCCACGACCCGTATAGACCCATGAGGGTCCTCACCAACCTAATTTCACTTTCACTCCTGTTTGGGGCGTGTCGTCGGGATCAACCCTTTGCATGTGACCCAATAGGTCTGTGCTTCATCAGTAGTTATGTCAGTATGCGTGTGTCGATAGGCAAACACTAACAGTTAGATGTTCATGATCACCTCTCATATATTGTTTGTGCCATGCAACCGGACAATTTGCCCACGATCAATGAGTAGAATCCACACTTCTTAGAATGTCGAGAAAGTCGTGCTTTGTTTCATGCGCAATGTAGTTTTTGAATATCATAGTAAGTAGGTTTAGTAAATATGTTTAACGTAAAACTTGATGATACCTTTAGAGAAGTGTTTATTCATTCTCTAGAGGTTGTCTCCAACATTCTCAAGTACTTATCAAGTGAGTCAACAACTGCCCCTTATGCTATTTGTAATATTTCCGAAATGCATTTATGTGTAGAAGAGAAACCTTTTATTTACCTCTAGCATTTCATGATTCCAAAAAGAATGAATACTCTCTCTCTCTCTCTAAATCACCAACTATTTATTGGAATAGTCATTTGTTTATCCTAGGGATGTAAATGAGTCGAGCTACTTGAACACAAATTGTTAAAAGTTCGAAAAGAACAGAGCCTTAATGAACTCAAGCCTAAACTAAAACTCATTAAACAAGCTCGAGCCTCAAAAAGTGGTCTCGTTTGCGCTCACAAGACTAAACGGGCTTCATATACAAAACTAATTTATCACTTTATTTGTTATTTATATATTTCTTTTAATAAAAATCTAGAACAATACCCCAAGCCTAAATGAGCCAAGTTAAAATGACCCGAGCTTGAGCTTTGTATATCTTAAAGGAGCTGAGCTCAAGCTCGAACCTCAAAAATCCTAAACGAGCTCGGCTTGGCTCGTTTACATCACTGCGTCTTATCCTGACCGTCACTTAAACATCTCGTCATTGTAAATAGTGTTATCAACAAAGTAGTCTTGTACAAGTCGCTCATGTCCAGCTTGACGGTTTCTATTTGTAGTTGCTCGTCTTGTTCCTTGGAACGAATTTTCTTCTTCATCATATTCAAAAATGAAAGATGCATCTTCATGTAGTAATGTTGAAATTACTTTGCCTGAGATCCATCCGGTCTTCAGATGAGATTAATGAAAATAATAAAGATGACGACAAAACCAACTTTTGCCCGGTAAAAATGGAGCTAATTTTTTGTAAAAGATCTTTTGGGTAAAGTATTTATTTATAGAAGGAAAGAAAATTAAAAAAAATTATTTTATGGTTTTTCAAGGCTAGAGAGGAAAAAAAAGGGCAGAGAAATAGCAGCAGGTTAAGGGAGTCAAGAAGGGTGGGTTCATTGGGTTGGGAATGGCTGCGATGATGTTCCCGTGGGATCCCAAGGGACCGCCAGTAGGCTAGGCGATCATAACGGTTGACATAAACCTATTATGACTTAAAAAACTGTATCTATATTATTACTTAGAATTAGGATCATCACACTCTTTTTATATGATAGATAAGATTGATCTTTTGATATGTTGTATGTGACATTATTATGACATGTTTTAAAAATTATAAATGTAAGACAAAATAAGGTCTAAAGAGGGTTGCATTAACAACAAAATGTTACTCATTTGAAAAAAGAAATGTTATATATGTTAAAGGCCGGTTATCGCATAGTGTGTGCATTTATGTGTGGGTATATATAGGAGATGATTTATTTGAGAACTTTTTTTATTGCAAATACTGTGAGAACCAATTTTGGCTTTGGATTAAAATAAATCAATGACAACTCATAAATGACGGATTAACGAGAGGTATTTTGAAAAAATCAAGGCTCGATCTTTAATGAGAACTCACCTAAACACAATTCACGGTTGGAAATTTATAAAAGATCAAAATACCCTATTAATGAACATTAATGACGATTACAAGTAGTATTCGCGGTACTCGCTATAAAAACGGTTCTCAAATTATCTTTTAACTATACATATATATATATATATATGTGTGTGTTTCTCTCTCTCTCTCTATATATATATATATGTGTGTGTGTGTGTGTGTAGAGTGGAGAGGAGAGGAGGAAAAAAGGGAGATAGCTTTTATGTTAGAATGCAGAGAAGTAATAATGGTTGCTCGTGCAAATTGTTCGTCAGTGGGGACTGAAGGAAAGAATATACAGAGTGTGTGGTCTCCGTCACTAAACCATCAGCAAAGCATGCTTTCCCTCTCCATTTTCTAGGGCTTTTCAATTTGCTCTCTATCTCCTTTTTGCCCCACGCTTCCTTCCCCCACTTCCTTAGTTTCCCTTTTCCATCACTCTTTAAATTAATGCTAGCATCATACTCGCGAAATACTGCGGCGGTAAATAGATTTTGGTTTACAATATGTCGTTTTAAAAAATGTAATGATATGTTATTCGCGCGATTTAATGTCACGGAAAAGTTTTCTACAGTAACATATCCGGTTTTTTTCAAATTTTCTTTTATTTACATTTAACTATTTTATTAATTTTAGAAATAAATTTTAAAAAACAATAAAATAAAAAAAAAGATTTATATTGATGAAATAAAGACAAGAGTTAATAAGATTTTAAAAATTATGTTGATGTGGTGGATAATTGTGTACTATAAGAGAATATATTTTGAATAAAAAGTTAAAGTAAATTAGGAGAGAATAAAATAGTTAAAGATTGAGTGAATATGATTAATTTAGATTAAATGAAGGGTCAAGATTATATATTGATTGAATTTTAAGAAGTCTTAAAATTTAAGAGGAGAGAGAATGTTAAATGCTTTATATAGTAGTATAGATATAGATTAGAAATAAATTCTAAAAGATAATAAAATAAGAAAAAAGATTTATATTGATGAAATAAAGACAAGAGTTAATAAGATTTTAAAAATTATGTTGATGTGGGTGGATAATTGTGTTAGTATGAGAGAATATATTTTGAATAAAAAGTTAAAGTAAATTAGGAGAGAATAAAATAGTTAAAAGAGTGAGTGGATGAGATTAATTTAGATTAAATGAAGAGTCAAGATTATATATTGATTGAATTTTAAGAAGTCTTAAAATTTAAGAGGAGAAAGAATATTAAATGCTTTATATAGTAGTATAGATATATACCGATCGAAATTTAACTGATTTATAAATTCTTCTACTATATATACGTCCCTAGCTACCCGATCATCAATACGCAAATTAATGAATTGTTGTATACTTAAATTATATGATAAAACTTTATACGTCTTTAATTTTAAATGATTATCATTTTAACTAGTTTAAGATCAAACTTAATTATGTAACATAACATTCTTTTGGGGTATTGTTTAATCAGAAGGCCACTTACTATATATTAAAACTTGAAAAATGTTTGATATAGTTCATATTTAATTAATAGTTTTAAATGACTAATTTTAGTCTTTAGATCAACTATATCAATGATCCAGATTACAATTTAAATTTTTGAGTGAAGTGGTATTTTCGTAATTCATATGTGATGCTTTTACAAATTACATATAATTGTATACTGATTTAATATTAAAATCAAAAAAGAAGATAGGAAAATAGAATTAACGGATTCAACATTTTATTATTTTGTGGAGGTAATGGATGAAATGAGGAAACAAAATTTTTCTACGAAGCGTGTTTTTTATTTCACAAAATTTGGATATAATCTCGACGAGATGTAAAGAAGAGAAAGATATACAGAAATAGGAAAGAGAAAGAGGGGGTGGGGTCTCCGGTGGGTGAAGCCGAAAAGGATGGGAATTGAGGGTAGGAGGGGCGCTTTGATGTTCCCTAAGTCTTTCCGATGCCAAGAGTGGAACTCAAGAAGAGGGACGGGTTGCTCAAAATGATTGGTTTAAGAGACTATGAGCATCCATCCTTCTTATTCCCCTTGCCACATTAGCGCCATATCATTTTACTCTTCCATCCTACTTCTATTACCCTAACCTCTACGGCATTCCCCTTAACCATCATATCTTTCACCTATTTTTTTAATAATTTCAATAATGTAATTTTTATAAATAATTTAGAATTTAATATAAGATAAAATAACAAATATTATATTCCATAAATTAAAACTACAAATTTAAGCTTACATAATAAAATTAAAATTTTTAAAAACTACATAATATTAAATGAATTATAATCCTAGTCACAACTGTATTTTTGTCGAAGAAATTCTTTGCGGGCTAAAACCGCACTCAACACCTTTTTGTGAGATGCTCATGTGATGAGATGTAAAAGTCGAGATCCTTTTGCATCTGCTACAACTTCTTCAGCTCCTTAACTTTTTTCAAAATTTCCAACTTCTTCCTCTCGATTTTCAAGTTTTCTTGATCCGCGTTTAGCACTTTTTTGTTTTGCATGCTAAACATATCAACAAACCCCTTAAGTCCCTTCACCAAATCGTTCTTATTTCATCGGCCCCATGGATGTTGACGCCGCATGTTTACCTTTGTCCCTTCTCATCGGACGTGGAAGCTCTTGTACATCAACCTCATACCTTTCTTTCTCATCTTCGTTGAGGTCGAACCGCCAAAATGTATTAGAAGACATCGTGTTTGAGTTCGAATCTGACATAGTCTTGCTCCATTTTGAGGCCCTCGGATTGTCATCCATAAAAGGTAAAATTTTCCATTTGGGTTGGTCTTTCACAACTTTTCAAGCCGCCTCGTTATTGAAACTCGCATTTTATTTTCTGTCCGATAACGCGAGTGTGCCCTCTCCAAGTAATCCGATTAACTCCAACCGGAATGATATTTGAACTTTATATTATTATATATTCTGTTAAACTTCATCATATATTTCTTCGTATCAATTCATTTTGAGATTATTTGGTCTTTCTTGCAGCTCCAAAAGTTCCTTTCGTTAAAATAGTCGATTATGCGCACCCAAAAGTCACCTACAAATATATATAAATAAATAATCAAATATATATACCTCTTTGTTGTGCGTTTCCAACGAAGACGTCTTTGGAGACGTGAATCCATCCACTAGCCAACAAAACCTCTTCTTCAGTAGTTCACGATGTCGGGCTCTTTCTATTTGGAAATTTTGTTGATTTTCTTTTGCATCATGCATTAGGAACCGACTCGGGTTAGATCTTGGGAACCGTCTCGGATTGGGTTTCGGGAACACCCCCTCCCCCTCCTTAACGTCTACATATTCTCCTTATTGCATTAATTGTTGAAACGTGCAGGGGACTTGAACTTGTTGAAAGGCACCAAGCCTCCCCGTATGTGTGTATACACTTTGTTGTCTACCACCAAGCCTCCATGTTATCATTGCCTCCACCATTGACTACTACACTCTTGATCCCAATATTTGGATCACGAGCGGTCTCCCACTTCCCCCCATTCTTCCTCTTCCTACTATTTCCTCTCTGTTCTCACCCCTTGGTCATCCACAACCACGTCATAAATCCATCTCAAGCCACCGTGAGCAACCGCTCCCTTCACCATAATCATCAACTCACTATGTCTAATTCATATGTCAAAGATTTGCTCAAAATAGGATTTCAATGGAAGATTAGATGAACACATAGATAAAATTCGCTAGAAGAATCTACCGTATAAGCATAAAAACCTTTTGAAATAGTCGGCACAAAATGAATTAGTCTTTAAAATTTTTATTGAAACCATATAAGAAAAGTTCCAAAAGAAAAGGAAAAACAAAATAAAAGTTTTAATAACCGATAGGTTACATGTTATCAAACGTAACTTGCACATAATGAATTGAAAATTTTCAGAAAGGTAGAAGTAATTGTAGGTACAGAATAAAATTCATTATATTTTCACACACCAGCTTCTTTTGTTATAATGCAAAATCAATATCTAAGACCGAACTTAAAAAAAACTAAATAAAACAAAAAGAAATTAAAGGATAGGGGTACTTGTTCAAACTTTTTGGTGGTGTTAAGTTGGTGTGTGATAATTCCACTAGCTAGCTACTTTCATCAAAAAGGGTGCTTATGTATTTAGGCATATATCCATTAAGAGGGTCTTGTTGCATTGTGCTTTGTTTAAATAGAATACGCAATAGTAGTCTTTGATATGGATAGGCACCTAGCTATATATATATATATATAGATCTAAAAATACAAATACTGCGTTGATAGTGCTCAGTGATCGAACACCCGTGGGTGATTTTAAAACTATCAATATTTTAATTGTATCTTCTTAAATTAATGTAGTGTGCATCTGCATGATGTACATTAATCCTTATATATTTATAATTTGATAGGATAGTATATATATATATAAATAAATATTGGTTGCGTATGAATAACATCCGTAATTTCCAGAAGTGCAAATTGAATTAAAACACAATAAACTTTGTCTTAGTTACCATTATATTCGATCAACTTTATTTTCTTAAAAATAATACAACCAACTTTCATAATTCCCACGTTGTATGTAACTTTATGTATACTATGGATGTTACGACAATATTCATTGTATACAATGGTCATTAAACAACAGACACATAAAAAAGTTGTTTGCATACAATGAGAGAATTATGAAAATTAATTCTATTATTTTTACAATTTTAAAGTTGGTTATATATAATAGTAACTAACACAAAGTTTATTGCATTTTCATGCAATTTGACTTTTCCAGATAGTGTACACGATAATAAGGCATCTATACATATGTAAATGTAAATGCTAGGTATTTATATATATATATATATATATAGGGAAGGGTTATTGTGAGAATGGATATTTAGGTGAGAATAATAGAACAAATCTTAATCATTAATTAGATGGTAATCTATTAGATCTAACAGTCACAATTTATAGTCATCGCAATTTATGGTTAGGTAATGAATAAAAAGAAGGGACAAATGCAGACCGTTCAATCAAATCAGATGAAGGGCTAGGATTAAGTCTTACATTTTTACTTAAATATATATTCTCAATTGAACCTCCCAATATATCTACCTATATATATAAGATCAACATACCCTCCCTAAAATTAACATGTGTCTATAGTAATGGTTTCAAACTATTCACCCATTTGCTTCTTTGTATTTAAAGAAAAAGAGGCCACATGCATGATAAATTGATAATAAATTGGGTTTACTTTTTCGAAATGTATTAAACTATACCCCAAATGTTAATATATGTATCCACCTTCCAAAAATATTATTGTGTGTATTGAACTTTCAGTTTGTCGTTATTGTACGTATTTTGGTTACCTAAAAATGCAAAAAAAAGTATAAGTTTAGTACATATAATAGGAAGTTTAATACACACAATAACACATTTTTTGAAAGTTTAATACACACAATAACATTTTTGGAAGGTGGATACACATATTAACATTTAGGGTATAGTTTAATATATTTTGAAGTAGTAAACCCTAATAAATTTGATGCATTGTTGGGTATTTTTTCCTTCTAAGTCATAGCCCTAATATTCCTTTTTTTTTTTTGCTTTTCGTTTCTTTATCCAACCAATAAAACTATAACACTTTTAATTATAGAATTATTATAAACCAAGAAAAGTTATATAATAACAAAAATTATAATCACACGAATAGTTAAAGACAAATAACCCATAATATACACACACATGTGTGTATATATACATATATATAGTAAAAGGATCAAATATGAACGGAAATCAATTGCAAACACTACGAGCGGCAAACTACGAAATTTTAGACGGAGAATTGTGAATTTGGTCAACAAATGTAGGAGAATATAATAAGCAAGCAAGCAAGAACCTCATATTCATTAGAAGTTTGTGTGATTTGTGAGCAGATGACAAAAACAAAAAACGAATGAATTATATATGAAACAATATTTAATCATTGAGATGCAATGATTTTAGTAAGAAGCATTGAGTACTTCAACTAATATGCAACAATTTTTTAGAACTATGTTTTTTAGACGAGATATAATGATTTTAAGCTAGATGTAGTTATTTTGTAGAGGAGTTGAACAAAATATTATATAAAAAAACTCATGCACATGAATTTGATGAAAGATGCTATGATTTTAAGGTGCACTATTTTTTGTTGCATCTAATTTTTTTCTTTTATAAAACATGTTGATTTAAATAAAAATAGCATATTGAAAGGCAAATCATATTTTACAATTGGTAAATGATTATCCTTCAAGTATTATGTAATTAATTTATATACATACATATATATAGCTATCTACCTATATATATACAACACACACCCTCTATAATCAACACATGTCCCGTTAGAATAGTATAAAACTATTCCACCTATTAATACAAAAATAATAAATTGCTTTTGTATAGATGTGTAACTTTTATTAATGAAATAATAGGAAAATAAATACTCAAACTATTTAACTTTCTTACAAATATAATTTTGTTCTTACAAATACATTAAAGTAAATAACTCACATCATTATTTTGTTAGTTTTTTTCTAGGAAAAATTACATGAAAACACATTAAACTTTGTCTTAGTTATCATTGTATATAACCAACTTTATATTCATAAAAGCAATAGAATTAATTTTCATAATTTTCACATTGTATGCAAGATGTTGTATACTATATAAGTTAGGGTAAAGTTCATTGTATATAATGATAATTAAATACTACACATATAAAATAGTTATTTGCATACAATGAGAGAATTATAAAAGTTGATTATATTGTTTTTAAGAATTTAAAGTTGGTTGTATACAATGGTAACTAAGCCAAATTTTACTATATTTTTATGCAATTTGCCTTTTTTCTATTGTAAAAAGGTATTCATTACTATAATTCTCCAACTTATGTTAACATTTTTATTTATTTTGGTTTCATTTAACTTGGTAAACAATGAAAATTAGAAACAAAATATTTACTATTGTAACTATTATACCTAATAGTTTATATTGAAATCCAAAAATAGAAACTTTTGAATATATATCGAACTTTTATTATATATTTAGCTATCCAAATTTATGGACTCAGTGATATTTATGAATTATTTAAAATTTCAAATAAAATTTGATAACATTCTTCTAAAAGATTTTTATGTTTAAATGTCTCGCATAGTAAGATATTAATATTATTTAACACAAGTCAAATTTTGTATTAATATTTTAACTGATATTTTAATATTTTATCCATTTTTATTTACTTTTAGTTTAGATAGAAGTTTATAATTGACGAAGTATGATAATTAGAGATAATCATACCTTTATAAATTCAACCTAAACAATTAAATGATTTTGATATTAAAAATATATTTTATTTACATGAGTAACATTAAACTCGGTAATTTTGAAACATTAGTTCTATAAAATGACTTACATCGATAAGCATTTATTTAAATGTATTAATGTTTATCACCGTCCATATTTATATACCCGCAGACACACACACACACACATATATATATATATATATATATAATTATTACATTATTATAATAATGTGCTAAAACATGACCATAATGTTAACAACCGAAACTATGAGGATAACAATATTGTTATGTAGATGGTTAAGTTTATTGATTATATATATTTTTAAATGAAGTAACTAGTAAATTAGTAGGCTAATGACATTTTATGTTTGTAATTTTATAAAATTAGTAGTAAAACTACAAATTTCATGCTTTTAGTATCATCTAATATATTAAATTGCAATCGTAATACCTTTTTTATTTGTTTTAACAAGATCACTTATTTATTCTTAAAAAATCATTATAAAACGTCATGGGTTGTGCGTAGCATAGCCTTCGGGTCTTACTAGTGTGTGTGTGTGTGTGTGTATAAATATATATATAGGGGAAGGTTCAAACGAGAACTATTTTTCGTACGAAAACTGCGAAAACCAATCTTAGCCCTTGATTAAAATTAATCAATAGCTAAGATTTTTTGGTGGCACATTAATGAGGGTTATTTCGGGAAAATCAAGCCTCACAAACTAATGATGGCTCACCCGGACGCAATTTCACGGTTGGGTAAATATATAAATTACCAAAATACCCCTATTAATGAGTCATTAATGGCGTTAAAAGCAGTTCTCGTACGAAAAACAGTTCTCGTTTGAACTTTTACCTATACACACACGTGTGATTCAATGTTATATATAAACAAAAATTATTAAAAAAAAGCTAGCTAGCCTAGCTAGACAACAACTAGGAGGAAATAATAAGATTATCGTGACATTGCGTACTTGATAAAAAAACAACTACAAACTTGTAATGATTGGATCGAATACCCTAACTTGTAGCTTGCTAGGCAGTCAAAATGCATTTTTTAAACTTTCAATGCTATAACTTGATCACCCCAACAAAGCCTTCATTCGTAATACCATGATAGGATTTCTGATTTCAAGTCTCAACAAACTCATTCTTGCTTCGATTATGTTCCAAACCCAAATTCATTCGACAGTTTCATTAACCCATTGATTTAGGGTTCATGTGGATGAGTTAGGTACCAACGATTTCACCTTCATCTTCATCGACTGCACAAGAGAGAGTAAGTTCCTTCATTTTCATCTTCCAAATTCATCTTCGTCTTCTGTTTTTGATTTAATGTTCTTCTTGTCGGTTTTCATGTAGGGTTCAAACGATTTCATGTTCATTGATTGAATGTTCTTGTTTCAATTTCATTGATTATTAGATTTAGATTTGCTTTAATCCATGTTTTGTTTTGGTTTCAAACAAATTTGGGATTTGGAACAAATTTCCATCTTCAAAACCTTTTGGGTTTCTTCATTTATTTTAGCTTTTGATCTTCAGGTTTGCTTTTTCCAAATTTCAAGTATAGACAAAATAATAATCGTTAGGATATTTAAATATAATTTAGAATTAACTGACATAGAAGTATATGTGGAATTAAGTGGTATAAAAAATAAGCAAAAATTGATAAAATGACTAGTAACGTGATTGATAGGTAAGAGGATAAATTAATTGGTAATTTTTAAAAGTTTAATACACTAAATAGTAAGTTTGAAAGTTCAGTATATATAATAGCAAGATATAATAAGTTGGATACACTTTTATGAAATAAACTCTTTAATATATACTAGCACCATACCCGCGCAATGCTTCGACGAGAAGTAGTTTTTGTTTTGTAATATGTCGCTTTTAAGAATGTAATTATATGTTAGGCGATTCAATGTAACAAAAAAAATTCTTCAGCAGCATGTCCATTTTTAAAAAAATTTTCTTTTATTTGCATCAATTATTTTATTAATTTTTAAAAATAAATTCTAAAAAACATTAAAATAAGAAAAAAATATTTATATTTATAAAATAAGGAAGATTTTTGAAATTATATTGATATGGGTAGATAATTTTGTTGTATGTGAGAAAGTGTTAGTGGGAGAGTACATGCATTTTAAATAAATAAAAAGTTAAATTAAATTAGAGAGAGTGAAATGGTTAAAGATTGAGTGGATGCAATTAATTTAGATAGATTGAAAGGTCAAGATCTTGTCTTGATTGAAATTTAAGAACTATTACAATTAAAGAGTTGAGCGTAATGTTAAATGGTTTATATAGAAGTGTATGTATGTGTATATATATACTAGTATGATACCCGTGTAATGCGGCGGCAACAAATAATTTCTACTTGTTAACATGTCCGTTTTCAAAACGTATGGATTATGGTATTCATGTAATACGGTGACAGCGAATAATTTTCGTTTAGTGACATGTCTATTTTTTTAAAATCTTTTTTACATTTTCTTTACTTTTCTGTTCTCCATAATTGAAAAAAGGTTATGAAAATAATTTTTTAATAATTAAGTTAATTTGTATGGGCTTTGACTTTAAAAAAAATTGTATTGACTTTGATTTTTCTTATATATGTAAAGTTTAGTTATTAAAATGGAATATAAGAATCTTATTAATTATATTTAATAGTTACTCAATTTAGTTTATATGAGGGGTAATTTAGTAAATTTCAAAACACTTCAAATTTAAGAGTTTAAGAGAAGGCTTAAATGCTTTTATATATATATATATATATATATATATCAAGGTTCTAAATAACGTAAGATGTGATGTGCCGGCAGGGTGAAACCTCAAGCCTTGGAAGGCATGGCGAGGTCATGAAGTTTCACAAGGCACGACCTAAGGCAACAATTGTGTATTTAAATAATAATTATGTATATAAAATTATACAAACAAATATAAAAAACACATAATTGTAGGTTTATAACATAGTTCATCAATCTTTTTCTTTGTTTTTGGTATATCTAACCATCCTTATAAGTGAATAACTATCTATGTTCGGCTTATATGGCTCGGTACCTCTAACACGCCTAAAGAAACACGGTTTATAACAGGTGAAGGCATGTCAAGATAAACCTTAGCGTATGCTAAGCCTTACGCCTAAGCCTTCGACCATGTCGTAGCAGTATAGTCAAACCTCAAGCCTTGCCAAAGCTCTGACGAAGCGAAGGCAGGCTTTTTAGAACTATTATATATATATACACACACACACACATTGAGAACCAGTTTTATTGCGAGTACTGCGAAAACCATTTGTGGCCATTGATCATAATTAATCAAATGTTAATATTAATTGTGGCGAACACGTAATTAATTAAAAATATAACCGTCATTTTCAGTTTCTTAATATCCTTTAGGGGTATTTTAGGCAACTCTTTAGATAAAAGGAGGATCACTTACCTACTTCCACTTTCTTAAAGCTAAATTATACTTTTTTGAAGAAAAGAAATTCATTTTTGCTGGGTTTTTCCCGGCATGTACAGTAAAATCACATATGCATGGTGCATATGTGCACCATACTAATGGGTTTTGTTTCAGCACAGGTGCATGTGAATGCATATGTGCACATAAAACCAGGTTTTGTTGTATAGATAGGTGCACGTGTGCATATGCGTATGTATACCTAGATGCACGTGTGCATGTGCACACGTGCACCTAGATGCACATATGCACATGCCTATCTGCATATAAACCAACATCGAACACCAATGACAATCTATAAACAAAGGTTGCTAAATTGGTTCTATACTAGTTCTTATTATAGATAAACATGAACTAATATAAGATAATTATAAGCTAGATATTGTTAGAGAAACTAAAATACAAAAATCTTGATTTATCTAGATAATGATATTTCTATTAAAAAAACTTTAATGTAATGGAATGTCATTGCCACCTTAAAAAATGATAGTTTATATATAGCAATATATTTGGTTAATTCATGAAATTAAATATTAGATTTGTTTGTCGCGGTATAACCAATTTCTTTTACCAACAATTTTATTCACTTTTTATTGAGATGCTACTTCGGTAAAACAAGAGAAAGTGAAATTTCCGAAGGTAGATTCCCTAGGAAATCCTAATGAACAGACAGTTTTACGAGATAAATCTGTTGTTGTAAAAAAACTCGTCGCAAATTAGTTAAGTGGAATTTTCAAGGAAACTTGTCACAACGTCATTTTTCCGAGGGATTTGCTCGGAGTTGTGAGAGTATTATTAGTGAGGGAGTTGTGCGTGAGGGACTTTTGTGAGATTTTTAAGGGCGTCTTGTTGTGAGGAAATCGCGAGGGAGTCCTTTTGTGAGGGAATTTCAAGAAATTATTATCTCTCAAAACCCTTAAAAATCCCTCATAAATGTATAGAATTTGATATTTATTCAAGAAAAAACTGTGAAACCACAAAACCAATATCACAAAAATCTGAAACATGATACCAAATTTAACACAATATGTAAAATATGATACCAAATGAGTTCAATTTTAACCCACGTGTTGCTGCGGCATTTAAGGTGATCAAAATACAAAAACTAACTTTAAAAACATAAAATATTTAAAATAAACGACATATTAGTTTAAATATTTATATAGGATTGTGATGTTTCATTTCATAACCATTTGGTATGATTAACATTCACAACCAAATAATCATTTTAACAAAGAAACTCTCATGTAATTCATCTAAATATTTGTCATACAAAACATATGCTTAAAATGAAAATATTGATAAAATTATTTAAAAGAAAAAATATAAGAAACAAAGAAATACGAATATTAGGAAACAAACCAACTAAAAAAGCTAGAATGCATAAAGTAAAAAGTTACTACAATAAATATGTATTTGCTGGAAAAACAATATTATATATCTCATTTTAACTATTCCAAATTTATCAATCCAAAAACATAAAAAATTCAAATTTTAGAATAAAAATATTTAATAATCTGTTATCCAAAACATAGTGTAAAATATTATTTCAAAAACAATTCTAATAATAATGATAATCTTTATAGAAAATCGATTTGTATTTTGATATTTTAAAGAATATCGATGTGTATCTTTTAAATATTTATTTATTTTTAGATAGGGTTTAGTTCACCAAAATGTATCTAACTTGTCATGTTTTGCTATTGTGTGTATCGAACTTTAAAAGTTTCTATTGTGTGTTTTAATTTGTTGCTATTGTATGTATTTTGGTGACATAAAAAAGAAAAAAAATGTATAAGTTTAGTATATACAATAGAAAGTTTAATACACATAATAGAGACAAATTAAATGTTTGATACATACAATAGAAGTTATTAAAGTCTCATACACACAATAACAAAACGTGACAAGTTGAATATATTTTCGTTAACTAAACATTTGTAGATAGTAACATTCTGAATTTTGTATCATTATATGGTGTATGGTTGCTTTTTATGGGCTTCTTCTTGTAGTTGCTCCTTTTTAATATTATGAATTTTATACTAAGTGTTTGTGTCTACATAATAGTGTAGTTAAGTTATTCACACACACACACACATATATATATATATATATATATATATATATATATATATAAACAAGAATTGCTTTTCGTACATAACCGAGAGAACCATTTCTGGCCAATCATTTTATTTCCTGTCTTTTTTATTTATTTTAAAGAGGCAATGGTAGTATGAACATTTTTACCCTCACTTTTTTAAAACTAATATATCCATCAAACGAAAATATATTAAATTACAAAAATTATACCAAATATACTAGAAAATTGTGTGTAGAAACTAGAATGGGTTTAAATAGTTTCTATGTCCACTTTTTCTTAAAATTTTAAATATTATTCTTTTTAACAAAAATAAAACTCTTTGTAATTGAATATAAATAAGCATATTAGAGAAGGATAACACCAAGATTTATAGTGGATCAGTTGAACTGCAACCTACATCCACTCCTTGACATCTGTCAAGAGTTCCACTAGCACAACGTGCAAAAAGTCTCCTTAGAACGAAAAAGACTACCGGTTACAATCACCTTTGGAAGGTAGTTGACAGCCTCACCAAGCTCTAATCCAATAGCTTAAAACAAGTTCTTCACCAAGAACTTAAGTTTTCTTTAACAAGGAACAAGTTCTTCCCTATGAACTAGAATCAAGAACACAAGTGGAAAATAGTCAAACCCATTATCAACTACATTGTTCTTCATTTAAGAACAATTTATGAATTCTCTCAAACACCAAAAAAGTTGTGTACAAGAAATATCACTCTCAAAATACAAGAGGCAAATGTATGAATTTATGAATGCTCAAAGATATATATATATATATATATATATATATCTCGATTTCTCTTGCTTACTTGAGTTATTGTTTTGATGAATCAAAGTTTATAACAAACTCAAGAATCACACACATCAATATAAATTTTTAAGAACACAAGTATGTAAATAATATCTTAGAGGATTTCAGATACAAGAGATGAGTTTAAATGAAAACCCAAAGCTTGTATTTATAGAGAATGTAGAGAGAGAAAGTTAGGATGTATAGTGCCCTGACGGTTGCAGGCTCACGGTCGACCGTGCGTCATTAGAACAACTTTTAGCCAGATTTAAAAGTGTTACTGTTATGTACTTGGCTTATCAAAATACAATTCTAAAAATAGGTATCTTTAAGATCATGTGGAATTGATTTTGTAAATGAAAATACATTTAAGTAAAAATTGACTTTTCGATATATGTGACGTTGTGATTTAATAGTCATTTTTACTTTATTGTTATTGCAAGTGTTTGGCGTTTTATAAAATTTACAAGTTTAATCCTCATGATATATTTGTGTTGTGATCAATGCAAATTTATATTTAACTCCTTATTTTTCCAAACTTATTATTTTCATATTAACTTAGATTTTGTAATATATTTTCTTTTTAAATAGATATTAAAAATTGTGTCATCAAAACATTTATTTAAATATTAAATCGTTGATTGCACCAACATTGTGCTCTTTAATTTGAGAAGAATCTTGCTATATTTTTTCGGATTCTTTTTTTTTGCGTTTGTTGGGGTTTTTTTTACACAGCTTTCAACATATGCACATGTGCATAATATGCACACGTGCATATCTACATTTATGCTAAAAAACCAGGTGAATCTGTGCATATACACACATACATATATTTGCACATGTGCATATGTTGAAAAAACAAGGTGAATCTGTGCATATGCATAAGTGCATATATTTTGCACATGTCAACCTGTACCGAAAAAAACTAGCAAACACAAAAAAAATTGAAAAATTATAGCTAGATCACTCTCAAACTAAAGAGCATAGTTTTATCGTTAATTTGGTATAATTTTCGTAATTTAACACATTTCCATTTGATGGATATATTAGTTTAAAAAAGTGTGGGCAATGTGAAAATATCAAAATTACCCTTAATTAATTAAGGATAAGTTTGATTAGTTTAAAGTTATCCATTAACAACTTTTTAACCTGGACCCTCTATCTTTTTAATTAATGACTATAACTGGTTCTCGCAATGGAAAAGTTCAAACGAGAAGTATTTCTCGTATGAGAACTGCGAGAACTGTTTGTAATATAATTAATGACTCATTAATAGGGGTATTTTGGTTCTTTATATATTTTCCCAACTATGAATTGTGTCCGAATGAGCCGTCATTAATGTGTGAGGCTTGATTTGCCTAAAATACCCCTCATTAATACGTCATTAATGAGCTATTAGTGAGTTAATAATTAGTCATTAATGAGCCAATCATTAGCCGTCAAAATTATTAGCCATTTATTTATTTTAAGGGTTTAGTTCATCAAAATATATCCAAGTTGTCAAGTTCTGCTCTTGTATGTATCGGACTTAAAAAATTTCTATTGTATGTATCGAACTTTCAATTTGTCGCTATTATGTATATTAAACTTTCTATTGTATGTAATAAACTTGTAAGTTTTTTACTTGTTTATGTAACCAAAATACATACAATAACAATAAATTAAAAGTTTGATACATACAATAGAAACTTTTAAAGTTTGATATACACAATAGTAAAATGTGACAACTTGGATACATTTTGGTGAACTAAACCCTTATTTTAATCAAGGGCCAAGAATAGTTCTCGCACGAAAAACAGTTCTCGTTTGAACCCTCCCCTATATATGCATATACATATATATATACTAGCATTGCACCTGCGCAATGCTGCAACAGCGAATAGTTTTTGTTTTGCAATATGTCCTTTTTAAGAATGTAATGATATGTTATTCGTGTGATTGAATGCCACAAAAAAGTTTTCTTTAGCAAAATGTCCGTTTTTTTCAAATTTTATTTTATTTGCATTAACTAATATTAGTATTAAAAATATATTTTAAAAGACATTAAAATAAGGAAAAATATATTTATGAAATAAGAGAGAGAAGTTAAATGATTTTGGAAATTGTGTTAATATAGGTGGATAATTGTGTTTGTGTGAGATTATATTTTAAATGAATAAAACTTTTAATTAAATAAGGAGAGAGTGGAATGGTTAAAATTGAGTTTATGAGATTAGTTTAAATAGAATGAGTGGTTAATATATTGTTGTGATTGAATTTTAAGAACTTTTAAAGTTAATAAGGTGAGAGAATGTTAAATTATTTATTTAGTAGTAGTAGTGTGTGTGTGTGTGTGTATATATATATATATATATAAAACTGGGGCAAAATGCGCAAAAATACAAAAAAACTTTGTCAATATTGTTATTGTATGTAATTAAGTTTATTTTATACCTAAAAATACATATAACTTACAAATTTTGTTCATTGTATACAATTAGTAATCTGATTACCAAGTTACCGATTATCGATTTTATACAATGAACAAATTAAATTTGAAAGTTTTTTTGTATTTTTAAGTACCAAAGTAATTTCATTTTTGACCATGTTACCGGTAAGTTACCTATTGTCATAGGTAACTTGCGTACGATGAACCAATTTGTAAGTTGTGTGTAGTTTTGGGTACAAAATAAAGTTGGTTACATACAATGAAAATATTGTATAATTTTTTGTATTTTCGTGTAATTTGTCCTTCAAACTTTCAAAGGCAAAAGTAACATTACATGTACACCGGGTAAGGAGAAAAGAGGATATATGTACAAGTGGCAAGGAGAAAAAAAATACGCCAAGTAACCTTGAGTAATGTCACACAATAAACGAGAAGTGACTTTGTTAAGTGATTAACAAGAGTCTTGAGTTACTTTACTTATAGCTAATTAATTTTAAGTTAGAACCTCATAAAATTACATGGTGTCAAAGCAAAGTTTATCCGTGGTTGGTCAAAAGCTACACGGACTCCACGTAACCCATAAGTATCCACATGTTAGCGTGAAAAAACGTCACACGTGAGGGCGTGTGTTGAGTAATGTCCCACATTGGACGTGAAGTGACTTTGTAATATGCTTAATAAGAATCGTGTGCTACTTTACTTATAGTCAATTAGTTTTAAGTTGGAACCCAAAAAGTTACAAACAAGAATAGAACTCACTAACTACCCATACACTTCCCAAGTACATAGTCTCTAGCTGAAAAAACTCTACAGATAAGACTATAACTTCGTATTCTTAAACTAATAATACCAAGAAAATATTTAAATATTTAATGAATGACAAATCTTTACTTGCAGCTTTGAAGGCACAAAAAAATATTGTGGCATCAAGTTTCGTTATTAAAATTAAAATAGATTTAAAGATAGGTATATAGTACGTGCGTTTGTCGTTCGAATTAAAAAAACCAAAAACGAGAAATAAAAGGTAGCCTCCTACAAGTAAAAAGTATATCGCTTTGCATCAAACAACAAGAGATATTATTAAGCGTTAAAAGTAAAATGATTTTACCCCTAACGCTTTAAACTAAAAATGAATTTAACAAAAAAGTGATCAATTATTTTAAGGGTAAAATGTACAAAAATACAAAAAACTTTGTCAACTTTGTCAATATTGTAATTGTATTCAATTAATTTTATTTTGTATCTAAAAATACATACAACTTAGAAATTTTGTTCATTGTATACCGGTTATCGATTGTATACAATGAATAAAATTTGAAAGTTGTTTGTATTTTTAGATACCAAAGTTTTTTTATTTTTGGACAGGTTATCGTACAGGTAAGTTACCTATTGTCATAGGTAACTTGCATACAATAAACCGAATTTTTGAGTTATGTGTATTTTTAGGTACAGATAAAGTTAGTTGTATACAATGACAATATTGACATAGTTTGTTGTATTTTCGTGCAATTTACCTTTATTTTTATGTTCATCCGAGTATGATTTGAGAGCAAAATCAGAAAAGGGCGGAACTAGGAATTGAAAATAGTGAGAGGATGACACTAGTACATAAAAAGGAATGACGCTCGGTTATTATAGTCATGTGGACCGTTTTTTAGAGTAGATCTTTATTAGAAGGGTCTTTATAGAAAAGCACATAAAGATCATTCTAATTAAAATCTGGTCTCTATAATAAAACATAGTGATTACTTAAAACGTATCATTTTATTGAATAACAATTATTTTATTATATTAAATCAAGTTTGAAGACCTTTATTATATTAAATCAAGTTTGAAGACCTGTTAATTTAAAAATTGGTCTCCATTATTAAACAATAGAGCAAAATGCATAAAAATACAATTAATTTTATCTTAATTATCATTGAGTACAACCAACTTTAAATTTCTTAAAAATAATACAACCAACTTTCATAATTCTCTTATTGTATACAAACAACTTTTTTCTATGTCTAAATTTAGCTACCATTGTATACAATAAACTTTTCTATAATTTTCGTAGTGTACAACAACATGCATACACCGAAAGGATTATAAAAGTTGATTGTATTATTAAAAAAAATAAAGTTTATTATAAACAATGATGATTAAGACAAAGTTAATTGTATTTTCATCCAATTTACCTAAACAACATGTAGAAACTAGTTTGTATTTAAAACGGATATGCATTTCTTATAAAACTTTTTTTCACTTGTTCCTACAATTTTCAAAATATTAAAGCTAACCCAAAAAACAATAAAGTAAATAGTTCCTATAGAAATTCATCTAAAAAATCCCTAAAGAAAAACTAAATCAGGTGTATATATATATTAACAAGTGCTACGATTTACACCCTTCTCTTACGTGTATGATATCAATTAATTATAATTTTCAATATATGTTACACATTTACATACATTATATCACACGCGTCAATTTAAACATACAAAGGATTCGAACATGAACACCTGCATTAATTAAAATTTTACTTTTAGTGAGAAGCTTGAAGTGACACAAAAGACAACTTTCTTCTAGCGTGATTAGCATGCAACATCGTATTTTCAATTAGGATTCTTCTTGAAGAGAGAACAGGGATGGAATGGGACACACTGGAGGGTGGGATATTACTTCTACGGCCTAAACCTACAAACTAAATTATGCGTCATTCCCTGATCATCGTTTGTAAATAAACTGTTCATAACTTTATACACAACAACAACATTATCTAATCAGTAAAAATGAGGTATGGGTAAGAAGGTAAGATGTACAAATTCATACTTCTACTTTTAGGTAGAGTCATTGTTTTTCGAAAGACTTTCATCATACGTCTATCATACATTATATTATCATTCTGTACCACACTAAATTTTAAGACTCTTCTACAACATAACTCACCGATTAACATGTAAAAAGAAAAAAAAAAGTAAAGAGAAATCTAACCATTTTGTTGCTACGCATCAACTTTTAAATCAAAACTCTCATCGGTAAAGAATTAAACACTACACGTATATGTTAATAGAGAATATAAACTAGGGTTTAGTATAGAATGACTCAGTCAATTATATAGATAGGAGGCCTACTAAAGTTTCATAATTAGGGGTACTTTTCTTGTAGTATTTATATTATATAAATAGTTGTCATTATAATAATATATATATATATATATGCCCATGCGGTTTTCGTTATTCTACCTCTAACTTCATTTGTACGCATATACAATTTGAAATCGCACAATCTAGATGCATTTATAAAATTGAATATATTATAAAAATGGCATCATATATATGTGTGGAGTCATGTTCTGAACTTTCTTTCGTAGCTTTTAACCTTTGTGTTTCTATGCTGTCAAATGCTTATTTGTTACAGCAAATTAAAGTTTATATGAAATGACCTTCCTTTTTCTTAACGATAACCTTCTTAATTTAAAATCAAATAATTTGATTTCTTAACTTTTATATATCTATATATGGGAATAATTTAGCTACACCATCATATAGTCATTTAGCTATATGATGCACATACAAATACTTGATAGACCCTGCTTATACACTATGCATCATGGTGACCCCCACCAACTGTTTGTGTGTGTATCATGTAACTAACTGGCTACATGATGGTGTAGCTAAGTTATTCCCTATATATATATATATATATATATATATATATATATATATATATATATATATAGGGCAAGGTTCATTTGGTTAGGGGGGAGAGTTCATGCGAAAAGCATTTTATTTACGAAATTGTGAAAAACATTATAAGCCTTAGGATCAATTAATCAATGACTACGATTTATTATGGTATTTTTGTAATTAAATAAAGGAACTTTAGGTAAATATTTAAATCAAACCAAGAGTATAGTAGACTTTTTACTTAATTATGTTAATCACTTCCTTAAATATCTCTCATTTATCTCTTCCCATAAGACTTTTACTCTTCCCCATAACATAACACATAATAAAACCAAATCTCTCTCTCTCTCTATCTCTCTCCCTATTTTAACCACCGGCGCCCCCTTCCTCTCTTCACCAGAACAAACACCAACCACCGGCGAGCACCACCAACCACATGCTATTCGACCGCCGACCCCACCCCCTTGCCGATATGAAGAACACCACCACCATTGCCGATCTGAAGAACACCGCTACCGATCTGAAGAACACCCCAACCGTTGCCGATCTGAAGAACACCGCTACCGATCTGAAGAACACCACCACCGCTGCCGGATAATACTATCCTAAACTACAAATCTCACCGCAACCAACATCAACGACGACGACGACCTTCGGATCCGTATGGAAGAACAACAGCACCATCTAAAACAAGATCTAGTTTGTGGTTCCTAACTTCCTTCACCATCATTTATCACAAGTTCATGGAAGATTCATGTGTTTATGGGTTCTGCGGGGTTCACCCCTTGCGACGGCGCAGCCGTGCAGGCCTAAAACTACAGAGGAGGAACGGTGGCCGATTAAACTCCATCACCTTACCTCCAGTAATGTTAGACAGGTGGATTTGTTTTTACAGAAAATTAGAACCATATGTTTGTTTGTTTTCAATTTTTTTTGAACTTTTTGTCTTGAATTTGTATATTCAAGTAGATGAGGTATGAACATTATGAACACATTTTTTTAATTCTTATGGGATTGAATATTTATATTTATTTTTGTGTTTGTGTTATTATTTTAATGCAATGTTTAGTATTGAACACCCTGAATAGTCTTAGATTTATTTAATTCTTATGGGATTGAACAGTTTTTTCTGTAGTTCTTATGGGATTGAATCTATAATTCTTATCTGTTGTTGATATCGCCAAATTTAGATATATATTTTAAGCGATATCTGTTTTATTTTAGCCTGTTATTGTTCGTAAATAAGTAAAATATACTTAATTATCATCATTTAGTGAATTACAGGTTAAAAAGGCGGATGATGGAAAGTTTTGAGCAAAAACTAGAAAAACTGAAGAAAATAAGAAAAGTTGTCCGCGTCGACACACCTCCACTGTTTTGATCATATCTCACACATACGGACTCGGATTGAGGTGATTCAAATAGCCACGGAAACTAGACTCAGGGGCTACAATTTCACTTTTATGGTCAAAGTCTAAAAAAGCAAGGTCGCGGCGCGACGCGACCTGATAAGAAAAATTTCAAAGTTTAAAAGAGTTTTGGATCGTGCCAAACTTCCCCGTCGTGACGCGACACTTACCAGTCGCGCCGCGACGCCCCTGTTTTCAGTTTTTTATACAAACGAATGTACAGATCTGTTTTGGGGTGAACCACCCAATTTATACTACCCAAACTCTGCCAAAACACGTCCAAAAGTCATTCTAGGAGCTGTGGAGCTTAATTTGAAGGATTGGAGCTTAATTTGAAGATTAAAGTGGCTAGGAATCTTTGCTTTTATGGTTTTATCATTCTTCCCTTGTTTCTAATGTTTATTTATTACTTCTAGAAGCTTGATATGACCGTGATTAATCTTGACTAGTGGTAGATCAAACCCTAGGCTTAAATAATCAAGAATGGAACTTTAATGTGTATGATTGGCATGTAATGACCTTTACTTGTCAATTTAACAATTTAATAACCAAAACAAATGTTAAAGATGGAGTCTTGTTTGACACGAAATTAAATACGTCTAATTATGCACTTAAACGATTTCTTGACCATAGAATTGAATAAATGCATGATTATAGGGTTATAACTCTGACCAAGAGTCTATCCATTATAAAAATCGGTATGAGATGAAACAAATATTCATTGCACGATTAATTGGAAATTAAATGTTTGGAAAAAGTAGAAATCGAATCTAGGGAGGGAAAACTTTAATTTGATAAGTTTAAATCCATAAAAATCTTTGCTTTTGTCGTTCTTGGTTTGCTTTTGAGTGTTTGCTAGTGTAGGAGTGATTTTAGATAATAAAGTGTGAATCTTTATTGATAAGATTCTAAATTCCCCTGTTTTAGTTGTTTTAGTTAGTTTAATATTTAATTAGTATATTTATATTCAAAATCATACTCGTTCCCCTAGTGTTCGACACCCGTACTTATTTACTATACTACGATACGATTAGGTTCTCTTGCCTATTTGTGTTGTAGTCGTGTTAAATAACTCGGATTTATAAATTTAAAACTAGTACGTTACACGCACATCAGTTGTGCTCAACAGTTTTTCTGTGTTGAGGGTTTTTGTTTATTATTGAACATATTTGTTTATTATTGAACATTCATGAGTTAATTGTTTTATTAGCTGTGTATAGGGTTTTGTTTCTTATTGAACATTAATTAATTTTAATTTTAATTATGGTTTATTATAGTTTACTAATAAATACCCTCTGTTTCTAATAAAGAATAAAGAGGGTCTTAAAAATAAGTAGAAAAAATTAAAACAGAAAATAAAAGAATTAATTTGAAAAAAAGATTATCGAAACAATATTAAACAAGAGTTTAATAATTAAAAGCTTGTAAATATTTTGTTGTGTTCGTCGTTAAATACCGTAAATTTATTATTAAATTATTTCTAGTTTATTTTGATTAAAAAGTAGAGAGAGAAATAGAGAAAAAAATATTTGTTTACTAATGTACTCTTTTAATTAAATAAATAAAAAATAAGATTAATCTAAGTCATTAAATCAAATTTAAATAAGATTGCTTCTCGCACTTTTCGTAAATAAGACACTTTTCGCATAAACATTTCCATATATATATATATATATGTATGAATGATAATGTTATTGTAAGAAGGAATAATCATAAAAGGGGTGAGAAGGATTGTGAAAAACAAGATTTTTATTAAAAAGTCAACAAAAATTGGTTAAAATTGATAAACTACAATTGCCGCTTAAATGTGGTTAAGGGCAAATTAGGCAATCAAAAATATCTTACAGTATCTTAAACATACATGTTAACCTTCTAAAATCATGGTGCGTAGTTTAGAAAAATAATGACTTAATTAGAAGAAATTGATGCACACATAAAAAGGAATAATTGTATTATCGAATATTCTAACAATATTTACAGAATATTCAATGAAATTGATGAACAATATACTAAGAACACGTTTTGCAACTGGATTTTTAACATAAAAATTCAAATTATACAACACGATACTGAAAAACATTGATGAATGAAGAATTCGGTGAACAGACTAAGACACAAAATTCTAATGCAATTGACTATGGTGAAATAGACGAATACTTGAACATGAACTTTGAATAAAATTGATGAACATCGAACCCTAAACTGAGATGAACATCAAAACCTGGTTTGAAATTTATGAACATCCATCCTTAGTTTGAAAATCATACCCACTCTTCAAATATGATGCAATCGACTACGGTGAAAATTGATGAACAAGAACCACCTTAGTTTGAAATGGATGACCAACCAACCACTATTTATAGTCACACCACTCTTCAAATCTGATGCAACATATATATATATATATATATATATATATATATATATCTATATATATATATATAGAGAGAGAGAGGATAGAGTTATTGTGAGAATGAATATTTTAGGTGAGAATAAGAGAACAAATTCTAGCCATCAATTAGATATTAATTTATTAGATCCAACAGTCGCAATTCATGATTAGGTAAAGGGCTAAATATATACCATCCGATAAAATCAATTTAATGTTGAACATTAAGGAGTCGTTTGTTTTTCTAAAAAATATCTTAATACATCTTAATCTGAATCAATAAGAGGTATTAAGATGTAAGGGTTGTTTGTTTTTTCTTTTCATTAAGATCTGAAAACCTCTTAAAACCCCTTAACGAATAAGAGATAAAATTACCTCTTATAACATCTTAACAAAATTTATGTTTCATTATCCTATAATAATTAGACTCCTTCACTAATTCATGTCAACATCCACTCCTCCACTACTTTACATACATGGACACCTTTCACAGTCGCCGTCGACCGTCGCATGCTCTTCTATATATTTTGATTTTAATTCCCTATATTATTATGGTTTGATAATTGTTATTAAAAATATTTTACTTTATCATTAGAAAAGTTTAAATTTAGTTAAATATGTAACAATTTAATATAAAATATTATAAAACAGATAGTTACAACCATTCAGATATTTCAAAAAATAAACAGCAAAATATGAATGAACATTTAGACGTCAGAATCACCTCTTAATGTTCAGACATGGTATTCAAATTCAAACTCAGAACCTCTTAATAAACAAACGACACCTAAGTCTCCCGTTCTCACATAAATATACTAGCATGGTACCCGCGCAATGCGGCGGTATCAAAATAATTTCTACTCGATAATTTGTCCGTTTTCGGTATTTACGTAATACAATCACAACGAATAGTTTTCCTTTGGTAACATGTCTACTTTCTTTACTTTTTTAATTTTCTTTATTTTTCTGTTCTCAAGCAACTCTTTTATTATTTTTAAAATAAAATTTGAGAATGATAAAAGAAGAAACTTATACAATAAGGTAAATTAAATGAAAACATAGAGCGTAAATTATGTTAGAATTTTAGAATAATACAAATTTACTCTAATTATATTTTTCTGATTATAGGTTATCAGGTTTATGAGTTCTATTTATACACATTTTCTAATAATTACGTTAAAATATTTATTACATGATAAAATATTTAAAATGAAAGGTTTGGTTATGAAAATATTTTTAAATAATTAAGTTAATTTGTTTTGATTTGAATTTTTTTAAAATATGGAAGATTTAGTTATTAAAATGGAATATAAAAATCTTATTAACTCTATTTAGTAGTTACTTTATTTAATATTTTCCATTTAATATATATGAGGGGTAATTTAGTGATTTCAAAACAATTAAAATTTAAGAGTTTAAGCAAAAGGCCTAAATGCTTTATAATATAGTATAGATATATATAGTGGGAGGTTCAAGTGAAAATTAATATTTATGTGCGATGAGAGACTTAATCTCTACCCTTCAATTGAACCTCCCACTATATATATAGCGGGACGGTCTACATTTCGCCTTCATTTTATTCATTCCCCTACCATGAACTATGACGGCCGTGAATTGTAACGGGTGAATTGTGTTTGTTAGATGTAATAGATCAATATCTAATTGATAGTTAGGATTTGTTCTCCCATTTTCACCTAAATATATATTCTTACAATAACCTTCCCATATATATATACTAGCATAGTACCCGCGCAATGCGGCGGCTACAATTATTCCTACTCGATAACATATCCGTTTTTAATAGTGTAAGACTATTATATCACACATTATAATGATATCAAACAATTTTCGTTCGTAATGTGTCTATTTTCTTTCTCATATATCCATTTCTTTTATTTCTCTTTTCTTTATAACTCTTTTATTATTATTTAAAAACAATAAAATGAGAAACAAAAAGAATATTAAATATACTATAAATAAAACCTTTTGTTTAATTACACGAGTCATTTAAAAAATCTGGAAATGTTTATAAATTTAGGTTACATGTTATTAAGTTTATAAGTTCTAGTTATACGTATTTTCTAATACTTAAATTAAAATATGTGTTATATGATAAAATATTTAAACTATTATTTTTATGAAGATCTTTTTTATTTAATTTTTAATTTTATTTAATATCATATAGGTTGAAAATTAACTTGCTTTGACTTGACTTTTTTAAACATTATTTATTATGGAAGGTTTAGTTATAAAAATGGTATTTAAGAATCTAATTAACTCTATATAATAGTTTCTTTATAGTTAAATAAGGGTAAATTAGTAATTTCAAATTACTTAAAATTAAGAGATTTCAATGGTCTAAATGCTTTATAATATAGTATAGATAAGGATGTGTATGAATTTGACGTAAAAAACTGCAGAAAAGGTATAGTAGTGTTTGGCAATATTTGTGAATCGGCATCCATAAATTTAGTCCTACAACACTCAAAATCTTTTCAGGCATGCAACAAGGTCAACCATCCGGTGTTCATGGCTAGTAGGGTTATATTATTTTTAAATATGTTATATATTGTATATATGTAGGAACCTTTTTTGTTATGTCAATTCTTTAATTCAGATGAGGTAAGCAATAAAAAATGGAGGTGAGGAACCGTTGACACATAAATTATGTTAGTCCCAGATTAAGTATACAATAACAAATGTTTGTACAATGGGGGTTGAATACAAGCTTAAGCTATTAAAATTTAATGCACACACTAATACTTTTATATAATTATTATTTATATGTATAAGGAATCAAAAATTCTAAATACAATAAAAGATAGTAACTAAAAACCTCTAACACATAGACTAGCTTCTCAAATACAACTAATGTCTAAGAGGTTCAATACATGAACAAGTTCTACACTAAATGCTAACTCTAAAACTTGTTTTCTTAAAAGCTTGAAGCTTGTTCTTCAGGGGAGATTTTCAGTTAGGTGTATTGGGTGAGTATGCATGTTGAGAATGCATACATATATATAGAAGCTTTGGCAGGTGACTTGAAGAGTGTTGGGGGACAAGGTGGCATAAGGAAGATAATATTTTAATCATAAAGTAGGTGGGTGAAAATAATGTTTTTTTAATTGGGTTCCCCGTATATTAGTAGTACATTTTTTGAAAAGTGCACCCCAATAACTATATAATAATATTATTTACCATACATTTTTGCCTTGTAAATATCAACTTCTCTTTCTATGATTTTACTTTAATCAATAACTATACTTCTTCAGATTTGACTTTACTAAAGATAGAGTTGTCAGCTATACTTCAGTACTTTAACAAATCTTCAAGATCTTGTATCGAAGATAACTTTATTCTTTCCAGAGGACGAAGTTCTATTATTTTTGTCACACTTGATGGTAGAAAAAGTGCAAATACTTTTACAATAAAAAGATTTAAGACATAATAGAACAACACATGTTCTGCCTTTGACTTAAAAAAGTTACATCTGAAAATAAAGTTAGAGTATACTTATAAACAGTAAGGGCGAAATTTGCAACTTAGGTATTCAAAATGTACTAAACTGACAAAAGTAAGTCACTCAACCTAAGTATTGATTGCTCGGTAGATTGCTAAGTTCTTAGTTGATAACAGAATGCTTAGCTGATCATAGAATGCCCAGTTGATCAAACTCTTAGACTAAAAATGGTATAAACTTATCAACCTCGATGATCAGTTGATCAAAACAAACTAAGTGTTTAAAAGGTATACTTAGCTAATGACTTTGAGACTCAGCTGATCAAATTGATGCTCAGCCGATAGTCTTGGCCACAGTTGTCAGATAAATCCACTAAGCTGATAGGCAAACTTGCATAACTAATGTTATTCTACACTTGTCTTTTCTTTAACTGATCTTAGATGTTGGCTTCGGCTGATACTTAGTACTTAACAAATCTTCAACTATTACTCTATACTTAGTAACTTTTCAAGTCATAATCTTAACAACACATGTTAAGATTGATCCTAAGTCTTACTGAAAGTCTAGTTTTATTATCAACAACACATGTTAAGATTGATCCTAAGTCTTACAGATTTAATTATTGGTATAACGCCCCAAATTATAAAACTGATATTTATCTATTAAATACCTTTACGATATTCACATATGTATTTTCAAAGAAATGCAGAAGCGTACTTTGTCCAGAACCATATTCGTTCTAAAATATATTTGTACATAACTGGTACTAAAAAATTTAATATATTACATGAGACAAGGCGTTAAGGTTTTTTAAAAGATTTAAGTAAGTTGTAGTCAAACAAGAGCTTTGCCCTTGCCTTTGTTGCGTTTTACAAAATAATTTAAAATAGTATCGAATAAAGAGCTTAATGAGTATGTCAAATTGTAAATCATATAAACACGTGTATAGCTTATAGAAATACCACACTTATAAACATAAGTCACAATACTGTGCTATCTTAACATTATCACACGAAGCTGAATGCTAATTTGAGCTTTACCGCACAAAGCAGTATGCTTTATAATTCTTTAGCTGACATATGAATATCATACTTTTGTATAACATTACACATTGTGTGTGTGTGTATATATATAAGAGTTTAGTAAACTCACCTTATAATCCGTTAAAGCAAATAATAGCGTAAGACTTGATAAGGTATCCTATCACGATCCTATACATTTAAGATAACAAAATCTTACAAACTGCACGAACTGATCTGTTACAGGGACCTACACATGCCATGTACCTCTACACAGGTCGTGTACCCTGTACACTACACAACCACACATGGCTACATGGCGTGTGATGACAAAACCTACTACACGGGCCATGTTCCTTTACACGGGGCGTGTACCCTTTATATTACACAACCATGTAAGGCTACATGGTTTGTCACCGCCCAAGGGCACTACACGAGCCAAGCTACACGGCCTCCCAAAAGCTACATGGGTTGTGTAGTTACCGACTTAGCAGACTGTGTCCCTACACAAATGTTGTTTTGACCAAAAATCAACTCATAATCGATGCTAAAAAGTTAGGGGTGTTTTCGTACACCCCATACAACGTATAACATCAACTAAACCAACAAGAAACATAAATTACATACTATGATAATTAATTCAACCATTTGAATCACTTTTGACCCATTTGAACTTGAATTCTATACGAACGAATCATACCTTGAGCTTATGTGGATTAAGATGATGATATTAGGATGTTAATCTTGTTGATTTCTTGATCAAAACTAGATGTGGAAATATGGCAGTTATACTATCACGTATGTATGTATGTATGTTTGTATATGTTTGGAGTGTTCGAAGGAAATTTGCCTATATATCTAATAGTATGACATAATTGAAGAATCGATCCGCTAAATAACTTTTATTTTAATAGTTATAGCCCCTCAAGTTTTATAAACACCTTTAATCTCATATAGGCAAGTCATAATATGTGTAACACTTATTAATTAATATTTAATTAAGGATAATTGAACATTGGATGTTACAATTGGATTAAAATGATTATCTTCCCAACAAATTTCACATGGATTAAAGAAAAAGAAAAAAGAAAGTAGTGAGACGACGACTCAATAATGAAAATGAAAGGCTAAACAGAAATCAAATACTCAATTAGAGGAATAAATGAAAAAAAATCATTGCTTTGTCTACAAAATGTTATGAGTTTGCGATTTTAAGAGGAAATGACACAAAGTCGTTTAGAAAGAAGAAACAAAATTGATGTAATAGAAGGCTGAGAGTTTAGTACTTGAAAAGAAACAAAATCGAAGGATTCAAAGTTATCAAGACTTGATTGAAATCGAAGATTATTCGTTGCGAAGACAAAAACTTGATCGTAGATTAAAAAGGGTTGTCCACTTTTTGGGGCCTCCACCGACCGGTCCCACGGCCAACACGGAGGAGATAAACTGCATAATTAACCTTTAAGTTAAAGTGTATGTGCTTGGGGGTTGCTCCTCCTTCCACTATAGTATCCATGTCCCTAACCGCTAGACAACCATCGCGAGGACGACTTGATCATAGATTATGTTTCATCACTGATGAATTAAGAACAACGATCAAACGACAAAATTCAGAAATACGTGATAGTTTAGAGACTTGAAAACCTTCTAACTTTTCAAATATGCGTAAATTGTTCTTTAATCTTTCTTCCTTGATTCTTGCTTAATTTTCATTAACTATTTAAATTTCTATTATTTACTTTTTGATTGTTTTGTTTTGTTTAATGGATTATCTAGCAACTAGTAGGTATTTGCATGTTAGTTTGTTTACTAATCTAATAGTTTGCTTATATACATTTGATTAATTTTGCATACTTATTATTTAATTTGTTACCCAATATTTTTATAAATTTTAACTTGTTTTTATAAATTGTGGTGTCTTAGAAGTCTTTTTTTAGTTTTGCCCCGTACTGTAAAAATATTTTAGACGATCCTGATGGTAGTGCTACCAAAAAAAGTTTCTCGTAGACATTGTCTTTTTGAGGGGTCTTTAGAACCCGTTTATATAAAACATGGTTTGAATATTCTTTCTTAAAAAAATATAGGCGCCCTACCCTTTTTAAGCTCCTTTTTTTTGTTTTTTTTTCTAAAACTAGGTTTCTAAAGGTAGGGGTGAACGTGGGACACTTTGGGGAGGTTTTAAACTCAAGTCGAACCCAAACCATTAATTATGTTTTTTGAATTTTTAGACCGCTGGTTTCGGTTTCGTGTCAGTTCCGGTTTATAAACCGAACCTGTCTCTTCTCGACCTATTAGACCCATTTGCTTGATCTAGTTCTAAATTTGAGTTTGAATTTGCCATGACTAAAATATATATTGTAAGTAGCATATATATTTCTATAAACATAAACAAGTTCTCAGTCAAATATAAAGAAACCTCAAAACGTCTCCCAAATCATATGACCATTACATCAGGAGTTTCAATATAACTAATAAACTAGTAATAAATTATTAAATTACATTAAATAGTTATTCCATTGTAAAAATATACGTTGTATTGAATATTTGGTGGGTTCGACTTCTTAACTGTTTGGTTTTTGGTTAAAACTGAAACCGAATATAACCCATCGTTTTTGTAAATTCTAAAACTAATTCGTCGGTTTTGAAGCGGTTTCAGTTTTACTGGTTCGCTCTTGTCAGTTCAGTTTTTCGGTTTCCGTGCTCATCCCTATCTAGAGGGGACTTGATATATAGGGGTGTCAATTCTCCACACGACACGAACCCGACATAAAAATAAATGGGTTTGGTTAATACATATAAGAAACAAGTTGGGCTCGGGTTAACTTATGTGACACGAATAATAATCGGATCGGGTTAGGGTCATATATTAATTTCGCGGATCGACACGCAAACCCGTTTAAATTTATATAATTTTTTGCTTTTTCATATAAAGACAAGTTTTAATGAAATTATAATCTGGATTCAAACGGTTCACATTCTTAATAGCTTTATTTTGTGAAGATTAAACAAGAATTCTCATAATGTTATAAAGTATAATTTTTTGACAGCTTATGCAACTTTTAAACCTGTTGATCTTCTAACTCGTTGACCCATTTACAACCCGCCAACACTCTAATAACCCACCAACCTGCAAATGAACCGTAAACACGCTAACCCGTATAATTAAATAGGTTATACAAGTGTTACATGTACGAGTTAGTGTTTGAAATCCTAATACTAATATCTAAACTGGTCAAGTTCGGTTCATGTATTATTTGTAGAAGTGAAAAGGTATTTCATCCATGATGAATATGAAAATATTTTGGTATACAAAGATAGAAACTTTAGTCCTTCGTTTCTTCAAACAGAAATATAACGCCAAAAACGTCCTAATTATTTATTAAACTAAAGAAAAAACATTTTAGAAAATTGAGAAATTAAATTAATAATAACCAAGTGAAGTGAGCATGATGTTAAGCAAGATCACTTGCACTAAATGGGGGTCTCTATCTCTAGTAGATTGATCTTAATGGGATTATAACTTTAACATATCTAGGAGTATATATTAGTGGTCCAATATGATTATTATATTGGATCTTTAATCATAATTAAATTAGTTAAAGTAATTAAAAAGTTAAAATTTAATTATCTTTTAATATTAAATGTCTCGATCAGTTCGAAATACATATAATGAAAGCAAATGGTACTTGTTTAGATATGACAATGTTGGTGATTGCACAACAAAGATTTTTATTATTATAATAAATAAATAATAAAGTCTACAAGAAAACGACAAAAAGCCCATTACAAGCCCAACACCATATAACTAGTAAAGATTGCAAGCCCAAAGTCCCAAATAGTGATCGCATCACAATATCACATACACTTAAAGGCACAACACTATGATATCAAACAATCAATAAGCAACAATTTGTTGTAATATAAGAACTTACTTATATACATATATCGATATATTGGAATAATCTAATGTATTTTTACAAACACGAAATTAAGTCCTTTGTTGTAAATTAAGAATGTGTCATTTTATAGCTCACATTGTCATATTTGTGATTTAGGATATTTGGTTATATTTTACTATAATATGAGAGTATCCTAATATTATATATATCTATACTATATTATAAAGTATTTAGCTCATTGTAATCTCTTAATTTTAAGTAATTTGAAATTTACCAATTTAACTTTATTTAAACCAATAAGGAAATCATTATATGGAGTTACTTAAAATTATTAATTACCATTTTTATAAACAAACCTTCCATAATAAATAATTTTTAAAATAGTCAAGTCAATACAAATTAATTTTCAACCTATATAATATTAAATACAAATTAAAATAAAATAAAAAGGATCTTCAAAAAAAATAGTTTAAATATTTTATCATATAACACATATTTTAATTTAAGTATTAAAAATACGTATAACTAAAACTTATAAACCTAATAACATGTAACATAAATTTAATGACATTTTTGGGTTTTTTAAATTACTCGTGTAATTAAAACAAAAAGTTTAATTTATATTATATTTAATATTCTTTTTGTTTCTTTTTTTATTATTTTTAAAATGTTATTTTAAAATTAATAAAAGAGTTATAAAGAAAAGATAAATAAAAGAAATGAAATTAACCGGAAAAAGAAAATAGTTATTTTGGGAATGAAAATTATTTAATGTCATTATAATGCGTTAATATAATAGCTTTACATTAATAAAAACGAACATGTTATCGAGTAAGAATTATTTCTAACTGGTACATTGTGTGGGTACTATGCTAGTAAATATATATATATATATATATATATATATATATATGTAGTGAGAAGTTCATTTGAGAACTATTTTTATTGCGAGTGCTGCGAGTATCATTTGTAACTATCATTAATGCTTATTAATAGGGTATTTGGTCTTTTATATAATTTTTCAACTGTGAATTGCGTTCGGGTGAGTTGTTATTAAATATCGAGCCTTGATTTTTTTCAAAATACCCCTCATTAATGCATCATTAATGAACCGTCATTTTTTTTACTATTGATTTATTTTAATCAAGGACCAAGATTGATCATGTGGGGTTGGTGGAACCGTCTTGTCTTCTTAAATCATATTTTTCAATTAAAATAAGGGTGAATAATGGTTTAACCATCAAAGTTTTCAATCAATTTCGGTTTAACTATCAAAGTTTTTTTCTAAACGATTTTATTCCATAAAGTTTTAAAGTTTTTTTATTTAAATCTTAAAGTTTTTTTCAAATTGTTTAAACTTTGAAGTTTTATTAAAAAAGACGAATTAATCACTTAAGTTTTGTATAGTTTTCGGTTTTACCCTCTCTACTTGATTATATATTTTAGTTTTATTAAAAGCTTAACAAAACTTAGAGGGTTATACTATTTTTTAACAAAAATTCAAGGGTTAAATCATTTGTATAAAAACTTTAATGCTTAAACTAAAAAGAAGGTGTAACATTGAGGATTAAATTATAATAAATTCAAACTTTATAGTAAAATTGTTTGAAAAAAATACTTTGATGATTAAACTGAAACTAAAATTAAACTAAAACTTTAATTATTAAATCATTATTAACTCTTAAAATAAAGGGTTGGTAAGTGAAAATAGAAAGAACAGGTGTAGTGACTAAATGAGTCCTTCTAACGAATGAAGTTGATTAATGTTCCCGTTCACAATGCCACGATTGTCTAATGTCCGAGCCGTATACATTTCGGAAAACCCCCCTTCAACAGCAACTAATAAAACATGTTGAGATTAACATTCATTTCGTCTGAAAAAAAGTTTGTATAGGTCATATTAGTGTAAGTGCTCCATATTCCAACGGCCTACCAGTATGCTCATATATTACCAAGGGTCTCCCACAACTTCTCTTTGAAGCATTTCGTTCTAGTTTGAGCGTCTAATCCGCTCCCGCTACAACTGATGGGGACTAGTAGCCGTATATAGTTATGTATATCTATTTGTATTTTAGGTTGATATCTTATCCCGGGATAATCTTGTTGTATATTCTCCCTAATATTTAAAGGGTTCTATTACTCTCGATGGCAATTAAGGAAGATTATAGACCTTTTTACGTGTTTCCTTCTACATGTGGAGCTTAGATACCAGTTTATATTTGTCGAGCTATAGATAGGCTCGGATTCTGAGGTTGGTTCAGGTAAGCATCCAGTTTGGACCGAGTTTTGGTGCTAGAGACGTGGGCTAGCTCTCTTAACAAGTGTTGACAAGGCACTCATATGTGGATATATACACTAACTATATAGGCGACATCTATTTTGGTGCGGCAATTGATTAAGTCATTCGCATCCTTTGCCATATTGGCCGGGTACAAGTGTAGCGCCTAACTAGCTTGTTATTATTTTATTAATTTTAATTAATTAATTTAGTTACATGGAATCAAACACACATATATACGGAAACGTACTCTAGTTAAACTTTAATTAAACATTAATTAAACGAATCTCATTAATTAAACACAATTACTCAAATAATACGAAACACCAAACATACTACAATCGTAACCCCCACCCCATCACTAGACACACACATAGGCAGAGAAGTGGAGTACTTCAAGATCTAGAAAGGCTAAATCTATTATTTGTATTGCGGTTTTTTTGTTAATCTCAATAGTAATTTATGCATATATGTTACGATGACTACCATATATAGTAATTAATTACACTAATATAAACATAAATTGGTCGTAAAAGGAACCTTTCCACCGGGTCAGCCCTGGGCATGGGCAAGTAGGGCGGCCGCTCAGGACCCAAAAATTCTAGAGGTCCATTTTTATCAATTTACGTATGTATATGTATATATATATATAGGGTGGTTTATGCGAGAAGCATTATTTTTACAAGAAGTGCGAGAAGCAATCTAGACCATAGGATGATTAGATCAATGGTTAATCTTTATTTGTGGCATTTTAGTAAATAATTTCTAAACTCAATGGTAGTTAATATATAAATAAAAGGATATAAATGTCATTTTATATAAAATATTAATAGAAACCTCCTTAAATTTCTATCTATCTCTCTCATATCTAAATGTAGTCCACGCCCCATTCTTTTAATTTTATAAAAACCCTAGTTTTAGAATAACCTCCATCTCTCTCTTTTAGGTAGACGGCGAGACCCTTGCACCGCCAAATCAATTGCTGTATGTCGACGACGATAGCAGCACCATCCTACTTGCCGACAAACACCATTCTCTTCTTCTCCGGTCGAAAGCATCCCAACTAATCACCGATTCCGTGCTGCTCGTTGATGGCGATCACCATCACACTTCGCCGACACACCATCGCAACCTCCATCATCACGGCTTGACTCCTTCGCCGACACACCATCGCACCCTCCATCATCACCGTTACAGAACTACCGTTCTCTGTACGTCAGCCGCATAGATGATAGATCCCCTCACTGTTATGTTGTTCGCTGGCACATCTCGTCCCTTCCAAGCTCCGCCATCTTCAAGCACCCTATTTTCCATGAAAGATAAAAAAAGGTCACCGAAACCTTCATCTCGTTTCTATTCTTTTTGTTCTTTTTGGAATTTTTTTCAAGTAATTAAATGATAAACATTTTGTTTTCTTTATTTTATGTTAGATAATGCTTCAATTCATAGCCTCCTTCAATTCATCACCTTCCCGTAAGCACCATTTTTGTAACGTCCCGAATTTTTTTTAGCATAATTCGTTCGTAACAGATATCCGTAACCTATGATAACAATATTACATGCCACGCTGGAAATCAAATATAACACGGTATTGAGTAAATTACAATCACCCTTGTTTGTTTTGGAAACTATTAATATTAAAACTAAATTCTTGCATGCGGAAGCTTGAGTTTGAGCTATCATCACTGAGCTGGAGCCCCGCCATGGTCCTTACCTGAAAAGATATGAAATAACAACTGTAAGCCCAAGGCTTAGCGAGTATACTACTTACAACCCAAAGTAATTCTCATAGCTACTCAACTCATACTCTCACCCGTTGTCGTCACAACGGTCTAACATACCTGGCACCGAAGTGCTGGTCTCATGCCCGACACCGAAGTGTACGGTCTAACATACCCGACACCGAAGTGTACGGTCTAACATACCCGACACCGAAGTGTACGGTCTAACATACCCGACACCGAAGTGTACGGTCTCAACATACCCGACACCGAAGTGTACGGTCTCAACATACCCGACACCGAAGTGTACGGTCTAACATACCCGTCACCGGAGTGAACGGTCTCAACATACCCGACACCGAAGTGTACGGTCTCAACATACCCGACACCGAAGTGTACGGTCTAACATACCCGTCACCGGAGTGTACGGTCTAACATACCCGTCACTGGAGTGAACGGTCTCAGCACAATCAACTCTAACCTGAGGGTGTGATGTGGATCACAACCCCATCCAAACCATAGCTCAAACTCTTGATCACAAGCCTATGACCATAAAACACAAGGTTAACTAACATAAGTTAACCCAAAACAAGGTTTCTAGACTCAAATCTAGACTTAGACACCCTTTTGGGTCTTAAAAGACTCCAAATAAACCTCTTATAACCATAGGAATCAATCATCAATCAATTACAAGGTCAAATGGGGTCAAAAACAAGTTTTTTGGACATTTTAGGGTGCCTCGCGCCGCGAGAAAATCTTTGGAAAAACTCATCGCGCAGACCATGCTGCGTCGCGCCGCGACGACCTGCAGACAGCAACTCCACCCTGTTTTTCTTGTTGTAAATCTGACTCAAACACAATCTTTCCAACTTAAACTTGCTTGTAACATAACATACACTCAATAACACTTCCAAATACCTTTAATAACAACACATAACATATCTTTAATCTTCAAAACCCTATCTTCACCAATTTCCCCCATTTTGACCCATTAAACACAATAAACCCAAATTTAACCAAGAATCACCAAAATAAACATATATAACTAAAATCAAACACAAACTTAAGTTTAGGAACTTACTTGATTAGTAACCCCAACTTGATCACATCCTTTTTGCTTCAAGAATCCAAGAACAAGATGAATGAAGCTCAACACCCAACCTTCTTGATCTCTAAGACAAGAAACCACAATTTCTTCTCTTGATTTCTTCTTTCTCTCTAGAACTCTCTTCTCCCTTCTCTTCTCTTCTTCTCTTCCCTTTTTCTAGATTCTTCTTCCTTCTTCTTTTCTTATTTTGACTCATTGTTGAGTCAATATATATATATATATATATATATATATATATATATATATATATATATATATTTTACTAGCTTGGTCCCTCAACTCTTCTCCCTTTTTTCATTTACCACCCACTTATATACATATATATTTTATAAATAGTATCTCAAATACATCATTTTACTAATTTCAAGTGAACTTGCCCCATGTATATGTATTTTATAATTTCCAAAAATACGGGTTTTACACCTAAGTAGTCTTCAATATTGAGTTAAAGTGTTTGTACTGTCCATTTGTAAGTTATGCTTTATGAATTGTACTTTTAAGCTAGTTGAGTAGATAGTTGTGATATGAGATAGTTGGTCTTGCTTTTTTAAATATAATAAATTTTGGGCTGTTTAAAAGAAAATATATATTTATATAATGCTTTCGTATATTTATATTTGCATCATTTGCCATTTGTTTTAGTCCATTTTTATATATATAATTTTTTGTTGTATTTACATTTGTGTTTTTAATGGATGTTTGTATTAACGAATGAACTTAATTTGTGTGATGGTATTTAGAGGACTCAGGACTTCGGACTTTTGGTTTCGATCATTACTGAACATGTATTAAGTTAGTGTGTTTTTTAAGGTGTTCATCACTGAACAAAGGATTTGGACTAGGAATATAGGGTTTTGTTTATTAATGAACAAACTTTTTGTGTAGTTTTGGGTTGCTTTAGAGCGAACTTTAAACTTTTTTGGACTTCTTTTTGTTAATTTTAGATTGTTCATTACTGAATATAAATATATTTTATTAATTTTTTTGTTTTAGTAGTGAACATAGGAAAATACACTTTAAAAAAAGAAAAAATTAACGTGGGAAAAAATTTAAAGAAAAAAAGAAGAGAGAACTAATGATACATGTGAAAAAACGTAAAAACTAAAAAAGGAAATAAAAAATTAATTTTGGAAATTAAAATTAAGATGACCATAATACCCTTTCTTATTAAATAAAATTAAAAAATATGAACCACTGGATCAAAATCTAATCAAAGGTCAAAAATGCTTCTCGCACTTCTTGCAAAAATGATGCTTCTCGCATGAACCATCCCCTATATATATATATATATTTATTTATTTATTTTTTGATAAAATAAGTCTACAGTAGTGTAAACGTTATGGAGAAATAAGATAAAAAATAAATAAAAAGATGCATTAAAAGTAATAAAGCAACGTTCAAAATTTATATGTTAATTGGCCCTTATTGTTCCCCATTCTTTCTCATTATAGCTATTGACCATTCTAAAAGCACAATCAAACTTTCAATTAATTAGCTTTTTCTATAAATATAGAAGTTCACCCATAAAATCGGTTTCTTCCTATAATGAGATCGATGTGGTAACATTTTGCTTCTCGTCTTCCACGATAACACCTTTCACTGGCTCCGGCTACACAACTTCTTTTGCAAAAGTTTCAACATTTTGGGCCTCTAGAAACGATGACGACTACTACCGCTGTTGCATGCGAGTTTCTTTCACAATCGATGGATAAACAAAGATTAAATCTTTCAAAATAATAAAGTAGGAGATAAATGAGAAAAATGACTAGGAGAGTGATTTCTGGGAGGGCCATTTTTCAAATTTTTGCTTAGGGCTTCATATATGTTTAAACCGATCCGGTCTTTTCAGATATAACTATGCTCTTTATAATTAGTGTGACATCTTCAAACCTATATATATAGGGGATGGTTGAACCGAGAACTGTTTTTCGTACGAGAATTGCGATAACCAATCTTGATTGTTCATTTTGGATAATGAAATTCATGGATGAAGAGCGTGGGAGGATTAAGTGTGGCAAGGTGCATGTAAGGAATTCATGGGTGGGCAATCCAATTGAAGAAGGGAGAATTGGACGGCTAAGATTGGTTCTCGTACGAAAAACAGTTCTCGTTTAAACTTTTGTCTATATATATTACGAGATGGGGTATTATTATTGTTTAATTACTTATTGTGTTTAAGCGAATAATTTCCATTCTACAGTAGTATTGGTTGAAGTGGAGCCTTACAAAATCTTGAGAACTTTAGAATTACAACGCACAAAAGTGTAAGTTGACTATATAAATCACATGCATTAATATTTACGCTATTAATAACAGACTTTTGTATCATTTCAATCTTGTGGGTTTCGCATGTGTGGGAGTACTCACGGGGTATGCAAGAATACAGGAAGGGCCTGTATCTATTTAGTTGTGGCTATTTTGGGACCATATATATACGTGAAACCCTACGGTAATAGCTAGGCTACTATGGGACCAATAACACTAATCTTAGACCATGACACCTTATACTCTCTCTCTCTTACTCCAATATATGTTATTTTCTTTCTATTATCTTAAACCCAAGTATAGTATAACCCAACTAATTCAATCTTTTTTTCTCTCCTTACTCTTTTTTACACTGTAAAAAAAAGACTCGGGTAAGCTTGGATGGGAGAAACCAAACCACCTACCCGAAGGTGGGCGTACGGGTGTTCCCTAAGCTACCTAATGAAGCCGATGCTACGCGAATAGTTTTAGGTCACCCCATACTGGTGGCATTAAGCCGTAGTTAGATAGCGAGTTGAATGCGCCAATTTACAGTTTTTACACTATTTATATGATGGTTTTGTTTATAACTGAGTCCTTTTTCAATTTTTTATTTTTCCAGAAATCAGATTAATTAGAAGTTAAAACTAATAAGGGGATCATAACTCTTTTGTGTAATCTACAAAACTCTAAACCCCAATTGCATCTCTAGCTAGTTATTCACCAACACTACTACTACAACGAAAAAAACATGGGGACTAGTTTTAGGTGAGGTTTGTAAGCATATATTGGTCATGCAGGAAGAAACATAGATACACTGGTTTCAAGTAAATCAAGCATACGAAGTAGAAAATTTTAATATTCTTTGATATGTATACAACTTCACACTTTTTTTTATTCCTATATTATGTATGTTTTTAAAACTTACTTTCTAATGTTTAAAATTTTAAATCTAGGCTATTATGCGTATCAAGTAACGCGTTTAACACATTGTAGGTCACTTGATACATCA
This sequence comes from Dittrichia graveolens, assembly GCA_038502395.1. Taxonomy (NCBI): domain Eukaryota; kingdom Viridiplantae; phylum Streptophyta; class Magnoliopsida; order Asterales; family Asteraceae; genus Dittrichia; species Dittrichia graveolens. Next base: position 7,161,203 of record JARJIL010000002.1, on the reverse strand, counting down.
AATAGCCTTGTTTTGATGTTTACTTGGTACATTAAAGAGTAAGGCTTAAAAGGTGGATACATAAAATTAATTCCAAAATGTGTGAATTTTAATAAACTTTATAGAATTTACCCGTAATATATTTAATAGTGAAATATTCAATATAGTCCATATTTAATCCATAGTCCTAGAGGACTAATTTTAGCCCTTGGATCAACAACATCAATGGTCCAGATTGTATTTTAAAATTTGGGCGGAGTTGTATTTTCGTAATTTTTATGTAATTCACGTATGATACTTTTATAAATTACATGTGATTGTATACTGAATCACATGTGATTGTATACTAAATTTTAGGACTATATTTTTTATATGAACTATATTGAACACAACTCATATTTAATACAAAACTTTATTCCTTGATTCCATGAAGATAATGATGAAAATTGCAGATTAACATGAGATTCAAATCAAAGATGGACAAACCGATCTTGTTTATATTCATGGTATGAAATCAAAATATGAATCCATTTGTGCAAACAACATGATAGTTCAAACAATTAACAAATGTTTATGGTCGATTATCTCAATTTCTCTTTTATGTTCGAATTGAAAATCGATCCTTTGGCTTACTAATTATATTTGCATGTTATATTATACACAATATTAGCATTCCATACGTGAATACATATAAAAACATGTTTTTATAAGTTTAATATACTAAATGACTAAAAGATAACTTTGATCTTTTAACCTGAAGGTGATCTTTTTTATCATGTGGATACACGTAAGAACATGCTTTTGAAGGTTTAATACATTTAAAGGGAACATTCAAAAGTTGATACATCCAATAGAAAAAAGTATAGAAGTTTGATAAATATTTGGGACGTTTGTCTCAGAAGCATCACATGCGTACGAGTGCTCGCGCACGCGCGCACACACACATATAGGAAGAAGTACATTTAAGAGTAATTATTATCGCAAGTACCATTTGTAACAATCATTGATTACTCGTTAATAAGGGTATTTAATCATTTTTATATTTACCCAACTACGAATTACGTTTGAGTGTATGAGTCAATGAGATTTGATTTCTCAAAATACCCCTATTACTAAGCCATTAATGAGGGCGCACATTATCATTATTAGTCATTGTTATATTGTAATCAATGGTTAAAATTGATTCTTGCTGTTCTCGTAATAAAAACGTTTTTCAAATGAACTCTCCTTACACACACGTATATATAGAGAGAATTTCATCTGAACACTGCTCTTAATGCAAGAATCACTAGAACCATTTCTAACCACCATTAATACTTATTATTGACTTATTAATAGAGGTATTTTGTCATTTATATATTTAACTAACTGTGAATTGTGTCCAGTTGGATGAATCATTATTTAATTAGGCTTGATTAATTTCCCACAGCACTCCTATTAATAAGCCACTGATGAGGCTGTTAAAGAATCATTAACGAGTCATTATTATTAATTTATTTTAATCAATAGTCAAAATTGATTTTTGTGGTTATCACAATAAGAATGGTTCTCAAAATAGTCATCCCGTAATGGATAAATTCAAATAAGAGGGAATTTATTGTAAGAGGTAACAAGAGTTTGACATGTGACATCATTAGCTAATGGGTAATTTAGACTTTTTATAAAATCTCTCAATCATTCCCTTAAATATCTCCTTCCCCGCCCCAAATATATTTGAATGCATGAGGAGGGTTCAAATGAGAACTGTTTTTCGCACGAGAACTGCGAGAACCAATCTTGACTGTTCATTTTGGATAATGGAATTCATGGATGGAGAGCGTAGGAGGATTGAGTGTGGCAGGCCGGGTGCATGTAAGGAATTCATGGGTGGGCAATCCAATTGAAGGAGGGGAAATTAGACGCCTAAGATTGGTTCTCGCGGTTCTCGTTTAAACTTTTGCATGATTCATGTTCTCAGATTTCTTCTCCAATAACCCTAAAACAAGCCTCCGTCTAATCGCCGTTACCACTCATCCATCATCCATCTGCTCGGCGGTGACTATTACGTCTTTTTAGAGGGTTTTGTCGACCTTACCTCAAGCTATGAAGTTGGCCGTGATTATTCCATTTTCATGATTTTATCCGGCTGTCACCATGAAGTCGTCGTTTATCTCAATGGTTTCATTGCGCATACCTCGTCGAGAAAAAAGATCAACCGACGTGTTCTTTCATTGTCGTGATTGCATCGGGCCGCCACCGAACGAGAGTTTCCAATTCCTTCACCAGTGAGGTTCTTCTCTGTTTTTCCGCTGTCGGAGTATACTTGCCGTTTCGTCCAAACTCCTGTAAGAGGAGCCCTACAGTAATCTCCTTGTGGATTTTTTGATCTTTGACACATCATATGCTTCATCTGTTTACTAAAGAATCGATTTGCATCCAAACATGCTTCATCAGTTTGTTATTAGTTTTGTTTTCAAACTTCTTCATTTATCTTCTTAAGATTCCAATGTTGTTAAAAGTTCGAATTTGGTTATAATATCTTTCTATTCATTATCTTTTTGGTAAATTCATCGTTTTGTGTGTTTATAAACCATATCATTAGAATCTGAATAAAAGTCTGAAATTTGTTCTAATATCTTTTTATTCATCAATTTTTTGGTAAACTCATCATTTTGGGTGTTTGTAAGCCATAGTTTTAGAATTTGAATATTTCATCGACTTGATAGTTTGTTTATGTTATTCTTTATGTTCAATGGGTTTTGCTTTTTATTTATAGTATATGTTCTTCGACTATAATATAGCATATGTTACTAGTTTGAATTGTGAGTGTATCAAATTGTTAGTTGAAGATAATCAGCAATTTATTCTTAGATAATACCATTTGTGTGTACCGGTTTCTTTTTATGAGAAGGTGTTCATCATTTTTTAATTTATGCAAAAGTCATTCTTAGTATTTTTTAGAAGGTGTTCATTATTTTTATTGATAATAACATCTGTTTTTCAGTTTCTTTTAAATTTATAAGAACAAGGTATATCCGCGCGTTGCGCCAGGTTGATTTAAATAATCACATTCATACAATTTTAATTTATATATAATATTATTAGATTAAATGTTCGTGTGATACACTGGTTGATTTAAAAAATATTAAACTAAACTAAAAGGATATTAACTAATTATAAAACTCGAATGAAAGAATTAAAAAGATGGCGTCGACACTGTAGATGCGAGGGAGTACATATGTGATGGTAGAAATGTGATATCATGATACGAAAACACATGATTGTGTTTTTATACAAGTAATCAATCATTATTGTTACAATTAGGAACAATAAGATTAAGCGTTTATTTTTTATAGTTAATTTTTTTTAATGATTATAAGATATTCTAGAATGATAAAACTATGAAGTTTGTTAAATATGATATTTTGAAATATTATAAAGGGCAAATATGATATTTGTAAATTTTAGGTAAACAAATATGATATTTTAGGGTTTAAGAATGACATATGAAATTATCACTAATAATTTTATTTTAAATTAAAATCAAAATTGAATTAAACTTTAACCAAGGGAAGTCAAAATTAGATTTTATTTTTTGGGAGAATTTAGTTTATATCCTTATAAACTTCCCTAATTACTATATATCCTTGTAAATTTTGGAATTACATACATATCCTTACAAAACCTATAAACTCACAAATATACCCAAACACTTAACTTAATAATAATTTATCAATTTAAAATCTAAAAAACAAAAATAAACATTATCTTAAATTGATTTCTCAATATTAAAAATATAATTTATTTATGAGATTACAAAAGTACCCCTTTGCTATATGTACCTCTCGATTGAACTGTGAACATTCAAAATCATAAACAATCTCTTCTCCCAAATCCAACACCCCATTTAAACTCGGAACAGGCTAAAGTCTTTGATTTCCGATTGATTTCAAGTAAACAGGCTTTAATTTCAGATTAAACTCAAGTACCCACCGATCAATTGAATAAAGGATGTTTGATTTGAAGTTGATTTCGTCGAGTACAGGTTAGATGCCGATGGGTGAACAAAGGTTGGTTGCCGATTGAACCCTAAAAGATTGATGGGTGAACAAAGGATGCTTGATTCGACACTTGTTTATGCTTAATATCAGGTTCGATCAGATGAGTTTATGCTTTTTCTCGGTTTATGCTTGTTCAAGAACCACCGATCGATTGAACCCTAAAATACAAATCAATTGCAAGATATTTCAGTCGAGTACCCTCTGTTCGCTATAAGTTGATGTCTTTATTAAATTTGGATTTTTTGCTCATTTTTATATTGTAACACCGTAAAACTTAAGCCAATTTTTTTTAAACGCTGCGGAAGCAATTCTCTAATTTCATAATACTATATACATCCACGAGTACAAAGTACTTTTACAATTCACTACATCCGTTTGTGTTACAAAAGATTATAAAACGTGGCTCGTCTCTTCTCAAAATACAATATCAGAGTATTGGTCAAATTCCCCTTTTCACAAACAAAGCTAAACAGCTACTCACATAAACCTGCAAAAAGCAATCAACCGTGGGGGATTAGCACAAAGCTAAGTGAATGGAAGCTACAGACAAGCACATAACAATCACCTTCCCAACGGAACCTCTGAACATCAATCCTCAAGCAATCCGTCAATTCATCAATCTCTTCCATCCCGAGGACCGGCGGTTCTGCCGAACCTACAACCAAAGATGGCCAAAGCAAAGGTTTACCGATAGCTCCGTGCCGATTGGCACAATAAACTCCCCTCTGAGCAACAAATGCAACAGAGGAACTACTACCGTTCAACCAACCGCAAGCGAGCCCAGCTCTTGCATCAGCAGCTGACCCCAACCAGCCCTTACACAGAAGCTGATCTCTTCCGACCCTTAACACAAAAGTCGGTTCTTAAACAGTCCAATTACTCCTCCAGTCACAATCACAATCAAAACTCTTTCACATATAACATATATGAACATGTAATTCTCATTTAGCATATTGTAGACTTAACAGTCTATCATGGTATGACAAACAATCTATCTTCGCATAACGAACCTATCAGTCAAATATCTCATATTCGAATCAACAAATAATCTTTGCAATCAAACAATCTTTCAATAAATCAATTCATATTGTTACCACCAGAACCACCCGTGAGTAAACATCCACTCACCTCAGTCCTCGTATCACGCGTGCTCAGTTGTCTAATATCACTGAGTCTGTGGTTTGCCTGAAAGCACAGCAACAACCGAATCAGTCTCGAATATATAAATATATCTTTCAACATATATTTATATCTCATAATCATATAAATAACTTGATTTAATCATATAATGAATAATCCAACTTATCCAAAACGAAATACAAACAAAACAAACAATTATTCTCAAATAGCCTCTGTCGCGCCGCGACACCATCGGATTTCAACTTCCGGATTTGGTTATCGGATTTGAGTAGCGGATTTTGGTTCCCGGATTTCACAATCGGATTTGGGGCTCGGATTTCATGCTTACGGATTACAAGTGTCGGATTTTGAGTGTTTAGGATTGTAACATTCGGGTTTCAACAAACCGACTCAACACTTCCGGATTTCATGAAGGTCGTGCCGCGACCTTCAGTGTAGCGCCGCGATGCGTCTTCAAACAGAATATCAACTTCTTTAAATTCGATTTCCAGCTAACTTAAATTATTTATAAACAATTCCAACAACATATTTCTTCAATCTAAGCTCATATATACTATATATCATGCATATATAACATCATAAACACCTTTTTTAACAAATCAAACAACAAAAATCATCAAAACCCATTTCATTCATTTTCTTCAAAACCCATCAATGGTGGAACTTTTATATAACCATATAAACATAATCAAAAGCATAACCAAATGATCAGTAACACGTAATGATCCTAACTAACCTTTATTTCAAATTATGAATCACAAAATCCCTTCTTTTGAAATTTTCAGTTTTTCTTCTTCTTTGTTCTTCTATGTTTCAGAGAAAACTCACACACACACACACACACTTTCTTTTCAAATGAAATAAACAGATGTCAACATGCAAATATATATTTATACCCATGTGTACCTTCCTAACCAATTTCATAAATATGAGGTGTCCAAATGCCTTTCACCATACATGCATACACATAACAATTTTCATACATACATGATATTATACATACATGCATACATACTAGACTTTCTTTCCTTTCATCAGTAAACCAACTTACAACCTTATATACTTAATAAACTAAACCAATCAATTTAATTACCCTCAATAATTACTTAACCAATTACTCAACATACAATCGAGGTATTTTCTACAATCCTCATACTAAACTCAATCTTATTTAATCATAAACACATACGATATCAATACTTGCTTAATCACGTTGCATAACTAAACACATTTCAACTTACAAGTAGCCCGCCTACTACTAGGCCGAGTTTTCGGATGTTACATATACACTACAAGTCAACTAATTTCGTTTATGTAAATGGGTATTGGGTCTATTGCAGACTGTTTCTTCAAGTCATTTTCTTCGGGTCTTAGTTTTAAATTGGTGATTAAGTCTAATGGAAATGGGTATTGGGTCTGTTGTTGCAGACTATTTTTCAAGTCTTTGTCTCACTGTAAGACATAGAAATCTTTAGATGCAAAACCCACAATGAAAAAAACAAACAGATGAAGCATCGACTGAAATCAATCTCGATTGTAAAACAAAAGGAAGAATTTTGTTTGGCAACACGGAAATCAATTGCGAAGTGAATCTCGACTGAAGTCAATTTTGTATTCTTACCGGAACTAGAGGAAACATAGAAATTGAGTTCGACTGTTGCACAGCTATTCAACTTGGCAACACAGAAATTGATGTCAACTATAAGAGATGAAACAACCGAATTGTGAAGTGAATATATGAGATTGACAGTAAGAGATGAAGGTTGGACTGGAGCAGTTTGATTATGCCATGGTTCTCCTAATAATATGAAAATGCAGTTTCAGATTTGTGAATGGGGAAGAAGGAGATCTCGATACTGGTTATGGGAGGGAATTTAAATGGGTATTTTTGTAATTTTAGTAAGAAATCAATCTAAGATAATGTTTATTTTTGTTTTTTAGATTTTAAATTGATAAATTGTTATTAAATTAAGTGTTTGGGTATATTTGTGAGTTTATAGGTTTTGTAAGGATATGTATGTAATTTCAAATTTTACAAGGATATATACGTAATTAGAAAAGTTTATAAGGATATAAACGAAATTCTCCCTTATTTTTTTTTATCAAAATGAACAGTTAAGGTTTAATAATTAAATCTTTTTATGTAAATTTAATGGCTAAGATTATCTAATAGATTTTATTAAGTTAATCTTTTATTTATATTAGAAAATAGATAATATGGTTATTCAAAGGTAGTACACATACATATTATTTAGTTTGATAATGTGATATATGAAGATAAAAAATAGAGCTTTTTTTAGCAAATTGTAGTTTCTGAAATAGTTAACTAAACTAAAATGGGTTGTTGTAACTTGTTTGAGGTGTAATTGCTTCCTAGAAAAAGATCAGAATTTGTAATAAAATATTTGTAAGAAGTGAGTAATTTTGAGATTACATATCTAATTTCATCTATTAATATAACCTTGGATTATTACTCTATTTTGATTGTTTTTAAGGTTGAAGGTCGCTTCTTTTGACATATTAACATGGCTACATTTTTTAACACTTGTTTGTCTACTATATTATCAATTGTAGTAATACGAAATTATTTTTAATATTGTAAAAAACTAATATTTAATTTACTTTAATATAATGTAAGAGATATGTTCAAAGCTATAAAAGTTGAAATATAATTCATCTAATTATATATGTATAGTTTGATTATAGATGCTAGATTTGAAATATAAATAAGAATTTTATTGAATTATAATTGATAATGTTTACCTTATATTTAAAAAAGAATCATTTTGAATGACTTAGAAAATTGATGTGTCACCTTTATAAACAAAGAAGTCAATCATAACACTTGACGACATCTCCAAAAATATGTTACTAAAATCAACAAATATCTTTAGTATGAATATAGATATATTATGTTCATAGATGCTATAACTTAAATAAACATGTATGTTTACATATGGTTGTGTGTATCATATGAAAGATCATACCTTTTGTTGTACTAAACTTTTAGAAGTTATATTAAAGTTTGCTTATACACAATAAAAAATTAAGATAAATTTGGTACATAAATATCTTAATAAAAAGATGATGTTTAAGTGTTTGTTACATACAATATATATCTTCAAGTAATATACATACAAAGTAAAACATGTATGAGAAAATATTAGGTGATACTAGCACCATGTAACTTAAATTTCTTATACTTACATAAATTATAGATCATAAATCATAAACTGATAAGTAAAATATGAAATTACATGACTAATTTACTCTCCAATGAAGTCAGGTTCCATAACATTAGTTCATATTTCTTCAATGAAGCAAGTTTCGACGTTGTTTGGATTTCTTTAATATTGATAATTGAAAGTGTAAATTGACTTAACTAAAAGTCAAGGTGGAGTTTTTTAGGGCGTTAATGTAACCTTCACTAAAGTCAAAGGGGCCTTTCTATAATTGTGTATATTTCTTTTGTATGTTAGCTACTAGACTAAATGCCCGTGTGATACACGTACGGGTTGGTTTAAACGATAATAAATATTAAACATTATGTAAAACGTATTAAGTAATAATAAAACGCGAATTAAATGAGAATTTAAAAAATGACGACGTAAGACATCAACACTCTAACCAGCCGTGGAAACATCGATGCGAATGGGAGGGCAGACTTGATGGCAGAATGTGGTATCATGATATGAAGAGGTGTGACTGTATTTCTTATATAAGTAATCAATCATTATTGTTACGATTAAGGGTAATAAAGTTAAACGTTATTGTTTATAATTAAAAAGGAATTTAAAATGATTATAAAGTATTTTAGAATGATGAAGCTAAGAACCTAGTTAATTATGATATTTTGAAATATTATAAAGGGTAAATATAATATTTGTAAATTAAAGTGGACAAATATGATTTTTTTATGATTTAATAAGTGCATATATGAAATTATCTCTAATAATTTTGACTCTAAAAAGTCAAAATTGATTTTTTGATTTTAAGTGAATAAATGGTTAAGATTAAATATTTTTTAAATGAATAATTCAGATCGTCTAATAAATTTTATCAAATTAGTCTTTTATTTATATTATTATTATTAAAAGATAAGTCTAATAAGCTCTTCTATTTGTGAGTAGAGTTCTTGAGAGTGGTTAGTCATTTTGGTTGTTCAAGATTGTAATCTCTTGACTTTTAACAATAATCAAGGCTTAAATATGGTTGAAGCATAAACTTCTTCTTCTTGTTCTTAATTGAGTTTTGGGGTGAAATTTGTCATTTTTGCATAACAAAAGAAAAAAAAAATACAGATAATGAATGGATATGAGTAATCTTCGGCAGGATCGGAAGTTCTTGCTATTGCATTTAATCCAATATATAGAGTAGCTAGGATAAAGATCAAATTTTACACGTATATATATATCTCGTAGATATATAGACTAGACATTTAAAGCTCCAAAAAGATATTTTAAGCATATAGGTGCCCGCATTAGAAAATAGAAAGTGATTTACCTGAAATCAATTCCTAGCCAGGTTAATTACACAATATGTTTGGAAAGGTTGCAAAAAGTCAAAAATCATCAACATATATATTTTCAAGTCTATATATATGTATGTATTTATATATATAGGCAACCAGTTTGTTTAGATATAGTAAGCTAGGTAACCACTGATAAACTAACATCGACCTCGATCATTGATATTACGATTTACGAGTAAATCAACTGGCAGTTGCTTCTCATGGTATGTACGTTACATGATCAAACTTTCATTTTTCCTTTCGATCAGGTCATGTTTAATTAGTTTCTAACTCAGAAGTTCACCAATTAGTCCCCAAGTACAGCTTTTTCTTAGGGTTTTTGATTTAACATATGTTGTAACTAAATTATCGCTTTCTGATCTAGAGCTCATACAATCTTCGAAAGGCGGTTTCAGACATCTCAAATGAAATAGACAAGTTCCGAAAGGACTTGGATGTCTTAACTAATACGGACGACTTCGATGAAGTTTTTCAAGCAAGCTGTGGATGTTGTGGCCAAAAGGAAGATTGCACCAAAGACTACATCACAAGTGTTAAGAAGAGTCATGCAGGATCATGGGTTTGTGGCCTCTGTTCAGAAGTCATCAAAGATTTTTTACTGAAGAACCCTGAAAAGAGTATGGAAGAAGCAGTCATTGCTCATAATGAAATTTGTCATAACTTCAACGTAACCACTAGAGTCAACCCAAAGCTCACACTAACATGGGCAATGAAGGACATAGTAAAGAGAAGCTTTGAAAGTAGAAAGTTAAGGAATAATTCCTACAATTTAGAGATTTATCGAAGCTCTAGTTGCATCCCAGAAATTAACTAAGTCGATCGATTACAACAACGTAAACTTCAAGAATTCATTCTCTAATTAGTTATATATATGTAATGAACAATATTATATATGATCGATCATATCTTAATTAATTGTATTGTAATTTATTCTTTTATTTGTGTAAGAATGTATTTAGACGTGCATTGTAAAAGTCATTAATATTGTGATGTATACATATATAAAATCATAATAAATTGTTAGTGTATTAAATTTAAGACTAGTTAAGTATTAAGACGTTAATTAGTTATTATATATGTTTCTTACGGTCATATTTTATTAATTTGTTTATTGTCACTTTGCTTAAATCGCTCAAATTAATAATCGAATCCGAAGACAAAGCTAGGCATTTTATCATAACTTCACTTTGAAAAAAACCCTTGATTCTATTCTAATTAAGTGCCAAGTACAACCTAAAATTTTGTTGGATATTACTTGATTAGCGGTACGATTTGGAATGAAAACTAGCTAACAAGTGTAAGGATCAAGAAACTATACACGTTTAGAAGATTACAAATAACTAGAACAATAAGCACACACCAAAAATTTACATGATTCCGCCGTCAAGAAAACGACCTACTACTGCAAGAAATTAGACCAATAGTTGCGACACATTAGAAGCAACAATGTCAATAGCAGCAACACCTGGTTGGATGTCTTGGGTGTCACAGCTAATTAAAGGCAACACTAAAGCGTACAAAAATAAAGTCGTTAGTAACGACTTTTCCAGTTTGCAAAAACCCTATTTTCATGTAGTGCACGTCCATGCACAGGAACCCTATTTTCGTCGCTCATCCTCGCATAGTTGCACAGCAGAGTCCCGGTCGACACTCAACAATCGTGGAAACATGGAATTAGGGTGAAAAATGAAAGTGTGGATTGGGGAATCGTGAAAAATGAAAATGAATTTGGGCTGGGCCAAGCCGTAAATGATAAAGCAGTAACTCAGTAATGAGTATTCAAAATTAAAACCAAGTATAAAATTAGTATGTTAATATATATTATATTATAAATAAATAATTAAATAATATTAGTAATATGATGTATATTAAAAATATTAAATTATTCGGTTTATTTGGTTCGGAAAATTTCAAAACCGTAACAGAATCAAAGGTATGGTAATCGCTTTCAGTTGTTAAACTGAACTGAAAACAGAATTTAAAAACGGTTTAAGTTTTTCCGGTTACAAAACAATTCGGTTTTCGGTTTAGACGGTTCATATCCGGATTTTGAACGGAGTTCATAGGCTGCTATATTGAGAGATGAATATAGCCGAATCTTGTTTAATTGGGTCCAAAAAGATATTAAGGCTTAGTTTTCTATCAATAAAGTGGATCCGAAGATATATTTGAGCTCAGTTTGTTAATAAAAAAACGACTTTCAAGGTTTTTTTTTTTTTTTTGGGAAAGGCAGTAGATTTTTATAATCATTAATCCAAACTGATGTAACAAATCATGATGCAGGGAGAGTCCTTTATATACCTCTAAGAGAAAATCAAACTGAGAAGACATACTCAGCTTCAAAATGGGGCTAACTTCTAATCCATTATGAGTTATAAGGCCTACTATATATGAAAACTAAGAAATTAAACACTGTGTAGATGATGCTTTAAGATATATGAAGAAGACAATTCTAATTTCCATAGGTTTGCCATACTTTTAGATGACAAGAAAATAACTAATAATGTCATTTTAGCAAACTCTACTACTATTTTGCAATAAATCCTGATACAATCTCAAAAGTCGGTGCTTGTGATTAAGTTCTTTGCTGATTGTTGACGAAAAGAAGTTTGTGACGTGTTTAAGCTTGTGGGTCTGGCATATTGGCATGATTAGGTCAAACTAATTTTGCCTATAAATAGATTTATTCGTATAACTAAAATCATAAGCGAATAGCAGGAAGCCTGTGTAATTCTACAATAATAAACTATCTCTAGTTCGCCCTCGAATATAACACGATTACTCTATTCATATCGTGTGAACCACATAAATCTTGTATGTATTATATATTGTTTTGGTTCATCCCATGGTTGGATACTTTCTGCACTTTATGATGAGTTGATGGTGTGAACTACATGACTTGTTTACTAAGGATCCGAGTAGGCTTAGTCAGCCTCTTGATATAAACAAGCAATTAATAGCCCTCGCATTTGTGAGGAAAAGAAATAAAAATTAAGAAAATTATTATCCTAAGTAAAATATTGTTTATATAATTACCAAAATGCCTAATCGATATTGTTTCTACATGACACCTGCATCTAATTATCAAAAGAAAAATGATATATCCTCCTACTTTTTCCTTCTATTTCGTTCTCCTACTCACCATAAAATGACATGTGAAGTCCACTAATTCTCTTCCCTCACCTCATCTATTGATTTTGACACTTGTGTTGATCTTGTGAGTTGAATGATAAGTTGGAGGATGAAGTAGGGGGATATATCATCTCTCTTACCAAAATGCCTAATGCATCCCACCCTTGGTAAAATATCATGAGATAATGAAATTCTCATGATATTACATCAAATTACTAAAATGCCCTCCAAATTATCATGAAAAATTGCAATCTTACTTCCCCAATTGATATATAGGATAATGATATTCGATGCATGGCTCCGGGCATTTAGAATGTTTTCTAGATTCGAGTATATGAAATCAAACCCAAATACATGATTAACCTTCTTCCTTTTTGTTCCACAACGAGTTGATTTATTGCATCAGAGTTATTTATTTTTTATAATATTTTAAAATATTATATTTAACAAAATTCTTAACTTTATAAACAATAAAGACTTGGCCTAATTGTTGTAGTTGTAACAATAATGATTGATGATTTGTACAAGAAACACAATTATATATGCTTCTTCGTATCATGATATATACCAGGTTTATGCTGTCGTATTTGCCATCAACCTCGCGTCGAAGCTTCCACCTGATGTCTGGTGTTGACGCCACATGTCGTCAATTTTATAAATTAACTCGTGTACTACACTGCCATCTAATCTAGTAATGTCATATTACGATAAAATTTATGTTAAAATATAGATAAAATGAGATGATCACAAATATATATTAATTTTTATAGTATACTATATGTTTAAAACAAGGTTTTCTTAAACCCTCGCGTTGCAGCGGGAAAATTCTTTTTATGATAAAAAATTGACAAAAATAAAATTTAGCATCGAATTCCTTTTGATTAGAAAAATTCGTATGAATTTATGTCATCTAGCTATACTTAATTAATTGTAAATATATGCGTGATTGAGAATAACTCGTAAACATGACTAATTTTCTAGTTATGAAAATTTTTGGGTTACAGTTAGAAGAAACTTCTCTTATTATTTTATTCGAATCATAATTTCAAATTATATACTTAATCAGAACAAACACTTAAGGATCTTTGACAGTTTGATCTAGTAGTACTAAGATGATTTTAAAATGTATCCCTTCCTCTTTGAGGTTCAGGATTCAAGTCCTGCTGTAAACATATGTATAAATTAGAATAGATCTGTGTTTATCGTTTAAGAAAAAGTTAATTACAACAAAAAAGTAAGTGTTATCTAGAAAAAAAGTATGTATATCATATAACTATTATAAATTTATCATTCCAAAGAAGATTTTAAGAAATTAATTTTTAAAAGCAAATATATTTTATAAAGTATTTTTATTTTATCTATATATAAATAAACAAAAAAATTCTCATTTTATAGTCATTTTACAAATTATTGTATAATTAAAGGTTGGTTTAAAAGAATATACATTATTTGAAGTCTTTTGTGAAAAATTAAGAATAAAAGAAAAGTAACTAAAAAGGGGGCTTTGCGTGAGTCGAACCAAGGAACAAATGATGTCTAAAGGCTCTAACAACTCCAGCACTCCATAAGTTTATTATATAAGTGCCGTTTTTAATATTTAATTATTTAGTGATTTTTTTTCCTAGAAATTGTATGGTATTGTACGTAATTATAGGAAGAAAACACAAAACACATAAATCCTTTAAAAATAATAATAATAGTAATAAAATTTAAAAAGCGAAACCTTCGCGGCTTCGCATAGGCATTTCATGAAATAAAAGAAGAAAAAACTCAGAAAATTAAAGAAGGTACAGAAAACATTTGTCATATAGGCTTTCATGAAAGAAAAAAAAAAGTAAGCAAAACTTGAAAAAAATGGTTCGAACTCCGTCAATTCAATTTTGATCTACTTATCGAAGCTATAAATATATAACAATTAATATCATACCCTTTCTACTTGTGACATCAAACTTATATGCCAGCAGCCTTATAAAATTAATTAATGCCATGAACCAGATAATCTAAATCACACGAATTTTAATATTAACCAAATATTTATCCTTTTATCCATATAAATACTGAGAATTAAAGACAAGAAATATTAATTGTGCGTATTATATATTCTATGTTTATTAATATATTGCTAGCAAATATTCAAACGAAAACTGTTTTTCGTACGAGAACTGTTTGTAACATGATTAATAACTTAAAATATGAGTATGTTGGTCATATATATTTACCTAACCTTAAAATATGGGTAATACCCATCATTCATGGGTGCAATAATAAGTCATTACCATTAATAGTCATCGATTTATAATTTTAATCAAGAAAAGTTCACAGTTTTCACACAAAAATCTGTTCTCATTTAAACTCGATCTTCCTAACTCATAAAAGTATATTGGCATCAACTTTATATACATGCATGATTGACTCAATGCCAAGATTTAAATGCATTATGTTTCTCCAAAAGATATTCATTTACATATAAAAACACTGAAGGTTACATGTCACATATACATGCATCTCGGATTAATATCTCCCATGCCCTGTAAGGCTATGGATCTTTAGCCAAAGAAGAGAATTTATTTTTTTCAAGCTGCATCTAAACAAAGAAACTTACAATATGTACACTAATTAACAGAGATTAGTTTTCTAGTTATCGCTTGTCGTAAGGTTAATTAAGACCGGGCACTTGTGGGAATGCTATTAGGAACGCGCCACTTGCTCTATTACCGACCTTTCGATCATTTTATTTCCCTTGTAATTGAAGGTATGCAACTTGAACTCCTAGTAAGTCCTCCCTTAATGTTGACATTACCATAACCTCTTTTGTGATCTCTTGGGCTAAGAGATTTTGCCCTGCTTCCATCTAATCTTGTATTCTTCTTAAGCATCTCTTTCATAGCTGCAGCTTGGAACAACACTGGATTAGTCCTATCAAACCTATTAAACCTCACACAAACTCTAGTGTGTTCACTCAATGCCTCCTCTATCTTCCCTCCACATTTCTCCATTTCTTCCTTAACAGCCTCTGAACATAACCCACAAATCAATTTCCCCAAGAACTTGTCGCGCACACGGGCAATATACTCGGGGGTACACTCCTCACACATCCCACAACACTCACACTTTGCTTCTTCAACTTCTGAAATAGGGGGAAGCTGCTTCAACTGATCAGCAACAGCATCTACTTCTTTGCTGAGCTCAAAGGAGATATCAGATATCGTTCTCTGTAAGGTGTCCATTGATAATCTTGAGGGCTTTTGGAGATTGGATGTAGTATTTTTAGCATTGAAGGAAGCCAACAGGGTATCTCTATCTGGAGACATAATTAACAAGATTCTGTTGATGAATACTTGTTAAGTTGTATGGAAAGCAAGAGGATATATATGTGAATATGTTTGATGGTTTTAGAAGTTTGTGAGTTGTGTCATCTACTATATAGTGTGTGATTTCATCTACTGGTTTCTAGTTCTTGTTATATGTATGTGGATGACTTATGTTCATTCACTCAAACTAAAAGGATGTGGATAAAAAAGTACCTTCACTTTTAGGTTTCTAGTGTGAGCCAACAGTTTTAACATGATGACCCTTTCTTGAGGGAACAATGCTTCTATGTAGGTAGCCAAGTTGTCTAAAGTATCATGCACAATTGTACATAAGTGATTAATTTAACTGTAACTGACAACAATAAACCATTCAAAACTAAATAAATATAAAATAAAAAACACGCACCCTTATATAATAAATGATTATTAACTGTGCATTGAACCAACATGATTAGCAAAGAAGTTATCAATGTATTTAGACGATTAACACACCAATGTATACCATCATTGACTCATTGTGCACTGAACCTTATAGTTCCTTATTTATGTGCATTAATTGTTCTTTATTGCTTCTGATGCACATCAGCTCGATCAGTAGATTATGCTTTTAATATATACTTTTTGTTCTTTGTATAACATAACTTACACACTCGTTAATCTGCTGCTCCTAAAAATCTACATCTTGTGCATAATGAGACTTGAATCCAATACTTTAGAAAACAACTTAAACACCAGCAGATAACTAGCTAGCGCTGGTTCGTGTTCTCAAATACTGTTCGCTTTTCTTATATATTAATGGATTGATTTGTTTTATAAAGCTTAATTTTTCGTGGAGATCGATCCAACACGAGTGTAAAGGCCAGGTTTGATACCACGTAAATGTAAATCGTCGATAGGTTTTCTTCGGTCGGTAGTATATAATTTAATCACAGTTAGGTAATTATAATCGTGATTAATCTATGGTTTATAATTAGTATGTGGTTAGGAATATATATGGCGGTTTATAATATGTTCACGAGAAGGTTAGTTGTAGCCATATATACAGTAGTACTAGTGTAACGTCAATTAAGTGGCTGATGAATAAGGCATTCTTTTTCTGGTTGACGGGACAGATTACCATTAAGGAAAATGACCACTTCACATGACTTCAATCCCTAAAGAACCATATACCACGTAAAAATAAGAAAAAGGGAGAGATCACATGTTTAACTATGGTGGGAAAGGAGAAAGATGTAGATTTTTTCTTAATGAGGTTTCCCTCCATGAAGAAATTGGAGATTTTTATTTTTTATAAGTCAAGATCGACATTTTATGTAAAGTTTTATATCTGTATAGATCTTATCAATGATCGTTGTTTTAGCTAAATGAAATTTTAAGATCTTAACAACTATCATTTTAGAGGCCACAGGTCGCCACTATTGCTTCGTCGATATTGTATATATGTTGCTACTATTAGTGTCGCTGCTATTGCATGTCTCCCATATTACTTTCTGTCGCTGCTACTTATCTTCACCATATTACATTTAAAAATATATATATATATATATATATATACCATTTAAATGCAGATAAATCATTTTTATAATATGCAAAATAATTTTGCTACATCCAGTAATTGTACATAATCTGCATATATTATATAAAAACCCACCAATTAATACAAAATATAAAAGATAATATACTTGCTTTAATTGTGTGTTACATAAAACAAAGTCTAATACCAAATATAGACTACGCTTCATCATCATTATCGTCGTCCTCGTTCCCCATGTTAACGGCGGCTAAAGGCGGTTGAAGATGATAGAGGAGAAAATCGGTTGGAGGGAGAGTGGGTGATCAATCGACTACTCAAATGAGCATAAGAAGAAGTCGGTCTATTTTTTTAGGTTAAAAAGAATTAGAGACGACTATCTTTGGGGTGAAAAGAGTAACAAGGGTGACATTGAATTAAATGGGGAAAGTTTACTAGATATTTTTTTGGGAACATTACCTTTAGAGACAACATATAGATATAGGAGTGACACTTAGTGCATAGCTCAGCTACATATCGCCCTTATTGTTATTGTGCGATGCCCCTAAAAATATCGCTATTAATGGTCATATTTATTGTAGTGAATATGAACGATTGCAACCCATTTTCTTAACTTTGGATTTTTATTAAAACACGTAAAATAAAATTTGTAAAAATATTAATTAAAAAATATTAAACTAAAATTTAAAATACAACTCACTAATTAAAAGTTAAATTAGATATAAAACAATGCATCACTAAAAGTTTCACATAATTATAACAAAACACTAAATTAATTTTCCAACTCTTGCATAAAATAAAGTGGCAAACTATGCATTTACCGAAATCGATTAGTGGAAAAGAGGAAATCTCCGTTTCTATATACTCTGACATTGGTCCCTCATAGTCAAGATATTTTTTTAAATTCGCTTCATTTACGTTTATTTTAAATTAGCCCTTTCTAATCCCTTTAAATGTAAAAAATGATCGATAACCCATTTATTTTTTTACTCGCTTAGGCTATGTGCATTCATCTCATATTTTCTCATTGCTATATCAGCGTCATATTATTTTTTCCTTTCACTCCTATCACTCTAATCCTCATATCCATCCCTTTTCAACCAAACAACCACCCAAAAAAAGAAAAAGAAAAAAAATATATATATATATACATATATATATATATATCAATAGTCCAATGGGGAGGAAGGAAAAAAAGAGAAAAAAATCTTAGCGTAAATGGAAACCAGTTGGACCCCTCACTCTCATTTTAAAGGGGTGGGGGTGATTATTAGACCCAAGTTGTGTCTATTTGATCATTTTAGTTAAACTTTGCTTGTAATTCTATTTCCTAAAAGTATATGATAGATTTAGTAAATACACTTTGGGTATATAAACAATATAACTCTAGCTACTCTAATTTCTTTAAGCATTTCAATATTTAAAAACTGTGTGTTCTTAGTTCTCTCTCAAGTGTTCATACTAAGACTATACAATATCATTGTGGATTTGCTTCAATTACTATTGATACTTGATACAATCTAGAACCTACAATTGGTATTGGAGCCCAGAGTAAATCAAAAGGTTAATTTCTAAATGAAAAAAAAAGATCGAGTTATTTTTTTTTCTCCATTGCCGTCGGCATCTAGCCTGCTTCAATTGATTCTCCTGCTTGGTTGCTTGCTTAAATTAATTCTTCTAGTTGCTAGCCTCCTTAATTACTCTTTTGTCCGTATACCTACGAAGAACACTAATTGTTATTGGAAACGGGTTATTTGTATTTCTACGTCACAATCGTATTTGACAAGTCAATCGTAATTATTTTTGTGGGATTCTTTCTTAATCGTAATTCACTTGTCTCAATCGTAGTTGGGTAATTGTAATTAGTAATCATATTTGCTTAAAATCGTAATTGGTTTAGAAATAAGAGTTGGTCATTGAATCGTATTTAGGTAATCGTACGTAGTTGGTGAATTGTAATCCCATAATTGTAATTCATTAGTTGTTTGATACAATTATAATTCATTACGCTTATGCAACTTAATTCATTGCAATCGTAATTCTTGCAATTCCTAATTGCATTTCCAATCGTAATTCCTTATCACAATCCACCAATCACAATTCCGAATCGTAATTCACCAATCGCAATTCCGAATCGTAATTTACCAATCGCAATTCCGAATCATAATTCTCCAATAGCAATTTCCAATCGTAATTCCACAATCGCAATTCACAATCACCCCCAGTCGCAATTCCCATCAATTGCATTTTATTCAATCACAATTCATCAACTTCATCATTCCATTCAAAGATCCATTATCAATCATGTTTAGTGTCAACATATCAAACATGTTTCATGCCAAAGAAGAAGAAATTATCAAATATACATAAGGAGAAAGAAAACCTTATTCTTTGGTCAGATTGTGCCAACAAACAGAAAAGAAGAGCACATGATTTAGAACAAGAAAATGCAAAATTTACTCTACAACTTTCTAAATTAACTGAGAAACTTCACATGTTAGAAAAGAAATATCACGAGTTTAAAATTGAAGAATGTATCAAGATAAGAATTCTTGAACAACGGTTGTTGGATATTCAGAGCAAGTCACATTCACAAAGCATGAATTTTGAGACGGAAAGAAATCAGTTTGTGCTTAAAATTCAGAAATTGAAACAAGACTTACAAAATTGTGTAGAAAAAAAGGTCACAACATCTCCTTATTCTGAAAAAGTTCAAAAGTGTAAGTCTTCAATTCCAAAGGAAAAGAAATCAAGCTGGTTTCTGTAACAGTCCATACATGTGAATCATCAAAAAGTTATGTGCATCCGAAAACCAAATACTCTAAGGATGATTATTCAAGACTAAATTCTTACGCAGAGAAAATTATAAACAAGATCAAGATTCGGAGAAAGCTTTGGAATGAAGGTAAATATACTTTTGAAGGAATGAAACAACAAACTCTTCTTCAAAACAATTGTGGTTATGTTTCTCGTGCTACTCCTCATCGTATTGCTCGTTCGTCCATTTGTGTGTGTTAGTCAAACAAGACCATTCTCGAATACTAACACAAATGTACATATTATCACCTTACCTGAGGTGGTTCGCTCCGTCAAGCATTTCTTAAGACTTTCTAAATAGAAGATTTACATAAAACTACATCACTTTTCACCGATTGTCTACCATAAAAGATATATGTTCGAAAGATTGAGGGGGAGCAAGGTAATTAGAAAGTTTAAAGTCATTGTTGATGATCAAGAGCTACATTCGAGGGGGGATATATTTTTTGTTTGATGAAGAATAACAAGGATGCTGAAACTGAAGATTCTCTCAACATTCATTTTGTGTTTGTGCTCAATATCAGATATTTCAACGAAGAAGACAATCTTCGTTTATTATGCTTATTTGTACAATGAACACAAAAGGGAAGAATGTTAGACCCAAGTTGTGTCCATTTGATCGTTTTAGTTAAACTTTTCTTCTAATTGTAGTAAATGCCATTTGGGTATATAAACAATGTAACTCTGCCCTAATTCCTTTAAGCATTTCAATATTTAAAAATTGTGTGAGTTCTTAGTTCTCTCTCAAGTGTTCATACTAATTAGATTATACAATATCATTATGGATTTGCTTCAATTACTGTTGATACTTGATACAGTGATGGTGAGCTTCACGCTCCAACTAGCTACCCCACTAGCTGGTTGGTCGCAGTAGTTCTTATAATCACTCACTATAACACCAATCATCTTTATGTTATACTGTTATGTATGTTCCTTATCATTATTTTTATTTGTATGTTGTCGGACATAATCTTTAAACATTCTTAATGTATGTTTTCATATGATGCTTTCTTTTAAAATCATTGATCTCTTATCCTTGAAAACAGTTTTTCATATCTAGTTACAAGAAATTAAACTCACAATAATCGGGATTACTTAGATATCATGTTTTATTAATAGTAATGGGCTTCCCTCAACTAAAAATTCTGGTTCCACCCCAAATACTCATCATTCCCATGACTAGCCCAACCATGAGTCACGACGATGCCACAACGAGAAGCTAGGTTGCCTTCGTCGTCGTATATGGATGACGAGTCGTATAGTGGCTCCACCGTGTATCTTGGCATCGTTTTTAATTACCTGAAAATATCGAATCGAGGGCAATGGATGAACCTGCTATATATCTTCACCATGAATATCCGGAAGTGCATAAAACTAAAAGTGTTGGAAAAATTGTTGAGACAGGAATTAGAATAACAATAAATACTTGGATAATTTCGTGGATCTTGTTTAATACACTTTTTGAAATCTGTAATTCAACCATATGTCTGGGGTATCACGAATTCATATAAAGGATAATCCAAGAAACTCGATTTCAATCACAAGCTTAATCCAAATCCAAACACATAATATCTTTGCTTTGATTTTCGTTCTTAAGAGACTATTTCAACAAAATATCGATTAGTGAAATTGTTTTTTCTTCCTTTCTTTTCCTATATCTTTTGCACCACCAAAATCACCTATTTATAGGCGATCAAAACGGCGGTTGGCAGCTGTTGGCCGGCGGCTTTTGGCAGGGTTATCGATATATATATATATATATATATATGTATATATATCAAGATATATATATACATATAAATAATTTTTGGTGGCGGTTATCGATATATTTTTTGGCGGCGGTTATCAATGCCCCTTTACCCCACCAGAGGTGACGCCCCCGGACCCCCATATTTTCGATACCAACTTAGATTATCTGAGTGTGCACTCCGCACCTTCAAATCCGAAGTATAACTAAGTCTATAATCGGCTAGTCTCGTGTTAATCCTGATTAAACTAAAAGGCTTTAATGACACTAAAATCACCAATAAAAAGCAGATAACAATCTAAACAAGAAATTAAGTGATCTACTCTTAAATGTTAACTGATTATTGACTACTTTATCCTAGGATTGACATTAATTGACTTCAAGGTTTAAACAACGTTTTTGAAGGGAGAGCAGTTCTAAAAAGAGAAGAAGATGAACAGTTCTGAAACTGTGTGGTTAATTAAATTACATAGTAGAAAATTAGATATGTGTTTTACGTTTATTTGCCTATCCGACCTCCCTCTCTCATCAGTCCATCCATCACGGCTATAATCCCTCCCTTCGCAAAAAAGAAAAGATTAATTGATTAATTATATTTCGGTTAATAATCGTTAAAATAAAAGTTTACTCTACAGTTTGGTTTAAACTTTAAATTTTTTTACGGATATCTTAACTCTTAATTATCAAAGATTAAACTATTTCAAGAACGTAAGGATCTAAACAAAAATAAAATATTAACTTTGAAATTTAAACCATTATTTTTATCAAGTAATCTAAATAAAATAAAAAATGTTCACCAAGTCAAAACTTAAGTCAAATATTGATGACTTTATGTTTATAAATTACATCATTTTAACTAGTAATATATTCTTTAATTTGACACCTATATTGTTATACTTTTTCTTAAATCTAATTTGTTTTTTAATAAAAGGTTGTGCAAACTTATGTTAACATAAATCGCACATTTGTTACCCAGTATCACCACCGTGAATTTGTGTACAATGATCGTTATATATTTTTTCTTAGGTTTTTTTACTGCAATGATGCTCGTATGCAACCAAAAGGTGGTCTTGAAAGGCAGCGATGGCCTTTTGTTTTCATGATAGATGTTGTGCCCATATTCTATAAGAGTATTGATCTGGTTTGTCATTTGTCATTACTTCCAGTACGTAATATATATGAACTATGGACCTTTGGTTGTTGATTTTTTATAGATCATGGTTTTTGTTTATAATCTTGGGTCAGTTTTGTAATTGGTCATCACTTCCACCTAAAGTATTGGATTATTTGTAGTTGATTTTGCATGAATCGTAATTTTATTTCATGTCAGGGATGATCATGTTTCTTTTGTATGATTTCACTTGTCAAAGTGATACAATTTCTATAAAAAGTTATCCTTATTAGGTTATTGAGAACATTTGAATAGTTGCATATGAAAATTTTAAACCAAAAACCCAAATGGATCAAAATTTGTTTGTCTAACTAAATCCAAACTAGTAACCGAAAACAAAATATTGATTAACCCGAACTCATTTCAGTCAGGTTGTTTGGATATATATATTTTTACTCGATCTAACAAAAGGTGATGAGGTGTTGATTTTGTAGAAAGTAGAAAAATGGGTCTCCCGAAACATGACTCGACCCTAACACGAAATAGAGTGACATAAATCAAAGTTATAAAATTAAAATAGGTCAAAATGGTTTGACGCGGAAATACACTGACAAGAAAAACCAGACCCAAATTATTAGCCCGGGGAGATCCTATCACTAATACAAATCTCCTACGAACTTTTTAAATATCTATAAAAGGTTTGCCGATAGATTTCTAACCAATCTATTTGTGGGAGAAGTTTCAAATCCTTTGGATTTTTTTCCCCGAGGAGGTTGTATCCGATTAATGAAATCCATCATAAATCGGTCGAGAAAGGCTATTTTGAATAAATTTTTCGTCCCTAGTATTATATGAAAAGATGTAAGTTGGAAATGTTAGACCTATATATATGAGGTATAGTCCAGCAACACACATTATCGCATTAGTTATGGTTAAATCTAACTTTTAGTATATATCAGATTAAATATTGTTACTTGCTAAAAAAGTTTAAATTAATTCATATTCGGAAACTTAACACTATAGCTTGGTACAATCGTACTAGTTCGGTTTGAAAATATACAAACATCTTGAAATATACCTTAACAGAAAATATACTTCGTAATGTGTTTAATAAAGGTTATAATCAGTTACTCAACTAATTATAGTAAATTGGTTTTGAGTTTAAATCTCAAGAACTTAGTCAGGTCCACCAGTGGTTGCTCAAACGCCCACACACACTCCACACAACCCATAAGTATTCACGTGTTAGGCACAAAGAACCCTACACGTGAGGTGTGATAAGACGAGTGTGACTATATAATGTGGTTAATAAGGGTCCTAGATTACTTCACTCATAGTTAATTCGTTTTGAGTTGGAACCTCACAAGCTTACATATATTATTAATGATTGAACGATTAAATTTTAGAGGAGATCGATAGAATAAGCTTGTTATAGATCCCGTAATGCCCCATATATCACAAGCACGTGGTTACCATGATGTTTACTTGGCCACGTTCGTTAACCTTTCGTCATCCGGATGCTCGTGGTTACCATAACATATGTAAACAAACCGAACGTTAGACGAATCGTTCGGTATGAAGTTTGTTTATGTCCATGTATTCAATAAAATAAATGAACGTGAACAAAAAAAATTCTTTAGCTAAACAAACATGAACAATGGTAGTTCGTTCATTTATGTTCGCTTATATGTGTGTATAGTGTTTGTGTTTAATAATGTTGATTTTCATTATAGTGTATGTATGCGTGTGTATATCTGTGTGTGTTCCTTCATTACGTTCTTTATCATTTAAATTAGGTCATAAATGCACATTAACTAACCACTCATTTAAACAATTGAACACAAAAGCTCATACGTTTATATTCGTGTTCATCTATTTGTTCGGTTAGAGTTAATTAAACGAACACGAACACGAGCACAGAAATCGTTTATAAAAATAATACGTTTGTGTTCGTTTATTTGTTCTGCTAAAACTAAACAAACGAGTTAAATGGATGAATTATTCGTGTTTGTTCGGTTCGTTTATAACCCTACATATGTAATAAGCATAATTTTGTTTTCTTTTTTTTTTCTCTTTAATTTACTGTAAAGTGTTATAATTAAATAGGTTATTAATGATAACAATTGTTACCGATACTCTTACAACAAAATGCATTCGGTAACCACTTTGAAAACAAGCATAACAGATTTGACACAATAATATGAAAATGCCAACATTACATCTTTCTAACAGCAAGAAGTTTAGAAAGATATAGGATTATTTAACATCATAAACATAAAGTCTACTTCAATTAATTAGTTGCAGCTTGGAGCTCCTTAATTCGCAAATGATTAGAAATCCTGCAACCCCAACCAGCTAGCTAGCTCATGTCAGACCGTCTCTAGCTCATCACGTGATCGAGAGGTAATTAATCGAGCTCACTAAACGGCCGTCTCAGTCGGTGGTTCAACCAACTGATCCAACGGCGCCTCGAGAAGAATCTTTTCACATGAATCGGGTTCCTCTTTAGGAGTGACCATGAGTTCTTTTCCCATTCCCTCCGCTACAATTTTTAGATTTGATGCCACAAACCCTCTTAAATCCTCCACTCTCATTCCCTCAATCGGGTCAGACGTAAACGACCAATCAATCCTGCAACCGCCATTGGTATCGATTATTTTCACTTCAGCGACATAAGACCTAAACCCGAGGTTGTTTTCTGTGACCTCGTAGCTCAGAGTATGTTCGACCGGATCCATGGACAGCAGTTTCTCGTTACACCACTTTATTGGCATGTTCTTCTCAGCGTTGTTAGACAAAGCTGATGATGTTTGTTCGGTGAAGACACAGTATCTTACGAGACCGGGTTTGCCATAAACTCCTTCACCATCGCGGCATTTTTCGCTGTCGAGGGCTGGAACCCATTTGTGAATGCTGCAGAAGTCTTCAAAGAGTGGCCATAATTGTTTTGCTGTGATGTTTCTCAATTCTTCACTGGCGTTGCCTACCCATTTTGAATCTTTGTTTTCTCCTGCCATGAGAAATAAAATTTGATCAAACTTTAATCACAAACTTGTGGTCTTCAATTCATTGTTGGGTGAATGTTCTTCCTTATAATGTCACAAAAATACAAATTTTTGCACCTTTAGTTTTCTTATAACTTTTAACCTAATAAAGTTTGTTTTAAAGATTATAATATAAATTATAGGTTGATAAATGATCGATATTGAATTTTTAATATAGTCTATAATTAATTCATAGTTCTAAGGGACTAATTTTAACCTTTGGATTAATGTTATCAATGTTCCAGATTAAATTTTAAAAATTTGGACCGAGTGATATTTTTGTACTTCACATATGATGTTTTTACAAATCATATGTAATTGTATATTAAATTATTTGTGATTGAATATTAAAATTTCAAGACTACTTTTTTAAATGGACTCTATTGAACAAAACTATATACTCTTATTGATATACAATTAAGTTTCACGTACGTATTTGAAATCTATTTGAATAAATAAATATATATGGCCGCTTAAAATAAACAAATAAATATGGTGTAGAAAAATCTTAATCACGCATATAAATTGTAACTTAACATCTTTAAATTTTAAGTGAAAGAATACATTTTGTTATTTTGTTTTAATTTTTAGTTCAATTTGAGACATAATAATTAGATTGAATTGGTAAACCTGATAAAAAATACATTCTGTTATTTTTTTTTTTAGTTCAATTTAAATTTAAAATCTTTAAATTTTTGTCCTATTTTGACTTTCAAGTGAAAGAATCATAATTTTCTTTGTATGGTACGCGTATTTATATATAAAATATGTAAACAAGCGACAATTAGTTGTTTGGAATATTGTTGTTTGGTTCCACTTGTATATAAAGAATTAACTTATTATTTTAAAAATGCTTTACAAATATTGAGAAAACTAAATTTGATAAATTAGTTGTTTAAATATATTAGTTACTTTTAGTAAGAACAAAAAAAACCTTACTATATAACATAATTCATTAACAATTTTTTAATATAAATAAAAAACTAATTTGATAAAATTTATTAAACGATCTGAACCGTTCAATTAAAAAATATTTAATCTTGACCGCTAATTAAAAAAATCAATTTTCACTTTTTAGAGTCAAAATTCTTAGAAATAATTTCATATATACCCTTATTAAATCATATAAAATCGTATTTGTCCACCTTAATTTACAGATATCATATTTACCCTTTATAATATTTCAAAATATCATAATTAACCAAATTCTTAGTTTTATCATTCTAAAATATTTTATAATCATTTTAAAAAAAATTATTTATAACCAATAACGTTTAATTTTATTACCCTTAATTGTAACAATAATGATTGATGACTTATATAAGATATACAATCATGAATTTTCTTATCATGATACCACGTTTCTGCCGTCAAGTCTGCCCTCCCACTCGTGTCAATATTTTCAACGCTAGTTAGAGTGTTGACGCCGTACGTCGTCATTTTTTAAATTCTCATTTAATTTGTGTTTTATTATTATTTAATATGTTTATACTAAAATCTAATATTTATTATCGTTTAAACCAACTCGTGTATCACACAGATATTTAGTCTAGTTAACTAGATAAATAACTAATTAAGTCCAAGTTTACATTCTAGTAAATCTAATATACGATTTTCCTTTTGTGGAAAAGAATAAATCTTTCTTTTTTAATAAATAAGTAAATTTTCGCCATTTGTCTTAGATGCATCCACGTGTCTTTTTTCCTACTGTTATATGTATCCACGTGTCCCTTTTTCCTCTCGTACTTATGCAATTTTAAATTATAATTTTAATAAACCCACGGAAATTAGGGCACAGTCGTTTGCTACTTTGCTGACTTCGGCTTCAATTTCTCCGTCATCTTCTCTGATTCCACATCTAGCACCATTAAAGCTCTGCCATATATCTCTGCCTAACATCTTTCTTTACGTTTTTCTTTCTATTCTCCTAATCTCAACGCACACAGCAACTCATGGTTCTATCGACACTATGTATTCCTTTGGGTTTTCTTTGATTTATCTGTAAATCAAGTATATATTCATCTCCTTATAGCATTGTTTTTGCGTTATTCATTAACCAACAACTTAAACATTCAACAAATTTTGCTCTATTAGGTTTTGAGAGTGTTATTTTGACAATTGTTTCAGCAGTTATGGGTTGAAAATGAACCCAACCTTGTCGATCTTGAGCAAAAATTTTATTATGCCAATGTGTAGCTTCCTCATGTCACATGGAAACATTAAATTGCAATTGGATTGTTGCTAAAAGATTTATACTAACATATGGTTGATTGGTTCTTGTTTAGATATGTGAGCTAGTGATAGAAAAGTTTGGCCAAACAAAGTTTTGGTACAATGGTGAAAGCTAGGCAAATGGGAGGTAATAAAACTGGATACAAGTAGAATTTTACTACATCGAATTTAACTACAAAGGTATGTTTGTATGTTTAACTTCTCTTTCATGTTCCTTTTTTATTTTAGAGGTAGCAAATTAGTTTGACCAAGCACATTGAGCAAGAGTTCTAATGGAGGTGGATTGGGTGAAGTAAATTATATTGGCAAAAATTTTGTATTTTTCCTTGATAATAAGTGTGTAGAATATGTGGAAAAACTTTTAACTACATAGAAGATGATGATTGTCCACACTCCTTTATCAATATTAATACACTTATAACCGTGGAGAATTACAATCAAGTGTTAAAAAATTGAGTGTTAGTAATTTATACCAAATCTTTACATTTGAAAATGTGAAAATTGGAGTCAAAAACACATTTATTAGTGCGGATAAATTATCTAAATTTTCACACTTTTAAGCGTGGAAAATTTGAAAATAATTCTAGAGTTACAAAAGTCCACGCTTTTAAGTGTGAGCTTTTATAATCATCTATTTATTACTAAATTCACACATTTAAAAGTGTAGAATTTTAAAAGCAAAAGTATACGTCTAAAAATATTAAGTTTTTTCTTTTTCTAACAATCTTTATCTTTAAACTATTGTTTACAAAATTTTTACACAACATCAATCTATTTTTTGAAATAGGATGAAAATATACTTGAGATGACTTGTAGCTTATCTTAAAGCATCATGGTTTAATACATGACTTATGTGGTGTTAAAATACCTACAGTCAAATATTAGTTATTGGTCAAATAGCACACTATATATACTTTGATTACATATTACTAATTGAGTGAAATTCTTGATTGATTGTATGTTTTACATGTTTGAGGGTAAAAGAACTTTAATGTATACACTTTATGTTTAGCTCGACCTCAAGACCATGTATTTGGTTGCAGTCGGTGTGATATTCTACCGTTGGTGATCACTTTTTATATTTTTGGGTTTTGAGACTCTGCTTCCTATTGTCTAATTTTGAGGCGTTCCAACTCCTAGCGGACGCAATAAGACTCTTAACCATCTTACCAACATAGTTTCATACTTTCATTTCATATGCTCAACACCGTTGGCATGGCAAGTGATTATGATCATGGGGATATTTGTGTTCACTTATTATTCATCTTTTATGCTTAATTATTTATACTCTACGCTATGACTCATATTGCATTTATGTGCATTTATCCTTTCTCTCAATCAACTCGTGTATTAATTACACGGGTCTCTAACGTAGTTGTCTTAATATATAATCTTTAATCATTTTACTTTCGGTACGTAACCATATCAAGATCGGATTAGCAAAACTAGCACACACGAATAATCCAAGAATAAACAAAAAAATTTGCTGAATAACACTTTAAATAACAAAGAAAATTATATTAAACACTTGATTCAGAATACAAATGATTTAAACTTCAAAGCCCCAATCTCTTCATTAGGAATGATTCAACAGACGTGCAATTTCACTTGCAAGGATCAGTACATGTGAATATCTATTGTATTTTGTTATAGAACAGAATCAACTATTTACGCTAACAGAATCATTTAATTACGGGTAAATAACAACACATGTTATCCATAATTATCAACTATTCATCCTTATCACGAACAGAAGCATTAATTCTATCATTGTCTTTGAACTGCATTAACTTCTTTAAAGCAACACTAACTTTGACAACTAACAGTATTAAATTTCTTCAAACAGCATTAACTTTGTTATAGCAGTATTAATTTCTTTAAGCAGCATCAACAACCTTCACCAGTATTAACTCAATTACTACCGGTATTAACTTCAAATAAATAGTATTAACAAACATTAAACAACATCTTCAACCCAACAATCTCCCCCTAAACTTATGAAAAAACAAAGAAAACTAATTAACTCTTAAAAAATAAAAATTGTTCGCATGAATACATCTTTCTCTCTGACCTTTGAGTAGATAACAAAAAAAACTCATAAAAATTCAATTAAAAAAACAGTTTATTCTTTAAAGAAAATGAAAAAAACTAAATATGTTCCATCTTCTTTTTCGAATGCTTTGAAGGTGCGGTGGTCGGAATTGTGAGTGACGTCAATAGTTGAATGTCGCCGATGGTGAAGGGCTGTTAGGTAGGTGGTGAATCTGTTACGGTGAAGGCGGTGGCCAGTGTGGATCGAAGGCAGTGGCCTGTGAAGGGTTGTTACCTAGGTGTGGCTCTTGACTGTAATTACTTCAGCAACTATGATCATGAAACGGCAATGGTGATGTTTCTTCCACCGACCTTCAAATGTCAACATCTAAGTGACTGAAGATTCCGACCACCGCATCTTGGCTGTAATTACTTTGGCAACCGGCGACATCCAACGTTGTTTCCTAGGTGTGGATCGAAGGCGACGGTTTTCTTCTTGGGGGGTGTAGCCCTAAACGCAGTAGTCAAAAGTACCCCTTGGTGTTCATTTAATATAGACTTAATACCACACTTGAATAGTTGAATTGGTTTATACTAGTTTATAAACTGTAATTAGGTTACGGGTGTTACATTTTCCTTCAATCAAGTCTCTCAGTTACAAAGAAATCCTACAATATATTTGATATCTACAATATTAGAAGTACTAATAATCTTTTCATTCATTATTATTTTTTATCAAATACTGTCCTCACCAGTATAGTGCACCTAGTAAATAAAAATTAACTAGATAAATAACTAAGTCCAAGTTTACATTTTAATAATTCTTATCATTAATTAATTGCCGGTCAAAATATAAAAGTTCTCATCATTAATTCTTTATTTTATGAAAAAAATTAGGTATGTAAAAAGAGAAAATCATGACAAACTTAACTAACACATAAATAATGTAATTACTGTGTATATTTTACAATTGTTGTAATATATATATATATATATATATATATATATATATAATAACAATGCAGGGACTGAGACCGACAGATATAGTGGTCGACGGAAGACAAACGGCGATAGTTGGGACATGTTCAGAGAACCGATGGCTCCAAATCATTCAATAAACAAGAGATAGACTTTGGAGGGAAACATACTTTTAACATAGGTTTTCATTTTATGTGCCCAAAATATCTTTTCAGTTAATAAGACATTGATTAATATCTATTAATTTTAAATTATAGAATATTCAAGATTAATTTGATCATGACTTTTAGTTAACTTTATTCAAAGACGCATACTACATAAGTAAGACTAGTTTTATATCGATTCTTCTTTGTATTAATATAAAAGGAAAATTGTTGAAAAGTTAACTTAAATATCGAAAATTATCAAAAAAGATAACGTTTAATTTTTTTGGCCGAAAAATAATTATAAATTTTAATTTGTAACAAAAAATAGTATAATGAACTCTTCTACCTAATAACAAAGAATTATAAATTTCAATTTGTAACAAAAGAAGGTATAAATTTCACGTATTATACCCTTTTTTATTACAAATTGAAATTTATAATCTTTTCTCGACCAAAAAAATTTGATGCTACCTTTATTTATAAATTTTGATATTTAAATTATATTTCTCAATAATTTACCCTAATATAAATCAACAAAAAAATGAAAATTACATTATTATTTTGTGGTTGCCTCAACGGCCAACGCAACATCCAAAGTTCCACACTAGCTACAATATGCTATTGCCGCATGGAATAAAAGTTATTCCCATGCCATGCATGCTGCCTATTCTATGATTTTAATGACTCTTAAAACGACAAATTGTTTAAAATAATTATTGTGACACGCATCTCTTATCTTTTATAATAATAATTTGATTATATGTCTGTGTAATACAAAGATTTATTTTAAAAAATAATTAATATTAAACACTAATAAAATTTTATTAAATAATTATAAAAGAGGCAAAGAAATTATAATAAACGACGTTAACACCCAGACCAGTGGTATAAGTGACGACGTGAGGTTGATGGCAGACATGATGGAAGAAATATGGTATAATGATACGAAATACATAATTGTATTTCGTGTATAAGTTATCAATCATTATTATTACTATTAGGGTAATAAGGTTAAATATTTATGGACTTATAATTTAAAATAGGGTTTAGTATCCGAAAATGTATCGAAGTTGTCACTTTTTGCTATTGTATGTATTCAACTTTTAAAACTGCCATTTAGTGTATTAAACTTCCTAAAACTACTATTTAATGTATCCGGAAACCTATAGATCAGGTTACCAGTCATTTTTTACTTTTTCATTTATTTTTAATTCCACATCATCTGTCACGTCATTAATTGTTGCTACATCAATGTTAATAAAAAAATAAAATCCATAATTCATATGAAATTCATAGGTGAAGAACTTGAAGCAGATGAAGAACCATCAATCAAAACCCATAACAATAACAACAAAACCCAGCACAGACAAATGAAGAACTTGATGAATAACCTTCAATCGAAAACCTACAACATATTTGATGTGCGTTTTACGTACTAGTTTTAAATTTATATTTTACCGAATTAATTACCAAAAACTGCACGAATAGGCAATTGTACCTAATCGTTTCGTATTATAGTTAGTAAGTCGGGTATCGAACTCTTGGTGAACGGGAGCTAAACTGATTTTTATCAAATTAACCTAGAATTAACTAAAATAAACTAATTAAAGCAAATAAAGACAATTAAACTAAATAAATGCAATTAAATACTAAACTAAAGCAATTAAACTAATTAAAGGGAATTTGGTATCAAGATTAAAACTTTATTAACATAAATGATCACTAACACTACTAAATACCCAAAAACAATCAAAGAGAGCAAAAAGCAAAGAACTTTTATGGATTAAACTATCAAATTAAAGTTTTTCCTCCCTAGATTCGATTCCACCCTTTTCAAGTTGGTTTTAAATATCAAAATTGATACATTGGACAATTAATTAACACTATATTGATTCCTATATTGTTAGACTCTTGATCCGAGTATCCAACTTTTCTAATCATGCAATTAACTAATCAATTGGTCATTAAATCAATTAACTACACAATTAAGTATATTTAAGTTCGTATCTATCAAGATCTAATCTTTAATGATTGATTAAGTTACCAAATCATTCAATTAACACATGAAAGTCATCATATATCAATTCTAACACATTAAAGTTCCTATCTTGATTGTTTAACCCTAGGATTTGATCAATCACTAATCAACACTAATTATTGGTCCTAATTAGCATTGATTAAAGTTTAATAAATGGATTGGTCCTCCAATTTACATTAACTCGGATTCTAAACATATCAAAAACAGAATTAAAGCATGCTAGGATCATTGATTAGACTTGAAAAATAAATATAATGCCATTAAAGTAAAAAAGATGTAAAATTAACCAACTTGATAGAGTTTCATCTCCTCTAGGGAGTAAAACAGAAAAACTAGCCTATTACAAGCATATTTAACTTCTGGAATTCAAAAATAAACGTTAAAACAGAATAGAAGTAGAAAAACCGTAAAAAGCACTAGATCCAAGCCCTTCAATCTTCAATTGTTGCTTTAATCCTTTAAATCCGAGCTCAAGCCTTCTAGGATGTGTTAAGGGACGTGTTTAGCAGAGTAATGGTGGAAGAAATCGAGTGGTTAACCCCTTTTCAGATCTGGAAGTTCGTTTATATAGAAAACTGAAAACAGGGACGTTGCGCCGTGACGGGTAAGTGTCGCGTCGCGACGGGTGAGTTTAACGCGATCCAAAACTCTTTTAAAATTTGAAACTTTTCTTATCAAGTCGAGTCGCGCCGCGACATCCTTAGTGGTAGCGCCGCGACATCGCGTTTTTAGAGTTTGACCATAAAAGTGATTTTGAAGCCCTCAGAGTCTAGTTTCCTTGGCCTTTTGAATCACCTCAATCCGAGTTCGTATTAGTGAGATATGATCAAAACAGTGGAGGTGTGTCAGCGCGGACAGCTTTTCATATTTCTTTGGTTTCTTCCGTTTTTTGCTCAAAACTTTTTATATCCCGTCTTTTTAACTTGTACTTCAATAAATGAAGATAATTAAGTATCTTTTACTTATTTATAAACAATAACAAAATAAAATAAAACAGATATCGCTTAAAATATATATCTAAATTTGGCAATATCAATATTCATGAAACCATAAACAAAACCCTTCAATCGAAAACCCAGAACAGATTCATGAAACCATAAACGAAAACCTTCAATCGATAAACCAAGTAGCAAAAACGAACTAATTTTTGGGTTCAAAATTCGAACAAGAACATCCAAATAAGAACCGAGAAACAAAAACTAATTTATGGGTTCAAAAATTAAACAAGAACTCACAAACAGTAGAAACACAAATTAAATCCGGGTTCAAAATTCGAACAAGAACTTCCAAAAAAGAACCAAGAAACAAGAACTAATTTATGGGTTCAAAAATCAAACAAGAACTCACAAACAATAGAAACACAAATCAGATCTTGTATCATAAACCAAGAAGCAACATCAAAAGTTACTTGAAAACCCTAAATCATGTTGAAGATCCATCCAAGAAACCCTAAACCGTAACCCGGCTTTGACAGCTAAATCGGAGAAGAGACATCGACGGAGAACCCTAAATCGGCAGAGAAGAACACGGATCGGAACCTTCAATCAAGCTTTAACAAAAATGCCAAATCGAAAGAAGAACCAGAAAGAATAATCGATGGTTGTGGTGGTGCTGGAAGTCGTCGACGGTGGTGGTGGTTGTGCCGGAAGTAGTCGATGGTGGTGATGGTGGTGCCGGAAGTCGTCGATGGTGGTGGTGGAGTTTCATGAATGCCCAGACATTCTTCTTCTTCTTTTTCTTATTCTTTTTTCTTATAATAATAATAATAATAATAATAATTATTATTATTATTATTATTATTATTATTATTATTATTATTATTTATTATTATTATTATTATTATTTTAATGTTAAACAAAAAAACTTCATGTAACCTGCCACATCACCCATAACCGTGCCACATCACCCATAACCTGCTATCAAAGATAACGATGCATTAAATGGTAGATTTTGAAACTTCAGTATATTAAATGATAGTTTTAAAAGATGGGTATATACGATAGCAAAAAGTGACAACTTCGATACACTTTTGGATTCTAAACCCTTTAAAATGATTATAAAATATTTAAAATGATAAAATTAATATTTGGTTAAATATGATAATTTAAAGGGCAAATTGTTTCAAAATACAATAAATTTTGACTAAGCTGTCATTGTATACAACGAACTTAAAAATTTTTAAATAAATACAACCAACTTACTTATTTCCCTCATTGTATGCAAGTTATAACCTGCTATGCAGGTTACAGGTCACTTTTTTGATTTTTGCTTAACTTTTAATTTTTTATTATTGTATTCATCCTCTTTGTTCTTCAAAATCAAGAACATTCAAACATTCAAACTCTATTAAAATTCTAGGACATTCAAACCTCAAATCTATAACCAAATTATACATATCCATGCGAAAAACACAAATAAAAAAGTCCTAATCAAATCGAAGATGAACTCAAGATCTCACTATAGTCCAAGAACATTCAAATCCAAGAACATTTTTAGATATTGTGTTCTTCATATCCAAAGAGCTTAAATTAGTAACAAAAACATACATTGAAATCGAAAGTCAAAAGTAGAACATTCAAGCCCCAAACATACACCTTCATATCTATACCAAAATTGCACCAAATCCGAATGAAGAAAGAGAGAGAGAGACTTGCGAATTTGAAACCCTAATCGCAAAGGCAACGACGGCGACTGTTTGTTAAACCCAACACAAGAAATCCAAATCGCAAAGGCGACGGGTTTTTGAACCCAACACAAGAAACCCTAAACGCAAGGCGATGGCAGCGGCGGTGGTTTGAACCCGACACAAGAAACCCTAATCGCATTCTTCATCATTCTTTTAAATCTTCATCAAAGCCTTCATCATATTACAGATATACATCAAACCCCTAATCATCGTCATTAGATCTTCAACCTTCAGTCGTTAATGGTGGTGGTTTGAAGAATCGACAGCAGTGGTGGTTGGTAATACGGTGACGACGATGTTTGTTGTTTGAAGCTAGTGGTGCTTGTCGTTTAAAGGCTATGAAAACACCCCTCGAAGGCGGCGGGGCCAATAGTGGTTTGTAATGCGGTGGTGGTGGTTGTTTGAAAGAGGAAGTGGGGGTGTTTGTTGTTTGAAGGCAGTGGTAGTTTAAAGTTTGCGAAGAATAAATGAGGAGAAGGAAGGTTTTGAGATGAAGAAGAACTTCATAATTCCAGATTCCGAGCTTTCATTTTTTTCTAACAATAAAAAATTAAAAAAAATTAGAATGACCGGTTGTTTACCTGAGTTTAAAAGTAAACTTGCATACAATGGTAGCTTACCCAAAGTTCGATTTATTTTAGTGCAGTTTGCCCTAATTTAAAATGTTATAAAGGGTTAATATGATTTTTATAAATTAAGGTGTACAAATATGATATTTTAATGTTTAAGAATGATATATATGAAATTTCTTTAATAATTTTGATTTAATTTTGAGTTAGAAAAGTTAAAATTAAAATTCTAATTTTGATTAAATGAATAGCTAAGATTTAAGTAATTAAATATATTTATTAAATAAAGGGTAGGATCATTTAATAAGTTTAATGAATGTTAGCCTCTTATTTATATTAGAAGACTAGTTAATTGTCACATGTAATATACGAGTATTAATTTTAAATTAGTAACGTTTTGATGTAAAATAATAGTAGACAAATATTAGTTTTATTATTGTCTTACGATAATGATTTTAAAACAATTATAGTATACGTGATTTTAATTTTATTATAGTAATTTAAATTAGAGCTGCTTTGATTTTTCCAAGTATTTGACGTGCACTTCTCATAATCCTTTTTGATTATTTAAAGAGTTTAGTTTATTAAAATATATTTAACTTGTTATGTTTTATTATTGTGTGTATAGTATTTTAAAATTTTCTATTGTGTGCATCGAACATTCAATTTATCACACTTGTGTGTATTAAACTTTCTATTGTATGTATTAAACTTATACATTTTTTTTCTTTTTAATGTAACTAAAATTCATACAATAGCAATAAATTAAAAGTTTGATATACACAATAGAAACTTTTAAAGTTCGGTACACATAATAGTAAAACGTGACAAATTAAATATGATACATTTTGGTAGACTAAACCCTTGTTTAAATTAATACTTCTTATTATCCTTAATGCGTAAATTAATAAAATATAAGATGAAATAAATGTAAGATTCGTAAACTTAGTTATGATTATCTCATATTAGAAATTTGATTATCCAATCGATTGCACACATGAATTATTTAGTGGATCAGAATTTTGAATTACTTAATTTAAAGTCAAAATTGACTTTTAATATTAATCAAAATAAATTGTTAGGATTTAACTTTAGCTAAATGAAAGGTTAAAGATTATTTAGTTGATTTGATGAAGATTAGTATTTTATATATATTAAAAGAAAATAACAATTCATATAATAATTAATATAAATAAAAGACTAAATTTTTTATTTTTTTGAATAGCCATAACTTTTTATTAATTTGTCAAAACCAGTCTCATAGTACAATAGTTTTGTCAGCACAACATATCTATTACAAACACGAAAACGAACTCAAGATAACCAAGGATAATGCTACATATTTGTATCAAAAACGAAACTCATACCGGCATCCTTATTTAGAGTCCAAACCAGCTTCCATAATCCTTCGTGTGCAACCTAGCCTTGCTTCTTGCCCACGAGTCTTTAACACTTTGCGGTTGGCAACACAGTTTCTAAAGGAGATTAGAGGGAGGAGTCAAAAGGGAGGAAGGGTGAAGATTTACCATCATTAATCAAGACACATGGATCTCCTACTACATCTCTAATTTTTCTAATGAATGAGAGGTTTTGAGATTCGTAGATGAAATTCAAATCACTTAACAGTTTGTGACATCTTTTTATCTAGAAAGATTAATTAAATTGGAAAAAGTATGGCTTTGTGAAATTTAAAAGAGACGGGAAGGATAGCAGATTTTAGGAGTTGAAAAGATATCCGAGATCTTATCATAGTTGACAAGTTCATGCTTGGTTAACTAAAATGATGACATTAAATGGAAGATCGTAGCATTTGATAAGAATATTCTTACTACAAAGAAAAGGGTATGACTTTATATCAAAATAATAAGTTAGTATATGAAAGTACAATAAAATGAAAATAGTTTTTTTCTTTATAGTATTTTTACACAAAAATGTATAATTTCTTTTCTAAAGCATGTTCTGTCTCTTATTAACTTTGTACTTTGTTATGATTTATCCTCCAAAATCATTCTTCCTCTCTTTTACAAATTCAAAGCACAACCTCCATTATTGAACATCACTCTTCTCGTCTAGAACCTTAGCAGAATTTTTAGAAAGAGTACTCTTCAAACTTATTTATGTGTTGAACACCTTAAACATTAGTTGCCTTTAAAGTTAGATAGTCTGCGTGTTAGACTAAATAAGTTGTCATATTTTATAGTGATAGAAAACTTCGCATCCTTTTACTTGTAGTTCTTAATTCAATATCAATAGAAATTATATTAAAAACAATCGTTGTGCAATTAGTTTAAAAAAATACTAAACTTGTATTCATTCTACAAACATTGGTGTTATAGTACCTAATCTAGATCTAACACAAATAGACACATAAAATCACTATCATTATGAGTAAGATCGTTATATTACATGTCTTCTCAAACATTAATTCGAGTTATTTACATGTAAGTAATTGATGTAAACAACCGGTATCTTAAGCTAATCTTAAACGCTTGTTACAAAATTTATACAATGCATAATGAAATCTTTTTAATAATTGAAACTATCTAAAAGGCGTGCTGAGGCGCCGACAAAGCGTGGCGAGTGGCTCCGCTGTTAAGAAATGACTGTAGGCGTGACGTGCGTCAAGGTTTTACGTGTCAAATGACGAGTTTTTCAAGGCGTGTCGCGCAGAAAATTATTTTTTTTGTTTGAACTTTTTTTTTTCCGTTTTACGATCATGTGTATTGAACTTCTATAAATTTGTAATCTGTAATTTATATATGTTACTTTGCTTCTCGTTTGTCCAACTTTGTGTAATATTTATATATAATTATTAACTAGATATATATATATAACTATAAAATATTTACTTAAAAATCGTCATGACTCCTAACACTTAAGGCTTGATATCGCCATCAAGCCCCATTTTACGTTATTTAAAACCATGAATGAAAGTGAATAATGAGCGTTTAATAAAAGTTTTGTTAATCATAATTTTTGGACACCCTCTTAAAAGATGAATTTATCAAAAGTAAAGAAAAAGAGTTTAAACGAATTCGCTAAAGACTGTTATATCAAATTGTGTAATAGTAAAATTATTATTCCGTATTACGTTTAATTACACCTAATTATCGGATTTTAATGCATAACATATTTTTGGAATTCAATCACAAATACCCATCAATTTCCTTCTTTGGATTATTTTCCTTTTGATGTGTTGGGCCTTGGATATGGTCCAAATATTTGGGCCTGATATAATGGGCCCAACGAGGTAGATGGTCGTATACGCAATTTTAATCGTCTTAACCATGGTGTAATTTAGTAAACACCAAGAGTGAGTCTAACTTGTTACTGCCATCCTTTTTGTTTCTGTTTTCTTGAATCATTCTAATTTCTAGCTTGTCACAGGTCTTTTCTATAAAAATATTTTTTTAACATATTCTCTAGCTTCATTTATTTATAAATCTTTATGTTATAAATATTTTCAAGATTTCAGTTTTGCTTCTAACTTCTTGGTAATAAAAATTCTTTTGCTATTGGTTGCAACACTAAAAAAAAAATTAGCTGTCCAGTCCATATTTCGTAGGTGGTGTTTGTTTTTTTTTTATTAAAAGATAGATATAATGCAAAGCAACTCAATTTGTTTGATCTTTATTAATAAATAAGTGATAGGAAATTATAATCGTTATATATGACAAATTATTACTGTGCATAAATCATATCTCATACAATAGAGGTGCACATTTGTGGATTTTTATCCGATCCGGATTGGGTTTTATACGGACCGGTTTTTTCGGATTTTTTAGGCTCGGATTTTTTTCAAACCGGATAAGATCATAACCGGTTTTTTAAGGACAAAATGGTAACCAGTGTAACCGGTTTCGGACCGGATTATAACCACATTTTTTAATATCCAGTTTTTAAAAAACCAATTTTTATAGAAAAATAAAAATAGAAAGAAAATTTAGATTTTATAAATTAAAATATTTAAAACATTACACAGTTAACTTAAAATTCTTAAACATTACAAGATTCAAATTAAAATACTTCAAGTTCAAATAATTAAAATACAAATAGTTAATCTTCGTCGTTTTCGTCTAGCTTCGTCGTCGTCGTCTTCGTTTGTTGGTGATATTCCAAGTTAATACAAATCACCCATCTAATTCGGGTTCGCCTTCGTCGTCTTTGTTTGGAGGTGATATTCCAAGTTCGACTTCTTCATTATGTATAGTTGCTTCCAAATTGTGGTCAACTGCATCTTCAAGCGTGGTCAAATGTTGCTTCCGTGCCGCTCCATCCAAATAATCCTTCAAACAAATGCATACTTCCACCGACTCGGGACTTAATCTTGATCTCCGTTGCGATATAACTCTGCCACTAATAGAAAAAAGGGATTCCGAAGCTACCGTAGAAGCTTGGACGGTTAGTAGATCACGGGCCATGGCGGCTAGAACCGGAAATTGTGGTTCCTTTTCTTTCCACCAAGCCAAAATATCAAAACTTTCAAACTCTTCAAATATCATTTTTGATATAAAATCACTTGACATATAAGTTCCCAACTCGCTACTTGGGGTGATAATACGTGCTCGTTAGGATTGAGAATTTAATAGTGTGTTAAAAAGTGACAAATTTATGTTACTTGAACTTCCTTTAGTTAAATCCCCTTGCCTCATTTGATCGAATATTACGTTACTTGACCCGTATTTAGTTAAATAAATATCAAACATGTCTCGAAAACATTTGTTAAAATGATTTACTTGGTTTTGGACAAAATTGGGGTCATGTTGAGTTAGATTAAAAGCAAATGCAATTGATTCGATCATTGTTTCAACCCCGCCAACGTTTACCATTGGGTTTAAAGCAGTGGCACGAGTAAAAATGGGTGGAATCTCCTTAAAATATTTTAAAAGCTTTTCTTTCATTGCCTTGCTTGCTTGTTGGAAATTTTCACTTTCAAATTCAAAACCATTTAGTTTAGTAGCCAACAAAAATATTTGATTAAGAACCAATGGACTAGTCGGGTAATAAATACCGGATAAAATAGTTGTTAAATTTTTAAAAAAACCCAAGCAAATCGGTTATTTTGGTTAACCAATGTGAGGTAACCGCTAAAAAAGAATTCCCGGTATTATGAGGGGAACTCCAAACGTCACATGTAAGCGAGACACCGTAATTGTGTTCTTGAAATCCCAAAATCATTTTTTTTCTTGCTTCATGCCATATTTTTATTGCGTCTCGTCTTAGGGTTGTACGACTTACTTGAGTATAACCGGGTTGCATCATTTATTGAAGTATTGCCGTTAAATCTTCAACATCAAAGTGGTCGAACAGTAATGCTTTTCTAATCACCATTCTTGTAAAATCGACCCGTAGTGCATCGTTGTCGTAAACAAAAACACCACCTTGCGGAGTAATATTCGATTGACTTGGATCCGATCTTGACCAAAGAGTCTTGCATGATTTTGAAATATGGTTCCTCGGCGTTGTGTTCCCTTCCGGTGCAAAAAACTTTCGGCAAAGTTTACAACGCGCCCTTTTCGAGCCATTTAACATCTCACACAATTCAAAATGTTCCCAAACTTCTTTGTTTCGATTGTGTTCGATTACCCTCACCACATTGACATTTCCCCCAACGGAAGATTCAACCGTATTACTACCACTAGCAATGAAGAAAATAAAAAAGAGGAAGATTTG
Source organism: Dittrichia graveolens (assembly GCA_038502395.1). Classification (NCBI taxonomy): domain Eukaryota; kingdom Viridiplantae; phylum Streptophyta; class Magnoliopsida; order Asterales; family Asteraceae; genus Dittrichia; species Dittrichia graveolens. The sequence continues at coordinate 7,118,467 of JARJIL010000002.1, read as the reverse complement.
AGAGAGTTTTTTAAAGATAGAATTTGGTGTGCATTATTCTATAACATCCCCAAGCTATTTATAGAGTTTTATGGTAGAAAAAAGGTGAAAAAAAGGAGTCACAAAAGCCCCCCCCCCCCCCCAACGGATACATAATGGCTAGTTTTTTTTTAATGTTCCGGACCGGTTTTTTTCTGGATGAAATCCGGTTTTTTCTGGATAAAATCCGGTTTTTATCCGGTTTAAAAAACCGGTTATTTATCCGGTCAAATATCCGATCTGCCCAAAAAAACCATAACTGATCCGATAAAACCGGTTTCAAAAAATCCGGACCGGATCAAAAAAACCGATTTGGGTGTAACTAGTGTTGTAGAAGTCGGGCTAGGTGGCGCCTAGTCGCTCGGCGGTCCTTCACCTTGCAGTATATATGCTAGTCGGTCTAATTCCAAGGTCCTGGTCAAAGTCGGGTCTAGGCGGGTCAATGGTCAAAAGAAAGTTTTTTTTTAAATATTTTAAAGCCTCATAAAAATTAGGGCCATTCAACAACTGGGGTTCATATCGTTGAAAAATACGGGCAAGAAGATGAGTGACAAGGAAGTAGATGAAATTTGTGTTTGAACTAGTAGTTAATGTCTTGAACAATTATATTAGTGTTTTTATTTTCTAAACGTATGTTGAGGGTCTATGAACAATTATATATATATATATATATATATATATATATTTGACTATTTATGAACATGTATTATATATAATTTTGAAATTTTTACATTAAAAAATCCAATCCGAGTACTCCCCGCCTACCGCCCGGCTCCCGCCTAGCGACTTCTACAACCTTGGGTATAACCGGTTTCGGATAGTATATGCGCAAAATCGGATATTCGGATTTTCTATGCACCTCTATCATACAATAATAACAAATATAAATTCATTGTATTTTTATGTAATATACCTTAGTTTAATTCCAATATATTCTTTTTCCCTTTTTGATTAGATTCATATTTCTTTTTTCTTTTTAATGTAAATATTTTATATGAGATGCTGGTATCAAAGGAAAATTTTGAAGGACAAATTTTTTTTTACCAAAATAGATAGCTACGTATTATAATATTAGAATTTAGATATTCATAATCACGTAATATTTGAAATTAATTACAAAACTTGTCTTTTTAGTAATTTAGTTTCCAAAATATTTTAGAGAGCGGGAGCTAGAACTATCAGTCATGTGTTAGAACCTTTCTCTTATCATTCCTTGTAAAATGTAACTTACACCGATAAACACAAGGTTTAATGAGCACACAATCAATTCCAACATACACTTGCATGCATACACCACGTATATCATAATTATCATCAACATCATATATGTGGCCTCCGACTACTTAAAGTCACATCAGCTTTTAAGATCACACCAATCGTTAGATGCTATATCAATATCGTGTTAGTCACATCGACCAACAATATTTTCCATTGAGGCCTTCTATCATCATCACATATAACAGATAACACAAAAAGCACATACAACAATTTGGTAGTAAAGACTGTGTAACTCACCTTGATCGGTTTTTAAGCTTGATTAGTCTTTCGTTAGTACTAATAAATTCAACAATTATAGTTCACCGATCACCTACAAACAAGTGTTACCTAAATTAGTTTTTAAATATTTCTTTCTTTAGTTAACAGAAACCCTACACGGACTTATACACCGCCCATGTAATTCTGCACAGTTGGTTACACGGTTACATAAGCTATTTTGAACTAGTGTCAAACCCTAACACTATACGGCCAGTGTAGCATGACCATACATGGTCTATAGTTTTGCTACATGGCATGTGCCATGAAAGGGCTGAACACGACCCGTGTTCCTCTTACACGACTTCCTACACGGCCGGTAGCCATCTAAACGGCCCGTGTTGACCACAGACCAACAAATTGTTTGATGGGAACAGATGCTAAAACCGACTAAAACAATCCCTTAACTCATTCAAGTGTTTCCAGCACTTAGTTATCAACTTAAACACATTTGACAATACTAAAATAACAACAATTTGACCACAATTGATCATCCATCAATTAACATAGAACAAGCTAATTTTTACCCATTTGCTAGAAATAATCAAGATACATACCTATAACCACAAATTTCAGTCTCAAACTTGGTAATATACTTATTATCATATCACAAAGTCGTTAAAGGTAAGAGATTTACCAAAAAATTTCTTTTCCTTGAGATTTTTATCTAAAACTACAAAATTAACACAACTTAAAGTGTAGAACACATACCTTGAAGTTTCAATTACTCTAATACACTTTAAGTTAGCCTAATTTAGCTCAATTGAAATTTTCTTGATGTCCTCTTGTTCTTGGTGGATGGTTCCAGATACAACTCACACACATACACTTCAATATTTGACCACAATTTGACCAAGTCATTCTTTTATGTATAACTTTAGAGATTTGGCAAGATAATTTCCTCTAGTTTATTAATTTAGAGTTTAGCCACAAATTTAATACCTCCTTAAACTCTTTTGTTCAAATCAAGTTCATATAGATTACACATCTTTACTTAATTCCATAAACGCATGAAAAATTATGTAATTAAATTAATTAGTTAATAAGACTTTTAAATTAAAACTCGCATATTTCGGGACGTTATACATTTAAGGTATGTTTTGTAGAAACTTTTTGAAGCTTATTGGAGCTGTAAGTTATCTATTGTTATATGTAACTTGCATACTATGATTCAAATTTGTAACTTGTGTGTATTTTTAGGTATAAAATAAAGTCGTTTGTATACAATGACAACATTGGCAAAGTTTGTTGTATTTTCACACAATTTAGCCTTAAAAAATTATAGTCATGTTTAAAATATATAAATTTTGTTCAAAAACCAATTTGTGTTAATAAATCAAAAGGATAACAAATGTTTATAACACATAATCAACAAAGCAAATCAAATACGGACTTAATTTATTAAAGATCTTATAGCTTAGCGGTATCTGGTATTTAGATGTTTCATAAGATTATGAGTACAAGTCCCGTTATAAACAAAAATGGTGTAGATTTAAGATTATGTTGATGTTTGTATCTATTAAATTAATGAAAAATAAACACATGTAGCGGGGAGTAGGTTTGACAAATGACAACCGTCGATCGTTACCAACAATTCCATCCTTTTATCATTTTATTGTATTTAATCAAACAAATTTAATATCGATTTTCTATAATTCTTTGTTAGATATTTGATTGTGTTTATTTTATTTTAGTATAAGTTAACTGTCCATATAATATTAGTAACATATTAGGGTTTATTATGTAAATACGGTTGATCAAGGCCGGTATAAATAGTTTGTAATTAACCTAAGCATTCATACGATCAAACTATGCTCTCGACTATCTCTTACGTACACATATATACATCTAGAGTTCATAATTCTTGTTGATTGTTTCCATTGATTGTTGATACCATATACAGATGGACCTACATTCTTATATATAGTTTACTCATAAAATTAAAGAACACATCATAATAGCGTATGGTCTCGTTCAAAAGGACTAGCGGAGAAATCCTGTACTGATGGCCCCAAGCTCTATCATATCATATCCTAGCTTTTGAATTAAATATTGTAGAAAAGAAATGGTCCCTAGCTTCTTTCTTCGTCTCTATCCGTTGATACCGCCATGTTTTCATGAATCTATGTATATATATATATATATGTATATAAATATTAAAAAGCTAAGATGTATAGTCGAGCAATAATAATTATTAGGTCACCCTTTTTGAATGCATATGTAATAAAACTAAAGCAGGTGAATAGTTTCCTTTTAATTTTGTGACCACTTTTTGAAATATTTTTTATGATTAACGATAGTAAGTTCGAACATTTATGTAAATTGCAAGATAATTAGAAAGGAGTTGATAACTACGATTGCTGTTCCAGATGATTTGTAGCATTCCTCTGCATGTCAGATTCTTGCTTAAACTTGCTGATCTGAAAGAATAAGAACACCAAATGGGTGTACGTACATGGGGATTTGAATTAAGACAATATAATTTGTTAAAGAAAATTGTTAATGACCTTGGAACTAAAAACAAAGAAAAATCTAAAGCTTAAAACCTATTTTTATGGAGGAAAGAAAAGAAAAACGAACACAGCACGCCGCTGTGCAGTGCTGTACTCGATGAAGAAGAAGAAGAAGAAGCAAGAAATAGGCTGAAATTTTTGGGCCTCAAAAGAAAAAGAAATGCTGCTGTACTCATGGGCCGAGAAAGAGCTAGCAGGGTCTGGCCTGCCCTTTGTTGGGCAGAGCAACGGGTTTATGGACGCCTGGACTTATAATTTTTATAATCCTCACCCTCTAGTGTCGTTTAGATGTTAAAATCTTGACAGAATTATTAAAAACATAATCTCTTAAAATAAAAGTCTTTTCAAGATGAGGTTTGAGATTCTCAATTAATCAACCCAGCGCCAACCATAACCCTAGCCGGTTTCGCCAACACACCCTATATTGTTGTGGCTGTGTGAGTGTGTGTGCATACATATCCATACAAAGTATATATAAAAAAACGTTAGTAGGAATGGTTTGAAAAGTCTTATGTAAATGTAGGGCAAGGATAAAAGAAAGGCGTATTATTTCTTTTAAGACGGAGGAATTTAAGGCGAGTTTTTACGATTTTTTTTTAACTTGTGATATATGTATATAGTATAATTTTTTTTTTGTGAAATGTTTTGCTATCTTACATGAAATGTAAAGTTTATAGTTTTGCTAATAGACGTAAAAAGCTAAATGTTATGTATATGTATGTTCAAATTTGATTTTTATTGCTAGATGAACACCGAATATTTTTATGTTCAATAAAGATGAACACTCAATGCCTAATAAAAGGAAAAGGAAACATTTCTATGTTTAGTAAAGTTGAATACTCGATGTCTTGTAAAAGAAAAGGGGGACATGTTTATTGCTAAATTTTGTTAAATTATTGTTAGCTATGATTTTTCTTTGTGACCGAAATGTTAAGATTTTCGTTATATATATAAGGTTTATTGATGTACTATTGATAGTAATATTACCTTAGATTTTGAGGTGTTACATTTATGTCTCCTCTCCTTCCTCCTTCTCTCTTTCTCTCTCTTAAATATATGTTTATAAAATAAAACAAAAAGTGTGGGTAAAATAAAAAGTAGATTATGATGTATGTGTGTTTATAATAAATTAAAATAAAATAAAAAGTGTGTTTAAATCATTATTTTAGCTCACGTGCGTCTTGTTAAACCCTAACACAAAATCAAATAAAATTATGTACTAAAATCAATAAGTAATAAAAAGAGTCATCTATCAAGATAATATGTTAGCAAAGGCGGACTCAAGTACAAACCGGTGGTGGTACGGGACACTAGTCAATTTTGCTGCATAGTGTAAATTTTGATCTCTCGTAATGTAAATTTCGATTTTTTCGAGGTGGTGCTACCACCCATTTTAAATTTTAAGTTCGGTGCTAACACTCATTTCAAATTCTTGGATCCGCCCCTGTATGTTAGCATATGGTCTATATCTTAACCGAGTCTTTCAAAGTTCAAACCCAAGACTTGATAATTAGGTCCTTTGTTCAGGAAGACTCTTAATACAAAACAGTACCAACATAGATCCGTCTGCTCCAACCTAACAACCATAGAAGTTGGAAAGGTCAAATCAAAGACCCACCATCTACATCTTAACAATTTTGAGTCAAAGGACATATATAATATATTCAACTATATATCTAACCCTTCATATATAGATGATATATAGGAACATCAAGAACAAATTAAGCAGATCCTTCTGATTGCTTTCATGGTGTAAATCTTTGATCTTTTGTTATGTGGACGTAAGATGTGTTTGGTGTTGTTTTCTTGGTGTACATTGCTTGTTGCTTGCTAACTTTACTAATAACTGGCGTCGTATCCGCGTAATGCGGCTACCGGCATATAGTTTCTGTTTTACAACATGTCACTTTTAAGAATGTAATGATATGTTATTTACACGATTCAATATCACGAAAAAATGTTATACAACATGTCCGTTTTTTAAATTTTCTTTTATTTGCCTCAACTATTATATTAATTTTAAAAATAATTTCTAAAAAACATTAAAGTAAGAAAAAAGATTTATATTTATGCAATAAGGAGAGAGAAGTTATTAAAATTTTAAACAAAATTATATTAATGTATGGTGGATAATTGTGTGAGAGAGTATGTTATTGTGGTAAAGTATATTTTAAATGAATAAAGAATTAAAGTAATTTAGGAGAGAGTAAAATAGTTATAGATTGAGTGGATGAGATTAATTTAGATAGAATGAAAGGTTAAGATTTTATCTTAATTGAATTTTAAAAACTCTTAGAGGGTGTTTTGGATTGCGTTTAAAAACTAATTATTTGATTATTGCGATTTGAAATCGTAGATAATTAGTTTAAAGTGTTTGGGTTGTGTTTTCAAAAATCAATTATTTGCATTTTTGAGACTACAAAACGCAGTTTTGAGAATCTACTTTTGAGTTGCTTTTTCAAACTGATTATTTGATTATTGTGATTTTACCCTTTAAAAATCAGTTAATCTACTTTGCTAAGCACTTAAAAAATTGATTATCTAATTATTGCGATATGAAGCAACATAATCAAATCCAAACATTATTATTTAGTAGCACCTTCTCTTACAGCTGATTATCTGATTCTGATTATTAAAAACGCATAATCTATTTTCAAGTCGCAATCCCAAACACCCCCTTAGAGTTAAAGAGAAGATAGAATGTTAAATGATTTATATAGTAGTATAGATATTTTCGTAGTTTCCAATAATAAATAAAGAGAAAGTTGCCGAGAAAGGTAACCTAAATATTGAAAATTGCCAATAAAGGTAACACCCAATTTTTTGGCCAAGAAAGGATTATAAATTTCAATTTGTAACAAAAAAAAGATTATAAATTTCAATTTGTAACAAAAATATATATAAATTACACGCATTATACCTTTTTTGTTACAAATTGAAATTTATAATCATTTATCAGCCAAAAAATTGAACGTTATCTTTATTGACAAATTTTGATATTTAAATTACCTTTCTCCACGATTTAACCATAAATAAATAAATAAAGCTATCTTGATAATTGATAGCCCTATCTCGATTTATTGCGTGAAGCAATTAAAGTTTCATTGCAAATCAAAGTCAAAGAGATAAGGGTTTGTTCTAGTCTTTTAAAATGGCGAAAAATAATTATTATCTTTTTAATTATCCGAATTAGCAATGAATAGGAGAACTTATTAAAGCGAGCGTAAGACGTTTCCCTTGAAGAAATAATTTAAATGTATTTTTTTTATGCTACACATAATTCTTATTATTTTAATAAAGTTTTACATTAAAATATCCATCTCTTGATTTTATTCTTATTTTTTAAAGCATGTAAATTACGGAGTATTATATATAGTTTCATCATTGTTACTTAATCATTTATTTTCACAAATAACAAACTCTAGTTATTTTAGATTTGTTGAAAACTTTATCATCATTTATTTTTAAGAATCACTAAGAGCAAGAGGTGTACAAAGAAGCATGATTCAACATGCTTAGTTGATTGTTGGGTACTGAAGCCAACATCACCCCATCTCCAAGGTACCGATTTGACTTTTTAATGCTCGGTATACAAATGCCGATGGAGAGAGGAGTTAGGAGAGAGAGACAAAGAGAGAAAAGAAGAGAGAGTAAAGAGTAGAGAGGAGAGAAAATATTTTTTTTAATAGAAAACTTTTGAAGTATGCTAAGCGTCAGTAGTACTTGAGTTTATTCATGCTTGAAGCATGAAGTGCATTATGCTGATGTGGTGCTGAAGTATTCCATGCTTCAAGCATGTATATCGTTTACTCTAATATATTATCATTGTTATTAATTATTTTTCAGGCATATAGACTTTTATTAATCATTGTTACTAACTTTTTGTTTGGTTGACAAAGTTTTATTAACTTTGTGAATAATTGAGTTTGAAATGATTTCCAAGACCATGAGCATTCATAACTCTCATGCTTAGTTCACAAAGTTTTATGAATAACGTCTTATAGTGGACTGCTTCATGCTCCTCTACCGGGACGGGAGATGAATTTTGTTGATAATGGTTGTCCACTATGAAAGATACATTGTTCAATTGACTTGTCCACTGCATCCTTGTCTGTTAATGTTAGAATATACGCTTTCATATGTTTTCGATTTTAAATTTATGATGACTAAATATTAATTGTTCAAATGATTTTGGTACATTCACTAGTTGTCGCTACTATGTTTGCTTTTAATTGTTTTGTATCCACATGAGATAGGTGGACTTGGCTTGTGAGATGGTTAAAACTTGAGAGAGCTATTTTATTTATCTGAAGACATGTTTATGAACACCTTTTGTTTATATCTTTATGTAGCTTGTTAATGGTTGTGGTATAAAAGACAAGTAACACCGCATGATCCTTTGTAAATTAAAGTTATGCTACTAATGGCGTGTACCCTAACAAATTACTTTGTATTTAGAATTTATGCTTTTGTTTTGATTAAAAGAACTTTTATATTCTCAAAGTCTATTTATGAAAATGGTGTTAAATACTAATTAAGGGTGTTAAATACTTAAATACTCTTGCTCCATTTTGAGGGACTTGGGTTGTCCTCCATAAAAGGTATAATTTTCTATTTGAGATGTTCTTTTACAACTTTTCAAGTCGCCTCATTGTAGAAACTTGCGTTTTTACTTTCCGTCCGATAACGTGAGTATTTCTTCTCCAAGTAATCCACTTCACTCCAACCGAAACGATATTTGGCCTTTATATTATTATATATTCCATTAAACTTTATCATATGCTTTTTCATATCAGTCCATTTTTAGATTATTTTGTCTTTCTTGCGGCTCCAAGACGTGAATCCATCCATTTGCCAATAAAACCTCTTCTTCGGTAGTCTACGATGTCAGGACCGTTCTATTTAGAAATTTTGTTGCTTTTCTTTTGCGTCATGTATTGGGAATTGCCTCAGCTTGGGTCTCAGGAACCCCCTCTTTCTTACCATCTACATATTCTCCTTGTTTCATTAATTGTTGAAACGTGCTGGGGACTTAAACTTGTTAAAGTTATTAAAAGACACCGTGTTAAACTTGTTTAATTTTGACTAAATGAATGATTCAGATTAATTAAACCGATGAGAAGATTAATTTTTTATATTAGAAGATAATAGTCATAGTGCTTGTGAAAAAGAAAACAAAAGACGCCGTAGTTTAAAAGTAAAAATCGAGAATTTGGTCAACACGGCCTAATTCATGTTTCCCTCTTGACTTTTATTATTATTATTATTATTATTATTATTATTATTATTATTATTAAGCAACCAAATGTCATATAACTGAAATGTAAATGCAGATTGATCGAGAAGAAACCAATTAAATTCCATTATACACTTTATATCTTCTTAAAACTGTCACCTTAATATCTACTAGACCTTATCTAGATCTCGATACAGTTAGACTACTAAGAATAAAGATGGATTGAGCATCTACCCTACCCTACCCTACCCTTGTATTTATTGTCATTTGATCTCTAAAATAAAACATAAAATAATTATTGTTAATGAAATGAATATTAAAAAATTATGAACCACAACTAATTTAGTGAACGCGTTGATGGATCTAATATAATACACGCACAATCGCTCTCATGGTCCATTGGAGCTTGACAAGTGGTGTAATCTAAAGCACATAATAAATATTTATATATTTAATTAAATATTATATTAAATTAATATATATATATATATATATATATATATATATTGAAAAGTTCATTTGAGAACCGTTCTTATTGCGAGAACCGCGAGAATCAATCTTAGCCGTCCAATTCCCCCTCCTTCAATTGGATTGCCCACTCATGAATTCCTTACATACACCCTGTCACACTCAATCCCCCCACACTCTTCATCCATGAATTCCATTATCCAAAATCAACGGCTAAGATTGGTTTTCGCGGTTCTCGCAATAAAAACGGTTCTCAAATGAACCTTCCCCTATATATATATAGGGTAGAGATCAAGTAAAAAGGATTTTATGGTAAAAAGGGTAAGGGCCAATAAAAAAATCCTTTTTATTGATTAAAACTAGTTCTGCATCAATTTATTTTGATGAATCCAACATATTCATCACTTTTTACAGAGCAAAAGAGATTTTCAAATGTAGATTTTGAAACCAAAATTTTGGAATAATTTGTTGATGAACAAAATGCTTTCATCTAAAAAGTAATGAATATGTTAGATTCATCAAAAAGAAATCGATGAATAACTAGTTTTAATCAATAAAGATGATGAACTAACGATTATCAGTTGATATATATACTGAAAAATGATCAAATAATCATTCTTTTTACACTTTTTACTTTAATTTTCTTTTTATTTGATCTCATCCCTATATATATATAGGGTAGAGAAAATTAAAGTAAAAAGTGTAAAAGGGATGATTATTTGATCATTTTTCGGTATATATATCAACTGATAATCGTTAGTTCATCATCTTTATTGATTAAAACTAGTTCTTCATCGATTTCTTTTTGATGAATCCAACATATTAATCACTTTTTAGATGAAAGCATTTTGTTCATCAACAAATTATTTCAAAATTTTGTTTTCAAAATCTGTATTTGAAATCAAAAAGAAATTGATGAAGAACTAGTTTTAATCAATAAAGATGATGAACTAACGATTATCAGTTGATATATATACCGAAAAATGATCAAATAATCATCCCTTTTACACTTTTTACTTTAATTTTCTTTTTACTTTATATATATATATATATATATATATATATATATATATATAAAACACATAAATAATGTACTTTTTGATGTGGCATCCTTGCTAAAATACAGCCGGTCACACGGAGGAATTAAGGAAAGACGATAGAGCCTCTTCTCACATTTATGTTTTTTTTTTAATTAAAAAGTTATTTAGTGCAACGGTGTAATATAAAGATAAGTATTACACAAGGTAAGGTAGAAAACTAATACTATGTAGATAATGGGGTACAACTGAGGTGTTGGTACGAAGCCCTTATGTTATATAATAAAGATGCGTGAAGGTTCAAATAAGAATTAATATTTAGGTGAGAATAAAAGACTTAATTTTGACATTTCATTTGATTTGATTGGATAGTCTAGATTTGACTAGGTATTTTATTAATTACTCAACCATGAATTACGAAAGCTATGAATTGTAACGAGTGAATTACGACCGTTAGAGCAAATAAATTAACATCTAATTGATAACTATAATTTTTTATTTCATTCTCACCTAAATACTCGTTCTCACAATAACATTTCCTATAGAGGTGCATTACTAAATATATATTTAACAAAATAAGATCACATTAATATCAATGAGGGTTGAAAACTACACAAATTGAAGGGAAAATGCATTATTACATTTATTTATAACTCATTAATTTTCTAAAGAAAATACATCTTTTTTTTAAAATTGTGGATCATGTTATAGTGTTCTAACCGTTCATAACGGTTAATCTATCTTAAGAGGATTTTATTAACCGATTAATACAAAGAGATAAATTACTTAAATTAGAAACAAGAAATGCGATATTAAGGTTTGATGTCTAAACCTTCGTTTTATATGGCGTGTCAATTGCTACATGCTTGTAACGTGAAACAACCAACGTTTAAAATTACTTGTCATTATACTATTACACGATTTTAAATTTTTAATAACTCTTAAATTTATCGAAAATTTATGATTGAAAAAGATAGGTAACAATTCATTTTCCATTTTCTCCCCAACTTGGACCACTTCCTTATTTAGAAAATCAATCAAACCACTCAATTCAAGAGTTTTGTATGATAAGAATTTTTATGGCATTCAAGACGATATTGAGATGCATGTTTTTTACAAGTATCTTTAAAATATATGTAAGAAAGTTGATATATTGATATGACATGTATATTTAAGAAAAAAGGGGTACACTTAATAATATCGTTTTTATTTTTTTTTTCAGGTTTTACATCATGCCTTTTGGTTGTAATATTAAGATATAATTAGTTTGAAAAAGTTTATAATTACTTAATATGATATACATTTTATCTCTCTCTCTTGTTTATGGTTCATTAAATAATGTTTTAAGATAGATTTATAATTATTAAGAATGAGTTTGAAATTTCTGTTAAAATAAATTTAAATTACGGTATATTGAGTACACGTATATACACACATATTATAAAAAAATATTTTCTATTTTAGTTATTTGTTGACTATATCATTACCTATTTTAAATATTTATATCAAATAAATATCATAATTTACTAAATATATGTGAATGCTCATGTAAAGATTCGCGTATGACCCATGTTAATCATCAATTTATGGTTAGCATGATCCACTAAATTACTAAAGTATATATATTTAGATCACCATATTCTTTTATGTTATACAAAAATATGAAAATTTCAAGGTTTATTTTTATTAAATTGGGAGAATTTTATAATATCTAATTGTTTTAAATAATACATTAGATTTTCTTTATACTTCATAAAAAACCCCAAAAAAATATCATTTTCGATATAAAAATCACATCTCTAGATAAAATATGAAAGAAATTTAAAAAATTGTAATTAGTTGATTATATAACGAAAATTTTAAAAATTAGATTGCAAAATTGTACCATATAGTTTGGTTGATGATAAAATATATGCTAAAATTATAGGTGGCAAAACGGGCGTGTCGGGTCGGTTTGGGTAACGGGTCAGAACGGGTTCGGGTCCAAACGGGTACTTTTGAAAAAAGTATCAAACGGGTTCGGGTCAAAATGGGTTCGGGCCAACACGGGTTCGGGTCGGAACGGATCCGGGTCAAAATGGACCAAATTTTTTATTAAAGAAAACTTACAATTCAGTTACTAATTTAATGCTATTAGAAATGGTTCGTTTAATTTTTGAAGTAGATGATTTCTTAAATATGCTAATTATTGAAATAAATTAATTATTAACAAATAAAAAAATGATTTTAAATACCCATCTTGTAATCCCGAATAGAGCTCTAAATTAACAAATCTGAAAGAACGACAGTTCATTTAATTTTAGCCGAACAAATACTAACGGATTTCTGTGTCCGTGTTCATTCATTTAACTTTAGCCGAATAAATAAACGAATACGAACGATAAACTAATGAGTTTTGTGTGTGTGTATATACGAATAGATAAACGAACATTCACGAACATAAATGAACGAACGAGACAATTGTTCGTGTTCGTTTGTTAACTAAACGAACAAAAAAAATGTTCATATTCGTTCATTTAATAAATAAACGAGCTTTCTGCCAAACAGTTCACGAATGACCGGTTTGTTAAAACCCTAATATGACACGATTGTTCTTTTATCACGTGTGATAAATATATTTTGTTTCTTATAAATAAAAAAGGGTAAAATATGTTTTAATCTCTAAACTTTAGATTTGAAAATGGTTTAACCACTTAACTTATATAATGAACATAATAATTCTTAAACAAATTTTGTTAGATAATTTGAGCCTTAATCTTATTTTACCTTATTAATCCTAACAATAAAACACCCATTCTCTAGAAACTAGTTGATGAAAACTTATATATGGACCCTAGTTCCATTGCTAACTCCTTGGATAGCACCAGTAATATCTCAATTGCACTCACAAGTTCGTATAGTGGCACTAGTTTTCTGATTGCACATCTTCAATTTCCTCTATCTCTATCTTTGTTTTCGAGTTTCTTTAGGAATCCATGAGATGGTGATTCGTGAATCTATAGATCCTCGAACACCAGTTATCACTAACCAATCGGTTCTTCGATCTTCACCGAATCAAGTTTTAGAGACCGAGTCGAGTTAGAGTTTGATTGGGTTCGGTTCGATTTGATTACACCCCTAAGCTTGCGGATTAAAATGTTCTTTAAAAGCATACTACAGAAGATCAAGTGGCTAAAATGATAAATTGTAACAAGTTTAGGGGTTAAAACATTCATTAAAAAAATTTAAGAATTAAAACATTCGTTTAAAAAGTTTAGGGGTTAAACCATTTTTGAACCTAAACTTTAGGGGTTAAAATATATTTTACCCAATAAAATTCTATCGGAGTAGCTACTAAATAATTTATACTAAATTTTTATGAAAGGATCTATATATTAATAAGTAAATAATTATTAAGAAACAAAAAATAAAAAAAGGAAAGATACTGATCTCGGATTTGTTTAAAAGCAAATTGACATTTTTGGAAAAGTTAAAAAGCTGTAAAATTAACAATCTAATAAAAACACCTATGACAAAAAATAATAATAAGTGAACCAGTACTCCAATAGGCCCATAGCCCAATAGGGTATAAGGAAGTTCCGTCCAAATGGCCCGTTCTTTCTTTCTTGACCGCCCAAAATGACCCGTACCTATAAAATTTATTTGTAGATGTGGGCTAAAACAATCCGTATAGAAAAAAAAGGCACGGTCCATATGAATCCATATTTTAAATTATTAACCCACTTTGACCCAAAGTTAGATAATCGGGTAAATTTTGTCAGCTCTAGCTAAAATGTTCAATCTTATGTTAAAAATAGTGACATTTTTGTTATTTACCAAAAACATATAAAATTTATAGGTACATAAAAATGTGTTTTTAAATACTTTATCAAGCGACTCTTACTAGTTTCAAGTTTCAACCTCTTGAACATGTCAAATGAAGAAAATTAATCAACTTACTTTTATTAAAAAAATTATTATTATAAATAGTTAAGATAGATACAAATGACATATACAATATATTGAAATACATAGATACTTTTAATAAAGAAAATCATAAACTTTGGATATGTACACACATTTAAAAAAAAAAAATGATATGTGTTGCTATAGCATTTAAGTTAAGTATTATTATACTCACATATTTATTTAATGAAAGATAATTTTAACTATATTTATAAACTACTTAAATGAATCTCTATGACATTTATAAACATATCCTTGCCCTCTAACTTTAAAATAAAAAAAGAAAAGAAAAGAAAAAAGAGACGATTTTTTTTTTAAAGTTTTTGGTGCTGAATTCGCATTTTCCAAAAATTCGAGGGCTCAACAGGTATTTTCGCTTTAACAGTTTAACCCCTCTACTCGTTTATAAGAAAGACCCCGTTCTCATCTTGCAAACTCCACATCTGTCCGCTAGCCATGGAAGGACCGGTACAGGTGGAAGAGCTGACCTCCGGCGCAAGCGGTCGTATCATCCCTGTCTTCAAAAACCTCCACCGATCGGTGTTTTCTACGGCTTCTATCCGCCGTGCACTGATCTTCGTCCACTCAATCTTCCTGTGGTTCATTTTCCATCTTCGCCGTTGTCAACAGCGTCACCACCGTCCTTCTCCACCGTCATCCCCTTCCTCGAAGCGTAAATTTTCTTTCCGGCGAAGACAAATGGAAATCGAGGAGGATGTGCTCAGGCGAAGAGCTCTCGCTGAAGAAATTCAGATGGTGAGGTCGTCGATCGATGATGACTGGACTAGCAGATGCCACGCCAACACGTCTCTGTTTTTCGGTACCGGACGCAACGCCTTGTTTTGCCGGTCATGGACTCCCGTGTCCGATGAGATTAGGTAAACTAAATTCTTGTAGACTTCGTTATATTTCATCATCATCATAGAATTAGTGCAAATATCATTTCGGAACTCTGTGTTATGCAATTATTAGGCTTTTTATTATGATGATGTATGTGATAAATCGATAAGTTTGGAAGTGATGGGCAGAAATTGGAATTTCGATTATGCCTTTTTATCTCGATGTTCTTAGTTATTAATTTATCTGTCCGTTTAGAAATGCTTAATCCATACTGCAAAATTATTCGAGATCAAAGATGATGCTATGAATTATGAAATGTTGTATGCTAGGTTTCTACATGATAACATAGCTTAAAATTTTTGGGGGTTAATTTTAACAGAAATGGTTCAAGGGAATACTGTAGGGTTTGCTCAGTAGTGATCACTGGCTAGCTGTCAATGTCCACTATGGTTTGAGGTAAAGGTCTCCACTCCAACTTTTGTGATCTGCGGTAGTTTTTATAATCCGTTAGTTTTAAAGTTTAAAAGGCAAATTTGTAGAGTCTAGAACACACAAGTTGAAAAATTCAATTAGAAATTTAGAAAATCACCCTTCTAATGAAAAGTACAGACTCTAGTTATTCTCTTCTTGTCATGTTTTGCAAATACAATACATTTTCATAAGCTATGTCCTAGTTGACACAAACTTAAGCACTATGCTCCCCATTTCCATTTGATAGAGTGCATAGTTCACAAATTTTCTCATTTTGATAGCCTCTGTTTGCTAATTTGACTGATTTACTTTTTCCAGGGGTATTTTAATCATCATCCATGGACTGAACGAGCATAGGTAACTAATCCCCCTCCTCTTTCCTCCCAACCTTTCTCATTTTTCTAATCTCATCAAATATGTCAATGGTATAATTAAATATCATGGTTTGTCTAATATGTCATGCCATGCATATTTGCAGTGGAAGATATGCTGATTTTGCAAGGCAACTCAATTCGTGTAACTTTGGGGTATACGCAATGGACTGGATAGGTAGGTTTGTTGTGTTATACTTTTCTTACTGTATGAGTTTTGACCATTTAAGTATACTTCTGCTACTTGCCATAAAACCGGGTTACAAACTTTACTAAAAATTTCCAACACCCTAGCATTTGGCATTTTGGCTCATGCAATCACTCTGAAGTATTGGCATTGCTTTTGGTAGGATCACATTGACACCTCTTACTTTTTGTAAATTTCGATATATTTTAGGCCATGGAGGGAGTGACGGATTGCACGGATACGTACCTTCCCTTGATCATGTCGTAGCAGATACTGTGAGTTCACTTCTGTGTTCATACTTTTCATGCTGTGTGTGGTGCCTTAATATCATGGATAAAACTTTGTTTTATTATATATACATATACATATATATACACATGGACAAGATATTTAGTTTGGTAATTTGATATTTTAATTCATTCATGTATAATTAGGGGTCTTTCCTGGAGAAGATCAAGTCAGATCACCCCGGGATTCCGTGCTTTCTATATGGGCACTCAACAGGTGGAGCTGTGGTTTTAAAGGTAACGCTACTTAATAAGTTTCTTCACCAGTCTGTGGAACTCGTGTTTAGCTTTGACGGTTAAATTTGACAATTTTTTGTCCATATAGGCTGCTAGCTATCCTTACATTAAACAACTGCTGGAGGGAATTATACTAACTTCACCTGCGTTGCGTGTTACTCCCTCTCATCCCATAGTTGGGGTAAGTCTCCCTACTTTTACCTCCAGTTATATCATTCTCACAAGTGATAAAAACAATGCATTTTAAAAGCCCCTTTTGTTCATTTACACTATCTTCTTATTTCCATTTCTTTTAGCACCTTGCAAATCAGGTACTGAAGGAATTAATTAATAGTATAGTAGTAAATAATAGGTGATACGCGTATGTATGGACTTTCGTGTGATTCCTATCATCAAGCCATGATCCCCTTGACTGAGAAAAATTGTGGGAATGCTCATATTTGATTCCCTTTATCATTCAGTTATCCAATTGAAGAAAAATCATGAAAGTTAGATGACTATTAATTTTTGTCCATGATAGTATGAATAAGCTGCCCATCTGTAATTTTGATTTCGAGTTTATTCCATCTGACTTTCTACTGAGATAAACCCATAATAATATGCATCCACTATTTTTCCTTGCCTTAATGCAGGCTGTAGCTCCCTTATTTTCACTAGTTGCCCCAAAATACCAGTTCAAAGGTTCCCACAAAAGGGGTATTCCAGTTTCTAGAGACCCAGCGGCTCTAGTAGCCAAATACACTGACCCGTTGGTGTACACTGGGCCAATGAGAATCCGAACGGGTCATGAAATCCTACGGATCTCATCTTACTTGGCTCGTAACTTCAAGTCCGTGACGGTACCCTTTTTGGTCCTTCATGGGAGTGCTGATAAAGTAACGGATCCGCTTGCTTCTCAAGATTTGTACAACGAGGCAGCCTCAAAGTACAAGCACATAAAGCTGTATGACGGGTTCTTGCATGATCTTCTCTTCGAGCCTGAACGTGAAGAGATCGCGCAGGATATTATTGATTGGATGGAAAGGAAGCTAAGTTGGAATCATTCTTGAAAAAATGTGAAAAATAGGTATTAATTATAATGGTTTGTTAAAGAGGTTTTATATAATATGTATGTATGTGGATTTCTATGGATTTGGAATTTAAATTTTTTGGTGGCCCTAAGTATTGTTCAACAACCACAACATTACCCAATTCTATCTTATCTAAAAGGGTAATGGGATGCTGATTGTTGTGTATGTAGTGTTTTCTTTGTGGTATTTTATGCCACCATGTTAGTAGTTTAACAATTGGTGACATTATTCATCTAGTAAAAAAGTTATGGATTTTAATTTTTGTAGAAAATATATAGAGGGTGTTGAAGATTGCGTTTAAATATTGATTATCTGATTATTGTGATTTGAAATCGCAGATAATTAGTTTAAAGTGTTTGGGGTTGTGTTTTTAGAAATCAATTATTTGCGTTTTGTAGACTATAAAACGCGGTTTTGAGAATCTACTTTTGAGTTGCTTTGCAAACTGATTATTCGATTATTGTAATGTTACCCTTTAAAAATCAATTAATCTACTTGTTATGCATTCAGAAAACTTATTATCTGATTGTTATGATGTGAAACAGTATAATCAAATCCAAACACTATTATTCATTAGCACATTCTCTTACAGCTGATTATCTTATTCTGATTATTAAAAACATATAATCTATTTTCAATCGCAATACCGAACACCCAATAGTTGTATTTTTAGGATTGT
Organism: Dittrichia graveolens; assembly: GCA_038502395.1. Taxonomy (NCBI): domain Eukaryota; kingdom Viridiplantae; phylum Streptophyta; class Magnoliopsida; order Asterales; family Asteraceae; genus Dittrichia; species Dittrichia graveolens. Next base: position 7,099,575 of record JARJIL010000002.1, on the reverse strand, counting down.
ACCGATGTATAATTTTGATAGGAATTGAAATTTAATAAGTTTGAAATAATTTAAAAACTCGGTATAAAAACAGTTGAATATTGTGACATATTAGCACTCGAAAAAATTCTATCTTTTTCCTACTAAAATTTCTTACCTCCACTCTAACTAATTGACATGTGAAATAAACTATATTTATTTCCTCATTTTCTATTTTAATCTTGTAATTTGTCTTGATTAATTGTTTAATAAGAAAATAAACAATATCTCTTGCACTTTTTATATTTGGACATTCTCTTTTTTCTTTCAATAAAAGCACTCAAAATATTAAATATATTAATTAATTAATAAAAGTAGCAAGGGGCTAGCAATAAAGTTTACAAATCAAAACAAAGAATCTGGGTTATAAGTTTATAACACCACATTTGACATATTAAAGAATTACATTTGAACTTAGACCTACACCCTATCCAAGTGTACGTATAATGTGAATTGAAGTTCTCCCACTAATAATGGTATCGAATTTTTTTTACCATTGAACACCAAGTTATTGCGAGCCTTTCAAGTAGACCATAAAATACAAGCAGTGGCTGTCTCTAAAAATTTCTTCAACTTCTTTGTATTTCCAGCATTAAGAAAACTAAAAGTGTTATTTCCATTGCCCACATTTCTAGAAAACAAATCATCCATAACTAAATTAATAGATCGAAGTGCAGTACCCGCCTTGACGATGTTTAACCATACACCCACTCTCCTTAGGTTAGCGAAAGAGGATGCATCATGTCTGGTCATACCATGTATTGCCTTTATCACAGTAGCCCATAAAGAATTATTATCGTCTTCATCTTCACCATCATTTCATTAGGAGTGAGGTATTGGCGGTTCGTAAAGAACCAATATCCAACCCCCCAAGATTCCGAGCAATAGTTTTTTTTCAATGAAACTAATGTTGCGTTCACTTTCAGAAAAATCCTTAATTTTTTCAGATTTTTTAAAAAAAAAACTGATAATTAAAAAACATGTTCACTTACACATTTTTCCAAGAAAACAAAAAACTCCAAACTCCTTGATTTTTTCAAACTCCCATATTTTTTAAACAACTTTTTCAAGAAAACACTTCAACTAAACATGTTTTCTATTTTTCTTTGAAAAAGAAAAACTTCACCTCTTTATCTAAACATATTTTCTTTTTTTTTTTAAATAAAAACTCCACCATTTTTCACAAAAAACAGAAAACGAAAAATAGAAAAAAAATTTCCACTAAACACAACCTAACAAATTTTAGTTTTACCGCTAGTTGAAATACCGCAAAGAAATTTCCTTCTAATTTTTTCAATGGACTGAATCACTTTGATCAGGACTTTGAAAAGTGACCTAAAGTACAAGGGGTGAGCATAAAAGATTTTTAGCTTAATTTCCAATTTAGCAATTTTGACTAGGGGTGAGCATGCGACCCGATAGACCGAAAAAACTGATGAACCGGACCGAACCAGACCGAGACCGAGACTGGTCTGGTCTTCGGTCCTTGTTTTTTATAGATTTCGGGTTTCGGTCCTGACCGGGACTAGTCTGTCTGGTCTTCGGTCCTAGTTTTTTATAGATTTCGGGTTTCGGTCCGGCCCGGTTTTTAAACCGAGCTCACCCCTAATTTTGACGGCACTTTATTTAACACAGAATTTCAATATCTTGCAAGTCCCATATTAACACAAACTGTCTATGTAAGAGAAAGATAATTTTGCACAATCTCACTTGAGGAAGGATAACAAATTGTTAATTTCATCATCATGAAGCCTAATACCGAAAACTATAAAATAATACACCCTTGTATTTCTAGAAGTTGTCACTCATAAGTCATATATAAAAAAGGTATTAATATGATTTAATTAGAAATGAACTCGGTGGAATAGTAATTAATTCAATTAAGTGTAAATTGCTGATTTGGTCTTGTGGTTTGCTAAAAATCACTAATTTAGTCTGTTTGTATGTATTAATCACTAATTATTAACTCGTTCATCAAGCCGGACTAATTCATGGTTGTTAGATATATAAATGATCAAAATACCCTTATTAATAAGTTATTTATAGTTAAAAAGTTCTTGTTATTCTCGTATAAAAATAATTATCGTTTGAACTTTATCAAAAAGTTCTTGTTATTCTCGTACAAAAAACGATTCCCGTTTAAACTTTTCTAATTAGATTTAACCATATAACACTAACCCTGATATCATTTTTGTCTAATAAAAAAAGGTTAGAAAATAGAATAAAATAAAATGGTCATTTCTTGTAACACCCAGATTTTATTATTTTAATTAATACGAGTAATGTATAAGTGTTATATGTGTTATAAGTGATTATATATGATAAAATGTGGTTATAAAACTAGAGAAACCAAAATTGTCAAAACGAAACTTGAATAATCAAGGGACCATTACGCAATTATGGTAAACTTGTATATATATCTATGACTTTCAAAAGTCAAATAGTGTGCAAGAAAACTCCTTCACAACTACATACATACGTGCTTCATGTTGTCCAATTTCACCTTCATTTAAGATCAAGAAATCAGTGTGGTTAAGCTTCCGAGTCTTCATCTTCACCTTATGATCATTGAGGTATGATTGGTTTTATTAGAATTTGAGGTCTAAATCGACTTTGGGTCGAATTTGAGGTCAAAACAACATCTATGCAGGAAAACAATCGGCTGTGTCTCTAGCGTACATGACCCGTGTACATTTTGGGAGGGCGTGTATGTAACTTCCTGAGATTGGGCCTAGTAGATATGTAGGCTTCGGTAAGTTATTATGTGAACTATTATTTGATTATTAATTGGTTAATGTTTAATTAATTATTAATAATTTAATTAAGTATTATATATATGTGTTGATATATATATGTACGGAAGTGTGTGTGTGCATGTGATTAAGTTAATCTCAACATGCCACCTCCTGCTTGGTAATTATACATGGGTATATAAGATTTTAATCAGATAATTGATTCTTCACTTTGAAGATTCCTTGTGTGTGTATTGTGTGTGCAAAACTGAGAGAAGCAAGAAGAACAAAACAATCGGATTTTTGGTGTTGTGTATTCGTGAATTCAAAGTTCAAGGTTTGTATGCTTATTGTTTGTTCTTGAATCATGATTTCTTATGAGCATGCTATGGTTTTGATTATGCCGGGTTTTGTTTATGAACATCATGTAAACTTGCTATATGGGTTTGGCGGATTTGTTCTTGGGTGTTAAGGTGTTTATTATGCATGATTGTATGTTTAATCATGTTTGTATATGTTTTGGCAAGCTTGTATATGAATGGTATAAACTGGGAATGAGATTTATACAAGTTATGAAGTTGTCGGATTGTTGGAAGATGATGTTAGCGGATTGTGAAGAAGATGATGAAGAAAACCGAGTGTTGGAAATCCGGGTGTCAAAATCCGATACTCATAAATCCGGTACTTTGAATCCGGAACTCATGAAATCCGATAGTTGAAATACGATGGTGGATTCCAAGTTACGAAATCCGAACATGTGTATAATCCAATGAAGAATCCGACAGTTGAAGTTCGAAGGGTGAAATCCGAAGGAAGTGTCGGATTTCCTTGAAAACCGACAATAGTTGTGGATTGTCCTCAAATCCGACAGATGTATCGGATTTCTTGAAATCCGATGGTCTTAGCGGATTTTGCAAAAATCCGATGGTAGTATCGGATTTCCCTTGAAATCTGATAGTTTGGATGTTTGTTTACATTGTTTAATGCTATGTGTTATATGTGTATACATATGTGAATCTTACATGTTTATGTTTAATTAAATGGATATAAATATATGATTGATATATATATTTATGAGTTGGATACTGATGTTTGGTTGTTGTGTTCTCAGGCACAAACAAGGCTCAGTAACATTAGATCACTGAGTGGAGAAGCTGAGTACTAGAGGTGAGTGGATGTTTACTCACCGGTGATATTAGTTGTACTGGTTTGGTTGCAACTATTGTTGGTTTGATGCATGGATAGACTTATTGTCTGATAATTGATTAACTGGTTATTTGTTAATTAATTGTTGCGTCAGTGATATGTATACATGATGGTTGGGAAGTCAGTTTTCGACTGGGCTTATGGGCTAGGTTCATTTGCTATTGGCTAAACAGTATTAGGACCTTGGGATGCATTTGTTGCTACTAGAGGATAATACTGTGTGAGAATAGCAAATGGACTATCGATAAACCTTTGCTTTGGCCGGCATTGGTTGTAGGTTCCTGCAGAACCGCTGGTCTTCCCAGGGTACTTATTTGTGGTTGTTGATATCGTGCAGTTCAGGCTGATATATCTGTTGTGATTGTACTCCATTCACTTAGCTTTGTGCTAATCCCCCACCTCTCACCCTTTATACATGTATTGGTAAGTCAGCGGCTCGGCTGAGAGTGGTTAGCTTGGGGAGTAATCACCTAGGACTCTGATAGGTTATTTGTGACGAGCCGTGTTTTGTAATACTGAAATTTAACAGGATGGTTTTTTTAAACTTTGGTTTATGTACAGTTGTAAATACTTATAGTATTTAATTCGCTTCCGCGGTGTTAATTAAATGAAAATTTTTGGGTTAAAAATACGGTGTTACAGTGTAGCTAGCCCGTGTATGTGTAACACGGCCCGTGTAGTGAACTAGGGCGGTGACAGGCCATGTAGCCTTACATGGTCGTGTAAAATAAAGGGTACACGGTCCGTGTATAGGAACATGGCCCGTGTAGTGGGTTTTGTCAACACAAGCCATATGGCCATCTGTAGTCGTGTAGTGTACAAGGTACACGGCTCGTGTAGAGGTACACGGCCCGTGTAGACCCCTGCAGCAGACCTATATGTGCAGATTGTAATAATTTGTTATTTTTTAAATGTATAGGATCGTTACTAATATCTTATCAAGTTGTTTACACTATTAGTTTCATAAACTGATTATAAGGTACGTAAGTCTTCTAGACTATTCTTCATATGTACAGCATGTGTGTTATTACATTGGAATATAATCATGTGTTATTCATATGTGTTAATCAGCATTCTGCTATGTGCAGTAGTGGCTCAGAATTAGTATAGTACCGTGACTCAGTTTGTTGCCCTGGGTCTAGAACCAAAGGCTGACAGGTTCTTGATATATGTATGTTTCCTATCTGTGATACGCATGCATTTATATGATTGACAGTCTGATTTATTCATTAAGCTCTCGCAGTTTATCATATATTATTTTTAAAATGTTTTACAAGATACAACAAAGACAAGGGCAAGGCTCCTGTTTGACTACATTTTGATAAACCTTTTAGAAACAATTAACATCTGGTTTGTAAATGTCAAGTTTTTGATACTAAACTTGTGGTAGCGTATGTATGCGTATCTTTTGATACAACATGTTTTCAGACAGTTTACGCTTCCGCTTTTATGTAAAACTTTCAGATGTGAAATATTATGTGAGCTTTAGTCTAAGTTTTATAAATCGGGACATTACATTTCTTGTATATTTGTTTTCTTCACATGATGATATGATAAATACCAAAGGGTTTGTAGGTTTAAGTTTCGTTGTGAACAATAAAATAGATTTAGAGGTAGATTTAATGGGTGAGTGTGTGTCTTTCAAAAACACATAAAAAATAATTAAGTTTTAAAATTTTTATGTCAACAGCGATGGCTTTTGGTATTTGCCCAAAAGTCCAAAACCCAAAGACTGAAATTTAAAAAAAAATAATGCATTTAGTAATTAAGAAACCAACCACTCCAAAGTTTTTACTATCAAAATAATATATCTTTACATATTCATCATCTATCTTTTATCGAATCAGACAACTGCAAACATGTTAAGTTTATTACCTATGGTTCATTCGCATCTGTGATCGAATATATACATACATATATATACATACATACATACATACATATATATATATATATATTATTTGTAGAAAACTAGAGAAACAATCGAACTTCCATTGAAAAACATGATCGATTTTTATAAAAGCCATACGCTTAACTAGCTGGGATCCCATATATAATAGAACGATCAGTAATTAACATGATAAATAAACAAGTTTTTGTTTCAAACTTTTAGATTTTATCAAACCTTAATTAAAGATCGACTGTTTTCTGGACTAGAGCATCTTCCATTTTCTTGGTAGTTTCATCAAGCCCATCTTGATACTTCTGAACCAAATATTCATAAGTTAGCCCTTCAACAGGTTCAACCACAGACGACCACTCGACCACACACCCTCCATCGGCAATAGAAACAATCTGGACTGTTGAAAGATAAGACTTAAACCCGACATTGCAGTCGAGCAGCTCGTAGCTCATGGACATCTTGTCATGGTCAACAGCTACTAACCGCTCCTTTGACCAGCTAACTTGGTCAACGCCACCATCATTATTCGGGAGCGAGAAACCGGCACAGTATCGTGTGCCGCCGACCTCACCGTTGGTACCATGGATCCCATAACAAGTGGACATGTTGGGAAACCATTTGTGGAAGTTGAAGAAGTCTATGAACAAAGGCCATATTTGATTTGCTTTTGCTTTTGTTAGAGTTGTTGAAACCTTGGCTTCCCATTTCTCCATTGGTGGTTTCTCTTCCATTTGTTAGTCTATGTTTTTGTGAAAGATAAAAGGTGGAATAACCTATGTTGAGCGAGTGTATATATAAATATAAAATATAAATATAAATATACTATTTATTTTTATTTGTACAGATCAGCAGTTTAATAAATTTATTTCAATTCTTATGATTGATATATATGTTTTCAAACCCATAATAAAAGCTCTATATTTAATTTCGTGTCAAGTATTTAAAGGTAATTAAGTTCTTAATTAATATTAAGAAGATTGTGAAGGTAATTAATTAAGGTTCCATCTCCTATGTTTGTCCTCCGATCTCGAAGGTTAAGAGTTTCCATCTCCTTGGTTCGATTTAATTAAATTCATCGATTTTGTTCGTACCAAAGGTTGGGGTTTCGATTTTGAAGGTTACGTAGTTGATCGATGACGGGATCAATTTCAAAGGTTAGGATGTTGATGAAGATTAGAGTTTCGAAGGCGGGGTGTTTGTGATGACAAATGCAGCTAAAAACACATATTTTAGATGACTCTATATTCACAAACACTTAAATAAGTAAATAACCAAATGAGTAAGATACCTTTTATGTTCATTGTTTGCAAGTGTAGAAACACTTAAAATAGGTATTGCTAGAAGCATATATCGTATCCGAATAACAATACTATGTATATATCTTAATTTAATAAATTTAGGGTCCCTAGCTTATTCCATTGTTGATGTTGGGTGGGTTGTCACCAAAAAGCCGTCGCCGTCCCTTGTTGGTATCGCTAGGTGTTTTTTTATGTTTAATTTAGAAGAAAACATCAACTTAAATTAAAGGTCAATAAATTAATGTCACAATTAAACTAATTATTATTATTATTATTAATTAAGATACAAGATGTACGTCCTTCTTCTCGATCGATCGATTAATTGTTGTTGTAAGTTGAAACGTTTTTTAAGATAGATAGGTCACGTAATTACTATACATATTCTGGCCGGTGACAAATATCAGGAAATAAACAATAACCTGTTTTTATATTAATAATTTATAAGGTGCTTCGGGAAATAAATGCCTTAATATTAGCCAAATGGCGTGTGTTCGATTCCAAATGTGCTATTTGTTTTTTTTTACATTTTTGTGTGTTGTGAATTTATGACCTCTCTAGACATATTATAGTACCATACCTTTACAAGGAAAAAAAAAACAATTTTATAATATATATTAAGTAACGCGTTATTTGTTAACTAAATGCGAAGTTGCCGGGTTGGTAAGGGCGACGTTGGTTAGCCGGTAAGCGGGCGTTCGAATCTTGCCTTACACAAAGTCCAAAATTTTTATTTTGAGGAAAAACCTCTTATATAATATATACTAAATAACGTGTTCATTAACAAAATGTTAATTTGCCGGTTTGGTAAGGGGCCATGTTAGTTACGCAAATGGCGGGGGTTTGAATCTTTCCTCTATGAAATTTAGAATTTTTATTTTGCCAATTTGTCTTTTTTTAATTTTATATTCTTTTTAACCCTTTTAGCTTTTTTTCAACTTATATAATTTATTAAGAATACATATTTCAATTTTTAACCGTTTTTAACTTCGTATTCTTTTGAACCCTTTTTAACTTATATTTTATTAAAACATTGTGTCTATCTTTTTTTAATATTTTTTTTGTTTAATTTAAATTTCATAAATATTTTTTATAACTTTATGTAAACAACATTTAATATATTAATTTATTCAAGAATTTGAATCAAGGATAAAAATAATTTAAACTCTATTTCGATTAAACTGTAAAACATTTTTTCATATTTTAACTTTAAATTTTATGCTCATTTTGTTGAAACAATTAACATTTATTCTTGAATTGTTTAAGCATTAAAGTTTAAGTTAATTTGATTTAACCATTAAACTTTATTTTTAGAATGGATCTTATGTAGGTATGCATCATATTATAGTTTAACCGTTTGGCCAAGATGTAAATAAGTCGTTATAGCACGAACGAAATTTTTTACGTTGCAACTTCTGTCTTCTTTTGATAAAAAAATATTCTTAAATATGTGTTATTATTTATATTTTACATACTAGCAAATAAGTTTCTTATGGAAAAAAATGTAACTTACAAATATATTTCAAAATAAAATTTGCACTAACTCATTATTAATATGTTTTCTTAATCAAATAAAAGGCCACATGAATTTCGTGCATTAGTAATATGTATATTTACTTAAAGGTAAAACCATTCGAAAAAAATTGAAGGTTTAAATAAATAAAGCTTAGTTTTTTATGACGAAAATAATGTTTAAGTATAAAAGAAAAATAACTTAATGGTTTAAAATGTTAGTTGTTTTGAAAATAAATATGTAGGTTAAACCAAAACAATCTTTCAATTTTAAAGTTAAACAATTTTTTGATAAAGTCAAAAGATTAAATCACAATAGTCTTAAACTCCAATGATAATATAGTCGGGAAATAAAGTTTAAATGATAAACCAAAATAAAGCTTTAATTGTAAGGACTAAATCATACGAACCCTTTTTGTAAAGATATTAATTAAAAATACAAAATTATATCATTATCGTTTTTATTTTTAGTTTTTCTTAAGTAATATATTTATATACTTTTTTACATATTGTATTCTTATAATTGTTTATCTTTTGTATTTCTTATATAAACAATATTTGTTATATTTAATTATTATGAGGTTCAATAACTACTATAAAATTTTAATAAAAAGTTATATTATTACTGTATATTTTTTTCCTAACGGATATATTATTATTGTATATTACTCACTTTTCATGTGTCTTGTAGGATGATTATATTTAAAAAAACAATAACCCGATTCAAGTATTTGTACATTCTCCACAAACTTTATATTAATTATTTACTATTATTATTAATTTAATATGGTCTTAGTGTATTATATTACTTAAAGTGGTTTTTCTTTCAAAAAAAATTTAAACTTAATGGTTAAATACAAATTTTTTGCAGATGAAAATTCAATATTTTATCTATAACATTTGAAATCTCTTTTTACTCTTTTTTGTTTCAATATTCTACCACCATATTAGAACCCTAATCCTGTGATTATTTTTTTATTGCGCGTTTTATTATTTTTGGATGTGTTTTTATAAAATTATTAATATATTGTCATGTAAATCAACTTAATCCTATGATTTATTTTGATAATAAAATTTTACATTTATAAAACCCGGCGCAACGCGCGGACTATAAAATCCTAGTCTCTATACATTTACAAGGAACAAAGCATTTTCATAATAAATACAATACAAATGGTAAAGATGTTAGCTTTGGAACATAAGGAGATGAGTTTGATTCCTACTGTCCTTTTTTTTAATATACCTATAATTATTTTTCTATTGAAGTATAATTATAAAAAACATAAGTATATTAAAAGTAAGATTCAAACGTCTAAATATAAATAATTAATACTTCTTAATTTCAAAATATTAAAAAGTATTTTAAAATATAATGTAACCATAATTTTTCATTGTTATTACATAAAATTCAAACTATAAATCATAATGAATACATAATTCATCTTATTAGCTCATAATAATATTGTCTCAAAATTCGGATGTCATATTCACAATCTTTTTTTTTACATGTAAAGGTCTGATTGGTTAATTACTTACAAATAATGTATTTATTTAAATCATCACAATTTAATCAATATTTAATTATGAAATCATTAGCATCGAAAAAACGATCCAAAGTGTGTTATTATGTCAACGGAAAATATAATTATTTAGGGATTCACCAACATAAATTATCTCATAAAAAGTATTATACCTAACTAATCTACTGTAGATATATATTTTCGTATACTTTAAATCAAAACTACCTCATAGAAAATGATTAATAATTTAGTGATTCATAGCATAAAATTTAACCATAAATATATTTAGTGTTTTAGAGTTTTATAAAGAAGACAAGCAAGAAAATACATATTTCTATTTAAAAAAGATTAAGTGTTATTACATTTCGATTTACACAAAATCAAAGATGAATGGTTATGAAATATACTTTTTTACTAATAAAAACTAAAAAATAATTTTTAAAATTTTATGTCAGATTACGGTAAAATTTACATCAAAACATAGATAAAAATGAGACGATTATAAATATATAATTATAAAATTATTATATTTATACTAATCATTTATATTAAAAGTTATAAAAGAAAAACTATAAACATATAAAATTAAATACATCTATTAAATATAAATATATAATTTACACAAGCATCCCCTATGTATTTTCATATAGCTTCCTAATAATATATATTCTTGCAAATAGACCATTCTAATTGTAGAAGTTAAAATTAAAATTTTTGGTCAAAATTGAAAAAATAAGATGTTTTGAATGGTTAATTGAATTGTATTTAAATAAATTTTTTCAACAATGATTTTCTTTTTATATATATATACACCACGTTTACAGACACCTCTTGAGCTCCCTCGAGGCTGACGTGGATTTATGAAAAATGGTTTTGTCTAGTTGGAGTGAAAGTGTTAAGAGGCGTTACGTCAAGTGATCAACCCTAGCAAATGATGTTTGTTGCTTCTTCTTTTTTTTGGCCATGTTTTGCATTTTCCGCTAAACATTTTTGTTTTTTTATTACTTTAAATTATTTAATTTATATATTATTTGTCTTTTTTTATATCTTTTAATATATAATGTTTGATGTAACTATGAATATTTTATGAATGTGTCATTTTTATATAAATTTTGATATAGATTTTATCGTAATACGACGTTTATCTAAAATTGTGTATTTTTCTAAATCGTAGACATTTAGCCTTTTCAATGACGATAATTATCCATCAAAATTTTTTATACATGCCACCTAGTATGTATTTTTTTTCTGTTTCATCAATTCCAAATTGCAATGTTGGAAGGATTCAGGATTCTTCAGCTTCATTACACAAAGAACATGTATATTTTTATAGCCAACAACAGGATGGTTATTTATATACCAAAATTCATTTAGTAATACAATTAAGTACAAGTCTAAATCAATTAAATTGTGTTGTAACTTTCTATTCCTACCAACTTTCATATTTATTTAACAAGATATATGTTTTACACCCTTAGAGCAAATGGTGTACTTCCTTTAACAAGATATATCTTTCTCTCTTCATTTAATAAATATAAATTAAAAAAGCCGGGGGAGAAAAGTAAAATTATGATTGTTAGGAAGGGAAAGGGAATAAAACTAGAGAAGAGTGAGTGATGTGACACTGATGTGGTAAAATCAAACGAAAAGGGAAAGAAGTATACTTGATGGCCTAACAAAATAAAAATGAGGGTTAAGGCCATATAATAAAATCTTACCTTTTCAAAAGCATTGATGTAAGTAATTTACCTTTTTATTATCTAATTAGGTAACCTACTTTGTGGTAAACTGTTAATGTAAGTAAGAACTCGAGTTTTCCAATTAGGGTTTTGGCGCTAGCCGGAGTTTCCACCATATGATCACCACCAAACCTTGGTCATATGATCAGAATTCCTTCCCATTGGTGACAGTAAAGTCTGATCGGCCTTCTACCCTCATGTCAGCCGTTGTTGCGATGATGGTTGCGTTGTTGATGTTTTCTTTTATCCGACAACAAAGGTTGACAGGAATCCGATCAAACTTCATCATCACCAACAGGAAGTAATTTCAGTCAATTTATCAATATTTTATGGTAATCTAATGATGAAAACTTCGACTACAACGTAGTCTTTACTTACTTTAATAAATCATTCGTAAAATAAAAAAAGTAAATTAACTACATTATTAACTCTTTTATAAAGTTATCAAACTCTTTTTATAAGTTAGGATAAATTATATCCTTAACCCAAGTCCCAATAAATAAATGTATAGATAGATTTTGGAAACACATATACAGGTTGTGAAATCTCAAATCAGGCACAAACCGACCCTTGTGAAGAAGCTTCATAACATTTTTGTAAGGAATTTATATATATTTTGTAACACAAATTTGGCGGGGTGAACGGGTATATGTAGTGTGATGCTCGTTAGTACGTGTAGGAAGAGTGAATCAAATGGAAGGGGATCGTCGCCAGAGGATTCTAGAGAGGGAACGCTATCAAATCGAACAAATACGGCAGCTCGATTCCGAGGAATTGGAGATCGAAGAAGTTGAACACGGCCACCAGTCATCCGATGACGATCAAAACGAGTAATCTCATTTCCCCTCGAATTTCTTTACTTTTCGGTTTTTAAGCATTATCGAATCACTCTTCTTTCAATTAGTTCTATTTCTGTAAAATTTGCATCCAATACGATGTGTAGTCTGTTTGAAATCAGGGTTTAGGGTTTCTAAATAAGTCCTGAAATGAAGTTTTCCTGTTTTTCAATTGGAGGTGTACTAGACGAAGGTGTGTTTGTTTGAGTCCTGTTTAGGGGAATGTCAATTGAGATAACAAGATTATGTAGAGTGAGAAACGATGAAGATTTATGAACAAAAGAATCCTACTAACATGTATTACGGATTAAACCAGAGTTACTGCAGTGAAGTTGGAAAATGAAAGAAATCAGCATAAAAAGTGGGGAACTATAACTGTGTCTAGTCTTTCCTGAAGAGTTTAGTATGAGAATTATACAGGCATGACAATAGTTCTTGCCTACTTTTAGCTTATATAAGTGTATATAGTTGCTTGCATGGGTGGATTCCCAGAGTATTAGGTGGCGTTTGGTTGGATGGAATCTGTGGGAATTCATGGGAATTGGAATCCAATTCCCAAGAATTCCAGTGTTTGGTTCATCCTTTAGCTATGGAATTGGATTCTCAAGTATGGAAAACTTTCCCACAACCAAAGGAATTCAAATTCCTTCCTCTTAGCCAAGGAATTCAAATTCCCTCATACACATAGTCGACCGGCGAGAGCTACGAACTGGAGACCAGCGACTGTGCCTCACGATCTACGACCGGTGACCGGAGAACGGCAACCGGCGACCTCGATTAGGGCTTCGACCTCCGTTTAGGGCTTCAACCGTCGAAGCTCTGTTGGGATTAGGGCTTCGATGAACGCTTCGACTGGCCACCGGCGACTGTGGGGACTGGCGACGATGAACGCTTCGACTGGCCACCGGCGACTGTGGCTTCGACTAGTGACGATGAATGCTTCGATGACGATAGAGGGATGCGGCGATGAAGGGTTCGACTAGCGACCGACGGCCGGCAATAAAAGCTTCGACTGGCGACGATGAACGCCTCAATGGCGATAGAGGGATGCGGCGATGAAGGCTTTGACTGGCGACAGAGGCACAGACTTCAACGGTGGCGAGAGGGGTGGCGATTCACCCTCTGATGGCGGCGAAGATGGTGGCAAGAGCTGGTGGTGGTGGTTATGGACGGTGGAATTAGGTCTGATGAGATGTGTGAAAGTGAATTCCAATTCCAAGTGTATAGGTAACCAAACACAATGAGCCAAGGATTTAGATTCCAAATCCAAATCCTTCAAATTCCAATTCCTTCCTACATTCCAATTCCTTCAGAAAACAATCCGTGAACCAAACGCCACCTTAGTTTTGGATTTCAAGATGGAATTTAGGTTTAAGTTCTTAAGAGCATGCATTTTCACCAATCTTGTATTCCATGGCCTCAATCTATCTTCATGTGAAAAATTTTCAGCTCTTTTAGTTATCCATTAATCTTTACCATCAGTGGATGTTGTGTTGAAGCTTGAGGTTATACATTCCCAATCGGCCTACGAAGAGCAGCAAATTATGGGGAATTGTCAGAAGAACCATCTTTTTTTAATCAATTATCCATACTTATATGGCTCAATTTTATTAAATAAAAAAAGCCATTGTCATTTTTTTGGACATAGAACTATGGTTATTTTCTATCACCTCTTATGCTTTTCTGGTTATCCCTGATCTCAGTGACCATTCATTAGGTGGGGTCCCTGCATCTGGTGGTTATACCTTCAATACCTCTTTGGCTTCCATGCATTCTTATCTTGGTGGTAAGCATCTCACCGCCTTTCATTGTTAGTCCTTTATATGCCAAAAAGGTCTTAACTATTCTCTAAAATTGTATCAGAGGTGGAAGATACTCATAATCGCCTGGCTTTCTTGGATGGTGGTGTCATATTGCATGTACCACTGTTTTATCTCGAAGGTAAGTTTTTAATGCCTGTTAGTGTGCTTTATTTTCAACCTATGGTTAATAGTATTACTTGTAATGCAGGTGTAGTTTTGTTTCCTGAAGCAACTCTTCCATTGAGAGTAATTCAACCTAATTTTATAGCTGCTGTGGATCGGGCACTGAGACAAGTTGAGGCTCCTTACACCATAGGGGTGGTATGTGAAAATCTCTTATGCAATGGGTTTTTTTAGGTTGTGTGATGTTTCATAACGTTGTTTATTGCAGTTATGTCCAAATGATATTTTTTATGTTGTCCAGGTTCGTGTTTACAGGGACGGTGACAGTGGGAGAATAAGATTTGCAACCACTGGGACAACGGCTGAGGTGTAGGCACTAGGCAAAACTCGTGCTCTAAGATTGGTCTAACTGCATAATAATGAAACTAACTTTGGTCTTATTGCTGTTTATAAGTAACCAAACCTTTTTGTGCCAGAAAGAAATTTTAAGTTTTCGGTATTATTTTGATAATTTCCTCAGATAACTGGTTTTCACGCGCCATGTCAGGAAAATAGGGCAACACGGTAAATGTTACTGACAAGTGGTATTTATGACTAGTTACCATATTAGATTACCTTATATCAAAATTATTGGGACGTGGATGGTTTTTCTGGCCCAAAACCTAAAACATAAGAACTGGACCAAAAGTTTGTTATTTTTTCATGCAATTAGCCCTCGTATATAAATTATTGCAATATTGGTTTGAAGTTTCTTTCGGTTGGTTCTAGATTCGGCAATATAGGCGATTGGAGGATGGTTCCATAAATGTAGTTACTCGTGGCCAACAACGGTTTCGTTTGAAGCGTCGCTGGATTGAAGTTGAAGGAGCAGTATGTTTCATTGATACCATGAAAATCTAATAATAAATTAATTAATACGTTATGTATGAAAACTCCTAATACTATAACTTTATACAGCCATGTGGTGAGATTCAAATCATTGAAGAAGATTTACCATTAAGGACTCCACGAGAAGCTGTCGGGGAACTAACACCTTTAAGGAACTTATCTTTTGCCAGTTCTTCTCATTCTAAACTTATAGCTCATGAAAATCAGGACCATGATTCAGATGATAGCTTTGAGAGTGAATTATCACTAACAGAACGCAGATTGCATACTTCAGCAATTGTTTCTTCATATCGTTCTGATTTGTTTGGTGAATCTACAAGTAGTGATGATGAAAGACTTGTGTATGAACAAGATTCTCAGTTAGAAAAATCTCTTCGCTTGTTAAATTCTAGTAATAACAGAAGTTATGAAGAAGAAGGCTGCAAGGGACCAAGGAAAAAGTATGTGTCTGAGAGACCTTGTAGAGGGACGAAGTGGGGAAAACATTCATTACGTGGTTTAAGGGAATGCCCGAGAGCATATTGGCCGTATTGGGTTTACCAAATGCATGACTCATATTGTCTTGCTCAAAGGTTATCAGGTACTGGAACTTTTTTTCCATCTTTTCATCCTCTGCAAGTTGACAATTGATTTAATATATAGTCATTGTTGTTGAGTCATTATGCTTTATCGAAATCGGAAATAGGGAAAGTTATACAAGTCTTGAATTTAATTTTTTTCTCAGCCATAAGAATGAACATGTGGTTGGATTGGTTCATGTCACTAGATTTCTGAAACTTGATATTCATGCATTAAAAAACCCAAATGTTTTTCTGAGTTCACCACTCTTCTAGGATGAAGAAGTGGTCAGGTGTTGGTTTTTCTTCATATATTGAAAAAGAAAGATATGGGTTGTAAGAATTTGTTACAAAGGTTTTTTAAATATTGAATAAGCTCTGTTGGTTGCTCCAAATCTTTGTTCTTTTGCAATGATTTTAATTGTAGGAAAATCTACCCAATATCAAGTTATGGAACAGCAAAAGCTTCATAACTCTAAACAAATAGCATATCAACCATACTTATCGATCTTCACAACTATGGGAATCAAATAATTTCTTCGAACAAAATAGTTGCTTTTTTGCTAATTCCTACTGTTAAATCTTGAGAAAATGAGCATATGTTTTGCCTAGCTATGTGCCCTAACACATGTGCATGTTGCTCATGTAAGTATTTACATAAAAAAGATTGTAGGGGGCTATGGCTGGGATTATAAATGTACGTAACGTCCAAAATAGTCATTCCAAAAACAAAATTAGTGTTTCACTTGACAGATGGTCTAATGAGAATGCGACTATTAGACAAAATATCTAATATATCCCTGGTAAGGACGACATAGAAACATTTTTGGAACTGAAATCCGAGTTGCTTATAATTCTAACGGTTAGGAAAAGATGTAAACTTGGTTCAAACCATAAAACAGAGAAAATTATGCTTAAAGAAATTTTACGCTTAAGTGTTTCTGTTCCCCTTGCTTAGAATATGCACAAGTACAATACACCCTCATGTATAGTGCTACATTGCTGGACACACATATCTGGTAAGATAATAGCAGTAAGGAGATGTCAGATGTGTGTATGGCAATTGTACCAGATATGCACGTAGTATATTTCCAGTAGTTCTGCAACCTAGACCATTTCAGAGTATTAACTGTTATTCTTTTTGTTGTTGTGATATTATATCTCTCAATATACACTGAAATCTTGATCAGTGAAGTGGATAATGATGGTTTTTGTTTTAAAATGATGATCTGCAGTTGGTTCTGTTTAGAGGGTGTTTGGGATTTTATGTTTTAAGGGAGATTATCTAATAATTGGATTCACGAAATGCAAATAATTGGAAAACAGTGTTTAGCCAACCATCTGAAAAAAGTGATTATTTGTGTTTTCCTATAGAAAAAAACTTGGAAAAAGAGGTGATTATGGAAATGACTAGAACTCTCATTTTGTCACCCTTATGAAAGAATTTTGCAGACATGTGGAAAAAAATAGTTGGGACACCGAACATGGATGCACTTGTAAGAAAACCAGGTCTACTTTCATTTCATATTGCGAGCAAGATTCCAGTATCTGAATCAACAAGACAGGAGCTTTTGGAGATTGATGGGATTTCTTATCGCTTGCGCCGTGAAATTGAGTTGCTTGAGAATTTTGATCGAATCAAATGTAGAAGTTGTCAGGTATTACACATTCGATTAACATTCATCCTTGCGTATGATGTATCTGAGGTAGTAATTAGTTACATATATAATAAGTTTCTTTTTGAAAAAAGTGGTTTGGGTTATCCCAACCTGACCCATTTCGATCAGTAAAACAAGTTACACGGTTTAGTCTCATTTTTCTTTCAAGTAAATGTATTAATCGGGTAAATAGCAGATTCATAGAATGTAATTAGTAGAGGGAATTGTCAAATTAAAGTTGTGTCAAAACGATGTTGAAAGCAATTTTTTTTCTTTTATTGCAGACTTTGATTGCGAATCGTAGTGATATGTTGGTGATGTCTAGCGAAGGGCCTCTTGGTGCTTATGTGAATCCAAGTGGCTATGTTCATGAAATAATGACCCTCCTTAAAGCAAGTGGATTAGCACTAATTGGGGTTCCCACAGAAGAGTATAGCTGGTTTCCTGGGTAAGCTACTAACTTCTCTTTAGGTAAAAAGAGTGTTGACATGACCAATGGTCAACCGTACACTTTTTTAGAGTGTCAAATATAATTACACAAAAAAAAACATTATTTCTATAGTAAATATATCTTTAGAATAAGATGATTTAGGCGGAAATGATGGTGTTTGAGATTGCTTATTTAAACGGTGTATTTGAGTGCATTTTCTAAAAGTAGACGAGCACCTTTTAGCTTTTCGGAATTGAAAAAGTGTTTATCCTTATTTGCTTATTTTACGGTGAAATGAGTTGCTTTAAATAAGCAATCTGAGATTGCTTATTTCAAACAGATTTTCTTGATTGGTCTAAAATTACAAGTCAATTAGATTAAAATGAACTGTGTGTTCACTTTTCTATAAGCTAATTATCTGATTCTACTAATAAACATTTGTTAAAATAAACAATCCCAGTTATCCCCTAAATGCATATTACAAATATGCTGATGGATGGTTTGACTTGAGAAACAGGTTGGCTCGAACTCTACATGTCCAAGAGTTTGAGTTTAATAGCTAGTTAGATTGTCAAATTTGATTGCAAAAAATATATTATTCATATAATATTCTAACTTTTTTTTTAATAAAATGATTCCAGAGGTTAAATGCAATATAACTGCATTATGATTTATGGGTGACTTTCGCCGGTTTGACCTGTTTTCTTTTAACTTTTTTTTTGGTTCGACCGGTTAGGGATACAAACCTAACTGAATGTCTGAGTTGACTAATTTATGGATGCATATGCTGAAATTGCGATCCATCCATCCTTTCTTGATCAATTCCACTCGCTTTGAACTTCTTTAATTTGTTTGAATATAATATAAATATACAGATATGCATGGACCGTAGCATTCTGTGCAACCTGTGAATATCAGATGGGTTGGCTTTTCACTGCTACAAGCAAGAAACTGAAGCCTCGCTCGTTTTGGGGCATCCGTAGCTCACAAGTTGCAGATGACATGCACTGAGTCGAACCCCTTCAATATTCAAATGCTTTATGTCATTAATCACGCTTAGGTAGGCGTCAAAACTTGTATGATCTTGTTCTTAATCCCAATTCTCTCTCTCTGATTTTTTTAATATTTTCAAAATTATAATAGTTAGATCGCAGTATCGCACCCATATACCGTTTCCTAGCGCTTTGGTACTGTACATGTTTGGACTATTACTTGTATTTTCAGATGTTTTATTGTTAGATATGCAAAGCTATTTTTCGCTAGTTGACTTGATAAACTGATGCACAAATAAAAAATTGTTATTAAAATTGATATTAGGAAAAAAAAAGAAACTCTTTTAATCTTTAAGTTGTTTATGAACGATCATTTCTCCGATATTTATATGCGTTCACCCTCAAAGAGCAATATGTACAAATTGAAGGATAAAAATGGAAAAGCATAACCCTCATGAAGAACAAATAAGAGCAAATCAAATCCTGGAAGGAAATGAAATCCTCGATTGCACCCTTGTTGAACAAATAGAACCCACGAAGAATGTGAAATCCTCCTCGAAGAACAAACCGAACCCTTGAGGAACATGAAATTGGAGAATAAAAGTTGAAGTGCAGAAGCCTCATGGTCAAAAAAATTGAAGAGGAAAACAAGAAGGTAACTCGTTGGAAAGCAATAGCAAAAACCATGGTTAGAAATATTGTGGTGTGTTAGACATGATCAATTGGGGTTGTATCTCGCAGGCCGGGTAGCCAATCCAGCTCAACCCCTAACTAGGGTATCAAACACACTCAATCGTGTTGGTGGGTAAGTGGGAAGCAGTTTACCAAGCCTTGTTATAGAGCCAATGGCTCCCTCGGGTTCAGCGGGTTTCGGGAAACTTATTGCCCTTACGTCAAGGAATGACGGTCTTGCAAAACCTTTGATCCATAATGGTCCCTTGCATCATCGTTAATCCCAAACTTTGATCCGAACGTCTCCTGGGATCTAGCCCTAGGCTAACTTTAACCATACGATAAACTTCTACTCATACATTAAGAGTAACATATGTGAGATACTTTGTCATGGCATCAAATCAATACATAATCATTTTTCATCAAGTAACTTTAAACACGTAACATACTTGACTAATCACAAAGCTTATTTATCCATTCTTTACCATCTAATATTGGATAGTAGTATCAAGAGCATTATATACATATCTAGTTATTCAATTTACTTGTTCTTGGTTATTAGTTAACCATCACGAAACATTATTTTATGTTCTAGCCAATTACCCTACATACGGGTCAAGTTAGCTTTCCAATGTTCGT
This sequence comes from Dittrichia graveolens, assembly GCA_038502395.1. NCBI lineage: Eukaryota > Viridiplantae > Streptophyta > Magnoliopsida > Asterales > Asteraceae > Dittrichia > Dittrichia graveolens. The sequence goes on along the minus strand of JARJIL010000002.1, from coordinate 7,079,053 downwards.
AATCGGAATTACTATCATGATCATAACCATATTCTTTAATCATTATGCTTGATACATGACTATCGTCAATCAACGAATCCATAAGTACCACGTAACAATTAAGGGTTAACTCGGTACTCACCCCGGTCCAAAGTACTTGCAAACCACTCTAGATGATGTCTCTTATATCCTTGATTACCTATCATAACATTGCATAAGTTTTAACGCCTCAAAAATAGAATTTTGTTTGCTGTCAATGAAGATCACATCGCTATCCACATTAACATCACGAAGTGATGACTGGAAAACAGAAGCAGATCACAGCTTCAACTCAATTTCAACCAAAATTGTTCTGAACTAATTTCTAGTAGTTCCTATGATCTTAGAACACCATTTAACATATCACAACACTAAATTTGACATCCAAATCATTTGAAATACCAATTTTTGCCCTAAAATCTCTTTTGACCCATTTAGGGTTCAAAACACCAAATCTTGATCATGTTTTGATCAATTTCAGTTCATAAACTCACCAAAACATTTGATATCAGTTTACTTACTTGATCTTAGACTCAAATCAGTGTCATATACATTAATTGGGTTCTAATATCAACTTTAAACTCAAGAACTCGTACGAAGAAGATGAAGACACTTACTTGGATAGTAAACCTTGAGCCTAGATCTTTTAGCAACTAATTTGATTAAGAATCCTTGATTCTATAGTTTCGGTTGTTACTTCCTGCCTAGCTTCTTCCTTTCCTTCAACACATATACAAGAGAAAAGAGATAGAGTTGAGGTCCTTTCAGAGTATTGTTGCCGACCTTAGAGTCGGTTTCCTATATAATGGGTATCCTTCCCTCCTATCCACAAATATTGAAGTGGAGAACTCTCATGTATCTTCAAGAGCAAAACACGTCCAATACGCAAAACCGAAAAATAAAATTATTTACAAAATCATTGAAAAGATAAAAAAATATATAATATGCAAACCTTTATTTTGTTCGAAATCTGCACTGGTATCCCATTGATCATCATGCATTCAACATCATTTAAGAATAATATGATAGAAAAGAATAAAGAACAAGAACTGGGTGAAAGCCCTTTTAAACAATCTGCAATATAATCTTAGATTCCACCACACGTTTACATCGATATGTACACCTATATATAGCCATTGAAATGACGATTACAACCGGCGATTATTGGGTGGCGGTTGTCCGACGGTTATGTGGTGGCGGCTGCCGGTGGTTATAGGTGTCGGTTGTGGTGGTTAAATAACCATCACTCCCATTCAATCATAACTAACTTTAAGTAAATAATAACCAACATAACTAACTTTCTAATTTTATTATTAAGTTTCAACATATTTGCTTATAGAATGCGGTTGAATAATAATACATTATTAATTAATTAAAATTAAAAAGTATGTAATGAAACTAAGACTCTCACTAAACTCTTCGTGAATAGCAGACATCTCCTTTTGATGTCTGACTGAGAACTTCGACTCTTCGTTGGGTAAACAAGCTATCTAGCATATTCTCAGTAAACTCTTCGTTTGTCTTGATAAATTTAAATCAGAACCACCTATCTAAATTAAAAAATCATATTGATTTTTGACTTTTAAATGTTAGAATTCTTGAATCAAAACTACTAAAGATAATTTCATGTATGCCTTTCTTCGGTTTTAAATATCGTATTTGCCTACTCAAATATCAACCAACATTTCACAATATCATATTTAATCAAATTTTTAGTTTTATCATTTTAAAATATTTTATAATCAGTTTAAATTCTTTATAATTATTACTGCTGATTGTATAAGAAATACGATCACGAATCTTGGTTTTATAATACTACATACGGTTCTGTCATCCCCTCATGTCGGTGTGGGTACGAAAGGAGCTTAGAATTCTGAAATACAAAATACTAATATACAGGAGGGAAGTTGATGTGCGCCAGGAACACAAAAATCAAGAGGGAAATATAATTCTCAACTGTTTTTAACAACTCAAAAGAAACAACTCTTCTTACATTATTCTCAGATTCTCACCAAATCAAACCTAAAACCCTAAATTGCACAAATTTTATCTCTACATTGAGTGTCTCCTTCATTCTGCACTGAATTCCACTTCCCCATAAAGAAAACCATATACAATTCATACACAGAAGCTTCTTGCTTCAACTACCCACCTTTCTATTCACAAGTTGTTGAGAAAATGAGCAACTTATTGAATGCCATCGCCTTAAATTCCTCACCAGACTCAATCGTCTCAGTATGGTTTGTTCGATCATTTCATTACTACAATGTGGGATTCTCTTGGAAACCTGTTTGTAAGTACGCAGGATACCGACGACGAAGCGCTACAATTGGCTGCGTTGCAGAGATCGCCGACTTTTGTTAGGGCTAGAACTTCGGTGTTTAGGAATTCTGGAGGTGAGTTTACTCTTGTTGATGTTAGTAAGCTTGATGCTGAAGAGAAGAAGGTTGTGGTGGATAAGCTGGCGAATACGGTGAATTCCAACCCGGAGCTGTTTTTTGATAGGATTCGACAGCGGTTTGATAAGTAAGCTTAATTTACATAATACTTGTTTGCATTTGATTTATTCCTTTGACAATCATTCATCATCATGTTTAGCAATTAGCGTAAGTAGTAATAATCAATTTTGAGGTTACTCATAACTGGTTATTGCGGCTTGAAGTTACAATAATCAGCTATTAACTCTTGATACGTACTAAATTTTGAACTTAATAAATAACTCCCACATAAGTGGCCTAGTGGGAGATAGATGATGTGTGTGTGTGTAATATTGTGTATAACTCACACCCATAAATTGAAACCTAACAACACAAGATTTGCCAGAGGTTTTTGGGGAGGCATTCTCTCTACCCTCGGGTAGAGGCACGAGTACCCATACCATGCTTAGGTGGGATTGGGTATGATTGTTGTTGTTGTAGATAACATGTGTGTCTGTTTATGAATTTTGTGAAGTTGAAGCAACAGATTCTATAAATGAAGATTTACTTTTTCAGTAGAGGATTTAGAAGGGCTAATTTGGTTAGGATTCACAATCATTACAGCAGTTCTTGTTGAATCTAATTCTAGTTATGGAAGGAAATTGGCAAATACAACTACAAATTCTAAAACCACTCTTTATTAGGGGCAAGTAAAAATAATGGATGGTGGCTGTTTACAGAAGAATCAACCATTTTTGTAAGATCTTTAGTTTGAGGGATTATTGATGTAACCTAGTCTAAGTACCAACTTATTCATCGTAAAGGGTGCATGATATGCCCAAACTGGGGATAGACAAAATGACTCTATTTAAATAAGCAATGTGAGGCAATAACTCTTTTCTCTATTGAAATGCTACAACTTGTGTATATCAATATATATTTTGTAATATAAAATACAGATGTTCTTTAAAACTTTTTCTGACCACTAGTCACTTGTGTCTTCTACTGCTTATGTGTGATTAGTTCGTCTATATCTAATTACTATTCAAGCCAATATTTCTGAGAATTAAACTTACTAACATGTGGTTTTTCTAGTGTTGAGCTGAAATTTCCAAAAATCGAGGTTCGATTTGAAAGCCTGAAGATAGATGCGTTTGTACATGTGGGGAGCAGAGCATTACCCACGTTACCAAATTCTATATATAACATGAGTGAGGTAGGTTTTTGGAGGAACAAAGTTGTGTTTTTTTTCAGTTTTGGAGTGGGATTGCTACGGGTATTCACTGACATGTCAAAATTTCAAATTCTTTCTTTTGCTTTTAATGATTTGCGTGTGTTATTACTTATATTACTTTCTGATATATTATTCTTTGACCTGTTTAAGGCTTTCTTGAGGAAACTAAGGATTTTTTCTGGCAGAAGAAAGAAATTGAGTATTTTAAATGATATCAGTGGTATTATTAGGCCTTCCAGGTACACATCTATGACGTTTTACTTGAATATTCAGATAAGGGAAAAGTGCATTAAAAGTAAACTTTCCTTTTTTTATTCTGGGTAGTATAGTAGTTTCTCACTCATAATAAGGTACGAACCTTCAAATTTATTTTAGTAAAGGTAAGGAACTCTAAATTCTGTCCATTTTGGGTAATCGGCTATTAGTTCTTTTCTAGTTTAAGATACCAACTTTCAATGTCTTCTATATTTTGGGCCGGTGGGTGTTGCCAAAAAGGGTCATTTTTACATTCCAATTTACCACTTAATTGCTTCATGTTTATCAGTTACCTACCCAAAGTAAATCGTTTTTGAAAGTTGAATTTTTCTTCAGAAGTTAAATACTATATAACCCATGATTAAAAAATAAAAATTGAGTAAAGTTAGATTACTTTATTATGCAAATAGCCCTTCGCATAACTACTTAATGTCAATTTGATGCCATCTTTCAGATTAACTCTCCTCTTGGGTCCCCCAAGCTCTGGAAAAACGGCACTGCTTTTGGCTCTTGCTGGACGTCTTGGTCATGGATTAGAGGTTTCTAAAACATTTTAATATATGTAGATTTATTTTTTGTAGTCATACTCAAGAAATTAGCACTTAATTCAGAATGAGTAAATCATGTTGTATTTGTGAAGATGTCTGGAAGAATTACATATAATGGACATGAATTAAACGAGTTTGTTCCTCAAAGAACTTGTGCATATGTCAGCCAGCGAGATTGTCATATGGCTGAGATGACAGTCAGGGAGACTCTTCAATTTGCAGAATATTGTCAAGGTTTTGGTTATAAGAAAGGTAAATTCAAGGTGATCATGATCTATTTCACTTTTAAACGTATAAAACACTTATATGGTACTTTAAATACTTGATATAGATATGATTATGGAACTTCTAAGAAGAGAAAAGAATGCTGGAATTAGACCTGATGAAGATCTTGATATATTTATAAAGGTGCATGCTTTTTACCTTCTTTGTTTGTGCTAAAAAATCCTTAATTTTCTATTGCTAATAGCAGAAAAAGATAACCAACTTTCCCCAAAGTTATGTTGTAGGTAACATAATATTTTCTCTCTTCTGAAAAGGTACAAACTTTCAAATATATTCTTATTTGGGTAACCGAAAAACTTGATGCAGGTGAGAAGTAAATTGGACGTATATGTGGAAATGACCATTTTCAAGCACACCTGCATACCCAAAATAGAATAAATTGGAAGTTGTTGACTTAAACTAGAAAAAACTGGAAATTGGTAAAATGAAAAAAAAAAAGAAGTTCCTTATTTTTAATTTTTTTTTTTTGAAACTTTGTAACTTTTTGGAGAAATAAAATACTTACTATGTTGTTCATAATAAAAAACTTTTAATGTAATTAACCAAAGTTTCTATAACAAAGTTTATATTTTCACTTTAGACAGTGGCACTCGGAGAAAACAAGACAAGTCTTGTCGTGGAATACCTTATGAAGGTAAGTTATTGAATGGTTTCAAATATCAAATCCTGACCATTGAAAGAAAATATTTTGGTGTGTTGTATGATTTGACATGTGTACAAAGATTTTAGGATTGGATATATGCGCGGATACACTAGTAGGAGACGAAATGCGTAAAGGGATATCTGGAGGTCAAATGAAACGGTTGACTTCAGGAGAACTTGTTGTGGGACCTTCACGAGTTCTTCTAATGGACGAGATATCAACTGGGCTCGATAGTTCAACTACTTATAAAATCATTAAGTACCTTAAACACGCAACTCGTGCTCTTGACGGGACTACTGTCATTTCACTGTTGCAACCAGATCCCCACACATTTGAGTTGTTTGATGACTTGATTCTACTATGTGAAGGTCAAATTGTATACCAAGGACCCCGTAATGCCGCTGTCGCTTTCTTTGCTTCAATGGGTTTTCATTGCCCAAAGAGGAAAAACGTGGCAGATTTTTTACAAGAAGTATGCCTACCACTTACTAATTTACATCATTGTCTTGTATGTATGTATGCGTGTGTGTATATATATATATATATATATATATATTTATACATACATACATACATATACACACACACACACATATATATATATGATGGTTCATTTGAGAACTATTCTTGCTGCAAGTATAGTGAGAACCAATCTTGACCCTTGATTAAAATAAACCATTGGCCAATAAAAATGGTGACTCATTAATGACACATCAATGAGAGGTATTTTGGGAAAATCAAGCCTCTCTCTTTAATGATGGTCCACCCGGACGCAATTAACGGTTGGGAAAACATATAAAAGACCAACATACCCCTATTAATGACTCATTAATGAGCATTAATGGTGGTTACAAATGGTAGTTGCAATAAGAACGGTTCTCAAATGAACTTCTCTATATAGGGGAAGGTTCATTTGAGAAATCGTTTTTATTGTAATATTGTGAGAACTATGATAACCAATCTTGGCCCTTGATTAAATTAGATCAATGACTATAATGCTAATGGCTCATTAATGAGCCCCAATAAATGCTCATTAATGACTCATCAATAGGGGTATTTTGGGAAAATCAAGCTTCATTAAATAATGATTCATCCACCCGGACTCAATTCACAGTTAGGTAAATACATAAATTACCAAAATACCCTTATTAATGAGCATTAATGGTGATTACAAATGGTTCTTGCATTAAGAACGGTTCTCAAATGAACTTCTCAAATGCGAGGGTAGGGTTCATTTGAGAACCGTTCTAATTGCGAGAACCTCTAGAACCAACCCTTGATTAAAATAAATCAATGACTAATAATGCTAGTGACTCATTAATAGGGTATTATGGGAAAATCAAGCCTCATGAAATAATGACTTATCCACCCGGACGCAATTCTTGTGGTTCTCAAATGAACTTCTCCATATATATACATACATACACACACACACACATATATAGGGGATGGTTCATTAGAGAACCGTTTTTATTGCGAGTACCGTGAGAACCAATCTTGGCCCTTGATTAAAATGAATCAATGGCCAATAAAAATGACAGCTCATTAATGATGCATTAATGGCTCATTAATGACACATTAATGGCTCATTAATGATGCACTAATGGCTCATTAATGATGCACTAATGGCTCATTAATGATGCACTAATGAGGGGTATTTCGGGAAAATCAAGGCTCAATCTTTAATGACAACTCACCGGGACGCAATTCACGGTTGGAAACTTATATAAAAGACCAAAATACCCCTATTAATGAGCATTAATGGTGGTTACAAATGGTACTCGCGGTACTCGCAATAAAAACGGTTCTCAAATGATCTTTTCACTATATATATATACCAGTTAAATTCTAAAATTTTTTAAAAATGATTTAGGGACACTTATGCTTTAAATATTTACTTCGTTAGACTTTTAGCTCGTACTTGTTTTCTTGCAAGCATATTTATTATCTACTTGTTTGACCCGTTAGAGATAAAAATTTATCCCAAATTGACCCACATGTGAGAATCGGCCGAAATTGTCATCTTTACCATCATCTTATCATTCTCCTCTTTCACTTTTTTATTTTTATAATTTTTCACTCAGGTTACATCAGTGAAAGACCAAGAACAATATTGGTCACTTGATGAGCGTTATGAATATTTTCCTGTTGAAAAGTTTGTAGAAGTATTTCGATCGAATTTCCTTGGTAGTTCTTTGTCACGGGAACTAGCTGTTCCTTTTGATAAACGCCAAAATCATCCTGCAGCTCTGTCTACAAGCACTTATGGCGTAAAAAGAATGAAGCTACTTAAAATTAGTTTCCAATGGCAGATGCTACTATTAAAGCGTGATTCGTTTGTTTATATCTTCAAATTCTTTCAGGTACATTCCAAATCGAATTGTTCCTTCTCTAATGAGACAAACCGTTGTTTAACAACTCTTTTTTTTTGCAGCTTATGTTGGTTGTTGTAATCATGACAAGCGTATATTTTCGTACAACTATGCATCATAATTCACTTGATGACGCTGGAGTTTATCTTGGTGCTCTTTATTTTGCCATAGTTATGATTTTGTTTAATGGCTTCATGGAGGTCCCAATGTTAATAGCAAAACTTCCTGTTATTTACAAGCACAGAGACTTACACTTTTATCCATGTTGGGTTTACACCCTGCCTTCATGGCTCTTAAGTATCCCATCATCAATCATAGAATCGGGTATATGGGTGGCTGTCACTTACTATCTTGTTGGTTTTGATCCCCAACTTTCCAGGTAACTTTTTCACTTTTAGTTATATAATTTTCATTCCAATAATTCCTTACGAGTATGTAAATTTTATTTGCAGATGTTTGAAGCAGTTCTTGTTGTATTTCTCATTGCACCAAATGTCAATAGGTCTTTTCCGTGTGATGGGATCGTTAGGCAGAAATATGATAGTTGCCAACACATTTGGATCTTTTGCCATGTTGGTTGTAATGGCACTTGGAGGATTTATACTTTCAAGAGGTATAACTTGAACTTGTGCTGTCTCAATATTTAAAATAGGGCTAATTACATTAAAATGTAACCAACCCATTCTAACTTCTGTTTTCAGTAACCAAATCTTTTGAGGCAAAAAAGCATCAAAGTTTCATGAAATTTGTTTTAAGGTGAATACATAAGATAACCGGTATTCAAGTGTAAGAAAAAAGTCAACTTGGTCAAATGTTACTGACTAGTCAGTTACCGCATATCAAATTATCTTTGAAAGTTGGTTACCTTTCTACATGATTACGACTCTACAATCTCATGTTGAAGCTAAAATATTTTGATAATGTTATTGTAGATAGCATACCCGCTTGGTGGATATGGGGTTACTGGTTTTCCCCTTTGATGTATGCTCAAAATGCAGTTTCTGTCAATGAATTTTTGGGGAATACTTGGGATAAGGTACAATGATCCCTTTTTAGTTATTCTTTTTTAAATATTTTACCCATTTTACCCATTAACAATTAAATATAACCTAATTCGATCCATTTCCCAAATTCCTATCTATATGGTTTCCAGGCAGCTGGAAACAATACTAACATCCCTTTGGGGATTATGCTATTGAAAGTCAGAAGCCTATTTCCAGAAGATTATTGGTACTGGATAGGTGTTGGTGCTTTGCTTGGTTACACGATTCTATTCAACATTCTCTTCACATTATTCCTTACATATCTTAATCGTACGTTTTTTGACTTACTTTTATATTAGTCATTCTTAACATGATTTTTTAGAAAGACCACATTTATGTTTTATATTTTTTTATATATAGCTCTTGGCAACCATCAAGCGGTTATTCCTCAGGAGACAACCAAGTTGCAGAAGAAGTTACATGGGATTGTATCTGCTATTATTGAGTTGAAAGATTACCTACAAAGTTCACCTTCATATGCTGGTTTCTGACGAAAAATTCTCAAAGATAAACATATAATTGTTTTTCTAGATCAAAGTTATCTTGGCAAACTTAATAGTTTTCTTCATTTTTATTGTAGATACCACAATCCAAAGTCAAAGAGGAATGGTTCTTCCATTTCAGCCTCTTACCATGTCTTTCCGCAACATCAGTTATTACGTGGACATCCCTGGGGTACATAACATTTCAGTAAATATTGCTATTAGTTTTTTTCAATGTAATACTTTTTCAATTGATTATCATTTTTATATCATCTTGCATTAGGAGTTGAAGCAACAAGGATTATTAAATGAGAAATTGCAATTGTTGGTCAATGTAACGGGAGCTTTCAGGCCAGGTGTTCTTACTGCATTGGTCGGTGTCAGTGGTGCTGGTAAAACTACTCTTATGGATGTATTGGCTGGCAGAAAAACTGGTGGCCATATTTCGGGTCATATATATGTTTCTGGGTACCCTAAAAATCAAGAGACATTTGCAAGAATTTCTGGTTACTGTGAGCAGAATGATGTTCACTCCCCGTGTTTGACTGTTCACGAATCACTAGTGTTTTCAGCTTGGCTTCGTTTACCTTCTCATATTGATGTAACAACAAGAAGGGTAACTACTCGTTACATTAGCTTACTATTCTTTTTCTTTTTCGAAAGTGATTATGTTATAATCACAATAAGATAATCTGCTGTATTAAATCTTCCAGTAAAATAGTGTTTGGATATGGTTATGCTGTTTGAAGTTGTAAGAATGAGATTATGCAGATGTTGAGTGTTTAGAGAATTCTAAATATTTAAGGGGTTGGTAAATTAAATGACTGAAAAGGAGATTTTTGTGAAAAAAGAATAGATGTTTTTCGAGAAGGGATTAAAAGTCGCAATATTGGTTAGAAGTTAGAACAAGTAATAAGTAGAGACATTAATTTTTACCTTAAGATGATAAGTTCCGTTTCACCTGGTATGAGATTAATAAGAGCACCAAAAGCCAGATAATCAGTTTCTCTAATATATAAAAAAAAATTTTAATTAGATAATCAGTTTTAAAACACAATTCTGACCACTCCTGTAATATTGTTGTTTTTTCGTTGTTTTCTTCCAATTTTCTGTTTTGATTAACATTTTCATTTGAGACTTTGAATTACAGGACTTTGTGGCAGAGGTTATAGAACTCGTGGAACTCAATCCACTCAAGGAAGCCTTAGTTGGTCTACCGGGAATTGATGGACTATCAACCGAACAACGAAAAAGACTAACAATTGCAGTTGAATTAGTTGCTAATCCTTCTATTGTATTTATGGATGAGCCGACTTCGGGACTTGATGCCCGGGCTGCTGCCATTGTTATGAGAACGGTTAGAAATATTGTTAACACGGGACGCACAATTGTTTGCACCATCCATCAGCCCAGCATTGATATTTTTGAATCGTTTGATGAGGTACTTCTTTTTTCTTTTATTTAACAACGTATTCCAGAAAGAATGCCTTTTATATAGAGGTGGCATTTTTAATTATTTATTAATTAATGAGTTAATTGGTATGCGCTTTCATTTGTAATGAGTCAAATGGGTAGGGTCGAACATAATTGCTAAGAAAAGGAAACAGGTTGAAAAGTGAACTTTTTAATGCATAAATTTGGAGTAAAAATCTTGTTTTCATATTTGACACAATTGTTGTTTAAATTTTTTTTATTTTTGAACAAAAGGTATTTCGGGTCAACTTGACCCATCGACTCGTATTAATAAGTACCTGTTTTGACCCGTTACCCAACCCACTCATTTTGCCACCTCTTCGTTTGTGGAATCTCATGGACCAACTAGGCTGACAGATTCATCTTATAGCTTTTACTGATGAAAAGTGGCGGGAAGCTCATTTATGCTGGTCCTTTGGGCACCGGGTCTCAAAAGGTTATTCAGTTTTTTGAGGTTCGTATTCCTTCATAATATAATATTAATCGGCAAGATGTTAAAATATATTTATCTCTTAAGTTGCTTCACATTGAGTAATTTTATAGGCAGTAAAAGGAGTTTCTAAGATCCAACCTGGATATAATCCAGCTTCATGGATTCTCGAGGCTACTTCAACAACAGAAGAAAGGCGCCTTGGTGTAGACTTTGCTGAAGTTTACCGTGAATCAGATCTATATCTGTATGCTAATCTTTGCTTTAGTAAGCTTCCGTATACTGGATCTATTTTGAAGTTTTAAAACTTAATCTTTTTATGTTTTTAAATTTTTTCAGGCAAAACCAAGAACTAGTTGAAAACTTAAGTAAACCAGATAGGAATTCGAAATTTCTGAGCTTCCCAACCAAATATTCTCAGACGTTTTCAGGCCAGTTTTTGGCATGCCTTTGGAAGCAAAATCTGTCGTACTGGCGGAACCCACAATATACAGCCGTACGCTTTTTCTATACGGTTATCATATCACTGATGTTTGGGACAATGTGCTGGAAATTTGGTGCTAAAAGGTGACTTATCTATACTCTATTGTAAAGCATTTAGACCTTTTGCTTAAACTCATAAATTTTAAGTGTCTTGTTATTACTAAATTACCCATCATATAAACTAAATGGAGTAACTATTATATATAGTGAATAAGATTCTTATATTCCATTTTAATAACTAAACTTTACATATTTAAGAAAATCAAAGTCAATACAATTCTTTTGAAAGTCAAAGCCAATACAAATTAAATTAATTGTTAAAAAGTATTTCCATAATCTTTTTTTTTCAATTATGAAGAACAAAATAGTAAATGAAATGGAAAAAAAAAAGATAAAAAAAATAGACATGTCACCAAACGAAAATTATTCGCCGTCACCATATTACATGAATACCATATTCCTACATCTTGAAAACGGACATGTTAACGAGTAGAACTTATTCGGTGCCGCATTGCGCGGGTATCATGCTAGTTTTAGTATAAATAGGCTATATTAATTTCAGGCCAATTGGATTGAAAGGTAAACAACTTTAGTCTGATTTATATTTTGGGTAACCAACTGATATGAATCAAAATGATATTCAATAATAGGATAGAAAACACCCTTAATCGGATGCTTGTAAATACAAAAGGGGCCTGATATTCGAGACTCAGGGGATCTCCAAAAGAAAGAAAATAACTAAAGTTCTCAAAACTATCCCCTCTCCAATGATACCCTATACCTCTATTTATAATAAATAAATAACTTCTTTCTAAGATAAAATAATTTCTATAATTAAAATCTAATCACTACCATAATTAAAAGATTCACCAAATATGGGTCATATCATTACTCCGCCACCGAAAAACACCTTGTCCTCAAGGTGTTGCCACTATTGAGTCATTCCGGGATCCCATATATAGTTATCAACGTCTTGTAGCACATACAGAGATAAATAATCTGGCCGATAAGAAGTTTCCCATGGCTGACCAACAAGGTCTTCATACCATACATCTATCTTTGGGTCATGTAGGCGGTAGATAACCCATGATACCCTCACCTTCTTGACCGCCGGAACATACCGAGATGCGTAGTTGTTGCTCCCTGTGGGAGGCACCATCTTATTGCCCCTTTTAAGAATCGGATCAGCATTAAACATACCCTTGGATATCAAATGCTTGAACTTCTCATTCGGGGAACTAGATTCAGCCTGCGGAAACACAGATTCATCACAACTCAACGCTATTGATTGTCTGAAAGGCTTCGGAGTGATGAAGTCTGGTTGCGGTATGACTGCTTTTTTAGGGTATTGGGGACATTGGGGTTGAGTGATAATTGACTCACTTAGAGAGTAGGTGATTAGCGGTAATAGTTGGGTAGTGTGGTTAGGCACCAACAATGGGCTGATGTGGTTAGTCAACGGTGGTATTGTGGCCCCTGTAGCCACCGTCGACGGCGGTGTCATAAAGGGCTGCTACTGTTGTGGTTTGGCGAGTTTCAACAGGATCGCCATCACTTCCTCGTGCTGTTTCTCCAACCCTTCAAATCGCTGCCTCGATTCTTCCCTCATGGATTCCATAGCCTGCTCCAAACGGTCAAAACGTTCCCCTGTATCAGTCTTGAATTGCATGAGATCAGCATCAACATCTGCCACCTTCTTAGACATGTTTCAATCGACACCCACAGTTCACAGGATAGTGCTCTGATATCAATTTGATATGAATCAAATTGATATTCAATAATAGGATAGAAAACACCCTTAATCGGATGATTGTAAATACAAAAGGGGCCTGATATTCGAGACTCAGGGGATCTCCAAAAGAAAGAAAATAACTGAAGTTCTCAAAACTTCCCCTCTCCAATGATACCCTATACCTCTATTTATAATAAATAAATAACTTCTTTCCTAAGATAAAATAATTTCTATAATTAAAATCTAATCACTACCATAATTAAAAGATTCACCAAATATGAGTCATATCACCAACTTATTCTTGGTTAATAAAAACCATTAAAGTTTCAAAATATTGACGTGGCAGGTGATTTGGCTGTAAATTTTGACCATGTTGACTTTCTGCTGTCCATGTTGACTTTTTTTATGACATGGTGCAGACATGAAACTTGCTAAATAAAGTCTTTACCTTAAATAACTTCTTTTTTGAACTTTTGATGATTTTTCTTGCCATATAATAAACTCCTTACCTGAAATATAAATCATACAAAAGTTGGTTATCTTTTAATCAATTTGTCCTTCGATTTATTACGAATTACTATTTTAGAATAAAGTTGAAACATGTTACCGCGTCCATCCAATATAATTGTAAGTGTTTGACAATTAATCAAATATCTAAATTATCTTCTTAAAAACAGGGAGACACAACAGGACATTTTTAATGCAATGGGATCGATGTATGCCGCAGTTTTATTTATTGGAATCACCAACGCCTCTTCAGTCCAACCAGTGGTCTATGTTGAAAGATCTGTTTCCTACCGAGAGAGGGCAGCAGGGATGTACTCTGCCTTGCCATTTGCATTTGCACAGGTACAATGTGCTCAATCATTTGTACTATTATGACTTAGTTTTCATAAGGATTTTAACATAATGCATGTTTCACATGTTTTTCAGGTTGCAATAGAATTCCCTTACGTGTATGTGCAGGCACTTGTGTACAGCCTTATCTTCTACTTTTTGGCTTCATTTGAGTCGAGTTTTTTGAAACTATTTTGGTACATATACTTCATGTACTTCACCTTGCTATACTTTACCTTCTTTGGAATGATGACAATTGCTGTTACCCCCAACCATAACATTGCCGCCATTGTTGCTGCACCTTTTTATATGCTGTGGAACCTTTTCAGTGGATTTATGATTGTTCGAATGGTAATTAAATTCTCTTTTCATTAATGTTCTTCTTCGTTACATACCACTAAGACAAATATAGGATTTGCCATGATTTTTTGTACACGGTTCAGGAAAACATGTGCATTTTTGTCAAGTTCATGTAAACGTATGTTTATATTTATAAGTGAGAAGAAATATAAAAAAGTCATAAGAATTTTCCTGCTTATAATTGTACAAAAAATTGTTTTCAGTTATAGGCTTATGAAAATATAAATTTGTTTGTTTACACTAAAAAATGTACACAACATATTGTTACACCTTAGGTTTAACTATATTCTTTTCGTCATTTTTAAGTCTACACAAATTATATGTTTTTGGATGCTTATAATTGCCAACAAATTTTCTACAATTATAAGCATATAAATTCTTATGACTTGTTATTTTATCTGCGCTTATAAATGTAAAAAATCTTATGCATGTTTTCAAATATGAACAACTCAACAAAAAATTTCACATTTTCCTAAACCGTGTAGAAAAATAATTTTTCTTATACAGAGTTGTTATAGTTTTGGTGGGAATTTTTTCCTGGCATAGATAAATAATTGCTTTTCGGTTTATATTTTGTGATAATGTGATCAACAGAGGATTCCTATATGGTGGAGATGGTATTATTGGGCAAATCCAGTAGCCTGGAGTTTGTATGGGCTTTTGACATCACAATATGGAGATGTAAATGAACCTCTAAAGCTTGCAGATGGTTCTGATTCGGTTCCATTAAGGCAGTTTCTTGAAGAGCAATTTGGTTACCGCCATGAATTCTTGGGTGTGGCCGCCACTGCGGTGGTGGGTTTCTGTCTATTGTTCGCTGTGACATTTGCATTTACTATGAAATCTTTCAACTTCCAAAGGAGATAAAGATGTAGGTAACTTCATATTTCTTACTCAACTAATATGCATAAGATTTTAGGAAAGTTACATCAAAATAGATGATTTTGTAAAACACAGGGCTATTAATGATGCCCTTTTATGCAATTTTCCTTAAATTTTCTCAGATTTACTAATAACGAATCTATAGTTTCTCAGTATGGGAAGTCTCTAAATTTTAAAAAAATTTCAGTTTTAGAAACCAACAATGCTTGTTTTGTGTTTGCAGATCAAATAACACAGTTTTGTTCTGATATAATTATACACGTACAGCCGACGAGCTAAGCATGAACAATAAGTACCTATAGAAATAAAGGATGGATACAACATGCGGGTTACAGATATATTACAGGAGCTTCTGTTTGCCTTTTCAGGCACTTCCTTTTTTTTTTGTTTGTAATTGATCATTGTCTACTTGAATATGATACTCAAGAATCTTTAATTTGTATATAGAAACCTTAATGATATATATACACACATACTTTTCTTAAAAGCAATTCAGTTCCTATTTAGTTTGATTTCTTGATGTATGTTGTAAGGTATGCACTAAGCATAATGGTGTAATCAGATCAAAAATCAAATAATTTCGGACCGAAAAGGCCAAAAGTTGCAGGTCTGTTCATATTAGGCTCCGAAGGCCATTGGGTGAAAAGAACGTCGGAAGCTCATTAAGCTCTAGTGGCTCATGTTTCTTTATCAGAAAGCTCGTTTAAACACATTCCAGTGCTAACCAAAGGCTTTGACCTCCAGAGCAAGACGATTACAAACATAACTCTCACCGGAGTGTTTTATGGTAAAATTATTTTGAAATTCTCCTTTTTTGACCTAAAACATTGGACGTTACCTTTGCTACAACCATTATTATCAAGATGGATGTTGTCTTCTAATAAAACTATGTGTTGAAAGAATAGTGTAAACATAAAATGGCATTTAATTGCAATGCATAATTATTTATTTTATGTTTATAGGTGTAGTGGAAGTTAGAGAACAAAGATGAAGAAAACAAAGCCTAAGGGTTTATTATATATGTCAAATCCTCAAGAAAGGTAATATAAATATCGAAATTTGTTAATAAAGGCAACGTTCAATATTTTAGGTTATGAAAAGGGTTTAAATTTCAATTTCTAACAAAAGAAAGGAAACCGGTTATCATCATACAGAGATATAAACGAGCCGAGCTGAGGTGCGCTTTACACTAATCGAGTCAGACTCATTTAAAAATCTAGAAGCTATAGCTCGTACTTTGAGGCTCGAACTTGGCTCGCGAAGTGTTTTGCGAATCTCGTGATAGACTCGTCAAAGCTCTTATAAATTATATAAGTTCTTTTTAGGGGTGACAATCGTGTCGTGTTCGGGTTGGTGGGTAGCAGATTGGCTCATTTAAAATTACAGAAGCTTGAGCTCGTACTTTGAATCTCGAGCTTGGCTCGTGAAGTGTTTTACGAATCTCGTGATAGACTCGTCAAAGCTCTTTGAAATTATATAAGTTTTTTAGGTGTGGCAATCATGTCGTGTTCGGGGTGGCGGGTCGGCAAGTCGTGACACGAACACGACTCGTATAATTATTTGTGTCACGAACCCATATAAGTTGAAATAGGACACGACTCGTGTAGCCGGTTTAAATATACGGGTTCGTGGGTCGTGCGCGAGTTGAAGTCTCATAAATGGGTTAGCAAGTCAACAGGTTTAGTTTAGGGATGGCAATTGTCACCCAATCCAATGATCATCCACCCGATCCGATCCATCTGTGATAGATATGGACGAAGTTAAATGGGTGAATTTCGGATATGGAGTGGATATGGATGTTTATTGGATCGGATATAGATAACGATTTTTCATCCATGGATGAATCCATTAACCCGAATTAAGTTTGATATAATTATAATTTTATATAATTAAGTATAATTTCATATATGTATTTTAATTTTAAAACTTATATATATATATACTAATAAAGATTTATATAATTATGTAGGTTAAATTCACACTCTCTTCTATAATATTTTTGTATAGTTGTATCGATTATATACATTTAAGTGTCAAAGTGAAAGAAACTATGATTCCTATATTTTTTCTGGAAGAAAATATGTATTTATATCAATAAAGATCATAAATTATATATAAATATATGATATTTTCTTTAGGGCAAAAGTTCTTTTGACATTAAATGGATATCCATTTACCCGTTTAATCCAATGGATATGGATACGGACGGACGAAATTATTTTAAATGGATATGGATGATGAAAAATTAAATGGATATGGATGTGGATATGGCGTTACCCGATCTATTGCCATCCCTAGTTTAGTTCTTCTAGTTTTGTCCCTTATTTGTCAAAATGCATAATTCAAATACAAAATACTAAATAAAATTCAGTCCTACCTAAATACTTTTAATCCAAATACAAAAACCTAATAGTTCTAATAACAATTAAGCGATAAGTAATTACAAATTAATAATTTGATGAATTTGTTTCTGATTGGGTTTACGGAGACTAACGAATAACATAAAAGTCCAATAGCCAAATAGGAAAAATGAAAAATATAAGGTTAAATAGAAAATTAAAAAATATCAAAACAATACCGGTTGACGGGTCGACCCGCTAACCCACATGCCAACCAAACACGACCCTTTTATTTATACGGGTTGACGAGACAACCGAAAAACGAACCGAACTCGTTTATACTCAACCCAAACCCGTTTATTTATCTATCGGGTTCATGTCATGTTTCGTATCATGAATTGCCACCCCTAGTTATTTTAGCAATAGTTTAAATTGTATAAGAAATATATAAAAAAAAATTGAATTTTCAATTTCAATTTTTTTTATTTTTTCATATTTAATGATATAAAAATATATAATATAATTATAAAAGTAATAATTAAAATTTATAAATTATAAAAAAATATATTCTATCAAAGTTCATTTAAGCACGCGAGCTTAAGCTAGCGCAGTACACAAGGTTCAGGCTCAAACTTGTTTAATAAATGAGCCTTAATCACATTTAAGCTCGGCTCGTTTTAAGATTTTAAGGATCTGAGCCCGAGTAACTCGCGAACAGCTCGACTTGTTAACATCTCTACCATCATGGCAAGCAATCGGTTAAAATTGATGACGTGACTAATTTTTATATTACACACATAGCCGAAAAGGTAACATAAATATCGAAATTTGTTAATAAAGGTGATGTTCCATTTTTTAGGCCGATAAATAATGATGAATTTCAGTTTGAAACAAAACAATGTATTGTGTTTGGATGTATGTTCGTGTTTGTGTGTGCTCTTTTCTCTATAAGACAATAATAGATTCAAAATCAAAATAACATTACATCGTTTTGAAATTTTAAAATTTTGACTGTATCATTTTGGTATTTTGATATTTGACTACTTGCAATTGATACTTTAATATTTTATATTGGATTTATAATTGTATTTAAGGATTTATTATTTTAAAATTATGTCGGTTGTTTGGCAACATTATTTATTACTATTTGGTAGAAGTTAAATAAATAAAATAAAATAAGAATTCGACTCAAGTTGAATAGAAACAAAAATCATATTGAAGTTCGCATTGAAACAAAAAAGGAATAAACGTAGTTGTAAACTGAAATATACTCATTGAATACATTTGGTTGAAATAGGTTGACACGTAATTGACACGAACCTGATCTTGTCCCAAATTGTCAGCTTTAGTCACCTTACCCGTTTTTATTACAAATTGTAATTTATCATCCTTTTTTAACTTAAAAAATTAGACATCACATTGGTAAATTTCGACACTCTTAACTTGCTAACTAAGTTGTGAGCAGATCATTCAGGTAACCATACTCTTTTTTTTGTTAGAAATAGAAATTAGAATCATTTCTTGACTTAAACAATCGACCATTATATTTATTAGCAAATTTCGATATAATTTCTTGACAATTTACCCAATAATATATTCCCATGGTTATATTTTCTGTTTGCCTGAAATATTTCATATTTCTGAAATTATAAAGAAAAAATGATAACTATATTCCTTCTGCTATGGATAAGAAAAAAGAAATATTAACTTTAGTTTTTTAAAAATGACAATATTGTTTCATGTATAGAGAATTAAAAACTAATTAAAAAATAACTATAAAAAATTAGTTATGAAAATATGAATTATGATTATAATTTTAAAAAATTAAAATTACTTTTTTTTATTATTATTCAAATTCCTTATTAAATCCCCTCTCCCAGATAAAAAAAATTCTGTCACAATAATCATGTGTTGTCTGAATTTCATGCTGAATTTTGTTGTTGCTAAAGATGAGGTCTGTATTTAGTTGCAAAAGTACAAACGGTCATCGACTACCCTCTGTCCTTTTGATTCTAAAAACAAAAAAAAACAAAAAAATCCCTTCTCCTTCAGTCTATTTCTACAAAACACCTAAGTCATGGTAGTTGGGCAAGTCCTCTCGGTTACTTATCATATTATCCACTTCCTAAAGTTCATATGTAGTTGCTTTAGAGATTTGGGGTTGTGATTTGAAAATATATTATGCGTCTGTAATAATTAGAATTAGAGAATTAACTGTCATAGAACGTGCTACAAAGAAATAATATTCGGATTTGATTATGTTGCTTTATATCACAATAATCAGATAATCGGTTTTTGAGTGTTTAAATAAGTAGATTAACTGATTTTTAAAGGCTAAAATGACAATAATCAGTTTGAAAAAATAACTCAAAAGTAGATTATTAAAACTGTGTTTTGTAGCCTCCAAAACGTAGACAATTGATTTTTAAAAATGCAACCCCAAACACGCACTTTAAACTTATTATTTGTGATTTCAAATTACAATAATCAGATAATGAAAACATAATCTCAAACACCCCTTAGTTTTTACTGATGTTTGGCCAGGGCCTTTACACATAACTTTCACTTGTTCTTTACATTGATCATTTTTCCAAATTAATGTGGGTTAACCCCCTTTTATCAAAATTTGATGCCTTTCTTATATTTGTATAGTAGCCGGGTTTTAACAAACGTATGTTTAACTAATTTAACATCTCGTGTATAAATACAATTAATGATTAAAGTAATATTAAAAAAAATTTGGTGTTAAAGAGTACTAATATATATAGTAAAATAATTATAAAACATACATATGGATATAAAATCTCTTAAAAGAGTAAATATATTAGAAATCAAAAATTCATACAAACATCATCCTCAAAATTTTTGTACCAATAGATATACTTGTTTACATAAATAACCACAAAAATAAGTAGATGTATCACTAAATGATTTAAATAAATGTTTTTGTTAAGATATTTAAGTGTTAGCAAACAAAGGTGTCATTTGTTTATTAAGAGTTTCTGAGTCTGAATCTAAATACAACATCTGAACATTAAAAGATGATTCTGACATCCGAATGTTTATTCATATTTTGTTGTTTATTTTTTTGAAATATTTGAATGGTAGTAACTATATGTATTATTATATTTTATATTCAATTGTTACATATATTTAACTAAATTTAAACTTTTCTAATTATAAAGTAAATATATTAATAACAAATATCAAATCCATAATAATATAGGGAATTAAAATCAAAATATATAGAAGAGAGATGCGCGGCGGCTTGAGGTGGCCAACAACGACCGTAAAAGGTGTCTATGTATGTAGAGTAGTGGAGGAGTAGATGTTGATGTGAATTAGTGAATGAAGGAGTCCGATTATTATAAGATAATGAAACATAAATCCGGTTAAGATGTTATAAGAGGTAATTTTATCTCTGCGTTTTAAGAGGTTTTCAGATTTTAATGAAAAGAAAAAACAAACAGCCCTTGCATCTTAATATCTCTTATTTATTTAAATTAAGATGTATTAAGACATTTTCAGAAAAACAAACGACCCTTAAATCACGTAAAAGAATGATATTTGAAAAACAATTAATTCGTAAGTCATTTGAGGAAATAAAATGAGATGATTGATAAATAATTCTAATAATGGAAATGATTACAACATAACTTATTTTCTTATAAATATATTAAATATCGTAAACTAAAATCTATTCAAACTTTTTTTTGGGAAAATTGCAATAAAATATTATGAACTTTGTCTTAGTTATCATTATATACAATCAACTTTATTAGAATTGCAATAAAGTACAATGAACTTTGTCTTAGTTATCATTATATACAAGAAAATACAATGAACTTTTTTTTGGGAAAATTGCAATAAAATACAATGAACTTTGTCTTAGTTATCATTATATACAATAAAATTGCAATAAAATAATACCACAAACTTTCATAATCCTCACATTATATGCAACTTGTTGTATACTATGGAAGCTATAAAAAAGTTCATTATATACAATGGTAACTAAACAACAGACACATAAAAAGTTTGTTTGAATACAATAAGAGAATTATAAAAGTTAATTGTATTATTTTTAAAAACTGAAAGTTGTTTGTATACAATGGTAACTAAAACAAAATTCATTGTATTTAAACTAACATTTTTCATCGTATCTCGTTTCAAATAGCAAATTACAAACAATTACTACAACTTAGCAGATAAAGATATATCAAGACCTTCAATCGATCATACATTAAATTATATGCGAATCAACGATAATGCCTTTGGAAAATGCTTAGCTTTCAAGCTCAAGTACTCTCTCACAAGCAAAGATTTAAAGCAAGGGTTTTGAAACTTAGACGAAGGAGCCACGATAGACTCAACCGGAGGTCCATGAAAGTAAGCAAGCGATATCCGTTGGTTTGATTGGTTCACCATGGCTCGATGATAAACAACCGGAAACTTTGCATTAGACAATATATGCAAGAGGTCACCTACATTCACCACAAATGCACCCTCAATGGGTCGCACAGGACACCACCCCAACCCTTCAACAAAGATCTCTAGCCCGTTTATGCCACTTTGGTGCAAAAGGGTTAGAAGGAGAGAGTCTGTGTGCGGTGCAAGACCCATGGCTCGACTAGGGTTAGGGCAAGACGGGTACGAGTTTAGTTGAAGTGCACCTTGCGAGTCATGAGTTGAATTAGCCCAATTCATTTCTTCTTGTGTGACATCTAATATATCCAGGATTATATGCATGAGCTTGTGGGCAAGTAGTTTCAGTTGGTTCTGATAATCATCCATTTTGTCACTATAATATTCATTGAGCAAAAGAAAAATATTAATTAATTAAGTATATAGAGTTGATTAACACCCTCTTACAAAAGAAAAATATCAATTAATTAAGTATATAGAGTTGATTAACACCCTCTTACAAACTACAAAGGTTAATAACTAAACCACAAATAAAGAGACATATATATGAATATAAGATGATAATTTGATTCATATTTAAACCTCTGCTTTTAGTTGTATTTATATAATGCATAAAATACAAGTCAACAATCAATTATCAGACCGTTATTGAATTCATCAGTCTGTGTGTTACTTAATTGTTTTCATCTTGAATATAATAGTCAGTGTTACAGACCGACGTTGATCATTGATTAAAATAAATCAATGACTATTAAAGTTCATTAATGACTCATTAATACATCATTAATGAGTGGTATTTTAAGAAAATCAAGTTTCACTTATTAATGATGGTCCTCCGAACAATTCACGGTTAATTAAATATATAAATGACTAAAATACATTTATTAATATATTCTAGTCATTTATATATTTATTAATATATTCTAGTCATTTATATATTGCCTAATTGTGAATTGCGTCCGGGTAAACCGTTATTAATGAGTGAGGCTTAATTTTTTTTTTTCAAAACATTACCATTAATGAGCCATTGGCAGTTTAACATTATTAATTATTGATTTATTTTAATCCAGGTCTAAGATTTATTCTCGCAACAAGAACGGTTCTCGAATAAATTGTCCTATAATGAGCGCGCGCGCGCGCACACACACACACACACACACATATATATATATATATATATAAGCTCAAACAAGAATTGTTTTCGTGCCAGAACTATTTGTAACATCATTAATACGGTATTTTGGTCATTTATGTATTTACTCAACTGTGAATTGTGTCCGGTAGATCGTTATTTATAAAGCTTAATTTTTCTAAAATACCACTTGTTAATATATAAGTCATTAGTGGCTCCTTAACGAGTCATTAATGAGCTATTAAAATTATTAGTCATTAATTTATTTAAATCATGAGCCAAGATTGATTTTCATACGAAAAACAGTTCTCGTTTGAACTCTATTATATATATATATATATACTACTGTATAAACAATTTAAAATTCTCTCTCCTCCTTAATTTTAAGAGTTTTTAAAATTCAATCAGACAAAATATTGACCTTTCATTTTATATAAATTAATTTCATCATCTCAATCTTTAATTAATTTGAACTTTTTATTCATTTAAAATATACTCTCTCACATTAACACACTCTCACTTAAACACAATTATCCAACCATATCAACATAGTTTTCAAAATTTTATTAACTTCTCTTTTCTTATTTCATAAATATAAATATTTTTTCTTATGTTAATGTCTTTTAGAATTTATTTTTAAAATTAATAAAATAGTTGATCCAAAGAAAAGAAAATTTGAAGAAAACAGACATGTTGTTGTAGAAAATTTGTTCGTGATATTGAATTGTGCGAATAAAATATTATTACATTCTTGAAAGCGACATGTTATAAAACAAAAATTATTTGTCGTCGCAATATTACGCGAGTACGATGCTATAGTGTGTGTGTGTATATATATCAACTGATAATCGTTAGTTCATCATCTTTATTAATTAAAACTAGTTCTTCATCAATTTTTTTTTTGATGAATCCAACATATTCATCACTTTTTAGATGAAAGCATTTTGTTCATCAACAAATTATTCCAAAATTTTGTTTTCAAAATCTGTATTAGAAATAAAAAAGAAATTGATGAAGAACTAGTTTTAATCAATAAAGATGATGAACTAACGATTATCAGTTGATATATATACCGAAAAATGATCAAACAATCATTCTTTTTACACTTTTTACTTTAATTTTCTTTTTATTTGATCTTATCTATATATATATATATATATATATATATATAATGTTGTAACTTTGAAGAGAAAAACACAATATAAATTATTTTTTTAATTGCCTTGCCAAAATGGTCGAACAAGATTTCCAATTTCTCTATATCAAGAGTTCAATTCTAATACACCTTCTTTTCCTATTTGGATTTTCTCATCAATCCTCCTATTCATTTTGTTTCATTTATTTTGTTTTCTTTTTTTTCTTTTTTTTCTTTTTTTCCTTTTCAGTTTTAATAACTGATATGTGACAATCTATAATGTTTCGGGTAAAAACATTTAAATTAAATGATATATTATCATATTTGTGGAACCATCTTAATTACTTATATATTAATCAGAATCGAGATCAATGATCGATCCAAGCCACTCAAAGGGTTTGCTTTGTTTAATAGTCTAGATTTGCTTTATTTTAAATAGTTTTGTTTGAACGTTAGATTTTATGGTCAATAATGGTTTATCCATCAAAATTTTAGTTCAGTTTCGGTTTAATAATCAAAGTTGTTTTTTTTTAACGGTTTTACTATAAAGTTTGAATTTATTATGATTTAATGCTCAATGTTATACCTTTTTTATTTAAACCTTAAAGTTTTTTCTCAAACGATTTAACCCTTAAATTTTTATTAAAAAACGATTTAACCTTTAAATGTTTTGTTAAATTTTTAATAAAACTAAGATGCATAATGAAGTAAAGAGGGTAAAATCGAAAAACATACAAAACTTAAGTAACTATAATTAGTTTTTTTAACAAAACTTCAAGGTTTAAACCATTTAAAAAAAACTTTGAGGTTTAAATCATAAAAAATTCAAAATTTTATGGTAAGATCGTTTAACAAAAAACTTTGATGATTAAATCGAAATTGAACGAAAAAGTTGATGATTAAACCATTATTAACCCTAGATTTTATATTAGTTATTAATACTTTTTGTTTTCCACCACATCGCATTGCTACAACACTTTGTTGATTGTAACTATGCGAATGTCTAATTAAAAAAAATATTATTGTTCCAGTATGTTGTTAAACAAATCGATCCAAAGCATTACATTGTGTTTATCTATTTTCCCTTTAACTAATGACAAAACATGAAGTCGCTTTTATATGCAAAGTAACATATATATTAATTTAGTTGTCACAATGAACAAATTAAATATGTAGCTACACTTTAATTATACCTTAGAATAATAAAAGATATAAATTTGTAGTATGAATTAATGTAAAACTACTAGCTATAAGAAAATTTTCATTTTTAAACTGTTGAAAAGTAGGGCTATTCACGGGACAGGGCGGATGGTCAGTTTTTTGCAAACCAACACTGCGGGACGGGTATCTAGTTTTAAGAATCGAAACCGTATCATAGATAGCGGGTACCCGTAGTGAGGCAAGTATCTACGGTTCGGGTCACGGATACCATAAAATTGAGTTTTTCATTTTTGTTATTTTCAATAAGTTCATATTCATAATAAAACAATAAACAATGGTAGAAACAAGTCAACAATAATGAATAAATCACTGACAGAAATCAAACAAATCTTCGATGTGAGACTCGTAGAAACAAAAAACCGATAGGCTTGAAGTCGACACTATTGATAGATTTCAGTGTCTTCATGTTGAACTTTCGATCGTTGCAAGCATACAAATTCTCGATGTTGAAGCTCAAAAAAGAATTGGGAGAGATGGTGAGGGCTCCTAGAGATAAGTTAGGTAGTTTTGAGGAATTTAAGTTTTCTAATGGCTTTTGTTATTTCATATTAACAAATATATATATATATATATATATATATAAATATGTATATATATATGTGTGTGTGTGTATATATATAGGGGAGAGTTCAAATGAGAACTGTTTTTTGTACGAGAAATGCAAGAACCAATCTTAGCCTGACCTTGATTAAAATTAATTAATGGCTAAGAGTTTTTAACGGCTCATTAATACTTCATTAATAATTCATTAATGATACATTAATGAGAAATATTTTGAAAAAAATAAAGCCTCGTAAATTAGTGACGAGTGACGACTCACCCAAACACAATTTATGGTTGTGTAAATATTTAAATGATCAAAACACCCTTATTAATAAGTCATTAATGACGTTAAAAACAGTTCCCAATTGTACTTCTCCCTATATATATAAGTTAAAAGCATGCGGGTTGGGTACCCGCGGATACCAAATTTTAAAATCCGAACCCGCTCCGTGTTAACAGGTACCCTAGTTTTCATGTTTTTCGGGTTACGGGTTTTATGGATATTGATTTTTTCGGTTTCGGTTCATGCGAGACAAATCGGTTTTTCGGTTTTGAACTCCCACATTGAAAAACATGATATATAATAAATAGGATTCGTGGTACGTACTATTAGTTTGTCACACCAATTGCGTTAATTAATGGTATGTATATATTTGATGAACCATACGTATACATGCATGAAATTTGCATGTAAAAATCTTCGGTCAAAACTATTCATTTTTTAAAGAAATTTAATAAAACTTACTAAAAACATTGAATAAATCCATAAGAGATTAATAAAACTTACCAAAATCTTTGGTAATCACGCGGCCAAAGAACCTTGGCATCATCAACACAAGAACCCAAGATGGTGAAACCTTCATGCCACATACACTTATCAAAGAAAGGCGCTATCCGAGCCGAGCCATACCCCGTTGCTCCATCGACTGATCTCAAAACCTTACATTTTTCGATAGCCGAGAGAGCAAAAAGTCTTCGCGCCTCGATCTCAACATTTTTAACCAACTCTAAGGGCACCCCATGGTTAATAACTTGAAACATGCCCCATGTTTCACAAGCTTGACCTATAAGATCCTTTGCATTGGGAGCGGTGAGATCAATAACCGGGATCGGTGAATCTTGAGGATCGTAGGTTCGAACCTTTTGGTGGGGTTCGTTTGGTTGAAACCATAGGTGGGACTCAGGGATCCCGTCGACTGAAGCAAAGTCAAGAGGGGTGATATGGTGAGAGGTTATAGGGTCGTTTTTGAAGACTTCTGAGAGAGTGGTCATGGTCACAAAGGGTTTTCAACTTTTCACTCACTCTAATTAATTTGTATTGGGTTTGGGTACTCTTGGTTTATTGATCATGTTAATAATATGCAAGTCTTTATATACCCCTCTCCATATTAAACAATTTTCTGATTGTAGGTACACTCATATAGTTTTTTACACAGGTAAGGTCAAATATAGATTTGTTATTATACATATTTTAATGATTTTTTTATTTTATAAGAGACAGCAAACATTGATTATATCAATAAATAATCAAGATTTCTTTCGTTTTTCGTATTAGGAATCTTTAAGATATATACGGTGGCAGACTGGCTTGAAATCGACCAATAACACCGATTTAACATTTTAGCTTAAACAGTGACACTCGTATCGAAAAATATAATTTAAACATGGGGCAAAATGCGTAAAAATACAAAAAATTTTATCAATATTGTCATTGTATGCAATTAACTTTATTTTGTACCTAAAAATACATACAACTTATAAATTTTGTTCATTGTATACAATTGGTAACCTGATTACCAGGTTACCGGTTATTCAGTGTATACAATTAACAAAATTTGAAAGTTTTTTGTATATTTAGATACCAAAGTTCTTTTATTTTTTGTCAAGTTACAGGTAAGTTACCTGTTATAATAGATAACTTGCATACAATGAACCAAATTTGTAAGTTGTGTGTAATTTTAGATACAAAATAAAGTTTGTTGCATACAATGATAATATTGACATAGTTTCTTGTATTTTCGTACAATTTACGCATTAAACATGTATCCACATCGATCTTACGTGTGTGTATATATATATATATATATATATAGAATAATAATATAATAATTAATTAATATAAGTATAAAAAGACGTACTACCAATTGGAATATTTTAACCAAAACAGTATAGTTGTCGATATATCGTAGGTGTTTTCTTCTGCTTTTTTATGCGATAATCGACATAAAAAACAAAAAAAAAATAGATATAAAATACGTTTAATAATGCATGTGGGTATATGTAGTAGGCAGATTTTGGATTGAGTGATGTCGTGAGGTGAATTTGGATGCTTTGAAGCCACTTGTAAATAATTAATGATAACATAAAAATTATTGAAGGCCGTTTAATATGCTAAAACATTGACGTGCCCTAATTTGGACATTATATTAATATTAATTAACGTTATAATAAAATATTTCTAAACACGTGTAAAATATAAAACACTGACGTGCCCTAATTTGATTTTTTTTGTATGATTGCATTTTAAATCCCTTCAAATGCAGTGTTTGATTTGATAAGCTGAGATGAGATTTCAAATTAATGGATTTTTTAAAATGGGACTTAAATCTAATAGATGAGAGATTTTTCAATGCCATGACCCCTCTAATATTTTAAAATCCCATGGATGAGGGATTTTCTCCACCGACCTTCCGACGAAAATTTTGGCGAACCATCACCGCCATTCCATCGACCCTTCGCTGTCGCCATCGTCATCTGTCCTTTCGCTATGGCCGTCATCCCTTCGCTTCCGTTCACTGTCAATAGAAACCCTAGTTCATCATCCCTTCGCTTTGCTTCCCTTCACTGTCACCATTCACGTTTGCAGTCGTCCCTTCCTTAGAAACCCTAGGTTGCCGTTCGTAGTTGTCCCTTCGACAAGATCCCTATGTCATTCTTTCCCTTCGGTCGCCATTCGCTTCGTTGGTTGTGATGGAGGTGGTGGTTGGTGGTGGCAATGGAGGTTGTAGGTGGTGTTGATGGTGGTTAGTGGTGGTGGAAATCCCACCTCGTGTATCTCATCCAAACAATATTTCGGATTTTAAATCCCTCCAAATGCAAATCTTATAAAAAAATACTTGAGCAAAACACACCCTTAGAGGTTGATTGGTTGGCTGGATTTCTTATTAAGTAGAAGCAAGAAATTGGAATCATTAATGGTGGAAGCTTTCTATCAAATCCCTACCTTTGGAAATAATATACCTTCCTCTTTTCTTGTATTACTCAGCATCAACCCACATGTTTCACACCTGGTCATCATTGATCGGCTACCAACAACGGGTAAGGTGGTGACGATCGGCAACACTGCTAAGGGGGTGATGACCAATGACCGGCTATTAGGGCTTTAAACCAACAACCGACGATAGGCTTCACACCGAGAACTGGGGCTTGGCCATCTAATGACTCTAGCGAATAAGGCTTTACACCGACGATTTTGGCTTGCTCACCATCTGACGTCCAGCAATTAGGGCTTAACACTGATGATTAAGGCTTCCCCCCACACTAATGATGATGATTAGGGCTACTTGTCTTCGTTAGCTTCGATTAGAGCTTCTCCCATTTTACTTTCTCGTATTCGTTTGCTTCGGTTCGAGTTCAATAATGTGGTGGCGGTGGTGTTGCGGGAGGTGGTGTTGGTTGCGATGGTGGTGTTCGGGCCAACGATGGTGGTGTTGATGGTGGGTGATGGCAGGTGGTGATCTCCAAGAATCCTTAATTGCCTTACCAAACACTAAAGGTTACATTCTAAATCCAATTCCTTTCAAGATTTTAATTCTAATAAAAAACCATATGTGAACCAAACATCACCATAAGTAAATGAATACTTGAAAATTTTGCTTTTAACAAAATAATTTATCCACTAAAATTATGAAAACTAGACATGAGATACCCAATATATATAACATATATCTTTATCTTTTTCTACGGGGTAATGTCATTTGAAATGCATTAAACATTACACTTTCGCTATTTTGAATATCGAATTTTAAAAAATTTTCATTGTGTGTAGTGACATTTAATTTATCGTTATTGTGTGTACTTTGTCGCCATTGTTCCTCAATTTTTTCATTGTATATACTAAACTTATTCATTTTGTTTTTGTTTTTTAAGTAACCAAAGTACATAATTATTTATATACAAATTACACAACGTTGCATAAATGATGAGCAAAGTAACATATACAAATTATAAGATACAAATTTATAAAAATTTAATATACGCAAATACAAATAAGATATTAAAAAGTTCAACTTTAAGAAATGATTTTATGTGCGTTACGCCATAAAAATGCATCATAGTGGGTAGAGGGGTGCCTTGGCATATGCCACGCTTAGCACTTACGCCTAAGACTATTTCTTAACGACCGAGTCACATCTCAAGCCTTGTCGGTACCATGATGTCTTCATGGCATGACTTTTAGAACACTAATATAGATAATATAAACTTTTAAAGTTCAATATACATAATAACAAAACGTTTATAGGTAAATATATTCCGAAAAAACTTAAAATAACCCTTAAGACCCTCTGCATCGGTCTATATACCCGATGTGGGGTTGTATCGGGTAAGCCGGGAACACCATCGCCCCTAGTGGGGTTCGGATGGGTCTGGCACCCGCCAAGCCGTGGAACCTGTTGGGTGTGATTTTTTTTCTTTTTACCGTTGGTAACGGTCAAAATGATATATATATATATATATATATATATATATATATATATATTCCTCTCCTATAAATACCATTTACATCTACACATATTTCACACATCTTCTCATTCTTCAATCTTCTCCTTTCTACTATATTTTATACACTATCTCTCATTCTTTAAATTTTCATCTTTTATAAAAAAATGGACAAAGGAAAACAAAAGCAAGGTTTCAAAACCCCACGGTGGGTATCAAAATCGCGAGGCACGATTACGCAACCCTCTCCTCCGGAGAATATGTTCGGGTTTTCAACTCCACCCCCAACTTACCAAGGCATACAACAAATTCCTTTGTATTCACCTACTCCTTTGTCGGGTGTCATCCAACACGGGGGATTTCAACAATACAACATCAGATTTAAATAATTTGTTAGCGGGTTTCAAGGAGGCTTTCAACAACTACTTCACACCCGAACATATCTGGGGGAGGATGAGGACGAGGACGAGGAGGAGGGGATTCCCGAGACCCAACCCGAGGATGATGAGGTTCCCGAAACACAACCCGTAACACAACCCGAGCGTAGTCAAGCCACAAAAAAATTCGCCAATAGAAGAAAAGTGGTGGTGTGGACCACGGATCAAGAGGCTTTACTAGCCACGGCATGGGTTACAATTTCGGAAAATTGTGTGGTCGGCAACGCTCAAAAAACATGTACGTTTTTATATATTTATATACACTTACATAAATTTATATATATATATATATATACGCTTACATAAATTTATATATTTATATACGCTTACATAAATTTATATATTTATATACGCTTACATAAATTTATATATTTATATACGCTTACTTAAATTTATATATTTATATACGCTTACTTAAATTTATATATTTATATACGCTTACATAAATTTATATATTTATATACGCTTACATAAATTTATATATTTATATACGCTTACTTAAATTTATATATTTACATATGCTTACATAAATTTATATATTTATATACGCTTACTTAAATTTATATATTTATATACGCTTACTTAAATTTATATATTTATATACTCTTACTTAAATTTATATATTTATATACGCTTACATAAATTTATATATTTGTAGACTATTTTTGGGGAAAGGTATGTGACTTTTTCAACGCTCGAAGCCAAACTCAACGCACCAGAGACCAACTCCACTCCAAGTGGAGTGACATGAACCGGAAGATTTCTAAGTTCAACGGGATTTACAATAATTTCGTTGCTAATTGTCGATCTGGATGGAGTGAGGTCGACATCCTCACGAAGACAAACTCTCAATATCGGGCAACGGTAGCCAGTCACTCTATTCTTCCTCATGAGGAGGCTTGGAGGGTATTGAAAGATCACCCGAGATGGTTTGCGGTACCCATGATGGAGGAGGGTACTGAAAGACCTACTAAAAGGTCCAAGACAACGTCTGATGAAACCCCGAACACGACGTCTTCCGATGCACGTGTTCACTTTGACCTCAACGACGACGATGATGAGGTTCAGATCGAGGAACCTCAAAGACCGATGGGGCGGGACAGGGCAAAACGTGCAAACCAAGAAAGAAGCACGAATAGAGATGACGTGCTAGCGGGTGTATTGGAGTATGTTGACAGGTTCAATTTAGAGAACGAAAAATTGCTCAGCGTGGAGCAACAGAAATTACAACTCGCGAAGGAAACACCGAAGCTGCAAAGATGAAAGCTGAGGCGGAAAAAAAACGAGAGCTTCGAAAAGATCGCGAGTTTTTCTTATCTCCACACACTCATCTCTCGGGTGAGCAATTGGATTTCGTTCTTAAACAAAAAGAGGAGCTTCGACGACAACACGGGTGGTAGATTGTAGTTTTTTATTTTCTAAATTATGTATTTTTCACTTTTTTATTTGAAATTATGTAATGAAACTTTAATATGAAATATTATTAATTATTTTTAATTATTTTATATTTTTTTTCTTTGAAATACTTAAATTGTTTAAATTAAACAAAAAAATAGAAAATAAAAATTGAAAAGATATAGGGTTGGATGTGAGGGTTTGTGGGGTAAGTTGGGTTGAAGGTGAAAGATGATGTGGATGCTGATGTGGCAATAGGGTAAGTTGGGTAACATGGGTTGGATGCGGATGGTCTAAGCCTATTGGCCTAACACTTTTACTTTAACAACATAATAGGGGAAATTAAAATTCTCATTCATTTGGCTTAACTTTAGAGAGAAGCTTAGTAGGAAGTTTATTTGTGATCTTCGGTTCATCTTCATGTGTTCTTAATCATCCTTAATGAAACCAAGATTTTGCAACATGAAGATCTGGAGCCATGCAATATGAAGACTCAGAATGAAACAAGAACAAAATTCATTCAAATATGTACACCAAATCTAAAAGCTCTTAATTTGTAAATCAAATCATACGCTCAAGGTGTTGTTCAAATCATAATTTAACCCTAATCATATATCTGAAATCAAAGAAACCCATGAATATTTAACCCTAATCAAAATTGTAGATCTGAAGGAAAGGAACGCTAAAGATACGAAAATCAAAATCTCAAATCAAACAAGAACCATGAATATTAACCCAAATCTCCGACCTTGTGATTGATTTTGAAAGAGAGGAACACAAAAGATACCAATTTGATTGAAGATCTCATCGGATCCTCTTCACAAAACTTCTTGTGTCACCGGTTTTGAACTTTGTGGTGGTGGTGACGATGGCGGTTTGAAGACTGTGATGGTGGTGAAAGTTTGAAGGCGGCGGTGGTGATTACGGTTTGGCGCTAGCGACAATGGTGCTGCTTTGGCGGCGATGGTGGTTCTTTGAAGGTATCGATGGTGTTGTGGTCTGCAATCTCCTCCCCCTTAAATAATTTAACCTTTTAATTTGTAGATCTGAGATTCTTTGTAGGTATCGGTGGTGATGATAGTGGTTATGAAGGCCGGTATCATTGGTGGTGGTGGTGGTTTTGAAGGTGACGGTGGTGCTAGAAGATTGAAGGTGGTGGTGCTTGAAGATGGGTGACGGTGGTGCTAGAAAGAGGTCGGCGATAGTGATGTGGAAGATTGAAGGGGGATGATGGTGGGGTATTTGAAGATTCTACTCTTCCCCTTGAAGATTAAAAATTGAACGTGTTTGTGTTCTTTATTAGAAAAGGGGTTTGACAATCTTACTCCTATAGTCTTTTTGGACAAATTGTATCAAAATAAAATAAATTTTATTAAGCTATTATTGTATACAATTAAATTTAAATTTTTTAAAAAATACAAAATTTTCGTAATTGTTACATTGTATGTAACTGGCCTTTTATAACATATTTGTTTTTCTTAAATCAACCGGTTGCCCTTTTTATGTATTTTTAATAACTTTAGGTAAACATTACATTACATATATAGAATAAAAGATTGAAATTACTAAAAGACCGTTGAGATAAAAAAATACTAAAATAAAAGATAGAGTGTTGTTTTTATCTCTTTTTAAACTTTACATATATATATATATATATATATTTAATGCATTAGTAGGCCTTTTTTAGTATTCATCACACACAATTTAGATTATCTGGCTATCTGCCTGTTTTTTCTTTCTAAATTCTCTATTTTTCTTTTTCTACATTATAAGTTTGTGGGATTAAAACTTAAAACTAATTGGTTATAAGAGTAGTAATCTACAATTCTTATTAAGCATATTACAAAGTTATTTTTTGTCCGATATGAAACATTACTCAACACGTCTCCTCACATGTAGGTTTCTTTTTCTCCCTATCACGTTATGGGTTGCGTAGAGTTCATTTGACATTTGACTAACCATACCATGTAAGTTTGTGAGGTTCCAACTCAAAACCAATTTGCTACGAGAGCAGTAGCACATAGCCTTATTAAACCGATTACAAAGTCACTTTCCATCCAATATGGGCATTACTCAACATGGGGAAATGACACGTGCCAATAGAAACACCTAACGTAGGTACCGTTGCACTCACATCACTATTAAATGAAGATTATTTAAGTAATCTCATATTTTAATAATTTAAATGAAATAGACCATGAGTACCACCCCTCTTTCAATTTTTTTCAACCCGAATGTTACATCAGCACCATATCATTTTTTTCTTCTTTTCTCTCTCTTACCCCAAACTACCTAAATAACCCAAATATTTTATCTCCCCTTTCTCTTATACAACAAAAAAAGAAAAAAAAAGAAAACCATACGGGTGAGTCGGGTTTGGGAAGCCGAATGAGGTAGTAGTGCCCAACCCAAACACACCCGAGGAGCCCGAGCCTCTACCCAAAGGGTTCTAGGAACCCGCTACGCTCGGTCTTGTAAGTACTACAACACCTATGTTAGGTGATACATAAGAGCATGTATCATTTCTACATTTAAGGAATGTAATGTGAATTAATCGTTTAGACAAAAATCCCAACGCTAAAATTTTTCCTTTTTTTTAACTTTCCCAGTAATATGCGATGGAGTGGAGGGCTTCTAACACACATGAATTTGATGAAATCAGTTCTAAAATATTGATTATTGGGCCTCGTAGGAGCATCAGGTAAGAAGCGATGGAAGAAATGATAACTGGAACTAGGTTTCTAACCTGGTAATTGAAGCGATGGACATCCAATGAAATCATTTCCGAAATTTCGAAGTCTCTGATGAATTTGAAGCTTCTAACACACATCGGGATTAAGGTTCCAGATCTGTGCATCAGGATGAAGTAATGTATTCATGTGAATTATCTATGTAGGATCGCAACCAGGGACCGACCAACGATATTATCCGCTTTGGGTTGCACTTAACACGTCATATGATAGGAATAATATTCACCCTCCTTATAAGGAAGAATAAATCTCCCTAGCCTGACCAATGTGAAAGGCAACAGAAGCGGTATGTTGCTGTCTCACAAACCCAACAAATCGACTTCAAAATCTTGTATGTTGCTGTCTCATTGGTGAACAACTGAACACTCATGATTAAACGATCTAAATCTAAGCTTCAATAATCAATATGGAACTACATGAACCGATTTTTGAAGCAAAATCCATATCTAAGTTGATAGGGGTTTTCCAGATTTTGATTACATGTTCCTTCTTCAATTTCCTTTGAAGATTCATCTTGTTAATGGGTTTTTCATATCTAGGTGAATGAGGAATTGTTTAGATTTGAAGATCTGCACATTAAAGCATTCATCTTGTTCTTGGATTTGAAGATTTGAGAAAACACAATATATATATAAAAAACTAAAAGACCAG
Organism: Dittrichia graveolens; assembly: GCA_038502395.1. Lineage (NCBI taxonomy): Eukaryota > Viridiplantae > Streptophyta > Magnoliopsida > Asterales > Asteraceae > Dittrichia > Dittrichia graveolens. The sequence goes on along the minus strand of JARJIL010000002.1, from coordinate 7,042,812 downwards.
TTAAAAATCTATCTATATATACATAAAGAAAATCAATTGTGGGAAAGATTCCTTAAATAAAAATTCAATTGATCAATAGCATCCTCTCATTTCCTTAATTTTGACCAAAATCATCAATTTTGACTACTATTATTAGTAATACCCGCCTATGTATTACAAATGAGTATTTTAACCCGTTTTTTATTGACACGCGGGTCTTCATAACCTGATTTCAAACAATACCACTTTATCAAACTCGGTTTAACCTTCTCTTCATCGACAAGTGTAACATCCTCAAAACGGGCTTAAACGTGTCCGAATATGGTACGTCAATTATTCAATTCAATTGAATAATATAAATATATATTCTAGGAAATGATATGAAATATGAAAAATAATAAATAAAAGGGTTATTAAAAATATTAATAAATTAGGGGTGAAATCAGTCAAGGGAAATCATCAAACAACAAATTCCAGCAACAAATTAGGGGTGAAATCAGTCCACAAACATCATCTTCTTCATCTCTAACCTAGTAAGCTCCAAATTCAACTCTTGTTCTTCATTCTTGAATTTTTGGGTTTTTGAAGAAAACTCATAAACTCTTGTTCCAGCAGCTAAGGAAGGATCAAAATAGTCCCACAAGTTGTTTCTAACCATCCTTTGATCATTGTAAGTGCTAATTAATCCTTGTTCTTGATTATGCCTTTCAAGACTTGAAATTCTAGGTTTACAAGTGGGTTCTTTGATTTAGCAATCAAGAACTGAAATTTATGATTGAAATAGGTTCTAATATCATTTATAAGTGTATAGGAACCAATTCCATGAATTAAAGTAGTGTTCTTGATGAGTTTTGAATTTTGGCTCAAATGGGTCAAAATTGGTCAAATACGGGTCAAACTGATTTTGACCTTCAAGAACTGAAATTTAGTGTTCTAATTGATCTTATAACTTGTTAGGATTGATTAGAACTCAATTGGTGCATTAGAAGTGGTGTTTATGCTCAAATCCAATATTTAGCCTAAATGGGTCAAAATGGCCTAAATCTGTTTTAACACATCAAGAACTGATTTTTAAGGTTCTAATAGGTTCATATGACTTGTATGAATTGATTAGAATATTGGTTTTGAATTGGAATGGTTGTTTTGCTTGAATTGGCTAAAATAGTGATAAATAGGCCATAAATAGGCAAGAAATTGGAAAATGATACCAAACAAAGAATTTAAAGGTTTTGGTCAGTTGCAACACCTTCAATACATCATATTAGGTGTATATGGTGTGTTTCAAGTGTTGGAATTGGTCTACACCAAGTTTTGGCCATTATGCACACGTCTTTGTCCATTTAATTGTGATTTTCGTATGAATTAATTGGATAGGAGTTTTTGATGTTAGAAAGCTTCCACAAGTGTCCAATGGTCCTATGAAAGACTAGAATTTTACCAAAATTGATTTGGAATTGAAATGAGCTAAAATGGGCCTGTTGTGCACAAAACAAACACCAGCTACAGTTCTGCAGACTGGTCGCGACGCGACACCCCTGCACACAGCCTAATGTGCTGTTTTGTGCCACGTATTCGCGTGTTGTTGCTTGGGCTGCTATAGTTAGTTAATAAATGGTAAAATAGCATCATTAGGGTATTGTTTCAAGTATCCTAGACGTTCCTCGCGTATTCAAATGATTGATGCGTAAGTCTTGGTATTATAGGTTGAATTGACAATCCGTGTGTGCCAAAGCAAGGTCTTTGCTTATTCTAGCCTACCAGGTGAGTGACGAATGACATAACAATTAATATACCTATAACATATATTAACAATGATCACGGAACTATATACCATGATTTGTACACGCACTTGTTTAAGTGTAGGATTTCATGATAATGCTAGAACTTACCATGTTGACACAATGTAGTATGCACTTGTTTAGGTGTATGCTATGATGATAAATGAATATATGCGCGCATTGATGATTGATTGATTGATGATTCGGTTGAATCATACTATCTGTTTGTGATCGGTACGGATCTATTGGGCAAGGTTTGCCCCGGACCAAGTTGTCCTACTTATTGGGCAAGGTTTGCCCCGGACAAGGTTTGTCCTCTTCGGGTATAGCTGCGGCTGTACAACAGAGGACTCTGTTGATTCCAAAACGCAACGGTGGACGCTTAACAGCTCCCCCACCGGCGCGGTTGATGTGTCTGGTACCCCAGTTTGGTGCATTGAGCCGGGTTAGCTCCCCTGCAAGATATGCTACCTCCTGACTACGCCAGCTCATCGCGAGATGCTAGGATAGAACTATCTGAGCATGATTGATGATATGTGATGTACTTATATTGATTGCATGCTATTTGGTACTCACTAGCTATTATAGCTAACAGATGCTACACTCCACATGTGCAGGTAATCCTCAGTGAGCTCGGGAGCCTGCGGGTAGTTAATTACTTTGGGAGGAACACTGCTTTTATGTTTAAACTCTGTTGAACTATGTTTATGTCTGTTTAAGATAATGGTCAGCCGGTTATGTATTCCGTAACACCAACTGTCGTTTGTGGCGTCATTTTGAATGTTTATATAGTTTGCCATGTGTTTTTACTTCCGCTGCATTTTTAAATTATAAGACAGGTTTGATTGTTCTATTTACAGTCAAACCCACGCAGCTTGAAATCTTAAATTGTATTTAAAAAAGAAAAATTTGGTTCTCGAAATCACGGTGTTACAAGCTGGTATCAGAGCCTAAGTTTGAGTGAATTGGATACTTGGAAGAGTATTCAGTTTAAAATTCGGGCTCGACCATTATTTAAAGTGTTCCTCGGGAGGTATTGGGGTGTGAGAGAGATTGATATGATTCACATAACTAACACTATTGTTGATTATTTGTTTATTTGATTAACATGATTAATCAAGTATGGAAAAGTATACTAAGTACGTTTGACTTTAATGATCTAACAGAACTTAGAGATTGACTATGTCTGGAAGTGATGATCGGGAGGCATATATTCGCGACTTGGAGGCTCGTCTTAAAGCCTCTGAGGAGCGTGTTCCCAAAAAGAAGATGGCCATGGGATTAAAGGCCTTCATGATGTGTTCACCACCGACCTTTGAAGGTAATATGGATATGGTGATCGCAGAGTGGTGGATCCGCGATACTGAATTGGCCTTCGAGACATGTGAGGCTGATGAATCCAAGAAGGTGGCATATGCTAGAAAGATGCTGCGAGGTAGAGCGGTATCCTGGTATGATACGGTGATAGCTTCTACACCGGCTGCTGTCCTCAACTCTATGACATGGTCTGATTTTCTGAGGATTATGAGGGCTAAATACTGTTCAGCCCAGGCGGTAGAAGCTGTGGATAATGAGTTCCGAGCCTTGTCTAAAGGCAATCGATCTGTTGAGGAACTCATCACCAGGTATACCGAATTGGTCCGTTTCGTGCAGGGTTCTTTACCTGACGAAGAAGCAAAGATTAACCGCTTTGCACTTGCTCTGCCACCGGAGTATCGATCATCCGTCCGTTTTGCCACTACTCTGGATAGGGCATTTGATATTGCACGCCGATATGAGACTGATCATGCTTCACAAGCTAGGGGAACTTCCAAAAGGAAGTTTGAATAGTCTTCTGGGTCGAAGGCTCCAGGTGGAGGATCGTAGCAGAGGCAATCACAGCAACACCAACAGCAACAAGGGGGTTCGAGGTATAGTCCTTCAGATGATCTATGGTGTGCTGCGTGTCGATCTAGGAATACCGGGCATTGTACCAAGGATACTTTAAGGTGTCCTAAATGTGGGCAAAAGGGGCACACAACTGAAAGCTGTAAATATAAAGATAATGTGTGCTACAAATGTTTCAAGCCGGGACACCGATCGGTTGACTGTAGGTCGGGTTCCAACACCGGATCAGGAGGAGCTGGTGGATCTTCCTCGGGTCGGGGGAAGAATGTTGCACCTCGTGCACCAGGCAGGGCTTTCCAAATGACAGCCGATGAGGCTAAGGCTGCAGGTGATGTTATCACTGGCACCTTTCTTATTAATAATTCTCCTGCCCGTGTTTTATTTGATTCAGGAGCAACATATTCTTTCATCTCTGCATAATTATGTGCTAAACTGCAATTGCCTATCTGCACACTGACTGATCCGTTAAGCGTTGAAGTTGCTAGTGGTAGGATAGTCTCTGTTGCTCATAGAGTTCCTATTGCACTGATTGATATTGACGGGACTAGTTTCCCTATTTCTTTTCTGGTTATTCCGATTGCTGGGTTTGATGTAGTAATCGGGATGGATTGGCTTAGCAATCAAAATGCTGAGATTATTTTCTCTAAAAAGATTATTAAAATTCCTTTCTCTGACGGGTCATATGCTGTGGCTCGAGGTGAAGGAAGAACTTCTGAAACTCCATTGATTTCTATGATGAAAGCTCGCAAGTTTGTAGCCAAGGGATGTGAATCCTATGTGGCTTATGTTATTGATACACACATGGAGAAGAAAGCTGTAAATGACATTCGGGTAGTTTCTGAATACCCGGGTGTTTTCCCTGATGAATTACCGGGTTTGCCACCGGTAAGAGATGTAGAATATCAGATAGATCTTGTACCAGGTGCTACGCCTGTAGCAAGATCTCCTTATCGTCTTGCACCATCCGAGGTCCGCGAGATGATGACTCAGATACAGGAACTTCTTGATAGAGGTTTTATTCGTCCCAGCTCTTCGCCTTGGGGAGCTCCAGTCTTGTTTGTTAAAAAGAAAGACGGGACGATGCGGATGTGCATTGACTACAGGGAGCTGAATAAGCGAACTGTAAAGAACAAGTACCCTCTTCCTCGTATTGATGATCTGTTTGATCAACTTCAGGGTGCTACTTGCTTTTCAAAGATAGATCTTCGTTCTGGTTATCATCAAGTCCGTGTACGCGATGAAGATATTCCAAAGACGGCTTTCAGAACGAGATATGGGCATTATGAGTTTCTTGTGATGCCTTTCGGATTGACGAACGCGGCGCGACACCCCTGCACACAGCCTAATGTGCTATTTTGTGCCACGTATTCGCGTGTTGTTGCTTGGGCTGCTATAGTTAGTTAATAAATGGTAAAATAGCATCATTAGGGTATTGTTTCAAGTATCCTAGACGTTCCTCGCGTATTCAAATGATTGATGCGTAAGTCTTGGTATTATAGGTTGAATTGACAATCCGTGTGTGCCAAAGCAAGGTCTTTGCTTATTCTAGCCTATCAGGTGAGTGACGAATGACATAACAATTAATATACCTATAACATATATTAACAATGATCACGGAACTATATACCATGATTTGTACACGCACTTGTTTAAGTGTAGGATTTCATGATAATGCTAGAACTTACCATGTTGACACAATGTAGTATGCACTTGTTTAGGTGTATGCTATGATGATAAATGAATATATGCGCGCATTGATGATTGATTGATTGATGATTCGATTGAATCATACTATCTGTTTGTGATCGGTACGGATCTATTGGGCAAGGTTTGCCCCGGACCAAGTTGTCCTACTTATTGGGCAAGGTTTGCCCCGGACAAGGTTTGTCCTCTTCGGGTATAGCTGCGGCTGTACAACAGAGGACTCTGTTGATTCCAAAACGCAACGGTGGACGCTTAACAGCTCCCCCACCGGCGCGGTTGATGTGTCTGGTACCCCAGTTTGGTGCATTGAGCCGGGTTAGCTCCCCTGCAAGATATGCTACCTCCTGACTACGCCAGCTCATCGCGAGATGCTAGGATAGAACTATCTGAGCATGATTGATGATATGTGATGTACTTATATTGATTGCATGCTATTTGGTACTCACTAGCTATTATAGCTAACAGATGCTAACACTCCACATGTGCAGGTAATCCTCAGTGAGCTCGGGAGCCTGCGGGTAGTTAATTACTTTGGAGGAACACTGCTTTTATGTTTAAACTCTGTTGAACTATGTTTATGTCTGTTTAAGATAATGGTCAGCCGGTTATGTATTCCGTAACACCAACTGTCGTTTGTGGCGTCATTTTGAATGTTTATATAGTTTGCCATGTGTTTTTACTTCCGCTGCATTTTTAAATTATAAGACAGGTTTGATTGTTCTATTTATAGTCAAACCCACGCAGTTTGAATCTTAAATTGTATTTAAAAAAGAAAAATTTGGTTCTCGAAATCATGGTGTTACAACAAGCTTTTCAAGATACCCTAAATTTACCTTCGGCGATTTCAAAGGCGTCGACCTTTTCTTAACAATTCCAATAGGTAATGTTCAAGATTCAATGTCATTCATCATCATCTTCTTAATTTTGTTATTTTTTTCTTGATTTGGTTCAGATTTCTTTCGTGTTAACAACACCGTCTATAACATCTAGGTTATAGGTTTGTGTAGGTAATTTTCTTGAATCATATTCCTTTGATTTCATATTCTTCTTCTTGATTCGATTTTTATTGTTTTAATATGATTTGCTTATACAGGTACACTTATAAAACCCTAAAGTTCTAATCTCCGTCAAAAGCATAATCCATCATCGCCGTCGATAGCATCAAGTACACTCACAATTCCCTTTAACTTTGTTTTTTACCATATGATTCGGCAGTACTTGTCTTTCATTGTGCTACATAGTAGTTTATTGAAATCATTTTTAGAGCTTCTTTATTCGTTTTTATTTATTTTAATTTTATTTTCTTATACAAGTTCACTCATAAAACCCTGAAGTTCAAATATCTATCAAAAGCCTAATACATCATCGCCGTCGATAGCATCAGGTATACTCGCAATTCCCTTTAAATTCGTTTTCTTACCATATGATTCGGCAGTACTTGTGTTTCATTGTGCTACGTAGTGTTTTTTGAGGTATTTATTGAAATCATTATCTAAACGGTTTAGATTGTATTATGTCATGTGTGGGCAAAATGAAGTTGAAAGAACTTATATTTCTAGATCTCATTGGTTGCTAATTTTGAATAAAAGAAAGTTATTAGATCTGTAAATAGTTTTAATATTTTGATGTTATTTGTTTAAGTTTGTTGATGAATAATTGTTATCTTTGAATATAAAACCAGGGCTTTCAGTTGTGATAATTTTACTACACAGTAGTTTTTTAGTTATTTATTGAAATCATTTTAGGGCCTTCAGTTGTGATTATTCATATTGGTATATCATTACCTATCTATTAATCCACATATAACGAAGAGTTATTTCTTGGACTAATGTATGTATATAAATTTTCACAATTTATTGGATACATCATGCCTAATAATTCCAAAAACATGTTACTTTCTCAATTATTAACATTATACTTATATGATTTGCTATCTGATTTCTAATTTTGATTTACTTTATTGAAAAAAACGTATAAAAGGCCACTTTTTGTGACAAAATCTCTCAATGATTTACTTTGTTTGCTTATTTATATATTAGTTTATTTGATTAATGTATGTATATAAATTTTCACAATTGTGTCTAATTACACTAATACGAAACTGAGTTGTTTATATTTTATTTGAGTCGGTTGCTTTAGGGTATAAAAATGTAGCTTATGTCTCAAAGATTTCTTTATTTGCATTATATGTTTCTATCACAATTCATAGATGGTTACCTGATTCCAAGTTCATGTTATATCACTTATTCTATTGCATTGTTATATTATGAAAAGATAAATGTTCAAACAGTCAATGTTCACAATTAGATTGTAAGTTTTATTATCCATTTTTCATGTATATATACTTATACGGGTTGGGGATACATCATGTCTTAAATTGCATAAATGTGTTACTTTTTATGAAACTTTCTCAATTATTAACATGATACTTATATGAATCTTCTATAAGTATCATATTCAAATAGTTTGAATTATATTCGACTTCCTTTTTTTTTTGCAGTTAGATGGAGTTTGTTGTCAAAATCCAGAAAATACCAACTTTTGTTTCTCGTAACATCATTTCAATCTATATTTATATAATACTTTGAATTATATTTGAATTTATTTTTTTTCTACTAATGACAATGATAGTTATGTTTACTAATTTAATGTTTTTAACTAATATAGGAGTTACCGTCCTTTGTGAAGAATGATTTCGAACCAAATGTCCCAACCGGAATTGTGGTTAATGTGGAATGAAAGATACCTTCTTGACATAATACTTGACATCAATAACGATGTCCTCAATATTGGTGGAAACAATTTGGTTAATTTGATATAGAAAAAAAATGTTATACCTGGGCTTTATTTGCTGTTTGCACTTCTTGATAATACCAAATGGTCCTATCTTTCTATATTTCTGTAATAAAATCTTATTTGTTTTTTTTAGAATTTGTATTTGAGTGGTATTTTCTTTATTGTATAAACTAATTAATTTTTACTTTAAGTATCGTATATAAGATATTCATTAAGTACTTTATTATATATTCTTTTGTTTAAAAAATTATTGCTTAAAAATTAATTTTATAATACCCGTGTGTGCACGGGTTCTAAATCTAGTAAAAAAGTAACATGCTACCTATTTACAAGGTTAATATTTATATACAATTAAACAATTAGTTGTATTGTTTTAAAAAAAAATAAAGTTGGTCATATACAATAGTAACTAAGATAAAGTTAATTGTGTTTTAATAAAGTTTGTCCCATCTTAATTGCATATATTTTTACACCTTAGTAAATTCTAGAGGTGAACAAATTCGGTCATGGACTCTTTCAGGGTCACTCCGGTCATGGATGGTCCTGTCCGGTCCTCGGTGGACCGGTCCTAATGTAAGACCATTCGGTTTTTGGCCAGTCAGGTCTTTTTCGGACCAGTCCTCGTCTAGACTGGTCAAACTTCGGTTCAGCCCATCCGGTTTTCGTTCGGATAGTTTTCGGTTCGGTTTAGACATTTCCAGTTTTGTATTTTAAATGTTGGTTTAGACATTACCGGTTTTCGGTTCGCTTTTCATTAAAAGATTTTGACAATTAAATTGTAAAAAATAGCAAGTTATAAACATATATAATTATTGAAATAAGTGTGGTGTAAAGAAAAACGGAAGAGGTGGAGAGGTATTTATAGAGGAATTGTAAAAAAAAAACTAGTTGTTAGGACCGGTTTAGACTTTTAGACCGGCTCAGTGTGGACCGACTTTCGGACTGGTTCGTGGCGATTTTTACTCCAGACCGGGACCGGCACGACAGTGTTGGACCGGTTGGGTCTTGGGGGTCTTCGTAGGACAAGTCGGATTAGTCTGTAATGTTCATCTCTAGTGATTCTAAGATAATAAATAGATGTGGCAAATTTAACCCATACAGTTAAGTTTGGGTCAATTTAAGCGGTTGAATTATATGTGAGAACTATTTGGGCTGGACCCTTTCTACAAAGGCCCAAATTGGATCACAACATGGAAACAGATTAAGATGTGCAGCATACAGTCAAGCATACATTTGCTTTGATTTAGATTCAGGTAGAACTTTTGTTTAAATTTCAAGATTTTTCCTTTGTTGGCTTTGATGGATTCATGGCAATTTCTTTCTTCAGATTTTTTTTTTTTTTTTTGATGTGGGTCTGGCTATGTTCTTCTTATGCTAATTATTGCTTCAATTTAGGTGGTTTTGGTTCTGTAAATCATTCACAGTGTCAAATTATGGTGACCTTAAATGGTCCTTTTTCAAGATTTCACTGATGTTAAATTTGGAAAGAAATTGCAGTAGATTAAGTGGAACTACTAGTTCAATAAGGTAAATCTTAATCTCATTTTTGGTGACATTAACCACTTATGTTAATTAACTGCAGTAAGTTTATACCTTAGTCAATAATATATTGGAAAAGTTGGTTATTTGCAGCATGAAATTTGTACATTATATATGTGCAAGAGGACAGCTGCTTCTTACAGAGTGGGTATATATATATTCAATTGCAGTAAGAAGTTAGTTTATGTTTAGCATGAAACTGTGTATAGGTTGGTTTCTATGACAAATTGACAACATTTTTTTTCCTGTTGAGAAGAGAGAACAAAGAAATGTGATATTCAATGTAATTGGTTGAGAAAGAGCCATAGTGTTGGAAGGTTGGTATTAGAAAGTAAAACCAATAGATCGGCTAGTCTCAAGTCAATCCCGATTATACTAAATGGTTTGATGACACTAAAATCACCAACATATTCCATATATCGAATTACACTTTAATTTCATTACATATTTGAACATCAACATCATTCTAATATTAGTAATTAAGGCTGTCAATTTGGTCAGGTTTGTGTTATCAGGTTCGTATCATTCGGGTTCGGGTCAATTTCGTGCCGACCCATTTATTTTCGTGTCAAGCTCGGATCGTGTTATTTTTTTCGTGTAGGGATCGTGTCGACCATTTCGGTCAAATATGATTGACGAGTTTTTTTTTTCAATTTTCGAAAACGGTTTTCAAGTATGATTTTCGAATACGGTTTTCCGTTTCAACCCCCTACGATTTTCTTTATCAAAATTTCAAATTTCATGTTTGGTTTTCAACTTTCCGTATTCATTTATGTTCTAACTTCAATATTTAATGTTTGTTTCGATTGTATTCAAACTTTAAATTTGGTATTTGTTTTAACTATTTTGAATTTTTATTTTACCTTTTTATTCAACTTATATAAATTAATATAATAAAAATGTGATGCACTAATATTCTACCAAGTACCAATAAATAATTTCATTAAACAACGGAATAATTTAAAATATTCATCATTAAATAGAATTATGAATCGAATTCTAAATATCAAAATACCACCTATTAAGTAATCAAATGTCAAAATATCAAAATAATATAGTCAAAATAACAAATACCAAAATGATGTATTATTATTTTAACTGTAAATCTATTATTGTTTATTTTAAGTTTTTAATGTATAAGGGCTTTATGCTTTTGTTTGACGTGTTTTATTGCCCTAATATGTCACTCTCTTACTTGAATTCATAATCTTCTTTTCGAAATTCAAATTTGAAGTATTAATGAAAATATTGTAATTTTACACTTTTACCATTAAATGTGTTAGTTTCGGGTTGTCAGTTTAACCCTAATTCGACCCATTTATTTTCATGTTGATTTTGTGCCGACCCGCTTTTGACATGTTTCAGGTTCATGTCACTTTTTTCGTGTCGGGTTCAGATCAGTTTTCTTGTCGACCCAAAAATTATCAACCTTAATTTGTATCATTTGTACGTAAGAAAGTCAATAAAGTCAAAATAAAGCTTTTAGACAGTGTGATCAAAGGATACATGATTCCATGTACGTAAAACAATTTTGAATGTTCAAATTTACGTTTACAGCATAACGTTCATGGGTATGTTGGTGCCTTTGTGGTTTAGCACTTGAAATGGTGACAAAATTTCATACGTATATTTTCATAAAAGCTTTATTATCGACTAACTAATATTTGTAGGGTATAAATCTCAGAAGCACTAAGGGTTCGTTTGGTTCGTGAAAAATCTTATTGAAATTGTAATTTATAAAAATGTTAGTTATGTTTGGTTAGTAAACTTTTCACAAGGAATTAGAATTGGAATTCATAACAAATGACAAAGTTATCTTTTCTTTTTCACATATCAATTCAACTCTATTTATATTTCTCACGAGTTTGGTCTTTTATGGTAACTGACGTTAACTTTTCCGTTAGAGACCCTCAATATGTGGGTATTTTGGTCATTTCATTCACTATATTTGTTACCGAACACATTCTATATTATTTACTATTTAATTACTTTTAATTTTTATTAATTTTCATTTATCCATCATCAATTTATCACATTTTCACATCTTAAAATCAACAACAATCCAGATTTGTAACAGATCTTGTTGATAATTTTAGGCTTTAGAAGATTCCCAAATTTATATTTCAATCAACTAACTTAAAATTAACAAACTTGGAATAAGCCCAACAACATTAAACCCAAAAACATCATAAATCATCTAACAAATTCATAAACATAGACAGATTAAGGGTAAACCAAAATGATATGCGCACACAGAATCGGATCATCATCCCCATACAAACAAAATCAATGAAACCTAAGATGATAATAAGAAATTACAAATGCAACATCAAAACCCTATTGAGTCCTTTTTAGTGAAGTTTTACAAATAAAAAACCCTAGTCAAATAAAAACCTTACAGTGAATAAAAATCTCTTTCAACGGCCGTCTTGAGTGATAGAGAGAAATAGTCGGTGGTGGAGGTGGTTTGATTGCAAGGGGCTGCGAGGTTGTCGGAGCTAAGAGAGAGAGAGAGAGAGAGAGAGAGAGAGAGAGAGTGAGAGAAATTGCCACCGGTGGTGATGATCATTTGACTACGAGGGGCTACAAGGTCATCGAAGGTGAGAGGGAGAGAAAAATCGTCGATGGTGGTGGTTTGACAAGGGGTTATAAAATGATTGTGGTTGCCATCTCACCGATGAAATAGGGTGGTCGTGGCACATGAGGGCGGTGGTTGGTTCAGATGGTGGCGGTGTTAGAGATAGATAAGTAGAGAGACACTTCTGCTAATGGTGGTGGTCTAGGCTATGGCCGTGGTTGGTTCTGATGGTGAAGGTGGTTTTAGTTGGGAATGTGTTAAAGAGAGAAAGATTTGTGGTAATATTAGGGTCTGGTAATCTACAAATAATAGTAGTAATAATAATAGTTAGAGTTAATTATATTTTTGGTCTCTATGGTATAGTAATTTTTACGGTCTTGATACTTATGTTTTGAATTTACGGTTTTGGTTCCTAAATGGACAAACCTCTTGCACCTAAAGACCATTGTGCCCTTGTCTCCTTAATTTATTAATTTTCTTTAATTTTAAATTGATTTCTAAATATTATAATTATTAAGTCTTTTTAATAAAAAGAAAAGAATTTAGGTTAATCCTCATCTCTCTCTTCTTTATGATCGTTTTCTTTCCCCATCTGTGTCTCTCCATCACCACAACCACCAACTCCATGACCCTCATCACCCACCATCATGTAACACCATAAAATCCAAAGTCATTTTTTTTAAATACGTTGCGGAAGCATAACTGGAAGGATTACTTTAAAACATAAATATTTACATTCGTTCATAAAATACAAACATAGTATTCTTTGTTATGTTACAATATAAAAACATGGCTCCTTTCCAACAAAACTAATATCAGAGTTGAAGGTTTACGACCTTTAGCATTCGTTTGGTTCGCGAAATGAATACGAAGAAATTAAAATTTAACCAAGAAATTTGAATTCACTGAATTGGAAACCATGAAAAATTATATCTTGTGATTTAGAAACACCTCTTATAATTTAAAAATTTTCAATTCTAATTTCTCTCAATTTTTGTGAACCAAACGCTCCCTTAATTTTCTTTAAAACTTGACGCCTTTGTAGCATGGACCTTTTAATTAATTAAAGAAATAACTTTTGATTTAAAAGCTTTTTGAACCTTCTAGTAGCTTTTTCTAAAAAATAAAAAAGCTCCATCTCGGCGTCTCCCAAGTCAAAACAGAATTCGGGGCCAATTTTTTAAAGAAACTAAAAAGTTAGGCTACTAATTAAATTAAGTCCCGAAACTCCGAAAAGTTGCACGCCTTAATCAAACTAATAATTTAGACTTTTTTTTTATTTAAAAGCAATTATTATTCTCAAGTAACGTTTTGCCGTTAAAAGTTAATGTTTTTTTAATGCGGCTTTCTATTTAAACAAAAGACGTTACAAACTAACACTTTTAATATTTTTAAAGTAATATACACATGTTGAGTAATGTTTCACATCAGACGAAAATATAAATTTATAATGTGCATAGTAAGAGTTTAGGACAACTTCACAGAGTTAATTGGTTTTGAGTTGCTGGTTAGAAACTCACAAACTTACGTAGTATCAGAGCAATAGGTTCATCCATGATCAGTCAAAGACCACATGGAATACACATAACTCATAAGTATTCACGTGTTAGGCGCAAAAGAAAGAACATCACACTTGAGGAGGCGTGTTGAGTATTGTTCCATATCGGACTAAAAATAACTTTGTAATGTGCTTAATATGAGTGATGAGCTACTGTACTCATAGTCAATTGGTTTTGAGTTATAACCTTACAAACTTACAACAAAATAGGAAAAACAAGTCAAATTGCCTCATCGATCGGATTCGCTACCTTTACTACTGCATAGCTGGAAAAACAAAAACCGAAAGACATACAAACGACTAGATCTCAAGCAAATGATTAGTCGTGAACAGTGAACACAACTCCAAATGCAAGCTAAGCACCCAGGGAAAATCGTATATAGGAGATGATTTGTTTACAAAATTTATTTATTATAAATAATTAAAAGTTTTTTTTTAGATTATGTGTTTTAGTGGTCATAAAAAGTTAAAAGATTGCTATATATGGCAAAATAACATTGTATATAACATCTTCGATTAAATATCTTTAATTTTATATAGATAAGAAATTTTTTGGCAAAGTGGACAACCTTTAACATGTATATGACATGGTCTCCTTAATTACTTTACAATATAAAAAGATAGCAATAAATAAGTCAAAAGTTTTATAAAGTAAAATATATTTGTAATGATAACACTACAAAAGAAATTCTAGAGAATATTTGTTATCCCGAATAATCATGTTTGATACTATGAACAACCTCTAACCTAAAATCTCAAATCAGCTATAGCTCATATATTTCTAAGTGTAATCATTAAGATATTAGTACTTTATTAGTTATTTATTTATTAACAATAGTACATTACCATTTAATTTCTAAAAATATAACTATAAGTTAAAAATCATAAAACTAACCCAAATTGAACAGGTTTTAATGGTCTTGAGAGTTTCTTTTAATATTTATTGAAACCGATGTTGATTTATCAATTTTCAACAAAAACTAAACATGCTGAAACACAAACACCTTACTATAAAAGCTAAACACCTAATTTGAACCTCCCAAATCTAACAAAAATCAAAGTACCAATAAGTAAACATTAAAAAAATATCAGCTTACAAAATCCTAAATTGCCACTTTTCAATTAAAGGGTTTTACAAGCTTAAATTAATTTCTCTCTTTTCTATTTATTTTCTAGGTGATACAATCATAGAAGGATAAGTAGTCGATCATAAGAGCATTTACAATGAGAGGTGAACATGGGTTGAATCTAATTACATGTTTGTGTCTTTGTGTACATACATGATTCGTGTAAAAGATCGATTAATATTAAACATTTTTAAAAGATATTAATTAATTATAAAGTGTCAAAGAAACATGAATTTTAAAAAATGGTGATAGTTTTAGGATCGAGACATCTAAAACAAGCGTTAGAATATAATTCGGATAACAAGAACAAGACAAGAACACAAGATATAACGTGGTTCGGTCGTTAGGGTCACGACCTACGTCCACGGACAGGAACAGAGACTTCTTTATTAATTGAGAATGTGTTTTCTGTACATATAACTGAACCCTAGGCTAGATATTTATAAGCAAACAAGAAAACCAATGTTGCCCTAATCCTTAATTAAGAAACAATAATTAACTTAATTAATTAAAAGATCCTCCAGCCTCCAAGAACCAAAAAATGACGTCTGGCCACAAACACATGCTCCACGCCGAGCACCATCGTTGACTCCAAGCTCTCTCTCCTGCGTTACTTAATTAATCCCTTAATTTTCAGCAATCAGAAATTACTAATATATACCCCTTAAATAAACTCGTTTTTTCAACTATACACTCTATCTAATATTTTACATACCGAAGAATGTTCAATATAGTCCATAATTAATTCATAGTCCTAAGGGACTAATTTTAGCTTTTGGATCAATGCCATCAATGATTTAGATTAAATTTTAAAAATTTGGACGGAGTGACATTTTTGTAATTTTTCGTAATTCACATGTGATTGTATACTGAATTACATGTGATTAAATATTAAAATTTCAGGACTATGTTTTTTAAATAGACTTTATTAAAAACAACTCTTTACACACTTACCAATAAACATTCTTTCCATAATTATACACTCTTCCACCAACATAAAGGAAATAGTTGTTTTGTTATTTTCTTAAAATTTATTTTAAAAATGAAAAAAAGAGTCGATGCAAAAAAGAAAGAAATAAAATGACATATTACTGGATAGAAACGATTCGTTAAATATCACACCCCTATATTCTATAAAATAACATGTTATTAGGTAGAACAGAAACAATTAATCGAATATCATGCCACCATAATCTATAAAATAACATGTTATGTTATTTAGTAGAAAATATTCCTCTCGTAGCATTGCATGGTTAACATTCTAGTAATGCATAACATACGTGATTTAATTGTATGTCAGATAGTAAATTAGTAAGGATACCAGTTGCATTATTTTTATGGGATACTTTTTATTTTAATCTCATTGTCTTTCTCAGCTAGCGCAGGTGATCTCCTTCTATACTAATTATAGTAAACTTTAATTATCAAATGCACTACCTCACAGCGCGCTACCATATTAATTAATAATTAATTAACTGCATGTTGGAGTGCATTTTATAACTCATATATGCCAAATGCGAACATGTTGGGCAGCTTAATTAAGTATAAAATTTCTACAATTGAATATGAATACAATAGCGTCTAAATATTAGGATCCAGTGAAATTAAGAGCTTTTGAACATATATACTGATTAGCTTTAAGCTGATCGATTTGTAAATAATTACGATCGAATATGATTGGTGTTAATATTCTCTTTCAAGCATTAGAGTAGTAGTATCTTATTTCAAATAAAAACCGTAACTCTACTTTGTAGATTCCATCTTTACGTATGTGAAAAAACATATATGACTGATTATTTTCGATACAACTTAAGAGTGTCTGAATCTAAAAATGATGTATGTAGGCGAAACATATAACCAGTGCAATATTATAATTAATAAACAGCACATGGGTTGAAGCAATATTTAAGATATCAAGTTGAATTGGTGTTTTATCCAATTTCTTAAAAAATTAATATATATGTGTTGGTAGACAAAAACTAATCAAGTAGTAGGTGTTGAATGTCTTTAATTACTTAATTATTTTTGACGGACTTTATGAGTTGAGTTATCACAGATATCGATCTTCTTCAATATCCATCCATCTCTTTTATGTATTGAGTCATCACAGATATCTTCTTTAAATCCTTCTTCCACTTATATTCTCAAAAGAAAGTTTGGTCGATTCTATACAAAAAACATGGCAGAGGCGATTGTGTCGAGCCTTGTGAGTGATTTGTTGGGAAGACTGACTTCTGTAGCTATCCAAGAGTTTGGTCTGCTTCGGGACTTCAAGGACGATCTTTTGGCTCTTGAGGGTTATTTCAAGAGCATTCAAGACGTTCTTCAGGATGCAGAAGTTAAGAGGCGGACGAATCAAAATACTTTTGAAACATGGCTTAAAGAACTCAGATCTGAATCATTGAAGATGGAAAACGTGCTTGACGAGGTCTCAACTCAAGCTATGCTTCGAAAGCTGCACAAGGAACTAGGTGACAAACACAAAGTAAGAGCCTTCTTTTCCGGTAATCATGAAAACAAGCTTATGTTTCGCTTTAGGATTGCTCATGAAGTTAAAGCCATAGGTAAAAAGATAGCTTACATAGCAGCCAAGAGATCCCAGTTAGTCTTCACTCCCAGTGCTGTAATTACGATAGACAAACAAATAGATGAAAGTGAGATGCCAAACAGGGAAACTAGCTCGGTTATACTTTCATCTATTGTATATGGAAGAAACGAAGAAACGAAGATGATAATAAAAAAGATATGTAACGTCAACATATGCAAAAATGAAGTTGACGATATGCGGGTGTTTGCTATTTGGGGTATGGGGGGCTTGGGAAAGACCACTTTAGCTCAATTAATCTATAACCATGTAAGGGTGGATGAATATTTCGAGCTCAAATGTTGGATGTACGTCTCTGAAAACTTCCAAGTTAAGGAGTTAATACAAGCGATAATAGAATCCATAGATAACAGTGAGTGTGGAATTTCACAACTAGATCGTATGCAATCGATGCTTCAAGATAAGTTACAGGGAAAGAGATTCTTGATTGTATTGGATGACGTGTGGATCGAGGAGAGTGAAATGATGAAGTGGAGGCAATTAAGTAGCACACTAAGTTGCGGGGCTGAAGGAAGTATTGTCTTGCTCACAACACGATCCAAAAGGACTAGCCGGATGATGGCTAAGGATCCAGAGTTGCAACACGAGCTAGGATGCTTATCAGAAGAGGACTCGTGGTCATTGTTCGAGAAACTTGCATTTGCAGAAGGACGAGAGGGGGGAGAAAGAAGGGAGCTAGAGCCTATTGGAAAGGAGATAGTTAAGAAATGTGGAGGATTGCCTTTAGCGGTGAAGACTTTGGGTGGTTTGATGTGGTCTAAAAGTAGTACGAGCGAATGGGAACGTTTTAAAAACAACGACATATGGGAGTTGCAAGAAAATGATGACATATTGCCTGCTTTGAAGTTAAGCTACGATAACTTGTCTCCACATTTAAAGCGATGTTTCACTTATTGTTGTTTGTTTCCAAAGGGCTTTGAAATGAAGAAGTCTTTATTAATTGAGTTGTGGATGTCAAATGGCTTGATTCCAAGTAGAAGAGAAGCCAATGGGTACGTACTTTGAGAAGAGATTATTAATTGTTTGCTTTGGAAATTATTTTTTCCAAGTTGTTAATGATGACAAAATGCACTACTTCTATAAATTGGGTGAGAGATATAAAATGCATGATTTGATGCATGACCTGGCACAATATGTAATGAGATACGATTGTTCGGTTATAGAGCCAGGTAAGGAGTTAATAATCCCACATGAAGTCCTTCATTTGAGTTCATCATCTCCAAACTCTCTCTTTTCATTCTTGGAGTTGGAGAAGCTAACATCATTAAGGTCAATACTCAACTTATCGAATCAATATTATGAAGGTAACATAAGCCTTGTTTTCAAGCACGTGTTTCTAAGGGTGTTATACTTGGATGGACTCAGGATATCCACATTGCCTGACTCGATTTCCAAACTCAAACATTTGAGATACTTGAACCTATCACGCTCGGGCATACGAGTTCTACTAGAGTTGATTGTTTATCTCCAAAACTTGCAAGTGCTAGTTGTTGATGAGTGTTACCAGTTGCGTGAGTTTCCTAAAGGCATGAGATACATGAGAAATCTTCAATATCTCCATAACAGAGAATGTGATTCACTCGTGCATTTGCCGGTTGGAATCAAAGAACTACATGGTCTCCGAAAAATCACAGACTTTAAGGTTAGTGAAAAGAATGAAGGTGCCAAAATAGAGGAATTGAGGGATTTAAATCTTCTTGGAGGGGGTTTGGTTTTATCACAACTTGAGAATGTTGAAGGTTTAGAGGCAGCCAGGAGAGCTAATATGAAAAATAAAAAAGAAATATCACGTTTGACTTTCAAGTGGTCAAGAACGACCGGAGTCAGATTAGACCATGAAAAGGTTCTTGAGGGATTGAAACCAAATCAGAGTCTCAAGGAGTTCAATATATTTTGGTACAAAGGAAGCTCTATGTCTCCGAGCTGGATGGAGAATTTAAGGAACTTGGTTGGAATTATATTCTTTGACTGTACCGAATGTAAATATATTCCGCCTCTGGGAAAATTAATTACCTAGTCTTAGGGTTATTAAAATAAAAGACATGGATTCTTTGATGGGTTTCCATGATGATGACGACAACGTCTCCACATCAGGTGCTAACATTCTATTTCCTAGTTTACAAGAGTTAAGCATAACGACTTGTGGTAATTTTGTTTCATGGCCTAATAGCCTTGGAAACCTTCAAGAGCTGAATATATATTCATGCAACAGTCTACCTTCCCTACCTGATGAGATTCAAAGTTTCAAGAATCTCAAAAAACTTGTCATATCTCATTCTGACATTCTAATTATGAGGTATCAAAAGGAGATTGGTAAAGATTGGCATGAAATTTCTCACATTCCAGATGTCACTACATGGTATGTACATGATTTTCTCCCTCTCCCAATCTCAATCTTATAATAATAATAATTATTATTATCTTTGACTTGCATGTTAAAAGTTAAAACAATTACAGAGTTCATCGTAAAAGAAATAAAATATATGCTTCTATCAACATCTATGTTATATGTTTTCATACTTTAAAACACTTTAAATAAGGATCTGTTTAAGCGTTTAAAAGTATGAAAACACTCATCATAAATGTGTTTTTAACCGCATACATCCTCTTTAATTGCCTTATTTTTGTTATGAGTTTTTATTTTTTTCTAAAATATATAATTATAGTCCCTGAAAGTGTAGAAAAACATTTGTATTTTTAATACATAATGCAACAATATTTTTTACAGAAAAATCAATAAATAATACTCACAAATGCTATTCATTTTTTTAACAGGGACGAATGTCATATTTTTCGTTATTAAATTTCAAAATATCATATTATTCTACTCAATATTCTTCTTCTTCTTATTATTATTATTTTTAAATATTCTATAATAATTTTAAATCGTTTCATTCTTCATTTTCATTTATTGCGTGAACGAACTTTGTTACTTAGCTAACTAGGGTTCATTATATTTTTATCTTTCTTTTATTCAGGAGTTAATTTCAGCATGGTGTTGAGCTTCACGCACGTTCTTTGTGGTCATATATGTCTTGCTGTGAACAATAAATAAACTTGGAATTCAAGAAAAGGTTATTTGGTTGTGCCTTGTGGTTTTTTAGTCAAATGGATTTTGTGGGTATATTCACTGTAAACCCTCACGAGACAACACTCGTCCTTTAGGGATCACCTAGAGGTTCAACGGCTTATTGCATATGCTAAGTGCCATCGCGATTTCTACGAAAGTGAGTTATGATCGATCACATGTATTTTGTATATATTTTAGTTTTTGTTTCATTGAACACAAGTTGTGTAATTACATATCATTAATGGTGCTTCCTAATTATGTTTATAATGTCATGCATCATTTACTCCATTTGTAATCTGTTTGTTTTGTTATTCTAGATTCTAAAGTCTAAACCAACAAAAACAATTTGGGCTCAATGTTATGAAATAGGCCCAAATGCCCAATCCCATGTATCATTTGCTCCACTGATCCATCTCTAATATGTTTGTTTTGTTATTCTAAATTCTAAACCAACAAAAATATTTTGGGCTCCAAAGGATATGAACAGGCCCATGTATGATGTATCTTTTGCTACATATTAAATAGTATAGTATAAATAACTAATTTTCAATTTCATCATATTGTTGTTCTTCTTTTTACTTTGTACTAGATTAAAATATTTGTATGATACATGGGTTGATTTGAAAATCCGGACCAACGAAGGAAGCGTCGACACGAGGGGTAGGGTTAGACATGATGACAGATAAGTGATATCATGATATGAAGAAGCGTGATTAAATTTATTGTACAAATCATCAATAATTATTGTTATAATTAGCAATAAGATGACGTTTTTATTGATTCTAAAAAATAACTTAAAATGTTTAGAAAATATTTGAAAATGACAAAACTAAAAATGTGGTTAAATATGATATTTTCAAATCTTATAAAGGATGAATATGATATTTATAAATTAGTGTGTACAAATATGATATTTTAATGTTTAAGAAGGGAATATATATAATTTTGTTTAAAATTGTTTTGATTCAGATTAAAGTCAAAATTGAATCTAGTTTTGACCAATAAAAGTCAAAATTTGATTCCAATTTAAAGGAAAATGGATTGTCAAAAATTTTCAAATAAAATTGATTTATTAAATAAATGGCTAGGATTATACAATAAATTTGATTCAAATTAATCTTTTATTTATATTAGAAGGTTATAAATATACATGTACCCCTAGATTGGATAGAAATTAGAATATCAAATTCATAATTTAAGTAATACTATATATTAAATATTGCATATACATAAAGGTAAATTACATGAAAATACAATGAACTTTGTCTTAATTATCATTGTATACAACCAACTTTGTTTTTTTAAAAATAATATAATCAACTTTTATAATCTTCCAATTATATGCAAGTTGTTGTATACTATGGAAATTATGAAAAAGTTTATTGTATACAATGGTAGCTAAAGACTAAACACAGAAAAAAGTTGTTTGCATACAATGAAATTTTTTTAAAAGTTAGTTGTATTATTTTTAAGAATTTAAAGTTAGTTTTATACAATGACAATTAAGACAAAGTTAATTGTATTTTCATGCATTTTGCCCTATAAATAATGTATTTAAATATATGTCGTTTATTACATAAATAACCTAAAAAAGAATATATATAATTAATTTTCCATTTTCGTCATCCATTCTTCTGCTTTGTGTTATACACACATATTGTGTTTTTATATTATAATCATGCAAACCCTTAAGCTTTACTGATTCTATTAAAATTTGATTTTTCTATTAAAACTTATGTTAGCTCTGTAACGTATAGTACAAAAGAAATTACATCAAAAAAAGAAAGATGAATATGTATAGATTTATATATTAATTGATGGTAGAATTGAGTAATTGTATAAAACAGATAATAAACATTCATGCAGACATACAGTCTAACAAAAAATTAATCATGCTAAACTGAACTATCTTTTAAAATTAAAAACATGCATAGAAATAAATACGTCAACTGTTTGTTAACAATTGGACACATTCATAATGATAGCAATGGTTGTTTGTTATATATACATTAGAATAATATATCATATATCCATATTATACATGGGTTAAAGTAAAAAATAATAAATAAGAAACATTAATAGAAAGATATTAAATAATTATAAAACATAATAGAAATATGAATTAAAAATGATGACAGATAGCGTCAATACCAAGACAAGCGAAGCATCAAGGCAAGTGGGATGGTAGAAGTGATTGTAGTAACGTGGTATCTGATATGAAGTGACTATATTGTTTATACAAATTATTGATTATTATTATTACAATTAGAGTTAATAATTTCAAATATTTATTGGTTATAATTAAAAACTTTTGGATGATTATCAAATATTTTATAAGGATAAATCTAAAAATTTGGTTAAATATGATATTTTAAATTATCATGAAGGCTAAATATAATATTTGTAAACTAGGATGAAAAAAAAATATATTTTAGGCTGCATTTAGCAGGAGAAAAATTTTCTATTTTTCGTTTTCTGTTTTTCTGTGAAAAATGATAGAGTTTTCATTTTCTGAAAAGAATAGAAAACATGTTTAGATAAAAGGTTGGAGTTTTCTATTTTCAGAAAAAAAATGAAAAACATGTTTGGTTGAAGTGTTTTCTTTGAAAGATTGTTTGAAAAAGTATGAAAGTTTGGAAAAATAAAATGTGAAAAAGTGAGGGGGTTTTCTGAAAAAATATGCAAGTGAACATGTTTTCTGATTTTCAATTTTCTTATAAAGATTTTCTGAAAAAATGGAGAATTTTTCTGAAAGTGAACGCAGCATTAAGTTTTAAGAATGTTATATATGAGATTCTTCTAATAATTCTAATTTAATTTTGACCAAGAAAAGTTAAAATTTAAATTTTAATTAAAATTAATCAATTAAATTATTAAATGAAAGTTTAGGATTTGATGCATTATGTCTTTTATTTTGAGTAAATAATATATTTCGTTCCTATGGTATGTCTCATATTTTATGATTCGTCCCTATGCTTTATTAATTACACCATTCGTTTTTATGTTTAAATTTTGTAACATTGATGATCCCCAACCCATCTAAAATGACAAAAATACCTTTATCTCCCTTTTTATTTATTTTTCTTAATTCTAAATCAATTTTCTTTATATCTAAATCATTACCATTAGTATTATTATACCCAAACAAAACATTCCTTACCCCCAATCTCTCTTGATGGTCTAAGACATTACCAACCTAACCCCTCATCGGCCGCCGCCTTAACTCCAACCATCGTCGTCGCCTCCATCAACTCTGATCATTGCCACTGGTACACTCTCTCTTCATCCTCCTCTTTCCACCTTTCTCTACAAACTCTACCTCCATGCCCCAACCTGACTCTTCCTTGCCACTACCACCCCTTCTCTTTTCCTCCACCTCCACCACCACACCACCATTACCTATCGCAACTTCAACACCGCCTAAAGGAGTTCATCTCAGAAAACCCTAGGATGGGTTTTGACAGAAAAGTGGTCTGAGCACCATTTCAAAACAAGTCACTAATGTTGAAATTGACTTTAGATTTGAGGGACTGAGCCTAGTACCACCTGTAAGAGTGGCCAGAGCCACGTTTCACATCCCTTGCGACGACGGTTCACCTCAAAGACACAAATAGAGAAAAAAAAGAGTCAAGATAGACGGTGGGTAGTGGTAGACGGAGTGCAAAGTGGCTGGAGTTGTACAAGGAGGTTGATATTGGCGGTTGGTAGCGGTGTGGAGCCCGACGGAGTTTGGGGCGGCGGTGTGGATGTCGACGAAGAGATAGAGAGAGAGAGAGAAAAGATAGGTAGTGTTTGTGTGTATATACATAATATTGATATTGTTTTTAAGTTTTAAAAGTATTTTATAATGATTTAGAATTAAGAAAAATAAATACAAAATGGTGGAAAAATGATTTATAAAATGATTTAGAATTAAGAAAAATTAGGAAAGTTTTAAAAGTATTTTATAATGATTTAAAATTAAGAAAAATGTGTTTGGTTGTGGAAAATTATTTTCAGTTTTTTTAGAAATTTTAGAAAACGCATTTGGTTAATAATGATGGAGTTTTCTTTTCTATTATAGAAAATTAGAAAACATGTTTGGATGTGCTATTTTAATCGGTTTTCATTTTTAAGTTTTTGTTATTTGAAATAATACAACATTTAACAAATATGAAAAAATGTAATACGAGATTCAACATAAAATATATATATCCAAATAAAACATAAAAAAATATTATAAACAAGAAATTTTTACTATTTAATGATATCAAGATCACGAACGTCTCTGATGACGTCTTGTGGTATACTTTACCCACAACATATCAGCAATTGAATTTCTAACATTGAATTTGTGAATAATTAATATAAAGATATATGTACATCAATGATTAAGAGCAACCAACTTACAGCCATGCAAAATTGTATAACATTGAAATTTGTGAAATTAATAATTAATACTAGCGTATTTTTCTAAAACCAAACACATTTTTAAGATTTTCACTTTCCATGAAATTTTTTTCTAGAAAACTAGCGTATTTTTCTAAAACCAAACACGCCCAGGAGTTTGGAAAAATGAGAAAGTTTTCTATTTTTTTAGAAAAATATATAAATTAACATGTTTTCTAGTTTTCAGTTTTTTTATAAAAATTTTCTAAAAAAAATGGAAGATATTTTGAGAGTGAACGCAACCATGCAACCATAACATTTATTTGGATGATGTCGAAATTTGTGTAGAAACAGAAAAGGGTAGAGTTAATTTTTAGGTTTGTTAGTCAAAGCTGAATTATTTGCGCGTTATATATATGCTCTAAGAAACTAATTTAATTTAATTTAAGAAAAAAAATACTAATCATGCAAAAGGTGCTAAGATAATTCTTATAATTATTTGTGTTGCGTAATTAGAATTAACATAAATAGATAGAGGGGTGATATAAAAGTAAAAACAAACAAAAAATTACTTATTAAAAATGACAAAATTTGCAAAGAATTTTGAGTAACTTTAAGAATTATATAGAGAGGTAATATAAAATATACTGTAAATCATGAAAAAAAAATAACTTTTTCAACCTTTTTTGTAAAAGAATTACAATAAAACATACAAAAAAGTTACAATATTTTTATGTCCATTACAAACAAATAAAAGTTCTCTTGTGATACACAAGTGTGGTGATGATAGTTTTTTTTTTTCTTGAACGGCAAATTAAAAAAATAATAAAATAAAATAACCTACCCAATTTTTTGTTTTAAAATCGACAAGGTTGAATTTTTTCCCCCAAAATACCTTTTTTCCCTTTAAAAATAAATAGATAAAATAATTAATTAAGATTGATTTTTACATTTATCTGAAAATAGATTAATAATTACATCCCTTGGGGTTTTAGAAACATGCATATAAGCCCTTGTACTTCATCACCACAAGCATTCACACATTGAGTCATGGTTGATTGCAATTGTACAATATGAAGGATAGGTGGTCATTGGAATATTTATATGCATGTCAGTCAATGAAATTGAGATCTTCAAAAACAACATATCACTCACTAAAACAAAATATAGAAATGAGTGGACCCAATTATTGAAAGACAAACCCTAAAGCATTTATCAAACACAATATTTTCTTTCCTGTAATGTGGACCTAGCTAGCTTCTATCATACAAAGAATAATATCAGCATCATCTTCAAGGACAATGACCTTACTATGCAATCATCTTATGCAACACAAATACCTCCAAAATTGGGACATTCTTCCACGTATTCTTCACTTGTAGCATATACACACTCATCTTATACCTTTGAAGATATGCTTAAAAACCGTTAGAAGGAAAATTAATAACTTAAACGTCAATCTGAGAAATAGACCGTGTTATATATTCTTTGTATTATGCGATAATTACTTAGTATCAGGGACATGAAGTGTAAAGTTGTGATGTCCATATATCAAGTTCTTACATTGTACGTAGTTTATACAACATTTAGCTATCTCCTGTTGGTTGTGAGACAAGTCGATATGCACCCTTTGAGATTAAATAATTTGTTGGTACATTTATTTAACAACAAAAATTAATATGGCAAACTAGTAGGAAGACTTTAACTATTGATCCAACCTTTGATCTTTAAGAAGTTATAGCACATTAGCACCTTAATTCGGTCGACCCACGAAAGGGCTTAATGGGGTGAACGTATAGGCAAACAATTCAGCCAAATTCTCTTCAAATGGATCTTTCCTCAATTCTCGTATGTTTCTTTTCTTTTTCTTTTTTTTTTTTCATTTATTGCGATTAATTTTTATGTAGAACATTTGAACTTAAGCATTTCCTTTGATCACACTCGATATATTTCAGGTAGGAATTTTGTGTAATCTTTAAAAACGGTTATTTAGCTTGTAATAGTATGTTAATACAACTTATTTCCCCATTGAGCTTTACTATAGCATATTTTTCTAACTACGTCTATACATTATTACATTGAACATTTGAACCAACCAAATATAGCATCATCCTACAATAATGAGTTTTCAGTTGTGCAGACCACCCATAGAATACATATACAACAACAGTACTCAATCTAGTCAGATGGATTAGATGATATAATTTAGATAGCGATAATCTACCCATGGTTGAAGACATTGCTTTCGGAAGACCTCCGCCTTATGGAAACTAAAAGTTTCACTTACGTGATTCATTTACGGACCGAATGTTTCACTTATTTGTAAATTAGCTTCAAGGGTGTTATACCTTAGTGTAACAATCAATTTATACGAAAAAAATCACCACCCGTACATAAAAGTTGCATTTTCAGTCACTTATTACTTTAATTATTAAACTTCGATTGTTTTTACGAGCAAGTATTTGTAATTAATTTTACTATAAAATATTACAATATTTCGGTCAACCGTCTAACAATCCAACTATCCCGTGAACATTTCCCTTATAGGCTCATATATAGAAGAATGTTCAATATAGTTCATACTTAATTCATAGTCCTAAGGGACTAATTTTAGCTTTTGGATCAACGACATCAATGATCCGTATTGCATTTTAAAATTGTGGGCGGAGTGGCATTTTCGTAATTCACATGTGATTCTTTTATATGATTGTATACTAAATCACCTATGATTGAACATTAAAATTTTAAGACTATGTTTTTTACGTGAACTTTATTGAATACGTACAACTCCTCATATAACATACTTTTATTCTAGTTCTCTAAACATATATTCCTACCTAAGGTTATGTTGTTGTAAACATACATACATACATACATTTATGTGTATGTATATATAAATAAATATAAAAATATGTAAATATATGTGAGCTGTCGTTATTTGTGTTCGGATTTACAGGAAGCAAATTGTCCCATACAATTCGAATATTGTATCACAAGTCCAAAAATGAGCAGTGAGATATTGATTTGTCTTCTGCAATGTATCTGCAAATGAAGATACGGAGAATTAATAGGGGAAATGAACTGAAGAAAGAGAGTAATTTTCTTTCTTTAGGTGTGTGGATCTTTTTCATTTGTACCTTCAATTTGACAGCCAGATTTGGGAATCCACATGTTTTGGACAATATCGTTATCTTCCAACCGTTTCTGTTCAATGGCAATCCTCTAGGGTTTTGATCTTAATACAGGAACCATTCAGCGTTTGAACTTTTTCTTATATATAGAGAGAAGGGTTCAAATTAACGAAAAGTGTTTTCCGTACAAGAACTGCGAAAATCAATATTGTTAGTCGTTAATTAAAATAAATCAATTACTACTAATTGTAAAAGGCTAGATAATGACTTGTTAATGACACATTAATGAAAGATATTTTGAGAAAATTAAGCGCCACTCATTAATGACGGTTCACCTGGATGCAATTTACGGTTGAGAAAATATATAAATGATTAAAGTACTCCTATTAATTAGTCATAATGATGTTACAAACAGTTCTCACGATTCTCGTACAAAAAACGGTTTTTATTTAAACTTTTTATGGGTCATTAAATGCGACCAGTATATCCGTATAATGTTTGGTTAATTATCACATGATTAACAACAAAAATGGAATATTAATGTTTTCACCAAATCAATAGGTGCAAACATAAAACTCTAAGTGTGGCTCGATCGATCTCTAGGTTGAACTTAGAGTGTGTCCATCGGCATCTTTGGGTTCAAGTTCCGTATTGAATACAATGGTGTAGAATTAGGTTCAGGTTTAGAAAGTGCGTGTATTTAGCCGTTCAAAAAAGAAAAAAATATATATTTTTATTTTAAAAATCTGAAAATTGTAAAGACAAGTGGTTAAAAAAGAAAAACAAGAAGCAATATTTGAAGTGAAGCAAAGTGTTAGGGAGCAGTGAATATATATATATATATATATATATATATATATATATATATATATATATATATATATGTAAATTGCATGGAAAAATGGCATGCATGGCATTCCACTGATTACTACAACTGCATGCAATGTCATGCCAATGTATACTTGCATTTAGATTAGATTCACATGCAGTTGCACATACCATCTCCTTCACCTTCAGCTTCAGGCCCATCCCTCCCTACTATTTTCCCCACTCTCACCTTCTATACGCCTCATTTCACGCGCTACATGATCATTCTATTATTTCAACAAATGTTTCTAATATACAAGCACGGGTAAACATAGAATTTTTAGTAACCGATGGTATCATATAATATTAAAAATAAAAGTAATTAAAATTTAGGGTGTTCGGGTCGAGTTAACGAGGTTTCAGTTGTTGTTTTGGTATTTTAGGATCAAAATTTAAAACAAAACACAATTTATATGAAGTCTAAGTTGATATTTTTAGAGTAAACTAATTAAAGTATTTTAAATGTATAAATAGAATATTAAGCTATATTTTATCATTTGATTTACAAATATTTTATTTTTTATTATATTTTGGTTACATCAAAAAATCACTTGTGGCACTAAAATTTAACCGATCGCACTGGCTCGAAAAGTTAAAAATTTTCATTTCATCAATAAAATTGACTGGTAGCCCATATCACAGCTAGACGAAGTGCAGGTCCACCTTTGTATACAAGACCATTTGTATGACATGCAATTTAGGGTTACCCAACCCAAATGTCACATTAGCGTTACATGATCATCTTTCCCCTTTCCAACTTAAAAACTAGTATAGCCTAACTCAATCTTACCCTACTATTTATCATTATAATACATGCACATATGCATATGTGTGTGTGTGTTAAGAGAGAGAGAAAAAGAGAAGACGGAAGATAGAGAGGTGGAGAGCATCGGGATGCATGGGGGACTCAAAATTTTTCACCCGGTCGGATTAAATCAAAGGGAGTATGGGGTGTTTTGTTTGAAACCGAAGAACCTGAAGCCTTCAGGCTCGATCGGCCATACGAACGGCCTAACAATCTTTAACTTTATATACACATATTACTAAAGTTCTAATACATATGTAAATATATCTTATGGCTTCAATTCTATGGTATATAAATCATTTGGTCATCCGCAAATCATATCTCGTGATTTAATACGACATTCATAAGGCCATCCTAATGGTATTATCTCTCGTCACATCAGCATCACATCATTTCTATTCTATATAATTCTAATTTTACTTTTCTAAATATTACGCTTTTTATTTTATTTTTTAATATATATTGAAAAGAGAGAGACGAAAGAAGAGTAGGCCAGCCTCGGCCATGTGCAAGGAGTGCCCTTGCATAGGGCCCAACACTCAACAAGGCCCCATAATTTTAATATATGTCTATAGGTATTAGTCTATTAGATCTATCATTTATGACCCGACTATCTAAATAGATTAAAGTTATTTGCTTAATTAAAGCCCCATGGCCCCCATCATCCATCGATAGACTCAAAGACTTAAAAACGTGTGAACTCTGAAGGCTGGAACCCGAGAAAACGAATAACCAACGATTCATTTTCCTAATAATCCCATCTCGGCACTTGACAAGTAGGCAAACCTCAGAAGATGAAGAGATTGAAGGCGATTGTGATTCTCTTTGAGCTGATACCCTTTATCGTTGATGACTCAATGACTATATCTTGTGCCAATTCCTTGCTTCAACCATTGATATCAAATTGTCACAGATCGACAACTTAAATCATCAAATCGTGAAGGTGAAATCAAATCGTGTAGTTGCTTTCCATATCCCAGTCATTAATCAAACACTATTCGAGTGTTCGACCAGACTTGAGAGGGGCGAGAGGTGAAGGTGAAATAGTAAATCATAAAGGTGAAATTTTTAATTCTTAATTTTTCTATGTTTATATCTTTTTTGTTCTAATTTTTAATTTAATGTCTAATTTTCTATCTTTTAGAACTTTACACAGGCTGAATTTGTGTTTGAGATTTGGATTCTGATTTCTGAAATCTGAATTTGTGTTTGAGGTAAGCAAATGATTAAATCTATATCTCTTATAACTTAGTAAGGTTGATATCATATGTGGCATGCATGATTGAGCTCCAATTTTGAAATGCAATGAAATTAGAGGAGGTGGTAAGGTGATGTGTCAACATCTTAAGTGTTTGGTGTTGAAAACCATACATATTCTCACCCAAGTTAATTATGTTATTATTGTATTAATTGTAATTTGTATTAATTCAAAGTTGTAAATGAGTTTAATATTGTTTGTAACCTCTCATCCTCTTAATTGCAATCTGGTATTAATTCTAAGATGTAAATTTTGTTGAATTTTTATAAAAATATTTGATAGAATAATGCATGCGTAATATATATATATATATATATATATATATTTATAAACCTTATTGTATATGTAGTTTTTTAAAGATCTATATCCCTTATAGCTTAAGAACTAATCTATCCTATGTGGCATCAATGAGATGATGCCAATTTCTTATACTAAGCTAATTAGGAGACATGTTTTGATGATGTGGCAAAAAATTAGACATTTGGGCTTAAATAAAATTATAAGTGGGTTTTGAGCTTAGATTGTATTCTTATTCCTTCTCTAAGGCCCACCGTCCATGTTAAATTCAATTAATTATGTGTTTTCTTGGTTTTTATAGTTTTCTTAATTTTTAAATCTCATTTATACATCAACTTAATTTACAATTTCGGTTAGTTTTGTTTGAGCTTCTTAATCCTTGAAACAACCATTAACTGCTTGCTCCTTTACATTTATTTTTCTTCAAGTCATTATGCGTTTTCTTGCTTTTTATTTATAACTTAATTTACAATTTCGGTTACTTTTATGTTTTTTACATTAATTGTTTTTTATATATACTTTTGTTTGAGATTCTTTAATTCTTGAAGCAACCATTAATTGTTTGCTCCTTTACATTTATTTTGCTTTAAGTCATTATGCGTTTTCTTACTTTTTATTTATGTTTTTTATATTTGCATTTCCCAAGTACTTAGGAGTTTTCTTAATTTTTATATCTCATTTATTTTTCAACTTAATTTACATTTTTGGTTAGATTCAATTATTTGTGAGTTTAAGGTATTGAAAGGTTTTTAAAATTTTCGTTTGTGTGTAACCTTTATAAATTGATTTGCATTCTTCTTGATTTGCTTTTGTTTTTACATAGTTTTTTTACACATTCTTTTATTCCCACTAAGAAAATGGCATCCCAATAACATCTATTGGGTGAAATTAACCCCGATTCCGATGGGTGGAGAATCAAGGTTTGTGTGGCATTATTGTGGGAACAAGATGTGTATATGAAACCTTCCGAAGCTTATAGCATTGAAATGGATTTGATGGACGAGAAGGTATGTATGTCATTTTTAATCTTCTTAATAGATAGAACAATCTTATGTACGTTTTTTTGGTTGTTTTGTTTGTTTAAAGGGAGCTAGGATTTCGGCATGTGTGAAGAAAGGGTTGATAAAGAAATTTCAAGAATTGATTGTTGAGTGTCGTGTTTATGCTATTAATAATTTTGGTGTGGCGGATAATAATGTTCGTGTTAAAATGAGTACACATTCCTACCGAGTTAACTTCTTGCCACACACTCGTGTGAAAGAAGTAACCAATTGTTATCCACGTGAAGTAGCATGTTTTCATTCACAACATTTGACAATATTGTTGAAAAAAAGTCGGGGAAGAGCAAGTAATAGGTAATTTCTTTTGTGCGTATTCCTTATTACATTTTTGCTCTTTGTTATGTAGATGTTGTTTCATAATTTTTCATATTATTTGGTAGATTGGTATGTAGATGATGTTGGTGTGCTAGGTGGATACACGAATATTATTGATACATCAAATGATGGACGTTCTACACATAGAATTTGTTTCCGGTTATTAAGTAAGTGAGAAGCATGTATAATTTCTTTTCCTTTTTTGAATTCTAATGAGCATTATTGTTTTTAATTTTATTAAATGGATGTTTCTCGAATTTCCTAAATTCTTATGGTGTTGAACCTGTGGACACGCCAAAAAATAGGTAAAAAAGGAAGCAAGACATACGTTGCACTCTTTGGGCTTAGCATGCTAACAATTTTATGGAGGGTGTTTGAGCTTCTGATGTAGACGTGCACGTAATGGTTATTCTATAATTAATGAAATCCGGTGCTTGGCTAAGTATTTTGTTAACTTTTTGGCTATATTTTATAAAAGTAAACAGAAACAACTAATTGATGTTTCCCTCATAATATTTATATATATAATCATGTTTCCACCAACTCCTACTCTGTCAATACTACCTACCCCAAACCCTACTAGCGATGTTCGAGTATTTAAGAAGAAAATTGATGCCACATCATTCAAGAAACATAGGTTGGTAAGACAAATCGAACAACCATTATCTTTTTAATTTAATTAACTCAGTACCTTTAAAAATAAAAAAAAGTCTTTAAATATTACCATTTCAAATTGCAGACAATTCCAATCGAATATGCAAGGGAGCACAAACTCATGAGATATATTTCGGAGAGCATTGAACATTGTGGGTGAGGTGGAACTGGAAATGAACCTAAATGTTTACACGAGATAACTGTCAGGAAACCCAAACGACCACATAATACTAAGTGGAGCACGCTGGACATATTTCCCACAAGCATTGCAATTCAAACGTCATAATAACTTGCTCTTTACGATTGATATCGGTGCCTTACAAAACAATAAACTCATTTTCTCAGTCATTAGTTTGAACATGGTATCATGACTTTTCAACTTCTAGAACTAATATATCTTTGGAATTTATTTTGGTGTTATCATAATTGTCCAATTTCTAGAATTAATATATTTGTATAGTAACTACATCGGGATATTTTGATAACAAATTTGAAAAAGCTTGATGCTCCAAATGACTATTATAACTTTAGAATCAAATTACTGTTTTAACTTTAGTTAGATTGCCAAACAAGTAGTACAAATATTGTAAATATACTGTTAACAAATCATTACTTAACATAACAAAAAATATACATGAAATGTATAATTCAAACCTAACATTATAAACAATCGAACATTTTAACACATTAAGACTTAAATTACATACAATTCTAAACAAAAAAAATATATACACAAATAATGACAAATTATCAAAAACAATAAACCACGTATTAATAACACTCAATACATAAGTCTTATTTAATACTTACCTGTAAACTTAAAAATAATATGCAAAGCACTACAACTAGACTTTCTATTATTATACAAGAATCTATTTTAAAAAACATATTCAATATACTCAATAATTTCCATCGCATAAACTTATTAGCTGCCATTTAAAAAAAAGTAATTTAAATACTGTTTACTATATTGTAGAAGATTCTCAAAAATATTAAACATTATATTAAATACAAAATAATAACCAATAAAGTAATCATTTCGGTTACTATTTTAAGAATTTCTAATTCCTATATAAGAATACATATCCCCAAACATGCAAACATATTTCAAAAACATTTCACTTAAATCAAAACCTATCAATTCAAACCATTGCAACTGATTGCAAATTACGCATCCAAGGAATCAAAAATATAACAACAACATAGAAGGTATTTTACAAGACTTATAACCTATTAGCCTATATCAAATCTTCACGTGTAAAAATATTTTTAAAAGTATAATATGTTATAAATGTTATAATGCATTTAAATGTCAACAACATGGATGGTTCTTTGAACAAAAACATAACTAAAAAATTAAAAAAGTGTATTCTTAACAAAAACAATTTAAAATTTTAATCAATTATTGCAGACGGAAAATAAAAACGCTGTTTATGAGTTTCTCATGCAATTGCCAGACATATATGAAATAGGTATGTACTATTCATAAAGATAATCCAAATAATAGATAAGTCATATTATATATATATGGCATACAACTATATGAATAAGTATCTTCATTTGTCTATATTTGCAGGATGTACCATCCTTTATTTGTGAGTTATTACCTAAAAGTTCTCTCATGAAAACTACTTTAGAGACTACAAACCATATTTATAATATTCGGTTCATAAAAATTCATCAATATAAAATTAGAATGTATCGGATGGATTGGTATATCAATATATTAAAGATTATGCAATTACTCCCAAAACAATACTACATTTCAAATAGCCAATCTATTCAAACTTAATGTGGTTGAATATCATACGGAAGACGAACAACCACATATATACTATACACGACAACCATTACTTCAGACACCAAAATAATTCACCACATTTAGTGAACAAACCACAACCTATCAGAGATGTATAAATTATAGCCTTATTCTACATTCAAGAAATATATTGTGATTTCATGAAAAATAACATGTCAACAATATCAAATGTAGGACTTACGCAATTCGTTTCTACAATCAATCGACTTTGACACCACGACAAGACATGCAATATATACTCACTTACGAGTGTATGAGGTGGATGGCAGGATATCGTGTTTGATCACAAAATGGAAGGAATGATAAGCCTTACACACTTTGACATATGCGGCGAAGAAATCATCCATAGGTGAATAATGCTATAAAAGAAGATATCAAAACAATGAATTATGGAAGAACTGTTGGAGTGATTTCAAAAAACCTTTAAACTTAAGACAGCGTACTAAGTTGCTTTTTACAATTGACATGAATACCTTACAAAACAATCATCAAGTGGCGTTTACGGTTATATTACCTTGTGCCTACTAGCATACTTAAAAATGAGTATGATTGTTTTGAGTGCTCTACAAACAAACATTTTTAAGTTAGCACAATAATAACCAACATTGTCTACTTTGAAATATATTCCGATAGTATAATTACTTTGCTATTTAAACAAATAAGATATTTGTATGGTAGTGCATTATACTTTGAGAAACACCTTGTTCCTTCTTCATATACTAATGAATAAATATGACCTTGCTTAGAGCACGTAACAAACTGAAAAAAAATATCATAACAAAGCAAGACAATTTATAAAAATTGTGTAGAATGATAGTGTATGTACTCTCCTTATTTGAAATGTGTAGTTGTTAACTTAGTTTAAAAAAACATTAATATTAAACAAAATTAAAATACATATTATAAACTGGCCCGTGTTTACACGGGCTTGAGATCTAGTGTTATATAAGTTTCTTAGTTTCAAGTTTTTACCTTTCTTGTTTCTAATGTATTTCTGAATTTTGTTCTCATTTTTATCTTAATTAAGTTTTAGTTTTTTATTTGGTTTGTTTGCTCAAGACTTAAGAACTAGAAATCTATAGACTATAAATCACAAGGAAAAAGGAAATTTATAAATCATAGGTGTTTTATCTCATTTTTATAATTTATTATGCCTTCTGGAATTAGAAAACATGCTTCTGGATATGAAAAATGTAAGGAAAAACAAAGAGTTGAAGGTTTTTAATATTTTCAATTTAGAATACTATGAGATGAAATGAAAATTTAGAACTTTATTTTAAATATTTTTAATTGTAGTTTTATAGCTTATTTTTACTAAATTATACAGGACCTTCAAAATCTCAGAGTCGGCCGTGAAGAAGAGAGAGAAGGGGGACATAGAGGAGAGAGAAAATGGAGAGAGATAGAGAGAAATTGCGGTGGGGTGGGGTATGGTTAGGGCTTCTCGGGTTGGGTAACCGGGAAAGGATGAGGGAGGGAAGGGTAAGGGGATTAATTTTGGTGTTTCCACTTCTACCCACTAATATGATGGTGAGGATGAATAGAGAGCTATATTAATGGTTTAAGAGTGACTAAACACTTAATGTTTGAAAATTCAATTTGTATCGGCTTAAACTTCTTAATTACATCCATAATCTAGAACCAATGAAAGAGGTTTGTTATTACTTGATCATGGATTGTATGAAAACTTGTTAGCCCAAGATTAACATGTTTAATAACTAATGTTTAACAACTTGGAACCGATTTGGAACGGTAAGTTCTGCCCGAGAGGTCATTTAGCTACTAATCTGCTCTTCCTTCAAGGTGTTATAGTAGGTGTTTCTTTCTCAAGTGAAAAAGAAGACAAATGGTAGTGGAATCTTCGTCCTCAATAAAGGTAATGACTAACTCGTATTAAAACATTTATTTAAGACATTTCTCTTGGGCCTCAAAAAAAAGGATCGGAATAATTGGATTTCTTTAATGGTTAACATATGTGTGTTAATAATGCTTCTAAAGGTTTTTTCCTTTGATAGTTTACGTCAGAACAGTGTCCATCTCTTTGCCTTGTGGGCTATTTGGTCTTGGAGGAACAGATTGATACACACAGTTCTGAATAAATTCGATCAGGTTATGAGCGAAGATGTACTCTTGAATATTCAAAGGCTTTCATTATTATGGATTTCGGGTACATGTGAATAATGGTTTATCGGTTCATGAAGTTAGTTGATTCAAAACCCAAAAGTCTAATTCGAGTTTAAGTAAGAGGTTGGTTTTGTTGCGCCAGACTTTCTTTATGTATTTGTTTTAATTGATCTTCTATTCTTATTTTGTTTTCCTTCTGCTTAAACATCACACTTCGTTACTAGTAACAACTAGGGAAACGAACTTAGATTCAATTGCTAAATTTTTGCTATGTAATAGCTATTTTCTTTTTGTGTATTATAATAATACTTTTATGTATAACAATGTTTAAAATTATTAAGGGTGAAAAAGTGTGATTTTTACTATTTAAAGAATAAGGAGTAACAATGACATTAAGAGAAATTAGAAAGGTATATAAGCCCAATTAGGACACGATACCCATTATTACCACTACTGTAGCCATTTTGGAATATGAGGTGTTACCGTGTGTTTGGTGTGTGCAATGAGAGTTGAACCGAGGAGGAAAACCGACTCAAACAACATTAAATCGATTTGTTTTTAAATGAGCAGCATTAGGTAATCTTCCCCACACCTTTGTGATTGTATACACATTAATATCATGGCAATTGATTATGTTTTATGCGGGTTTCGGAGTGAATTTAGTGTTGTTCGAACACTAGAGGTAAACTGTGACATATAAATGGATATTGAACCATTAAACCTTGTTAAAATTACAATTAATCATTAGGGGTTTTGCTTTTACCTAGGGTGTGTAGGATCTAAGGCAATTGAAATTATACATTTTGGTTAAGAATTGATGGTTTTTTTTGTTAGTAATGGTTGTGTTGAATAAATCGCAAATGTTCTCTATTTTAAACTAGAAATCATGTTGAGTAGAACCCAATCGAAAACTAGATCGTAAACCTCCATAACATGAAAATCGTAAATGAGAACATAAATAAAATTGTAAATCGGGATGCTCAATTGAATCGTAAATTAGTGTTAATTTTAGAATCAAAAACATCTTTAGACTGAGTTGAACCAATCGTGAACCTCACATAAATGGGTAAATCATGAATTAGGGGTTGAGTTCCTCATGAAATGCCTCGTTGTCTATGGATCGTCTATCAAAGACTTTCGACTGAATCACATATCAGATCTTACTGATGAATCCCAAATCAACAACTGAGTGAATAGAAAACCCTAAGAGAGTTATGGATCGTAGATCAGTATTTAGGTCAATCTTGATTCGCAAGTAAGTCACAATAGTAAAGCTTGGGGAATCGTTAAACACATATCCAAAACCCTGAATCGCAAATGGGACTTAGAGTATATCGCAAATTATGACTTGCGTGTAATTGTAACTCACCTTCTAAACAAAATCATAAACCATCTTAGGGGGTGAATTAATGAGGATTTCCATTTGCATACTAGTGAGAATAGGGTTGTGGCCCTAAGGCATTATCTAATAGCATAGGAACCTTAACTATATGTGACTACCAGTAGACATGAATCTTCGAGATACTATATTGCGTTATTTCTATTATGATGCGATCATGTGAGTTACACTAACTTGGTCATTATGTTAGTGTGAAATGTGCATGTTTTGTATTTTTGAAAGTGTAACTAATGTGTTTATGTATGAAGTGGGGTTGTGTTATATTGTAGTAAAAACACAACTCGGGCACAGTCAGACATGTGAAACCCTTGGAGCGGCTAGGATAGTCAACTGTGACCAAAAGTGTGAAATTGTCATCGGTGCACTACTTCGATATTATTTGAATGATTGTGATAATGGATGATGTTTGCGCTATGTACATAGCTACTATGGTGTGTAAGTTAGGGTGTTCACTAAGATTTATGCTTACTATAGTTGTTTCTTATCATTTCAAGACAGCACATCGGGAAGGCCCTAGAAATGTGAAGACGGCTCATACTTTTCCGAAACTTTTTCTATTGTTTCCTTTATATAAACATAACTGAACTATGAGAACAATGTTTTGTAGTTATATCTTCGGTTTCGAATTTTGTAACGATGATGTTGTGCAGTTATATATATGAAAAATGATTTGTAATAAAACGGAAATACTAGACTAAACTACACACCGGGCAGTGAACCCATCGTATAGTAGTAAAGTGTTTGTAAGACCGAGTGTCGAACCTCAAGGAAGCAAGATGAAATCTCAATACTAGGTTGTCGTCATTAATTAATCTATGATCAAATGTTTATATTCCTAAAGTTAACAATCAAAACAAGCGAGATAAAAGAGACAGGATATTTTTTAGAACTTTTCGATTTGAGAAGGAAGTACTACTAGACTCGATTACAAATAGAGTTAATTGACAAGGATTTGATAAATTTGATGGGCAAGTCTTTAAACCATCTAAACACTTCAAATATTAGATAAAATCAAACAAGAAGGTCTCCTAGAATGATTTTACAAGATATAAGGAGTGACTAGAATCTACCACTTTGTAAAAACATTCCAGCAAGGATTTAGTGTTGTATTAAACACGTTTAATAACAAAGTTCTCCGTTAATTAAACAATCAATTCTTGAAAACTAACCCCCGAAGTTCTCCGAAGTAGCCAATTTCACAAAAGTCAACTTTAAAGATATTCCAACACTTGACTAATAATAAGATAGGCATTTCAAAGTCAATTTTATCATCAAATTGCTCAAACAATGGTGAAAACCCAAACCCAAATGTAAATTCTCACAAATTGGGCATCACAACTATGAGTAATTGCAAAGAAACCAAGAACCAATCAACACAATATGTCTATTACATCAATTAGTCAAGGAAATTTAGGGAAAACATGAATTCAAGCAATTTAAGAAGAAACCCTAGCTTGAAGCTTCCATTAATGGTGGGATTTGGGGAATCCCACAAAAATCCCAAATCCAAGTCAATAACCTACTTGAATCTCATCTAATAGCACTAAAATTAACTACTCCATGCTAAACATTACGAAATCTAAGTAAACAAAACTGAAATTGAAAGGAGACATGAAGGAGAGCTTAAACCCTTGAAGAAACCAAGGACGAAGATGAAGATGAAGCTTCCAAGTCAAGATCCAAGCTCCAAATCTTGTTCTCTTTGGATGTATCCTTTGAAAATTAGACTTGAACCTCTGTAAAATGTGCAGAAAAATCGCCTCCCCTCAGGTTCTAGGGCTGGAAAACGAGTTATGTCAAAAGGGGGAGAAAAAATGCTTAAATATGCCATCGGCGTCTGGCACATGTATGGCCGTACAACGCACTTTACGGGGCCGTAAAAACGGGTATGGAACATGATTTTTCCATTTCTTCCAAATTTTGGGGATTTTCCTTCCTTTTACTATGGATAATCATTAAAGACATGAGATATCAAAATAATGAATTAAGTATCAATTAAGACCAAATTACTCATAAAACCATACGAAATGACCGGATATCGCCCCGAAATAACTATTCAATTTGGGCGATATCAAAGATTCCCACACTTAAAGGTTGTTTGTCCCTAAGCAACTCCCAATTTCACTAAAATGCACTCAATTATTAGATGAACTAAACCTAACATAAACTAAATAACTAAACAAGGTGACTAAAGGATTATCTCAATGCAATCATAGATTTCAATAGATTAAAGTAACAAAATTTGATAACAAATTAACCAAACATGCCAAAACCCATATTGAATATAATTTGTCAAAAAGTGAAATCCGGGATAGACAAATCAAATAAGGATTAAAAAATGTATCCAAATCAGATAGCTCCAATATTGAACTCACAAGACTAGAATCGAGATAAGCCACCCTTGTTAAGAATGCTTAGAAAAACCCCCTTTGCTCAAAAGATCTTAGAAATCAGATGAATTATCACAATTTGTCTTTTCGATCAAAATCGGATTAATTCAAAGGAAAACCTCAAAAACCTTGGTAAAAACCAATTATTCGAT
Organism: Dittrichia graveolens; assembly: GCA_038502395.1. NCBI lineage: Eukaryota > Viridiplantae > Streptophyta > Magnoliopsida > Asterales > Asteraceae > Dittrichia > Dittrichia graveolens. The sequence continues at coordinate 7,001,551 of JARJIL010000002.1, read as the reverse complement.
GTTTTTAAGGCCCCACAATCAATTCTAGCATTTCGGCAATTGCCAATTATTCGGTTGATAGAGCTAAAATCAATTGCTTCCATATTATGCTTCACACTCGCTATCCATTTTAAGCCTTATTGATTCGCGATGGCATAAATGCCAATTATTAATTGTGATGGCATAAGTGCCATTTATTGATGGTTTTCAACTTCAAACGGATGAAAAAGTCTAATATGGAACCTAATCCGAAAGCATCAAAATTTCTCAAGAACAAAAGGTGAAAACAGAACCAAAATCCTCACTTTATATCTACAAAGGGGTATGATAGATCGCATAATAATTTTTTTTAGCACTCAAAACAGTCAAGCAGTCTAACAAAGAAGAGACTAGTGAAAGAATTCATCAAAAATCCGTAAAAGATTTGAAAACCCGAATACACAATTACTCGAATTTAATGTAGGGAAGTTGGCAAAAATGGAAATTTGAAATCAAATTAAATACTAAAATCAAATTGAACTAAATGATTAATAACTGAAAAAGAATCCTAAATCACTTATTAAAACGGAAACTAAGAACAATTACCTAATTTTTTGTGTTTTTGTTTTAATAAAAACAAAAAATTGAGTGATTTTGAGTAAAAATAAGGATTTCCAAAAGGGACAAGAAACAATGTAGTAACTACTCTCCTTCCCACACTTGAGGGAAACATTGTCCTCAATGTTTGAAAATGTTTGTCTCGACTTTGTCCAAGAATGGCCCCCAATGCAAAGTCGCTAGCATCACACATTAATTCGAAAAGAAGACTCCAATCGGGTGCAACCATGATAGGGGTGGATGTGAGCTTAGCCTTCAAAAGATCAAAAGCTTCAACATAATCGTTAGTAAAATCAAATACAACATCCTTTTCTAACAAACGGGTCATGGGTCTTGCGATTTTTGAAAAATCTTTAATGAAACGACGATAAAAACCCGCATGACCCAAGAAACTCCTAATCAATTTCACATTGGTGGGATAGAGAAGATTAGCTATGTTGTCAACCTTTGCTCTGTAAACACACACAAAGTCACTCTCATACACACATACTCTCTCTCTCTTTCTCATACATACTCTTCTCCCTTTTCAAGAACCGCCACCCCTACCCTTCATCATCATCTTAATCCAAATTCAAGAATATCGAAAAATTAGAATGTCTTCGAGTATAGCCTGATCGAGTTGCAGCCCTATTCGTCTCTCGAGATCGGATCTACAAGCCATCGAAATACATGCCATTATCAACCACTTCAACAAGCTTGATTAAAATGCCATCGGAACACTGCTTTTTCGAGATTGAGTTGGTAACAAACCCATAATCACTTCAATAATCACTCTTTGTTTCTTCTGTGATTCAAGATCTGAAAAACTTCCTTTTACTATGGGTGTTTCTAGTGTGTGCATGTGTGTGTTTTGCTTTCCTCCTTTTTGATGTATGTTTATTTGAAGTGGTGATTGTTGTTATGAAGGATAGAAGGCAGGCCTTGTCAATGCCAAAGTTATGAACCCTTGTAGGCCCACCAGATGATGATGATGCTTGTGTGTGTGTGTGTGTGTGAGAGAGAGAGAGAGATTGTGGGTATGTTTAAGGGTTTTTTCAAATCTGAGTTGTGTGTAGTAGTGGTGGGTGTGTTTTTCTTTTTTTTTAAACACAACATGATTCTTCTTTTTCTTCTTTTTAAGATCTAAAATGATGTTTCTTGGCGGTGGTGAGATGTTAGCAGTGATGGCAATTAACCGGAGATTGTGACTGTAGTGATGACCTGAAATACAAGAGAGAAAGAAAGAGAGAAGCGGTGTTGGTGTCTAATGGCGGTAGTATCATCTAGACCGAAAAATGGATGTTTAAGGGTATAACTGTCATTTTACATTATTTTAACTTAAGGGTATAACTGTCATTTTACCTAATTTTAACAGAGATGATTAACATTCAACTAACAGAAGTACCATCCAGACCGAAAAATGGATGTTTAAAGCCCATCTTGGTCACTTTTAAAGTTAAAGGACCAAATCGGAAGAAATGAGATAGTTAAAGAACGAAATTGACAATTAACTCTAAATTAAATGGAAACTTTTAATAGAGTAACTATTGAATAAAGTTAAAAAGATTCTTATACTCTATTTTAATAACTAAACCTTCTATATTAAAAAAATCAAATGAATACAAATTAACTAATTATTAAGAAATATTTTCATAGTAAAACATTTCATTATAAATATTTTATCATATGCTAGTATAATGATTAAATAAAAGGGTTTTTCAAATTCTATAATAAGTTGACAATTGTTATCTTAATTTATATGAAGTAGATTTTATCCATAATTAGACATGTATATATAATTATATAAAGGATATTAAACATACAAAATAAGGTTAAGAATTTTAAAAGAAAATTTTCTCTCCACCTCTACTTCTTGTTACCTACAGTCCAACACCACCACCATTTGGAGATGTTCAATTTTTAGTTCTTCAAGCAAAAGATTACACTATCCGAGTGTGTGATTGTTTGGGTTTAGTTATCCGGCTAAAAGAGCTTGTTGGCATCATCACAAGTGGATCTTCCAAGGTAATTTATGATCTTGTTAGTTACTTGTTGTTAAAGTTATTGAGATGAAACTAGATCATTACGGTTTTTAAAGATTTAATCATGTTTGTTTACAACATTTCCGCTCTATAAATATTGTTGTTTTTTATTTTGTGCACATAAACAAGATTAATGTTTTTGTTAAACCTATGTGTTCATGTTTATGTACCTTTGGTTATCTTGACAATTAAAACCCTACAGTTGTATTAGAGCTTCGACTCGTTATATCTAGGTTACATTTGTTGATCCGTTCTAGTAATAAAGTTGCAATGTTTATCTTTTTATTCATTTTATTTTTGTTCGAAAGCCACAAGAAGGAAAAACAAGTTTTTCTTTTCATTCTAGGTAAAGTTTTTTGTTTAATCAAATTATGCCATACACATTTGATTAAAGGATCAAGATCGGGACTTCATTTGTATTTGTATATTTATTCCTTTTCGATTAAAACCTGAGGATACCAAGTAACAACTTAGTTTAAGGTAATTTTGGCGAGAGGGCTTCAACCTAAGTCAACACTCGACGGCAGAAGGCCACGGCTTGAGTCGTAGACTTTGGCGAGAGGGTTTCGGCCCAAATCAAAATCACGGGTGGTTGAGGGCTTCGGCCTAGGTCACATTTCACACATTACGGAGGGCTACGACCTTAGTCATGATTCGGTAGATAGCTATGGGCCAAGTCTGTAATACACCTCCTTAACACGACACAATATTATCCATTTTGCCCCTATTGGCTCACTGTTTTGTTTCTAGTGACCAAACGAGAACTTCACACGGGGCCACCCATCCCTATATTGCTCTTACCCAAGCACGCTTAACTACAAAGTTCTCATGGGATCTACTATGTGTGTGGCCCCAAAACGTGATATGTCTTGTAAGCCCAAAGTTTACTTATAAGCCCAACACCTCTCCTGTCCATAGATGATGTGGGATTCACTTATGGCATTACAAACACCCCTTTAGGAGTCTTCATCCTCAATGAGATTTTCCCCCACAACCCCGAAGAGTAGAGGAGTGCCATTGATATCATATGTAACACCCTACTTTACCATGACACAATATTGTTCGTTTTGCCCTACTAGCTTGTAATACCCATTTTCTATTCTCTTTGTAATTGAGAAAGATTTAAATTGAGCAATTAATAAAGGAATATAGTCATTTTTGTTCATTTATTATTTGACTTTTAAATTAATAGTATGAACTTGAGAGGGGGTGTTTGGACAAGGGATTAACATAAGGAAAGGGTATAAATACTAACTAAGGCACAAAACCCTAGGGGAGGACTTATGGTAGTTGTTCAAGACCTTGGTGTGTGTCGTGTGTGACCACCGAGAGTAAGGCGCGAGATCTCGAAGCTGTCGCTTCATCAAAACCTTATGAAATCGATTGTGGTGTCCTCGAGTATGTAATCTCAACACTATACAACTGGATTAGATGTTGAAACTTTAGAAATGGTGTCGATTAAGAGTTTGTTTACGCCTGTGTCGGACCGAGAATGAACCAAAGCGATAACTTTGAATCTTGATATCATATGTGACTGTGAATCGAATTAAAGATTCAATGAGTAATATAGATCGAACTAGCAACAATATATGTTTGAAATAACATAAGATGATTAAGATTAATGCATGAAAACTTATTATTAATGGAATTAATTCGTTAGCATTCGATTATGGAATGTTAGAAACTGATTTCAATTAAAGATTTGTGTTTTGGTGCGGGATTGAATGTGATTGAACCTCAGTTCGTAGACTGTAGATTGTAGAATGGCCAAATGGCAACTCACAACCGCCAAGGACTTAGACTATCACTAGATCGAGCTCTTGAGGGTGTTCTCTGGATCGCCAATGATAAGGGTTGGGTCAAAATCGCCAAGTGGTGTCCATGCTTGGTGGATCGCCAAGTAACCCACACATTTGAATCAGCAAGTGAATTAAGGTCATGTATGGATCACCAAGTGCAATAAGTGTGCGAAGGAAAGAGTTTAAGTGTTGTGTGCGTAAACCAAACCTATCTCATACCGTAATCGATGTAACCTTGATTATAGGTTATTGTCGGTAAATTTGTTGAGACTCACATACTTTATTATTGTGCTATAATACTGAGCCGATACTCAGGTGAGATTTCATTAACTTATATCTTATGTTGTGATTTGTATTCCTATTTGATACATGATGATTATTTAAGCAGATGACTCGTTTGGAATATAGCCGCCCGACATGCTGAGATGTGTATTATCTGATGAATGTGATATTCATTTAATATATGAGTGTAGTGTGCTCACCCGTGTTTGTTTAATACTTTTAGGACCATCTCATGCTGATAAGGGGAAGGCTCTCCAACATGACTGTTATACTTCCGCAACGTTGTTTACAAACTCTGAATTTATGAATATTTGCAATTAACATTCTAAACAATTTATTTGATTCAACACCATAAGTCCGGTGTGTTGGGCGGTGATTATTGAGTAACTGTAATGAATATCTTAGCACATTAAGTTATAATGAATTACTGAGTTTATTATTATATTTTTAAAAAATTGGGTCATTACATGGTTTACGGCTTTGTTTCTTGCGACCGTACAAGAACTTTCAAGAGGGGTCGCCCATCCTTGGATTGCTCCCACCCAAGCATACTTAACTGAAGTATTCTCATGGTATTTGCCATGCTTGTGGCCCCAAAACACGTTGTGTCATGCATAACCAAAGTTTACTTATAAACCCAGCACTTCTGCTGTGTATGGCCGATGTGGGATTCGTCTAAGGTGTAACACATTATTGCCAATTGAACTTGTAGTTTTGAAAATGAGTGCCCTCTTTAGTTATGTGAATCGTGTTTTCTTATTTTTTTCTTAAACACTATCACATCGAGTTCTCTTTGGAGTTGATGAAGAAAGGTTTTTATATTTCATAACTAAAAAGTAAACGATGAAGATGATGAGTTTCTAGCAAATGTATACATGCAGAAAAAACCAAAAAAATGTTGTTATATATGAAATGTAGCAGCTTAAATCATGATTATCTTTGTGATAGAAAACAAAATTAACAAAGAAAGAAGGCACCGGAAATGATATGTTATTACTCCATTTACAAAAATTGATTCCCAAAATTAAATTGTATCATAAATCAGCTAATAAAAATGCAATGTTTTAATTTAATCAAATTAGTATGCATGTTTTAATAAATAACCACAAAAGAGTATCTATTAAATTATTTGAATGAAATTTTTTGTTAAGATATTTTAGTGTTAAGAAAATAAATCACCTTAAAATAAAAATTTTGAATGATATGCAAGGCTTAAGGTTTTTGATGTAAAAACAACTAATTGTAATGACATTTAAGAAAATAAAGTGACATGATTGGTGGAAAGAATTATAAATTTACGATAATGATATAATAACCCTATTATTTTAAGATATATTAAAGATTAAAGATAGCTTTAATTCCTGTCTATAAACGGGGGAAAATTAAAGTAAATTTTAAAAAAATTCATATTAAACAGTACTAACATGTATAGTAAAACAATTTTAAATCATACAAAAGTATTGCAATATAGAACGTCATGAGCATTGTTTGTATTCTCCACCAATATTGCTTTTTATATAGTGGATATAAATAAACGACAAGTATTTTTAATTAGTTTTAACGAAACACATAATATATTACTATGGAATAAGTTTATGGAAACGTACAATTAGATATATTGTTTAAAGGTATCCGTGAAGTTCTTCCATTATTTACAATTGATACTACTAATTTCTGGAAATGATTGTCCTCTTTAGTTTTAGTGAACCATGTTTTCTTGTTTTTTTTAGATTATCCCATTGAAGTTCTTTTAAGAGATGATGAAAACTGTTTTTATATTTCACAATTGAAAAGTAAACAATAAAGAAGACGAGTTTCTAGCAAATGTATGTGAAGAAAAAAAAAGCTGCTATATGTGAATCATAACAATTTAAATCGTGATTATCTCAAATCGATCTCCATGATAGAAAACAAAAATATCAAAGAAAAAATATACTGAAAATGATATATTATGGCTCTATTTTTTGAAAATTGATTCCCAAAATAAAGTAGTATTATATATCAGATAAAAATTCAATGTTTTAATTTAATGAAATTAGTCTATATGTTTACATAAATAACTACAAAAATATATATATTAAATGATTTGAATAAATCATTTTGTAAACATATTTTAGTGTTAAGAAACTAAATCAACTAAAAAATAAAAATATTTTAACAATATGTAAGGCTTAAGATTTTTGACGTAAAAACAACTAATTCTAAAGACATTTGAAAAATAAAGGAACATTATTGGTGGAAAAAAATTTAAATTTAAGATGATGACATCATAGCCCTATTCTTATATATATATATATACTAGCTAAGCGACCCGTGTGTCAACACGGGGATGATATAAGTCAAATTTAAACTTATATAGCTTTAAGGAGTACTAATACGTATAATAAATATAATTAGAAATAAATTAAAGCAAATCCGATTAATAAACAGTTCTGGTCTGCAGATTCGATAAACAATGTTGATAATGGCAGTAAGTTCAAGTTCATTAGTTTATTGTAATTCATATCTTTGATTTTACTTAAAATTTTCATGAACTTTAATATATACCTATTGAAAATCATCCGAAGATTAAAACGATAAGTGGCTATAAAATGACGATGGAATCATTTACTCAATCATATGTGTATATTTACATAAGAGTGTGTGTGTATGTATATATATATATATATATATATATATATATATAAAGAGAGAGAGAGAAATAGGATCAACATAGAACCTAGTTTTAATTATATAACCTAAAGAACAAATCTGAACCATTGAATCATCTAAATTAATAGTTAAGATTTGAATGTGACAATTTTGTAAATAATATGAAAATTATATTAAGTAACTGCATAATTCAGGGTAAATATGGAATTCTGTTTTTATTCTATTAATGGCTCCACCTTCCGAAAATACAAAATGAGAACCAAAATGCAAATCATTGGGTTATTAGCATGTTAATGACTTAATATTATTTGCATTTTCGGTTATTTTCATTTTTGTTATCTTCTTTTATGTCGTTTGCATTTTGTATTTTCTTCAAATAATTTGCATTTTTGTTATCTGTTTTTTTTATTTTCAGCAGCATTTGTATTTTCGTCAAACAATTTTCATTTTCGTAAAAAAAAATTAGAAAACATTTCGATCCTGGTCTTGAATTAAAGAGAATAAAAAACTAAATCTAATGGTATATTTTTTTTGCTAAAATTCTTAAGCATGAATATATTATGATAATTTGAATGTTTAGTAAGATTTTTTTTTAAATGGAAGTTTGGAGGTTGAAATAGAGAGAGGGGTATGAGTATTAATTTGTAATTTTTTTTTCAGTTTTGTCCTTACTTTTGATGTCACGTGTCATCACCATGTTTGTTCTTTAGGTTCTATAAATAAGCAAGGTTCTATGTATAACCTCACCCTACATATATATATATATATATATATATATATTCATCATAAAGCATATAAAATGAATATAAATCTACTGGACTTTATGTAAATTTTGAACTAATTTCTAATTTGAAATTAAACGCACCGTTAGATATATCATTTAAAAGAAACCGTGAACTTGTTCTATCATTTTCAATCGTTATTGAACTGTTATGAACAGAGTTGTCATGTGTAATATGAATCACTTTGATTTCTTCGTTTCTTTTAAATGCTCTTCCAATGAAGGTCGCTTTTGAGCAGATGAAAGAGGTTGTTTATTCTCCATAATTAATGACTATAATAAAAAGAACAATTATAACCAAAACTTATTTTCATAGCATATGTGAATCATTGAGTTGCAAAGCGATTTTCATGAAATGTAAATAATGAAAATAATAGTATTTAAATAATAGTATTATTTAATTTGAATAAATTAGTTGTAACTCATCTAAAATTCCTCAAATATCCACTTATTTAGTAAATTCGAAAGTTGTAACTCATCTAAAATAATAGTATTATTTAATTTGAATAGATTAGTTGTAACTCATTTAAAATTCCTCATATTTAGTTAATTTAAATAGATTAGTTGTAACTCATCTAAAATTTCTCATATTTAGTTAATTGAATAGATTAGTTATAACTAATCTAATATTCAAAATATGGTTTTTTTTGTACAATTGAGGTTTCCGAATTGCAAGTAAAGTTAGAAATTAAAATAAATTTTAATGTGGTCAAAAATTTTAATATGTTTAATAACTTTGATCATTTGGTCATAAATTGAAGCACTAATCTGAATAGATTAGTTGTAACTAATCTAAAAATCAAAAATTGGTTTTTTTAGATGACGTAATCGTATTCTTAAACACGATTTTTTTATTTTTTTTAAATGGGATGTTGTGATCGGTGAAAATTTAGTTTTGTCATCCTTTTCTTTTAATAAGGTTATAAGATAAGATGTTTTAAAATTAATAACTAAACACTTTGAATAGCATATTCAAGTTGATCACTTAGCTCATCACCATAATCCCAAAAAAATCCATCATCTAAACAAAAAATTACCTACCCACTACTATTAATGGATAACAAAAAATTAAGAATATACTAATTTTAAAAAAGTGTCGTATTACAATAAAATTTACACCAAAACGTAGATAAAAATGAGACGGTCGCAAATATATAGTTATTTTTTCACTAAACAAATATATCACAAGTTACTAAACATAATTTATAAATAACATATAATTAATTACATTAATATATAATTTTTATAAAACCTCTCACATTTTCTTAAAAGCCCTCACATGTTTTATAAAAGCTCATCACAATTTTCATCCGGTCCCCTCCCATTTGTTTTTAAATTTTGTGAGCCTTTTTTTTTAAGATGACATCATCATTTTTAAAAACATAGTTTTTTTAAAAGGATGATGATATTATCATCCTTTTCTTTTAAATATATTATTATAAGATAAGATAAGATATATATATATATATATATATTAAAGAATTAAAAATAAAGATACTAATCCTCGAAAAAATAAGGTTAAGAATTTTAAAATTCTCTCTCATCCTCTCTTGTTACCTACGACCAAACATCAGCACCATTAGCTGAGTTTCGTTTTTTGTTCTTCAACTAAAAGATTCCACAATCCGAGTTTGTGATTGTTCGAGTCAGCTATCCAGCTACAAGGAGCTAGTTGGCACCATCACAAGTGGATTAAGCTTGAGCTTTCAAGGTAAACCTTATGATTTTCTTGTTAAAGTTATTGAGATATAACTAAATCATTACGAGTTTTAAAGTTTTAAATTTTAATCACGTTTATTTAAAATGCTTCTGCTCTACAAATATTGATGTTTTTTATTTTGTGTTACTAAACAAGATTAATATTTTTGTTAAGAATAATGTGTTCATGTTTATGAACATCTAGTTGTATTAACTATTAAAACCCAACAATAACACTTTCTCTAAGTAAAAACACAAAACCACCAGTAGTAGAATAATATTCTAAATTATTGATTCAACTTGCATCAAAAAAAAATTCTCAAGGAAATTCAACGTATTGTAAGATAAACTATAATGCACAGTTTTCTTAAAATACCGTACGCACTCGTCTAATTGCGTACTAATACAAGCTAACACATATGTTTGTGTTCATGCAGAGATCTCAACAATATGTGTGGAAAAACTAAGATTTTAAGGTATTAATCGGCTTTTGTATTTAGCACCATTTTGTATTTAGATCCACTAAGATGAGATATTAACCGGTTTTGTATTTAGTCCCATTTTTTGATGAAATGTAAACCGGTTTTGTATTTAGCACAATTTTTGTATATAGTTACAATTTTTTAGGATATTTTTTGTGAAATTCTGAAAATTTATTTCTTGTTAACTCGTGGTGTATTATTCTATATTATTATTATTATTTTTAAAAGAAAAACAAGAAAACCGGTTATTTTCTTAAGGGGACCAGTTCTTAGCTATAACTAGTCTTTATGTTTTTCTTAAGAGGACCGGTTTTGGTTACAACCGGTCTACATGTTTTCCTCAAGGAACCGGTTCGTAGTTTATGTTTTTCTTAAGGGGACCGGTTTTTACTTATAACCGATCTCCATGTGTCTATTATAAAGACTGGTCTCCATGTGTTTTTTCATAAAGACCTCCCCTAATAGAGACCAGTTAGAAACCGGTCTTCATGGTGAAAATAACCTGTCTCCATTATGTTTTGTGTAGTAGTGGATTACTTGCAAAACCTACTCAACTTTCCTACAGCAAAGACAATGTCCGGTCTTATACGAGTCATGACATATATTAAGCATCTATTCACATTTGAATTCTCCAATTGTGAAACTGAGGGGATGTTTGTCTGCTGTTTAATGGAATCATTCAGCGCTGAATGTTGAATCATTCAACATTCAGCGTGATTGATTGTTGCCTCTGAATAAAGACCGTGCTGAATGATTTAGCATAATGTTGTTGAATCATTTTACCTTAGAGTACATTCTGAATCATTAAGCACCAAGTATTTTACACCAATACTTCTTCTTTCGCACGTTGTCTTGCTAAACATTCATATCTTATACTATAAAATATCACTATTAAGGTTAAAATGATCATTTGCATTATTCAGATTGTTTATTCAGAACCTTTATCAAACAACATGTCATATTTAGAGACGGATTCATTCAGAGTCTTTGAATTATTCAGACCAAAAAATTATCAAGTGCTTAATCATATTGTTTTAACAAACAGCCCCTGAATCATCACTTGACAAGGCAACTTGATGAAACTTTTCGTGTTATTGAAAATATGGAATTTGTAACTTAACAAAAAAAATTAATATATCAAAGTAGAAATTAAATAAATAAGTATGAAAACCAGAATATTAAGAGTAAAATATGTTAATGATAAAGTGGACTAGCTAGTAGCTATCAATATAGGATTAAATTATAATAAATTTAACACATAAAACTAATAATCTAAAGTATACTAAGGTGCGACTAATAACACATAAAAAATACACGTAGAAGTTAGAACAAAGGGTAATTTACTTACTTTGTAATAATGAAAAGGTTTCATATTCTTTTGTAAAATCATCTTAATTATTTTTATTTTTATTGAATAAAAAAAGTGTTAAAACTAATAGAGAAAATAAGAAAAAATTTAGTGAATTTCACGTATTTTCATTTAGTGAGAATGAGATATAGTATGAGAATATTATAGAAAAAAATAGAAAATTTTGTAACGTGTGAGAAAATTTTATTTTTTTCTATTTCCTACTAGATAACATATAGAATTCTTTAATTCTATTTATCAAGATCAAGAAAAGTATATAAATTAATGGGGATATGAAAAAAAATATAAATATGTTATTTTCTAATGAGTAAGTAATATTTAGTATAAAGAAATAATTTTTTTGTATTAAATTTTTAAATAAAAGAGAAGTAAAAAAGATTTTGTAGATGAATATAAAATACATAAAATGTGTGAGGAGAAGTGATACTCAAAGAAAAAAAAATACTAAAAACATCATTTTTGAATGTTGGAGATAGAAGAAGGTTGGAGATATAGAAGTTAGGGGGTATTTTGGGAAAATAGGAGTGGTGAGAAGAGGTGGGTCAGAAGGTCAGTGAGTCAGCGAGTCTACTGTAAATAGGACTGTAGGGAAGGAAGAAAGAGTGGTAGAATAGGTAGAGTGCTGGCGCCCGTGTGACGTCATCCATCTCCCCGTATCCCGTGCTTTTTCTCTCTCATCCCTTGTCTTTGGCGGCAGGCAATTCACCATCTGCAATACACGCCAACAATATATATATGAATTTTATATAGAAGAATTTTTAATGTATTCTATAATTAATTAATAATCTTAAGTGATTAATTTTAATTTTTAAATTAATATTATCAATAATTTAGATTAAATTTTAAAAATTTAGATAAAATTCGTAATTTACATGTGATACTTTTATAAATCATATATAATTTTATATTGAATCATATGTGATTGAATATTAAAATTCCATAAGTATGTTTTTTAATGGACTTTATTGAACACAATATATTATATATAATCAGTTAAATTTCAAAGCATCAATTTTTAGTTTTATTATTTTAAAATATCGTATTTGTTTATTTTAATTCATAAATATAATATTTTTTCTTTTTAACACTTTAAAATATCAATTCTTAGTTTTATTATTTTAAAATATTTTGTAATTAGTTAAATTTCTTTTTAGTTGTAACAAATAATTACTTAATCTTACTGTTTCTAATTGTAATAATAATTTGTAATAATAATGATACTAGTTTTTACAAGAAATACAATTAATTCTCTTAATATCATAATACGTTTTTACTATCACATTTGTCATTCCTATCTTGTCGACGCTTCCCTCGCATATTGACGCCTTCTATCACTATTTTTTATAAATTCTCATTTATAGTGTTTATAATTTTTTAATTTTTTTATTAATGTTTAATATTTAAATTTTTTAACCAATCCATATATCACACGAGAAAATATAAATAAAAGACTAACTTGGATTATCTTTGTTAGACAATCATATCCGTTCGTTTAGGTATAGTTAATCTCCACCATGTATATAAATTGAATATTCAACTTGATTTTGACTTTTAAGAGTCAAAGTTTTTTAATTTAAATCAAAATTATTAAAAATAATTTTATATATACTCTTTTTAAATTTTAAAATATCGTATTTGTTCACCCGAATTTATGAATATCATGCTTCCCATTTATAATATTTCAAAATGTCTTATCTAACCAAATTTTTAATCTTATCATTTTAAAATATTTTATAAATTTAGTTTTTCTAATTCTAACAAATACATATTTGACCTTATTATTTCTAAGTGTAACAAATAATGATTGATAACTTGTACAAGAAATACAATGACGTCTCTTTATATTATAATATCACATTTTTGCTAGCAAGTCTACCCCCCCCCCCCTCACGTTGATGCTTCCATTGCTTGTCTGAATGTTAACGCCGATTGTCATAATTTTTTAAACTATCATTTCTTTTATGTTTAAAACTATTTAATATTTTTTTTAAACCACCTCGTGTATCACACGGTCATTTAATCTAACAGAATAATCTAAAACTTAAATAATCTACGTAATAAAATGATAGAAAAAACTTGATTATGAATTCAAGATATAGTATTATCTATATTCAAGTAAGTAGTAAAGGACTTTAGAGTTCGATTTAGATTTTTTGTTTAAAATTTTTTTTTCTATCTATTCTTCCTACTTCATTAATTCTTTTAATGACCTCTTCATTAATTATGTTATTTATTTTAATCTTGTAAGTAAGAGAATATAGAAAAATACTTTATAAATATATGTATATATAACCTCTCTACTTGTGTTCAAGATGTGAACTATGGCCAACCCACATAAATAAAGATAAAAAAAGAGGGGGTGGGGGTTGTGACAGTGCCCCATCATTGTCCCAATAATCAGTAGGAATGAGAAGAGGGTACTAAAAATGGGCAAATGGGCCTGGTTTTCTCTTCACCATTAGAGTACATCATCATAAACACACCACCCTTTTAGTTTAGCTACACCCTTCCTCTTCTCTTCTCTTGTCAAGTCTACACATCACCCCATACTCCACTCTTTTTTCACCATTTCTCCTTCTTTACTTTACCTGGGAGAAATAAGGTCCCTCCATCTTTAAGATTAACACCATCCTCTTTCTATTATTGATTGTTACCATTTAACTCAACTCATATAAGGGAAATAAATAAGAGAAGTGATATGTTTTATATATAGAAAAAGAGATTAAGAGTGATTATATCTATGATTAATTTGATAAAACCAACTTCAAGCTACTAGTGGTAGGCGTCCCTGAACCTTTAAAGAGATCATGGGTAGCCTAGAATTAAAACGGCCACAAAAGTATTGATAAAACCGTGTAGATCGGGCAAATTGCTTTAATATATTATGAACTATACACTAGTTATAACTGTATACGCCAAAATTTAAATTATCACTCCTCGTAATAGATGTAAATAGGTAATTACATGAAAGAAGTTCTCTTTTGAAAATAAAGAAGAACAAGAGTTAAAAGACAACATTGTGTGCTGCAAGATTACTATTTCCATTGACCCATGAAAGCTAGGGAGATTTCCAAAGATATGCCCAAGCTTTGATATATTATCTATAATTGCAGTGAGACCCCAAATCAAATCTAAGAGCTAGCCAAGCAAAAGGCATTTTGAATTGCTAAAGCCTTGTCCATGAGAGGAGTCAAGACTAAAATTAACTTCCCATAGCAACATATAATTAAACCATTAAAATCCTGAGCAATGACTCCCAAAGAGGCATGTTTCCTGATGAAAGACACATCATGCATGGTTAAGCGTCAAAATATTTAGGGTGGGGGATCCACCCAAGTGAAGTTTGTTGAAAAGCATCATAAGACTCGTTTGGAGTTGTAGGCACCACCGGGGAAGAAGGTAACACTAATGTGATATCATGTTCTAATCAAGAGCAAGATAACAAGGTAATCTCGGTGAAAATCCGACCACCATTGAAAATAAAATGACTAGTTCGGTCTCCTGAGTTGCAAAAGCGTTTGAGCAAGCTTTTCACCAAAAGTGATTTATCTTTGATGCATCATGATGGTGTTTAATTAGAAAGCTGAAGTCGGGAGGAATTTAAAATCCTTCCCTCACCAAAAGGATTTAGGAATCCCACGATTTTAGGAATTTTAATTCCTCCCTCTCAATTTTGAACCAAACATACCATTTTATGGGATTTTAAAACCAAATCCCATTAAATCTCATAGACCAAAGACTCCTTTATGAGTTTATGGTATTATAAGACGCTCTTTTCCTATGTGATAATTAATAATGATACAAACTTTTATCGGCTAAACTAGCTCAAAAAGCAACATATGCATGTAGTATGAGAGGAATATGATTTGTATAAATGAGAAATATATATTGCAATTTACAAGTGCACGCATAAGCTCTCCTAAGCATGTCCACAAAGATCTTTTGTCCTACAATCAACAAAGTAAAATTTTCAAATTCATGTATACACTAATAAATGAATTTCATTAAATAACTAGAACTTGGTTTTATCCTAAATCATCCCTTTAGAACTATATGCATCGTAGGATATATGCTCAAGATTCGTGATTGTTTTTAATAAGAATTCGATTACTCTAGGAGAGTGTGATGGCCATGCCGAATAGGGGTGAGCAAAAAAACCGAATCAAAAACCGAATCAAAAACCGAAAAAACCAAACCAATATAGCAACCGACGGTTTAGGTTTTCGAAATTTCAAAAACTAACTTTTTCAGTTTGGTTTTGGTTTTTACAATTCCAAAAACCGAAAAAACCGAACCGAAACGTTCCAAAGGTAATATTGTAAATATACATGTCCAAAAAATCAAATACTCTATGACTTTTCCATTTACATAGTCGCCCCCATTTATATTAGGGTTTCACCAAAGAGGTCTCACACTAATTCAGATCTCCTTCGCAATTACTGCTTTGTTTAGTCGTCGAACTACTCGGGTTCATTTACATCACTTCATTTCGAGTCGACGAGTTTACTTCTTCTCGATTTTATCTATTTTCACTTAATATAGAGATCCATTTCGAGTTATTTATCTCGATTTTTAAATTCTAGTTTTCTGAGTTGTATACAGTTCATCTGGAATTGGTTATTCATCTCAATTTTCAGTTTTGCTAATATGTTATTTATTGATTTGCTTTGAGTTTTGATTTGTTTCAACTTTGGCTTTAAAGTTTAAACTTATGACAGACATTTTGCTTATGTCGATTGCAATATATATAACTTGAATTAGGTGTCACGCATCTTGATGTTTTAAATAGTTTCAATCCCGCTTAACTTCATAGCTTTAAAATGATGATTGTGTGGCTTCAAATCTTGATGGTTAAATGAAAAAATTGTAAAACCGAACCAAAAACCGAAAACTGAAACAAAAACTGACTTCAAAACCAAAAACAAAACCACTCCAAAACTGAACGGTTTTGATTTTGGTTTTCTAAAAACCAAAATTTTCAGTTTGGTTTCGGTTTTATACCCAAACCGAACCATACTCACCTCTAAATTGCCAAAGCACTTTTTCAGTGTAACTTTTTGCTGTTAAAAAAAAAAAGAACTCTTCATCAAACTATAGGACCTCTATGACAATATTCCATAAATTCAGGGACTTAGTTTTCAAGAGAGAATATGAAGGGTGATGTTTGGAAAATTGGCATAATATAAGAATTTGCCAAGTTTAAGGGAGATTGGAAAAAGTTGAGAAAAGGTTATCTGAACATTTAAGGAATCATGAAATAATTTTTATATACATATAATTAATATGATGGGACATAGGTCAAACCTTGAATTAAATATCCTTTTTTGCATTAATTTAACACAATATCAACTTGAGATTTTGAGAAAGAAAAAAGGGAAAAGATAGAGGGCTTTTCACGTATACCCATAAAGCTTTTTGACTCCCTCTTCTTTTACTCCATGTATTGTTGACTTGGTGATCCTCCTAGTATAATTGCAGCATTCACTCCAGTTGGTTTTTGTTATTGTCACATTTTTTTAAAACAATAAGAATTGATAGATTACACGTAAAGTTTCGGGATGGTCATCATTCTAGCCTAAACATGTGAATATATTAAGTTATAAAATCTAGCAAGATGTTAAAAAGTATAGATACAATATGTCTAAATAATAGAAAGAGATTACAATAACTCATTGATCATAATAAAGAATTACGTTCTGCTCTATATTTCACTAATGTGAATAGTGATACTTGAATCTCATTAGTTATGAGAGAGAAAGAGAGACCGAGAAGCTTTTATCATTAAAGATCTGATTGTTAGGAAATTTCCATAAAAACAGTATTTGTTTTTCTGATTTAGCCATCTCCACCAGATTGTATATGAATTGCTCAAGTGAGTTATGAATTGTGATTCTCCGACTTAATATCACACCAATTGAATAACCAATTCTAAATCTCCTTCGCGGCCGGACACAAGTAGGAAAGATGTTTTACCATTTCCAAACTGTCATCTACAAGTTTTTAATTTTAATATATAAAATCGATTGAATAATATTCATTAAAAGGTATTAAACTAAAAAAATTCCAAATTACACATATAAAAAGAAATTTCACTAATAAACAAAGTTACAATAAACATTTATAAAAAATAAAAATTTTCCGTCTTTTATTTTCTTATTCAATTTCAAAATAATATATTATATATTATGAGTTGTGTTCAATAAAGTTCATTTAGAAAACATAATTCTAAAATTTTAATATTCAATTACACGTGATTTGTAAAAACATCATATGTGAATTATGAAAATGCCAAACTGTCCAAATTTTTAAAATACAATCTGGACCATTGATGTCATTGATCCAAAAGCTAAAATTAGTTCATTAAAACTATGAATTAAATATGAATTATATTGAACATTCTTTTATATATTATATTATACAAAAAATGATAAATGATAAATAAAGAACACATCTTATTTGATGAGGTGGAATAAGTAATTTAAAATTACTTGATTTACATAATTTGCATTCTTGACTGAAAAGTGCATATTTGATGTATAAAAATGCATATTCATACCCTATATATACGCATATTCGATTTATATTACTTTTACAAATAAGTGTTGTTCTTAATTGATCCATATCCTATATAATACATATATAATAAATCTAAATGATAAATAAACCATGTTTACCTAGTAACCTACAAAAAAATATATATAAATTTCAAAAGAATAAAACACTTTAAAAGTTGTTTACTATTTTCAAGTGATTTGAAAGTAGGAATGAGTAACGTAATTAAAACAAAACTGAAACACGGTTACTATTTTTTAAAATAAACCCTAAAAATAACACTTTTATAAACATATAGAAAATTATATGGTTATAATCCTAATATCCACTCTATGGTTAGCCTTTTGATTTAATGTCGGCATATGATATTAATTTAATATGTATTGAGAATTGTATTATATGAGAGAGTATGAGTATAAAGATGGGTTCTATCAACAACATTCAAATTATACTATCTTAAGTAACGGATGTGATAATTACATAATAAAAATAACCATAAATCATCAACTTATATCAGATATATTAACTATTAATATCTTGTTATATATGACTAAAAAATATTATTTATGAACTTATAAGTGGCATAGAGTAAAAACATATGCATGTATTTAGTGGGGTTGAAGTTAATTTGCCTTTCTCTTCATTCACTTTCAATCTGTGTGTTGATAGGGAGTGGTGATGTAAGCAAAGGAGTACTGGAAAAAGGGTAGCAGATGGGAGCAGGGCAGGGGTGAAGACTTGCTATCATTGGCTTTACTAAACTCGGGTACAGGGATCTTACAGTGGACACGCTTCCACAGAGTTCCTTCTTTGGGTATTTACACGCGTGGTGCCCATGTACGGACTCCCCCTTTTTAACTTTTCGTCACTAACAAAAAAAACCACCAGATATTACAGTTAAATTCAGGTCACTTTTCTTCTTTCTTGTGTTTTTTTTTTATTTTTGAAAAGCAAGGAAAAGTATTCTATGTAAAAAGTTTCGGCTCGTTCATCACCCCTGTTTAAAGAGCTAAAATTTTATTATTATAAAACGTCACTTTTCTTCTTTCTTGTTTCCGAATTTAATTATCATTAACTGTAGAGATGTTTTATATGTTTTTACATTGTATTTCTACTTAGTTTTCTATCGGTGTCAAAATCAAATGAAGAGATGTAAAAATGGAATTAGTAAATTTTACATGTCATTATTTAGTGTATAGGAGGATAAAATAGAAAGATTAAGTAGAAGTGAATATAGCGGACATAGGGACATCTTCTCCTCAATTATGGTGGACTCACACCTTTGGATCTCTAACCGTACTAAACTTGGGGTGATCCCTTGGGACTTGTGGGTCAAAAACCCGGAGAAATTGGGGGTAGGATAATAAGTACATATGTAATATTGGCTTGATCTTCTCCTTGAAGACTTTCTCTCTTATAAAATCTTTCTGTTCAATGATATGATCCTTCGTTGCTTTTCAAAAAAAAAGTAGAAGTGAATATAATCTCCCTTTGTTTTTATAAACAAAAGATATCGTTGTTAGGCCTTGGGGGATACACGTGGCAAACTTGTGGTAGGGGTGACTTGGACATTCGGTATTTCAAGTAACGTCATCCTCAACTTTTGGTATGAAAAAATATGGTATGATTCTCATCATTGGTATATCGAAAGAGAAAGAGGAGAGAAAGAAAGAAAAGAGGAGAGATGAGATGAGATAGAGTATTATTTTAAATTTTTTTTAAAAATCTTTTAATTATGTGACACGGGATATTTACGGGATTGAAGCATAGAGAAGTAAAGATAGAGTGTTATTGATGTGACATTAAACATTGAAGCATGAATAGGATCATTCCTCATGCTCTTAGAAAGTAATCCCTTTTAATACTCAGTCCACTATTTTTAAAACGGAGCTTATTCGTACATAACAAAAATATTTCATACACAAAACCGAACTAAACAAAAAAAATCAATATTTGAAAATTTAAAAACCAAAATCGTCGGTTTGTATAATGGTCCAATTTTTTCTTTCTTGCTTATCCTAGAAATGTGAAACCAAATATACATAGCGAGAAAAATTAGAGGGTTTACAAACCTCCTCAAGAGTCTCCAAATCAATTGCAGTTAATGAAGATATATTTACTAGATAGCAAGTAGTATTCACTACTTTGGCGCAGAGATTAGTCGATAGACTAGGATATATACACATACATCTTGCATGTTCATTAGTGATTGGTTCATCCATTATGCGACCACATTTTCTTGTGGTGTGTTTCATACAATGCAGTGATTTACTCTACCTTCCTTTTTGTAGAAGTCATCAAATGGTACATTGCAAAACTCTAACCTGTTATTTATTCTTGGTGATTTGACTTGTTTATTTTCAATAGGGTTCTACTACTTGAACCTTGTAAACATTTCATCCTTCGTGTTAAGAAAATACAACCACACTTTTCTTGAGTAGTCGTTGATTAATATCAGGATATACGATCATTCACGATGTAATTTCACCAAGAAAGGGCATTGTAAATCTGACTAAGCATACTCGAGGGTATCTTTGGTTGTACATTTACAATAATTGAACTTTACCCAAAGAAGCTTCACCAAAATTTCATCGTCGTGGTTGCTTCTCCACCCAAAGCAATCTATGCTTACTCAAGATCAACATTCCTTCCTTGCTCATGTGACCCACTTGGTGATACCACAATTCTGTTTTATCATCAAGTCACTCCAAAGATTAAGATACAACCATCATTCCCGTCACCGAATTCCCCTTAGGAAATTATCCTATTGTTGTAGTTACTTTTAACCGATCACCTTCACTAGAGTACTTAAGACCATGCTTGGCTTAAGTGCCAAGAAAAATCAGATTTTCGAATATCAAGAACAAACCAGGAATCAAGTTTTCTAACCGCTTTTAAAAAATAATCAAGTTCTCTAACCATACATCATACATTTTGCTAGTGCAATCAAGTTCAAATTAAATATAAACATTATTGATAATGTCTTGATGATACAAACTTAATATTTGGAATAAATATTATGATGTTATATCAAGTTAACATGAAAATAATAAGTTTAGTAAAATATAAAATTTGCATGACCACAGTTTATAGAATTTTATGAGATGTTGAAATACCCCAAGTAAGCAAAATATCAAAAAGATAAATACTCACACACATATAAATCGATTTCTATCATGTGTCAAAATGAACTTTTAAATTCCAATTTCATATGCTTGTTGGCAAATCTCGTGTAAGATACAGTTTTTTGAAAATCTACCAACAATATTTGCATGAATAAATGTGAGAGGAAAATATCTTTGAGTATTAACCATTAGATAAACCTACTTTATAAAATAAATTAATAAATAATTTTATATGCATAAAATCGATTTTTTATATATGGATTCACATAGTTCTAGAACTTCAAGTACAAATACAAGTTGGTTGGCAAAGACACCACCACATCTCAAGAGAACCATAAATTTTGTTATTGATACCCAATTATTAAACAAGTTTTGAAATTCAAATTATCTATCACATGTCTAAATGTTTAGTACACAATGAAATAATATTTTCCTGGGCATTATACCGAAAATAACAACTATATAAGTGTACTTAACTATGCATAACGTTCATATTTCAAAAGGTCGAGTGTAGTTCTGTTGGGCCTCGACAGCCGCAGCCCACGGTCAACCATGAGCTACTGTCGTTGGCCGAACAAACAGCTTTTTCTTTTTCTCTATCATGTTTATCAAAAGCTTACTTAGGCTACCATTGAATTACCCTCTTGCATAAAAGATTCTCTATATTGTAGACACGCTTATTATCATACAAATAAGTATTCTAAGTGTGATTCAATGGAGTTGTTGAATTCAACAATCAAAATCAAATCTATTCAAGAACACCTCAAGTGCAAGAGAAGAACAAGTGAAGAGAGTTTCATATATTCATAGATATGGTCTCTTGTTATTTCTGTAGTGAGAAAAATATTATTGTACACACTATTGTTGATGTTATGAGATTATTTTGTTGAGAGAAGTTCTTGGGAAAGAAATTATTAGTTTGATGGGGTAAATTGTTCCTACCGAAGAACATTGTTGTAAGAAGTTCTTAGAGAAGAACTTGAAATGAGTTTTGCTTAAGCTGGTCACTTTCTCAAGAAAAAGAGTGACTTGAAGTGAAGGCAGTTGCTTTATTTGGAGAAAATAACTTGTTGCTTAAGGTGATCTTTTCCTTCTAAGAGAAACGTTGTGTTAGTGAAGAAATTCTAGACGGATGTCAAGGAGTTTGCACAAGAGTATAATTTTTATAAAGTGTGATAAAAGACTAAAGATAAAACTAATTTTTTTTAAAAGTACTCATAGAAAATGTTCAACTCCCTTGTATTTTCTACATATTGTTAAAAAGTAGTCATAGAAGCTATTTAACCCACATTCTATTCAATATAAGAAATGAAAAAATCATGTGAGAAAATCATATGACGAGATGCACCCATGTCTAATATTCATGCATCTACATAAGTATTCGTACATAAAGTCAAAACATCACCTTTGTCTCATTCACCGGTATTGTCTTAAACCACAACAACATTAGCAATGTTACTTGTTTCTGCCTTAGGGTTTCCTTTTTTCATTGTGTTCTACTCCTTCCTCCGAACAAACCCGGTTAAGAACCCTTTTCGATAACATATATAGATCTCTCATTTTAACTCTTCAAACAACAAATCATACTTAATAATGTTTAGAGTAATCATTGGTTTACCATACAACATGGTTTCAACGAAATTATCATATGAATGTGAGAAAGAGCACAACATAATTAAGAATTTGATCTTCATCATCAAATTTAACCTCAACTCCTTGTATCAAGAATGATACAATTAAAAGTGTCCCAATGATCTTTTACCCGAGTACTTTCTGACGTCATGAGAGTATATAAACGTTGTTTCTTATGTGGTTGGGTTTTTATAGTGTTCGATCTTCTAGTAGTTGTTGCAGGGCTTCTCCCATATTCTTGTAGTAGTTGCTTGATCAACACACAACAGTAAATTAGTAAAAAAATAACAAAATCACGTGATGCATTGCCATAATATCCCCTTTACCGTCTCTCATCGTCTTTGTCAAGCAAAGTTGGCAAAAAGAGGCTTGCTTCTCATCAAACACAACTATGTTTTTTGTGCTAATTTTTCGAAGTCCTTAGAACATGTGTTATTGACTGTACTATGGTCTCTAAAACTTGGAAAAATATTCTAGACTAGTGGAATATTCCCACTTCCATACATTTTTCCTTGGATGACATTGTTAATTGCTAAGCTAGAAGGATAGATAATAAGAATGTGCCCAAGTGTTTTCTTGGACTTTGTTCAACTTCTATTTCGGCAATCTAGTGATGAAGAAATGACCTTGTACACGCCCCTACAGATTCTTTAGTTTTGATTCTATTTGAACATTTGTCCTTCTATTCAATGTATGACTTAGGTTAATCCATATATATATATAAGATATTGATTAAATTATAGTTTTCAAATTAATTTATACTCTAAATATAACTTTACTATAAAAAAGTGATGTTGAGATAATAGAGTAATTTTAACTTACTTAAAGTTTAAGAGATTTAAAATATATAAATACTTTATAGATAATATAGATAATCTTTAAAAAAGAAATTTGGATATATATAGATACAAGTAAACAACCCAAGTCTTTGCTTAGGTGGATGTTTGGTAGACACTTGGAATCCTACGTTTGTTCTTTTATCAAAAGTAGTATCCATCATTTGTTAAAAGTCATATTCTAATAACATCTTAAAGGTTGTTTTTGGACTTATTTGATTTTCTTTATTTTCTATTTACGATGAAGATATAATTGTATGTTCTCTTTTTCTATCGTGGCATGTTAAAAAAGTAATAATATTTTATAATTCAAATAAAAAGTGTAGTTGGATATCCTTAAACATGTTGATATAAGATGATCATGGTTCTAAAAAGCTTGTATTGATTTGACTATACTTTCACGATTTAGTCATCAGGCTAGGCGTACGCTAAGGTTCAGCATGGCATGCCTTCACTCGTTATAATCTATGTTTTTTAATGTGTGTTAGAGATATTGAGCCATATGAGACATATATATATATATATAATTATTCAGTTATAAAGATTGTTTGATATACCGAAAACAAAGAAAATTTTTTTGATGATCTACCTTATAAACTTATAATTATGTGTTTTTTATATTTGTTTGTATAATTTTATATGCATAATTATAATTTACATACAAAATTGTCACCTTAAGTCGCACCTTATGAGACGTCATGACTTTGCCATGACTTCCAAAGGTTGATGATTTACTTTGCCATCATGCCACGTCTCACATTATTTAGAACATTAAAAATAATTGATAATAAGTTTGTAAGGATATAAATATCATAATCGTTAAACATTATTATATACAAATTACCTCTGCAAAATTCACAAACCCAATTTCATATTTTCATTCCATTAGAAAAGTAGTATACTTTTCTAGTTATGGATTAAGTTATAACATTTAATATAATTTTAAAATGACATAATCACCCATTAATAACGGAGGTGGATCGATATGTCAGGTAACAATACACGAGTTATCATTTAATTAAATGATGCATGAGTCACCAGTTAATTAATCATACGGAGTTCAAATTTCGAATCTCAAGTTTTTGAGTAATAATAGTTAATATTTTTAATTTTAAAATCTGATTAAAATTGTCCCAATATTTGTTTTATTTATAAAATTGAAGTACAATCTTGAAAAATGTTATATAGTTGGGCATTATTAGTGTACCTCGAATTTCAAACAATCTTCATTAATACTTTCGCACCTATATTTCTGACCAGTTGTAAAGTTCAAATTATATTCATAAAAAAATAGAGCTTAGTATTTTTAATTAGTTATTTAAGCAAATTTATTATTAGTCTTAAAAACACAATTTTAAAATAATTGACAATGATAAAATCTAAAATAAACCACAAACTATTTGTTTTGATTTTACCTTGATATTTTAAATATTCAGAATGTGTTGCACTTAATATTTATCAAGAAAATTATAACTTTTAACATTATAAAACATAAAAAATGAAAAAAGTGATTGAAGTGTGAAGACATGGAAACCATACAATACAACAAAAACATGCATAAAATGAAAATAGAAACTAAAGAGTGAATTACAAAACTTGTTAATTTACAACTTTACCCCCTCCATCCAAGAAATAACCAAAGAACATCACAAATTTTGGACAACCTAAAAGACAATGTTGCTTGGTAAACATTTTGAATTAGAAACTAAACTCCCCCCTAAATTGAACTACCAACATAACACTCCCTAAATCAATATAAAAACACTATTCTATCTCTATTTTCTTTTCATTTTCCCCATTTCTCCATTATTCCAATATCACTACATTAATTTGACCTAAACTCCTGCTTAAACTTGCAACTCAACGATCGCCATTGGTCAGTAACATCGTTCGCTATTTTAATGGCGTCACATGTCGTTCCAAGAAGACCTCTTCGAGTAAACCCAACCGCATATAACCCGTTCTCACCTCTCCAACCATTTGGAAAAGGCGTTTTTGGCATTCCTTCTTCCGTAAAAAAATCACTTCCCTGTGTTACATCAACAACATCAACAATAACTATACCATTAGAACAAAAAAAACATTTTTTAAATAAATTATTATCAACCATACAGGTGTTTGAAATATAGGGGTCACAGTCAGTGACCCATCTCATTATGAAGGACAAAATAATGAGATCATTATATGCATAACACATTTCAATTCTGATTCTTTCTCCAGAAAACAGCAAAAAGAAGAACATTGTCATGGTAATCTTAACTTCAGAAGAAATTACTAAAAACCAGAATAGTAAAGCTACTATGACTCATACAATAGGCATCAAAAGTTGTACATTACTCTTAATTTTGAAACTTAGTTTTGTAACTATGCCCATTTCTTAAATCATTTTTAAACAAGAGATTTAAATTAAGACTTAAAAGGAAATATATTTTCATGAGAATATTTGTTGATGTAACACATCATAAAATGACAACAAAAATGTTAAGGGGGTGAGGAATCATCCAAACAAGTGCCACAGATTTTCACTTTTATAGTTACTAGAAACCATTTTGTAGGCTTCTCAATGTGTAAGACTGGGAAAGTGATGTGAGATGGAGAATAAGATAAAAATCAATTCAAAATGTATTAAAAATTAATCAAAGTATGGTTTAAATAAGATAAAAATATTTTAATTTTATTTATTTCAATGCTTATAAAACTTTTTTCTAGATTTTGTGACTCATATGTGATGTAATGTACTAGTATTTCATGCATGATTGGAATAAAAAAAACAAATAAAAATGAATGTTTGATAAATTGGTGTGTCATGAAATTTACCTTGAGCCAAAATGGGACATTGCTCTTGTATCCTGTTGCTAATACAATAGCATCAAATGCAATTTCTTGACCATCCATAAATTTGGCTCCATTTCTGGTGAGTTCCCTCACTCCTTGCTCCACCACCTACAAACATTCCAATGAATCAGAAAAAAAAAATTAAATCAATAAAAAAACAAAATTTGTATTGTACAACTCATTAACACATATGTCAGGGAATCTTTTGATGGTTACCTTGATGTTACCGGATTTAATAAGAGATAAGGCTCCGGTATCTAGCACCGGAGTCTTTCCGGTAGCGTTTTTGAGCTCGAGGGGGCCGGTTTTCGGCCTATGTAAGCCAAGTTTTTCGGTGTTTCCGAGAGTTAAATTGGCCATAAACAAGATTAATTTGTCCACCACTCTAAGAGGTAGCCATTTGAGAAGAGCCATAGCTATTCCAAATGTTGTGAACCCAAACATCTCTCTAGGTAGAACATGAACCTGTTATTGCATAAAAAACACACAAATAACCCAAAAGTAAGAATACTTCAACAAAACCTTGATAGTACAATCCTACTACTCTTTCAATATGCAAGTTCTGATATTTAAAGCATTTGATACAAGTACTTTTTGTCATAAAAGACTTTCATTTTAACAAAAATATCAAAAATGCCCATTTGAAAAGAAGTAAAATTTAAAAATTTCAAGAAAATAAAGAATTCAAGAAATACCCACATGTCAAAGGGTAAAAAAAACAAGACCATATTGGTAATTAATACCAGCAAAAGGGTGGGATCTTGTGATTTCAAATAGTTATTAACTTTTTAATAAAAAACCCAATTTTAAAAAGTTAACTTTTATTAACAGAAAAAAGGAAGAGCAAAGCTAGAAGCTTCGATATTGCTATCATCCAACCCAAGAAATATACAAACTTTGACATTGCCATCATTCTAACCAAGCAAACCCAAGAAATATATTAATTAAAAAACTTCTAACAATGACTCTCAAAATAAATATAAAGTAAAAAGATGGGCTTGAATTTCAAAAAGTTAACTAAAAGGCAAATTGGGAGATTGAATTTGACATATAAAATTAGGACAATAATACCCTAATCATAACTACACACACAACACCTAAAATCACACACTGAAAAAAAGTAGTGATTGTGATGATGAACTTACAGAGTTTCTAACAACCATAAAAGGACTTGCATCGTAGCGGCAAAGGTCCAAACTAACCTCCATCCCTGAATTCCCACACCCAACCACCAAAACCCTTTGCTTTTTAAACTCACAACCACTTTTGTACTCACTAGTGTGCCTAACTACCCCTTCAAACTTCTCAATCCCTTGAATTTCCGGCACAACCGCCTCCGCATTCTCACCGGTAGCCACCACCAGCCACCGTGATTTATAAACAGAATCCTGTGTAGTCACCCTCCACATCCCGTTTTCGAACTCAAACACAGCACGGGTCACCGATTGATTGAATATTGGCTTGATTTCAAAGTGCTGTGCATAAGCCTCCATGTAGGAAATAAACTGTAGTTTTGTGGGATATTTTGGGAAATTCTTTGGGTACCCAAACAATGGAAGCTCGCAGAATTGTTTGGGAAGATGAAGCTTTAAACGATCGTAAGTTCTACGTTGCCATAAAGACGCAACGCAGTCACTTCTCTCAAGAACAAGAGATGGGATTCCATTTTCTTTAAGACAAGCTGCCACAGCTATACCAGAAGGACCACCACCCACAATGATTGGCCCATCAAATTTCACCAATTTTTTATCTTTTTCACAAGAATCCATCAAATATTTATCAAGAAAGATCAAAACCCACAATAGAAATCAAGAAAAAGGCTTAAAGCAAGAATCTTTAAACAATGAATCTTGGAAAAAAACTCTGCTTTCCAAGAAATGCTCTGATTTTCTTATCTTTCTTGATTCTTAGAAGAACCCATCAAATATTTATCAAGAAAGATCAAAAACCCATAACAGAAATCGAAATGAAGGATCTTTAAGTGAGAAGTTACGAGAAAAAAACCCTCCGTTTTTCAAGAAATGCTCTGTTTTCTTCTTTTTGGTGTGAAGTGGAGAGACTGAGAGTTTAAAAGGGTGTTTGAGTGAATTGAAATGTGGGTTTGTTTTAAATTCTTACTGACGGTATTTAAATGTAGAGAGAGAAAGAGGAGTGAATATGGAGGCGTGAAGGTTAAGGAAAGGATTTGGTTCACTTTCTCAAGGCTCTTTCTTCTGAGGTTTTTCTGTGCAGAGAAAAAGGGAAGGGAAGTGAAGTGAAGAGAAGAGGGTGAAGTAAAGAAGGGAAAAGGAGGGAAAAGCTATAAATACATTTATGTGGATGACTGGGTGTTTACTGTGCGTAGTTGGGTTGAATTTATAAGCCAATTTTTCTAGCGCATGCTTACGTCTAAACTCTATAGCGTAGGACTGGATTCTCATAGTCATTCAACTCTAGTTGGTTTTTTAATCATTTTCTTTAGAACGGCAAATATACCCTATTAAACATAATTTTAAATTTACTCGATTATCTATTATCATATTTGAACATTCAAACTCTGAGAGAAAGACATCTTTTACAAAAATATGATACCGCTAAGTTATATGTCTTTTGTTAGTTGATTTTTTCATTATAAAATACTCAAAAATTTGTATTCTCTTATTTTATGCTTAAACATGACCCATAATATTTTCTTACAAATATAAGGCTATGTACAACCCTCTTTCAAAAGAGGCTTAGGTCTTCTCATGTAATCGAGCTGAGACATCTCGCCAGCTATTCGAAACCGACTCGAAAAATAACTAAAATCGACTCAAGGTGAACCAAGTCGAGCTCGAGCTACTTGAGTAGGGTTTCGAGCCGAGTTCGAGCTTTGAAATACTCAACTCGCAAGCCTAATCGAGCTTGTACTAAATTACCATTTTACCCTTTTACATATACACAATTTATTTATACCCTTAGGTTGTGTTTGGTATGGATGATTGGGAGAGGGAATTGAATAAGTCATTCCGTCGTAATTGAAAAAACTTGTTTGTTAATCATGTAGGAATGGAATGAACCATTGCATAAGGAATGTGATTCCTTCTATTTCATTCTATATGGGAGAGGTGTTTTTTTCTCATTCCATCATGGAATGGAATGAAGTTTAATAACTAATCTAATTTTTTAAAGATTTTTTTACTAACGTTAACAAAAATACTTTTACATATTTATAAACTTTACTAAAAGGATATTTCCTATAATGATCTTAACTAATTTTTAAAATCTTTTATGTTTAAAGACAATTTAATTAAATTAGTCATTCCATTTCGTATGTAAAACAAACATGATAATAGAATGCAATAGACCATTCAATTCCATCATACATTCCATTACCTTGTTCATTCCATTCCTTCATAGTCCAACCAAACACACCCTTAGTAGCTAGATGTTAATTGTTGTTCGAAAATGTGAAATTTGAATTCCGTAATGTATTTTAACATTTGTTGCTACAAAATTTTATCAAATAAATTTTAGTCAAGTCGAGCTCGAGAGTGTCGATTACTTACTCGAGTCAAGCTCGAGCTTGAAAATTAAAGCTCAACCGAGCTCGAGTTTCGAGCCTCGAGCTTTGGAACCGAGTCGAGCTCGAGCTTGACACTGTGTTAGCTTGACTCGGCTCGATTACACCACTAGCTATGTGCAACCCATAATATTTTCTTACAAATATAAGGCTATTAAAGGATTGCTTGTGGGGTTAGAGAAAAGGAGTGGTCATACATAGGGATGAGTTTTTTGACCAACAAACCGAACCGGAACCGGAACCGAACCGAAACCGGAACCGGTTGGAACCGGATTAGAGTTTTCAGTCCGGTTATCGGTTCTCGTAAAACCTCATTTTCGGTTCTGGTTCCACCGGTTATCGGGTAATTCGGTCTTAGAACCGGAACCGGTTTGTATGAAATTTTGTATTTGTCATATAGTTTGCTATGAACTATTATTTTTGGTGATATTGTTAGTTATTGAACTATTATCATTAGCGATATGGCTAATGGTTATTATTTGTAAGAATGAAGTCAACGAACTATTATTTATTGGTCATATGTTAGTGTCGACGATGCATGCATGTTCACTTACGATTTCAAGTATTTTTAGTGTTAAATTGAAATTGTTTAGTTTTTTGGTTATTAGTTAATCTTTATAGGTAAAAAATAACTAATATAAATGTATCATATTTGCTTTTAATAACAAAAATATTCACCGGTTATCAGTTATTTCGGTTCACGCTCTTTAAACCGGTTCCAAAGTAAATTTTCGCTTTTATCCGGTTCTATACCCGAAATAACCGGTTAATAACCGGAACCGGTTCTCTTATATCGGTTCGGTTTTCGGTTATAGCTTTTACCAATTTCGGTTATCGATTATTTCGGTTCCGGTCCGATTCGGTCCGGTTCCAGAACCAAACACACCCCTAGTCATACATCCCATCGGGGAAGGTTGACATTTTCAAACAGCGCCACTGTCCCCTCCCCAGCCCCGCCCTCCTGGCAGCCCAAATTCACACCCGACGACTTCTCCAGCTCGTCAAGGTTGAATGTTTCCGTTTGAAATTAGACCTTTTCTAATGTTTCTTTTTTATTTTTCTTTCCTATTTCTCTATAAAAATTCACTTTCATTCTCTCACACTCACACTATACAATTATGTCCAAACTCTAAAATTCCTTTTATATACATACTCATTTTTAAAAATGGATCAAAACATGTGTAAACAAATAGAACAAGAACCCGAGTCATAGTACATGCCTGCAGGCAACAAATGAAACGCCGTTGTATGAGATATCGAAAAAACACAAATTCGCCAAAGGGAGGTAGCAAAGGTGGCTGACATGTTCGACCAAGCGAATACGAGGAAAAATGAAAAAAAAATTGTCACTCTACGTAGTAGTGCGAAAAATTTAATAAAGCTTGAGAAAAATATCTCAATTATAATTAAGCCTAGAGAGTAAACGACCACTCATTGTCTTTCGATAGTTTCAATGTGTTTGGTAAAATCGACTATCAAGTTGATGCAAAAAAATGTTTTATGCATAAGTTTGATAAATAAATCCTCGTAATCTCTTATGTTGTAATTTTTTCATTTTTAACCTAACTCTAGAATGCAATATTAGTAGTTGTATTTTTTATCTAGTAATTTATGTGTAATGTTGTAGTTTATATTTATTTATATAATTAAATATTGTAACTACATTTGGTTATATATATTTATTAATTTAAATTAAAAAAGGTTAGTCGGTGGTGGGATAAAAAAATGACAGTTACTTTATTTCAGATGATAAAAAGAAGAAATGGATAGAGAGAAAATTGATGTGATGTTGATGCGTTAAATGGGGTGAAGAGATGGAAATATGTCCACTCTCTCCAAGGGTTGAGTAGGAAGATGAAATGAAAGAATAATGTGATACTGATATATCAAAAATAAAATAAAAGAGTTAGACCTTTATTTTTAATCATGGATGCTCATAGACCAAGAATGAAACCCTTATTTTAAATCAATAATCGGTCCATTTGTAGGTCTTGCTTTTATTGTTATTAGAGAACATGACCGGTTATTGTTTGATCACGATATGTGAGGTTTTACTCTTTGAGTGTTTGACATCCGATTTTAAACACATTACTTAATATGAGGTTTTAGTGACGACTTAGTGACTGACGTAACAATTAGTGATGACAGTTATTACATCTACTCTAACATGTTTAAACCATCTTATATTAGAGTTTGAAAAGGTGGGAAAAAACTTATGGTTGTTATAATATGTGATGGAAAATAATTAACTCAACTATAATTTTCTTAAAGTATATCTTTTTAAAGAAAACTAAAACTTCAATAAATAAACATATAATGAGATTTGGTTAGGTAACTTAGATTTGGTCATTTGGGGTTGGCTGTTACTTGTGAAGTATGTGTAGTCTTTTTTTTTTTTTTTCTTTAAAGAAGAAATGTAAGGGGAAAGTATGTAAATTCTAAAAGTAGATGGGATGATTTGAAAGTTTTTGTTTGGTGTGGGTATCATGAAATTGAAATTACAAGTAGGTCGTACTTAATTGGTACGTTCATTGTTAGAAACTTCTTATTTTATTTATTATTATTTATTTATTATTTATTTTTTGGTAATAAAAGACAAATTAATGAGTTGATTGGATTTAGGCAAGATTTTGTGTTGAGATTCTAAAGCTACTAAATGGGCAAATGTAATCTTAAATTTGATTCTATAAATGTTTGTTGGATATCATATCATAGATTTGGATTTTATTGGTGAACTAGTTAGTGATGTCATCATCTACTTCATAATTGAATATGTGGTTTTACTTGGAACCAAACACTCTCACTCATCATCCTATTCCTGTTCAACAATATCTCAAAGTCTATCAGCTGCCTGTTTATTACCTGAATTCAATCTTCTTCATGGCTGTTGATCTTGGGTATACTGAGTTCAATTATTTTTTTTTAATTTTTTATTAACCGTTAGACCATCCGTAACAGGCATCCCCTCCATTGGGTGTTAAACGATACAAATTCAATAGGAAGATAAATGAGTTTTGGTTGATACATATAATAAATAGATTTGGTCCGGGTTGACTTGTGTAACTCGTATAATAATTGGGTTGGGTTATGGTTTACATAAATTTCGCGTGGTCAACACTCGAACCCCTTTAATATTTATAGATTTTATCTTTTTCATATTTAAACCAAATTTTGATGTAATATCTTCCATAATCCAGATTCTTGATAATTTTAGTTTGTGAGAAATTAAACAAGAAATCCCCTAATATTAAAAGTAACGATATTTGGCAACTCGTGTATTTCTAAACCTACCGACCTTATAACATGTTGACTTGTTTACAACCCACCAACTCTCTAATAACCCACCAACCTATAAATAATATGTCAATACGCTAACATGTTTAATTAAATAGGTTACACGTGTCTCACATATACTGGTTAATATTTTAAATCCCGACACGAGTAAATAAACAAATCATGTTCAGTTCATAATTTTCTTGCAAGCCAATCTAAACATGTCATGATTGCCACCCTTAGTGGACTTCAGCTCCATTGGGTACCCTAGGAACACCTATACTAAACCCCCTAACCAGATTGGCTCTTACCCATCGAGTCCACAAACCCGATCCCCTTTTTCTTTTTTCTATCTTTATCTCTCTCCTCTCTCTATCTCTTTCTCTTTCATAATTTGAGAATGTTTATATTAACTCTTAAGTTAAAAAAAATAATATAAAGCTAACGTGATATGAGGGAAAAGAAACTAATACCAAAAGAAAGCCATAGGTATGGCTTTTTATGTCTTGCTTGAACCCACGGTCTGACCCTTGGACTCATGGTCAATCAATTTACCATATTTTTGCTCATAAAATTATTATTGTTAGTTATGATTCTTACATAATAAAAATTATATATACATAATAATTTGTGTATTATCAACTTGTCTATATATTGTTAAATATTTGTACCTGTTATGTATGAATCAACTCCTACTAGGCCAGCCCTGAATCTGGACCACAAGGATAGCCGTCTAGAGCCCAAAATTTTGAGGGGCCCATCGGTAAATTTAAGCCTTTATATATATGTGTGTGTGTGTGTGTGTGCACGCGCGCGTGCGTGCGCGGAGGGTCTAAGCCCGGTAAAAAAAGAATAAGCCCATAAATTGTTAGGAGGACCCAATTCCTAGCAAGTCTCGACAGGCAACTATGAGGCGCGATGTGAGATTGGAAAAGCAAATAAGCATTGAAGAAGGAAACGATGCACATTGGAAAAAGGAAACGAAACCGATCTGGGTCCCTTCATTTCCTAAACAATCGGTTCATCCTCCTCGGGACCTCGCAAGTCGCAAAAACACTCAAGGAAATAGCGATCATCCTCTCGCTCAATCGAGATTGAAAGTTTCTAAAATCTGATTTTCCTAGTTCATCGAAGTTTTTATTGTTCGCCTAGTCATCATCACATTGGTCGAAATGTTGAATACAACTATACATGCTGTAAGTTTTTGTTGTTCATCTAATCTCCTGTTCATCATATTGATCGAAAATTTTGTTGTAATCAACTTTGAATTTGAATCATAAAATTTTTGTTTGTATTTTTTTAGGGTCTCTGCAATCTGCCCTCTCAATTATAAAAAAAGAAAAGAAAATTTTGACGTTCATCTTTTTCGTGCTAAGCCCCTACTGCCCTACCGTTAAGGGTATGTACTACTTTCTTACTTCCTTTTACCCTTTATATTTGGGAGATTATCTCTACATAACATACTTTGGCTATACACAACAAAATAGTTGTTGTTTGAATTATCATACCAAAGATATTGAGATTCTAGGGACATAAAAATCATATTTGTTATGTATAACAAAATCTTATTGTGTACGAATCATCTCTGTTTATATTTTAACTTTACTTTCCAAATTGCATTTTTGCTTTGTTAATTAGTTAATTAGACAAAATTTAATGATTTGTCATTTGTGATATTTGAATTTGACTAATAATTATCATGCTATGATTTGTGATTGTGAATTTAGGAAGCAGTGTTGATCACTTATTCCTATAATCAGTTAATGTGTGGTTTTTAGGAGGTTGTATGCTAAGTTGCTTGTGCATCTCATGATGCGCCGATAGTTTTTGAAATCTTATATATATATATATATATATATATATATATATATATATATATATATATATATATATATATATATATATATATATATGGAAAAATACAAATGAGAACTGATTTTCGTACGAGAACCAATATTAGTTGTCAAATTTTCCCTCCTTCAATTGGATTGCCCACCCATGAATTCATTACATGCACCTGCCGCACTCAATCCCCCACGCTCTTCATCCATTAATTTCATTATCCAAAATGAACGGCTAAGATTGGTTCTCACAGTTTTCGTACGAAAAACAGTTCTCGTTTGAACAATCACATATATATCTATACTACTATATAAAACATTTAACATTCTCTCTCCTCTTAAATTTTAAGACTTCTTAAAATTCAATCAATATATAATCTTGAACTTTCATTTAATCTAAATTAATCTCATCCACTCAATCTTTAACTATTTTATTCTCTCCTAATTTACTTTAACTTTTTATTCAAAATATATTCTCTCTTACTAACACAATTATCCACCCACATCAACATAATTTTTAGAATCTTATTAACTCTTCTCTTTATTTCATCAATATAAATCTTTTTTCTTATTTTATTGTCTTTTAGAATTTATTTCTAAAATTAATAAAATAGTTAAATGTAAATAAAAGAAAATTTGAAAAAACCCGGATATGTTACTGTAGAAAACTTTTCCGTGACATTGAATTGCGCGAATAACATATAATTACATTTTTTAAAGCGACATTTTGTAAACCAAAATCTATTTACCGCCGTAGCATTACGCGGGTATGATGCTAGTATATATATAATGATTTGGATATCGTCATTTCTTAATTAATGATGATTCCACCAATCAAAATCTTTGTCTTTTTAAAACCTTTTTTTATTTTTATTTTTTATCTTTAATCTTTAATATATATTAAAAGAATCCAACAAAATTGAGAAAAAAAGTGGGGGAAATTCTAACTATGTTTATCACACCCATAATATAAAAGACAAGTTTACATAATTAAATGTTTCTTTAATATGTAACTATCACAACACACTAAGGGTGACAACATAATCGATACCGCTATAATTTATTTTAATATGTAAAATTTACATTAACTATTCCTGTGCTATACAGTGAAATTTCTTTTCAAGTATTATAAAATTTTCTTTCCTTTTTTCATAATTATCTTAAATAATCATTATGTAATACATAAATAGGCAAAACTAAGTAATTTTATATCATTTATATATGTTTTTGTTCAATCATTAACTAATATTTTATTGTTATTAGACATTTTGTTTTCACTAATTCTCAATTATTTTGTGGTTTCTCAAGTAAAGATTAATAATTGTTTAAAAATTATAATTTGCGATAAGAAATCAACCTTACAAATAAAACGATAAATGTTGTTTATAAAAAGGTTTTACAAAAGGTCTAAATGCTTTATAATAAAGTATAGATATGACATATGTTCACGCAATAAAACTGATTCTTAATGAACTGTTCTTATTATGAGTATCATTTGTAACCACCATTAATGCTCATTAATGACTTATTAATAGTGATATTTTGGTCTTTATATATTTTCTCAACTATGAATTGCGTCCGTATGGACCGTCATTAAAAAACGAGGCTTGATTTTCCCAAACACCCCTCTTCAATGCATCATTAATAAACATTAATAGTCATTAATAAGCCGTCATTATTATTGTTCATTCATTTATTTTAATCAAGAGTCAATATTGGTTCTCGCGGTACTCAAAATAAGAATGGTTCTCAAATGAACCCTCTCCTATATGTATATGTATATGCAGGAAAAAGTTCAATCGAGAACTGCGAGAATTGTTTGTAACGCCATTAATGACTTATTAATAGAAGTATTTTGGTCATTTATATATTTATCTAACCATGAATTGTGTCTTGGTGAGCAGTCTTTATTAAATTACGAAACATTATTTTCCCAATCACCCCTTATTAATACATCATTAATGAGCACGTTAATGACTTATTAATGAACCGTTACCTTTAGTAGCTATTGATTTATTTTAAGGACCAAGATTTGTTCTCACAGTTCTCGTACAAAAAACAGTTCTCGTTTGAGCGTATATATATATATATATATATATATATATATATATATAGGGGAGGGTTCAAACGAGAACTGTTTTTCGTACGAAAACTACGAGAACCAATCTTGGCCGTTCATTTTGGATAATGGAATTCATAGATGAAAAGCGTGGGGGGATTGAGTGTGACATGGTGCATGTAAGGAATTCATGGGTGGACAATCCAATTAAAGGAGGGGGAATTGGACGACTAAAATTGGTTCTCGCGGTTCTCGTACGAAAAACAGTTCTCGTTTGAACTTTTGCCTATATATATATATATATATTAAAAAAGAACTTAAATGGCCTAATATGAAACTAAACTCAAACAACAGGGGTTGGAATGTTAGGTTATGAAAGAGTGAAATGGCCTAAATGGTCATTCTCAAAAATTAAACACCAACTCCGCTAAATTTAACAGCAAAAAAATTCACCTTGAAACAAAATATAAACTACAATAATGGTCAACTTGATGAAATTAGAGCATTGATATTTCTCACTTCCTGCTACTTAGCTAAACACACAATCTATAGTGGTCACACTTCTTTATATTAAATTATAAGACCCATATTATACATACTAATTAATCAAAAATAAAAAAAGAAAAGCTAAGTGGTGGCCCACATATATACTTCCCATCACTTCTTACGCTTTGGTCACCACACACAAGGTTCCTCCACACAATGATGGAGAGAAGAAATGCTTCACCACGCCCTTCACCATGCACCATTATCTATGCTCTTAGAGTGTATGGAGTGGATGGGGGTAAGTAGGGGGTGACCTTCATCACTTGGGTGTTGGAGGGGTTGCAATTCCATGCATGAGTGGTGAAAGTGGGAATGTGGTGAACCGGTGAAGATAACATGAGGGATGGATATATGATGAGTTATGATGGGTCACTTTTATTTTTTTATATTTTTGATTGGTTAATTGGTATTAAGTGGGTCACATAGCGAATGTATGTATCATCAAATGGGGTGTGTGGACCCCACTTAAAAGAAAATTTTTATTATACATGTATATATAAATAATTTTTTGACTATCCTAAAATTTTAAAATGAACCCCAGATCCAGAATGGTAGAAGGAAAAACATGAAAAAAATAATAAAAAAACACAACTTTATCATCTCAAGTCCCCAATCCTAAAAGTTAAAGGTCAAACCCTATATTGTCATGTCAATACATCAAGTAAAGAGGACAACTAGTCAAGTAAGTGTCATATTTTATTATATATTTTGTATTGTATTTAAAATTTTATCCTCTTTAGTTTTTCTTGTTTGAATTTTATTTATTCATTTGATCTACTTAAATGTAGTAATTTGTTCAAAGAAATTGTTAAATGTATTAGTTAATTCTTTATATATTTTGAATTTTGGTTAGGTTATAAAGTTATAATTTTCTATTAGAATATGATGAATGGTAATTTTTGTTATATTTGTATCGATACCGGTGTATTGGTATGTTGTGTTAATTTTGTATTAACTATGTTGAATGTTTATGTTAAATTAGATTATATATCGAAAGAATTGGTTAATCTACAATCTAGTTCAAAGTATATGAAACTTGACCTATGCTCACTTTCTAGCTATATGGAGCAACGATCGGGTATGTAATATCGTCAGGGTAAATTGCAAAAACTTTATGCTATTTGTTTAAATATATGTTTACCTTTTGTGTCAGTATTTATAATTTTCTTGATTTATATCATACTATCAATGCTTCGAATATTAACTAAACACCATTTGGCCCGTTATTTAATCTTTCTAACTTATCCCGTCACATAAACTATGTTGGACCCCTCTATGTTTCAATCCTGGATTCACCACTGGTCAAATAATTTGATGTATGGAAGCGACCACTATATGACTAAGTGGTGTGTTGAGTGGTGATAGAAAAAAGTTGATGAATAGTGTGGTGGAATGTGGTGTTACCAATACTCTTATCGCATATATATGTAGCTTTTTGTAGGAGAGTTCCACATTTGCAAAGTCTATAATTACTCTCTATGTGGTTCTCGAATTTATTTCATTTTTTTGCTTAATCCTAGCTCATTTGATGTACTTTAACGAGTTCAAGTTTAGAATATCGTACTAAAAATGGATATGATAACAATATTTGCTTGCTACCTAGGCTTTGCTCTTCCACATTGGTGGTCGCCCGTAGGTGGCCGTGACTGACAACCTGCCATTCTAACTAATTAAGTATACTAGTAACTAGTGGGTTTGATTTAATTCTTAATTCCACTTTATATATATATACACACACATGATTTCACGAGGATTCGTCTATGGAACAACTTGAAAGGTTAGTTGTTCCTATACAATAGATTACATTTTATAAACCCATAAAATCTCTTCATGCAATCAAACTAACTCTAAATTAATGGTTTCATAGCTATAATGTGATTATAAAAATGCCATATATGGTGATGGTTTACCTAAACACTTGCATGATGTTTGTTGACTAGGGATTAGGATCCGTGTTTCGCAACAGACATAAGCCTTTGACGTTTTTAGACATCTTTCTTCAGACATGAATAATAATAGCAATTTTTTAACGAAGAATAAACTAAAACTTGAGTCAATAAAAAATGTTGGTGATTGAGTTATATTAGTTAAACTTATGTAATTAAGTTTATATAAATATTTGAGTAAACTTATTAATCATGATTGATCGATCTTAGTGTGGAGTAATTATTGTACATTTATTTAATTCCAAATGTTTATTGCAAGCCCAAATCAGAAACCTGGTCTCTCATCAATATTTTAAAAATGTTTCATTTTAAATAACTAAAAAATGATTATAATAAAAATAAAGATATAAGATGCCACATGTAAACTCATGTCTATGAAAAAAAGATAATACGACAAGTATAATTATATTTGTGATTTTAGAAATTTCAAAATTTTAGTATGAGATTAATAGAAATGTTGTAGTTATTACAATATTTTGATTACTATTAGAAACTTCATAAATAATAAAATATATATATTGTAAATTTCGCTATATTAGTTCTTGGTTGAAGGTTGTTGGTAGAGTTTGAATATACAGGGGAGGATTCAAACGAGAACTGTTTTTCGTACGACAATTATGAGAACCAATCTTGTCATTCATTTTGGATAATGGAGTTCATGGATGAAAAGCGTGGGTGGATTGAGTGTGGCAGGGTGCATGTAAGAAATTCATGGGTGAGCAATCCAATTGAAGGAAGGGGAATTGGAAGGCTAAGATCGGTTCTCGTACGAAAACCGTTCTCGTTTGAACTTTTGCCTGAATATATATATATATATATATATATATATATATATATATATAAAGGTTGGTTCATGCCAAAAGCATTATTTTTACGAGAAGTGCAAGAAGCGTTTATGACCTTTAGATTAGTTAATTAATGGCTATGATTGAGTGTGGCAATTTCGTAATTAAATTAAATATTATGGAACTTAAACAAACTCTAAAATGACATAAATGTCTTTTTCTCTTCAAGAAAATCCTATCCTAATTTAAACACACAAATCTCCACTCTCTCTCTCCCCTCAAAACCCACGCCTCCCCATCCTCTTTTGTACGTAGTTCTTCATTCTTCTTCCCCTCCATTTAACTTCCCATATTACTCATCTGAAGATTCCGGCAAGTTTCGCCGGAAATTAGTTCACCACTAAAATAGTTCCTTGCTAGAGCAAACTTTCGTCGGTCACCACCAAAACGTTCATAGATTTGCTATTTTCCTACTTCAACGCACCAGATGAAGATCTGCTTCTCGCCTCCTTCAATGCAACAGATGTGGATCTGTTTCTTGCCTCCTTCACTACACCGGATGCAGGTATGTTTCTTGTAATCGTAAATCACCACCATCAACAACACCTCTGGAACAACTGACCACCACCACCGCCAGAAAATAAGAAGCCGCCGTCGCCGCTCCGCTTCTCCGGTGTCGTCGCCGCTCCGCTTCTCTGGCGTCGTTGCCGCCTCGTGTCTCCACCACACCTTCTCTTCACGGACTCTTTACCACCGAGCACCACCACCCCTTCCAACCCTAGATCGAGACCTTCTCTATACCACCTAGCAACATAGTTGCGCCGCTGTTCATGAATCAAATGCAACTGTCCTTCACAACGTCGCTCCGTCAACTCTCGTTCTTCACAACGATGGTTGGAGACGGAGATGAGACCTTGAAGGTGATTGATCAGTACATTTTGTGGCAGCAAGCATAAAAGGTTTAAACTTTGTTCTTTGGTTTGTTGTGAGATCTGTTTTTTGGTTTTGTATCTTATGATATCTATTTTTTGTTGGTGTTTATATAAATAACTTGTTTGTTGATGTTTCTTTTTTGTTTCTTTTTTGTTTTTTTTATTTGTATCAGTAAATGTATAAGAGAACAAACCTCTATTTGATGGTAATTTTTTTATATATATAACGATTCAGTAGTGAATGTTATAGTTGTTTATATTTATTCACTAATGATTAATAACGAGAGTGGTAGTTTTCTATAATCATTCATTAGTGAATTTTTTAGTGCTCTAGTTTTAAATGGTTCTTATAGTTGTCTAAAATACTATGGTTTGTTCATCATAATCATGAATAAAGTTGTTTAGTTTTGGTTATTTATAGTTTGTTCATCATTTCACCATAATTTTTTTAGTTATTTATGGGTTTGTTAACTAATTAACATAGAAAGATGAAGATAAAGAACGATTTGTTGTTTAGTAATGAACACGGAACTAAATGTTTTTTTAAGTACATTACGTTGTTCAATAATAAGCAACCGCTTTTTTTGTGTAGTTTTAGGTTGCTTTAGAATGAACTTGAAACTTTTTTGTACTTCTTTTCGTTAATTTTAGATTGTTCATTACTGAACATAAATATATTTTATTAATTTTTTTATTTTATTAGTGAACACAGGAAAAGACACTTTAAAATAAAGAAAAAATTATCGTGGGAAAAAATTTAAAGAAAAAAAAAAGAGAGAACTAATGATACATGTGAAAAAAAAGTAAAAATTAAAAAAGGAAATAAAAAATTAATTTTGGTAATTAAATTAAGATGACCATAATACCCTTTCTTATTAAATAAAATTAAAAAATATGATTTGTTTATACCACTAGATCAAAATCTAATCAAAGGTCAAAAATGCTTCTCGCATTTCTCATAAAAATAATGCTTCTCGCATTAACCCTCCCATACATATATATATATATATGTGTGTGTGTGTGTGGATGAGATCAAATAAAAAGAAAATTAAAGTAAAAAGTGTAAAAGGGATGATTATTTGATCATATATATATGTGGATGAGATCAAATATTCATCCTTTTTACCCTTTTTACTTTAATTTTCTTTTTACTTGATCTCTATCCTATATATATATATATAGTGAAAAGTTAATCTGAGAACCATTTTTATTACGAGAACCAATCTTAGCCGTCCAATTCCCGCTCCTTCAATTGGATTGCCCACCCATGAATTCTTTAAATACACTTTGCCACACCCAATCCCCCACGCTCTTTATCCATTAATTCCACTTACCAATTGAATGGCTAAGATTGGTTCTCACGATTTTCACACCAATAATGATTCTCAAATGAGCCCTCCCATGTGTGTGTGTGTGTTATATATATATATATATATATATATATGTTGAGCTTACATAGCCCCACCTTTAAACATAGTTCTCAAAGATTAAATCCCAACCACTCGTTTAAAATGGTAAAATAGAAATTGTAAATGAAAAATCAACCCACAAACCTCTTTCAAAGAACCCTCAAAAATTCCTTTTTTTATTTTTTCTTTACACCTCAAATCTTTAAATAGGCATAACTATTTTAGTTTTGAGAATTTGAGCAAAAAAATTTATAACAATCTACTTATTTTTTAATAACCTTTCAAACAAGATCATTCTTCACATATTTCTGTAAATTTTATTTCGAAAATGAAAATCATATGAAAATGATACCAACATGTTATCATTTTGAATCATGTGAAATTGTATCATTTTTTGCTGTAACGTATATTTATATCATTTTCAGCTGGTAGAGTGTATTTATATATTATTTTCGGCTAAAAACATGTGTATTTATATCATTTTCGGCTAAAAACATTTGTATTTATATCATTTCGGCTAAACACGTTTGTGTTTATATCATTTTCGGCTGAAAATGAGTTTATTTTTCTATCATTTTCATTTGAATAATGTTATCATTTTTAATGTTGTATATTGTTTTTCATTTCAACTAGAATATGTTATCATTTTCAACTGAAATTATTATCGGCTATAAAGGAGTCTATTTTTATCATTTTCATCTAGATAATATTATCATTTTGAATGTTGTATATTATTATCATTTTCAACTGAATTTTTTTTTATCATTTTCGGTTGGACGGGATTTAGAGGGAAAAAAGGAAAGGCGTGTGAAAAATGTTATTATTTTTGGCTGGATGAGATTTAGAGGAAAATAAAGGAAAAACAAATGAAAAATATTATCATTTTCGGTTGGACTAGATTTAGAAGAAAAAAAAGAAAATCATTTTCGGCTGTAAATCGATGATAAGATTTAGTGAGAAAAAAAGGAAAGGGGTGATTTAAGGGAAGGGGGTTACCATAATACAATTCTTTATATAATTAAATCTTATAATTTTTTAATTAATTACAATAATGACATTGTTAGATCTAGACCATTGATTTAAAACATTTAATAGTCCAGATTTGGCCTTTAGGTTCTATGTTTAAGCATAGAACCTTTATTGATCCATTATATATATAGTGAAAAGATTATTTAAAAATTGTTTTTATTGCGAGTACCGCGAGAACAAATCTGAGCCGTCCAATTTTTCCTCCTTCAATGTCATCACCCGCACATGAATTCATCTCATGCACCTTTCATTTGAGAATCGTTTTTATTGCGAGAACCGATCTTAGCCGTTCATTTTGGATAATGGAATTCATGGATGAAAAGCGTGGGGGGATTGAGTGTGGTAGTGTGCATGTAATGAATTCATGGGTGGGCAATCCAATTTAAGGAAGGGGAATTGGACGGTTAAGATTGATTCTCGCAATAAAAATGGTTCTCAAATAAACTTTTCAATATATATACTAGTGGGGTACCCGCGCAATGCGACGGCGGCGAATAAATAGGAGGTTGTGATGAGTTTTGTGCAGAATAATCACAAAGAGCTAATATGAGTTTGTGAAGATTATTTGCGAGATGAAGATAATATGAGTTTGTGAAGATTCTTTGCAAGAGCCACTTTGAAATTAAGAATTAAATTGCTAACTCTGAGTTATTTGTCTTTCAGTTTGTTGGAAGAGTTTTGTCGCATGGCTGAATCATGAAATTGCTGATTATATATATGTATGTATATGTGTGTGTAATGTTTCATAGTTCCAATTATTATGTAATTGAGTTAGAATGCAATGTTTATAAATTTCAACTCTTTCATTTGTTTAGTGTTTGTGAAATCTCTTGAACTTAATTTATTGAAAACAAGAATTTAGGTGATCTCATGAATCAAAAGTTAATATTACAAATATATGATTAGACTTAATTCAGTTATAGTATGGTGATCTCATGAATCAAAAGTTAATATTAAAAATATATGGTTAGAAATAATTC
Organism: Dittrichia graveolens; assembly: GCA_038502395.1. Lineage (NCBI taxonomy): Eukaryota > Viridiplantae > Streptophyta > Magnoliopsida > Asterales > Asteraceae > Dittrichia > Dittrichia graveolens. Next base: position 6,956,570 of record JARJIL010000002.1, on the reverse strand, counting down.
AGTTATAAGTATTGGTTTAAATTCATTAATTGTCAGTTATGTTTTTAATATTTATTTATTTAAATTCATTAATTGTGGACTTAAAGGAGAGGTATAAAGGAGGGGTATTTTAGTAAATTTACTCTTCTTAAAATTAAGAGTTTTTTAGGTGGTAAATGCATTACATAGGAGTAAGATATATATATATATTGGCATATTGCTATGATTTAGAATGTAATATCCTCTCACATTCTAATGCAATCTCTTAATTAAGTCTAGAAATTCAACTATATATAATATTCTTCTTCAAGGATCCATCGATGTCGTCCATTGCAATAGTCAATACCTAGTTTCTAACACACGCATTTCCTTACACGTGATACCTTTCTCTTGTTAATCAACATCAGTTAGTTACAAATTTACTAGTTTCTATTTGTGGTTTTTAAATAGATATTTACATCTGCATACATAGTGGAAGACATATATATGCATGATATGGATGCAAGTTTCAAACATTTAGACCCATATCTACTGTCATATAACATGATGATAATAATATCTTATATATGATGATTATAAATTGTGGTCTGGCTATTTAAAATTTAGAAAGGAAGGAGTGGGTAGTACGAGATACTTAGGTGCTAGGTGTGGTACCATACCATAGAGATGTGGTAGGAGGAGATGGTGAGTTGGCGACTACCACTTAGGTGGTAGTAATATAGTGGGTGTGTAAGACTATTTATTTATTTATTCTAATTTTGATTGTTTAGTGAGATAATATATGGGTCCTGAAAATTGATGTGGTAAAAAGTAACCACTACGAGGCTGAATAGTGGGTTGAGTGGTAAAAGAAAAAAACTGACGTGACGGTGTCATAAGTGTGGAAGGGTGTTACCACTCCTTACTCTCTAATATAAGTTATCTACAGTAGTTTCTACTGGTATAATACATCATATTTATGTACGTATATACTAAAAATGCCAACATTCTGATGCCAGCTTAGTTTCGTTCGAAAGAAGATCAGGAGTTTTGTGTTGGTCGACATAATGTTTTATGTCAATCTCAAATGATAATATCAATAGCTAGGGTACTTATATATGCACATATTGGTGACAACCACATACTTCACTATCTATGCCCCAACTTCTTTGCAAAAGTTCCACTCAATCAATCTTGCTTTTTCCATGTTGCAATCATCAATATTATTCTTGTCTAGTTTCAATCTGCACAAGCTAGTTCATGATGAGGGCACTCAGCGAATCAGGACGGGCCGGGCAAGGTTTACTAACACATAGATGCCACTCGAGACTATTTCACTAGCCACTGATGTGTGGTACATTAAAGGTCACTCGATAAAGCATATGCTAATATGCTATATAGTTTCAGACTCTGTAAGCCCAACAAAGTTCGTTGGGTCGAATATTCTTGCGAAATTCGCACTACATGTTCTTTGGAAATATTCTTTGTTGATCCAATATTCGCACTCTATTAGGTTTCTAATACGTTCTTATTTAGCTTAAATCTGTTTTTTATATAGCACTAGCATGATACCCGCGTAATACGACGACAATGAATTATTTCTACTTGTTAACATGTCTATTTTCAAGACGTATGGAGTATGATATTCATGTAATACGATTACAGCGAATAAATTTCATTTGGTGTTTATCTTTTTTTCAGTTCTCTTACTTTTCCGTTTTCCATCATTTTAAAAAAAGTTTATGAAAATATTTTTTCATAATTAAGTTAATTTGTATTGGCTTTGACTTTAAAAAAATTGTATTGACTTTAACTTATTAAATATGTAAAGTTTAGTTATTAAAATAGAATATAAGAATCTTATTATTAACTATATCTAATAGTCACTTAATTTAGTTTATATGAGGGGTAATTTAATAGTTTTTTAAAATTTAAAAGTTTAAAAAAAAACTTAAATGCTTTATAATATAGTATAGATAACTCACACATCCACTAACATACTCTTAAATATGTTAATTTACACATAATTAGGAAGATCCTTATGCCTTGATTCAGATTGTTTGGGTACCCGTGTTGGAATCTCTATTGCAATAATCCTTTCGTCTTAAAGACGTTGTTTACTTTTGATTTTTTAATTCTTTCTTTTCAATTTTAAACTTAAATATTTTTATTTATGTTAAATAATACTTGATGCAAATTATATAAATAGATTGTGTTCTAAATGTATTTTTATTCTTATAATTTTTATCAAGTATTATATAACACGAACAACAATATTTTAAATCAAAGTTAAAAAAGAAAATTTTTAAAAGTCAAACACGGAGAATAATGAAGATGGAGAGAGTATATTCTATCCAATTTTTTAGAAGTTATTTAAAATATACCAACTCCTACTTCACTAATTCACTTCACTTGCATTTGCCACTTTGTATATTTTTTGGTTCAAGTAGTAAAAAAATGTTTCTTAGGCTTAATAAATTGCGATTTGTATTATTGTTGATTATTACTATTATTGTATCTATTTTACTAAATCTTTTATATTTTCAAGTTGCTTACATAGAATCATTGGAATGAGTATAACTAAAACAAAGGAAAGCCCGTAAATTTTAAAAATCTCAAACATTCTATAGCAACACGGATAGACTAAACCTCGTTTTTTCTTTACTAGTATAGTACTCGCACAATGTGGCGGCTAGAAATAATTCATACTCAACAACATGTTTGTTTTTATTAATGTGAGACTAATATTCACGCATTATAAAGACATCGAACAATTTTCGTTCGCAATATATCTATTTTCTTTTTCCGGTTAATTTCTATTTCTTTTATTTCTCTTTTCTTTATAACTTTTTTATTAATTTTTATAATAAATTTTTAAAAAATAAAAAGAGAAACAAAAAGTATATTAAATATACTATAAATTAAACCTTTTTGTTTTATTACACGAGTCATTTAAAAAACCCGAAAATATCTATAAATTTATGTTACATGTTATTAGGTTTATAAGTTTTAGCTATATATATTTTCTAATACTTAAATTAAAATATGTGTTATATGATAAAATATTTAAACTATTATTTTTATGAAGATCCTTTTTATTTTATTTTTAATTTGTATTTAATATTATATAGGTTGAAAATTAATTTTTATTGACTTGACTTTTTTAAAAATTATTTATTATGGAATGTTCGGTTATAAAAATGGTAATTAAAAATTTTAAGTAACTCCATAATAAGGGTAAATTGGTAATTTCAAATTACTTAAAATTAAGATATTACAATGAGCTAAATGCTTTATAATATAGTATTAGATTACAAGGCTCCGAACTTGTAAGTATGAGAAAACCAATAAAGTAACGAAACACTACAACAAACATGACAATTTCCAGCATCAAAATTAATTGGAAAACGGCGTTTCTACCGGAATGCGGTCACTAGAAAAAGGGGACTCTGAAAACTTTCTGACGGGGTTTTTTGCTTTTTCCGACAAATATCATTTCGACAGATTTCCCGACAGAATCATTTCCGGACATCATTTCTAGCGGATTTGAGACGGAGTTTAAAAAAAATATTGCTCCCATCTTTTACATGAATATATACTAGATACTTCTTCGACTATGAATACGAGGTCAACACCATATCATCTTTAAACGGATATACAAGTAACTAATGAAGTATTTAGGTTTGAATGCTAAGAAGTCGTCTTTCGATACCGATAGAAAAGTAAAAGCGGGAATTTTTATTAACTGATTTTCAAACTTGGGTAATATTATGCGAATTTTATTTGAGTGAGAAAATGATAAAAATTAAAAAAGAAGTAAAGAAAGAAATATCAACGGTGTGTGTGTGTGTGTGCAGTGGCCCCATTGCTTACAGGAACTAGAATATTTGGTATGATATATATGATTACAAATGTGACATTGATTTCCATTGCAACAGTGAAATGGTTGGTACTAATTTATGTTTATTCCACGAATTTCGCCACGATATCATAAGATAGTATTTAGTACTTACGGTATCCTAAGAATTGGCCGTCAAACATGGGATTTTGACACTTTCTATACAACAAAAGGACAACTTTTGAGGTTAAATTTCAATACATGTAGATTCGATCAATCTAATGATATCATCGATCATGCATATACGTACTTATTATTATTTTATTTTTTTTAAAAGTGAGATTATAAAGTTGATGCGAGCTTGAGTGTTTGACCGCTAGCTGGTCCAACAAATGTTGCTCCTGGTTTATCGCATAACACTCTTTTTATGTGTAGCCATTCTTTGACCATCGGTAAATGTATGTTATGGACGTCGGTGTTAGGCCGATGGTTAAGGTTTGGATATACACTGTCAAAGATCGATTAAGGTCGACTAAAGCTGTTTAATTAGTTGCTATGTCGAACGGGTCTTTGATTTAAAACGACTGCTGACATCACCTTTATTATCGTGTTGAGGAATGGATATGGCTTAACTTGTTAACGAGGAGGGATGATCAGGAAAAACTAAAACCGAAAAAACTAAACCATATTAAGAACCAACGTTCGGTTTTCTATATTTCAAAAAACCGGTTGTTTTGGTGTGGTTTGATTAATTTCGTGCTGTTAAACGACTAAAATCATCTATAAGCCTATAACCAAGGAATTGAATACACATATGGCTTATCTTTGCATCAAATTGGCCACTGTTTATCTTCGAAAACATGTGGAACAGCTAACCTTGCACCCAAACAGCCATAATTTACGGTAAGAAACATGCAGTTGCTAGATGAGTAACATGTGTTATCGTATTAATTAAAGCTTTACACAAGGAGAACCCACATAGGTACCTTGCATGTGAAGGGAAACATATGTGACGGACTCGTACACTTTTTAGTCATCACCGCTGAAACGTTGATACCATTGTTTTGATCACTCTCATCTTCACTCGACTTTCTCCTCCTCACGGTGACCTACACTACAGTGTCATCTTCTTATTATATATCGTATTAAAGTATATCTCAAATGTTAATGTGTGTATCCATCTTCTAAAAATGTTATTATGTGTATAAACTTTCAATTTGTTATTGATATACATATTTTGGTTACATAAAAAAGCAAAAAAAAAGTATAAGTTTAGTACATACAATAGGAAGTTTAATACATACAATAATAAATTTTTTTAAAAGTTTAATACACACAATAATATTTTTAAAAGATAAATACACATATCAACAATTGAAATATAGTTTAATACATTTTGAAAAACTAAACCATTAAATATAATATGCTTTTGCTTTTTTAGATGCCAATTTTAAAGCAATCATATTATTGAATTTATTCAACTTTTATTTTTTAAATCTTCAAATAATTTTCTAAAATATATGTTTTAAATAATTATTTTATGCGATATTTTTAGCAAAATAATCTTCTTTTTATTTTCATAATATGTTATTGCATTTTAGATACCAATTTTAAACCAATCTTATTACTACATTTATTCATCTTTTATTTTATAATCTCCACAAAATTTTAAAATATATACTTTAAATAAATTTAAAATATGATAACTTTTTGCAAGAAAAATATAGATAAAATGAGAAGATCACGAATGTATATTCATATTTACACTAAAAAATATATGTTAAAGATTACAACCGAAATTATCATATATTTTTTCTTCGATTTGCGTTTTTAACCATCCTATTTGTTTTCATTCCTTTATATCGTTCTCTTTTTTTTTCTTTTTTATATTTTAATATAATTTTGTGAAATTTTTTGAAGTTTAATTCCTATGTCATAGATTAAAATTTAAGAATAATTCATAGTTCTTTGTTTTCTTTATTTTGTTTTAATAAATATATTTTTAATATTTAAGTTTTAAATTTTAAATTTTATGTTCTTCGATGAAAAAATTATAATAGTTTTATCATATTTTTCTCTTTCCTTTCGTGAAATAATTTCATCGATTGTGAAGATCAACCATACCAATTGATATATTTGATGTAATGCAGGGAAAAAAAAATCTAAATCAAATAGAATCTGAAGCAGTTTAAAATAAAGGGTTTAGTTTCCAAAAATGTATCCAAGTTATCACCTTTTGCTATTGTATGTACTTAACTTTTAAAGTTACCATTTAATGTATCAAACCTTCAAAACTTACCACTTAATGTATCGGGTAACCTGCTATTCAGGTTAACAGTAAATTTGTTTTTTTTAAATTATTTTTCAGACTCTAAAATGCCACATAAGATTCCATGTCAACAATTCATGCCACCTCATTTTTTTCTGAAGAACATTCATCACCTCCTTCAAGATTGGAACATTCAAGAACCACAAATTGCAACAATCAAGAACCCTAAATCAGAACTCACATAAAGAAATCAAAACCCATGAATCGATGGCTATGAACACGAACTCATATAGATCAAGAACCCTAAATCGAGACATGAAGGAACCAGAATTAATGGCTATGAACACAAGTTAAGATCTGAAAATCGGATAGTACATAAAACAAGAACTCAGATCTGATAGTTACATACCTCGAATTGTAAACCCAGATCCATGAAATGTGTATGAACAAATCGAAGTCCTAAACTGCTGTCAACAAATCAAAGCCCTAAATGGCCGTTCGTCGCAGATAAATCGACTCCCTAAACCGACGCCAACAAATCAATGCCCTAAACTGTCGCCCAACAATTGAAGCCCTAAATCGCCGTTCGCCGATGAATCGAAGCCCTAAACCGCCGCCCAAAAATCGAAGCCCTAAATCGCCGTTCGTAACTACTAAAACCGAACCGATTTGAACCCTAAACAATAACCTCATGTGTTGGAACAGAAATCAAAACCTAAATCGCAGATGAAGATGAAGATCGATTTGAGCCCTAAACAATAACCTCGTGATGATGAAGCAAATGAAGATCGATGGAAGCAGATGAAGATCGATGATGAAACAGATGAATCTCGTGATGATGAAGGGTATGAAGATCGATGGAAGGGTTAACCCACAAATCTCATCTGCTTGTTATTATTATTATTTATTATTTATTATTATTATTATTATTATTATTATTAATAAGTAGGTTTTAATTTTAATTTTTGTTTTTTTAGTTTGAAGTGCCATGTCATTTGCCAAATCATTCAACACGTCAGCAAAACCTGTGCCATATCATCATGTAACCTGCTATAGTAGGTTGAGTACATTAAATTGTAAGTTTTGAGAGTCCAATACATTAAATGGTAAGTTTGAGAGTATGATACATACAATAGCAAAATGTGACAACTTTGATATATTTTCGGGAACTAAACCCTAAAATAAAATTAAAAGTAAAATTGTATATAACAAATGATCACGAAAAAAGCAGTGGTGAATAGAAAGAAGGGCAAAATGCATGATAATACAATTAACTTTGTCTTAATTGTCATTTTATACAATTAACTTTAAATTCTTATAAATAATACAGTTAACTTTAAAAAAAATTCATTGTATGTAAACAACTTTTTTCTATGTCTAGTTTTTAGCTACCATTGTATACAATAAACTTTTCCATAATTTCTATAGTATACAACAAGTTGCATACAATGGGAGAATTATAAAACTTGATTGTATTATTTTTTTAAAAATAAAGTTGGTTGTATAAAATGATAATTAAGACAAAGTTAATTGTATTTTCATACAATTTACCCTAAAAAGAATAAGGCTGATTAGATCATTAAATGCACATAACAAAAAAAAAAGATTAGTGGATAATCACTAAACTGATTTGAATATAAAGCAAAAGACGTGAAAATTCAATAATTCTTGAAGATAAAATTTTACCATATTCCCATTACAAATGTTTACATTTCCCCGTATTTATCTTAAATATTTGTGTTTGAATATTAGTTTTTATATTATATATAATTGTTTATCTTTATTTTTTGATTCCCGCTGTAAAACGCGGATTAAAACAACTCTTCAATATAATATACTAGAGTAACTACACATATGTGTACGTACACACTCACAAACATGTGTATTTGAATCTAACGACTAAAACTTTATTTTATTTTTACTTATTAATTAGACCATACGTGGTAATGACTATTATGAATGCTTTTAACATTAACTTTTTTTTAACTTTTGACTATCTTATAACTAACAAAGTTAGCAATGACTGTTACGACTACCATCATTAACCACCACATCTTTGAATTTCATTTTAATTTTCCATTTTTAGCATCAATAAAAATAATTTATAAACTAATATAATTATTAAAATACTACATTAAAACATAATATTGCATTAAAAATAAATCAGTACAATAAACCTAAAATATTACATTAAAACTAAATAATTAACCTAGAATATTACATTAAACTAAATAAAATAAACTAAAATAATTCATTAAAACTAAATAAAATAAACTAAAATAATTCATTAAATCTAGGATGAAAAAGACTCGGTGTCGTTCACATAACTAGATGATAAGAATATTAGATATCAACACTATCAGGCCTACTTGCAAGGCAAATGAGTAAGTCGAAGTCGATATCCCATGTTAGATTCTTCATCCGATGATGTCGAACAGGATATAGTATAACAAGTCTTCAAACTTGTGAAATCTCCAAGGCAGGAATGTTGTAAATGTCATGACGTCTCAATTGGTAACCTCCAGATCTTTGAGTTGGTACATTTCATCTCATCACCATAATAATGGGGAAAGGCAATTTCACCCCATAGTAAAACGTTTACGGTGATATGTTTTAGACGATGAGTCATGAGAGAAGAAGAATGAGAGATGTATATAGGAGAAGGTTTATAAATTTAGACATGAGAGTTTAAAATTTTAAAGAGAATGAAAGTGAGAAGATTTGGTAAAATGTGAAAATGAAATATATATAAAATCAAAAATACGTTGTAAAATAATAATAATAAAGAGATGTTAACCTCGTCACCGGGATGATGATCTCTCCCTATGACTAAAATACGACGAGCATGTTGTAGACGACGACAACACTTTAGCGAAGATTTTAGACATATCGAGGTCGTCATGAGAAGCCAGAACTAGGTCACTATCGTTGTGTTCCCAAGATACATTAAGGAAAGAAAAGAAAAGATAATTAACAAGAGAAAAGAAAAGATAATGATTTTGATATTTCGTGTTCTCGAGTTGGAAAGAAATAAAATAAAATTGGAGAGAAAAGAAATAAGGTTGTGTTCCCGAGTTGGAGATGAAAGAAAGAAAAAAGGGTCAATTTACAGTAATACCCTTACTTTTTAAAATTATTTATTATGATTAAGGGTAATTTAGTCATTTACGAAAAATCATAATGATATTTCTTTCCTTTCCTTTCAAATCCTCCCGCTTTAAGGAGGAAAATTTAGAAGATAAAATTTACCAAACTTTCCTTCCAAATTTGTTCCCTTCTTTGCTTAAAATAATTTTAAAACACAAAACGTTTTTTATTTCATTCTAAATCTTTTTTTTTTCTCTCCAAATTAAAACTCGGAAACACAGTGTATGTGTGGTCTTATCAAAGATACATATATGATGCTAATAGTAACAATTTCATAAATGTTTCACACAATATTAAATTAAACTATATAATATAATGTAATTATTATGTTGTTTCAGATAAGAAATTAATAGTAATAATTTTCCATATCTTCTGACATGATTGTATGATACAACATCCAATTAATTGTTTATGGTCAAACTTGTCATGCATAGACTTCTACAACTACAAATTAACCATGTTCACATGTTTTGATATCTTATTGTAATAAAATATGCCTCATGTATATTGGAGTATTGGACCATGGAAACAAGTTTATGTATCAGCCTAGTTATATTCTTAGAAGGCCCATTCTAGTATGTTCTTTGTTTGGCAAAATTTCATATAACTCTATTAATAATCAATTTCAAATTTATAATTGTATATGTTAGTTTAAAAGTTTTAAAAAATCATAACCATCCTTTTAAATTTCATAATATCACATTAGTCCTTCCAAAATTTTATAGCACTCATATTAACCCTATTTAAAATTTAAATAGATCAAATACAAGACAAAAACATAAAAATAAAGCAAACTTTTGAAAAAATAAAAACACCTTTACTTAAACTTAAAAAAATACAACAAAATTACTATTGTATGCGATCATCAACTTGTTGACCAGGTTATCGTTTTTTAAAATTTTTACTTTTTTAACTATCATAATTCACCCTTCTTCATATTCTTGAATGTTTATCGTATTCTTTTAGATGAATGTTTATATTCATGATTCTTGAACCTAGAAATCAAACTCTAAACCGGAACAAGATCTTGAACCTAGAAAACAAATACATGATCAAACAAGAAAATCAATTATTAATTATCAAGAACATGAATATCATATGAACAATCACATTATTGAAATACTAAATATATCAAGCATAAATCCGATCAAAACATGATAATTAAGTTCAAACTCAATCCCAAAAATGAAATTCATAAATCAAAACTCAAAATTGAACTAGAACAACGGGTAACACGTGAAGATGAAGTTCAAATCCAGAAATAACAAGATATTCAACCATGGAAGAGCTTGAAACCTAATCGAGCAATTGGTTCGGAATCATCAATCCTAACCAGAGTCACAAACCCTAGTCCATAGATTCAGAATCACAAATCCTACCTCCGGGCTGATTCACGTGATTGAAAACCCTAACTTAAAGTCGCTGACAAAAGCCAATATAGATTTGAGAGAAAAAGATAGAGGGATAGAGAGAAAGAGAGGCCGAGAGGGCAAGGTAGCAAGCGAGAAGAATATATAGTGGAGAGAAACAAAAGTTTTTGGAGAAAATCCATGCAAACCTTAATTTGCGAATCATTTTATCTTCAAGTTTTAGCTTTATTGAATATGCAAACCCTAGATCGATGCGAATAAGAGATTTCAAATAAAAAAATCTCATAGATATTGTTGAACATTACCAGGAATCTATATATAAAAAGTTACAAATAAAGTTTTAAGATTTTTGTAATTCGAACATGGAGAATGCTAATTGATTATATTATATACAATTGATTATTTGATCTTAAGGGTTTTCGTTGATCCGACTCATTTTAAATCCGTTCTAAGTCGTTTTTTGCTTTATTTAATATACAACTTGATTATCTTTCTATAACCCAATAATCATTACTTTCATCAAGTATTCATGAAGATTTTCGAGTTTAAAGATTCCATTTCGTAAGTGTTAGAGATGAAGAAGATGAGTGAAAAGGATGACCTACTATAGCAGTTAAAACAAACCAAGTTGACATAATGATACATTTTTTTGAGTTTACTGGTCATATATATATATATATATATATGGGAGGGTTCAAACGAGAACTGTTTTTCGTACGGGAACTGCGAGAACCAATCTTGGCCTTTCATTTTGGATAATGGAATTCATGGATGAAGAGCGTAGGGGGATTGAGTGTGGCATGGTACATGTAAGGAATTCATGGGTGGGCAATCCAATTGAAGTAGGGGGAATTGGATGGCTAATATTGGTTCTCGCGGTTCTCGTACGAAAAATAATTCTCGTTTAAACTTTTACCTATATATATATATATATATAAAAGTTGAAGTGTCATAATGAAACATTTAGGAAATGAAACTGTTATTCAATAGCTTTAAGCCTAAATAATAAGAATTAAAAAAAAGTATGTTCAAACACTAAGGCTCCATTGGTTCGTGAAATAAAATGAAGAAATTGGAATTTGACCAAAGAATTGGAATTTATAAAAATTTGAATTCATTAGAATTGGAATTCGTAAAAAACTATATCTTGTTTGGTTAGTAAACACTAGGATTAGAATCTAATAAAAAATAAATTAATTCAATATGTATAAACCAAAATAAGTTATACCATCACCCGCCCCCACCCCCCCACCTACCCCCTCCACCGCTATCACACCTCCTCCGCCACCTTGCCCTACCCCTACACCCAATCTACCACCTTACCTTATCCCTAACCTCATCTCACGTTATTCCGCCTTACTTACCCTACCCTACCCCCATCCTACATACCATACCCCACCACCTACACTACCCAACCCCTTACCATACCTACCCCCCACCCTACCTTACCCTACTCTACCTTACCCAACTCACACCCACACTAACACTTCTTACCCATATCCCTACTCTACCATCCTACGTATCCCTACTCTACTTAACTTACCCACTATCTACCCTACCCTACATACCCCACCCCGCCCGCTACTCCAGCTTACCTACAATCTACCCCTACCCTACCTACCCACACCATCCCACCATATTTTACCCTACTACCCAAAATCTACCTTTGCCCCACCCTACCTACCTACCTACCTACTATACCCACGTCTACTCTACCTTACCTAGAGTAGGGTAGGGTGAAGTAGGTATGATAAGGTGGGATAGGGTCAATAAAGGGTTGAGTAGGTGAGGGTGAGTTAGGGTAGGTGTAGGTTGAGTAAGGTGTAGTAGAGTAGGGTAGAGTGAGGTAGGACGTAAAGTGAGGTTAGGGTGGGGTAAAGTGGGGTGGGGGTAGGATAGGGTAGGGTGGTAAGGGGTGGGGTGGGGGATGGGGTGGGAGATAATAATTATGTTTTGAGATTCCTTATAAATTTGAAGAAATCTATCCATTTAGGGAAGAAATTCTCAATTCATTGATTTAAGGAATTTATTGAATGGTCAAATTCCAATCCATCAATTCCCTTAAACAAACACCTCTTATGATTTAAGAATTTTCAATTTCACCAAATTTCTCCCAATTCATGTGAACCAAACGCCCCTAAAGAAATGTTTATGTACTAAATGGTTTATAAATCAATCAAATGATTAGGGGACGTTCAATTAAAATATATCTAGCGAAACAAATGGTTTAACACTTTTGTAGCTTAAATGGTTGTCAAATTTTGTGTCATTATTCAGTGGTGGAATAACTTGTACAAAGATTTCTCAAAAGTAAAAAAAATAAAATTAGATAAACTTTGATAATATTTTAATGAATTGATTATCGTTGTTTAATTAAGTCCATCTATTAAATAAACATATCAAGCTTTTATATTTTAAAATTTAAAACATAAGATGATCAGTTCTGTCAAGTTTTAAAGTCAAAAGTGATTTTAATTTTGATTAGATGAATAACTATGAATGGTCTTGTAAAAAATATTGTTAATTTTGACTAAATAAAAGGTAGAGAATTATCTAATTAAATTAATTAGTGTTAGTCTTTTATCTTTTAATATTAATAAAAGATAAATTTGTTGTCAATTTAATTAGATAACTTTAACATTTCATTTAATTAAAATTAACTAGTAAGAATTTATCTGATCAAACTTCAAAGTCAAAATTTGACTTTAAATGATCATAATTGAAAAACAATTTTAAGTTTGTTTTAAACTATTTTTCTAATTTGGATTTCTTATTAACTACATTAATTTATAAATAAATCTATAAAAATTATGATAAAACAATAATAAAATATGATATAGAGTGAAATTTGTTTTCCTTGTTTATATTTATTATATATATTATAAATCTTATCGTAATTAAATTTTATATCATTGTTGAAGTTGACATTATTTATGTTACAATGTCTACTGAAATTAAATATAAAATTCTTTTATTTTTTAGAAAGTATTTAATCGAACTTTTTTTTCTTTCATACAAAATCTTCTATTATAAATAAAAGACTAATTTAAATTAAAGGGTTTAGTTCACTCAAATGTATCTAACGTGTTACGATTTGCTATTATGTGTATCGAACTTTAAAAGTTTTTATTGTATGTATCAAACTTTTAATTTGTTGTTATTGTATGTATTTTGGTTATATAAAAAAGAAAAAAAATGTATAAGTATGGTACATACAATAGAAATGTTAATGCACACAATAGCAACAAAATAAATGTTTGATACACGTACACAATAGAAGTTTTAAAAGTTCGATACATATAATAGCAAAATTTGCAAGTTGGACTAAACCCTAAATTAAATTATTGTATGATCCCAACCCTTTATTTAATAAATTAATTTTAATTGTGTAATATTGACTATTCATTTTGGTAAAATTTAATATCTAATTTTGACTTTGTAAGGTAAAAAATTGATTTAATTTGGACTTTAATTTGAATAAAACTTTTTATAAATACTTTCATAGATGCCTTTCTTAAACATTAAAATATTGTATCTGCACACCCTAATTTACAAATATTATATTTAATTTATCCCTTATAATTTAAAATATCTTATTTAACAAAAATATTAGTTTACCTTTTTAATTATGACAAATAAAAACTTGAATTTTTCGTCTATAATTGTTATTATAATGATCGATGACTTGTATAAGAAATACAATAACCTCTCTTCGTATCATGATATCACTTTTTTGCCGTCACGTCTATCTTCCCCTCGCATAGACCCTTTATTTCCACTGCTGATCTGGTTGTTGACGTCGTCTATTGTTATTTTTTAAATTTTCATTTATTTCGCGTTTTTCACTTCTTTAATATCTTTTAATTAATGTTTAATATTGATCATTTTTTAAACCAACCTTTGTAGCATACATATATTTAATCTAGTTATCACATACTTAACCATGCAAATGCAAAATTAAAGATTATCAATTCGGCTTTTCAAAAGTTATTATTAATGATTGTTTGTTAAATAACTCACAGTAATTGGTTTGACTTAAACCCAACACCTAATGGTCCAGTCCATAAGCAATTACAATGGCGCAACCACTGCTGGGTAGACATGGGCAAAAAGGACTGGTCCGACCGGTCCTTTGAAGACCGAATGAGTCGAGCCGGTCCAAGACCACCTCGAGCAGAAACGGTCCGAACCAGTCCAGACCGCGGTCCGACCAAGACCGGTCCAAAATGGTCTGTGAACCGGTCCAAACCGAGTCGGTCCTAGCCTCCAACGGTTTTTTTGAATTCCAACGGCTCCAAACCGGTCCGAACCGATCCGAAACGGTCCAAACCGGTCCAACGGCTAGTTTTTCAAAATTTTGAAATTTTCTTCCAATTCTATAAATACCCCTTTAGAAGCCTCATTTCTTGCACCATCCATACTCTCATTCTCTCATTCTCATTTCTTGCACAATCCATACTTCATTCTTTCATTGTCATTTCTTGCACCATCCATTTATATAAGATTTTGCTTATATAAAAGTGTTCTATAATATTTCGATTTGCTTCAATATTATAAAAAATGGCGGGTGAAGGTTCTAGCAATTTGAACGCGGGTCGAAGTGATTTTAATATAAATCTCCCGTACGAAGAAGTTCCGAAAACAAATCGAGTAGCGGAAATTTGAAATCATTTTGTATAACTCAAGCAAAATAACAAAAAATATGGGAAGTGTACACATTGCGGAGCAATATTTTCGGAATCTAATTCTTCTCTCGCTCGGCATTTAGTAAGTATTCTTTTTTATATTTATGTTTAGTTGATGTAATACTAGTTTTTTTATATTTATGTTTAGTTTATCTAATACTAGATTTTTTATATTTATGTTTAGGGTATTTAATTCTAGTTATTCATAACTTAGTTATTTATAACTTAGTTATTCATTGTAATTGTAATACTAGTATTTATGTTTAGTTTATATTTATGTTTAGCTTATATAATACTAGTTTTTTTATATTTATGTTTAGTGTATGTAATTCTAGTTATTCATAACTTAGTTATTCATTCTAATTGTAATACTAGTAGATATAACACGGAGAGTGATGTCTAGAATAGTCACGATCGGCTTGTGGTTGTTGGATTTTCCGAAAGGTTTTAAACCGAAAGGATCCTGTCTCTCGACTGACCTGCCTGGCCACTCTTTGCTTGGTAGTCAAACGTATTACTTTAGAATCAATAACTATAGTTTAGTACTTGAATATAGTTTAGATTACTTGAGCTTAGTTTAGATTACTTGAACTTAGTTTATTCAAACTCGGAAACACAAACTTATGTCTTTTCTCTCCAATTTCATTTTGTTTTTTTTCTAACTCAGAAACATGAAAAATCAAAATAATTATCTTTTCTTTTCTCTTATTTTCTTCCATTAATTTTGTTTTCTTTAGGTCCTTTCAAACATTTTCATTCCAAAAAAAAAAAAATCTAGAACAACAGGTCGTTAGAGAGAGTCGTAGACTATTAATTTCTTGAATATTAATTAACTAACTGTCCCAAGACCCATACCCCGGAACCCTTTCCCTTTTTTGTCTTTCACGAGTGGGCGACTGTGCCCTAGAGTACCACGATTCACGAAGGCAAGAAATCGATCGATTACAGCTTCCATCTCTTCATCACAAGCTAGCAGTGATCGATAACAGCCTTCGGTTGTAAGTTGTTTGCCATTCGATTGTAAACCTATGAAGATGACTAGATGTCGATTTGTATGCTTTGTTCATCTCCCATCACAGATTATGTTTTCATATTTTGGACTTTTGGGGCTGTTTGCCATTTGATTGTATCATATATGCTAAAATTTGGTTAGACTTTAGAGTTTAGACTCTTTTGGGGATTTTCCATTTGATTGTATCATATATGCTAAAATGTGGTTAGACTTTAGAGTTTAAACTCTTTTGGGGCTGTTTTCCATTTGATTGTATCATTGTATGCTAAAATATGTTTAAGACTTTAGACTGTTTTGGGGTTGTTTGCATTTTGTTCAACTTACTGTCAAGTGTCAATTGGAATATACTAAGCTCGTTGAAACTTGAAAGTGGATTAGTTTCTGCTGTCTTTATTAATATAGTTGATTACTTGGGTTTTTTTAATTCGGTTTGTATAGTTTAAACCATAAACCGAATTAGAATTCGGTTTCCTGTTCAGTTATAGTGTATTTTTAAAAGGTTTCGGTTCGGTTACGGTTTTGGCTAAAAAAACGAATAAACCGAAGTACCGAACAGATGAACATCACTAGCTTGATTGCAAATTCACAAAATAGAAACCAAAAATTGCAAGATTTTATGACTCCTCTTTGAAATCCGACCTCAGGTAATCCTTAATTCTTATAAACCCCAAATCCTAAATTTTCGTTAGATTGTAAGAAATACGTAGTTTAGCTTGATATAGGGCATTAATTTATGGATGTTATGATTTTTAAAGTGATTATGAATTTGCTAATATGCCAACAAATTTGCACATAATTGCTGTTAGATATGGAACTTGGAAGGCAATCTTAGACTTCTTTTGCTGTTGCTTTTCATTATATGTGATTTTGTCAACATTTGTGTAGTCAAAATCGAAACCTAGCGCTTCTATTATGATTTATATGCTTTCTAGTTTCAATATATATTTAAATATCAACCGAGACGCAGAGTGGAATTTTAACTCATAATATTGCCAAATAATGCTGTTTGGCCTTTTTAATGTTTTTTCTTAAGCTGTTCAATGTTGTTTTGGACAACTTATTGCTGTTTTAAGTTGTTTTGGTGCTGTTTATGGCTACTTTGCTGCAGAGAAGTTGTTTTTAAAACGTTTTATTGTTTATTACTACAGATTAGCTTTTTTGCTGCTGGCTTGGGGTGCTTTTGTGGTCTGCCATTTTCAAGGTAATTATTTTTGGCCCCTGTGAGGTTTCTTGGATCTGTCATTGCCTGGATTATTGTTATTTCCTTGTTAATTTGTTGGTGCATTATATAGAGGATTATCTATGTGCTATGCAGTCAATAGCGGTGGGATAACGGTGGGATAGTGGTGGGATAGTGGTTAGCGGACCTAGGCAAAATAGCGGTGGGGAATAGCGGAAGCGCTAATAGCGCTGCTATTTCCGCTATTTGGGCGCTATTTTCCGGTGGGATAGCGTTTTGCACTTTTTTTGTTTTTTTTGGGAGATTATACTTGTTTTGGGCAGCCTTTTGAGCCCATCTGATTTATGTCCAAGACTCCAAAGCCAATATAATATTAAACCTAGGTGTCGCGTTCTTTTCCTTCTTCTTTGATGACACCCGAAGCAACCTTCGTCTTCCTTCAACGTCAACTTCTCCAGCCTTCATTTTCCTTGGACGTCAACAGCTCACACTCCACAGTCGACAAATCGAAATTCCACAGTCGATTACTATTTACTATATTAGTGTACTAAGTTTTATACAATGCTTTTAATTAATGTTTTATGATTTTAATTTTATATATATACATATATATATATATATATATTACGTAATATTAAAACCGCTATCCCACCGCGATAACCGCTATCCCGAATCAAGAACCTCGACCGCTATTTGATTTCCCACCGCGATAACTGCATAGTCTATGTGTATAACTGAATAAATGGATATTTGGATGTGAAGATGCGTTTTAGCTTCAAGGATTATGAAAATACGATCAATTTTATTGAGGGTGTTTGAGATTTCTCATCCAAGGTGTTTATTTGATTATTTGCTAGTGAAGTCAGTAATTTGAATAAGTAGCTTGAAGTTGCTTAATTCTCGAAACTATAAGCTTGAGAGTACTAGAGTAATAAAATTTCCCAAGGGGGTCGCCTGATGGTAAGTGCTTGTTCCCAAGTATGAATCCTGTAAACTGCAATTTCTTGGGTATTAGACAAATAATAAGACATTTGCACTAGTAGAGAGAGAAATTATAGAACAGGAGCGCAGATGGTTTTGCTTTTGATTCCCTCTATAATCTAATTTCTTTGTTCTGTACAGATATTACTTTAATATATTTATTTTCTATGAAAACAGATTTGATCTTTTATCTGGTTGTTAGTCTAGATAACATAGGTCTTAGCCAAATGAAAAGCTACTTGTTAAGTCATAAAGGCATATGACAAGCTATTGAAGAAACCAAGAGCAAATATGGGGAAAAATATACACAAATTTCCTAACAACCGGAGTCTTCTGGTAATGAGGTTAAAGAAAGACCAATTTGTTATTTTGATTAGCTGCATATAATGTAGTGGGTCAAGTCTCTTATATTTTTGTTTAGTTAATTCAATTAGTAGTATACATTTTTTCCCAGTTTATAGTTGCGGGGATTTCTGGAATTTCGTCTTATAATTTTGTCCCATTACAAAATTTGACATGATCTCTTTTGCTATTCTTGCTTTTCAAAGAATTTGATCATTGCGTTTGCTTGAATTCTTCAATAAATTTTCTCTATTGTGCAATCCCTTGATAACCCTTCCGAAATGCTTGCTTTGCACCATTTTCGTCGTTTGAGACTGTTAGTTGCTTTAAAATATGTTTTGAGATTGGTTGTGGAAAATATTATTACATATTTAAAAGTCTTAGAATTTTATTGTTTTTAAATCAGTAAGTAACCTGCCCAACCTCAAACCCTGTTTGACCTGTTCTAGAAAAATTACCCGCTTGTCTTTAACCCTTTTTTGATCCATAACTTAATCGTACCTAACCTACCCATTTGTCACTTCCTGAAGTAAAATATAAACCAATTTTTAGGAAAAAAAGTATAAATTGCGACTTATAGATGTTTCCAATGCTTTGGTGCTGTTATTACAAATGTTAAAATTTAAAATTGCAGTTATGACATTGGAATATAGAAGTAGGATGAAAAGTTTAGCGGGTCAACATGATCTATGTCTGACCTGTTTTGATATCAGCCAGTTTTTAGATAATCTGTACCACCAAGCATTGTGTGCTATATTTGATAGCTTTATTACCACTATCCCCATATGTATATTTTCAACACACACCACGCTACTAAAAGCCTATTTGTTGGTGTGCAGGGGAAGTTATAACGATAAAAGACTGTAAAATTGAATCTATATCTGAAGTCAAGTTCTTATAAAGAAGATGCAATGGGAGCACCCCGGGCACAAAAGTTATCTGG
This sequence comes from Dittrichia graveolens, assembly GCA_038502395.1. NCBI lineage: Eukaryota > Viridiplantae > Streptophyta > Magnoliopsida > Asterales > Asteraceae > Dittrichia > Dittrichia graveolens. The sequence goes on along the minus strand of JARJIL010000002.1, from coordinate 6,936,845 downwards.
TATTCAGAAACAAGTTCTTTCCTTATACAGAGGATTTCTTAGAACAGCACGTTCTAAAGCCCCTGAAAACCGGGCCCAGATTGAATCACTTGTATCAGCTGAGTTTCGTAAGAATTCACAACTGATTGATCGTAAGAATTTTCTACATATTGAGTATCTGCTTCGTCTTGGAAAGAAGCAACTTGATCAACTCAAAACAGTTGATTCTGTGAGGTTGTCTTCATCAAATGTAGAATTATCTGATACTACAAAACAGTAATCTGGTAAAACATCATTTCTACCTCTCCTTTAATCATTGTATGTTGTTCATGAAAGTTGATCTTACCTAAAATAAATTTAAAGAAAACGTATCTAATATAACCATGTTGCGGTTATTGAGCTCGTTTGATTTGGTTTGAAGAGGTAACTGTTACTATAAAATATAGTCTTTGAAATGTCTCGAGGTTATGTTCTTTTATGTTATTCGATATAAAATGAGGTTTTTCAGGAATAATAGTATTTTCTTTTATACTCTATCTAGCAGCTAACTTTATTAAATGTATGTTACTGCAATAGTTCTAATAATATTTTTAAGTTAACAACAGGATGAAGGGGTCCACTAATCATAAGTCTCTATAAGGACAATACTGTATGAGTATTTAATCTTTAAATAAAATAAAAAATATCTATGGTATGTACTGCTTCTTAGGTCTGTGATGGATTAGTACATACGAAGTTAATGGAGGTTCTTGTTCGTATAGAGTATAGATGTAGCCTGTAGGTAGAGAGAGGGTCATCTTCATTCCTTGAATTGTTCCGTTATAATGAGTACCTTAGGACTCCGGGAAATTCTTCTCGGTGCCCATAGAGGGGTATATGCATAAATAAGCTCTACCAAGGATTGCTAATAGCTGGAATGTTTTATTTTAACAATATTTTGCCCAAGCTAGCCACTTCAACCAACCTTCTCCACGGTGTGCGCTTGAAAAACAACATAGATACATTTCCAAGGTCTTATTGATGGCTTTCATTTGACTGTCAGTTTGAGCTTGGTATGCCAAATAAAAGTTGAAGTTTGTTCCATTTATTAGGAATAACTCCATCTAATAGCACTTGGGTAGGCTTGAACCCTATCGCAAACATTGGATCTTGCCATCCTTATGTAGGTCAAGCAACTAAATGTTTGAGTAGTGTAAGGATGTGAAAGAGCTTTAAAGTGGCGTACTAGGACGTGAAAGAGCTTTAAAGTGGTGTACTTGTAGACGATTAATATGGATAAAAATGGCAGTTTTTTCTTCCGACTTAGGTAAACCATCCATGAAATCCATGTATATCTTCCAAAATTTGGTTCGGAATGGCAGAGGTTGAAGAAGAAGACCTTCGTTGGACAAACTCTCATTTATGTCATTGACAAACATCACATGAACAAGTGAACTCTTTTCCTCAACCCTTTGCTATAAAAGTTTGCTCGAATGCTTTGAAGAGGTTTTATGGAACCCCTCGTGTGTGCTATTATGGATGCATTCAATGTTGATTGTTATTGAAGATGCGTCTTCATCAAGGTAAATACGGTCCTTGAAACACAAAATTCGATCTTGAAAACTCCTAAGGACACACTGCCTCATCACTTTGGACTAGTCTTGTTATTTGCGGATGTTTAATCAAGCTGGTTTCTCTCTTAGTTACATACTTAGGGTTTGTTTGGTAGAGAGAAAAGAAATGAGGAGAAATGGAAATGTGTGAAGAATTGGAATTGATTCTCTTGTTTGGTATCATCAAAGAAATAAAACAGAGAAATGGTGGCTCCAGCGGCGACACCGCCTTGCCGATGCCGGAATTGACGCAACATACGATGACGACGACGGCTGCGGCGTTGGCCGCCTCGCCATAAACACATCGCACGATGACGACAAAGACGAAGAGAAAGACGCCGCCTCGCCGTAAACACATCGCACAACGACGACGGTGACGAAGAAAAAGACACCGCCTCGCCGTAAACACATCGCACTACGACGACAATGAACACGACGATAACGAACACATCACCGGTAACATGCCACCTCGCAACAGAGGCCAATTCTCTCCATTTCTTCACATTTTACAGAGAAATGACAATACAAAGGGAGGAGAGAAACATAAATGGTTGGAGAAACCATTTCTCCGACCATTTTGAAAATCATTTCCCCCAAACAAGAGAATCCCCTCATTTCCATTTCTCCGCTCTCCTTCTCTCTACCAAACATAGCCTTACATATAAGCATTTAGGAACTAACAATGTGATAGTTCTCATACTACTTGTAGGCGTTGTAGCTCCTCATTCAACCGAGAAAGGGCATAGGGTACCATATTATAACTCCTCTTCTTACACTCTACAACAAAGTTGAACCCCATCCATTTTAAATAACTAGGGATGTAAAAGAGCCGACCTACTCGTGAGCTACCCGATTTCGGATCGTTATAAGCTCGTTTGCCTTGACAAACTCACGCGTAGACTAAAGGTCATTTAGTAAATGAACCCGACTAAGTTTTGCAAGTCTAAACAAGCTTTAAATGTAATATAATTTATTTCATTATTTATATTTATGTATATAATTTTAAGAGTTAATTACAAAAATGGTCCCTGTGGTTTATACTCATTTTCACTTTTAGTCCTTTAACTTTAAAAATTACGAAAATAGTCATTGTGGTTGTCACTTTTGGTCCTTTACGCTATCTGCTGTTAACTTTGACAGTTAGTCAAAGGGTATTTTGGTCAATTTTCTATTTATTTCGTATTACCAAACACTCCCTATCGCTTTAAAGATGAGGTACGTGACTGTGACTAGTTGATTAAAATCCACCTCATAACAAACACCCCCTTTGATTAAAAGCAAACTAACACCCCTTTCTCCTTCTCTCTCCCTCCTCAATCCACATCGCCGTCATCACCACCACCCTCTCCACCGGCCCCCACCACTAGGCGACCAAACCACCATCATCCTATCTTCTCTCTTTAAGAGAACAACCCACCACTTAGTTTAAGACCGTAGAGAAACAATGACTTTCTTTATCTCTTGAAGCTAGCATGAAGATAAGAAGCCTTGAGGATGGGCGAGCTGAGCTCGTCGGCCATATACACTGGTCGGCGAGTCGACAATAAACAACAATGTTGTCGGACATTAGTCAAGAAGATGAATGGGGTATGAGGTGGGAGAGATGTGAATCACTGTAAAATAATGGTCGACGATGGCGGTGGTTAGGTAGCAACCAGACTGTGGTCTGTAGGTTGCTAAACAACGTTGTCACCGGATCGGAAAATCAAACGGCTCCCACGAAGATGAGAAGGGGTAAGCCATAAATAGACACAGTGAATCAAATGGGTCAGCAACACAAGATGCTAACTTTGTTGTGATTGTTGCTACATCAATCCACCATTGCTATCGCCGAATCACCGATTTTACGTTTCTCTAATGCATTGCATGATTGGGGTTTTAGGGGTTCACCGACACACTGATTTGCAATAAACACCATTTGCACATGACATTTTACAATCTCTTGCTACTCTATCTCTCTCTCTACTCTTTCTCTCTCTCCAACTTGCAACAACACGATGATTTGCAACAATACACTACAATACACTGTTGATTGGGTTTTAAAGGGTTCGCCGATTTCAAGTTTGATTAAAGCATGATTTCAAGTCAAAATATGTTATTTTGTTGTTACACATTTTCAAGGCATAAGGTGTTCTTGTTTTATTGTTGCTATATGATTTGAAGTCACAAGTTTTTTAGGGTTCATCTGGTTGTTAAAGGTTTTTTAGGGTTTCAAACCCAGAAGCTTATCCAAAAGATTTGTTTGAATTGATTGTCTAATTTTTGTTTGTTATGACTGTTGATCATCCCTAATATTGTTTAAATATAATTAAAATCTTAATCTAGGTTAAAGAATAATTACAAATTTAATTTTGTAATTTATTTTACTAACTAGTACATTTAATATGATTAAATGTAATTAGAAAGTTAAATATGAATAAAGGGTAAGGAAAGAGGTAAGAGTATGTTTGGAAACAAGAATAAATAATGAAAAGACTAAAATATCCTTTGACTAACGGTCAACCTTAACGGGAGTTAGCTTAAATGAGTAAAAATGAAACAAAATGACAACCAAAGTGACTATTTTTGTAATTTTTAAAGTTAAATGACTAAAAGTGAAAACCAGTAACAACCACACGGACTATTTTTGTAATCAACTCTAATTTTAATGAATAAATTCAAAAAAGTATCGGAGGGTAAATGAGCTAAGCCCTAGCTTCGTATAATTTATACGAGTTGAGCTCAAGCTCAACATTACGAGCCCGCGCTTAAAAAAATTTAAATGAGTCTGGTTTGATAAATATCAGGTTCAGGCACACTTCGACTTGGTTTGTTTACGTCCCTGTAAATAACAAACAATAGACAATGTGGTAATTCTTCACTTATACTCTCGTGGTGTGTCCGCATAATAAAGTGACTTCCAAGAAGATAAGCCCTCCATTTTGCACAGCTAACACTAATTTAAGAATTTATTTGTTGTATGTAGATAAGAAAAAAATTTATTCCTCACAATGCTCGAGTGCAAAGAGCAAGTGGTCGTTCTTGATTTAAAACATCTCTTACACCTGATCCATAAGCATTACATTAAAGAATAAACCTTTTCAAGAAATGTGGTAAGCCTAGAGTATGACCATTTATATTTTACCTTCCTTTTATCCCGTTTTTAAGGGGTTGTGTGTTGTGGTGGTGGTGGTAAGGCTAGAAAAGAAGCTTGATTCATGGTCTTTTTCTAACATGGTGAAAGCTTCCTCTTTCTTTAAATATTTGTGTAAGGGGTCCCGCCATCTTCCTCGGTGTTGCAAAACTTGGCCTAGACGGCTGAGTACTCGGTGACTACTCGCTAGTCGACCACTTACCTTGGTGAGTTTGACCTAAACGGATGAACTACTCGGAGGCTGCACTACTCTATTAAAGCCGGTCAAACTCGGACCAAGTCGGGCTAGGTGGTCAACAAAGTCAACTTTTTTTTTTATATTTTATTAGTCTATCAGGTCTGCAAGAAGTCAAGAAAGACCTTTTGTATACGCTGTTCTCTATGTGTCTCTCTCTCTCGCATGATGGCCAGGCACTTGAATTCTTCTTCTTCCCTCTCGATTGCATGAGATTTCTTCTTCCTCCTCGAATTTTGGCAGTTGTTGTGGCTTGAATTTCGTGTTTCCCTATCGATTATGGTAACTATTGAACCCTAGACCCTCGATTTCTTGTCTTCGTTGGAGGTGAAGATGAAGATACAAAATCGGACGTGAATAGACGAAAAAGAAGGAATGGAGAGAAAGATGGGAAAAGAATCAATGTTACGCGAATGGTGGCGGCTCTCAAAGTATAGGGTTTTTTTAAAGTGAAATGGAGGCTATCGGCTTATCAAGAACAAGGCTTTAAAGTGAAATGAAACCTAAAGTTTTAAAACCAACCCTCATTTTACTCTAAAATTTCAAATTTACCCTTGTTTTATTTTGAAAATTTAAGATTTACCTTTAAAATTGTTTAGCTTTAATATTTTGAGGTGTTTAACTAATTAAATATACATATAATTTAAAAATATTCCTTAAATTTTCCAATCCAAGTACTCCTCGCCTAGACCGAGTACTCTTACTCTGCCGTCTAGCAAGTTCTACAACATTGATCTTCCCAATATGTTGAATGATGCCGAGAAAATCCTTTAAAGCCCTAATTGTCTTCTCCTCGTGTCTTCCACACGTGCTAGGCTAAAATGTTCACTTTTGCTGAGAATTCATAAAAGATACAAATTACTTATAAATTACTTAAATTTCACATATAGTTTTCTACCTTTTAAATGCTTAAACACGTAAATATCAATGCATACATTGTCAAAAGCAGTCCCGTTGAAAATACTTGGATACCAAAAATATTTTTCAAAGTATTAAAAAAAACTCATAGATGCTTGAAAACCAACTTGTTCTCACCAATAATCATATGAATAGCCAAAAACACTCCTGAATGCTTAAATACAAATATGCACACCATAAATCATACGTTGATACCAATTACCAAAAGAGTCTAAAATGCAAAGTTAACTCAAAACTCAAGAGTATCATTGTCATTAACTCAAAACTCCATCTCATTGATCACTATAAACTCCAATCCCATCTTCATCCTCCAAGCATCTACGAGATGGTCTACTAGATACGGGGATATGAGTGGAACCTTTTCCTATATCACCTGCTTGATGGTATGGCTCAATAATTCCCTACCCTTGATGCTCTCGTTGGGTCATGTTTGGTTCCCCCAAGTTTCAGCTTCTTGTCTTTCCCTTCGCGAGACCTCATCAATGCAAACCTTCAACTGAATAAAGTGATCATTCATTTGGTTAAAATGGCTTGTTTCCCTTCTACTAGGGCACATACGCTATCTTCGATATGCTCCACTCTTTGGTCCATGCTTTCCGCGAGGCTTTGATACCAATTTGGTATGTACTACGTCTTAAGCCCTTTGATGGATAGAAAGAACCTTTTGGTGAACAAACTCATCCTTTTATTCATTTATAGAACAACTTAATTATACCCAATTTAGAGCCATTTAAGGAGTATTCCTAAGCTGAAAAATAACAACTGCAGAAGAGGGGGTGGAACTGATTTGAGCAGGTCTAAACAAAAATAAAAAATAAAAAGCAAGCTACTATTTTGACAACTTTCAACTTCTTAGAAATAATCAGTTTTTGTTATTCCAATATGATGCAAAAAATGAGCTAGTGTATGAAGACTAAAGAACCAACTTAGGGATGGCAATCATAGTTGTCGATTGCGAATAGCGGTAAATAGCGATGGGCAACCTATATGCTATATAGCAAATAGCGGCCGCTATTTCGTATCTAGCGATAGCCTTTTAAAAGAGAAATTATATATTTATATATTAGTATATTACTTTAAAAGTCTTAAACTATTATACATATTAGTATATTACCCTAAAAGTCTTAAACTGTATACCAATTAAAAGAAAAAACCCATGACTATTACCAAACTCAAAATAAAAATCCAAGAGGCCGCTATTTACCGCTATTTGTATGATAGCAAGCTCAGGGCACTACACCACGCTATTCGTGATAGCGTCGCTATTTACCGCTATTGACAACAGGGATGGCAATGGCTGGGTTGACGGTTATTGGTACTTGCGGCCCTGACCTTATATGCGAATCAGTTCTGAAACATAGTCCTGTTTTGGGTGAGTTTAAATCACTTCTTAGTCTTGGACTGTTATGTTTTTGGGTGGGATACCAGTTTGCCTTAATTGGTTATAACTTACATGTTAAGATTTTCGTTTCTAGACATCATCCATCAAAAGTAACTCGAAATTATATAAAGTTTTAAGAAACAATGCTGGTGATTTCAAGTTTTCAAGGTTCTAATACGAAGTTGGAGATATTACATGCATACCGTTTACAGATGATTAAAGCTTTTATCGAAAAGCTGGAACTTGAGCTTGTTTAATCAGAGCTTTTATTGAGTTCGTGTATATAAATAAGCTTGAAATATATAACTAGCTGAGCTCGAGCTTATAACAGGTATTAGGATAAAATACTCGGTATTCAATGTTTCTGAAGGTGTTTTGAAGGTGGGATAATTCAACAATTTTTATTTTATCGTTCAACATAGTTTTCATTCAGGTCCCCATGATGGTAGCCGGGACATGAAATCTATAGCGAAAGTTTAGGGATCTAATTCTCACACATATATTTAACTCAGGCTCTATTTACCTATCCATGTTGGTCGGGATAACAATTTGTTGAGGCCCAAGAGGGTGGGTTATCCTTTCTTTTAGCCTTCATTCAGAGTTGCATATCATACGCGCTAAAGGCAATGCTGAATAGTTCTATTTAACTGCAATCAAACACCTCCTACTTCCGTTTCTTGATTTTGCGCTATTGGCGAGTCAAATAACTAATGAGTAATGAACACCCGACGCAAAAACCTACCTTCTTCCAAAAGCAGTTAAATATATGCAAATTCATACTAACGATTTAAAAAAAATAAAGAATATTCTGTCTTCAATTAACACGAGTTTGATCAGAAAACGACGGTGGCATCACCATCTTCCAAAAGAGTAATCAATTAAACAACCTCAACTCCTTGGTGGACCATCCTTGCCTCTTCAATCTTCCTTCTTGTACTGCTTGTACTTCTACTAGTTCAAAAGCTTGTACTACTTTCTAGGTCAAGTACTTCACCACCCTAAGATATTATAGGAAAAACACATCTTGATTATTTAATAATAATATTATTATTTGTATAATGTCAATGAATTAAACTAAACACATATCATGTCTTGAATAAACTTAGGTTAAATTTTTTGCTAAATAGTTGAATTCATTTTGCTTTGATGGATGAAGAGGTTCGTTGGTAAGCCGAGTGACGTAGATGCACAAAATACTTTGCGTAAGCAAAGCAACCGGTCTTTTATTAAGATACTTTTCAAAGTGTTAGTCCGTGGTTTTTTCTCATCATACCGGTGATAAAGTGATGTTTTATAGTGACTCAAACGTATCCGTCACACTTTTGCGAATCATTAATATCTAAGATCGAAAAATCCGAATGAAGTTAACCATGTTATATATATGAACATTTTATCGAACATGTTTATGTCAACGTATGATTTGTTGGTAATAACGAAACTCCTATATTGTCGCTAAGAATGTGTTGAATACTGTTCGAATCTAAGTATTTGATCAAGATGTCTTTTGTATGATATTTACAATCACCAAGTATATAAAGAATTCTACATAGAGAAACAATTTCTAGCAACGGTAGTGATGGTGGTGGTGGTGATGGAAGCTTTGACTGGCGGAGCAACTTGTGAATGATCACCAACCGCCTCCCATCGCCGCTTGGACGATGGTCGAGGGAGATCTTCGGGCACAATTGTCTCCAATGAATTCAACTGCCATGCCGGACATATTCTTTTGTCGCTCCATCTCTTCCCCTTTACTTTTGAACCTATGGAGGCTTTCGGCTCAGTGGCTATCGCGTAATCATGGTTATTTCCAACTATGCCCTCCATTTCTAGACCAATGATCACACATGCCATCCCAACTACACATTGCTTCCTCCATGAATTCTCCCTGATTGGTCTAAACAGTCATAACCAAAAAATGTCAACACACTTTCAGTTTTTGTGACATTTACATATATTCTGAAGATATGTAAATAAAATCATAACCTGGCGGATGGTGGTGGTTGAATGGCGGTGGGAGGGGTTGTGGGTGGCCGGACGTTGAGGCAGCAGGTGGTAGTTAACACCATCTCTCTTTTTACTCTGTTTTTTTCGTGTGGAATTTTGCCCAAAAGTATGGGAGGTGATATGTTTTCTCAAGTACTTTTATAAGGAGTAATTGGGCAAGTATTCAAACATAACCATGGTTAGCCCACGTGGGTTGGCCCACTCGAGAATCGACTAACAACCATTTGTCTAATTTTCATAAAGAGAAAAAGTCAATAAAAATACAAATAAAATAAAATCTAATAAAGTTAATTACACGTTTTGAGTAATAATATGCCTTAATTACCTTCTTTAAAAGGCATAGAACCGAACACCACAACTATCCACGCCAAACTAACCCAGGTTCAACACGTGTAATAATATACTTTTTTGCTTTTGAAAAAAAAACAAAATTAGATAGAAATGATGCAACTTATATAAACAATAGAGTTAATTACAATAATGCTCGTTGTGGATGTAGTTGTCACTAATTTTTACTTTTAGTTATTTAACTTTAAAAATTACGAAAATAATTGATATGGTTGTCATTTTGTTTCACTTTTAGTCCTTTGAACTAACTTCAATTAAAGTTGATTGACAGTCAAAGAATATTTTTGTCTTTTCTTTCATTTTGTTCTTATTCCAAACAACCCTTAGTCCCTTACCTCTTATGTTTGTTTCCAAACATATTTTTTTAACGATTCTCTCTTTTAACCTTTTTAACAAACACACCCTCTCAATTTAACCCTATACTCTTTTTCTCTACGTATTTTCAACCAAACACTTCTCTTTCTACGTCTCTCTTTCTATGCCTTTCTCCCTCATTCTCTTTCTAGCCGTCACCGGAAAGCCAAAGGCCACCACCATGTTTGCTAGAAAACTAAACGTCGCACCATCACCCTCCTCTCCCCATGTTCACCGGAGAGCTAAACACCACCACCACACGCTCCTTTCCTCCCTTATATGCTTCATTGCTTCATTGGTCGACCGATTTTCGCAACTGCAAGAAGGCTAATGAAGCCATCGCGACATGGTTCATAAAGGTATGATTATGGTTCCTAAATGTGCGATTAGGGTTCAAATGATTTGAGTTGGATGAACACGTCTAATGTTGGTAGGATGAATGCAACTATGGATAAATGTGTTCCAGATTCAGACCACCACTACTGCCGGACCACCACCGCACGATAGGCACAACCATCTGTCCGTTTTTGAGGACATTATTGCTACACATCTGTCTTTGAACCACCGAAGATTACACACATGTACGATCTAGGGTTTTGCGTTTTGATTTTGTATGTTTTTAGATTCTCCAGAGCTAAATTGGGTTTTACGAAGATTACACCTCTGTCTTTGATTTTGTATGTGCGATCTAGGGTTTTGGTTTTGTGTTTTTAGATTTTGTATGTAAAGCCTAAAAATGTTTCAGCATATGTAGCTATGATTTTGCTTGTACATTCAATCTTTAGTATTGCTTTTGTGTATGGATTTGATTTTGCTTGTACATTACTTATTGTATGTATTTGATTTGTTTGTAGTTTGTACATTTCAATTGATTTAAAGAGTAATTACAATTATAACTATATATTTTTGTTGATTAAAAAAGCATTAACTATATTCAAAAGTAATCAAGAAGTTAAATAAGAATAAAAGGTAGAATTATGTTTGGAAACGAAGATAACAGGTAAAATGATCAAAATACCCTCACTTTAATAGCCAAAGTTAATGGCTGTTACCATAAAGAACCAAAAGTGAAACAAAATAACAACAATGACTATTTTTGTAAATTTTAAAGTTAAATAACCAAAAGTAAAAATCAGTAATAACCACAAAAACCATTGTTGTAATTAACTCAAAATAATATATATGAAAGGCTTATATTGGTTTCAACTATGAACCTTTTATTCTTTTTAGTGTGACAGTGACGTTTGCTTTATCATTTACTCTTTAACAGTCGAACCTAATTCTGTATTTAACGAGACGAATTGAAAAAAAAACATAAAGATTGAAAATTAAAAGCTTTGATAGCTTGCAGTGTTGCAATACCTCCATTTATATATATATATATATATATATATATATATATATATATATATATATATATATATATATATATATATATATATATATATATATAGGCTTCTTTACCCGATGGAGACTGTAAGAGGAAATGCTTGCACGTTTCCTTTTGAATTGGACCACCTGATTTTCTTTTATTTTATTTTTTTGCCGTTTATATATAATTATTGATATATATTATGATACTAGTGTCTTATCTAATACATCATTTATAGGAGATATATTTTCTTTCTTTTCTTCAGTTTGACTTGTTATCTATTCTTAATTTCTTTTTCATCTATTGGTGTTACGATTATCATGAAAAATATAAACTAACATAAAATAGATATGATAAAAGGATGTGTGTTATCTATGAACGGTACTTTTACACTCACAAATATTTAAATGATGAAATGACTAACATATCCCTAATTTAAAATGTTTGTATGTATTGAAGCACTTAAGATATATGCTTTTAGAAGCATATATACTATTCCGTATATATAACAATTTTATTTTATTGTGTATTAACCATGTTTAATGTTTATATCACATTATTAACGCTTTGACCCGTACCTAAAAAGCTAATATTAACTTGTTATCGAATCATTCTTGACGACTGGTCTTGTCACATAAACTATGTCGGATCCTAGTACGTTTAATCCTAGATTCGCCGGTGTTATATATACATGTTTCCAATCAGATTCCACCCGACCAATTAATTTGATGTAACATTTAATCTATAAGTAATTCCTTTATGATGTATGTAAATAAATTCCTCTAATTAGCATGGTTACCATCCTTATGATAATTCACATGGCAGGAGATTAATATACGAAATGCATGTATACATACACTAATCAGAAGAAGCCACACAATTTCGCATTTAATTGAACTCTTGTGGTTTAAAAAAATGATTTTTACAGAGTGGTGGAGAAACAAAAGCTAGTTCACCAACCGCCAGCCTCATCGCTCAAAGTAGCGACGTACACACTTTCTTTTCTTGATGGTTTGTTTTTTGAGGTGGTGGAGGACGTGGTGATGGTGATGGTGGTGGTAGCGGTGATGGAGGTGGAGGGTGGCAGCCGGTGACGGTGGTGATGTGTGGTGGCAGACGGCAGGTGTTGGTGGGGTGGCGTGGGGTGAGGTGGTAAGAATGAGAAATTATATATACCATACATTTATAAGGAAAAAGAAACTTTTATAATATATATATATATATATTAAATAACAGGTTTATAAATAAAAGACAGATTTGACGGATTGATAAGGGTTTTATTTGTGACATGATAGGCGTGAGTTTGAATCCTGTTGTACCAAATCTTTAATTTTTGTTTAGCCACTTTGTCTTTTATTAACCTATACCTATTTTTTGGTTTCGATTGATATTCTTTTTTTTTATTTCCTGTTTTTGTTCTTTATTCGTAACTTTTTTTTCCTTTTTCTTTTTTCCCATAGCAAAATGGAATGGATCTGGAAAGAATAAAAGATTTTCTCAAAACTGAAGTAATTAAAAGTATATTTCATACCTAGCATTGGCATATTAACAAGTCGTAATTCATCAATTAAATGTAGAAACTCATTCATTCGCCATGTGATTACCTCTCCTCTTCTTTACACACTTCATTCCAATCACCTCCCGAAATCCAATCATAATTGAATTCTTGCTTTAGATTTACCAACTCTGTAAACATTATTTCCCTATCTCCTTGGTCATTTGCCGCATATATATTCCCTATCAAAATCTCGTTGCATGCTCAAATAACCCCCCTTTATTAGAAGTATGGCATTCAGGACCTTCACTTGTTAACGACAAAAGAAGCCTTTTCCATAATACAATTTGACCCCCGCATTAGGCGACGGATGTTACAAATCCTCTCCCCTTCGGACACAAAGTCCTCGTTCCCAAACCCTGTAGTATGATATTGTCTGATTTACCCCATTGGCTCATGGTTTTGTTTTTGGTATGGAACACTAGCTATTTAGTCGTAGACTATAATAACTGATATGATAGTCATGACAGTTATAACAAAATACTTCTAGTTGGACTGAAATTGCAAAATATTTTCTTAAAAGTTTGTAACTTTATAGGAAAAAAGATATATTTTGTTAGCAATACCTACTCTGCCATATTCATATACATTTTTATTAAGTAAATACTAAAATAATAAAATAACTATTATTTAAACAGATTTATAAGTATGAAAGTATCTAAGTTAGGTAATTAGAATGCCTACTTTTTTGTACTTTTTTAAATGTCATTAAGCTAGAAGTACTTTTGTAATTAGCTCAAACTATTAATCTGAGTCAATATGTCATCCGCTATGTAGGATGGTAAAATAATCAGAACATGATGATATTCATGTCGGGTTGGGGATGCCTCTTTTGAGGACAGGTCGGGTTTCAGAGATATTTTCAGAAATTTTGTTAGGTTAGGATTCTGGGACAGGGCTCACCCACCCCGCTCCGCCCCAATAATATGTATATAGTTAATATATAAAAATGTTAATCACCATGGGATTGTGAATAAGAATAAAAGAAATATTATTTTTAATTTTTTTCTTATTTATGTATAAAAAGTTAAAAAATAATTAAAAGAAAATCATACAAAAAAATGTATTGCTGTCAGCCTGTCAGGTAACATTCGGTGTAGAACTCTTAAACTACGTCGTTTAGCATTAAAAAACAACACACCTTCCAATTCTTATTCCTTCCTCACTGCTGTGGAACTTGTTCTTCATCCCTTCCTCATCGGCTCTCAGTGAGAAACAAGGATATTTGGACCATTTAGTAATTGGTATTACTCAATTTCCCTCTTATATAAATGGTGAAGTTGTGTAATTTTATTCTGTAATTTTGATTTGATTGTTTCTCTTCTATCCCAAGTTGTTAATCGCTGAAGCCCTGCTTTGATGTCTACTTAATTCTTCTTTGATTCTTGGGTTCGTCTCCTCTAAAGATTTTTTTTTCGTTGAGACTCTCAATTTCTCTTTTCAAAAGTTGCATTCCTTTCTCTCTCTCTGTACCGAAGAATTGAGTTGCTGACAATTAGATTTTTTTAAAAAATTGTGCTTCCTCTTTGAGTTTTTTCGATTAACCAAGAAAACATTAGAGCTCTGATCACAAACAAGATTTTCTGTTTTTTATCTTTGTTTCTGTTGAAGTGTATATGTGTTAAAATTCATGGTTCTTCAATAATTTTGTTCATCGATTGATTCTTTTTGTTTGTTAGTTTGTTCAAACACTGCTTAGATTAGGGTTTGTATTGTACAGATTAGTTTTGTTGTTTGTAAGCTTGTTCAAAAAATGCTCATCGATTGGTTTGTTCATCAATTCATCGTTCAATTTTGCTTCACTGGCATCGGCTTTCGGTGACGGGGACGCTTTTAGAAATCGGGGTCGGGGACGGGGATGTCAAAACCCTCTCCGAACCAGCCCCGTTCCTACGGTCCGACCTCTATGTAGTTATATAACCATCCATCCATGCCCCTGCCGATCTGAACAAACACAAAACAGTCCGGCGAGAAAGCGACCGGAGAAATCTTGAATAATCTGCTGGCGTCACTCCACGTCGAACCTTACTCTTCCGATCTTCAACTCCTTCATACTGCTGTAGCCAAGGATTTTTGCGTAATTTTTATATTTAGCTTGTTTGGTTATCACTTCTACTCAATAATTGGTGCAATTTCTTAATAATTACGCAAAAATCTTTGGCTTTCAGAAGATTAGGGAGCAAAGATTAGATGGGTTTTTATGGGTTTGACTTGGATTGGCTCCAGCAGCTTCATGTATTCTCATTTGTAAAGCCTTTAGGTTTTAGAGGGTAAGCCGTTTTCCGGAGCTAAACAGAGCAAGGTACAAGTTCTAATGCACGAGGTATAACTGATTCCCATAAGAATGTTACTTTGGAGAATTGATTTACGTACTGTTATGTTTTTGTAGCACTATGTTTCGGCAATTAATGTCTATTTTGGATCAAAAGGGCCCGAATTTACTTGGTAAATTTCATGTTTTTGTATGAATGTGCAGCAATCTATGTTTAATTCCGATTAAAACGATTTGCAATTGCATAAAGTAAAGTGTTCAAGAAATTGTTTGTTATATGTTTTTGTTATGGAATCCATACAATGATGTCTAGTTCTAGTGATTGTTCAAGAATGATATCTCCAACCTCCTTAGATTTGGTAACATGATGTTAATCCATGATCTTTTATTCATTTTTTCAAAATGCAATTGTGAATCTATGTTTCAGAATGGTGCAGTTATTTACTGATGTTTGTTTTGTATATAAATAATTTGCAAATCTTTATGTTTTGAGCATCATCTGAATGCTACTGTTTTATTTATAAACGTTAAACAAAATATTATAAGAAAATTGAGTTAATCTATGATAATTAGCCAAAGTAGGTCCTCTTCAACGAAATTTCCTTGAAACCATGCTAATAATCACTGATTATACCGAAGGAAGGAAAACAACAAAATGTAAGCATCAGTGGGAGATTTCATGGATGTAGAATAGTGATTATATTTTTTAACTTTATGAAACTTTACACTTTGTAACAAATAAATAAAAAGAAAATGTATGTATCAGTGACTGTGATGCATGAAGCTATATTGGTTAAAAAGTTCTTTATCTTTGTTTTGTTTGTAAATGTAAGCATCAATGAATAGTGATAAACTATTTCCCATGGATTATGACCTGTGATGCACTACTTCTTATCCGTCTTTGATTGAGTTAAATAGCGGTAAGGTGCACCAAAGCTGACACAATGGGAGCCAGGCTCACTGCTTTTGAAAATAGGGCCAACGTGGTTATGGAAATTCGGGTTTTTGTTCCACCTGATAGGCCAGATCGGTATCGGATGATCATCAGAGTCAAACCAGGCCAGGTTAGGAAAGTGTTGACCAAAAGATTATGCAATTTGGAGGAGTATTTCATTACTGAAACTGATAACCACATCTTCCTGATGGTTTTCATGGATGGTGTTTACACGGGTGTCACTTTGTTTCCATGGGAAGTAAAAAAATACGCAAAAATCATTGGCTATTCTGTGGATGACTTCACTGTCATCCTGAAAGGTGTTAGGTTTACCTTCACCAGCTTTTTCAGACTCAAGTAAGGAGCCCTTCATTTCTGCATATATCCATAAATCATTCTTTATTGATCTTTTTGCATGCTTTGATTCTCATAGACTGATGATGGTTATTGTTAACTTTACAAAACATTTAATTCTGCAGCTGCTACAATTTTGCAATTAAGAGGAAAGCAGTGGGGAAATAATATTTGTTGACATAGGGATGCTCCTACTTGGTATGTCTTCCACTTTTCTATGAACTTTTGTATGCTTTCAACCAATATATTCATGTGTTTACACCCTGCTTATATCAGTGTTTTCATAGTGAAGCTACCAAAAAAATTATCTGCTTCATGAAAACAATTGACTCTCTATATGCATGCATACTAGTAGAGGGGGGGGGGGGGGGGGGTTGGTTATGTCTTGTTTGGATTGGAGGGTTTTGGTTGGCTGGTTAGTGGGTTCATATATTTCGACCCTAACCCAACCCATGGAACTAATCGTGTTGAAAAGTTCAACCTTGATCTGGTGACATTATGGATCCTTTGTACTCTATGTTTGAATCTTATTAATTTTGCCAACTTTTCATGGTGATACAGAAGACGTAGTTCTGCTGCGTTGCTGTGTGTGTGATGTTCTCACTGGTTCTACCTTCTGAAGATGGATCCTTCAGTTTCGTGTTAAGAATTACTTAAGTGCTTTAAACTCTGCACGGTAATAAACTGTGTTTGCAAACTTACTTTTCCTACTATGCTTGATCTTCTATTTTTGAGTTATTTATAAGTTATGTTTGAATGTTTTGTGTTCATAATGTTTCTGCAATTCATATTCTCAAGCTTTAATTCTGGATGATACTTCTCAGTTTGTAATTTAAAGACTCAAAACATAAAAGCATGCATTAGTTGAGAAGCTAATTGATTTCTTGTTTCGCCGTACAAAGTTTTAGTTGAAGCTTTGCGATTAACGAGATTTTCTGGATCATACAAAAAAGTTGTGTGATCTAAGGTTTTAACACGAACTTCTCACACCTAGGGCTTCAACATCCTTATGAGATTGTACATTCTTCCATGATTCTTTTTCTTCTCGTTCATTTCTGCCAAAACTATCCATCTCTCAAGCTTCGGCCAAACAATTACTGAAATTTACGTGTATTCTGCTGACATTCACCGACCTCATGCACGTTATTGTTATTGGTCTTTTCAAAATTCACCTAGAAGATTTCACCAACCTCTTCGACTTCCAAGTCCCTTCCCCTTTCTCCGTCTTTTGTTGTTTCATGCAACTTTTCCGCTGGCGACCCTTCACTTTTTCCGGCGACGTTTCTTCAACCACCTTATTTTGTGATTCGGCCTCATCTCTAGAGGTAATTCCATTGATGATAGAAGGTAGAACTCCACTCAGAGCTTTCCTCCATTAAACAGATACATTAAGTTTGTGCGTTTATCTCCACATCTTCGAATTTGGGAATATCGTTCCAGTACGTAAAAACTAGATTTACAAAATCAACCTTCTTCTCTTTGCTGTGTCATTGTGAACTGCTATGAAGGTCCCCCGTTGATTTGCAATACTTGCAAAGAACCTCTCAGTATAAGTATAAGCATGTAGGGGTACGCACTCTGCTCTTATCCACTTAAAATTTTTATGATCAACATCATTTTCGGAGGTTTATTATCAATGGTTTCATAAGGTTTCTGCTGCATTACAAAAGGAGGGTTATTATCAATCTAAAAATGACTATAGCCTTTTCATCAAGAATTGCAATTGAGATATGGCAATTCTTGCGGTATATGTTGATGATATTCTTGTTACAAGTTTGGATTCTAAAGAAATTGAAAACCTTAAAGGTTTTTTGCATACTGAGTTTACGATTAAAGATTTGGGTAACTTCATTACTTTCTTGGTATAGAGGTTCATTCTCTTTTTCGGGATTTGTTCAAATTCTTAAGAAATTGAAAACCTTAAAGATTTGGGTAAGTTTACTCAAGAACTATTACAAGAAGCTGATTTTAAGAATGTTAAATCAACTTTTACATCTTTGCTGTAAAATTTAATTATCAATGATGATTCAAGTCCATATATACCTCGAAGACCTATCAGCTTATAGATCTCTTAGGCCTTCCGTAAAGCCAAGCCCGAAGGACTTGGCTTCCCTTCGGGTTGCTCGGGTGCCTTCGGGAACACCCCTATGGGTGGGTGATCGGATGTAGGCACCGGGTCCGTGAAACCGGAGCGGGTTTTTTTTTTACTTTATCGAGGTAAACGGCTACTTTAAAAAAAAATCAACCCTCAAACGGTAATATATACGTTATATATATACACACACACACACACTAGCATAGTACCCGCGTAATGCGGCGACATCAAATAGTTTTTACTCGATAACTTGTTCGTTTTGGAAATTTACGTAATACAGTGACAATGAATAATTTTACATTGGTAACATGTCTATTTTCTTTATTTTCCTGTTCTTAATCAACTCTTTTATTATTTTTAAATAAACTTTGAGAACAATTAAATAAGAAAAAAAGTCTTTACTTATAAAATAAGTTAAATTGCATGAAAATACTGAGTGTAAATTAGTAATTTGAAACTATTTACAATTAAGAGATTAAGAAAATAGTAAACTAATTCGAAACTATTAATTATATGAGCTATTTAAAAAAATTAAAATATATTTTTATAAATTCTTATTATAGATTATTCAGATTTATGAGTTCTACTTGTACACATTTTCTGATAATTATGTTAAAATATTTATTACATGATATAATATTTAATATAAAAAGTTTGATTAAGAAAGAATTTTTTAATAATTAAGTTAATTTATTTGAATTTTTTAAATATGGAAGGTTTAGTTATTAAAATAGAATATAAGATTTTTATTAACTCTATTTAATAGTTACTTTATATAATAGTTTTCATTTAGTTTATATGAGGGAGAATTTAGTAATTTTAAAAGACTTAAAATTTAAGAGATTAAGCAAAATGGCTAAATGCTTTATAATATAGTATAGATATATAATTTTTTTTAATTCTCCTATAAATACCCAAACCAACCATTTAACATTTCATCTAAATTTTCAAACTCTAAACTTCCAACTTCTCTTCCAACTTCAAACTTTCAACTTTCAACTTTCAACTCCAATCTCCAAACTCCAAACTTCCAACATTTCATCCAAATAAACAAACATGGATTCTAGGCGCAACCGTGGTCAAAATCCGGATTCAATCACACCAACGTCTACCGGTTTCCCGCTCGGGTTTTCACAATACTCGGAATCATCCGGCTTCCATCCTAGCTTCCAACCCGGTTTTCAACCCGGGTTCCAACCCTGCTTTCAACCTTACATCCCTTATTAACTGACGTACCAAGGGATGTTACAAGCGGATTTCGTTCCAGCAACCTTCAATCCTCCAAACCTGACATATGAACGAACCCAGGGTGAAGACGACGGTGACGATATTGAGTTTGTCCCGGAAAGTCAACTACCGGAGACGCCCCAATCTTTGCCAACCCAACAATCGAACCCAGCCCAAGACGAAATCCCGACAACTCAAGCGGGAAAGAAAAAATTTGAGGGCCGAGCAAAAGCAATTAAATGGACGCCCGTTGAAGAGGTGGCGTTGGTTCAAGCTTGGGTTGTCGTTTCCGAGGACTCCGTTATTGGCAACGCGCAATTGGGGGGTATAATAGGTTTATATATTATATTAGTATATATATTAGTATATATATTTATATATTATTATATATATATATGTTATTATACATATACGTTATTATATATATATATATATATTATTATTATTACTAATATATTTTATTATTCTAACCATTTTTTTTATACGTGCAGAAAGCTTTTGGAAGAGGGTCGAAATTTCGTTCCACGCTCAAATGCAACGTGGAACATATAGAAATGTACATCAATTATCGTCCAAATACAAGGACATGAATTGAAAAATAACGGCTTTCGCGGGCATCTACAACAACCTTATAAATACAAGACGTAGCGATCAAAGCGAAGCCGATATCATAACTTTGGCCCACCAACGTTATCGGGATGATAACCACGGGGCTGCTTTCACGCACGAAAACGCGTGGAACGTCCTAAAAAAATGTCCAAAATGGTGCACGGTGGAACCGATGCCCTCTTTTTCTTCTCGGCCCACCAAACGTACTAAAACGTCTTCGACCAACAACCCGCCGACGCCATCATCCGACACACACGTAAACTTTAACCTCAACGACGATATCCAAATCGAGGAGCCTCAACGGCCCGTCGGGAGAAACAAGGGAAAGAGGCCATCAATGAGCACGACAAATACCGCCGTACCGCCGGGAGACAAATATCATTCGTTGGTGAACCGAATATCTACTTTCGACAAGCGGGTTGAACAAAACATAGAATATAGAATGAAAAAACTTGAATTCGATCGAGAAGCGTTGTCGCTTAAAAAAGACGAGATCGAATTACAAAAACAACAACAACAACTTGAAAGAGACTTCGAGTTTTATATTGCCCCGCATGATCACCTTACGGGTGGTATTTTAAGGGCAACTTTAGCGAGAAAAAACAATTAGTGAAAAATACGGTTGGGATTAATGTATTATTATTATTAGTATTAATGAAATTTTTATTTATATTATTTTGTTATTTTTTATTTTTTATAGAATTGTTTAAATATGTGATTTTGTTTAATATATAAATGTGTAATTAAATAAATTTAAAAAGTGGGAAAAAGTTTTGGTTGAAAAAGGAAATGTTATACTTGGATTTGGGGTTGATTTTGGTTGGAAAGAAAAAAGTAAAAAGAAGTGATATGATACTGATGTGACATTAGGATTGAAAAGGGTTAAAGGGTTGCCATATGGATGGATTTATTGGCAAACTAAATTTCTTGACTCACACAAGGCCCAATTTATCTTTTTTCTGTCCAAACATTTAGTCAATATATGAAATCTCCTCAGCAAATTCATCTTGATGTCATATATCATCTTCTCATATATGTAAAATGCAGTAAGGCACATATGGGCAAGGTATTTTATTAAAGAGTTTGCTTAAATCAACCTTCACGCTTATTCTGATTCAGATTGGGCTTCTTGTCTCATTTAAAGACGATCTGTCATGGGTTATATTATTTTGTTAGGAGGTTCTCCGGTAAGTTGGAAATCTAAGAAACAAACAACTATAGCCCGATCATCTTTGGAAACCGAATACCAAGCTATGGCAAATGCCTTTGCTGAAGTAACATGGTTGGTGTATCTTCTTGAAGAATTATGTGTTTAGAAGTTAAAACCAGTTACTTTACATTGTGATACTCAATCAGCTCTTCATATTGCAAAAAATCCTGTATTTCATGAATGTACAAAACATATTGACATTGATTGTCATTTTACAACGGACAAGGTTATGGAAGGTTTAATTCAACTCATTTATTTACCTAACTTATTCCTAATTAGCAGATGTCTTTGCTAAAATCATGCCCCCAACTCAGTTTCGTTTGTTATTGTCCAAGCTGGGAATGTTCAATCCACATTCTCGAGGTTCAGGGGGGATGTTGCACATATAAATGAGTCTACAAGTGTAATATGTTAGTAGATAAATGTAGTAAAATGTATATAACATATGGTAGTAAAGTGTAACATGTTCAATCCACCGAAGGTACAACACTTTTAAAATTATGTTACAAGTTAGTAAAACATAAGTTTGTATTCGATAAATCAACTTTACAAATAAAAATATCATCTCATGTAACATATCCATGTTTTGTTTCATTACAAACTTAGTCAACTAATTAATGCTACTTTTCTAGATCGAATGGCGTGATCTTCAAAATTTTCATATTAAATCTCGTTGACTTTCACAACCAACTTCATAAATTATTCTTTTATTAATATTTCATAGCTAGTAGACTTGGAAGGTCGCTCTAGTTAAATATGCAGTAACGTGTTGTCCTTCTCAATCCACGTGAACGTATTAATTGCATGTGAAGGGATTAAGGAGTATTCACCTAACTAATCCAATATATTATAATTAACTAACTAATTGCACTTGTTATTGCTTCAGCTACTTGCAAAAATATAATACAATTCTATCGTTTTAAATATATAAAAAAAATAAAGATGATGTTACAAAAAGTTTTTATAATTCTTATATAAAAAATAGTTTTCGTTTAAACTTTTTTGTATATATATATGATCGTGCATAGGGTTAGTAGACAAGAGTGCGGGAAGGGACTGGTGAAGAGTCATGAAATTCGTCTCCCATTACAGTGGCTAACCGCAGGACTGGATCGAGATTCCTTGGTGGGGGTGACGAGCTTGGTGGGTTCTCCATTGGTAAGGAGAGAGAAAAGAGTCCAAATGAAAGAGTGGAAGTGACTAGTGAGAAGGTGGAGAGAGTCTTCCCAATAAGGTGGGTGGTCCCTCTATTTATAAAGGGAAAATCTAGGGTAAAACCTACATCTGTGGGTTGGGCCACATAAATAGGCCTACTCCAAACTCGTGAAAGGGGGATACACTATCAAGTCCCCCAAGTTCGGTATGGCTGATTCACAGAAGTTGTGACGAACTTATATCTAGAATTACCTTAGGTTTGAAGAATGCCATGATCGCGGGATTTGTCTCCCCTTTGTATCTTTTGGTGCAAGTCAGAATGCGATCCACTGTCTTGCATGATAGAATATGAACCACTACCGTGCAGGACTATGAACCACTGTGATGCAAAGCAGAATATAGTATCCCCATATATGTTTTTTTTTTTTGAAAATTGGCTTGTAACTACACAAATCTCTCTAATAGTTGTCTATGGTTTTGTTTGTTTTTCAAATAATTGTTTGTTTTTCAAATAAGGTCTTATTTTAAACAAACGTCTAAGGGCGCACAGATGCTTGTTTGTTTTTTCAAACAAACTACATCTTTTTTCACAAACCTTCTCAGACTTAAGATCTTCTAAACCACATCTTCTCTTGACGATATAAAATAAGACATAAAATATTTATGTCTTCGAAAACAAACAATAATTATGTTTTCTTTCCGTCATTGCATTTTATTGTGGAGTATATATCCAGAAATTGGGTAGGTAATTTCATGTTATTATAGAATTCAGTGAGTGTGGAGTTTAGAAATTCTATCCCGAAGTAAATATGGATAGTTTTTATGGATGTTTGAATTTTAGTTTGGACATATGTGTACAACACTTTTAGTTTAGATTAAACATTATGTCACTTTAAATTGAATATGTGCAAATTGCAGGAGAGTAATCAACTATTTATGTTTGTTGGGTGTTTACATATTTATTATGACTCCTTATAAAAGTTAGCTGGTCGCAAATATATATTAATGTATATATACATTAAACATTATATGTATTTTAAAAGTTAAAAGAGAAAACACATCAAAAAGATATAAAGTTAGTGAAAAATGATCTGTAATATTAAGATCATAAACTAGTTTCTTGAGTAAATAAGAAAATGACTAAACTACCATTTATTAAAATAGTTTATTGAGTAAATATGAAATTACCCTTCATTAAAATAGTCTATAAGTGTAACATTTTTTTTAAACGGCAAGGAAATTTCATTAATACTAGCAAGATGCTAGAAGAAATACGAAAGAGAGATTAAAAACAAGAAAAAGAAAAGTTACACCAATCAATCCATCCATCGGTTCTTAAAGTTGCAAGAGACACCTCTAGCTTTAAGCCAATAAAATGAGTAAGCTTGAATTTGATAATTCACCATGGCTCTTTTATTGCTAACTACTTGTGAGAACACCTTCCCATTTCTAAGTTTCCACATGAACCATAGAAACACATAAATTATCCCCATAAATCCTTTGAGTTTATCGCTTTTAAGTTGAAAATTTTTCCCCCACTCAAACAAATGAGATAAACTATGAATATTGGAGTGTAACATTATTTAAGTTAGATAATTTTAACATAGAACATTCACACTAAAATTAATAATTTGAACGTAATAATAATAAAATAAACTTTATTACTAAAAAGAGTAAAAGTAAGGGACGCATGAATGAAAAAGAAGAAAAAGTCAAGGCGCTCCAGCAGACCATAATGACATTCTCACCGCCTTCTGTCAGCACTGCTCTCAAGCGACGCTCTGATAATCTGAAAATTAATTAAGCTGCTCTCAGATCGAAGACCATCTTGCCTCTTCTAAGCTGATCGATTTTGAATCTAGTAAGTCCCTTTTATTCTCCCTAATTATCTGATTTGAATTCTTTATTAAAATTGTTTTTCCTAATTATATTACAGTGATCCAACCTTAATTTGTAGTAATAAGTTGTTTATATGATTTCTTGTGTTTATATGTCTAATTAATCTGCATTTGTTGTAATATAAACTCTGATTTCTTGAGAGCAGTTAGTTTCTGAATACATGACTAGTTAAATAATATATTTATTGATTGATTGATTGATATATGCGCTTCATCAATAAATAATAATTTAGTTCTGATCGATATATATTGGTGTAGATCGATTGATAATATTAGGCCTGACAATTCGGGTCGTGTTCGTGTTAAATGGTTCGTGTTATGTTCGGGTTAACCATTTTCGTGTCGACCCTTTTTTGACCTAGCTTAGTTTCATCTCGTGTTCGGTTCGTGTCACTTAATTCGTGTTCGGTTCGTGTCGACCAATTTCGTGTCATTTTCGGATCGATCCATTTCTGACCCAATTCAGTTTCGAGTCGTGTTCGTGTTGACTTAGTTCGTGTTCGGTTCGGGTTGGTTTCGGGTCGTGTAAGGATTTGCCAACTCTAATTGATATATATATATATATATATATATATATATACACACACACAATAAATGTTCAATACAGTCCTAATTTAATTTTATAGTTCTGAGGGACAATTTATAGCCATTAGATTTTAAGATTCAATGGTTCAGATTCAATCTTAGATTATAATCAAAATTGGTATATTTGTATTAAGGAGGACATTTTTGACTTTTTAACTATTGGTCCCCACTTTATCACTCCTATAATTTATTTAAAATTAATTATCTCACAAAACGTTAATCGTTAGACGAAACGAATTATACCGTTGCGATCTTCGTGTTCCGCTCTTTTATTAGAGATGTCACTTGATATACTTTCGACAAATTTTTTTTTCTCATTTTGTTAGATTGGATTTAAATTTTATTAAAGTATAATCATATGTGATTTATAGAGGAATGATCAATATAGTCTTTATAAAATTATAGTTTGGTGTTTGATAATCCGGCGAAGTTTTATGGTTTAGTAACAAAAAATCAACAATTGAAAGTGATTTTAAGTTATTAGTTGTTTCATAACACATGTGATTATATATCTCTTATACATGCACATAATTACAGATGATTTGATTAAATGTAGCATTTTTATGTCAGATATTTGACAGAATCAATCACATGTGATTGTGTATTCAAGCACATATGATTGCATATTTAATCACCTGTGATTTTGTACAGAATCACACGAGAGTTTGTACAAATTCACATGTGATTGAATACCAAAAAACATGAGATTTGGTATTCAATCATATGTGATTACATAGGGGATTGTTCAAACGAGAACCATTCTTATTACGTAAACCAATATAAAAGATATCGAATTCGAAGGAGAACACATCTTGACCTTTGATAGAGGGGATAGGGTGTTACTAGTACACAATATATGCATTCATGGGTAGTCAATGCAATTGGATTGGGTGAAATTGAATATGTACATACATGTATAAATGGTTTTAAGCAAACGTTGATTTTTTAAGCAAATATTCAAAATTAATAAACGTTAAATGATATACAATTTAAGAAGATAAAAAAATTAATAAAACAACACATGTAATATTGTTATGAATCACATGTGATTTACATTAATAAAATTTAAGTCCGACCTAATAAAATGAAAAAAAAAAGTTTGTCAAAAGTATATCAAGTGACCTCTCTAATAAAAGAGGGGAACACGGGGATCGTAACGGTATAATTTGTTTCGTCTAACGATTAACGGTTTGTGAGATAATTAATTTTAAATAAATTAGAGGAAAGAGAAAGTGGGGACCAATATGCAAAAAATCAGAATTGTCCTCTCTCATATCAATTTTAATTATTAGCTAAGATTAAATCTAAACCATTGATTTTAAAATCTAATAACTAAAAATTGGCCCTTAAGACTATGAATTTAATTAGTACTATATTGAACAAACCCCATATATATATAGTGGATTGTTTATTTAAAAACAATTATTATTGTGAGAATCAATCTTAACCATTAAATTGGTAAGTGGAATTCACGGATGAAAAACGTAGGAGGGATAGAGTGTGACAAGGTGCATATGATGAATTCATGGGTGGACAATTGAATTAAAAGATGGGGAATTGAACGGCTAAGATTTGTTTCGTAATAAAAATATTTTTCAAATGATCTTTTCAACTCATATATATATATATATATATATATATATATATATATATAGATGAGTTGTGTTCAATAAAATTCATGTAAAACACATAGTTCTAAAATTTTAATTCAATCACAGGTGATTTGTAAAAGTATCACATATGAATTACGTAAATGTCACTCCGCCCAAGTTTTGATACAACATTTTCTCCTTTTCCCGATTCAAATAACATCAAATTTTGTCTCCAACTTTTCACCTTTAATTTGACCTCTCGAAGATTATACAAAAATGAAAAAAAATAGGGGAACGATGACTCTTCCCCGATGAAGATGTCCAAGAACTCAAAACTATATCATTTAAATTAGAGTCTAACAGCCATGAATTATAAAACTTGAAATATGAAGGACCAAAATCAGCCACTATAGCTTTAA
Organism: Dittrichia graveolens; assembly: GCA_038502395.1. Taxonomy (NCBI): domain Eukaryota; kingdom Viridiplantae; phylum Streptophyta; class Magnoliopsida; order Asterales; family Asteraceae; genus Dittrichia; species Dittrichia graveolens. Next base: position 6,909,624 of record JARJIL010000002.1, on the reverse strand, counting down.
AAAATATAAGACTATGATCAGAATATAATTTGGGAAGAATCTCAACACTTGGATTAGGCCACCGGGATAGAAAGTTAGATGATACGAAAAACCTGTCTAACTTGCTCATCTTACTCCCGTCCGAACTCATCCTAGTGAATCTCCTCCCCCCACTTTTGACCTCGAATAAATCACCTTCATGAATAAATTCATTAAAAATACTTGCACCTGCAAACAAAAAAGATGTTCCTTTCCTTTCCTCACAATATCTTACTTCATTAAAAATCACCAAAGACAATCCATTTCACATCTGAATTGTTATTAATGATAGCATATATATGCTCCCAACATATTACTAAATCGATTTATGTAAGTTACTAAGTTGTGAAACTCATTAATGGAATATTAATTTATGCCTTCGTGATATAGGGTCTTTAAACTCGGGACTCATTGTATTTCTATCCACATTGACTTTTTTGTTTGGTTTGTTGAATTTAGGGCTTGATTATGTTTGTAATTTTGTATCATAGTCACGTAAATTACATATGGTGTGTTAATCCCCTATTTTTATTTTAGTTGGTTGTAAACATTATTTCTAGCATCTTGCTAGCAGGGCCGATCCAAAGTGTTTTGATGTCCTGTGCGAAGTGGACTACTAATGCCCCTATGTACGATATTTAGTACGCACAAACAAGATATGTAACACACACACACACATATATATATATTATGTAACTAATTTGTCCCTTTTAAGTAGATATACTTTGATTAATTATGCAAGACTGTAACAAAATCAGATTTCTCTAAATAGATGTGCATACATGATAAATTGACACATCATTCATATAATTTTACAAAAAAAAAAAACAGATTGATATAGAATAATAGAATCTCGACAGATCACAAATTCACAAAGGAAAAAATATTTGCTGTACAAACAGTGGAACAGATTGATATATATTCAAGACATTATGTCACTATACAAACAAGTTCAATGTATATATATATATATACACTAGCATCGTACCCGCGCAATGCTGCGGCGACAAATAGTTTCTGTTTTGCAACATGTTGTTTTCAAGAATGTAATGATATGTTATTCGTGTGATTCAATGTCATGAAAAGTTTTCAGCAACATGTCCGGATTTTTTTTCCAAATTTTCTTATATTTGTATAAACTATTTTATTAATTTCAAAACACATTAAAATAATAAAAAAGATTTATATTTATGAAATAAGGTGAGAGAAGTTAATAAGATTTTGAAAATTATGTTGATATGGGTAGATAATTGTGTTTGTGTGATAGAGTGTGTTAATGGGAAAATATATTTTAAATAAATAAAAAGTTAAGTAAATTAGGAAAATGAAATGGTTAAAAATTGGATGGATGAGATTAATTTAGATAAAAAGAAGGGTGGGGATGTATTGTTGATTGAATTTTAAGAAGTTTTAAGAGTAAGAGAAGAGAGAATGTTGTATGCTTTATATAGTAGTATAGATATATATAGTCATATAGATTATAGTGCTTTCCTTCATCTCTCTCACAAGTCACAAATTCACGATTATTTCTTTATAAGATATACAATAAAGGGACGGCAAACAAATTTACAAACCTTTAGCCCTAAAAAGCGACAGCGACCGGCAAGTCGGTAAGTGGGCAACGATGCTTCGGTGAATGGCCGACGTGTGATGGTTGGTACTTCAAAGAATGAAACGAGCAGCCGGTAGGCTGTAGCCGACAGGCGATGACGATGGGATTGGGGCAAGAACTTGAAAAGCGAGAATCGAGAGACGAGAGGAGAGTATACGGGGGATGTGGATTTGGTCGAATTTGGGGCAAGAAAATGGATTAGCCGACTAGCCGAGTAGGAGAGAAAGGTATCATCATTGTGTCTCTCGAAGTCGTCCATTCGACTTCACGTCTGTGTGGTTTCTTCCCTGCCCTATTGTCTCTTCGGTTTCTTCCTCTTCCCTCATTTACCGATTTGATTTCTGCCGTTTTTCTCCGCCTCCAAGCCCAAGGCCCAAATTGTATAGTAAAATGAACATAGGTATATATATATATTGGGCTATATATCTGATGCCCCTAGCCCAACTGCTGCCCTGGGCTTGTGCACGGGTTGCATGTGTATTGCGCCGGCCCTGCTTGCTAGTATTGATTTTAATGAAAATTTTGGATATCTAGATGGGGTGATGGCTATGCCGAAGCTCTAGTTTAGTTATCTTTTTGTTGTTAAAAAAATGTGTGCATCTAGGACATATATATATATATATATATATATCAAACATTTTCATTTTGTGGGGTTTGATTACGATTGTTAATTTTGATTTTTAGCATCCCGTAAGTTTGAATCAAAGGATATAGAAAACAAAGGTATATAAAATTTGATGCTTAATTTACATATATGCATATTGTAAATGGTTGTCTATATGTTGTCATATGAATCTAGGTGCACCTGTGCATTATTTACACATGCGTCTATCTACACATGTACATATCTATATCTGTTCTGAAAAAACTAGGTGAATTTGTACATATGCACACGTTCAATATTTGCATGTGTGCACCTGTCGAGATCTGTATTGAAAAAAAACTTATTAATATGCACATGTGCACATTTTGAGAGTTTTGTTGAAAAAATAAGTAAACACGAACTTTTTTCTTTGGAAAAATATAACAAGATCGGTCTCAAATTAAAGAGCATAATTTTCTTGTTAATTTGGTATAATTTTCGTAATTTAACACCTTTTCGTTTGATAAATATATTAGTTTAAAAAAAGTGGGTGTAATGTGAAAATATTCAAATTGTTCTTCTTTAATTAAGAATAATTTTGATTAGTTTAAGGTTATCCATCAACAACCTTTAATGTGGACCTCCATCTCTTTGATCAATGACTATAATCCATTTTCGCAGTTCTCGTACGAAAAAACAGTTTTCATTTGAACCGTCCCCTATATAGGGGAGGGTTCATTTGAGAACCATTTATTATTGAGGATGGTGGCGGTTGTGGGTGGTGGTCGGTGGATGGCGACGGCCGGCGGTGGGTGGTGGGTGACGGCAAGCGGTGGGTGGTGAGGGTGGTGAATGTTGAATTGATGATGGCGGTGTTTGTTAAAATTGTAGTTAAATATTAAATGGATAATCGGCCAACCAAATGGATCGCTTATTGAGTTGATGGATCTATTTTTTGACCTGTTGGATCATATAAATAGAGCATATCAGATTATATCTGTATCAAGATATAACCCATTGACAACCCTAAGTGTGTTAAGGCGGTCTTTATTGTATTCCTTTATACATCAATTTGCAAACTAATGAGCCTTTTTCTCATGAGATTTTGAGGGGTAGATTTGTAAATTTACCATTAACTCACGATATTATGATATTTTATGTTGGCTTCCTTTTTCTCTTGTTTTTTTTAAAATTTTTTTGTTTGCATTGTTTTTAAGTTATTATTAAATTATTTTCATTGGGTTATGTGTATGTTTGGCATAACTAGTCGGAAGTTGGAGTTGTAGCTAAAGCTGAGGCAGAAGCTTTTAGGAGCTAGAGCTGAAGCTTTTATTTAGAGCTGAAAGCTAAAGTTTATTTGTATGAAAGTGTTTGCCAAAGTAGTTGTAACCGTAGCTTAAAAATGTAAAAATACATAAAAAGACCCAAAAATAAAGGTTTAAATAAGAAACAAAATTAATCAAAGAATATTTATGTAAATTGGGTTGTAAAAGCTCTCAACAGCTCCTAAAAGCTACTTAAAAGCTCCGAAAAACTCTCGCCAAACAAAATAGAAATAGTTTGCCTAGCATAAGTACGAAGTATACACGCATCACATCGTTTTATTACTTCAACAACAATACCACATCTAAAAGCCAAAATTATAGCCCCTGGATCTAGAAAAATAATATTTATATATTTTATAAACTAAACAATATTTTATTTTTTTATAAATAATTTGTTGGTTGTAAATTCTTTCCCTTGCATTTGCAAGGGCAATTAAATACTTGTTTGTATCAATTAGTGTTTTAACCATGAAGTTGTCATGTTAAGGGGCTTTCTAGTTTCTACTGTTGTTTCTTCGGCCCCTTAATCATATCCTTTCTGGTTAACCATTTACGGTGAACTACGTTGTATTATTTTTAGAGATTTAGTTTACTAAACCTATACATTTTTAACTTCTTTATCTAACTAAAATACATACATTAATAATAAACTAAAAGTTTGATACAAACAATAAAAAACTTTTCACAAGAAAAAATTTTAAAGTCCTATACACACAATAAAAAAACATGACAAGTTAGATAAATTTTAATGAATTAAACTCTATTTTTAGTGGCTGTTACACACAGGTTGGAAAGGTGGAGTGATAATTACAGTATGTAAAGTTGGTCCTAAGCCACTAGCAGTGGTCTTCCCAAACCAAATCCAAATAAAATGCACATCATTTATTATTGTTTTTCAAATAAAAAAGTTAACGTAATTATTTCCTAACCACTGTGACATAAGTTTCTGAATTCGTCACTGCATGTCGGTTGTTTAATATAAGTGGTCATTACCACTTAATCTATTCGTTATGGGTTAATAGAAAAAAGTCAACCACAAGTTGCGCGTATGCGTTGTAACTTTTTCTTCATTTATGACCCGTTTCTTTTGCACTTGATAAACAGAAACATGGCATCCACATTAATCACAAAGTTTACTCACTTCCAAATCCCACTTGAAGACGTAGTAAAGGCCACCAACAACTTTGCTAATAAAAACATCATTGGACACGGTTGGTTAGGAACAACCTACAAAGGACAACTCTTGCGGTCTAGGGAGTTGATGAGCATTTCTGCACGTAGGTTAGATCATAAGCATGGGCAAGGATATGTTGACTTCTGGACAGAGATTTCAGTTCTTTCTGGTCTCAACCATCCAAATATAGTCTCATTTATTGGGTTTTGTGACGAGAAAGATGAGAAGATCATCATATGCTCGTATGAGCGCAACGGAAGTCTCAAAGAGCATCTAAACAGCCCGAACCTCACATGGACACAAAGATTGAAGATATGTGTTGGAGTGGCGCGTGCATTGAGTTACCTACATTATAAAAAGCGACGCAATTATGGTGTAATACATCGTAACATCAACAGCTACACAATTTTGTTAGATGAGAATTTGGAAGCCAAGTTATCCGGTTTTGAAGTTTCGATCAAATAATCCAGATATCAGGAGAACTTAAATCTCCTATACGAAGCTATTCACATAGAAGGGTATATGGACCCAGCAACAGTAAAGACCGGAAGTGTAACACACAAGTCAGATGTCTACTCATTCGGCATCGTCTTATTTGAAATCTTATGCGGGAGGAAAGCTTTTATTCCAAAGGCGGTTAATGAGTTTCTAGCTCCATTGGCCAAATTTCATTACGAAAATGGAACAATGCAGGACATAGTCCTTCCTGATCTATGGAGTCGGAGGGATCAGAAATCGTTCTTCTATTTTTTCAAAAGTAGCATATGATTGCTTAAAGGAGGAGCGAGTACAACGCCCAGATATAGACCAAGTTGTCATTGAACTTGAGAAGGCATTGGAACCTGAGTTGAAACTTATCAATCTTGTAAGATCCTTTCTTGTTTTCATTTTTTCCCTTTCATCGTACTACCATGGTAGCTTTTTTATGTCTATGAACTTATTTCCAATTGTTTAATTAATTGATGTTAAGCGGACTATCATAATACGTGTTTGAAATAGAGGTTGGTTAATTGATGTACTTGTTCTCATTCGGCATCGTCTTATTTTATTTTACTTTCATCTATTTGATTGGGGGTCACTTGTCTTTTAGGTGGCACAGGAGGTTTCCTTTATTAGCCTTAGTGTTTTGCTTTGGTCGTTCTTCTAACAAGGGTAAGCTGTAACACTCTTTTCCCCTTGTCATTATACACGTTGCAGATAAAGAGACTGGAACACTTGAAGATTCCACTCGTTGATTTAAAGTTGGCCACGAATAATTTTTCTCAGACATGCCATATTAGATATAGTAAATACTATGACTCGTATAGTGCAAATCTCGACTATTTTGATGAAGAAACTCCTTACTCTATAGAAGTGAAGAATAAAGGTGAACAACCCAAGCAACACGATAACATAGTTATAAAACGTGTTAGGCCTAGAGACGATGAGCAAGGAGAAGAAGTGTTCGTTACAGAAATAGAAATGCTTACCCATTGTGAGCATCGCAACATAGTGACACTAATCGGATTTTGTGTTGAAGATTCTGAGATGATCCTTGTCACTGAGAATACTTTCAATGGGTATCTTGATGATTATTTGGAGGATATCAACAAGATGCCTATTCTTAATTGGACAACTCGTTTGAAAATCTGTCTTGATGTTGCGCATGGACTACATTACCTTCACTCCGAGATGGAAGACCAAAATAAGATAATACACCGTAATGTAAAGAGTGCAAACATTATGTTGGATGAGAATTGGGGGGCAAAGATTGCAAACTTCGGAAGCTCTATATTCCTACCTCCAAATCAAGATGACGAAGCTCTCCATCTCGAAATGATTGTTGGCACAGAAAGATACATTGATCCAGAATATATGAAAACTTGGAAGTTGAAAAGAGAATCAGATGTTTATAGCTTTGGAGTAATTTTGTTAGAAATGTTTTGTGGGAGGGTGGTCTATGATCCAATATACACGAAAGACGGAGACGAAGGGCTAACAATGCTGGCACGACGGTGCTTCCCGAAGGGAACACTAAAGGAAATGATAGATCCTTTAATAAAGGAAGAAAGTGGAGAAAACAATTTTGTTCTAAGTAGAGGACCCAACAAATATTCTTTGAATACATTTTTAAAAATTGCATACGAGTGTGTGGCGAAAACACAAGACCAACATCCAACAATGGGAGTCGTGATCCAGGAACTTGAGAAAACATTATCCTTTCAAGTAAGTCGTGTGTATATATGTGTATGTGCATAAATATAAATGATGATATTTCTCTCTTCACTTTATTGAACCAATGTGCTGATTTATTGTCAACTAAAAGCACTTATTTTAGTACTTATTTATTACTTTTCATATATATTTTTGCTTAAAGGAGAACCCAGTACAATGCCAAGATGATGAAATTGAGGAAGCATCGGAACTTCATTTGACACATGAAATCCTTGTAAGACCTGCTCGCTCCTTTTCTTTGCTTATTTTTAACTTGAAAATACCTATATATATAATTGATACAAAATAATTTTTTGTTGCAATTGTGTAATATGTGAAGATAAATCATCGATCCCTTTGGTGTAAAAAAATTACAATAGAGTATCCCAATTAAGTAATTCTTTTATAGAATGTATTTGCGTATATTCAACATCATCATTTGGTATTGATTCTACTGTTTTTCTTATGTTGTTAGCTTATTGACGTATTAACTTATTAGTTGGTATGGTATTTGGATCGGCTTATCTCTATCTCTATCTTTATCTTTATATATATTAAAAGAAAATCAATTTGAAAAGTTTCTTTAAATAAAATTTCAATTAACCAATAAGAGCTATTCATTTTTTTCGATTTTGACAAAAAAACTCAATTTTGACTACCACATTTAGAAAGATCCAATTTGTAGGATTTAACTGGATCTTTAAACTCATTTACATAATACATGGATCTTTTAACACATATACAATTTGTTCCTTAGTTTAATACTTTTAAATTATTTTTAATAACATTTATTCTTTTTGGTTTATTTTAATACATATCATTATTATGCGTATAATACATTATGAATTAAAATAACAAACGTGTTATGTTTTAAAAAATATTATATTATAATACGTTTAACTACGAAACATAAATATTTTTCATATTCATTATCATGCAAAAATACTTTAATAAAACATAGTTAATATATTAATATTTTTTTTCATCAATTAAGTCACAAACCTATCAAATCTTTTTTCATGACCATATTTTCAAACATTGATGTACAACATTTTAATATGCATAATGGGTTAAGATTCTCTCAAGTTGTGATCAAACATGACCCCTTATGTTTCCTCATAAACATGAGAGTGAAACCCACAAAGAGACTCATTCATGAAGTGTGCGTGTGTGTGTGTATAAAAATTTATTATTTTTACAATATATATGAATTTCTTTTTAAATTATATTACCAAAACATTTTACTTTAACATATTATAAAAGGGTAAATTGCACGAATATATAAAAAACTATGTCAATATTGTCATTTTATGCAACAAACTTTAGTTTGTACCTAAAAATACAAACAACTTACAAATTGGTTCATTGTATGCAAGTTACCTATGACAGTAGGTAACTTACCGGTAATATGGCAAAAAATAAAAAAACTTCGGTATCTAAAAATACAAAAAACTTTCAAATTTGGTCATTGGTAATCAGGTTACCAATTGTATACAATGAATAAAATTTGTAAGTTGTATGTATTTTTAGGTACAAAATAAAGTTTTTTGCATACAATAACAATATTGATAAAGTTTTTTGTATTCTCGCGCATTTTGCCCATTAAAAAATCCTACTATGTGTTTTTACAATGAAAATGATAATTATTAATCATATGATATAATAATTTTTATTAAATGTTGTTTGTAACATGTCCGTTATAGATTTCAATTTTGTAATTCTATAATAGCATTCATATTTATTAATTACGATTTTCTTTAATAATTGTTTAATATGTATCAATCTATTATGCTTTCATTTTAATTTTTATTATAAACTATAATTTATTTTATTTCCGATTCTAAAAATGTAAAGTATAAAAGACACTTAATGACATTAGAGATCCTAAAATAATTGTATCGTAATGATTCCTTATTTCACAATTCTCTCTCGCTTTCTCAAATTGGGTCATGAGTTATAGAATCCTTAAGTTATACACACACACACACGCACACTTCATTGTATTACTATGAGCAATAATATTGATTTTGGAGGAGGAAGGATGTCGATTACTACATCCATTGCAACACATGAAGATGTTAGATTTCTAAAAGAAATTGATGGTAAATCTAATATGTATCGTATCGAAGTAAAGATTATTTTGAAATCGAAAGCATATATATTACATCAACAATCTAGATTTGGAAGTCAGTCTTAACATGATTTTAAAAGATGTCCTAATTTGCTTTTGCATAGGTCAAAATATGCACACTATTTTAATCAGAATTGATTTAGGTCTTGGTTCACAATGATTACTATTACAACTATGTGCTATTACAAATTGATGATAAATCTAATACTTTATCAATTTCTTCTTAGTTTTACTCATGTTTTCATTTGCTTTCTCCTAGTTTACTTATAATAAACTATTGTTTCGAGTTTGAAAGTTGTATGTGCATTTTTTGTTGTGATGGTGATACCACAAACTTAAAAGTTAAATAATGTTGTCTCCTCCCAAAACTTACATGTAATACCCGTACGTGCACGGGTCCTCAAGCTAGTAACCTATTAATTAGTTCGAAGGTTATTTACAAATAAAGGGGAAATGACGGGAACAAATATGCTTACATAGGAGATATATTGGCTTATAATTTATTAGTTTAAAGCATAGTTATCAAATCGCGATCCTGATCGTAGGATCGTACGATCCCACCAACCAAAACGCGCCAGATCGTACTGAGGATCGTAAGATCGTAGGATCGTATAGCGATCCTACGATCCTTTTTTTTGTTTTTTACATTTTTTAATTATTACTATTATTTTACATTTTTACTTTTTTACATTTTTTGGTTATTGGTATTATTTTATTTTAATATTTTTTAATTTTTAATTGGTCAACCTTGTGTAAGCAATTTTTTGCAGTTTTTTACTTGATACACGTCACTTTTTTCATTTTTCTTTTATTAAAAAGATAGAGATTTACGAGAATAAGATTTTTTATGAAATAAAGAATCAATGTTGTGAACAATATGCTCTAGATTTATTGATTGTGTTTAAGAGTCACATTTTAAATTTTATTATGATATGTAAACTAATTAATTGTGGTGAGTTGTTATCTATACTCTTAAAATTTAAAATTTAAAATTTGGACGATTTGATTTTTGTTATTTTATTTAATGTTTCATTTTCTCGTAAATTATTATATAATTGGTTTTTTGTAAAAATTATAGCATATAAAAAACCTAAAAAAACTTGAGTGACTTATGGTAGGATCTTAAGATCCCGATCTCGATCTTACGATCCGATTTTGCAAAGACGAAAACGATCATAAGTAAGATCTTGATCTTGATAACCTTGGTTTAAAGTATTTAGATATACATAACTTTAGGGGGGGGGGGGATAGGAGAAAGATTTTTAATAAGCTCAAAATTAATCATTTAATAGTTAATCCAAACACTTTTACATTAAAAACCACATTATCGTATATATGTGTGTATATATATATACATATCATCAGTGTTCTATAGTTTCCCGTAGTAATTATAAAATTTCGTTACCAGTTTATAGTTTATATATACGAATTTGTACGTATATATATAGTTTACATATTTAATTATTTATTTTTAATATTATGAATTAATTGCTTTATAAATAAGGAAAAGGGATTAGAAAGCCCACACATGGAGCTGCAAGATCATGTCGATGATGAAGTTGGGAAAGCAATGGAACTTCAGTTGACACATGAAAACCCCGTAGTAAGACCCTCTGCTCCTTTTGTTTTTGTTTTCCTTTCATCATCTAATTTTAGCTTATTTTTATTTTTATTTACGTCAATAATTGTATGTATGCCCATTGGCGCCATAGGAAGTGTCAAGAAATGAGGTTAAAAGCACATCATGGATCAACTTCAAGGTACGTAACTAATTACTTATCAAGTTTAAGCGTGGTTTTCTCAACCTATTCTTTGTCACCTCTAGTAACAATCCAACCCCGAAAACCGAAGTTATAGTATTGAAGCACTTGAAACACACAGTATATAAGAATTATATATGAAAATGTTAAAAAGTGAGGAAAATTATATGTTTCAACTGGAAACTTGATTCGCAGTTGTATTACTTATTAATATATTAAATAAGTAAAGTTCTGTATAAAATTTTGATCAACGAAATAATAAATATCAATGTTTTAAAAACCGTTTTTTTAGTTGATCCGGTCTCTTCATCGGGTCACAGGTTAACCGGGCCAACCGGTTCGACCGATGGGTCAACCGGTTTCTATTTTTTATTTTTTTATATGTGTATATATGTGTATACATATATATAAAGTGCAAAAAAAAAATTAATGCATCAAGCTCATGATCATTTAGTATATGAAATCCACTATCATTTCTAACTTCATCATCATCAACAAGAACATAATCACTTGAGTTTCCTAAATTTATGTAAAAACAAAAATATATAACCTTATTGACAGGGCCGTCTCAAATATTTACGAAGCCTGGGGCAAAACTAAAATTTGGCCCCTAAAAATACTAAACTATATAATATGTTGAGTAAGAAACCTATAATTGTAAGTACTTAACTATAACAATAGACGAAAATATACAATTGACAACCAAATAAGTGTTTCTTTTAAAATATAATTTAAAAATAGCAAACTAATATGCAAATACCAATTAACCAATTACAAAATAAGTAAAACTAATAAACAGTGATTTAAAAAGTAAAATCCAATAGTTACCAACTAACTAAACTAAGAAACAAACTAATATGCAAACACCATTTAGTTACTAGATAACTAATTAACCAATTACCAGCAAAGCAATTAATGTGCAAATACCAACTAAACAATTACACTAAGCAAACTAGTAAACAAACTAATATGCAAATAACAATTAATTACCGGATAACCAATTGACCAACTTAGAAAATCAAAAATCACAAAGAGGTTTCCTTCCGAACAATTCGGTGAGAACTTTTTAATGAATTTTCAAGGATTTGAGTCTGAAAGCAATTTTTTAACGGATTTTCCACGAATTTTATGGGAAATATGATGGAAATAGTTTAACCATGATGCTTTTATCCATGGTCTATTCGATGAGAGATACGAGGAAAACAACCTTTTTTTCACGGATTTGTCCAACACAAAATAGGGTGTTTATGTTCTAGTGGACGAAAGATTTTAGCAATTGAATATATGATTTCTACTTAGAGTGTTACTTTCGAATATTTAAGAAGTCTTTAACGTCTACAATAATTAATTTATAATAAATTAATTAAACTAGGGTTAGAATGTTAAAACATATACATTACACATACAAGAAAATGGGCCCCTTTAATTTGTGGGCGCTGGGCGGTCGCCCCTTTCGCATTAAGACGGCCCTGCTTATTGAAAAGACTAATAGTAAACTAACATAATAATATCAAATTACTTTATGCAAAATCAAATTTTAGGATTAAAATAAATAATTAAAAAAATTAATTAATATAAAACCGGGTCAACCCGGGTTAAAATTGACTGGTTCGACCGGGTCAACCACTAAACCGGCCGGGTTGCTCCGGGACGCAAAAAGCCAAAAAACCGGTATACATTGAACCGGTCTTGTGGCCGGGTCCCGGGTCAACCGGTTCGACCCGTGTTTTAAAACATTGATAAATATGTACGTTTTTGTCAATGATATAATTTACTTTTGTGTTATGGTGGGTAGATAAACAAATTTGAAGTTGACGGTTAGAAATAATCCTGAAAATTAGTAAGGGTGTGTTCGGCAACAGACTTATAGGGGATTATAAGGGCTTGGGATCTACTTTTCATAATTCTCAGCCCTCTAGTTTCGTTCGGGTGTTAAAATCTTCAGGAGATTATTAAAAACATAATCTCTCATAAGCCCCTAAAATAAAATCCTTTTCAAGAAATTTATGGCTTGGGCTTGGAATTATCAGTTAGTCAGCCTCAGCCTCAGCTTCAGCTCCAGCCCTAGCTCCAGTTTGTTTCGCCAAACACACCCAAAGTCTTTCCTATTGTGTTATCTTTAATCTTTATCTTTAGAGTAAATTATAATTTTGGTCCCCGTGGTTTGTTCAAAATAACAGTTTTGGTCTCTGGATCCGAAAATCTACGAGTTCAATCCCTCTCGACCTGAACTTATTTTACTTTTGGTCCCTACTCCGTTAGCAAATTGTTAAATATTTATAAATGGCCGTTTTGCTCTTCTTTTTTAGTCTCTCAAGTTTGTAACTATTTTCTGTTTTGGTCCCTTGATGAGTTTTTATTTTAATCATGTTACTTATTCAATTAACCATTTATTACTAATTATATTTAATTTGATATTATTAATACAACTCAACCCACCTTAATTAAATATATCATGGGTTACTATCATGTTTGCAACATAGATTCGATTTTGTCTTTCATTTAATGTAGGGCTATAAACGAACTTAATGTTAATTATAAGCTATTTTTATATGTGTATGTTTATTTAAACAAATGAATACGAACTATTGTCTCATTATTTCGTTTAAGTTCATATATATACACACACACACACACGTGTGCATGTGATATGTTTGTTAATGTTTAAAAATGTTGGTTATGCTTTATAATACATTTTTATATGCGTTTGTTCATTACTTCAGTATCTAAACAAACAAAAACAAAAAAATAAACAATTTTATAAAAGGATGAACATGAGCATAAAAATTTGTTTGTTTATTAGTTCGTGTTTGTATGTTTGTTCGGCTTAAAAAAACAATCAGACACAAAAAAGTCCTTTAGACGTGTATATTTGTGAATCAATGCTTACATTGTTTAGTTATACGTGAATTGTTTTAAGCTCTTCATATATAATGTTAATATTAGTAGAGTAAATTACAAACTTTGTGGATTGTTTTGAGATATTTGCTGGTGTTTGTTCGATTAATTTTAACCAAACAAATAAATATACACAAGCGAATAAACAAACAAATTCTTGTATTCATGTTTGTTCTTTTATAAAATTGGTTTATTCGTGTTCTTTAATATCCTCCCCTTAAATACAAATGAATATTAACGAACAAATACATATACAAATGTATAAGTAAAATCATTTGTTATTAAACATAAACAAACATAGTACACATATACACATTATATATATACTTAAAAAGAACAAACGAGACCATTATTCATATTTATTTGTTTAAATAAAAAACATATTTTTTTCATGTTCGTTTATTTTATTAAACAAGCAAACTTCTTACTAGACATTTCAAGTACAGTTTGTTGAAAATTGGATTCGTTTACAGACTTAGATTAGATGAAAGGTTCAAAATCAAATTTTTACCGGATATTTTAAGAACAATTTGTGGATATTTTTTGGTTTTGGTATGGTAAGGTATTGCTTTAAGAAAAAAAGACCACTAACGTGATATTGACCAATGATATGTTTAAAAAGGGTTAATTTAGTTGTATTAGTAATAATTAAATAAATATTACTAATAATAAATGGTAAAATATGATTAAAATAAAAAAATTATCTAGGGACCAAAATTGAAGGGTTAATTTCATATATACTCTTATTAAACATCAAAATATCTTATTTGCTCAGCTTAATTTATAAATATCTTATATACCCTTCTTAAGTTTTCAAAATATCTTATTTGCCCAACTTAACTTATAAATATCCTATATGCCCTTCTTAAGCTTTCGAAATATCATATTTGCCCAAATCATCTTTTTTATTAATTTTTAATCATTTTAAATGAATTATAATTATAAAATATGATTCAATAACAATTATACTCCTCTTTTAACATATTTATAAAACGTCATCTATACCCTAACTACTCGTATTTATCCAAGTTATATATACACACACACGATTCTATTAATTAATTTGGATGATCGAGTACATTTAATGCGTATATATATATATATATTATATTATGTGTAATTCTTTTGTTTTAAGAAATTAGAATTGATTAAAATAATAATGCTTTTCTTAATTGTGTAGATACGTTGATTGGTGCGTTAATTACATGATATATATATATATATATACACACGCATAAACAGTACTTGATCATTCAAATTAATTAATAGAATCGTATATGTATATTATATATATATATATATAACTTGGATAAATATGAGTAGTAGGGATATAAGTAATGTTTTTATAAATAGATTTAAAAGAGGGGTATAATAGTCATTGAATTGTATTTTATAATTATGATTCATTTAAAATGATTAAAAATTGATAAAAAAAGGTGATTTGGGCAAATATGATATTTTGAATGCATAAGAAGGGTATATCAGATATTTATAAGTTAATCTGGACAAATAAGATATTTTAAAAACTTAAGAAGGGTATATAGGATATTTTTAAGTTAAGCTGGGCAAATAACATATTTTGATGTTTAATAACGGTATATATGAAATTAATCCAAAATTGAAAATAGGTAAAAACTTGAAGGACCAAAACAGAAGAAAAAAATGGTCATTTACAAATATTTAACACCTAACTAATAGAGTAGGGACCAAAAATGAAATGAATTCGGGTTGGGAGGGACTAAACCCATAACTTTTTGGATCTAAGGACCAAAACTGTTATTTCTAACGAACCGCTGGGACCAAAACTGTTATTTCTAACGAACCGCTGGGACCAAATTTGTAATTTACTCTTATCTTTATCTTTCTTTCTTTAATTTTTTTAATTTATATTAAAAAAATAGAGTTATTATGTCATAATCCTATTTTTGTAACTTTTTATTTCAAACATATCTCTTTATTTTTCTTAAATGCCTTTAAAATTAATTTTTTCTACGTAAAAAACCTTAAATCTTGTATATTGTTCAAAATTTTTATTTTTAGCTGATTTAATTTTTTAAGACTAAAATATTTTAACAAAAGATATATTCAAATCATTTAATTGATACATTTTTTGGTTATTTATGTAAATACGTAGACCAATTTGATTAAATTAATACATTGAATTTTTATTATCCGATTTGTGATACTATCCTATTTTAGAAATCATTTCGAAAATGACGTCATCTCACTTCAAGTACCTTCTTTATTTTTATTTTTATTTTATATCTTGATTTGTTATTTTAGTTTATTTTATTTTGTGATACTATTTATATATAGGGTATTTGTTATCCATATATGTATTTACATGGGGTGTTTTCTTTATACTTTTTGTATGTTTTACAATTGTTTTAGTATACAAAAACAATTAAAATTAACTTTAATATCCCCGTGTTTATACACGAGGTGTTAAAAAAATTTATCACATGATTCTCAACACTTGCAAAAAATTCTTTTATCACATATTGGATGCCGGTTAAACGTCTTCACGAACCAAAAAGAGCATCTATCCTCGTGATACCCATTGCCACACATTCGAGTATATGCTCATCATCCTACTACTCGTTGTGGAGCTGCCCTGTTTGTTATCCATTTTTTTCTTTTTTTTAACCGATAGAAATGGAGACAAATAATTATGTGTGAGTCTAGTGATAAATGTTATTAATAGGACTGGTTAGTGATGAATTAGTTATACTGATGTAATGACTAATGATAACAGTTATCACAACGGACGATGTAACAAATTTTGAGCTATAAATGGCTAATTTACAAATTTTGAGCTATAAATGGCTAATTTACTGGGATGAAATGCAATGTGGTTTATTTAAAATGTGTGAATATTCTAAACATCTTCAACTAAAGGGTGTGCTTGGCGAAACTAGTTGGGACTGGGGCTGAGTCTAGGTGTGTGCCCTGCAACGGGCTTACAAGGAATTTTAAAGGCTTAGGATTTTAGTTTTTATAATCTCTAGTTATCTGGCCTTGTTCGGGTGTTAAAATCTTGAGGATATTAAACACACAATCTCTCATAATCAGCCAAAATAAAAGTTTTTCCAAGTAGCTTATAGATTATGCTTGAGATTGTCAATTAATCAACCACAACTCCAACCCCAACACCAGTCCCAACCCTAACCCCAGCTGTAGCTAGTTTCGCCAAACATCACACCTTGGGACTGGAGCTGGGGCTAGATAATCTCAAGTCCAATCCATAAGTTACTTGGAAAAAAACTTTTATTTTGGAGGATTATGAGGGATTATGTTTTTAATAATCCTCTCAAGATTTAACACCCAAACGAGGCTAGAGGGTTGGAGATCATGAAACAAAAATCCCAAGTCCTTGTAATTCCCCATAAGCTTGTTGCCGAACACACCCGAAATGTGAAGAACACATCCATGTTGGAAATTATAATCCCATAAGCTAATCATAAACAAAAAAAACAAAGAACATCAAACAAAAAAAATACAATCTAAATAAAACAATCATACACAAATGAAGAAGTGTCAAGAACATAAATGAAGGTTTCAAACCTTAAACATGAAACTCAGAAGGAGTGGAACACAAATGAATATTGACAATTGAACCCTATATTTGTAATTTGTACATTGACCCAAGAACAAGAAACTAGATATTGAAAACTGAATCATAGATATTGAACATTGAAAACCCAAAGCGCATGAAGGAGATGGTGGGGGGTTCGATTTCTTGAACTCTAGATCTGTAAATAAACAAGATCTTGGTGGATGGCTATTAAGGCAACATGGCATTGGTGGATGGCTATGAAAGCTTGCATCCAGGTTTCATCATATATTGAAGATCATAAACCCTTACAAAATCTGTTTGTTTTCTTTCTTTTTTTAATTAAAATTATTAAAAAGAAAAAAAATATTAATAAAAGATAGGGTAATTGGTTGATGCAAAGTAGGTGAATAACAAGTCACTTACATACAATGTAAGTGTTTTAAAATTTGATTGTATTATTTAAAAAAAAAAGTTTGTATTATACAATCATACCTTAGCTAAATTCGTAAGCAGTTTGCCAAATTATATAATGTTTATTAGAATGGTTACTTTTCACCCCTTTTCTAATAATTGTTAGATATTATATTATAATTTTAACATTTAAATTTAAGGGGGTCTCGAATGTAGCACAGGTGTTGATGAATTATTGGTGTTGGCAGTTTGCTATTAAATTTTATATTTATTCTTAACTTTATGAAATTTTATCATGAGAAGTTCAAGTTTTATCTTCAACGAGTTGATTTAAACCCGCACGTTGCGACGGGATCTTAGGACAAACAAAATATAAAAATTAAATCAAAACATAAGTATTTAAACTAAAGTATGAAAAACATATGCTTTTACACTTGTAATGATTCATTTGGTTCAAATTGAAATCGGTTCATGTTTTATTTTTATATTACGTCAATATAATTGTTTAGTATTATTAATCCTTACAATCGAAAATTTTGCAAGTATAAAGAAAATATAAAAACTAACATATGAATATAAATAGTTAAAATAAAACATGAGAAACTTAAACATTTAGCCATTTAAGATGTTCAAATTCAAACTTTGATTTAAATTTTATTTTCATATTATGTCTAATAATTTATCTCTTATAAGTTTGACAAAAACAAAACTAAACATTTAGGATGCTCAAATTTATATTGGTTCTAATTTTACTTTTCATATTACGAATAACGTATTTTCTCTTATACGTTTTGATTTATAATGTTTGCTGAGAACTAAAAAACACAACTAACCCTTAAATAATAATGTAATATGCTAATTATTCCCAAATCTACTTTATTTGAAAAATGTATTTTTAAAATAAATATCGTATTACGATAAATATTATGTCGAAATGTAGATAAAAATAAGATGGTTACAAATATATATTAATATTTACATCAACTGTTATATATTAAAAAGTATAAAAGAAAAACAAAAGCCACATAAAATTAATTGTTTGAATATAATAATAAATTTTAAAACCTAAATAAACTACGTAGGGTAAAAAAGGAAAAGGAAATTGAATTATCGCAAAAAAAAAGCAAGAAAAAAAACTGTATCAAAACCAAAAAGATGGTAGTGAGGTTCGAACACATGACATGGGCTTCAAAAGCAAGGTACATAGCGAACCCAGCTAACTTGCAATTGTTAAAAAAATTGGTTTAACTGCTATTTATTATATATAATTATTTTTCCTGCAAATTGTATGGTACTATAATTTGAAACCCTCCAAGACGCCTAGGTCTGTTATACTACCTCCCTCCTACTTTTAAGAGTGGTCTATAAATTTCTTCTAGCAAGTGTATATTGTAACACTCTTTATCCCCGGATACATGTTTCAGGAAAAGAAACTGGCACTATTGGAACACTTGAAGATTTCACTAGTTGATTTAAAGTTGGCCACGAGTAATTTTTCCGAGACATGTCACATTACAGTTTGTGGATACTATGACTCGTATAGTGCAAAACTAGACCATTTTGATAAAGAAACTCCTTACTCTATAGAAGTGAAGAATAAAGGTGAACAACCCAAGCGACACGACAACGTAGTTATAAAACGCATTAGGCCTAGAGATGATGAGCGAGGAGAAAAAGTGTTCTTTACAGAAATAGAAATTCTTACCAGTTGTGAGCATCGCAACATAGTCACACTAATCGGATTTTGTGTTGAAGATTCTGAGATGAATCTTGTCACTGAGAATGCTTTCAATGGGTACCTTGATGATTATTTGGTGAATATCAACAAGATGCCTATTCTTAATTGGACAACTCGTTTGAAAATCTGCCTTGATGTTGCGCATGGACTACATTACCTTCACTCCGAGATGGAAGACCAAAATAAGATAATACACCGTAATGTAAGGAGTGCAAACATTCTATTGGATGAGAATTGGGGGGCAAAGATTGCAGACTTCGGATTTTCTATATTTCTGCCTCCAGATCAAGAAGACGAAGCTCTCCATCTCAAAATGATTCTTGGCACAGAAATATACATTGATCCAGAATATGTGAAAACTGCTAAGTTGAAAAGGAAATCAGATGTTTATAGCTTTGGAGTAGTTCTATTAGAAATGTTTTGTGGGAGGGTGGCCTATGATCCAATATACATGAAAGACGGAGACAAAGGGCTGGCAATGCTGGCACGACAATGTTTCCCCAAGGGAACACTAAAGGAAATGATAGATCCTTTAATAAAGGAAGAAAGTGGAGAAAACAATTTTGTTCTAAGTAGAGGACCCAACAAATATTCTTTGAATATATTTTTAAATATTCCAAACGAGTGTGTGGCGGAAACACAAGAAGAACGTCCAACAATGACAGTTGTAGTCCAGGGACTTGAGAAAGCGTTATTCTTTCAAGTAAGTCGGTATTTAAAACAAGAATACTTCTTCTCCTTGCACATCAATGTTAAAGAAATTTAGAATTCAAGTAACATTGGGAATATCTAATATTAACATTTGGGTTGATGTGTAATGGGTGGTTATTAAATTTGAAAAAGTATGATTTTTTGTACATGATTATGATATTTATCATTTTCAAATTATAATGTTGTTATCAATGTACGTATTTTAGTCTGTTCCTTTTGGTTGACAGGAAAATAGCAACGATTGCAATCTTAGAATTCCACTTGAAGACATCAAATTAGCCACCGAAAACTTCCACCATGACAAACGCATTGGGGGAGGAGGATTCGGGAATGTTTACAAAGGAAAACTTCCAAGTTATGGATTTAAAACCATTGTTGCAAAGCGGTTGGATACACGACTTGGTCAAGGGAACAACATTTTAGGAATGAGCTCCAAATTCTTTTTGAGTATAAGCACGAGAATGTCGTCAGTCTTGTTGGCTATTCTGATGAAAAGGATGATAAAATCATTGTTTATGAGTATGAGGTTAGAGGAAGTCTTGATAGGTATTTGAGTGATGCTAGTCTTACATGGCTGAAACGACTTGAAATCTGCATCGATGTTGCAACCGCGTTGAATTTCCTCCATGGAGGATCCAGAAGACGGGCGGTGGTAATACATAGAGACATTAAAGCTCCTAACATTCTACTCAACTACGATTGTAAAGCAAAACTTGCTGATTGTGGGCTTTCTTTGATTAGTCCAATAAATAAGGAAATAGACTATATCATCGATCATGCGTGTGGTACAAAGGGCTACTTGGACCCACTGTACGAAAGATCGGGTTTCTTAACCATAGAATCTGACATTTATTCTTTTGGTGTGGTTTTAATTGAGATCTTGTATGGGAGATCTACATTTGCAGTCTACAAACAGAAGGGTCAGTTTCTACCAGGTTTCATTAAACACATCCATGAAGAAGGAAAACTTGACGAGGTGGTGTTTGAGGCTATAAAGAAACAAGTGAAGTGGAAATCTTTGGATACATTTCAAAGGATTGCCCTTCAATGCTTAGAAGATGATAGAGAAAAACGACTAACAGCAAAGAAAGTTTTAGCACAACTTATGATGGCATTGAAATTTCAAGTAAGTTATCATAGCTTTACAGCAGCAATGTTCCTTTCAGTATTTTATATATGCCAAAAGATATATTTAAGCCAAGTTGATCATTATATTTTGTTTTTCAAAGTAACAAATTTGCTCTAAGTGGCGGATCAGAAAGAAAAAACACTAGTAAACTTATTAACTAACTAGTAAAAAATATATTAGCATAGCATAGCGTAGCACCAAACCCTTTTCTACTGCGATTGTGTTGCAAATCTGCGACTGAAAGATTTGAAGCTAGCTCTGACTTGGTTGTGATATTGAAGCTATCCGATGGCTATCCCTCTATGATTGAAGTGCTGCAATGGTTGTGTTGCGTATGCGATTGAAGCACTACCGACTTGCTTGGATGAATCGCGTTTTTCGATTGAAGCATTTTGAATCTTGAACTTCAATTGAAGAATCAAAGGGTTTTAGGGGTGTGAAGAGTACAGTCCCCGTTTGTATTTCATTCTTGCAGGCTTTCCAAATGAAACAAGGACGTTTTCAAGTATTTTTTAATGTCTTTGCTTTACCATTTACAGTTCACAGTAAAGTAAATGTCTTCTTGCTTCATATTAATGATGTATAGTTCTATAGTGATAGGGAGATAAATTTGTAAATTCTTTCGCTATTTATTCTTACTTAATTCTTTTAGGTCTTTAGTTAAACCTTTCTTTTTTTTTTCTTATCCAATGACACATCATTGTCACATCATTTCCTTATCAATTTCATTTTACTTACCCAAATCAAGTGTTATACCTTCCCCTTTTTTACCCAAACTTTTCCCACCTTTTTTATTTATTTTTTTATATTATTGTAATTATTTAACTTAATTCTCTTTTTAATTAATAACTAAAATATAAATAAAAAATTACAAATAAAATTCTAGAAATTTAAAAATTTAATAATAATAACTAAATTACATAAATTCTAAAAATTTAAAAATTACGTAAAAACAATAATAATATTAAAATCTAAAAATAAGTCATCTCCGTTGTCGGGATCTTGAATATTCCAAATGTGTTCAACCAAATCAGACCGAAGGTTGTTATGAGTATCCCGGTCTTTTACTTCTCGAACGTTTGCTGTCCGTTGTTCCTCGCTTATATTTACTTCTATATCATCCGCTAAAACGTCATTTTCGTCGAAACTACAAATCGCATGGCCTTTGTCTTTGAGGATCATATTACATAAATATTATACAAGCGTACATAATGCTCCTCAATTTTGACACAGACCATGATCGTGTCGGGTAGTGAAGAATGTGCCAACGTTGTTTAAGCACACCAAAAGCCCGCTCAACATCTTTCCTTGCAGATTCTTGTGCGTACTTGAACTTTTTTCTTTTGTTGTCTTGTGGGCACATAAATGATTTGACGAAAGTTGCCCACTCCGGATATATCCCATCGGCAAGATAATACCCATGTTTGTAGGTCACTCCATTAACCTCAAATGGACACTCGGGTGCTTTGTCTTCGTACACGTCGTTCAGTAGAGGAGACTGATTAAGAACATTGATGTCGTTGTTGGAACCGGAAACTCCGAAGAATGCATGCCAAAACCATAGATCATGAGATGCCACCGCCTCTAGTATTATTGTCGGTCGCTCATGATCACCTCTCATATATTGACCTCTGCATGCTACAGGGCAACTTGCCTAAGCCCAATGAGTACAATCTATGCTACCTAGCATCCCGGGAAAGCCGTGTTTCAATTCATGTGCGGCGTACAATGTCTGAACATCATCATTAGTAGGCTTGCGTAAATATTTTCTTTTATAGAGATGAATAATACCTTTGCAGAAATTATGTATGCAATCCCGTGATGTCTTGTCCGACATCCTTAAGTACTCGTCAAGAGAATCAACAGCAGACCCGTACGCGAATTGTCGGATAGCAGAAGTACACATTTGTAGCGGAGAAAACCCCTTCCGACCTCTAGCATCCCATGCCCACTTGAAAAATTCATACTCTTCCTCAAGATCATAAACTATATGCTAGTATAGTGCTTTGCTCATCCGGAACCTTCGCCTAAACATATCATCGTCATATACCGGGTTCTCGCTAAAGTAGTCATGAATGAGCATCTCGTGTCCAGCTAGTTGATTTCTATCTCTCGCCGGCCTTCTCGTTTGTCGGCTCGATGTTCCTTTTTTTATCCTTTTCCTTTTTCATCGCCTTTTTCTTTTGGCATTTGCTGATTTATAGGCTTAATTGGTTTTCTCTTTTCTCAATTTATTTGTAATCGTGATTTGCTATTCTCAATACTGAACTTACAAAATTTACATCCAATTGTCTCTCTGATTACCTAATTCTTCATGGTATCAGGTAAATCAAAATTAAGATCCTCAACTCAAAAACTAATGGCAGGAGATGAAGGATCGAAGAACAATGATCAAATCGATCCAAACTCGCCATTTTATCTCCATCCGTCAGACTATCCGAGACAGATGCAGGTTAACGATCGGCTGACGGACAACAATTTCAACGACTAGGTACAAGAGATGACAAATTTCTTGTTTGCGAAAAACAAAATTGGGTTTGTCGATGGATCAATCGAGAAACCGGAAAGCACCGGTAAAGATTACATGGCGTGGATGTGGTGCGATGCAATGGTTAAAGGCTGGCTCACCACTGCAATGGAAAAGGAGATACGTGCAAGTGTGAAGTATGCGAACACTGCAGCCGAAATCTGGAAGGATTTGAACGAACGTTTTGGAAAAGAAAGTGCACCCAGGGCTTATGAACTGAAACAAGTTCTTAATGCAACTCGTCAAGATGGAGCCACAGTTTCGGCCTATTTTACAAAGTTGAGAAGAATCTGGGATGAAATAAACACCGTTCTACCCACCCCACGTTGTACATGCACTGGTTGCAAATGCGAGGTGGGAAAGAAGCTGGTTGAATTAAGGGAGAAAGAACGTCTTTATGTATTTTTGTTGGGTCTTGACTGTGAATATGCTGTCATTCGTAAACAGATACTAGCGATGAAACCTACACCAAGTTTAAGCAATTCCTATCACATGGTGGCGGAAGATGAACATCAAAGAAATGTCACAACCGGGAAGAAAACGACCACAGAAATGGCTGCTTTGTAAGTCAATCGAAAGGAGAATCAGTGGTCACAGAAGAAAACATGGCAGAAAAATGAAAAAAGGAGGCTCAACAAACAAACCAGAAAACTGTACGCATTGCGGGAAAGATGGGCATAGTCGCGAAGGATGTTTTGAGCGAATCGGGTATCCCGATTGGTGGCCTAGAAAAGCAAAGAAAGAAAATTTGAAACCAAAGGCAGCCTATGCTGATCCCGTATCTAGTCCCATTCCTGGATTGACCAACGAACAATACGGTATGTTCTTAAAATTCTTTGGTGACTGCAAGGAACGAAACCAAGAGCAGCTGACACCACAGGCAAACATGCAGGTACATGTGATAAGGATTATTGGGGGGTTATGGATTCGGGTGCGACCGAGCACATGATTTATCAAGAGGAGGTGCTCGGAAACATCACCACAAATGAAAATGAAACACCCGTTACCGTTGCAAACGGGATAGATGTTCCCGTAGAGGGGAATGGTGAAGCTTTCCTTAAAGGAGGAATAAAGATAAATGGTGTTTTGTTTGTTCCAAACTTTAAATGTAACCTTTTATCAGTAAGACGTCTAACAAGGGATTTGCATTGTGCAATCACCTTCTTTCCTGATTTCTTTGTAATGCAGGGATTGAGAACGAGGAGCTTGATTGGAGCGGGTAATTGCATTAATGGTCTTTATCGAATAGGAGTCTTGAGAAGAGAAAGAAAGGCTATGGTGGTTACATCCAACACATGGCATAAGAGACTTGGGCATTCTTCTAATGTAAAGCTATCCCATGTGAACTTTTTTAGAAATGTCAATTTTGATTCTGGAAATAATGTTTGTGACTCTTGTAATAGAGCAAAGTTTACAAAACTACCTTTCCCAAATAGTTCTATAAAAACAAGTAGTTGTTTTGATATGGTTCATTGTGACATTTGGGGAGGTTATAGGACTCTATCTCTATCACGCGCAAATTATTTTCTCACCTTAGTTGATGATTATAGTAGATCGGTTTGGGTATACCTGATTAAACACAAAAGTGAGGCCAGCGCATGTTTAATAAGCTTTCATAACATGGTTGAGAGACAATTTGGGAAGAAGATCAAACGGTTTAGATGTGACAATGGGGTGAGTTCACATCTAATCAGATGAGAGCATTCTATGAAGAACAAGGTATTATTTTAGAAACTACGTGTCCTCATACCATGATACGTTTGCTCCGGTTGCAAAATTAGCAACTATGAGGACGTTATTGACCTTGGCTGTAAAAAGAGATTGGTTCATACACCAACTCGACGTTAATAACGCATTCTTACATGGGGATCTTGAAGAGGAAGTCTACATGAAAATTCCCCAAGGCTTCAAGAGTAAAAAGGAAACTCGTGTTTGTCGTCTACGAAAGTCCATTTATGGACTTAAATAGGCCTCCCGAAATTGGTATCACAAGTTCACAAAGGCCCTAGTTGAAAGGGGTTATACTCAATCCATTGCAGACCCTTCCTTGTTCATAAATAAAACCGACAAGGCTCATGTGGCAGCCCTCATATATGTGGATGACGTCATTATTGTCGGTAACGACATCAACAAAATACAAGCTACCAAAACTAAATTACATAGTCAGTTCACAATTAAAGATCTTGGTAACTTGAAATACTTTCTTGGCATCGAAGTGGTTCGAACAAAAGACGGCATTGTGCTCAGCCAAAGAAAATACACACTAGACATTCTTCGAGATATGGGTTTGGAAGGTTGCAAACCTAGTGCTTTCCCAATGGAACAAGGACTGAAATTAGACAAAGGTGATACCGAAGAACGAGTAGACGCAGGCCAGTATCGATGCCTCATTGGTCGCCTATTGTACTTGCAGGCCACACGACCTGATATTGCATACTGAGTTAATTTATTGAGTCAGTTTGTGGCTGATCCAAGACAGCCCCATCTCGACACTGCTTTTCGTGTGGTTCGCTATCTCAAGACCACCTTAGGACAAGGGATTCTGCTGCCAAAGCAAGGTGGTACTCAGCTTGTTACATACTGCTATTCTGATTGGATAGGTTGCCCGCTTACAAGACGTTCTAGGACCGGCTATCTTCTTATGATAGGTGGATCTCTAGTTTCTTGGAAATCAAAGAAACAATCTATTGTTTCTCGGTCCTCGGCAGAAGCAGAATATCGTGTTATGGCTACCACCGTTAGTGAAATTCTATGGTTTAGGTGGCTTCTCACTAAACTCGATGCACCCCAAGAAGGTGCTACAACGTTGTTTTGTGATAATGATGCTGCTCGTCACATAGCCAACAACCCTATTTTTCATGAGCGAACCAAACACGTAGAAATGGATTGTTACTTCGTATGGGAAAGGGTCGAGTCCAAGGAAATATCACCCATTTACATCAAGTCACAGCTGCAAATAGCCGACTTACTCATAAAAGCTCTCGGAGGACAACATCTCAGTTTTCTACTCAACAAGTTGGGCATTATTAATCTCCACGCTCCAACTTGAGAGGGAGTATTGGAATTAATCAATTCAAATTGTTTCCTTTTTTTATCTTTTTCCTTTTTCATCGCCTTTTTCTTTTGGCATTTGCTGATTTATAGGCTTAATTGGTCTTCTCAGGGGGAGCTAGCATGGGTGTAGGTGGTAGGAAGCTGTGACTGGCCTCTTCCGTGGCCAGTATCTCTTGGGGAGTCTTTGTTAGGGGGTGAAGTGAAGCCTTCTATTTTCTCCATTTTGATATGGGACCCCCCGCCGATGCTCGGGCATCTTTCTGTCGTTGTAGGGTGTTGGGAAGATGGGTGGAGTGAAACTTCTTTTTGGTGCTCCTGACCTCCATGGAGCCGGCTTAATCGAAGGCCCTTTTCTTGATACTTCATCTAGCTACCCCGCAGGCTTCTTTACCTCTAATGAACGCCCTCGCTACCTCCATCATCTCGTCTACTGTTTTGGGTACATTGTTGTAGTACTTCTCTATTAACTGCTTAGACTTTATCCCATGAACAAATCCGGAGATCCTCATTTTCTCATCAGCTCCTCCTATCTCCTGACTTTCTTTCAAGTAGCGTGCCATGAAGGCCCACAACGTTTCCCCTTCCTTCTACTTTATATTATGAATCTCCAATGGGTCTCTTATGTACCTCTTTTGTTGCATAAAGTTGGACAAGAAGCTTTTTCGAAGGTTTTCAAAGTTGTCTATACTTCCCTCTGGAAGGTGGTCAAACCACACTCGTGCCGGCCTAATGAGGTTTTGCGCGAACATATGGCACCACACCGGCATGGACCATCGCTCCACTTCTGCTGCTCCCATGAATATCCTGAGGTGATCCGCCGGGTCGGTTGTCCCTTCATACATCTTTACGTGGGACGGCATTTTGATTCTCCCCACGAATTTAAAGCGGGCTATCCTCTGGGTAAATTTCGTGGATTCGGACGGACGATATGGACACACAAGCTCATCCTCCTCTAAACTGTTCGTGAGAGGTTCAATGGGGATGTGTTGAGTTGAGGGATTTGACCTTGTGTTGGTCAGTGAGGTGGTGTGAGGGATGATTGTGGAAGCGATAGGTCCTGTTAAAGGCGTTTCTTCTCCAAAGTACAACCTAGCTTGGACCCCTTTAAGTCTTTCTTCCTTTTCATGACTTTCAACAAGTGTTTTGAGTAGATGGTAGTTTTGTCGGACTACTTCAGGGGTTATTTGCAAAGGGTTTTCCGAGGCATCGAGGTTTTGTGTTGTTGTAACGGTGGATTGGACAGTTGGTGTAATGGGAAGGGTGGTGGTGGTAGTGCTTCCGGATGAACCAAGGATGAGAAAGTCAAGAGGTGGAACTGGGGAAGGTTCCATACCAACCGAGTCCCACGGATGGCGCCAAATGTTGAAGCAAAAGGCTCGGGCAAAGGCTTCAGCACGTGTTGGGCAGGGTCGTCCGGAGGAGGGAGCACGTTCGGACCAGTACACCACCGATGGTATCTACAAAACAACAAGGGTTAGCCTCGGCACGAGGAGGGGTGTCCTCGTGACCAAGCTTCGGTGCAAGAATGAGTACTTGGTTATGGAGAAAGTGTAAGTTTATGAAGTATTAAGAGAGTAGAGAGGATGTGTGTTTCTGGACTTACCTTTACTGATCCCTTAGTGCTTCTTTTATAGGGCTGGTTGTCATAGATGAGCCTTCCTTTTACCCAGAGGTTTGAGGAGTGATCTTGGCCTTTAGTCAAACCCTTGGCATCAGGGACAGACATGCTTCTGCCAAGGATGTGACTTGATATGAGGCTTTGACCTTCTTCTTGTAGGCTGCTCCTAGGTAATAGTGCTTGTCTTCTTTGGAGGGTCAACCTTAAACATGCTTATAGTAACCTTTGTGTTGCAGCTTTGGGCTTCATCTCCGATTGTGGATGTCTATCTTTCCTCATCCGTAGGTCACCTTACCAATGCCTGCTGTGCGCTTAGTCCCGAGGTGTTTATGGGACGAAGGTCCGAACAACGCTTGGAGGGCGAAGGTCCAACAATGGTTAGAGGCACAAGCTACGGGCATTCCTCATTTGGTCTAGCTTCGGCCAGGCTTCTAGGAGGTCCACCTCCGGACATACCTCATCATACATCAAGTCACAGCTGCAAATAGCTGACTTACTCATAAAAGCTCTCGGAGGACAACATCTTAGTTTTCTACTCAACAAGTTGGGCATTATTAATCTCCACGCTCCAACTTGAGAGGGAGTATTGGAATTAATCAATTCAAATTGTTTCCTTTTTTTTATCTTTTTCCTTTTTCATCGCCTTTTTCTTTTGGCATTTGCTGATTTATAGGCTTAATTGGTTTTCTCTTTTCTTTATTTATTTGTAATCGTGATTTCCTATTCTCAATACAGAACTTACAAAATTTACATCCAATTGTCTCTATGTGTAACGTCCCAATTTCAATAAAAGATATAAAAGTTGAATATTTTCATAATAGCACGTATATCATTTAAAATACATAAGCGGAAACGTTTTCATATCAGAACCGTGCTAATATCAAAAGATACACCCACAGGTACAGACTTAGTGTACTGTCAAGGTTAAATATTTACACAAACGGGCGTTAAGTGTTTATCGTTTAAAAACTGAAAAGCAGTCAAACAGGAGCTTTGCCTTTGCCCTTGCTGCATCCTGCAAAACATTTTAAAAACAGTATCTCATAAGCTACAAGAGCTTAGTGAGTAATCTAAACATAACATCATATGAGCACACGTATACAATCACATGAAGATAATACACGCATGTCTGGCAATCAAAACTAGCCTCTGGTTCTAGACCCAGGGCAGCATCGTAGGTCATAGTACTGTACCGCATCTGAGCCCTACTACACATAGCAGTAAGCTTACATATTCACATGTATAACATAGCATGTTAGCAATCTGATATGAAACTACACATGCTGCTAATATGAAGTGAAGTCTAGAAGACCCACCTTATAACTGTATTATGAAATACTTCACAGATCACTGATTCAGGTATTATGTCAATCACCTCTTATATAAACAATACATAAGGCATTCTGATCTGAAATAGGGCCTACACGGGCCGTGTATCCCTACACGGGCCGTGTCCCATTTATGTTACACGACCTAAGCTGGCAACATGGCCAGTGTGGTCTAGTCACCCTACACGGGCCGTGTACCTCTACACGGGCCGTGTACCTTTTATACTACACAACCATGTAACCTTACATGGCCCTATGACCGCCTTTACTACTACACGGCCGTGTACCTCTTATGCTACACGACCACGTAACCTTACATGGCCCTGTGACCGCCATAACTACTACACGGCCGTGTACCGCTACACGGGCCGTGTACCGCTACACGGGCCGTGTACATAACAGTCTAGCAGACTGTTCTTGCCAAGAACAGTCGGATTTCACCAAGAAATCCCATAACTTCATCATAAAACGACTAGAGATATTTTCCTACACCTCCTACAACTGATATACATAATCTAAACTATATAAAACAACTCTAACATGATTCCACCATTGAAACCATGTGTTTAATCTTACAAAACATCAAAAACAAAGCTTGAAAACTTACCTTATGATGAGCTCTTGCTATGTTCTTGCTAAAAGCACTAGATACTCTGATGTGCTCTCTAAAAGGAGTGGTTTGAGGGCTGGTGTGGGTGTGATCGTGATTTGCAGAAACCAAATGAGAAAACTTTGACTTCTAAGTCAAAGTTGGCACATATATATATAGTTTGAACAATTGACATAACAGCCCCCTGGACTTAATCAAGTTGGAAATTGACGGATTTAGCCCCTCTAGTTTTAAAAACACATCTAGTATCATAAGGGTAACTTATATAAACATATAACACCTCCTATTAAAAAATAAAAAAAGATTTTCGAACCTTGGGTGTTACAACTCTTCCCCACTTGGAATGATTTCGTCCTCGAAATCAACTATTGAAGAGTTCTGTATAATTCTGCATCATTTCCTGTTCAGGCTCCCAAGTAAAGTCTGAGCCTTTTCTGTGCTTCCATTGGACCTTGACCAGTCCAATCTGTTTGTTACGTAGGGTTTTGATCTTTCTTTCCAAAATAGCTATAGGTTGCTCCACATAATTCAGTCTATCATCAATGGTAACATCTTCCAACGGTACGATTGCAGACTCGTCTGCTAAACATTTTCTGAGATGCGATACATGGAAGGTGTTATGAATCTGAGACAATTCAGCTGGTAACTCTAATATGTAAGCAACCTTTCCTACACGTGCAATGATTCTGAATGGTCCAATAAACCTTGGACCGAGCTTTCCTCTCTTTCTGAATCTGATAACGCCTTTCCACGGCGATACTTTCAACAATACGTAGTCTCCCACCTGAAACTCAAGCGGTGATCTGCGTCTATCTGCATAACTTTTCTGTCTACTCTGGGCAGTTAACAATCTGTCTCTGATGAGCTGGATCTATTCAGTTGTTCGTTGAACCACTTCTGTACTGCCCAATTCTCTTTGACCCACTTCACCCTAGCATACCGGAGTTCTGCACTTACTACCATAAAGCATTTCATACGGGGACATCCCGATACTGGAATGATAGCTGTTATTATACGAAAACTCTGCTAATGGCAAATAAGAATCCCAGCTTCCCCCGAAATCAATAGCACATGCCCGCAGCATATCTTCCAGAGTTTGAATAGTTCTTTCACTCTGACCATCAGTCTGAGGATGATAAGTTGTGCTGAGATGTAATCTAGTTCCAAGATCTTCATAAAATTTGCTCCAGAATCTAGAAGTAAACTTGGTATCTCTGTCTGACACAATTGAAACTGGTACTCCATGGCGAGTCACAATCTCTTTAACATAAACATCTGCCAACCTTTCTGAAGGATAAGTCTCCTTGATGGGAATAAAATGTGCACTCTTGGTTAACCTGTCTACGATTACCCATATAGCATCATAACCACGTGGGGTCCTAGGTAACTTGGTAATCAGTTCCATAGTAATGTTTTCCCATTTCCAGACTGGAATTTCTAACGGTTGCAACTTCCCGTGAGGTTTCTGTTGTTCAGCTTTCACTTGTAAACAAGTAAGACACTTTTCTACATATTTTGCTACATCACGTTTCATGCCTGGCCACCAGTAATCAACCTTCAGATCCTTATACATTTTTGTAGCACCTGGATGAATAGAAAATCTGGACTTATGAGCTTCACTAAGAAGTGTCTGACGTGCATCGCCATAAACCGGTACCCATATACGACCATAACGGGTCCATACATCACGGCTGTCTTTAATAAAATATGTCACTTGCCCCTTGATTCGCTCCGATTTATGATTCTCACCTTTGATTGCTTCTAACTGAGCTTTTCGTATAACATCAATGATAGGCGTCGTGACTGTCATCTTTAGAAATTGGTTCTTCACAAGCACCATTCCTGACTTTTTGCTCAGAGCATCAGCTACCACATTTGCCTTCCCTAGATGATAGAGTATATCACAATCATAATCTTTCAATAATTCTAACCAACGCCTCTGTCTCATGTTGATATTCTTCCGATCTTTGAAATACTTCAGACTTTCATGATCTGTATAAATAGTGAATCTCACACCATATAAATAATGCCTCCATATCTTGAGTGCAAAGACTACTGCTGCTAACTCCAAATCATGAGTTGGGTAGTTACTTTCATGTGGCTTCAACTGCCATGAAGCATAAGCTATAACTCTACCTCTCTACATTAGTGCAAAACCCAATCCACGATATGAAGCGTCACAAAATACTACCATATCTTCAACCCCTTCTGGTAAAGCGAGAACTGGTGCTTCACATAACTTCTGTTTAAGAGTTGAGAAAGCAGACTGTTGTTCACTACCCCAAATAAATTTGGCATTCTTTTTAGTTAACTGGGTTAAAGGAACGGTGGTTTTGGAAAAATTCTGAATAAATCTCCGGTAATAGCCTGCCAATCCTAGAAAACTTCAGACTTTTGTAGGGTTCCTTGGCGGTTCCCATTTCATTACATCATCAACCTTCACAGGATCCACTTTAATTCCATCTTGATTAATTAAATGACCTAGAAACTGCACTTCTTGAATCCAAAATTCACATTTAGAGAATTTGGCATATAATTGTTCTCTTCTCAGTGTTTCCAAAACTTCTTTGAGATGTCTTTCGTGATCCTCTGAATTCTTCGAATAAATCAGTATGTCGTCAATAAACACAATCACCGATTTATCTAGCATTGGTCTGCAAACTCTGTTCATCAGATCCATAAATGCTGCTGGTGCATTCGTAAGACCAAACGGCATCACCACGAATTCAAAATGTCCGTATCGGGTTCTGAATGCGGTTTTAGGAATATTTTCCTTTCTGATTTTCAACTAGTGGTGTCCTGACCTCAAGTCTATTTTAGAAAACCACGATGCTCCCTGTAACTGATCAAACAGATCATCTATTCTGGGTAACGGGTATTTATTCTTGATGGTCACCTTATTAAGCTCACGATAATCAATGCACATACGAAAGGTACCATCCTTTTTCTTAACGAATAATATTGGAGCACCCCAGTGGAACTACTGGGTCTAATAAACCCCTTATCTAACTATTTATGCAACTGTTTCATCAATTCTTGCATCTCTGTTGGAGCAAGTCTGTATGGAGCTCTGGCAACTGATGAAGCTCCCGGTACTAAATCAATTCTGAACTTGACTTGTCTGTCTGGTGGCACACCTGGTAAGTCTTCAGGGAAGATATCAGGGTATTCACATACTACCCTCACATCATCTAGGCTCGTATGTCTCTTCTCTAGTTTCGTATCTATCACATAAGCTAAGAAAGCTGTATACCCATGATGCAAATACTTTCGGGCTCTAGACACTGAACATACGTATGACTTTCCCTTTCTGATATCACCACATATAGATAGTTCT
Source organism: Dittrichia graveolens (assembly GCA_038502395.1). NCBI lineage: Eukaryota > Viridiplantae > Streptophyta > Magnoliopsida > Asterales > Asteraceae > Dittrichia > Dittrichia graveolens. The sequence continues at coordinate 6,875,911 of JARJIL010000002.1, read as the reverse complement.
TCCCCACTTGGGGTATGAACTCGTATAACTTTCTGCCCACACATAATGGTAGCCTGGTTATAACCTAACCAATCCATTCCAACTACTACTTGGAATTCTCTCATAGTCATGGGTATAAGTTCAATAGGGAATCTAACTGTATCTTTTTCTAACACATTACGCTTATACACATCAGATACAATAACAGTTTTATCATCAGCAATTTCAACTTCAAGGGGAGAATCTAGCTTTTCACACATTTGGTTGAAACTTTTGCAGAAAGAAACAGATACAAATAATTTACTTGCACCAGAATCAAATAGCACAAGAGCAGGCAAATTGTTGACAAGATATGTACCTGTTACTACATCTGGTTCAGTTTTAGCTTCCTCAGCCGTAAGCTGGAAAGCCCTTCCCTTGGGTCTAGAAGTTTCTTCCTTCTTCACTTCTTTTACCCCACAGCTTTGTGGTGGGGGTAGAGCTGGAGCAGGTCTCGATCCGGTGGACGGTGCATTTGCTGACAGTTTTGGGCATTCGGACCTCTGATGGCCCGGCTGATAACAGTTAAAACATACACGTAACAGATTCTTGCAATCCCTCCCCACATGACCTGGCTTACCACACTTATAACATGCAGAAGACCCGAACCGACATTCTCCCAGATGATGCTTCTTACAGTTTCTACATAACGGATAAGTCTTTTGCACCACCTTTTTATCTGATGGCTCAACTCTCTGTTTCTTGTATGCTGGTGCAGCTTTCTCTATCACCTTCCTCTCTTTATCCTGTCTTTCCAGTTCCAACTCTCTTTCTCTGGCCGCGTCCATCATGGACTTCAACGTCTGATGCTTACTGGCATCAATAAACTCCCTCATACTGGGCTTAAGTACCATCATATACCTGTACATTTTCATCTTCTCGTTTGCAACATAATCGGGGCATAAACGTGCTTGTTCTAGAAATTTAGCATTGATCTCCGGAACAGTCTCTGTCGTCTGCTTCAGTCTGTGGAACTCATCTACTATCCTGTCTATCTCGGACTGAGGAACAAACTGCTCTATCACCAGTTCTTTAAACTGCTCCCACGTCATGGTCTCAATCTGTGTGTAACCCCTCTGCTTCACCTCCATATCCCACCAATCTTTTGCGGCGCCACGCATCTGATTGGTAGCATACCTCACTTTAAACTCAGGTGCGCATGAACACGTATGGAAGGCACCCTCTATCTCTGAGATCCATCTGTGGCTGATAACTGGATCTGTAGACCCCTGGAACAGTGGAGGTTGACATGCTAAGAAATCTCTGAACGTGCAAACCTTAGGGGCATCACGGATAATCACTTGTGGCTGGGGATTAAATCCTTCACCACCTGGAGCAAATTTGGTTGCCAGCTCTTGTCTGATCGTTTCACGATTCTGATCTTTTATTTGTTCAACTACATGTGTAACGATGAAGGGAATGCTCTGTTCTAACGCTCTGCTAATTTCTCTTGCCACTGTCTCTTGTACCGTAGGCTCTACTACTCTTTCATTCAGATCTGGGGCTCCCTCATTCACAACCTGTTGATTCCTAATCGGAATCTGCTCACCAGTAACACTGGTTTCTATGCCCTCTGGTCTATGGCTGGAACCACCTGTCTATCTATTAGCTGCTCGTGAACCTCTAGTGTTAACCATCCTGATAGTATAGATAAAGCATTAAGATATAGGTAGCTTTATCACAACACCCTCTATAATAACTATACACTCATAGATCTAACAACTCAGTATACCTTACCTTTTAAAACCAAAGTATTTCTATTCATACTAAGGCATTCTATTGAAATATACTACACCAGGTATACTATCTTATTACAAGTACCCCTCATCCGATTCACAAGATCCTTCATGATTCTACGAAGTTCCAACATGTATCATGTGCTTATAATAATATGGGCCCTATATTATTCTAAACACACTACACACGTTCGATCTTAACTTTATCACAAAAAGTCTCGATTCACAGGCTTAGGCCAAGTATCATCATTATAATATCATATAATCACGTATGTCATAAAGATTCTGCATATAACATATCAATCTCCATATAAAATATAATAAATAAACACTGTTAGTTTACTCACTAAGCTGCAAGTACAAGCCTCCAGTTTGACAAAATTTTCAAAACCATGGTTCAAGTCCAGACTGTGCTTCACACAATCCAGATCTCTCAAACTGTGGTTTTGATACCAAGTTGTAACGCCCAAATTTCAATAAAAGATATAAAAGTTGAATATTTTCATAATAGCACGTATATCACTTAAAATACATAAGCGGAAACGTTTTCATATCAGAACCGTGCTAATATCAAAAGATACACCCACAAGTACAGACTTAGTGTACTGTCAAGGTTAAATATTTACAAAAACGGGCTTTAAGTGTTTATCGTTTAAAAACTGAAAAGCAGTCAAACAGGAGCTTTGCCTTTGCCCTTGCTGCATCCTGCAAAACATTTTAAAAACAGTATCTGATAAGCTACAAGAGCTTAGTGAGTAATCTAAACATAACATCATATGAGCACACGTATACAATCACATGAAGATAATACACGCATGTCTGGCAATCAAAACTAGCCTGTGGTTCTAAACCCAGGGCAGCATCGTAGGTCACAGTACTGTACCGCATCTGAGCCCTACTGCACATAGCAGTAAGCTTACATATTCACATGTATAACATAGCATGTTAGCAATCTGATATGAAACTACACATGCTGCTAATATGAAGTGAAGTCTAGAAGACTCACCTTATAACTGTATTATGAAATACATCACAGATCACTGATTCAGGTATTATGCCAATCACCTCCTATATAAACAATACATAAATAATACATAAGGCATTCTGATCTGAAATAGGGCCTACACGGACCGTGTATCCCTACACGGGCCGTGTCCCATTAATGCTACACGACCTAAGCTGGCAACATGGCCAGTGTGGTCTAGTCACCCTACACGTGCCGTGTACCTTTTATACTACACGACCATGTAACCTTACATGGCCCTATGACCACCTTTACTACTACACGGCCGTGTACCTCTTATGCTACACGACCATGTAACCTTACATGGCCCTGTGACCGCCATAACTACTACACGGCCGTGTACCGCTACACGGGCCGTGTACATAATAGTCCAGCAGACTGTTCTTGCCAAGAACAGTCGGATTTCACCAAGAAATCCCATAACTTCATCATAAAATGACTAGAGATGTTTTCCTACACCTTATGATGAACTTTTGCTATGTTCTTGCTAAAGGCACTAGATACTCTGATGTGCTCTCTAAAAGGAGTGGTTTGAGGGCTGGTATGGGTGTGATCGTGATTTGCAGAAACCAAATGAGAAAACTTTGACTTCTAAGTCAAAGTTGGCACACACACACACACACACACACACATATATATATATATATATATATATATATATATATATATATATATATATATAGTTTGAACAATTGACATAACAGCCCCCTGGACTTAATCAAGTTGGAAATTAACGGATTTAGTCCCTCTAGTTTTAAAAACACATCTAGTATTATAAGGGTAACTTATATAAACATATAACACCTCCTATTAAAAAATAAAAAAAGGATTTTCGAACCTTAGGTGTTACACTCTGATTACCTAATTCTTCATTAATCGGTTTATAGACGAGATCCTTAAATTATAGAAGAAATTATTTTAAAAGAAACAAATATTAGCAATATTCTTACAAAATAAGTCAATAATTATCAAAAAGTTAAACAAGCTTGAAAATAAAAATCATAAGTCTATAATTAGTAATGCCTTAACAAAATAAGTCAAAAAATTTAGCAGATTTCAATTAAAAAAAATCAACTAAACCCTTTTGCCGACCGCAGAGGACCATCTATGACCGCTTTTGACCTAACAGAAGTTTATCTGCCAAATGATGTGATTGTTGGATATTGAGGTTGTCAAAGGAAATTTAAATGTGTTTGCTCTACACCGTGGAGCCTTCAGGCTGCTCGGCGAGAGGATGGTGTACAGGACGTGGGCTTCATCAAATTAACTTTTAAATTAATTTTGAAATTTGAAATACGGATGTTGCTTATCCTTTGGTCGACGGCAGAGTTATATTAGGCTTAGGATGCTTCTTCTCCTATAAATATAGGGTTAATTTCATATATACTCTTATTAAACATCAAAATATCTTATTTATCCAGCTTAACTTATAAATATCTTATATACCCTTTTAAGCTTTCAAAATATCTTATTTGCTCAACTTAACTTGTAAATATCCTATATACCTTTTTTAAGCTTTCAAAATATCATATTTGCTCAAATTACTTTTTTTATCATTTTAAATGAATTATAATTATAAAATATAATTTAATGACTATTATACCCCTCTTTTAATTCTATTTATAAAACATTACCTATACCCTTATTACTAATATCTATCCAAGTTATATATTTATATATATATATATACATACTAGCATGGTACCCGTGCAATGCGGCGGCATCAAATAGTTTCTACTCCATAACTTGTTCATTTGGGAATTTACGTAATACGGTGACAAAGAATAATTTTACATTGGTAACATTTTTATTTTCTTTATTTTCATGTTCTTAATCAACTCTTTTATTATTTTTAAATAAACTTTGACACAATTAAATAAGAAAAAAAGTCTTTTACTTATAAAATAAGTTAAATTGCATGAAAATACTGAGTGTAAATTAGTAATTTGAAACTATTTAAAATTAAGAGATTAAGAAAATAGTAAACTAATTTGAAACTATTAATTATATAAGCTATTTAAAAAATTTTAAAATATATGTTTATAAATTCTTATTATAGATTATTCAGATTTATGAGTTCTACTTGTATACATTTTCTGATAAATATGTTAAAATATTTATTACATGATATAATATTTAATATAAAAGATTTGCACTACAAGAAATTAGGGCGTTTACCCACACATGTTATGTGTGGGTAGAATATTAATATATGTGATTAATTATCTTTACCCACACATAAAAAAAGTGTAACCATCTTGTAGGTAAAGATCTTTACCCACACATACATTATGTGTGGATATAGCTAGTATGTTATACCTACACACGCATGTGTGTTTAAAAGTAATTAATATGTGTTGATAGAGGTGTTATAATTTGTTTATACAATCGCGTGGATGATGATGTGGCATGAAAGGATGACATGTCAATTTACGTGACATAACCATATAAAGTGTTAATAACACGTGTCATTCGTGGGTAATGTATTTTTATGTGTTGGTAATACTTGTAGATGTGTTAGTAAAAACACTTTGTGACGTCCAAATAAATACTAAACGTGTAGGCAAAATAGATATAAAACTACTTTAAATAAAAACGCTATTACATAATTGTTCAGCTATTAAAAGCGAAATACTTATCATCTAATTCAAATACTAAACAAACAAAGGATAAATTACTCATAAGTAACCATATGTATCATCGAAATGCTAAACATTCATATATAATCCCAAATGTTCATTCTAGATCATCAAACTCTTCACTATTTTCACCAAAATCTTCATGAGACTGTCTTGATCGAGTGTGGTTGGACGTATCATCCTTGAGATTGTCCGGGTTGAGGCAAGATATTTTTCTTGATTAAACTTTTTTGCATAGTTCCAAATGTTCCTTCCATCCACCAATTGATTGTAATTATGACAATTTTACTCAATAGTAATCCTATAAAAACAAAAAATTAAACAAGTATTATAAATCATAAGTTGATCATGGACAGCAAGATTAACACATGTAAAACATAACTTTTTTGTTGCAGGTTTACTTAGATATCCAAATCTTACATATAGTACTGGAAAGGAGTAATTATACTTATATTTCTACTCTTCATTTGCTTTCTACAAGTCACAATCCTTTTGTGTGAATTCCTTTAAAAACATACAACAACAAAAAAAATAGTTCATTTTTACAAGGTCTACTAAAATTATAGTTCATATAATGTTCACATAATACCTGGTACTTTGTCTCATACCACATGTTACAAATATATTTTCAGTCTTCTATGTTATCCAAATTTAGAGGGAGTGTAGTCTTTGCCACTAATGATGTTGCTCACTTCAGATAAATATAAGTAGTAAGGATATAAGTAATGTTTTATAAATATATTTAAAAAGGGGGTATAATAGTCATTGAATCATATTTTATAATTATAATTCATTTAAAATGATTAAAAATTTATAAAAAAAGGTGATTTGGACAAATATGATATTTTGAAAGCTTAAGAAGGGTATATAGGATATTTATAAACTAAGCTGGGTAAATAAGATATTTTAAAAGCTTAAAAAGGATTATAAGATATTTATAAATTAAGCTGGACAAATAAGATATTTTGATGTTTAATAAGGGTATATATGAACTTAACCCATAAATATATGTCTATGTAATTGTAACCTTATGCTTGTTTGTGTGGTGATATTGTTTGGGTTTATTTCGTGTTTCCTTACCATTGGTATCAGAGCAAGACTGTTTGTTTGGCTCAGTTGAGGCAATGGCAGAAGACGGGAAGGTCAAGATCGACAAGTTTGACCACCACGATTTTGGTTTTTGGAAGATGCGAATTAAGGATTATTTGTATCACAAAAGCTACATCTACCGTTATCGGAGACGAAACCAGTAGATATGAAGCAGGAAGATTGGGACTTGATGGATAGGTAGGATCTTGGTGTGGTCAGGTTATCATTGGCGAAGAACATCGCGTACAATATTGTCAATGAAAGGACCACGTTTGGATTTTTCAAGGCGTTATCCAACATGTACGAAAAACTTTCGGCTTCAAATAAGGTTTTCCTGATCCAACAGTTGGTGAATACGAAGATGAAGGAAGGGGCATGCATTACTGATCACGTGAATGAGTTAATTCGATACTTTCAAGGTTAGTATCAGTTGACATTAAATTCGATGATGAGGTACATGCTCTTTTACTTTTATCGTCTTTACCTGAAAGCTGGTCTGACACGGTTACGACAAATAGTAATTCATCTGGAACTACTAAGCTTACTTTTGAGCGGATTTGGGATTTGATCCTCGGAAAAGATAATCATCGAGTTCTTTATTGAGTGCTAAAGGCAGAGGTAGAAAGAATGACATGGGTCAAGGTCAAAATAAAAACAGCTAAAAATCGAGAAATAGGGACCAGTCATAGAAAATGAATGATATTACTTGCTAGAACTGCAAGAAGAATGGGCATTTCAGAAACTAGTGTACAACTCCTAAAACTCAGAAAATGGTGAATGTTGCAGCTGATGACTCTGATGCTTTAGTCTGCAGTGTTGAGTGATCGGTTGAATTTCACAATGTAAGAGCAATTATATTTCACAATTAGACCGACTAATTGCAACAACATTCTTCCATGATTCTTTTTTTTTTCTCGTTCATTTCTGCCAAAAGTATCCTTCTCTCAAGCTTTTGCCAAACAATTAATTGAAATTTACTTGTATTATGTTGAATTTCACCAACCTCATGCACGTTATTGTTATTGGTCTTTTCAAAATTTACCCCGAAGATTTCACCAACCTCTTCGACTTCCAAGTCCCTTACCCTTTCTCCGCCCTTTGTTGTTTCATGCAACTTTTCCTCTAGCACCTTTTTCTAGCGGCGTTTCCTCCACCACCTTATTTTGTGATTTGGCCTCATCTCTAGAGGTAATTCCATTGATGATAGAAGGTAAAACTCCACTCAGACCTTTCCTCCATTAAGTAGATACAATAAGTTTTTGCGCTTATCTCCACATCTTCGAATTTGGGAAAATCGTTGTGGTACATAAAAACTAGATTTACAAAATCAACCTTCTTTTCTTTGTTGTGTCATTGTGAACTGCTATGAAGGTCCCCCATTGATTTTCAATACTTGCAAAGAACCTCTCCGCATAAGTATAAGCATGTAGGGGTACGCACTTTGCTCTTATCCACTTAAAATTTTTATGATCAACATCATTTTCTTCCCTACATTACAAAAAAGGAGGGTTATTATCAATGGTTTCATATATAAGCTTTCCGCTGCATTACAAAAGGAGGGTTATTATCGATCTAAAAATGATTATAGCCTTTTCATCAAGAATTGCAATTGAGATATGACAATTCTTGCGGTATATGTTGATGATATTCTTGTTACTAGTTCAAATTCTTAAGAAATTGAAAACCTTAAAGGTTTTTTGCATAATGAGTTTACGATTAAAGATTTGGGTAACTTCATTACTTTCTTGGTATAGAGGTTCATTCTCTTTCTTCGGGATTTGTTCAAATTCTTAAGAAATTGAAAACCTTAAAGATTTGGGTAAGTTTAGTCAAGAACTATTACAAGAAGCTGATTTTCTGAATGCTAAATCAACTGGTACATCTTTGTCGCAAATTTTGATTCTCAATGATGATTCAAGTCCATATATACCATAAAGACCCATCAGCTTATAGATCTCTTTTTGGCAAACTAAATTTCTTGACTCACACAAGGCCTAATTTATCTTTTTTCTGTCCAAACATTGAGTCAGTATATGAAATCCCCTCAGCAAATTCATCTTGATGCCATACATCATCTTCTTAGATATGTAAAATGCACATATGGACAAAGTATTTTATTAAAGAGTTTTACTGAGCCTTCACGCTTATTCATATTCAGATTAGGCTTCTTGTCCCATTTCAAGATGATCTGTCATAGGTTATATTGTTTTGTTAGGAGGTTCTCCGGTAAGTTGGAAATCTAAGAAACAAACAACTATTGTCCGATCTTCTCTGAAAGCTGAATATCGAGCTATGGAAAATGCCTATGCTGAAGTAACATGGTTGGTGCGTCTTCTTGAAGAATTAGGTGTTCAAAAGTTAAACCAGTTACTTTACATAGTGATAATCAATCAGCTCTTCATATTGCCAAAAATCCCGTATTTCATGAATGTACAAAACACATTGACATTGATTGTCATTTTACAAGGTACAAGGTTATGGAAGGTTTGATCCAACTCAGTTATTTACCAACATATTCCCAGTTAGCAGATGTCCTTACTAAAATTGTCCAAACTGGGAATGCATGCATATTCAATCCACATTCTCCAATTTGAGGGGGATGTTGCACATATAAATGATTCTACAAGTGTAATATGTTAGTAGATAAAGGTAGTAGAGTGTAATATAGTGATAATTATGTAGCATATCCATGGAATGGCGTGATCATCTTCAAAATTTTCATTTTAAATCTCGTTGACTTTCTCAATAAACGTAATATATATTATTCTTTTATTAATTAATAATATTTCATAGTAGACTTGGAAGGTCTATCTATCTCTCGTTTCTTATTAAATATGCAGTAACGTGCTATTTATCTTCAATAATCTTATTTTTTATCTCCTAATCCTTCTCGATCAACGTGAACGTATTGCTTTATTAATATCTCATAGAAGACTTCAGTTAAAATAAATGCGCTAATCGACTCTTAAATCACACGCCATATTAATTGAACTGCATATTATTAGTTTAAAATTCATAGGCCAGCTGCCAACATATATAAATGAATTGAAATATAATAAAAAATTCAGAATACATGTGAAGGGATTAGCATCTAATTATAAGGTGGTGATTAAGGTGTATTCACCTAACTAATCCAATATATTATAATTAACTAACTAATTGCACTTGTTATTGCTCCACAGTTCAAGCTACTTGCAAAATTATAATACAAATGTAGATCTTTAAGTTGCAGAAAAAAATACACACACAGAGAGATGATTTATATACCATAATTTTTACTTTATAATTACACACCATGTCTATAATTTGACCGTGCTATCACAAGTTGGAAGAAATTGAAATAAAAATGAGTAAATTTGGAGATCGAGATCGTAAAAAAAGTAGAATCGCTAGCTGCTCTCGATCTAGTAAGTAATTAATTAATTAGTGTTGTATACTATTACTTCCCTATATATAACTTAACAAATGTATTTAGCTTTCGTACACATGGATTAACATATAAGTTCGATACTAAACTTTACAAACTATATATATCCCCAAATGATCACATGTCGAATTGGTGCGTACGTACATAACGTACCTTTTGTTTTTATTTTCAATAAATAATTCATTAATTAATTTGCTATTCCACTAGTAATTAATTGTTACTTTATAACTTCCGAGAACTATATATAGATTTGTTTGTAGAAAAAATAAATCCATTCCACGGCATCGATTAATGTTTTTGTAGACACTGAAGCATATATACATGATAACAAGAATGTTTCAAAAAACAAAGACTAAAAAAGAAATTTTATGTAAAGCATAGGGACTAAAAGGTGTAATTAGTAATCTAAAAGGAGCTCTGTACGTACGTACGTAGCTCGTATATAGGACCATAATCTCACCAGCCTCACTCAGTCCTGCTCTCAAGCGACGCTCTGATAATCTAAACACTGTAGTCAACGACTCACCTTTTTCCCCTTCATTACCACCAAATTAGCCTCCGCACCATCCTCCGACTAACCATCTTGCCTCTTCTGACCTACCCGATTTTGAATCTGGTAAGTGACAGTGGTAAGGTTATTGTCCAGAATTATTTGCTTTTTTTTTTATATAAATTTACTTTTTATATTTGTGTTTATATATAGGTCTAATCTGCATGAATTGTTGTAATATAAACTTCGATTTTTGTGTATTTATGTAAGGAAAGGTTATATATATATATGGTGACTAATGTTTGTGAGCAGTTAGTTTCTGAATACATGAGTAGTTGAATAATTAAGCATATATATATGTAAAGCCGTTCAGTTTAGGTACCTTTATTTATTGATTGATTGATATGCGTTTTCTTCATAAATAAATAAAATAAAATTTTAGTTCTCATCGATATTGGTGTAGATCGAGCTATATATTAGTTTTAACGGTAAAAAGTACACTCAGGGGTATTTGATAGAGAGAAAATAAATGAAGAGAAATGGAAATGGAAACAGGGGAGAAATAGAAATGTGTAGAGAATTGGAATTGATTTTTTTGTTTGGTATTAGGAAAGAAATCAAACAGAGAAATGGTGGCTCAAGTCGCCGGACGGCGGTTGTGGTGTTGGCCGTCTTGCCGGGCGTCGACGATGATTATTAGAATGCCGAAAACACATCGCAACCGGACATCAACAATGATGAGTAGACATTGGCTGTCATTTCTCTCTATTTCTCCACAATTTGAAGAGAAATGAAAATACAAAGGAAGGGGATAAATGGAAATGGGTGGAGAAACCATTTCTCCTCCCAAAACTATAATCATTTCCTCCAAACAAGATAAACCAATTATCCACATTTCTTTTCTCTCTACCAGACACACCTTTAAAGGAAGAGCTTCGGCATGACCATCACCCTCCCCAAGAGTGGCCTATATAAATAATATAAATAGACAGGAGCTAGCAAGACGCTAGAACCAAGATAGTACAAACAATAAGGACAAATTACAGTCAAACACCAAAATTAAAATATAATGATCCTAGATATAAAAGTCATATAAACCTTGATTGGATTAGTATATATATGTTCATAAATTAATGCTTTCATAACTACCATATACTCGATTATTTCTTCAGCACTTGGTTAACTTTTTTTATTGCTTATTGAAAATTGGTCAATAAATTTTAATGGAAGGTAATATGAGGCATATGGGAGAAATGCGCGTCTGATGAGTCACTGTGTTGATGCGATCTTTACTGTCAAGGGCTATCTATATGTTTGTTTGAAAGATTTGTATCAATTAGTGTATGGTTCAAATTAGTATCACAACAATAATCGAAGATTTTTACTTGAACATAATGATAACAAATTGTTTATGATGAACCATATGTATGTACTCAAAGTAGGAAGCGGAGAACAAAAAGACTTCTAATGCTGAAAATTATGAAAACCTTGTAACTAACCTATGGTTTAAATACCATGATCATATATACAATAATGGTACTTGTACTTTCAGACAAATACATCTAAAAGCAACCTTAAACTAGAATGATAAAATAAACACAATAAGGTTCTAAGATTCTTTCCCTTGGTGTTCATTCTACAAATAAAGCAAAACAGAACAAAACAAAACAACTTATCTCCTTCTTAGCTTCAACATAATGTTTGAATACTAGTTTGCGAATATCGAATCTTTCTTCAACCTGTCTCAACTCTTCTCGTAAGTTCAACCTTTCTCAAATTTTATCAGCACCTTCTTTAACCAGCACGCTTTGATAACCATCCATTTGACGGTTAGATGGAAGTTTAGCATCTTGGCACAACTTATTAAACAGTTTAGACCAAATATTCTTTGGTGTACCATCACAATACTTGGCTACCTCACCGACTCGCATGTACCTCATCTCCTTTTCCGGGTTTAGATAGGCTACTCAAGTTCGGGCTCATCACGCACCTCAAACTCACTAAGATTCTCGAAACCTTCAATTTCTTAATTAGGTGTAGTCAGATTCAATTACATTTGGTGGTTTTCAAGCGCCATTTGTAGATCCGAAGTAGCATAAAATCTGGCATGTCACATCATAAACCTTTTGAGTGCATCTAGACCAACTTTCCAATCACGATTCTAGGAGAGGATAAATTTTATGTACATAGAATGTATGTCTAGAATGTCTTGTAAGGAGAAATACCCCAAATCGCTTTCCACTTCTTGTATACTTCCATCAAGCCATTGTAACTTATAGAATGGAAAGTACCACCTGCTATATATTCCGCATCCTACACTTATTAAGTCGCTGACGCGATACTTAGACTTTAAACTATCTTTGTCTTTAACGCCTTGTTTTTTAAGTATTCGTCTATACTCGGCTTACCCTTGGAGATCTAACTAAATGCTCTAAGTCCCTGAAAGTAAGTTCACCAAATAGTTTGCACAATCCACAATAGAGAGTCCTCACAGCTTTTTGTCATCCCATTTTAACTCAATGTGAACATTTTTCTTAGATGTTTTCACAGGTTGAGCTTGAGCCACGACTTCCTCTGAGATATTAATTTCCTTTTGTTGCTCTTCTTGGTCAAAATCAAACCATATGGCTGCCTCCTCCCGATTCTTAGTTCTAACCAACTAAATAATTGATTTTCCTCGTCGAAATCCACAAATAAAATTTGATCGGGATTAGTGATTGGTACTTGTAAGCTCTCGAATGGTTAAGGTTTCATGAATGGCTTGGGAAGTTATGGCAGTTGTGGCTTGTTTGGTTTAGGAAGGTTGATAGGTTGTTTTTGTAGTGGTGGTGCCCCTCAGGGTGATCTGGATCTTCCAGATCATCCTGTAGATTGAAAAAACTAGCAGAACCTAGAACACCGCAACTTAGTAGTGTATCTTTAAGTTTACATTCAAGCATTTAGCTGATCAACTTGATTAGAGAGAATATGAATGTCGTTAGGCATATTTTTAACTTCTCGCTACAAGCCAGAGACAACATCAGAAAAAGATGTTACATTGGCTACTAGGATGTATAAAGTTTCTTGGGAAATGAGACATGAGGTTTAGTAGGTTGGGTAGGTACCGCGGTTGTGTAGGAAGGATATTGGAGGTGAAGTTGCCTCTCACAGGGTGGTGATGAAGGGGGGATGGCTCTGTTATCTGAGGTTTAGTAGGTTGGGTACGCACACACCTGACACATCACACAACCAAGTGATTAAAGGCATCCGACCACGGCAATCATAATCATCGTCTCCATCGCACATACCGGAGGTCTGAATCGTCGCCGTCGCATACAGCAAAGGTCTGAAGCGTCCCCGCTGAACACTGAACTCGCAAATAACCAGTCGTCGACTCATCGCACAACCACCAAACTCACACGATTTTGATTGTTTGGTAAAATTAATTAGTTTGAATATTTAAGAAAATTCTATTCGATTAGAATATTACCTCATTTATTGATTTTGATAATTTGAATAAATTGAATTCGGATTTTCATTTCCAAGTTTCCACTTTCTAAAAACAAGCGAAGTTCCGAATTTCTCTCTCTTTTCTCCATTCGACGATCACACTAGGAGTTGTTGAAAAGCCGGCCGGCATTCCCACTCTTTAGGCCTTGGGCACTTTTTAGTTTCTAATTTTTGGGCCTTAAAATAACTCTAGTATACGTGTATATATATAATAAACAGTGGCCCTTTAAATTCTTGGGCCTAGTTATCATGTTAAGTGGTTTTCTAGTTTATTATATTGTTGTTTCTTCGGGCCCCTTAATCATATCCTTTCTCGTTAACCATTTATGGTGAACTACAGTGTACTATTTTTAAGGGTTATGTATTTTTATAATTGTGTATATCGAATTTTAAAAGTTTTTATTGTATGTATGAAACTATCAATTTGTTAGTATTACTTGTATGTATTTTGGTTACATAAAAAAAATAAAAAAATGTATAAGTTTAGTACATATAATAGAAAGTTTAATACATATAATAACAATAGATTAAATGTTCAATATACACAACAGAAAATTTTAAAATCCGATACTCACAATCGCAAAACCTAAAACGTGACAAATTAGATATATTTGGCTAAACTAAACCTTGTTAATTTGTTATTAGTGGCTATTACAGCCACATTAAAAAGGTGGAGTAATAACTGCAGTATGTAAAGTTGGTCCTAATATACTATTGCTTTTCAAATAAAAAGGTTAACGTAATTATTTTCTAACCACTGACATGAGATTCTAAATTCGTCATTACCACTTAATCTATTTGTTATGGGTTAATCTAAAAAAGTCATTCAACAGTTGCTCGTATGTTGTAACTTTTCCTTCGTTTATGACCCGTTTCTTTTGCACTTGATAAACAGAAACATGGAATCCACAATCACGAAGTTTACTCCCTTCCAAATCCCACTTGAAGACGTAGTAAAGGCCACCAACAACTTTGCTGATAAAAACATCATCGGACACGGTGGGTTAGGAACAGCCTACAAAGGACAACTCTTGCGGTATGGGGAATTGATGAGCATTTCTGCACGAAGGTTAAATCACAAGTATCGACAAGGAGAAGTTGACTTCTGGACAGAGATTTCAGTTCTTTCTGGTCTCAACCATCCAAATATAGTCTCATTTATTGGGTTTTGTGACGAGAAAGATGAGAAGATCATCATATGCTCGTACGAGCGCAACGGAAGTCTCAAAGAGCATCTAAACAGCCCAAACCTCACATGGACACAAAGATTGAAGATATGTGTTGGAGTGTCGCGTGCATTGAGTTACCTCCGTTATGAAGAGGGACGCAATTATGGTGTAATACATCGTAACATCAACAGCTACACCATTTTGTTAGATGAGAACTTGGAAGCCAAGTTATCCGGTTTTGAAGTTTCGATTAAACAATCAGGATATGAGGAGAACCCAAGTCTCATATACGAAGCTATTCACATAGAAGGGTATATGGACCCAGCAATTGTAAAGACCGGAAGTGTAACACACAAGTCAGATGTCTATTCATTCGGCATCGTCTTATTTGAAATCTTATGCGGGAGGAAAGCTTTTATTCCAAAGGTGGTTAATGAGTTTCTAGCTCCATTAGCCAAATTTCATTACGAAAATGGAACAATGAAGCACATAATCCTTCCTGATCTACGGAGTCGGAGGGATCGGAGATCGTTCCTCTATTTCTCAAAAGTAGCATATGATTGCTTAAAGGAGGAGCGAGTACAACGCCCAGATATAGACCAAGTTGTCATTGAACTTGAGAAGGCATTGGAACCTGAGCTGAAAATTGAAAACCTTGTAAGATCTATTTTTTAATTTTATTTTCAACTATTTGTTTGGGGCTCACTTTTAGGTGGCACAGGTGGTTTCCTTTATTAGTGTTAGTGTTTTGCTTTGGTTCGGTGTTCTATATGTTGTTTTTTTTGGCCCGGGGGGGGGGGGGGGGGGGGTGTGGCGTTATCGTTCTCATTCTTCTAACAAGTGTAAGTTGTAATAATCTTTTTCCCCTTGTCACGTTACATGTTGCAGACAAAGAGACTGGAACAGTTGGAACACTTGAAGATTTCACTAGTTGATTTAAAGTTGGCTACGACTAATTTTTCTGAGGCATGTCACATTACCTTTTGTGGTTACTATGACTTGTACAGTGCAAAACTTGAGCATTTTGATAAAGAAAGTCCTTACTTTATAGAACTAAAGAATAAAGGTGAACTACCCAAGCGACACAACACCGTAGTTATAAAACGCATTAGGCCTACTGATGATGGGCGAGGAGAAGGAGTGTTCTTTACAGATATGGAAATTCTTACTAGTTGTAAGCATCAACACATTGTCACTCTACTTGGATTATGTGTTGAAGGATCCGAGATGATCCTTGTCATTGAGAATGCTTCCAATGGGTACCTTGATGATTATTTGAATAATATCAACAAGAAGCCTATTCTTAATTGGACAAGTCGTATAAAAATCTGCCTAAATGTTGCACAAGGACTACATTACCTTCACTCTGAGATGGAAGACCAAAATAAGATAATACACCGTGATGTGAAGAGTGCGAACATTGTGTTGGATGAGAATTGGGGTGCAAAGATTGCAGACTTCGGATTATCTATATTCTTGCCTCCAAATCAAGAAGATGAAGCTCTCTATCCCGGGATAATTGCTGGCACGACATACTACATAGATCCAGAATATGAAGAAACTGGTAAGTTAAAAAGAGAATCAGATGTTTATAGCTTTGGAGTGGTTTTGTTTGAAATGTTTTGTGGGAGGTTGGCCTATGATCCAATTTACAAAAACAACGGAGAAGAAGGGTTGGCAGTGATGGCACGACGATGCTTCCCTAAGGGAACACTAAAGGAAATGATAGATCCTTTAATAAAGGAAGAAACTAGTGCAAACAATTTTGTTGGAAATAGAGGACCCAACAAAGATTCTTTGGAGACATTTGTAAAAATTGCATACCAGTGTGTGGCAAATACTCAAGACCAACGTCCAACAATGAAAGTCGTTGTCATGGAACTTGAGAAAGCATTATCCTTTCAAGTAAGTCGAGTGTATATGTGTGTGTGTGTTTGTCAATATAAATGATGCTATTTCTCTCTTCATGTTATTGATTCTAAATTTCTAATGATAATCAATGTGCTGATTCATTATCAATTTAAGGAAATGTAGAGTTTGTGATAATATTAGTTTGAAATACATATAAACAAACTCGTGAATTTTATATGTACTTCTATAGTAGTATGTACAAATTGAGCACAAGGTTTTATTACGCACATGGTCTTATTTTTTTGGCTAAAATATTGCAGAGAAAGTATCTTCTCAATAAAGACAATTGAAGCCTTCCGTTAAAATCCAAAATCTTGCTATGATTTGCTAACTGATAGATATATACTTAAGCTAGACTTGTCACAAAGACATCAGTGATGATCTTGACCCACAAATGAATTGAATGACCTTAGATTGTGAGACTTAGCTTCTTCAGTTGTGTGTTTTTGTTACTTGAACGACCTTGAAATCATTGTAAGACCCTCCTTTTGTTTCTTTCTATGTCAAGGGATACACACACATATATATATATATATATATGTATGTATATGCACTGGTTGGAACGAATTTTAGTACTTATTTAATACTTTTCATATATTTTTGCTTAAAGGAGAAGCCAGTACAACGCCAAGATATGGATCTAGTCGTTGTTGATGAAATTAAGAAAGCATCGGAACTTCATTGGATACATGAAATCATTGTAAGACCCTCTTTTTGTTTGTTTATTTTTTCCTTTCTATCATTAATCTTTTATGTTTATTAATTTTCCCGTTAATTAATTGTTAAGTTGTATTAGATAGGCTTATGCTCCAATAGGGTTTCTTTTATAGAATTCATTCGCATATATATTTCAATATCATAATCATTTGGTATTGATTCTACTGATTTTCGTCAAAGCTTATTAGCTTATTTACTTATTTATTAGTATAATATTAAAATAAAAGAGTTATAAAGGGTCATCATTTCATTTTTAAATTTTTTATCAATCATCCTTTTTTATTTTCTCAAATGGTTTTTGAATAAGTTATTTAAACAAATGCTATTTTTAGGTGATTTAACTTGTTGAGAAATAAATATTTTAACGAAAACATTTATCAAATCATTTATTAAATACATCTATCTATTTTATGGTTATTTATGTAAACATGTATATCAATTGAATTAAATTAAAAAATTCAAATTTGATTATAAAGAGGTTCTATAAAATATTTTGATGATGACGTTATGTATAAATTTCTGATTTCTAAATATATTTACCTCATTTTTAAGAGATTTTTTTATCTATATGTGTGTTTTATAATTATTTTATTTTATATGTTAGTACTTTTTAACATCATAAACATTTAAAATTTATATTAACAATTCCCCGCATTTATATACGGAGTGTTAAGCTAGTAGGCTTAATTATTAGTTTTTTAAATTGGTATGGTGCTTAGATTGACTTATACCTTATTAGTTTAAAGGTAATTTACAAATAAAGGGAAAATGACCGACACAAATATGCTTCAGTAGGAGATTTGCGTATAACTTATTAGTTTAAAGTATTTAGATTATATAACATTAAGAAAGAAATAGGAGAAAAGATAGGGTAATTAAGTAAATTAATATACCGCCCTAATTTGGCTTAAAAAAGCATTTAAATAAGTGTTTGAAGTTTATTTGGATGTTCTTTGATGGGTTTACTTGTTAATCTATGTATTCACATTATAAAAATGTTATTATGTGTATCAAACTTTCAAAAAATATGTTATTGTGTGTATTAAACTTCATATACTTTTTTTTTGATTTTTTATGTAATCAAAATACGTACAATAACAACAAATTAAAAGTTCAATATACACAATAACTTTTTTGAAAGTTGAGATACACACAGTAACAATTGAGATATAAATAATATATTTTATAGAAGTAACCCTTCTTTAATTTAAGGTTTTATCATTTAATCAGTTGACACCATTTTCATCAACAACTTATCATCCATTAATTTATATCACCACATTAATTATCATCGATATCATCAGTGTTTTATAGTTTTCCGTAGTAACTAGCTAGTAACTATAAAATTTCGTTAAGAGTTTATAGTTTTTATGTCACTAATTTATAGTTTTATAATTTACATGACTAATTATTTATTTTTCATATTATGAATTGCTCAAGGAAAAGGGATTACAAAGCCCACATATGGACCAAGATGTCGATGAGCTTGGGAAAGCAATGGAACTTCAGTTGATACATGAAAACCCCGTAGTAAGACCTTCCTTTTGTTTTTGTTTTTGTTTTTCTTTCATCATTCTATATATTTTTTTAAAATTACGTCAATGATTTTATGCCCATTGTTGCAATTGATGCTAGGGGTGTTCCTGTTTAGGATTGGTTGGTTTTTGTCGAAAATTATGAACCAATCCTGCAAACTTAGTTTCAAGAAATATTAAACCAAACCACTAAACTAGTCAAACTAAATCAACCACACTATAAAATTGGTTTGGGTTCGGTTGATTAAATGTAATATACTTTTATTAAAAGATTTAAACTAGTAAATTATCAACATTCTAATAATTTCATATAAATATCCAAGATTACAAACAAATTCATAGGAACATGATAGTGAGATTGAGAATTGTAAACACGGTAAAACTCGAAACTTGGGAAATACTAAATAAACAATGAATTGTAAATTGTGAAGGACATAAAATGAATTAATAATTAAATACTTATATGTGTATATTGTTTCATGTTTATGTTTCGGTTCGGTCTGGTTTATGTGGACTATTTTCTAGCATAAACCATGAACCAAACCATTAAGTTTGGTTTTACATATTAAAAATTACTGGATTAACATTACACTTCTCAAACTGACCAAAACTAATCACCTAGCCTTGGTTTGAACGACATATTCAAAACTACTGGATTAACATTACACTTCTCAAACAAACCAAACCGATCACTTAGCCTCGATTTAAACGGTTCTCTCGGTTTCAAAGGTTTCGTGCTCAACCATAGGGGTGCCATAGGAAGAGTCAATAAATGAGGTTGAAAGCACATCATTGAAAACCTTGAAGGTATATAAACAAAGTTACTATTTATCCACGAATTACGACTGTATATAAACTAATTATTCAATTAGCTTATTATGTTTATCTAACATATTTTATTAAAAAAAATATATCACATAGTATTAACCAACTTTTAGCTTTGTAGCTCAAAAATCATATAAGTCCGTTTTCAAAAATGAAAACAGCTCAAGTAATTTAATATCTTTTCACGGTGCAATTTCTGATAGATTACTAAAAATAAAACTATATTGATTTCAAAAGAAAATACTAAATTAAAATTGAAATATTGTTAGTTTTATAGTATTAAAAAAAGGTTTAGTTTCTAAAAATGTATCGAAGTTGTCATATTTTACTATTTTATATACTCAACGTTCAAAATTTAGCATTTAGTGTATGGTAATTCATTATACTAGGTTAAAATAGTTTATTTGTTTAAAAATAATTGAAAACTAAACAATATTATTTTAACAATAATAACAATGATGATGATGTTCAATTAATGGTTTCTTCATCCGATTGCCTTCAAATTCTTCCGAAATCATTGTTTAGGTTTTAGATTTACAATCAACGGTGTATTCTTCTGATGCGATGTTGTTCTTCTATTAGATTTCGGTCATTCATTGGTGCTTTAGGGTTTCAATTGTTCAGTGTTCATGTGCTTTAAAGTAGGGTTTTTCTTCATGTTCTTATAGTTCAAACTTCAAATTTGCATAGGAGAAGGCTCCATCATTCTCGCCAACTAACATCATCACCTGTAGCTTGGCCCTTCATCTTTATGGTGGTGGTGGGATGGTTATGAAAGGACAAAAAACCTGGTGTTCTTGATTTTTTAATTAAAATTATGAAAAAAACAAACAATAATAATAAAAAATGGAGAAATCAGTTGATGCTAATAGGTGACCTGTTATAACACGTCACTTGTATACAATGTATAAGATTTAAAAGTTGATTGTATTAATTTTAAAAAAGGTAAATTGCGTGAAAATACAAAAAACTATGCCGATATTGTCATTATCTACAACCAACTTTATTTTTTACCTAAAAATACCTACAACTTACAAATTTGGTTCATTGTATGCAAGTTACCTATAACAATTGAGTACACAACAACAAATGTTTGTAGAAGGGGGGGTTGAATACAAACTTTAACTTTTAAAACTTAAAGACACACAATTATATTTTTATATAATTCTTATTGATTATGAATCAAAAATTACATGTACTAAAAGAGGAAATTCTAAGTACAATAAAAGGTGGCAATTAATTTGTCTAACACATGGACAAGCTAACTCTAGAACAACTAATCCTAAAAGTGTTCAACACATGAACAAGTTTGTTTCTACAGAAGGTTGCTAACTCTACAAATTTTCTCCACTTATGAGATTGTTGTTGTATTGTGTAGAAGTGTAGTTTGCATGTCCACCATGCATGGAAATTAAAGAGGCTTTTTGTAACACCACAAAATCACAAGCCATTTTTTTTAAATACGCTGCGGAAGCTTTTAATAAACAAACTTAATTACATACAACCAATAATTACAAAATGTACAAACATCGTTTACAAATATAAGTATCATTGTTGTGTTACAAAAGCTACTGACTCATTTCATTTCAAAAACTATATCAGAGTCGGGTCAACTTCTCCTTCTGCCAACCTCACAAACACGAACCTGCAAAAGCAACAACTGAGGGGAATTAGCACAAAGCTAAGTGAGTAGAGGCTAAACACCAAAAGCAAACATCATCAGTCAATATCAAAGCATCTAATCACGTATCCTGAGAAGACCGGCGGTTCGGCGCAGAACCTACAACCAATGCCGGCCAAAGCAAAGGTTTACCGATAGCCCTCTACTGAATTGGCACAATGCACTCCCCCTCTGATGCAACATATGCACCAGTAAGGCTAACACTGTTCAACCAATCATTGAACGAGCCCAACCCAATTCTACGTATAGCTGACTTCCCAACACAACTCAAAATCATACTAAGAGTGCGTATCGACCAAATATTCACGCAGCAGATATCAACAATCAATATCACAATCAACAGTTCAATCAATCCAATCCAATCACAATCATGCATCACACCAATAACATTAACCGAAATCTTTACCATCCGCGATCAACGCCCACTCACCTCAAATTCAGCATGAACTCGGATGTTTAATGTTACTGAGTTTTTGGATTGCCTGAAACACATGAATAACCAAATCAGTCTCAATCTTGTAAATATATCTAATCTCATATATTTATAATTCATTCATCAAATATACAACAAACAATAAACAATCACAAGTCCAATCACCAAAATATCGGATTTCCAAGAATCCGCAAATGACAAGAATCGGATTCTTGAATCATCGGATTTTAGCAGAATCGGATTTCACCTAATCGGATTTCCCTTCACCCGGTTTTTAGACCCGGATTGTGACTGTCGGATTCTTGGCTCTTGGATTTGGGAGTTTCGGATTCAGATTTGGCTTTCGTAAATATCGGATTCTAGGTTCTCGATTTTCAAGTGTAGGATTTTGACTTTGTTGGGAAAAATAGACTTACAAATATATCCTCTTTTGTTGACACAAAAATATATAACTTGTTTATATAACTGTATGTACTAACATTAACATATGTGCACATATACATATATATATTCAATCAAATATATTCTCATCTATAATCTACAAAACAAGCTTCATCAAATGGCCAAGCTCCAATCGTCAAGATCCGAGTTCAAGTAGAAGCCGATGTCGAAGATTCCTACAAATAAACGTTCAAAGTTTATGAGCTTACAAAATAAATAATTAAATGAGTTTAAGTTTTTATAAAATAATTTCTATAAAAACTTTTATAAAAATTGAGAATTTTTTATAAAATCACAAGCTTGGTAGTCAAAGCAAATGAATTCCTATTTTGGCAAATACTAAACACAATCTTCTATTGAAATAAGCCAAAACCATATTTAGAAAAAGGAATCTCTCAAAGAGGTAAACTTCCAACATGCTTTGTGCATTTGGTTTCTAAACTACCATTTTTATGATTAAATTCAAACTTAAGAAGTATGACACTAACCCAACTTTTCTTAAGCTTCTTTTCAGTGCATTTTTATGGTAAAAATGGGTTGTGTGTGGTTTTGGTAAAAGCCCAACGTCTATATGCACAAGGCTCAAAAATCTCCAGCAGTACGACGGTCAATGCCACGGTCGACCGTGGATCGACCGTGGACAGTCTGGACACTTTTTGAGCTTGCACCTTTTTGCTTATTTAAGGCAACTCAAGTCTTGTTTTTTTACCAACCTTTTGAAATCTGAAAAACACAGAACATATACAAAAACTTGTGAGCTCATATTCTTGATACAAATTCAACATCTCAAGATCAAGAATGAAGCAAGAGTGAAAGCCTTCAAAGTTCAAACACTACATTACCTTCTTGTATATTTGTAATTGTGTGAGGATCATCTCTAGCCTTAGAATTAGAGAGAAGTGAGGATCATCTCTAACCTTAGAATTAGAGAGAAGTGAGGATCATCTCTAACCTTAGAATTAGAGAGAAGTGAGGATCATCTCTAACCTTAGAATTAGAGAGAAGTGAGGATCATCTCTAGCCTTAGAATTAGAGAGAAGTGAGGATCATCTCTAGCCTTAGAGTTAGAGAGAAGTTGTAAAAGGTTTATCTCTACCTTCAAAGAGAGAAGTTAGTGGAACAACTCTTGGTGGGTGAGGCCAAGGAGTGGATGTAGAGCAAGGTTGTTAACCCTTGCTTGAACCACTATAAATCATTGTGTCCAAACTACTCCATTGGTGATATCTTTCTTCCTTAAACTCTTTAATTACTTGCAAACATTGTTAAAAACTTCAAAAAGTGGGCATATAACCTATTCACCCCCCCTCTAGGTTCTAACAGACTTTGTAGGATTTTATATAAACAACAATCGGTTTTGGGGTTCCTAACAATCGGGATTTAAGCTTTCATTCTTAGAGTGTCGGTTTTGGCATAATATCTAACCTTAAACTTGGATTAAAATCACAAATAATATGGAATCCGATTCTTCTTTCTTCTTTGTTCTTCGGCAGAGAGAGAAAACACAAAGCACACACTTTCACTTTCTTAATTTAGTTGATAATGAGTAATTACCTAAGCTAGCCATGTTTACATCCAAGTGAAGCAGGAGGTGGCAATCCCACCTCTTGTACATACACATAAACACTTACATACATGCATACATACATACTTATAATTAATTAACCAATTAATTAGCCACTTAATTATAACAAAACAATTAAACCCAAACCACAAACCTGCTAATCTCCTAGCCCAGGTTTGCGGGTGTTACACTTTCTTGTCTAGATGGCTAAAGGAAGGAGACAAAAGGGCCAAAGAAAATAATATAATATTTGTAAAGTTAGTGGGTGAAAAGTAGATTTACTTTAATCAAGATTGCGTAAAGTAAGTTTGCTTTTCAGAAAAGTAATGCCCACTAACATTAAAATAATATTATTTCTTGTGCTTTTTGCCTTTGAAGTTTAAATTTCCTCTTTCATGATTAACTTTTTATCAACAGTCATTCTTCTTTCAGGTTTGACTTTACCAAGTATAGAATTGTTGGCTATACTTAGTTGAGGTAACAAATCTTTGAGATCCTCATCTTAAAAAGTATCTTTCTCCTTTTTCAGATGATAAGATCTATCCTTTTTATCTCATGCTTGATCCAAAAAGTGCTTTGTACTTTTACAAATAAAGATCTAAACGCATAATATAACAACACATGTTTTGCCTTTTACATATGAAAGTACAAACTGAAATAGTGAGCAGATCTAACATTTATGCTCGACTCAGCTAACAGAATGTACTAAGTCCTTTTAAAGTTATACTGTTAAGTTGAAGGAAATGATCAGTTGATCATTTTGTAAAGGCTCAGTTGATAACTGATGCTCAGCTGATCATATAGATGTTTAGTTGATCAAACAATTATACTGGGAATGTATAAGCTCATCTATTTATATGATCAGTTGATCATGCTAGGCTAATCATTTAAAGAGATAAGTTTATGTAAGATGATGACTTGTGTTTTATAAGACTTACATA
Source organism: Dittrichia graveolens (assembly GCA_038502395.1). NCBI lineage: Eukaryota > Viridiplantae > Streptophyta > Magnoliopsida > Asterales > Asteraceae > Dittrichia > Dittrichia graveolens. The sequence goes on along the minus strand of JARJIL010000002.1, from coordinate 6,850,785 downwards.
GTTGATGTATGTAGCCTCAGCTCATCCATATTCCACTCGGCTGATGGTTTTGAACATAGTTAATCAAGGTTATTTGCTCAGCTAATGGCTGTAAGCGCTCAGCTGATCAAATTTATTCACTCAGCTGATGGTTGTATTTCCTCAGCTGATGGTCTTCTACACTTGGTCTTTTTATACTGAAGTTTCTCAATTGATGTACTTCGGCTGATGCCTTGAGCAGGGGCTGCTTCTCAGCTGATGTTTTCATACTTAGTAAAATTTCAACAAACTGACTCAAACAACACATATTTGAATACTTTATAAGTTATACTGAATGTGAGGTTTAATTGGTTATCATCAATTCTATATTTCTTAATAGACAGAGTTGATTATTGAGGTGAAGTGATTATCTCCCTAACACAATAGGTAACTTCTCGGTAACCTCGCAAAAAATAAAAGAACTTTGGTACCTAAAAGTACAAAAAAAAATTTCAAATTTGGTTCATTGTAAACAATTGGTATCCGGTAACATGACCGGTAACCTGGTAATCATGTTACCAATTGTATATAATGAACCAAATTTGTAAGTTGCATACATTTTTAGTTACAAAATAAAGTTAATTGCATATAATGATAATATTAACAAAGTTTTCTGTATTTTCATGCATTTTGCCCTTTTAAAAAAAATTCGTTGCATATAAAAGTAGTTAAAATTGATTGTATTTTAAAGCAATTTTCCCTAAAAATAAAGCAAATAAAATCTAAACGGTTAGAATTAGATATATAGTCACAATTTTATTCTAAATAATTTGCAGTGATTTAATTCATGTCCTTCGGTTTGAAATCAGAAATATTCTTTTTTATTAAACTATTGACCTACTTCACAACAATTTAAAAACAATATAATAACATAACAATTTGACACTATTGAACTTCACAACAACAACAAAAAACACTTCTTATAAAGAAAATAAAACTATTCTAATTTTTCATCGGAAACATAAAAAATTAAACTTTAAATAAATATAAACATAAACCTTTATAAAAAAGATTTATATAAGACCGCTTTACAAAAGCAAAGGAAATTAGAGTGTTTAGTATTTTAAATTTCAATTCTAAGCTTTGCTATTACTTTTTTAGTAGTACTATTTCGCAGAATATTTTTTTTAATAAATATCGCATTACGTTAAAATTTAAATTGAAATGTAGATAAAAATAAGACGGATTACAAATATATAATTATATTTTTATTAAAATTATACATTAAAAGATTAATTAATATACAAAATGAATTAAATTAATCTAATAATAAATATTAAATAGTCTGGGTCTCAAAAAAATTTAAAAAGTAGTTTACTTGCGATTGAAGGGAAGTCCCAAAGAGAAAACAAGTGAAAAAGTACCTAAAATTAACACTCTTTATCCTCATGATGCATGTTGCAGAAAAAGAAACTAGAACAGTTGGAACACTTGAAGATTTCACTTGGTGATTTAAAGTTAGCCACGAATAATTTTTCTGAGACATGTCACATTACATTTGGGGGATACTATGACGTGTATAAAGCAAAACTTGACCATTTTGATACAGAAATTCCTTACTTTATAGAAGTGAAAAATAAAGGTGAACTACCCAAGCGACACAACACCGTAGTTATAAAACGCATTCGGCCTAGAGATGATGGTCAAGGAGAACAAGTGTTCTTTAGAGAAATGGAAATTCTTACTAGTTGTAAGCATCGCAACATAGTCACTCTACTTGGATTTTGTGTTGAAGATTCTGAGATGATCCTTGTCATTGAGAATGCTTCCAATGGATACCTTGATGGTTATTTGGAAAATATCAACAAGATGCCCATTCTTAGTTGGACAAAACGTTTGAAAATCTGCCTTGATGTTGCACATGGACTACATTACCTTCACTTCGAGATGGATGACCAAAGTAAGATAATAAACCGTGATGTAAAGAGTGCACACATTGCGTTGGATGAGAATTGGGGGGCAAAGATTGCAGACTTCGGATTGTCTGTATTCCTACCCCTAGATCAAGAAGACGAAGCTCTCAATCCCGGGATGCTTGCTGGCACAAGACACTATATGGATCCAGAATATAAGGAAACTGGTAAGTTGAAAAGAGAATCAGATGTTTATAGCTTGGGAGTAGTTTTGTTCGAAATGTTTTGTGGGAGGGCGACCTATGATTTAATTTATATAAAAGAGGGAGACAAAGGGGTGGCAGCGTTGGCACGGCGATGCTTCCACAAGGGAACAATAAAGGAAATTATAGATCCTTTATTAACGGGAGAAAGTGGTGAAAACAATTTTGTTCTAAATAGAGGACCCAACAAAGATTCTTTGGACACCTTATTAAAAATTGCAAACCAGTGTGTGGCAGAAACTCAAGACGAACGTCCAACAATGGAAGTTGTGGTCCAGGAACTTGAGAAAGCATTATCCTTTCAAGTAAGTCGGTATTTCAAACAACAATACTTTTTTTCATGATCATCAATGTTCAAAAAATTTAGAATTCTGGTAAAGTTGGGAATATCTTATATTAACATTTGGGTGGATGTGGTAACAGGTAGTTATTAAATTTGAAAAACTACAGTTCTTTTGTACATGATTGTGATATTTACCATTTTAAACTTTAATGTTGTTATCAATATACGTATTTCACTCGGTCCTTGTGATTGGCAGGAAAAGAGCATTAATGATTGCAGCCTTAGAATTCCACTAGAAGACATCAAATTAGCGACACAAAACTTCCATCATGACAAACGCATTGGGGGAGGAGGATTCGGGAATGTTTACAAAGGAAAACTTCCACAAGGTGATGGATTTAAAACCATTGTTGCAAAGAGGTTGGATACACGGCTTGGTCAAGGGGAACAACATTTTAGGAATGAGCTCCAAATTCTTTTTGAGTATGAGCACGAGAATGTCGTCAGTCTTGTAGGCTATTGTGATGAAAAGAATGATAAAATCATTGTTTATGAGTACGAGGTTAGAGGAAGTCTTGAAAGGTATTTGAGCGATGCTCGTCTTACATGGATAAAACGACTTCACATCTGCATTGATGTTGCAACCGCATTGAATTTCCTTCATGGAGGAGCTGGAACACAAGCGGTGGTAATTCATAGAGACATCAAAGCTCCTAATATTCTACTCAACCACGATTGGAAAGCAAAACTTGCTGATTTTGGGCTTTCTTTGATTAGTCCAATAAATAAAGAAATAGACTATGTCATCGATCATGCGTGTGGTACAAAGGGCTACTTAGACCCACTGTACCAAAAATCAGGTTTCTTAACCATAGAATCTGACATTTATTCTTTTGGTGTGGTTTTATTTGAGATCTTGTGTGGAAGATCTACGTTTGCAATCCACAAAGACAAGGGTCAGTTTCTGCCAGGTTTCATTAAACACAGCTTTGACGAAGGAAAACATGATGAGGTGTTGTTCGAGGCTATAAGGGAACAAGTCAAGCCAAATTCATTGTCTACATTTCAAAGGATTGCCTTCCAATGCTTAGATGATGATAGAGAAAAACGACCAACAGCAAAGGAAGTTTTAGAACAACTTAAGATGGCATTGGAATTCCAAGTAAGTTATCCTAATTTTACAGCAGCAATGTTCATTTCAACTTTTTTATATATGCCAAAAGATAGCTTAAAGGCAAATTGACCATTATATTTCTTTTTTTCAAAGTATTAAAGAGTTGTGTCAGACAATATGAGAACAGATTCATCATATCTTTTGTTTTGATTGTTTAATTTGTACACAGGATGATCAATGATGAAACAGGGGAGACTACGAAGAAATATTCCAAATGTAAAAAATGGTAAAGTGGTAATTAACTCGTTTTCAGATCTCATTTATTTTTTGTATTTTTCATTCCATGCATGTTTTGTTTTCCAGAATTTATCCAAACCAAAGAAGATTTGGGCTTGCTGGTTTATGCCATCTTCTTAATATTTTACAAGTAAAATTCTTGAATTAGAAGGTATCTTCAACTGTACGATTTGTTTTAACTGCAGCACTTTATGTGTATTTATCCTATAGATTATTGTGTTTATCTGATATTCAAGCTTCGGAAAAATTGTTGTCGGCTACTTTGTGTGGATATCCACCAGATCCCGAAACAACTAGGGCCGGTCCAATTATTTTATGAGACCGTGGGCAGAAACTTAAAAAGGAACCCCTAAAGTAAAATGAAATAATTCAAAAATGAAAATTTATATAAAACATATATGTCCCTAAATGAAGATTACAAACAATAGCAAACTTACGGTTTGTATTTCATTTTCATTTAAAATAGTAGCATTATCATCCAAATTAGCTTCATTCTTGTCTATATTAGACTCATGTTCACCTAGTTTCATTCAAGTTAGCGTGCCTAACAATCTATCATTCAAGTTCACATTATTTTCATTTAAATTAACTTTGTTTTCATTCATATGGACTTCATTCTCCTTTTTATTTACATTGACTTCATTAGTATTCAAGTTCAATTTTTTTTCTTTTCAATTTCCTTCATTCTCTTTCGTTTTGGCTACCTGATAAATATTTTTTAAGAAACAAGATTGAGGATACGACACAATTAATGAGATAAGCAATATGCCAATATGTCAATATTAGACTTTCAAGCACAAAGTCACAACTCACAAACAATAAACTATTTAGTAATTTAGACATTTAATGCTTAGTAATTTAGCACTAGTAACAAATGAAGGATTCACAAATCGGAAATCACATTAGTTAAATTAACAGATAAAAAATTGAATACAAATTCACAAATCACAGTTAAATGACAATTAACAAATTATTTATAACTCATTAAGAGAAAATATGATATGCAATTAAGCAAATAAACTAAAAGATAAAAGATTAAAGAAAGTTATACACCTGAGGGCTTAGACTAGTCGATGAATTGATGAAATAAGATTAATTGCCGAAAAACAAGTTTTGTACTTCTAAGTGATTAATTGGTAACCCCGATGCCCATAAACCCTAAAACAGACTAAAACAAGAAATTTCTAATTTAGATTTCTAAAGTAATCGAATAATGAGATAAGGAACTAAGGAAGAACATAAACTTACAGGCTTACAACAATTAGCTCTGAAATTGTGATTTTGATTGCGATTCTGAACTGCTGATTTCGAGTGTTGACCGTTAATTGTCGATTCTAATTAATTGCGATTGGAATGTCGACTGAAATTGAGATTGTGTTCCAGTGAGATAACATGATGGATTTTAACCCTAATGTTATTGTTACTTAACAAATTCTACAGCATCAGAGACATGAACGGCCAGTGAGATAACATGTACGGTTTTTCAACATGAATGTATCGGGGAAAAATGTTAAAATTATCATAGTTTTTAAGTTTTTGCTATTCATATTTGCTCATCTATTAAATTCGTTCATAAAAATTGTGACCAAGGATTCAAATTGTTACCCAATCTTCTTTCTCTGTTCATTATCTCCGTTTTTTAGACTCATCTTTGCTCAAAATATAAGATTTACAAAATAAAATGTGTAGGGTAATTAGAAGCAAAACGCACGAAACCTTAACGTCAAGTTCTCGAGTTTAATAAAGGGAGGAAATGAAAGGGAAGACAAGGAAATCCTTTAATTCCAAATCATCTCAATTCTGAAAGGATGGATTTGGGACCAAAAATAAACCTAAACTCTCTCTTTAAACCACTCCATTTCTATTCATTTCGTTTCTTAAATGAAACTAGGGAACACCTTCTAAATGTAAATTAATCTCAATTTAAAGCTTCATATCTAGACTCATACCAAACGTAGTAAACTATATATTTTGTATTTTATATGCCCATATCGATCTATTTCCATGGACATTGGCCCATATTGTAATATACATAGAAAAATTCTATTTCTTCCTATAAAATCTTCCCACTCAATCCTTCTATCACTAAATATCTTGAAAGGTATTTGAGTGATGCTCGTCTTACATGGATGAAACTACTTAACATCTACATTGTTGTTGCCACCACGTTGGATTTCCTTGGGCAAAACCTACTGATTTTGGGCTTTTCGTGATTAGTCCAATCAATCAGGAAACAGACTATATCATCGATCATGCATGTGGAACAAAGGGCTAATTGGACCCAATGTATGAAAAATGGGGTTTCTTATACATGCATTCTTATATATACTACATATAAAGTCACCATTAAAGGTTCCCTGGGGGTGGGGGTAACTACCCATAACAGAATTTCGACCCCTCCGAAAATCATTGATCATTACAGGACGTTGACCTAATTTACTTATTATAACAAACATAGCTTAACCATTTCTATAACAAGAACTTTAGCATACTTCATAAGTTCATATCTATAAAAAGACAATAAGAAACATTTGTACAGAATGATCATCTTTAAAAAATTCAAAACCATCTTTAACCATAAACTCTTAGTCTTTAACTTCATTTTTCGAAAAATATCTCAAATGTTTGATGCACCTGTTAACTTGCATATTGCCTTATGTATGGAGTATAGACTTCATCTTCTTGATATTTGTAAAATATGAAGTACCCATACTCACACTCTAACTCACAAGAACACGAACACGAACAAGAAGTTTTTCTTAATTGTAAAACTCTTTATTAACAAGTTCACAATTAATCAAGGAATACAAATAATTTCTCTTATGTGTAAAACAAAGAACTAACAAACCCTATTTATAGATAGAGGTATCCTTGTTCTCCAAGAAACCTTGTTGAACAAGTAAACTAATCCTTATCCAAGTTCTAGCTTATCCTTAATTACTAAGTTACTTTTAAACCCTTAAACTAATAAGTATTGCTAATATATATAACAATCTCCACCTTATTAGCAAAACACGGCAACTTAGCCAATCCCGATACTTAGCATCTTCATACAATGCGTGAACTTGGATCCAGACACTATCTTTGTCAAGTAATCAGCAGCATTATCTTCGGTATCAACTTTCACCACTTCCACTTCCTTAGACTCTATGATCTCTCTAATAAAGTGAAGTCTCACGTTGATATGCTTCGTTCTCTCATGAAACATTTGATTCTTTGAGAGTTGAATTGCTCCTTGATTATCACAATTCACTGCTACTGATCTCAGCTTGATCCCCAACTCTGTTAAAAGTCCCTTCAGCCAAATACTCTCCTTTATGGCCTCAGTAAGCGCCACATACTCGGCTTCTGTTGTAGACAAAGCCACTATGTGCTGTAGTGTGGCTCGCCAACTCACCACACATCCTTGAACCATGAACACGTACCCGGTTATAGACTTTCTTTTATCAAGATCCTTTGCATAATCAGCATCGACATAACCAATAATATCAACATGTTCCCCTTGACTTTTACCATACACCAGACCCACATCAGTAGTTCCCTTCAAGTATCTCAATATCCATTTCGCCGCCTCCCAATGATTCTTACCTGGATTTGCCAAATACCTGCTCACAATACTGACTGCATAAGCTATGTCAGGTCTAGTGCATACCATCAAGTACATCAAGCTTCCTACAGCATTCGCGTATGGTACCTTACTCATCTTTTCCACATCAATTTCATTAACCGGGCAATCTCGCAATGATAGCTTGAACTGTGAACCTAAAGGTGTCATAACCGGCTTTCCATCAGCAATTCTAAAGTTATTTAAAACTTTATTTACATATCCCTGTTGTGACAACTTTAAGGTTCTATTGCCTTTATCTCTGATGATTTCCATACCCAAGATTTTCTTTGCTTCTCCAAGTTCTTTCATATCAAACTCTGCCTTTAGTAACCTCTTGGTGTTCTCAATCTCAGACGTGTCTCTGCAAGCAACCAACATATCATCTATATACAACAATAGATATATGAACTCCCCTGGATTGTATTCTCTGTAGTATACACAATTATCATAATTGCTTCTACAGAAACCATTTCTTACCACATACTCATCAAATCTTTTATATCATTGCCTTGGAGACTGTTTCAGACCATACAAGGATTTCTTTAGCAAACACACTTTATCCGCTCCTTGTTCAAAACCTGGAGGTTGCCTCATATAAATGGTCTCATCAAGATTACCATGTAAGAACGCTGTCTTCACATCCAGCTGCTCTAACTCATAATCTCTACAAGCAATTAGTGAGAGTATTACCCTGATAGAACAATGTCTTACCACAGGAGAAAATACCTCGTTATAGTCAATCCCTGCTCTCTGAGTAAAACCTTGAGCTACCAACCTCGCCTTATATCTTGGTTTCTAAACACCTTTAATCCCCTCTTTGATCTTATACAACCATTTACACCCAACTAGTTTCTCCCCGGGTGGTTTCTCTACTAGCTCCCAAGTTTGATTCTTCATAAGAGAATTCATCTCTTCTTCCATAGCTTTTATCCACTTGTCTCGCTCTACTGAAGTGATAGCATCATGGAATGATAGTGGCTCATGAGTATCCAGTTCTTCTGCTGTCACAAAAGCATAAGCAGCAATATTACTCTGATCTCGAAACCTTATAGGCTTAACAATTTGTCTCCTTGGTCTATCCCTAGCAAGGCTATAATCACCATTACTAGATTGACTTGGTTATGATGTTTCATGGTTTTCTGAAATTTTGACATTGTTGTCATTACCCTCATGATTTTCTTCCTCATTCTCAGCAAGCTTATAATTGTCATTACGTTTCTCGCACTTTTCGTAAATAAGAAGCTTTCGCATGAACCTCCCTCTATATATATATATATATATATATATATATATTATATAAATCATTTAACACTCTCTCTCCTCCTTAATTTTAAGACTTTTTAAAATTCAATCAAAACAACATCTTGACCTTTCATTTTATTTAACTTAATATACTTTCCAATCTCTCCTAATTTACTTTAACTTTTTATTCAATTAAAATATACTTTCATACAAACATAATTATACACCATAACAACATAATTTCTAATATCTTATTAAATTCTCTATCCTTATTTCATAAATATGATTTTTTCCTTATTTTAATGTCTTTTAGATTTTATTTTTAAAATTAATAAAATAGTTTATGCAAATAAAAGAAAAATTGAAAAAAATGGGACATGTTGCTAAAGAAATTTTTTTGTGACATTGAATATTGCGAATAACATATCATTACATTTTTGAAAGCGGCATATTATAAAACACAAACTATTCGACTCCGCAGCATTGCGCGGGTATGATGCTAGTATATACATATATATATATATATATTAATGAGAACTGTTTTTATTGCGAGAACCGCGAGAAACAATCTTAGCCATCTAATTCCTCCTCCTTCAATTAGATTGTCCGCCCATGAATTTCTTACATGCACTTTGCCACACCCAATCCCCCTACGCTATTCATTCATGAATTCCACTTACCAATTAAACGGCTAAGATTGATTCTCGCGATTCTCACAATAATAATGGTTCTTAAATGAACCTTCGCCTATATATATATAACTAATACATTATTATATCTTAATTGATAATCATTTACGTTCGACTAGAGTTCCTTTTAATTCAGTTTGCAACAGATATATTTGCGATAACTTTGCACGGGATTTAAGTAACTAATAAATACAATTTCAATTTCGATCATAGTCTTTCACAAATTAGAGATGGACTTGTTCGACATCCATCAAAAATTTGTAAGGGATAAGCAACAAAATGCCTTTGATATTTAATTATACTCGGTTTAGTCGCTAATCCGTCACTAATTTGCGAAAGATTAGAGAGATTTTTTTGGCCTCTAATTTGCTATGAATTCAACTTCTGTCGCAAATCTGTCAACAACTTGGATGAAATTCCCTTGATATTAATTGCTAAGTTTCATCGCTAATCCGTCACTAAATGCGACGGAATCAAATAGTCGTTAAATAGCGTCGGAAAATCAGTTTTCTAGTAGTGATACTCCTATATATCCAAAATTTTAATTAAATCTGTTTTATAATAGGAAGGGTGTGCTTGGTTGAGCGTTATAGATCGAATGAGTAAAGTAATCAATAAAGCTTGTTGGTTCAACACACTACAAGAAAACATAGGATTTTCGAGGACAAGTTATCTTAAAAATTCCTTTTTCTGATGGTTTTCTGAGAAAAATCGGCCCTAACCAAAACCTCACCGGAAAACAATTATGTGGGAACTTTCCGGGGACCGATTTCCAAGGGTTATTGCTAGGTAGTTTCGAATGGATTTTTGAGGAATATTTTCTGATGGATTTTCGAGAACACTTTTCATGGGATTTTCAAGGACAATTTTTCCAATAGATTTCCTAATTTAAGTGATTTTTTAGGGTTTTTTCAGATATTTTTTAGGGCAGTATACCAATATATTATATAGCTACATGGAAATCACAAAGACATCATTCATATTATCATATACATAAGTTACTATAACTACACTAATTTATGCATGATGATAATCTTAAATACATGTACTTGTATATAGAAGTCTATATGTTTAAATATTTGTGTTATAAAGTGGAAAATACATAAGAAAACCATTTTAACCCTGGAAATCCCCTGAAGAGATTTTTGAGGGGTAAAATGTTTCTTGGAAAATTTTGTGAGGAATTTTCAAGGACATTATTGTTCTCTGAAATGTCCCGGAAATGTCTAGCTAGGTTATCATAAGGGTTATTTCCTCCGAAATCCCTTGAAATACTTGCGCGGAATTTCCAAGGGCTTTTTCGGTCTCGGAAAAGTATAGGTAACTTTCTTGAACTCAAATTTGTCGTAAATGCGTAGTGATTCCCTTGAAAATTTATTAAAGCTAGGGATTATTTCCCTCCGAAGTGTCGAAATTTCTAGTATTTTCTAGTAGTAATATAGTACATACAAAGCATTTATTAATATTTTTGGTAGACTGAAAGGGCATCTAGGGATGAAAACGGTCGGTGTTAACCTTACAGTTAGAACACATAGGTTTCATACCAACTGATCAGTTTCTCAATCTTTTGAAACTCTGTTTTCTATTAGTGCGTCCTTTGAAACTGTTATGAAAAGAGTTGATTTCATGTAAAGAATGAATATGAAGTAAGATCCTATCATATTTAGTCTAACATGATCTATTATGTTATTTAACAAACATGATAGTGAGACCTATAAACTGACACATTCTTAACTTAAAATAAAAATCTAACTCTCATGTTTGTAATAGAACATGTTAGGTTATATTTGATTATGACAACAAAAGAGGATACATCCAATAAATATAATTAGCCCATCCAAAACCAATTGAAAAGAGAATATGTTTGCAATAGCATATGTTGGGTTATATTTGATATTTCCATTTTCTTGCATTAATTAATATATATTATGTACTCTTGTTCGATCTTTTTGGCTTAAATGGAAATGTGTGGCTTAATTTATGGAAGTATATATATTTTATCATATTGTCATATTTGGAAAGTCTAGTGTGGTTTCTGATTAAAATAATATTATATTAATTATTAATATGCAATAACGTGTTGTGTGTCTTCAAAATTATCATATTTAATCTCCTTAATTTTGTCCTTCTCGATCAACTTCATACATATCCTTATGCGGTAATCAACTGGTTCAGCATTAGGGGTATTCAAAAAAACCGAAAAACCGAACTGCCCCGCATGAACCGAAACCGAAAAAACCGATACCCGTAAAACCCGTAACCCGAAAAACCCGAAAACTAGGGTACCCGTTGAACACGGGGCAGGTTCGGTTTTTAAAATTCGATATCCGCGGGTACCCGCCCCGTATGCTTTTAACTTTTATATATATATATATATATATATATATATATATATATATATATATATAGTTAATATGAAATAACAAGAGTTATTAGAAATTTAAATTCCTCAAAACTATCTAACTTATTTTAGTAGCCCCCACCGTCTCCCCGAATTCTTTTTTTAGCTTTGACATTGAGAGTTTGGAAGCTTGCAAATATCGAGAGTTCAAGATAGAGACACTGAAAACGATCGTTAGTGTCAACTTCAATTCTATAGGTTTTTTATTTCTACGATGCTCTAATCGAAGATTTATTTGTTCTATTAGTGATTTATTCATTATTGTTGACTTGTTTCTACCATTGTTTATTGCTATATTATGAATTTGAACTTGTCGAAAATAACAAAAATGAAAAACGACTCAATTTTAGGGTACCCGTGACCCGAACTGTGGATACCCGTCTTCCTTCGGGTACCCGCGCAACGGGTACCCGCTGTGTGCGGTTCGATTTTGGTTTCTAAAACTAGATACCCGCCCCGCAGTAACGGTTTACAAAAATTTCACTACCCGTCCCGCCCCGCCCCGTGAACACCCCAATTCAGCATCATCCCTCATCAGTTCACATCATATTACTTTAATTGCATTTATTATTTTAAAATTAAAATTCATAGGCCAGCTGCAAACATAGCGCAGCCTCATTATAAAATTACTAAAATTAAATATGATTTTAATAATGTTTAAATATTAACTAGGATCCAGTGATAGATTTGCTTGCTGGTCCGTGACGACAGATAAAAGTACCAAAGTAGTCTGAAGTTACTCTTAATTACACTGAGAAATCACATATATTTGAAAGTAAAATAAATAAATAAATAATAATAAGTGTTCTTAAGTTTCATTAATTAGAATAAGAGGATTTGCTTGTTACTATAGTCGTTTATGATAATTTTATAAATATCGTAACATATATGTAGGTTTGAAAATATTTCTTTTTTTTCATTTTTTATCGTTATTTTTATAATTGTTGTATAATTATAACGTTGTTCGATGACCAAGTCCGTTTTTCGAAACTAGAAAATTGTTTATACTTTTAATTGACTTGTTAATAGTATGGTGGGGTATTGTTTAAAGAAAAATGATATGGTATGGGGTAGGTACCAACAGGCAATCAGGCATTAATTAATTTGCTAAGTTTATGATAAACATAAATTAAATGAAACATATCTCAATTTATATTAACGAGTTAATTGTCTTAATATTATGTGTCAATGGTATGGGTTACTCTCAAATAACATTAAATATTAATGTTATGGTCATTAATTAATTAAAACATGTTATTTAATAATGATAAAATTGTTAATTTATATTGTTTTAACAGAGATGGTAAACACCGTTAAAAAATACTAAACTTGTATAAAGTGGAGTGGATGACCATCTTTATCACTTTTGAAATTCGAAAAAAATGTAATTATTAAAGGAGGAAAATAAACTCTTATATTAACGGTGCTATATATATTGACGTACGTGCTACCGACAAAATTGAACCCAGTTTCGGTTCAATTGATGTAGCTGTTGGTTCGCTTAATTTATCATATACTATTTCTTTAATGACCAACTTGTTAGCATAATTAATTAAGTAATTAATAAATTGTATGTTTTTATGTATATATGTATCACTGTGTGTGTGTGTAGTGGTGCTATTAATCATATATGTTTCTAGCTAAAGCTTGCATTTCGTCTTCCCAAAGATCCTTTGTAATCTAGCTCATTCACCATAACTTAAAACAGAAATACGATGCCGCCTCCTCTAAAATTCCCATTGAAAGAGATCGAGTCAGTGACCAACAACTTTGCTGATGCAAATTTCATGGGGGAAGGACGCATCGGAAAGGTTTATAGTGGATGTCTCTCGCTATCCGGAGAGTTAACCGATGTTGCCGTACGGAGGTTAGATCATAGTTTCTGGCTGCAAGACATGGCCTTTGATAAGGAGATTGCGTTTCTTTCTGCGCTTAAGCATGAAAATTTAGTTTCGAATTTCGGGTTTTGTAATGAGAATGATGAGATGCTTATCATAAACAAGCGTGAGGCCAATGGAAGTCTCTTCGGACATCTAAGTGGTCCCACACTTACGTGGATGAGAAGGTTGCGGATAAGTGTTGGTGTTGCGCGTGCCTTGAGTTATTTGCATGGTGATGGGAGACGCAAATTTAGTATCATACATCGTGACGTCAGTAGCCGTTCAATATTATTAGACGAAAACTGGGAAGCCAAATTATCAGGGTTTGAGTACTCCTTGAGAATCCCGGTTGGGAATCCATACATAGCATACGAAAAGCTTGGAATGGGGACCTACAAGACGGACGTGTTCTCGTTCGGCATCGTACTATTTGAACTCTTATGCGGAAGTGAAGCATTCGTTTCCAAAGATGATAATAGCTTTCAAGCTCCGTTGGCCATATTCCAGTATGAAAACGGAACATTGCACGAGTTAATTGATCAGGATCTAAATAGCCAAATGGACCGAGAAGCATTCCGCTTCTTTTCATTAACAGCGTATCATTGCTTGAAGGAGCCGCAAACACCTCCGAAAATGAATTTGGTCCTCCAAACACTTGAGAAGGCATTGAAACTTCAACAAAATCATGAAAATCGGGTGAGGCTGCAGGCCAACATTATTTATTTTTATTTTATTTTTTCTTTCATCATGAATTCAAATCATAACTCATAAGTATATGGATTGAGATCTTTTTAAGTTGATGATAACATAAATGTTTCTCGTAATAAAAATCACTGAGTTCTGCAAAAGGGTCTCACTTTACTTTAAACAAATGACCATGAATTCTTTTTTTTTTTGTAAGAGACTAAGAGAACATAATCAGTCATATTTTTCTCAAGTTGAGAATATCGATCTCAATCCTATTTATATAAAGCCTCTTAGCTTATTAGTTTTACCCGTTATATTTCTGATTGTTGAAACAATTTATATTTCATTCCAGGACCGGTCAATAATTACACCTGAACCTAAACTACCCGACCCCTTGATGTTGAAGGTAACTATTTCTTTTTAACTCAATCTTTTTGTGGTTCTAGGTTCATTGTGGTGATACTTAAAGTATCTGGTTTTTTTAACGGCAAACAAATACTTACCTAATCTAGATCTTATGTTTTTACAATGAACCTTCAACCTATAAGAGACATGAACACATTAGTCATATCGATAAACCAAAGTCCTGGTACTTAATTTATGTTGTACCTTACTAAAAGTACAACGTTTCAGAAAATTAAATATAAGATATACAAAAGGAGCATTTAATTAGAGCATTAATAAGACCTTAAAAACCACTAGCTAAGAACCAAAGTTTGGTTTCTTCACTCTTATTATGTCACATTAGCTTATATATTACCAAAAACTTTCCGTTGCATTTTCTAAGAGACCCACCATTTTTTATATTATTATTATTATTATTATTATTATTATTATTACTACTAATACTAATACTAATACTAAGAGACCCACATTTTATATTATTATTATTATTATTATTATTAATATTATTATTATTATTATTAGGTAATGATGTCATTTGTAAATGAACAAACAGATGACAACGTATACACAGCACCTCTTGTATGATTAAAACATCCCCTATAAACATAAGTCACAAGCTCTAAACTAGCAGAGCTTTAGCTTAAAAAAGCTTAAATAAGCCCGACTCGATAAGAGTCCGGTTCAATTCGACTTGTTTACATTCCTAATGAAATATAACAAACTTGTCTTGGATAAATGCGAGTGCATAAAAAAGTGTAAAACAATGCAAAATTAACAATAAAAAAACCAAGTCCAATACCCTTTTTTTCATGAGTATACTCATGTATATATATAACCGCCAAATGAGGTTCTTGTCTTTTACACAATGAATTGGCATGCTAATCATGAATGTAAAAGCATATTTTGTATGGGTTTAGACCAATAAATAACATCCTACTTTTTCAAGTGTCAATGTATATGTAATTTACTCTTTATTACCCAAATATGTAACATACTTTGTGGTAACATGACTGTAATTCTTTCCTAGAGCTTATGGTGGAGCCTCATCGGCCTTCATTGTGGAATTTAGAGAAAGGTTGTGTTATTGTTGTTTTCTTTAAATCCGGCAATTAAGGCAGCCAAAAGGCCGATCAGACTCCACCATCACTATCAAGAAGAAATTCCGATAAGAGAACCAAGGTTTGATGGTAATAGAACGGTGGGAATAATCCGAAAATTCAAGTCACTACTTACCATAAGAAGTGACCACAAAGTAGATTAATTATTTAAGTAATAAAAAAGTGAATTACCTACATGGGCATTTTTAGAAAAGTAGGAAACTATATATTAAGTGACATAAATGATTAATTAATTGTCTCATATGTACATATTTCTATATATAATACCAATTATTTAAGTAACATAAATGATTTATTAATTTTGTCAATTAATTATTACTCACAAAAGATTAAAAAAGATCCATTTTAATAAACTAAGATTGTGCCATGAAATTTTCAATTCTACATGATATAATTACATTCTTAACCGCTTATAACTAGCAAGTATATGTGCAACTTACTCTCCTTTTCTTTGAACACGTTATGTTGTGCAGCTGAAGAACTTCGAACACAGGAGGATTCAATTCGCGAATATAGTGTTGGCCACAAATAATTTTGCGTCTAAAAACCTCATCATGTCAGGTGGATATGGTGAGGTTTACAAAGGAAAACTTCATCATGATGATAGAGGATATTGTTTTGCAACAGAAGGGGAGAATGAATGTGAAGTGGCTATAAAACGCATTATGGATCTAGAAAATGATATAGCACAAGAAGGGTTTTATGCAGAAATCGAAATTCTTACTCTATGTAAGCATTCGAACATAATCACTCTACTCGGCTTTTCTAATGGTGTCCTTGTCTATGAGTATGCTCCCAATAAGAGTCTGGGTGATTATTTAATAAATAAAGCAAAGATTGATAATGATAGTTGGACTCAACGCGTGAAAATATGTCTTGGTGTTGCAAAGGGATTAAGCTGCCTACACACGAATGCGGAGGACAGACCGGTGATAGTGCACCGAGACATAAAGTGCGTCAATATACTGTTGGGAAAGAATTTGGATGCCAAGATTGGTGACTTCGGGCTCTCCATTTTCCTCTCGGTATATGAAGAGCATAAGACACGCTATTCGCTACAAATTCTAGGTACATCATTATACTTAGATCCGCAATATGTTAAAGACGGGGAGTTGAAAAAAGAACTAGACGTTTACAGTTTTGGAGTACTTTTGTTTGAGATCCTAAGTGGGAGGTTAGCCAATGATCCTTCTTACTCTGGGACGAATAACAAGGGTCTTGTTTTCATGGCACGACAACACTTAAAGAACAAAACAATACTGGAAATGGTAGATCCGAAAATAAAAGAAGCAACTACTAAAACGATCTTTACTTCAGTTAAAGGACCCGATCCAGATTCTGTATACACATTTTCAAATATCGCAAATCAATGTTTAGCAGAAAGACAAGCCGATCGTCCAACAATGGAAGTTGTTATCCGGGAACTTAATAAAGCTCTATTCGCTCAGGTAAGTTGATGTTTTATAATATATATATATATATATATATATATATATATATGTATATTATATTATAAAGTTATTATAATCTCTTAATTTTAAGTAATTTAAAATTATTAATTTACTACTTATTTAAACCTATAAGGAAACCATTATATGAAGTTAATTAGATTCTTAAATATCATTTTTATAACTAAACCTTCCATAATAA
Source organism: Dittrichia graveolens (assembly GCA_038502395.1). Lineage (NCBI taxonomy): Eukaryota > Viridiplantae > Streptophyta > Magnoliopsida > Asterales > Asteraceae > Dittrichia > Dittrichia graveolens. Next base: position 6,833,278 of record JARJIL010000002.1, on the reverse strand, counting down.
TTAATGTTTAAAAAAGTCAAGTCAATGCAAATTAATTTTCAACCTATATGATAGTAAATACAAATTAAAAATTAAATAAAAATGATCTTTATAAAAAATAGTTTAAATATTCTATCATATAATACATATTTTAATTTAAGTATCAGAAAATACGTATAGTTAAAACTCATAAACCTGATACAATGTAACATAAATTTAGAGATAATTCTAAATTTTTTAAATGACTCGAGTAATCAAAACAAAACCTTTAATTTATAGTACATTTAATATTCTTTTTGTTGCTCATTTTTATTGTTTTTAAAATTATATTTTAAAAGAGTTATAAAGAAAAGAGAAATAAAAGAAATGGAAAAAGAAGAAAGAAAATAGATATATTGTGAACGAAAATTATTTGATGTCATCATAATCCGTGAATATAATAATATTACGTTATAAAAAACGGACATGTTATCGAGTAAATTATTTCTAGCCGCCGCATTACACGGGTACTATGATAGTATAAATATATATAAGTTTCTGGTATGGTCATTCCTTATATTAATGGATTGACATCATTTTATATTTGTAAATATGGATCGACTGAGAGATACAAAAAGAAAATGGCCGGTCTGATGAAATTTAATGATCACACTTCTATATTTGAAAAGGGTATATTGTATTAAAATTCAATAAACTTTGTCTTAGTTACTAGTGTATATAACCAACTTTTTTTCTTAAAAATAATTAATGTAGTAGATACAAAATTTGAATTAAATAAACATTATTTACAGTTAATCTAAATAATTATATTATATTAAATTAGTACTTACGTTTTTAATCTTATTAAGGTATACTTGTGCATTTCAATCAATTTAAAATAAGATAAATACATTGTCTAAACAAATATATTTATTTTATTTTATAATAAAATAATATTGATGAAGATTTATTTTAAGGTATACTTGTGCATTTTTACATTGTCTAAACGAATGGTTAGGATTTAATTATGATTAAATGAATGGTCAGAATCTTCTAATTAGATTGATGAAGATTAGTCTTTTATATATATTAGAAGATTAGAAGATGATAGTGTTACCTAATTAATTCGTAAACAAAATAGAATTACACGAGGAATACTAAATAACATTTATCATTGTTTAGGTAAAGATTCTAATTAAGTTATAGAATTTATGTTTATTTATTCTCATCCGGCCCTTGTTTTAACAAAAGTTTGAATCAAAAAATAAATAAACACCAATAATTGATACCATAGTTAATTAAAAAAACATCATACAAAGTTTTGATAAAAAGACTTTATTTACCGCACTGCAATGGGTGATTAATATGTCAGTCTCTCTTAAATATTAAGGTTCAAATCCTGTTAAGAAAATGAAGTGTAAATTAAGTGGATACTCACCTAACAAACTGAAGAATGGAGCAAGAATTTTTTACAGCGATCCTCCATGTGCTTCAGTACCATTTAACATATAACATATAACCATTATTTGGAACCACTTCACTTGTAACTTTATCCATTGCTAGGTAGTTTTAATATTTAAGCTTTAATTTTTCTTCACACACCTAGAGATTATTGATTTTCTATCCTTAATTTCCCCTCGTTAATTATATTCTATATATTGCTTTAAGTTGAAAAATAATTAATTAGTTTGATTGTACGTATATATAGTATAATTTGGTTGATGATCTAATTATGTGAAGGGTAGTTAATTAGTTTGTAAAAGTAGTTCTAGTTTGAAAAAAAATAAATTAGCTTTTGAAGAAATTAAATGAAGTTTGTAAAAGTAGTTCTAGTTCTAATTAATTTAATATTTAGGACATTTAATCTTAATACTAAGTTTTCGCGAAAAGCCTTAACCAGGAAAAACTATTTATAAAAAAAACTTAGTATTATATTTCGAATTATCCGATATCCGAATCCAAAATTTCGGATATTCGAAATTTCGGATTCGGATATCAGATAGCGAAATGCATTATCCAAAATTGGAATATCCAAAAATGAACACCCCTTGTTATTTACACTAGCTTTCCTTAACTTTGACTATAAAAAGCAAAATGGTCTCCTATCTGCTTTAACAAATCGAGAAATTTTGAGGGAGAAAATCATCATCTTTTGTTGTTGGGTCCCATATTCTATGACTTTAAATGCAATATCAGTCATCATTTAATTTCATCATTTATGTAGGAGTTTATGTAGTTAATCTGTTTTTAGAGTTAATTGATAACAAATTAATTAGAGTTAATTAACCGCCTATTAATTATTAAAAATGAGAATTTCATATAATTCCTTCCAAAATTATTAAATTACGTCTAAATCCTAAAAAATTTAAATATCAATAATCATTATCATCAAATTTAATTATTTATAAATTTACTATATTACCCATATAATAATATCTAAAATTAAGAACATTTAGCTGAATATAATTTATAATCTCTTCAACCAAAAGCCTAATTCGCCCCCTCATTCTTGCGTCCATGGTAAAGATGCGACGACAGGTCTGCAATATGTTGATTATATGTTCAAAGTCATGTATATGTTCTTGTTTACGGTTTCTGTTATGCGTAAACGAGAAAGAAAGCAATAAAACGACACAAGTATTTTACATGGTTCGGTTAACAGTGTGTCAACCTACCTCCATAGACAGAAATCGGTGAGACTATTAATACTGATATCAGAGAGAGTTACAATGTTTTGGGATGCAAAAGACTGAAACCTAGGCTAGATATTTACAACCACACAAGGTACTCAAGAAAACCCTAAATCATAATCATGGAAAACATAACTAACCAAAATAGGAGATACGGTCACCGCTCCATGAAGGAATTAACTTGGAGCGGAAGAACCATGCTCCACGCCGCGGAGCAAGTGCCTATGCCGTGCACCCAAGGCACATGCCGAGCTCCCACGAAGACCTTACGCCGTGCACTTGCACTTCTGTTACACGCCGAGCACACCTAATTTTCCAGATTCAATATTCAAGCCATTTTCAAGTCACATTTCAACAAACTCCACCTTGACTTGAAATTTCTTCAACCGCCAAGGTTTCATCAGTCTCTCTCAGTCGTCTCCTTCCTGCCAAATGCCCCAAAGTGACTTTCACCTCCTGTGAATAATCACCAAATTCAAGCAATGCTTGAACTTCTCCACCGATAACACCTTTCTTAACATATCTGCTGGATTATGCTCAGTAGCTATCTTCTGGATAGAAAACCTGTCTTCCTCCAGAACATCCCGGATGAAATTAATCCTCTTATCTATGTGGCTCGTCCTCTCGTGATACACCAGATTCTTAGCCAGACTCAAAGCACTCTGACTATTACAGAACAACACCGGTTTCTCCACCTTCAGACCAAGACTCTACACCAGACCATACAACCAGATACACTCCTTGATTCCTTCGGTCATAGACATGTATTCCGCCTCAGTTGTCGACAAGGAAACCATATGTTGTAGGGTAGCCTTCCAACTTACAACATATCCGAACAAAGTGAAGATGAAACAAGTCAGTGATCTCCATTTCATCAAATCACCACCATAATCAACATCCACATATCCTATCAAGCTATCATCCCGCTTCTTAGCATCATACACCAGACAAATATCAGTATATCAGGCGCACCTTTCAAATATCACAAGATCCACTTCACAGCTTCCCAGTGAGTTTTCCCGAATTACTACTAAATCTGCTCACCACACTAACCGTATGTGCCAAATCTAGCCTCGTACAGACCATGGCATACATAAGACTTCCAGTTGTACTAGAATATGTAACCGTCTTCATGTAATCAATCTTCTCATATGTACCCGGTATAGTGCTGCGATCAAATTTAAAATGTGCCGCCAAAGGAGTACATACCTGTTAAGCAGAGCTTTCAAGTAATTAATTACAACCATGTCTTTTGCTGTAGTTAACATATCATCCACATATAGCAACATATAAACATAAGAATCCTTAGAAACCTTCTTAGAGTAAACGCAATTATCAAACTGATTTCTTATATACCTATGAGAAACCATGAAGAAGTCAAACCTCTTGTATCACTGCCTCGGGGAATGTTCCAAACCATACAGAGACTTCTTCAACAAGCACACCTGGCCTTCTTTGGAACTTTCGAACCCCTCTGGTTAAGACATGTATATCCATTTCTTCTAGATTCCCATGAAGAAATGCAGTTTTTACATCTAGCTGCACCAGCTCTAAATTAAATGCACCCACCATGGCTAAAAGAACCCAAATAGTTTTGTATTTCACAACAGGAGAGAAGACTTCATGATAGTCAATCCCTTCTTTTTGTGAAAACCCTTTCGCCACCAGTCTCATCTTGAACCTTGCAGATTCAACTCTAGGAATTCCCTCCTTCCGTTTATAGACCCACTTGCATCCCACTAGTTTCACCCCTTTTGGTAGTGTAAACAAGATCCCAAGTTTTATTCTTCTCCAATGAAAGCATTTCTTCATTCATGGCAACAACCCAGTTCTCTACATCCTTGCTCTTCAAAGCTTTTTTATATGATTTTATCTTATTGGACCCAATATCATCTCCAACCGCCATGGCATAAGCCACGTAATCGATGTCACAACTATTGACACATCCTACACACCTTAATGGTTTATGAATATTCCTCTTCTCCCTCCTTGTTGCTATGGAATCATCAACCCCGGTATCAGTATCACCAGCCTCCTCCTCAACTGGATCCCCTTGAGGTTCTGACTGCTCTGGCTGATCAGGTTGATTAGTATCACTTTGTTGTTCATCTTCTAACACAACTCTGTCAGGATTCTCAAGCTCCACCTTTTGGTCAGCACCATGATCTTTAGTACCTACAACATTATCACTACCTCTACTCTGATCAAGCATAACATATTCATCAAAGGTTACATCTCTGCTAATAAGAAATTTACCAGGAGTTTTACCTTCTATACACCACAGTCGATAACCTTTCACCCCTGTTGCATACCCTAGAAATATGCACTTCTTAACATTATTAACATGAGCGTATGTAGGGCAAACAAATCCGAATGAACATACTCCAAAATCTCCCTCGATGTGTGCTGACCGGTACTAAATTTCACCCTGCGTTGCTTCCCTTTGATACATGCCTTACAGAACTGAATTTTACCCGTCACACTCCCACAGAGTAATCCTTGCTTGCTCAACACAAATAGGCCTTCTCACTCATGTGACCTAATCGTCGGTGCCATAAATTCATCCTATCATCAATTTTATCCACGGACTGAGATACCTCCACAGTTTCCATAACTGAATTACCCTACAAAAAATAAATTCCATGTTGCAGTTTCCCCTTTATCAGCACAAGGGCACCCTTTGAAACCTTCAACCACTCACCTTCACCATGGTACTTTAAACCATTCTTGGCTAAGGTGCCAAGAGAAATCAAATTCTTCTTTAGACTAGGAACATACTAGAAGTCAAACTTCCTGACAATCCCATCATGCATTTTAATTTGCACCACTTCGTTTCCTTTTATGGCAAGTACCCCATCATCACCTAACTTCACTGTTCCATTCCACTTCTTGAAGGAAACAAATAGATCACGAGAGAATGTCATGTGGTGAAAAGCACACGTATCCATAATCCAGGTGTCGGTAGTGATTGCACTACAAACTGTCAGAACGTCACCGAAATCCTCTTCATCGGAACTGTCTTGTACCGTAGCAGCACTACCACTGTTACTTGACTCACCCTTTGAATTTCCCTTCTTTGTGGACAATCCTTTTCATATATGCCCCTTCTCTTTGCAAAGATAACACTTAACTTTGCTAGCCGATTTAGATTTAGAGCACGACGTCCCCTTCCCATTATCCCTTTCATGTGATCTTCCCCCACCTGCAAACAGACCCGAACCAGATCCCTCTTCACCAGAAACCTTCCTTTTTAGTTCTTTAGACAAAAGAGCATATTTCACGTCATTAACAGAAATAGTGGTCTTACCATAAAGCATGGTATCCACAAAATTTTCATACGATCCAAGCAGTGAACACAATATAATAAGGGTTTGGTCTTCATTATCTATTTTAACTCCAACCCCTTAAAGATCAAGAATAATGCGGTTAAAAATATCTAGATGATCATTTACCTAAGAGCTTTCATCCATCCGGAGAGTGTACAGACGTTTCTTCTCATATAGTCTGTTCGTGAGAGAGTTGTTTTACTTCTCACACAGTTTGGTCCATAACCCAGCAGCCGTCGTCTGATCTACAACCTCCCGTAACATCTCATTTGTAACTGACAGCAAAATCACGGAATGAGCCTTTGCCACAATCTCCCTCTTCGCCTCCTCATTCATATCCTTAGGCAACTTGTCTTCCCCCTTCAACGCAACCGCACATCCCTATTAAACCAGCAACGCTCTCATCTGGACCTTCCAGAGAGTAAAGTCGTTGAACCCATTAAACGTCTTCAAATCAAACTTGTACCAAGACATTCTTCTATCAACATATGTGAGCCACACAGAGAATAACCTTTGCTCTCATACCACTTGTTATGTGTAAACAAGAAATAAAACAATAAAATGACATGTATTTTACGTGGTTCGCTTAACAGTGAGTCAACCTACATCCACGGGCAGGAACCGAAGAGACTATTATTACTGATATCAGAGAGAGTTACAATGTTTTGGGATGCAAAAGACTAAAACCTAGGCTAGATATTTATAACCACACACGGTACTCAAGAAAACCCTAAATCATAATTATGGAAAACATAATTAACCAAAACAGGAGATATGACCTCCGCTTCATGAAGGAATTAACTTGGAGCAGGTGCCCACGCCGAGGGCAAGTTCCACGCTGTGAACCCAAGGCACACGCCGAGCTCCCACGAAGACCCCACGCCGTGCTAGGAAATGAAAACATTTGAAGTAAAAAGAAAAGCTTTAATCCAACGGTGGGGAAAAAGGTTTGGTTACAAATTAGTAAATCATTCAATCGAAGCTTCATTTAAAAGCGCAGGTTCGTTTAATTGAACATAACAGTAGATCGATTAAATACTATATATCCGCGGAAAGGATTTAGGCCGGGTTCCATAAACTACAAACATGATTAGCAGCTTCATTAATCAACAAACATGTTGTCGAGATCAACGGGGGAAAACAAGCCAATCCATAGGAGCCTCAGTAGGTGCTTTATCTTCATTCATTCTATCATTGGTTACATTCGCATGGGGGGAGGGTGGTTTCATCGAGAGATAAAAATCCATAAGAGCCTTGATGATGAGGTTTTTAAATTTTAGATGATATAAGGGTATTATAGTAGATTTATGTATAATTAAATTTGATGATGATGAGTATTGATATTTAAATGATTTAATAAACTCTAAAATGAATATTTGGACATACATGAGAGTTTTAAAAGTTTGAAAGAATATTGAAGTAGTTTAAAAGTTTTAACGGATGCAGACGTAATTTAGGAATTTTGAAATATACATGCAATTCTCCTTTTTTTAGAATAAGCATCTTTTCATTTTTTTAAAAACCATGAAACTAGAGAGAAAAACAGGTTGCCTTTAAAAAAAATTAAAATTATATTGCTTCTACTCTTATCCACTGCACTTATATATAGTTGTCTCCATCTAATTAATTTACTACCAAAATAGAAATATAGTTTTATCTCTTTTTGGAGTTATCAAGTTGATTAAGTGTATATCCAAACGATTTAATTTACAGGAAAACCGCAAAGACATCTTCAGGATTCCAGTTGAAAACATAAATGTGTTCTTAAAAAACTTTAGTGATGAGAATATTCTTGGAAGTGGAGGAACTGGAATGGTATACAAAGCATCAGTGTCGCACGCTAATGGATATACCAGCAATATTGCTGTAAGGCGGTGGTATACCGATAATGAATTTGCAGAAGATACATTTTATACGGAGATTAAAATTCTTATGGAGTGTAAACATGAGAATGTCGTTAGACTTATTGGTTATTGTGACGAAATGAATGAAAAAATCAGTGTTTACGAGTATTGTAATGGAAGCCTTGATAATTATTTGAAGGATGTTAGTCTTACGTGGGTGAAACGTCTTAAGATATGCATCGACATTGCTACTGCTTTAGATTTCCTTCATGGAGGTGAAGAAGAGGTGCTGATACATAGGGACATAAAAAGTAGTAACATCCTGCTAGATGCTGATATGAAAGCGAAAGTTGCTGGTTTTGGGTTATCCGTAATAATTGGCAAAAGTCAAGAAATTGTCAAACTCAAGGGACCTATCGCAGGCACAATGACCTACATTGACCCGGAATATGTGAAGACGGGTTTGTTAAGCAAAGAATGTGATATATACTCATTCGGTATCGTTATGTTTGAGGTAATGTTCCGGAGATTGGCATTCGATTATATAAAAGGCGACCATCATCATCTAGGCCCATTCATTAAACGCCAATATAAGCAAGGAAAACTTGACGAGCTGATGTTTGAGGGAACAAACGAAGTAATTGTCCCGCAATCATTGACTATTTTCAAAAGGATTGCAATTCAATGCTTACGTGACAAGAGAGAAGAACGCCCCAAGGCAGGTGAAGTGGTAATTCAACTTCGCAAGGCCCTTCAAATTCAAGTAAGTTTTCATTCATGATTATCTTTACACAGATATATGGCTTTATTTCATTTCTCGTATATAGGAGCTGGAATAATTATTTAATTAGAAGATATTAAATTAATTAATAAATATGAAGAATCTCAACTAAGATACTAAGATAGAGGTTAGAAACAACTGAACGATGTGTAATATTATCCCTCGTTAATGTATCATCAATGAGTCATTAATTAGCCGTCATTTTTATTAGTTATTGGTTTATTTTAATTAAGTGTCAAGATTACTTCTCGCGTTACTCGTAATAAGAATGGTTTTCTTCAATGTCACAAGCATCATATCTGCGAAATATTGCGGCGGCAAATAATTTCTATTTGCAACATGTTGCTTTCAAGAATGTTGTAATGATACGTTATTCGCGCGATTCAATGTCACGAATAAGTTTTCTTCAACAACATGGTCATTTTTTTATTCTTCTTTTATTTGCATCAACTATTTTATTAATTTTAAAAATAAATTTTAAAAGACATTAAAATAAGAAAAAATATTTATATTAATGAAATAAGGAGAGAGACGTTAATAAGATTTTGGAATTAATATTGATGTGGATGGATAATTTTGTTTGTTTGTGAGAGTGTTGTTAGGATCAGGACACCTAAAACAAGCGTTAGAATAATGCGGAAAACAGAAAATAAATAAACACGAGATATAACGTGGTTCGGTTGTCAAGAACACGACCTACGTCCACAAACAGGAACAAAAACTTCTTTATTATCATGACTCAAGATATCATTTTGATGTGTAGTACATATGACTCACCCTAGCTATGATATTTATAGCCGAAACAAACTAGAATCCTTATTCTAATCTAATTCAAATAAACAAAGATAAATACCAAATTGGAAATTTCAATTTCAAATTCGATATACCTAATCGGCCACCATATATATCTAATATAAGATATACAAATTCAAATTTGAATTCACTTATCCACTTTATTTGAATTAATTAAAACAAAACCCAGTAATTTATGTTAACTCTTGGGACAGCATTTGTAAATCCATGAAGGAGGGTGGGTTGGTAATTAGACAGGAAAGCTAGCTCATTCACTCCTAAACAAGGACATTCGATCACAGAATCCATTGACAACGGATTTCACTACCATTCCCATTTTCGGGCAACTTTGAAAACCCGATTCCTTCCCAGGCTTTTCTCTTATCCCTGACTTGCTAGTACTCAACCTAGAGATGAAAGAAGTAAGAGCCCCCTCTTGTCGCAAAATAGTAAATTAGGTTCCCGCTGACCCGAAGTGATTTAGAAAGATTCTTCTTTATTGATGGTGATCGGTCATGGTATCCTCTCATTTTTTGGTAGTACGAAGGGGGAATTGGCCCAAAAATTGGATAGGGGTCAAGACGCTGTCGGGCGCCGGCGGCTGACTCGAGCTTCCCAACTAGATTCTAGTTTTAAATATCATACTGCTAATCAAGTCACACTCAACAATCTCTCCCTTAACTTGAGTACTCTTCAACAGTCAACTAAGATCCGACAATCTCCCATGACTTAAGTCTTCAACATCAACCGTCATCACCAAAGAACTATCTCCCATGACTCGGGTTCCCAATGGTAGGATAAAGATGACCGGTACGCCCCCCTTTAGGTTCTCTCCTTCGGGTTCCCCAACTCGAGCCTCACCCGATGATTACCTTTTTTTTGGTGTATAAGAGAGTAAGGAGAGAGAAAATATTTGGGTTATTTGAGTTAGGCTATACTTGGGTTTCGGGTAAGAAAGAGAAAAGAAGGAAAAAATAATATGACGCTGATGTGGTATTCGGGTAAGAGAGAGAAGAAAGATGGGTGCTACTCATTGTGTAACAAAAAGGATACACGTATAGAAAATGAAAAATAATAATGAATAATAATAATGCAACTTAATGCAACTGTCGATCTGGTATCCTTTCCCTGCTATTGAAATGCTTAATGGAATAAAATAAAAATGAAGAATAATAATGCAACTTTATGATATGTTAAACACTCATTTTGTATTAACAAATATTATTTTGCTACTCGAGGGGTTTGAAGCTCTTGTAGGTTTACCATAATTTGATTTATCCTTACTTCATCTTGGAGTTTAAAACTCAATGGTTTAGGGCTTGAAAATGTGGCAAGTTTTGATCCGATGCAAAGTATTTTGTTTGAACTTACTTTGATTTATGTATTTGGAAGTTTGAAAATATGGCATTGTTGTTAACGAAGATGATAACCCACCCCTAAATCCTATTTGCTTTTTTTAAATCAGTGTTCACTATTCGATCCGATGCACCAAGTTTCTTTCATGTTTTAACGGATATGCAATGTTTAATTAGACTTGGTCAAATATCAAGTAACATAGATGGAATATTTCTTGTTTAATTTGTTGGATTTATCGTGATTGAGTTTGTTCTCGATTTAGTTGGTCCTTACTTTTGTTGGTTTGTTTGATATAAAATAAAATACATATTCTAAATAGATCAAATAACTAACATGTGCTAAAAATTGAGCATGAGGTTGATTAAACCAACTTTAAGTTGCACACATGCACGTGCACACATACATCCAGGTGTACATGTGCATATGCATACATGCATGAGATGCATACGTTCATGGGCACATATGCACCGTACATATGTGACTTTACTGTACGTGCATGAAAAAAAGAGAAAAAAGCGTAAATTTTCTTCGAAAAAGTATAATATTGATGTCATACTAAAGAGAATAAAATTCTCGTTTTTTTGGTATAATTTTCGTGCTCTAAAACCTTTGCATTTAGAAGATATTTTAGTTTTAAGAAAAGGGCGGTAGATGCCAAATGTCCATATTACCCCTCATTAATTGCGTTAAACATATGTTTTCTTTGATTTAATTAAGATTATGCGTTAACAACTATTTAATTTAGACCCTCCATTTTTTTATCAATAGCTATAATTGCTTCTCGCGGTACTCATAGTAAAAATGGTATGGTATGTATAATTGCTTAAATTAATGGAATTTTAAACTAAGATTTCAATTAATTTATTTTGGAATTATCAAGTTGATATATGGTGTCTCGTACAGGAAATAGGCATGGACATAGACAGAATTTCACTGAAGGACATAAGGAATGCCACAAATAATTTCAGTAGATACAACTGCATTGGAGGTGGAGGATACGGGATGATATACAAAGGAGAAATTCCCCAAGCTAACGAAGTTAGAACCGTTGCTGCAAAGCGGTTTGCTAGAGATCTTGATCATGCAGATCGTGAATATAATCAGGAGGTTGAAATTCTTTTTAAGTTTAAACACAAGAATGTCGTCAGTTTAGAAGGCTATTGTGACGAAGATGATGAAAGAATCGTTGTTTATGAGTATGCGTCCCAAGGAAGTCTTGATAGGTGTTTGGACTCTGTCGATCTTACATGGAAGAAACGCCTTGAGATTTCGATTGATGTTGCAAGCGGATTGAGTTTTCTTCATGGAGGTTTCCTAAGACGAGAGGCGGTGATACATAGGGATATTAAAAGTGCCAACATTTTACTTAATCATGAGCGGAAGGCAAAAATTTCTGATTTTGGTCTTTCCTTGTTAAGCCCAATAAATCAGGAAACGGATTATACCTTAATCAAGGACCATGGCGCCGCGGGCACGTTGGGTTACATTGACCCATTTTACATGCACACGGGTGTCTTAAGCAAAGAATCAGATATATATTCATTTGGTGTAGTTTTATTTGAGCTCTTATGTGGGAGATTGGTAATCGACCACCGGCACAAAAATAAAAAAATTCAAAATCTAGTCCCTTTGGTAAAAGAGTGCTATAAAGAAAGAAAACTTGATGAGATGGTGTTTCATGCTATGAGGGAACGAATTGATCCTCAATCATTGACTACATTTGCTGATGTTGCCATTCAATGCATACGTGAGCAGAGAGAAATGCGGCCAAAGGCAGATGATGTGGTGATACAACTAAAAAAAGCACTGGAATATCAAGTAAGTTATTGTTCCTTCCTTGTTCTACAAATTAAAGAGGCGTGCTTTCTTAATTATTAAATAAGTGTTAAATAACAATTTTTCGGTTTAATTTCCTTAAGTAAAGGATTCCATTCCTCACTATCATATCATCATCATCAGCATCATATATAATATTAAATACGATTTTGATTAAATTGTTTAATCTATATATATACATGTAGGAGGATTATGAAATGTGGGAGCGCAAACTACCACGTGACTACAAAGAAATCATTCGACAGTTGAAACTCCCCGGGAACTACATAAATAAAAGTAAAAAGGTTATTTACGATATGTAATTTCAAGGAATCCGCATTCAAGAAGGAAAAGTGGTAAGATATAGTTTAATTCGTTCACGCTTATAGCAATTCTTTTCTTTATATACACGTATATTCACCTTTCAAACTTAATCTGTTGTTTCGTGTCACAGTGGTTTTCGTTGGACAACAATAAGGAAAGAAAAGAACTGATATCAGCAACATTATTTTCATACAAAAATCAAAAATCACAAAAGTGGAGACGTATTCGGAAATCAAGGTTCCTCTCTCTCTCTCTCTCTCTCTCTCTCTCTCTCTCTCTCTCTCTCTCTCTCTCTCTCTCTCTCTCATTTTTAATGTCAAATATATGCTTTTTTTAAGCTTTTTATTTATAAGTAAAAGCTAGCGGAGGCCAAGTATCCCATGAAATTTTTAGTTTATTATTAGTGACATCTATAATCTGAACCTTATTGTTTTACATCCAACAAGAGGTCTCACATGACTTGCTTCTATTAAAGACCATGCTTGTTATTCCTGTACTTCCATGGAATCCAAATGAATAATGGCATCAAACACAGGACATGATTTATTATTAAAACTCGGTTGTACGTGATGTTTGCCATTTTAACTCTTCTAAAGACAATGTTAACGGTGAGGAACCTTTTCAAACGTTATGATATTTCTTCCCTGACCACTAAGATGTTCTGCAAAAAAAAAAAAAAACTACCGAGTATCGTCCTATCTACTTCGCTAGCTGAGCAAACAGGGCATCTTAGATTGCGACAGTCAGTTCCCCTGTGTGTAGAATATCAAGGCGAAAAGAAGGCAGGAACGTAGACCTTTTAAAAGTGAAAAAATGCTTCTTCTTATTCAATGAATAGGTGGCTATATATATATATATATATATATATAGCCAATACATGAAAGCAATCGACCTACTCCTATCAACATTCCAACAAACTAACTTCAAGATAATCACTAAATAAAATAATCACTAAAATACTAAATTAAAATAACATATTAAGATTAAAACCCAACATTCATCTCCTTAATCTTGACCAATTTCTTTATCAAAGTAATGTTGGTTCTTCCTCTTGGATCAAGTTCGCTTCATTGTCCTTGTCTTTCCACTTTGTACACTCATTTGCAAAGTGTCCAAACTCCCCACAATCATAGCATCGAAAACCACTTTTGTCACCTCGACCTCTTTCTCTTCCTCGGCCTCTTCCACCTCTCTCGGAGTTTCTTCCGCGTCCTCTTCTGCGTCCATTATTTTTACCATGTTTTTGTTCACTTGTCCACATGACTTGACCTTGCTATTCTTCCTTTTCATCATGGCTTTTAAGTCTATCTTCATACGCTTTTAATCTTCCTATCGCTTCTTCTAATGGCATACTTTCAAGATCAGAATATTGCTCAATAGAGGCGACAATTGGCAAATACGTCTTTTGAACGGAATTAATAAACTTTCTAACAATCACTTCTTCATCAAGACATGAACCAAGACATTTAAACTTCTCAACTACACCACTTATCTTACCCGAAAATTCGTCGATTGTCTCGGTCTCTTTCATCTTTAGTTTCTCCAACTCGCCCCGTAGAGTTTGCAACCGTGCCTTTTGTACTCGTTCGGTACCTAAATACCGAATCCAAATGGATTCCCAAACATCTTGTGCATTCTTGTGTTTGGCAACCTGCAAAAGAATATCTTCCGGGAGAGTGGGATAAATTATTGCTTTTGTATAGTTTCTTTTCTCGTCCTCGTCTTCTTCGGTTACTATCTTCCAAATGCCATGTGCTCTCAACACCGTTTCAACCAAAATTGACCATGAAGTGTAATTGGTTTCGGTCAATTTAGAACATTGGAGTGTGACACTACCTTGCTCACGAACCGAACACTGCGCCTGCATTTTCTGCCATTTTCTTGCTAAGATTTCGAGTTAAAAAAATGGTCTTGATCTCGAACTTGCTTCTTTTCTTCTTGCCTCTTGCTACTGCTTTCTTGCTAATCAACTCTTCCTACTTGCAGTTTACTTGCTTTGATTTCTTGTTCGCTGCTCTTGCTTCTTCTAATCACCATGTGATCAACCTTGCTACTTGCTATCTTTATTATTGCATAAGGTTGCAATCGGTTCTCTCCTCCTTACTTCAAACCAGACATAAGCCTAGTGGCTCTAATACTAAGTGTAGAATATCAAGGCCTTATAAGTATATATATATATATATATATATATGTGTGTGTGTGTATGTGTGTGTGTGTTTATAGCTCTTTTAAAGAAAAGAAGGCAGGGAACGTAGACCTTTTAAAAGTGAAAAAATGCTTCTTCGTATTCAATGAATAGGTGGCTATATATATATATATATATATATATATATATATATATATATATATATATATATATATATATCCAACAGACTAACTTCAAGATAATCACTATATAAAATAATCACTAAAATATTAAATTAAAATAACATATCAAGATTAAAACCTAACACTGTGCACTAAAAAAAAATTTAACATGGATGGAAAACTATTCCATATAGACAAATAAAAAAGTGAATCGTGCACTTTATAGAAGCTAGAGATTAACGTCCTTTTGAGATATGTTAGGAATATACCTCAAATCCTTCGATATTCACTTTGAACCAAAGGTGTGCTTCTGACCTTGCATCATTCTAAAACTTTCAAAATATATATTTCTTGAAAAAGTATTAGGGTACCATCATGTCATGCTCATGTCAAGTTTATATCTTGTAGCACCCAAATCTTTCATCTCAAAGTCTTTAGATAAGTGTTCTTGAACTTGTTGACTCACCCTATCTGATTCTGCTATCAATATGTTATTAACATATAGCAGCAATATTCTATAAGAGGATTTGAATTTCTTAAGGTAATAATAGTGATCCATCTCACATCTCTTGTAACAATTCCTTTACATAAAGCTATCAAATTTCAAGTATCATTACCTTGGTGTTTGTTTCAACCCATGCAAACTTTTCTTTAATTTACACACTAGGTTTTCCTTACCAACAATCTGAAAACCCTCTGATTGTGCCATGTAGATGTGTTCATCAAGGTCACCATGCAAGAATGTTGTCCGAACATATAGCTGCTCTAGATGTAAGTTTTATGTTGATTGTAGTCTTGGTGTTTGTTTCAAACCACACAAACTTTTCTTTAAATTACACACCACGTTTTTCTTACCAACAATCTGAAAACTCTCTAGTTGTGCCATGTAGATGTATTCATCAAGCTCTCGCCTTGTAGCATTTGTTGCTGTTAGATTCTTCTTTACCCTGAACATCAATTTGTTTTGTAGTGCTTTATTCCCAACTAGTAACTTAACCAAGGAACATGTATGGTTCTTTTCAAGTCTATCAATCACGTTCCTCATAGTCTTCTCCCACTATACGGATTCTCAAACTTTTAAGGCCTCTAGATAAGATTCTAATTCACCATTTTCGATTAATAACAGAAAATTTTCTAATGGAGAGTATCTCGCTAGAGTTATTCTATTTCTTGTGAATCTCCTTAAAGTGGATGTCTCATCAGTATCACTATCATATGAGCTCCCATTATTTCCAGATGCCCTGCTACTTCCCAAATCCTATCGGTTTCTGAACTCTCAACATTTTTTGAAAGTCTACTTGAACTTGCAAGGTCATCACGTGAGTCATCTTCAAAACCACTTGATCTTTTTTATTTGGTTCTCTTACAATCTTAGAATCTATCAAAGACTTGTTTTTATACAATGAGTTTTCATTAAAAGTGACATCTCTGCTTCTGATGACCTTTTTACCCTGATCAACCCGAAAACTGATATCTCGTCTCATCTGAGCCATAACCAATGAACACACACTTCTTTGCTTTCGCCTCAATCTTGTCTTTATCAACATCTTTGACTTTTACATAAGTATCATAACCAAATACCTTTAAGTTTTAAAGACGTTCCTCTTTACTCTTTGATTCTTCTTCTAGAATCTTGAACCCCAACGGCACTATGGGTCCACAATTTATCAAACACCTTGTATTAAATGAATCTGCCGAAAACATTTTAGGCAACCCTACATGCAATCTCATGCTCTTTGTCGTTCATTTAGCGTCAATTCATTCTTTCAGTGACTTCATTCTACTAAGAAGTTTGTGGAACTGTTTGATCATTCTAATCCCATTTTCTATACAAAAGTCAACAAATTCCTTGTTGTTGTATTCACCCCATTATCATACTTTAAACATTTCACCTATAAGTTAGTTTCATTCTCAACTGAAGCTTTCCATCTTTTAAAGGTAACAAAAATATCAAAATTATTTTTTAAGAAAATAAAACCATACCTTTTGGGTGGAATTCTCAATGAAAGTAACATAGTATCGTGATCCCCTTATTGATGCAACTGATGTAGGCCAGTACACATCCATATGAATCAGCTCCAACTTCTCAACCTTAGATGACTTTCAAACTTTGCAAAAGTAATCTTTTTCTATTTCCAAGTACATATGGCTCACATAAAACAATTGTCACCTTTTTTAAACCTGGAATTCTGTCTTCAGAGACATCTCCTTCATACCCTTCTGACTCATATTCCCAAGTCTTTGGTGCCATAGAGTGGAACTGTCTACATCATCACTAACAACTGCATTCACATCATTAGCTAGTACCTCTAGCATGTATAAAGTCCCTCTTTTGTGACCATAGGCAAGAATCATACTCCGTTTAACACCTTATACCGGTGATCCCTGAAAACTATGTGATGTCTTTCATCATCCAACTACCCCACTGAAGTTAACATTTTCTTAAGACCAAGAATATATCTCACATTTATCAGAGTCCAATATGTACTAAGGTGAGTCTTGAGAATGATGTCTCCAATACTTGCAATATCAAGTCTTCTGTCATCACCTAGTCGAACTTGACTAGAATATGACTTGAAGTTTTGCATAAGTTCCTTGAATAGAGTGGCATGAAAATAACATCAACGGAGTCATCAGCGGCAACATTCACCTCTTTCTATGATTATGGTGTTATACATTAGCTTCTGAAGCACACATTTTGTTTGCAGTTACAACATGTAATATCCTTCCTGTTCTTTGACTAACCCTCTTCTTGGATTTCAACATGTTTTTGTTCTGACGTCCCTATACCCTTGTCTATGGATATCATCCACATGTATCAAATCCCGAATCCATACAAAAGTGAGCTTAACGGTTCCAATCTTCCCGCTTCATATTTACTGGTTTCATCTCTAATAATGCTAGATGTAGCTTTTATGATACACATTATCCTCAATCTTCATCTTATAGAAACTACAATCATAGTCGTCAAACATGTCGATCTTGATCTTTTTGTCCTCTGCCATTCCTTTAACTG
This sequence comes from Dittrichia graveolens, assembly GCA_038502395.1. Lineage (NCBI taxonomy): Eukaryota > Viridiplantae > Streptophyta > Magnoliopsida > Asterales > Asteraceae > Dittrichia > Dittrichia graveolens. Next base: position 6,815,069 of record JARJIL010000002.1, on the reverse strand, counting down.
AGCCAAAGAACCTAGCTCTGATACTAGTTGTAAAAAAATGTGGAATGTACCCAAACAATATCACCAAACACAAAAAAGGGCATCACAAAACAAGAACACGAGATTTTATGTTGTTCACTTGATCAATATGATTAAGCTACGTCCATGGCCAAAGTAGATATTACTTTTCAGATTAGGTGCTCAAAGGTTACAGTTATAGAAGAACTATTTATCAGGGGTATATTAGGTTAACATAATAATATTTAATTAATTTAGTGACTAACAGCCCAACATGAGTACACGTCATGTATTCCATGCACCCCTATGTGCAACCTTAGTGAAAAAAACCCAACTCCAAAATCAGTTGAATCTTCACTTCATGCTCTTGGCTCTCCATGCAACACCCGACGACAATTAACACCAAAACCCTTTATGAAAAGGCTCCACGCGAACACCCTTTGCTCCATGGTGTGGAGCATGCAAGACCCAATTCTTAAGTTTTCTATCAATTTCCTCTCCACGAGCTCTTGTTCTCCACGTCGTATAGCACCTAATTCAGCCTACACACTCAACAAGTATTCTACAGCCCTTCCTTGCATGAGGTAGAATGGAATGATGCACCCAAGTCCATAATCTAGAATTCGTGTGAACAACCTACAATGCAAATCAAAGCCCTCATCAAATTATTTAAGTGCAATATTCAACTCTTAGGATTTTAGAAATGCAAGACCCCCCCTGTTATTTTAAAATCTATAAACAATGGAATCTACCACTTACAATTTTACCCTTTAACCTAACTAATCACTTGCCCTTCTCCTCTTAAACCCACATCGCCTCCCGTCTATCTAAACCTTGTCACTCCCTCTAGCTCTGCAACAACCTACGTCAACCACTCCTCTCCCGCGACGAGATGGCGGCAGCAACTTACACCGGGGTTGACTGCACACTTGCAATTGCATACTTTCGGTGATTGCACACTCCCGTCTAACTAGACCTTGTCGCTCCCTCCTGCTCCGCAAAAGCCTACGTCAACCGCTCCTCTTCGGCGACGAGACACCAGCGGCAACTGCACACCCGGGTTGATCGCGCACCGGCGACTACACACTTCCTGCGATTGAACACCTGTGATCCCTTCATCTCGAAATCTCAGGTAATCTTATCCTATAAAATTGTTCTATCTGTTCTCTGTTCTCGATTTTCCCTTGTTCTCAGTACTCTGGAATGGTTTTAACTTAACTAATTTATGTGTTCTATGTGTTTTTAGGTAATTGATTTACATCTTGTTGTATAATTTTGACTGCGCTCTCAATTTTCCATTTCATAGCTTGCTGTATCATCTCAATTTTAACTGATTTATCTCTCGATTTTAACCCACAATCGACTGCTTCTCACCATTTTAGCTTCTATTTTGAAGTATTGATTTGGTATAGAATATTGTTTAAAGCTTCTATTTAAAGCTTGTTGTATCAATTAATTAATGAAACAAAAAAAACTGTTTAAAATATACCTGAAGGGCAATTCTGTCATTTATCACATAAACAATCCAAATCCTTTGATTGAATTACAAAAGAAACAGGATTTCAAGAATCTAAATCCTAACAAATTTTATCAACCAAACATAGGACTGGATTCACAATCCTGCCAAATACAAATCCTTTAACAGAATGCAAATCCTCCGCGAACCAAACGCCCCCTTACTGTCATTTCTCAGCCTTAAGTGTTGTGCACTATTTTTTTAAAGTGCATTGTTTATTAATTTGCAATTCCACCATGTAATGTACTTCTTCGGTTCTTCCACCATGCAATGTCCTTATACTTTGATCGAACTCTCTTTCTAAATCTAGATATGCATTTACGATCACCTGTGACTTATGTCAGATATTTTGCCCTTGTTGCCTTCTACACCTAATAAGAAACTCGAGAATTCATCCGAATTCCGTTTAAGAATGTCATCTCCTAAGAAGAGATCCCTAAGTTCATCAAACTTATAATTAGTCACAATGTCACACCTACTCGAGACATAAAAAATAATACAATAAGTGTTGGTCCCTAGACCTAGCTTGTCATGGAATTTCATGTCAGCCGATACTAACCTTGATATAATTGAACTAAATTAGTTCAAATGATCTATAATAGACATACTTTCCTTCATCTTTAATGTTGACTAACTATTAATTCAACACACCTTATTTGAAGTGGATAGCTTCTCGTACATTTTGGAAAATGCCTTGATTTGAGTTATACCAACACATAATTATACGTGGTTCACTCAATTTAACGATACTATGTCCACAGCCGAACTAGAGAGGACTTTTATTAGTCTTTGTGCACACAACCAATTTACAATAATATGGATATATAGAGGGATGAGAATAAGGAATCATGGTGCTATCCGTGTTAGTCATCATGAAGCAATAACAAAATCAATTCCAATCTTTATGAATTTAGAATATATCTCCTTATCATTTTAACAATTGATTCGTTTGCTTTATGGCGTGATCCAGAAGCCCCATCATAAACGCCATCACCTAGGTTTTAAAATTTCAACATACACCTCTCACCTGCTACCAAGTTAAAAGTAACTTGAGAGAGAATTTGGTTTTATGAATCTTTGATATCATTACTTGTTAAAGTTAAAGTCTGTACAATTAGTACGTATATATAAGAGAAAGAAAGGTTGTAACTCGCCAACAGAAAAGCAACATCAAAGTAGCATACTACTAATTATAATTAATTACATCTTGTTGTAATCTAAAAGGCTTTTAGTATGTAGTATGTGTAGACTGTGGATCCCACTTGATTTAGAGCTACATACACACTTGACCTTGACATTGTTGCTTTGCTCTTTGTATGCCTCATTATCCTCCCTACAAGTTGACATGGACCAAGGATTACACATATCCAACTTGGATAAACATCTATGGTTTTATGTAAACTTGGTTAAAATGTTTGTTGTTTTGGAATTTGGATAGAATAAATGTCGGTAATATATACCCTGCCTTTATTTTGTCTTCCATAAAATGACAATCAATTTCTATATATTTTGTTCTAGCATGTTGGACCAAATTAGAAGTTAGTGCAATAGTGGAAGCATTGTCACACAACATAGAAATTGGTGTGGAGACTTTTATCTGAAAATCATTGAGCTCTGATACCATAAAAGTAACTTGAGACAGAATTTGGTGTAATGATTCTTTGATATAATTACTTATTAAAGTTAAAGTCTATACAATAGTACAAATATATAAGAGAAAGAAAGATTGTAACTTGCCCAATAGTCAAGTAACAAACTACTAACTATAATTAATTATTACATCTTCTCACTATTAATGTGTATATTTGTATATGTTTTATGTTGTATTGTTAGCCCTTTAGGTTTTGGCCCAAGGCCTATTTTTGTACATTATATATTTCCTTGTTAATGCTATCTCAATAATGGGAAAATATACCTTCTCTCATGGTATCAGAGCCACGACTCTGATTTCCTAAACCCTATTCGGCGCCTTCTTCCCTTGCTGCTGTACGCCTGCCTCCTGCTTTCTTCTTGCTTCTGTTCGCTTGTTCTTCTCTGTCATTCCTCATCTCTATTATGGCAGGCCCATCAGAATCGTCCTTCTCATCTGACAAGCCATTCGGTATCACAAACATTAAGGCCTACGTTCCTTTGATGCTTGATATCGAGGAACTAAACTATGATGCATGGAGAGAATATATTGTTTGAGACTCATTGTGCTAGTTTTGGTGTATCATGATACATTGATGGAACCGTGACCTCCAAAGGAGCAACAGACACCGAGTGGAAGAAGATTGACTCGTTGGTAAAGCTATGGATCTATGGTACTATTTCAAAATCCTTGTAACAAATGATTCTTAAGAAAAATGTTAGTGCTAGGGATGTTTGGTTGACGTTAAAAATGTCAGATGTTGTGATGAAACGTTTAGCCTCGTGGTTAAACCTGCAACTATACGCACAGTTCTTAGTATGGCCGTGTCTCAAGGATGGAACATTCATCAGCTTGACGTTAAAATACTTAGTATACATGCATCAGCCACCGAGGTTTACAAACGTCTCGAAACCAAATCATGTTTGTCTTGTTCGCAAATCTCTATATGGACTTAAGCAAGCACCCCAGGCATGGTTTACACGATTTGCTGAATTTGAAACCTAATCATGTTTGTCTTCTTCGCAAATCTCTATATGGACTTAAGCAAGCACCCCAGGCATGGTTTACGCGATTTGCTGAATTTGAAACAACTATTGGTTTTACACACTCTCACGCAGATTCATCCTTATTTATCTTCAACAGTGACAACCAGACTGCGTACTTATTATTATATGTTGATGACATTATTTTGACAGCTTCTTCCATTTCACTTCTTCAGCATATCATCACGCATCTGGGTAGAGAGTTTTTGATGCCCGACTTGGGGCCCTGAACTATTTCCTTGGAATTGCAGTCACGCGAGATCAAAACAGCATGTTTCTCTCTCAATCCAAGTACGCACAGAAAATTCTGGAACAAGCGCAAATGCTGATTTGCAAACCATGTATCACCCTAGTCGACACTCAATCCAAGCTCGCTTCAGACAATCCCCCTGTTGCCAATCCTACTCTTTATCGCAGCTTAGCCGGGGTGCTTCAGTATCTTACCTTCACTCGCCCAGATCTGGCTTACGCAGTTTTTGCAAGTATGCCTTTTTAGGCACAACCCTCGAGAGCCTCACTTAACCGCGCTAAAACGCATCCTTCATTTTGTTAAGGGTACTCTATCTCATGGTTTACAGATTTTCCTGTCCACCACAGATCGGCTTATTACATATTCTGACGCCGACTAGGGTGGCTGTCCCACCATCCGTTGCTCTACATCCGGCTACTGTGTATTTTTGGTGGATAATATCATCTCTTGGTCATCTAAGCGGTAGCCTACTATCTCTAGATCGAGTGCTGAAGCTGAATATAGGGTTGTCGCAAACGCAGTTTATTGTGAGTTGCAGTCACCTCTTGCAAAAGCTACATTAGTTTATTGTGATAATGTCAGTGTTGTGTATCTATCTTCCAATCCTGTTTAGACCAAACACATCGAGATTGATTTGCACTTTGTTCAAGACAAAGTTGCCACAGGCCATGTGCGCGTCCTTCATGTCCCTCCCACATCTCAATACGCTAACATTTTTACTAAAGGGCTTCCCTCCCGATTATTCTCCGAATTCGGTATGAGTTTGAATGTTTGCCAGGCTTCAACTATTCAGACTGTGGGGGGGATATTAATGTGTATATTTGTATATGTTTTATGTTGTATTGTTAGCCCTTTAGGTTTTGGCCCAAGGCCTGTTTTTGTACATTATATATTTCCTTGTTAATGCTATCTCAATTATGGGAAAATATACCTTCTCTCGGTCACAATCTAAAAGGCTTTTAGTATGTACGTAGTATGTGTAGATTTTGGAGCTACATACACAATTGACTTTCACATTGATGCTTTGCTCTTTGCATGCCTCATCATCACAAGTGAAACTAAAATCCCTTAGTTTTACACTAAAATACTAAAGAGGGATTGATTATTTCAGTTGTTTATTTCGTTCTAGTATAATGATGTTGTCCAAACTGATTATTCCACATGAAAGTAAAGTAAGGAGTTTTACTTGGCATTTCGAGCACCCAATTAAAAATAGGCTATAGAAATGATAATCAAATAAGGCCGTTTTCTAGGTGGAATAGATGCTTTTTTAAAGCAACAAACTCTTTCCTTTATTTCAGAAAGAAATGACTATTAAATCCAAAAGGAATTTGTTAATGTGACAAGTGGTGAAAAGATGCTATGACTCGTTACATTTACATTTAATATCTTATAACGTATGCAGGTTTGAAAGAGTGGCAATGATGTTGGGTGTTTCAAATCTGATGATCCAAATTCAGATAAAACCTCAGTTTTTATCTCCAGATGTTAGCTATGGAGTTTTTCTGGTCTTCAAATTTGATCATCCAAAAAAAATCTCAAGTAAACCCATGTATGTCAACTTGAGGTACAAAAAAGGGAATGAAACCTTGCATTCATTTTTCGCAACATGGAGAGACAAAGATTGGATGATGATTGAGTTGTATCGATTCTTGAATCATAAAGATGATGGCGATGTTGATGTTTTACTAGAGAGTTTCTCACGATGCTATTGTAAAAGGGGTGCCATCTATGTTGAAGGCATCGAGTATAGAGCCATTGACAATGCAAGTTTCAATATATTATTTGTTTCCAATTTTCTATTCATTTGTTCTTATTTTGAAACATAGGTAGATGTATCAGCAACATATTCATGTTCTACATTACAAGTTTTTAACATGGTTTTATGGTTTCTATGTATATATGCAGGTGAAACATGAAGAAATGGACAAAACAAAGGATGTCCAACATGTCACGAGATCAAACTCAAACTTGGGTCTCATGCAACATTTGCCAACTGAAAATAAAAAAACACTTGGGAGATCCGAAAACTATGATGAGGATGAAGAGGTCCTCTTTTATATCTAACAAAGTTTAAATACATCCAAGATATTATTTGGTTTCGGTTATAAGTTTGCTAATTCAATTCATTTGATAAACAGTTGTTCCAAAAAAGTGAGGTGAACAGAAAGAAACATCATATGCTTTCTGCAAAGGAGGTTGTATACGACTCTTCTAATGTGAAGCAATTTTATATCAAGCCATCGGAGCAGTCAAGGTTTGCTTTCTGACACACTTTATTGTGTCGTCTTGTTCACTATAGCTTCCTTTATTTCCCGTTTATACTTGAACATTCGACATTTTACTCATGATAAGCTAGATATATAGTATTCAATATGTTATTTTCTATTGCCATGTAGCATACCTAATATTAAGATCATAAATGATCTTGAATATTGTGGCTACGAAATATGTAATTACATATTATTCATGCAGATTTCAGGAGGTGCTTGAGCTACGATCACAAGTATTTAGTATAAAATGCAAGATTGACAATCAAATGTTGTCACCAGATACAGAATATATGTGTTACTTGGTATTTAAGCTTTCAGAAAAGTGCCATGGACTGCATTTTCCAGTGAAAATACGAGATCTACTCAACCAAAATAGCAAAGAGACTGGAGTTTTTTATTTTAGATCTCCAAACCCATGGAATTTACATGATATCAGCCAGGTTCCAGAACAAAGAGAAGATGGATGGATGGAGGTCAATATATGGAAATTCAATTCAAATTCTACCCTTAAGAAGTATGTTCCACTGAGTTTGAAACTTATAAGTTATGAAGGAACCATGTCCGGCGTTATTATATGCAGCCTTGAGCTACGGCCACTGTAAACAATAAGTGTATCATAAATTCTGGTGATATTGTGTTAGCTTTCAGTATTGATTAAAGGCTGTTGTTGTTTTATAGATTTGAGTAAAATGTGAAACTAAACCATTTGTTACACAAACAATCCCAGCTCAGATCTCATCTCAATAACACACCTCAAAAAGACAAAAACTCCCAAAACTAAACAGAAACATGTCCTATAATCACTCAAACCTGATAAGTCAATGATGTATTTAAAACATTATTTACCATATCAGAGATTGACAAAACTCTGGAAAGGAGAAAATGAATGAATCCATGCCCCTTGTTTAGAAACTATCTCTTGTGTATGGTTGCTTCTTTCCAACTTCAGAATGCACCCTTCATTTTTTGCAATCTACAAGTTGATCAGTTCCTCAACTTTCTACAAGCAACTACAGATCATCACCTAACTTTTCTTCCTTCAAGGCATTATAAAAGTACCAAATAGTAGTAAATGAACTCATTTCATTTTAAACATTTGTTCTATCTTAGATTTGTAATTTAACAATTTTTTACCAATAAGCCATGGGTTGCAATATAAAATGATCTCTAAATTCCTTGCAATTAGGCTTTTGAAAGTAATCGTGTCTATTGTGAGTGAAATTCAATTGGTTTACATGATTTAAAGAAAGAGATTAGGCTTTTTTTGGACTCCATTTGGCTGCTATATATTAAAATTATATTCTTATTATCACAAAATATTTTCTAGTAGCAAGAGATAAGACAGTTACCCAAATATTTATATATGCTTTGTTTGAGTTCAGCTTAAATATTCATGTAGATATATGCTTTTCTTCTCTGCTTATCTTCTCATGCTTCAAAAGTCTATGAAACATTTAAGAATAAAAACACTCTGTACACATTTCACTATGCAACAGTTAAACAACAACCAACTTCAAGATCATCATCAACATCACTACTTCCCACATGTTCTTAAACACTATCAATTTTGAAATAAAAGAAAATCTAACACTTTAACAATTAAAGAATCAAAATTTGGAAAATCCAGCAGAGGATATAACAGGCATGGAGTTAGAAGGCTGTTGTTGCTCCCATGGCCTTAGCCATGGTTCTTGAACAACACCCATTGATGATGTTAATCCTTGAACATCATTTTCATACCAATTACCACTAACATTCTTTGCATACTTTAATCTTTTCTCCAACTCATGTTTCTGTGATTTCAAAACCATGTTCTCTGTCTCCATCGCAGCATACCCTTTCGCTAATCCTTCAATTTTCATTACCATTTCATCTCTCTTTTTTGTGAGATAAAAGATTTGTTCATTGAGATCCTTCATGTGTTGTTCTTTCTTCATTCTAGACCTTCTTGCCGATTCTCGGTTCGAGATCATTCTCTTCATCTTCTTCTCATGATCCACCATCTTTGATGACATGATTTATAAAATTCAATCGAACTTGCTATATATATAATTCTTGACTAATTAATGTATATTGATCAAATGTACGTACACAAAATAGTTCAAGAAACTGAATAGAACCAATGGAGAAAGACCACAGAGAATGATTGAACAAGACTGATTCTACTTAAAGTTGAGGCAAAACTCATATCACTCTGTATCCTTGTGATAGAATATTTTTGTTTGAACAGGCTCTTAATGGACTTTCAAACCCTACTGTATGTATGTTGTTCTGTGTGAGAGAGAGAGAGTGAGTGTGTGTGTGTGTGTGTTAGAGAGAGAGAGAGTATGTGAAGGTTACGTACCTTGGAGGGTAGACATATATAGAAATCGTCTAGGAAGAAGAGGGACGAATATTCTGGCTAAGAAGACTTTTTAAAGAAAAGAGACGTGAGTAGTCTGATAGCCTCCTTTTGGAGTTCAATTTGGATAAGGTACGTTAAACAAATTATTTAATTAATAAAAAAATTATATTTATTATTATCTTTTTGAAAGGGTAATAATGTAACTTTTTAAGGACATAGTTGTAGTGGTCAATTTTGATATTTATATAGAAGATCTATAAATTACTTAATCTATGTAACATTACATATATAATTAAGTACCCTTACTATAATGTGGAAAATTGTGTAACATATTTTTAATTTTTAATATATATTAAAAAAAGAGGTTATGATATTATTATTTTATTTTTATAATTTTTTTCCAACTAATCATCTTATTTTATTTTCTAAAATGACTAATGAATAGAGAGACTTTTACGTCAAAAGCTTTAAGACGTGAATTTTGAATTGGTGTGTGGATTTTAATTAGAAATCGATTACTGTCTTCTTAATCGGATCTCATGTGTCATTTAAAAGCATTCTTCAACGAAACCCTAATTCCTGAGTCAACTATTCTTACAAATTAATTTGTTGGCAATTTTCACCAACAACTATCGGATCCATGTCAATTCCTAATTTCTAATGTCGCTACCCAACTATCGGTTCAAATTTGTGAGTATATCAATTTTCTTTCCTTCATTTTAAATTTTCACGAATTTTTCTTGATTTTTTATCGATACATGAGTTTATTATATTTTTAAGGTTTCACGTGTTTAAATTTTACATTAACAATTCATCGTATTTATACACCTGATATTAAATTAGTGGTGTATAAAAGAGGATTCATACAAGAACCCTTGACTATATATAGAAACCTTAAGACTTATGAACCAATTCTAGCTAGCTAAATCTCTAACATATTTTAGGTATATATTTACATAGATCAATATGGCCCCACAAACCAAGTTTGTGAAGTGATATCATGTAGCTTTTATCATAAAGACAAAAAAAATATTAGTGTTTAAAGAACATGGTTTTGTGAAGAAAAAAGATCTAAAAATTAATGATTTGTAGAGATGAAGTAGCAATAATATAAGTTGCTCCAAGATATCGATCGCCATGCCTTAAAATATAGGCTTTAGTCTATGGAGCTCTAATTAGTCACACCATTTATAAGATGTGCAATACAAGGCTTTATATTCAGATGTGTATATTCATAGTGTATATTGTTGTCAAATAAGTCCATACGACGAAAGGTATTTCCCATGATTATGGCTTCCGATCTGGCTGTGAACAAAAGGCTAATGTAGTGTAAGCTTAGGGTCTGTATGTTCTGGTATTCAAAAAATTTTATGTGACGAGAGTTGGACCAAGATATATATATATATATATATAAATATTGTTATATTAACCACATGCATGTTTGTTGAAGATCATATGCCTAGTCAACATCTCAAGCCAGAGCCATCCATATATGAATGCATGTATGAAAAGACAAGGAACTCCTCATATAAGAGGATTGTGAGGTGTTCCTCTAAGATATCAAAAATTTCTTTTAACTGCTCCCAATGCTTGTCATCATTCATTAAGCTAATGCAAGAACTAGCAGACTGGTATACTGTTATCAGATCCCAAAGAGCCAGTTTCACAATTCTTAATCAAGTCAAAGAATAAACTACCACTACAAGTCTACAACACAACACCCCCTTTTGTGTCGGACGAATCCCTGAAAAATCCGTGGAAAAATGGTGTTTCACTCAGATTTCTCACAAAATCGACCGTAGATAAAAGCTTCGTGGGAGAACTATTTCCCTCGGATTTCCCAGGAATTTCTCACGGAACATGGGAAATCCACTGAAAATTTGTTTTCTAACTCAAATCCGTAGGAAATCCGTTAAAAATTCGTCACGGAATTTAATCCATGTGAAATCCGTTTTGGATGCCTGATTTTCTTGTAGTAACCATATATACTAGTATATATTTAATGACATTAATTAGCGACGAAGATAGTTTAGCGTTTGAAAGACCGCGCGTGACATATTAAGCCAACAATATAACATATTCATGAAGCACAATCTAGGTGGATGTGGAACCATTAGAATGCCAAGAAAATAGGGAATAGTGTGTCTTCAAGCAAATTAACACAAATGAGACTTTCAAGAGCAAACGCAAATCAATAGAAATAAGCACATGTAGTTTGTTTTAAACCATAAAGAGAGCTGAGAGCACTGCAAAAGGCATACATGGTTAGGATGCGCATATGCGAGACAAACGCGTACGTGTGACCGAGACACATGAATTGAAATGCCTCGTTTAAATGTATACGAAAGATGGCATGCATTCTTAACATCGAGATGTCAAAGGGACCATTAATTCTTTTTAGCACTAGTTGTTAAAGTAGTTAGTTATGGTTCGTATAGTTTACATACAAGTGTTTCCTTGTTTTATCATATGCATGTTATAGGTCCCATTTGTTTCAATCACAAAATTTGAAAGAATTGAATTGAATTGTTTAAGGAATTAATTTCCGGATGGATAGAGATTTCATATTACATTTGCTTATCAGAAAATGGAATGGAATCAACTGAATTCTAATCCTCATTTTTGTTTGGTTTGTAAATTAGCAGAAAGAATTCAAATAAAATTGTGTCAAATGACCAAAATACCTTTTATTCATTATTATGTAAGAACATCATTATTACACACACATACATATATATAATGTGTGTCAATGGTGGCGTCAGCAATCCGTGGTGTCTGTGGCGACCGTCGATGGCATCCACCGGTCCCAATGGCGGTTGGTGGCATAGGAATGGAATGGAAAGGAATCTAATTCTAGTTCTTCTACATTTCATTGTATTTCAGTAAACCAAACATACTAAAAGATTGGCATAAGAAGTATATATGTACGTTTGCATATAAAATTTGTGATTAATTAGAAGATGCATATATAAAACAAGAACTAGCTATGAGCTCCAAATCAAATTTGAGACATACATGATGAATCATCATATCGGGGAATTTTTATTGTTTTTAACAGATCTGCAAATTTTGTTAGTATATGTTTTAAAGACTAATAAATTTAGTTTGCGATGTTAGATACATAATGAATTGAAGAAGAAAAATATAAATAAATAAAAACTCGTATACGACATTAGTTGAGAATATATAAAATGAGGGATGGGAATATAATATTGAAAATGACAAGTTGGAACTAAATTCATGAACTTTGACATTAAAGCTACAATTCAATGGATAATTGTGCTTTCATATTTTTTTTTCTTTCTTTTCAAGATCGATCATATCCCTTCGTAGAATATGTGATCGATTTAAGATATAGTCTACGGGATATATGAGTGAACATGTATATATACATCTATCTTATATATAATTAAAATCGAATATTAGAGTGACACATGTTATCATGTTACAATGATAAAATATTAATTAAAACATATTTAAACAATAATTATAATTTATCATTTTAAAATTATCCATTTTTCTTTTAGTTATCCAAATTTTAAATTTCGCATGATAAGTTTCAAGTTAGATGGTACTTATTTTAATGTAAAATGTTTAAACAACTTTGTCTATCTCAAAGCTTCAAACTTTTTTTAATTTCTATTATAAAACCATAAGAAGAAGTTTAATTTCAAGATACATATAAGCACACATAAACACGTATATATATTAATATATACACATATGTATATATATATATATATATATATATATATTGACATGTGTCGTTTTTTTACAATACTACGTGTAATTTTAATAAACTTAATATAGTTTTTAATTAGTAAATTTAATGATTTTTTATAATCTACTAGATAATTATCCAAATTGTTGTAATCTTTAAATATTCTTTCATTACTTATCTTAAACCTACATCAAAATATAAAAACCCACATACAATACACTTATGCAAATGGGTCTTGCTTCATATGATGGGTCATAGACATTGTAAACGGGTCATGGGTCTGTTTTTATTTATTCGTTTCAAATGGGTCTTGAAATTGGTTGAATTATGAGTTAAATTAGACATGTTTTAAAATGAGTTAATTGACCCATTAATAATTGGTTTATTTTTTTAGTTCTTAGTAATGATTGATGTTTTATAAAATTGGGTTAATATATTTTTTGTTTGTAGATGCAAATATCATCATAATTGGTGGAGGATATGCAAGAAAGAGAGGATTGAGGAAAAAAGAGAGGTGAGAACGTAAAAACGAGAGGGAGAAACCTGCTCAGAAAGAAATAGATGAGTACAAAACAAAAACAGATGAGAAGCTTACCTCTTTCTTTATACGCTATTCAAATTCCGACCCTTCAAGCTTTATTATATATTAAATAGTTAATATTATTTCCAATATTATATATTTTGAAATTATTATCCGGCTGTTGAAGCATTGTCATGAAAACTTTACTATTGAATATTATTGGTTGATACTTTGGGAATTTAGCATCCGACATTTTGGAACTTTACTATGGGACTCGTTGTCAAGAAAACATACTATCGGGTATCATTAGTTTTAGAAATAGTGTACATAATTTGAGTATTCAAACAGCGAAAGATTTAATTTGTAGGAAATTTGTGGGAATTAAATATAGTCTTAATATTACAAATCCGTGGAAATTTGATACAAAAATCTATATAATATCTATTGCAAATCCGTGGGAAAGATGGCTGTTGAAAATATGTGGAAAGGTGACTGATGCAAATTCACGGGAAGATGGTCATGTGAAATCCGTAGGTAAAGATGGTCTTTGCAAATCCATGGGTAAAAATGGCCACTGCAAATCCATGGGTAACGATGGACATTGCAAATCCGTGGGTAAAATAGCCGTTGCAAATCCGTGGAAAATTTTCCAACTAATTTCCCAGGAACGAAATCCAAGGGAAATATGTGAGGAATCCGAGGGAAATGGAATTTCCACAAAATTTTTATCCACAGTCAAATTCCGTAAGAAATCCAAGGGAAACAGCCCTTTTCCACAATCCAACGGACTTTACAATGCTTAGAGGATTCGATATATAACCAAACACTTCATAAAATGGTAATTATTTTCTATTTCTAAAGTGATTGGTATAGTTTATTTTCAAGAGGTTCTATATTCTCTGTTCGAGATCGTTCTCTTATCAATCATCTTCTCATCTATGTACCGTCAATTATGGCCCCTTGATGGCATGATTCTAATTAATTAACTAGCTTAATTTTATATTATTATTATTATTATTATTATTATTATTATTATTATTATTCATCTTAAATTTAAAAAAATTCCAAATGTATAAATTGAAAAGACGAATAGTACAGTTTTGTCTTTGTTTAATTAAACATATATTATAGAGTCGTAAGTACGTCCTAATTAAAGTGTGTTAAACTTTAATCTGTGTGCAAGAGGTAGACTTAATTTGTGAAGTAATTACGTGTTTAATTAGAGGTATATATTTGTTATACAAGTATATATGTATAGATATAGGAGCTTCTAGAAGGTGTGGAACAAGTATTCTGACCAAGAGTCTTTTCATCTTTAGCATGTGTGTATGCAAAAGAAAACTTTTAAGGTAAGTGAATAGGTTTGATAATCTTTTTGGATTTCATGAATTTAGATAAGGATAAACTTTATAATTAGGTAGATCAAGTGCATGTAACAATTCACTAATTAATTTCTAATTTTTTATCCTAATTTTAATTAAAGTGCTTTTCTAGTTTTTAGAAAATGCAAGTGAAAATATTAAGAAACATTAGATTAGTCATGATCTTTGTTGGTGTAACAGGAGGGTACATAACGTTTCTAGGAGAATTCCCTTCTTACGAAGTACTATACGAAAACACTAGCGAAATCAGTAAAATTGATAAAATTAATCTTAACTTTATCAATAACATAAAAGCCATAAATTTTTAAATTATATCAACAAACGGATACAAAAACTAGATAAATATACTAGATTCATTATGCATCCAGTAGATGTATCTAATTTTTGTAACCGTTTGATTAGTTTTTTAATAGCTCAGATCTTATGTCTCCCTTAAAACAAGTTGTCTTCCTTGATCTTGCCTCTAAAATAGCTTTTAAGGTTTTGATCAACAATAACAACAGAACCTAATTTTGTCTAATATTTAAGGTTTTGATTATGTATATAGTGTATGATATAAATATATTTATATATGAATACCATATATACATCCAATAGAACAACTATGGACAAGACGTCATAAAAGAAGAAGGTGATAGAACATCCAACTTGGTGAAACAGTTGGAAAACAGTCGAACCAAGGTACAATCATTTAGGACGGGAAACAGAGGGGGGCTGAAGGGTGTTAAACCCTCCTAATTAGCTCAATTTTCATGTTACTACTAGCTCAAGTTCAAGTATTTGCAATCAATTTTCATTTGATTAAATGTAAAGTCTGTTAATAAAAAAAGGACATAATTGAAACTAGGTATGCATGCCCTTCATTTGAGTTTGATATTGAATTTTAGTTTGTAATTTATGTATTATAAAGTTGATTTTTCTTGTTATTAGAAAGTTTGTGTATTAATTTTAGTAAAGCTTAAACATCCAAATCAAATTTTAATTTTGACCTTAAGATTACTTGAAAAATTAAAGAGTATACGGTTACTAGAAAAGTATCAATCAGATAGTATTTTATAAAAACATTTCTTATATTTATAATAACTATCTACATCAAAATAAATCTTTGAAAGAAACTACTAAACTAGTGATTCATGGGGCCAAACCAATTGAATGGGCATTGATTTTTCTGAAATACTTCTCATTAATGCATTATTAATTAGTGAGTCATTAATGCATCATTAATGAGCTACTGATGCATAATTAATGAGCCATTAATATATCATTAATAAGTTGTTATTTTTATTGATTATTGATTTATTTTAATCAAGTACCAAGATTGGTTTTCACTATACTCGTAATAAAAACGGTTCTCAAATAAACCATTTGGTTGGAATGAAATACTTAATCTTGGCCCTTCATTTGATTTAATCAAATAGTTTACATTTGGTTCTTTATTTTTAACCAACCATGAATTGTGACGGGCGAATTGCGACCACTAGATCTAATAGATCAACATCTAATTAAATGTTAAAATCCGTTCTTTCATTCTCACATAAATATTCATTCTCACTATAACCTTCTCATATATATATATATATATTGAGAACCGTTTTTATTGCGAGAACCGCGAGAACCAATCTTAGTCATTCATTTTGGATAATGGAATTTATGGATGAAGAGCGTGGAAGATTGAGTGTGGCAGGGTGCATATATATATATATACATATATAAATATATATATATATATATATATATATTTATATATGTATATATATATATATGCACCCTGCCACACTCAATCTTCCACGCTCTTCATCCATAAATTCCATTATCCAAAATGAATGACTAAGATTGGTTCTCGCGGTTCTCGCAATAAAAACGGTTCTCAAATAAACTTTTCACTATATATATATATATACATACATACATACATATACATACATATATATATATATATATGTATGTATGTATATGTATGTATGTGTATGTATGTATGTTTCTTTTCATTTTTAGCTAAATTTCATCGGCTCGTCAACAACCTCACAGCTTTTTAGTTTTCTTTTTTTTTTTTTTTTTCGGAAAACACACATTCACCTAAACTACAAAGCCAAAAACACTTTAGGATCACAACTTTTTTAGTGATTTTTAGATTGGTTTTATGTTTTTACCTTCAAGAATTTCAGTACAGGTGCATTGAAAAAATTAAATGTGATATATGGTGTGGAAATCTCACCCCATGATATTTTGCCTTATCTAGAAAAAATAATAATTAGCAATCTAACATTTTATCTTCAAACTCACGCTTTAGTTTTAAATGCCTTTATAAGCAACCTATTAAATGTGTTGACAAACATATTTTTTCTTCATAAAATTAGTGAAAAGATACTTGGTTTTTTGCATTATTTATTTTGTTATGAGAGGTGCATATATTTATAATTAGGGGCGGTTTATTTCCTGCTGAATAAAACCATTTAGCGTTGCATATTGAATCATTCAGCGTATATGATTGTCGCTTATGAATGAAGACTATACTAAATGAAAAAGAAGAACACTGCTGAATGATTTCACCTTAAAATACATTTTGAATCATTAAGTACAAGGTACTTTACTCTAATACCCTTTCTTTCACACACATTTTATTAAATAATCATATCGTATAATATAATAAATCACTATTAAGGTTAAAATAGTAATTTGTATCATTCAAAATCTTTATCAAACAACACATCACATTCAGAACCTTTGAATTATTCAGACTATATAATCATTTAATTTTTAGTCATTCTGTTTTAACAAAAAAAAACCCTTTATTTTGTGCATCTTTTGGTAAACTATATAATGGGTACGGATAATACGTGATTATTATACTTGAACAATGGATGAATCCAAATATACTCTATTTTATATATACCAGTCTTAGACCGGTTCGGGTGCAACCCACGGGTCTAGTCTATCTGAACTGGAATTTGCACACCTCTAACTCACACATACATAGAAATGCATAATATGCACTTCATTGTCAATGAAATTTTATGTGTTTGTGAAATTTTGTTACATACAACTCAATTTATTTAAAAACCTACGTAACACTCTTATTAAATTATGAATATACCATGCAATATGCATATGACTTGATTATTAAATTATCGCACTACTGCAAATATTCAAGTTGTTATAGAAACATTATGGGTGTCCTTGGCGAAAATAGCTGATAGCTGGAAGCAAATAGCTAATAGCTGAAGCTGGAAGCTATTTATTTTAGTTATATATGTGTTCGACAAATTAGCTAGTAGCTGAATCTTAATAGTGTAAAATGATTAAAAAATGACAAATTATAAAAATTGGGGGAATTATAAAACAATTAAAGAAGATATTTAGGTAATTTGGTATACAAAAAGCTTCCAGCTAGTTTTAAAAGCTACTTCAAGAAGTTTTTTGTTTTAGAGCTTTTTTATTTAAAAAAAAACTTTCAGTCTTTTCATCCAAACATGACTTGTAGCTTTTTCTTTCAAAACAAAAGGTTATCAGCTTCAAAAAGCTTCATACCTAACATACCCTATATACGTGAACATTAATGGAAGACCTCAAACGTACTAAACATATTTAGATGGATAGTTTAATTATTGACAGTCACAGGAGTGTTATGATCCAAACTCATTCTCTATTCAACTACACTTCTCTTGATATTCATTACTCCGTTCATGAGATAAAAGAGCGACTTGGGATTATAGAGGTGAAAGATCGCCTTCAAATGCACGAGTGTCGTCAGGACACTAGTAGCAAATGAATCATACTTCTACGGAACCACATTGAGCTCACGGGTTTCATCCCTATAGACTGTGACTTATCGTTTATGGCAGCTGACAGTTAATGAAATTATTGTTTGTGCCTCCAATAAAGAGTAAGAATATTACGACTCAAGTGGGGATTCGAGAAGCCATTGAGAAATTGGATAAAGAATTTAAAATAAAAAAAGGGCTCGTCAAAATGACCCCTTATTGTCTTTAGCACTATTCTAGAGTTTTATTCAAAAAAGAAAGGAAATGACTTGAAAGAAATCCTCCAAATAAGATGTTCTCGAGTTTTATTTGAGAAAAAGAAATAAGGTTAGACTTATTTTGATCCCAAATCTATTCTTCCAAAATTAAAATGATTTTCCTTCCCTTGTTAAACTCGAGAACAAAGCATAAATGCCATTCTCTTAGAAGACAGAAAAATATTTTTCATGGGACTATAAACCTCTAATAAATTATACCTTATCATGTACTTTCAAAAAATAAAAAAATAAAACCCCAACTGCAGTTTAAAAGAGATTGTATTACTCATTTGGGCCAGGAAAACAAAGCGGCTTTAAGAGCTACAGCCGCTGATATATAATAGTAGTCTTAGACACCATTAAGATAAACCCTAATTCATCTGGGTATGAGGTTAAAGAATGAGCAACCACCGACTAGAATCACCCTAGACGGAGAAACAGAAAAGGCTGTCGACGTCCATTCTTCACGATAATGGTCAAGAAAGAAAAAAACACATTTTTTGAAACGTTTTTGTTGGTACATGTGATTTGACGCGAAGTGGTGAAATCTAAATTACATTTCGGCATATACAATGAAAGAGTCAGAAGACCTGAACCCTGTTTTGATGTGGTTACACAAGCAGTTTTATGGGTGCTATGAAGATATCTGAACTAGGTAACCTGAGACCCTCGAGGGACCAAATTATTGCAAAAATCGCAGAGCGTAGAATGATTATGTAAGTTTGACAAATGTAATAAAATTTCGACAAATTTTTAATGGTAGTGATGAGAGTAGAAACATCAGAACTCTGAATAACCAATATATATTCTAGAATTCTAATAACTGGAAATCTCAATTAGAACAATGTTCAATAATACAAATTCAGTTGGAACTCCACCTAAAATTTTTAACACATGCAAGTTGCTCAAGAAACTGCATAAGAATTCGAGATATTCTCGTAAAAACACAACTCTACTAAAATTGAATCTAGTTCAAACTCGAATTGCCCAATGAAAATATCGTTTTGTATGCAAAAAAGACTACTCCTGCAAGTGCAAAGTAGGTTTCTCATCAACCCTATACGAAAAATGCATAACACCAAAGATTTAATATCAACAAAAGTACTTCAGCCCGTATAAATGAAACAAATTTAACTGGATTTTTTTTCAGTTTCCTTCTGGAACTGCAATGTACAGCATATATACTCTGCATGTTAAACTATAATCTCCCCAAAGGCAGGACTCTTGACATCTTTTACCTTCCCCCCTTTTACACAACAAACCCAACACAAAAACAGTTCAAATTTGCTAAAAAGATAGATAGATAAAAGCTAAACAAAATTGTAAGTTAAGAAGTATTAAACATTAGGAAAGGGTTTGTACATGGCCCGAAAGCATCAAGAATAAGTAACTGACCCGGGATCTTGTTAGGAGCTGTTTTCAGTTTTCTGCCATTCACGTCTCTTTGTTCAAAATGTTGTGCAGGTGGCAGCATAGGGATTTCTAGAGGCCTGTAACACCCTTCTACACATGCGGGTAGCATACAAGCCATCAAATGGGCATCTAGAGGCCAGTAACTCCTTTTTCTGCTTCACTTTCCTTGTTAATGTTCTCAGAACTGCTTACAGATCCGTTTACTTCTGGGACATTAATCAAGTGATTACTATTCTCAGATCGGCTGACAGGCCCATTCTTTTCAAGGCCCACTTCATGTGTACTGCTAGTTGGTTTCTTAGCAGGTAATGCTGCATGACTTAGAGTTGAGCATAATGTAGCAAATAAACTTTCTTTAGATTTGGGGTTTTTTCCTCCTAACCGATGTTTCTTTACCAGGTTGGGATCTTCCTTCGCAGCCAAAAGTTTCCGTTTTAGTCTAAATTCTAAGCTTCCTTCATCGTCTTCGGGTTTTTCTGACTGTTTCTTTGGTGGAGGTTTGTAGTCTTCATCATCCTCATCATCTTCATAATCAACTAGTCCACCAGTCCTTTTTAACAAAAGATAACAAGAAACAAGTCAAAAATTCTGACAGAGGTACCACCAGTGAGATGATAATTGAGATTGTCAATTATCTCACAACAATATATCATGTACACTTAACCAATTTCCACCTACATTACAAGTTAAGCCCTCATTTGGAAACCCTTTTTCCGTATTTTGTTAAGAAAAAAAAAAATCATAATGAAGTTTCATGTGTGATGACAGAACAAAAACTCATGGTGTATTTTGGTGTACTTAAAATAATTATGATCAAACTGAAGGATATAAAATACCTTAAAGATGGCCGGCTTGCATCAGATACACTAGATAAACGTGGTTGCGCACGTATCCTTGTGGTACGGGGCATGGAGACAGATGCAGCCGCAGATGCAGAATCTTCTTCATCACTGTTATATACCCAGATTCAGGAGACAAACAAGACGTTCAAATACTAAAAAGCAAGAGTAGAGGTGCCAAAATGGGTGGGTCGGGTGGGTTGGATAACCGTCAGATTGGACAAACTGTTACGATTATTTTCATATATATCCTTCTAAAAGTCCAAAATTTCATATATGTTCTTAAAAAAGTCCAAATTTTCATATACGTCCTAAATTTCATAATATCATAATTACCCTTTCAACGTCAAAATAATCATATTCGAACTTTTAATATAGAATAAAAAATAATTATTTACTAGTAAGTTGTAACAGTCTGAAACTGAACAAACAAAGAAGAGAAGGGGCACAGCCCTACCAAAAACACTTTTTGTCCCAAAAATATTTATTTATTTGAAGAATTAATGTATCAGATAGATTATATATATTATTTTGTTTCGATCATAATCTAGTTTCATAAATTTTAATGACTTGTGAGGTTTTATGCATTAAGAAAACACTTTCAGCAACTTTCAACCCATTTCCTTTTTAGCTATTTTTAGCGTTTGACACAATAAAGGGAATGAAAACCCTAATCAACCCATTTATAAGTAAGTGGGTGGAAATTACCACCTCTACCTAAGATAACATAATCATGAGGATACCTCTCGTTAAAATAATCCTCCTCTTCCTTCTCCAAAGCACGCTCGTCTACACGTCTTCTAGTCTCCATGGGGCCCACGTCATTTTGGTTTGATGCATGCTCCCGGGCCTGCAGAGTAGCCTTGTATCACAAAAAATTCATAAATGCAAAAGCAAAGTTCGTTGTTTAAATAAGCATAAACAATGAACCTGATCATATCTAACTTTAAGAGATTGAATGGAAGGTAAACTGTCGAATTTGACCAACTGATCCCAGAAGGTTTCAACTACATACTTGAGCAGTATCTTCAAGTTTTCCTGCATGAAGTCATTGTGTCATTACCGCGTGCTAGAAATCATAAAGCACAAAATAAAACATCCATGAAATAATTACATACCTTTCGAATATGCTCAAAAAGCTCAAGAACAGCAGAGTTTAATAAATTATAGCGACTTCCGTTACTGATAAAAGCATCAATTATTGGTCTAAATACGTTGTTCTTAGCAATATAACTTGCAAGATGTTCATCCTGTAAAAGATTACAAAATTATATTCTTATTATAATGGATTAGTTGATCAAAATCCAAAAGCAGAAAACTCGTACTTACATTATGTGTGATTAGAGTTCTAATGAACCGAACAGCTGCAACTACAAGATACTTTTCCCTTCTTTGAGTCAAATATAAAACTTTATCTACTACACCATTTAGCAAGAAGTTGCACCTGCAAACCAGACACGAAAATTGAGTTCACACACATTCAAGATGCAACTACAAAGTCCAAATCAGGGGGTGTTAAAATTTGCACTTATAGAACTGATTTTCTGATTGTTGTGACTTAAATGTTTGTATAAACCGATTCTACTCCCATTTCATAAGGTATCTCCCATTTTGACACACATAATGCTTAGTGGTGGTAGGGGTGATTTCACATCTCTTAATGCCTTAAATTATCAGAATTTGTCAAACACTCGGACATCTGATTATCTTAGTATGACAAATTCAAATAGAGAAAGCATGTAATTTGCTGATTGGGTGGAGTTAAAACTGCATGGAGATTCCTATATACTTGTATAGGAAGTTGCTATCACTATATCTACTAACTAATATCACATAACCATTTCCATAACACAAATAGAAACACCGCCTAAAAATAGAGATGGTGGAGTACTTTATTCTGTAAGGATGATGCAGAACACAGAAGCATAGAAGATCACATATGTTCAAAAGTATTTCAGGCTTCACAGTTGCTTGAATTCCATGAGATCCATTAGAGTTCCTAGATTTATGAGCAACCCGGGCAGCATCATTTGGAAGGCATGATGATGTTATAACACTGATCAGTTGATCCAAGTGCCTCTCATAAAAAATTTCAACAATGGCATCTCTCTGCCAAAAAGAGGGAATAAGAATCACATTAAAAGTGTGTTTGAATTCAACTGAAATAATAAAGTTAATATTGCAATAGCTGTCATTATATCATCGACAATACAAATATGTGATTAATTAGAAGTAGTCAAACCTGTCCTGCTGAAGAAAAAGAATCCAGAAGACTTCGAATTATTTCAAGAAACTGGCAATGCATATCATCTCCAAAATCTGTAAGCATCCCTTTTACCTGTAAAGAACCTACCATCATGTCATGTTTTTTAAGACATAATCAAATTACACTACACATTGTTTTACACCTACCAAAAGCCCGAGTAATGGTACACCTTCTTGACGACTAACATAAGAACGCAACAAGGTTGGATCCTGGTTCACAGAAAACATGAGGATGTCTGTCCTGCATCCATAAGATTTATCTACCAAAGTATTATTTAAACCGTGTGCCACTTGAAATCAAATGAAATTAACAAAGGGAGATACAAATTGATTACCCAGTCAGAACAAGCTTCTTATCTTCACTTTGCAAAATATCGGTAATGACACCAAATATTCCTTCATTCACGAGATCTCTACAAGCATTAAAAAATCACAAAACCTCGTTAGGAGTTCAGGATTGATTATATAAAGGAAAGGATCAAGATTTATACCTGAATAGCCGAAGTTGTTGGACCATCTGCAAGCTCTTGCTTAGACTGCAAAACTCTTGCAAGAAAAATACCTACATATTGACAAACATAGATAGTTATTCAAGAAGGAACTTCTGTTAACAACAAAATTTATACAAGTGAACATGGAAAGAGATAATGAAACAACAATCGTAACAACAAAAACGTGTTTGGATGTGTTTTTTAATTTTAAAAGTGATTATGAGACAATATATTTATATAAAATGGGTTGCAAAAATTAGCATTTGGATGTAATTCTGCTATTTGAAGTGGCAAGAATAAGATAACCAGATTTCGGTGGTTGGTAAGTTCTGACATTTAAGGAAGCAATGGATAAAATGTCCAAAAAAGACTTTTGTGAGGAAGCATGTTTTGTGAAATGGGAGTAAAAGCACCTCAAACCAGGTTAAAAGAAGGAATAAAAAGGTATTTATTTACACTTTATTAATCAGTTACATTTCAGTTGGTCTGAAGTTTATTTTCCAATCTAACATTAAAAAATGATCCTTGCAAGATGAGATCACAACAACCAGTGTTAGCCATCAACAATGCACTTGCAACTTCTGAAAACATTAATAACAGAATTATACAAGCATCAAAAAACAAACTTTACCAAATTTCTCTTGGAATCAGGGGATGTAGTAGGAGATTTTAACCTCGCAAACAACTCCTTAATAAATGTGCTATCGTCTTTTAATAAAGACACGACCTGCCCATGAACAACGTTAGATAACAAAAGAAAATTTAAGCCTTTTGATATAAATTCACAGATGTCACCATCTCACCATTCCATTATTCGAGTGAATCATAGAATTAAGGCTTGCAACAGTGGCCTCATCTAGTAGCCTATGCAGCACAACATCCTATAAGAAAAACACACGTGAGATTTTCCTGAAAGTTAGTAGCAGGTAATCTATGGACACAAAATTTTACAGTTCTAACC
This sequence comes from Dittrichia graveolens, assembly GCA_038502395.1. Lineage (NCBI taxonomy): Eukaryota > Viridiplantae > Streptophyta > Magnoliopsida > Asterales > Asteraceae > Dittrichia > Dittrichia graveolens. The sequence continues at coordinate 6,790,406 of JARJIL010000002.1, read as the reverse complement.
TTTAAATAACCGATTCTGTATGTCTGGTGTATCTTTGATAAGGCTAGGGGATCTTTAATTGGTATGGCCTACATGTGTGCACATTAATTATAAAATTGATTACAAAACGACTAAAAAGTACACCATTTAAACTAACAAGGCAAGAATAGATACCTCCTTAAAGACAACATGTTCTTTAAGAAAGTTGCGATGATGTATGTGAGGAATCTCCAGGTCATCTGTAGGCCAACACAAAGCAGAGATTATGCATCACATTCAAAAATATTAAAGAAGATTTCATCATTCTAAGGAAAACAACTTACATTCAAGACATCCAATTATATCCATAATTAATTCATCTCCAAATATTTTCTCAAAGATCTGAGGACTGTTGAGTAAAACTGCAATTAAGAAATATAAAGTCATCAGTTTTTAAAGGACAAAATAATGAACTTGATTGTTGAAATTGACAGCTATGGAAGTTTGGATATTAACTGATCCCTTTGACAATTTTGTATATCATGTGAAGGCTGTCCTTGTTTTCCATATCCTCGGATACTCTAAACAAATCCATCAACTTCCGGAGAAAATTTGGCTGCTCACATTATAAATTCATGCATCATTATGAGTCCAATCACTCTTATGAGCTACAAAGATTCTAAGACTTAAAACCACATGCATTACAATAAGTGAAGTAAAATCAAAATAGATGACTATTTACTGTAATAGATATTAGTGGTTAATTTTGCTGCTATTTACTTTTGTACAATTTTCCTCAATAAGATAAGCCATGGAGGGAGCGATAAACACATATTTAGTGGTAAGACTTAAAAACCACAGGCATTAGGATTAGTAAAATAAAATCAAAAGTTCAAAAAAAAATCCCACTGTAATAGATATTAGTCAATTGCTGCACATAACCTCTATAAGACAAGGCATGGAGAAGTTAGTATAAAAACTTTGTTTCAGTATGGAGTGAATGAGCTATAAACAAATGTTCAGTGTAAATCATCTGTATCTATCTTATGGCATAAAATAGTGAAAACAGACTGTTAAAATTCCTTTGACCTCAATTGATTGCATTTATTGTTTTTACGATGTTTTCCTCAGGATTTACACATGTGATTATATTCTTGAGTAACACTAAGGACTGGTCTCAGTTTCTCAGTTCTCACAGACTGTAAATTCCAAGTTAACAGCAGACATGCTTAGACCTACCAATCAAGGGAGAATAAGAACATACATCATGCAGTATGAGCTCTGTTACACATAATTGATCTGTCACACTACTGCCAACCACAACCTGCAAGACAAAGATCATTCAAGACCGGGAATGAAGAACACCAACTTTGCAAAACAAAATTATACGATAAATATATCAAGCAACAAGATAGGATCCATGTGGAAAAATATCAAACAACACAGACTTGCATTTTAACTCTGAACCTTAAGTATTGAAGGAAGTGTTGATAATTCTACTACTGGCAACTCCCTTAATTCATTGTTAGCCCCATTATATGTCTCATCTGCAAAAACAGTAAATATAAAAAAAATCAGTTCACATGCCATTTTATATGATGTTTGAAATTTTCATAGTAATACGTATGGAAACCTTTTTGCTTTAGTAAAAAGAATTAAGGAAAACAAAAACAAGAAGATAAAAAAGAAAGGATAGAGGTTTTGCATGAATTCACAATAGAATTCTAATTCTAAAAACGTATATGTAAGTAGGAAATAGACTCCAATTACATTGTAAAAGGCCAGTTAGCATTGTTAACAATTATTGATTACAGATGAAAATTAATCACAGTTACTTACTGCGGTGAGTATCAAAATGCAGATTTCGCTGCACATTGCAAATATGGTCCCTAGTAAAACAAATGTCATTTAATATGATAATCATATGCATAATAAAAGTACTCACAACTTCACAATAAAAAGAAATGCATGACGTATATTTACTAGGTACCATATATACGAGCACCCTGTAGTCTCTTGAAAGCTAAGAGCTAGTTCACTTGAATACTCTGAATCCCTCCATGAAATTATTGTATCTGAAAAACAAAGCAAGATAATAACAAAAACAGAACTACAAAACAAATTAATATTTAAATGATTTCTGAAACTATACCTTCTTGCTTTCGATATATATCATCTGAAAGAATACGGTGCACAAGCAGTGTTTCATTGTCTTCTTCATCAATGACAAACAAACCCAAATCTTGAGACCTCTGCTGTAAAGATTAAAATTAATGTCCAAAAAGTCATCACCAGTAACAAAGTAGCATGATTTAAAATTTATAAAATAAATCTTGTTTCATGTACGTAAAAACCAAATGATAAAGACAGACCTCCATATAGTCAACGGTGACATGACCAGTCCCTTGATCATCCCATTTTCCATCGTCGTTGAGTCGGTATACCTTGACACGCTATCATTTATAATAATTTTGAAGTTAGGATAAAGCGCGTATCAAAGACTTCTTGTATTTATTAGCTCTAACAAAATAGGACAAAAAACTAAAAGAATAACAATAAAAGCAAAACAGTAACAGTAACAGCTAAAAACCTACAATTTTGAGTAAAAATATTGGTTTTGCTAACTTTGTCAAGCTACAACTTTGAAAATCTGTTAGAGGGCAGGGGAGAATTCTGCATGAAACTATACCATGTGAGAGAAGTGTTCTTAACAACATGAAAACTAGGGGTTGTTGCCAAAAATTTGCAGCGGCTAGCTACCATATTTCTTTCAACATATTCTCCAAGTGAGCCAATGATGCTTCTTACATTGAAATATATTGAATTAAACTTCAGGTAGAACTTCCATAGACAGTTATGTTAATACATATCCAAAAAATAAGGGACACTTTGAAATACACACAAAAACATCCACATTCCATCTCCAAACTGAAGGTTCTTGTTTATTAAATTTGGAGGGGAAATAAATCATGTGTTAAATGATAATAAGCTTGTCGATTAAGCAATACAGGACCTAATATGCCGACCAAAACATGGACCATGAACGTCAAGCACTACTAATATACTTCAAAAACGGTACTTAATCTCAAAGGCCAAGACTGTCTTTGAATGAGGGAGAAACGAAAGTACAATCGAAACTGTAATTATACCATCCTAGTCTTGCTAACTTCTATCATCAAGCTATGTAAGCTAATTCCTATAAAAAGATTAGCTTAGCTAGCTTGACTGCAGAAGTTAGCAGCACTAAAATCCCTATTTGAGCGCTAATTGACAACCTCTCGTTGTTCCAATAAATGAAAATAGTCGATCACCATCTGCAGAGTTCCAATTCACGAAAACTATAACTAAGTAGCATGACGGAATATGAATTATATCGTGTCGCCCACATATCTGAACAACATACAAAGACCACCACGGTCGACCTTAAAGAATAAAGATCAAAGAAAAAACTAACTAGAAATAACTCAAAACAGATCAATTACATCAACACACATTAAAGAAAAAAAACAAAAGGCAGGAAAAATTAATCAGCTAACGAACCTGCATCGAATTGTTGTTTGAAGTAGCGAGCTTCTCCGGTGCACCCATCACAGCTTAATTCCTCCGTTCCCTTTTTTCCCTTTCAACAAATTCTCCAATAATCGCAACAATATAATTCTTGCTGGATTGCGAGCGAAATTAGGGTTTTCCGATAAGAATTGAAGAAAGGGATTACGAAGAAGAATATTGGAGCTGACGCGGATAGAATAATGCAATAAACTTGAGGAATTTGATTACGAAGAAACCCTAAACCGCCATTAACATAGGCACATAGCAGTAAGCCCTCTTTCTCTCTCCCTCTCTCTCTCTCTCTATTTTCTTCTCAAAAGTTTTTTTTCCCTCTGAGAAAAAGTTTCCTTACGAACCCCGACTCTGCTTGCTGCAGATAATAATGGTAAAAATAATTGTATTATATTTACATAAGTAACCCTAAGGTTTAATTTATTACACTCTTAATCAGTATTTAGTGACGATAGGTTACAATACAGGTTAGTCTTTTATTGAAATATTAAAAAATAAAATATAGTTTATTTATTTAGTGAATCAAATTAATGAAACTTGAACCTTAGTAGTGAATGAATACAACTTACTAAATTTGATTATTTGTTACTTCAAATTTAAAAGTAACGTAAGTTAAATTGATTTAACATTAAAATTAGGGTTAAATTTTGACCAAATAAATTATTAGTATTGTCCAATTAAAAAACGATATTAGTTTTGACAAGATTATTATTAATCTAATTAAAATGCATAAAAGTTAGTCTTTTGATAATATTAAAAGATATTATATATTTTGTTCGCATGCATTAATACTTAAATGAAAGTCTTTAATTCTTATATATGCATCTTCACTTATTTTTAGATGGATGTTATATAACTTGTTGGCAAGGTACTAAAATCAAAAAAAAAATTGTTCCCACTTATTAATTATTATCAAAAAATTTAATTTAGTATCACTGTAAGTTACGTGTACGTAATAAATTTCTCATGTTGTATTTAGGTACGATAAATTTAAAAAAATTATGTAATTCTTTTTATCTACCCCCGGTCATATTCGTAAATGTTAAAATATTCGCTTAAAATTAAATTGATTTGAAGACCGCCTATATAATGTCCAACTAACAAAAATCAAAACTGAAATTTCAATTTTGATTAAATAAATGCTTAAGATTAAGCAATTAAATTTATTTATTAAATAAATGTTTAGGATAGTGCAATAAATATTATGCATATTAGTCTTTTATTTATATTATAAGATGTAAAAGTATGATTTAAACAGGACAACATTCGTTACCCAAAACCAGCAATGACTATCCATTTGCCTCCCTAGACCCCCAACAATCAATATTACTTATTATAAAATATAGTTACGTGGGTAGTGTTTGTTTTTTAAAAACATAAAATTTCTTCTATATATTTTCATGTCTTTTTAAGATAAGGTGATTAAAAACACTTCTTGAATAAGAAGATAGGTGTTTTTTTTTTATCTTCTTAAATCACCTTTATCACAAAAAATAGGTTTTCTCTCATAAAATTAGGGCTTTTAGGTAAGAAAAAAGGAGGAAAGAAAGTAAACCCATGGGTTAGCTATGGATGGAGTGTGGTTTACTAATGAGTCCATACCATAACCCACAACGAGTTGGCGAAATTAGGTGTCGTCAATGAGAGAAGAAGCAAACCACATAAAGTCGACCAGGAAGACGTGTGGCATAAAAAGTCGACCCGAGGGTCATCTGAGAAGAAGTATCATCATTGTATATGAAGGATTTTCGTTGTCCAGAGAAGGGTTGCAATTGTGTTGTTGACGTTGACGAAAGAAAGCTGGCCAAGGGATGGTCGCACATGCTTCGACGCTGGTGGCAAATGCACTGTCCTCATAAGTGACTAGGTATTGGCAAATAAGTTATTCTCGATAGCTATATCTATCTTCAAGGAATAAAAACTATCATTGAGAGGGTAAAAAAGTGAGAGTCTATTTGGTTATTTTCATCTAGAGATGTTTATTATCCAAATAAAAGTGAACTTAGTAACCAAATAATTTTGATTGGACTATTTGATTAAGATATTTTGGTTTATTGGTTATAACCAAAAACGGATTATTCTTATAAATTCGGATTGGTTATGTTTATATATTATAGGCCATATAATCTAAAATCCGAATAAAAATATAACTTTACATACTTGTGTGTGTTAAGGCTACATAGTTGTATGCAATTGCACAATTACACAATTACATAGGTTATATATCGATTTCATGTTACATATGGCACCCCTATATTATACAATATGTCAATAGTAAACCAAATTATATACAACATATACATATTTACTACTTAACGCATAAGCTACTTTATTTTTGTTTTCAAAGGAATAGGATTATTTTTGATTGATTGATTAGATTATGAACATCAACTTGGACAATGTTCTTTTAATCTAAAAGTTTTTTTTTTTAAAAAGCATCTTTTAATCTAAATATTTTGTGTTGACTCGTTTTTCAAAATATCTCAATTCTTAAGCATATAATTTAAGTAAGAATGAAAAATTGAATTATAAAAATCGATCCAACTAAATTGTAGTATGGTTGGTTTGATTTGAATCTTAATACTTTTTGGGTCGGTCAGATTCCTCATTTTTTAAACCAACATCCTTTGGGTTCACTTAACTGAATCGGATTAAACCGGTTTGTACATACGAACACCCTTATTTTCAACTTCTAATTTGTCCCTTTGCCTAACCAATAACCACTTAATGGCATGAAAAAGAAGTATGCATAATATTTAAGGTTATCTCTCAACCCTTAGCACATCTTACAAGATCTACTATAAATATTACTAGCTAAGCGACCCGTGTGTTAACACGGGGATAATATAAGTCAAATTTAAACTTATATAGTTTTAAGGAGTACTAACACGTATAGTAAAAATAATTAGAAATAAATTAAAGCAATTCCGATTAACAGACAATTATGGTTGACAGATTCGAGAAACAATGTTGATCATGACAATAAGTTCAAGTTCATTAGTTTATTGTAATTCATATCTTTAATTTTACTTAAAAATTTCATTAACTTTAATATATACCTATTGAAAATCATCGGAGGATTAAAACGATAAGTGACTATAAAATAACGATAGAATCATTTACTCAATCATATGTGTATGTATTTACACAAGTATGTATGTATATATATATATATATATTCTCATCATAAAGCATATAAAATGAATATAAATCTACTGGACTTTATGTAAATTTTGAACTAATTTCTGATTTGAAATTAAACGCACCATTAGATATATCATTTAAAATAATCCGTGAACTTGTCCTTCTTCGACAGCCCGGCCTCTTTCCGACACTTACCTCTTCGACAAACACAGCCCTTAATAACTGTTTCCTAGTTGTAACTAATCTAAAATTCAAATTGTTTTTTTATGATGTCACTGTATTCTTAAACACGTTTTTTTTAAAAATTTTTTTAAATAAGATGTTGTGATTGGTGGAAATTTAGTTTTGTCATCATTTTCATTTAATAAGGTTATAAGATAAGATGTTTTAAAAGCAATAACTAAACACTTTGAATATCATATTTAAGTTGATCACTCAGCTCATCACCATAATCCAAAAAAAACTCTCAGCTAAACAAAAATAACCTACCCACTACTATTAATTTATAACAAAAAATTAAGAATATACTAATTTTTAAAAAGTGTCATATTACAATAAAATTTACACCAAAACGTAGATAAAAATGAGACTGTCGTAAATATATAATTATATTTTATCTAAACAAAATATATCACAAGTTACTAAACATAATTTATAAACACCTATAATTAATTATATATATATAATTAATTTTATAAAACTCTCTCACATTCTCTTAAAAGCCTCTCACAATTTTCAATCAGCCCCCTCTAATCTTATAACTTATTTATAAAATTTCTTATAAATAAGATGGTCTGGCGACACAACGACGGCGAAATCGGTGATGGTTCACCAGAATATTAGCCGGAGATTTAAAATCCCGTCCCATTTTACCAAACCAAACATCACATTAGGAAGAATTTGAAATCTCAATCCCATAAAATCCCCTACCAACCAGAGTATATTCATATATCATACACACATGACACAAACATGCTCGTTTACGTCCTCTCTTATGTTTTCTAATTTAGAGATCCAATTGATGATTTCATTTATAATGTGGCAGAATTTCATATGATATCTTTTGGAAATCTCAAAAATTGCATCAATATAGTCCCCGATGTCCTATCCGACGACAATAGGGTTCACTAATCACTCATCTTTGTTCGAATAGGGATCCTCCTTGGATATGTTAAGATTCACACGATCATAAATAGGAATTAACAATAACTCGATAATATAACAACATTTTTTGTGGTATTAGCAAGATGGTAACTTACTTTAAAGCATAATTGTAGCATTGTTAAACCTCTTGCTTTAAGAAAATAAATATGAATAAAAAATTTAGAACAAGGTTTAAAATTTGATCATCACATCATAAACTATCTCAAAAAACAATTTCATTGAGACTCAAACACAAGATAATAATCATAACATCATATAGAATCTAAACTAGATTCAAAAGTCAAATGACAATATAGCAGGTTCTAATTGATAACAAAAGGTCAAAAACTCAAACAAGAAAGATAACAACCAAACCCTATAACATCTATTCTTCATCAGCAGATTCACCACTCTGCTTGTTGTTGTGCTTCCTTGCATACCTCTGGTTCCTCAAGAACTTGGGATCCATCTGCATCACAAGACATAATTTAAATAACAGATAAAAAACTTAAAATACCATTGCCTGAAAGAGTTGCTAAATGAAGGAACATAACTAACTTTAGAAATGGCTATCAAATTCAAAAAAAGAAGATACTATACTAACACTCACCACCATCAGATCATTACAAATGTTCATTTAATTTAAAGTTAAAAATAATAGAAGAAGCAATTCCAAAAATCAAAATGCATCAATCCCATCTTGTATAGGGTGTTTGAGAATGCTTACTTCAAACTATCTATCTACTAGTTAATTTTTGAAATAAACAATATCAAACTGTTTAGCAGAAAGCAGCTTGATAAGCAATGGAAAACACCCTCAAAACCGCATCTTGTCGCACCAAAACAAGAAAAAAAAACAAAATCAATCCCAAACATGACGATAACCTGTTATGCAAAAGAAGAACTAGAGTACTATCCTTAATCAAGAATAATAAATGCAATATTGCAGTAACGCTAACTTAGAGCACAAACTTCTAGAGATAATCTTATAATATGACGGTCTTTGCGATTGCATATTTTCAGCTTATGCTTATCATTAAAAACTTCTAAAAATAAACAGCATTGAAGTTGGTTCCAAAATTGTTTATTTCAGCAGAAAATTTAACAAACAACTTATGTTTTTGCTGCATAACACTCAAAAGTGCTCATAAAAATTAAAAATGTGCTGAAACCACTTTTAAAAACACTATCTGAAACACCCCTTGTCCCTTCCATAACAACTGACACACAATGAATTCGCTAAGTTGCTTAAGAGAGATCTTTACTTTGCGTAAGAATAATAATAACGAAATGAAGAATAAAAGGTAGACAAGATTAACAGTTAGAGATATTAGAATGATTCTTGATGCTAAAATGCCAAACTCTGATCAGAAAAGTAGATCGTAATGTCTTAATATCAATATCAGAAGTTTGCACACGAGAAAACAGTAGTGATCTGACAAACGCAACACTGATAATCTTTAGTAATTAACCAATAACCTAAACAAAAGCAAAAATCATCATATAAAACAAAAACAATCGCTTTTTGTTAGAAATGCTTTAATCGAATTCAAAACTGATCCAAGTCCAGAGAAATTACTCATATTGAAGAAATTGCACATGAAATCTACCGACAACGAACACTCCTAACACTGGTTTACCAATCTACAGCGCATTTCCACAGGAAAATCACACAAATAGAAATAAATGAAAATTACCCCTTTAGTGGAAGTGTGGCGGTGTTTCCTTGGCTTCTTAATCCCGTTCCTGTGAGCCTTGTAAGACTGGTTATGGGCGGTATGATTCTTCGACTTCGCCATCTCACTGTTTTCACAAAAACTTAAGCAATTCAAAACACAAACAACTACGATTGTGCATAACTTACACACTTGTATTCAATAATAGCTTGAAAGAAACTTGTGGAGAGAAAAGAGGAGAGAGAGAGAAACCTGTGTAGCTGCTGCTCCGGAGAGATTAGGGTTTTCAGAATATGAAGAAGCGAAGGTGTGTTCGTCTCATATAAAAGCCCTAATAGGCCTTCTGAAGATATCCCTCTCCAATTGGGCTCAGCCCAATAACTAATATAAAAAAGATAATGGGCTCACCCCCATGAATTTATATCAAGTGCAGTCAGCAACTCTCAGCCTCTCATGGTCTACACATTTTTTTATATAAAATAATTATGATTTGTATACTAGATCATAATTAACCTGATTTAATATAAAAATACATTTAAAGAATAGATGTCAAGATAAATTATATGTATATTTTAGCTGATATCAGGTGGGTATTGGTATTAGAACCCATAAAAAAAACGGGGGAGGAAAAACGAAAGTGATGGACGGATGGTTACGGTGGTGTAGAGAGAGAGAGAGGGAGAGAGTGTTGTAACATCCATAAAACCGGCCTAGTTGTAAATGGGTCGGTGGTGAGTAATTATGTGTGTTTGGATATTTTATTGTGTGAATAAAAGATCTTAGTTAATTGATACTTCATAATAATTAATTGATTATTGAAATTAATTAAGTATGTATGTGTAAATAAAGGAAATGAATTGATTGTGTATGTATGCATCCATGTATGGTATGGATTAACCACCTCATGCTTAAAATGCATATTGATTTGTGTAAAAGTGTGTGTACGTGTACGGTTGAGGATATTATTGGATATATATGAGATAAACGTGTCACCTTATTTTGAAAGTTATCAAGTGTGTGTATTTGCTTTGAAAGGAAGAAAGGTTAAGAACAAGTAGACTTGAAATCTTGAATCGGAGAACTAGTGATTGGTAATTCAAACTAAAGGTTTGTATGAGTTTCTTATTTATTATGATCATGTTTCATGGTAGATTTAATAAGTTTATATTGAGTTTTGATGCTTGTAAATGTAGAACACCATTGATAAGTTATGAAGCTTTTGAAGCTTAACTTGCTATAAGGGTTTTGTTAGTTTTGATGTTTTTATTGGTTTAGATGTGTTCTTAATGGTTAGTATCATGATATATGAAGTTTGTATATGTTTTAGAAATGTTTTCAATAGAAATCAGATGCTGGATATGATTTATTTGTTGTTTAAGTCGGCTGAAAGATGAACAAGAAGAAGATGAAAACTGGAAAATACAAGATCGCGGCACGACGGGTTTGAAGGTCGCGATGCGACCCCATCTGGTCCGACTTTTGCCATCCGACTTTAACTTGTCATGCGACTTTGATTGATCCGACCTTGGGGTCCGACTTTTGGACCGACTTATGGGTGATCCGACTTTTGTATTGATGCGACCTTCCCCGGTCTGACTTTGGCGCGTTGCAACGCGACGGCCTTACTGGTCGCAGCACGACCGGTGTATTTTCAGCAGGAACTTTGTTTTTGATACGTGTTTTTGTTGGATATGTGATGTTAATTCAGTTGTGAATATAACAAGTGGTTTATAAACAATAGAGATATAAATATATGTGGATGCATATATTTATGAATCAGAGATTGATTTCGGTGTTGTTGTGTTTTCAGAAAACACAAAGACTCAGTAACATTAGACCACTGAGCAGTGCGTGATAGAGAACAAAGGTGAGTGGATGTAAACTCACAGAAAGTAAATGTTGTGATTCATATGATTGATGTGATGCATGTGTTTGTGATTGATAGATTATTTAATCTGATGATTGATTGATTGTGTTTGTGAATTATTTGGCCGATACGCGCTCTTTAGATGATATTAAGTTGCATTTGAGAAGTCAGCTAAACGTAGAATTGGGTTGGGCCTGATCGCTATTGGTTGAGTAGTTGTAGACCCTCTCGTGCATGCGTTGTATCGGATGGGATCTAACTGTGCCAATTAGTGGTGGGCTATCGGTAAACCTTAGCTTTGGCTAGCATTGGTTATAGGTTTTGCGTCGAACCGCCGGTCTTCTGGATTATGTGATTACATGCTTTTGTATTGGTTATTGCCGTTGGCTGTTGTGATTTAGTTTCCTCTTACTTAGCTTTGTGCTAATTCCCCACCGTTGAATTGTTTTTGTAGGTTCAATGTTTGTAGCTGAGTTTTTGTAGAGGAAAGGTTGACCAAACGCTCTGATATTTATTTTGTTAAAAGACGAGCCATATTTTATATTTGTAACACAACTGATATTCGAAATGTTTGTATTTCGTGGATGGTTGTAAGTGAATGGATTTCATGTTAAATCTTTGGATTACGCTTCCGCAACAAGTTTAAAAAAATGGCTTAGGATTTTACGGTGTTACAAGTGTGATGGTGATTGTGGTTGGAAATGGGAAGATTTCTGGAAGAAAACATCGAAAGAAGAAGTGGCAAGAAGTGGATGATCACCGGAGGTGATGGCGTGTGATAGTGGAGGTGGAGGTGATAATGTTGATGGTGTAGATAGAGAGAGAGTTATTATGGTATTAATAAGATAGAGATTTGTTTTATTAGTTTTTATTTTTGATAAACAATTTAAAAATGGAAAAAATAAATAGAAAATGAGGGTAGGGACAATTTGTTTTTTTTAGTTTGACAAAGACCAATTCGTAAGAGGTTTGATCATTTTGAAGCCAAATTTGCAAAACTTATAAGTTATGAACCAAGCTATAAAAAATCACCGAACCACGTAAACAAAAAATGTAACTAGCTCTAAATTTTGTAAAATAAGATTCTTATCCTTAATTTTTTTTTTCATTTTTACATATTTGCTCCCTAAGATTTTAATTATAATGACATTTTTATGTACATTTTTCTGAAATCTATTGTTTTAAAGGATATCTTAAATGCGAAGAGTAAACCATTATTTTTAAATGTTTAAACTGTATAATATTTATTAATTATAAACAAATATGTACAGATAATAACATAAAACTTGTTGGAATTGTTCATATTAGATCATGCGCATCAGGCTAAATACCAGAGCTGGCTAGCCTTCCAACCCGTCAAACACATCATCGCCCCAAGGAGGGTTGAGGCGGGTTCCAGCCCTAGCGGGTTCCTCGACCGATGACGGGATTCTTTTTTTTTCTTTTCTTCTCTCTTAATTAATATATATTTTTTAATAATATTTGAAGTGAGTTGAAAATGGTTGGATGTGAAGGTTTGTCGGTTAGTGAGGTTAGAGGTAGAAGATAATATGAATGCTGATACGACAGTGAGTTAGAGAGAATAAGTAGCAGTTGGATGCTGATGGTCTTATCTTCTTCATGTCATGTATAATATTTCTTCGTGTTCATGTATGATCCTCAAGTTAGTCTACATTCAGACATTTACCGCTACTAACACTACTATCATTGACTTAAAACAACATGAACACCTTGTTAGATTTGGGAGAGAGAAAATATTCTGAAATCGTATGTAAACTTAGATAGATTAAAAGATCGTGTAGACACTATCCGAAAATGATATTTCGACCCTATGCTTGGGTTACACGGAATCCAGATTATGGGGATAATCCTTCAAAGAACAGCTCGTATCAAGGCACTGACACAACAAAATAGGTATTTATATAGAATTCGAAATCATATGATTACCAAAGATAAGATTAATCAGTTTAACACACTGATTCTATCCCATAATCCGCAAGGGGCGTTGCCCCTAAGACCCCGCCATTGGGTCGAACCAAGATCAAACATGTGTTATACAAACGTGCACTACACACCTCCTAGCCTATCCAAAATCAAGATATAAACTCTATTGGTAATTTGTAAACTCCAGTACACTAGAATGACCTGCTAACGCTAAAATCACCACACACCTAAACACCACCTAATGCAACCCAGTCAGGCAGTCACCACCACACTACTTTACTGCCTAGAACAATTAAAGACACATCCAAGAGTAAAGTAAAGAAAAGCAATCAAAGCCAGATCTGAAACAACGATCGAAGCATAGAAAACCAAAGATGAAACTTAACAGGATCAATGCCTCCTAGATGAAACACAACAGTCCTCGGTTTCACTAACGGGTCTTATTTCATCAATATTCAGTTACATAAACAACCCGTAAACGAGAAATTCAACAAAATAAACCAAACTAACGACTCTCATTTTTACATAAAAGTGTCACCGATAAAGACCATTATGATAATTCTAGCAGTCGAATTCCTCACTTGCGTTGAGAGTACCCAAAAAACAGGCTCTCAACCAGAAGGGAGGCTACTATATTACTATTTTACACTTATATTAATATTTGAATTAGAAAGCCATCTTTCTCATAGATAGATAGATGACACAGCAGAAACAACATACCTCCATAATCTACGCATTTACAAGATATAAGAAACAGTTAAAATACAAACATATGCACACTCGGCGCATCATGTTTGTCTTCTATTTTTCCATGTCAGTTACTGGGTCAAGGCTCTCATTATACTTGAGCTGCAACAGCAGAAAAAGAATGAAATAAAGCATCAAGATCCATATCAGTCCTCCATGCTGGAGGTCGCGAATTTGACACAATGATTACGCTAATACATTTAGCTAAGAAACAAACGAGTCAACCGGTTGAAAGTCATCAAGGGTGTATGTATTCAGATGTGTAATTTGCTTTGTTAAAGAAACATTATTTTTGAAAGAATATACATTTCTAGACATATTTTGCAAATTAAGGTTATTTACTTCATAAAAATTTAAATGTATAAAGACCTCCAAGTTTTCTAAAAGAAACATTATTTTTGAAAGAATATAAAACATACTTATTTGAGAAATCCAAAAAAAGGTTAAATGGTTAAGAAATTTTTTTGCGGGCTGGCCAATTTCATTTTTGACCCGCATAGAAAATTACCACGTTTGACCTTGACCAATTATCCAACCCATCTATTTTGCCACCTCTAAATAATGCCATTAAATGCTTATAATGAATGTGATAATGTATACCGATGCTTGTATGTGTTCTAGCTTCATTTTTCGGTATTCTTCTTGAGCCTTTTTTGATCGGAACATGGCTTGCACCCGAACGACAGATCTCTCTACACGTTCTTCAGCTTGCTTCCGACTCGCATGGAAGAAATCTTCCCCACCATCATTTTCAAGATCTTTTTCATCATTTTTAGGATCAACTTGAAGACCTCGGAAGCCTTTTCTTTTCAAACGCCAACGAAGAATCGCTTTCTCAAGTACTCCTACGGACCATACTATCTTTGTGTACTGCCTTCGAACTTGGTGACCTCGGAAAACCGCCTTCATTAAATATACACAAATATGTTATCAAGATAGCTAGATAGACAAAATAAGGTTTGTATCTTTACATATGGTGGTATTTGGATTCATGTTCTGGAACCGAGTAACTGATTTTTGTGATTTGAAGTAGTAATATCAGTTATTAATGGCTGGACAAACAGATCCTTTTCTTACCCATTTTAAGTTTCTTATACAAAAACAATCTGTCTCGCTAATACATCGGATTATTACAACTTCAAATCACACTCAAATATTAATTGAATATCTGATTCTGATGATTCAATATCAATATGAGAAGTAAAATTGGTCAAATAGTACTGTATCATATAATCACTTTCAAATCCCACAACCAAACACCTTCATAAGGCCATAAAAAACTATGTTTCTAAATTTTTAATATTGATATTTACTGTGTAGAGCTGGTACGCCCTCACGAAATCACATTCAAATAAATTTCATAAAACAGGTGATGTAAAACGGTTACAAAGGGGTAGAGATCTTACTTGAATTTTGATGGCTTGACGACGCTTATTCAAAAACTCTTTTCTTATCTTCCAAGTACGAAACCCATACTGTATTCGTACAGCAGCTGTCATCTGTTTTCTAGTTTCATGGTTCCTAAAAGCATGCTGAATCCTCATGGCTGCTATGATACATCGTGCTTCATCTTCTGTACTGGAAAACTCAACTTCTTTTGCTCTAAGTTTAAATGAACGCTCCCTAAAAGCAGCCTGTATACGAGCAGCAGCATCAGCTGCTGTTCTATAAGCAGTCAGGGTATCCTTCAAACATTGCTCTTCTTCATCGACTTGAGTCAACGGAGGGTTAAGGGAAAAATCATCATTTATTGGGGGTGTACTCTGCAATGTGCCACTAACGTTTCCCGCTAAGGTCATTGCCTCAAAATGTGACACGAGTGATTTTTCGGCAAGATAAGCAGACAAACCCTCGTAACCACTCTTGGATGCCAGATCAGCAGGGGTGCATCCACTCGGGTTTTCTGAAGTTGGGTCGGTAACCAAATTTGGGTTGGCGTTTGCAGATAGAAGAGATGCCACCATCCTTTGCCTGAAGATAGAAATGGTAAGCAGATCAATAACACTTGGGGTGTTTGGTGTTTTCATTATGGGGCAATTTCACTAATTATTATTTGTTTTAAGTCGCAGTACTCAGTTTCTAATGTTTGGATAAACAAATTTAACGTGATAAATCAGTTCTAGCTTCATACCAGTTACACCATAACTTCTTATCAAAGGGTAGAATAGATTTTGTTACTTCATCCCTTATCGTAACCTAATTTGAAAGACTTTTACTCCCATTTCACAAGACTTCTCCCATTTCTTTCAGAAAAATGTCCTTTTTTAGTCGGTTATCTATTAACTCCTCAAATAATCAGAATTTGCCAAACACTATATATTTAATTATTTGATTATTACAACAAGCACATTTGAAAAATATCTCCTAAAACATGTTTACCATGGTTGATGATATGATTCTGATTATTTAGTATCACATAATCACTTCCAAAACCCATATTTAAACACTATTATAAACTAAATCCAACAAAAACCCAACTTATTATAATTCTATGTCAGCAATAAGAAGATACATACCTCCCGTAATGTGCAGCCCAATGAAGAGCAGTCCATCCAGATTTATCACGAAAGTCCAATGATAGCCCAGACCAAGAATACGGGTAAATGGCCCAATTATAGTCAAGAATTGCACACAAATGAATTACTCCTTGACCTTCATCATCACGTTCAGGGATCTTACCACCCTCCAACACTCTTTCCAACAGCCATTCAAGTAATCTGTTCTGCAACGTGAGCTCCAATAAGCTATTTTTCGCTAGTTGAAAAGGTATCTCTTTTTCTTTTATCGAATTTACTAAATAATCCCAATTATTAACAATGTGACGTGTTTTTTGTGCGAACATTATTGCTTCCTTCAAAGTCTTTTGTGGTACTTTATTAGAAACAATATTAAGGCTTTTGGAAGTAGAGAAAAGCAAATGAGCTAATCTCATTTTAATTTGGAGTTCTTGCCAATCGGGCTTCTCATTTAAAACGGGCATTAAACTAGCTGTAGGTAGAGCCCGGAACTCAAACGCCATGAGTTGACTGATGGGTTTGTGGCCATCAAAACTGAGAAAAAGATTAATGACTCCTGGGCTTTGGGGAGAAAGCATACACCTAAAAACGCCCGATTGAACGATTTCTGCTGGAACACAAACATCACCACAAACACAAAAGAGATTTGACTTTGCTAGGTGCATATGCTTTTCATGGAAAACACCAACCACTAAGATCTGCAGAAAAGACGCTAAAGTCAGTATCTCATGATCAAGGGAATTTCAGCAACACGGAACAATCTATAATGTGCAAAATTGTATAAAAAGGCAACCAACTTTGGTCATGTAACCAACTCCTTTTCACCCCCAAAAAAAGCCATCAAAGTTCTAAAATTTTCAACTAAAATAACAGGCATCCAAGTCAAGTAACCGAGACAGAGATACCTTAAATCAGAACTTTTCAAAGATGGGTGTTTTAAATCATTTTTTGGAAACCTTGATGGTTATTTCTAGCCAAAAATAGTATTTGATCAAAGTTGGTGACCTTTTCTACGCAACTAGGCCATCTATAACAGGAGGTGATTTGTACACCACAAAGATTTCATGGAGTTATTGTACCCTATGCTATTTATGTTGTACATTTTGTTGTATATAGTCGAAAAGTTAAAAGAGAGAAAATTAACAAAATAAAGAAGACAATCACTTTTGTTTCTTCGCTTGATAGAGCCCATGAAGGCGAGACCTCGGTTATGGTAAACATTTGTTCCATGGAATGGGATTCACTGTGATCCCCATTTAATGTTCCAAGTGATTGTTGACTGGTCAACAACGGTTCAGGAGTTAGAAACGGGTCATCGATTGCACCAGGAGAATCAGCTATGACGTAATTCATCCATCTTCCAAAGCTATCTTGCGTTGGTAATACATCCTTTCGCATCATGTCTAAAACACTAATACCAATATTTGCAACTTGAGTGTCCTTCACCTCCATTTTCAGAAGGTCAATGTTGTTTCCCAAAGAGGAGTTGATCTACAAAGAATGTCAAGATGACGGGGTATTACAAAATAATGAAGTTAGAAGTTAAGCCATTGACACTAAAGTCAAATCTAAATTCTAGAGTGGGAGTACTGGGCATGAATGTACCATGTCATCTACAACAATTAGAGGTGGCAAGACGGGCTTGGGCTTGGGCTCGGGGTCAGGTGGGCGAGTAACATGTTAAACCATTCAGGTTGAAACAGGTCATTTTTGGTACTAGTTAAAACCGGCAAAGCTGGGTTGACCCAAAAAAACTTTCTTTTTATATTTTCTATAGATAATTAATGTGTTAATCACTGATTACAAAGACAATAGTATTTATAATAATATTTACATCTTTGAATAAACAATTTAGGAGGTTGCATGCTTACAAATAGACTGATATGAATCGCCACTCGGGACGAGTTTACCATTGCAAGAAACGGGCAGAAGGAGCATAATAGGAACTACAGAGGGCTAGATGTCATTATTAATAATAATTATAGTTATTTCCTTATTATGGATTATTTCTATAATAACTTGATTAGGGTTTTGGCTTTAAATAGGGGCTGGCCACCCCATTGTCTGGCAGGTAAATAATTGTTCTTTCATTGTTCTTTCGCTTTGGGAGACCTCCTGGTTCTCGAATTCCAGGGTTTATCAATCAAGCATCCGACTAACGGCGCCTTTTGCCGTTGTCGTTTTCTTTGCCAGTTTGATTTATATCAGACTTCTGACGACTTTCAATCTGTTCCTCACTGACCCATTTCCTTTTTAGCTTAATACTTTATTTGACCTGTTTGAGATTACAAAAAAAAGAAGAAAAAAAACCTCAAGTCTGACCCATTTATAAGTAAATGGGTTGAATTGCCACCTCTAGGTACAATCAAATTTGTAGTAAATGACATTGTTGGCTCTCTCACACATTCAATCACACATACAAGCCACAAGGTGTAAGGGAGAGCAAATTTGATCGGTTTGTGTACAACATTAACAACAATGACATGGTGCAACCACTATATTGAAGCACACATATAAAAATGATTAAAGAAATGCAAGACAAAATGTTGAAAAGGTAATAATAAGCCATACAATTTCTTCTTGTAAAATCTGCAACAATGGTACCAGCACATCACGAGTGCTAAAAAAAATTAGGATGAGGGTCGTTTTAAAATGTTGGAAGCTAAAATCAAGTAGCATGGTAATAGAGTCAAATATAGACCTTTAATCCGAGTTGGTGGAAATTGAATATAAAATCGAAGCTTCTCAAGCTCAAAATAAAAGAAAGATTCAATCAAACACAAAACTTTATGAAAATGGGAACCTTGTTGAACAAAATTATTGTTGTCAGTATTAATGGACATAGAGGTCATTTAGATTGAAATTTTGCTGACAAAAGAAAAAAACTCCAAATTTATTTTGGTAAATAAACCACACCCGTCTATTTTATATAAAAAGGGAAAACCAGTGATGTTCTACTTACATTATCTACTGACCCGTTTAATCCATATAGGTTAGGTTGATCAAAACGTGCAACATTTCCTGCATAGGATAAATTGGAACGTGTTAATAACATATGATTCTTTATGTGGATTATCAAGAAATTGCAACCATAAGAAGTTTACTACCTCCTGATACAATCTGCTTGTTGGAATCATTTGGAATCACAAGCTCATCCCATTCAAGTGTGTTTAGCTCACGAATTCTCATCTCATGGTTTATTACAGTCTCATTAGGTTCTGCCCAATCACAGAAACAGATAGAAAAAAGAAAGTACAATTAGCTTTTAGTCCAGTGTAAAAGAAAATCATTTCGCAAAGGTGAAATAGGAGAAATTCCTATGGATGAAAATAAATATGTGGCAACTTTGAAACGTTATGAACAGGTCACTTTGAGTTAAGTTTCACCTCTAAAGTCGAATGGTAAAATCAAAATAAGATGCATGCCAAAAGTCTCCCAAAGTGTTTTTTAATTCATACATCCTACTATAGGTGTTTCATGTTAACCCAGCCTGGACCGATTGCCCATTTTGACCTGTTACAGTGTTACCTATCCCGCCTATTTTGCCACCTCTAAACAATACCATCAATAATTTGTAATGACCAAATAGATAACTTTACAAAAATGTCACCTATTAGTAAACACGTTTCATTAATATCCCACTAAAGTCGGTCAAACCTTAACTGCAAAAACAACTCAGTTTTCAATACCGTTCTCTTTGTTGTGAAATTTTTCGTAACTGATTATAACTGACTGACCAAAATGAAACAATTATGAAGCTTGGTTATAATACAGTGAACTTCCTTTTCAAAGTTAACCTAAAACAATAGGTAAATTGTACCATCTAGGTCACCAGTTTTAACCAATTATAAAAGATTTCGCAATGATGGAACAATGTGGAAACTTGAATGGCATTTACAGGCAAAAAAAAAGTTGAGTGACTTTTAACAAAACAATATTGAAACTTGGTCATGTTTCAATATTTCCGCCCATATATTAACCACGGGTAATGGGCTTGGAGCAACTGGTTGGGGCTTAGTGTTCCACACAGGTGTCTTGGGTTTGAGTCTCAGAAACCATTACATGGGAAAAACAAGGTTAGGGCGCATAAATCAGAGCATAGCTCAACCCCCCCACCCCCCCTCCCGGGCGGGAACCTTCCAGCAACCTCACCCATAAACTAACCAGAAAAGTTTTCCCGGAAAAGAAATTGTAATTCACAGAGAACATCCAAATACTAGAAAAAGTATGTGCTAGCAACTGATTTCTACTCTAACTTGTGGTCTTATGTAATAATAATTTAAGTTATCTAGATATTACCCAATAAACTTACACACCAGTAAAATACACCTGATCAACCCCGTCAAATTCTTCAGACATATTAGACGAAGTAGGTGGATCTGAACTAGAGTTGGAGTCAACAAGCAGCACGGGAGAACCTTGCAACTGCATGATATGTTCAGCATACCATAATTAGCAAGTTTGCAGTTGTTAGTTTCAAGAGCCCAAGTGTGTGTGTGTGTGTCACACTGCACACACACATGAGTACTAAGTGTCTTCCACATATGTATGCACATTCGTTATGTAACACTAAATTTGATTTAATGCACAGTTTCTAAATGCATGGTACACATAGATATCATATGTATGGTCATATCTACAAGAATAAAGTCAATGAACATAATTTTTATACTAACCTCCTGAGTGTCACGGTAATGAACAAGTACAATATGTTCCAGTTTCCTGTAACATGATCAAGTCAAATAACATTTGGAATAAAAATATTTAAAAAAAACACTTATACAAAAAGCATTGCATACTTATCAAGAAGCCAATAACATCTACGAACAAGAGTTGGCCGATCTTCACCATGTGCATAATATACATGAATTCTTTCATTGTTACCAACCTGTATTAACAGCAATGGGAGCTTATGAAGTTACAGTGCTTACTTACTTTTAAAAAACAAAAAAACGAATGAAAATAAGGCTCCATTCTTAGAAGTCCATTTTTAATTTATAGCAGTTTGAACTTTTTAATGAAGTAGACCATGCAGTTTACTCGACGGGCCATAGAAAAATACAAAATAATGTAAACCAAAAGATAAAATCTCTGAATAAGAATATTTTAAGATAACACTCGCTTTTACTACTATATTACTCCACTCACTCTCCATTTCAAGAGTCTCATCTTCATTTCCCCTCACATTAAGTAAATGGAACCCGCAGTTACATTTTTTATTTTATGCATGTCATATAAATGAAACTCACAAAATATTATGTCTCGATGGCCTATTTATTCAACAATTAGCAAGATAACAAAGTGAATTATAAGAATCTATAAGAAGTGATAGAGACGATGATTCAAGTCCCTTTTCCCCCGTATTCAGAAGGATCCAAAAAGAACACATTATATAAAATATATAATTAAAAAAAGAACTCACCTTCAAGTGTTCATGAGCCTCTTTTACAGTTTTTCCATCTTTTTTCTTTTTCCAGTTGTGGCCATCTTTCCTGAAGTTTCTGAGCATCTTTCGATCAAACAGAACAATGGTGCCGCCTATTAAATTGTAGCAGAAAACAATTAAATAACAAGAGAATAACTTCAAACACATGGTAATAACGTTTGTGGTAAACGTGACATTAAAGATGGCTTGCGTTTATAATTACTTGGTGGCAAATTGACCGGCTTCACACTGATGTTGAAATATTTGTGGTTACAAAGTACTGCATGAATCTCATTTGGTCTGAGCCATCTTGTCTTTGCTTCCTCCATCATGTTAGACATATCCAAATCTGTTAATGGAGTAAATAATCTGTTTTAGTAAGAAGTAAATATGAATCAAAAATGAAAACTAACTAAAAATACATGAGTTATATAATCATTAAAGTAAATGCATCTACTTTCACCATTCATATAACTGAATATTCAGTTAAAGCCAAAATGTTTCCTAGCAAAATCTCATTTTCCAGTTCTTCATGATCATTCTACCTTAAACAACACAAATAATGGTTCTTCTAAACTTCTACCATCTTAGTTACCACCTAAATGTCATATAAAAGGCATCAACTGACTCGCGTTATGGTTGAATAAAAATATTTGACGACTGATCAATGTTTAAAGTGTCATTCTAGGACAAAATAGAGAAAACTGGTAGACCACAATCAGGGTTCCTGACCCAACTAATTTCTAATATTTGATTATCAGGAAGTAAAAGGTCAGCAGATTTGCAGAAGCAGTGACTGTTGAGTTGCGAATCAATGCAATTTGCAGAAGCAATAACTGTTGAGTGGTGGGTCAGATGATTGTGAAGATGACCCAGTAGCAGCCATTGTGGCAGGAGTATAAGGGCGCGAGTGCACCTTAGAATTATGGGCTTGGCCCATGTGAAATATTAGGCGGGAAATGCAAGTCGGTTGAAGGCAGCCTTGAACAACTCATCTATTGGATTAGGATTTACCCTAGTCTAGTCTCTATAAATATAATGTTAAAGTAAATATGTAATAGTAAACATGTAAAACCAAAATCTTTAACATAATCTCTCTCTACTTCCATCTTGGATTAAGCAAATCACACCAATTGCCAAAATGGAACAACCATGTAAAATACCTGTGTTGATTTACTTTTCCTTGAACTTTAATCTGTGCTGGTATGTTCGTGTGTGTTTCTTAGGCTCCCGTTTTCTAACAATAAACGCAAAAGTGTTGTGGCATGTCCAAATAGCTCTCAAAGACCGGTACACATCGGCATTACATCAAAACTATGATTTTTCCATCTTCAATTCGAATAGACCGACATTCATGAACTCATTTTCTTACACAAAAAAAGCAAACCAAATGGTCTTGGTACAAATTTTCCAACAAAAACCATTCCCATTTCATTACACCTCTAACCTTTAGTTATTTAATCATGATATACACAAAATTCTCACCATTTTCTAGCAAACTACCTCTCTTCAAGCACTAAAACATCAACAACATTAAGATAAACTAATTGCCCTCTCTACTCAATTTCAGATAAAAAGATTATCATAAAGAACAACTTCAGCAACAAAAAAACACAATTACAAACCCAATTTGAATTAAAAAAACATACGAATAAATAAGACTAGCAGAAGAGAACAAATACCTTCCATGGTTTTGAACCCATGAATCTCCGAACCAACAAGTTCTGCTGGGACCGCGTGTTCCATCTCGAATTAGGACCCTTAAAATTTAAAAAGTAGCAAAGTTTAGCAACAATGATTGAAATCGGGAAGAACAATGACAAATTCAAGCAAAAATTTCGCTAAAAATACCTAAGACCGTATAGTAGTAACCAAGATCAATAACTGCGATTAATTTTCAGTATCCAGCGAATCAGAAGCTCAAAATAGATCAAAAGATTTTTAATAACCTACAGAACAGGCTGGAAGAGAAGACCCAGGTTGAAATTTTCTTGCGTATACATAGAGAGTGAGCAAGAATCGCATTGAACCAAATAAACACTTCTAAATTGAAAAGTCTTATGTCAAACTTTTTTATTTTCTTTCCGTGAGAAAATAAGTTACTTTTTTTTTATTTATCAAATAATTTTTATTCATAGTAATAAAATATAAAAAAATTAATGTATATGATATAAGTAAATAGTATATAAAGCTGTATATGACTGTTTTTTTAGGTAAGGATCTTTTATTGAGATTAGGATCTCCTGTAAAATAGAGCTAATCTTTACACAACTATTATTAGCTGTATACAACAATAATATACAGACAGTTAATGCATATAATACACGTTAATGATACATAAAGTTATTGCATATGACTATTTTTATTGTGTGATGATCACCGACTCATTAAAAAATATATGGTTTTGGGGTTCTAAATTCTAACCGGAGTTCTTTTTTCCCCTTCAACCTTATGAAACAAATTTAAGATTCGTCCTATACCTAGACACGTAAAAAAGAACATTTATATAATTAATATTTTTATATTTAATAAAAAATCTTTTATAAAATATTATAAAGTTTCGATAACTTATGCTAATACATATACATATCAAGCCATAAATATTCACTTGAACACCATCAATTAAAAGCAAGATAATTTGTATCTCTCTTGATATTCATATATATATATATATATATATATATATATATATATATATATATATATATATATATATATATATGTGTGTGTGTGTGTGTGTGTGAAGGATTTGATATTACAATGTTTGTGTTTATAAAAACGGGAAGACTTAAACTATTAAAATATATAAATATAACACATGTATTTTAGTTTACCACCCTTGAAATTATATGTGTATGTCATTGTGTGATTAGAATCCTTAATTACAAATAATATTAAACATAATATAAATAATAAAATATTATATACCTTGTAAGATACGAAAAAAAATCTTTAATTTATACATATAGTAAAAGAAAACAAATACATAAATCCAAATTGAGCAAGTTTTCATCACCTTTTGTAAGGAGTAGGTAGAGTGAATCAAGATTTTTATTTTACGCGATACATTCACTAGGCCTTAAAGAATATGAGTTGGCAGTGAGTTTAATATATTTCTTTTATATCAAATTTTTTGGTAAATATAATATTAAAAAGTGTCGTTTATCATCAGAATGCTTGTATATATTGTAAAGCCTTGCAATGCATAATCATGGTTCTCTATTATACATTGTGTGAGGGTTCAAACGAGAACTGTTTTTCGTATGAGAACTGTGAGAACCAATCTTGGTTGTTCATTTTGGATAATAGTATTCATGAATGAAAAGTGTGGGGAGATTAAGAGTGGCAGGGTGCATGTAAGGAATTCATGAGTGGACAATCCAATTGAATGAATGTTAAGATGTACCTTTTTTTATTTGTAACCAAAAGGTAGCAGTATCAAGAACTAGTTTTAATCAATAAAGATGATGAACTAACGATTATCAATTGATATATATACCGAAAAATGATCAAATAATCATCTCTTTTACACTTTTTACTTTAATTTTCTTTTTATTCAATCTCATCCCTATATATATGGAACGGTTCAAACGATAACTGTTTTTTATACGAAAACTGCGAGAATCATTTTTGGTCAATCATTTAATTTTCTGTCTTTTTTAATTATTTTAAATATAAAAGGGTAGTATAGACATTTTTACATTACCCCCTATTTTCTAAAACTAATATATCTCTCAAATGGAAAGGTGTTAAATTACGAAAATTATACCAAATTAACGAGAAAATTGTGCTCTTTAATTTAAGACCGATCTTGCTATATTTTTTCGAAAAAAAAGTTCACGTTTGCTGGGTTTTTTTTACACAGCTCTCGATATATACACTTGTGCAAAATTTGCATATGTGCAAATGTCGACTGTACCAAAAAAACCCAGCAAATATTAAAAAAATATTTCGAAAAAATATAGCTATATCGGTCTCAAATTAAAGAGCACAATTTTCTCGTTAATATGGTATAATTTTCGTAATTCAACACCTTTTCATTTGAGAGATATATTAGTTTGAAAAAGGTGAAGGTAATGTAAAAATGTTCAAATTACCCTTAAGTAATTAAGGATAAGTTTGATTAGTTTAAGATTATCCATTAACAACTCTTTAATTTTGACCATCCATCTTTTTGATCAACGGCTATGATTAGTTCTCACAGTTCTCGTACGAAAAACAGTTCTCGTTTGAACCGTCCCCTATATATATGGGAGGATTCAAACGAGAACTATTTTTCGTACGAGAACTGAGAACCAATCTTAGCCCTTGATTAAAATTAATCAATGACTAAGATTTTTTTGTGACTCATTAATGTTTAATTAATAGTTCATTAATGACGTATTAATGAGGGTTATTTCATGAAAATCAAGCCTGCAAATTAATGACGACTCACCCGGACGCAATTCACGGTTAGGAAAATATATAAATTACCAAAATACTCCTATTAATGAGTCATTAATGGCGTTAAAAACAGTTCTCGCAGTTCTTGTACGAAAAACAGTTCATGTTTAACTTTTACCTATATATATATACATATATATATGTGTGTGTGTGTGTAGACAAAGGGGCGACCATCCGCTTTGCAAATACCTCGGAATTATCACTAGTGAACCTCCGTGGTCGCAAAGGGGAATCTGGTTGCTCCTAGTGTCCGAATTATCGCGGGTGAACCTAGTGTTTAGTAAAGGGTAATTTTTTCATTTTAGTGTTTTTTTTTACTTATTAAAAAGGTATGTGAGTGTGACAACACACATTATTTTCCCTTAGTGTAACACCGCTTCTAAATTCAGTTGCTTTAATGACAAAACAGATTTAGCAACGGAAATTTTTCTTTTAAAACAACCAAAAAATTAATTTACATTAATTACTTCTCAAAATATCGTAGGTGTTACCGAGTATAGGAACCGACCATAGTATCTAATTACATTACATCATACAATAAGTGTTCCACCCAAAAGGGGCAACAAAATTCCCAAAAGCACCCCGCCTCACAGGGCATCTAGTCTTTACCTGAAAAGGGAAATCATAACATCATTAGCTACACTAGCTAGTGAGTACATACAATCATAAGCATCAATAGACTAAGTCATGCATCATATCATAAACAGTTATTGCTAGCTTAGCACATAGCGCTGTGCTGACAAGATCGGTAAGAGTCGTGTCTTGCAGGGTAATCAATCCCGCTCAACAACTCAGACCGAGGAATCAGACACGACCAATCCGCGCTGGTGGGGGAGCACAAGGCAGTCCACCAAGCATCGTTCACAGAGTCAAAGACTCTACAGGTAATCCAGCTACAACCAGCTGATCACCACTCACGTTAAGGCACGGTGGTTCTGCAAAACCTATGATCCAGGATGCCTCCTGAATCCCCGTGAAATCCCGAAGGATCCAGCTACAACCGACTGACCTTAACCATGCTTCAAATAGTCTGCAGACAGTTCACAAACACATATACTGTTAGTCCCAGATTGAGTACGCAACAACAAATATTTGTAGAAGGGGGGGTTGAATACAAACTTTAGCTTTTAAAAATTAAAGACACACTTATATACTTTTATATAATTCTTATTGATATGAATCAAGAATTACATGTACTAGAAGCGGAAATTCTAAGTACAATAAAAGGTGGCCATCAATTTGTCTAACACATAGACAAGCTAACTCTAAAACAACTAATGTATATAGAGTGTTCAACACATGAACAAGTTTGAATCTACACAATGCTTATACTCTACGAAATTTCTCAACTGATGAGATTTTCTTTTAGTGTAGTATAGACTTCACTTTGTTGTGTTGTGTAGTATATTTCGTTTGCATGTCCACCATGCATGAGTATATATAGAAGTCTTGGTGGATCCGGTTGCATGAAGGTAAGAGACAAAGAGGATGTGGAAATATAATATTTTAATTGTAAAGGTAGTGGGTGAAAAGTAAAATTACTTTAATCAAAAGTATGATAAAAGTAATTATACTTTTCTGCAAAAGTGCAACCCATTCACAATATAAAATATTAAAGACCACATCTACTGCCGTGTAGAAGTTTCTTTCCTAATGTTCCATTTTATTCTGTTTTTGTGGAATCTTTTCATTTTTCCATTTTTATATGTTTTTGATTTTCTAATATACATAAACATCACTTGAAATAACATAATAAAGAAATGTACATAAGTGATTACAAAGATAGACTACTAATTAACTATTCTATAATTTACAATCAACTAAATAACAACAAAATCTTCAGAGATAGAATCAGTCTTCAATTATCCCACCATGGCTCTTCTTTAACTTCAAAATCTTTGGCATGGGGATCAGCTTCAGCTAAGACTTCACATTGGGCTTGAACAAGGGCTTCAAAGTTTTCATTTCCAGTTCTGCCTCTTGTAGATATCCTCATCCCAGATAGAAAGTTCTTGCTAGCCTTAAGGATTTCATACTGTCTAAAGAATCTCCATGTGCTAGCTCTGTCAAAAAAGAATATACCTTCAACAGGCATAATTATAAACTTGTACAGCTCAGGAGTGATGTTCAGTGGAAGAGAAGTGTTGAGACCCTCAAAATCTGATAAGAATTCATGCTGGGGTAGTACCTCTCTTAGCTCAAATGGTTTGAAGGGCTTGGAGCCTTTCTTATGAAGATTATCAACTGTGTGCACATGCCTGTAATAGTCATCTGGAGTGAAGGCCCTTTGTGACACAGCTAGAGCTATCCAATTTTGAATTTTCTGAATGAATTGAACTTTGAGCTTTGATTTGGATTTGAAGAGAAGGTATAGGATCTCAACTAACTCTGTGAACCCATATATGTGACACCTCTCATAGGATACAACTTCACAGTTGTTGAAGTTATTCTGTCTTATTGCTTTGAGGTAGGGTTCACCATCACCTTTATGGACAGTGGCTCTTGTTATTGGAGTTGGTTCTGTTCTGTTTCTTAGAATATTAATTATTTCTCTGAAGCTTTGAAGTCTTTGTTGACTTAGGTTGATGGGAGCAGATAAATCAAGGTTGAAGAGGGTTTTGATGGGATCAGCATGGGATCTAGCTTTGAGTAGTTCAGCCTGAGATTTTTCCCTTGCCAATTTGTGTTGAGCAGCAGCTTGATTTTGACTTTGTTCTTGCTCTTGCTGATATGCTAGCTCTTTGGCTTGGTAGATTTCTTCAACTAAAACACCCAATGCTTGAGCCATTTGAGCATTCTCTCTTTCTTCCTTTTCTTTAAGAGCAAGCTCCCTTTTCATTTGATCATCTACTTCAACTTGCTCATCTGTCATCTTTTGTTTGCCTTTATCCTTAGGAGCAGAGGTTGAAGCCTTTTGGACTGATGGGGTTGATTGGACTGGTGGAGTAGATGGCTTAGGGCTTTGTCTTCTTCTTCTGAGGATGCCAGAAAGTGGAGTATCATCCTCATCATCAGAATCAGACTCAATGGTGATTGGTGGAGAGCAACCCTCAGCAATTTTTCTTTTAGGTTTTGGCCTGTTTGCCATCCTTTTCAACCTTTTTGGAAACCTTTGCTCCCCCTTAAAAGATGCTTTTCTTTTAATGGGTGAGGGAGCTGTTGCTTTGGGTGCTTCCTGCTGCATGATTTTTGAGGCAGTTTCAGCATAGTCAGCATCAATATCCTCTGAGTCAGGATCATCCTCCCTGGAAGAACTTGAGAATTTCTCCCCCTTTTTGGCATCATCAAAAGGAGGAGGGGAGTCACCTGCTGCAGGCTTATGGGATGGGGTAGGGGCAGGGGTAGGGGAATGGGTGGAGGAAGGGGTAGAGGTAATTTTAGAGAGCTGAAGGGAGAGGTCATCCTTGAGATCTTTAATGGCTTTCCATAATGAGAGATGACTCATTCTGGATTGGTCTGTTAAGGTTTCTATGTCATCAAGGATGCCTTTGAGAAAAGAAGGCATAGGGAGTAGTTGTTCAGGAATGGGTACAGAAATGTTTGGGTTGATTGGGCGTAGGGTTTGGAGTTGGGATAGGAGGTTGGAGATGGTTTGGTTTAGGGTAGAGATAGTAGATTGAGGTAGGCTGGGAATTTGTGGTTGAGAGGGAAGAAGGGTAGAAAGATGGTCTATTTTGGTAAGGATTGGGGTAAGGTTAATGAGTGCAGGGGAGGGTTGGGGTGGGGTTTTGAGAGACTCAATGTCTTTGGTAAGTTTAGACAATTGAGCAGAGGTTTGGGTTTGGAAGGTTTGGGCTATTTGATCAAGGTTTTGGTTAATAGTCTGGATAAGGGTAAGGTTTGGGGTTTGGGCAGATATAGATGGGGTAGAGGTGGAAGGGGTGGATAAAGGTTCAAAGAATTTGGGTAAGGTGTGTGTTCCCTCATTCGAGCCTTGGTGTATAAGCTCAAATTCATTGGGAAAGAGAGTTGAGCCCTGTGCAAGTGGTTGGTTTGTACCACTAGCATTGGCAGGCTGTGCATGTGTAAGAATAAAATCAATGATAGGTGCAAGGTAAGTGGACTGAGTGTGGGATGCACTCAATAACAGGGAATCCCTTATTGGATCCACATTCTGTTGGGAGGATGTAGATGGTATAGGCTGACTCAATTGAGGGATAGACACACTGTGACCTTGGGTTGAGGTCTGTCTTTCAATGAGATCAACCTTTTGGGAGGTTGTCTCAGCTAGCGGTTTAAGTCCCATTTTTACAGATGTATCCTGTTGTGAGGATACATCCACTGGTTCAAAGGTTGCAACATCCAATTGCTCCCCCCTCAACATGAGGAAGGGTAATTGGAGTTGAGGTCAGAGGTGTGGATTGCACTCCCTCAAAGTGCTCATGATGAGTCACTTGTGGTGACCTTGTATATATGGGGCTGCGGATGTGAGTAGAATTAGTGACCACATGATGTTCACTAGAGCTTGGCTGTTGGATTGGTGTATGGACTGGAGACGAGGATGGGCTATCAAAGGTTGGGACTACCATTTGAATATCCTCAGAGGTGGAATCAGTACTATCCTTACCTTGGGACATGATGTGCCTACTTCTGTCAATGAGCTCCAGAAGGTGCTCAGAGATCTCTTGTTCTTGGGCATCACCATCATCACTAAGAGGACTTAGCTCCATTGGACTGAGAGGAGCAAAATCACCAACATCACCATCACCAGCATCATCATCATCATCATGTTTAGAGCCAGTGTGGCTTTCATCACCATTATCATTATCATCATTCTCATCATCATCACTAGCATTTGCATTGTCATTGGCAGCATCTATGAGCTCCTGCATTTGAGCAGTGATTGGAGGACCTCTGTTTGCCTTCAAGAAATGGAATATCTTCTCACCCATGGCAGGGACAGGAATATGTTCAAGATGTTCGATTAAGCCTACATAATCATCCTCTCCAATCTCCCTCATGGCTACAAGGCTCAAAAATCGAATGTAGGGCACCTGTGACCTTGATGATTTCTTAGTTGTGCTCTGGGTGATTTTGTCAATAAGATCCGAAAATATGACTTGAGCAAAGTCGATATTTACCCCGAAGACTAGGGCATAGAGCACAAGAAGCTCGGTTTGGTTGATGAGGCGATGGCTTCCAGATTTAGGACCGAAGCAACGAATGACCACGTTGGCCAAATACTTCCATGGATGAGCAAGAGCAGAAACCTTGACTTGACCATGCACTACAGGTTCATTGTATCCAATAGTGTCTAGAACTGTTTGAACTTCGGCTCTAGATGGAAAAGTTGTGTAGGGTTCGAAGTGGGGAATACCAGTGGCTTCACGAAGTGTGTCAACGGTGATTTGGAGATTATAGTTTCCTTGGGCTAGGGTGCAGTTAATGGTGTTGTTGTTTAGGTTATAGGTTGCGGAGTACCATAGTTCACCAATAATCGTAGGGAATATGTAGTGAGGATCAGCGGTGAGACTATCAAACAGTGGATGAGCTTGAAGGAACCGAACCATTGGTTCATATCCTTGGTTTTCTCGCGAGGCAGGGATGGTGGTGCAAAGAAGAATGTTGTTGGGAGTTCTATTCATCGGTTGATTGGGTGCAACATTCTCACCGGGGTTAACAGCTGGGTCTGGAATATAGGTGGCCATTTGGTAGGGATGATGAACAGTGAGTATCGAGAGAGAAGGTAGGGTAATTCTTTTTAGAGAGAGAGGGAATTTAGAAAGTTTGAACAGGTAAAGGTGAATGAGAGAGAAATGTGGATATTTATGAAGATTAGTTAACAGAGATCGTTAGATACTGACAAAAGATCTAACGGAAAACAAATTAAATAGCTATTAAATGAAAACTGACAAACGGAGTAAATAACTAGGGTTAAAAAGCATTCAATGAAAGTAAAAAGTGAAAATTTACTAAGTGTAGAATCATCAGCTGATCAAGGAGAGTATCAGCTGAGGTGTATCAGCTGATGAAAAACTATTAGTTGAGGGGTATCAGCTGATGGAAAACTATCAGCTGATAGTGAGAATTTGGGTATCAGCTGAGTAAAGTACTTAGCTGAGCATGTCTTCCTTATCTTAAAGTGATCAGCTGAGTAAATTTGATCGGCTGATAGGCATCAGCTGAGCATAGTTACTTAGTTTACACAAATCAAGTAAGACTGAGATATGCTTAGATAAGTATCTTTTAATTTTCAACACTTATAAATTAACACAAACTAAATTACAATTATTCTAAACTAAAAAATTTAGCACACCCAGTTTGGATATTAGGAAGTTGAACCTTGCTTCATCTAATGGCTTTGTGAATAAGTCTGCAAGTTGTAAATCAGTGTTAATGTAGTGCAAAGTTACCTTCTTCTTTTGCACATTATCTCTGAGAAAATGATGTCTGATTTCAATATGCTTTGTTTTTTAATGCATGACTGGATTATTTGAGATGGAGATTGCACGTGTATTGTCACAAAGAATTGGGGTGTCTTCAAACTTCATATCATAATCAAGTAGTTGATTTTGTAACCACAAAATTTGAGCACAACAGCTTCCTGCAACAATGTATTCTGCTTCTGCAGTAGATGTTGACACTCAATTCTGTTTCTTACTAGACCAACTAATCAATCTTCCTCCTAGAAGTTGACAACCACCTGAAGTACTTTTTCTGTCTAATGTGCATCTTGCAAAATCAGAATCAGAATATCCAACTAACTCAAAATCTGAGTCTTTGAGGTACCAAAGACCAAGATTAGGAGTTCCTTTGAGATATCTGAATATTCTCTTAACAGCAGCAAGATGTGATTCCTTAGGGTCTGCTTGATATCTTGCACAGAGACATGTTGAAAACATTATATCTGGTCTACTTGCAGTGAGGTATAAAAGTGATCCAATCATTCCTCTATAAGTAGTAATGTTCACTGATTTACCATCAGTGTCCTTTCCTAACTTAATAGAAGTAGACATAGGTGTTTTCATTGAAGAGCAGTTTTCAAAATCAAACTTCTTGAGTAAATCTTTGACATACTTTGTTTGATGAATGAAAATACCATCAACCTCTTGTTTAATTTGCAAACCAAGAAAATAGTTTAACTCACCCATCATGCTCATTTGATAATTATCATACATGAGTTTAGAAAACTTTTTGCATAGTTCCAAATTAGTAGACCCAAATATTATATCATCTACATATATCTGCACAAGTATCACATCACCTTTGTACTTCCTAATAAATAAAGTGCTATCAATGCATCCTCTTGTAAAACCTTTGTTAATGAGAAAAGAAGAGAGGGTATCATACCAGGCTCTTGGAACTTGCTTAAGACCATATAATGCTTTGTTTAGAAAGTAAACATGATTAGGTAAGCTTGACTCCTCAAAACCAGGAGGTTGTTTGACATACACCTCTTCTTTCAAATCTCCATTCAGAAATGCACTCTTCACATCCATTTGGAACACTTTGAAGCTTTTGAAGGCAGCATAGGCTAGGAATAATCTGATAGCTTCTAATCTTGCAACAGGGGCAAAGGTTTCATCAAAATCAATACCTTCTTCTTGACAGTACCCGTGTGCCACTAGCCTTGCTTTGTTTCTGATGATTTGTCCATTTTCATCTAGCTTATTTCTGAACACCCACTTTGTTCCAATGATGGATTTATCCTTTGGTTTGGGTACCAAAGTCTATACATTATTGCTTTTGAATTCTGCCAGTTCCTCTTGCATGGCAGACACCCAGTGAGGATCATTAAGAGCTTCATCAACCTTCTTTGGTTCAATCATTGAGACAAATCCAGAATACAAACAGATGTTGCAAGCTTTTGATCTTGTTCTAACTGGATCATCTATGTTGCCTATCACCAAATTATGAGGATGGTGCTTGAGGTCTTTGAAGGCTTTTTGGATTTCTTGGGAATTGGGATTCATTTGGATTTGGGGAGAAGAAGTTATATGTTGGCTATCAGCAGTAGAGATGAGTTCATTTTGAGTAGCTGATACAACTACATTATTACAATCTGTGGGTATCTCTACTGAAGAGGGAATGAGTGATATGGAATTAGAATCCAATGATGTTGAGTCATTTTCCACATGATTCAGTAGAGGTATAGGATTGGATGAGGATGGTTGTTCATGGTTAAAAATTTGGATATGAACAGGTTCATCTAAATTATGAGCAGCTGGTGGAGAGGGATCTACTTGCTCTGAAGGAACTTCTCCAGTTTGCATAAGATTATTAAATTCTTCACCTGAAACAATATTAGAAGAACAGGAAGCAACAAAGTCATTTTCATTAAAACTTACATTGATAGATTCTTCTATGACTTTGGTTCTGAGGTTGTATACTCTGTATGCTTTAGAAATCACAGAGTAACCTACAAACACTCCTTCATCAGCTTTAGGAGAAAACTTCTGCAAATGATCTTTTTGATTAAGTATGAAACATTGACAACCAAAAATATGCAGAAAGCTGATGCTTGGCTTCCTTCCTTTGAGCACTTCATATGGAGTTTTGTTGTGCCTCTTGATAATAAGGGACCTGTTCTGTGTGAAACATGCACAACTTACAGACTCAGCCCAGAAATTAACTGTTAACCCACTTTCACACAACATGGTTCTCGCAGCTTCAATCAATGTTCTGTTTCTTCTTTCAGCTACACCATTTTGTTGTGGGGTTCTTGGAGCAGAAAAGTTTTGAGATATCCCTTTCTCATCACAGAAAGATTTCAGAGTTTGATTTCTGAATTCAGTTCCATGATCACTTCTAAGACTCCTCACCAGATTGCCATTCAACACTTCCATCTTCTTGATAAAACAGATAATTTCTTCAGCAGCCTCACTCTTTGCTTTAAGAAAGAAAACCCAAGTATATCTTGAGAATTCATCAACCAATACAAGAGCATACTTACTTCCACCAATACTAGCAGTTGCAACAGGACCAAAGAGATCCATGTGCAACATATAGAAAGGTTCTGTAATTGAGAAGGTCTGCTTGGATGGAAATGATGCCTTATGCTGCTTTCCCTTCTCACAAGCAGTGCAAGGTTTAGGCTTAAGATATGTCAGTGAAGGTAGTCCTGACACTATTTCACCCTTGCTCAACTTGTTGATGTTTTTAAAATTAAGGTGGGAAAGCCTCTTGTGCCACAGCCAGTTTGTATCCTCATTATTCTTGGAGTACAAACATGTTTCCTTTGAAGGGTCACTAGAGGACATGTCAAGTGTATACACATCCTTGGTTCTCTTGGCATTGAATACTGTATTACCTTCTTTATTTATGATGGAGCCTCCTGTCTTTGAGAAGTGGACTTCATTATCTCCATCACACAATTGACTTATGCTTATGAGATTTTATTTCAGACCTTTGACATATGAAACTTTTGACAGCTTGAGGTTTCCATTATGAAGCTCACCATAGCCTTTTGTTTGCCCATGTTTGTTGTCACCAAAAGTCACCCTTGGACCTTTCTCTTTCTTGTAGTTGCTGAGCAAAGCCTTGTTACCTATCATGGTTTTTGAACATCCACTGTCAAGAAACCAAGAACCAACACCCTACACAGATTTGAATGAAAGAAGAGTTAGTGACACAAGTAGGAATCCACTACTCAGTGGATCCCTGTGGAATGCACCTAGCTTTCTGTTGGGGAGATAATCACTTCACCTTAATAATCAACTTTGCATATCCTAAAACATAGGATTTGATGATAACCAAACCCTACATTCAGTATGACTTAGAACGAATTCAAACATGTGTTGTTTGAATCAGTTTATGTAAAAATATGCTAAGTATGGAACCATCAGTTGAGGAAAATAAGCCATCAGCTGAGTATCAGATCCTACTCAAAGTATCAGCCAAAGGATATCAGCCAAGGAGCATCAGATGAAGAAAACAAGTAAAGAAGACCATCAGCTGATGAAAATACTCTATCAGCTGAGTGAACAGATTGATCAGCTGAGTGCCTACTCTATCAGCTGAGTGAATAGATTGATCAGCTGAGTGCCTACTCTATCAGCTGAGTGAACAAATAGATCAGCTGAGGCCTAGAAGCATCAGCTAAGTAAGTCTTCCTTTACACAAGTCATCTCCCCTTCTAAGCCAATGTATTTGATTGATCAGCTGAGCATTCTTGATCAACTGATCATACAAATACACAAGCTTATGTCCTCCTAAGCTTACTATTGAACAGCTGAGCATCTATATGATCAGCTGAGCAATATGTATCAACTGAGTTCTAGCTAAAAGTGATCAACTGATATATTTTGTCAACTGAGTAGTGAATATCAGAGTTCCTTGTACAACCTGTTAGCTGAGTTGTGAAAAATGTCAAATCTACTCTATCTTTTCAAATTGTAAGTCATATGTAAAAGGCAGAACATGTGTTGTTCTATTATGCCTTAGATCTTTGTTTGTAAAAGTAAGAATGCACTTTTTAGATCAAGTATGAGACAAAAAGGTTTGATCTTATCCTCTGGAAAAGGATAATGATATCTCAAACAGACGAAGATCTTGAAGATTTGTTCAAACAACTAAGTATGGCTGGCAATCCCATACTTGGTAAGTCAAATCAATCAGAAGCATGGTGTTGATTAAAGTATAAACATGGAAAGGGAAGAAAATTCTACACGGCAATAGATGTGGTCTTTAATATTTTATATTATGAATGGGTTGCACTTTTGCAGAAAAGTACAATTACTTTTATCATACTTTTGATTAAAGTAATTTTACTTTTCACCCATTACCTTTATAATTAAAATATTATATTTCCACATCCTCTTTGTCTCTTACCTTCATGCAACCGGATCCACCAAGACTTCTATATATACTCATGCATGGTGGACATGCAAACGAAATATACTACACAATACAACAAAGTGAAGTCTCTACTACACTAAAAGAAAATCTCATCAGTTGAGAAATTTCGTAGAGTATAAGATTGTGTAGATTCAAACTTGTTCATGTGTTGAACACTCTATATACATTAGTTGTTTTAGAGGTAGCTTGTCTATGTGTTAGAAAAATTGATGGCCACCTTTTATTGTACTTAGAATTTCCGCTTCTAGTACATGTAATTCTTGATTCATATCAATAAGAATTATATAAAAGTATATAAGTGTGTCTTTAATTTTTAAAAGCTAAAGTTTGTATTCAACCCCCCCTTCTACAAACATTTGTTGTTACGTAATCAATCTGGGACTAACATTTTCCACTTCATCTCAGGTTTCTTATGAATGGGAGGAGTGACTATGTCATCATTACAGGTCCGCTGTCTTGAATTCCCTTCTAAAGAACATTCAAATGCCTTATGCTCTTTGCTTCCACATTTATAACATTTTTGAGATTTTGTGGTCTTGGGGCATTGAGCAACATGGTTTGAATTCCTATGAGCTTTCTTATCAGTCATCATTTGACTAACTTGACCATTCAGCTTATGAAGCTTATCCTGTAAATTTTCTTAGGTCTTTTTTCACAAGCACCTTAGATTGATCTTTGTTTTTGGAAAGCTTTTTACCAATCTTTGGAGTGGCAGAAATGGGAACAATGTGAACATCATTCTTTTTACTCATAGTTTCTTCTATTAAAAGAGAGTTGATTACTTCTAGATCAACTGATTGTTTAAAAGATGAGCTATGATCAGCTGACAGGTGCATTAGCTAATGATTCTTCAGTTTGTGAAATGCTAAGAATTAAGTCATCTGTTTTCAAGGTTTGACAATATAATGTCTCTGAGGTCTCAACTAATGATTCCTTTCCTTTAATCACATCCTTTGACTTTGTGTTATTAGTATTTTTACATTCTGAAATCTTACTAGAGGGTGATTCAACAAAAGGAATAATTGATTCTTTTAAGTGGGAACTTTTGCTTCTAACAAACTTATTTGTGAATACACTTTTGCCTTTAACAGTCTTGTGAAAGGTCTGTGGCAAAATGTCAGCTTTGTCTAAGATATTAAGGTTCTTACTAGAATCAACATAGTTAGCAGCCTTAGAGTAATTTCCACCAATAATAGCTTGAACTTGTTTGGGTATCTGCTCCTTGACACACTGAGTGGTCTTTTCTGCAGATACACACCAAGACTTTACTACTTTTTGGAGGTCATTAAACTTTTTGGTTGCTTCACTAGTTTCTTTTACTAAGATCTCATTAAGTATCTTTTGATTAGCTAGTTCATCATTTAAGATTGTTATCTGCTTAAGTTCCTCATTCTTAAGACTTAACTTTTCCTTTAGTGATTCTACTTCTAGTTTTAGCTTCTTCTCTCTTTGAATAGCAGAATGGAAATCAATACACAAGTAATCAAACATAGCATTCTTCTCATTATCATCATAGTTAATAAATTTTCCAACCTGATACATAGAAGAAGGATCCCAGTTGGTAGTTGAACAAGCTTTAGCAGCCTTTTTCATATCTTCATCAAAGGAACTACCATCATTGTTGTTGGCCATCATGCAGAACTGAGTAGAGATCACCTCATCTTCATCTGAGGAGAGATCTTCTTCTGCCCAATCTTCGTCTTCAGCAAAAAGAACTTGGCCCTGGGCTTTCTTCTTCTTCTTCTTGTCAAGGACAGCAGCAAGGAGTTTCTTATACTTGGATTCATAATCAATCTTGCCTTCCTGCTTTTGCACAGATGAAGAACCAGTGTTATATTTGGACTAACAGTCACTGGCTATGTGGCCAATCTTGCCACACTTATAACACTCTGCTAAGGAGGCATCAAAAGTGGATTTGGGCTTGATAAATTTTGATGACCTCTTGCTGAACCTCTTGACACCCTTTCCCTTCTTGAAAGGTTTGAACTTCTTAACCAGCATAGCTACACCTTCAACCAACTCCTCCAGATTACTTTCCTCACAAACTTCCTCATCACTTTCTCCAACACTCTCCTCTCCATCTCCTTCTTCATCAGAACCAGAATCAATAGCTGCAAAGCTTCTCATATTTGTATCTCTTAATACAAGGGCAGTTGGTGCAGCTTTCACTACCTCCTTCATCTCCTTGGATGATAACTTCCTTTGCTTGACTGATTGCTCATGGTTGAGTAAGTTACCATAGAGAGCAACCAGAGACATTCCCTTAATCTTCTCACTATGTCTTAAAACAGTGACAAAGTGATCCCATGTTTCAGGGAGGGAGTCGAGAAACTTGTTCACCAAGACAAAGTTGCTCTTGGTTATGTCTGCTCTTTTCAAGTCATTAACAAGGCAGTTGAACCTGGTGTATGTCTGAGTAAGACTCTCACCTTTCTGAGCAAAGAAGAATTCATACTCTCTGTTGAGGAGGAGCTTCTTGTTCTCCTTCACCTCTTCAGTCCCTTCATATGCAACTGTGAGTGTATCTAACATCTCTTTTGCAGAAGAACAGTTAAGCACTTGATGATAGATTTCATTGGGTAGTGCAGAGACAAGAGCTGATCTTGCCTTAACATCTAGGCTAACCAACCTCTTATCCTCATCTGTCCTCAGATGCAAGGGTTTGGTTATGATTCTTTCAGTTGTAGAGGTTTGACCTTCAGATTCTGATGGGATAGATAACAATGATGTTGGAACATAAGGGCCATCAGTAACTATTTCAAGCATTTGGATATCAAGGGTGGATAGGAAAAAATGTGCTCTACTTTTCCACATGGAGAAATTTTCAGCATCAAACATGGGACATCTTGTTAAGGACCCAGTGTTTGAGATTTTCATATGGTTTGCGGATGAGGCCATATTGTGATGGGTAAAAGCAGTTGTAGAGTAAGCAAAACAGATCTAGATATTGATTATCTAACCTGCTCCGATACCAGTTGTTAGTCCCAGATTGAGTACGCAACAACAAATGTTTGTAGAAGGGGGGGTTGAATACAAACTTTAGCTTTTAAAAATTAAAGACACACTTATATACTTTTATATAATTCTTATCGATATGAATCAAGAATTACATGTACTAGAAGCGGAAATTCTAAGTACAATAAAAGGTGGCCATCAATTTGTCTAACACATAGACAAGCTAACTCTAAAACAACTAATGTATATAGAGTGTTCAACACATGAACAAGTTTGAATCTACACAATGCTTATACTCTACGAAATTTCTCAACCGATGAGATTTTCTTTTAGTGTAGTATAGACTTCACTTTGTTGTGTTGTGTAGTATATTTCGTTTGCATGTCCATCATGCATGAGTATATATAGAAGTCTTGGTGGATCCGGTTGCATGAAGGTAAGAGACAAAGAGGATGTGGAAATATAATATTTTAATTGTAAAGGTAGTGGGTGAAAAGTAAAATTACTTTAATCAAAAGTATGATAAAAGTAATTGTAACTTTCTGCAAAAGTGCAACCCATTCACAATATAAAATATTAAAGACCACATCTACTGTCGTGTAGAAGTTTCTTTCCTAATGTTCCATTTTATTCTGTTTTTGTGGAATCTTTTCATTTTTCCATTTTTATATGTTTTTTATTTTCTAATATACATAAACATCACTTGAAATAACAGAATAAATAAATGTACATAAGTGATTACAAAGATAGACTACTAATTAACTATTCTATAATTTACAATCAACTAAATAACAACAAAATCTTCAGAGATAGAATCCGTCTTCAATCATCCCACCATGGCTCTTCTTTAACTTCAAAATCTGACATGGGGATCAGCTTCAGCTAAGACTTCACATTGGGCTTGAACAAGGGCTTCAAAGTTTTCATTTCCAGTTCTGCCTCTTGTAGATATCCTCATCCCAAATAGAAAGTTCTTGCTAGCCTTAAGGATTTCATACTGTCTAAAGAATCTCCATGTGACAGCTCTGTCCAAAAAGAATATACCTTCAACAGGCATAATTATAAACTTGTACAGCTCAGGAGTGATGTTTTGTGGAAGAGAAGTGTTGAGACCCTCAAAATCTGATAAGAATTCATGCTGGGGTAGTACCTCTCTTAGCTCAAATGGTTTGAAGGGCTTGGAGCCTTTCTTATGAAGATTATCAACTGTGTGCACATGCCTGTAATAGTCATCTGGAGTGAAGGCCCTTTGTGACACAACTAGAGTTATCCAATTCTGAATTTTCTTAATGAATTGAACTTTGAGCTTTGATTTGGATTTGAAGAGAAGGTACAGGATCTCAACTAACTCTGTGAACCCATATATGTGACACCTCTCATAGGATACAACTTCACAGTTGTTGAAGTTGTTATGTCTTATTGCTTTGAGGTAGGGTTCACCATCACCTTTATGGACAGTGGCTCTTGTTATTGGAGTTGGTTCTGTTCTGTTTCTTAGAATATTAATTCTTTCTCTGAAGCTTTGAATTCTTTGTTGACTTAGGTTGATGGGAGCAGATAAATCAAGGACTCAGTTGATACATATTGCTCAGCTGATCATATAGATGTTTAGCTGTTCAATAGTAAGCTTAGGAGGACATAAGCTTGTGTATTTCTATGATCAGTTGATCAAGAATGCTCAGCTGATCAATCAAATACATTGGCTTAGAAGGAGAGATGACTTGTGTAAAGGAAGACTTACTTAGCTGATGCTTCTAGGCCTCAGCTGATCCATTTGTTCACTCAGCTGATAGAGTAGGCACTCAGCTGATCAATCTGTTCACTCAGCTGATAGAATATTTTCATCAGCTGATCAACAATTTTCCTCAGCTGATAGACTGTTTTCCTCAGCTGATGGTCTTCTTTACTTGTTTTCTTCATCTGATGCTCCTTGGCTGATATCCTTTGGCTGATACTTTGAGTAGGATCTGATGCTCAGCTGATGGCTTATTTTCCTCAGCTGATGGTTCTATACTTAGCATATTTTTACATAAACTGATTGAAACAACACATGTTTGAATTCTTTCTAAGTCATACTGAATGTAGAGTTTGGTTATCATCAAATCCTATGTTTTAGGATAGGCAGAGTTGATTATTAGGGTGAAGTGATTATCTCCCCAACATATACGTACATTTGATCTCACAGGGATCCAACATCTTTCATATAACATCTTATGACAGTTATTCATGCATAGAATCGTATATTAACTAAGTGGTTCCAAACTGGACCCACTAGCATGCTTTTGATACATATTCTAACATTTTACAAGCCATACACTTACCTCCTCGAGTGTACCTGCAAAAGGACGTTAAACACACGACATACATTCACATAGCATGCAAGACCTTACTCTACTAAGTCTCATGAAAGCAGGCACTCACCTGATTAGCTTACAACACTCGTTTAGTTAATGCTGATTCAGCTGACACGTTCACCTAAAACATTCGGCAATCGCGTTAAGCGTTTGCGCGTGCTAAGTTCTATTATTAGAACACTTACAAAGCCTTCTTAATAGTCTTAAGTCATTTATTAATCTTACACCAAACACTACAAAACCTAATCAACAAGAAAATGTTAATAAACAAACCCTTGCTGAAAAGACCCCGTCGCGCCGCGACGAGTGAAAAGTCGGATCCTATAGAAAGGTTCATGCGAAAGTCGGACCATAGAACTTTTGAACCATCCAACTGTCGGACCAAAAGGTCAGACGGGTCATCCGACTATCGGACCCTTCATGCGAAGGTCGGACCAAAGAAAGTCGCATAGTTCATTTTTGCATGGTGTCGCGCCGCGACGACGTGTTTTCCAGATTTTCATCTTCTTCTTCATCAACTTTCATGCGACTTTCAGTTACTATTTTCAAAAACCCAGATTTCTAAACTCATCTTTTTCACTCTTTAAACACTTCTAAGCTTCATATATCACATATATGAACCTTATAAACAACTTAACACCTTTTAAAACATTAGAACATGATAAACCCACACCTAAAGTGAGCTTCATGCTTATTCATGGTATTCTTCATTTTAGCACAACTTCCAGCCATGAAAACATCCATGTATCTAGTTTATAACAAGTGAAATCTTACTTAAACTTCAATACAAGGATCAAGCTAACCTTGTTTTAGGTTTAGAACCTCAAATCTTCAAATCTTATGAATTTTTCTTCAAGATCTTACGAGAGCAGAGAGAGAGTTTGTGTTTGTATGTGTTTTCTTTTCTTAAGTTCTTTTTGACTTTGAGAGTCAAATATCTCTCTTGCACACATATATAGAAATCTTATCCAGAGACAAACCGTCTCTGGATAAATATCTATATATATATATATATATATATTTCTTTTTCTTTTCTTCTTTATCTACTAGTACATATATATATATAAATACACAAGCATACATATACAAATATACATATATTAATTTAATCTCAATTAATTCCACAAAGACTTACAAACAAATATTCTTATTACATTTATCACTCACTCGTACGTACAATTTACAACTAGGTCTAAGTTGAGGATGTTACACTTAGTTTATAATATACAATATCAATATCAATTAAACTAATTTTGTCAAAATATTGTTCTCCCGTTTCTTATCATGCTAATGAATAGTGTATGAAAACAATATGACTCATGTAAGCGTTAGAATTTAGAATAAATTTCACATGATTCTCTAATTAAATCAAACCCACAAAATTAAAGATTATTTTACGGTTATATTGGGTCGGATTAGATCATTCAAATGAAATTTAATCAAATATTCAATGATTATATCAAATTTCTCATAATTATACCCTATGAGATATTGCACCTTGAGAATTTAGGTGCGTGTATTTAAAGGGCTATTTTTTGAGTCAAGTGTTTTTTATGACAATTTGGATCATTTTTTTTCTATTTTTGTACCTGCTACTCTACTAGTTTAAGTTAATTTTTTTGTTGGCCTGTTCTTTTGGATAATTGGATAGCATATTCAAATGAGAATAAATATTTAAGTGAGAATAAGAGACTTATGTGTTGTTTGTTTGTTGTTTAATGGAACCATTTAGCGCTAAATGCTGAATCTTCCAGCATTCAGCGTGTTTGATTATTGCCTCTAAATGAAGACTGTGCTGAATAATTCAGCATAATGCTGCTGAATCATTCTACCTTAAAATGCATTCTGAATCATTAAGCACCAAGTATTTTTACCCTAATACTCCTTCTTTTACACTTTGTCTTGTTAATCAATCATATCTTATATCTTATACTATAATATATCACTATTAAAGTTAAAATGATAATTTGCATCATTCTGATTGTTCATTCAGAACCTTTATCAAACAACATGTCACATTCAAAGCCTTTGAATTATTCAGACCACATAATCATTCAGTATTTAATCATTCTGTTTTAACAGACAGTCCTTTAATTCTAGCCCTTCATTTGATTTGATCGGATGATCTTCATTTTACATTTCATTTTATTCATTACTTAATCATGAATTGCAACGGGTGAATTGTGACCGTTAAATCTAATATACCGA
This sequence comes from Dittrichia graveolens, assembly GCA_038502395.1. Classification (NCBI taxonomy): domain Eukaryota; kingdom Viridiplantae; phylum Streptophyta; class Magnoliopsida; order Asterales; family Asteraceae; genus Dittrichia; species Dittrichia graveolens. The sequence continues at coordinate 6,745,668 of JARJIL010000002.1, read as the reverse complement.
CATCTAATTGATGGCTAAAATTTGTTATCTCATTCTCACCTAAACATCCATTCTCATAATAACTCTCATTAGGACATCAGGTCCACTTATTTTGCTTTGTTTCTAATTCTCTGTTCATTTTATTTGATGTTAATGTTTCAAGACTGTATAATTTTTAGTTTTTATCTTCTTTATCTTGGTTTACAGTATATGTAAATTTCGGTTATTTAACTATAAATTTTTAATTTAGAATTTTTCAAGGTTTTCTTCGAACCCTAAAAATAATTAAAACAGCCCTGTATTTAGCTAAAGTGATCCAATATTAAGAAAATCATAATCGAACTTAAAAACACATTTATATTATAAAAAAACACGAGAAATTGCTACAGTTAGAAAGGAGTTAATACATGATATATAACATCACCAAAGACTCAAAAAACAAATATAAAAAAAGGGATATGAATATACGACACATGTTTTTAGCAATATCTATCTTAGGCGTTTTCACTTTTCATACCCACAAACAACTAAAACAAGAAATATGTTAATTATTTCATCATTTACTAATTTAAGTAATTGTGAGTGCGAACACACCTAAAATAAATGTTTGTAGTTGCATACATCAGTGATCAGTTTCCTTCCTACAAGTCTACAAGAGAATATATATATATATATATATATATATATATATCTTAATTTATTAGAGATATTTGTTTATTCCTTGAATCTAATCTAAATCTAAAACAAATAATAAAAAATAATTCCAAATATCACTAAAATAGCATACAAAGTGATTGTGTGTTGTATCCACGTTACGACTCTGTTGTCCTCTCCTTTGTTATTTATTTTATCATGGTCGTCATGGGGTTTTGTGAATCTTTTTTCTTTTTCAAAAACAAAGGATATGATATATTTAATTTAATAGAATATATTATTTATAGTGATAGATAGTTATTATGTTAGATATTAGTGACGGGTTAATGATTTTGATATAAGATAGTATATTTTCTTTTTTTTTTAGTATCGTAATATAAATAATGTTAAATTACGTATCTAAAATTGTTTCCTAAAATTCATTTGTAAGGAAAAAAAATTTCCTCGATCCCGTGGAATTAAAATAAGTTAAAATATACTAGCATCGTACCCGTGCAATGCTGCGGAGTCAAATAGTTTTTGTTTTATAATATGCCATTTTCAAAAATGTAATTATATGTTATTCGCAAAATTCAATGTCACAAAAAAATTTCTTTAGCAACATGTCCCATTTTTTTTCAATTTTTCTTTTATTTGCATAAACTATTTTATTAATTTTAAAAATAAAATCTAAAAGACATTAAAATAAGGAAAAAAATCATATTTGTGAAATAAGGATAGAGAAGTTAATAAGATATTAGAAATTATGTTGTTATGGGTGTATAATTATATTTGTGTGAGAGTATATTTTAATTGAATACAAAGTTAAAGTAAATTAGGAGAGAGATTGGAATGATTAAAGATTGAGTGGATGAGATTAAGTTAAATAGAATAAAAGGCCAAGATGTTGTTTTGATTGAATTTTAAGAAGTCTTAAAATTAAGGAGGAAAAAGAGTGTTAAATGCTTTATATAGTAGTATAGATGGTATGTTATATGGGGTTGAACTTGAAAACTCAGGTATTGATGTTTGTTTTGAACGGAAGTATATAGTTAACAAATAATAATGTCTTAAAAGAGAGACCGAAACACAAAAGTTCTTTTAAAGTCAAATGACCTTCATATAACCAGGGTCAAGTCTTTTGATAGGTTATTCATAATGAGGTGGCATTATCTTCTATTTTCGTTAGTTAATACATTTATCGTAAGTATTTTTTAATGCGTGAAAAAAGAAGAAGATATTTAACTATCACGAACAATGGTATACTGTATAAGTTGTACGCATAAAGATGGAAGCATCATAACTTCATAAGTGCATCTATGTTGAAGTTGTGGCATAACTATTTCTAGTTTTATATAATTTATCATATCAATGTAGTATTTGATTGAAGATGTTTTATAATTTATAGATGAAATTTAGGCAAAAGAGATATTGGATGCATTTGGTGATGGTGATACATAAGGAGAAGGAAGGGTTATGGAGTGGACAAAAGATGTCTTAGCCATAGTTGAAGGTTCAGGAAAAAAAAAAGTTTAGTTTATCAAAATGTATTCAACTTGTCATGTTTTACTATTATGTGTTTAAAATTGTCTATTGTATGTATCGAATATTTAATTTATCGTTATTGTATGTATTAAACCTTCTATTGTATATACTAAACTTATACATTCTTTTCTTTTTTTTATGTATCCAAAATACATAAAGTAGCAACAAATTAAAAGTTTGATATACACAATATAAATTTTTTAAAGTTCGATACATAAAATAACAAAATGTGACAAGTTGAATACATTTTGGTGAACTAAACCCAAAAAATAAAGTAGAATGTGATGTTAAAGATGAACTTGAAGATGAAATGAAAGAAACGAGAGAAAAATGAATTATTGAAGCTAAAAGAAATGAACAAAATAAGAGAAACGCAAGAGGTTATGGTTTGGTATAAGTCAATTCTCCACGAGTTGTTAATACCGAGGTTATCAAAATCGAGATCTTACTTAGGATCTTTTTTGTTTTTGTAAGATCGAGATCTGGATCAGAATATCCCACCACAAGTTACTGAAGTTTTTTTTTAGTTTTTTTATGCTATAATATGTATCAAAAACCAATTATATAACATTTTTACGAGAGAATAAAACCTTAAATTTTAAAATAACATGCATAAAATCGTCCAAAATTTAAGTATTAAGAGCATAGATAAAAATTCACTACAATTCATTGGTTTACATCATAATAAAATTTAGAGTTAATTACAAAAATGGTCCCTGTGGTTGTCACTGATTTTTACTTTTAGTCCTTTAACTTTAAAAATTACAAAAACAGTCACTGTGGTTGTCATTTTGTTTCACTTTTGATCCTTTACACTAACTTCCGTTAACATTGACCATTAAATGAAGGGTATTTTGGTCAATTTCCTGTTTATTCTCGTTACCAAATAGCCTCTAAACTCTTTTTACCCATTTTGTTAAAATTAATGATTAAATTTTAACCTTTTATCAAAATTAATTAATAATTAAATAAATTTTAATAATGTTGAGTAATATTTGTATACATATTATTTACTGATTTTTTTAGAAATATTTATTTTTAATTTTGGTAATGTTCTTAGTATTATTCTTTACTGTCTTTCATGATATAAATCTTCATAATGTTCATCCAAAACAAAACATATACAAATTTACAAAAACCCTAAACTGGATTCAATCACAATCAAACACACCTGGATCTTGATTTACCACAAACACAACACATACACACATGGATCTTGATGACTTGATTACAACAAAAACATAAAACACATATAAAGAAACCTAAATCTGGATTCAATCATAATTAATACACATACCCAAATCTGTTACTAGATGAAATATTCAAAAAACCAAAAATCTCGAAAAACCCTAACCTAAACCTGTCACTCGATACACAGACAAGAAACCACACATCGATGAAAACACACCTGAACCACTAGCATCGGAGGTGGGGGTGTGATCTTAACGGAGTGATGCTTCAGAGTGCGAAAGTGTTGGTGGTGTGCTTTATATTGTCAGCGACACACAAATAGATCTCAGATCTACGGAGTGGTGGTGCGATCTTTACCGGAGTGGTGCTTCAGAGCTATGGAGGTGAGAGAATGCGAGATTGAAGGCGGTGGCGTCCGAAGACATGCTTACCGGAGTGGTTGCTGTTTGGTAGAAAAGCTTAAAAAGAGTCTTTAAAAATGATGTTTGGCAACAGTAATAACATGTTTCATGTTTGATAACAAGAATAGTCTACAAAATTACTATAATACCCTTCATTTAACAGTCAATGTTAGCGGAAGTTAGTGTAAAGGACCAAAAGTGAAACAAAATAACAACTACAGTGACTATTTTCGTAATTTTTAAAATTAAAGGACTAAAAGTGAAAATCAGTGACAACCACATGGACTATTTTTGTAATTAACTCAAAAATTTAATATGTGACTCTCAAACACAATCAATAAACCTAAAACACACTGTGCACAACATCAATTTTTTATTTCATAAAAAATATTCTTCTCGTAAACTTCTATCTCTTATAATAAAAGAAAATAAAAAAATGTGACATGTGTGTAAAGTAGAAAATCGTGAACAATTATTTTTTGCACAAAGTTGACCATTTAAAAAGTTTAAAAATAATAAAGTAAAATAATAGAAACAATAAAAAAAAATTAAAAATAATAATGTAAAATAGTAGTAATAATTAAAAAATGTAAAACACAAGTGGGATCGTAGGATCATATAGCGATCCTACGATCTCATATACGATCTTACGATTTTGAGTATAATTCTATCTATTTACAATCCTAAGTACGATCCGGCGCGTTTTTGGTTGGTGAGATCGTACGATCCTACAATCAGGATCGTGATTTTGATAGCATGTTTCAATGATTTATTCATAGAGGAAATATTATATGCAACAAGTTTCTTCATTAATATTCCAAGAAATTAACTAATGAACCCATATTTTTTTAAATTTCATTCTCATTCCTTTTTAAATCTCTTATATTTTAAAATAAAATTCAGAAACTCAACAAATTCATACTAAAATGTATATAAGAAACAAATAATTTTTTCTTAATTTTTTAAAGAAGAAAAAAGTACGCACTATTTGTTTGTTAGGATGATATGATTTTAATATATAATAATAAAGAAATTTAAAACAATTGCTACACTTTTTAATTATTGAACATTATCTTCGACTACAATTGGATTTTTTTTCTTTCTAAATTTACTTTTCAAGCAATTGTCGACTAGTTTATATAACGAAGATAATTACAATTTTTACAAGGTAAATTAAAATCCTAAACATGATAACTCCACAAACAAAAGATTGATCTCTTATATATCAACATAACTAAAGTTTAAAATGTGGTCATTTGGAAGTGATTTTTTTTCAAGTTTATATAGATAATTTGAAGAATATTCAATATATTTCATAATTAATCTATATTTCTAAGGGATTAATTTTAGCCTTTTGATTAATGTCATCAATGGTCCAGATTAAACTTTAAAATTTTGAGCGAAGTGGCATTTTCGTATTTTTTTGTGATTCACATGTGATGCTTTTACAAATCATATGTGATTGTATACTGAATCACATGTAATTGAATATTAAAATTTAAGAACTATGTTTTTTAAATGAAATTTATTGAACACAACTTTAGATAATTTTTATGTATTTGTACATTTGTTATTTTATGTATCAAATTCAAAACATGTCTTTTGATATATCTGTCTATTAAATTTTTAAAATTTATCATTTAATATATTAATTTCACTTTTACCGAGGGGTAGCTGATTTTATCCGGAAGGTTTAAAAAAGTTAAACTATAAGTACTACTACTTAGAGAAATATATTATACCACTTTTTAAAAGGGTAATGATTTGAACAAAAAAATATCTGTACACGGTAATTTATGTACTATCAAATTATATCACGTGTTATTAAATACTTGTAACTATTATGTACGAATAAATTTTATTATATACGAAAAATCTATCTTTTTAAAATAAATATCTCAGCTACCCCTCAATCATCCCAAAAAAATTAATCATTTATGCCACCACATCAGGCCAACGAGCCCCTACAAGAACACACACATTCTTTCTCTTTCTATCTATACTTTTTTTTTATTTGAAATGAGTTAAATATGTTTTCATTTTTTTCTTTAAGGTTTCATAGATTTGTTTGATTTTGGGTTTTATAAAAGTTGAGGTTATATTTTGATCTAGGGTCTCATACATTTTTTTAGTTTAGGTTTTAATTAATTTTTTGGGATTTAATTTTCAGATTTTATTAGAAGATGATGTTTCAATGTTCATGTTAGAGATTTCATTTTCTAGGTTTGTTTTCTACATGGGTTTTAATGTGCATAGGTTGATGATTAAGGGTGATAATGATGAAATGATGTTAACCATCATTAATTTTGATAACATATCGGATAGTACTTTTGTCTTCTATAGAGGAGTAGGTTAAGTGTTCGAATCTTGAAAGTTCTAAATAAAGAATGGTCACACGATTAGTTGATTACTTTGAAAATGCTATGGGTGATCATTTCTTTTGAAAAGCAAGATAATACTAATATCAACATCTACAAAAATACATCCTACATGCAGCAATTAAAATCCTTTTGCAAAACACAAAATGGATTATGCCCCTCAAACAAATTTCTAAAGAGAGTACGGGTGATAATGATATCAATATAGTAATAGTAAAGACGCTAGCATTAGTAATAAAAGTAATAATAAAATTTAACAACAATAATAACAATAACCTAAAAATAATTTTGAAAAAAATGACATGCAACTCGTTTGAGGTTTTTTTTCTTGTATTCATTATTTTATTCTTTCTTCTCGAGACATCTTTCATGGTATTCTACTCCGTTATCAATATATTCATTGATATTTGTCTGTGTTTGTTATTCTGCTTTTGCATCATTTTAATTTGAATGTATGTTGTTTTTGAGTTTATCAACACACAAAGAGGATGCATCAAACCATCAAATAATTTAGTAAATTGAACAAAGTTGTTCAAGAATGTTTGCAATTTACATAAATTAATCTGTTTCACTATTTGAGTTTATAAAGAGGAATTATAAAATTTATTATAAAGAATTCTATCTTTTGGAATTATGAGTAATGTTCATTGTTTATAATGAACTTTTTTTTGTTATTGAATTACCAATCACGAGTCATTATCATTGAATTAAAATTGTTTTAGTTGATATTTTATTACTATCATGTTATTTAACGAAAAAACAAACAGGTGATGACAAGAAAATTTTGAAGATTGATTTTGTAAGAGCTTAGTCAATTATTTTAACACGTATTTTCTTCTTTTTAATCGAACTCTAACTATTTATTTATCTTACAAATAATGAAATTTTTTTAGCTTTAGTATATTATAGGTATTATTAGTTTTATGATAAAGGAAACCCCCCTCCCTTATGTTAAAATTTTAGCTCCGCCCGTGTTTTGAATTTTTGACCGTTGGACTGTCATATGATTTTTTTAACTCATAAATTATCTCCTACAAATAAAATATAATAACAGAACTGGTTATATATTTAATAATAAATTGATATATTACATGATAAGTTTGATACGTTTAATTTATAAAAAAAATAAATCTATAAGTTTGATATATACGTGTATAACAAAAGATGTTAATAAAACTTGTAATTTTATATATTATTCATACATAATAATATGTTATCTATGATTAAATCTATAATGGACATTGCACAAGTGAAGCTTTGTATTTAATGGTTGTCTATTCTTCCTTTCATATATATGATATTGTGAATTATTGTGTTCACACGCTTGGGTGAAAACGTGTTGATGTAATTAAAAGTGTTATGAAAAGAAGTACACTTGTTCTTTTCCTTAATTCACATGACTTTATAGGTTTGTGGCACATTGTTATTAAATATTAGAAATATATTTCTTATGATTACATATTAAATACTATAAACAAAAGATGTAGATTTAGAGGTAGGTTTAAGATTTACGTATGTTTTGCTATTTAAAAAACATAGCATAGTACTCGCGCAATTCTGCAGTGACAAATAATTTTCGTTTTATAATATGTCACTTTTAAAAATGTAATAATATGTTATTCGCGCAATTCAATATCACGAAAAACTTTAATAAATTTTCTTTTATTTGCATCAACTATTTTATTAATTTTAAAAATAAATTCTAAAAGAATTAAAATAAGAAAAAATATTTATATTTATGAAATAAGGGGAGCGAAATTAATAAGATTTTAGAAATTATGTTGATGTTGGTGAATAATTGTGTTTATTTGAGAGAGAGTGTTAGTGTGTGAAATTATATTTTAAATGAAAAAAGTTAAAGTAAATTAGAAGAGAGAGTAAAATGGTTAAAAATTACATAGATGAGATTAATTTAGATATAATAAAAGGTCAAGATTTTGTTTTAATTGAATTTTAAGAACTCTTAAAATTAAGAAAAAGAGAAAATATTAAATGATTTATATGATAGTATAGATATAGATAATATTTTATCAAATGTTTTAATCTCTCAATTTTAATAAATTTAAACATATTGTTTTACAGTTAATATCAAGTAGATTAAAAACCATTCACCATATTAAATACTAAATAAGATCAATTAGATATCTATAGATCATCATAACTACTAAACTTCTCAAAATAAAAAAATCTTTAGAATTCAAATAAACACAAATTAAATTTCACCTAAATACTAAATACAAATTAAAAATAAATTTAAAAACTTCTATTAAAAACAACATTTTAAATATCATATCATCTAATAAATATTTTAATTTTTAGTATTAAAAAATACATATAACTAAAACATGTGAATAGAAGTACTTGCAACCCTAGTTTATAAACATTTACAATTTTTTTAAAAGACTTATCTCTCATATAATACATAAAAAAAGAATAATTATCAGCTAGTGGATACGGCTACAAATAAACAGAAATTCTTTTTTAATTAAATTGACATGATGTCTATATTTACAAGAAGATTACAAAAAATTAAAGCACCTCATCTTTATCTTAATGATATGCTTGACAAAACTAGCTACTAATGGATGGTTGGAAGCTACACATGTTTATTTATATATAACATTATATATTCTAGCTAGAGCTGAATAACATAAAACAATCTAGAATAAAAGGTATTAATGATAAAATTAAGTATAAATAATAGGTATATATTGCTAGCAGAAACTATCACGAGAGTTTCACAATTACAATATTTTTAAGTGAAAAAGATTTTAGTTATATCAATATCTACACTTAGTCCTTCATTTGTTGAAGTAAAAAATAGTCAAGTAGTTGGTGTTGTAGAGAGTAACCATTCCTACCAATTATGTGATGTGAGGTAAGTGATTCATCATTCACGTAGTAAGTGTGAAACACTGTTACTTTGTTGGCACCACATCCCACCGTCTAAGTGGTCATTTCACGACACACCGACCACACACCTACTCTTTCACTCTCTTGGCTCCATAATTATTTTAAAAAGAATCAAATTAAATTATATATAGATGTCTTGCGAATACTACAAAACTGACAATCACAAATTTTAATTCAAAAATACTTCACATGTTATCATTTTCATCATGATTCGAGTTTCATCTAGAAGGAATATGTACGGTTTATTATTGTAGATAACCCTAATTAAAATGTTGTTTACATTCAACTTTATAAGTTGAACCAAAACATTAAAATCATAAAATATTATAACTAACACCGAAAGAAAATCAATGTTTGATATGATCTTCTAACTTGCCAACCACCAATATCCCTCTCATCACCACAAGACTCTATCCACAAACTAGCTAGGCAGTTAACGGATTGCTAAGTATTGTCATACATGGACGAATATAACTTTGTAATATGTTTAATAAGAGTCTTTAGTTACTCTACTCATTATCAATTGGTTTTGAGTTAAAACCTCATAAACTTACGTAAGGTTGTGAGAGGAAGAGGTGGAGCCTGTGCAAGTTGACGAACAGAATTGTTAGGAACGAGAAACCGTACATGCGTTAAAAGAATGCGGATAACAAATAAGATAAACACATACCAATATTTACATGGTCGATCATCAAAATCACAACCTATACGTGTTAGGTGTGACTTGAAATTAGCAGTACGATTAGAACTAGAATCTAATTTAATAGGAAGCACAACGTAAACGTAAATTGCCGGTTTGAATTATTCGTTATTTAAAAGGCAATGGAAGGCTTTGAAATTCAAAATTTGATTTTGGATATCTCAATTGAGATTCAGCTGTATTTATGTTATTCAAATGTTAGCGCTTATCATTGTTCATATGAATTAAATTAGGATTAGGATTTCTAGTATGTATCTATAAAAATCTTAGCTAGGTTTCATTCAACCGATGCACCTTTGGGATGACATCTTGTAAACACTTTAGTTATAATAGAGAAGTCTCTGGTTTTTGTCCGTGGACATAGGTCGTGACCCTGACGACCGAACCACGTTATATCTTGGTGTCGTGTTTATCTTGTTTTGTTATCCCACACCTTCTAACGGGTTCTTGTTAAGATTTCAAGTTCAATCCTTACAAGGTGGTGATCCGATTCCTTACACTACCGTCCACGGGCAAGAGCCCGAAACTCCTTTATTATTGATTGAAAGTGTTTGATGTACATATAACATGACCTAGCTACGATATTTATATATAACCGACTAGAAAAAAACCTAAGTAAATGATAAGGTTGCCACATGAGATAGATTCGAAAAACAATTCGGACTTGGACTCTAATTACTCCGCGGCGTGCACACAGGGACGTCCCGTGAATTTTGAAGGCCCTGTGCAAAGTTAAAAAATGGCCCTTTATATATATACACACACACACACATCGTTTTCAATAACTATCATTGTCAATTCATTAAGCCTTTTTTGTGATATTTTAGACCGTAAGTAGCATTTCAACAATTTAAGTTTTGAGAAACTTCTTTCTACAGATGCAACAGTTACCGAATAGTTAACAAGACTCTATATGCAATAATTGCATTGGGAAAATAATCAACTACTTTCAAATATTTTAAGACATCGTTAGGTCGGATAGTTTTTCCGGATAAAAAACGTGTCAAGCGGCTTCAACTTCATATAAAGTTTATTTGCAATGCTCTATCATACTTAAGTATGGATTCAAGATGACTACAACATAACTTAAGATTTTTGTCATCAAATTCCTTTAACCTTTTAGGAAACAAAAAACAAAATAGTTTTTCATACTATTTGTACTGTTCAAATCTGGTTTTAAGAGAATCACTAGCTTAATCAACAATATATAAAAAATAATTAACTTTATAATTCTCCTGAGCTGAAAGTAAGACATCTTGATTACTTTGATTCTCCTCAAATTGTTTTTTTCTACGAACCTGACGCCTTTGAGGGAATAACAGATCGATATTCATTTCAATGGCAAACTACTTAGCATCATCAATAGCCTTATATAACCCTCTTTCTTTGAATTCATTGAAATATTCGATTAATATGTCCACTTCTTTAATATATTAATCAAAACACAGACAATCTAAAATTTTTATTTTTTTAATTATGGGCTTTTGAAAATTATAATATATACACACACACAAAAGTGGGCCCCCTTTGATACGTAGACCATGTACGACCGCACCTCCTGCACTCCCTCAAAGACACCACTGCATGCACACAAACACTGCGCCATGATGCCTTCGAAATTGGGCATGCCCCACGCCACGCCCATCATTCTTAATTGTTGATCGGTGCTTTTAATGTCTAGTTAATTAAGTCACCATAGATAACATGCATGGTTATTTTCAAAACTGTAGGTTAATTAAAAAGTGAGCCTAGGATCATATATATATTATTAATTATTTTTTAATAATTAAACTGGAGTACGTACTTACTTTAATTTAGTGTAACCAATATTCTAGCTAGGTAAAAATTGTACCTCTTATGAAATCTCATGTTATTTTAATTTCTTAATATTTAGTTTAAATAAAAGATATGGCTTCCACTTAATAATTAGTATATATATATATATATATTCAAAATGTATAATTACAAAAGTACCTTTTTTATGATATTCCAGGTGGGTTTAACACCATGCATGCATGCATGATATTTGCTCAAGTTATTTATGTGTTGCTATGATGGGTACACTATAGGCATGAATAAGGTAGTTTTCGGTTAGTAAATATCATTTTCTTTTAAGACATGCATGTTGTTGTTGTTGTTGTTATAAAACATCTTACTTCCATCGTATCACATTCTGTCACGATTGGATTATGTTGTTGTTTTAATTAAAACACATATGATTTAGATTTACAAAATTACGTACCTCGAGAAAAGTTTAAACAAGAACTATTTCTCACACCATCAACGACTTATTATTAGGGTTATTTTGGTCATTTGTATATTTATCTAACCGTGAATTACGTCTAAATGGATAAATATATCATTATTAGATTGACTTAATATTCCCAAAATACCTCTCAGTAATGAGCCGCTAGAAGTTTTAGCCATTGATTTATTTTAATCAAGGATCAAGGTTAGTTCTCGCAATTCTCGTATAAAAAACCTAAAAACATGAATTTCAACTAGAATAAACATTATGCACAGTGAGCAACTAATCTAAATACAAATAATTACCGACGAATAATAATAAATTAGTCTATCATTGGTACCTATATCAAACATGTACCATCTTTCTTACAATGAATTGTATCTATTCACTCTCAACATTACTAATGCTTAACAACTTACAATACTTCCTAACCACTTCTAATAAACTTCGTTTAATTTTGATCCACACAATTGCCACCTATAAATATATGTATACACTTTCACAATACTTCTTATATTCCAAGGCATTTATAATATTTAGCCCTTTCCTGATTACATATATGATACTCTGTCATAATTATATTCAAAGATAACCTTTGCACATTCATCTGTGCACCTACAACCTTCTATCTTCTAGTTGTATAACTGTGCAACTACACTTCTGTATAATATTATATTTGTAGCACCATTAACTGATAACGTCAGACATATTTTATACATGTTATCATTTACTTATGAGTTATGACCCTTTGTGACAAATAAAGTTTAAAACATGCCTATATATGTTCGTATTAGAAAGTGGTGACTTTAGATGAAAATTGGAACGTTAACGGATGAAAAGGATGAAGATGCGTGCGAAATAGCAAAATAAGAAAGCCATGACATACCTTTACTGTTTTAGCCATCTGTCCCTCGTATAAACTCAAATTGAGGTGATTCAAAAAAAAATCAAGTAAAGTAGACTCTAATATGCTGTCTGCATTAAATTTTTAATGCATTTTTAAGGGTGTATTTGTCACTTTCCTTTTTATCCAGACATGAAATGAAAAAAACTGAGGTACGTACTTAGTAAGTTGAATGAAAAGGTAGGGAATTGAAGGAATAAGATTCTTTGTGCAATGTGTGTTTCATTTTCCTCATTTTAAACAATAAATTTCAAGACAAGAATGAAATGATGTTTTTCTTTCTTTCCGTATCACATTCTTTCGTAACAAACATGGCCTATGAGGTTGAGATAATCAGAAGACCAAAGGCCTTGAAGACAAAGAGAGAATGAATCGGTCTACGTTTCTTGAAAGAGAAGTGATATATCCTTCTATTTTTTGTTTTTACTTATCCTCCTATTCACTTGATCAAAATAAGTATCAAAATCAATGGATGATACGAGGAAAGAGAATTAGTCATTACACATATCAAACATTGAGTATGTAATTAAGAGGAGAAGTAGGAATGAAAAGTAAGAGGATATATTATTTCTCTTCTTGAAAAGAAAAGACAAACAATCATCTCCTATTTATACTTCTCCAAGATACAACTAGTGTTATACCCGTGCGGTGCTCGGATACGTAAATAAAACTTTTATATGTAATACTTTTTATACATACTCTTTTAAAATATATATATATATATATATATATATATATTACACGTCTAAAATTTTTGGGCAAATTGCATGAAAATGCTATGAACTTTGTCTTAGTTATCATTGTATACAACCAATATTAAATTTTTAAAAATAATACAATTAGCTTTTATAATTTTTTGTCTGTATGCAAATAACTTTTTTATGAGTCTATTATTTAGTTACCATTGTATACAATGAACTTTTTCATAACTTTCATAGTATACAACAAGTTACATACAATATGAGGATTATAAAAATTGGTTGTATTATCTTTAAGAAAATAAAGTTGATTGTGTATAATGGTAACGAAGACAAAGTTCATAACGTTTTGATGCAATTTGCCCAAAAAATTTTAGTATAATATTAATGTGTTTCTTGTGATGGAACTTTATCCCAACACTGTAAAGACTTAGCCATAATATTATTGTTGATGTTATAATATCAAGTGCTTAAAAGAAATCTTTATTAGTCAATTATATATTTGAATCTTTGGAATTGTAAACTAAATTTGTTAAATATTAAATAATAATGCTACGTATATACAAATTAGATCACATAAAAATAAGATCTTAACGTAGAATAGATTATGTTTATACATGCGTAAATTGCTTAAGTATAATTTATTATTTAATTAAATATAATTGAAAACACAAGATAATATTGAACTTAAATATCCATGTAATAATAACCTTAATTTTATGTACCAAGTTATTAGTTAAAAAGTAAGAAAACTTAGATAATTAAAATCTTTATATAACATTTCAAGTTGGGGTTTAGTTCACCAAAATGTTTTCAATTTGTCAAGTTTTGCTATCGTGTGTATTGAACTTTAAAAGTTTCTATTTTGTGTATTAAATTTTAAAAGTTTCTATTATGTGTATCGAACTTTTAATTTGTTGTTATTGCATGTATTTTGATTGCATAAAAAAGGAAAAAATGTATAAGTTTCAATAGAAAGTTTAATACACATAATATCGACAAATTTTATGTTTGATATACACAATATAAAATTTTAAAGTATGATACGTACAATAGTAAAACGTGACAAGTTAGATACATTTTGGTGAAATAAACACATTCAAGTTGTATGTGTAGTTACAAAACACGCTAACATAAAATGGTTGTTTCATTACACAATAATTATGTAGAGTTATAGTCTCTTAAGATTATTTACTCAAACACTAAAAATCAATTTTAAAGGTAGTGGTAGTTTTGTAAACAACTTCATGACACAAACCATAGTTTTAAAAGACTCACTAAGTGGTTATCAAATATATAAATTTTATCATAATACGACAAAAAATGTAAAAACAGTATATTTTTAATTCTTTTTATCGAAAGATCACGAAATCAGTGATTATATCGATTATATTATGTAGAGAAAATAAATATAAAAAACGAATAAAATATCCAATAATTACCTACCCAATTGCTCTCAATGGATAAAACAATTAAAATATACTATTTTTAAAAAAAAACGTCATATTACGATAAAATTTATATCAAAATGTTGATAAAAATGAGACGGTCACAAATATATAACTATTTTTTCTCTAAACAAAATATATCACAAGTTATTAAACAAAAATTTTCAAACAACCTATAATTAATTACATTAATATACAATTTTCTTAAAACCTCCTGACATATTTCATACAGTCTCTCACAATTTACATCCAAACCCTCTTGAATTTAAATGTAATATATTTTCCTCCCATTATCTAACAATCACAACGTACTATTTGTTCATGTCATGATTACACGTTATTAATAACGTCATCATTTTTTTACCACACACTTTCTCTCAGCTCTGTCAACTATATATATATATATATTAAATTTGCACCCTTTGAAAGTTGAACCTTATTGCCTATGAGGGTCCATGTTTCCTTTATTTAAGGATTATCAAGGATTTGTTTGTTTTATTTTTATATTAAGTTTTGTTTGAGTAAAGAGTTTAAAAGTGTAAATGAATTCTGTATAAAATAAGTTATAAATGGACTTAATACACAAATCTTGTCTTTTATAGTCTTTTATATTCAATCAACTTTATTAATTAGGTGAAAAAACAAACACTCCAACTACGACTTAGTTAGTTAAGCCATTTTCACATTAAACTTATTGAGTTATAATCAAATGTTAATGCTTCAATCTTTTCTACTTTATGTTCACAATCTAACAACCTTTTAGCGAGTGCGCTAATGTAGGCATTAACAGTATGTATGTTTTTATTTTTTTTATTAATTGTTGTCCAGATAAAGTGTCTGTGTAAAAACATGATGTATTATGTGTGAGATAGATAGTAATAATGATTGTTTTATGTATTAAATAAACTTTCTAAATAAAAAAAAGAATAAAATCATTGACTTAAATTAATACTTTCTAGATTAAGTAAAAAAACAAATAATACAATTATAACTTACTAGAATAAGTTTTTTCCCTATTAAATTCATTAAGTCAAAATCAAACACCATCTAATTCTTCTATTGACCTCTTAAACTTCAATAAGCGGTTTACAACTGATATTGTCGTATTTTAATATATAATATATATTTAATTGTCGACAATATCTATTTATTTCGAGTCAAATTATAGTCTAAGTGGTGTTTGAATGTTTGCTTAATTAAAGTTTGATTATTTCATGTTGAGAAAGATTAGAAGTGAAAAAACATATAAAAAGTGATGAACAAATAACTTGTTTCTATTAACGGCATTGGGTTGATTTTGAAATTAAAAGAGAAATGGGCATTAAGATTTAATGGTGGACTTAAAAGGAATTCAAAACAACATTTGGGCCTGCTTTTTTTCATATGAAAAATGGAGTTGGAATTATGTTGCAAGGTGGGCCATAATACAAAATGAAGTGTAGAGGCCCATAGAATTAATTAGGTGGCTAGCTAGTCTACACATGTTTTGTGGAGAAAGGTTTTTATATAAACTAGTTTATGGACCCATAGGGTGAATATGGGCCTCCATTCCTTTTGATCCCTTGGTACCAAGATCATTTCGTAACCGTGCAAAGCTATACCACCTGTATAGCAGTATGCCATAACATCATAATCGTGCATAGCTACACCACTTGCATAGCTATACATCATACACCATAATTGTGTATAGCTATACCACCTCCATAGCTATACACCATACACCATAATTATGCATAGCTACACCACCTGCGTAGCTATACACCACTTCGCATTTGTATATGCATCATAGTCACATCATATAAGCAAAGATAACATATACGTCACATACGTCATAACAACTGTATTATGGAGATCCCATAGTGTGGGTATAGGATCTCCCTTCATAAATTGTGTACATTTCATAATCAATATTCTCTATAAGCAGCAATAACACGTATTCATGATCACATTGACACGTTAACTCAATTATAGCCACATATGCAATGTTTATAACTCTAGTTATCCCCTACTCTTGGTTCATTTAGTCATGGTATATCATATACATCATTACATATTTCACCATCTCTACATTGTTCTTTAATCTTTCATTCATTTCATTTCACATTTCCCTTTTTATACATAGATAGACATATTCTATCATACTTTCTCGTATTCGTATATCTATATCATTCATACACCCAGTATTACCATATTCCAATCTCAGCCATAAACATGTATCTCTATCTCGTATCTCTAATATGCACTTTTACATATCTTTATTAACTTCATATTCCTCTTTATCCTTTTAAATCATTAATTAATAGCAATTCTCTTTAATATTAATAAATAATAACTACCATGCAGTAAATCTCACTCTAGTATCGAATATGTACAATAACAGATAATTAATATCTCTAAGTACCAGGTTGAGGTACTCACTTGT
This sequence comes from Dittrichia graveolens, assembly GCA_038502395.1. Lineage (NCBI taxonomy): Eukaryota > Viridiplantae > Streptophyta > Magnoliopsida > Asterales > Asteraceae > Dittrichia > Dittrichia graveolens. The sequence continues at coordinate 6,728,208 of JARJIL010000002.1, read as the reverse complement.
AGTCAGAGATATGTAACTATCTCCCAACAATACCTTTAATCCACACTTCAACCTACAATTAAAGCTCAAGTATCAAAACATGCAAAAACTACAAAACTACACCTTGACGTCCCGTACGCGTCACATTCATAACATCAACGCGTCGTGTCGCTGTAACAGTAAGAAACCGTCATTCTTTCTGCAGTTTATAACTCGACCAAAAACCACCTAAATCAATCCCCAAACGTTACTTACAAAGGTTGTTTGGGACCTTTAAAACACTTATTTAGCATTAAACTCTCAATTAAAACATTAAAATCTAAGAATCAAACCAAGAACTCCTTTAACCCATTAACACTTTAAACCTAAAAAATAAATAACATTTACTTGCGATTCCCAAATGATAGATGTACTTTTCCTTCTCAAACCTCCAATCCAAACTTTGACTTAATCTCCTTGAAATTTAGATTTGTATGTGTATTTGTTTAAAGAAAAGAAAAAGAAGAAACAAGAATAAAGTCAAGAAAGAAAAGAAACGTAAAACATATAAAAAGGGGGAGGACGCCGACTCAAGGGTTGTTGGTCCGTTTTAATCGAGTATTCTGCTCCTCTATCCTACTTATAACTCATCTATACGCTATTCATAATTCTTAACGAGAATATATTTAAACTTATTATTTAAAACCATTTAATAATTTATAACTCCTACCCGCTTTTCTCAACTTTTATTTAACAACTTATTTTAATAAATTTATAAATTCAGGGTTTTATAGAATACATGCCCATTTTGTCTAGCGGAAAATGAGTTGGAAGACCATTTGTTTTATTCGTATTTGGTTGCAAAAGAGGTGTGTAAATGGGCCCTAAATTGGTGCAATATCATCGTGGGACGACGCTCCTTTCTAGAGCAATTCCTTTATCTCGTGTTTGATAATAGGAAAACAAAGAAAAAGAGGATGTTGCTGGAAGTATTATATGGTTCATCCGAAGATCACTAAACAATGTGGTTTTTAAGGGAAGATGAACTTATGCTGCATTAAACCATGCGTAGCGGGAGACCCAAAGGCCTTCGGGTTCATTTGGGTTCCTAATGAACACCCCTACTACCCCTTTGGGTTCCCATTTCTTTTTTCCTTTTCGGTTTGGAAAACCCGCAATTCCTTCTTTTTTTTGGTTTTGTAGAGAGAGTAAGGAAAAAGAAAATATTTGAGTTGATTTGGGAAGAGTGCTACTTGAGTTTTGGGTTGATTTGGGTTGGAAAGGAAAAAGTAAAAAAAAAACTGATGTTAATTTAGTGTGATCGATATGATGTTGTAAACCATTATATCCTTTTTAGCTTATATAAATCTTTTCATATCTAACAGCTTGCTAGAAGTTTAAATAATAATATTTGAGATGCTAAGAAAGGATGATGGTAATGCCAAAACTCTCTTTATAGCTATCCTTTCTTTGCTGTTAAAAAAAAAGTTATTATCATGATTGTATCTATTGAATTCCAGAGCTTACATTTACTCTGGGTATATTATGGATCAAGTGATAAAATTTTACATTGTTTGTTACTTACATAAAAGAGTTTACAAAATATTAATTATATCAAAATTAAGTTAAAATACGATACATGTGGTAAAAACTATGTTGTAAAATTAGAGTTGTGTTTAATAAAGTCTATTTAAAAAACATAGTGCTAAAATTTTAATATTCAATCATAGGTGATTCAGTATACAATCACATATGATTTGTAAAAGCATCACATGTGAATTATGAAAAAATCACTTCACCCGAATTTTTAAAATTTAATCTGGACCATTGATGCCATTGATCCAAAGATTAAAATTAGTCCCTTAGAACCATAAATTAATTATGAACTATATTAAACATTCTTGTGTAAAATTAATACATATGTGATGTGAAGTTACCGTTAAATATACATGTATCAACTTCTTATAACGATTACTCTAGAAAAGTTAAAAAGTACAAAAACTCCTTTAGGTGAATAGCCAAACAACCCTGCCATGGTGTGAAACACTCAAAATCTCAAATACTCGATTCCTTTTAGGTAAATAGCCAAACACATTTTCATCAAATTTTATGACTATGGATTAACGGCCTCTCATTCTATCTCAGGAAAAAAAACCCGATAACTTGCGTGATAATACGATAAAACTTTGTTAAAATTGTCATTGTATGTAACAAACTTTATTTTATATATAAAAATAAAATTAACTTTCAGTTTTGCTAAAACTTTGCTAAGGAAGGATGATGCCAACACCCTTTCACACCTATCACACCGCCATGTAAGCTTTTTTTTTCCACCACGCAGTCTCGTAGTGGTTACTCCCTACCACATCAAATTTTGAGACTCATATATTACCCTACTAACCAATCAAAATTAAAATAAATAAATAAATTATCCCACACATTCACTACATCACTACCATTTGGGTGGTAATCATCGCATCCCCTCTTCCACCACACCTCTATGGTGTGGTACCACACCCACCACCCAAGTGGTTTGCCCACCACACCCTCTACCACCCTCCCCTCCTTCCTCTCTAATCTGCTAGGTTGTGCGATTTACGAGACATAATTTGACAGTTACTTGATTTTATGCATATGAACTTTTATTGATTTCAAATAATCAAACTTTCAAATCCGTCAATTGTTCAAGATTTTCACATAAGTTTTCATGATTTCAAGTCTTCAGTTCTATTACTGGCTAGTAATTTGTTTATTCTATGTTTTCTTCTTTTATTGAGTACGTTTCAACAAATGCTCTCTGTTTTTTTATTAAAAAATTGGTTTCGTGTTATGATAAACAGAACCTTTCATATATCGTAATCTTAGTTCTGTCCCGAATAACACACATTTTATTCTTTTAAATTCCCAATGGTCTCATATGCAACAGATTGATTTAATAAAAAAATGGGTCCAATTTTATCAGTAACTGCTGCAGACAGCAGATGTTTAATGATAGATTGGTGATAACAGTTTTCAAAAATATTTTGCTAAATCAAACAAACCGCTAGAAGGGGTAAAAAAGTCAGAAAATGGAAGAAGTGAAAAACATGGAGGGCTAAACTGTAAATATTCTAAGCTCCAACTTTCAGCTATATTTCGTGTATTTTGAACAGTCATCAGTCATCACAAAAATTGACATCGATATAATCCAAACTTTCAAAGTCCAAACGGAGAAAAACCAGCGATACGAAGTCTCCGAGATAAGCGGGAGAGATGGCGATGCAGGGAAGCTGGTCGGGAAACGACAGAGACATCGATGATTTGCCCAAAAACGAAGCAAACTACACCGCACTAACACCGCTTTGGTTTCTGAAGCGAGCTGCTTTGGTTCACCCCAACCGTAGATCGGTGGTGCACGGTTCTGTTCAGTACACGTGGCAGCAGACTTACCAACGGTGCTGCCGTTTAGCCTCCGCCCTTTCCAAACATTCCGTCGGGTTCGGTTCAACGGTAACGTACTTTTCCTCTTTCTCATTTCTTCGATTTTGATTTTATCACTCCATGCGGATGAACATCCTCGAGTTATGACGATGAAGTAATAAATCATATACAATCACAAAAGTTATATAATTAGCGATTTGTAATGACGGAAACGATGTTATAATTGCGATGAAGTACATATAAGTCTAATTGTAGCAATTAATGACTTTGACGGTAAATGAATGCGATATTGACTTTTTCCACTGTTGTTGATTAATCTTGTTGACCTATAAATGAATGCGAATTTAATGATCATAATTAGATATCAAGTAATTGATTAAAGTTAATCAGGGGGTTTTTGAATTTGGAGGTGCACTTTGATATAATCAAATAATTAATTTAGGTCAGAAATCAGACTTGAAGGATGTTGGATGCACTTACAATGCAACTAATGGCACTTGAATAATCATCAGAATCAGAATAAAATAATGAGTTTCTTCACAGCTATTATTTATACAATTATTCAAATCTGGTTATTTTGATTGTAAATATTAGAAACAAATCAAACAATTTGGATGATAATTAGCTTAACTAAATCCTTAACTGATTATTAAATCTTTGAGTCGCAGTAATAAGTAAAATGCGTGTCCAAACACCACCCTTACATAATTTATATGCAAAAGCTTCTAAGTTCCAACCTGCATCTCCTAATCTGAATGTGTTGGCCCTGAAATATTATAATGGGTGTTTGGATGTGTGTATTGAAAGTATTATCGTGCATTCAAATCAATAATAATTAGCTGCTAAAGAGTGTTTTAAATTATTGACCAATAGGTAGTTTTACATTTACCCTATAAATGTGCATCTCAAAATTTGATTGTTCTTCCATAAAAATCAGAATGAGAATCAGATTTGCCAAATATTGCATAAATGCTAATTGTAGACACATTGCATTTTGTCCTTGACGGCGAATAGTTATGCGTATAAATATGGAGTTCATGCTATACTATGTCCTTGAAAATTGAAACTACATATTGTATTTTTATGTCTTTGAATGTGGTATAATTACTACTCTTGGCTTCTTGACTACTTTATTCTAATTCACAAAATGTTTAAAACTCAGAAAAAACATAGTTAACCAGCTAAAATTTATACTCTAGACACCATTTCCAAAAATTCAAAATGTTAACTTCAGGTGTAAAGTTATGCTTTATGGCCGTAAGCTTACAGTATTAAAAAAAATCAGGTTCTTCTCACAACAATTTTCTGATTTTGAAGTTCAGATTTCATGGCTTCTGATAAGTTATAACAGAACTCGTATTAAGCTACAGAATCTATCATGCAAAAGTTCTGATTCTACATGCACTAATTTTCTTGCAAAGCTCTTAGAATTTGAGTATAGCACCAAAACGGATTTTGTACATAAGATTTAACAAGATTATTGACATGCACTTTAGAGCGAACATGAATTTTAACGTATTTCACTCTTTTAGTACCAAAACTGCACTGATATGAATTTCATTTCTTTAGATTTTACGTGTTTTTAGCATGCAATATGAACCAGACCTATAATTCATCCTTAAACCCATTCAATAAAGCTTTTATACTCGATTATTATTGAAGTGGAAGAAAAAAAATCAAGGATGACATGAAGTCTTGCATCGTTTTATTTGGAGTTGCTTCTTCCTTCTCTTTTGGCAAACAGCACACACATGCCAATACTAATACTTTCTCTGCTAAAAAAACTCATCGATTCTCCCATATATTTTGGTAACCTCATGTACTCTTTCACCTCTGCTTTCATTTATTCTTTTCTTGATGTCTACGTGGTTTGTGAGAGATTGTAAACCTTTTTGCATCTGAAACAATTAAGTTTTAAGCCTTAACTCTATCTTAAGAAACGACCCTTAGTTGGCATTTGGTTTGTGGTTGAGAATCACTATAGGTATGCATTTGATAACGTGGTGGAATGGTAATGTGAATGAATTTGAGAATTTCTAAATTCAATAGTTCATGTTGGTATGGAGGATACCCAAATTTATGTGTATGAAACCCATCCTCTCAGACCCGTATTCTTAAACCGGACATCCTTTAGTCTTCATAACCTTAATAGTTTGTCTAAACAAGTCCTAATCTCCAACACTACTCTACTAAGCTCCCATCCCACTAAATTAAACTCCTATTCTAGTATCGATCCACATGTTAAACAATTAATTAGATCAGTGTTGTAAAACTCGACCTAGGCGGCCGAGTACTCGGGGAGTACTCGGAAATCGGCCACCTGCCGAGGCGAGTTGGAGCTACTCGGCTACCTTACTCGGATGCGGTCAAATCCGGTCAAAACTCGGTCCTACTTGGCGTTACTCGGACCTACTCGGTCAACCTAAGTCAAATTTTTTTTTTTGAATTTCAAAGGCATACGACAAACACGCAACTTTATTGTTTAACCTTATCCATTTCCTCGATTCCGCTATTTATCACGACTATGAAATCAATAGTCTCTCTTCCATTTTTCCTCATGACTGTGGACTATACGACACAATTTGATGTTTTTAACAATTATGTTTGTGTTTCTAGCATATTTCTTGGGTCCTATGAACAATTATATTTATGTTTGAGTATTTATGAACATACTACATGTATCATTTTCAAATTTATACATAAAAATCCCAATCCGAGTACTCCCCGCCTAGGCCGAGTACTAATATATAGAAGTTAAAGTGCTCGTGCTGGATCTTTCATTATCTTTAAACTTTAGGTTGTTACAGTTCCCCTTCACAAGGATTCCATCCTTTGAATTCCCTTTCATGGCACCAAAAAGTATATTCTTTCTCATGTCTCTTCAGGTATCCTCTAAATCCTCACTTCTTCACACATCATGCATTTCTTGTTTAGTCGCCTCTATATTTGCATAATGTATGATTCATTGATCAACTTTTTATGTTTCTTAGTTGAACTATTTATCATACATTTGATAATGACCAGTTCACATGGGCGTGTTGACAATTTTTGATCAACTTTATGAAATTGAGGAATGAGGATGAGGTTGGTAAAGGATGTTGCACCAATTTATCACCAAAACTTTCTAATAGTCCTTCAGTTGGTAGAAATGTGGCGTCTGACTTAGTCACTCAGCACGTTGTTTAGTAAAAGTCAAATACCTAAATACCACTTAATGATGAAAAATTAACAAAATTTGTGTATTTCGATCAACGTCACCAATATCTTGCGATGCTTGCTAATGATAGGCAAGTCTGGAAGGGATCTTTCGCAAAAGAAGGAAATGTTGTATTTTTTTACGATAGCCCAAGATAGAAAGTGTGACATTTCCTTTTGGCACATATGGAGTAAAATTTTAGTCCAAACAAGTAAAGGTGTTGGATATTGGTTTGCCAACGTAACTGCTAAAGCTACCCATAAAAATAGAACCCTTAGGCGACTAGGCTACTCAATATATAAGAAAGCGGTAGCGCCTTGACTACAAGGAATTCCTTTTGGCCTAGTGGTAAGCACCTTGATCATAATAAAATTAGCTGTAGTACTTTCTCTAGGGATGTTCCACGGTACAATATACGTTGACTTTTAAGTTCAAAATGGATTGTTTTTGAACTTCAAGATTGATGCTTTATTCTCTAACTCGTAAGGTAAAATTTCGAACTACATTTCTATCCATGATATGGACTACAAAATTGTAAGTTTTGGTGTTACATCATTGCAAATGTTCAAATTCAAAAGGTAATTCATTTGACTTGGAAGTCAAAGTCAAATACAAAATTGTTTTCAACTTATATTTCACTCCATACCATTATTGACAGGTAGCTGTGATTGCACCAAACATCCCAGCCATGTATGAAGCCCATTTTGGAGTTCCAATGAGTGGAGCAGTCATAAATGCAGTGAATATTCGTTTAAATGCTCCAACAATTGGCTTCCTACTAGAACACTCGGCATCTGCAGTCATAATGGTTGACCAAGAGTATTTCAAGTTGGCTGAAGAAGCTCTAAAGATTCTTAAAGATAAAATTCAAACCAATTTCAAATCTCCACTTCTAATTGTTATTAAAGATGAAAGCAGTGAATGTGATCCAAAAAATCTCCAATATGCTCTACAAAAAGGGGCTGTTGAATACGATAAGTTTCTGGAATCTGGTGACCCTGAATTTGCATGGAAACCACCACAAGACGAGTGGCATAGTATTGCTTTGGGTTATACTTCGGGTACAACATCTAGCCCTAAAGGGGTTGTGTTGCATCATCGAGGTGCTTATTTGACAGCTACTAGTAATGTTGTGGTGTGGGGTATACCTGAAGGTGCTGTATACCTTTGGACTTTGCCCATGTTTCACTGCAATGGTTGGTGCTTCACTTGGACTCTTGCTGCTATTTGTGGGACTAATATATGCCTTCGACAGGTACCTTCTCTCTTTACAGTTGTGTGTTATGAATGGGTTGATTTGGTAGTGTTTTTACCTTAATGGTCAAATAAAAGATTTGTAAAAGGGACAAGGGTGAAACCAGTTGAAAGTCTATTTTGAATGCATACAACCTCCTAAATCGTATTATTCATTGATTTAGATTATTAGTGCATGATATTGTTTCTGTAATCATTATCGACACATTAATCATTTATAAATCTTCATAAGAAAAATGTACAAGAAAGTGTTTATGAGTCAGCTCAGCTAGAAATAACATGACCGTTTCAACCCAAACCCTTTTGACCCGCTCCCTGCATCGCTCGTCTTCTTGCCTCTAATACCCCCAGATGTCTTTCATGATTCTTGCCAAATTAATGTACCATTTTTTGAATAATTTAGAGAATTTCAAGCATAAAATGAGTTATTCAACCGCAACATCATCACCACAATAAGATTTTGATCTATAGGGTCAACAGTTGAATTTTGAAGCTTGAGGATGTGTCTATACCTTCTTGTTTCTCCATCTTTTGATTTGACTTTCAATAATGATGTCAGTTTACATGAGGGCAACTTGGTATATGGTTAGCGGATTAAAGTTTCTTATCATGCTTGCGTAGTCAGGGGGGTTGGACACCAATTATTAATAATGTATTAATATGTTATTAGTTAATCAGAATTAGCTGGACAACGGTGAATGAACAGACTACAGGTTAGTGTTTTTAAAAAATGGTATATTTCTAAAGTCCCTGTGATACCTCCTTGTTTTATGCAGGTGACTGCCAAAGATGTTTACTCGGCTATAGCCAATCTTGGTGTCACCCATTTTTCTGCTGCCCCGGTGGTTCTCAACACAATAGTAAATGCCCCACCAAAAGACACCATCCTCCCGCTCCCCCGCCTAGTCCACGTCATGACTGCCGGTGCCGCGCCACCGCCTGCCGTCCTCTTCAAAATGTCCCAAAATGGGTTTCGCGTGACCCACACATATGGGCTCTCAGAAACTTACGGCCCATCAACTATTTGTGCATGGAAGCCTGAATGGGATGAACTCCCGCCCGAAACACAAGCCAAATTAAACGCCCGCCAAGGCGTCCCCTACACAGCTCTTGAACACCTTGACGTTGTAGACACCCAAACCATGAAACCGGTCCCACCCAACGGGACCACAATCGGTGAAATCGTGTTTCGTGGAAACATTGTTATGAAGGGCTACTTAAAGAACCCTAAAGCTAACGCTGAAGCTTTTGCACACGGCTGGTTCCACTCAGGCGACTTAGCCGTGAAGCATCCAGATGGCTACATTGAGATAAAAGACCGGTCAAAGGATATTATCATCTCGGGTGGCGAAAACATTAGTAGTGTAGAGGTTGAGAACACTTTATATCAGCACCCGCTGATCGCTGAAGCATCAGTGGTGGCAAGACCAGACGATAGATGGGGTGAATCCCCTTGTGCTTTCGTGACATTAAAAGAAGAGGTCAAGAAATCGGATGAAAGTAGAATTGCAGAGGATATAATGAAGTTTTGTCGTGCGAAAATGCCAGCGTATTGGGTCCCGAAATCGGTGGTTTTTGGTTTGTTGCCAAAGACTGCTACCGGAAAGATTCAGAAACACTTGTTGAGGGCTAAAGCAAAGGAAATGGGATCTGTTAAGATGAGCAAGTTATGAACACATTTTGGCATGGTGTATATAAGTATAAGTATTAGTATTATGGGGAAGTGATAAATAATAAAGGGTAATAATGTTGGGCGGATGTTAAATTCGAGTGATCTCAAACAGTAATCCTGTAAAATTATTACAAGAATTGGCAATTGCTGTATTGATTTTTCTTTTTTTAATTTTTATGTAATCTGCATATTATATTGGTGTGTTTTTATTTATAAATCTGGCGCCGTTTCATCGATCTGTTTTAATTTTTTAAAATATGTTAAATCGGTTAGACTTTGTTGATGTTGGTCTGTTTTTAAAATATGTTTTTATTTATCATCTGGTTGTTGGTGTTGACTTTGTTTAGGTTAAGACTTGTTGGGTTAAAAATTCATTGGTTAGGAAACAGGAAACGTATCTGTTTTGAATTATTTATCGATTGATGTATTTGGTAAAATAGTTGATAGCTGGAGTTAAAATAACAAAAAATATGAGGAATTGTACAACAATTAAAGAGGATATTTAGGTAGTTTTTTATATAAAAAGTTTTCTGTTAGTTTTAAAGCTACTTTTAGAAGTTTTTTGTTTTATAGTTTTTTGTGTGTAAAAAAAGTTTCACTTCTTCATCCGCACAAGACTTGTAGTTTTTTCTTTCAAAACAAAAAAGTTAACAACTCCAAATAAACTTCAAAAAGCTACGTACCCAAGATACCATATATTTTATTTTACAACAAACTATCATAAATTTTAAAGTGATAATTTTTTGTGATTCTAGTCATTAGTTTAGAATTTTTGAACCAATTTTGATGCAAAACTTTCGAAAGATTCAGGCCAGTAAAGTTGTAAAGACTTAAGAAAATACTTCTCAACCCAGGTATAAAGCTAGGTTGATGACTAAAGGCTCCAAGTAGGAAAAAAAACATTGATTTTGATGAGATTTATCTTTACGGTCAAACTCCTCTTCATAGTCAGATGAGGGAGATTTGCTTGGTCATTTTTGTTGACCTATTAAGGCTATGTGCATCCAACCAGCTGGTGGGCAGCTGGTTGGTGCGTGAGACTTGTGAACACTATTACCCCCACCCCCTTTACTCTGGGTGAGTGTTATTAGTTGGTTGCAACTTGCTCTAAGTGAGTATTTTTCTCTCTCTTATTCTCTCTCTATCTCTCTCCTCTCTATATTTATAATTTGTTTAAATAAAATATAGAATTATTTAGGGGGATGGATGTGGGGTTAGTGAGATGAAGGGGATAAAAGAAAAAAAATGATGTGATGCTGATTTGACAATGGAAAGTAGAGGGATAGATGCTCATGATCTAAGAATTACTAGGCCAACCCTTTGGTCCATCTCAAGTCCTTCAAACTGTGACATTGGGCATTTTTTTAAAGAGGTGTGTGAGATAATTCACTTGGAGTATTGTTCAGTCCAAAGCTCAGCAGCAGACTTTTGCTATTTCCTAGAGTTTGAACTGTTGGATCTTCAATATTTTTGGTCATAAGCTTCGCACATATTAGGCAACATATTGAATGGTTGGATTGTTCTTGAGAGATATGGAAGTTGGTTTTTGTAACTGGGCATATAGCACAACTGAGTAACCTTCTCCTTTGCTAGTTCTTTAGTTTGTATTTCATAAATTAGCTGTAGCTAAAGCTGGAGGTTTTGTTTCTAAAAAGGTGTTTAGTAAATAAGCTAAAGCTGTAGATAGAAAATACAAAATTATGTAAAGGGTTTATGAATGATAAAAGCATGTGAAAATTAAAAGCCTGCCTAATAATTTGTTTTATAAAATCTATTTGCAAATAAAACTATTGTTATTATGAGTTGAGTTTAATAAAGTCTATTAAAAAACATAGTACTAAAATTTTAATATTCAATCACACGTGATTCAGTATATAATCACATGTGGAAAAAATTACGAAAATGTCACTCCGTCCAAATTTTTAAAATTTAACCTGGACCATTGATGTCATTGATCCATAGGCTAAAATTAGTCTCTTAGGACTATGAATTAGTTATGGACTATATTAAACATTTTTCTATATAACAAAGCACGATAATTTAGATTCAATCATACATTAATTATTCGTAGAAAGGTTGCTTCCCCAAACTTTAAATTAAAATATAATGTTTTTTTTACCTTATTGTCTTCCACGTCGATGGTGTAAAAACTAGAAGGTAGGTTGAATAGTTTTCATGTCCTTTTTTTAAAATCTTTTAAATATTATCCTTCTTATAGCTTGAAATAATCAAACCCTTTATGATTATATATATGTATAGTGTGTATATATATATATAGGGGAGGGTTCAAACAAGACTGTTTTTCGTAAGAGAACTGCGAGAACCAATCTTGGCCATTCAAAGTGGAATTCATGGATGAAAAGCGTGAGGGGATTGAGTGTGGCAAGGTGCATGTAAGGAATTCATGGGTGGACAATCCAATTCAGTGGGGGGGGGGGGATTGGACGGCTAAGATTGGTTCTCGCAGTTCTCGTATGAAAAACAGTTCTCGTTTGAACTTTTCTCTCTCTCTCTCTCTCTCTATATATATATATATATATTAGTAAGAGTATATATATATATATACACACTAGTGGGGTACCCGCGCAATGCGACGGCGGCGAATAAAGAGGAGATTGTGATGAGTTTTGTGCAGAATAATCACAAGGAGCTAATATGAGTTTGTGAAGATTCCTTGCGAGAGGAAGATAATATGAGTTTATGAAGATTCTTTGCGAGAGCCACTTTGAAATTAAGAATTAAATTGCTAACTATGAGTTATTTGTCTTTCAATTTGTTGGAAAAATTTTGTCGCATGGCTGAATCATGAAGTTGCTGATTATATATATGTATGTATATGTGTGTGTAATGTTTCATAGTTCCAATTATTATGTAATTGAGTTAGAATGCAATGTTTATAAATTTCAACTCCTTGACTCTTTCATTTGTTTGGTGTTTGTGAAATCTCCTGAACTTGATTTATTGAAAACAGAAATTTAGGTGATCTCATGAATCAAAAGTTAATATTAAAATTATATGGTTAGAAATAATTCACTTATAAATATTAGTTTAAATTCATTAATTGTCGGTTATGTTTTTAATATTTATTTGTTTAAATTCATTAATTGTGGACTTAAATGAGGGGTAAGGAGAGGTATAAAGAAGGGGTATCTTAGTAAATTTACTCTTCTTAAAATTAAGAGTTTTTTAGATGGTAAATACATTATATAGGAGTAAGATATATATATATATATATATATATATATATATATATATATATATAAGTACATTCTTGATTATGTAATAAATGACTTAAAGGTAAAAATTCTCCTTAGATCTCCGCCAAGAGTTCCACTAACAACGTGCAAAAATTCTCCTTAGAACGGAAGAGACCACCAGTTACAATCACCTTTAATACGAGGACGTGATCACCTCACGATTTTCTAGTCTAAGAAAACCAAAACAAGCTCTTCACCAAGAACTCAAGATGCCTCCACCGAGGACTTCTTTGTCTACGACGTAGGACTTTCTTGCCTCCACCGAGGTCTTCAACAAATACCTTCAAAATGACTTATACAAGTGTTCTTCACCAAGAACACAAACCCAAGATCCCAAGTAGGGAATAGTCAAACCCACTTTTAACAACAAGGTTCTTCTCACAAAAACAATAATGAAATCACTCAAACATCAACAATGGTGTGTACAATGATCCTCATTCACTAAATACATAGGCAAATAGATTTGGAATTAAAGTTTTATTGTTTTCTCTCTCTTGATCTCTCTTGCTCTCTTGGAGTTGTTGACGAAGATATTCAAATCTTGAAGATTAGAACAACTTAAGAATCACACATATAAAAAATAAAGATGAAAGATCACAAGTGTGTGATGAAATATTATAAAGGATTTTCGGTGCAAGAGATGGTTTGAAATGAAAACCTAAAGCTTGATTAATATATAGAGAATGAAGAGAGAGAAAGTTGGGCTGTCTAGTGGCCGGACGGTCGCATGCCCATAGTCGACCGTGCCTTACGACCGTGCGTCACTGGTACAGCTTTCAGTCAGATTTAAAAATATTGTTGTCATGTACTTGACTTATATTTGAAATCTGTATTTTGTGATTACAATACCCAGAATTAAATATTATTATCTTGTATATTTGGATTGACACACATATCAAGTAAAGATTTCATTTGAAATGAATGAAACATATTGTGTCACATCCCCAAGAGAAGATCTTTTCATAAGATCTCATTTTATCAATAAAACAAATACACAGTATAATAATACTTCTTAGAAGTATTTTATTTGTACATAAAAAATATGTATTTTCATATTTGTAAATATTTATCAAAGAAAATATATTTTAATATCTAATTGTGGCAAACTTATTTATGAAAGTACATTTCCAAAAATAAATATCTTTAAGATCATATGGAATTAATTTTATCTATATTATATTATAAAACATTTACACTAAATACTTAATCTCTTAATTTTTAAATCATTTAAAATGACTCTAATACCCTTCTCTCAAAGTAAGTTACCAAAATTAAATAGGGCAAGTTGAATCCATATAACTTACAATTAAATGCAATATGGGAAACTAAATGAATTGCATATGAGATTATGAGTGGACTTTAATTCATAGACTGTAACCTTCCATTCTAAAACCATTAATATTAAATAATTACAATATGTATTTTAGAAATAATTACAACATATCTCCATTCACATTAATTGATTTTAGCAATAAGAAAATAGAACTGTAAAAAAAAATCCAGCAATAAAAAGTAAAAATACCGAAAATCAAATCATGGAATAAACTAAATGAAATTGATTCTCTAAACCGTGGACCTTAAATTTGAAACCACTAGCATAATACTCACGTAATGTGACGGTAATGAATAGTTTGTGTTTGACAACATGTCTGGTTTCAAGAATGTAAGTGAGTATTTGTTTCATTCTTTTGATGGGATTTGCATTTCAAATCTTTTCAAATGCAATGTTTGGTTTGCAAACTAAGGTGGGGTTTCAAATTCATGGATTTTAAAATATGGGATTTAAATCCCATAGATGAGAGATTTTTCAATCCCATGAGTCCGTGACCCCCTCTGGTATTCTAAAATCTTATAGATGAGAAAGTTCCTCTAGCGAACCATCACATGCATCTAATGAACGCAATCCGAATTTATAAATATTTCTGGATCTTTATAAATGACTCATACAATTAAAATAAAAAGTTTAATTTGTAATATATTTAACATTCTCTATTTTACTTTACTTAAACTCTTACAATTTAAGTAGAGGAAAATGAACAATAAATCTTAAATATCCTTACATTTTTTTTATAAAAATACACACCCGCCAATACATTATCTCATACTAATACAATTTCTCATACATATCAACACAATTTTCAAAGTCATTAATATGTTATCATCATCTTATTTATAAATAGAGATTTTTTCTTCTTTATTGTTTTCAAAAGTTATTTTAAAAATAAATAAAAGAGTTGATAGATAAAAAAAGAAATAAAGAAAAGGAAAAAAAGAAGAAAGAAAATAGACATTTTGCAAAATAAAATTATTCTGTGTCACGATAATGTGTAAATACAAACCTTGCATTATTGAAAACAGATATGTTATCGAGTAAAAATTATTCGTCACAGCCGCATTACGCGGGTACCATGTTAGTAAATGAAAATACATTTAAGTAAAATTTGACTTTTCAATATATGTGGCGTTGTTGTTTACTACTCAATTTTACTTTATTGTTATTGCAAGCGTTTGACATTTTATAAAATTCGCAAGTTTAATCCTCATGATATAATTGTGTTGTGATCAATATAAATTTATATTTAACTCCTTATTTTGCCAAACTTATTATTTTCATATTAATTTAGATTTTGTAATATATTTTCTTTTTTATAGATATTAAAGATTGCGTCATCAAAATATTTATTTATATATTAAGTCATTGATTTCACCAAGTATTGGATGTTTCTTTTTGGCTCTACCTTATAATATTAATCAAACACGAACATTAATAAACTCTATTAGCCAATATCGTTGATTTAGATTTAAATTTTAGTTTTCAAATGTGAATAATCCATTTTGGTAAAAATCAAAATAAATTTATGTTGCATTTAATTTTTACTTTAATTTAAATTAAAATTATTAAAAATTATTTAATATGTCATTTTTAAACATTAAAATATTTTATTTGTCCGTCCTAATTTACAAATATCACCTAATATAACATTTTAAAATATCATATTTAACTAAATTCTTAGTATTATTATTTTATAATATTTTATAATCTATTTTAAATCCTTGTTAATTATAACAAATAAAAACTTGGCCTTATTGTCTCTAATTGTAGCAATAATGATCTATGACTTATACAAGAAATGTAATCATGTCTCTTCATATCACTATATCATATTTGTGCCATCACGTCTAACCTCTTCCTAATGCTGACGCTTCCACCATTTATTTTGACGCCATTGTTATCATTTTTTAAATTCTATTTTGTTTCGCATTTAATTAATATTTAATATCTTTTCTAATTAATATTTAATATTTATCAATTTTCTAAAGGGTTTAGTTTACTAAAATGTATCAAAGTTGTCACGTTTTGCTATTGTGTGTATCAAACTTTAAAATTTTCTATTGTGTGTATCAAACTTTTAATTTGTTATTATTGTATGTATTTTGGTTACATAAAAAGGTAAAAAGATTACAAATTTAGTACATATAATAGAAATTTTAATACACAGAATAGTGACAATCAAAAAGTTTAATACGCACAATAGAACATTTTTAAGTCCAATAAATACAAAAACAAAGTATGACAACTTAGATACATTTTGATGAACTAAACCTTTTTCTAAACCAGTCAATGCATTACAGAGGTATTCAATCTAATATGCAAATATAGTAACAAATCAAAACAACCAAGGGCGGTCGTGAGGGTGTGTGATATGGGCGACCACACATGGCTCATGTCTAAGGGGTCTAAAATTACTTTTGTGTGCACATATGTATAATATATTAGAAGAAGAGACATGATTGTATTTCTTGTACAAATCGCCAATCATTATTGTTACAATTAGGACAATAAAATCAAATCTTTATTTGTTATAATTAAAAAAGTTTAAAATAATTATAAAATATTTTAAAACGATAAATTAAGAATATGGTTAAATACAATATCTTGAAATGTTATAAAAGGTAAATATGATAGTTGTAAATTAGAGTAGACAAATATGATATTTCAAGGTTTATGAATAACATGTATGAAATTTCTTTAATTAACTTGATTCAATTTTGACCAAGAAAAGTCAAAATTAGATTTTTAATTTTGATAAAATAGATGATCAAAATTGAGTAATTAAATTTGTCCTATTAAATAAAGTATTGGGATCCTTCACTTAATTTGATATTATTTATATTTGAAGATTACATGAATGGTTTTATGAAAGTTTTTTATTAATAATTTTTAATGTCCACAAGGTGATAGGTATATGAGTTTACTTCTCTAAAAATTATTAAACTATATAAAAAATGTTAATGTGTGTATTCACCTTTCAAAAATATTATTATGTGTATCAAACTTTCAAAAAGTGTGTTATTGTGTGTATTAAATTTTCTTTTGTACGTATTAAATTTATACTTTTTTTGTTTTCTTATGTAATCAAAATACATACAATAACAACAAATTAAAAGTAATACACACAATAACATTTTTGAAATGTGGATATACACATTAACATTTAAGGTACAATATAATACATTTTGAAAAGGTAAACTCTGCATATATTAAGCATAAAAGCATAATTATATGGGAAATTTTCTTTCAAATTAGGCTCTTCATTTGATATATATATATATGCACTTGCATTATACAATAACTAAGTAAAAGTTTAAGAGGTAATTGTAATTGAGTATTACATTATAAAAAATATAAATTAATAATTAGTTTTCGATTAATTAATAACTCTTTCAACTAACAAATTTTCTGTGGTCCCATGAGTATTAATTTATAGAGGTTCTACTGTAGTGGTTTTATAGTATTAATAGTAATAATAATTTTAAAAATCTTTTTAAATGTTAAAGAAATGATATTTTAGATTAATATAATTTAATCATGTAAGTTGACAATAAATAAAAAGCACAATAAATGAAAATTTGCTTTAAGTTAGAAACCAGACAAATAAATAAATCGAATTTAAAATATAATAAAGAATAATAAAACAATAAGGTAAAAAAAAGGAGGAAAACTAGCCTATAGGAAATAGAAAATAATATTAATATATTATAAAAAACCAATAAGGGGTAAAAAAAGGAAGAATAAGTATTCTAACAAAGTGTACAACCCCATAATCATAAATCATAATGGAACTCTGGCTGATAATTCCATAATGCACAAACATACATAAGTCAAGATCATTTACAAGCAGCAATTTTTACGATTCTATCTAAATCTTTAAAGACTAGAATCCTGTTGATTCTTGATTCTTTTGAAATAGAAAAACAACTCATCAAAGTCAATACCCTTAGGTGACGTTTGGTTCGCAGAATGTTTCTGAAAGAATTGGAATCTGTGAAGGAATTGGAATCTGTCAGGAATTAGAATTTGAATCTGTAATCTGTTTGGTTGGCAAGAAATGAAATTGGAATTTGGTAATGTAAAATGACAGAACTGTCTTTTTGTTTTTTTACTTATTTATAGTTTTTTTATAACTTTTATGTAAAAATATATTATATAAATTATAAAAACATTAAAATTTCATTTATCTGAGGCTGAGGCTGAAGGTGAAGGAAGGCGGCCACGGAACGGTGAAATCTGGCGACTGTGATTGATGAATAAGATACTGCGGCAGAGGGTCTGGAGGCGGCGACGGAGGAAGGCTGCGGTGGAGGCTCTGGAGGCGGTGACGGAGGAAGGTTGCGGCGGATGGTCTGGAGGCCGTGATGGAGGAAGGTTGCAGCGGAGCCACCGTCGGAAGAATGAAGCCCTAATCGGGGGTTGTCGGGACGAAGAAAATGAAGCCAATGTCGAGAGTCGAAGCCCTAATCGAAACCACCGGTAGCTACTCGTCACTCGCCGGTCGCCGTCGCCGGTCTTTGGGCGTCGCCGATGGGGAGAGTGCCGGGGATGAGATACGAAAAGGAATCTGAAATCCCTTAGATGAAGGAATCTGAAATCCCTTAGATGAAGGAATCTGAATTCCATCCAATCTTGGAAGGAATCTGAATTCCCTCAAATGAAGGAATCTGAATTCCATTTAGAAATCCAATTCCCTTGACTAAGTTGAACCAAACATGGGATTTCCTAGGAATTGGATTCCAATTCCCACAGAATCCTATGAATTCCATCCAACCAAACGCCCCCTTAGTTTTTTATCCAAAAGGGTACCTAAAGTATCACCTCTGGTTGCTGGATTCCACCCATTTCGGTTATTTTTCTCAGTTGAACGTGAAATCGGAGATGTGAATGTAAAAGAAATAATATCCAATCCATTAGATTTAACTAAAAAATTTCCATTTCTGACTTTTTTATCGCGAACCCTGTTCTTCACATCCTCTGTGAAATGTTTCCTTTGATTCATGATTTTGTTCATGGCAATTACACTCGGGTTCTTCTTAGAAACGGGTTTTCTGGATTTTGAATTCAAAGAAGTTATCGAAGGTTTTGCAGCAGATTTTCCTCTAGCAGTTAATAAATTTTGCTTCTGGTTGTTTTGTTTGAGTACACTGCTTGTTAAAGGCTTCTTGAGAGTGTTCTTTTGCCTATTTGGCTGACAATTGATCGATTAACCTCCATACACACTCGAGCCTTCTCGGTTTTTAACATTAACCTTTGCCTGAATAGCTAAAGACACCGACTTTTTTCCATCTAAACAACCATCCCAACTTTTGGTCATTGATTGCCCTTCTAAATTTCTAGCATTTGATTCCACTTGCCTTCGAGTACACGATTTTCGAGCAGAAAAATCAACCGAAGATGATTTCACAAGAGGTCAATTTCGCAAAAAGTAAGCTCTATGGAATTGGAATTCATGAAGATGAGATTCAAAACTCGTCTTCTTTTCTTAAATGCGATTGGATTGAGATTCCATATATATATCTCGCCATCTCGGTATGGTTAGAGCAAATATGGGTTTAACATCTAATTATTGGAAATCAGTGGTCGAAAAAGTTGAATCCAAACTCTCTAAATGGAAATCCAAAAATCTATCTTTTAAAGTGGTGCTAGGTAGCATACCCTTCCTTATACTTCATGTCATTATTCAAAGCTCCTGTCAAGGTGACAGCTTCGATCAAAAAAATTTTGAACGAAAGTTCTTATGGAGCACGATGAATTCTGAAAAAACTAAAACTTGATACGTAAGTTAAGAAAATGTGACATTACTAAAAAAACTTGTGTTCTTGGTATTGTTCTTGACGGCGAATGTGTCGTTAATAAGTAAATGGTGGTGGGGACTAAAAAAACGATAACCAATCATTACAGGCAAAGGTAATTAGCTCTATTTATGAAAGCATGGCTGCACTCAATCTAAACATAGTTGACTTCCTTACTCGATGAGTGGGTAACATACCAGCGATACCAAGTCTCCGAGATAAGCGGGAGAGATGGCGGTGCAGGGAAGCTGGTCGGGAAACGACAGAGACATCGATGATTTGCCCAAAAACGAAGCAAACTACACCGCACTAACACCGCTTTGGTTTCTGAAGCGAGCTGCTTTGGTTCACCCCAATCGTAGATCGGTGCTGCACGGTTCTGTTCAATACACGTGGCAGCAGACTTACCGACGGTGCTGCCGTTTAGCCTCCGCCCTTTCCAAACATTCCGTCGGGTTCGGTTCGACGGTAACGTACTTTTCGTCTTTCTCATTTCTTCGATTTTGATTTATCACTCCATGCGGATGAACATCATATTGACTTTTTTCACTGTTGTTGATTAATCTTGTTGACCTATAAATAAATGCGAATTTCATGATTATAATTAGATAATCAAGTAATTGATAAAAGTGATTCAGGGGATTTTTGAACTTGGAGTTGTACTTTGATAATCAAATAATATTTAGGTCATTAATGGCGCTTGAATAATCATCAGAATCAGAATAAAATAATGAGTTTCTTCACAGCTATTATTTACACAATTATTCAAAAATGGTTTTGTTTATTGTAAATATTAGAAACAGTTAGGATCATAATCAGCTTAACTAAATCCTTAACTGATTATTAAATCTTTGAGTCACAGTAATAAGTAAACTGTGTGTCCAAACACCACCCTTAGATAATTTATATGTAAAAGCTTCTAAGTTCCAACCTGCATCTCCAACACTACTCTTCTAAGCTCCCATCCCACTAAATTTAACTAGTATTATAGTATCAATCAAAATTTAGCCTTTTAGATTGTTACAGTTCCCCCTTACAAGGATTCCATCCTCTGAATTCCCTTTCATGGCACCAAAAAGTATATTCTTTCTCATGTCTCTTCAAGTATCCTCTGAATCCTCACTCACACATCATACTATAACTGACAGGTAGCTGTGATTGCCCCAAACATCCCAGCCATGTATGAAGCCCATTTTGGAGTTCCAATGAGTGGAGCAGTCATAAATGCAGTGAACGTTCGTTTAAATGCTCCAACAATTGGCTTCCTTCTAGAACATTCGGCATCTGCAGTCATAATGGTTGACCAAGAGTATTTCAAATTGGCTGAAGAAGCTCTAAAGATTCTTAAAGATAAAATTCAAACCAATTTCAAATCTCCACTTCTAATTGTTATTAAAGATGAAAGCGATGAATGTAATCCAAAGAATCTACAATATGCTCTACAAAAAGGGGCTGTTGAATACGATAAGTTTCTAGAATCTGGTGACCCTGAATTTGCATGGAAACCACCACAAGATGAGTGGCATAGTATTGCTTTGGGTTATACTTCGGGTACAACATCTAGCCCCAAAGGGGTTGTGTTGCATCATAGAGGTGCTTATTTGACAGCTACTAGTAATGTTGTGGTGTGGGGTATACCTGAAGGTGCTGTATACCTTTGGACTTTGCCTATGTTTCACTGCAATGGTTGGTGCTTCACTTGGACTCTTGCTGCTATTTGTGGGACTAACATATGCCTTCGACAGGTACCTTCTCTCTTCACTGTTGTGTGTTATGAATGGGTTGATTTGGTTGTGTTTTTACCTTAATAGTCAAATGAAAGATTTAGTAAAAGGGACACGGTGAAACCAGTTCAAAGTCTATTTTGAATGCATACAACTTCCTAAATCGTATTATACATTGATTTAGATTATTACTGCATGATATTGTTTCTGTAATCACTATTAACACATTAATCATTTATAAATCTTTATAAGAAAAATGAACAAAAAAGTGTTTGCGAGTCAGCTCAACTAGAACTAACATGACCCGTTTCAACCTAAACCCTTTTGACCCGATGCCTGCATCGCTCATCTTGTCACCACTAGTACCCATATGTCTTTTACTCTTTCTTGATTCTTGCCAAATTAATGTACCATTGTTTGAATAATTTAGATAATTTCAAGCACAAAGTGAGTTAGCAGATTGAGGGTTTCATATCATGCTTGCATAGTTTGTTGGACATCAATTATTAATAATGTATTAATATGTTATGTTATTAATTAATCAGAATTAGCCAGACAATGGTGAATGAACAGACTACAGGTTAGTGTTTTAAAGAATGGTATATTTCTGAAGTCCCTGTGATACCTCCTTGTTTTATGCAGGTGACTGCGAAAGATGTTTACTCTGCTATAGCCAATCTTGGTGTCACCCATTTTTCTGCTGCCCCGGTGGTTCTCAACACAATAGTAAATGCCCCACCAAAAGACACCATCCTCCCGCTCCCCCGCCTAGTCCACGTCATGACTGGCGGTGCGGCCCCACCGCCTCCCGTCCTCTTCAAAATGTCCCAAAATGGGTTTCGCGTGACCCACGCATATGGGCTCTCGGAAACTTACGGACCATCAACTATATGTGCATGGAAGCCTGAATGGAATGACCTCCCGCCCGAAACACAAGCCAAATTAAATGCCCGCCAAGGCGTCCCCTACACGGCTCTTGAACACCTTGAGGTTGTAGACACCCAAACCATGAAACCGGTCCCACCCAACGGGACCACAATCGGTGAAATTGTGTTTCGTGGAAACATTGTTATGAAGGGCTACTTAAAGAACCCTAAAGCTAACGCTGAAGCTTTTGCACATGGCTGGTTCCACTCAGGCGACTTAGCCGTGAAGCATCCGGATGGCTACATTGAGATAAAAGACCGGTCAAAGGATATTATCATCTCGGGTGGCGAAAACATTAGTAGTGTAGAGGTTGAGAACACTTTATATCAGCACCCGCTGATCGCTGAAGCATCAGTGGTGGCAAGACCAGACGATAGATGGGGTGAATCCCCTTGTGCTTTCGTGACATTAAAAGAAGAGGTCAAGAAATCGGATGAAAGTAGAATTGCAGAGGATATAATGAAGTTTTGTCGTGCGAAAATGCCAGCGTATTGGGTACCGAAATCGGTGGTTTTTGGTTTGCTGCCAAAGACTGCTACCGGAAAGATTCAGAAAAACTTGTTGAGGGTTAAAGCAAAGGAAATGGGAGTTGTTAAGATGAGCAAGTTATGAACACATTTTGCTATGGTGTATATAAGTATTAAGACGCGTTTGTTTTACGGAATTCAAAGGAATGGAATTGAATTCTTAAGGAATGAGATTCCTATTCATGTTTGTTTCGCTGAAAAGTAAATGGAATTGAATTCCATTCCTATCCTATTTTGTGTTTGTTTGCAAATTATTGCAATGTAATCATATGAAAAGACTAAAATATCCTTGATTCATTTTTGTATTAAAACTTTATATAATTGTGATTGTAAAACGCACCCACACCCAACCCCGGGCCGCCGCCACGTTCGCCGTCGCCGCTTCCACCACCAACCACCGCTGCCACCGCCAATACCGTCACTGCCGACCACCGCCCGCCGCCACCGCCATCATCACTATCGACCACCACCCACCGCCATGTCCGCGGTTACCTCCACCGTTGCCACTCTCACCACCAACCGTCGCCACATCCACCACCGTCACCGCTGCCGCTGAGCACCACCGGTTATCGCTTTCCCTACTACCGGCCGCCACCACCTACAGTAGGGTGGGGGTGGGGTATGGGTCGGGTAGGGGTGTGTGGTAGTGGGGTGGGGTGGGGTAGGGTAGGGTAGGTGGGGTAGAGGTGGGTAGGGTAGGGTAAGGGCGGGGTGAGGTAGGTAGGGTAGGGGCAAGGTTGGATAGGGGTAGGTGGTGTAGGGGTATGGGTGGGTAGGGTAAGGGTAGGGTGGGGTAGGGGTAGGGTAAGGGGATGATGGGGTGGGTAGTGCAAGGGTAGGGTGAGTTAGGGTGGGGTAAGGTAAGGGTAGGGTGGGGTGTGGGTGGGTAGGGGTAGGGTGGGAATCTGTTGTGATGGAAGAATAAACCGATTAGGGTTAAATCAAGGGTAATTTTGTCTTTTGTCAACATTCCATTGGAAAATAAATCCAATTATATCTAACTTATTAAAGGGATTGAAATCCATTACCTAAAGGAATATTAAAATTTCAAAGAATTTGATTACATTCCAAATAATTTTAGTAAACGCAAAATATAACGAAATTTGATTTGAATTTCACTTCATTCCTTCACATTCTGGTGAAACAAACGGACCATAGTATTATGGGGAAGTGATAAATAATAAAAGATAATAATGTTGGGCGGATGTTAAAAGTATTACTACGAATTAGCAAATGTTGTATTGATTTTTTATTTTTTATTTTTATGTAATCTGTATATGGCAAAAGTTGAAACGAGAACTGTTTTTCGTAGAACTGCGAGAACCAATATTAGCCGTCGAATTTCCCCTCCTTCAATTGGATTGCCCACCCATGAATTCCTTACATGCACAATGTCACACTCAATCCCCCCACGCTCTTCATCCATGAATTCCATTATCCAAAATGAACGGCCAAGATTGGTTCTTGCAGTTCTCGTACGAAAAACAGTTTTCGTTTAAACCCTCCCCAACTGTATATTATATTGGTGTGTTTTTATTTATACATCTGGCGCCGTTTCATTGGTCTGTTTTAATTTTTTAAAATATTTTAAATCGGTTAGATTTGGAGATGGTTATAACTATTTTTGGATGGAATATAAAATCATCTGGTTGCTGATGTTGACTTTATTTAGGTTAAAAAATTTCAGGTTAAAAATTCATTGGTTAGGAAACGTATCTGTTTTGAATTGTTTAACTATTGATGTATTTGGTAAAATAGTTGCTAGCCGAAGCTGAATAGTGTAAAATAACAAATGACAAATTATAAAAATGCGTGGAACTGCAAAAAAATTAAAGAGGATATTTAGGTAGTTTTATATATAAAAAGCTTTCTGTTAATTTTAAAGCTACTTCAAGAAGTTTTTTGCTTTATAGCTTTTTGTGTATAAAAAAAGTTCCCAGCTTATTCATCCGAACAAGAGTTATAGCTTTTTCGTTCAAGGAAAAATTGACGAGAAAGGTAACTTAAATATCAAAAATTACCAATAAAGGTAACGTCCAATTTTTTTGGCCGGGAAAAGATTATAAATTTCAACTTGTAACAAAAAAGGTATAATGACTTCTCGTACCTAACAAAAAAATGTATAATGACCTCTCAGACCTAACAAAAAAGGATTATAAATTTCAATTTATAACAAAAAAGGTATAAATTTCATCAATTATACCTCTTTTTTGTTACAAATTGAAATTTATAATCATTTCTCGGTCAAAAAAATTGAACGTTACCTTTATTGGCAAAACAAAAGGGATAACACCTCCAAAAAACTTCAAAAAGCTACGTACCCAACATACCCCGTATCTTATTTTACAACAAATTATTATAAATCTTAAAGTGATAATTTTTTGAGATTCTAGCCATTAGTTTAGAATTTTTGAACCAATTTTGATGCAAAACTTTTAAATGATTCAGGCGAGTGAAGTCGTGAAGACTCAAGAAAATTCTTCTCAATCCATGTACAAAGCTAGATTGACGAGTAAAGGCTCTAAGTAGGGGAAAAACATTGATTTTGATGAGATTTATCTTTATGGTCAAACTCCTCAATAGTTAGAAGAGGGAGATGTGCTTAAGGCTGTCAATTTGGGTCGGGTTCGTGTTATCGGGTTCGTGACGTTCGGGTCAGTTTTGTGTCGACCCAATTTCGACCCATTTATTTTCGTGTCAGGTTTTGGTCGTGTCAGTTTTTTTCGTGTCAACCCATTTAGGCCAAATGTCATCAACGAGAATTTTTTCGGTTTTCGAATACGGTTTTTGGTACGATTTTTAAATCCGGTTTTCGGGTACGATTTTCGAATACCGTTTTCGGGTACGATTTTTTAATACGGTTTTCCGTTTCAGCTACGATTTTCTTTATCAATATTTCAAATTCCATGTTTGTTTACCAACGTTCGGCACAAATTTCGAAAATAATTTTCATTTATATTCTAACTTTAATAATCAATGTTTGTTTCGTTGTATTCGAACTTTAAATTTGGTATTTATTTCAATTTGATTGAAAATTTGATTTTACTTTTTTATTTGCTTATACAAATGAATATAATAAAAACTATGATGTATTACTATTCTATACAAATAAATAATGTCATTGAACAACCAAATAATATAAGATTATTCATCATTAAATAGAATTATGAATTGATCCAAAATACTAAAGTATCACCTATCAAATAATCAAATGTAAAAGTATCAAAATCATATAGTAATAATAAAAAATACTAAAATAATGTATTATTGTTTTAACCGTAAATCTTTTATTGTTTATTTTGAGTTTTTAACATTTAAGGGTTTTGTACTTTTTTTAGTGGATTTTATTGTCCTATAATGTCACTCTCTTATTTGAATTCATAATCTTCTTTTCAAAATTTAAATTTCAAGTATTAAAGAAAATTTTAAAATGTTATAGTTTTACTTATAAACGGGTCATTTTCGGGTTGGTGGGTTGATCCTAACCCGACTCATTTTTTTCGTGTCAACCCGCTTTTGACCTGTTTCGGGTTCGTGTCGGGTTTCAAGTCGACCCATAAATTGTCAGCCTTAGATTTGCCTAGTCATTTTTGTCGACCCATTAAGGCATATGCATCCAACCAGCTGGTGTGGAGCTGTTTGGTGTGTGAGACATGTGAACACCATTGCCCCCACCCCCTTCACTCTAAGCGAGTGTTATTAGCTAGTTGCAACTCACTCTAAGTGAGTGTTTTTATCTTTCTTATTCTCTCTATCTCTCTCCTCTCGCTATATTTGTAATTTTTAAAAAATATATATATAGAATGATTCATTAGTCGCGTCCTCGTTCGTCGTTCGTCAGTCCTCACGGGTCGCCGTTCGCTGATCGTCGCTAGGTGCATCCTCATTTGTCAGTCGCGTCGCCGTTCGTCGTTCAACTACTGATTTGTAGGTAATTGATTTTGTTAATGTTAAGATGAAGTTGGAAGTTGTATGAAGGGTAATTCTGTCATTTTACATGACTGAAATCAAATTCATCTACATTATCTGTGAACCAAACAAAATATGAAAATGGATTCCAATTCCATTTTCTGCCAACCAAACAAATTACAGATTCCAATTCTAATTCCTGATAAATTCTAGTTTCTTCACAGATTCCAATTCCCTCATAAACATTCCGGGAACCAAATGTCACCCAAAGATGTGTTCGATAAAATTAGCTGTAGCTAAAGCTGGAGGTTTTGTTTATAAAAAGGTGTTTAGTAAATAAACTAAAGCCGGAGATAGAAAAAAGCGTGTGAAAATTAAAAGCATGCCTAATATTTTGTTTTGTGAAATCTATTTGCAAATAAAGCTATTGTTATATAACAAAGCACGAAAATTTTAGATTCAATCATCTTAAGTTAGAATATCAACAACAATAACATCTAATTTCGTCTGAATAGGATATGAAGATAGTATATTTGTATAAAAAGGCTACTTCCCCAAACTTTAAATTAAAATGTAATTTTTTTTACCTTCTTGTCTTCCACGTCGATGGAAATTTTTTTTGGCTCTACCTTATATAGTATTAATAAAACACGAACATTAATAAAATCTATTAGTCTATATCGTTGATTTAGATGTAAATTTTAGTTATCAAACGTGAACAATCTATTTTAAAATAAATTTATGTTGAACACAATTTTTAATTTAATTTGAATCAAAATTATTAAAGATTATTTAATATGTTATTTTTAAACCTTAAAATATCTTATTTGTTCATCCTAATTTATAAATATCACCCTGTATAACATTTCATAATATCTTATTTAACTAAATTCTTAGTATTATCATTTTAGAATATTTTATAATCCACTTTAAATCATTTTTAATCATAACAAATAAAAACTTGACCTTATTATCCCTAATTGTAGCAATAATGATTTATGATTTATACAAAAAATACAATCATGTTTCTTCATATCACTATGTCACATTTGTGCCATCACGTCTAACCTCTTCCTCATGTGGATGCTTCCACCATTTATTTTGACGCCATTGTTATCATTTTTGAAATTCTATTTTGTTTCGCATTTAATTAATATTTAATATATTTTCTAATTAATATTTAATATTAATCAATTTTCTAAAGCAGTCTATGTATTATACAGGTATTCAATCTAGTATTCAAATATAGTAACAAAGCAAAACAACCAAGGTCGGTCCCGAGGGTGTGTGGTATGGGCTCATGTCTAAGGGGTCCAAAATTACTTTTGTGTGCACATATATGTATAATGTATGATACGAAGAGACATGATTGTATTTGTTGTACAAGTCATCGATTATTATTGTTACAATTAAGACAATAAGATCAAGTCTTTATTGGTTATAACTAAAAAAGTTTAAAATAATTATAATATATTTTAAAATGATAAAACTAAGAATTAGTTTAAATATAATATCTTAAAATGTCATAAAGGGTAAATATGATAGTCATAAATTAGAGTGGACAAATATGATATTTCAAAGTTTAAGAATGACATGTATAAAATTTCTTTAATTAATTTTATTCAAGTTTGACCAAGAAAAATCAAAAGAATTTTAATTTTGATTAAATAGATGATAAAAATTGATTAATTAAATTTGTTCTATTAAATAAAGTATTAAGATCGTTCAATTAATTTGATACATATTAGTCTTTTATTTTATTTGAAGATTAACATGAATGGGTTTATGAAAGTTTTTTAAGAATGTTTTTTAATGTCCACAGGGTGATAGATATATTGAGCATAAAAAGCATTATTATATGGGAAATTGAATGGTTCTTTCAAATTAAGCTCTTCATTTGATATATATGCACATGCATTATACAATAACTAAGTGAGAGTTTAAAGGTAAAAGTAATCGAGTATAATTATGATTTTCCCTTTATAGTATTAATAGTAATATTAATTTTAAAAATCTTTTTAAATGTTAAAGAAATGATATTTGAAATTAATATAACTTAATCATGTAAGTTGATAATATATAAAAGGGTTTAGTTCCTGAAAGTGTATCGAAGTTGTCACTTTTTGCTATTGTGTATACGCAACATTAAATGGTAGCTTTCGATAGTTCGACATATTAAATGATAGTTTTTAAAGTTGGGTATAAGCAAAAAGTGACAACTTTGATACACTTTCAGAAACTAAACTCTATATAAAAATCACAATAAATAAAAATTTGCTTTAAGTTAGAAACCAGAATAATAAATAAATTGAATATAAAATATAAAAAAGAATAATAAAACAATATGGTAAAAAAAAGGAGGAAAACTAGCCTATAGGAAATAGAAAATAATATTAATATACTATAAAAAAACCAATAAGGGGTAAAAAAAAGAAGAACAAGTATTCTAACAAAGTGTACAACCCCATAATCATAAATCATAATGCACTAGTTACATGGAACTCTGGCTGATAATTCCATAATGCACAAAACATACATGAGTCAAGACCATTTACAAGCAGCAATCTGCTTATTATGATTTACCCAATAAATTCAACAAAAACACTATTTTGTGCTTACTAATCTTATCTATGGTACCAACATATCAACAACAGCTTCATCAATTAAACAACCCAGTAATCGCCTCTCGATGTCTACTCCGAGTTCGAATGCTTCGAAGTCAAAATCGAGCCATTCTTTATGTCGACCACTGCTCATATCTTTGTCAACAAGCTCATCCACCATACAGTCTTTCATCTCTTCCCACCCTGAGATCTTGTTACACACTTGTTCTACTAACCGATCTTTTCTTCTCACGGCTGCTACCCCTCTTGCCCAAACTCTACATCTCGAGTCAACACACTCACTCACACAGTCAAACACTAGCTTACGCCTTAACTTCAGCTCGTTTTTCTTCTCAAAAACTGGCCTTTTAGCTTCTAACTGATAAAATAAACGTGGGTTTACGATCTTGCTAGTTCTTTTTAAGGTGAAATCCTCAAACATTGACTCGATATCAGAAAGTATGTCCTTCACATAACCACGTTCAACCTCCATTGTTGTCGATTTCTTCGAGAAAACTACAGCGAGTTCTTGAGCAACTACCTACAAACATTAAAGAAGAGGAAGATAAATCAAGTGTAATCATATATAAACAATATATACAAACTGTCATTACCTGAGCATCATTTAAAGAGAACTTAGAACATAATTCATCTTTACTGATTCTATCTGGATTTCTTTTATCTTCAAAGACCAGAATCCTGTTGATTCTTGATTCTTTTGAAATAGAAGAAGAACTCATTGAAGTCAATACCCTCAGTTTTTTATCCAAAAGGATACTTAAAGAATCACCTCCGGTTGCTGGATTCCAGCCATTTCGGTTATTTTTCTCAGTTGAACGTGAAATCGGAGATGTAAATGTAAAAGAAATAATATCCAATCCATTAGATTTAACTAAATTTTTTCCATTTCTGCCATTTTTATCGCGAACCCTGTTCTTCACATCTTCTGTGAAATGTTTCCTTTGATTCATGGTTTTGTTCATGGCAATTACACTCGGGTTCTTCTCAGAAACGGGTTTTTTGGATTTTGAATTCAAAGAAGATACTGAAGGTTTTGCAGCAGATTTTTCTCTAGCAGTTAACAAATTCTGTTTCTGGTTGTTCTGTTTGAGTACACTGTTTGTTAAAGGCTTCTTGAGAGTGTTCTTTTGCCTATTTGGCTGACAATTGATCGATTCACTTCCATACACACTCAAACCTTCTCGGTTTTTAACATTAACCTTTGCCTGAATAGCTAGAGACACCGACTTTTTTCCATCTAAACAACCATCCCAACTTTTGGTCATTGATTGCCCTTTTAAATTTCTAGCAGCATTTGATTCCACTTGCCTTCGAGTACACGTTTTTCGAGCAGAAAAATCACCCGAAGATGATTTCACAAGAGGTATTTTTGTTGCTGCTTCCAGTATACGAGCTGGATCATTTGAAGAAACGAATCCCGAGTGCCTGATTGGAGAAACGAGTTTGTGTTGAGTGATGAGAACCGATCGAGCAGATTTTGGAGGTAAACTTTCGGTTTGAAACTTCTTGATCATTGTATGTTTTTGCTCCATTTGCTGGTCATCTTTTAGTTCAAGTTTGGGGCTTTTTCTAACATATAATGTAGATGAATCTTGCATAGATTCAGTGTCGAAAAATCGGTTTGATGAAAAATTTGAAGCCGGGAGAGAATCCAATCCCATAAGCCTAGCAACCACCCCGGGGGATTTACCATAATCATCTTCATCTATTAGTGAAGATGCACAACCTTTAACAATTAAACTACCTGCCATGTAATCTTCAATCACCTATAAATATAACAAGTTGTAAATCTCCCCCTAAAACAGATATAGTCAAATCTCATGTTGACTTTTATGGTCAAACAAATTGTTTTTCAAGTCTAAAACAAAACAAATTCATCAAAATTCAAACACCCTAAATTGGATGAAGTAGATTGAGATCCATACCGGATGATACTGAGAGGTTGGCGTGTTTGTATTGCTGTTCCTTGTCTGATTCGGTTGCTCTATATGAATTTAAATTAACATAAGATCAACTCAAAGCTGATTATAGTTATGAACTCAAAATGCAGAAAAGATGCTTATATGTTTCATTTAAAAAATACCCAATAAATCGGGACTTCTGGAGAGAAACTTGTTACGAGATTTGGCATTCCAGTCAAACAAATGGCGAAAGCCACGACCTCCTTCATCACTAGAACCTTGTTTCTCAACTATCATATTTGCATCACTGAGAAGCTCAATTAAACAAATTTACAGTGAAACTAAATAGCATCTGCAAAGTATGGAAAGTAGTCAGACATATTCATTAAGTAAACTTTTCACAATAACCTTTAATAGAAATTGACATCATAAGGAGTTACAGTTTATGCATATATCGCGTGTTCAATTGCTTAGAAATGGATCAAAAGTACTGATTCGTCTATATAACAAAACAATCTAGTGATGTACCAACCAAACCTTTCATGTTGCTTGCAAAGTATATATGAGATACTCAGAGTCAAAACTCAATTACTCAAACATTTTTAGTTGTTAACTTTTTTATATCAATATTTTTGTATTGGGCATGGACAAGTATTATATTTTTTATAAGTACTCTAGGAAGGTGAAAATGTTGTTGTTTGTCCATTCATGCACCTAGAAATTCACTAAGAGGGCGGGATTCGAACACGTGACCTCTATACTATTTTTAGAGACATCTCAACCACTTGAACAGCCGAGAAAGACGTTATGTATACGTTTTTAGATATCAAGAAGATACAACTTAGAGCGGGTATAGGTGGAAGACAGAGTATACACGTACATATCTTGAAATTTTCTTTTGTGGCGTAAAAAGATGAAATAAAAGAGAATTTGTAATAGAGTGCACCCCTCGAAAAGAATATGTAGTATCGGTATATATACTGGTTTGAAATCAACCATCACTTGATGGCCTACTGGGTGAAGCATTTGCTCCCCATAGGGAAGTTCAAGAGTGTTAGTCCCGTGGAGGTTTCAATTAGGGATGACCAGGGGATGCTCGCGCCTCCCCTTGGGTAACCTGAACAGGGAACACCCTCCGTTTATACTGGTACGAAATCCTAGATTATAAGGGTAAAACCAATTGATTCTTGTGAGAGTTAATATTGTACTAAAGTCATAGTTAAAAATGGACTCTAATTTGAGAAGGACCACTATACAAAGAAATCAGATATTCAGTATGCCTGAGCTAATCAATTAAAACATTGAAGACTTGAATTGTGTGCTTATTCCTTCTAACATAAGCAGAGAAATAGGGTTCAGGATATCCACAAACATAAACTTACAAATCAGCTACATTTGTAAAGATTAAAACCCTAGATATTCTAATTAACATTATATGATCAACAACAAAAAGTCTTCATCATTGACTTTGGACAAAAACAGTCAAACTGTGTCTTTCAACTTATTTCCTGGATCAAAACAAGCATAATAATCATAACCCACACAAAAATTTCAAAAATTCATCAAAGTAAGCAGACCCAAGTCAAAATGTGAGAAAACTTACTTGAAACTGAAGAAATCAAGATCTAGAAATGAGGTTATCAGTCATTTCACTGTCTTCTATGCCCAGAAAATACCCAATACATGTAACTACAAATAAACTAAAACATATAGAAACAAAAAGGAAGGATTGGAGTGCGGATTGCATAGATTTTGAGAGAATTTAGAACATTATTGAAGAGCACAGGGTTCTTAAGTGGTCGCATTCTTTAATAATTTTTCAAAAGCATTAAATGGTGTCATGGGGTCAACAAATTGGTTGGATACTTGGATTTTAGGAATAAAAAAACTATTTGAGAAATTATATTTCTTTATTAAAATCCTTTTTTATTTTGAATTTTGACTTTTAAGGAAAAAAGTTATTAGCAAATCAAGAAAAAGATCATATTTTTTTGTTTTAACTTTGCGTTTTGCTTTTCAGGGGAAAGGAAAAATTAATCCATAATCTAATTGAAGGAAAGGAAGATTTGAAGGTGAGTGAGTAGTGGTGTGATTTGGTGGTCCTGCCAGCCTGCCAGGAGAGATTTTTTAATCATTAGGTTTTACTTTTTGTCTTATACATTAAAATTATGTCTTTGAGAGATTTGTGTACAAGAGCGATTAGTGTATCTTAAAGCATGACATTGGTGTGGTAATGTATAATATCGGTACCGAGGGGCACACCTCCCCAAGGTATTGGTATCAAAGAAAACATAAAAGTTTTGGTATTTCATTGTCGAAGGAGAGAGATGAGAGAGATAGAGAGAGAAGGTGAGAGATGATTTTTTTATATATATATTTTTAAAGTGTGCGAAGCATGAATAGTATGGACGTTTAAGCATGGCTGAAACATGAGGTGATTATGATAATGTGACGCGAAACATGTGTACACCCCATGCTCTAATAAGTTTATATCAAAAGAATGATTGTTTAGATAATTATACTCTTAAATATATGGACAAGAATAAAATCATCAGTATTCACCTCACAAAATCAATGTCATCCCTCATGCAATATCAACTTCACATCATCTCCTACTTACATTTCTCTTCCAACTCTCAAATCCCCACACCACACCATCCCACACAATCCTTTTAATTTATTTTTTTAAAGCTCAAATACCAAAAAGCTAAATACATTAATTACTTAACTCAAAACTTAATACCAACAAGCTCAATTCTCTCTTTATTTATGGTGAGCCTATAGGTCTATAATTTACTAGTAGTATAGTTTTCGGTTTATCTATGCACGTAATTCTAACAAACCCTCTTTTTTGCATGTAAGAAATTGAATAATAATATTGATAGTGAAAGAACGTCTAACAGCACGGCACGACCTCCAATCAACTATGGATTGTTTCTCCGTAGACACATACATGGTAGAAAGTACCATATCAATAGGTTGTTGTCTAGTATCATTTTGTGTTATTGTACATGAGACATGGATCTAACCATTGTCACAATTGTTAAATATTATATTTTTCGATAAAGAACTTGAATTGTGTCAACTAACAAAAACGATTAGCATTAACTTTAGTTAGGGTGAGGTTATACGCTGACATCTATCCAATTCATCAACAGATCTGAAAAATGATATTAAACTCTTTGCTAGTAGAACAACAAAACCCATTTTAGGTACATGTGATCGTCATATGATTCACACCACATTTCATACTAGCATTTATCTTGAACACTCCATTTCAAACATATTTCAGGCTAAGATTCAATAGGGTTAGAATGTGATTTCAAATTAAGACTACATCATATCTATATATGTCTACACATAAAAAAAAGTATTCTCACTAGCTCTAAGGCAAACATAAGCTCTATATTGGCTTAGAGAAAAAAGAGAGATAAAGAGAAGAAGGAGAAAAAAAGAGGAGAGAGAAGAAAGAATGAATAGAGAGAGGAAAGAGATTAAGGCTGTGGAACTCATTATAGGTTAAACCTGTAAGATGTGAGTGCAATGGTGTTTTCTACTATCCCACACTCTACCCATGGATGGATACGGACAGCTTAACGGATAATAGGATTGTAGGAGTATAAAAATCATAACATAGTTTTTTTTCACACTTTAATCTATATTTTGATCACTATTGAATGAAGTAAGAATTTATTATTTATATTTCCCAAGATATTTTAATATAACTACATAAAAAGAGTGAGTGTTGGAAGACATAGACTAAAGTGCATCTACAGACACCCTTAACTTAAAATTATTGTACTTCATATTATTTTAATTAATAAACATAAGTAACCATAATTTAAATAACATGTGAATTAAGTATTGCTAGCAATGCATATGATTTTCCCAAAAAGTAATACCACGTGGCATAATTTAATAATTTTTTTGTTAAGCAAAAGAATCTAATCGATCTTATCGTTCTTTCTAATCTTTTGTTGCTATTATTATTATTATTATATTATTATTAGATTATATATTTGTGTGATATACGGATTGTTTTAAAAAAGTATTAACATCAATATAAAGATATTAAATATTTAAAATACAAATTAAATAAGCATTTAAAAAAATGAGACAAACAGAGTCAAAACTTAGACCTGTGGTAGAAACGTCAATCCGATAGAAAGAGGAAATGTAACAGTAGAAACATAGTATCATAATACAAAGAGATGTGATTTATTTCTTATATAAGTCATTAATAGTTATTGTTACAATTGGAGGAAATAAGGATAAATGTTTATTGGTTATAAAAAAATTAAAATGATTATAAAATATTTTAAAATGATAAAACTATAAATTTTGTTAAATATGATATTTTAAATTATTATAAAGGGTAAATATGATATTTGTAAATTAAGTTCGACAAATATGATATTCTAGAGTTTAAGGATGACATATATGAAATTATCTCTAATAATTTTGATAATTAAATCTTTTATCTAAATTTAATGGTTAAGATTATCTAATAGATTTTATTCGTATTATTTAAATTTATTATTAATGTGTAATAACCTTATCACGATAATAACATCAATTTACATCCATATTATTTATATTTGGATAGAGATTAGAGATTGTAGCAAATTGTTCATTTACCAAAATTATATTCAAATTTTTTATTAAAACAGATGGTTTTTATTTTTTAATTAGTAAAATTTTTACCTAGGTTAATGGCTAGTGTCTAGTAAATTTTGTTTATGTTAGTCTTTTATTAATATTAAAAGATTACATATGAATTAATATAGACTATTAAATAGGAGCAAAATCATAGAATAATAACAAAGTGTGAAAATTGTTCCATCAAGACCACCCTCCTTTATTTCAAATGTGAAATAAACCATAAGTGACTTTGATGAAACAATTTTTAAACTTGGTTAATATTCTGTAAAATAAACCATATTTAGTAATATTAAACATATTAGAGATATATTGTTTGAGTCATCCCAAATTTAAAGATTTATTTATTACTTATAATAAAAAATAATTAAAGTGATAGCATGCTTTGATAATTTCCATCAATTGGTTGTCTACGTATTATTTAAATTTATTATTAATGTGTAATAATCTTATCACGATAATAACATCAATTTACATCCGTATTATTTATATTTGGATAGGATTAAAAACACTTGAATTTCTAAGGTGAATTTGTTTTACTCGGAAAAGTCAAAATTGAATTTGAATTTTGATCAAAATGTATGATTTAAATTTGACAATTAGAAGTTTTTATTTAAATATAATAAATTATACTCAAATTAGTCTTTTATTTATATAAAAAGATTATTATTATTATTATCATCATTAAAACATTATTAATAATAATAATAATAATAATAATTTATAAACTTATTACATAGATCATAGAGACATGGTTTACCAAAACACTACAGACGACAATCATTTTTAAATTTAGCAATATCAATTGCAAATGATAAAAAACTCCACCGATGACTTTAGGAGATATATGTAACTATACATTTCATATTAATTCATAAAGTTATTACATAGACTTGTTTCATATTATATTACCTGTTCCGTAAAACCTAATTAAAAATGTTCGTCATTTATTCATATCAATTATCTTAAAAGCAATATTGGTGTAAAATATAAACAATACTTGTGATATCCATTATTGCAATACTTTTTGTATGTTTTACAATTGTTTTACTATACAGAATAACAGAAACATTTAAAATTTACTTTAATCATTTCTCGTGTTTTGTTTTAAGTTAGTTATTATTATTATCACAGTTTTTAAATAGTATGTAAGTGGTATGATGATACCATAAATAAAGGTCAATTGTAATTACAGATAGTTAGAGAGTTTCAAAACAGTTGTATTTTGTATTGTAGAGTTTCAAAATGTGGCCTCAAAAAAAGTAACATAAAAATTATACTTATTTTACTAAATCTCGTTATTTTATCATCATATTCACTATATAACTAGTATCGTACATGCGTAATGCTGCTGCTGTGGCGAATATTTTCTGTTTTATAATATTTCGCTTTCAAGATTGTAATAATTTGTTATTCACGCGATTCAATGTTACGAAAATGTTTTCTTAAGCAACATGCCCGTTTTTCAGTTTTTCTTTTATTTGCATAAACTATTTTATAAATTTTAAAAATAAATTCTAAAAGACATTAAAAATAAAAAAAATTATATTTATAAAATAAGGAGAGAGAAGTTAATAAGACTTTAGAAATTGCGTTGATGTGGATGCATAATTATGTTTGTGTGAGAGAGTGTGTTAATTGGAGGAGTATATTTTAAATTAATAAAAAATAATGTAAATTCGGAGAGAGAGTAAAATGATTAAATATTGAGTGGATGAAATTAAGTTAAATAGAATGAAATGTTAAGATGTTATCTTAATTGAATTTTAAGAACTTTTAAAAATGAGAGAGGATGTTAAATAATTTATACAGTAATATAGATAACCTGTGGATTACACTAATCCGTTCTCTTTTAATTTAGACTTATCTTAATCTTATAGTTATGAATTTATTTATGATTAAAAAAATAAGTAGAATACGAATTAGAAAAATATTGAACCTCTGGAAATAATAACACCAATAAGATTCAAACCTCGCACTTCTTGCTTTCGTAAAAATACCTCGCTAGCTAGTAGCTATCAACTTCGAAGTGACTTAGTTTTTTATAGTTAAAAAATAATTATAGATAAAGTAGAAATTGAACGTTTTTTTTAATATTTTTTTGCCAATATAACAATTGAATGGTAAAGAATTTTCATTTGTTTGGGCTTCGTATATTAGAGCATGGGAGTACATGCTTGAAACAACATATATTTCGGTGCTACATCAGCGTCACATTCATATAATATAATTCATGCTTCAAAAATGTTTAAGCCCAAATACTATCACACTTCACATACTTCAAAGGTTTGTTATAGAAAAATAATTTCTCCTCTTCTCTCTCCTCTTTCTTCTTTCTTCTTTTTCTCTGTCTCATCTTTTCTCTCTTTCTGTTCTCTTTCTCTCCTTCAGTAATCAAATGCCGAGAAAGTTGGCTTCCTCGGCACCTAAATGGCGAGGGGTGGTGTTTGACATTGGTACCGCATGCTAACTAAGTATGCTGATACCATGCTTCAACCCACACTCATTGCTTTTAGGAGCACCAACCTTGGATTGACCATAGAGGTGGTAATCTCTTGCTTAATAAGCCGGATGGAGTAAGGATGAAGAAGACCCAAATTTCATTGAAGTTTAAAAACAAACTTTCTTTCTTTTAATAACAATACTTAATCGGTTAATCCTTGCATACCAAAGAATCTTTGGAGTTTGGCCTAACAGTATAAAGATAATTTGAAGGTGTTTCCCTTTTTCTTTAAGGTTAAGAGTTCAAGTTTCACTAACATATATTTATATTAGAATAAGGGCTATGTTTATCGTTTAAAAAAAACTTAATCCTTGTGTAAACTTAAGACCAGTCATACCAAGGCACCTTATGGAAATACAATAAAGATTATCCATTGCATTTGTTTACAAGGTGTTAGATTGTCAACGTTAAAACAATTTGAACAACAAAGTAACCTAGTTATTGAGAGGGTGAGAGTGATTTTTTGTTTAAAAAATAGTTGAAGGATGATAACCACAACTTTTAGGACTGTGGATAAGAATAAAAAATGTAATTCAGTTTGAAAATGACAATCACAACTTATTCTTCATAATTAACTTTACATACTTTTCATAGTTACCTTTTAATTAGTTTTCAACTTTTCATATACGAAACAAAGTTACTATTTTTAAAAATTAAAAAATAATTTATTGAGTTAATTACTAATTTGGTCTCTGTGGTTTACACTTTTCAACTGATTAAGTCCTTTATGTAAAAGTACTTGGTTGGTCTTTACTGTAGCAAAGTTGTATCATACCTAGTCTTTTAACCAATAAAAGTCACGGCTTTGTTGTTAAAAATTTCAAACTGACCATTTTGCCCTTTTGTAACATTATAAACCAAGTCTTTGTGATTTTCAAATAGTTTCGCATTGAGTCCTTTAACCTTTTTCTTAAATAATTTACTATATAAATATGAATATTTATTATTATATTTTATAAGAGTTTTCAGTAATTTACTATATATATGTATGTAATAGTAATTATTTATATTTTATTTTTACTATTACTATCATTATTTTATTTTAGTATCTTTAATATGGATTGTTAAACCCTGTTATACCCTTTCATAAATTAGTGTTATAATACACTATTATATTTTACGCTTAATTTTTTTTGTTTACCATTTTCAACGATCAATATTATTTTTATTTTTTGATATAAATACCTCTTTAATCTCAAACTTTATTAATACACCTTGTCTTTTTTTCTCCATCTTATATTATCTTTCACATAATAATATATCATTTCCGAAATATTAGTTGATATGGGTTATTTTATTTAATAGTCTGATATATCCGAGATTAGATAGGTTATATAATTAAGTTTAAATATGGTATCAATCCTCACGTAATTAGGGGTTTACAAATGTTTAATATTGATTTATTTAAATTGCTTCCGCAACCTGATTTTAATTCAGGTTTTGACTTTTTATACTTAAACAAAAAATTATTTTTCTTAAAACTCACGTGTTCCAGTTTATGAACAAAAGTTAATTTTGACCGTTAAAACCCAACAAGAAATTGTATATAAATATATATAAAACAGTTAGTATTAGTGATCTAAGTAGAAAATAAGAATCCATACATTTCATATTATAGGATACCGTTTGAGATAGAAAATTTTATTGTATAAACCCTGAGAATATATATGTGGAGAATAATATAAAAGAAAAAAAAGACAAGTTATATAAAAAAACGTTTGAGAATAAAGAGATATTTATATGAATTACACATAAAACAGTGATGAAAAAGGGTAAAGAATATAAAAAATAAGAATGATATATAGCAGATCATAAGTGTATTATAACACCAATGTATGAAAGGTTGATTTACAATAACAAGGTATGACGATCCATATTAAAGATACTAAAAAGGGCAAATTGCACGAAAATACAACAAACTATGTCAATATTGTCATTGTATGCAACTAACTTTATTTTGTACCTAAAAATATAAACAACTTACAAATTTTGTTCATTTAATACAATCAATAACAGGTAACCTGGTAATCAGGTTACCAATTATATATAATGAACAAAATTTGTAAGTTGTATGTATTTTTAGATACAAAATAAAGTAAATTGCATACAATGGCAATATTGGCAAAGTTTTATTGCATTTCCGCGCATTTTGCCCTAAAAAACAACGATAGTAATCGTAAAAATAAAATATAATAATTACTATTACATACATATATATATGTATGTATAGGGAAAAGTTCAAATGAGAATTATTTTTCGTACGAGAATCAATCTTAGCCGTATAATTTTCCCTCCTTCAATGGGATTGTCCACCCATGAATTTCTTACATGCACATTGCGACACTCAATCTCTCTACGCTCTTCATCCATTAATTCCATTTACCACTTGAATGGCCAAGATTGGTTCTCGCAGTTCTCGTACGAAAAACATTTCTCGTTTGAACCCTCCTCTGTAAGTATATATAGTAAATTATTGAAAAATCTTATAAAATATAATAATAAATATTCAGATTTATATAGTAAATTATTTAAAAAAAAGGTTAAGGAACTCAATGCGAAACTATTTGAAAACGAAAGGGACTTAGTTTGTAATGTTACAAAAGAGCAAAATGGTCATTTTAAAATGTTTAACACCAAGGCCGTTACTTTTAATGGATAAAGCCATAAAGGACTAGGTATGAACAACTTTGCTACAGTAAGGATCAACCAAGTACTTTTATAACATAAATGATTGAATCAGTAGAAAAATGTAAACCACATGAACTACATCAAAAATTAAATCTAATTTATTTTAGGGTTTAGTATATCAACATGTATCCAACTTGTCACGTTTTGCTATTGTGTGTATCGAATTTTAAAATTTTCTATTGTATGTATTAAACATTTTATTTGTCAGTATTGTCTGTATTAAACTTTTTATTTTATGTACTAAAATTATATTATTTTTCCTTTTTTATGTATCAAAAATACATACAATAACAATAAATTAAAATTTGATACACACAATGAAAACTTTTAAAGTTAGATACACACAATAACAAAATATGACAATTTTAATACATTTTAGTGAACTAAACCTTTTATTTTATTTATATAGTACTGTGGTTATCAAAATCCAAAATAGTTAGCACGTTGGATTATAAGACGATGAACCTCTTAATTAAGACATCCTTGGATCTAAGAAATATGAATATATGATCAAGGATCTCACATGCAATCTCTTCCTATAAACATCATTTTATTTTTTATTACATATATTCTTAGCTCGTAAGATAAGTAGATGAGTAAATATGTTACTTTCCAAATATATTTTGAAGACAAAACAACAAAACTTATGTCAAGTATATGGACAAACT
Source organism: Dittrichia graveolens (assembly GCA_038502395.1). NCBI lineage: Eukaryota > Viridiplantae > Streptophyta > Magnoliopsida > Asterales > Asteraceae > Dittrichia > Dittrichia graveolens. Next base: position 6,686,193 of record JARJIL010000002.1, on the reverse strand, counting down.
TTATAAAAAGTATCCAACTTACAAGTTTCTATCGTCCTCGTGATTTGCATCACTTGTTCTTTTTCTCCTTTTTTGCTTTGTGGACGTTGAACTTGAATTCAGATCATGTCATGTGGTGTTGTATATACGTTTTTTATTGTTTTTATTTTGTATTTAAGAGTAAAAGGAGTGGTCATACAGTCACACACTATCACTCCGTCACAAGTACTATTATGCCAGATTTTTTTCTTATCACTTAATCAATTACTTAGTCACATAGAAGGGGTCCTACACCCCCTTCCCACTACACCTTCATGGAGTGGTATACATCCCATTCCGCAAGTGATCACCCCACCATACACTCACTACAGCCTCCACTCCGTATGCTCGGCATAACAAAGATTGAAATCGTAGAGAGATCCTTCTTTTTAATTTGGAAGGTCTTTTTAAACTTGATCACACAAATGGTTTTTCAATATATGCTTCTTATTGATATAAATTACGAATTTAAAGTTGTAGTTGCGAAAATACTATAACTAATTGAATGACAAAAAAGAAAAAGAAAAAGTAGAAGTATATAAAGTGTCATGTTCCATCCATTCCCTCGTGTCGTTGAAGGAACAAAGCTCCAGGTCCTCATCTCGCCGATGGACCTATATAAATCAAAATAAATTACTATATGCTGCCATGTGTTACTTACGTAGGGATGAGCAAACAATCAGAACTGGCCTGGACCTGGCCTGGTTTAGTACCGGAACCGGTTTAGGTAAAAACTGAGAATCGAAAAACTGGACCGGTTAAACTAAACCAGTGCCGGTTTTTCGGTTAAATACTTGGTTATAACCAGTATATGTTCTTATGCAGTTTGTACAACTAGTTAATACCTTGAGACAAATGAATTTAAACAAAATAGTCCTCGTAGTACTTCTTCGAATATTATAAAGTAGGGTTGATGTAGAAAGTTATATGATGACATCATGTGTAGCTGAAACTTGAATGAAAACAAGTGTTCAACCTACAAAATAAATTAAAACAAAAAATAACACATGATTCGTAGTAAAACATGTGTTATGATTTTTTTGTGAATTTGAATGGATTAATATTAGACTATTAGGTTATTAGATTATGAAATTGTTTTGCCTTCTTAAAAAAAATTCTGTTCGGTTCCGGTTCTTTACCTGAAACCGGTGGCACCGAACCGTTTTGAAACCGGAACCGAATTAGACTATTTTTAAGAACCGATAACAGGTTCGGTTGATGTTAACTAGCCCGGGTTCGGCACCGGTCCCGGTTTGGTTTAATCTAACCGGGCCAAATGCTCACTCCTAACTTACGTGTTGGTCGCCAAGATGGACCTTGTCGACAACCTTTTTCAACGATTTCAATGCTCAAATTCCAAAATTTAAGGTATTCTTGGTTATTTGAACTTATTAAATTTAAGGTACTTAATTTTTTTTATAATAACTTGATTGTTAGTTTCTTTTTTGTACAGCTATATAAAATTAGGCACATGAGGCCATTTACTCTTTGCGTAATTAAGTCCATATATACCGTCCATTATCCCTTTATAATTAATTTCTAAAAAGCTTATATAAGTTACATGCAATCTCCAAATATTATTCAATATTTACAAATTAACTGATCTTTTAATAACCATCTTTTATATATATATATATATATATATTTATATAATATTATGCGTAAATTTAATTAATAATAATATGATTATACGAATATTACTGTCTTAACGTGCGGACTTGATGTACCTTGTTTATAGTTAATTACAAGTGTGAGATAAAGAGTAGATCTATTTTTTTTAACTTTTCCGTTAAGGAGATGTTTTTTTCACATAAAAATTTGATTCATATAAGATAAATGAATGTTTCATCAGCTTTAAGAGTATTGTACCATTTGTGGAATGATCAATTTTTTCCGTAAAAAAATCATCTCCTTTTACGTTATCTATATATTCTTGAATATTCATTATAACATGTTTTTATTGCAGATTTATCATTACAAGCTTTAAATAAAATTGTTCGTTAGCATAGTTTTTTTGGTATTTAAGTTAAATATATTACTAAAAAACGAGTTTATATTATATATATATTATAAGATAACATTTTTTCATAATATATAATATAATTAACATATAAAAAGATAACATACATATATGTGACCTGTGATCAAATGGGCTCATCATGTCTTATTGCAATGATGAGGTGGCAAAACCTAGCATTGAACCCACCCTTACTTTCAAGTGGTTGCAAGTTTTCAAATTCGAATCTAAATGGCACAACCGTAAATACACCATTAAATCATGCCTTCTTCATTTACTTTTTAATATTTACTTATACTATATTTCAGCCGAAATGAAATTATAATCTAGACCTTGTATTTATGCAACATTTGCATTTTCAACAACATACTTTTTATTCATATCAATCTAACCTCCTCAGACTATTTAGCTAGCAAGGTAGGTAAAGCTAGTGTTTTTATAAAATAGACGTGTATATATTTCATAAGAATAAATACTTTTATATAAAACAATTTATGATATTATAAGTAGTTAAATACAATAAATGTCGATCCAACTATCTTTGGGGTCTAAGGCAAAGAGTTGAGAGGGCCCTGAAATAATAAAATTATAATCAAATGTATAAAATTCATATTTAGATTAACCTTAAACACAATTACAAAATAACTCGCTTTACAAATAAAAAATGTCCAGTCCTCGTGAGGCTAGGACTTATATCAACTATTTTGGAACCCAATACCTATTAAACCCAATAGCATAAAAGAAACTATAGTTATCTATACTAGAGATCATAGTTAACTTCAGTATGTAATTGCTGTAAAAAATTCACCTTAGCTTTATAGCTTATTGTGAACATAGGTAGTACAATACATACCTCATTCTACTTATTAATATCTAACTGTTCTAAATGTATTATGTTAATAATAGAACAAAATTAGCATCCACTTTTCAATAGGAACAAAAATAGTTATGCATGATTAACTAAAAACTATGATATGTAATCGTTAATGGTCGTAAACTTAAGCATTATTTGTTCAATTGCAACAATTGTTCAAAAGAAAACTATGGGGACCCTAAAAACTAAAAATGAAATAAGATAACACAACTTTAAGAGAAAAATTTATACGAACTATACAAAAATTAATAAAAGAAATCAAGAACAAACCTCAGTGGTGTTTGAACACCAGCATACACCACCACACGTAGATTTAAAAGTGTAGGTAGTATATTGGACCTCACAACCGTAACTAGGATAGACTCTTCATTTCTAAACTACCGACAACACCGCTAGAATGTAACATCATGATCATCGAGATTGCATCTATGTAACATCATAAGCATCAAGATCGTACCGAACGTGGACAAAATCAATTAAATACATCATGAGCACAATCAACCGATAACCCACTAACGACTAAACCCTAATTTAGTTGAAAATTAGCCTTTCATTACCTTCAATTAGGCTTTTAAGAAATCGATTGAAAAGTAGGAAATTAAAACATACTGATCAGGGTTGGCTTGCAACACAAGAAAAAGCAATAATCAATGGAGACTGCCTAGTTTCCAACATGATGACGAACTTGTGTGTTTATCAAAAAAATAATAAATTATCAAGTAATGAAAATTGAAGTGATAGTACCTGGAAACTTGGAATATCGTTAGGAAATCGATGCGGCAATCTAGGAAAGACGTTTATGAGGGTCTTTCTTTAAAAAGTTTCATAGACTTATTTTGGGGCTGAAACCAATATAAATATATAAAGATGGATTTATGAAAATGGGCCTCTCAATTTCAAAGTCCTTGGATGGTTGCCCTAGTGGCCTAGACCCAAGACCGGGACCGAATACAGTTGTCTTTTGAACCTTCTGATTTGATGTATTCATTTTAATTTCATAAGAATTCAAATTTTTACATCTATCTATAAAAGATCAAATGTAATTTATATTAATTTTTAGATAGTCATATTAGATACATGACTAGATTAAAATTTAGCACAAAATTAGGCTGGAACATCATATACTAAATTATAATCTATTGGATTGTTGTTACCAATATCATATTCGTAACATATGTTATTTATACCTTATGTCGTAGTGTTCAAATAACAACGCTTAAAACTGTAAATCATGTAGGACTGGTGGTTCTTTTGGCTCCATAAGCTTGGGAGATATTCTTCAAACGTGAGTTAATAGGCTATATGTTACATTAATATAATTAGCTTCTATGAAAACTCATCCGTAAAGGAAAAAAAAAAAATCATATCCCGGTAACGAAAACTTAGCAAACTACGAGGACTAAACATCGAACTAGTAAAATACCCACCGCCTTTCCTTTTAAAAATTCATCGTGTTTTTTTAATTAATTTATTTATTCAGTTTTCCGTTTTAAACTTCAAAATTCTCTACCAAGTCGATCCTCCCTCTTCTCTCTCTCTCTCCTTCTTCGGAGTCTCTCCCTCTCGTCAGGTACGTTTCGATCTTCCCTAAATCAACGAATTTTTGTTGATTAATGCGACTGAAACATGTATTTGTATAATCGTTTTTCGATTTCTCCTATATTAACGAGCTTTGATTGATTAATTGTGTCTAGTACGTATTTACATATCTAGGGTTTTCATTTTTGAGTATCAATTAGCCGTCAATCATGTCTCTGAGGCCGAGTGCAAGAACCGAGGTTCGCCGGAACCGTTACAAGGTGGCCGTCGATGCGGAGGAAGGTCGGCGGCGTAGGGAGGACAACATGGTTGAGATCCGTAAGAACAAGAGAGAGGAGAACTTGCTTAAGAAACGGCAAGTGTTGTCGTCATCACAACCGTTGTCTGGTGCTCCGGTTCAACCGTCGACCGTCGAGAAAAAGGTGTTCTTTAAGTCTTACGATTTAATTCAAATTGCTGCTTATTTGATTTGGTTAAATTTATGATCACGTGCATACCAAGTCGAAGTTTTTGTTATATCGGTTGATGCTATCGGTAATAGTTGAGTACTAATACTCGAGTACTAATGCAATAATAATCTTTAGTATGGAAACAGTTTATGGCTAATTTGTGCTAAACTAACTGTTTTTTGAAGCCATTGTAGTGGCTTTTCTGGAAGTGCTTCATTGAGTGTTTCATTGAAAAACAAATGTCACTTATTTGCTAATTTTATGCTGAAATAAGCATAAGCTGAAAATATGCAATTCCAAACACCCCTAGATATAATTAGATATAAGGATAGTGTTATCAACTAACTTTGAGATCTATTTGTCTGGTATTGAATAATATTATGTTTTTATCACAAACACACAATTTCTTAATTTAACCATCAGATGCGTATGATTTGACACACTGTGATTAAGGATCAATAAGTTTCAACTTCGTTTTTCTTTAATATGTTAGGCTAGATTAGTTTTCCATGTCTTTTTGTGTAATATGAATATGACTTTTTAATTAGTTTAATTGAATAAATTAGAAGACTATTAACCAGGTCTAGTGTTTATGAATTTTTCATTGACCAGTGCTATGATGCTGTAAAATGATGGAACTGTTCCACTTCTCATGCACATGCTCCGATCTGATTAAATATTTATTCATTAAATTGTAATATTACTCTTAAGCATATTATTGAAGGATCTCTAGTTAGGCAGGTTAAAGTTTGTGATCATCGACTTGGTTTACAATTTTGAGTTGGGTGCTTGTTTTCTTGGTTAAGCTTCTAGTTGCATAATTTTGTCTATCATCACTCCATTTAATATTTTAATTTCTACAATAGTTTTAGTTCTCTTCATTACATCTTTTGTTTAAATTGTTAATTTGTTGATTTACTTGCAGTTAGAAAGTCTTCCTTCTATGGTTGCTGGAGTTTATTCCAATGATAATAATATGCAGCTCGAGGCAACTACGCAATTTCGAAAATTGCTTTCAATAGGTATATATCTAATACTTTCTAAATGTATACTTTCTTGCAAGAAGTAGTTTTTTTAGATCTAATTAGCTTATTATTTTTCATAGAGCGGAGTCCACCAATTGAGGAAGTTATACAATCAGGGGTTGTACCCCGCTTTGTTGAGTTCTTAAAGAGGGAAGATTTTCCACAGCTTCAGGTAATGCTACTTGTTACAGTGTTATCTCTATAATTTTTCTTGATTTGCTTTTAATGGTTTTTTTTAATTATTTGCATTAGTTTGAGGCTGCTTGGGCACTCACAAACATTGCCTCGGGAACCTCTGAGCACACAAAGGTTGTAATTGATCATGGGGCGGTCCCAATTTTTGTCATGCTTCTAGCTTCTCCAAGTGATGATGTCCGTGAGCAGGTAACACATGGATAATGCTACTTAATCGTACAAATGGAGATAATCTTGAAGGTTTTCTGGATTTGAGATTGAGGGAATGTTAGAAGGTGGTTGGTTTGATGGTGTGGGTTTTAAAGTCATCGATACTATCCAGCGGAGATGGGTTTAGAAATGATACCCTTTTCATTCTACCCTGCTATCAGACCCATAATCATACTTTTTCCTGGCTGCAAATCTGCAAGTTCTCATATCTGACCACTTTTTTGTTGCAGGCTGTTTGGGCATTGGGAAACGTTGCTGGTGATTCTCCCAGATGCCGTGATCTTGTCCTTGGTCACGGTGCTTTGATTCCATTGCTTTCTCAGTTAAATGAGCATGCTAAGCTTTCCATGCTCAGAAATGCCACTTGGACATTATCGAATTTTTGTCGAGGAAAACCACAGCCTCCATTTGAGCAGGTTGTTTACGACTTACTTTTTCATGGTTTTTTATTTTATATCTTTTACCCTATTTTGAGGTACTAATTTTTTTCTTGAATTGCAGACAAGGCCTGCTCTTCCAGCCCTTGAGCGTCTTGTTCATTCAAATGATGAAGAGGTGTTGACAGACGCATGCTGGGCTCTCTCTTATCTGTCTGATGGTACTAATGACAAAATTCAAGCCGTGATTGATGCTGGTGTCTGCCAACGTCTTGTTGAGCTTCTCCTGTGAGTCTTGCATTATTATGTTTTTTTGGATCATTAGTTTTGATTATTCAATGACTTTTTGTCTCATATTCAGTCATCCGTCTCCTTCGGTACTCATCCCTGCGCTTCGAACTGTTGGGAACATTGTCACCGGTGAAGATCTCCAAACTCAGGTATATTCTTGTGTGAGATTTTTGGCATTTTGTGGGTTCATGCTAATTGCATCTGTTCAAAGATTAGATATTAGTGAAAAGGGTGTTTCATATGATTCGAATTTGCATTGTTGTGAATTTGTCATGGGAGAAAGTGATCAAGCATTATATGTTCTTTCCCAGAATGCAAATACAATCTCTGGATACTGCACGTGTAACAAATGCAACTTATATTTTTCTTTGTTTTTGGCATTCTAAATGTCTTAATTGTGAGCTACTATGCATAAATTCATATGTATGGGAAGGTATTTTTGAATTATAAATGCCTAAATGTACAATGTGGTTCTCGTTCCATTATTGGACGCAGGCTGGTTTAGTTATTTTGTTGATTATGTGGCTAAATTCCTTGTTCAATCGAGTTTTGTTCTTTGTAAACAATTAAATAAATAACCGATGTTTGTACATTGTATTTGAAAACAGTGTACATAACTGTCTTAAGAATTTAGCTTAAAAGACAGCCTGATGAACTGTGGTTGCATCAATTATCTTTTCGGGGTTTATAATTACAATTTCTTGGTCTTCACCCTGTTCCCTAGTTTTGTTACACAAACTATTGGGCAACCAACGAAATTGATAGGTTTGTTCATGTATGTTTAAAGTTTAGGGCTTGTTTAAAGTTTGGGTAGATAACCTACAAATTTGATGACATAACTTTTCCATGTGATAGCATATTATAGAGCGTGGTGCACTTCCTTGTTTGCTGAGCTTGTTGACCCATAACCACAAGAAGAACATTAAGAAGGAAGCCTGCTGGACAATTTCAAATATTACTGCTGGAAATAGAGATCAAATACAGGTAAAGAACAAAATACTTTTCTTGCGAACTCGCTAGATCTCTAATTTAGCATGGAAGGGATTTTGAATATTTTCTTTCCCGATGCTTCATGGCTTCATGATGGAGTTGGCAATATTGACCCATGTACGTATGAACGGGTTAATTTGAGTTATGTCCCATCTCTAATAGGGAAATCAAGTCAAAAGCTTCATGAAGTGTATTTTTAATACACAAGACTTCCTAATCCTTCCATTCAAAAAAGTAGATTATTATTGAGATACTATATTTTCTACGATCATATTTGACACTCTTTTATAAAACCTTTTGACACATAGTGCTTTGGGTCAACTTGACTGACCCGTTACTCATTTCAACCCTTTATGCAACGTGCATGAACTACTTATTTTCCTCCTATTTCATGGTAATAAAATGATAACTTTATGAAACAATATGTCTCAATATTTACATTCATTAAATGTTCTTTTGATAACATACAGACTGTGATTGAGGCCGGATTGATTGCTCCTTTAGTCAATCTGCTCCAGACTGCTGAATTTGATATAAAAAAGGAGGCAGCATGGGCAATATCAAATGCTACTTCTGGGGGCACTAATGACCAAATCAAGTACGTTTCCTTTTTAACAATTTTCTCAGGATTATTCCCCCAATTTATATAGACACCAAGACTTATAAATATCATAATTTGTAGGTATTTGGTGGGTCAAGGCTGTATAAAACCCTTGTGTGATCTTCTTGTATGTCCCGATCCAAGGATCGTGACCGTCTCTTTAGAAGGACTTGAAAACATTCTGAAGGTAGGGGAAGTGGAGAAGAACGCGGGCAACACAGGTGATGTTAATTTCTATGCCCAGTTGATTGATGATGCAGAGGGGCTGGAAAAGATTGAGAATTTGCAAAGTCATGATAATAACGAAATTTATGAGAAGGCTGTTAAGATTCTCGAGACATATTGGTTGGAGGAGGAAGATGAAACTGTGGGTGATGGTGCTCAGACAGGTTTCAACTTTGGTGGAAACAATGTGCAAGTTCCGTCTGGTGGATTCAATTTTAGCAGCTGAAGGTAAGGCAATCTTGGCTTTGATTTCCTTTATATTCAATAGTAGACAGCTTTCAGCTTTTCAAAGATGCCCAGATATAGCTAAGTGCTCTTTCCGTCAGTTTCCAACTATTATAGATGTGGCAAGATGTGCGGGTTGGGCAGGTTTGGTGACAGTTTAAAACAGGCTTGTGTTGGGATGACCCGCAACGTTTAATTGTTCATCTTTAAACTTTTATAAGTTCAATGCTTTATTTATGTCAAGTACCAATACTATTACGACGATAATCTAGATCTTTCCAGATAATCCATCCCCTCATTTTCTTTAAGCTTTTATAGATCTGATATGTGATAAAACAAAATCCAAATCGACTCATGAGTAAATGAATTGGAATTGCAACCTCTACCGAATCACTTCATTGCAAACTTGATAACGTTAATCACCTACGTGATTCCTTTTTATCATTATTTTAAGGGTGTTAACCTTGACTGTGAGTATCTGAGCCGTGTTAATGTCAAGTTTCAGGATCTTGGGGATGATGAAGCATGCTGGTGGCGTCAAAGGTCAAGTCCTGTCAGGTCGGGTTGAGTCTTCTGGTCAGGTCAGGTCGGGTCAGAGCATCTCGCGTAGTCTGGTCGTCGAGTCACAGTCCTGTGTTGAAGAGATGCAGAAAAGGGGGTCCGTTGGTTCGAGTATACGAAGGGGTTGGCGGAGGTCTTTGTTTAGGGAGTCGGGTGGGAAAATTGTTTGGTTGTTACCTCGAGCAGTTGGAGGTGGTTTTTTCATCTTAACGAGGGTTTATGAGTTACAAAATATATACGGAGTCTGTTCTATTTTTAAATGTTTTTAATTTCGTTATTTTTTTTATTAATTCGGAGTTGTGGGTTGGTATTCTCACCATTGCTTTTGCTAGCGTAACGGAAGATCGAACAAGACTGATACTTGTGGGATTATATTTAAAAGTGAAAATGGCAGCGTGTCTATTACGTTTTATTATGTATACGTTAGATTATCGTGTGGATAGTAGTACCCTTTTTTTAATACATTGATACCCTGTCACACCCGTAGGTGTTTGGACGTCGTATCTGTCTGTATATGGAAAATATTTTCCTAACGACCTCCGGTTACACGGATTTTGTCTTGATGGGTGTTTTGGAATTACATCTTATAAAATTAAGTTATATTGTGATAAACTTCTGTAAGCATTTTTCTGAATTACTAGATTAAGATAAAGTACAAAAAATGCGCAAAAATAGGAAAATTTATTAGGTGTTTATTTTAACTTATTATGGGTTTATTTTTTACAAGCCTATTTTTTCTGGGTTATTTTTTAGGGTAAAATGTATGAAAATATAAAATACTTTATTAATATTGTCATTGTATGCAATTAATTTTATTTTGTACTTAAAAATACATAATACTTACGAATTTTGTTCATTGTATATAATTGGTAACCTGATTACCAGGTTACTAGTTATCTATTATATTCAATGAACAAAATTTGAAAGTTTTTTGTAATTTTAGGTAACAAAGTTCTTTTATTTTTGGTCTGGTTAACGGTAAGTTACTAGTTATAATAGATAACCTGCATATAATGAACTAAATTTGTAAGTTGTGTGTATTTTTAAGTACAAAATAAAGTTGGTTGTATACAACGAAAACATTATCATAGTTTGTTATGTTTTCGTACAATCTTTCATATTTTTTATCGAGTATGATAACAAAGGTTGTGGATAATATTAAAAATATAATATTAATTTTCAAATATAACAATCATAATTCATGAATAGTCCACTTTAATTGTCTTTTATTTAGATATTAACTTTTCATTATGGAATATGGTTGTAATTTATGATGCTATTTATTTTATTTTTTCTCTCAGTTATTAAAAAAATTCGAAACCTGTTGAAATTGATAAACGTCCCTACATTTATGAATAGAAGTGTCAAAGCATACATGTTTGAGTTAATTGATGAATTATTATTATCCCTTATGAGTTGTGTTGAATAATGTTTATTTAAAAGACATAGTTATAAAATTTTAATATTTAATTACAGTTGATTTAATATACAATCATATGTGATTTGTAAAAGTATTACATGTGAATTACGAAAAATTACGAAAATGTCACTTCGCCCAAATTTCTAAAATTTAATCTGGACCATTGATGTCATTGATCCAAAGACTAAAATTAGTCTTATAGGACTATGAATTAATTATAGACTATATTAAACATTCTTCATATCCGTTATAATCAATTCACAAAAGATAATACCATTCATTTCAATTTTTATTTTACCCCCTAACAAATTTTTATTTTTCACCTTTTAATTTATATAAATTATATTTTATCTTTAAGTTTAATTTTCATCCATAAAGATATTTTTATTTTCACATTCAACTTATATATGATTACATTTGACCTCATAATATACTTTATAGTTTCATTATCATTATTATTATTTTTTGTTATTATTACAACTATTAAATATGCTTTTCAACCGAACTAGAGCTCATAAAACTATAAACTGAGATTATAAATAAATATGTTAAGCATGTTAGATACATAATTGAGAAATTTAACATGGGAATGAGATGATAATTAACAATTGAAAATTACTTAAAGTAATTTGATAAAGTGATATGGATAGTAAAATAATATATTTAGTTTGTACAATATATAAATAAAACAATATTGCAAATGATACCATAAAATATCCAAGTATACAATTACATATGTTGGAGAAATATAAACTAATGTTATGGAATCTAACTTGATTGGAGGATAAATTAGCTATGTAATTTTACATTATACTTATAACTTTATGATTTATGATCTAAAATTTAAATAAGGATAAAACATTTAAGTTATATGATACTAGTATCGCCTAATATTTTTTCATACATGTTTTACTTTGTATGTATATTATTTGAAGATACATTTAGTATGTATCAAACTCTTAAGGGCAAATTACATAAAAATATAATGAACTTAGTCTTAGTTAACATTGTATACAATCAGCTTTAAATTATTAAAAACAATACAATCAACTTTTATAATCCTTCCGTTGTATGCAAATAACTTTTTTCCGAGTCTTGTGTTTAATTACCATTGTATACAATAAACTTTGTCATAATTTACATAGTATACAACAATTTGCATATAATGTGGAGATTATAAAAATTGATTGTATTGTTTTTAAGAATTTAAGTTTATTGTATACAATGATAACTAAGACAAAGTTCAATGTCTTTTCATGTAATTTGCCTAACTCTTAAACATCATCTTTTTATTAAGATATTTATATATCAAATTTATCTCAATTTTCTATTGTGTGCAAGCAAATTTAAATATAACTTTTAAAAGTTTAGTGCAACAAAATGTAAGATTTTTTATATCATATATAATTATATGTAAATATGTCTATTTAAATTATAACATATATGAATATAATATCTATGTTTCTACTAAAGATATTTGTTATAGGCGACACAAGTTTTTTAACTCACTCAAAATAGTTCTTTTCTCAATATAAGGTAAACATTATCAATTATAATTCAATAAAAAATTTATTTATATTTCACATTTAACATTTATAACTAAACTATACATAAATATTTAGATGAAGTATATTTCAACTTTATAGTTTTTAACATGTCTCTTACATGATTTTCAAATGAATTAAATATTAGTGCTTCACAATATTAATAACAACGTCGTATTATCACAATTCATGACATAGTAGACAAACAAGTCTTCGAAAAATGTAGACATGTTGATATGTCAAATGAAGTGGTCTTCAACTGTAACACCCTGATTTCGAAAAATAGAAGATACACTTCAAAAGAAGATTCCTGTTTCTATCGGAGAAACTCACAAACACTATTTCGTTTATAACTTAACTCATCAGAGTAAGTCTGCCATACATGAAATATTAACTTTCAATTTCAATTTCAACTTACCCACTAATCCCAGTAGGATTTATACGTAGATAGAGAAACATCTCTCAAGTCAAAACACATAGAATGTCACTAACAGATGACTCTAACAATTATTCATAAAGGATCTGAACCCGCAACCACAGTCGCATAAAGGGTTCATTCTATAGACCAAATCGAGTTAGTATGCCTTGAACCAAGGATAATTGGCATTTTTTCTGATCTAACTCCATTCCATGGAGTTCATCCCTTACTTACCTTATCATTAAGGCATACTAAACAAAGCTTCTAAGATCATAATCTCATGTTTCCATTGGCGAAACTAACCTTAATCAAGACTTAGTTTCTCATATATCATCAAGGAATCATTTCCTTCTAAACCAGGCTATCCTTACAAAGGGTTCATCAATGACTTATCCATAATACAGGATTCTAAACACAAGCTCAAACAGCTTTCTGTCTCTATCCGAGGTTCTACGTGAACCAGGACATCCATTCTTAGTACTCAACAGTACAATTAACTTCCAAACTACTACCCCAAGGTAGGCTTTTCATAATTGTATCTCGTCTCAGAGGTCAAACTTAGTAACAAAGGGCTAGCGACACGCTTGAGTTACCTAACACTCAGGCAACTCTCATCCTAACCCAAGTTACCCTCTTCCAGTTCAAATGGATTTCCTGTAATGGTCGGCATGGTTTGAGACCAAACACTAACTCGGGTGCATGATTCACTCAAACCCAGGCTCTGATACCAACTTGTAACACCCTGATTTTCAGTCCAAATTTAAAATTTTCAAAAATCATTTGAAAACCATGTTTATACAAAACCCTTAAAATTTATCGCGGAAGCATTTTCATTTCCTGTAAATATCTTAACAATAAACATTTACAGCATTTATAATCCAAAGCCTTGGGTGTTACCACAGTCAATCTCATGACCATAAACATAGAGTAGGAATCCAGAATTACCGGAATTGTAACCAAGCCAAGGCCAAGCCCACAGCAACTACCCGCCTCACCAAGGCATCTATACAACCTGCGGATACAAAACATTTTAAACCACACTGTTAGCTATAAACATAGCTAGTGAGTACAACCAAAAACATTAGTTTTGTCAAAACCAAGTCATCATTTTCGCTTTTGAAAACATCCGTTTGGCAATCAACATCCTTTTTTTTAAAAAAATTCCACATAATAGCACATAAGGATGCGGGTCTGTCCATTGGGCCACAATGTATCCACGTGGTAGCTAGCCATGGTCAACACGTGCCCACATGGGGGATAACCACATGACCCCGTCAAGGTGGGGGATGCACGAAGCAGTCCACCATACAACGGTTTTCTGGAGTGTAAGCCCTGTTCACCAAATCCACTCGTGTTGCCACGGGTTCGGTGGCTCGTCAGCCCAGTGAACCCACACGGTCATGATGACTACTGACATACCCCTCCACTCTCTGCACCGATCCCTCAGCCACCCGTACCTCAGGGTCCCCCCAATTGCCGAAGCCACAGGAACCGCTGTGTACGTCCCAATGACTAACCCTATGGTACAGAGTTATATCACACAGTGGTCCGGACCGAAGCACATATACCCCGAAGGGTCACATAAACACATACCCTGAGGGGTCACACAGGCACATACCCCGAAGGGTCACATAAAATCTCTTACCCCAAAGGGTCATAAAACCACTTGCGATAAAGGCCACAAATATCTTGCCATAAAGGCCAATTAATCCGAAAATATTAGCTTATAGATAGAACGAGCAAGTTTCACCATTTACAACACTTGAGCATAAATGCTCAACAATCAAAACCATATTTGGCATCTCAATGCCTAGAAACATCTTTAGTGAAAACATGAGTTTCATTTAGTCAAAACCATATCTTTTGTTTCAAAATCAAAGTCCACTCCTACATGGAGTATCTTGTTTCAAAACCATTAGTTTAATCACAATGTAAGCAGAGACCATCTCCATTATGGAGCAATGGTCTTATTTAGAAAACCACCATTTAAAACACATCTTAAATCAAATACACAATTCCTCATTCTCAAACCCAAAGGTTTCATAAAACATTTATACTTCACGTAAACCATATTATAAAACAATAGTTGGTTTACACATTCTTTAAGTTCCAAAACTCATCAACAGTTTCAAACATATAACCCGCATTTATAAAACAGTTTCATAATCCACATCCTTTGAATCATCAAGATTCATCAAACAATTGCCAAACAATTAAAACACAACATGATGACTTGTAATCTTATCAAACAGTTGGGTATCCGCAGGGTGTACTCACCTGAGGGTGTGATGAGGATCACAACCCCATCCAAACCAAAGCTTAATACTTGATCATAAACCTATGATCACCAAAACACAAGGTTAACTTAGTTAAGTTAACCACTCATGGAAGTTACACACAAGTGTGGACTCAAAACACAACTCAATAGCTCATTTCGGGTCTTTCGGACTCCCTTTGGACTCCCTAAAACCATTAGAAACAAACCCCAATCAATTACAAGGTCAAATGGGGTCAAAAACAAGATTTTGGACCTTTCAGGGGTCCTCGCGCCGCGAGACAAGAAGCCTCGCGCCGGGAAGAAATCTCTGGAAAAGTGGCCTTCGACCAAACTGAACCTCGCGCCGCGAGGCATAGGGTTCGCGCCGCGAGCCCTCGTAAACAGTAACTTGTAGCTTGTTTTTTGACACTATGCCGGCCAAAACCCAATTTCTTCCAAAACAAACTTATTTACAGCACATAGAACACTCAATAATACTTCAAAACATCACAATAACAACCCCATAACTAGGACTCATCAAGACTTGGGTAATCAAACCCTAATTCAAGGATTTGACCCATTTACCCAAACAAAACTCATACTTCAACCACCAACCACTATAAATGACACCAATAACCATCAAAACTCAAAATCAACACTAAATAAGGTTAGAACTTACTTGATGCATAAACCCCCAACTTGGGTAGTAGACTTCTTGCTCAAATCATGGTTAAATAGGAAGAAATTGAAGAACAAACACCCCCAAGCATTGAATCCAAGCAAGAGGCACCAATTCTTCCTCTATCTTCTTCAACTCTCACTCTAGAACTCTCACCATCTCTCTCTCTTGATGCACAATCTGGAGATTGACTCAAATGAGTCAAATTTCTAGAGTTTTCCCCATCTATAACCCATATTTTCATAAATGACCCCTTTAGTTTCAAACTTAACCCATTTAGCCCTTTAAGTTTATCAACCTTTACACACAACACCCACAACTCATAACATTTTTAAAACAATAATTCAACGATTTAACTATGTTATACTATTGTGTTTTACTAATACGATTCACAATTCTTTAAAAACTATATAACCCCTATTTAATCAACATTTAGACTATAATAAAATTTTGGAATATTACATCAACTTTAAAAATAAATAAAACAAAGTAATAATCCAAGGTTAAAAATATTGATAAATGAAATTAGATATGAAATCTCAAATGTACACTTCTTATGTATATTTTATTACAAGCTCCAATTTTTTTTATGAAACAATTACATCTCCAACAAGTTCCAACAACTCCATTAAATTTAGTTAACTACTTGAGAAACTACACTTTGTAAAAAAACAACTCTATTTTTTTATCTTCGTAAATCACATTATCAAACTAAATAATATGTATGTATACTACATTCGAACAACCATCTTATTTATAATACTATATATAAATTAAAACTGTATGAATGTGATTATTTAAACGTTAACCCGGCGCAATGCACAAACATAATATACCTTGTTAGTCCATGCGTAAAGGGAGACCCGAAGGTCCCGGGTTCCCTTCGGGAATACCCCTACGCCCCCCTATCGGGTTCGGGGGTCGGGTCCGTGAAACCGAGTGAAGCCGGAATTTTTTTTCTTCTTTCTGTGATATATATATTTATTTATTTTTTAATTCTCCTATAAATACTAAACACTTTTATCTCATCCTTTTATTTAAAAAATTTTCAAACTTTCATATTTTACTTCCATCTTTCATTCAACTCTTTTAAAAAAATTACACTCTTCTCCTATAAATACATAACCACCCCTCAACACTTCATATAAAAAATTCTCCTTCAAAATATGGCATCACCACCACATGCTTCATCGAACGGTTCGTCAGATAACGAAGACGAGTAGCTTTTTTTAATTTATTAATCTAGATTTAGAGTTTTGTAATTTTTATTTTATAATAATAATATTTTTATTAAAATCTTATGAATTTTTTATATATATTTTTATTTTTATAGAATTGTTTAAATATTTGAATTTGTTAAATATATAAATGTGTAATTAAATAAATTAAAAAAAGTGGGAAAAAGTTTGGGTTGAAAAATGAGAGGCTATACTAGAGTTTGGGGTTGATTTGGGTTGGAAAGGGAAAAGTAAAAAAACTAATGTGATGCTGATGTGGCATTGGAGTTAGAAAGGGAAGAGGGGAAGCCATACGGATGGACTTATTATCATTTTACAGCATCAAATGTAAGGAAATTTGGTTACGGAGTATTAAATTATTTATTATTTCTACGATCCTGATTGACATTTGGAATACGAGAAAAAGATTTATTGTGAAAGAAAACATAATCTCAATTATTTAATTTAATAACGATAACGATTTGGATATTATGAAACTACGATTTTTCATATTGTAAAAAATAACATTTTCTATAGGTTTTTCAATAATTTAATTTTTATTAAAGATAATTCTGATCAACAACTTTTTTTTATCTTTTTCGTATCAATCTTGTTAAATTATCTTGCTAAATAAAATATTTTATTTGACTCTTTCTTGTCAAAGACAATTAAATAGAATATTTTAGTTCTAATTCTTCACGAAACAAAATCTTTGTAGACTCCATCCGTCCATCGCTACTCGAGCGACGTCGTTTTGTGTAAATGTGGGTGTAGGGTCCACACGACCTATACCGGGTTATCCGCCAATGATTATATTCAAATACCTTTTTTTTAACAGATAATCAAATACCTTTAATTCCAACGGGCAACCTGAAATTATTAATCAAGGGTGGATCGGTGGAAGGTGCGAATTAGCTAAAAAAGAAAAAAATATTACTAACAGCAAATATTACAACAAATTATTTATTAAATCAAAAGACACGGAGTACTTGCTCGGCTTGAAGATAATTTAGATATTTTTTCTCAAACTTTGTTAAATATTTGGCTCTACATTTTTTATTTTTCTTCGTATTCACATGTCGGCAACCTTTCCTAGCTCCCATTGGCGAAATCATGTTTCTTCAATATCTTGTCCTATTTGTTTATCCTTGTTTTAATCCATTCTTAAAAATAAGTATGTACATAAAGAGAATTGTATAGTGTGAGAAATTGGGTGAATAATTCTTATTCAATGTAATGGGGTGTTCATCTCGGTGGGTGTGAAATTTGGGTCTCAAGGGATCGGGGGTGGTATAGTCGATGGGGTATTATTTTTTTTTCACCCACCACAATAGGTGGGGTGAGTACTCCGTTCCTCCTAATGAAGCGTTTCGGTAGCAAGAAAGACCAAGATCGTTAAATAACACGATTAAATTAAGGGAGAAATGCTGTTTCAAGAAGAACGATTTGGCTTCCCGAAAATTTAATCTAACGGCTACAAAAATATGAAGCATATGCCAGATTTACAATACATCCAGTATATTTATCTCGTTTTTGTATCCGTTTGTTAATACAATTAAAAGCTTATTGTTTTTATCTTATTGCCAATTTTCTTGATTTGGCTAGTTTTATACGTGTACTCCACGATAAAGTTGTCATAACACCACAAAATCCTAAGCCAATTTTTTTTAAAACACGCTGCAGAAGCTTAATCATAAATATTTACATAAATCCCGCAACCGGGAATACTGTTTACAAAATACAACAACTTGTCTGTGTTACAAAATATATAGCATGGCTCGTCTTTAATTCAAAAAATAAATATCAGAGCGCTGATCAACTTTTCCTTTAACCCAAAACACAGCACAAAGACTGAACCTGCAAAACAGTTAAACAGTGGGGAATTAACACAAAGCTAAGTGAGAGGAAGCTAAACACAACAATAAGCATAAACAATCAATATAAAAGCATGTAATCACATAATCCAGAAGACCGGCGGTTCAGTACAGAATCTACAACCAATGCCGGCCAAAGCAAAGGTTTACTGATAGCTCACCGCCAATTGACATAGTTAGATCCCTTCCGATACAACGCATGCACGAGAGGGTCTATAACTGCTCAACCAATAGCGATCAGGCACAGCCCAATTCCATATATAGCTGACTTCTCAAGCGATACTCGATATCATCCCTCGAGTACGTATCGGCCAAATAATCACACAACAGATATAATCAACAAGCAACAAGCTTCGAGCGGCCCCTTTCAGCGCCCAATATTTTTGAAGGACCTTCGAATGGCCATAGACTTCGAGCACGTTTCTCCTTCGAATGATGACTTCGAATTCGAAGGGAACACGTCGCGTGAAATTCAGTCCAAACCTGAAACTTTTCTTCATCTTCCAGCTCCAACCAATTTCGAACTAATATATATTCAAAGCTGGAAAATGATTTCTAACACTTCTAAATCCATAATAACTTCAAATAATATGTATACATGTATCAATAACTCATCAAAACCATGTATAACATCAAAATAATTAAAACCCATTTGTCAAGTTTAAGGTTCAAGTTCATAAATGGTGATTTTTTATACATATCCATAAAAACCCAGCAAAACATGTCAAAGTGATCATAATCATAAAAGAGATAGTCTAACCTTTGTCTTGATTAATCGGGTAATCGGGGTGGGTATCCCCGTCCCTACTTAAATTATTCGGTTTTTTCCGTCCCCGTCCCCGTTTAGCATCCCCGAAACTACCCCGTTTAACTCGGTTTTCGGTTTTTTCCATCGGATTCGGTTTTTTTTGCCATCCCTATTTAGAGTAAAACCAACCGTTGAGGAGAAAGATACCTCCGGTCAAAGTGATCGATACATTTTATATTACATTTTATTGTGCTTTATTTTCTTAATAAATGTACCGATGTATTATTAAATATACTACTTTGATAAGTTTTATTGTTTTGTAGGTTGGAGAGCAAAAGGAGTTAGTTTGATACAATTATCTAATGAGCTAGGCAAGCTGATTGGAGCAGGAGAGTAATTAGAAAATATTATTATTATTATTATTAGTGAAATGTTCAATATAGTCCATATTTAATTCATAGTCCCGAGGGACTAGTTTTAGCTCTTGGATCAACGACATCAATGGTTCTGATTGCATTTTAAAATTTTTGACGGAGTGGCATTTTTGTAATTTTTCGTAATTCACATGTGATGCTTTTACAAATCACATGTGATTGTATACTGAATTTTAGGACAATGTTTTTTATATGGACTATATTGAACACAACTCTATATTTATTATTATTATTATCATTACTATTATTATTATTATTATTATTATTATTATTATCTTGAATAGTTAGATATTTTTTTATATTAAACAAATAATTAAGATGAAAAAGGTTAAAATTATATCTAATGAAGATTAGTGAAAAACATGTGGTTATGATAATAAAAACATGCAATTAAAATTTGGAGATCAATTTCTTCGCAAACGTACTCATGTGGAAGTGGTTATAGTTAGACCATCTGTATCTAACCTATGTTACTTAATTTACCCTACTGTCACATCAACATTTACATCATTTTTCACCTTCAACCCAATTTATCCCACAAACTCCCACATTCAACCCTATTCAACCCCACATCAAATATTAATAATATATATATATATATATTAAATGACAGAGAGAGAAAAAGAAAAAAATTTTCAAATACCCGATCCAGTTCCACGACTAAACGGGCCACGAGCCCATCAGAACCCCATGTGGGGCGATGGTGTTCCAGGCCAACCCGCCACAACCCAACTTCGGGTTCTTCCTCCGATGCGGAGGGTCTTAATATCTCCTATGTAAGTCGTCCTAACATTATTATACTTCAATATATATATATATATATATATATCCCAATACGAGTTATTTCCTATTTAATGATTTACTTATAACCCTAGTTATCATAATACATTCTAACCGGATATTTGACCGTGTTAAGCGATGAAATTAAGAGAGCAAAATATTTATATAAAATACAAAGAATTTATGTGGTTTGGTTGAAGATATTTCAATTTATGCAATAAGGCTACTATTTGGATTCTTTTTCTCAATCATATTCTAGATATGTTATATTAATTAATTATTATTTTTAATGTATATCATATACTTATATATATTACATCATAGGAGTCAATTTAAATTCTTAAGTGTGTCCAAATAAAATTGCCTTTTGATCAAATGCCTAAAAGTAAAAAATTATATTTCTAGAGAATGCAATATCTAAAAAGGGAGGGTTCAAACGAGAACTGTTTTTCGTACGAGAACTGCAAGAACCAATTTTGACCGTTCGTTTTGGATAATGGAATTTATGGATGAAGAGAGTGGAGAGATTGAGTGTGGCGGAGTGCATGTAAAGAATTAATGGGTGGGCAATCCAATTGAAAGAGAAGGAAATGGACGGCTAAGATTGTTCTCGCGATTTTCGTACGAAAAACAGTTTTCATTTAAACTTTTACCTATCTAAAAAAAATTAGGAAAATATTATGTACGTTAAAGATTTCGTAAGAAATAAAGAAAAATTAATATATAATAACATAAAAAAAACTGCGTACGACAAATTCTAAAAAGATGTCGTTCCTCGTCTCATTAAAGCGAGTAGCCACCCACTACAAGACATCATTCCCCTAACGTTCATATTTTTTCTCTTTCAAAATCCCATAAATGTCGCTTTTTATTATTTATTACACTAATATTAATAAAATCTCAATTTTTCAAATATATCTACACTTACCATATAACTTAATGTAACATAATTAATTATTTCTGATCATGATTTCTTCTACAAAATTAAATTCTTTCTTTTGTATATAGAAGAAATTAATATAATTAAAACTTTTTTTATTTAAATAGATAATATACCAATTTTTCAAATATAAAACTAAGGAAAGCTATAAATAATTTTGACAAATTATTAAACTTAGTTCACAAATTTAAAAAATATAAAAATCAAAACAAAATTTAAAAAATTCAAATACAGCTACTAATAAGCTGTGTCAGCGTTTTTGCCCAATTCAGTGATTCACATCTCACCTCCTTCCTCGTTTCCTCTGTTCTTTATATACCTGTTTTCTTCTCTCTCTCTCTAAAACACAAATTCAAACATGCCTTCCACTCTCTCGCTCATCACCACCACTCTCCTCCTCCTTCTCACCACCATCACCACCGCACAACCTCCACCGGCACCGGCGCCGCCACCAGTATCCGATTCTTGCAACGGCATCTTCTTATCATACACATACACATCCGGATCCAAGCTGCCACCAGATCAGCCATCCAACCAGCCTTACCGCTTCGAATCAACGCTCCGAATCCTCAATAACGCCGCCGAAGAGCTCAAATCCTGGAGGGTTTTTGTTGGATTTCAACACGATGAATACTTAGTCTCTGCTTCGAATGCTGTGATTGCTGACGGGTCGGTTGCTATTCCGGGTCCGGTTGGAAACGGCACCGTTTTTGCTGGGTTTCCTAGTGCTGATCTCAAGACTGCGATTGAGACTGCTGGCGATGTGAATCAGATGTCAGTTCGGGTCGATTTGGTGGGTACACAGTTCGGAGTCGGGTCACCTGATGTACCCATGCCTACAAATATATCTCTTGTTAATGATGGCTTTGTTTGCCCTAGACCTACTATGCAAGGTAAATTTGAATTTTCCCTTATCAAAAATAATTATTATAATTCAGTTTATTATATTGCTCATGTTTTAAAAACAAATTATTTGACTTTCATGCCTATTCTTTGATCAAATTCTTGGTGGATTTTAGGGACTAGGAAACTTGCAGGTTTGATCTTTCAGTTTTAATTTATTTTAAATTATTAGAAAATTTCATAATTGTGACCTTTCTTTAAAAAATAAATAAATCTTGATTCAGCCAACTATTTGATAATTCTATGAAACTTTATTTTGTGTGTTTGACTTTGATGTGTACTTCTTGGTCATTTCATTGAGGGATTCTTATTGATTTGATCTTACTTGAAATGGGTAGTTTGAAATGCTCAAAAGTTAAAAACTTGCCGATTTAATCTATTTGCCTGTTGCATTTGAAAATGTAGCCAATCGGTTAAGCAATCGAAGAAGAAACCGAGTCTTAAATTTTATGTTTGACTTTGAATCGTTCTTGTTTCATTCTCAAACTCCAATTGTTCGTTTGATTGTCGATGATTTGTTCTTTCTGTGAAATGATTTCGCGTCTCTTGAATGACATTTGTGTTCGAGGAGAAGTTCTAGCTTGATCTTGCATTGTGTTTGTTTGACTTGAGGAAGAATCGAGCTGTTAGTCATTCAATTGACTTTGACTTCTTCTTACCTTGTTCCTGATTGTTGAATTTATCAGTTCAGCTATCTACAACTTGTGGTTTTGACTTTTCACTAAATCTTCCTGAGTATCTTGAATCTTGACTTTGAGTTTGACATGTTCTTGGTTTTTGATCTTCCAGGAACACGAGTTATGAACGTTTGCTGTAGGAGAAATCCAGATGCAGTAACCAACGAGACATTAGCAGAGGAGTTTCTCCCACGCCAAACCGGCGACCTCACAATCATGTATGACGTGATCAGGACCTATGAGTCAAATTACTGGGCCGAAGTGACCATCGAGAACCATAACGCACTGGGCCGGCTTGATAACTGGAACCTGACCTGGGATTGGATGCGAGATGAGTTCATAAACGATATTAAAGGTGCATACCCTTACAATCGTGATTCAACCGAGTGCATATTTGGCCCACAAGGTGCATTCTACAAAGATTTGGATTTCGCAAATGTTTTGAATTGTGAAAGACGGCCCACATTGATCGACCTACCGCTCGAAATGACCAACAATACCAAATGGGGAATGATCCCGTTTTGTTGCAGAAACGGGACGATTTTGCCCCCGTCGATGGATCCAAGCAAGTCAAAATCAGTTTTTCAGTTACAAGTCTTCAAAATGCCTCCTGATTTGAACCGTTCAGAGCTTGTTCCCCCACAGAATTTCAAAATCAGTGGGAGGTTGAACCCGGATTACAAATGTGGCCCACCGGTTCGGGTCAGCCCAAGCGAGTTCCCTGACCCTAGCGGTCTACCTGGCTCAAGCGCGGTTTCGAGCTGGCAAGTGGTTTGCAATATCACGCAAGCGAAAGGTTCTAGCCCGCGATGTTGTGTGTCATTTTCTGCTTACTATAACGAGTCTATCATTCCCTGCCCGACTTGTGCGTGTGGCTGCCCAAGTGGTAGAAGTTCCCAAACATGTAGTACAACCGCACCGGCACTATTTCTTCCGGCCCAGGCTCTTCTGGTCCCGTTCGAGAACCGGACTGCACTCTCAACGGCTTGGGCTAGCCTGCAACACCGATCCGTCCCGAACCCATTGCCCTGTGCTGACAACTGTGGGGTCAGTCTAAACTGGCACCTGCTTACCGACTACCGTGGCGGGTGGACGGCCCGGGTCACTCTCTTTAACTGGGACGACACGTCTTTTGCGGACTGGTTTGTTGCTATGCAAATGGACAAATCTGCCCCTGGGTTCGAGAAAGCCTACTCATTTAACGCAACCTCTCTCGAGGTCAATAACGTCAATGACACAATATTCATGCAGGGTCTACCCGGGTTGAACTATTTGGTCGGGGAAGTCGATGGGAATAACCCAAAAAGAGACCCACGGATACCCGGAAAACAACAGTCGGTCATCTCGTTCACCAAGAAACTGACGCCTGGAATCAATGTTGCCGGAGGTGATGGGTTTCCAACTAAAGTTTTCTTTAATGGTGAAGAGTGTGCGCTGCCGAGGGTACTTCCCACAAGCGGCTCTTTCCGGCGAGAATCCGGCATGGTGTTTTCTGGTGTTGTGGCCTTCATCATCGTCGTGATGTTGATGTAGCTGCAGTAGTTGCTATTGATCGTCGATGGAGATTAATTTTTTGTAGATTTGTTTATTTTTTTTTGAACGAAAGATTAAATGATCGTATAGACTGATTTGTATAGAAATGTTGTAATATCGAATATGCTTCAAATTTATTGTCATCGCTGCTAATTTTCGAATCATTGTAGTTCACACATTTATAACATCTAGAGCTATCATAGTTGTAGTTGGGTTTACGAGGCTTATCATTCTCTCGAGCCGGTCAAATCTGCGACACCGCTCTTGTAGCAATGCAGGAGCATTCCACATCGGTGAGGCAAGGGGGATTTTTCCTCCCTACCAAATGACGCGTTTTAAAGCCGCGAGGGGCAACCCAAAGCGGACAATATCGTTGGTCGGTTCCTTGGTTGCGATTCTAACAGTTGTGATATTAGCCGTTTGATCATCGATGATTCAAGGTACAAACCCGGTTCGTACAATTTTTAGCCAGGGTTGGACATTTTCCTTTTACGGAGAGGCTTGTTCGGTTCGAGTTTTATCCAAATGTAGAACAGAATCTCATGGATTTAGCCGATCAAATGTCGAATATTACGGTTAATGTAAAAAGTGCAAGTATTTGTTTTAGCGTTTTCTGTTGTTTAAGGCGGACTTTGAAAAGGCGGATGAGAAAGTTAGCTGGACATTTCCTTCTGTATGCCGTGCGGCAAATGGGGTTTGGATAGAAACGGTTATATTTGTTGTGTTCATTATATTTTATTAAAGCTTAGTATTAGTATTCATATGACATTAGGAATAGATTAGAATATATTATATAAATACCTAGAGGTATAATAGTTTGTAATTAACCCTAATAATCTAAGCATTCATATTTTCTTATGTAGTATTATTGTTCTTGGCGCTCTCTCTCTCTCTATAACAACAGACTTCATAACTGAGTTCAACATCCAGTAATTGGTTCGATACTTGATATCTTGCACCTCCAGTTAGGTTAGATTTGTGGTTGTTTGGAGTCAACTACTGTCTGTGTTAATAAATGGATCCTCTTAAAGAGTCTGTAATGAAGAGGGGTCCAAGGCTAGTTGGGAGACCCTGTGTCTCCTTTATATTTTTAATTGCCATTGAGGCTCTTCAGGTGAAGATGATGTTATAAGCTTGTTCAAAAGGCCTATTACAGTCATTGGTCCCTATCAAACTTCAAAAAGTTCTGAATTATTTTGAAAAGTAACTGGGTTAAAGATTAAAGAGCAATCTGTTATGGATTGGGATTGTAACAGATGAAGTTTCTTCTTTCACAAAATTGATCTTTTAAACAGCTAAGGATAGCTAAGAAGAGAGCTTCGGCATTGTCATTACCTTCCCTTAGCAACCCATAAAATATTATTAAAACATCTCGCAAAATTGATCGTCTCCCTTTCATTTATATCGGCCTTCTGGTAGGAGCAAAGTATGAGAGTAATTCTACGTGGAAGGTAGTAGCTACTAAAACTGAGAAGGCTCGACGTTCACTTTCAGAAAATTCACCATTTTTCATAAAAAATGAAAAACACAACAAACACAACCTTTCATCTAAAAAGAGGTTCTGTATCGTTCTACTCTATATCCCTACAAGTCAAAATCAAATAATAAGACTAGAAAAAAGAATTAATGCACATATAAATCATTAAATAAGTAAGAGGATAAGTAGAATATGGAGTCTTGGGTGAAGAATCCTAGAAGCTCGGCCGTTGCCTTCTCTACGATGATCATGGTTTAAAGCATGCTGGTCTGGTAGCTTTGTTGCTTTTGTTTGGGTCTCTCTTATTCCTTTGATCGGTTGTTTGGGACTCTTGAAGGAATGAAGGTTTTCTTGGAAGCACTCTCTTGTATTTGTTTTGATCTTTAGAGCATAATATAAGGTTTACCAGCTTTTCAGAAAATCAAAAAAACAAAAGAGGAAGCACAAAACTCCCTACTATTCCAAGTTTGGACAAAGAAAATAAAAGTAAATCCTCAAATTCTTGCACAAAAACCAAATTCACAATCCTACAAATCATACTTGCTTCCACATTTCTACGGTTTCAGGTTTTCCTTACGCTACCTAAAGCAGTCAAAAATTTCAACACGACGTATGCTTTGCATATCGTGCATTTGAACTGTAATAATATCATCATAATCATGTCCTGCAACAACCCTATTCACATCATGAATATAAAAAGCTACCGGAATTTCAACAAGTCTTGTATTTTGGCATGTGATTTGGACTCTCAAGTCAAGCTATGTACACCATTCGAAGCGCAGAGTACACGTCCTACTTACACAGGTAGATCATCCAACGCGTATCCATCAAAGCCAAACTCCCCTTCCGGTTGCCCAACACCTTCTTGCTGTTGCTGCTGCTGCAATACAAGATCAAATATTAGTATCTTGGAGTCGCTAGGAATTAGTGTTTAGAGTTCTTGCTATATATTTAGTTCTTATTTTATCCTGATTCATTTGAGTCAAATTGACATCATAGACGGGTATTTTGGACATTTGAATTGAAACGTACTTGCTTTAGTATCGCGGCTAGGAGATCATCTTGAGCATACTGGTCAGGATATAATGTATTATGAGAGCTTCCGTCATTATGGCTTTCGGTTTTCACCCTCAATGAACTGTCCCCAACATAAGTGGCATATCGTTGACCAACATTTGACCCGTTATGGTGAGTTTTAGCTTCTACCCTGGGAGAGAAAATCACCTTGCCACTTGGTAAATTACGATTCTGCCCTCCCAGTCCACCTTCCATTGTATGTTGAGATGGGTCAAAGTTCAAACCGACATCTTGTAATCCCCAATCTCGTATTCCGTTCTGATTCAAATCGTTGAAAATATCATAACTTGGAACAATCCCTCTTTGAAAGACCTTGGTATCAAAGTTTCCGTCTACTTGGACTTGGAGAGTCGATGATGTGGTGGTAGGATTTTGAATTCCCAAACTGCCCCCACGAGGATAAGTAATACTGGGTGACTCGGTTTTGTGGTTCATAGAGAAATCCACGAGAGATGAGGCTTGTGACACCACTGGGTTGTACACCGCTGGCGGCTGACTCGGTGCCATGTCAACCACTGAGCCACGTGTCAACATCTCGTTGGACAAAACAGGCTGCCTCAAGCCATGATGAGGATATGTATTCGACTGAGTTTGACTTTGACTTTGACCACCCATCTGAATCAGAACTTGATTGTTCATGCTGCCAAAAGAATGCTGTGTGGACTGTTGCAAACTCACAAAATGCTTCGGTTCCATGTTAGTAGGAATTCCGGGAAGTAAGTTTATCTGCTTGCTACTACTACTGCTATTAGTCAAATGTTGAGTTTGGGCTTCTGAATATCTTGATTTAGGGTTTTCAAAGCTAAAAATGTTTCTTTGATCAATTACAGGCAAAGATATAGGCGACTTCGGGTTATTTGGCCTGCAGATGGCTGCAGCTTGGAGGGTTGCAAGACTTTGTGGAGGGAGTTGACCAAGCTGACCACTTGCAGCTAGAGCTTGAAGATCAAGCCCGTTAAGGGATGATATTGAGCCGTAACCCGAATCTGGGCCACCCATAAATCCCGTGTTGATCCCGCCTGGATGCTGAGACCCGCTAAGTCTTCTAAGATAAAGACGGTATTTCTGCACCAAATTCTTGCAGTTGTAAGGAAGAAAGGTCTTCAATGCATCACATAACAAGTCAACAACGAACAAAAAGTCAAAACTGAAAAGGAAAAAAAGGCGTTTTTCTTTCCATTTTTAGAAATCGTTAGCAATCCTTTAGAACATTCCATCAAAAATTCGCTCAGAATAGAAAGAAAAAACCCGAAAAGAAGTTTACTTGAAGGTGGCTTGCAACGTTTTCTCTAGTTAATCCAGGAACATTCATCAACTCCAATATTTTCTTCGGGACAGCCTCTGTATTCATTAAGATTCAAGAACACAAGGGTAAATCAGTAATCACATCTACAAGTTAACAAACAGAAGTGATTAAAAAGAAACTTCATACTATCGATTCCAAGCTGATTAACGGCTGCCACAAACTGTTGATGGAGTTCAACAGACCAAACAACACGAGGCTTCTTCAAAGAAGAAGAATCATCTCTTTCTTCTGCTTCATCTTCATCGTCTTTCCTTCTTTTTGTGTTTTTCCAATTATGCCCTTCGTTTGCAGAAGAAGAGTAGTCGGGCTCTTCAGGGGGTTTCTGCTCATCAGCACTTGCAGACTGCTCAAAATCCTTCCACTCGTGCTTACGTTTTCGAACCACATGTTGCCATATATTACGTAAGGCCTCTATACGAACGGGCTT
This sequence comes from Dittrichia graveolens, assembly GCA_038502395.1. Lineage (NCBI taxonomy): Eukaryota > Viridiplantae > Streptophyta > Magnoliopsida > Asterales > Asteraceae > Dittrichia > Dittrichia graveolens. Next base: position 6,656,885 of record JARJIL010000002.1, on the reverse strand, counting down.
TATTAAATAATCACACGCCCCGTGAGTGACACCTTTCATAACTACACTCTTGCTGTCATCAGCCGACATCACTGTCATAAGGTAAGACTGATCTAATCAAGAAACGAAATTATCCAAATTCTGTTGGCAATTAAATCCGGAAAAAGGAGACATAAATCAAGAAACTGAAAGCCGATGGAACATGAGATCTGGATAAATCATCCAGTCAAATTTAGATTGAAAATTGGAAGTCAAAATCAGAGTTGTTGACTTACTGATAACAGGGAGATCCATTTCAAGCCCAATGTGCTCAAGGAGTTTGAATCCATCCATATCAGGCATATGAACATCACTAATAACAACATCAAAACCATTTTTATTTTCCCTCAGATATGATAAAGCAACTTCAGCTCTGTTACATTTAGTCACTGCAAAATTTTGAACAAAAAAAAGAGTCAAGATTTAAACTTTTCTAATCAATTACTTTCGATCAAAACACAAATCACAAGAACATCACCTCACCAAATCAAGATCAGATCAACTTGAATCAATTACCATACAGATTTAATCTAAAAGAAGGAAAATGTCAAATTGAGCCGAAAATCATCAAAGGTTTGACCTTTTGCAACATGTACAATATCTAGGTAAATTATAGCTCATATTTCGTGAACTACTTCGAAATCTGAAAGTTTTATTACAGTAAGGAGCCCTAAGTCTATGGGGTTTTTGTGAATTTCAATTTTCTACAAAATATTTGTAATATTGTTTGTTTTTTTAATGGATAGAACAGTATATATATATATGTATATATATAGCAGAAAGTAATAAAAAGAGAAAATTAAAACCAAATAAAGTTAACGAAATGATGAAATCAATGATATGGAAATTTAAGTGAAAATTAAGAAAAAAAAGGGTGTATAGTTTTAGTAATTGAAGAGATAAATCAGATAAAATTCTACTTTTTTTTCTCAGTCAGTTTGTGTTTGTATGTACCTTCATAGTTACAGTGTCTAAGCATCTTCTCCAAGATCATAAGACAAGTTGGGTCATCGTCAACAACAAGCACCCGCAGACCAGCTGGAAACTGATCAGGGACACCACTATCGCTAGCTCCGGCAGCGGCGACGGCGGACTTCCACGAACCACCACTTGAACTGGGCATAATCGATTGTTTTGTAACGACTTGACCTCCACCAAGATTCATTGATTATTCCCTAAATAAGCACTCAATCACACTCAGAAAGAAAAACCATGTTGCTGAATCAAACCCAAATCGGTTTTGATTATTTTAGACAAACAAATCAAAACCAAATTCAAGAAAATCAACAAAATTAGAAACAAACAGAAGCTGAATTTTTTGGAAGATTTGGACTTTTAGAGAGAGGGAGAGAGAGAGAGAGAGAGAGAGAGAGAGAGAGAGAGAGAGAGAGAGGAAAGGGGGAAGAAATTATTGGTGGGTGTTTGTGAGATTTATATTAGCACATGGTTTTGTGCTTCAAGCCTTCAGTCTCTGAAGGTTTTTTCGGATTTAATTTTGTATTAATTAATTAATTTTGTAATTTAATATTCTTGCTGATTAGAAAGTGGGTCTCTCCGTTGAGTGTGGATCCAGCTCATGTATGATGTTAACTAACCCCATGCCAGCCAAAGCCCTATCACATGTGCATACATGTCATACATGACCAATACCTCTTTTAGATTAACATTATATATAATGGGTCTCTAATCTAACGGTATCAGATTAGTAAACGATTTTCTTTTTTAAAAGGTTTAATGTTCAAGTCTTATAATAGATAAAAAAGTAAATTTAAGAACAGATTTAGTATACGTGTGTGTTTATCGCTCTAAAAAAAGTTTATCTTTAGTTTCCGTTTATTATTTTGGAGAACACACTAAATGCCTACAATTTTATTACCAACATGATTTTCATTTTAAAACATAGTTTTATAAAAGTAAGCCTTCTTGCTTCTTTAAAAACGTATTTATAAATGAAATTTTAGAGCATTCAGAGAGTACATCGATTGGGCGTGTGTGGTGACCATTATGCAATGGTGAGTGTGTTTGTCCACTTCATCATGTCATGGCAGTAAGGGTGAAGTGGTGTGAATCAGGAACGCTATTTTCCCATGGTGCTTTTTTGTGTGGCGAGCTATGTGATAAGAGTAAAATACTGAGGTGATAATATGTTGGTGTGATACTTTATAATAATTGTGCATGCTTGTAAACACATTTCAATAACTCATGTAAGGGACTCATACACTATCACTCCACTTATCTCCATTTCAAATGTTCGTTTATTTCCTGGTCATTACTTAAAAATCACACCGAACTCTTAGTGCATCACATTGTCACCCTAACTCCTTTAATACACAAACAAAATAAGGTTGAACATTGTCGTGACCGCTCCCATGCCGGCCATCACGTAGGGTCTCTTATGGCATGCTAGTGGGGAATCATGGCAACTCATAGGGTGTGTTTGGCGAAAGTGGCTGGGCTGGAGCCAGAGCTGAGGCTGATTAATTGATAATCTCAAGCCATAAGCTACTTGAAAAAGCTTTTATTTTGGGGGCTTACGACGGATTATGTTTTTAATAATCCCCTCAAGATTTTACACTCGAACGGGGATAGAGGGCTGAGGATTATGAAAACTAAAATCACAAGCCCCTGTAATCCCCCATAAGCCTATTGCCGAACACACCCAAAAGCTCCACTACCATCCCTCTGAAATTACTTCATTCTGATTTTTATAAAAGAAAAACTTTTTATATTACAATGTTATTTCAGCTAGACTAATTTAGACGTTGGTTAACAATGTAATTCTTTGATCGGAATCTATGATATGAATTACAATAACAAACAAGCTAAACTATGGTAGGTGTTTTATATATTCTTTTACTGATTAGATGTCTGTAAGTATTTTTATTAATTTTGGTATGTAATAGTAAACATAAAATAAGTGATTAACTAAATGTTAAAATTAGCTTAATAATATGAAGTTTTAAAAACATGTTTATACTTTTATGTCAAAATTGATAAGGAACAAAGAAACATTATGATTGAAAACCAACACAAAGAAATAGTATAAGTTTGAGAAAGCATAATTAATAGAGTATCATGTTTTTATGATATAATAATAAATGTACAGGAATTTAAAGATTATATATATATACACCTTAATTTGCCATAATAGTTAAAGTTTACATTAACTTCATTTCCATATTTATTTTGATTTCTTATAGTTAATGGCCATTAATATTTATAACCATTTCCAACTTGAAAGGAACTTTCTTTATTTTTTAAATATTTTCCTAATTTGAATTCACAACTTAGTTGCCATTTATGTGGAAGGTATTAAATCTTATTAAAGTTGACTATTTTTGGACCATCTTATTAGAGTTGACTATTTTTAAAATATAAATTCCCTTCATATCGGGAAATTTCCCTATAGTTGTTTTAATATTAATATTGAAAATAACGATAACCACATTTCTAAATGTTGTAAGTAAGAGTAAAAACATATTATTGTTAAATTACTATTAGTTTAAATTTTCTATGTTTAATTAATATTCTTTTTACGCATGATTTTAGTTTTTAAAAATTGTAGGATATTAAATTTTAACTTTTTATGCTATTATTATTATTATCATAATATCATTGTTTAAAATTAAAATTATATTGTTTTTTCCTTTAACCATAACCCTTAGGACTTTAATTAGTACCATAGAAAAAAGTAAAAACATAGTTTTCTAATAAGATTATTTACACGTATAATATAAACTAAATTAAATGTATGTGTGATATATGGGTTGGTTTAACAAAATGATAAATATTAAATATTAATAAAAAGGTGTTAAATAATTATAGAACAAGAAATGACGACATGCGACGTCAACACCCAGATCAGTGATGGAAGCGTCAACGTGAGGTTAAAGCATGCGCTACGGAAGAAACATAATATCATGATATGAAGAGACATGCTTGTTTTTTAATACAAACTATCTATAACTATTGTTAAAATTAGGATAATAAGATCAAATATTTATTGTTATGAATTAAAAAGTTTAATTTTGACTTATAAAAATCAAAATTGAAATTTTACTTTTGATTAAATATATGGTCAAAATTAATTAATTAAATTTATTTTACTAAATGAAAAGGTAAGACCATTCAATAAATATGATGTATGTTTAACTTAGTTTTTTTATTTATATTAGAAGATTAGAAGATAAGATAAAAGAAATTTTATTTATTTATTTTGTCTAACAATCATTCCGTGACATGAGAAATAGAAGAAGATGCTGGGAATGCATAAAGGTGTAATATTTGAACAACAAAGTTATGTTAGTGGGCTGGATTCGTAGTGACATACATATAAAGGAGTATGCGAGCCCAAGCCACGCGTCACGAGGAAGTAAACCCTCAATTATTTTCGGAAACCCTCACAATTAGGCTCGAACTTGAAACCTCACAGTAAAATAAAACCTTCATACCAGTAGGACAAGTCCTAGTTAGTTAAAAAAAGGTGTAATACATGCGATCGTCAATGTTATGATAATTAATTAGACATAAAAATAAGAATGATATAACATAATCTTTTAATAAACATGCATTGTAAATCTTTACAATATTATGACGTAGTTTGCACCTTTTAAATAACATATTTAGGTACACCATCTAATGCTACTTGATTATGTTATTTATATATATTATTACTTAATATTATGTCAGTTTTTTATTCTATAATATTGATTATTGCTAAAACATTACACTAGAGTTTTACTTTTATCTAAGGTTGACGATCTGAGATACGAACCCGAAAACCGATCTAAATCGAACATGAAATAGGTTGATACGAACCTGACACAAAACTAAAATAGGTAAAAAATGGGTTGACACGAAAAATATGCGTCTGACAATAACCTGATTAAGCTGATTTTGTTAAATAAAAAGGTATTAATTATATATAAAAATCAATGTAAGTGTGTTAAAGTTTGAACCTAAAAATAACACAAAAATTAAATTGAAGTCCTCAAAAATTTAAATTTAGATTTCATTTATGTATTTTGCGACTTACTTTTAAAGCCAATACCCAACCCATAAAATAGGAAGGCTCGAGACTCAAACCTGACCTCAAAATTCGGTTTTTGAAGTCAATTTTATATGCAACATTTTTCTTGAATATTGGGTCACCCCGAAAATCTGAACTTTATCTCCGGAAAGACAACCTAGTTTTCTCTTAGTAAAATGGGTCATCACGAAACACTACCCTAACTAAACACGAAATAAAACGACACGAACCAAACCTGGCACGAAATTAACTTGGGTCTAAAATAGGTTGACACGGAAATGGTCAACACGAAAGAGACACAACCCATTTTAGCCAGACACAATCACACATCACATCAAGTTTTTAAAAACAATAAAATTCGATAGCAAGATATAACCAGAATCACATTAGCCTGATCACACAAGTGATAACGTGACTCACTCTGCCTTCTCTCATTTTTCTTTTTCCACCTCTCTGTCCGGTGCGAACACCACCACCACCACCCTTAACTCTTTCTCTTTTTACTCATCATCTCAAAGAAATGGGAGAGTGGGATGGTTTATTGGTTTATGTATTTAGAGATAAAATGTGCAACATCCACAGAGTCATCTCATTTGGACCGACACATGGCTTCGTGCCATTGGCAAACATACATTCTGAAACCTCATGCATTAGACCAACCTTTGAGAGATCGTAATAGAAGCAGGCGAGCCATTTGTCATCTAGAATAAATTCTAGCTTGGCATCACTATGAAAAATGGTTTGCCCACCACTTGTTTGAAGAAAGTCCAAACCTTGTACGTGTTGCATTGATGCATATTTGTATCCTTTGTTTCTAGGTGAGCTGGTCCATATAAATAGGATGCAATGGAGTGGCTAATATTACACTCGTTGAGCAGTGATGTGCCGATTGTAGAAAGTAGATCGAAGTCATCGAACCCACAAAGAGTTTAGTAACATGAACGGATCCCCGAAATGGTGATCATAAATTTGAACCATTTTAAACTCATGGCAACGGTAAGATCCATGGATTGATATGTTTATGAAGTAAATGATAGTGCATGGGGTGATGTGGTAGAAAGATGACAATTACAAAAGTTTTATTAGAAAAAAAATTGGAAATAATATAGAAAGAAAAGATGATATGACAAGAGGGATGGAAGGATATATGTTACATTCCGTCAAGAAACATAATATATAATCCTTGATTTCTCCGGTTTCTACAAGTTCTTATAGGCTGGCCATATAACCGCCAGGCCTCGGGTGAGGGTTCGGTTTAGCATCGGGTTGATTGGGTTAGCCTTCAAGTACCGGTACAAGTGTTTTGGATTGGAGATCTTTTTCTTTCATTCGGGTCACCAACCCGAGCAAACCTTCTTCTCTTTCTCTATTAATTAATATTAATATATATAATAAAATAAAATAAAAGGTATAAGTAAGATTGAGTTAGACTATACTAGCTTTTAGGTTAAATTTATTACTTGTATAGTTGTATATATTATCCTCTTCTTTTTGGTTGTTCCCAGTCTAATCTTTTTACAATCTATACAAGTAAAACACAAAAACAAAAATGCTATATGATTATAACAATTATAACAAACCAAACAATAATTTTTATGAAAATGATTTTACTGTTATAAATTAGCTTATTATAGTGGCAGAGTTATAAATTTAATTATAGTATACATTTTCTAGTAAATTTTCACGGCCTAGTTGTACCTATCATTTTCTTCTTGGGTCAATATGGCCACTTCAGAATAGTTATGAGTTACACAAATATACAAAGTAAAATTTATCCTTCTCGCTTTTTAATAACCATTAAATATAGAATAATGAAAACCTCGTCCTATATTATGTACTATATTTAATAATATTTGTAGAAAACAATGGTATAGAGGAAACCTTAATAGACCTTGACCCTTGTATACCATTGAGCCGGTCTATCCTATACTAAAGCCTAATATACATATCTCTAGTATTCCTTCGTAGTGAAAGCGGTCTAACATCGACCGTTCACACTGAAGTGAAAAATACAATAAAAGATGTAATATAAAAGAAAAGAGGAAAAACATAGATAAATGTTAGAGATAGTTGTATTGTATTCTCTTTGAGTATAAATACTCTTTCACTTGTACTCATTTAAAAGCAACATAACATATATGAAATAACTTTCTCTCTCTACTTCTTCTCTCAATTCTTTTATGGTATAAGAGCACCATCGATCCATTGGTGCCCGAAATTCAAAATCAAAGATCGTGAAGATCAAAATCAAGAATGAAAGCAAATTGTTACCAAATTAGAAGATCGGAAGATCCAATTTTACGTTTTGTTCTTCTTTGAGATTTTTTTTCTTCTTTGAAATTTCTTGAATTGTACGACTGATTTGTTTCTGTTTTTGCTACTCAAGATTCAAACTCGATTTGTTAGACTGGATTGATGTGTTTGACAGAATCATTGGATTGTTAGACAGATTGTTTGCGAAATTGCAGAACATATTTGATTATAAAGATCATAAAGAACCCTAACAACCAGATTCAATTATGAAGCAAGAAGGTTAACGACTAAAAAAGGTGGCAAGAAGAGCGGCGGTAGCGATAGGAGCTATGACTATAGCGGTAGTATCTATGATTGTAGCTAAGGCTGTCAATTCGGGTTGGGTTCGTGTTGTTCGGGTCATTTCATGTTGACCCGATTTTGACCCATTTATTTTCGTGTCAGGCTGTGTCCGTTTTTTTCGTGTCGACCTTTGGGTCAACCCACTTAGGTCAAATATGATAGGCAAATTTTTTTTCAGTTTTCGAGTACGATTTTTGAATACGTTTTTCGTTTTGACTAAGCTTTTCTTTATCAGTTTTTCAAATTCTATATTTGTTTTCCAACTTTCAATAAGAATTTTAAAAATAATTTTTGTTTATATTCTAACTTTAATGTTTAATATTCGTTTTGATTGTATTCGAACTTTAAATTCGGTATTTGTATCGGTTTGATTCAAATTTGAATTTTACTTTTTATTCAACTTATATAAATGAATATATTAAAAAATGTGATGCAGGAGTAGAAAAGGATATGTAGTAGCATGTTATGAAAAACGTCAATAGATTGATTGATTTTCGTATGGGCCGTAACTAATGATGCTGCTTCTGATGTTTCATGTTTTCGATTTAGTTTGCTAAGGTAGGTTGTTAGCTAAGGTAGGTTGTGTTGGCCGTTGTGTTGTGATGTATATATTTGTCGTTAAAAAAATAAGTTATCATATCCGTAAAGCGACTCTAACTGCAATCATGACAGGGTACAATAATCATCGAAATTAACAAAAACTAATTAAGATTAATACACAAGTCATATATATATATATATATATATATATATATATATGCAAAAGTTCAAACGCGAACTTTTTTCGTATGAGAATCAATCTTAGCCGTCTAATTCTCCCTCCTTCAATTGGATTGCCCACCCATGAATTCCTTACATGCACCATGCCTCACTCAATCCCCCACGCTCTTCATCCATAAATTCCATTATCCAAAATGAACGGTCAAGATTGATTCTCGCAGTTCTCGTACGAAAAATAGTTCTCGTTTGAACCCTCCCCTATATATATATCTATACTATTTATAAAGCATTTAGACCATTGAAATCTCTTAATTTTAAATAATTTAAAATTACTAATTTACCCCTTATTTAACCCTATTAGGAAACTATTATATAAAGTTAATTAGATTCTTAAATACCATTTTTATAACTAAACCTTTCATAATAAATAATATTTAAAAAAGTTAAGTCAATACAAATTAATTTTCAACCTATATGATATTAAATACAAATTAAAAATTAAAATTAAATAAAAAATCTTCATAAAAATAATAGTTTTAATATTTTATCATATAACACATATTTTAATTTAAGTATTAAAAAATACGTATAGCTAGAACTTATAAACCTGATAACATGTAACCTAAATTTATAGACATTTTCAGATTTTTTAAATCACTCGTGTAATTAAACAAAAGGTTTAATTTATAATATATTTAATATTCTTTTTGTTTCTCATTTTATTGTTTTTTAAAATTAATAAAAAAGTTATAAGGAAAAGAGAAATAAAAGAAATGGAAACTTGAGAAAGAAAATAGATACATTGCGAACGAATATTTTTCGATGTCATTATAATACGTGATATAATAGTCTTACGTTATTAAAAACGGACATATTATGGAGTAGAAGTTATTTCTAACCGTTGCATTGCACGGGTACTATGCTAGTGTATATATATATATATATATATATATTTATCAAATATACATTGTATTATGTAATATTTATTTGTTGTCCATTACGTGATACAATATCATTTTCCATTGACACCATTATTTTTGGAAAGCAATTTCTAATATTCTTCAATAATGTTGAATTATTGGTTTTTCAATCATTTAGTTTAACACTTAGGGTCCATTTGGTTCGCGAAATTAATATGAATGAATTGAAATTTGACCAAGGAATTGGAATTCATCGGAATTTGAATTCATAGGAATTGGAATTTGTGAAATACTATATCTTGTTTGGTTGGTAAAGACCGGAATTGAAATCTAGTAAAAAAATAATTCAATATATATATATACCAAAATAAATTATACAATCAACCATCCACCACCTCCTACCCCCACCCCACCCCATCCCACCCCCTCCCTACAGTCTACCTAGGGCGGCAGTGGCGATGGCGGCGGGTGTGGGTGGCAGTGGAGGGTGGCAGTGAGCGATGGTCGGCGGCGAGGATCAGTGGTGTTGATGACGGCGGCGGTGGTGGTGGTGACGGCGGTAGTGGTGGTGGTGGCGGCGGCGGCGGCAGTGGTGGTGGCGGTGGCGGTGGCGGCGGCAGTGGTGGCGGCGGCGGCGGCGGTGGTGGCGGTGGCGGCGGCGGCGGTGTAGGCGGTGGTGGTGGCGGCGGCGGTGTAGGCGGTGGTGGTGGCGGCGGCGGTGGCGGCAGTGGTGGTGGTGGGAGGGTGTAGAGTAGGGTATGGTAGGGTAGAGTAGGGTGGGATGACGTAGAGTAGGGGGTAGGGTAGGGGTGGGTAGGGTGGGATGAGGTAGGGTAGAGTAGGGTGGGATGAGGTAATGTTGGGGTGGGGTGGGATGAGGTAATGTTGGGGTGGGGTGGGATAGAAAACAACAATTATGTTTTGAGAATTCTTATGGATTTGAAGAATTCCTTAGAATTTCATCAATTTAGGGAAGAAATTCCCAATTCCTTGATTTAAGGAATTCATTAGAATGGTCAAATTTTATTCTATAAATTCCGCGAACCAAACACAAACAAGATTTAGGAATGCTCAATTTCAATTCCGTCCAATTCCATTCAATTCCAGCGAACCAAACGCCCCCTTATAACATAATTTAACATTTTCAATTGGGGTTGGTTAAATTAAAATCCTTAATTTATTAAAGAAATACTTTTCAAAATTAGAATTTTTTACCTTTTAAATAAACATTATAGTTTTAAATATGATAATTAATACATCTATACTTTCTAAATTCCTTTTTCTATAATTATGTTTGTAACAAACATTTTTATATAATCAAATGAGCTTTTGTAACAAATTTCTTCAAGCATAAAAAAATGCATAGATGGTTAACATAAATACAAAAATATGATCAATAAAATTAAAATAATAATAAAAAAAATTATACACACATAGACCACTATATCTATAACAGGGGTTTCGGATTACTAGGTTTTAGTTTTCTAAAAGATTCTATACGTGACATATACATTGATTGCAATCTAGCTGCAGATGAGGCTCTATGGTAAATCCAATAAGCTGAAATGGTAGGCATTGGGTAATCTCCTTTGAATTGTACCATCACGTAATGAATATCATGTACTTGTGAAATCGTAATAGTTTGATGGTTTTGAATCTGTTCCAGACCATTCCAAAGAGGAAAGAAAGTTTTCTCATCGTGGTTGGTTAAATAATGGATAATCGCTCTAAACCTATTGGCAATCAGCCCCGTTATAGGCATAACCATCCAGTGTTATGGTGGTGCAGGTGATTGTAAGAAACTTAGTGAGTAACGTAATTCATCGATCTCATCCGTAAAAACTCTAGCATAAACATCATAACAAACTCAATAATCGTCTAGCAATTATTGTTGAACAATGAGCCATCAATCTTCGCTATAACCGAAACAAACAAATATCATTTACAGCCCACAATTTCCTATCACTCTCGACGTCTTGTATATATGTGGTGTAATGGTATAATATAACTGAAATTTTTTTCATTAGTGGATGATTGCCTATTTACATGATTGAGTAAAACCTAAATTATCAAAAAAGTAAAGTTTTCTAAAATAAATTTATGGTTACATATTACTTTTTAAATATGCTAATAAGAGTTTTGTTAGATAAAAAGCTTTTTATTTATTTTAATTAAATAAAAACAGATTAAATGGTGGCAATTATCATGTTGCACGATGGCAGTGGCGGTGGTTGTCACGTGCACGAGGGAGCGGCGGTTGTCACATAGTATTTTTGATTTAACAGTTAAATTTAAAATGTTTTTAAAGATGTTAAATAGCAACACCCTTTTCAATTACAGTCATACCCAAATGTAATTGTTGGATCATGGTTTAGTTTGATCGGATCTAAACCGTTCATTATCTTGAAATTGGATATGGTAACTTATTTTTCAAATGAAGAATATATTATAAATGAAAATAACTTAGCTATACCATCATGTAGTCAGTTCGGATTCATAGGATCACGGACTTAGAGTTAGCTAGGTGTAAACAACCTACTATTGAATGTAGTGCTTTTCATGGGCTCATGTACATTGGCAAATGATTTATGATTGCTTTCCTCGTCTATCTATTTTCTTTTCCCGAACAAGCATTTCAGTACTCTTTTTCTATAATTAAATATTATAAATTTTTTGGATAATACGTTATATCTTGACTCTTGAGTAGCTTGTATGAATGAATGTACAATATTTTCTTCAACTCTTAAATCTATCTTAGTCTTAATTAACTAATTATGTCATGTTATTAAATTTCTCATATTTCACCTTTTTGGAAACAAATATTATTTATATTATCATAGCTTCTTAAAAATGTGGAAAAATCTATTATGTATTATGTATGTTGAATGGTGTATCATGTATGCCTTCTACACATACTCATGCATACATACATAGTTACATACATGATACATGAGCTTGGTATTTGATTTTGCAGTTTTATGGTACTGAAAAGCTACAAAGCATGTCCAATTCATTTTACAGAGCAAAAATGAATAAAGATAAAATATGGTACAACTCTTGAATGAATAACGTACAAGTTATAAGATGAATCTTGATCTATTTTAAGAAAATTTTGGCCTGGGAATTTTTTTTACCTTCTTTAATGGTCACGAAAGGTAAAAAAAAACAAGAATCCCCAATTTGCTTTTTAAAGTTATTAATTAATTACTTTACTATATATTAAAAATCATAATCATAAGTATAAATATATTATTTACTAAATTATATTATTTAATTATACGAAAAGCGAACCAACGGGACCTATGAACTCATGAAGTATCTTTCCTTTCCTTTAACAAATTCCTAGAATAAACTATTATCTTATTTCAGGAGACGTTCAAGATGACGAATCTTATTTCTATATATATTTTAGTTATGACGAAAATATATGGTCTGGCAAAGGTACCTTAATTATACTTAAATAACGATATAGGTTTGGGTTAAGCAGATATAGGTTTGGGTTAAGTGTATAAAAATATAAGAAACTATTCGTAAATTAATATTGTTTGTAACAAAGTAAAAATGTTACGAAAAAGTTTATTAATCTACTCGAAATTCACATATAATGTAATGATGACTAGCAAAACCTGCTATCTTCAGTCATCATACTAACATTTGAAATCGATCATTACGTTTTCATGCAACAGCGCTGCCACTGCCGCGAGCACTTCTTTATGAGGGCGGGGGTAGGGTCAATTACTTTGACTAACCGTGACATGGGGAAGAAATCTATATGGCCCATGCCACATAAATATAATGAACTATTTCAAATGTCAATGTTATATGCATTGACCAAGGATAGTAGATTTTGCAGATCGTTATATACAAATTTCGGATAGACTAATACATTTCCTCGTATCATTTTTAGTTTTTACATACCATTAAATGTAAGAGTTGTCTTTGTCATCTAGAAAGAATCCAGTACTATAAATAAGATCTTCACCTCCATTATCAAGGTATCATTCATAACCCTACTTTTAACATACTTTGAGTTATCACTTTTCTCATATATTGAGAACTAGAGTGTTGGCCTGGTTTACAAGGCAAATGCCAATTAAATCCTCTAACTTAGTGTTAATTTAGCAGATTTGACTGATCCATACCTACCTATATCTTCCTTTCACTAATTACAATTGTCTGCTTGGATAATTATTTCAGTTTGCCCCTTCTTTTAGCTAAGGTTGCAAAATTTAATTAGCTTACAAACATGGTCACAAGAATACAGTTTGATTAAAACAGTTTCTGAGTTACTATTGAATTTATTCATCTTCAAGTGCTTATTCAAACCCCAAATTGGAATCCTGCTAACTTATCTAGAGATATGAGCATTAACTGTTGGCGGTTTGAGTCACTTTATCGTTGTTGAACAACTTCGACTCTATCTCTTTGTGTTAGACTTTGGTGAGAATTTTAGTAACCGAAGCATTTCAACACTTGAATATATATAAAGATTCAAGTGTATATATACTTTTCTACCATACAAAATAACTAATGAAACGTAACAACTAGCTAGAAGGATGAACTAGAATCCAAAGATGAATTCTGTTGTTGATCCACACCAATGACCATTCAAAAGTTACTTCTTTGGGTGCCTGATCTTCCTTTGGATTTTCACCAATTGGACATGCCAAGAGTAACACAAATCTCTTAACCGGAACCTCAAAAAATTCAACACAAATTCAAGAGCACAAGAACCTACACGCTATTGGAAATTATATGAAAGCAAGGTAAGTTTCTGGAATCACATAATCTTGGATTTCTTGTAAGATCTTGTGATACACTTTTCAAATTTGATATTTCGTCACTATGTTTGGATTACAACGAAATTTTAAATATGGGATAATCCTACAAGGATCAACTTTGAAATCTAGGCACAGATTCAAAGTCTATGTTTGTAGATGGTTTAGAAAGTTCGAATTCCAAAGAGAGCCAATGCAATCATATATGAGAATCTATATTCAGAATTCAAAGGCAGTTATTTGGAAGTTGGACCTCGCAAGGGGCTGCCCCTTGGACCCCACAAGGGGGCGCAACCCCTTTGACCCCTGTCTTTTTTTTTGTCATACCGAGAACAAATTCATTTTATACAAGTGTACACTCCAAGCTTCCTAACTTATATAAAAATGATTTTGAACTCCATTGGTCAACTGTATATTCCATTACACTGAAATGACTATGTGACACTAAAATTACCAACACACTTGTGTTATTAGTTGTACGTTAGAAGGGGACAAAGTTTGTGATCTTGAGGGGGGAAATGGGGAGAAAGATATCAACCGGAGAGTGACAAAAACTTGTAGTGTTAGTGTGCACATTCCCATACACTATCACTTTCACATGACACAACAGGAGTATAGTGACAGCAATAACGGTTCGTATCTAGAAATACACCATTTCATGTAAGTAAGCATAGAGTATTAAATCAAATCATTAAAATTCAACATACCTTAATTAACCAAGATTAATATCAACCATTAAATAAAGATCATCCAAGTGCTATAAACTATTCTCCAAGTTCTCACATTAAGAGGTGTTCTCATTTGATCCTACCTATATATATATGTATACGCAAAAGTTCAAATGAGAACTGTTTTTCGTACGAGAACCGCGAGAATAAATCTTAGCCGTTCAATTCCCCCTCCTTCAATTGGATTGCCCACCCATGAATTTCTTACATGCACATTGCCACACTCAATCCCATGAGTTCCATTATCCAAAATGAACGGCCAAGATTGGTTTTCGCAGTTCTCGTATGAAAAAGAGTTCTCGTTTGAACCCTCCCCTATATATATATAGTGAAAAGTTCATTTGAGAACCGTTTTTATTGCGAGAACTAATCTTAGCCGTCCAATTCCCCCTCCTTTAATTGGATTGCCCACCCATGATTCCTTACATGCATCCTGCCACACTCAATCCCCTCACGTTCTTCATCCATGAATTCCATTATCTAAAATGAACGGCTAAGATTGGTTTTCGCAATAAAATTGGTTCTCAAATAAACTCTCCCCTATATGTCCGGCGACAGTGGATTGGTTATGGCGAAGAAAGATGATGTCGGCGGTAGTATACATACATAAATACACACATATATATATGTTGATTTTGTATATGTTCACAAATACGTCATATATGTGTTTTGTGTAGTGCATGTGTATTTTTCAAAACTATGAAATATTTTTGAAACTTTGTTCCTATTTTCAACTTACTTTAAAAATATAAGGGATTTAATTTGGAAAAACTCAAACTTATTACTATTACATAAATTACACCGCACGAAAATGTGGTTGTATAATATTTTTTTGAACGGCAAATACATATACACCTATTAAATCTACTCCTAAATTTACTCTATTGTTCATAGTAGGACTTGAACTCACAACCTTCAAGAAAGGTGCATCACTCTATAACACCAGATACTGCTAGACTACAAGTCTTTTGATAAAATACGATTGTATAATCATGCATGCTACAGTTTCCAAAGCCTTAATGTAAGGTAAACAAATCTTAATTGGATAATAGAAGACACTATTTCATTTTATTTCACCTTTCTACTCACCACTAGATGATATGTGAAATTCTCTAATTTTTTTTCTCATCTCATATATTGATTTTGACATATATGTTAATCTTACGAGTAGCAAGATAAGTAAGAGTAAATAGTAGAAGAATATATATCGATCACCTCTCCAATAGTAAAAATAGTACTTTTTTTATTTATCTAATAACAACAAATGAAAATTAATATATACTTTTGCTGTATAAAGAATTCGACATTTAATTTGGTAAATAATTTAAACTGTATAAAATACATATTTGTGTGACCAAATTAACTCCTAGTCTCCTACAACTTATGGCAGCACTCGATCGCCTCTCTTCTTCTGTAGTCAACGTCTAGAAACTTAGAATATACTCACATGTCCATGGATCCATTAATAATTGAATGCACGTCTATATATTTCACTTTTATCCTCATTGTTTCCCAGTTTGTTAACACACACATATATAGGGAGAGGGACAAGTTTAGTTAAGAATTATTTTTATTGTCAAGACCGTATTAGTAACTTATTGATATGGTTTACTGCTGGGTTTATGGGGCTCATCGTTTCCTCGAGCCGGTCAAATCCGCGACTCTTAAACACACCGCTCCTGTCGTAATGCAGAAGCATCCTATATTGGTGAGGCAAGGGGGATTCTTCCTTCTTATAAGAAGGGGAAATCTTACTCCTACCAAGTGACACGTTTTAAAGCCGTGAGGGACAACATAAAGCGGACAATATCGTTGGTCGGTTTTCTGGTTACGATCTTAACATGTACTTTGGTCAATTTTTATATTATCTATAACTGTAGATAGACCTCTATTAAAGAGTTGTTATTTAATAAGGTTTTATTTTCCCCAAAATACATGTAATTATAAGTCATTAATGGTGGAATTGAGGTGTATTTCCTTATTTGTAATTATGTTATTAGCATTGTTTACCATTGATTTATTTTAAAACTAGATTTGTATAATTGGTATAAATAAATTAAAGCCAATAAAATTAGAAAAATGTTGATAGTATGTTGGCAAAACTGTAAAATAAAAGAAAGTTGGTAAAATTAAAAAATTGATATTATCTTTACAAAAATAGCAAGTTTTCCTTTATATATATTACTTATTTCAGCTTTTATCATTTCAATATATATCATACGATTTATCAAATGTTAATATAAAAACAGGAATTATATAATGTCTAGAGAAAGATCTATAAATCTTTCTTTTTATTGTACATATCTCCAAAAAGAGTAAAGGGAATGGTTAAAATGCGGACTCAATACCGTTGATTTAGCATGCAGTACTGTTGAGGAACATCATCCTCAACTATTCGGTACTAGAGAAGCATGGGTTTCTTGACATTGCGCTACTACAAGAGAGAGAAAAACGCAACTAGAAGAGAGAGAGAGAGAGATTGTGTGTGAGCGAGACGTATATAAACTTTTTTTAGCCCTTTTACAAACTTTAAAATACTAACTTTTAGTAATTCAAACATGAATCCCAACCAATTCATTACTCTCACTTCACACCCGACTTAGGCTCTTCCATGCTAGAATTATCCCCGAGGACCCCGACCCCTTACATATCGAGCCCCATATCTACATCATCCCAATTATTCCCATCACCTACTCCAACTTCATGTCAAATGGACTAGCAAATGTATAAAGAGAGAAGATCTTAAGGTCGTGTTAAATGCAAAAAGTTAACTAGGAAACATTATAATTTGTAGTTTTGTTAGTATCAATTTAAAATTTTAATATTCTAAATGTAATTTTTGTAATTAAATTTTATTTTTAATTTTTAATTTATATTTTCGTAATTATAAATATTATATTATATATACAAATATATATAATTTAAAGTTTAATAAAAATTAAAATATGCGAAACATAGTTATTTTGTAAGTTACAATATGAAAAAAAGAAAATCTAAATAATGAGTGACGTCCCATAAAATGTACAAAGATATTATAACCTTGAAAGGTGATATCTCCTTCTACTATTTCGTTTTACTTACAAGATTAACACGAATGTCAAAATCAACGAAGAATGTGAGGAAAGAGAATAAATGGATTCCACGTATCATCTTGTAATAAGTAAGAGGATAAAGTAGGAAGAAATAGTAGGAGAATATATCATTTTTCTATAATCTTCGAAGAAATTATATGGTCTTCTACATTTTGTTACTACAATATGGTTTGAGTGATAAAAATATGACAAATATCCTTCTTATATAAATGAGATATGATTTGTACATACTATTTTTTTGTCACAAACAATAATTATGACTTTTTTACCCCAATAAACTTACTAACTATTTTTTACAATCATATATTTAATGGGATTATGTTTTCAAACATACATATTTTATTATATATGACAAAAAATTGTTATATATAAATTATTGTTTTTATATAAATAGAAAAATGAATAGAAACAAAATGCTAAAAGGAGATAAGGGAATGAAGAAAGATATGTTCACAGGTTTGGTATACTTCTATTTTTGGGTAATTTAGAAATACAGGAATGAAAAGGTGTTTAAAGGTGCAACTGTAAATTCTCGTTTTATTCTTCCCAGTCAATTTATTATCATATTTCTAGTTGAAACATAGAGGAGGTAGTAAACTAGCCAATTTAACATGGTTAAATTGAGTTTGTAATCCTAATTATTGTTTTTGTTAATTTCTTTTTCTCTTATACGAACTCTTACTAGTATCTTGCTAGTTTTATATAAATTTGTCTTTTTGTCGCAGAAAAAAAGGATCTATCGTTGCCTTGCTCTTATCATGAAGACATGAACCAATAGAATGGGTAATGATGTAATTTCTCCCCAAGAATAACCTCTTACCACGTAGGTTTGTTGGCAAAGTTATTGAATAATTGGAATTTATGGAAGTGTTTTCAAAAGCGTGTCAGAAAAAGATGGACAGCATTGCCCATGGTTGGTTGGATGGACTTTTAGACACCTATATATGGTTCAGGGTAGGTCATTGAGGCTTAAGAACCAAGTATTTATATGGTCCTCAATGGGGTTGTACCTTCCTATTACTACTATACACCATATGCATGTCCATTTTAATAAACCAACCTTTCAAACCCTAACAATCAACATGCTTACTTTCTATTTTAAGGAATCACACTTATTGTACCAAACTATTGGCAAGTAAATTAATTTAATGATAGGTTTTTTCGTAAATTCAATAATAGATAACATAACGATTACAAATCAATGTCTCCGAGGAGGAGAACTGAAGGAAAAAGAGAAACTGTTCGAAAACAACTACCACATGAGAAAAAACCAAGTTAATTTCCAAGCAACGTGCTTTTCGCAATTGCGTAAGTACGTAACCTTCGAAGCATTCAAAACAGTAACTTATTTTTGATGATTATTTGCATGTGAAAATCAGGAAAGATAACCACTCAATCCAATCTGTGAGTTGGCATTCGAAAAGAAATTTGTTTTACCCCTTCTAATTGAGTCGAAAACTATTCTAATTCATCTGGAGTTCCATACCAAATAAAAACAAGCCCTAATGATCACTTGACAACCTATAGCCATTTAAAAAATAAAAGCTATAGAAAAAATAATAGTAGGGCTTTCAATATATCAACTTAATTTACATGTAATAAAAAACAAGTTAAACAATTATCCAAATTAAAAAAGAATGAAATGACCATCTTACCCCTATTGAAAGAAGTTGGTGATCTATTGTTTTTACTTATAAGTTTAATGTATCACGTGACATGGGCATAAGGAACTTGACCGATGGGTGTCATATTCTTAAGGTACAAAAATGGAGTTGTATTCCACCATCCAAAGTGATTGGAATTTTATGTGGGGTATCATTTTCTTTAAATAATTGATTAGAATTATGTGTTTAATTAGGCCGACATGTTAGTTCTCTTCTTTATTTTTTTTAATGCTTCTTCACTTGCTAAATGACATTTTTGTGTTTGAATTATTATAGTCCATCTTGTACGACCAATTGTAGTATATGTAAACAAACAAATAATAACCTATCTAGCTCATATTAGTTGCTAGGTCAACTTCATAGTAAGAGGTGTGATGTCAGAGTAACATCATGTATCAAGTTGTCATGAGAGGAAGGTCACGACGTGATTAATTAATGGTGTGATTCGTCCAGTGTGACTCCTCTCACACTAGTTTAAAGCAATTTTTTATTGTGTTGGTACTAAATTAAGAACCTACTCATACTTTGTGTATATCAATTAATAACTTATGTAAAATAGCATCTTATGCACCCAACAAATGTAATATTTGAGTTGACTATTGCTATTATTAAAGTTTCACTTGAAATTTAGTAGATCTGAATGGTTTATGATTTGTCTTGAAATGAAGTAGAGAAAACCATATTGGTGAAATTAACGGGATAAATGTTTGGAGTAAACTAACGGCTGTTAGGCCTAAAGCTCTACATGACTTTTACATGCTCTTGTTGAATTAATCCAATTTTACTTGTATATGGACTTGACACATTAGTTGCTGAGAGTTCATTTGAGAACTATCTTTATTGTGAATATTGCGATAACCAATCTTTGTCCTTGATTAAAATATATTAATGGCTAATAAAAATGATGGCTCATCAATGACGCATTAATAAAGATTATTTTGAGAAAATCAAGCGTCTCTCTTTAATGACGGTCCACTCGGATATAATTCACGGTTATGAAAATATATAAAAAACCAAAATACCCTTTTTAATGAGCATATATATATATATATATATATATGTGTGTGTGTGTGTGTGGGAGGGTTAGTGTGAGATTGCATATTTAGGTGAAAATGAGAGAACAAATCGTAGCTATCAATTAGATATTAATCTCTTAGATCTAACGATCGCAATTCGTGACAATCGCAATTCATGGTTGGGTAATGAATAAAATAAAGAGCCAAATGTAGACCATTCAATTAAATCAAACAAATGGTCAGTACTAAGTCTTCTATTTTCACCT